>CM071627.1:27138520-29895401 GCA_036419045.1 Scirpophaga incertulas
TCATAATTTATTCATAATTTAGCTACTATAACCCTCCGTTCTTTCGACGTTTTCGATTCCTTGTTACAAAACTAAAATTACACATCCGATCGTCACGTCAGTACAATAGTATTTATACAGACACAGCCTTACAGCTTTTTGCATCTTCACTTAGATACAGGAATATAGATTGACTTTATTTAGCTACAGTATTCGGTAAGTCGATTTGTCAACCAACTAAAAATAAACAACTTCTTGATTGGTATAACATATATTACAGGAAACTTATATTGTTTTCTATTTTGTTAGTCAATAAGAAAAAAAATGCTTTTAATGTCACTTACCACTACAACATATTCGCCAGTACAGCGCACCTTTCTCAACTCTAATGCGTAGAAGGAGCTGTATTTAGGAGCCCCCTGTCTCTCTGTGACACGTGTGACGGCTTGAAGAGAGAAAACATTGAAGTCGTGAGCGGAGTATATCCTCATCCGTGGAGTGTTCTGCCCTTGAACAATTTTATCAGCGTAGTTGAAGAATTCTTGTAGAAATGTGCCTGGAATTTGAGAATGAATTGATTAGTTAACTAAATATAATAATAAATGTCTTATTTATAATTTACTAGATCAATCAATTAATATTAGTAAATAAATCTAAGCAATCATTGCAAAAAGATTGTGATGTTGATTTTAAAAGATTCTATTGGCTTCTGAGATTAATATTAGATTTGACGTTTGTAGCCAGTCAAATACACTATTTGCCTATTTATTATAAATGTTATTAACATTACTTAGATAGAAGATTCCGAGATCTTTAGTAATTGAAGAAGGTCGCATCCAGTTTCAGCTTTATCGTAACGTTCTTACAGTCGGATGTGATGTAGACAAATAGATTTTTCCTTTTTTTCTATATATAAATGAAATATACGACTTGACATTATTGGTGTTCGTAATATCAAATCTCAGTAGTATAGTTTTTAAAAAATTGACTAGTTTATGTAAGTATAGATGTCTAATAATTAAAGCTATGGTGTTTTGCTATTAGAATCTTACATGTTGTTTTTCTTTTGATTAGTAAAAGTAACAATAAAATTTAAAAGATAATCAAAAAAATAACAATATACCTGCTTGTAAATGAATATACTGATCGTTTCCGAAAATATGATTTATGGCTTTTCCCGCAGCCTCCTCGATTTGCGGGAGCACATCAAGTATTTGCGGTTTGAGAGTGATTCCAAGGCTTAGCTAAAAATATTTATTCGGTTTTAGAATCATCAATGTAAAGAACATCAAATGCAAAAAGACTTTGATGAAATAGCTGTGGAAAAGAAAAGAGAACCGCCATGAATGAAATAACCAAAGCACCTCTGGTCAATTTTAAACAACTTTGTGAGAAATGTGGGATGATTGATCCAAGGATTTCGCACCATTAATCCATTTTGCTTACTTTTTTATCTGTCACGCTGTCAGTCAGTGTTTATAGCTCTATAATTCTATAAAGCCTTAAAATACAAAAATAATCTTTACTAAAACTTTTCTTTTTATGTACAAACAATACACACCATGCTTTGGAATAAGTCGTTGACACCGTAGATTTGAGCAGGATACGAGACGAGATCGAAATTCACCAATGGAGAGAGCATTGCCAGCAGATCGGTGTATTCGTTCATCGAGGATACGCTGGTCATGAATAGGTCGTAATATGTCTCGTTAAATATCGGGCAGTTTACTGTACCTAAGTTCTGGAAAAGAATGAAAATAATTGTATAGAAATAATAAATAATAGTGTTTTAATGAAAATATTTGTATGGCAATCTAATCATATTATAGAAAACACTTCAATTTGTATATAAATGGAATGATTATGTTATTATTTAGGTAAGTAATATATGTTTGGCACAACGATCGAGATATCGACTACTATGCAACCGATCAATTCCTCCACGGGACATATATTTTGTATGACTTACAAAATTTGTAGCGGCTGGGTGTTTATGGATGTGTGACTTCTATATTTGATCGATTGTCGTGGGTATCGTACCCACAGTAGCTTTGATAAAAGTGGATATACTAAAATTCATTTTACAATACATATATGAATTTCTTGCTAGCCATATCTTCTTTTGTTTTTGTTTATTCCAGTATACTACTATATGATAAAAAGACAGTATTTTCTTTCACTTATATATAATACATATCTACACCACAAAACTAAAATACCCTTATTAAAATTGCTGCTTACAAAATATCCTACTAATATTATAAGCGCGAAAGTTTGTAAATAAGGATGTCTGTTACTATTTCACGTAAAAATTATTAAATGGATTTTAATGAAACTTTACTATAATATAGCTTATATACATTATAATTATATATAAACTACAATTAATAAAGATTGTGTGAAAATATACGAAGTCGCAGGCATCAACTAGTATAATATAAAGTTCTTCGTAAATTATTATCTATGGTACAAGTAAATCTTTTGTATTGTATTCGTAGATTATACAGAACACGTAATTTAAATAATATGTTTGATTTATTATGTTTGACATTACACGTAGCTAGGAACACTGTTATTAAGTATTTATAATATATACGTGTTATCATTAACTAGCTATGCCAGCGACTTCGTCCGCGTGGAATAATTATTTAGAGCATCGTATTTATTTTTGTAAACAACCACCTCGGCTGTTACCCGATCTTGACATCGCGACATATCCAAAGATTAGGTACCATAAAAACGATTCTAGTGAGTTAACATTAAAAGATAGACATATACTGTCGCGGCCATTTTTTTAGATCATTTTAAAAGGAATAATTCTTTCATACATAATTTTTTGGTATCTAGAACCGTTTTCGGAGCGCACGCAACGGACGCCCTCGAAGATGAATAATTTTCCCCGTTTTTCCACATTTTCCGTTATTTCTTCGCTCCTATTAGTCGCAGCCGTGATATTATGTAGCCTAAAGCCGAAGCCGAAGCTCGATAAATGGGCTATTCAATAAAAAAAGAATTTTTCAATTCGAACCAGGAGTTCCAGAGATTAGCGCATTCAAACAAACAAACTCTTCAGCTATATAATATTAGTATAGATTTATTTATACGAAGGGAGTATTGAAAGTTTTTAGAAATAACCTCGTGGAATAGAAAAAAAATAAAAAAAGAAATGCAATTGATGTGGCTTGTCATTTTCGATGGAACAGACATGGGCTTAATTCTAAATTCATTTTAAGGCTATGAACCATAGAAATGTGGGTTTTGCTAGATTCAGGATGAAAAGATTATATTTGGGCCTCCCTATTATTTTGTGTAACCCCTCTTTAGCCCTGCGGTGCATTTCTTCCCAAGTGTTGCTTCCAGGGCATTATTTTCCAACTACATTAAATAATTATTTAAATGCTTAGTCGTAAAAAATTTACAAAAATATATTCAGCAGTACTTATATGCAAATTCATTAGCAACAATTCCAGCAAGATGGTACAGATAATGAACTGTGAGGTGACAGACTTTCTGAGACAGAATGTGATAACTCATCCACTATTACTCGGAGCCTGCGACGCCTTTTTTTTCTTTGGAAAATGCATTAAGTTGCATACCCTAGCTGTGGCGAGCCGGCGGTTATGTCGGGGCTCTCCTCCCCAGAAGGGGGAGGCCTACCCACTAAAAACCTCAGGGATGGCCTTCCCCAGGCATGTAAGGAGCCCCCGGGAACGCGAAGCGACTTCCGGGAACCCCCAGTCTCTGCTCCCCTATCGATACAGGGGAGTCCTCCTCGGGGGAGGTTACAATACCTCCCCCGATCTCCTCCACCGACGACGCCCCCCGGCCACGGAAGGGGCGTGGTCCTTCCCGGGTCGCGGTGTCCGCGGGCGTGAGTTCCACGGGTCGCCCGCCGTCGACCCGTGGCGCCGCCGCAGCTGTGCTACCGAGCCCGGCGCCGCCTTCTTCGAGCGGTATCGGCCATCTCCCGACCCCGCTCGGCGGCCTCCTTCTGAAGCATCACTGCTTCACAGCAGGAGGCCACAGCCCTCCAACCTCCCTCGTCCGCCAGCATTGCCGCAATCAATGCCGGCGGAGACAGATCTCGCCCGATCTCTGCGACCAAGGCTCGGCGCTCGGAGGCCCACGCGGGGCACTCCGCCAGCGTGCCCAGCTGCGATCGAGCGGTCGGAGACTACGACCCCTACCTTTTATTTTTTTTAATTGACGAGATACATTTCGTTTAGTTGAATTTGATTGATTCTGTTCGATTTCAAATTTCATTCATTCATATTAGTCGAGAAAACACCTACTCCTGAAAATAGCCTTCCCCAAGATATCCACACCGATCAGACATGCGTTGTAGCATTCCAGGGCTCCTGTGTTTTTTTACCAAATCGTGAAGAGTTCTTACCCTTGTCACTTGATGTTAATTACGTGAATGTATATTGATTACCCTGACCCTTGTACGAGATTTTATTATTTCTGATCATCATATATTGACATTAAACCAATTATCAGATATAAACAAAATAATTTCTTTTTTAATTAAGGAAAAATATATAGAATAGTCTGACTACATTTTACAAAAAACGATTAGCAATGGTGCTAAAATATTACTTTTTAACTTCAGCCAAGAACTTGGCTGCTAATTTACAAAATGACAATGCTTTTATTGAGCAACATATAGAATATAATTTCTTGGAATCTGTTCCAAAGAATTTAAATTAAATAATAAGACAACAGAGATTATCTCTGGCTCTTTAAAGACAATAGAAAAGCCTCATTATCTACGAATTGTACATCAAAATATCCAAGGCTTTTCTGGCAAAGATTTAGAAATTAATTTTTGTTAACATGTGAAAAAGTTGATATATATTGTGTGTTACCGAACATTGGCTTAAGAACTATGAATTAATCACCTTTGATAATAATTATAGTATTGTAAGCTCATATATTAGACAATCTGCAATAAGAGGGGTCCTTAATTATATTAAACAATGTATTGCATTATAAAGAACGCAAAGATGTTGTATCACTTTCCATTGAAAGAGTTATTGAAATATCTTGTGTGGAGCTTAACAATCTTATTATAGTGTGTATCTATAGGCCCCCATCTGGAAGCTATATAGAGTTTGAATCCACCATGGAGGATGTTTTGCAATTAGTGTGCAGGAAAAATAAGAATGTAATTGTATGTGGAGATTTTAACATTAATATTCTAGATATATCACCTCTGTCCCAAAGGTTTATTAATTTATATAAATCATTTGATCTGCATCACGTATTTAACGAGCCAACTAGAATAACACCCACATCAGCTACCTGCTTAGATAATATTTTTTGTAACTGTAAAGTAATTGAATCTGTTGTAATAAACTACATTAACTCTGATCATAGTGGACAACTAGCCTGTATTGAGCACCATCATGTTAGCCCTAAAACGGAATTGATTTGTAGACCTATATCCCAGGGAAGGTTATGTAAATTAAAAAAAAAAAAACATCTCAAATTACATCTTTGCCTACTGTTGGTGGAGATGCTAATAATTATATAATAATTTATTTAATTTAGTAAGAATGGAAAGCAACAATATGTTCCCACAAAAGGTTGTAAAATTAAACAACAAAAAGAAATTTAGTGACTGGGCTACTCCAGGCATATATAAAAGCAGGAGAACACTTTTTGAATTATATGCTTTAAAAACTACTTCTGTCGACCCTGCCTTTTTAGATTATGTAAAAAAATACTCAAAACTTTTAAAAATGTTTGTTTATGTGCTAAATCTTTATACATATCAAATAAAATAAATATGTCAAAGAACAAAGTTAAGACTACATGGACTATAATAAATCAGGAAACGGGAAAAAGTAGAAGCTCTGGGAACTCTTTCTCTTTAGAAATTAATAATAAGACTATCAAGTCGGACGATGCAGTTGCGAATGCATTTGTTGATTATTTTTCTCAAATTCCTGCTATAACTACCAGTAATCTTAACTCATCTCCTAGTTTAGCCGTCACCCTCCTGGAGTCAAGTGTGAATAGGTGCAGTGAATCATTCAAATTTAGCCATATTGATGCTTCTTCAATTAAGAAAACATTCCGTTTACTTAACAAGAAGAAAACTGAAGATCTCTGGGGTATATCAACTCACATAATTCAATCTGTCATCGATGAATTAGCCCCATTGTTAGCACAAATTTTTAATTCTTGTATTGATGAGGGTATCTTTCCTGATCTAATGAAATATAGTAAATTAATACCACTTTTCAAATCGGGTAACAAAAAAGATCCCTCAAATTTTAGACCTATATCCATATTACCTACTTTCAGCAAAATCTTCGAGAAAGTTATTTACAATCAACTAATAGGTCACTTGAGAGCAAACAGATTCATGCATGAAAGCCAATTCGGCTTTACCAAAGGTAGATCCACTACCGATGCCGGAACTGCACTTATGAAACATATTTTTGACGCATGGGAGGGCAAGCGGGATGTAATTGGAGTGTTTTGCGACCTTTCCAAAGCGTTTGACTGTGTGAGTCATGAAACGCTTTTAAGTAAACTTAGACATTATGGTGTCTCGGATGGAGCTGTTAGCCTTTTAAAATCTTATTTATCAGACAGATTGCAGAAAGTCGTTATTAATAGATCAGAATCTGCTAGCTCGCCTATAACTATGGGGGTTCCCCAGGGATCAATATTGGGTCCTCTACTGTTTCTAATATATATAAATGACCTTCCTTACTACATTACAGAATCGTGTGAGACAGTATTGTTTGCAGATGATACTTCTTTACTATTCAAAGTTGATAGACAAAAGGAATGTTATGACGATGTAAATAGTGCTCTCTCGAGAGTTCTGTATTGGTTCACAACTAATAATTTGTCTTTAAATTCTAAGAAAACAAAATGTATCAAATTCTCTTTGCCCAATGTAAGGCAGGTTGATACTAGTTTAAATATGAATGGTGATGTCATTGACTTGGTAAATAATACTAAATTCTTAGGCATTACGTTAGATTCACGACTACAGTGGGATCCACATATTGAAACTTTGGCAATCAAACTTAGTTCAGCGGCGTACGCAGTAAAAAAGATTAGACTTTTAACTAATGTTGAAACGGCAAGAATTGTTTATTTCAGCTACTTTCATAGTGTTATGTCCTATGGACTGCTGCTATGGGGATCAGCGGCTAACATTGAAAGTATTTTCCTTTTACAAAAAAGAGCGATTCGTGCTATTTACTGTTTACGGGCTAGAGAATCCCTAAAAGAATTGTTCAAAGAAATTAATATTTTAACTTTAGCTAGTCAATATATATATGATAATTTAGTTTTTGTATATAGAAACTATAATAAATTCAATAAAAACAGTGATCTACATAATGTGAATACTAGAAACAAAAATAAACTTGCCGTTCCAATGTTCAGACTCCATAAAACTAGCTGTTCGTTCTTGGGGAAATGTATATCTATGTTTAACAAGCTTCCGCAAAGTGTCATTGATTTACCTTTATATAAATTTAAAATCCATATCAAAAATACACTCATGAGTAAAGGTTATTATAAAGTAAGTGACTATCTAAATGATCACAGTATTTGGGAATAGGGACACTATTCATAGAGCCATGTTTGGTAACATTATTTATAATATTGTATTATTTTATATGTGTATGTAAACATACATACGACTGTAATCGTATTAGGTATGATTGTATCTTATACTATATTGTATTTTTATATTATATTATTATAATTATTAACATTGAAAAGAGGAGATAAAAAATAGACCTTCAGAGTTTCTTGCCTGTTCTTCTCGAGAAGGCTCTCCCAATTTCCGAACAGGTGTCGAGTCAATATATTTTTTCTTTTTTTTTTCCTTATTCGTACGTACGGACAAGGTTTTTGTTTTTTTTTTATTATTTAAGCTTTTTTTTTGTTTTGTTTGTTGACGTCAATAAGTGCCTGTAAAGGTCTATGTTGAATAAATATTATTTTGATTTTGATTTTTGATTCTGAATTGATGATGCAGAGGATTACTTAAAGAAACAAGTACCAATGTTTAATTGTTGGTTTCAGTTTTTGAGTTTATGGCAAATAGTTACTCACAAAGTGCATTATTAACTGGCCACAGTAGATGTAAGGTACTGGGTCCAGTTGATCTTTATTTGCTCCAGGACGGTTCAGCGTTTGGGTAAATTGCGGCCAGAGCTGTTAGTACTGACATCTCTTCGCGCGCGCGGAGTTTCGTAGATCTGATGAAGACCTCTGATTGATTGTAATGCGACGAGATGAGGGACTGGTAGCGGTTTTGTATTAACTCTCCTAGCCTATACGAGCGCAGCTTTCCATTCTGAAATAAGGAATTTTAAGTTCTTTTCAGGTTAATTTTATTTACATACTAGCTGACCCGACAGACGTTGTCCTGTCAAATGTCTCAAATGTCATGTTGTATCGCTGTATGTAAAAAAAGATTTTTCCGCTTTTCTGTTGAAAACGGCTTTGTCGGGAAAGATTCGATCGTCTTGGTCGCGGCATTATTAATTAAACTTCACTTCACTTCAATCCACTTGTTAATTATTTATTTAATAGAAATAGTTTTAATATTGATTTCTTACAAATATCAAATTGTCATCCATACGTCATTACATAGCTGTCATTTTACGTCAATTACATAGCTGTCATTTGCGTTTTGTTATTCCAAGTCTGATTTTTTTGTAATACCACGTTTTATAGTGACTGACGTTTCATGTCAAGTCACACAGGAACGCTGTCGAACGGGATAAAAAGTATCCTATGTCCGTCTCCTGGCTCTAAGCTACCTCCCTACCAATTTTCAGCCAAATCTGTTCTGCCGTTCTTGAGTTATAAGTGGTGTAACTAACACGACTTTCTTTTATATATATAGATATAATTTCTTTATATTTTCCTCGGACGTATTATGTGTCTTAATTTTATTTATGCATATATAATAAAATACAAATATTTACGCATACGAGAATCATGCAATCGCATCGAGAAGCAAGCAGTTCAGAAGAAAATTTTTATGGTCATATACGTTTCCTTTTTTACTTTAGCAACGTTTACTTTTCGGGAAATAGCTCATATTGGCTTGTCATACGATCCTAATAGATTACTGGAAGTGATTAAGCTACTCTCATTTGGTATCATTTCATCTTCTAAGACTATTAGTCCAAAATTAATTATTTAACATGTTGGCTATTATTTACTTCAGTGGGGAACCATACGTTCGAAAATAGTAAAATAATGTTAATAACGTTCTAAAATTCCAAAATGTCTAATATTTTGATATAAATAATTATCTTAATTTCTCAAAATAATTCTGTTATAATGTCACGCACTATGAATACTCTTTTTATTTTCCATAATAATTTATTTTTATTTATAAGACTGCTAGAGAGTATTTTACTGGGGCGCATAGCGGCGGCGTGTCGGCCAGCGATTGCAAGTGATCGCAACTCCGGCGAACCGCCTAGTTAGAATAATCCAGGCATTTTTGCATAACAGAACGTTCAAATTCAAATACGAGGGCACTCGTCGCGACCACTACACGCTGGCGTCCCGCAAGGCGCCATGCTTTCACCTACACTCTACTCAGTCTACACGATAGACATACCGACACCACCGAAAGGTGTCCAGTTAGCACTGTTCGCGGACGACACCGCACTCTACAGTAAAGGCCCGCGCCTCGACCACACTATGTGCAGTGGGCGGTAGATGAGCTGGGAGACTGGTTCCGTCTTTAGCGCATCCAAGTAAATCCGGACAAATCGTCCGCGATTTGCCTAGATGCAAAGAAACGGAGACATCTCGTACCGCATGGGACCGACTACATCAGCCTACAGGGTACTGTCATTCCGTGGCAGCGCTCTGTCAAATATCTAGGCGTCACCCTCGACAAACTTCTCTCCTTCCGCCTGCACGTTCGCTGCGTAATCAACCGCGCGAAATTCTACATGAATCGGCTAGGCAACATGTTCGGCACGAACTCCAAAATGTTTCTGCGCAATAAGCACTTTACAAAGTCTGCATTCGACCGGTGATGACCTACGCGGCTCCCGTATTCGCGCATTCTAAACCTAACATATCCTGCACAGCATGCAAGTCGTTCAAAATAACATACTACTCCGAGCCACCGGGGCTCCGTTCTATGTTAGACGTCACGATCTCCATAGAGACGTAGACATTCCAACGATACAACAACATCTTAAGGCATGCTCGGAGCGCTTCTTCAAAGCCGCATTCGCCCACCCCAATCCGCTCATTAAAGACGCGTCCGATTACGCAGTTTCCGACCGCATTCGCCATCCCAAACATGCGCTATCAGACCCGCCAAACACAATTTCAGCTAAGCTTAACAAGCTACTCGAGGCGGCTTCTGCGTCGCCGAACTCCACACGCACGTAAGTAGCAAATCACACACCAACATCTGTGTAGTTAGCTTAACTGTAATTTAAGTGCGCACTTATGCACTATGCACACATGTTAAACTATTCGGACAACTCTGGTAACCAAACTCATTTCATGCACTCTCCTGAGGCTACGCTGCGCACCGCCCCGTTCTGGAGGGCGGGAGCTTTGGTTCAAGCTGATAGGGTCCCAGGCCTTCCGCCCGACCAAAGGCTATAGGTAGTGTTTAGTTGGTAGGCTGGCCTTCCGCTAGAGTCCAACATAACCATCCGCCGCAGAGCGGTTGCGGGTGGTATCCGGTGTGAGGTCGTCTGAGCACCAGGGGGTTGTTAAGACGACCACTCTGGTGGCGCGCCCCCCTATGAGAATTCACTACCTTACCCCGTGGAAAAAAAAACCTCGGCGAACCCGAAAATTTAACTGTTTATCGAACGTATGGTCTTATGTTCTACTGTCAGAACACAGTTTTATGTAACCGTTATACAGCCTCACTGTCTGCTCATTATGTATACCTTAGTAAGTACCGCACATTTTTTAATAAGACACATATATTGATTAGAAATCAAAAGAAATGTAATTACTTTTTGTGGTGTTCTATAGTTTATATTTACCACATATTATTTATTTATTTATTATTATTTACCCCCTGTGGAAATTACACACATGCTTGTTCATTAACATATGTTTCAATTTATTGTCACATGAAATCACACAATTATCTACTATTAAAAACTAGACATTATTTTACAATCAGTAATATTTTTGAACGCTTGAAATAGTAGATTGTTAACCGAGGGTGGAAAGAATCGATTCCCGAGTATTTTTTCTTTTACCCGTGTTAAACACTCTACTTTTCACTTCGAATATATGAGGAAAATAAAACATTGGTTGTTTATTTAATCTATTTATTGATAATATATGATAATATCAGTAGACAGTACAGACAGACATCAGTAGGCAGAACACAATTTGCCTCGTCTTTAATTGAATTTGGTGTCAATATTTCGGAATCGCTTGAATTCATTTTTAAAATTAAAATCTTAACTAGTATAAGAGATTATTTGAATTTTTTCAAATTCCGTCACAGATATATATAATAAATTCACATCCCGCCAATTTATGTCGACTGTTTAAATTTTAAATATGGAACTCACCGCGTGTTTGTTGCGGCTTATTCCGCTGGAAGTAGTTTGCGCTAAGTTCACACTGGCTGTTTAGAAACTCACATGGGCGCAGCATTTTTTTTATAGTTCACAGCTGACAGTTCGTAGCTGACATTCGTAGTTCTATTTTTAAAGTTCATTCCGGCCCTTGGGTGGGAAGTAAATTGTATGAGTTTTTCCCTCCCTATGTCGGGAAGCAGCATTTTCCACCCAATAATCAGATCAAAACAACATAACTTTCCGAGTATGAGAAATGAAAAAGGTATTTTCTCACTTTCTTACTTAACTCCAACTATCTTGTTAGTATTTTTAAATAATAAATCACCTCAAATATGTCTAATTTTAATTCACTGAACATTTACTACCAGAACGTGAGGGGTTTGCGCACTAAGTCTGAATCATTTTTGTCTAATGTACTTATAAATAATTATGATTTAATTTTTCTGACTGAAACTTGGCTTACTAAAGACTTTAACGATGCAGAGTATTTTTTTACTAATTATACTGCTTATCGTCGTGATCGAGATATAAGTGACGGACGTGGCACGCGCGGAGGTGGTGTGTTAATAGCGGTGCGCCGAGAGTTATGCTCTCACCGCCGCATCGAACCCGAATGGCGGTCGGCAGGTGATGTTGACGAACTGTGGGTTAGCCTCAGTCTGAACGTTTCCCCCTCGAACGCCTGCATTGCGAAAGCGCCGGCAGCACGGAACGTGCATTGCAATAATATTAACAGTGATCGGGAATTTCGCAATTCACCTAAGTTCATTCAATTACATTTAGCCTGTTGTTATTTCCCACATAATAATAATCACACTGCCGCGCTCCAAACATTTTATGATCGCACTGCTGAGCATTTAATAGAAAACTCAAATGACATATTTCTGATCTTAGGAGATTTCAACATATCGCATGCTATTTGGTACCGTGATAATAATTCAAGTTTTACGCTTAAGCACTAATAACGATATAAAAGCGTCAAATCTGTCTGATTTTATGAATTTATCACAGTTCAACGATTGCAAAAATTCCAACGGACGTATTCTTGATCTGGTAATGAGCCATGCTTCGGCACGAATTGGGCCGGCTCGACCGGAAATGATACCACGGCCTCACAGAAAACCGGCGTAAAATAGCGCTTGCGCTATGTTTCGCGCCGAGTGAGTGAGGGTACCGGAGGCCCAACCCCCCTTATTCCCCTCTATTCCCCTTATTCCCCCTATTCCCTTTAAAAGGCCGGCAACGCATCTGTGACTCCTCTGGTGTTGCGGGTGTCCATGGGCAACGGTTATCGCTTACCATCAGGTGATCCGTTTGCTCGTTTGCTGCCCTATGCTATAAAAAAAAAAAAAAAAAAAATGAGCAATGGAGTCTGCAGCGTTACTGAATCTCAGTCACCTCTTACTCCCGAGGACAATCATCACAAATCCTTAGTGTATGTTTATTTTACCATTTGTTGCCCAGCTAAAAGAAAGGAAACGTCTCAAACTGATTTATCACGATGCAAATTTTAAGGCAATAGGCGACGGTTTATTAAAGGTCGATTGGGTGGAACAATTAAATAATATAAATACCGAGCAGTCTTCTAATTTCTTTTACTCCATATTATATGAATTAATTTATAAATATGTTCCGAAAAATTTGTCTCCACACAGTCAAATTATTCGACAAAAATTAAAAATACATTCCAAATGGAAAAAGATATGGAGTAGTCTTGATTACCAAACTTTTTCTACACTGCGTCATAAAGAAGAACAACTTGAAAGAGAATGTTATAAAAAATTTTTAGAATACTCAGAAGAAAAAGATAGCAATATCTCCTCGTTATTTCTGGTCTTTCATTAAGTCTAAGTTTTGGGGCTCAAAATATGCCAGCCCATATGAATTATCAAAATCAATCCTCAACAGATGCAGAAATTATTGCAAATATGTTTAATGACTACTTTGATTCAGTATTTGTACATCACAGTAATCATACCACCTATAATGATTTTTTGACAGGTAGTGCATTCGGATTTGGTGAACTTATCGGGTTGTACATAACCCAGGAAACCGTTACTAAAAAAAAAAAAAAAAAAGGAAGTGCAGCACGAACTGAAAATTTATTAATTAAATAAAAATAATAATTCTTCTATTTTACGAGTGAAAATTGGTGAAAATAACTTATTGTAGTACAATTTACATCTGTGAAGTGATTGCAATAAAAAACGACCAAGACTTAACTGTGTTATTCAGACATATCAATATAGATTTCTTAACAGTGAACATCAGAATGAATGAGTTGATTAGTCATCGAAACATTTAAATAATGTCTAAATAAAAAACAATCGACATATATTTATCAAATAAAGGTTTTAACTAAGAAATACAGTGAGTGATTAAACCGTTACCCAGTTCAAAACATCAGCTGACGAGTGAGTACCTAAACAGCTGTTACTACAGTGGCTATATTTGTATTTCATAAACGTCAAAGATCGACAGAAAAACATTTCAACAAAATTACGTTTTGATTTTATTATTCTAATTTTTACTATACTTTGAAACAAAACCTAAAAATGGAAAATGTCACAATACGTCAAAAACTGCCTAGAACAAAATCAGATTTGGACTTATCAATAATGACACAAGATGCACTAAATTCAACAGTTTTGGATTCTACTATGCTAAGCACATACAGTGAAATACAACAAAACACAAGTTACAATGACCAGGAGTATTTGCAAGAAATTGATAACCTAAAAATTAAACTTGAACAGGCGGAACAAGAAATTGACAATTTAAATTCAGAAAATACTAGCTTAAAATGTATAAATGAGAGACAAAAAAAACAAATTAACATGTTGAAGAAGCTTACCTGCGACATAGGCAAGAAAATAAACACTATGACACCACTGAGACATAAAATAACTAATTTAAACACACAGTTAATCACTAGAGTGTCTCCTCTAAATATGTATAAGACTGTTTTGTTTAATACACCACAGAAATACCACAAAACACTCAGCAATTATGAGAATTCACAAAATGTGACACAAAGTGAAACAAATCACATTACATCTTCACAGTGCATGGGTGCTATGTCGCCGTCGAAGGACGTTTTATTGCATACGCGTAACAACAGTGACACACGACATACGACTGCAATAACAGAATCGCAAGATATTCTCCTTAACAACTCAAGAGATGGAGCTACTGGGTCTCAATATAACTTGTCAAAATCTACTGTAGTCATATTGGGAGATGAACATGTACAAAATTTGTCAGAAAAAATAATTGCTGCAAGAAAGCATTTAATAAATGACACATATTCCATTACCACTATAGTGAAAACGGGAGCTAACTGTTCTCAAATTTTGACTAGTTGTAATGACTTAGAAAATAAGTTAGGTAAAGATGACATAATAATATTAGCATTAGGGATGAATGACAAAAACCCCTACTTATTGTTTTCAGAGTTGGGGATTGCGCTATATAAATTAAGACATTTTAAGGTTTTCATTATTAATGTACAATATAATTCATATTTAAATTTGAATTTGTTAAATTATAATATAAAATTATTGACTAAAACCTACCCTAATTGCAGTTTTATAGAATTGAATTCACAATACTTTTTGACAAATAAAAACCAATATCTAAAAGAGCTATGTTTAAAAATTAACTTTGAAATTGATTTTATTACATACTATAACAAGTATCTTGCACCAAAACAAGTAAAATACCTATTACAAAATAATAAACAAACAAATTATACAAAAAAATCAAGTCATAAACAAACTTTAATTCAAAAAACAATACCATCTTACTTTAAACGTTGTGATACTAGTTTAGTTCATGATAAGTCGGATGTAATTAATAATGACACGTTTTTTCGTACAAAATTTTCGCACCAATTCAATTTCGCACCAATCACTCAAAACGGTAAATCAATAAAAACTACACTTTTAGACTATTTTCCTTTAGTAAATAAATCCAATATTCTAAAAAAGTTTTTTCGATAAGAAGCAACAAAATCATTTAAAGATTTTGCACCAAAACATTGCTGGCATATTGAGTAAACAAGATACCGTACAAATAGCATTAAAATCCTTAAAAGATAAACAGCAAAATATCGATGTTTTGTGCTTTTCGGAGACTTTCATCAAATCTGGAAATGAATCAAACTTAAAAATAAATGGTTTTGCTTTAGCTGATTCGTATTCCAGATCTAAACAAAAACGCGGAGGAGTCTGTATACTGTGTAGAGAAAACATAAAATTTAAAAAGCTAATAATTTTTAAAGAGTTTTGTGAAGAGTTTTTATTCGAATGCTGCGGTATAGAAATTTTGAAACATAAATGTATTATTATTTGTCTTTATAGAATACCCAATACTAATCCTCTGATTTTTCTTAATAAATTCGAAAAATTACTAAATAAGCTACAAACTAAAATTAAAAAGAAAATTATAATAACAGGAGATTTTAATATCGATCTCCTTAAGAGATCTCCAGCGTCAGAAGAATATAAGAGGATAACTGAAAATTATAATTTCCAAATCCATATACTCAAGCCAACGAGACGTAATGCCTGTCTTGATCAAATAATAAGTAATGTAGCAAATGCTACTAGTGCAGTTTTACCGTTAGGACTGTCGGATCATGAAACGGGACAACTACTGACTTTGCAAACTGAGTATAAAGAAACAATTAACAAACAGTATTTTACTATTAAGAGAGACCTAAGCATCGAATATATGAACAAGTTTTTGGAATGCGTCCGTAGTATTTCTTGGTCAGATGTCTTCAATGAAAATGATACTAACAAAGCATTCGATAATTTTCATAATGAATTCATTTTATATTACGATTTATGTTTCCCTAATAAATTAATTAAAATTAACAATAATAATAAAGCTTCTACTTGGATATCTAGAGGTCTAAAAAAATCTGCCAAAACTAAACGACAATTAAGATTTAAATATTACAAAACTAAATGCAATTCGGATAAGCTAAAATATTTGAAATATAACAAATTATTTAAGAAATGTATTATGGCAGCTCAAAAGCTCGTAAATGAAAGTTTTATTAATGGTTCTCAAAATATTTGTAGAGCTTCCTGGAAAATTATTAATAATACAATAAATCAACCAAAAATTAGCTGTGACAAATACAAACTAATCCATAATGACATAGAAATTAACAACCCATCTGACATTGCTAATATATTTAATAATTTTTTTATTGATTTGACAAATAATGATATTAAAAGTGACTTACATAAACTTGACATTGGACAAAATAATAATAGTATGTTTCTATATCCAACCGATGACGAGGAAATCCTGAAAGTTATAAAATCTTTGAAAAATACATTGTCTACTGGCTACGATTGTATTTCAACTAAAGTTGTTAAGCACTGCTCACATTTGTTAGCACCTCTATTGAAACATATTATAAACTTATCCTTCTCACAAGGCTTATTTCCTGAAAAATTAAAAAGTGCTGTTGTTAAACCTGTACATAAAAAGGGTGATAAAAAAGATCCAGCAAATTACCGACCCATTGCTTTAATATCAATATTGTCCAAAATTTTTGAAGGAGTCATGCACAAGCGAATAACGGAATTTATAAATAAATATAATATTTTATGCTCCGAACAAAATGGTTTCCAAAAAGGAAAATCCACGATGTTGGCAGCATACAAACTTATTAATGAAATAATTAGTAATCTCAACAACAAAATTGGAGTCACAGCAATATTTTTCGATATGACCAGAGCGTTTGACTTTGTATGTCACAAACTATTATTAAAAAAATGTGAAAGATATGGTTTACGTGGAACAGTTCAGGAATGGCTTTCAAGTTACTTAAGTAATCGTACTCAATATGTGGTAATACCGACGTATAACTCTAATATGGAGCAGGTATTTATAAAATCGGAGTTGTTAAGACTCAACGATGTTGGTGTTCCACAGGGCAGTATTTTGGGCCCTTTACTGTTTTTACTTTATATCAATGATCTTCCTTTAGTTAGTAAATATAAGAGTTTTCTCTTCGCTGATGATTTTTCAATTGTTATCCCAAATAACGGTGACTCGGATTACAGTGAAGAAATAAATAAAACTATTGCTGCCATAATAAACTGGCTCAGTGCAAACAATTTAAAAGTAAATATTAGTAAAACAAAATATATTCAATTTTTAAATAAAAACGGAACAAAAAAGCAACTAAATGCGAAATATAATAATTTACAGTTGACAGAATCGGACGAAGTTAAATTTTTGGGTTTACTATTAGATAAGTACTGCTCGTGGAAATCCCATATTGACCATGTTTGTGGAAAAATAAATCGGTTTAGGTACGCTCTATGGAGGCTGACAAAACTTACCAATATACAAACTACCTTAAAAGCATATCATGGCTATGTAGCTTCTAATTTAAGATATGGGATCCTGCTGTGGGGCAATTCTGTAAATATTCAAAGAGCATTTATCGCGCAAAAACAGTGTATCCGTGCTTTAAAAGATGTACCTCCATTAACTACCTGCAAACCATTGTTTAAAGAGTTGAATCTTTTGACACTTCCTTCAATGTACATTTTCGAAGCGTGTACTTTTGCGAAACAAAATCTTCATTTATTTGCAAAGAAAAAAGATATATTGAAGTTTACAACCAGATATCCGAATAAATTACTTTTACCACATATAAAGACTGATATATGTCGAAGAAATTGTTATTCTATGGTGGCTAGATTATATAATAATCTACCATCGGAAATCTCGGATATGCCTACTAATTTATTTAAAAAACATTTGTATAAATGGTTGGTCGAAAAATGTTATTATTCGGTTTCTGAATATTTTGAGAATGACAGTCAAATTTAGTTTATATCCATTTACCCTATGTACCACATATTAACAATTGTTGTATGTATATGCACCTTATTGTAATTGACATAATTTTATTTTGGTGGTTTTAATTATTTAACAATTCTTTTACCTTAAGTACGCACTTACCACTGACATTTATAATTGTTTATTGAATATGTATGCACATTCTTATAATTGACATACTATTATTTTTATATTTATTTAGACTTAGATTTAGAAATTTTTAATTACTTGACATTGTTTTTAATTATTGTAAATTATTTTGTGTAACTTTTGCAAGCCAGAAATGGTAGATGTGGCCTGTTCTTTATTATAATTTATGATCTTTATTGTACCTACATTTGTGCAAATAAAATGATTTGATTTGATTTGATTTGATTTGATTTGATAAATTATTTGAAAAAAAAAAACGGACATAAATAAGAGCGCTGGCCCAGATAATATCCATCCAGTTTTGATAAGGACCTTAGTAAGGAATTGGCGATACACTTACGATTTTGTATAATAAGTCCATCTCGGAAGGCCATTTCCCTACTATTTGGAAAAAGGCGCTGATAACTCCTATTCTAAAGGGGGCGATAAACATGACGTAAAACAGTATAGGCCATTTTTCAAAACTTTGTGAGTTTGCTAAGACCTTTGAAAAAATTGTATCACACTATAGCAGAACAACAACACGGTTTTATCAGAGGTCGGAGCGTAAATACAAACTTAGTCATATATACGGACTTTTTGTTAAATGCCTTGGATACCGGATCTCAAGTTGATGCTGTTTACGCCGATTTCGCGAAGGCCTTCGATAAAATAAATCATTCCATACTTATAAAGAAGCTTTTCAGGGTCGGTATTCACGGCGATTTGTTAAGATGGATAGATTCCTATATAAGCAACCGTAGTCAAGCTGTGGCACTCAAAGGCTACCAATCTTATTCTTAAATATACCTTCAGTTGTTCCTCAGGGATCTCATCTGGGACCCTTCTTATTCTCGTTATACATAAACGACATTAGCTCTTGTTTCGAAAATTCTCATTATCTTATGTACGCGGATGATACAAAAATATATAGAATAATCAGAACGCCCGAAGATTGTGTTAGGTTACAACTAGACCTTCAACGTTTTGAGCATTTCTGCAGGAATAATAGTTTACCCTTGAATTCGGACAAGTGCCAGGTAATAACTTTCACCCGTAAAAACAATCCTATATCCTATAACTACACTTTTTCCAGTCAAAATGTGACTCGTGTAAGTTCTATTCGTGACTTAGGGATAACAATGGATTCGAGACTTCATTTCAACTTGCATATAGACAACATGTTAGTAAAAGCTTGTAAGCAATTAGGGCTGATTCTTCCTCTGGGGAAGCCTTTTAGTAAGAACATAACACTAAAAATATTATATAACGCATATGTCATTCTTGAATTCGGAAGTGTTGTATGGAGTCCTCAGTATTCTATACACAAGAACAGGATCGAGTGGGTGCAAAAAAAAATCATTAAGTCCCTTGATTATCGCACAGGGCAACATTACAATGAATACGTGGATAGTGCAAAAAGACACAATGTGCATTTATTAGATTCCAGACGTAATTTTCTAGATGGAATATTTTTATATAAAATTATTAATAATAATATTGACTCGGCCGAACTCTTACACAGAATTAATATTAGAGTGCCCAGGACTTCCTCACGTTCAAAAGAAACTTTTTTTGTTCCGTACTGTCGGACAAATTATGCGAGAAATACCTTTTTCCGGCGTTCTTGTAATTTTTACAATAGATTGCATTGCGATATAGATGTGTTTTGTGACTCCCTGGGGGTATACAAAAATAGACTAGCGTATCAGTGTTTCCATAAACTATAGATAAGTCTTTTATTTTTCTTTACGTTTTCGTTTTTATGTGTAATATAATATGTTTATAATGGTTTCCATCACATACCTATCAGTACATTTTGCAATATTTATATAAAAAATAATGGTACTTTAGGTCTGTTTTTATATGTTCTTTGATATTTTCATACTTTATAAGACTGTTTGCTACCTTAACAAATAAATAAATAAATGTTGATGATCAACATCATGTATGCAATTGAAACGTACGATTAGAGTATATTAGCATGTATTGATATTGTACACTCACATCTGTTAGTTGACTCCATCCATATCGTTCCACGGCCTTGCTGATCTCCTCTATTTGGTCGGTAAAATAAAGTGATGGGGGCACTGGTGTTCTATCTCCGTGGCGAAAGACCTAAAATGAATAAATTCAATGTAAGATTTTTTTATTAATCGTAGATATAGACATTCATACTAAATACTCAACTAGTAGAATAATTTTAACTAGCATACACCAGGTATTCTTAGCCCCAGTTAAATATCCTTTAAATGATGTTTGGTCATGGCGACATATCTGAATGAATGATATCCTAGTTTGCAATGGGAAATTTGCAGTGAGATCTCCATATTGAGTCCTTGGCCAAACAGATGCTGCCATATTCTACCACATATGCTGTACATAAAGTAAGACAATTAACTAACATTGAAATAGAAAAATTGGTCTATGTTTATTGTCTATTTTAACATCTTATGGAATAATACTATTTTATGTAGGGATTTGCTGTGAATTTTAAAGAAATTTTCATTTATAGAAAAAAGCATTAACGCTATTTATAATTTCAAAAATGTATTATGCATATGTAAGTATACGTATGTAAGTATACGTATTTACTTATGTAAGTTTATGTTTGCACTAAATTGTATGATTTTCTGGTGTAACTTTGTAAAATAATAAATAAATAAATAAAAAAAAAAAAAAAAAATATTTTTATGCGAACGTGCGCCTATAACAACACAGTTCAATAAAGTGTTACTGATTTGATTTTTCATAAAGTTAAATACATGTCGAAAACACGTAAGGAAAAGGCCGCATACTTAAATGATAACGATGTTTGGGCACAGATTATAAAATACTACAGTAGCTTGGGTTTAACGTATATGACAATAATTCTCTGGTATAATTACTTTTGACAACAAAATGTTTATCTAATCTGGTAATGGAAATTAGATTGAAACCTTTTGTTTAGAGGCCATCCTCCAATAGACCAGACTATAACTAAATATGGGTGTTTTTATTATTATCTAATAAAAAAATATTATAAAATTATGTCATAATAGAAATTACAGTGGTTTTTTATTAAATAAATTTGAAAATATCTACAAAATTGAATTTTTTGAGATAGTTTCAATGAATCGAATATATTTCGAGTTTTTCACATTAAATGTAACATTATTTATTATAGAAAGTATGCTTATAAACGTAGAAATAACAAAGTTATTAGAAATTTTTTGACACGCTCATACAAATTAGGCGACTTAAATTCCGACGTTACGATTGCAGTGTCTTGTAGGTATGCACGTACAAAGTTAAGTAGTTCTTAGTAATCTCTTAAATTTAGATTTGTTTTAACGTCAATGAGTACCTGTAAATGCCTATATTGAATAAATATTATTATGATTATGTTTTTGATTTTGATTTAGTTCGGATAGTCCGACGACTAGAATGTTCAGTCAAACTCAAATCTATGCTTGAGTACAGTTAGAAAGAAATGGTGCCATTGAGTTCACATAGTGTTATCTCTTTCTAACTGAACTGTACTCGAGCGGAGACTTAAGTTTGAGTCTCATTCTGTAATATGGTGGTGTAAAACTGGCTTCATGGTCACAGCTAAATTCTCCTTATTTCAAATGTCTTTTGATTTGAGGTGATGACACATATTGGAACTGATCACGGCTAATCTTTCGTTATTTAGGCTTTTACACGATGAGCAGTAATCGTATATAAATCTGGGCGAAACGGTAAGAAATGATTAAAAATATTAGTAAAAAACTAGTAAAATATTAGTAAAAAACATTTTCAGCACAAACTGGCATGAAATGAGAAAATTATTGAAATTTACTTATTCGTTATTTTAAAATATACAAGTAATAATGTTTTTGAATGATTTTTTTTTATTGATGATACTTTAATTAGCAATCATGAAATAAAGGGATTATTGACACTTAAACAATTTCAGATTTGAATTATGTTTAAATGTCAACTTTAGTTATTCACTGATCAATCACAAAAGATAGAAAACTTGACGACACCTTTAAAAATAGAATTTAACACGGCGCCGGCGGCGTCACATCCAACGCTGACTTTTTATAATTAGTAGATTCAGTATCAAACAACAGCTATAAAAATATTTTTTTTATGGTCGTATAAAAACGAGGCGAATTTGTATTACAACCAAAGTCTTAATCCAACCAGGAGAAGTTTCCTGGCTTCCAATAAGCACTTACCAAAAATACAAATTCTAGTTCCGTGTCGCTGACGGAATGTGCCACTACCACCGCCAAATACACGCAAATAAGGCCCACAAGGCTCCACATCTTAGACGTGGCTGTTACTTTGCTGCTTCTGTAGAATCTTGCTTAAATACGGTCTAACTGAATTTTAATGCAGTGATAATCTATAACAAAGAAAGATTGCCGAATGATAAATTCAGCTATCTCTCACAAATCTATTATCAGGCACACATATTTCAGAAAAGATCATATCTTTTATTAATAAAAAGGGACTTATCATAAGTTAATTACATTCTCATAAAATAATGTTTATGTTATAATATTTGTTTTATTTAATGAGTTTTTACTTATGACATTGCTTTGAATGGTGATTTTTTATAATTTCTTGTTTATACTATCTTTTCCTTATTTCTTGATTAAACAAGAAAGCAAACTTTGTTAAGCTTTCAGAAAAATATTAATAAACATTAAACTAACTAATAACATAAAATTGAAGTAAAAACGTAATCATAATATTTCAGTCTATATAGTTAAATTATGATTTGATATAAAGTTATATGTACTATTGAGGTATAAAGTTATATGTACGAACAAAAAATACGACAATTATTTGCGACATTGCATTTTATTTCTAAGTGCTTACTCGTATATGAAAAAATGCAAATAAAATTGACGATTCGGGAAGGAATAGAATCTGCGTTATTAACACCAACAATCTGAAGTAAAAATTAAATATTTTCATAAAGTTTCAGCCAAAAATAATTAAAATGCTAACGACAAAAATAGGCGCTTTTCACAAGATATGTTATCAATAGCGAATTTATTTTAAATATCATAGTTTTCAACTGCCACAGATTACTAACATGACAGAACATTTATATAATTATATGTTTATGTATTTTATATATTTGTATTAATCTTTCTTTTATTTAAAATAGGTCGGTAATCTGTGACTGTCGGCAACATTTTAAGAGTTTCAACGAATTCTAATTGGACCGCTCGGACTGTCAAGCACAGTTAGACGTTAAAAGCACAATATACTAGGCCTGTGTCGATCGATCATTTGTTGCGACCCGGGTCGATCGCGACCCATTCGCTTGGTGATTCGATCACAATGATTCGATCAAATGATCGATTGATTGAGGTAGCGGGTTGGGTGTTCAACAGGTCTCGGGTCTCTGATCGGGTGGCTATTGTACGTTTTGGGTCACGCTCGTTTGGTTGGGCTACGAGAAAATTTGGTACTCTAATATTTTAGATACGATTATTACATGATTATGTTATATATAAATAGCTAATTAAGTAATTCATTGGTCACTCGACGCGGTTCGTAACCCGATCATTCCATCTATCACGTACTTACCTGTGCACGCAAATACAGGTTTTATTATGTTACTAGAACGAGATAAAACATTGATTTAAGGTTCAAATTATTTTATCAACAAGTCAGACTTTCGAATTGCGTTGCGTTGTATAGTAGGTATAAATCACAAAAAACGTGCTTATAGCGCTTCATTAATGTGTGGTGGCGTCCTTAGCGATTTGCTTTTAGCGCTATCAGCGCTGGGTAGTCACTCCAAAAATGCCATAATGATCGTGACTCAGGACCGAGTTACCGTGACCCAGTCGATCTCGGTGATCGAATCTTTTCGTGGGTCGTGACTCGATCATTCATAAATGCTACGCGATCGAATCACAGTGATTTGATCAATCGCGATCGACTCAGGTCTACAATATACCGCTTGAAGTGTTTTCTTCCGATGGTTACGTTAATAATTCACAGCTGCAAAGATATAATTAAGAAATAAACTACATATGGAAATAATTAAAAATAATAAGTGAACGACCAAACGTTAATTAAAAAATAAACTCTAAAGTTCACTACTTTTCCATTTTGTTTCGTTTAGGCGCAAAATATCAATTTTTCTTTCTTTCGTCATATCACCTTATTTATACATTTCTCGTAGCAAAGTAAATATTTGTCTAATAAGCCACGTTTCGCTCCCCCGGATACCGGACGTAATAGGTACTTATGTTCCCACGATCAGCAAGAGCAATATCTGCACACCTAGACAGAGCACCGCATGTCTAGATAAGGCTAGCCATTTTCTGGGGTCGCCCATCCTCAGGACTAAGTATCTCAGCTAACGATTACGCACGCCCTTAGCCTAGGGCACGGTAACCGTAGAATGGCGGAAGGGTACAAAGAAAAGGGAGAGGTTTAGGTTTAGTATAAACTACAAAATTTGTGATGTAGAATTTTGAGGACAAAATATGGGTTGTTGAATACTACTGATTCAGAATGGAAAGAAAGTAAATCCGGGGTCGCAAACTTGATGTACTTCAACACATATATCGGACAAATAATTGTGTGGAAAGAAAGCTGCCTCTGGAGTGAAACTGAAAATCGACAAAGTGTACATGTCGTACATTGAGAAAACACAATCAGGTACTGTACATTCAATAGTAATTGAATATGTCCGATAAAAGTCTATAATAAAAAAAATCATCTCGCCGGCAATCTAGATGTCCGTATATAATAAATAAATTTATGGTTATAAATTAAACTCAATTATCTTCCTAATTCAAAACTCTAATCTCTAATCGAATTGTGTGAATTCGAAAAACTTACTTTAGGAGTAACTGTGTGAGATCAATTTAATGGTTGGTTGAAATCTAGTTAATTTTTATTATATCAAGAAGCTTATGTAGCTGTTATCCCTCTTTCTGTGGCTTGTAAAGTACTAAGAATCAAATGGTTCCCATATTTTATTGCACATTTCTTCAAATATGTGATTGCTTAGAGATTATGTTAAACATTACAATTGATTCCGACGTCAATTATATTCACGATTTATAAAAGATACAGATAGAGATATTCCGATTCAAAAGATAAATTTGGAAATCATTAGCATAGCTTAGTATTTGCAATCACATTGTACATAATTATCTACTGATATATGACTGATATTATTTAATATTTTTATTATTGCGACGGTTCTATTACCTAACTTTATCTGCAGTGTAGCATCTTCAATCGATACCTTTTTTTTTGTCCCTCTGAGGAAAATGCATTAAGTTCCATACCCCGACTGTGACAAGCCGGCGGTTATGTGGGGCTCTCCTCCTCAGATGGGGAAGGCCTACCCACTAAAAACCTAAGGGATGGCCTTCCTCAGGCATGTAGGGAGCCCCCGGGAACGCCAAGCGACATCCGGGAACCACCAGCTTCCGCTCCCCTACCGATACAGGGGAGCCCTCCTCGGGGGATGCTACAATACCTTCCCCGATCTCCACCACCGACGACGCCCCCCGGCCACGGAAGGGGCGTGGTCCCTCCCGGGTCACCGTATCCGCGGGCGCGATTTCCTCGCGCCCGCCGGCGACCCGCGGCGGCGCCGCCTCCTTCTGGAGCATCACTGCTTCACAGAAGGAGGCCACAGCCCTCCAACCTCCCTCGTCCGCCAGCATTGCCGCAATCAATGCCGGCGGAGATCTTCAATCGATACCTTTTTTTTTTTTTTTTTTTTTGTTATCGCTGAGGAAAATGCATTGAATTGCATACCCTGCACCCCGGAAAAGCGCAGAATTATGTGGGGCTCTCCTCCCCAGAAGGGGGTAGGCCTACCCACTAAAAACCTCAGCGATGCCCCTCCACTGACGCCTGCCGCGAGCGCTCGATCGACGGCGCATCCGACATCGCCGCCAGACGCGCCGAGGAGAACTGCCCGCGGCGTGACAGGGCCATGGGAACCCGTGAGGACACTACCACGGCCCCATCGGCGTCGGCTCACCAGAGGTGAGCCACTCGCTCGCCTCCCCGGTGGACCGGGGAGGCCGTCGATCCCCCGGGGCATCCGGGGGATCGCCGACTGACTGCAACCGGTGCAATGCAGGGTGGGCCTTCCCGGTGGCCGGCCCCGCTGGTCGCCGTCAGGAGGGAGGACGTCCCCTACGCCCACAGCAACATGCCAGGGCGCCAGGGTCGTCCTCCGTGGTGGCAGAGGGGGCTGTTAGGATTACATTTCCATCGCAGCCCCCCCGCGCTGTTGCGCCGCCGGTGTGGGGGCCGCCCTCTTTTGGGGGGCGGCTGCTCTGCCCTTCGTCCGGGCGGGGTTGCACCTACGCCCGCCCATGACGTGGTTGCACGGCCGTTTACCGGCCGCGCAAACCGCACAATGGGGCTCCGACTCACATTCGGAGCGCTTGTGGCCCTCCTGGCCACACCGACGGCAGAGGCTGCTCCGGTCGATCTCGGAGGGGCACCTCTGGCCTACGTGGCCCGTGCCAAGGCACCGGTAGCACCGCAATGGGCGGGCCTCCAGTACCCTGACAAGGGCCGAACTCCAGCCTACGAGGAGCCTCCCCTCCGAGATCGCCCGGGCCGCAGCGACTGGACACCGCACAAAAACGGTGCCCAGATCACCCGGACCAGACCGAATTGCTCCTATTGAGATCTGGCCCGCGCCACAGCCACCCTTTGCGGCTATGACGCCGGCCAGCTCGGACTCCGTCACAGACTCGTCCAGCCCCGAGATGCGCAACTCCACGCACTTCGTGGGCCGGACGATCCTCGCGTCGTCGCCTACAACTTCCTCCAATTTGGAAGCCAGCCTGTCGGCCTTCTCCGCCGCCTCGGCGCCAGGGATCTCCAGTAACCTGGCGCCGGTAAGGGTCTGGCGAAGGGCCAGCTTCTCTATACCTAGGTCCGCAAGATTTATAAACTTGCGGGCCTTCACTAACACGTCGGAGTAGGTCACCCCCTTCTCGACGGCCGCGGGGCGCAGTGATATAATCACCGCGGCCGTTTTGGGGGGGACCAGTTTGGGCGGCGCTGCAGCCGGCTTCGCCTTAGGGACTGGGCCGGCTGGGGGGCGCTTAACCGGAGCGCGCGGGGTAGCCTTCGCCGCTGCAGCGAAACTTCGCGGTGCGGCGGGCTTAGCGGGCTCCGGCTCGATGGGAGGGGCTTTCTGGGCCCCTCTGCGCTTATTGCGGCGCTTCTTCCGCCCGCCTTCCACCTGCGTCCACTCGGCCTCGACCGGGAGATTCCTGGGCGCCGGAGTCGGCGCCGGGGTCTCTCGGGAGGCGGAGGGAGCTGCTGGTGGGGCGGGCTTCCCCTTCTTCGGCCGACCACCTATGACCTTGGCGGGAATCGCCGAGGTGGCCGGACGGTCCAACGAGGCGCTCGGAGGCGCCGTCTTGTCCGCCGCAAGTGGCGGACGGAGTCGCGGGGCAGGCAGAAGCCTGCCCTCGATCCCTTCTAGGCGGGCGTTGATAAGCCCGCCCATTTGGAGCATAGCCTCCCGAAGCCACTCCTCCTTCGCTCCGGGGGGCGGAAACGCCGCTGTCGTTACCGCTAGAGACGGCGCAGCAGGCGGTGCCGCCGTCTTGAGGGCCCTCAGTTCGTAGGTCAGCTCGCCTACATCCTTCCGCAGCTGCTCCAACTCCCGCCTGAGGGCCTCATTCTCCGCTTTCAATTTTCGTGAATCATCGGGGATGTGCTTCTGGGCGACCTCCCTGAAGCAGTCCCCGATGGACGCCGCCGCATTTTTGAGCGCCTTGACGTAAGGCCCGCTGAGGTGCGAGGACTTTCTCGCCACGTCAAGGATGACTTGGCAATCAGCCCCCACCACCTCCTCGAGCTCCAGCGCTGACCTCTCCGTGGTAGTCGTTCCGGCGGAGACCCTGGCTTCGTAAAAGCGAGACCGGGTCTCATACGCCCTCTTCTCCGCTTCGGCCACCTCTCTGTCGAGGCGGACCTGCTCCTCCAAGCGTTGGGCCGCTGCCAGCTCCCGCTTGGCCTGCGCCAACCCGACGTATTCGCCGGTCGTCGGCGGGCGGCCGCGTCCGCGGTTGCGTCCCTGCGACGAGTCTCGCGAGATGTTAGTCGCGGTTGACCCGTCGCTGTCGTCATCTCCTCCAGGGCCGGAAGCACTCTTCTTCTTTTTGCGCTGACTCTTCCGGCCCTTTTTAATAGAGGCGTCGTCAGCGTGCGACGTCTCTTCACCTGCCACCACGTTCGACTCGGTGAACGAGATCATCGATCTCACCGAGTCGCTGGAAGACCCAGACTCCTCCAGTCTTCGTTTCTGCCCCGCTTGGTCAGCAGGGCAAGATGTTGACGGGATCGCAGCTCCTTCCTCCGTGTTCGCGGCAGACCTGGCCCTCGACCTCACTATAATGGAGGCAGACCTGGATCTGCATACAAACTCCCTGGAGCTCCTCGATCCGCTCCTCTCCCGGAGACCACTCCGTCCTCGCTCCTTCTCCTCAATTTTTGTGTTTAAATTTGGCTGACTCATTTTGGTCCCACGAAAATGGGGGAAATGAAAGTCCGCCCGGGCGGTGCCCCCTGCACCCGGGTAAGCCTATATACTGTGAGGGTCGGCCGGTACTCACAGGTTTTTAGCAACTTCGCTGTTGGGTTTTAGTGGGTTTTCCTTCCCGCGGGCCAGCCAATTAAGGCAAGCCCCCCGGCCAGCAAACTGCGCGACGTACCCCCCGGAGCCACCGGTGGGTGGTTGAGGCACAGATGCTGGTAACGGTATCACCGAGGCGGGTGGCGAGTCCGCCCCTACGCCGTGGATGCCCGACATTTCTGCCGAACAACCACCGACGTTGGCCCACAATGGCCCCCTCCAAGGTAATTTTTTATAGAGGTTTTCTTCCTCGCAGCCCTCGCCCCGAAGGGCGACAGCCCTCACAGTCCTGCACTACGTACAGGGCCACGAGCTTCCATGGGGCAAACGGACCCTCCTCGAGATGAGGAGGGATAGCTGCCCCACCAGGGTAATTTTTTAGAGAGGTTTTCTTCCTCGCAGCCTCCGCCCCGAAGGGCGATGACCCTCACAGCCCTGCAACTACGTGCAGGGCTACGAGCTTCCCACCCCAGCCAGTTTCTGTCCGCGCCGGCCGAAGCCGATACCCCCCATATCTGGGGGGCGTTCCCCTATCCGCAACCCGGGGACGCGTCCGATGGCAGGTCTGGCAACTGCACACGGATCTTCAATCGATACCTAAGCAACTTCCGGTGACTGCAAATTGACTTGAGGTTTAGGAAAATATATGTATAAGCCAATTGACAAATAGGTCTATTAATATGCTCTTTAATAGTAATTAATTGCACAAATTCAATAATTGTATAATGTGTTCTTAACTTATAGCTCTTTGAACAAATTTAAGGTTTGTCTTAATATTTTGTTTAATGTTGTTAGTACGTTAATTTTGCTTATGAATATTTATATAATTTGATATTTTCATGGTGTTTTAACAATGTGACTAATTTTAAGGGAATGCTGTAGCTAGGGGCTGGCTACACTAAAAATATATTTCTTACCAGTTAAAACCTGTACCCTCCAAATATATTGTTGTTTTTTATGTTTATTATGTAGAATTGTAACTTCATAAATAATTAAAAATGTTTATAAACGTACAATTAGTGCTGTCTAGGCGCACAGATATATTGTTAAATCATTGTAACCTTATTTCTATATTCAGAGTTCACAAATTTTCTATGGCTTACAACACTTTAAACTTTTAGAAAAACGGCATCATAAAAGTAATTAAATGTATAAAGTGAAAATGTGAAAATAAATGTATAAAGTTATCAAAGTTATTTTTTTTATTTACTATGTAAGTATTGTACTTTGTAATTGTAAATATCATAATTTTTTCGGAGGTGTGGAGATCGTAGGGGAAGGAGTGTCGACAGTGGGCGTCTATTGGTTGAAATTATTATATTTTTTTATGGTTTCGAATGTTTTAATGAGATGAAATTTAAAACACTTTAAAACACAACGACACCAATTAGAGGGCCAGTGCCGAAATCACAGCGCCACTACGCCGTTAGCATTTTATTATTTTTGGTAATATTAAAACCAATCTTTAGTAAAGATGATGTTTTGTTTCTATTTTAATATTGAAAATATTACAAAAAAATAACGGGGGAACTCACCTTTAATTGGAATTGAAGTCAGGCTCACATCTTTCGTACTAAGGTGTCTAAGGTACTAAGGTTTCAGAGTGTCTTGTCTGTTCTTGTCGAGGCTCTTCCAATTTCTAAACACATCACTTTTTTTTTCATCTTATGAGAAATGCAGGTCCAGGTGTATGGTTTGTGTTGAGGAAAGATAAAGTAATTAAGATTAAATCACTTGTAAAAAATATTGGTATACATTATTATATTTTTAATATTATACAAACTCTTACATCATCGAAGTAAAAAAAAATAATTATACATATATTTATTAATATAATATACATTATAGTAAATATAAATATATGTTCATTTATTCTAGAAAATTTTTACACAATAAGATCCAATTACGGAAACTCATAACTATTTTACACATCATTAAAATATAAACTGACATGCAATAATGACAGAATTACAATCTATATATGCGATATTTTTATATTACTTGAAATATATATTAACGCTTTGGCATGGCGACTCATATAAAATAGATATTAGTCAAATAAAATAACAAAATTATTTTATTTATTAACAATTAAATGAATTGCCGTTTGAGGTAATAGTAAATTGCCACATCAGCTATTCACTATATAATCATAAAATATAATAATAATAACTTGACACGATCAAGAATATAATTTGGCACGACGGTAAATCTACCACTTACTTTCCATAATGAATAGATTCAATATGAATCAGTTAATAAAGAGTTTTGTAATCTCACCACTTAAAGTGATTGAATGCACTTACCAAAAATATGAATTCCAGGTCGGTTTTGCAGACGGATTGCGCATTTACCACCGTCAAATAAAACCCAACTAGGCTCAACATCTTAGAGGTGGCTGTTGCTTTGCAACTTTTTTATATTCTTGCTTATATAATGGCTAACTGAATTTAAATGCACCTATTATCTATACTCATATATCACCAGCCGATAAATTCAGCTATCTCACACGAATAATTTATCACGGTCACATCTTATGAGAAAAATGTATTAATAAAAAGTGATATAATTCGTTTATCCATATCTTGATGCTTATAAAACTTTATTATTTATATGATTTATTGATTGTTTTTATAATGTACATATTTCTAATATTTAGGTCTTTTATTTGTGACAGTAGATTTTATTCCAAAATACTAAATTATCTCGCAATAATGGGCCCTGTGTGGTATTGTGTGATTTTGTCAAAAGGTGTGTCGTAATTACGCATATCCAATGCTTTATAAAGAGTTATTAATTAAGTTAAAACATGCAATTTTTTATTGAAACAATCATTGTCTGAGTCAGTAAAGTTAACCTAAATGTTACGTAGTGTTTTTATCTTTTTGAAATCCACACTTGATTTTAAATATTCAGTTATTTGATCCCTTAGAAATGTTTCGATAATTTTACCAATACATAAAAAATAATTGGACAATAATTGATTTATTTATCTTTTTTAGATATGGGTTTAATAATAACTATATTAAGAAAATCTCGATCAATTGATATTTAACAAGGCGTGTCATTATTGGAGCCAGAGTATGCTGATATATATTTTAATGTCATGTCCTCGGATATCATGGAAGCCAGAACTTACTTATTTAATAATTTGTATTATCGTAAGCACGCTGCAATCTTAACGGTCTATTTGAAGCTGATTTATATGAATTGTTATATAATAAACGTTTATCACAAATATTACTCATATTTTTTTATACAATGATCAAAATGTTTATCAATATTATCTGCCAATGACGCAGGGTCTAAATTAAAATGTTTTGAGAGTACTTTATCTCAACAATGTGTTATCGTTTACATTTATCTTCTTGTCTTATAGTTACATTACACTTATAATAACAAAGTTTATTATTATTTTTATGTGTGATTAAAATATAACACAATGATATTAGTTTCATTCAATGTTATTTACACAGCTTCGTTGCAGATTTATAAATATTCGTTCTAAGGTCATATTTTCTTTAAGCATTAAAAAAGATTTAAAACAAATATTGGGATAATATCACTTCCATGAGTTTCATGTTATTCAAGTAACGATATTTACTTACTTAAAATAATATATTCACATCGCATTAAGTAAATACCTTTTTTTATTAAAATTTCAATCGTACATGCTAAGTGTAATATGTCATATGCTTAAAAATAGCAAATTTGCCAGAAACAAGTTTAACTTATAGTAAGTATTTGCAACAGAATTACGTTAAAATACCTTATCTTATTGTATATAAACACATGTTTTTTTTATCCAGATCGTTTTTATTCTGTCAGTTTCACCTACTGAGTCCCAGCTCAGTTGTGCCAGATAGAGACGAAAACCATAGCACATTATGAATTCGCCATGCAAGTGTTGGGTTTTTATGTCGCAGAGAGAGTTAACAGCCTAAACCTGATTAAGGTCTCTTAAGTTGACGCTAACTGTTCGCTTGTGTTATTAACATGGGCTTTCATTGAAGGCGGTAATCATGACTCCAGTTCATACACTCCACTCTCCTCTCCAGACTCCAGTGCGTGGTTACCGACAAACTCGACACTTTCCTAAATTAATCAGAAAATTTGTCTTAAATTAATTTAATGATTATAATCTTTAATGATATTGCAACTTCTTAACCCTATACTAATTCGCAGTATTACATATTTTGTTCAAATGTAATATTATTAAATATAGGCCAACGTGAGATAGTATATGTGAAAGCAAACGAAAATATAATTTGTTCTCAATTAGGTGTATTTGTAATAATTTATATTTTATCTAAAATAACTACATAGTACTAACTTAAGTTACAACAGTATTTTCCCTTAATATACTTAAAATAGTTGCTTTAAATAATAATGGCGGCACAGATTAATCTTCCATATCAACTTACAGTAACTGGTTACGCCAATATATAATATAGTATTATCACTCATTTGTTATCTATGGTACATCACGAGCCTTTTTATCCTATCCTACATGGTAGATTACCGGTGGCGCTGCCTAGCGGCGAATATAATAAAAAATCTTCTTGTTGAATAACCGCCGCGCAAACGAACATTGTGTTTCTCGCAAATCGTATATTATTTAACTCCAAACATTGTATCTCAGTATTTTCAAAATAGTTGTGCCAGCCTAACGATCACGCTTAAAACTGGAAGAACTCAAATCCGGAAGAAAGACGGGCCCGTTTTTGAAGATCTCGAGGGTACGAGTAAGAGGCGAGCCACCGCCATCCAGAAGGGTGCGTACGTGCTTTTCATATACATATTCCTTAACTTTGATGTGTGTACCATATTTTTTTTATATATTCAATATTGATCGAAGAATTATTTATTATTTTTGGCGCGACTCGTAACTTTTTAGAGATAGTGCAGTGGTACTTAGAGAGTAGTTACAAGTGAAGCTAATTGCTTCATCAAAATGCTCCATCTGATCTCTATATAACTTAATTACTTATTGTAAAATTCAGTTTACTGTTGAAGAATGCAAATACTTGATTAAAAGTACATTTTTGTACATGAAAATGCCAATTGAAATTAACACATATTCTATTATTAATTTTCTTAGCGAGGGAAATTTCTAATATCCGGTATAACATACGAGTATGTACTCGTACGAGTACATACTAAACTAGCTTTCTGCCCGCGGCTTCGCCTGCGTGGATTTCGGGATTGGGTCTATAGAGGGTTAAGGGTCGTAGCTTTTGCCCACGGCTACATATGCGCGCGGAAGTCGGTTTATGGCGCGAAGGTTTTATCACGCTTCCCGTGGGACTATCCGTTTTTCCGAGATAAAAAATACCGCAAAACCTTGCTCAAGAATCACTCTATCTATTGGTGAAAACCGCATGAAAATCTGTGCAGTAGTTTTTGAGCGAAGCCTTTATTGCGCATTCCGTGGGATCTATCGATTTTTCGGGGATAAAAAGTAGCCTATGTTACTCGGGGATAATGTAGCTTTCCAAAGGTGAAAGAATTTTTGAAATCGGTCCAGTAGTTTCGGAGCCTATTCATTACAAACAAACAAACAAACAAATCTTTCCTCTTTATAATATTGGTATAGATAAGCAGCGCAAAAGGACACTATTTTTCACAAATTTAAAAAAATATTATGCAACAATCAATCTAAATGAAACGGTCGAGTATACAGCTGTATCTGGTTCATACACTTCTTCCTAATAAAAGTAAATAATCATGATATTCATTTACCCTAAGATTAAGTTTCCCGTTGTGATCAAATTAGAAGCCAGAATCATCAACATGGCCTAAAGTAATGCGCACCGCCAAAAGGTCTGGCCGATTTGGTGAACATCGTAGGAAGGTGGTGGGAGCTCGTGGCGCAGAACCGATTTACTATTGGGGGAAGATATGTCTAGCAGAAGGCATATTTTGGCTGAAACGATGAAAGATGACTGCTTAGTGCAAAATGTAATAAACGAATTTGAAGTAGCGACCAAATCAGTCAGTGTCACCACCAAGTAATACCGTCAAGAGATTGTATTAAAGATAAAACACACAAACAAATATAAACAACATAAAAATCTAAACCAACAATGATATCTCAAACAAATTGGCTTGAATAGACAAAGTAAATACAATCTGGAGTTATTCCAATCCAAGTTATCAAAGCATCACCTTATTTTTATTTGACGACCCAAAACAATTTAATTATTCATAACGTTTTCAATAACCGATCAATCGAATCGAAATAATAATAAAGCTAGAGGGTACCGATTTACTTTTAAATCCATCCATAACCAAACCGTTTGCTCCTGATCACTCAGATACACGTAAACGTCACAATAATGAAACTTACTAAATTTGGGGTGTTATCCGCGAACAATAACAACACAGTGTGTACCTAATTTTAATGTAAAGGTATCTAACATTTAAAATTAACATTACAGTAGGAAAGTAATATACGATATTATCGTTGAATTAAATAAAGCAACACCATAAATGTAAAAATAACACCAATATATGTAAATTTGATACAAGTAGAATTTAATATATTGCGTTAAAAACGCATGTACAGTCTAATTTATGGGTTATTGCATAACAGGATAAAAATGTCACCGAGATTAATTGATATTGCTAAGTAGAAAAATATATGTGAACAGCGACTGATCAAGAGTTCTGTCCGCCTTAGGCTAATAGGCTATTTGACAGTTTTTTAAAATCCATTTTATATTATTTAGTAGAGTCTAAGGAACCCAGTAAAAGTTGTTATTTTTAATTCTGGTATATATTAGCTGAAAAACATCGAATTAAAAATTCAATATTTGAATAGTGTGCCAAAACGCTACTTTGACAATATGGCGCTGCAATGAGGTCGGTGACGTCACTTGCCTGTATTCTGATCTGTGACAGCTGGCTTATATATTTGTTTGTTGCACAGACATATAAGAGGAAGCTTATATGTCTGTGGTTTGTTGTAAACAAAAAACGAAAGTGCGATTGGATTTACTTTTTATCTGTGATTTATGTAACAAAATGAGTTACAAATGGTGTGTAGTTCCAAAATGTACAAATACGTCGTTAAAAACTCCGGAAAATCTATTTGTAAGTGTTCCAAAGAATACCTATCGAAGTGCGCCGAAAGTGGTTGCAACTTTCTCGGAGGGATCATAATGACATAGCGAATAGTACAAATATTTTCTTTTGTGAAGACCATTTCGATGTAAGTAAACATAATATTTATATTTTGTAATAATTAATTACATTCAGAATGTTAATATTTTCGTTATTGATTTGAGGTTATAATACTTCTAATGTTTTTAACAGAATGTCTCTTGCAACTCACTTCGAATATTTCCGCTGTTTTCCATAATATTTGTTAAAATTTGTAGCTACAGAGTCCTATGATTTCAATAAGCAGTACACTAAAAGATCCCGACTAAAACTTGTTTGTTCGTTACAGATGGAAAATGTCATGGCAAATTACTATCAGTACAAAATGGGTTTCAGTCAGAAAATAATTTTAAATGATAAAGTTCTGCCTTCTAAATTTCATTGCCAGCCAGATCGCATTAAAAGAATGTGTGATGCTGGTACTTCCCGATCTGCATTTGTCAAACGGCAAAGAATGACGACGTAACGTGAACAAATTATCGCTTATGTTCACGGAATTGTGCCAAACAAACTTAATTATTTGTTGGAGGTTGAAATTTTGTCTTTGATAGGTTGTGAAAAAGAAAATGTGTTTGGCGTTAAGATTTTGATTGTTGTATTGGAAATTGTAGTGCAAGGGTTTTTGTAATGTTTTAAATTGTTTTTATCTTGTATTTAAATAGAGATATAATGAAGAACAAAATGTGTATGTAAATTTCATCCCCTACAACATTATTTATAACCTATATAAGTTCTTGTGGAAGTTCATCATTATTTCACTTTCTTATGATATAATTTAAGTTACCAGTAAAGTGTAATTATAATTAGTTTGCTGTTTTTACATTTTTTTAGCTCCGAAACATAAATGTCAGAATTATTTTTGAAAAATAATCCGACCATGATCGCGTCGACTTGCGGCAGGTTTCTGCTGTCTGCTGTTACAAAATCGTTGTCCATGGTTGAAAGTACTTGTAAAAATAGTGCAAATAAACAAAAAAAAAACAATGAATAGTAAAGAAAATTTAATATAACGGAGATAATCTACCACAACTAGGCGCAACACAAGTACAGTCGGGACAATTTAATAGGCCACATTTGACATTTCATTAAAATTCCTCAACTAACCTTGTAATGGCGGACATAAAATATTCAATATTTTTTTAGTTTGGAAATGCACAAATGGCCGTTGTTACAATGTTGCGTTTAGTGAAGTCTATACGTAAGTGATGTCCCTCAAAAAATCGAATGAATGCAATGATTATTTGTGAAGGGATTATTCACCATGAATTAATAGACAAATTTTTATTAAAATAAAACATGTTATTCTTTTTGTTCATAATAAAAAACAATAATAACTTAATAAACAGAGAAATAATTGATAATAAAAATTTTAAGGCAATTAAACTCGTAAAAATATATTAATACAGTACCTATAAAAAAGAGCATACCCAGAAAAGTACTTTTTTTATAAGATAGGGATCTTATAAAAAAAGTACTTTTCCATAATAGCGGCGTTTTCCCTGAAAGAAAACGCATATTAAAATACTTACCTAATTCGAAGCTTATACATGAGATAGGCACTTCCGTTTCCCGTAGTTTTAGTCAATTTCATCTCCTTTTTACCTTATGATGACGTATTTCCTGTGGCTCAGCAGGCAGTGGCGCGACCGTTGTTTACAAAACGTAGAGCGGCGCCATTTCTTGCTCATTGGCTTTTAAAATCATCAGGCAGAATTAAAAAGTAAGCTTCGAATTAGGTAAGTATTTTAATATGCGTTTTCTTTCAGGAAAACGCCGCTATTAAAGTACTTGACCGTAATTCGAAGCTTATACATGAGAAGTGTTTGTTTTCGCCTGGTGAGACATGGTAAAAATATGAAATAAAATATACGCCAATGTGACATAAAATATTATTTATTAACCCAACCAAATAATCACATAACATTCTAGGTATATACGAATAATTATTGAACATAAATTTTATCAATCGTAGGTATACATATAGTACCAAATAAACACAATATGGCTTTTTCAATAAGTAATTATAGTACCAACACAACAGTAATTATCAATACCAAATACCTTGGTCTTGGTCGATTGAACCCAATGACAATCATTGAATAGCAAAACAAGATTATTTATAAGTACACCCACCTGCCTAGAGAATTTCACTACATGGTATATTCCGATATTCCACATACATTTACACAATTTTCGAAACATAAATGATCAACAAAAATTATATATATAAATATGCTCTTAATACTACACCTATTAGTGAACAGGTGTGAATAATCGTGATAACATGTTATTACCCGTCTCATTACTTGACCTTATTTCTCGCCTATAGAATGTCTCAAAAGTATTGGATGAACGCCAGTTACCCCTTGCTAGGACCTCATCTAAGGGATAATTTAACCAATTTTTCGATGCCACTGCCGACCGTACACTACCGGGGCTGAACTGGATTCTTGCGTCCTTGAATAAATGTTTGATCCAGCCAGATATGACTGTCCGTGATGCCGGTTTAGGCGCACCCCGAATCGTCATAAATAATTTAAACGAATTAACGGCTTCCCGACGACAACTTAGCAAGGATATCATAGTATTGATCCAAAAGATAGGGTCCAGTTGCGAATTGTTGTTATTGCACACTAACTTCCAGCCTGACTGTCTATGTTCACTATTATCAGTTTTAGACCCAAATTCTGGCCAAAAGGTTATAGAATTTTGAGTTTTAACACAATGTTCTGGATCTACCCTAAGCAAAGTTAAATCATGGATGCGGCGACCTGAACACAATAGCAATAAGATAGCTGTATGACGTGAAACTTGATAAATATTACCCGTATCAACTGAATAAGAAGATAAATACTGAACTAGGTCCTCAATATCCCAAATCGGTGGCTTATTTTTCTTCGCATTCTTTAATGCAATTGATTTCAACATATGTTTTACCAAGACATGAGAACTAAGTTGACTTGACATATCAGCGTTACAAAGTGTAGATACAACTGATTTGTGTAAAAGAACAGTGTTATATGATAACTTATGAACTATATGTAGGTCAGCTAAAAACTTTGCAAGTTGAGACCCTGTAGGATTTCTAAAATCAATGCTTTGAGACTTCGCCCATCGTAGCCACCTATTCCACGCTGTTTTATATGTTTTAAGAGTAGACGGCCTCCAGGAATTTTTGAGAAGTGATAGTTGTCTTTCATTCCAGTCATTTACCTCCTTGTCCCACCCCCACATTTCCACACCTCCAGAGTCAGGTCCTCCAGATTCGGAGGCGGGAGACCTGTCGAAGTGTCGACCAGATTCTTGTGCAGGTCCTTCAGCACAAATGGAGCCTCGAGGGCTCTCGCTCTGAGATCTGCTCGCCAGAACACCTTGTGGCCGGGGAACTAAAAGAACAGAAAGATTCCTGTCGATCGGTTGAGGTGCGACAGGACTTTGGGCACCAGGAACGGTGGAGGAAACAGCCATGCTAACGGGTAATTCCATGTTACGCTGAACGCATCGTGAAATAATGCTTCCGGATCCTTCAGGTCTAGGGACACATAATTGCTGATGACATGGGCTGTTTTGGAGGCAAAGAGATCTATCATGGGAGTTCCCCATTTCTGAAATATCCTCTCCAAGCTTCCTGGTAGCAGATGCCACTCCGGCGGAAGTTGATATCTCGACAGGTGATCGGCATGATTGTTGTACCTGCCCGGGATATAGTGAATGGAAAAACAGATTTGGTACTTGTCCATAAGTCCCAATACCTGACGCGTTATCTCCATCAAAGGGACCGACTTCGTACCCCCCTCTTTCCTCAAATGGGCCACCACCGTTTTGTTGTCGCACTGTATCAGGATTGAGCTGTGACTCAAAGTTTGAGCATGAGTTTGTAATACATGTAAGATGGCCAGCATCTCTTTTTGATTGCAGTGCAGATTCTTCTCCTCTTGTGCCCAAGAGCCGCTCAGAGGAATGTTGTCTAGCTGAGCACCCCACGCCAAGTCCGATGCGTCGGTTGTGAGAAAATGAGTTGGAGGAGGTGGATGCAGTACCGTCGAGAGATGACAGTTTTGAATCCACCACCCCAACTCTTTCTGAACCTTTTCTGGCAAAGAGACTCCTTTCGTTGGCTCTACTAACAGGGTATTCATGAACCGCAACAGATGACGATGGTGCAATCGGCCCCGTGGTACCACGAAACTGGCAAAGTTCAGAAGACCTACGAGACTTTGAACTTCTTTTAAGAAAACTCTCTTCATACTCAACATTTGACCAGCCTTTTTTACAACCGTGCGGATTTTGTCTGGTGGTAACGACTTGAGGTTGTCCCAAGTGTCCCATTGAATTCCCAAATACGCTAGAGACTTTTGGGGCATTGTTACCGACTTTTCTAGGTTGACGCACCAACCCAGCACCCGAAGGCAGTCCACGGTCATTTGAACGTGTTTTTGAAGAACGACAGGATCCTGATGTGTGATTAAGAAGTCGTCTAGATAAACAAGGATTCGCACGTTCCTTTGCCGTAAGGTTTGAGCTACCCAGTTGGTCAGAATTGAAAAGGTTTTGGGAGCTGAGCTCAAACCGAACGGGAGGCACGTCATTTCTAACAATTCCTTGTCGTAAATGAGCCGAAGAAATCTTCTGTGCACCTTTGCGATTTTCAAATGAAAGTAAGCTTGACTTAAATCTATTTTGCACATCCAATCTTGTTCTTGAAGAAAGTTTGGTACTTGATACATATTTATGAGACGAAATTTTTCGGTCTCCACAAACTCGTTCAATGCCTTTAAATTGAAGACCGGGCGGAGCGATCCGTCGGTCTTTGGTACCAGAAAAAGTGGCGAGATAAAACTGGGGGTCCACTGAGCTGGTCTTAGAATGCCTTGAGCCTTCATTTTTTGCACCAGTAAGGTCATTTCCTTTGAAACACGGGTGTGACCCGGTTGGTCTAACTTTGGGATGTACAGAGGAGGTTTCAGGACGAAAGGTATACGGTAGCCTTTTATCATTTTTAAAATTATTTCGGGAGCCCCCATTTTCTTCCACTCCTCGTAATAGTGAGCCAGCTGTCCGGCTTGGAATGACCTCGAGTCATTGTTCATACCGCTTGGAATGACCTCTAGGGGCGTGACTAGAAGTGGTTCTTCCTCTTCCTCCCCTAGTAAGCCCGCGAGGCCTCGAGCCTCGGTATTGAAATGACCCCCTTGCATTGACATTCCCATTACTTATGCCATTATCATGGTTAACATTGTAGAAACCACCCCTCGAGGGTGGTACATGCATAACCTTATTTGGGCAAGACGAATTACATGCCATTTGAGTGCCGCTCGACGGACCCGTAAATTTCTTGCTGTTCGCAACTCTAGAGGGTTGATAATTGATTTTATTTGTAAATTTTTTAGAATTTTCCGGCTTGTGGGGCCAAAAAGCTTTACGAATCCCACCCGCTTTTTCTAACGCGGATGCAAAAGCGTCAGTTTCAAAAATATGAGTAGCCGATGGGGCTATTCTATTAAGCGAAGCTTTCACTACAGGGTCCTTCACGTGTTTGAGAATTGCATCTCTTCTGACTTGAATTATCTCTGATCTATGACCACAGACCAATTGTAAAAGATCCGTTGAAATCTTATGAAAGTCCCCCTGTAAGAACAATTGTTGCACCTTTTCAGCAAAATTGTCCAAATTATTCTCAGACTTCGCTAAAGTTATTAAGCTACGAATATTTTCTTGCAAGGATTCGTTTTGTTTGAACAGACAGAAGGTTATTGCCGCATATGCTTTCTCAGCTTTGGCCAAATGTGGGAAGGAATCATAATGTCTAATCTCTTCGTTAGATTCGAGATCTACAAAACCAGGCGTGTGGTTATAAAGCTTTTGGGTATCCGCATACCTCACTTCCGACCAGTCCCTCTCACCAAAATGTTGGACACTGCTAAGCATCTTCAAAAAGTTTTGAGGGGTCTTTGGAACAGAAGGTTCCTTCAATTTTGTTTCTATATTAAATGTAAAGTCAGAATCTGATACTTTAGGAACGCCCTGCAACTGTTCACTACCTTCGTCGACATAAAGATCGCCACTGACCTCCGAACACAGAGACACGTGATGATCATAACTTATGTCCTTATTATAGGCGGGCTGAGATATAAAATTGCGTAACTCACAGATTTCCTTACTAAGCTGTCGAATTGAATGCCGTTTCTTGCTCCTCTTATTGCGGTGTCGACGGGACCGTTTACGCTTGGAGCACGGGCTGGCCGAACTCGAGCACGAACTGCTCGACGAGCTGCTGCTGCTGCTGGTACTGCGTGTGCGTTTGCGCTGCACACCGCTTGGACCCACCACTGGCTGCTCTTCAGCAAGTGGTGGTGAAAGTGGTTGAGGATATAGATCACTCATTCTGAAAATTATTCTACATTACATAAAATGTTCACACTAAATGCAGTTTATGAATTCTGAAACGGAAAACCGTTAAAATAAATTCATTCCGTAATAAATTTTGTAGAATGTTGCAGTGAAATTATTTAGTTACCCAAAAAAAAAAAACCGTTAAATAAGGGTAATTCGATATTAGTCTCGTAATAAACAATACTAGCTAACCTTAAGATCATCATTCGCAAAACAAATTGCTTTAGGAATACCGTTAATATATTTTCAAAATAAAACAAATTTTAATTAAACTAATTCCTTCTAACAATTCACTTTTATGTAAAATTTTATTTAAAGGTAATTTGCAGAACAAAAATAATTTTTAAAGTACTCACATTTTCACTCCGACACAATTTACCTTTTCACGGAACACTTCACTTATTAAAATTTTCCTTATTTATGAAACCCGACACTCAGTCTAACTATATTCTTCGAGAATTTTGATGTACTGCGTAAGCAGCACAACCTTTCACTACGGGAGTCAAAACGCCAATGAGCAAGAAATGGCGCCGCTCTACGTTTTGTAAACAACGGTCGCGCCACTGCCTGCTGAGCCACAGGAAATACGTCATCATAAGGTAAAAAGGAGATGAAATTGACTAAAACTACGGGAAACGGAAGTGCCTATCTCATGTATAAGCTTCGAATTACGGTCAAGTACTTTAATAACTGTATTCGATTCACATATGTTTGAAGTAAATATCGATTTTTTCACCATAATCGGAGTGTTTAAGCAGGTCACCTCACTATGAACAAATGTCAAATGTGGCCTATTAAATTGACCCGACTGTAGGCAAACGAAGTTTACAAGCAAGTGACGTCATGATAAACTCGACCAATCAGAAGCGTTTTGTGTCACATGACAAACGTTTAAAAAATGCCATTTTTATTTACGGATTTTAAAATAAATTAATCATTATTTTCAACTTACGTTAATAAATAATAATTTTTTAACTCTTAATTTATACTGTTAACAGTAATTGACACTTTATTTTTCGCATTGTCAAAAAGCCTATTGTAAGAACGCGCCCCCGCCAGGTGTGTTACGGTCAGCCTAAAAAGAACCAAGAACAAGTCAGGGTTTGTTTTACGCGCGTTTTTTTAAATTTCAAAATTAATTGCCCGCCCCCCGATCCTCTCGCCCTAGGCTGCAGCCTAATTAGCCTAAGGTTTAATCAGGCACTGTATGTGAATCAGTGTCGATTATAATAGGTACACTTAGGATCCATTTAGATTTTTAGGGCAGACACTGTTGTGTCTCTCCTACGGAATGTGTAAGTTCACTTCACTCAGAAACTCACCATTTAAATTTCATCAATCTTTGGACAAGGATTAAATTGAAAAAGGAAGATTCCATTGATTTAAGATTTGTATTTTTTTTCGCGACTGCAACGCCATTTCAATGTGGGAAGTAGTTTTGGTATGTAGGTATGCAATGGAGCCTGAATATTTATATAAATAAATAATACTTACACTTACACCGATCAGGGTAGCCTAAACTAAGCACTATAAGCACGAAACTGGCATACTAACCGGCGACCACAAAATGTCCTAATAATATTTAGAAACTAATAATTAATACCTGTTTAAAACCTCATAGATAGATTGAAACAGACTTGTCATTATTCCACTTTGCTAAATCTTGACTAACGATAGTCAATTATATCAATAAACGAAATTACGTGGTCAAGGTTTATCATAATTATATAGGATACTTAATCTGAGACATCTACTTGAAATTTCTATATAGTTCCACTGTTTACACATCGGATGTATTGCGTATTTTACAGAAAACAAAACGCATCAAACGCAAAACTGTCATCCATTCACTTTTTTCGCGTCGAGTGGTCGCATTCATTAGAATTCTGATTTTCTGTATTTACTGTGTTTAATGTAATACTATAAATAATCTAAATATTGAACATGCTATTCTATTAATCATTAGGAGTTATAGCATATTAGTTTATGTAACAAAACTAAATGAGTGAGTGTGTAAGGGAGTAGTCGAAAATTTGAAACAACTGAAGTCTCAGCAGATTTTTTGTCTCATTCCCACACACCCGAACGACTATATTTTTCCTTTTTCCTAAGCTAAATGCCATAAAGGCATGGTATGCACAGCAATTACTATACCGTTGATATCCAATGTTCAATGTGAACGGTCTATGCTCCGAGAGGAGTTTCGAGATGTGAGTGTTTTTTTTATGTTGGTCAATGAGCATTTTAATTGAAATTATTTTTCTGCAATTTAAGCAATATAGGTTACTTTTCTAGAAAGTTATAGTTATTTTATCAAAACAAGGTAACGTTTGTATAAAAAAAATAACGTAATAATTTCAAACCAAACATTTCATTTTCCTTTTGTTTTCTCAAGTTTTCCCTGGGATCTTGTTTTTTCATTGAGGAAGCATTTAACAGATGAATCTGTGCAATACTATCATAACACATATTTCTGCACTCAAAAAGTTGTTAATTTTTGTTAAGGAGATAATTACTGAATTGTTGATCTTTTAGTAAATTTAGTTAATTAAAGTAATTTTAGTAAGGCTTTAAAATTCCTACAACAAAACACTGAATACATCTTGTTAGTATTTAACACATGCCTCGTCCTAGATAATCAACTATAATGGCTTTTTAAATTAATTTGTAAACTGAAGCCGAGCAGTTCCAATTATACCGACACATACCCTGCAGATATTTTAAATCATATTGAAAGCTGGCCAAATAACTGTACCATAAGTTTTGAAATGTTTACAAAAAATGTGTCGCCTATAACATTACATTAACAACAGTGGTATTAAATATAAAATACCATACATATTAAAAACTACTGTCCAGCGTAATCATACGTTTTGATTCAAATATCATACTTCAATGAGAAACCACATATCTGTCCTCTCTACATAAAAAAATATTAGATTGTACTCAGCTCTTGAGAACTAATATATCAAATAATTAAATTCCTTCAAATCATTTTATGTGATAGTTTACTTCTGCACTGAATAACGGCTTGGATCGTAATGAAATACATTTTTGTAGAATAATATTTTTTTCAACACACGTTCTCATAACGGGGCTGTTTCATGCGTGTTTTTAATCTCAAGAAGAAGAAAGAACTTTCTTTTTCTTGAACAAATGTATTCTAATGTTTAATATGTATTTATCAATGAAGAAAAGTTATAAAAGCGCAATTATGTTCTTGAACGGCAACAACCAACTTTCATTTTTACCGCGCAATCGCGCATGCGCGCGCCTCTCAGCGTAATGGCGGCATCGGCATACAGGCACGAGTCAAATTATCATTCAGCCAAAATTTTATAAATTCAAGAAAACAGCATATGATAATATAATGTATTTAAATAAAATTATAGTGAATCTTTGATTACTATTGCACCTCAATGCAAGTTTGTTGAATGTAAATTTATATCTCAAACCGTAAAAATGCCCGCAAAATCTGAACAGTATCACTTCGCAAATTGTACATTTACTAAATGTTTTAATAAATAAAAATTTGCATTTTATTAGCTTTTTACACGCTTTTTATTGACTTACTCTGTCCGTTTGTTTGTTTGTTTGTTTGTCATGATCAAATCTTGTAATCGATTTTTCGACCACTTCTACTGCTCCAATCGAGCTCAAATTTTTTTTACATGTGTATTCTAGATGACAATACAATATTCAATCATTTTCGAATCATAAAAATACATAATTATGTTGTAATAAATTAAAAACTTTTTAATATGAGAATTGGTTCAATGAAGCAAACAGATAGAATTTGATATAATGCATATGTTTAATTCTAATACTACATTTTCTGAACAATTATGTACATTTCTTTATGTTTGTTATAATAATCACGAGACTAAAAAGTAGTAAATAAAAAAAAAAATTAAAAAAAACTTTTTAAAAAACACGCTTTTTACGCAAAGACTAAAAAACGTTTGAAAAAACTTTTGTTTGTTATAAAGACTAAAAAACATTTGATCTAAAAAGTAGTAAATAAAAAAAAATTAAAAAAAACTTTTTAAAAAAACACGCTTTTATTAAAAAGACTAAAAACCGATCTAAAAACTTGAAAAGCGTGGGGTGTAAATGTTAAGACCATTAAATGAGTAATGTTTAATTTTGAACACCCCACGCTTTTATAGTCATTGAGTTCTTGGACTAATTTGCTAAATTTTATAGACAAATTTTTGAGTTACATTTCTTTTTGTCATCAGAAATTTTTCTTGATATGTACCCAAATTTTCTAAAAGCGTGACTTTATTTTTATTTTCAAGTTTTTAGATCGGTTTTTAGTCTTTTTAATAAAAGCGTGTTTTTTTAAAAAGTTTTTTTTTTCCTCAACTTGTGTTGAAAAACGTCGTATGAAACTCGTGAGCATTGTTAATTGCATCCTCGGCTAAATTGTCCAACCAATACCGCCTCGTATGCAATGAACAACTTTGCACACTAGTATCATAATGTACTATTGTATATGGTGTTTCTTTGCAGTAGAGAGAAAACCGTTATTTTTTTGTAAAGATATGTGAGTATATCAAGAAATCTATTTTCTTTTTCTTACTTTTGCATCTTGTGTTCTACGCTATTATGTTCAAATCCCACATTTATGATGTTACTTGCAAAACCCTTTCTGTGTTTAAGGGTTAATGTGCGCATCTGCTGTGGGACACAAGTTGTACATGTCCTTAGCTTTAGAAAGTAAACTGTAAGTAACTTATTAATTTTATTATACACAACAATGGTACAAGAAAATAAAAATGCGTTTTTGATTTAAGAAGATTATAAGAACCCCATATTATTCCACTTTCACAAGAGTATCACGTTGACGTTTCCCACTTGACTCATTTCTGGAAACTAACGTAGCTGTGAATGTTTACGTTGTATTACTTGTAGAATATAAAGCTATCTTAATATCATTATACTAACAAGGGAATATTATGGGATGTGGGTATAGAATATGTCTAAATTATAAAATCTTCAAAATGGCTCTTAGATCTTTTTCAATGGCTAACGTACTGCTTTTAGCTTGTTCCGCCCCAGACCATAATAGAGTATAGCAATATAGACTTTAATAGAATAATATCTTTTAAACACTTTTAAAAAGAAGAAAAAGAGACTTTTATAAACGTAGATATATTTATGTACTTTATCAGTAACACTCGTAAATTTAATATGTTCCTTCCAAGACAGCAAACTATTTATACAGACATCGATATATTTTATATATTTGTGTGTGTATATATTTGTATGTGTTCGAATAATTTTCGGACAGTTACAAGTACTACACCATTCACTTCCATAAGTTATGAGTTTCTGCTTTTTAGGGAGTAATTATGTTTATGGTGCAAAATTTATAAATTTGATTTTGTCACGGATTACTGGCAAGAGATTGCAAGGGAGCCATTCTATAATCATGCCTAATGCAAACTCGGCTTTTGCGTCAGCCAAATTACCATGAACAATTGAAGCAATAGAATACACTGATACAACTGCTTTAATTTAATATATTATAGTTACATAACTTATTTATGTAGATATGGAAAAGAGCGTACCAAGAACACTACCTTGTGGAACTTCGAAACCAAGAGACATATCTTCACTGACAAGACTATCAATGACAACATATTGCTGCGATTGCTAAGATAACTGCTGAATATGTTTTTCAAGCAAGAGAGGAACAGAAACAGTGTCAAAAGGTTTAGCCTAATTCTAAGAATACCTACGCTAATAATTTTATGTTTATAATTCAAGTTCTTGATATATATAAACTATAATCTATTAGATTTATTTTAGAGTTATTCCCATAAATAAATGTCAATACAAACAGCAAGCGTGCAGATGCATCTACATCTAATATTTTCATTTCTTAATAAAATACCTTCAGATATATAAAATCAGTCAAATCCAACTGAATGTGCTTCCTTAAATAATATATTTTATTTAAACTACTCAAATTTAACTTAATAAATTAATATTTCGCAATACTAATCTCTGTAATTGGAATAAAATACGGATTCGATAAATATAAAAAAGAACATTTATTACGAAGTATATTTACAAAAGTCAACAATATATTTACAATACAAACTATTTACAATACATATATTTGTATATAACTTAACACGTAATATAATAATAATGCGCTAGAAAACTGTGTAAGTAGCGAAATTAATTAATTACCTTCTAAAAGTATCTAGCGAATACAATCAATGGCTTTAACAAACTTAAAATTAACGTGTAACATTAATGGCTAACATTTTACAATACATAATTTAAAGATAAATTTAATGAAAATCCATTTAAACGTCGAATAAATTAATTTTAAGTCGAATCCAAAATACAAAAAGTAAAGATATAGAAAATAAAATAACAAAAATATACACCAGGCAATAATGATGACTCAAATAATAATACTTTGCTTGAAGTTTAGGATGAAATCACGACATAGTACATATAACTACCCATATATATACATGCCACAGAATTATACTATATCTGAGTTTGATTTCAATATGATCTGTTAGGCGAAATGCTAATAGATGGATTATTGTTAGATAGCCATAGTTTTGACTTCCACAAAAATGTCTACATTTAGAAAGAAACTTTAACCATAGTACTGAGGACCGTGGTACAACTGGTCAACTCGACGATCTATAACGACAAGATTTGCTGTTTTGGCCGGGTGACCGTGGTGAAAGGTCCATTTCTTTCCAGACTCTTTTTCACCTTTGTTGAACTCGCCATGTCCATGCTTTCCGTGACCTTCGTGTCCCGCCGCAGACGAGTGGCCCTGAGTAAAGTAAAATTAAAGTTTTAATAATGCAGCATTATGAAAACACAGAACGTGAATAGACTATTAACACATTTAAAATAAAAGAAAAACAAATAATGTAAAAAGTATTAGACATAATATTGATTTTGTCTTCTATTTGATTTTATCAGTTGTGATATTCTAATAGTTTTGAAAATCATATTAACGTGATGTGTTTTAAAATAATAATATTTTTTTTTTATTTATTAATTATTGACGTTACAGATAATTAAACAAATTTTATTCTGTTTCTAATTTGTAAAGTTTTGATTTATCCTTTTGCATATTAAGACATAGACACCAAAATTTTAGATTTAATATAAATAAAGATTAAAGTTTTAATAGTTTGTAATAGTCAAATGAATAAATATTTATTACACATTAGTATTTTTCACGTCATGTTAAGTTAATCCATATTAAATTAATTAATTTATAAAATAATAGTAATATAATTTATAATTCATAATATTTCGTTGGATATAATTAAATAAAATAATTACATTTCTTATTTTATTCTTTGTACTTCTAAAAGAAATCCTTTAGAAATCCTTTTCTACATATTAAGCGGAACATACACCGGAAATGGAAATACGTCAAAATAAACAACTTCCCTTTGCTACTGAAGTAGCTAGTATAAATATTTAAGAATAATATTTTCATTCGTGTGAGTTTTTTGTAGCTGAGCCTTGTATACCGTTGACAAGATATCTTGAATCGTCCCACACCGTTACTTTGGCATGACTGCTTAGGTCGCTCCAGACAAAATACAAGTGTCTCCTCCAATTCCAGTCATTTGCTTCGTTCACACTAAATGAAATAGTGTAGGTAACTGTTTTTATCATTTCTCTATTACTTCTCTATACATAAGCAACAGTCTTTTACGTTGTTACTGTTTTAATTATTTCAGAATTGTTTTAAATTGATACCATTAATCTATTAAATTACAACCAAGTAATCTAATTTCAATATGAGTAGCTTAAGTATTCAGATAATTATAATCACTAGCAGTTTTACTTTATCAATATTTATTTTGGCAGATTAACATCAAGCAGCAGTATATTGTTCATTTTAAGGACTTTTATCAATATAAGTATTTTAAGGACTTTTATATAATTACACGAAAAATGTACTATATCCATTATTTTGAGCATACATTGTAATACAAATTATTAAGTTCGTGACAAATACGTATATGAAAAGAGATAACATTTTGACTTCTGCAGATGGTGAGTGATCCTGAAAATGCTGTGATAAATGTCAATGCCAGCATAAAAAATAACTATCTGTGATCAGGTTTATTGAATTTCTAATGGATTTGATTTTCAGTTAGGTTTAAGGTAGTTTTATAGCCGATTGTTGTTGATTTCTTTTACCGGAATTGTATGAAAATCTAATGCCTTAAATTTACATATCAAAAACATTATGAATTAAATCAAATATCTTATATTTTTAAGCCGTAGTGAATTAATGAAGCACACTAACACATAAGAAACGATGTATAAAAGCTAAAAGAAGCTAAAGAGCTACGTCATAGATATATCAAGCGGTTGTCAGTTTTCACTAGGGCTAAAAGCTACAGTACAATTACGCATATTTAGAAATTAATAAAACTACGAGTATGTTTACCTTGTGCCCGTGAGCGTGACCACCTTTGGCGAAATTACCGGAGTTCCCTTTGTGATGTTGGTGGTGACCACCGTCGTATTTGCCTTGTTTGAAGTGACCGCCCTGTGTATATAAAAATCGGATTAAAAGAAATGTTTTTGGACATACTGTGACTCATGTAAATCAACTTTGTTGATAAGTTACCCACTTTCCGTCATTATACATTTTCAAAGTTGAATTCACATTCAACAGGCCAGAGTTACATAAAAAAATCTAACCTCACCCATATTTATAAAAATACGCCGTCAAACAAAGAAAAACAGAACATAGCGACCTTTAAGACCTTAGTCAGTTTTTTACGTTTGTTTCGCTGCCTTATTTAAAAACAAAACTATTGGTAAATTACCTAATCAATGATGTTAATTGTATGGAAAAAAAATAAAAACTAAGATGAATAAAATAACGAAATAGTGCTGTTAGAGAAATTAAAAAAAAAATATTGCATATTGTTTATTTATTCGCTAATGTATTAAGTGTTATAAAAGTAAAGTAAATCTCTTTTGTAATAATATACCTATAAGCAATCGCATTTTGCATGATTTCTATATTAAATAATATAGAATAATATATTGACCTTGAAATTATTCCGTTTATTTACTTTATGCATTTCAAATAAATAAAATATTGATATATGCATTTCAAATAAAAAAAATAATAAAATATTGACTATATTTAATAACCTAATTGATTAATTATCTTTCATGTAACAATCAAGAAAATATGATTTGGCATATTACTGTTAATAATTTAAATTAATTTTACTCCACGTCACGTCAAACAATAACATATATTTGTTTCACTTTAAAAGTACTACATTAATTGCATTTTGTAAAGGCTTAAAAACAATCATAAATCGAATGTTGAGAGTGTGCACTGAATAATGGAAATGATAGATTATTATGTCAATGTCTACGATTATAAGAAAAAAAAAACTATTCAATGATCATATACATATTTTTCTTACCGTTTTTAGTGTATTGAAATATTACACAGTACCATACAAGATATTGGTAAGTTTACATACCTACCTACAAAATTCAATGTTTTCCTACATACAACAAGACTATGCAGAACACATACAGTTACGACAGAAACGTTTACTATGTAAAAATTGCAAAAAGAACTATTTAAGAAAAATAACGTAGTGTCAGAACTTCAATGCATTATTGCAATAAAGCCACTAATGTCGACTAATATAATGCTCCAGTCTGAGGCAGCCTTTATCACACCATTATTCAGAATCTAAGTAAAGTTTCTGGTCATCTACAAATGACATTATGGCAAAACAACTAACAATTTATTAAGTAACAAAATAAGCCTTTGTCGAATGTTCTTTTAAGAAACACGCCACAAAATTATTTCAGCACGAATATTTTAAATTAGAATTTGCTGAGTCTTAGAATTATTACGAGACATTTGCCTTTTAACCAACATCCCTATTCAGTCAGAAATACATACTTAGAAGTAAATAATTTTGTACAAACATCACTGTTTTTACGCGAATGAAATATTAATATTTAGAATAAGTATATTATTATATTGCCCCTTTGATGTGTGCCTGTAGTCAACTTTCTGTGAGCGTACACGCGCGCCAGGTCTCAGGGCAATCCTTTGACATGCTGATATTCGATGCTTCTGTTATACCGGTTTGTGCACACGGTTTTCCTTAATTCTGAACTCATATTGAATTTGGAAAAAAATATTTAAGCTCTATGTTTATTTGTGCTACCCAATTTATTGTCATAAATATCGTTTGTTTTATAAACCTATTAGGCAAGTAACGCAAAGGCAAAGTTTCCAAAATGATTTTGATTTTTTCTTAGTTCGACATTATATTCTAATGTTATCTTTCAATCATGTAAAACAAGAACATTCAATAAGAACATTAGTCAGCAGTAATAATTTTTGAATCTTGAATTTGAATTAATCATTTCAAAAACTGATCTATGCATGTTTCTTTCCAACATTTTTTTTATGGTCACTAAATTTAAATGTACCTCTAATCCTGTTTCTTACTAAATCAGCTGAAGATAACTTAGCTATTATTGATTTTCTAAAAAATCTGAGTTTTGTTCATTTTCTATATTTACTGGAAATTTACCGAATAAAATTAAAATATTAAACGAAGTTACAAAAATGTAGATTTCTAAATAATAAGCATTTTGAAATACCATTCCAGCTTTTTTTTTAATTGGAAGCATAAATGACGTTTCAAACCTTCTTTAAAAAGAAAATTGAAGACATTATATTTCATAAGTAGGTAATAAGTAATAACTTACTCAGTTTAGCACAAAACTTCATTATTTAATTAGTGGCACATTCTTTGTGCTTGGTATATGGTAGATAAGTATGTTGCTTGCTTAGGTAGACTCGAAAATTGCGTGTCATTACTAAAAGCGAATGTGAATAAATAAAATTGTTGACCAAACTTTTATATATCTATAGGTACATGGTAAACAAGTAAAGAACAAATGTTCAATTGCTCACGTAATTTCCGTACGAAGACATTTTAATTCTGAATTCCTCTTTGATTCTAAGCTTGTGCCTGTCGAGAGAATTTATGTGTTTTTATCACACACATTTATATACTGAAGGTTTAAACATATACTAAAGGTATTGTTACTTAAAAAGGCTACATTTTACAGAGTTATTCAAACGTAGGACGGTCATCTATATAGAGTGATACTAAAACTTTGTGTTGCAAGCTAAATTATACTTATTTGTATTAAAACTGCAATAAAATACAATCTAATTAAGCGCGAATTTCAAAAATGCCGTTATAAGATTACGGACTGGATAAAGTCAGTTAGTTAAGCCGTTAGTTCTCTGATAGTAAACTAGAATGCAATACACTAGCACTATAACTAGAGTATGAGTTTTAACTAGATGACAGTTAGATCAAATTGACAGTTAAGCACAATAATTCGTCACTAAACAATGACGAGCTGTCAATAAACATTTATTCTAGCTGTAAGTATACAAAACATCCATGACAATCAACCAAATACGTTCAAAATACGTGAGCTATTATTTTATAGGAGCCAAAAAACCTGTCTGATTTTTTAATATGGAAAGAGACTTTTTTTTGTAATTATAGTTAAAAAGTACACATTCCTGGCATACTAAACAATAGGCTATTTGACAATGCGAAAAATAAAGTGTCAATTACTGTTAACAGTGTAAATTAAGAGTTAAAAAATAATTATTTATCAACGTAAGTTAAAAATAATGATACTTTTTTTTAAAATCCGTAAATAAAAATTGCATTTTTTAAACGTTTGTCACGTGACACAAAACGCTCCTGATTGGTCGAATTTATCATGACGTCACTTGCTTGTAAACTTCGTTTGCCTACTTGTGTTGCGCCTAGTTGTGGTAGATTATCTCCGTTATATTAAGATTTTCTTTATTATGCATTGTTTTGTTTTTGTTTATTTGCACTATTTTACAAGTACTTTCAACCATGGACAACGATTTTGTAAAAGCAGACAGCAGAAACCTGCCGGAAGTCGACGCAATGACGCAACGACGAATGGTCGGATTATTTTACAAAAATAATTTTGACTTTTATGCTTCGGAGCTAAAAAATGTAAAAACAGCAAAGTAAGTATAATAATTACACTTTACTGGTAACTATATCATAAGAAAATGGTTAAATTATATCATAAGAAAGTGAAATAATGATGAACTTCCACAAGAACTTATATAGGTTATAAATAATTAAGTTTTTTGGCACAATTTCGTGAACATAAACGATAATTTGTTCACGTTACGTCGGTTATTGAACGTCTTCACATTGTTTAACAAGTTCCATTCTTTGCCGTTTGACAAATGCAGATCGGGAAGTACCAGCATCACACATTCTTTTAATGCGATCTGGCTGGCAATGAAATATAAAAGGCAGAACTTTATCTTTTAAAATAATTTTCTGACTGAAACCCATTTTGTACTGACAGTAATTTGCCATGTCATTTTCCATCTGTAACGAACAAACAAGTTTTAGTCGGGATCTTTTAGTGTACTGCTTATTGATATCATAGGACTCTGTAGCTACAAATTTTAACAAATATGGAAAACAGTGGAAATATTCGAAGTGAGTTGCAAGAGACATTCTGTTAAAAACATTAGAAGTATTATAACCTCAAATCAATAACGAAAATATTAACATTCTGAATGTAATTAATTATTACAAAATATTAATATTATGTTTACTTGCATCGAAATGGTCTTCACAAAAGTAAATATTTGTACTATTCGCTATGTCATTATGATCCCTCCGAGAAAGTAGCAACCACTTTCGGCGCATTTCGATATTCTTTGGAACACTTACAAATAGTTTTTCCGGAGTTTTTAACGAAGTATTTGTACATTTTGGAACTGCACACCATTTGTAACTTATTTTGTTACATAAATCACTGATAAAAAGTAAATCCAATCGCACTTCCGTTTTTTGTTTACAACAAACAAATATATATGCCAGTTGTCACAGATCAGAATACAGGCAAGTGACGTCACCGACCTCATTGCAGCGCCATATTGTTAAAGTAGCGTTTTGGCACACTATTTAAATATTGAATTTTTAATTCGATGTTTTTCAGCTAATATATACCAGAATTAAAAATAACAACATTTACTGGGTTCCTTAGACTCTACTGCATAATATAAAATTGATTTTAAAAACCTGTCAAATAGCCTATTAGACTCATTTTCGGCTTCCGAAAAATTCACAAGAATGAGTAACGCGATGTTAGAATTTAAGTGACTATATGTCCTGTGATGTTACTTTTAGGGCAAAATAAAGCGTTCTAATTTTACTAGTTAAATCTTTTGCAATGTCAATTCTAATCAGATCCTTGAGCTTTATTTAGTTTTTGATTGAATTATGGTGTGTTAATAATAACATAAAAAAATCAAAATGTAGGGATATTCCCTACTTATACAATACGTTAGATTTTGGAGCAGCGCATCTGCGCTCCAAAATCTAAGGTTATTAAAATATTAAGTTATTAACATAAAATAATAACTAAAAATTTGGTACATTGTTTTGAAAATTTTCATTCTCATCACAGTTATTGTCACGTGGAATATTAGTGACTTCCAAAAAAACCGTTACGATTACGTCCATTTTTAAATAATTCGAAATATTAGAGCAGGTACTGCTAATCAGTTCGGCCTAGTTTTACTTATACCGGAGTGAAAAAACCCTTTCTCAAGCGAACTCGTCTTAATTAAGATCTAAGATAAGACATTCTAATTTAATATACCGTTTTGGGTAACTAAATTACTCTTATCCAAACGAACTTAATTCGAAGACATTTTTACTAGCTCTGTTTATGTTCCTAAATTATACCAAATTATATAAATTGCAACTTTTTCATGTAATCATGTAATAATTGTTGTGAAATTATATATATTTTTAAATAATGTCTCGCGTAAATATTTAAAGCATTGAAAAATGTATTTTACAGTTCTCTCTTTACCAGCACAGGGAGATTTACCAGTTTCTTATTTGGTGGGTATCTTTGTCCTAATTACTAGAGCCGCAAAGTAGCATTGTGGTATTGTTGTGTTTTGATTTAAAGTATAAGACTAATATCTTATATCTTACGACTTTACATCTTATTTTAGAAGTCGGTAATCTACGTTTTGTTTCGAGTTGCGTTTGTACATTACCTTTAAATATTAGCTACTATCCATCAGTTTGCTTAATTGCCAATATAAAATATGTTATTTACTGAATAATAAGCTTATAATTGTCTGAACGACAATTTAGAACTGTTCGATATCGATGCAATGTGTTACACAAGCCAATAAAACACAAATATACACGCTCTCCTCGCACTTTGTATTACTATGACGGCGTTAGCTGAAATAGTCAATCTAAACTCTGTCCATTATATTATTTTCTTTTTGACAGTTTAAGATATTTTGAAATCAGTGATGAACTCGCAAGTTACCGATTCGATTAAAACAGAATATCGATTTTATTTAAGAAGAACTTTTAATCGATTTAATGCAGCGATATTATTTTTATTATAAATATTAAATTCGTTTATCTGGTTTTTTCAAATACATGAAGTAAATTGTCATATATTGTCTATGGGGTTGTCTAGGCAACGGGAGTTGTGAGGAGTGACGTTAGATTGTATGTGTCATTAAACACGGCTACGCCGTTTGGTTGTCATTTGCCATACAACGCTTGTATCACATTCATTGCTTTCATTGTGTATTGTTTTACAATACAATAAGTTGAGTTGAGTATTTATATTCCTCCTTATCAATACGTACAGTCTACAGTAGAGCTTAATTAAGTTCTCAATATGCCGAAAGGAACTGTGTTAAAAGGGCAATCGAGGGAGTTTGTGAGACGCCTTCATGAATACTTTGAGAAGGAATGTCAAAATGGTGAACCGCTACTACCAATATCGCAGGTTCGCAACCGTGTTGCTGCCGCCTTAGGAATTAGTATTCCAACAGTCAAAAAAATTGCTAAAGAAGCCTACGGCAGTAGTGGTATGCAGAGTAATAAACTGTCTTCACCGAAAAAAAAGCTCCGACTCTGTAAAGTTACAAACATTGATGATTTCGATGCCGATGCTATTCGTCGTCATATATACGCGTACTATCAACGTAAAGAAATCCCAACTGTAAGAAGAATGGTAATTTCACTGAGAGACAGTGGTTTGTACCGTGGCCAAAAATCTTCGCTAGGTAAAGTGCTAAGAAAAATTGGATTTTTTTACAGAAAGTCTGATAAGAGAAAAATTTTATTGGAACGCCATGATATAGCGCTGGCTCGCTGTGATTTTCTAAGGAAAGCTAAACAAATCGAAGACTGGTCGAATGTGGTTTTCACTGACGAAACTTGGCTCAATGCTAATCATACAATATCGAGATCGTGGACTGACGACACTGCAGCATCTACTTCGGCTGTGCCTATAGGCAAGGGCGAACGCCTTATAGTTTGCCACGCAGGCAGTGCAAAAGGATTTGTAACAGATGCTTTGCTAACTTTTAAATCCAAAAAATCTGGTGACTATCACGAAGAGATGAATGCAGAAGTATATGAAAGTTGGTTTAGGGAAATGTTGACGCTACTAGAAGAACCTTCAATTATATTTATAGACAACGCGCCCTATCATTCGCGGCAAATAAATAAAAAGCCAACGCAAAGCAGTACCAAAGACCAAATTGTTAACTGGCTTCGTGATAATGGTGAGGATGTGACTGATACATTGTTGAAAGCGGAGCTGATAAGAATTTTAAATTCGAAACGTATACCTAAAAAATACGTCGTCGATGAAATGGCTGCGGAATATGGAAATACTGTCATTAGAATCCCACCGTATCACTGTCAGTATAATGCCATCGAATTGATATGGGCACAAATTAAAGGGAAGGCAGCAAGAAATAACACAACGCCGCCGTTTACAGCAAATAAAATGTTGCAGTTATTAACTAGCGCGTGTGGTGATGTGACGCCTGAAAACTGGGCGAGTGTTGTACAGAGGACAAAAAAATTAATAATGTCTGATTGGGATCGAGATGTTGCAATTGATAACATGATGGCACAAGAATTGGTTATTTATGTAACAGAGGACTCAACTGACGAGTCTAGTGTAATATACGAAGAAGAATCTGATGAATCTATGTAATAAATAATGTAAATAAATTTACTTGTTTAATTTTTATTCATAATTCATAATTCTTGATTTAAACTTGACGTAGATGTTATTAACTACATATGCGTTTTAATATTAAAATTCACATACCTATAAATAATGTAAGGTAGCTGTCGAGAAGGAAATAAATAAATTTACAAATATTTGATTTGAAGACAATTTATCGATTTATCTGATTTCAAGAACTGCTTATTGTCTGTGGTAGTTTGTTATGCACAGAGCACTTCACTATGTGGGCGTTACCCGTCTAGAAAGTATATTATTACTGTAGTACTATAATTTGAAAATAGAAACAATATTTCATACGCGCGATCTGTCAAAAAGAAAATAACATAATGGACAGAGTATAACTATCATAGTGTGGTCACACTGCTTGACAACGGGAGTCAGTGGTGTTTAATTATACAATCATTATGTGACAAAATTTAAGCGCCACTAATACAGTCCGGTACAAATAAGAGGCGTTGGTAATTCAATTACAAATTGTGCGGTTTGGATTTTAAGATCACAGGTTTGTGATGATAAAATTCAAACCGCACACCTACGAAAACCGGTTCACGTGCGATATTGTATGAGTTTACCACAATAATTTTAAATATAATAGTAGGGGAGGCCAGGATGCTAAATGTGTATTTACTCGCGCGTCGTAGAGACCTATTGGAATCGAAAGGTTATATTTAGGAAGAAAAAAAGATTATGACATGTGTATATTTTTAACGGTGGGTTTAGCAGCTACAGGTTTTAAAAACTGTTGAAGTCTTAAAAAAGTCACATAGAATTCTCGATCGTGTCAGATATTGATAGCATGAATTTTATAAGACTGTTCAAATGTGACACAAGCTTATTTATCACATTTAATTAATTCCAAAACAAATTATGACTATTCAAAATTTTATTTTTCGAATTGCCATATTTTGGAATTCTCTGCACGTAATTGAAAAATTTAAGAATCAACAGATTCAGGTCATCAAACTAAACTATATAATTATGTGCTAATCTGACGCGCACGATTAAATTCATATAACATTTTTTTTAAACTAGTTCGTCACTAGATGGCGCTCTGAAATTTTGTTATTTATTCAACAAGACGAGAGGTATCTCCCATATCTTAATCTGACACGCCGGAGTAACTGCAAAAATCCTCTCTTGGCCTCCCCTACTATAAATATCATGCAAAGCAAAACTATGTGACCAGGTCAATGACAATATATAGAGACATATTGTCACTGACCTGGCCAAAGGTATATTTTGTCAAATCCTAGTGTAATAGAGATTACACTACGATTTGACAAAATCTACCTTTCAGGGTGCTCGTGCGTAATTATAAGTACGTATTCATAATATATAAATAAAATAAATTAAAAAAAGTAGCTATATCTACGTTAGAGGTCTATCTAAAGAGGCTGTCAATAATGTTTTGAAAATAAATGACAGTACCACTTTTATCGCTCAAAAAAACCATGCATGAAATGAAATCCAATTGTGTTTATGAAAATTGTAGTTGCTCCCAATATATTATTTACATTATTTTTATGACAAAATTACATAGCAGGACATAGCCATCCACCAAGGATCTCTGCAGCGATCAGCTTTGCACTGTATGTATTCAGCGCTTTTTTGCGTTCTTCATCGAATCGTCAATCTATGTTGTGAGAGGCCCACCAACACTGGTGTACCCAGCTCTTAAGAATCTCTCCTCCGCAACGACCATCAGTTCTGCGAGCAATATATCCTGCCCACTGCCCGTTAAGGTCGGTATTGCTTCAGGCTATGTTCCTAGTTCTTCTGCGGTTTCTTATTTCATAATTACATAAAGGAATGTAAGCATAGATATTTCCATTATTCTTTGAACTGTTTGGTTGTTTGTTGTTGCGTTGAGTACCGTGTGGCCAGGTTCGTAAATATGCCGCGTAGCTTATTTCCAGTAATTAACAACATAGGAATACGATATAATTTTCATATTGTTCATATCCATTTAAAGTCATTAGTATTGAAATAGAAATTTATAATATTGAATAATTAAATATTAAACATAAATATATATTTAAAAAAATATTGCATAAAACTAAAAACCAAATCGTTAAATGTTTTAGGTTAAGTATAAACTTTCTTACGATACACTACTGTAAAACGTTTAATATTTAGATGATTATATTAATATTGCTTTGTCACACAAAAAATATTTAAAGGTTGAGATAATATCCAAGTTATTTATGATTAATAGCATTCACAGAATTCAATTGAAGGCTACTTTTTAATAAAGTCAATTAATCTGTAACATAAAATGCTACGCATGACACCTTGAACTCTCACACCTAGATTTTTTGTTCAGTTATTGACTTCAGTATTGAGCACAGGGTTTATTCTAACAATCAGATGAAAAGCAAATACTGACAAGATTGTGCAGACTCCACTCCTTGCAGTTTTTGATCCGAGAGGAATTTTGGCATGAAGTATTCGTGCGATTAAATTATTTGATAATGGTAATATAAAACATATAACGGTTACCTTTATAATATTAATTGCGAATCGAAGCGAGCCGAGTCTGAATTCTTTAGACATAAAATGCATTATACATGATATATGAATTTTAATTATGACGACAGAGAGAGTGGTGGCATGCTAACCATGAATGTTCTCTGATGCCCTTCCGAGAGACTTTAAGATTATTTAATTGTTAAACATTTTTAAATTTAAGGTTGTGGAATCAAAGACTGGATATCAAACTCCCAACTAGGTGTGGTCTCAAGGATTGATAGATTGATAAAATGTCGCCGGATCTTACTTCTAGTCATCTTATATCGATATTAGATAGAGAAAAGATACATGGGACTGGATGGATCTGGAATAGTTTATAGAATCGTAATCGTCATTAAACTCATCGTTGTGGACATAATATCAATACAAAGGACATTACTAGGTAATTTTAGCACTGCTTTGGGCGTCTCTTACAAATCCATACCAAATGGAATGGAATGGACTTAATTTATCCTTTAAAAAGGTGGTCTCGAAAATCAGACCACAGAGATCGATTCTTTGAGTAGTTCACAGAGCGTTGAATATTTTCGGATACAGATATAACGTCTATTTCTTGTGTACAATTTGCTCGAGTTTGGGAAACTTTTTTCATTATAAGACGACACCATACCACGGATCGATGGTTATAAAAGAGTTTTCATCACTTAACTTTTTATGTAAATGTCTTTATCTTCTTTAGAGATGGCTGGAACGCAACGATTTGTAGTTCAACAAACGGTCAATGCCATGACTTGCAACAGTCCGTGCAATGGCGATCAATTTAAAAATGCTGAATGAAATTCTTCCGTAAAATATTTATCATGTATCAACGGTTTAAGCAAATCATACAAATATGAAAATAGAAATCGATTAATTTAATCAATGGTCATTTTACAAATGCATATTTTGGTATAATAAATAACTAAAAAAGCGTTTATAAATCAATCTCATGAAATCAAATATTGATAAATTTGTAATATTAATCGCTTGCACTCGAATCGATTGTCAGAATCGATGCAGAGTCGAATATAATACGAGGTGAAGGCCTTGTCTAGTTGAACGATCGTGGAAAGTCGATCGGAGGTGTTTTTTTGGTGTAATGTCGCAAAGCGATATAATTGATTTTATGCCGAATTAGTTTTCGGGAAATTCGGTAGTTATTAGTTTTGATCTGGACAAACAAATGTGGTTTGATACGCGTGAATTGTATATTTAGTATTTACCTTTCAGTTTACTTTTATGACACAGACGTACACACAACGGAGCGTGACTAATGTTATGAGATATTACAGGATTTTTCCTACACATTAGTAGCTATAACTAGGAATAAGTTTTACATCTTTTATATAGATAACATATTATCTGTATAAATAAACATGTTTAAAAAATCTGTTATAGATAAATTTTTGATATTAATTACAAATTATTGGACAATGAAGCTGATAAGTATACGATGACTGTTATTGGTCCTAATAACTCATCAAGGAAACCAAACATGCTCTTTTTTTTGGTACTCCGTCTAGTACTGTGTGGTACTATTATAAAATGTTGCTGAAAGAGGAAGTGGTAAATCATGGATTCTACTTACCAAGCAATGACAACTTGTACGAAATAGATTAATTAAGATGTGATCAAACAGTTCCTGTAAATGTCGATTATTCAATGTGCTGATAAATCAGTTTGGGTCAAGGAAGTAGAATGACCTCTAGCAGACTTACTTTTTGTGCAACAGTAAAGTAAACAAAAATCAATTTGTCTGCTAAACGCGCCGCCACCTTGATTCGACTTGGTCAAAAATTTTCACGGCACGTTATAATAAAACTGTTTTATTTCTGTCACGAATAAACATCTTTTTTGACGCAAACGTTCCAATGAACGATTCTATTTTATTAGGTGATGGTACTTAATTAGACGTGAAATAAATAAATAAGTACTCGTCGGTTGTGGTTTTTTTTTAATATTATGTTGACCTTATAAGCAGTTACTTGTTGATTCTGTTGTGTCAATTTATGCGATTGCACTGCTTTTAACCAAATATTAAAAGGATATGTTTCAATAAGATTGAAGTATTTTCCCTAGATAGTAAATCTAATAATAAAAATAAATATTTTATAATATTTATAATCACGCCAGTATTCCCTGAAGAGTAAGGTAGAGGTGTTACCTATTACACTAACATTTGTATTTCATTCTTAGTATTATAGTGCGAGAGGTCAGAATCCGAAAGAAGTAGAAGTGATGTAACCGTGGTAACTCTCTAAGGTAATTCTTTAATCATCACAGCTCATATACGTCCCTACCGAGGGGCTCGAGCCTACCCTAACTAGGTTAGGGCGATTAGGCCTTAGTCAACTACGCTGGCCTAGTGCGGGTTGGTTGACTATGTTTTCCTTTATCGTAGGAGCGTCGGATAAATGTACATATGAAATTCGGAACGAAAAACACATTGGTACACGGTGGGGATTAGATCGCGGGCCTCCTGATTCTATGCGGCGCATAAACCAGTGCCGAGACCACAGCGCCACCGCTATTAAATATTAATAATATAATTCTTTAATACACGAGTAGAAAGGTATCGGTGTGACCATGTTTTCTATATTCACAGCCGCACAAACATTACATTTAATCGTTTTACATTTATTTGTCATATTATAATTAATGCAAAAGAATTAATTATTAATTTATTTTAAAATAAATGTAATCCAATTATCTAAAGTATATTTTATTACATATAATTACAATCTTGTTAAACATAATTGCTGAAACAATGGCTAAAATTGTGACATTCAAATAATACTCAGACAATATTCCTCCAATATTCTTCCTTGGTATCAGCATTTACAACTCACTGAAGATGAATCTGCTCATCATTAAGCTGAATGAAATACTTTTTTGCGAATTCAGATTTATCGTCTTTTAACGTATATTTTGTTAGAATACAATACACCTCATTTAGAATGGCTTATAAATGTTAAGAATATAGAAAGAGTCGCATTTAATTCATATCACGATATTTTTACAACTGAACAGAACTGAGTATTTCAGGTAATTTGTTCCTTAGATCAATTTAATTTAGCGTTACGAATTTTAATTTTATGAAATGTAATATAAAATAAATATTACATATATATTTTGTGTAATTTAATAAATGTTAATAATTAAATATAGCTGCTATATACATGAGACAAACGATTTTGTATGACTTTTTGACCTCGTGGTGACCTTGGTAAATTAACATATCCCTGTCGATGAAAATTCTTATGTAACCAAATGAGGTTTATAATCTATATAAATATTGTCTAGAGGAGTTACAGCATAACAAGTGATGAAAAATATTACTACACATACGATGCTCATTATCTGTTCCCAGACAATAATATAGTAAACATTTAAAAGAATTTTAAAGTTCTAATCCGTCTTGAAGTCTACAAATTTCAAATTTGTATATTCATATTCATTTGATTGAGTAAGCGTTTAATTATTAATTGTTTTATTAATAATTGTTATTATTAATTTAATGTATAGCTGTTATCAAAAATGTAAATAACCGCGCGTAGTTAAATTTTATAATGTGTAATCTATACTAATATTACAAAGAGGAAAGATTTGTTTGTTTGTTTGTAATGAATAAGCTCCGAAACTACTGGACCGATTTCAAAAGTTCTTTCATCTTTGGAAAGCTACATTATCCCCGAGTAACATAGGCTACTTTTTATCCCGGAAAAATCGACAGATCCTACGGGATGCGCAATAAAGGATTCGCTCAAAAACTACTGCACAGATTTTCATGTGGTTTTCATCAATAGATAGAGTGATTCTTGAGCAAGGTTTTGCGGTATTTTTTACCTCAGAAAAACGGATAGTCCCACGGGAAGCGCGATAAAACCTTCGCGCCATAAACCGACTTCCGCGTATACATATGCGTGCCGTGGGCAAAAGCTATGACCCATAACCCTCTATAGACCCAATCCCGAAATCCACACAGGCGAAGCCGCGGGCAGAGGCTAGTAAATAAATAAATATATCTTACACCAATTAACTTAGCTAAAATAATGGGATCTTGGGTAATGAATAGACATACATATATTATAAATATATTTTATAGAAATATATATTAACAACCATGACTAAGGCACACATGCTCGTATTCATCACACAAATATCCGTACCCCACCGGGACTGGAACTTGGGACCTCAGAGATGGCGACCTAGAAACCGGTGTACTAACCACTCGGCTACAGAGGTCGTTGATTAACATAATAGTAATATTCGATAACTGAACGATGAAGCCAAATGGTTAAGAATAATTAACTTTCATCTTTCTCATGGGTTCAATCAGATTGATCTTTTGGTTCGGTTTAACATTTTGATACAATAGTGCCTTTGCTATTGTATCCAAATGTTACCCACTCACCTGTTTATGTGATTTTTCATCGTGGTAGCCGCCATGTTTTTCTTCTTCGGCAGAGTCCCCTTCTTCTTCAAAGAACTCGACTTTCTTCTCGTATTCCTCTTTCTTGTGGATATCGTGACTACCTTTCGTACTGTGGCCTTTTGAGTGTTTGCCTGATTCCTCGTACTGTAAACATAATTGTTAGCACACAAAACAATTGCGATTAGAGAGTAACCTTTGATTATACTTACATTGTTCCAAATCTTATTTATACGTCTATTTACAGTTACTATTATTTTGTAAGTCAGAAACTAATAGTCATTTAATGTAGTTATGTCTTTTTGAAATTGTCCTTACTGTGTATAAACTGTAATTAAGTCACTAAAGTCCTTCGGAATGAAAAAAATATTGGATCGGCACTTAAACAAAATAAGCAACAAAATAACAACTCTTGCGCAAATTTTTGAATACTAATAAAATAATAACTATGAAAGTTACCTTGGTCTTAATAATACTTCCTTATTTAAGATGTCTTGTCAGCAACAAACAGGAAGCAGGTAAGAGCTGAGAATGTCTTATACAGAAGACAATAAAGTCAAAATAATTGTTTATAATTTATATAGTTTGCTTAGCCATGTGAGAAAATTCTAATCTAAAGAAATATATAAATTTCTAGCAGTGCACATTATTATGAATCTTATGATAATTAGACCAAAGTACTATAATTATGATTCTATACTGAAATAATAATAACATTGCAAGACTAATAATATAAACGCAGTTAAAGTTTCTTATATAGATTTCAATACGCTTGTAAAATACTGTCATCGAAAATTTCATACACATAAATAGATTTCCCTTATTCCATAGAACATATTCCTTAGTTTTAGTTTATAGCCTAGAAACCTCTTGTCTGAAAATCTAAAAGCATCTAACAGATTAATCAATTTGATAACTAAACATATATTACCATGTCTCCTATCGTCAATAGTCATGTATCGTACTTAGTACTCTATGTGTTATAGTCAGATTATAGAGTTATTACCTACTCATTTTACTTGAATATCATTAGTATTGTGCTCTACTTTGACCAAGCTTCTTCAAGCAAGTTCTGTTTCGTCTTCAGTAATGTATCAGAGTTGATGTCGGCGTCACAGTCATCTGTCATTTTATGAATATCATCAGTACCTTGGCCTGCTTCTTCCCATGTTCTTCGTGATGGTGATCTCCGTAGTGACCTGATTCGTGTTCGTGATGTTTATCGTGACCCCCGTGATCGGAGTACTTGCCGTGGTGGTTCTCCTTGTCATGGTGCCCTTTTGCTGTTTTCGAATCCTCGTGAACGCCCTGGAAATAGATTTATTAATAATTAAATAAGATTATATTAATAACATTTATGTTTCGTATCTGTTCATGATATATTTATTAAACTGATATGAAATTTAAGATTAGTAAAATTTCAACCATAAATTGTGGCAAACGCTTTAGCTTATCTAATAAAACTTATAGCTTAGATATGTCTGTACGTATATCTGAAAAAATAACCATAATTATTAATTTGGTCTTAATTAACCGGACTTGCAAATCATTTTACAGCATATAACAGTAAAGTTGTTGCAATTAATGTCAGGGTAAGAGCCAAGGGACTGCGGGTAACCGCAAGTTGTACTTGTGGACAAAAGGAATAAGATGTAATCAGTCGTAGTCAGGACACAAATGAAGCCAATGTCAACATAATATTCATGTTTTCTCTTAATTCGACCTGGCTAATGTTTTCCGTATTTATTTTACTACTTACCATTCTATATATTGTTCATTCTATATATACTGCAATCCGTATTAGTATAGATTCATCAGAAGCTTTCGTATGTATTAAGTCAGTAATTATTATTATAAATTTTTATTTAATATGAATTAATAGTATACCATTGACTGAACAATATATTAGAAGTAACAGTGTATCGGCCATTTTTGTTTTAGGATACAGCAATATGTTTCAGACGCTGCAGCGAGTCGCACCAAAACTACTTAATAAATACTGTAGAAAAAACAAATTATTAAATTTTTCTGTTATTAGTCTTATGTTGGAGAACATATTAAGTTTTATCAAAAGGTTCAGTTATAGTTATAAAAAACATTAATATAATATGATATATTTATAGAAATAGCAAATAGTATTTGTCGGCTCATTCTTTGTTTATAGTAATAAACAACTGCTTAAACCACGGCATTTTGAAAATATTTATTTGGGTAGGTGTTTTAGGCAGCTTGACAATCGTACACTATAAAATGATAATATTTCATTTGGTATAAAATTAAACATTACTCACAGATAAATGACACATACATATATTTTGTCAAATTTCTGGAATAAAATCTGTCAGCTAAGTTACTTATCAGAAATTTATTAGGTGGTGAAACCGGCCTTTATTCAAATTGATTTCACTGTGACTTTAATACTATCTAGAACCGACGAATTTCTCATTCTCTGATTGTCATATTTATGCCAATGTAATTACAGAATCTTTATTTATTTTACTCACACATACAACATCAATACAAAATCTAACAATGTTCCGTTCTAAAAACACAACACGTAGATTACTTTGCTGCATCAGCAATAGAGGTAACCTCCATTAAAACTCGAAAATGATCCTCTCCTCTACATGAATGCTGAAGTTTCATATCAGCGACATCGCAATTTTTGTAACTTAATAATAAAAAAAACCAAACAACTTAATAATAATAATAAGTATTTAGCAACATTTAGAAGTTCAGAAGTATTGTGCTATAATTGTTGCTTTAATTGAAAACCTATGTTGCGGCCTTTAATGCCCACCTTACAAATTACATTTATATTAGTTTCTAAACAATTTTGACAAAAGAATATTTAAAAAACCTGAGAAGCTACGATACTAATAATTTTCAGATATTACTTACAATAACTTATACTAGAAAATGAAAAACTGACGGATGGAGTAAAAAAAAATGGATGTGTGAGTATGTACGAGTATGTGCGTGTTCTTGTAAAAGTGTGTGAGTATATTTAGGAATATATTTTATTTTGCATCTTGTGCAAATCAAACGTTTATGATAGTACTTGCAACTTGTACCGTTCTGTGTCTTCGCAGGTTAAGGTGTACAGCCACTTTGAGACACAAGTTTTACATGCTCTTAGGTTCAGACAAAAAACAGTAATTTTTCTAATAATTTTAAATAATTACTAAACATTTAGTAAAGTCACCTTGAAATATAGGATGTGTCAGAGCCTTCTTTAAAACGCTGGGAAATACACTTGACAACATACATAAATTAAACGGGCTTATAATTTCTTTGCAAAAATGATTATGTTGTAAGAATACAAGCTGTTGTTGTTATAATCATGTTGTTGTTGTATGTATCAACTTGCTTCAATTCAAGCCAGTGATGAGCAATTAAATGGAATTTACCGGCATAACAGTTTTAATAGATACATTAAATGATCAGTATGTTGGATTGATATAGCACGCAGGTTTAATTTTGACGCTACATATCAATTCCTACATATTTTATTTATAAATTTATTTAAACTGGCTTCCCGACACTGAAAGTAATATACTACTAGATTCTTATTGATATTGTGCATTTTTTACTTTACCAATGAGACGTATAAACATACCACATCCACATAAATTTTGTCAGATATAAAATAAAAACTTTAGTGGTAAGCTCATCAACGACCTTGCCTATTCAGAGCATTTCGAAAATAAATACATATTTTACAAATGTTATCAAACAGTCAATAAGAAAATTTTGACCTAAACGTAATAAATAGAGAATACATAGGAGAGTACATAGTAAATAAAAAAAATGTTTTACGAAATGTTGTGGAAATTCTTAAGTATAACGTATATTGTAAGTATGCAATATTCACGCCCTGAAAGTCATGAATTTTCAATTCTAAAAATCCACAAATAATGTCTTGGATAACTCCAAATTATTAGTGTTTTTTTGACACCTAATCAGTTCAGCTATCGTGTTACTATACGTATAAAATGCATAATTCAACTGATTTCTTCACCTATTACTTGGTGTACTTAGACTTAAGTTTAAAGAAGCGGAGTAGCATATTGTGTTTATATTTGTTCAAATATTTTGCATTTTCAAAAATAATTTGCAGTCACAAATAACGATGTTATTTATTGTCATTAGCCATAATTTTTAATAATACTCGTATTACGTAGACATAGTCACTTCACTAGCTTCTGCTAGTGAAATAAACAGAAAAATATATCTTAAGAAACCCCAATAATTACTTTACGCAACTTTGAATTAATTTTGTTATTTAAACCGGTGTCTTATTATAACAAAGCAGGTCGATGTTTTAATTAAAATCATCTTGGAATATCCTTACAACTGTGAAATCATGAAGATGTAATTGACTTGTGAAGTTGTGAAATTCTGTAGCTACTAATTGTTCTCGAAATATCTTAACTATAGAAGTACTTGATCTTTACCTATGGAATTACTGTTTTATATGAAGATAATTAAAAAATTTTAAGTTTTAAAAGGGTTTTCCTTATTTTCTTAATAACTGAGAATTATAATCTTTTAATCCTATGTCAATAGACTTTAAAGTAATTAATAATATAAATTTGGGGGCAAAAAAATGGATTTCAGTATAAAAGATACAGAGCTGATTATGTACAAAATATTGACAAAAAAATTGGCAATTTCCGAGATTTTTTTGCTAATGATTCAAACAAATGAAAAGGTAATCGAAAATTGCACTATGGGGTTAAAATAAAATTGAAAAATAAATAATCTATAAAGAAAAGTTACGACTTTCATAGACCTATCATTATATTTTCTTCATTACACAAGAAATCTGTGTTATTAGCAAAAAATCTGGTACTTTTTACACTTTATACAATATGCATATCATCATCATCCTCTTGCCCATTTCCCGTTATCTGGGGTCGGCGCAGTAGATCTTTTTCTTCCATTCCTCTCTATCAGCCGTCATTTCCATGCTTACTCCTTTCATTCAATATGCATATAACCAGTACATAATTTACTGGTTGTATATCAACCTCATAGGAGGATTTTGAGGTACATGGTCAGTCAAGTAATCTGAACTTACGCTCAATAAGATAAATATAAGTAGTAAGATCAGATAAGAAAATAAATTGGCTCCTTAGGTGCGTTGTTTGTATCAGTCCACGCGATACGAAACGACGATATCAGCTCTGTATTATTATTTTTTTTATTTAAACTTTTAGCACAACATTCACAAAAAAGTGTACAATTGCGGACTTAATTATATATAGTAACTAGCGACCCGCCCCGGCTTCGCACGGGTGCAGTGAAAAAATGGTTATGGTGGGTTATCCCTAAGAGATAGACATATACCATCGCGGACTTTTTTGTGGATTTTTGTAAGTTGTACAATACTGTAGTACATTATTTTGGTCTATCTCGTAGGGTTCAGCCAGCGTTTGCAATATAAGCGCAAAAAAACGTGCTTATTTACGACATCACATTAGAAACCTTTAAATTTATCAGTGTTTCTCTACTATATTATGCATTTATTATACATACAAACCTTCCTTAAGAATCACTCTATCTATTAAAAAAAACCGCGTCAAAATCCGTTGCGTAGTTTTAAAGATCTAAGCATACATACGGACATACAGCGAGCGACTTTGTTTTATACTATGTATTGATTATATTTCTGGACAATAATAATAGCAACTTGAGATCTTCCAAGATAACTTTTAACTTAATGTATATGTATTTTTATATATATTGGTGAACAAGCAGACTAGCCCCTTAATGGTAAGTGGTTCCGGCTACGTATAGTAAAAGTGGATCGCGTGAGATTTGCAGCAAATCTGCAAGCCCAATAAATTTCAAACTAAAATCAAACCAAACATATTGTACGTTGTTATAAAAGATATAAGGTACCCCTTTTATGCTGACACACAGCTGTTTTGTAGTAGAAAGTAGAAGTATAGAGTATTAATTTGAAGGATAATGAATAACCCTTTACATTTTACTCTACCAAAACAGATGCAATTATTATCACATTTAACTACGAATTAATGCGTCAATTTATTACATAATTATTTTTACTTTGTAATTTTCGTATTTATTTTATTTGTATACAGAGGTCAGAATATTCAAGGTCAAAGCCTTTAGTATCTCTAGATCAATAACAAACTGTCAAATTAGTGAAATACTGGTTATTTATTTGGGGAAGTGGGTGGTCCACGGCGTAGCTACAAAACTGTCAGGAACGATAAAAATATTGCCGTTCGCAAGTGCTCGTATTGAGAATTATTAGCAGACACGTCCAATAGTTATTATCTTTACCTAGATATATTTTTCAAACTTAAATAAGATGCTTCAAGAAATAATAGTATCAGAAATAAGCCGCCGAGGATGATTGGTATTGTTCTTATAAACCAAAGTTATTAAAAGATGAAGATACTCGTAGCATATAATTAGAATTGCAATTTTAAGTTTATTCACAACAGTCATTAAACATTAAAAACCTTAGTTCTAAAGAACTGGTGTTCCTGTAATGTGTATACAATGAAAAATTAAAATGTATATACTACGAGTATTATAAATTGCATTTCGGTTCGTTCTGGCTAAATAGTGTTTTGTCATGACGGATTTCTCGTTGTGATTTTAACTATTTCAGATGACAGTGTAATAAAAACGTTATTGTTCATTTATTAAAATACTGAGTATAATAATCTTCATTAATTAGGGTGCACCTAATTTTTTTGTCATTTAACCACGGTATGTAATCTCAGTCCGACGATTACCTTGCTGCGATTCAATTGTGATGCTCGCATTGATAGCAATGTAGCTACCATCATTTACATTCATTTGTAAACGACATTGACAGCGTAATTCTTTTTTATTACAGCGGTCTAAGCAGAAGCATAGAAAGATAAAATTATGCTGATTTCAATTATTAGATTGACATAAATTATATAATTTAATATATGTTAAATAACTATTGAAAACTATAGTAAACTTATGGTAGAGCCACAGGGTCATGGTAGAGCCAAGTTACTCGTATATTCTTAGACTGTCGCGTTACAAAGCTTCATACATTAGTGGTATGAAAATGTAAAAGACAATTCTAAAAGTGAGAGTAATGCTAGTAAAATATATAGTAGGGGATAATGCCTATCCAACTTACAAAATTAAATTATACAAATTAACAAAAAACTCTTTCGTCGGAGATGATAATGGAATTGCTTTTAACCTGTCATGCTCTGTGATTTTTATGAGACTGGTGGAGTTTTTGACGAACACGTGCTGTAATTCAACAAAGTCATTGGTTTCATTTTCGTCCCTTCTATAACGTCGCTCTATAATGTAATTATATAACGACGATAGAATAGAGGATGAAATTTCTTATAGAAAACTAGTCGATTATAAGTTGAGATGTAGACAGATATAATTTGATATCCACATTATACTAGAATCTACACTATAATTAATTTTATTTATTTAATACCAAGCGTTGCATAAATAATTATTAACACCTCTAAAAAGTATTCTCGATTATAGTGAATTAACTTTTTATAGTCCCTCCTATACAGATATGTCATATTGCAGGATATAGTGATAGAGAGCGTCAAAAACATTACAATGTGTACCGTCTTATAACTTCTTATTCACGTAAATAAATTTCCTAACTCGATCAGACTAACAGATGTAGTGTGCGTTAGGATATAAAGCATAGTTTTGCACCTAATGCGATGTAGACGGAGTGTGACGGGTTACGGGTACAACCACGGCAGTGAAATTTAACTGTTAAATTATGGGGTGAGGGACAAATAAATTGGATTTTGAAGAAAGTAATGATTTTGTCTTTATTTTTTATTTATCGTAGCGGTTAGTTAGTTAGTTAGTTTGGCTGGGCTCCACCGCACTTAGCCTCACGATTGGGCCATTGTGCGTATGATAGAAGGCTCCTGCCTCCTTCCTACTCCATCCATCCCAGTTCCTCCCAGAACGCTAGCAGCCTCTGTGGGCTGCTGCATGCTTCTGGCAGGGACGCCGGGGAATGGAGAAGTTTCTCCCGTTGGTCGGCCACACTTGCACATTCCATAAGAACATGCTGTGGCGTTTCCTCAGCCTCCATGCACCCTCTGCACAGGGGGCTGTCTGTTATACCTATTGTGTACAGGTGTTTTTTAAAAGGCAATGTCCGGTTATGGTGGCTATGACCTTTCGGATCTTGTCTCTCTTAGTTTGATAAGGGAACGGGCAAGCTTCTTGAAGGTACCGGGACTGCTTCCTTCGTTCGCTTGCACCCCTCCTTAGTTGTCCATTCTTTTAGGTGTAGTTCCTCTGTTCTCTTGCGCAGCCAGGCTTTTACTTCTGCCTGTGGAATGGGCATTAGGGGTTCTGGTCCATACACTTTCGTGTTGGAGCCTCTTTTTGCAACTCGTCTGCCGCGTCGTTTCCGAGTGAGTTGCTGTGTCCTTTTATCCACTGCAGGATTACCCGGTTGTGTCTGCAATGGCTTGGAGCGTATTATGACACTCCAGTATGAGGACAGAGTTGATAGTATTGTTTTGGAGGGCCTGTAAGGCCGATGCGCTATCCGAGATTATCTTTATGTTTGAATTTGTAAGACCTCTGGCCGCAATCGCCTGTGCCGCTCGGGTGATGCCAATGCATTCTGCTTGGAAGATTGTATTTCGTTTATCTAAGGTTATGGATAATTTGATGTTTAGGTCATTTGAAAAGACGCCGGCCCCGGTTCCAGAAATGGTCTTGGAGCCGTCGGTGTATATCCTAACTTCTTGGATGTTAGAGTAATCTTTCCATTCTGCTGTTAGTTGGATATGGTATTTCCTGTCAAATATATGTTGACATGGTATTCTATCCATGGGTGCATCTAAAAGAGGAGTGTCTTTCGTGCTCCAGTCTAGGATTATCGTATGTGTTTTTCCTGTATTGTTTTTCCAAAGTCCCTGCGATCTCAGTCTTAGAGCAGCTGATTTCGCCTCCTCTTGTATTACTAGGTCTAAGGGTCTTAGTTGCAAGAGGTATTCCAGGGAGTCTGATGGTGTGGTCTTCATACATCCAGTAGTGGATATGGTTGCTAAGCGTTGTAGTTTTTGTAGTTTCGCTTTTGCTGTGATTAGTTGTGTTCTGGGCCACCATACTAATGATCCATAATAATATCGTAGCGGTATCACCTGATTAAGATAATATGACGTCAACGGGGAGTTGTAGCTTGAGCACATCGTTGATTTACGGTATAAATAGAATCGGTATGAGGATGTCTCCTTGCGGAACACCGAAGCCGATAGGAAGAAACTACATACTAGGTTTATCGGGCTAACTATCGTATACATAACTGTTAAAATGAATTAATTGTCATATCTATTTAACCTATCGAAATAAATTCATAAATAATAATTTTCACTCTTCGTTTCACATGTATAGATGAAATGATTTATCATTTATGATTTTCGTATCGAGAGATTCGGGGGCTAGGTATCGATCAAGCCAATGTACCAATGTGTTTCTTGCAATAACATAGAGCTAATGAATAAGTTGCAGTCATTAGTCCACAAGCGAAAAATAGCTAGTCTGTATTGTACAGATTACACTTTGGAGACTGTAGAGCAAACTGAACTAAGTTGCATGATCTTATATCATTGTGCCCCTTCTTAGTTCTGGACTTACGTCTCGGTATCAGTCCTAGTTAGTGAATATTCTATATAATAATATTATATAGATATATATATATATATTATATATATATATAATTATATATATATATAGTGGCATAAAGCGCTTTTCAATACTTTTTTTTATTTGCACCACCCAGGAGTAAGATTTCGTGTCGACACGACATCTATATTTCCAAGTTCAGGTTATCTGTAAGACCAGAGTGAAACTACAAATTGACAAAAAGTACCTGACTTTCTGTTTTCTGGGAAAGCTCGATCCATTATGGTCTTTCCATACATGTTAAGCACAGTGACAGAATTATTCTTTCATCTTTGTAAGTGATATCTTGCGTTATTACTGAAATTTCGATTGTGATTGTTGTTTTACGTTGTTTTATGAAACAATCTATATCAATCAAGCGATTAGTCATATCCCTCAAAACTGCGATCGCAAGGGTTCAATGTTTTTCAATGCATACAACAACTATTTGAAGACGTTATTTTGTCAGGTATATGATGTTTTTTCATTGTTTCATTTAATGTTTTTATTTCATTGTTTTAATATTTCTAATCAGATTTTACAAATAAAATTAGTATTTTATAAAAGTAGATAGTTGTTAAAATGCATATTAAATATACATTATATTTAGAAAATATGTTTATAGGTGTATTTTCAGTTTAAAATTTCGTAATATCTTCCTTAAACTATCTTTTATACAATAACCTCCCCCAAAATAGAATTTTTGCTTTGGCAAAGCTCCCTAATAATCTTTCACGCGATAAACCAATTTGGGACGGGTTACGAGACACCTACTTCCATTGTTTATCCCGTTATTTGGCTAAGAGTAATATAATAATCGAACTTGGAAGTTTTATAAGTCAGGGCAACATGACGTCAGGGTTACACGACGCAGAGCCTTAGATAAAAAACAGTTTTCATCAGAATACTAGATTTACATACTCTAGTTATCTACTGCTCTACTCCATTTTAATTCAAAGCTAGCAAGGGGAGGGCACGGTATGGGAAATTCACTTCGGGACGAGACTTTGTGTGGTAGTAGTTTTTTCAGAATTGCCAGTAGTTTTGGAGAAATAAGCCTTTCAAACTCCACGTGTAACTCAATATGTATACTAGTTTATTTTCATCGCTAACACGAACGACAAAAAGGCCTAGTCAGTAGTGTCTTAGGCTACCATGCGGACGCTTAGGGTCAGGGTTCGATTCCCGCATTCGAATATCTTTTTTTTACATTTTTTAAAATTATCGGAATAATAGCGCTCAAAGTAAATTAGTATATAAAGTTACAAGGTTTGAAGAAATGTTGATTAATAATAAGTTTGCGTGACCACCGTGACTATTCTTTTTTAACATCATTTAAATAGGCGTTATTTAAATTTTAACTAAAACCTTTAAAGTGACTTTAAGTCTAAGGTCACATGAATAATAAAACTTCTTTTTTCAGCTAAAAAGGCATAGCCAGTAAATATCAATCTGGAATTAGTTTGTTCTTCGTCAGTTCGACGTCAGGCAATATGATGTATGTGGTGGGAACGTCGAAAAACATCGGGGATATATTGACGTTAATGGCTTTGCCGGTGAAGTTTGGGGTTTGCGTGGTTACAATATTCACTGTGTTTATATGTAGCTGTGATTTATTGACAGATGTTTAATGAGGCATAGATTTAATATCTACAGTATTGTAATTATTATACAAATAATTATTAAGTCTTCCTATTTCGATTAGGCATAGTATATAAAGTTGGACAATATTACCTGCAGCTTTACCCTCCATTTTATACATGTAAACTTAACCTTGAATTTAGAAAATTTTACTTTGGTGCTGATAATAGGAGTTCTATTTAAGAAAATATGAACTAATCTAAAAATAGTTTGACATTACTAAAATTGTTTTATTCATTCAACTTAGTGTTTTTATATTTTCTATTCAATTTACAACACTAACGTCGTGTTACTATAGTTCGGTCAGTTGCATTCTAATTTTATATCAAGAAAATACTACATAAAAATTACGATAATAGACATTTAGAGATGTCAAAGTAAAATTTTGTTACGTCGAACGCGACCTCTAAATTTATTCTAGGAAATAACGGAATATAAATTATTATTATGAACATTTAAATTTCTCAGTGTACGTACGTCTAACTGTAATTACGGGCCTAAGCCAAGTAAATTTCAGAATGTGATGTGTGGGTGGTGTAGTTGGTGAATAATCAATATTGTTTTCATCTATTTGCAAGAACGTTCTAACAATGCAGCATGTATTAAGGATGGCTGCTTTTTGTAGGATTATGAACAACGTATCTTTGAGATTTAATATTTTTAAAGCTATTGAAGAGATATATTATTATTAAATATTATATTTATTATTGATATTATTATTATTATAATTACCATTGCTTAGTTGATCTGTTGAGGATTGTGCCTTATTAGCCGTATCATTAGAGTGATTAACGCATTCATATTTATATGACGCGAACACAATTTATTTACATGTCACCATCAATGACAATTATGTTGAAGAATTCTCGCGTCGAGACTCGCAAAACAATAAGACATTGTTTTAGGAGTATTCATTGTACTGACTCCCTAATACTAAATTGTTCTCAAAATATAAACACGTTTTAAATAGTTAATACACGTTTTAAATAAACACGTTTTAAGAGTTATGCAATGATTTAATATCAAATAATATTTTGATAATGAGATTACATCAAATCAGTATTTAGAGATTAATGTCAAATAATATTTTGATAAATGAGAGATAAATAATCTCAAGTTATTTTGTGTTATGCCTCTTGAAGAGATAACACATGTAAAAATGTAGAATAGCAAGGAACGTGTTTTCTAATTTTTATTTTGATTCATAGCATAATATATGCTATAACGTTTTTTTTTGTTTCCTATAATCTTGTCGCCGCTCAAATGATGCTACCAGAGCGCTCGCAGCGATTTATTTCTCTTTAGTTGTATATTGATATTTGTTCATATGTTAAACAATTACAATAATAATCATAGAAATGACCAAGCTCTCATAAGCTATCAAATCGTTATTTAATTAATCTTTTTTATCGGCTATAATACTTCCATTCCAGACAATAATTAATCTAGAATTAACAACGCACAACTCAAATTACTTACCGAATTGAGCTGAAATTTGCCAGGCTAAGCTTGCATAGCTAAGATATTTTATAACACAATATAACACAATAGAAATCAGAGTCCAAGCAAAAAGTGAAATTCACCGTCGGAAAGATATTAATATATACCGGAAGTATTAAGTACTGTGATTGTAGAAAATATCAAATCTAAAAAATATTGAAATGAAATGAACAAACGTTGAACGGCCTGCAGTAATATATAATATATGGAATATCTAAAAAATAAATATGATGTTGAGTTAAATTGACTCTAAGCAAAATATACCTAAAGGGAGCCGAGTTATACGCGTGCAAAGGTGAATTAAATAGTGAACAGGAATAGTCCAATGACGTCTTTATAAACATACATATTTGATCATTTTATTTATTTTTCAATATTTCAATCATCTAAAATGTTAACAAGTTATTAAATTCGATAATCATTGCCGTTCCATTGACTCATTACAAAATCACCGTCCTGGTTTGACTGATTATATAGAAACATGAGACAGTAGTTTACTCGCGCAATTTGATTCAAATAATTACATAATTAAACCTCAAGTGAAATTCGATTGAAATTATACGAAATGCTTAATTAGAGATATCTTCTTGAAATTTACTATGTAGTTTCACTGTCTTCACATAGTATGTGTCGCGAATTTCAAGGAAAACAAAACGCATCATAAATAAAGCGCACACGCTGACACGGTGCTGGCAACTCCGCATTTGTCAAGCATTCTTTTTAGAGCAACATTTTGTATATTTCGATACATTAACTTTAACTTATCATCAGGGCACAAGTTAATAACAATATATATAATATAATAATAAAAGTGCATAACAAGTTTGTTATGGGAGAGTGGGTAACTGATATATCGGACTAAGCATCTCGTGTAATTACAATAAAACTTCACTTAAGCACTTAAGGTAAGGTCGTTTAATTATACTTATGCTTAGTTCGATATATTCTTTTGGCGGCTCCTTTTTCTCGTTTTTTCTAAAATTTTTTGTTAAACCACTCGTCTCTGAATTATATTTTTTTATAATTTTATTATCAATAAGGTTTTTAACCCTTTGTATTAATTAAAAATCAAGCGGGATACAAATTAATGCACCCCATATGGTGCGAAAAAGTGAATGCGTGCCAATTCAAAATAACAAATCTATATAAAGTATACAGCCAAATCATATTTACTAAAATAAACTCATAAATAAAGATTTAAAACTCATATTAATTATTATGTGCACAACACTTATTAAATATTTGATGATTCTTAATACAGGGGATATGATTCTATATTCTCAATTTTTAACAAAATACATAGATGATATTGTAGAACCTAAGTAAGTAGATAAGTTTAACGACACACTTAAGAGTAGCAATTCCCCATCCGTCCGTCCGTCCGTCTCCCCTGTTATAATACCACATCTGACATTGAATACCATAAATTGCATGAAAGTGAAGATTCATTGATGTCCCGTTGATGTCTTCACTACGCGAAATTACGAATAAGTTTAATTAATTGCATTTTATTCGTTAAAAATGTTATTCATCCAGAAACGAGCCTAAATACAGAAGATGATTTTTTCCGCAAACAGAGTTTAAAGATTGGAGATAGATAAAAAAAAATTAAGATAAGAACATACGGTGCTATCTGTGGTCATTGGGATTTAGCTCTTGAATTAATTGAACTTTCTATTAATGAAAGCTCATATCCAAATACAAAATGTGTGACGTTGTTGTAGCTATGTCTAGTGTCTCTAGTGTCTATACTGTCTAGGGGTTTCTCTCACACTGCCCCGAATTGTAACAATATTTTCCTTTGATTTTGAGTTTCTTTGACGTACAGTCTATGACTAATCCGGTTGTCTTATACTTGTTCATTAAGCAACGTATTGAAAACTTTTTAGGGTGACTATGAATGCCATAAATTGAATGCAATGCACGGAATGTTAGAGAGCACTGATTTTGAGAATAAATCTTTTCTACTTCTGAAAAGTGTAGTGTATCATAATGAAATGTCACTTTACCAAGATGGTTGCTATATATACTAGCACTTTACCAAATATGCCTATTGAAAAACCCTTTATTAGTGTAGATTTTGCATCAATCGTTGTGATCGAAATCATGTTTGCTTGGCAGCAATTTTATATTATCTTGTGGCTGTGATATCTTCGCAGGCTAAGGATTCTATTAAATATAATAATTTATTTAAACCTCTTGGATCTTTTGGATTCATATATAATTTGATCTTTTACTAAAGAGTGTATTAGAGTAAAAAAAAAATTAATCCTGCCTTATGCATCCGTATATGAATCAGTGACTTACGGAAGGACTTTATAGACTTGTATAACATTATTAAAAATTACGCTGCCAAATATAGCACACGTCTCGTTATTATTTTGTATTCTTACTCATACACTCATCATTACACTCGAAGTGGAACATGAGTGAAACTGTTCATAGACTTTCCACCGACCCATGATTATTTTTTGCTCTGATCAATACGCCAGATGGATGAATTGGACAACTACCACCTAGGCACCTGTAGACATTAGAATTGAAGGGAATCGCAAAATTTAGAATCTTAAGAATGTTTTTGAATGCCTAGATATTTTTTAATACCGTACTATACTAAACTATGTAGTATTATCATACTACGTAAACAGTTATTTGATGCGTTGTAAAGTGTTTTGCTGTCTATATTGCGTGCACCAGGCAAACAATGACGTTACAACAATTTCCTTCATGCAAATTTTTGTGCATATACTTTAAATTCATAATTATATTACTCCCATAATTTTCTTCCTAACTTAACATTCTTTAATTTTTATTTTCACATAGTTATCGAATCTAAGACCTTTATTAATCTCAGTGAATATTCGATGTCATAAGTGAAAATACATACCAGTAGTATGGATAATATAATTAAAAGTTACGGTAAGTATACTTAATATACTACTTACTTAATACTTTGTTAATAAATTTATTCATAAAACTACAAGAACAATAAATCATATTTACTACATATCGCGCGATCAATATAATATACAACGCAATACGCATTTACGTTTTATGTGCTCTATCCGTAATGTAAACGTATAACGCAGCGTCGCTGAGCTGGGCATGACAAGCCAAGTTCCCGCTAAAATTTAGTAAATTATTAAAATGTCTGGTGAGGCACAAAAAGAAACCGTCACGCTAGGTTGCAATCACGAGCGCTTTTAAGAATTACAAAAGAAAAGTTTATTACAATTTGTACGGTTAGTTTTATTAAATACTGCTATGCTCTTTAAATAAACCTTTTAATAATAAAGATTGACGGCGCTAGCGTGAAGATATTATACCGTCAAATCTTAGAGGGAGCTTGACGTGTCCCACCCCGCTCAGCCAAGTTTTGCAGCCTACTCAACCACACATGTTAGTGCGGTTGAGCGTTACAACGGAACAAGTCTGTACAGAAGGGCAGTAATTTTATTCAGAAAACCAATATAGTTATAACCAAAAATGCACGCAATTTCGAAATTGATGACAGAGTCGTTTGAAAAATTAGTCAGGTGGTCGTTATTGTGTGAGAAAAATTGGAAAGTAAAAGAAAACAAAGATTTGCAAAGCGTATAATTCTGGATATCCACTCACAAAATTAATGATAATTTCTCTTTGCCCATGATGAGGAATAGTACTTTACGCATTCGACGGACATGAACTATCTAATGATATCTAATAATACTATCCGTTGAACAGGTCTACAGTAACGCTTCCATGAGAGCTATCCTTTTCGGCAGCTATTTGATATATCGTAAACACAGAAGACGTGTTAAACTATTAGTTACAATTTTAGTTCAATACCATGTGCTAGGGGCGTTATACAAATTGTTGATTTATTTGCAAGCTGAACAAATGATGCGTTTTACGCTCGAGGGCAGTCGCGCGTCCATTTCTACTTATTTTACCGCGAGCGTGGCGCGAGGTTTTTTTTACCTATTGCTGTTAGCCAGAAATAGCTTTAAGCAGATTCGAGGAATTGGTTAGGGAAGGTGTAAACTTTGGTGGGTCTTCAGCCTTACTGGCGAACAGCCTTGATGAACGTTTATAAGTAAGGCACGACACCCGTCATGTAATTTTACCAAGGGTATTCCTGTGACCTTGTAGCGTCACTGGACAGTATAAGTAGGGCGAAATCGACTTATCTCAAGTGCAATGTTACTACTACTTGAGTTTGTAGTATAGTGGGTAGTAAGAATGCTGCCCGACAGGTCCCTAACAACTCACACTAGAGAATCTACGGCGAGTGAACATACTTTGTTCGAAAAAGGAGCGTAATAATTTTGACATGGAAGGCACAGCACAGGGCGTCTGAGGACTCAATGTAAATGGAAATGCGCGAATGAGCACGTGCGTAAAACGTGTCATGTAGAAGTGTCGATAAAAAGAAATTTAGTTATAAGTTTTGCTTTCTTAGTATAGTATTTTAAAATCAAACTTTTACGCATGCCTAGCAGCAATGTATTTAAATTTCATTGACAGAAGAACTCACACCATTGAGTATGCACACTAACACTGTGTTACAGAACGACACTCAAACACAAATCTCTGCTTGACTACACTTAGAAAGGGATGGCGCTATGTAGGCTTAATAGCACTATCCTTTTCTAGCTGTACTCCAACGAAACAGTTTAAGTTTGATTTTAAAATATAATCGTTAATGTTATTCATTATAAATCAACAAGCGTTATTTTTTCAATCACAAACACAAGGACTTACGCGGTCTGCACAATAACAGTACCGTGGTTTGGACAACTTTGATTTGACATATCGGCGAAGCATATCCATGGTGACAACATGTGGCGACATCACTGAGTTCTTCATAGCGTTTGGGGAAGCATTGGATTCATGTGTATATAAAAAGACAATATGATAAAACCAAAACAGTCTTTAAATGAAAAGTAAAATAAGGTAAATAAAAATGTTTATTTTATTTTTTTTATTATATGTAAATAACCGACCTAATTTTATAAGAAAGAATCAAATGGCCACATTGGTAATAGAATCATGTTCTTAACTAGGCAATATCTTAATCAAGATTGCTTACATGGTTGACGAATATTACAATGTATTTCTAGAAATCCAGTCTAGTCCAGTCAGTCAATATCAGTAGTATGTAATTGTAGTAAGTAGTTAGTATTATCTTTACAGATTGTTTTTTGTTATAGATACTAACTCGCATTAAAGCTAGCACATGAATGCATTTATATTTAGTAGTGTCAGATCTACTAATTTATTTGATTGGTAATCTACGTGTTCTTTTTTCGTGATCCGGACCTGATCTTTCCTTTTTGATGGTTTATTTAGTGACTAATGATATTGCTCAAAAGTTATTTTTTTTATTTATATATTTATTTCAAATAAAAAAAAATAACTTTTGAGTAATATTTTCCGATTACCTCAAAGATGTGATGATAGCGCAACATATATCTAGATCCTTTTTAATGACAAATCTTCTTCCCGCAAGAAACGTTCTCGAATACCCGAATTGTTTATACTGCATAACAATCTTGGTTTTATCATTTCGTCATCCATAGTGTTGAAATCACAAGACTGCGACAGTCGTCGAAGTTCAAACACAATGATCAATGGATTCGTCATCCTTCTGATCTCTAATCTAACCGCACTGTTTTTTTTTTTCATTTAAAATGACCACATAACTTTTTAAATGCTTCCTCCACTGTGTATATGATTTCTCCATCTTGATTTACTATTTCACATCACTGTTCACCAACAACATGAAGGAAAATATTAAATTGGACGTCAGTGAGTTTCTTATTGATTTCATAAATGCTGGAATATAAAAACTTATCTTCCATTTCGTCGTTGATACCGCCCGTTAACAATTCGAAGGAGTTGATATCAAAACTAAAAGACGTCGGCGTTAAAATACTTTTCATTTTAGATTCTCTTTTGATATAATTGATGTTCAACACTAATTCTTTGTTCTAGTTAAGTGAAATACAGAATATTCTACTTTAAATACTGTGCACTGTTCAGTGTGATTTCAGTTGTGAAGAATGTCAGAATGATGCAGACTGATTTATATTTACGACAATTCTTATTATATTTTCTATACACCCATAAATTTTATGAATTATATTTTCTAATTGTATCGTGTGCTCGGTGTTTGGAAGATTTTTTTGCATTTACCATGTTCATTTTTCTTCATCACATTGTCATTGTAGTCGTGTCATTACCACCTGTACTTATTATTTTTTCTGGTTTTATACATTGTTATGATATCCGCCATTCAAACCATTTTTATTCCTTTTTTTTTATGGTGGGTGTCAAATGCTTTCCTCGTCGATATTCAGAAGGCCTAATGTATAGTATGTAATAAAAAATAATTCAATGATTTCATTTACGCCGCAGTTGAAGAAGTATTTCTTGCTACCTTTATATATTAATATTTTTTTATTAGGTTGGGGTAAAGGTTTCTTCGTATTTTGTACGAAAAAAAGTATATATATACAAGGAAAGCAATGGTTCCAATTTCGATCATTGGGGCACTCCCATAATTATAGGTGCACTAGCAGATTTAGTACCATTAATGCTTTAAGGCATTAGGCTCAATAAAGTCCTGCTAATCATGTGCTAACCTTGTTACTGCATTGTTCCATCAATGTCACAATTTTTTATCCCGCTGGAAGTATTCTTTTTAGTACATTTTGCAAAGTTTTTAAATAAATCAACATTATTTAATGGAATCACTTATTTAAACAGAATAAAAAAACAAAACATAGGTAAAAAGACCAATTTGTTAATTATTATTTTTTATTTATTTATTCTATTTTAATGTCCAGCCATATAAAACGGGTAAGACCAACGATATTTCATTACGAGTTTATACGATAAGACATTTTCCCTGACCTTATTATTAATATTGCATTCTATTTGAAACTCCCGCTTATATTATCACAATATAATAACTTTCTATTTTCAATGGTTGCCAGTTGAAATATAAGATGGACAAATAATAGAAACCACAGCAAAGTGTAATTTGTGATTTGTCCGATGAGTCTTATTGTATGTAAAAGAGTATTTGATAATCCTTTTTTTTATCAACGCTAGTACTTGGTCAATAGTTAGGCTGTCAGAGTTGATCGATCAGATAGATCATCAGAAATTCCAGTACGCCTGCCAGTCAATTCTACTTATAAATTTCGGGCGTAAAGCAACCGCACCGTCGTATTTAACCAATCAGAACGCCAAATTAGCGATGGGCCGAGTCGACTTTTCGGTAACTCGAGTAACTCGAGTTGACCCGGTTACCAACTCGGGCTGCAACTCGAGTTGACTCGACTCGGTCTGCCTTAAGATCCGTCGCGTCGCCGCGTCGTCGGGTCGTCCGTCCGAGTCAGTAAATGCTCAACTAGGTGCATCGTTCACGGTTCGCCGTGCGGGTCAAGCGGCGTTGCGTGGCGTCGAGTCAATATAATTGATCCCGTTCAAAAATCAGACGTTTAGATAACAAGCGATTGTAATTTTGAACTTTGAATGAAATGAGAATAATATAACTTTTTTGACTATCTGAACTCCAAATGTCCGTTGTTAGGGCAATATATTCTACATTTTGTAATTTTTGTTATATTTCAGAACTGCATATATTGAATATTTCTTCCAGCATTTGAGATATTTTTTTTCTTGATGGCAATACATAATCAGGATTTAATTTTTTTGAATATTAGTGTTGTTTTCAGTTTTAGAAAAAAACTCTTAACTTATTAAACTCAACAAAACGAACAACACTTAAACTAATAAAACTGCAACAAAACAATAAACAACGAACAAAGCAACAATAACAAAAATGTAAACAAAACAAATAAGCGAGCTGGCTATCTCAAATTCTGACTAACCGTCTGATAAGAAACCAACAACGAGAATTATCTCTTTCTCTCGCGGCTCGGACGTAACGACAAAGCTGCGATTCACATAATTAATATTGCATCACGAGTTACATACAACGAGAACCATATTGACACGGTTGCTGTGGACTCGTTGATACTTTAAAGTGGGTTTTTAACTATTTCTATTATACATATAATAAGGACAAGGTTTTTACAAGCTACATTATTTTAGTACGAATTTAACTTGCTTTATATAAAACTTTATATAGCATAAATACTATGTCAGTGTACATTATCCTTACAATGACTGTCTGAAAAAAATCGGTGGCTGGTATTATAAAATAGTGATCACACAAGAAAAGAAAGTAAATTATCTGTAAGTACTAATCAAATTAGATGAATAAATTTAGTTAATAAATCTGTCAGAAGATCGTGATAATAAATGATGGGCAATATCGAAGATTGATAAAGGAAGAGTATATATATATATGTATAGCGGAAATATGAATGTAAAGTGCAGGTTATCGTGGTAGATAAGTTTACATTGATTTTAAATTGTAATAAAGTAATCAGCTGACCTGATATGCCTTCTTGCCATGTTCTTCGAGCTCCTCGGTGTGATCAGAATGGTAATGGCGGACGCCTCCTGCGGGTGATATATAATAAGTAAATCAGAATTAGAATTTCCATGAGGAATGTGGATTGTTATGATTCATAAATATACAACCAAACCTTAACAACTTGTCTTTACAACAACTAACAACTTTGTGTCTAGTAGAGGTGCACAACAAGTAATAACACCTAATTAACATTATTAAGGTATACTTCGTAATTATGTCAATAAAATCTGAATAGATATTTACCAAATAATTAATACGTTTTTAATGGAAAAATATATGAATATAATTTAAAGTACATGTCTGAGTGTTATTTATCAGTTTTCTCGTCTTTTATCACTCTCCGGAATATAATGAACCCCTAGCTTTACTTACCTAGAAACCTAGAAATTTCATTACCGCTGCCTTCAAACTCCCAACAATGTACCTCTGTTTAGCGACAGAAACAATATACCCATTGCTTAATAACAAATCTATCACGATTGCTTTAAATTTGTTTATCATTGTGACGCCAATACTACACCGTGTTGTCTACTTGACTATTCTGAAGCAGTAATTGATCGCTTTTAGTAAGAAACTTCACGACTGTGCCAGATTTTTGAATTGCACAATCAAGGAGCAGATCGCAGGTGACTCAATACTGAATTTTTATAGAATTGAAGAACTTGAAAGTAAATTAAAAATGATTATGTATTGTGAGAATACGCTGAGTAATAGGCTAAAGGGTACATTTGTTCTTCTAAAAGCACTTTTATTTCGAGTGACATGAGAGCTTTCTGATAGTTAGCATGTAAAGTCTGACTCATTGCTGTATATAATGTAACATATGAAGTTGATGGAATGTAATCTATAGTATTTTTAACTCTTTATAATAGGTTACTTTCCACAGTTAGAATCGACGAACATCATCACTTTAGAGTACGTTTTGTGAGTCGATATATTAATATGAAATGTTTCAGTCATTATACGTATGTAGATTTTTCATTAAATTACAATGTACTACTTAGCTTTTTATTGTATTTCAATGATTGTCAATAACTTTAATATAACAAATAATTTTGAGCAGTACTATTTTTATAATGACTTGATAACGAATTATTAAATAACTCCAATTTTACATTTATGTAGTGTCTTACAGTAATGTTTTACCGATAAATTTAAAAATAACAACTTTCAACGAAGATATATAAATAAATAAAATGTTATTTTAAAACTATAAAGCTTAAATAGATGTTATCACGTATACAAAAAGTACCATATAATAGCATTATTCACTAATATTCTATTGCTGAAGGCATAACGACCTTAGCCCTAACGCTTAAATTTGGTCGAAAATAATTTCGTCACGGTCGCATCCGGTATCGAAAGTCTTATTACGCCGACTTATAATGAAAGTGTAAAAAAATGGAAAGTGAATTATCACGCTAAGCTGGAACACTTAAAACGTTAATATCATAAAATTTAAAAATGGAAAAAATATTTTTATAATGTAAAGTCAGTAATTGTTTATAAACATTTAACTCAAAGATTTAAAAAACATGTTATTGGGGGAGACTTTTATTTATCTGTTTGAATTTGATTAGTATAATTAAAAACCAGTAAATATGAGTCTAATAAAATGACCAAACGTATCTCCAAAATCAAAAATGATTAAATATCATAATAAATAATAAAATAACATTATCATGTCTATCGTAAATCGTAGTAATCGATTATACATTTTCATTCATTCCTATTGTATAATTGGAATTTATGAAAGAAACATACTTCACTTACTTGAAAGACAATAATGCCGATAACAACTCCGGCCAAACATGTCAGGGAGTGCAAGTTTGTAATACAAGTTTATTAACGGAAATATGCATCTATTCTATGGTACCATCTATTTTCACCTTAAATTTCCATTTCTGTGCAAAATCGATTTAGTGCAAATCGATTTATTGTGACCGGCTAAGGCAGGTAGATAGAAATCAACCACAGCGGCGAAATTCGATTACTAAATCGATTATTGGTGTAAAATTTATTGTATTCATTCAATTTATGTCTGTTCTCGGGTTTGCTTATTGCTTCTACATATTTTTCTAAAAATCCTATAGTTTTAATTAGGATGTGGGGTGACGTTATAAAAAGCAAAAGAGAAAAAAAAAAGAATATTCAACAATCTCTTCTTATCAATTTAAATTGAATTAAATGGTAACACAAATGTATGTATAAGAAAAAACAAAAACAAAATATTCGATTCGGGAAGGACTCAAGCCCGTGATTTTTATTTATATTTTTTTATATTATATTCGGCCTCCGAGCACTGTCCGTCTGCTTCATCATCTTTTATTTTGTTACAAAAGTAGACTTTATTCTCTATTAATAACCATGATCAGCTTACTTACTTCTTTACACATTTACTCTTTTTTTCTAAATCATCAATGTATTGTATAACATGCCTAAAAATAGCAATACATGTATGTTTATTTAGCAGTAAGAACATCACAAAACTATCTGAAAAACTTGCACCCTGATATTGTAAAAGATAAAAAGACAGTATAACATTCCTTATTCTCACAATGTCACGATGAAGATGAACATCGAATACTAGATATATTTCACCGTAGTATTTGTTGCATAAGTTGAACGATCAATAACCAAATCTCAAACATTTCTTCAATGATAGTAACGTACGTACGCTTTACGATCCAATTTATTTTGTATACAGAGGGTGTGACATATTGACTGATACGTTATGGTAATTATAGAAGAAACGTTCAATCTTCTTCCATAAATATCAATTGTTTGTGTCTGGGATAGTATTGATTAATTTTGGAAATTTCTAATAGAGCTTACAGAATATAGAATTTTCCTTTTTTCATCGTATATTTTTACATATTTAACTTTTTTAATTTAATACCTATTGATGTACTCACAATTCAACTCACAATTAGTTTATTTGGAAAAAAAACCAGTATCGAAAATATAGACTACAGGCCCGTGCACAAAAAAATATCGTTAAAAAAATATAAACAAAAATATAAGTTATATTTTACAATATCATGTTAAAAAAGTTCCCGTACAGGATCAAATGACTACAGATTTTTCAATCAAGGATATGATGAAATTAACATTATTATTGACATACATTCAAATGATCAATAATTTTTTGATAGCATTATTTTTAATAGTACTTTTGAGTGCTAGATAATGTTTTGGAACCGAAGCCGTACTTTTTCAAATTACCCCCTAGACCACGGAAAGAGAGGGGGTTTCAAACCCTCGATTTTTTCCCTTGTCGCATGATTTTTGTACTTCGTTTCGGAATAATGGACTAGAAGCAGTATTGAAATAGTATGAAACTGATTCCGTACAAAATCAAATGACCAAAATTACCCTGGTAATTATCGGAAAATAAAAAAAAGCGACTTTGTGGCGCACCATTTTTTTACGGCACTGCGCGTTTTCTTGTTATTTTTCATGCATCTATATCGATGGTAAGAATGCCGTACAAAAATATGTGACCAAAATGTACTCAATCTACCTGTACTTTTGAATTCTTACCTGCATTCAGTTGGACTTTTTGGAGCTTACAAGTGACGGCATTATTTTATGCTCTTATATCGTTGTATATAGGTCACCTGGTGGTTCAAATGAAAATTTTTTGTACATCGGCCTATAGTCTAATAGAAGAAATAGAGACTTATTACATTAATTATGTTCAAAATTTTACATTGGTTAGCTTTTTAGGTTTTGATATCACGAAATACCAAAGTCTGTAAACAGAATCTCAAAATGGCATACGAGATTCACGACAAATCTTATAAAATTTTAAGGTGTCTCCACAAAAATCTTCTGCCTTTGATTTGTTAATAATTTTTATGTTTTTATAGCCAATCTTATAAATATTAGTCATGATATTTGTATGAAAGTGCTCATAAAATTTCTAGACCTGATTTTGGAAATAGCTCGGTAATATTTAAAAGGCCGGCAACGCGCTTGTGACTCCTCTGGTGTTGCGGGCGTTCATGGGCGGCGGTAATTGCTTACCATCGGGTGATCCGTCTGCTCGTTTGCCCCCTATCACATAAAAAAAAAAAAAAAAATATTTTTTCCATAAAGAAACTGCAGATACTCCATAAACATAAAAGATCCTTACTTATATGTTTAAGAAATAAATACATATTATCTAACCGTTATCAAATCAAATAATTTTGAACGAATTACTTAATATTTTGCAATATTTTAAATTTGTATACCCCAGATGTAAGAATTTATTGAATTTATTTCCTGATTATGTATTGGTGTTTAACACAGATCCGAGTTTTATATGGATTACTTAAAATTGTGCTATACATTTAATAGATCATGTACAAGTAATAAGTTTTTGTTTGTTTTGTTTGATCCCGAAATATCGGGATAATATAACAATACTATTTATTTCACTCTACTAACTGGTAAACAACATTAATAAACATTATTTTATTATTAGTTTGTATCAGAAATCTTTTTCATATTAATCTAATTTTGTAACTATAAAAATAAATATATAATTTAGTTTCAAAAATACGGTAAAAAATTAGGCAACTAATAAAAAATCATCTTGTCCGTCACACAAATCCCGAGCGCAAACTTTCGGACAAGCGTAACTTAAAGCCGTATAAACGCCGTTCTGATGAGTTTTGTTTTTACCTGGAAAATAAATTCTCGAGATGCCGAATTAAAATTCTGATTTGGATTCGTTTACTTCATGGAGCTAGAATCGTTGTGGAGCGGCTGTTTTTCATTAGCGATACTTCAGTGGGCGTAGAAATCTGTGTCATTACATTTCTATTCACTATATCAAAGTATTCGAATTCCATTAGTTTATTAGAGGAGTCTTAGAAATAAGAGCTTTTAATTATCGTTATTGTTTACCAACAATAATTGGAAATACGCAATACACTACTCGGAACATCTCCCATGCCAACCAACTCTTACTTAAATGATTACTTAAGTAATGCATGCAACTTAAAGGAATGCATTTAAATAGACTCAAATTTAAAATATTATTGTACACATATCAATTTCTCCTACTTTTTATTTTATGTTTTTCTTACTTTTACGGATTCTGCCAATGTGCAGTGAGTCATCAGAGTGATACTAGGATGAATATGGTGCAATTTTTATTTCCAACCCTTGATTTAGAGAATAAAGCAGCTACTCATCACCTACTATTAGCTGTTACTTTTAGATCTACCTAAATCTTACAGTTTAATATTAATAAAACATGAAAAAATAAGACAAATATAGTAAACGTAGTACGTAACGTAGTAGTTATAAACGGAGTAAATTTTACACAAAAGAGATGATAAACAAGCATTTAACATATGTAGAGCGGGAAATGAGGGGTGGCTTAAGATAATAAATAGAAGATGTTAATTTGAGACAGGAAAATATGTATGTTATCTTTACCATTACAATCACATCTCACAACAAATTTTGTTTACTTACACCCATGTCGCAGCCAACAGATAATGGAAGTCAGTTTTTTTATACCTTCTCTGCCATAATTGAAGTAGCATTTTATAGGTTTACTACATTCAATGTCCACTTTTCAATTCAATTCAATTAATACTTACCTTTTACTCAAAAGTTCCCTTCTGTCTTATTAAAATCATTTTGAACCAGACTCAAGAGGTTAAGTGCAAAGGTAGTGGTATATACCATTATGATATATACCACTACGGCCTTTGACAACTGACATTGATGTAAATCACTATGAATATTGTAATATAATTGTTGGCGACTTGAGTTTACCCATAATAGCTTGAAGGCGGCTGAGCGAAACAAACAACATAATAGTCATGTTTCGCTTCTGTGTTTGTGTGACATATAGGACAACTTCCACGATAACTACCGCTTCTCAATAGAATATTGAGGAAGTGAGAGATTTGTAATTTACTATAATTCTATGCTATGGCATATAGATGCATATGGCATTGAATATGGCATATAGATGATCTGGAAGTAGCATATATATGCTGCTTACAGATAATCTTTATTCCTCACTTTTAATGTAATAAAAACAATAGTTCATATGCCTGAATTCACCCTTTTAACCATTCTTTTTAAATTGTTGATTTACACCTTTCTTAAACTTTTCAAAAAAGCTAGTATGTAGTGGACTTGCGAATGAAATATAAAAGTTTTATCAGGGCAATATGCATCAACTTTGTGTACATATTTAATATGACACCGTACTAGGCAAAGTATATCTGCCAAAAAATCTGTTTAAGTATATCGTGTAAGTGGAATGTAATGCAAGTGAACATGGAATGCATACGAACTTGTAAGCTTTCAGTATAATTGGTATTTTCTTATATATGCAAATAAGCAACAATAAGTACATTAGTAAGGCCAATAATATATAATATTGACTTAACAATGAGACAATATGTAATTCCAATAAACTGTTCTGTGCAGGTTTTAGCGAGTACAAATTTGTGATTTATAAAAAAATCCCACTATTGCCGGCTCCTTGTACGAATTATCCTTGTCATGCTCAGACGACAACCGGACGTTTTAATGACATTATTTTACCAATCAACAGTGTTCATCTGACAGATCTGGGATTTCTATTTGCAAGAATTAATTTTTGAATAAACGAAGTTCAATGAAGGGATGGAGTTGAATTTGTGATTTTCTTACTTGTCGATTTGAATCAAAATAATTTAATTTAATTTTTGTATATACACTCATAGACAAATTTAGAGGAACGCAAAAAAAAGGTTTAATTTCTCATGTTGTAATTATTGTACGAACTGGCCACAAACGTTAGTAAAACCTATGAAAAAAAAAATAAAGTATTGGAATGGTTTTTTATTTCAAATTTCATTTGTTTTATGTTGTTTTGTATGACGTTGTTTGTATTGACGACCTGCCCAATTGAGTGGTTAGTACATCGGTTTCAAGGTGTCGCCATCTCTGAGGTCCCGGGTTCAAATCCCGGTGGAGGCAGATGTTTATGTGATGAATGCGAGCATTTGTACTTTAGTCATATATATATTCCTATCAAATATATTTATATATGTATGTCTATCCGTTACCCTAGATCCCATAACACAAGCCTTCAGAGCTTTGGGCTACGCTAATTAAAGTGAGTGTAAGAAATTTGTATGTATATGTATGTATGTTATTGCGTAATATTGTGTATTTTCATACTGCATAAAAAATCTCATCTTTTGATTTTGAGTTTAAATTTAGCTTTTTTTTTTTACCACGACTGCCTCGTTTTATCGTGTTGAGTGTGAATTAATACTGCAAATAAACTGACAAATCTGTGGTACACCGAGTTGTCAAGAGGTAGGTAGACTGGACAGTTTACTAGACTCGCAGGACCGGTTCATCGTTAGCAGTATGCTTAGAAAGGCTGCAAGAAGTTCGAGGGGTACAATAAGCTCAAAAACCGTGAGAAGAAGAATTAAACCAGCCGGATTAAACACTGCCTTTGCATATTTGCCAGCGATAAGTCCCTTTCTTACCACATGTTATCGAGTAGCTAGAGTTAATTTTGCTCGTAATTTCGGAAATTGGGATGACGAAAATTCAATTTCCAATTTTATAAAGATGAGTCCAGATTGTGTTTGAAGCCAGATTATAGAAGGATTAAAGTGTGGAGACGCCCAGGAGACCATTGGAAAAGAGCCCATTGGAAAAGAGGCATATGGTGGAGGGTCAATTATGGTATGGGGGAGGTATTTTATGGTAGAGGGGAGCATGAGGGCACGTACGTAACTCCGTGTCATCGAGAATGGGTCACTAACAGCGGCAAGACATGTAACTGAGATTTTAGAAAAAATTGTGGTGCCCTCTTCATAGGAGATGAATTTGGAGGTCGACTACCTTTGAGACGTTGAAATCAATGCTATGGAGTAGCCAGCGCGCTTAAATCCGACTTACATCTTATAGAGCACGTATGGGATAAGCTCGGACGACAAATTTTGAAAAGAAATCCTCTCCCCGCTAATTTGGGAGACACTCTCAAGATTTTATTCATAACTTTATCAGGAGTATGCTAAAGAGACTTGCACTAGTTGGAACAGCTAGAGGAGGCAACACTAAGTACGTATTATAGCCCATGTTACAGGCTTTCCTAAGCATTATGAAAAAAATTAATAAAACTTTAAGTACAAAATTGATCTATTATGTAAATTTATTTCATTTTATCTTAATTTTGTTAATGTTTGCCGTTTGATCGTTTGTTTTTTCGATGTTTGTGATATTAAATTAACGAATAATAAACAAAATCCAAATTGCAAAAAAATATATGTCCATGATGTTTTGTTTTATACACAATTTTTTTGCGTTCCTCTAAATTTGTCCATGAGTGTATTTCAGTAATTATTAAGTTAAAGTAAGGTATGTTTGTTGAACATGTTTGATAAACACCCCCTATATGCAAAACAATTTTGAAGGCCATGTAAAATAGGATGACGTTGGAATTCGTGACCAGTAATGGTCACGAATTCCAAACTCTACTTTCTACGCGGATAAAACTTTATTTGTACGGGGCATATTATATCAGTCAATGAGAGTCAAGTAATCAGAGTGCTCAAACACCAGTCATATAAATGCGCACTTCCTGTTTCTCGTATACAAGCGAAGAGACTGCATTCGTGAACCAGTAAAGTAGAAACAGGCGCAGTGCGTATCACACTTCAATATTATTTTGATATAAGCAATCGTAACGTATCGAATGATAACGAATTTTTCTTTAAAATAGAATTAATAACATTGTCAATGTAAACTATCAATATTTTGATACATTTGACTACGCAGCACAGACTTACTAAAAATACTGTATATATTGCAAACTTGTGACATGCCCGGTAACAAGTAATTCACTGATCGATGTAATACAGCAACGTAAGGACTGCTGCTCTTTGACAGTATGAGGTAAACCGCATATACTGAATTTTCCTGCAGTAAAAATTACAAAAAAATTCGTGACACATATTTTAGTGCACAAGTGTTTATGTAAATTCAAGTACATTCTCAAATGTTTCATGTTTTGTCTAAAGAAATGGTTCCGATACGATCATGAGTATCAGTTAAAAAAAATATTGCACTTCATATCTCAAATGATAGATTATTGATCAATTTAAATCGATTACACGTTTACCTATTGAACTCATTGTGGATATTATTGCACGATAGATAAATAGACATGGCCTCTATTACATTTGCAATAAGATTCTAAATGAGAAATTTCGTAAACTATTTCAATCTTTGATGGACGTATCAAATTATCTTGTACAATCGGGCTTCGCTAAAAGGAATGCTATAGCATTAATTTAATTCTAATCACCTTCTAATAGGACGCAGTTTGGCATTTAAGCTATTTTAATTTCGTACTTATTTTGTATGGAGCTTAAGTACAATGCCCCTAATTCTATGGCGAATCAATTGTGAAGCGAGAATGTTTTTGTAAACTTCGAACTTGGTGTGTAATTTGACAAAAAATTTGTTAGTTTAATATTGTTTCGGTGTAGACTTTGTGGAAATTTATGTGTTTCAACAATATTTGTAGACTTATTACTTCTTTATGGTAATGATTTAACTAACCTTCATATTAATCTCGTTTTGTTTTTGTGGAAACGCTTACGAAATACATTTATTGGAATTCCTTTGTGGTAGCATAAGAAATTAATTTTAATGATTAAGGCCGGGTGCTCCGGGTGTTGGGTGCATGAACCAGTCTTATTCAGCATTTTATTTTCCAATCTGCGATTATGTTACAGTTGCCATAATCTCCCAAACAAATAATTATTTTAAGGAAAAGAAACTGTACTACGATTCGCCTAAGATAGATAATATTATGTGAATTATCTCAACTTCTAACTGGGCAGACGTATAAAATATCGAAGCTTGGATTAGATGCTGGGCCCGATGGATCTTAAACTAAAGGTTAGTGGCCACAGAAATAGAGTACTATTATAATATGAAACCTATAGATCATATTATGCACTGTCCAAATTCTCGTGCTTTTGAATTAAACAAACCAATGATATTAGATGATCAAATAGATTTTTATTTGAATAGACTGTGAGGTACTGGTCTATTGATCTTAAAACCTCGACAGTAATTAAGGACAACTGAAAAAATTGTAACGTCAGATCGCAGTTAAAGAAAAAAAATGTTTACTTATCGATAGCAATATTACTGTGCATGAAGAAGATAGACCGGTAACTATGTCGATTTTTGTATCAGGTGTAATATTGGATATTCACGCAATTGACGCGCCTTCGAGGTAAATTTATTAATAAAAATATATCTTGATGTTTCAAGACATTCTGACTTTAAAATAGTTCGTTCAGTTGATATAAGTAATATAATCCCTAAGCTTCAGTAATAACATAAGCACAAGGTTACGTAGCCTAATATATCTGGAATGTCTAATGTAGGTACAATGATCGGCAATTTTCCGTGCACACATATCGAATAAATAAAATTGCCGAAGAAATTATATTGACCTATTTATTGCCGTTTAAGCTGAAGTTGGAAGCATATGTGTAATGTAATGTTTTGTGGCTAGCACACACGTTCTGCCAAAAGTAAATTTTATTGAACTATTAACTTAAATTAATAACTATGCCAACATACAAGCAGACTGCGTTACTTAATACATGTTGTTCAGAGATTAGCTTAAAATGCTCCTCAATACATAATAATTTCACTACCATTAAATATTTCTAACAGAAGCAGGTAAGATTGAGGTATCCAAGTTGCTGACAATGCTACAGAAGTCCATTCAGTGAAATTTTACAGTATCTAGACTAGACAATGATAGCCGTTTAACTAGCATATGTATAAAATAATCTTAATGATCACAGAACAAGCATACGACTACAAATGACACGGTTATATATCCTATTACTATACTATTATAAAGGCGAAAGTTTGTAAGTATGGATGTTTGTTACTCTTTCACGTAAAAACTACTGAATGGATTTGAATGAAACTTTACCACAATATAGCTTATACATCAGAATAACACATAGGCTACAATTTTTGAGGTTTCTATGAGGTCGTAAAAAAACACATTTTTTGCGCTTACATTGCAAACGCTGACTGAATCCTACAAGATAGATCAAAACAATTTACTACAGTATTGTACAACTTAAAAAGGTCTACAAAAAAGTCCTTGATGGTATATGTTTATCTCTTAGGAATAACCCACAAAAGGAAAAAGATCGTTAAATGTAGTTTATAGGAGCATACTTCAGTAGCTACCTATAGGCCTATGATTAGGGCTCTGCAGTGCTTAGTTACCGTATTTCTTACTTATTACTAGACTAGACGGGACGAACCTGAAGTCCACGCGAACGAAGTCGCGGGCAAAAGCTAGTATAAATATATATGTATAATGGTGGATTAAGTATATATGGTGTCACCGCGCCCTTTCTCCCCAAGGATGTTGCAAAAGCTCATTAAAAACACTTGCGTAATTAGATGTAGTTACGCAGAAATAATCTATTCCACACAAACACACACAAAACCATATGTTATTATATAACAAAATTTGGAACCTTTTGATAATACGAAATCATTTTGATAAAAAATGCTGTACTTCAATGAAAGAATGAATGCTTAACCTTAAAAAATTGCTCCGTCATTATTTAATGATATTTGGATCCTTGCTATGTAACTACGTACTTTTGAATCACTGCAAACTTCCGGGATAGTGACATACCATTTCCAATTTAATACCTCATTAGCTATTAAATTGGAAAATAGTAAACATTTTCAAAGTATGGCTGTCTAAGCTTTTGGATAAACAGGTGTTTGTTGTGGTCTTTATATAATTTAAATTGTAAATTAAAAATCATTGTAGTTTTTTCTGAATATAATACATATTATTATCGATATTTGTGCATTACTCGTACTGTATGTGCCACCTTTTAACGTTGTTATGATTTTTATAATTCGTCTATTATCTTTTAATTGAACTTTACATCGCTTTATTTCGTTAATATTTTTACTATGTGGAAACACGAAACACTTCCCCCACTGACACTTCTTCATTTTTTTTTGCAATGACAAGCTTGAACAGAAATTATGAAAATATATGGGCTCTTTAGAAATTTTAAGAAGAGCATAAAGACAGCTTTGAAGTCACTCTAAGAAAGCAAACCCCGATTGAAGGAATCCTGGTCATGCCCCTGACTGAAACTGAGACACTTGGTAACTCATGCCTCTCATGCGTCTCACCGTATTACGTATTGATACCAGCACTCTTCTTAGAGGATTTTCCTTCAGTATTAACCCATCTATTATATTCTGACTTCGCATTTGTCGCTGCTGGGTATTTAACACTGTTGGCACTACGTTTACAAAGATCCCCAGTTGAGCTTGATGATTCTATCATCATTGCGGATTGTAAATTACCGAGAGGCACATGGGCACGAGAAGACGCATTAGTAATTTACTCAGGAAAGGATCTCCATTCTTTCTATCAGAATAGTGGATGCAAGAACCTCCGCTTGGGCAATGAGACGGCCTACAGAAATGATTGTCGCTCTTTAAAAAGAGAAGCAGTCTATTATGATGTATTTTGTTTCACTATTTTGTTTTCAATATCTTTACAAAAATAAATTTGGTCACGACAGCTGTTTCAACAATAAGTTTAATTAAATATGTGAATTATAGAAGGCAAATAGTTAACAAAAAAAAATACTACGATATTGCTTAGTGCTTCTAAAAGTGACATACGGTTTTCTACAAAAGAAACTTGTACATAATATAATATTTGTAAAAGTTTAGGGCACTTCAGCACTAAAATCATTATAACTTACAGTATATCACATAAAAGTCGTGAATAATAAAAATTATCCTTGCGTGGGAAGATCAGCTGTTTTATTTATATTACTTTTATTTTAAAATAACATACATTTTTATAACATTAACATTAATTGTTGATTTTATAGTAATTTAATAACAAAACTATATAGACATTAGATTTTAATAGATATGCATACTGGTCATATCTACGATCCATTTGTACAATATTTCCTGGGAGTCATGAAGGTAACGAATCGACGATAAGCTGTGAAAGGTTCGGAATCAGAGTTCCCTTTAAGATTTCTAGTATCTAAATCATACAAACGTCCATTCCTTAGAAGGGTAGGGGGTCTCTCCCCCAAGCTTAAGGTTTTTTTCCACTAGTTTTTTTCACTACTTTACACTATAATTTTAATTTTCTTTGACTTTAAGAAGTATCTTAAAAATTATGATAATCATCAGTGACGAATACAGCCTTTTTTAGATATTATTCAAATCTAAAGTATTAAAGCTTACAATTGAAGCTTTATATGTTTAATATGTACACCATTGACATTACTTTTTTTATTGACATTACTTTTTTATTATGACATCGATTATAATCAATATCCAAAATAATCTCTGTAATAAATATAACAACAAGCACATAACAACAACAAAATATTATCGCAACTCGTTTCATTCCTGCTCAATCTAACTGCATTTATAAATTTAACATTTGTCCTATTTTGAATCCAATTTCACCTGTTTAGTCATACAGTCACTCTATTACCGACATAGGAAAGCCCAAAAGTAACCCTGTTTATTAAGACTAACCTGGCTCCGGAATAAAGTAAAAATTATATTGCAACCAGAAATTAAAAAATATTTTCTCACTAAATCTCATTAATGATAATTGTTTATATTGATGACCCGACAGATTTCGTCCTGTCAAAAAAAAAATGTAAAGTGGCAGTTTTTTGTTCCTACTTATTTTATAGATAATATCGCATAGCCAACCAAATTGCAAAAAAGGTCCCAATGAACTATTACATTTTGCGACTATTACGTAATTTTGACTTTGATGTTAGGAACAAACCTACATTACTTAGACAATAGTGAATGCTTGCAATATGAACTTTATAAAATAACAATAAAGCTCAAATTGACTGTACGTTTTAGTTAGAAAACGTTTGTATGGAAAAAAGGGGCTGTTTTTAGAGGTATTCCGATAATTATTCGAATTTTTGTCCGCCGTAAAAATCATCCTTGGACTTCAACGAACATTTAAAAAAAAGAATTGGCCAAATTGGTCCAGTTGTTGTTGAGTTATGCGCTTACCAACACATTTCGCGATTCATTTTTATTGGTATACTAACGGACCCGACAGACTTCGTCCTGTCAAAAAGATTTGTAAAGTGGCAGTTTTTTGTTCCTACTTATTTTATAATCAGGGCATAAAATTCTCCTGTACAGAACAGTCATTCTGATGGTAGGGCGTTGTGAATAAAAAATAATTAAACATTTAAAACTATTTAACTTTGGAACATGACATTAAATCCTCCAACGATGTATTCTGTGCGTTAACGCACAAACGCACACTGTTTAGATAAAAATGATTGAATTTCAAGTTTATATAGCGTTAATAAAGCGCAAAATGACTCTTTGATGTTAGGAACACACTTACATTGCTTAGACAACAGTGAGTGCTTGCAATATGAACTTTATAAAATGTGTAACAATAATGCTCAAATTGACTGTACGTTTTAGTTAGAAAACGTATGTATGGGAAAAAAGGCTGCTTTTAGGGTTTTTTCAATAATTATTCCGTAAAAACCATCCTTGAACTTCAACGAACATTTTAAAAAAAGAATTGGCTAAATTAGTCGAGTTGTTGTTGAGTTATGCATTTACCAACACATTTTGCGATTCATTTTTATATATAAGATAAGATTATCATGGGTGTGGTTTTTCTTGGAAAATTTTACTTGTTTCAATAGGGTATCATTACATTTTATGCAAAAATAATTAGTACGTGCTGATAGTGCATGCTAATAGTATAATAAAACTATAATGTCAAATGTCAAGTTTGATGTTATAATTTTTTATTCAGTAAGGCAAGCAAACATAAAAATTTTATGTAATTGAAATTTTAGATTTTGTTCAATCTAAATGTCTTTAATAAATGTGCCATTTATGTTAGCGATATAGGCTTTAACTAGATTTGGGTTTATAAGATTATACAGCCGTCTGTAATATTATATGATAGGATTACTGACAGTCCTATTATTGGAACTTGAATTAATACTCCGTAAAAAGTCTAGATAATAACATTTCAGAAGATCTATGCTATTAAATCTGTATGACTGGTTTCAAACAAATTTTGTAAAATTTTAAACAAAAAAGAATGTACTAACCTTTCTCATTATGATAGTTTCCATGTTTCTTTTCTTCGCCTTTTGAGTGAGTTGAAGCTGCTATGGCGTCAGTAACGGCATCAGAGCCAGTAGATAACGCATCGCCAGTAGTTTCTGTGTTACTAGTAGAGGTTGTTGAGCCGGCAGCAGTAGTATCTACTCCAGAAATATTGGAAAAATCTGGAACTGTTATCAAACCCTTAGAAGCTGCTTCCTCAACAGTTTCAGCTACGTATGAATCAGGTTCTGGGGTAGTTGATTTATTTTTGCGCCTCCTTTTACTCTTTTTGATTTGTGGAAAGAATAGAGTCGGCTCCTCTGGTTTTCCTTGTGAGTCTTGTGGTACTAGAGAAATACGAACATATTCATCTTCTATGGGAGCTGGTGAAGTTGTTATGAACCGAGACGAAAATCTTGTAGATTTTGTACGAGATGGAATAATTGACTCTGTAGTGATGGCTACTTCGCTGCTTGAATCATCGTCGTAAGTTAAGTACAGGTGTGGATTTTTAAACGCAGACAATTTACCAGGTTCTTTGTACTTACTGTTGCTTTTGCGTTTAATTTGTAAAGTCGGCTGTCTATTTTTATTAGATTTGGATTTTTCTCGTATTGCTTCTTCTTTTTCATCGTATTCATCATAGTCATGCCCTTTTTTTGTACCGAAACGATTCGCATATTTATCATGTTTAATAGGACTACTTTTTTGTCTGTACCTTTCTTGTTCCTCCTTAAATAATTCCTCTTCTTTTGCTCTTTCATTTATTATTTTTTGCTCCACAGCATGTCGTTCCTTAAGTTCATCTACAGCGCTTAAAATACGTGCTTTCTTTTCATCGTTTGCACGCTGTTCTTCCTCAGTTAAACCTGGCTTTTTATTTTCTGTATTTGATTCATCCTCCTCGGCTTCATCATCATCCTTTTCCTGTTCTTTTTCTTCTGCCTTTGGAGTTTCAATATTTTCCTTGCTTTCAGGTATATTTTTCGGATTTTCTGTTTCAATTTCTTCTGTAGTCTCTTTTTCCTCTGTAGTCTCTTTTTCCTCTTTAGTATCTTTTTCCTCTGTAGTCTCCTTATCTTCTATACTTTCTTTTTCTTCTTTGCTTTCTTGCGTCGTAGAGTCATTACCATGATATTTTTCCTCAGCATTCTCTGTTTTTACTTCTTCAAGCGCTTCTTTTGATAATTCAATATTTGGTATTAAAGATTGATTATTATTTTGTAGCACGCTTAAAATTATGTTAGGTTTGCCTTTTGTTATTATATTTACAACTCCATCTATTTCTGATATATCCGTATGGTTTAACTGTGGGCCGGCGTTATCGGTATTAACTGCTCTATTCACATCTGACCAATCCTTTCTTTCAAAGTAATCTTCGTTATCACTTTCTCCTTGTCCTTTATCAATATCATCGTCTCCTTCGGGGTCTGCGACAGCTCGAAGGATAAAATTGACAGGTGGCGCTAATCTCTTCTTTGGTTTTGCTTTCACAACAGGAAGAAACTCTCCCAGCTCTTCACCATGTTTGTTTTTGAAGGGCACCCAATCAGGATAAAAGTCACCCGTATTCCTTTTCTTCACATTACTTTTATCACTCACTTTTTCTATACTTAACGCGTTTACAGAAATGAGGCACACAAAAATGACGAAATTCACGGTTCGGATCATTATGTCATAACTCATTTACACTACGAGCTGTGAAACGTGCGCCGGCGCGCGACAGACTGGCCGCTGTCAAACAATCACTATTATTTATATTGTTGGTTAAATGTTTCTATAAACTATGGACGCTCGTCGCTTGAAAGCTTTACATGGATACGCTTCAATTTGATTATGATCGGTGTCATATAATAAAAAACTGTGAAATGGAAGTTATTTGAAAAACCTTGTATATGATTAAATTAGATAGAAGATTTTCGCAAATGATTACTATTGATATTAATGATATTCATTTAATAATTACACGGACTAGTCATTCAAATCTAATACCACATTACGTGCAGTAATGTTTAAAACCTCCACTGATGAGCATAGGATTCTTCATCCACAAGGTTGGATTCATCGTTTATTTACAATGAGTTTATTAGCAATCTTAGTAATATTTTCAACAGATTCGCACAATTATAAATATTGACTTCGATATCCACATTCGCCTTAATTCATGTAAATGTTTATAATGCTAATATAATGTTATTAATTATACAATTTATTACGTTCTCAAAATAACATACAAACAAACAACATACGCAGTGCATAATTTTCATAATTGCCCAAAAAATACTTATGAATAATATAATAATATATAAACTATATATAATAATAAACATTATATAAAAAAATGCAACAAACAAAACAACAATAATTACTAAAGGGACTGATGCCTGTTGGTTAGAAAAGTCCTCGAGCGGCAGGCGTATCGTATGCCGGACACTACAGTTGGAGGCCATCAAAAAGATTAACCTATAACTTGGTGAAGATCGAAGGGAGGCGTTGGACTGTGGGGATCTTTTTTAAGCCTTATACTCAACAGTTGACGTCTATTGGCTGATGTCATGATGATTACCATTATCATCACGTAAGTAACTATCGACATTCAATGTAAATTAGCCTTATATGTACATGTAATACTTTCTAGGAGACCATATCAGAACGGTCCACTTGAGTACATCTTTTTTGCCAATTTCTACCACAAAAAAGCAATGTTCGCATTGATATATCATCACGAGTGCTGTTCTTGAAAGCATAATCAACTCGCTCTCATTTAGCTAATTTGAATACAAGATCAGTGTCAATAGGGAGCAAACATATTATTCATAAAGATAATTTATATTGGTTGAAATGATAATCATCTTGGTGATAGATAATTGACTGGGATTATTACTCAATTAATTTAGACATGAACATAAATACACCAATAGTTGAAACGTTTACGACAAGAGATTTTGAACTAAATACAAGTAAGATATTGCTTCCTTACAGGACTTAAATCTAAGTTCCGCTTCAAGATTATGGTATGTTCATGTTAGCTTACGTTGTATTATTTATTATACACAAACATTTGTTGACATTGTAGGTCACAAAAATTAAAACCAAATATTGTTCTCATTATAAAAGAGAAAATAATAATAATAAATAAAAATACTTTAATACTTTCATTAAATTTCGCTTAAATGGCCTCTACGCGTTGGATCTGTATCCCCGCGTACGCCTTATAAAGGACCGTGTTTTATAAAGACACGTGATTTAAGTTACAATAATAATAATAATATTATACATATGAAAGATTCGTGACACGTTGTGGAATTTGGTTCTAATATGCTACAATTTCCTCAAAAATGAGCCTCTGGTTTGGACCTGTAAGTTGTTAGGGGATGTTTATTTTTATTTCTTAAATGGTGCATTTGCATTTGATTGAAACACTAAAAAAGGATGAACAGAAACCAGAGCAATGAACGGGAATTTTCGTCGTAAGTTGGTTCGATGAGCGGGACTCACGAGCGTGGGAATCGCGAAGGAACTAGAATCGAGATTTAAGATAGTAGGGAGATTTAATGTTTAAAAGGATGTGCAATAATGCGCAAACAATTTCATGATTTCTGCTGGGTCGAAGAGGAAGCCACTTTAACTGCTGGCGGTAGTGTGAGAGTAGATCAAATTTTTAAAACCCGTAAATTAATCGAATACTATTATTTATGAGACGGTCTAATTTATTTAAATATAGATTACAAGTAAACCATTTTTGTGCTGAATCAGACAGGCCCAACGAGTTCAGGATATCAAATAAAATCAAATCTTTATGTTTCACGGTATTGAAAGTATTTGAAAAATCAATTTAAACCTGAACTGTTACTTAGGTTGTGCTCCATTGGCTCGCGAGTATCCTCAACTACAGCAAATAGTACTAACCCAAACGAACAGATTGATAAAGGGAAATAAAATCGTGGGAAAAGATGAACTAGGTAAATTGCTTAGGTACTCGGAACTTTATGATCTTAGACAGAAAAGTCAATACGAAGATACGTCTAAATTGACAAAGAGAAATGTGGTTATATATTTAAAACATGTATTATATAATTATTTATGTTTATTGGATTTAGAGACTTTTACGATTTATATTCGTGACTTCAAGCGAGTGTCATATTTCGGTAAATATTACGGCTACGCGACTTTACGTTCTAGTTGCGTCCTAACTTACTCTGAGCACATTCTAATGAAACACATTCATTTTCGTCAGAATATTATTTAAACAATGACCATATATATGGACTAAAAATTTCTCAAGTTATAGAACAAGACAAAGACCTCACAACTTCGTTTTTCATTACCTGGAACAAAGGGAAAAATTCTGAAAGTATGACTGATTGTTTCCAATATTTTTTTTTTGATACGTTTAAAGTAAATTTTATCTATTATATTTTAAAAGATACAATTGAAAATGTCACATAAAAAAAGACTCGTGAAGAATTACCAAGCATTTTTTGTATTACTGATGATGTCGTGTTCAATTTTTATTGATTATTTAAAACTAGCTGTGCCCGCGACTTCGTCCGCGTGGAATGTAATAAATAAAAATGTTTTAGCCTAAGTTACTCCTTATTACATAAGCTATCTGCCAGTGAAAGTCCCGTCCAAATCGGTCGAGCCGTTCCAGAGATTAGCCGGAACAAAGAGACAGACAGACAAAATTTTTAAAAATATGTATTTTGGTGTGTGTATTATATACATTCATATGCATGTAGTAGAAAGCGGTTATTTTAATATTACAAACAGACATTCTAATTTTATTTATTTGTATTGTATAGATACCTCGATCTTTGTTGTCCATGAAAACACGTCTTCATAATGACGCCGAATCTCGTTTCCAAAGACCGTTGTCACCTATGCGATTCCAATGCTAGTCAAATTAAATATAATAAATGCTACAAATTTTTGTGTAATGAACATCTTAGTAAAATTTAGGATTCATGTGCCCTATATTTTAACATAATTTTGATTATTATTTAAGAAGCTTATATTTTCTTGATTTCTAGTAGACAAATATTGTTTTGTTAATTTTGATATTATTGTCAGTGGTTCATATAGAACCAAAATAAATATTTATTATTATTTCAGTTGTTTATTTTTCTATAATAATTACTGGGGTCGATATAGACACCATGCGACTAACAATGTAAATATATGAATGCGACTAGCTAAATGCTAAGATACCTGACTTTTCACAGTCGATCTTGTAACCACTTTTTTATGTCGGCACAACTGAGAGGACAATTGACAAAAAGCTGGATGTGACCCAACGTAAAACAAAAGCGCTGTGCTATGGTCACCTCGCATGACTAACAAGATAGTTCATAATATTAGTCAATGTAAATATACTACATGCAAAAACATTGAAATTGTTAAATAATGTAACTGCTGTGGAATTTTAATTCTAATATCCCTGTAGAATCGTTGATGTTATATCGATGTTATACTTAATTCAAACAAAATTTTGTAGCATACATAGCCTGATCAAACATGATGGGAACTTTGATGAAAATTCTAACAGTTCTTTAGCTGTTACTTTTTAGCAGTTCTCTTCCAATCCATTCCAATCTTCTGGGATGATTGATAGTTACTTTACGCTTAGAAATTTAGCGGTTTGGCGGTTAATTTGTCATAGGATCTCCGATTCTGGTGCTTACTTCTTAGGTGCTTATATTTGGACGATGTTAAGTACGGTCGGTATTGCATTAATCCCCATAGTTATAATTCTATCTGACTCAGGATTATAGCCTCCATTCGAGTCGTAGGGCCCTTATGGCCAAGGCTGAGTTTAGCTGAGGTTACGCTGGTCGTAGCGCTCTGGGCGGCGCGGCGTGGAGTCTGACATAATCACCGTGACACTTGCCGTTGCAGTGGTATCCTGGGCACCTTTCATGCTCCTCGTGAGGATTCTCAGCTTCTCTCTCCTGAGAGAGAAAAAAAAGGATTGTAGCGTCTAGGCTATAGTACGGTTCACGCTTTTGTCACCACACCATGAGAATTAAAGTATTTCCACTTGCCATGTCAAATTAATCTTCACCCCGCATATGAGGTACACTGGGTTTGATTTTTAAATGTGATGTTTTTCCACTTTTTTGTTGACTATAGAAAGCTTGCCAGCTAAATGCCCGCGGATATTCCATGTTTCGATAAGATATTACTCACGAATTGACATCTGCTTTAATTTTTGAAAAGATTTATTTTCTCTGCTGCTGCAACTTAATCAGATTAATTTACCGCCGCGTAATGCTCAACGTTGACAGTTTTATAATGGATAGGTCGAACTCGGAAGCAACCCTCCTTTTTTTACATTTGGGCTTGGGACGGTCAACGGCAGAGTTAACGCCAGAGTTCATATAACAGAAGTAATAAAAAATTGAGTTATATTAATTAATATATTTGTGATAAACTTATTTCCCTCGCCGAATAGGTTTTAATTCCTGTGCGTTTTTTTCTACTCGCAATGGAATTAAAACCTATAGGCCATACCATTGTTAAATAAGTATATTAATATAATATGTTTATTTAAGATTAATGGTTCTTAAATAAATATAATTAATCTTAAATAAATATAATAATCTTAAGATTATAAATATATTTGCAAAACCTTCCAGATGCAAGACTGACACGCACTTTTTTTATTTTATTTTTAAAGTATAGCGGTACGAGCTTTTCGGGTTTTGCTATCAGCATGCAAATATAAACCTTAAGAAATTTTCATTAAAAGTCATCTTTATCGTAGCATAGAAATTATAAAAAAAAATTGTATATACACACTTTGAATATTGATTGGCATTTATTACAGCATGTCTCCACCCCGAATATAACTCAAGGGACTTAGCATTTAACTGCATCTCTGTCGTCAAGGCCGCCTGTTGAAACGCGCGTCTTCAGACGGGGGGCAAGAGTTGCGATCTATTGCAAAACCGACCAAGAAAGACCGGAGGCAATGACCTTAGTGTTTTGTTTGATGAGCGTGACGCTTCGTTGCTCGTTCGCTTCGTTGGGTTAATAGCGATAGATTTGAATTCTGCATTATTGCATGAATGCGATCATACTAAAAATAGTTCAACATCGATCTATGCGCAATAGTCGAAACATTTGTCATTAATATTTCATGGTATTGCTGAAAGATCGAACAAAATACCTACTAAGAAGCAGTGCATTTTATTGAGTATTTTGATTGGATGTCAAAGATTTTCATTATATACCTGATTGTAGAGTGCAAAAACGTTAATTAGTACGTTATGAATGGTACGTCTCGCCATAAATGCAGGTTAAAGACTTAACCGTAATGAGTCTGACTCAAAAACTTAATTGTTGCATAAAAATCAATACACATTATAACATAAAAAATATGTAATATCTAGATACGTAACCTTCAATATGGCTAGTAAAAAGAGCGAATTGGAAAAAAGCTACATCAACGACTCTTCATCACTACTTCTTGAAGAGCCACGATAGGCCACGATGTCTTCTTACCAATCAGGCAATGCGAGCATAGAACATGTCAATCGACATGCTAACCGATCGACGTATTTTATTAATCGAGTTATTAACATCGAAATGACAAACACTAATCGAATTATATCGATCATTGATTCTCCATTCATTCATCATAAGTATATTTTAACACAGGTATCAAGTATTAAAACCATTCAATATTCGTTTGTGCTTATTCCCCGTGACACGGCGATTTTGAGCATCTGAGCCAGTAGACGCGAGCTCAATTTGCGTCGATTCGTCCGTTAACAGTCAAGACGCACAACCTTCAGCTTTCGTGCCTTCCTCAAACGCATCCAACGTAAAGCTGAATATAGCCATGTGCGGCTACAGCATAGGTCTATAAAAAATAATATAATAATAATCTTTAATTACTCACACATAAGGTATTGGATATTAGAAAAGGAGGCTATATAATAATAATTTTAACAACTAAAACTTAAATATGAGAGTCTGGAGTATGAAAAGGGATGACCTACGCAACAGATCTTTAGGCTCCCTCACCTCTAGACATTAATGTATTTTATTACAAAATTAAACGGATTATAATAGTAAACAAACAACAACTACAAATATAATAAAAAAAATTGCAGGGTTAATAAATACAAACTTACAGAATATAAATAAAGCGACCACTGTGGAACAAGTACAACATGACATAACGGTATATTTGAATGTATTTCATTCAAATATTCAATATACGGTTAAAGGCTTGCTCCAAGAAGGATTTAGATTCATTATAATTAAGGCTACTAAGCCATTGAATGATAGCATGCTTGGCTTCAAAATTCCATAAAAAAATGTGCATATTGCATTATATTTTAATATAGGCTATTTACTTTTTAAAAATTAATATATTCTTTTCTGAAGACGAATAATATGGAAATTTATAGTATATTAAATTATTTTAACTCCAATTAATGTTACTAAAACTAAACTTAAATATAAGGAAAGATAATGTTTACTAAATGAAATTATTAAAAGAATTTGCGTATGACTGACTCATTAAAGTATACACAATTTGCTTATCAAAATCAAAATAAACGCGTTATAAACTCGATAAAATTGTTTGGAATTGGTATTTGTCTATGAAGTGCCGTGCAAAGTATATCAAAATGTATCGATCAACATGATAAGTTAGGTCGACATTGAACAAAGTTATATGCTTACGTAAGTAATAATTTTTATATATGGGTTATGATTTATTGTCTCTTTAAAGTAAAGTTAACATAAACCTAGGTCTGTAAGCAAATTAGCATGTTATTCCGTAATTTAATTACTGAGATAATCGACACGTTTATTCTGTTATGGGTTTATAGCTCTATAGATTTCGAACAGATATGAATTTTATTTCTAAATACATGAATTTGAAACAGGTCATGCTAAATCTTTACTTCACCGAAATCGTATTACGAAGGAACAATAAATCCAAAACATAAATATAGTAAATGCAGATAAAGTTATCATAGATATAAGCAAAATATGGCGAAACCAAAATCAAGCAGAGACTTGTGGCATCAGTGGATCTTTTACGTACGTTACACATTTCAAATTCAAATTCAAATTCAAAATCATTTATTCAGTCTGGGCTGTTACAAGCACTTGTGAATGTCGAAAAGCTACGCCATCCATTTGATTACTAGTAAGATTATATAGAAAGAGTAAGCAGTTTAGTAATAGGGGTTTTGGTTGGTCTTGTCGGTGTCTTCTCCATGGTTGAATTTGTGTTTATTATCTTCTATCTAAACACATACTCGAAAATATATTACTTCACCACCTCAGACTATACTGTAAAAACCTTAGATTTAATTTAAGATGGTCCAAGCAAGCGCATTTTTTCTATATAATCACCGTAGAAATATGCTGTACTTTGCGTCATTCAGATACGTGTCTTAATAACCTTCCTTTAATTATGTGTCACACATAAACGAGTGAGGGTAGTTGGAAGTGTAATTTAAACAGTCTTTTTTTTGAGTGAAGACAATCTACTTCACTGTCCCCAAGACCGTGGGTGGCGAAACCACGCCGAAATGTAGAGCGACCATTATTATTATTATGAATTTATTATTAATTTATAATAACATTACAAAGTAGATGATACTATTTAAATGGTCAAGTGGTTTTTGGGACCTAGGTCTAAATTTTGAATATGTTGTTCTCCTGGTCGAGCTGAGCAAAAAAAGTTAACGACTCATTTTCCCGCTAGGGGGCTCTGAAGTCTAAATTAAAAAATAGTGGTTTTCGGCAGAATCTGCAGATTTTTGGATATGTTGTTCCCCTTGACGAACTGATTATTCAACTTTTAGAAAAAGTTTACTTTTAAGTTAAGAAAAAATTAGAAAAAGTTTAATAGTGTAATAGAAACTAATAAAGAACTTTAATTATTATTATATAGTTTTGCAGCTTGTAGTTTTCTACAACTACTTTAATATGAAACAGAAATATGAATATAAAACTTTTAAAAGTTTCTACTTAGGCACTCAGGCAATGGAAAATGTTGCAAGTCTAGTGAACTAGAATTAATTTTCCTTTTTTTTGTGTACAAATTTATGTTTAAGTCATGACTATTACTTAATTTAATAATTTATTGTACTTAAAGTAATAATTTTCAAGCAATGAATTTTGCGCACGTGGAAAGTTGAATCAGAACGTTTGTAGATAAGCTCATATTATCGAAACAATCAATAAAACACGATTCATCAAACATAACTAACAAAAGCGACCGTAAATAAATAATTGAAATTAAAAACGAATTCGTTTACAAACATTGCGCCAATACTACAGAGGAATATTATAAGACAATTTTGACGTAATTAAAAATAGATATTCGAACCCAATGGAATTGAAAATTGCGTAAAGTGACAAAGTTAAATTGCTTTTAGATCAAGTAAAAACGTTACAACCAATTTAGGCTTTGATAGGCATACATTTTGGAGGCGATAGGCTCAAAACATTACTCGATATGTCCCATTTTTATAAATCAATGCCGTTATGTTTCCGATACGAAGAAACAATTCAATAAAATAATTGTCTTGTATTGAATTGAATTATAATTTCAAACGCATATACTGCTTGTGAAAAACCAGGACCAGGAAACCTTCTGCAGGTCATACAAAATATTAGGTAAATGCGGGAATCAAACCCGCGACCTGTTTTGCAATAGACGATCAGTCGACCACTGCGTCAAGTTAAGCTTTGAGTGATGAAGTAAAAAGAGGTAGATGCTATACAATAACAATAAAACATAATTTGTAGTTTTGGTATTGATTAAAATCAAAGTTAATCAAATATTTAAGTATTCTACATATGCCTTAAATTTATTGGTTAACATAAATACTATAAGTATATAATTTTTTTAGAAAAAAATAGCCAGATTCTTTTGGGGTTAGGTAGAGTTAATCCTCTAAGTGATCCAAAATATATTATTCAATATTTTATTTCCGATATAGATTAGATGTTCTATTTACGGATATGTTGTGATGTTGTGTCTTTTTATTAAGCCTCAGTGCGAGTGATAATATACGAGCCTATTGCAGTTATGTTAGTACTTTTCAGAGATATAATTTTTGGGAAATACGAGTCAATTTTAAATAAATGAGCGGTGTCACCTTATAATGTAAATCTTTCATTGTATAGATTAAATAATAAAATAATCAGTTTTATCTTTTAATCAAAATTTTTATTCACTGACGTAAGCACCAGCTTTATTAAATGCTGCTGTTTTCAGCTTAGGTATTTCTGTCTCACAAACTCTATGAAAAATGTTTTGCAAACATTTACGTCAGCTGATTAAGTAAGACAGAATTTTGCCACATTCGAATATTAATATCCGTGAATATTTTAGAAATTCAATATGGACAAATGAACGACTGATGACAAATGAAGTAAGAAAAGTAACAAAAATTTGATTGCGAGATCAATACAACACAACACTAACATAGATACGTCCGAGTAACGTTTTTCATTTCAGTGTTTAATACAATTTCTCGGGTATTAGCGGTTCGGTTAGAAACTTGCGAGGGTTAGAGGACATTGAAAATCAACTGAATAATTATTTTCAGTTCGTTTTATTGTTTGTTGTATAGATTAGCTGCGGTTATAAGAAATAGAAAACGAAATTACGAAACAATACGATTTTGCTATTGTTTGTTTATCATAGTGAATGAAATGTAAACATTATTCCTTTTTAATAATATTTTATACTAGCGGTAACACTCATAAATTATGTATAGTATTTTTTTACTAAGTAAAGATTCAAGCGAGTTTAAAAGTAAAAGCTTAAATTGTTTTTAATTCATTTCTATTATTCTATTACAACCCATTTGTTAGCGTACCTAACCTTTACTTGGTAATCTCAATAGTGAAAAGGAGAGTATGCCATTATTACCCCGTATTACTGTATAGTCTATAGATCAAAATAACTCTATAGAAGAGTCTAGTAATACATTGATACATCAAGTAATAATCGAACACCTACACTCTTATTAAACTTAAATCATCACCAAACAAGTCAGGGGGTTCAAAATGTTGTTTTGGTAGATGTTTTGCTTTAAAAATATTTTTTCATTGTGATATGACAAGAGAGATAACTGTTGGCATACAGAACCCATATAAATATGTTGTTTTTCTATACAGTTTGCTACCTTGCTGTTCCGAGGGTGTTTCTAACTATAGAAGTTGTACGGTGTTTTCTTCGACGAAAACAAGATACCTGGTACATGTGTCTCTGTGCTGTTGTGTACTCTTGAGCTCTTATATTCACTGAAACAGAACAACATTTAGGCCATCAGACAGGCCGCATTTCGTTGTATTTATGATGCATGCATGCAGGCCGATAATTTAGAAGAATTTAGAAGAATCGTACTCCGTAATGATAATGAATTAGGCAAAAATACTACGATCAATCCACAAATATACAGAATAATTGGTTAAGCATCCAAATTTGACAGAAAACGTTTCTGAACTTAATAATCGCTCTAAATCTAAATTCAAATCTAATCTCTATTGCGGATGCTATAACGAATCAAAGGTCACCTACTAAATATACCTACGTTAAAAATCATAAAATCCAGTCTATTGTTTTCGGGAAAATGCAACCACAAACTCTGTGACTCGAGATTTTAATATAAGTAAGGTTCGTATGGATTTGAAGAACCAGTTGTAGCAACTCGCTACAGAATATTTGGTCGTACGCATTCATATAGGCTTAACAACATACAACCTTACATTTTTTATCTTCTATTATTATATTTATAACCAATAAATATATGTTTGTCTAGCATATTCCACACAAACATAGATACTTATTTTAGTTTAGTTTGAAAATCACAGTTAAATATGCCCGCGTTTTGTCTCTGGGTGACGGTTGAAAATCTTGTCGTCAGACAATCACACACCGAGCCTAGACCCTTGATTTTGTTGCATACACAGCCATTATCTCTAGAAATGTTGTCTCTTCTGTATAATATGTACTTCACATAATATGTATGCGTTGTAAAAAATACACTAATTATCTAACGTACGCAAAACGCAAAAGTAATAGTACTTTTGCGTTTTGCGTACCTTGTTGTATACAACAAATCATGATGATTAACTTAACGCCAGACTCGTTATTTAGTTTCGGATATTTGCCCGTCTCGTTTTTCCAGGCTTGTTTGCACATTGTATCTTGTTGTTGCCAAATTTAGACTACTCTCCAATTGCAATTTGGGCTGCAATTTAGCAGCCTGTGATGACTAATTCTGTACACAGGTAAGTACTGTAAACTAGTTTGAAGTTGAAAAAGACTGATGCGAATTGAAATCACTGTAGCGCATATGGCCGTAATTAAATCTCCAAATTTTTATTTTTAATGGATTGATGATATTTTTTTTATTAATCAACAAAACTGGAGTGAAATCTTGCTTGTCCTTAGCAAGTCTTTCATGTAATACTAACGCGAGCCAAGGAAGCAATGGATAAAAAAACTTTCAAAAGTAATTGCCTGTATTCATTCATTAAAATTATCTACTTCATGCCGTTATCACTCCATTCAAACAACATTTTAGGACGTATTGTGCCAACATAATGTAATAAAATACAACACTGCAAAATTAATTATGTGAGTTCGTGCCATAAATTTAAATTTGGGTGCGTTGTACGTAAAACTTAACTACTTACATGGTTAAGTTTTTAATAGTCAGTGGCGGTCATTTTGAAATTAGGATATAGATTACTCCGTGGGTCCCTCCGCTGACGAGACCCTGGACCCTCTCGTCGTGGGAAGAGCGGTGGATACGCTCATCCCGAGGGTCCAGGACAGTCCCTCCGCCGCCCCATCACCCGATCCTTGGTCGGACGACCTTCGGGTGACGGAGAGCGTGCTCGCCGGGGCCGTTTCGCGGCTCTCTGCACGCAGCACTGCCCCGGGACCGGATAGGGTCCCGGGAAAGGTGCTGGCACTGGCGCTCAGGGCATTCGGGAGCACGGTGAGGCAGCTCTTCACGAGCTGCCTCCGCGAGGGCGTGTTCCCCGTCGACTGGAAGTCGGCCGGGCTGGTGCTCCGCAGGAAGGAGGGAAGGACCGGCAACGTTCCGTCTTCGTTCCGTCCGATTTGCTTGCTGAACGAGGCGAGGAAACTCTTAGAGAGGGTTATCTTCGCCCGTATCAGTGAGCACCTGTCGCGCGCAGGTCCCGAACTTTTTTTTTGTTCCGCTGACGAAAATGCATTGAATTGCATACCCCGGCTGCGGAGAGCCGGTGGTTATGTGGGGCTCTCCTCCCCAAAGGGGGAGGCCTACCCACTAAAAACCTCAGCGATGGCCATCCTCAGGCGTTGTAGGGGGCCCTCAGGATCGAGTGTCGCATCTGAGGATCTGCTCCCCTGGGTGCGCTAGGGAAGCCCTTCTCAGGGAGGAGGGATCTTGCCGCTTGCCTCCACGGGTGCGTCGCGCCCGCCAGGGACCCGTGGCGGCGCCTCAGGCCAGGCTATCTGGCCCGAGGCCGCTTTCTTCGAGCGGGATCGGCCATCTCCCGATCCCGCTCGGCGGCCTCCTTCTGGAGCATCACCGCTTCACAGAAGGAGGCCACAGCCCTCCAACCTCCCTCATCCGCCAGCATTGCCGCAATCAACGCTGGCGGAGACACGATGGTAACACGACACGGTAATCGACACGATGCCAACACTGCGCATCCGACCTTGACTCGGCCCAGCACACGCTGGCGGAGTGCCCCGCGTGGGCCTCCGAATGCCGAGTCTTGGTCGCAGAGATCGGGCGAGATCTGTCTCCGCCGGCATTTATTGCAGCATTAAATGGGTATGCAATTTAATGCATTTTCCTCAGGGGAACAAAAAAAAGGATATAGATTACTGTGATTAAGAGTTTTTAGGTAGGTTAATTAACATCAAATTTATCTAAATACTGTTATATGTGTAATAATATTACAAGATATAGGAAACAAATCTCAAAGAAAATGTGGAAATAATGGCATTAGAAAACGCAAATTTTTGGCCAAATTTCCAATATTTACAATATTTCAACGTTGCTTCATATTTTAAAGGAAAGCAAAACACAAATTTACAACAAGTAAACGCAGATGTTTATATTATAGCTAATTATAAGTATGTATGAGGAATATTGTATGGATGTCCGTACAACAGATTGACATAACAGTAAACTCGGCTAAATTTAGAAATTCGTCCTTAAGCTAGATATATTTTAGTGGATTTAAATTAGAAACATAATAAGCATTGCGGATATTTTATTGATAGTCTATATATATCAAAAATATTTATATTTGTATTTCTATCCATTACCCTAGATCCCTTAACACAAGTAATACAGTGCTAACTTTGGACTAATTAGCGTTAGTATAAGACGTAATAATTATTTATATTCTTTTATTCAATTAAAAATATTTTTTTACAATATATGTATAAACATTTACTTTTTTCCTCTGAAGAAGAGAGGATGACAATCATATACCACCACTGCAACCAATTTCTAAGGTAACCTTTTACTATCCGTATAATAGAAATATCTTTGAAAGTATTAATTCAGCCAAGCACAATTCAAATACCGCTTTATTGCTTGGCGCAATAAAATTTCCGAATAAATTGCATATATATAAGTTAAAGGAATAGAAACATACTTTGTATTAGCACAATCCAGATAAAATAATATGTAAGAAAAAAAAATTTCATCAACGGGGTTCTCAGTTGTCGTCGTCAATTTTTTTCCCTCTGGAGAGGAGAGTTTGAGAATCCTCATGAATACCATCACACCCAACTGCCACGGTTATTATCGACTACAAATCGATTGAGCCTCGCCATAAGGGCCATATAGCTTAGGTAGAAAATAAATATACATATTGTAAGAAATTTAAACCTTGCATGCCTCCGGTAGCGAGGGAGCACCCAAGCTACCACCGGGGCTTACTGCTTAAGAGAGAGAAATTTCTGGACTATACATACCGTGTTGAGATATTTTTAATGTTATTATATTATTATTTACAATTAGCAACGACTACAACATCGCCACAAAACTGCTAATTTGTCCATTTTTATTGTGTGCTTAATTAAGCATATAATATGCAGTAAGGGCAAAATGGCATTAGATCGGATAGCGTAACATAATTATTTCATACTATCCGATCTAATGCCATTTTGCTTTTTCTATACAAAAATTATTAAAGGCGACATCATTTTTTGCCGATGTTATAGTAATTCGACTCTAGGTTCATCATTAGTATCGCCAACCAATACCAAAATCGGAATACATGTTAGAATGGGTAAAGTAACAGATTATCTTCAAATCTATGAAAAAATTGTTTTAACTAGACAAACACGCTTCACCGAATACCGTCTTATTGCTTAATACGTGGCGAGTCTCGCAAAATGAGATTCATTATAAAACAAAATGAAATCACGTGTAGCTAGTAATTTTTTCAAGTTCTTTTGTTTGCAAATAAAACTGACATGTTTTTCGTGAAATTTTGTTCACAATGGAAAAAAATAATACAATAATTTCTGAAACATTTTCACTTCTTGCAGCAAACTTTTTACTCTTTCCGTCCCATCCCGTCCAAAATTAAAATTAGTTTGTGTCATATACAGCAGCAGAGTTAATTATACAAAAGCCTGAGAATAACGTGATGTGATTAGGAGAGTACGTTGAAGACTTGTTATTAGTAAGATTCAACAATAGAACATGATATCATTAGAGTAAGAATGGAACGGTATTGTTTTGACTTGATATTTTCGTGAGTATTATATTTGCTATTGTTAAGAGATTGGGTAGATTATTTGAATGAAATAGGGTTATACAAATATTTGGTCATAATTATACAGAAAGTATCTAATCGCTAATAACAATTACTGAGCAATAGTTTTATTTTATTTAAACCTTTTTATTTCATTTCTGCCATTTATTGTAAAAAAAACTGTAAAACTTATGTTTCTTATTGTGAGGAAATGACCCCGCCGATCATGGGCCCGTAACCTCACTCTGGAACAGGATGTTGAATCCCGCCAACAAAAGCGAATAGTGGTTCAAAGACTTACTGGTAGCAGCAGGTCGTTCCACTCCGTGTGGATGAGGTGCTTTAGTGGCTCCTGAAGGCTGGTTTGGTTGATGGCGGATGAGCAACCATGCGGTTACACGCGCCGGGTACCCGGATGAATAGCTGGTAGTAATCTAGCGAAATCCATATATCCACAGCACTATACACACACTGTGATTAGTTTTAATGATATTTTATGTACTTTAATATATATTTAGTACGTATTTGGAGGCAGTTCAACTTAGCGTGCCGCGCGCGATCCGAGCCGATATCACACTCTCGTGGCCAATCAATCAAATCGACCGTGTACCAGTATACCGTTAGCGAGTTAGCTAGGTAACTTCAAACCACACGCGCTGGCGGGAATTTCGAATTCGTATCAATAAGTGAACATACCGCCCACCAAAATACAGCTGGTATTTTCCGTATACAAAAAAAAAAACGATTAAATAAAATTAAACTTACAAATAGAACCAAACACAATTAAAACCTTAATTATGAATGAAACGCATAAAAACTACTTAAACTAAAAATGTTATTTAAAAACATTAATTAAGAGTCCGATTCTGAGGGAAGGGGGCACAACTTGACCAAAGGTCGTATTACACAAGAATCTTTGGTTTTCACGGTGGCTACGCGGACAACACCATCTAAGCCTGGATGTAAGTCAATGACTCTTCCCAAAGACCACTGTAAAGGATTACGATTATCGTCTTTGATCATTACAATTGAATTCAACGATAGTGGCTTGGACACCTTCGTCCATTTTGCGCGCTGAACAAGCGAATTCAAATATTCGTTTTTCCAACGAGTCCAAAAATTTTGCACAAAAGATTGAATCAGTTGCCAGCGGTTCAATCGAGATAAATTTACGTTATAATAATCTTCGTCTGGAACACTGTTAAGAGGTCCCAACGTTAAGAGATGGCCTGGTGTTAACACGTTTAAGTCATTAGGATCAGCACTTAAGGCACATAAAGGTCTCGAATTCAAAACTGACTCTATTTGTGCGAATAAAGTGGTTAGCTCTTCGAAAGTTAACACTTGGTTGCCAACAATCCGATACAAGTGCGATTTTGCAGCTTTAATCTGTATCTCCCACACACCACCGAAATGAGGGGCAGAAGGAGGGTTAAATTTAAATTTGATCTGCTCGGTTTGCGAAGCTTGTTCGAGTAACGATAAATAATTGCTAGCACCGATAAAGTTCGTACCACAGTCCGCGTGTATAATATTACAGCGTCCTCGCCGACTTACAAATCTTCGCAACGCAGCTAGAAAACCATCTGCAGACAGAGTGGAGACCACCTCGAGGTGGACCGCTTTTGTCGCAAGGCAGACGAATAAACAAAGGTAAGCCTTGTCGATCTTTGCTCCGCGATGAGAACCGAGCTTAATACGAAACGGTCCGCCGAAATCCACGCCTACTACGGAAAACGGTTTGACTTCATTTACTCGATAAGACGGTAGGTCACTCATGTAAGGCTCTAAAGGTATCGGTCGAGTTCGGAAGCATCGAATACATTTTGAGAGGCACCGGCGTATAACTCGTTTTGCAGATAGTATCCAAAATTGTTGTAAAAGAAGATAATGAGTAGTATTCTGTCCGGTATGGCAATGTTGTCGATGAATGAATTCGACGAGTTTAAATGTAAAGGCATGGTCACTAGGTAAGAGTGCAGGATATTTTTGTTCAAACTCTAGACCAGCGCGAGATAACCGTCCGCCCACCCTAAGAATACCTACCTTATCTATAAACGGATTTAGTTTACGAAAGGGTTTTGATAACGGTTGGTTTAAATTAAGTCGTTGAATTTCATTGTTAAAGACTGAAGCTTGAACGGTTTTAACTAGCAACATTAACGATTGATGGTTTTCATATGTCGTTAAAATAGATTCGGTATGACGATCAAGTCGATTTCTTTTACGAATATTGTGAACGAAGCGACGAACATAAGACACGATACGAATTATTTTTGCCAAAGACGAAAACCTCTTTAGCAACAAATCAAAAATGTTTTCAGTGTCATTCGAGGGAGCAATCAATGCCACAGAATTTCGTTCTTCAGTGCGCACAGCTTCTTCTTCAACATCAATAAGAGATGGAAACTTGACTGTGTTAGGCCAACAATCGTTTCGTTGTGATAACCACACGGGCCCCGCCCACCATAGGGTATTACTCAACAGTTCTTGTGGCAGTTGTCCACGTGAGCATACATCAGCGGGGTTATCGCGTGATGCAACATGATTCCAAGACTCCGCAGGAACAATGCCCTGAATGTGGCTCACCCGATTGGCTACAAAAGTACTCCAACGTGAAGAGTGGGAACGAAGCCAGGACAAAACTACGGTTGAGTCAGTCCAAAGAAATATTTTATATGTTGGTATTTTAATCTGGTAAGTATCGAGAACGAATTTCGTTAAATCTGCGAGCATGACAGCTCCACAGAGTTCAAGACGCGGTAAAGAAAGTTTCTTGAGCGGTGCAACGCGAGCCTTTGCGCACAATAGCCGAGTTTGAAAAGATCCATCAGCGCAAACAACGCGTAGGTAGATCACCGCTCCGTAGGCTAGTTCCGAACTGTCACAGAACCCATGCAGTTCGTATGATTGACGATTATCATTAGTAAGACGCCGTGGGATACGCAGTTCCGTCAGCTTAGACAGCTGGCTGCAAAAAGTCTTCCAAATACCAGATATTGATTCTGGTGGCTCTTCATCCCAAGAGACGCCCAAAATCCACAACTTTTGAATTAAACATTTAGCTTGGATGGTAAGTGGTGCTAAAAATCCCAACGGATCGAAGATCTTGGCTATTTGACTAAGAATAATCCGTTTAGTACATGAACAGTTGTTTGACTTCACATCGAATAAAAATGAATCAGAGACTGGGTCCCACTTAAGACCAAGAACCTTAAGAGTAGCTAACTGCTGACCATCTGTAAATGCCTTACAATCGAAAAGACATTCTTCTGGTGACAGATCGGAAAGTAATTTTGGCGAATTACTGGCCCATTTCCTCAATTGGAAATGACCTGATTCAAACAGTTTAGTAATTTGTGATTTAGACTCTAACGCATCGGATAGAGTGTCACAACCGGTGATGACGTCATCAATATAAATATCGGATGCCAAGATCTGTTTAGCCAAAGGAAACCGAGAACCTTCATCTGCAGCAAGCTGCTTGATAGTTTTACAAGCGAGAAACGGTGCTGACGATACACCATAAGTTACGGTGTTTAATCGAAACTCCTGTAAAACTTGATTAGGGTTAGTTCTCCAAAATATTCTTTGGTAATCCCTGTGATCATCCGAGACTAGAATTTGTCGGTACATTTGACGTATATCAGCCATAAAGACAATCGCGTGTAATCGAAATCGGAGAAGAATACCAACGATATTTGATTGAAGTTTGGGTCCCGTTAGCAACGTATCATTTAGTGAAATGCCTTTGGCATCTTTGGCAGATGCGTCAAAGACGACGCGCAGCTTAGTGGTAGCACTATCTGGTTTTATAATGCAGTGATGCGGAATGTAAAACTTACCCTGGCATAGCTCACTAGGATCAACTAACGACATGTGACCAGAATTTTCATAATCTGCCATAAAATCGGTATACTGCTTGCACAAGTCAGGATCACGTGACAGGCGACGTTCGATAGCTCGAAATCGTCTTAGCGCAATGTCACGAGAATTTGTGAATAATGGTTCCACTTCGTCCTTAAATGGGAGTCGTACAACATACCTTCCCGATAGGTCACGATGATGATATTTATCATAAGCCTGCTCACATGCAACCTCATCTGGAGTGAGAGAAGACGCTTGTGGAATATTGTCAAGCTCCCAAAAACGTTGGACAAGCGATGTCAAATCGTCATTAGATTTGGAAGAAACTTGTACTAACGATGACGTAGCCAAGGGCGTACGACCCAGCAATAGCCAACCAAAGACAGAATTAATGGCAGTGGGTTGATTAGCTTTACCCTTTATCCGCTGGTTAGTAACGAGTCCGCAAAAACATCTGCGCCTAATAAAATATCGATAGGTCCAGGAATATCGAAACCTGGATCGGCTAATGGTAGCGAATTAATGTGTGACCAGCCTACGGTATTTAGCTTGGCAAGTGGTTGGTCACCACAGATGTTTGAAATGACATGCATTTCAATATCGAATAAAGGTTTATTTTGTGATCCAATAGGACAGTGAATTACACCCGATATATCAGCAGAAACACCTCCTAAGCCGTGAATATTTGTTTCACATGCAATGGGCTTAATATTTAAACACTGTATTGCTCTTCGGGTTATAAAATTATTTTGACTTCCGGTATCAAAAATACCGCGGAAAGAATGATACTGACCATTCGAATCTTGTACTTGAATAATAGCAGTGGCTAACAGTACGGTTGTATTCATCGAACACTTGTTGGAAACGTGATTTTCCCCTTTTGCAACAAGAGAAACTGACTTGGAATCAGTACTGGCGGAAAGAGTACTGTCCTCCGCGCTAACAGTCTTGTTACTGCCACGATCATTGTGTAGAAGTGAATGATGCTTATGTTTGCACTGTAAGCAACGAAAAACGGATTTACAGTCTCTCAACTGATGGGACGATTTAAGACAGTTAAAACAAAGTTTGTTTTGACTTGCAAATGACATACGTTCATCTATCGATTTAGCTAAAAATATTTTACATTTTACCAAGGGATGACTATCAGAACATAACAAGCATTTTAAATTTAAAACGTGAACGGGTTTATTGCTATTATTTTGTTTATTAGTATTATCAACCAACAACGTATGAGACAAGCGCTTAGTAAAACTAACGTTGGGCGATTTACCCGCGAAAGTAGATTTATTATATATTTTGTCTGTATTATTTTAGCAGAGTCAGAAAAGTGACTATCGCGCATTAATGCGTCACACTTACGATTCAAAAACTCCTTAATTTGAGAATAAGAAGGAAGTTCTGAGCTATTATATTTTTCTTCAAATTCACGACGCAGTTTTGAATCTAATTTCGACATGATATGATAGACCAATATAAAATCCCATTTATTAACAGGAAGATTTTGTTTTCGAAGAATCGTTAAATTTTCGTCAATGCAATCAAGTGCGCGACGGAATTCAGTAGCGTTTTGTAATTTAAAAGAAACGTTTAAAATGTCTTTCCAACATGTAAAGGCAAGTTCACGTGTGTGTTGATAACGCGTTACTAAAGCCATGAATGCATCACAATAATGTTCACTAGTAACGGGAAAGGTACGGATATGCGATAAAGGATCACCGCTTAACGCAGAAATTAAATAATGAAATTTCTCCACATCTGTCAAAGAGGTACAGTCGTGGATGAGAGCTTTAAACGTGTCATAAAATTCCGGCCATTGTTTAATATTCGAAAATGTCGGTAATTGAATTTTCGGTAATTTTATATGAGATGATGCAGGTGATTTCATAATATTTTTACTATTTAAATTATTTGAATTTGACTTAGTTAAATTTTTTTGTATTGAAATTACCTTAAAATACATATCATCAAAGCGTATCCGCAAATCATCATCAGTGAGTGATTCATTGTCATCCTCCTCTGACGAAGCTAGAAGTTCGAGAATCGACATATGTGCAAGCTCAAACTCGTCTTTAATTTTCTCAGCTTGATCGCAATATGAAAAAAATAGATCGTGTTGACTAGCGTCGGTATGCGCCAAAGTACCTATCTCTAACGCCTTGGTGATACGGTTCAAAGCCATAGTACGCTTTCTGCGCAACGACGGCAGATCATGTACTGTATATTCGACAGAATACTTTGATTTAGATTTACTAGATAAACTAGCCTTACGATTCAATCGTTTCGGATTATACGCCATTGTAAAACGTATCGATTTTAAAAATGTAAACAAGTAAATTTACAAGTATTTCGTATGTAGAATAATATAAATTAATAACAAATATAAATATCAATTCCTATCACGTTATCCGTTTAGTTAAATTGTATAGAATGCTACGGCCTGCTACGGCCCGGACGTGTTGCTACAAATATTGCTACGAACCAGTGACAACAAAGACCAAAACTGGTTAACCGCTTGCTACGGATTTTATTATAGTAACTAGCACAACGCTACGACACAACACAGTGATATCGAATGTTTACTTTGCAAAGCAAACCGGAATTATTCAATTACTTTGAATACGTGTTATTAATTATTTCTTAATATAATAATTAATTTCGAATATGGTGGAGTATGAATGAACTATGAATTACTGTGGCCGTATTTCGAATACAAATAAAGATATTTATTTGTGATCCACAATAAATAAAAACGAATATAGAATCGTCCCAGTCGTATTAAAGTTACATAAAATCGAAGTTGGCATTAGATTGTTTACATATGATCTGCAATAATTACTGACAATACAGGTAAATATCACAGCCGATTAAATTATATGTAAACACCGAGAAAATTGCCACCTTATGATTTTATGCAAGATCTATAACAATTCCTATAAACGAGGTCGAATCTTTTACTACAGCCGAATTAATTTTACATAAATAAGTTTATGTAAGATCTGTAATAGAATTTTATAAATAGTAAATTACTGACAGCCGCGTATAAAGAAAATATCTAAACACCGAATAACTAACATATGATTGTTTAGATATATGATCTGCACAAATAATTTACTTTTAGACGAATAAACAATACACGTAAATTAAAGCTGCCAAATCGAAATGTATATCGCTTAAGTTAATGAACGTAAATATGGATTTCGAGTTATGAATGAACAAGATTTATATCGATTGATGATGCAACGATCGAATTTATAGCACAGATATTAAAACTGATTCATTCCTAACGGTTGTTCGCGCTTACAAAATGTACGACGCAAAATCGTTTTATGCAATCTACCCGAATTTAAGTTATTTGTAAAAATTATTAAATTCTTTGAAATATTATGATTTAACAATATAGAAACGTTAGTTACACGTATATATGAATGCAGTATGTTAAGAAAACCATAAAAAAAATCGATTTTAGGTAGAAAATACGATTAAATACCAGCTATATTTATTGTTATTTTCTTTAAACTAGAACTCAGATTGAGTCATAAAGCACCTGTTCCCGGGTTTCGGCACCAAAAAGATGTGAGGAAATGACCCCGCCGATCATGGGCCCGTAACCTCACTCTGGAACAGGATGTTGAATCCCGCCAACAAAAGCGAATAGTGGTTCAAAGACTTACTGGTAGCAGCAGGTCGTTCCACTCCGTGTGGATGAGGTGCTTTAGTGGCTCCTGAAGGCTGGTTTGGTTGATGGCGGATGAGCAACCATGCGGTTACACGCGCCGGGTACCCGGATGAATAGCTGGTAGTAATCTAGCGAAATCCATATATCCACAGCACTATACACACACTGTGATTAGTTTTAATGATATTTTATGTACTTTAATATATATTTAGTACGTATTTGGAGGCAGTTCAACTTAGCGTGCCGCGCGCGATCCGAGCCGATATCACACTCGTGGCCAATCAAATCAAATCGACCGTGTACCAGTATACCGTTAGCGAGTTAGCTAGGTAACTTCAAACCACACGCGCTGGCGGGAATTTCGAATTCGTATCAATAAGTGAACACTTATTATTTTTAGTATTAAAATTACAGTATTAAAATTAGGATTTCACAGCAAATTTTGTAATTTGTCATTTTTATTTTCCATTTTTATAACCTATAATTAATCCAATTCATTTTCCATGTCTATTAAATGTTGTAAACTAAGAAATATATATGTCGCAGTAAGATAGATGAAGCCGTAATATAGTTATATCCCTAGGCATATAATTATGTACCGGAACATAGTTATACGAAAGCGATTCATTACTGTCTCACTAGGAATATAGTTATAAAACGGTCTGAGTTTAGTGACATACTTATATTCCTAGATTAAGTTTAGTGAAATGGCTTTTGGAGGGTGCGGCGCAGGCGGCGGGGGAGGGGTTCGTTGTGTTTATGCCGTTACGTGCAAACCATTATGACGTAATGCAGGTAGGAGGAGAAAAATATTTAACTTTGAAACGAAAATCGACTACTGATCCGATTATAAAAATTTTGTCCTACGAAGAATATTACAATGTTTTGTCAGAAATTCATAAAAACACAGGACATGGTGGTCGAGACAAAATGTTACATACTTTGAAATCTCAATATTTTATACCTACGCCGGTGGTTATCACTATTTTATGGATTTTATAAGGTTAAAACAAACAAAAACAACAATATTTTTTGATTTTTCACTTAAAAACGTCCACATTCATTTTTTTATTACGTAACTCAAATTCTAATTTCAGTTTTATATCATAGATAATCGAGCTTTATATATAAAAATCGAGCTTTATAGATAGAAGATGAATTTTGACATAGAATATTACTTGCCTGATTGAAATCTACTTGCCCTCGATTGTGAAATGAGTTTGAAATTATAGGCCGGACAACGGCCCCCGCCGCCTGCGCCGCACCCTCCGAAAGCCATTTCACTAAACTTAATCTAGGAATATAAGTATGTCACTAAACTCAGACCGTTATAAACTATATTCCTAGTGAGACAGTAATGAATCGCTTTCGTATAACTATGTTCCGGTACATAATTATATGCCTAGGGATATAACTATATTACGGCTTTATCTATCTTACTGCGACATATATAAATGAAATGATAAAAATTGTGATATTTCATTTGTATGTACTTCTTTATTACACTTGTAACCCTACACAAATATTAGTTTTCCTTCACTGTAGGAGCGTCAAATGTAAGTACGTATGAAATTCGTAAAATGAAACACACATTGGTACATAGGAAGATCGACAACGGCCTTCCGGTTCATCTGATTCGTGGACTAGTCCGAGACTACAATGCTACCGACGTTTCGATCGAGTTCTGCATGACAAAAAAGAAAATCTACGAGTATATATTAATATAACGTATTAACTATAACTAAGCCTTATAGAATCGTATGGAGACAAGAAGATGATACTGAGGATATATACTGACCTTTACCGACGATGTGGCTACAATTTTCAAACGCAATACACATCTATAAAATAAACCAAAGCAATGGTTATTATCTAGAAATTGAAATACGATACTCCTGCTGTGACAATGTGTGGGATGAATATGGGACAGGTGATGTGAATGTAGAACAGATGATTTGCCGCCACCGCCTTGTGCTTGGCCTCCCGATTGACAAGAACTTCTGCAATAAAGTAGATGATACTGTTTAAATAGCCAAGTGGTTTTCGGGAGCCAGGTCTAAATTTTGGATATGTTATTTTCCTGGTCGAGCTGAGCAAAAAATGCAATGGTCGCAAATAAGTTAACGACTCATTTTCCCGCTAGTCTGAGTTAGTTCCCTGGGGCTCTGAAGTCTGAATTAGAAAATCATAGTTTTCGGCAGAATCAGCAGATTTTTGGATATATTGTTCTCCTTGATGAGCTGATTAAGAATATTACTTTTAGAAAAAGTTAACGACGCATTTTCCCGCTAGGGGGGCTCTAAAGTCTGAATTAAAAAGTCGTGGTTTTCGAATCGAATGCGAGGTTCCATAAGAGGGGTCCCAAAACCGACCCCTGCGTAACGCCGCACTCGATCCCTCTCTTCGTTTCGTTCCTTCCCCTGATTCCGATCGTCCTGTGGCGCAAGTAGTCCCCACGACCCGCAGGTATTTGGAATCTTGTTATAAAAATATATACATTTGCCCATAAACGAACCTCTAGATTTTTTGTAGCCTGTACGTTGGAACGGCAAGTTTATTTTTATTTCTTGTGTTTAAATTATGCATTTGAAAATTAGTATGAAATATGTTACAATTTTTGTACACATAAATCAAATTTTCATAAATAAGATTCACAATGATGTATTGCATATAAACAATAAATCATTGTGATTAATGTAAGTTATTATAATGACAATTATAATTAAAGTGTATTTATAAAAATTATGATTATTTAGTTAATTAAATTACTATTAATTAGTTATTCAGCTGAATTAACAGTATACTTACTATTCAAATCAAAATCCACTACCAAGTAGCCCTTTGGAATCCCTAAATGTTAAAGTTAATCCCTAGGTAGCGGAAACTGTCAGTGAAACCCACTGTTTTATGAGAAAGACTTTCTAAAAGATATCTACAGGCTCTGGTTCCATAACTATCATGAAAAGAAGATTCCGAAGTTTCCGAAAGAGTGGTGCGGGTTTCAACTGTTCATGATATCAAACATAAAATAAGCAAGCTGGAAATATCTCCTAGAGCTCATATTCATCATAGAAGCCTAATTTAAATATAGAGGACCGAAAGATGTGACTAAGTTAAAGCGAAACTGACAACCTCCATTTTGTACTTGTTGTATAAAACGACGAGTTTTTTTGTTACTGCGGTCGTGTTTTTCAAGTCTTCATAATTAAGTTTCGATAATATTGATGACTCGTATCTTTACTAATTAGGTTTCTAATATTAGTTTCTAATTACTATTAAAAACTAACCTATCTCTGATAGACAGGTATCCTTCGGTAAAAACTTATATAATCTTAACAAATACAATTTTTTTTTGTTAATGTCGCATCGCATCGCAACTGTTATTTTGAACCATCTCTTTTCATTAAATTACACTGGAAAAAGCAAAGTTATTAAATAAAACGCCGCGGGAAGAACAACACACAAGAATAACCACAGAAAAAAACAGATAAAATTTTCAAATTATGAATATAGAATACAAGGATATATAATCTTTCTTGTTCTAATAGCGTTACTAATTATATTACCAGAAAGTGCGTATAATTTAATAGAAGCGTTGTATTTTGTAACACTTACAATAATGTTTCTATTGCACAATAGAAAACAGTATATATTTATATCATGTCTATTAAAACAAAATAACGTATCTTATTGTAGATAGATTTTTTCCCAAATAGTTCAATTACCAGTAGATTAATACAATTAGTACAAATTATCCACAATTCTCCATTGATAAAGTAAGCTTTAGAAGAGTGGTAAAAACGTTCTAAAACTCTTTCTCTGTGAATTTCAAAAAGTTAATATTATTTCGATTTTAAACTAAGTATTAATTGTTAACGCGTCTATTTATTTAAGTGACGTTTGTAAGTTATAATATTTATATAATAATAGACAAAATGTTGGAATATCATACACCTAAAAATACAGTTTTAAATAATAACAAATTTTTTCCTTGTCGATTAGTTAAAAATTCAAAAGTTAGGATAGACGAGTATCCTCGCGGCGTGATTGTCGTCTGCTACGCTGACGACACTCTCGTCGTGACGACTGGGGCCGACTTTGGGCCGGTGCTCAGGCTTGCCGAGCTTGGGGTGGCATGTGTCGTGCGGGCGATCCGCCAGCTGGGTTTACAAATAGCGCCTCACAAAACCGAGGCGCTATGGTTCCACGGTCTTCCGAGGCGCCGGGAACCACCCAGCTGCCGGATCCGGGTGGGTGACGCGGTGGTCCCGGTGGGGCCGTACATCAAGTACCTGGGCCTCACCCTGGACCGCCGCTGGAGCTTCGAGGAGCATTTCGTGCGGTTGATCCCCCGAGCCAAAAGGGTGGCGGGCGCATTGCATCGCCTGATGCCCAATCTCGGGGGACCGAGGGATGGAGTTCGCCGCCTGTACGAGGGCGTCGTGCGATCCGTCGCCATGTATGGGGCTCCCGTGTGGTCGCAAGACTGCGCGAGGTCCCCCCACTGCAGAGCTCTGCTACGGAGCCTGCAGCGGATAATGGCCATACGGATCGTACGAGGCTACCGTACAATCTCGTACGAGGCGGCGACGGTTCTGGGACGCTCCCCCCCATTCGACATCCTGGCCGACATGTACGCGGCGACGTATGCGTCGCGGCGTGTCGACCGGGGGAGCGACGGGGGGAGCGCCCTGGAACCCGCGCACGAAGTGCCTAAGCGGGAGTGGCACGGACGGATTGTGGCGGCCTGGCGTGCGCAGCTCGAATTTCGGATCTGCGCGCGCCAGCGGGCCGTCGGTGCCGTACTCCCGCACCTCGAAGGTTGGCTCCACGGGAAAGAGGAGGTCACCTACCGATTGACTCAGATACCCACCAGGCACGGCTGCTTCGGTGAGTATCTGTGTCGAATAGGACGGGTGGGATCGACACATTACCATCACTGCGCATCCGACCTTGACTCGGTCCAGCACACGCTGGCGGAGTGCCTCGCGTGGGCCTCCGAGCACCGAGTCTTGGTCGCAGAGATCGGGCGAGATCTGTCTCCGCCGGCATTGATTGCGGCAATGCTGGCGGACGAGGAAGGTTGGAGGGCTGTGGCCTCCTTCTGTGAAGCAGTGATGTTCCAGAAGGAGGCCGCCGAGCGGGGTCGGGAGATGGCCGATCCCGCTCGAAGAAGGCGGCGCCGGGCTCGGTAGCACAGCTGCGGCGCCGGGCTCGGTAGCACAGCTACGGCGACCCGGGATGGACCGCGCTCCTTCCGTGGCCGGGGGGCGTCGTCGGTGGAGGAGACCGGGGGAGGTAGTGTAGCCTCCCCCGAGGAGGGCTCCTCTCTAGGCAGGGGAGCGTAGGCTGGGGGTTCCCGGAAGTAGCTTTATGTTCCCGGGGGCTCCCTACATGCCTGAGGAAGGTCATCCCTGAGGTTTTTAGTGGGTAGGCCTCCCCCTTCTGGGGAGGAGAGCCCCACATAACCGCCGGCTCGCCACAGCCGGGGTTTCCTCAGGGGAACAAAAAAAAAGGATATACGAGTATAGCAATATATAGTAACAGATTTTAATATATAGTTTGCGTGGGTAAGCGTTGGTGTTGGAACACGATATTCTGCTCATATAGTTTCTTGTCAAGTATAGATTTAATAATAATGTTCTTAATATTTCCTTATTTTATACTTCAATATTTTATTTTATACATATACATTGTATATTTTCTTTATATGTTTAATTATTCTGTGCGTGTGTGACTGCACATGCCTAAGGACTCAATTCCTCCTAAGCTGTATAACCAATTTTGATTACTCTTTAGACTATTTAAAATTTTTGGATTGAATAATAGTTTAGATTCACTCCACTGCTTAATTGAATATTTTCTAAACATTATTATAAACAAAACCAATTTTTATTTTTACAATTTAATTGGTATTTACAGGACATCTGCGGGGTCCACTAGGTACATTAATAGTATGTTTTCGATATCCTTCGTGATAATAAATGTTATATACTCGTACATTTACGGGTAATTTAATGCCGTGAGTGAAAGTAAAATCAATTTCCTCATAACATATGGCTATAAGTTACATTGACCTATGATTTTTACTTTGCTCCAACACACATACACGTAAAAAATATATATATTTATAATTTCTCAATTTTATATTTGTTTTGCTCGTATTATATACGAGTATGTACAGTTAAAGTTACAATTTGCTGTTTCTCTATCTGTTTATTAAACAATATATGTGTGAGTCATAAAGTGTCCCGAAAAAGTAAAAACGACTCTGTTAAACGTTAACCACCGTTATTTGTCACCATAAAAATTATTTATTTATAACGAAATCAAATAATAGTATATTCAATATTCGTTAAATAAAAATTTGAGACGTAATAATAGCGAAGCGAAACGATTCACTATGATGTGAGAATCGCGCTCCAATAGATTGCGAAGCGATCGAGTCGAATTTACACATCGCTACCAAATCCGATACGATTTCGAAATATTACTGAAAATTCAGAACGTGAACTACATAGAGATAATCGAATAGTTTTTGAATATTTAGTTTGAACTTGAACTTGTCATTTTTATATGTATATGTAAATCGATTTTTGTGCAAAAAACAGCCTACAAGTATCCGAGGTCAAAGTATGATATTAAACTAAATCATTTTGCACAGGTATTAAATTGCTAACCAAAATCTGATTTAGCCCGGTAGCCACTTCCCGCCCCTTAAAATGTCAGCATCGTTTGAGGAATGATTTTAGCTTATTTGATCGATTATTGTGTAAGTGGTATAATTTTCGAATAAACTGAGAGTGTTCCTTTTAATTTTGGGTACAATGATTGTTGCTTAATAAATTATCTACATTTATATTTTTTACCATAGTTATAAATGTAGAAAAGATATTTTTTTTTCCAATTTATAAAAGTGTATTTACTTGTACGAAAAAAGTGCAATGAAATGTTTTATTTTCAAATTACCTATCAATAACCAGCAGTTAGCTGGCTGGTTATAATGTATTATTAAGTGTAATAAGTACATTATTGTCACGGTATTTAATGGCTGCATTGTGGGCTGCGCTGATGATAGACGACAGAAAATATGGCCAGCATTCGCAACACTTGATGGAGAAGGTGGGCGGATTCGACCCCGACCGAAACAAGTGAATTTCAAAAATCCACGTATGGAGATTTTATTGTTTTTCAAAATAAACGAAAATAGATAATGCTAATTTCAATATTTAGATCCATATGTTATTTTAACGATCTGTTACTGATGTTTACATCGTTTCTTAATGTAATTTTTAATATAATAACAAATTTTTGATTATATTTCCACTATAATCACTTCATTCCGCAAAGTATTCAGCATCCGAATTTCAATCTCTACAATAAAAGATAAACTGAATTATCGCTCCATTGCCATAATATTATATTCACGAATTATTAATGCTAACAAGTTATGAAATATCTTGAAATACCTAAAAGGTAGCGAACACTTCATTGACTCCATTTGATAATGGAAATTCGAATCAATGTTCCTAAACATATAATTGCGATTCTTGTTTTCACGAAGCTGCAATTTTTTTTCCAAATAAGTTTTTAACCCCCGACGCAAAAACGACGGGGTGTAATAATTTTGACGTATCTATGTGTGTGTGTGTATGTCAGTGTGTGTATGTGTCTGTCGTAGCTCCCAAACGGTTAATCCGAATGCGTTTTTTTTTTTGTTCGAAAGGTATATTCGTCGACAGTGTTCTTAGTTATGTTTGGTGGAAATCGGTTCAGGTGTTCAAGGTCATCAGGTCGTATGTTAGGTGTGATAGGAATGTTACACGCACAATTTGCTTGCAAGCATATGTGGGATCTGACATTTGAAACACTAATGTCTTCTGGAACCACTGAGCTGGTCTGCTGTTAGGGCTCGAAAATAGGAGACATAACCCTGGGCTGCCTTTTAGTAAACCCATCGAGGTTGGGCTTGTTGAATTTGTCTTGATTCAACTCTTGACAAACTCTTCATGTTTCTAATTGACGAGAAGCTGGTGCTGGAAATGGGATGTGGCAGATGAAACCCTGGAATACCGGAATGAAACGGATAAAGGCTCCCACAGACTCATGCGATATCGCAACGTAGGAAAATCGCACGGTAATTATTCTTAGTACATAATGTATTTATGTAACCAAAAGATATAAATATTTCTATAAAACATAAAAGAAATTAAATGAAAGAATGAATTATTAAGGAGCTCCTTCAAAAAGCATAAAATAAAAAAAGTTATTAAAAATTTAATAAAACCCCTGACCCAAAAAAGTACGCAATTATTATAACAAACCCTTAAAAAACAAAAAAAAAACTTTTGATACTACGTAATTATCAACTAAAGCGTGTCAGAATATCTACTCGGAACTTTGTGCCACCTTTATGTCGGAGGCATAACCGCTAGTTTTGATCTGTAAATGGTTATCTGGGCCTGCTGTTGACCGTACGTATGAATTTTTTGATTAAATTATGTCGCGTCGGGGATCTTTTGCAGCTTTTTTGCCCAGTGTTATTATATCATTAGAATTTAGATTTTTAAAAGTTTAGTCTAAGTGTAATTAAAATTTTAGTCTAAGCAACGGGGATTCAAGGTATATCGCTCAAGAAAATATCAATTTTGTTCCTATTTTAATTTAGTAACAATACGTCACTTTTGGGACGACAACCAGATGAGATAAAAAATAAAATTCCATTTTTACTTGTATCTTTACAAAGCATACTTACTATATACATACATCTTTTAATTTTCAAGCATACTTATATCTTTCACTAAAATAAGATGCAACCCATGTAAGTATATCAACAATGATAATTTAACTACCCTGTAGCCCTAGACAAAATGCACGCGCGTCTTTTCTATTCTATTTCTACTATTATAATAGACTAAGCGTTTTCTATTAAAAAATGCTAGACAAAGTGTATCTACTGATAGAATGGCTGTGTCTACCGTGACAGTAGAAAATAGAATAGAAATAGAAAATAATCTACCGTGATTCGCCTTAAGTTCCTTTGCTTAAAGAGAAAAAATGCCATTAGGAGGAACTTCAAAACATTTCAAACGTGCGTACTTCACAATTATTTACCTACATTAATTAGGACAAAATTAAACAAACTTTGGATTTGAAATTAAAAATCTTTGCGTAGACATTTATTTAGAAGTAAGTATGAGATTTACAATTAAACATATTAAACATTACAAAAGCGAGTGTCAGTATTGAATTCAAATTAGCTTTGTTTACTTACGGTTGTTTCAAAATGACATAATATTAATATGAATACAATCAAGATTATATAAAAAGTTTATCAAATTAAAGATCCATACTATTATTATAATTGCAAAAGTAACTCTTGTCTGTCTGCATTTTTAGGAATAATTTGGCAAAAACACACTATTTTAAAACAACAAACAAACAATATATCACCAATCTATTGGGTATGAGCAATCGCTTTGTTGAGTAGAAAATAGAATAGAACCGTATCTATTTTTTACGTCACAAACTACTTTTTGTCTATGAATTTGTATAGAATTCTTCTACTGTCAAAATATAACACAGACGAGCGATAGAATAGAAACACAGTTAGCATCTTGTCTGCGAGTTTTCTATCAGCGTCATCAAGTCACGTGACGTATCTACTGGAAATGTCAGTTCCATACATTTTTTATGTTATCTATTATAGAAAACGCAAATAGAAAGGCATTTTGTCTAGGGGGGCTGGAAACACAATTATTTCGTAAATTCTTATAAAATTTAGTGCTTATTCTTAAACAATTTCCAAAATAAGTTCCGTAGACCCGTAGTATATTACAGTTTTATTTTATATTTTAAATCAGATATTAAATATACATGTATGTATATAGATAATGTAATTATAACTACTTTTTTTGCTTCACAAATTAAATCGCTACCATTACCTCGTCAAAGTACCTCGTTTTCACCGATTTTACAATGTACCAGTTCGACCGATCACATCATTTAGGTAACGTTTCGCTACACGATTTTCCTAACATCATTATACAAGTTTGATGGCATCATATCCAGATCCACACAACAAAAAGTTTGAAAAATACGTAAAAAATGTATCCAGCCGAGTGAGTTTCCATGTTGCGTTAGACGAGTGTTTGCGACGCGCGTTCGCTGTTTATTTAAGTATCATGTAGCAAAGCAAATTGTTTCAGTGGTTATTAGGGTGATATTACCGTTTCGTTTCAATTCTACTGTTATATATCGCACCCTATGTACGGCAGCAGATTAAAAACTGTAAAGTAACAATCAATGTCTGGTTACAAAATTAAAATGTATTGTTTAATAAAAAGATATGTAGGATTTGAGAGGAAATAGCTTCGTGCATAAACCAAATTTAAAGCATTTTCACTTCTCGCCTCCTACAGTTGTTCCTTTTAATTATTTTTTTTAATGCTAATATATTAAGAGTCGCCTATAAGTCCATTTGGTGCCTTTGAGATTCGCACCAAATCTGCTACAGCCATAAAAAGTGTACGTTTGAAACATGTGACATAAGATATAAAGCTACAGGAATCAATAATTCTACTGTCTTTGTATGTCAGCTAGTTATGTCAACTTTCAATTTAAGAACGCGAATGAGGCACTCTTTAAAACACTTAAAAACATAACAATATATACCATAAAAAGATACTGAGTTGGAGGTGTGATGGAGTTTATGAGTACGTCATGAGTACATGATGATTACGTCATGGCGCAGCAAAGTCATCTATCGTACGTACATAGGTGCCTAGACCTCATCGCACAAGGCTGGCATGGTTCACGTGATAGAAATGATAGAGGAGATAATGCCGAGCAATAGAATGTGCAATGACAGATGCTCAAGACTGAGTGAAATGAGAAAAACATAGCAGTAAGATGAACGCTGGTAATAGCTAACAAACTGCTGGGTAGAATGCTTGGTATGCTTGGTAGAATAAAAAAGAACGGAACATTACGTAGAAAAATTATGTCAAAAATATTTAAAAAAATATATTCAATTTTCATTTACCTGTAATCCATATCCTTGTTTTATTTTCATGAAATTGAATTTTCATGAATTAAAACCGAATGGAAGCACACCTATTTTACTATTGTTATTGATCACCAAAACAAAATCTAGTAATCCCTTTTTTGTTTAGGTATAATAAATATGTTTCGAGACGCATATAGATATAGATGGCATGTCATTGAACTTTATTACACCAGAGCTATATAGAGCATGTGTTCCAACTACCTGGATGAACCTGACTCGGGAACCTCTCCACGCTGGATCCGCGCTCTACACGGGAAGGGGTTAAACTGGGTTAACGAACAGAGGCTCTGGTAGTAGTACAATAGCATGACACTGAGGATAGCTCCGTTATAAATAATCATTTTATTACATGCACCTTGCATTTAAGTATACCCAGTTTGTATAAAAAACAACAAAAAAAAAACAAAGTTCATACCCAAATTGTTATATCGAAATCTGTGCTCTTACTTTTATATATATGTATGCCATAGCCGAATTGGCATCTTACTATTATTTGAGAGTATATTTCAATTTAACCAATCAACTAAAACATAACCTTTTATTTTTACTGTTCACAATCAATAAATATATACGCAATATATCTTCTTGCTAGTACTAAATATTATTAGGTAAAATGAGACTCTTTCGGCAGACGAGAGTAAATAATCCTTTAATTTTTGGTATAATTATCTTTTAATTATTTTAAAATTGGTTATTCAGACGTTGTTATTAATTGAATTGGAATATTCATTATTTTCAATATAATATTTATGTAGTACGTAGGTTAATCTTATTTATTTTGCACGTTAAAAGGCTTGCCTTTTAAAGGCAATTATAAGCCCTATTGTAGCTTGTATAGCTACATTCCAAATAAATAATGAGTATGACACAAACTTTCCGTTTATATATTCATTTGAAAAAAAAACAGGCATTGTTTTTATGTTCATGTTAACCCGATCTCTACTTAATCTCAAAAAAAATGCTTCACCCTAATCGCGAAAAGACTCCTCGCGTCTATCTCTATGGACTTAAATCGTGAAAGTCTTAAAAGTAAAAATGTTACTGTTTAATACATCTGTAAGATATAATCATTTACTAATTTAAGTTTGAATCCGTTCTACGTTTCAGGTAAATCCCTAAAAATTGGATTCGCCTGAAAACTTTTGTATTTTCGCTCAAGACAGATGTGTTCCAAGATGGATTGACGTTTTATATCATATTATTTTGTCTATTTATTGTCGGTTAAATGTCGGTCATTACACGAAACGTACATGCATATATGTAAGTATTAAATGATTAGATGACATATACTTTAATACAATAAATTGAAATTTGAGCGAGAAAAGTACACTACCACAAACAATACTGCTGTCTGTACACTACAATAAGAACGTTATTTGCCAAACAACCTAAAAGAGAGTTAGATGGAAACACATAGGTTATATTCATTTTTGGATCTACGAATTCTGCTATGCTACAGTAGTTATTCGTTTAACGAATGAAGAACAATTCCGTGCTGTGCACATTCTAACACTAATTTAATTTAATAATAGGACCAGCAGGTTTTCTTAAGTCTTGTGGTATGAGATAACTTAATAAAAATTAATAAAATCTCCCATCTGGGAACGACTTGCTATAAATAATAATATTATTGTTATTATATACCCAAAAAAATTAATAAAAATTATTGTCATATCACAACAGCTTACAAATAAAATTTAAATCTTATTAAACCATTTTCATGTTAAATGTTGCAAAGATATAAGAGATTATATGGATCGCGCTGTTTAAGTCATCAGATGTTATGTAGAGTTAGGTATCTAACTCACATACAGGAACTATAAAACCTAAATCTCAATCATAGCAATCATAACAAATGGTTTGTTCATCACATGGGTGTAGGATGAAAAAAAAAATATCAGTCCTCGGTACATCTGCATCGATTTATTAAACAATATCTGTATCATATCATAGCCCAGCACCAGGAACGTCATAGAATTGTTAACTACTGTAAGAAAACGATCTCTAAGAAATAAGGACAAATGCACCAAAGTTAGTGCCGTAATATCGAAGAATCTCGGAACACTAATCAATATGGATATCACCCAAAATAGTTTGACTCAGCTATATACTAGAATGCAAGCTTTCGTGGAATTCAATAAATTCATGAATTGTGTGTTTAAAAGTTACATCTTCATTTAGGAAAGGATTGTTTATTTGTTTGAGAGAGCGTGAAGCGGAAGATGATATTCCCACTCTTAGACTGGAAAAAATCATATTAACTGGCTCCTAGTAAATTTAATTTAATTTAATGTAATTTGCATAATAATATGCTACGATGCTTTGCTTGTTCACACTATTTTGTGAACGAGCAATTACTATCAGGTGTCTCTTACTTACCTACTACCAATTTTCACAAAGTATGTAAAATAAAAAGTGCCGAATCGATGATTTCTATTTTTCGCGAATTACAGCGTTTACTCAAAGTATGAAAATAGTATTTTTAACTATCTGTAATTTCCAGTAGGCATTGATCACCTATCATACACACAGGAAAACGATAAAGAAATCCAGAATTATGATCATAAAGTAGTACTAAATTTTTTTAATTATTTCTATTTAAATTTGAGTTATTAGTACTTGGTATCTACTGCGATAAAATTTCGATGAAAATTTATTTACAAAATAAACCCAACGAACTCATGGTCTTATCACCGGGGTAGTTTGACCAATCATTGTTCAGACAACCACTTCAACCTATTATTCGTACTTAATTTACTGAACACCCAGAGCGTGTAATGAAATTATTACATGAAGCTTGGATTTCAATTTCCACTAATTCACTATGAAGAAATGACCACATTCGCTTATTTATCGGTTGCGTAAGATTCTTCTATAAGTCTACACGATAGTTTGACCTCGATATCTATTGAATAATATACATTTTAATTAATGGAATATATTTGCAATTTTAAATATAATTCTTTCTATCTAATAATATTCTTCTTTCATACATTATCAAAAACTACTCTAACTATCAAAAAATACATTATGAAACTATTTAATATGTTCGCTTGTTTATGTATTTTCTCTAATAGTTTCCGCTTAATCACTCATGCATGATTTCCAAATGTTTGATCAGCATCACGTCCGCTCCAAACTTCACTTTATTAGTCTCGCATTTGCTAGCATTTCAATTTTTTACTCAACACGAATCTCAAGTCAAACACCACGAACTTTGTCAACACGTCTTTTTTTTCGTTTCAAATTGATTCGCTCCGCTCGCTTGCGGCCGCAACCACTTACTCAACTGTTTTAGATTTTATTAAGAATATAATAGACGAAGAAATACTTACTACTCTTTTCCAAACAAGATCTATCCGAGTGCCCCGCATCTCGAATTGATCGTATTTGATTAATGTAATTATCTGTTACGAGCATTTTTTAAATTGACTAGTAGGAAATAAGATCGGTAGTTCTGCTTCTGAGTCTGAGGTAATTGAATTTTAATAACTATACCATATTCTAAGTCGTCTGCGTGGACTTTGGTTTGCTTAACATTAACAAAATTTGACTTAGTGTAATCTCAAAATTTTAGTTTGAAAACAAATATACGCATCGTATCAGTTCAAATTTTTATTTTATTTAATTTTTATTCGTTATTCAGACATGGCCTTGCATCATTTTAGCCTGTATACAAATTTGTAAGTCTAGATTTTTAAAAATCTTCAATATTATTCAAATTATTCTATCAACTAATTACGACCTATAATAGAATATGTATTTGCCTTAAATTATTTTATAATTTTGGTATTCAAATTATATTTTTTATATATCTTAATGCGATTAAATAATAGATATGTTATTACTCCCTTTCCTTCTGTAAATATCTTAGAAAACAACCCAAGGAATTTAACGGTACGTTTCTGCAAAGTATCCGGATGGTCTGTCCAGTCTTTATTACACAGTATGTCCCTATTAGGGTGAAATTAGGGTTAACAACCTTATCTGCATGCAATGCAGCAGGTCATGCTCTGACTTTCTTCGCCTGCTTGGAGGAGGCTTATTTCCAGGAGTGGGAATCTTTGGCTGAAATAATGATGATCCTAAAAATTGTTAACCTTTCGAGAATAGGTATGATTTTTCCAATATCACATTGAATAAATAACTTATATACAAGAAGAATAAGTTTATATCATCAGAGAAACTCATATATCTTGTTGCTCGACAGGGATGTGCTATTTTTAGTGACACGAAGATAAACTGTTGGGCGTAGGGTTGTATATAATATAATAATTCTTGTATCATCTTATATGTACTACGCCAGCATTCCCTCCTGCGGTTAATGTTAAGAATTTGTTAAATGATAACAATTCTTGGATTTAATTAATCTCTCAATAATTGCGTTTCCAAATGTTATGAGTATAGTAAATACGTCAATGAATTTTTTCCTTATTATTTTACTATTATTTTTTACTATTACAAAATAAAATAACTGAAATTACTCACTCAGCATAAATAGAACATTGCGAATTATACAATTTTAATTATTAGCATACAAGATATTAATTGAACCTTATATGCCACAACCGCGATTCGCTTGCCAGTTGAGATTAGGAGTTAACGTAATTAAATTATCTCGAGACTGTCATGTAAATACAATTCACTCTAATTCAAAGATTCTAACGTCGGAATTGTCTTGATCTTTTCCGATAAGGTTGTTTTTCTTATTATCATTTAAATTTAAGTCTGAAGGAAAAAGCCTATATTACTTTGATACTTCAACCAACTAAATTAATATTATTTTTCTTTTCCTTTTACATATGCACATGAAAGGTTAAGTAACTCTTTGCGTTCTCTTTGATTTTAATTAATACTTAAATGAAACTTAACGAAGCCCTTCTTATGGCTCCCAAGTGAATTTTAAAGGGAGGTGAGCGCAAAGCAATATTTATTATAACACATTACATTACTTATACTATATGACCTCATTTCACACCAAAGTCACTAACTCTATGTCGACGGGAAGTACAGATTTTGATTTTCTTGCAAGTGTAAACATTTGCAGCATAAAAGGCGGTATCTTTTGATTGCGTTGACTTAGAAATGTGTTTCCTGCTACAAGGGAACTTGACAGGCGGTCAACGAAGTGATAATGGTTGTATTTAAAATACAGAACCTAAAAAAACTATTTTATTCGAAAATGGCATTATTTAAAAAATATTTCATAATTTGAATAACATATTTTGTTCGTTTTGCGACAGATTGTTCTTATGCCTTGGCGAACGTGAAAATATTTTATTAAATTATTTAAAAGTCATATCTACTACTGTACTGTATATTTATATTAATGTTATATCCTAATAGAAAATTTTATCATAAGCTTGTTGAGATTTTGTATTAATAGATCAGTTCTGGAGAGTCACCAGTTCTCAGTTAGCCTTGTCTGGCATCGATGCGGCCTTCCTTTGATGAAGACACGGCAGTGGTAGATAATAGTGTTTTTTTCCTTCCGCGCACGCTCCGATTGTGGAACGAGCTCCCTGCTGAGGCTTTCCCGGGGGATTACAGTATGGGGTTCTTCAAAAAGGGAGTAAATAGGTTTTTAAAAAGGTCGGCAAAGCGTTTGTGATGCCCCTAGTGTTGCAAGCGTCCATAGGCGACGGTGACTGCTTACCATCAGGCAGGCCGTAAGCCTTTTTGCTACCGTTGTAGTATAAAAAAAAAGATAAGCTTCGTACTACGGCTTATATGAGGACAAAGTACTCGAAGACCGGTTATGGGTTAAGACCAGTAACAGAGAGGCCAATGTAACCTCGTTCTATTTCCAAACATGAGGGACTCGTTAGTCATTTTCTAACGTAGAAATATGATACACTTTAGAAAAAAAGTTACTTAAACCCGGAAATCAAGCACTGGCGGCAGAGCTGTGGGGTACTCGCCTCTTGTATATACAAGAGGGGAGTACCCCATATACAAACTGGGTCCAACAAGAACTTTTTCTACGGAAATCTTTAAAGATGGTCTAGAAATATGTAATATTCTCTAATTTGAAAATTATTAATTATTTACGTTGATGTACTTAAGAATAGCAGTGGGAGTGTGAAGTTACATGAGCATAAAATACAATTCGCATTTGTAGACTTTTGAAAGATAATGAAAATTATTTTTTTATGAGTCAAAATTAAATTAATGATTAGACAAACTTTTGAATATTCCGCAATATACAATGACTTTCAAGATTCGAAGTATAAATGAAATAATTTTGATTTTGAGGATGAGAATTGCAGGATTCACATTACCGTTTCTACTATAGATAGAATCTACTCCACTAACAACAATATCTGTTTAAACATATCCAAAAGGCAGATCCATCAGTATTAATGCTTTTCGATGTACTGAAGACGATGAAAACAAAGGGTACAAAAATTGATACAATTATCCTTAATACAGTTGTCGCTGCCACAAATGGAATACAATTTGACTTTGAGTCAGAAACTCAACTTGATATATTTATTATATTGAAGTATGTTAGACGATGAACAATTGTTTCAGGGATAAGTTAATCTTCATATCGTTTGAAGGCATGTCATATAAGGAGTTGAGTGCCATATTGTAGACACAAACAAAATAATACTTAAAATAAAAATATGACTACCTACTTAAGGAATTGATCAAGTCTTAGTATTTAAAACATTCAAAAAATTATCTTCACTACATAGTATAAAACAAAATCGCTTTCTCTGTCCCTATATAACTATGCATGCTTAAGTCTTTAAAGATTTAAGCATACATAGGGGTAGGGATACTGCGGTGCGATGTCAGACAACCTCCTCGTGGTGCACCCTGGGCAACGTCTTTTGAAAGCCAATAGTCTGACAGAAGCCCCACATAACCGCCGGCTCTCCGCAGCCGGCGTATGCAATTCAATGCATTTCAATGCATCTCATCCTCAGCGGAACAAAAAAAAAGGGGTATGGATACTACGCAAAGGATTTCGATGCGGTTTCTTTAATAGATATAGTGATTGAAGAGGAAGTTTTATATGTATAATAGCATTGCACCCGTGCGAAGCCGGGGCGGGTCGCTAGCATTGGTATAAAATTTTATTCAAAATTTACCGATTCATGCCCGAGTGTATACTTCGAATGAGAACGTAAATATTGTTAGACTCATGTTGTGTAAATCTAACATACATCCCTTGATTTTTTTTAATACATTAGCTGTATAGTGGTATTCCAACTGGAACATATAGTTAGTTTCCGGAAGGAAAGAATTTTAGATGATCCTCAGCCATGGCGAACACAGCAAAGTGTATTTCTATCAGTTAGACATCACCACCGACGCGGTGTCTCCTGGACTGAGTAAAGTCAATACATAGTTCGGGCTGAACAAGGTCAATCCACCTCAAGCGCACCACTTAAGAACGATTGAGTTCACTAAGTAGTAGTGGTGGTAAGAAAGTACGACCGCATGCATGTCGAAGCCTTCCATGTCGCAAAGTAGATCGGATCTTCGCACGCTTGTTCTACAAGTACGGAGTTCTATTATTAGTTGTATACTGATTGAAACTCTGTGTGGCAAGGAGAAGCTCGTTCACGCTCTTTATGATATCTGTATAAATTCAGAGATAAAAAAAATGCCCTTGCTGATTTTCTTGTTGGTTCTTTCCAGTACAAAGTCTGCCTTCAAAGGATTATAAAGTAATGGCGCAACTTCTATAACGTGCAAAAGTTAAAACAACGTTAAAGAATATTTTTTGATGTTATTTGTATACAGAGGAGTTGCGCTTAGTGAATTATTAAGAGCAATGTTGCTTGAATACGTAAAATATTTGAAAAATTCTGAAAGTAATAATAACATTTGTTGTAAAGTAATGGGATTAATTTTACATTACGCATTAATCCAAAAAAATACTCGACTTAATCATAATTACTGATGTTTGTTGTAAAATTTGATAAGCGACTATAAAGTTGCGCTAGACTCTGTAATTAAGGAATTCACGTGGAGTTCGCTTTCACCTGCAGTCAAATGTGAGCTGTTCATCCAATTTACATAAAATAAATTTAGAAGTATGGGTTTGTTAAAAAAATAAGCAAAAATGCACTAACTAAAATCTAAGCATAAAAAATACAGGCATAAATGAAAGATTTAAAATGTTACTAGAATTCCAATACACGGAGATTTTCTGTTCGTTACAATGAAAGTGCCACTTTAAAAGCTAACATCGGCGGTGTGTACGGCTCGCAAAACAAACGTATCTTGTGCGAGCATTGTTCGCGCTTCGAGTAGCTTACAAAAGCGGAAGGACAGCAAAAAAAAGTATATTTTAGCTAATATGAGATTTAAAGCTACTGTTCAACGTTAGGAGCACAATCTCTATCTTTTTTATATTACTCAATTAGTTTTTTATGGTAAGAAAACAAAATGTTATCCCAGGGATAAATTCGAATAATTAATATCTAATAAAAATAATGGCAATATTTAAAATCTAGTAAGGATAAATTACGGAATAATGTACAAAGATATATGATAGGTTATTTAACAAGCAAAAAGAAATTAAAGGTAGGTACGAAACAAATTCGAGGATTTTCAAATGTTTTGCTAGTTTGTCGCTTTATGACTCCCTTGGCTGAAAGTGCACGAACCAACTTAAGAATTTTGTCAATTTTATTTTAAAGCCTGCATGAACAATAATACTGCGACATGTAAAACCATGGCCAACCGCAAATGGGAACGCCGTTGATGCATTTTTTGTTCCTTGAATATTTTTTTTTATCGTATAGTGCAAGCAAGTGTTCATCTAAAACGTATCTCATTGTCAGACTCTTTCTAATTCTTTAACTTGTCCATGCAACTTACTCGGATATTTCTTCAGAAAAATAAAAAACAATTCAGTCAAACAATAAAGTAGCATTTGAACTGTGCTGGACTGAATTATTCTTTTAAAAGTGCTATTCTTACGAATAATAAAAAGTAAAATACAGTCCATATCAGTTTCATTAAGTAGAAAATCATAAATAAGCAATAATGATGTTTATGTGACTTTTTATTTAAATTAAATAATCATGCCTACAAAATGGCGTGAATATTTTATATGCTGTCAGTGCAACAGGGTGGCATTGACAGTCTCTCTTTATTGACTCTCTTTATTGTTTTGCTACGAGGAACACATTGTTTCGAAATTAATGCAATATTATAACCAACAAAAACTCGTAAATCTTTAAAATACACATCATTCATCTAGGTACCTATTAGTATAGCTAGATTTACTTAATACTAGCAGCCCGGCCCAGCTTCGCACGGGCATTTAACAAACATTTCAAAAGTCATAATTTTTTACATACACACACTTCCAGACACACTGTCTCGTTTTTTGCGTGGGGTCATTAAAAAAGATTATGATGCCGTCTAACCGAACGGTATTTTTCAAATAACTTACATTAATAATAACTATCTGGAACGTCCAAATTGAAGAATTCGAAAAGTTATATAATAGTATTGAAGGAGAGTTAAATACGATATTATTTATTTTGATAAGGATTAATTCTGAAGTATAAATTAATGAGCTTTTATAGCGGTGGCTATAAAATTTAATTTGTATATATGTCGCAGTAAGATAGATAAAGCCGTAATATAGTTATATCCCTAGGGATATAATTATGTACCGGAACATAGTTATACGAAAGCGATTCATTACTGTCTCACTAGGAATATAGTTATAAAACGGTCTGAGTTTAGTGACATACTTATATTCCTAGATTAAGTTTAGTGAAATGGCTTTCGGAGGGTGCGGCGCAGGCGGCGGGGGAGGGGTTCATTGTGTTTATGCCGTTACACAATTTGTATATATTTTTAAAATTGAAAAAATACTTATTCTGATATAACTATAATATTTAGACATATGCTATCGCAATATTTTTTGTAGATAATTATATGTTTTGCAAAGACAAAGTAATTTTGTTCTATAATCAATAGTTTTCACAGCGCACGCGATGTAATAAAGTTTTTTGGTAATTTTTTTCACACCTTGGGTTACATTATTGGAGATTTAGTATGATTCCTAACTTTTAAAAATTTAACATAGCCTATATTTACCGGAGATAGTGTAGCTTACCAACAGTGACATATTTTTTCAAATCGGTTAAGTATTTTCGGAGCCTATAAAACAAGCAAAACAATAAACTTTCCTCTTTATAATATTAGCATAAGCATTAGACAACATTATATTTTAAAAACGTCTAGTCGAATATTTTAGTAATTAAATTCTTATTTTCAAAATTGTTCCTTTTCTCTTCTGATTTTTCACCACGACTATATTTTTACTTAACAGTTTTATGACAACATAATGATCATATTTTCATTCTGAAATATGTATGAAAAATGTAATTATCTTTTCTAATGTATTTTAGCTAGGTGGATCGTTGGCTCCGCTAAGCCTTAAAGTGTTTGCGAATTTCAGAGTAGCACACAATGTAAAGAATAATTGTATACTATTATTATAAATCCAGAATTATATAATATTAATAACATTCCCAGGGATGTTATTCATATTATAGCTTAAAGTCAGCGTCATTATTGAAACTACTATACAGAAAATTTCCCGAAATGCTCGTGTGTCCCACAGCTTGCTATTCAGCAGCTTATTATTGTTTTAAGTACGTTCAAATCTGGCATAATGATGCCGACGGGTGGCCCACCCTGCGTAAACATGTTTTGTTCAGAATTTCATTGGCGTATGTCAATTATATGAGTCTATAACTTATTTAGGGCATGATAATTCTGTATTAGGATGTATTAGAATATTTTAAAGAAACCTTTTCTTGGTATTTTTTGTGATTATTGTCTATTGTTAATATCATTAATTTATTTAATTTCGTAGAAAAAGACAAGAGACACAAATTTATGTAAGATTTGAATCACTACAACTAAAAAATAAAAGCAAATGATATAAATACGTTTAGCTAAATATATAAAATTAGGTCATTTTAACAAATTTTGTAGATTAAAATATATTTCCCTAAACTTCCTCGACTTTCATGAATACACATGCACGCTCGTAGGTTACAGGTACTCATGACTTATGTAATTCCTTAATATAATTGGTTCAATACTACGTCTCATCGTGCATGCCAACAAATAATCCCAGATTTCTGATATGAGAGTACGAGATATCTAAATAATAACTGGAACGATTGTAAATATTACAAAGTCGCGAGACATTTCGCCGAATTTTGTTGTACGCGGTGGAGATGCGAATAGCTTGTTAATAAAGTGACAAGGATATCATAAAGCAATTCAGAAGTTAACGAGGCTCAATGATTGAAAATAATCTATTACATTCGTCGATATATTTTAGTCCACCTTTGAAAAAAAAATCTATTGATAGTAGCTTTGCTCTCTTGGATTACTTTTGGAAGTTTATTCCACAACCATATATGTATGTAGCTGTCAAGGAAAAAAAATTGTTGGAACTTCACTGTAATGAAAGTTTTAGTCAAGTATGTCCGTCTAGAATAAATAAAGTAAAATTATAGTAAAGTGATAATATGCGATTTAGGCTGCTGCCAGAAAGGAAACTATCTTTGACGAGTACTGTATAGAGAAATATGGTCAAATACTATCCCAAATATAAAAAAAATACAAATGGTAAGTTTTTCTTGGCACTCCAGTTTGTTGATAATATCCATTAAGCATATTTTTGAAATTTATCTATATGGTATATATATATACGTCTCTTTCTCACGTCTCTTTCCCATGGTGATAGGCAAAGATAAGATTTTTCCACTTGATACAATTATTAGACTCATTAAATATTAACATTATTTTGCATTATTCTATATTATTGTTGTGTTTTACCAGATTTTTCTATATTCTGATATTCTAACTAATGTATTTTTACAGTTCTTAAGCAATTTGTAGAATATTTGTCAGAACACAAAAAACAACTTATTACAGATAAAATATTGGTTTATTAAAATCATTACGCCTCACACATTACCCACCTACAAAGCAACTAATGCATTTGAGTGTCCACTTATATTCCAGTTAATTTATGGTCGTTCGACGATAAATTCGCTCGGCTTATCTGACCTTATCTGTGAATTAATATTAAGTTATGTACGCTAATACGCAATATTAGGCTGGCAGGGAGCCATATATTTTGCCTTCTATTATCTGGAAATGAAATTTGGACGTAATCCTCTGCATGGGCTCATTTTCTCACTTCTAAAAATGGATCAAACTTAAGTGATCGTAAGCTAAATATACGGTTTATCCACTGTGTTAGTTGTCTGAATAGGATATACGAGCAATGTATATCATGATATTTGTATTTATAGTACAATGTATAGTCACAACTAAAATTGAGTTATAGTTTAAATTTAATAGATTTTTCTTGTTAAAACGTTTCTATTATTTTTACCGAGGTAGCCCTCATATTTTGCTCACATTGCCTACAAAACAGTACGTTAGAATTACACTATAAAATAGTTGGATAATCTGATTTAGATAAATAATTAATTCAATTAACCTATTTCGTTTTGTATCTTAATTAATAATTGAAGTTGTTATTTGTCTTACGACAAGAACCAACCTATTCCCCTTACAAATACGAGTATGTAGAATTTTTGCATTGATGTCTGAATTTGAAAAATATGTTTGTAATATAATGTTTTTCAACAATTGTTGGAGACATTACAACACCGATTCTTTGATTTTATGTGCATATTCATTCATATTTCTATACTGTATTAATTGAAAATTTTATTCTCAAAAGAGTAACTTATAGAAGTTATATCAACTGTTAGATGAGAATCGTATTTGAAAAAGAGTTTCATAAGCAATCGGTAATCATTAAAATTAAAATTATGATTTTTTGAATAAGTAGTATTAATGTGAATATTGTTTGATACATGTATTTCAATGTAATAATGTGTAAACGAATTTACAAAATATTAAATATAATAAAACTCAATATAACAATTTAGCAATTGATATTGAATAAAAAGGTAAACCATTGGTTTATTTAATCACAAACTTTTTTAACTGTTAGCAATAATATTTTTATCAATATTGTTACTATTTAAAAACAAATCTAACGATTTCAATTCAAGCTTTTCAATTCAATTCAAAAATTTAATATTGTTGGGAAGTAATTAAATGCACCTCGAAAACACCAAAAACACAGATAAAAACATTTTATCGATTTGTATTGTTATTTAAATCTCAAGTTATTAACATTATAATGCTATCTAACCACATTAATACCAGTGGTGATGACCAATAACTCAGCTCCAACGATGGTCAAAAGATTAGCTAATACAGACAATTAATGCTAAATTAACTAGAACATACGTTTTACTATAGTCATCTACTAATCAGCTATTTGGTGATATAAACTGGACGTCATGCAGTTAAATCGCACATTATGCTTAGACAAACCTTTGTCTTGTTAATGGAGTATTTATAGACACTAATAAAATAAATCAGCTGTATTTGATTGAGAAATCAATACGAAAGCTAATGAATTCAAAAGTCCCGATTTATACACATAGCGCGCTTTCGCCTAAGACAAATGCTTTGGTACCAGACAAGTTGAAGAATAGATTTTATTCAGCTAGATGTAATATAATCACTTTTGTGTCTAGGTAGATACGCCCTTGCTTCACAAGTCAACAGAGGGAGACCTTGTATTGGAATCCAGTACGGGAAAGTTTTTATTTTTTTATACATATTATTAGTAAATAAAGTTATAAGCTGGCTTCACAGCAAAAAGGTTAAACTCAATTTATTTTATAATATGCTAAAATAATAGATTACATTATACATATCCGATATATTTTAAGAATTGTAATAAATGTTACCATAGAATCGCTTGTTATTATTGTTAATGTTTTTCAATGTCATAAATATTAAAACTAAGCATTTTTATCATTTAACAAATCACTAACATTGTAATAACCTTTTTTATTTAAAGTATTTTACTTATTTACTTTTTTTTTTGTATTGTTTGTTGACGTCAATAAGTGCCTGTAAAGGTCTATGTTGAATAAAGATTATTTTGATTTTGATTTGATTTGATTTGCAACACATATTAAACTACAAAAATAATATAAATATAAGAAAAGACAAATCAATAACATTTTGTGAAATTGAGTAACTTAAGAATAAACAAATATTTAAATCCATTAGGGGACTTTGAGAAGGCAGGTGACCGGAGTCTCTTCCATAGCCCGGTTCTCTTTAGCACCAAAATCGAAATGCAATAGTCCAGAAACGTTTTGACCTGTAACGACATATAATACAAAACATATAGTTTCCGTGTATCTCACTGAGTATAGTCTTTAGCTGCATTTTTTATGGTGCAGATAGAGATTAGATCCAGTTGGTACGACTCAGATACTCGCTGGGCACGTCTGCTTCGGTGAGTATCTGTGTCGAATAGGACGGGAGGGATCGACACATTGCCACCACTGCGCATCCGACCTTGACTCGGCCCAGCACACGCTGGCGGAGTGCCCCGCGTGGGCCTCCGAGCGCAGAGTCTTGGTCGCAGAGATCGGGCGAGATCTGTCTCCGACGGCATTGATTGCGGCAATGCTGCCGTACGAGGGAGGTTGGAGGCCGAACGGGGTCGGGAGATGGCCGATCCCGCTCGAAGGAGGCGGCGCCGGGCTCGGTAGCACATTTGCAACACCACCGCGGTTCGCCGGCGGGCGCGAGGAAATCGCACACGCGGATACGGCGACCCGGGAGGGACCACGCCTCTTCCGTCGCCGGGAGCCTCGTCGGTGGTGGAGATCGGGGGAGGTATTGTAGCCTCCCCCGAGGAGGGCTCCCCTGTATCGGCGGGGGAGCGGAGGCTAGGGGTTCCCGGAAGTAGCTTGGTGTTCCCGGGGGCTTCCTACATGGCTGAGAAAGGCCATCCCTGAGGTTATTAGTGGGTAGGCCTCCCCCTTCTGGGGAGGAGAGCCCCACATAACCGCCGGCTCGCCACAGCCGGGGTATGCAACTTAATGCATTTTCCTCAGGGGGAACAAAAAGAAAAATAAGATCCAGTTGGTACACTCCACACTTTCTTTAAATTTTTCTTAGATAGCCTCTACGCGTTGGATCTGTATCCTTATAACGTACGCCTTATAAAGGACTGTGTATTATAAAGTCGCGTGATATTAGCAACAATATTTACAGTATACATTAAACTGTAAACAATTTTGTTTCAGGAAGGGTCGTTCAACGAACAACGTTAGTATTGAATCAATTTAATATATATTTAAGGCTTGGAAGGACTGACACGATTATTTAGGCACATTTAGTTTTTCAAGGACTTTTCAGACATTTTCAATGAGTTTGATTGCATTCATCATGTTTTTTTTTATCAGAAAATTACACTACTGGATTTCAGGACATTGTTTTGGATTACCTCCTTTTCTATCTGTGTGAGAAAATTAAGATATCAATATAAACAAGTACGTAGCATCCTCGATAAAAATCAGGGTTTTACAAGGTCAAACTACAGATAGGAAAGGCCAAAGCCTTTCCTATCTGTAATAAATATTAAAGTGCCTCATCGCCTATATATATATTTGTCTCATCCACATCAAAAGAGGTTCACACTATTTAAAAATAATGTATAAGAAAGTTGAAATTTTGGACACCGCAATATTTTTCGGTATTACACATCAATTTAAGTTTCATTGGGGCCCACATATTAAGAAATTGTTGTAAACACTTAGTTTTGCTACTTTACTCTGTATGGACAATTCGTCAACCAACATGTGTTGGTAAATTCTTGGTATACGTTTCTAAATTAAAATCCCAACTTATATTTAGTAATATATTTAAACTAAATTAAGGTTAATTAAATAACTTCAATATGTATCTATGAAAAATACTAATGTATTTAAAATTGTCTAATTATATGACACATAAAACTGCATTTTCTAACTACATAGACTTATTAAATTATAAAAAAGTCAAAAGGCAATAAATCGAAACACTGATAACATAAAATCAATAAATTACTGATCTTAAGATAAATTAAATTTTTGATTCACCATTTTCACGTAAAGTTTCACTTGCCATTTTGCATAGAAAAATATTGTGTCATTTCGTAAAAAAATATAAAGCAGTTTATTTTTTTAAGTAAGAATATTATATAATGCCCTCCTTACATTTCTTACTATGATTGACTTTTTTAATTTTATTCTCAATACAAATAGAGAGCGTTCTTTGAATTTCGACTTGGAGATGAAATATACAATATTTCGCTGAACATAGTTTTAAATTTATGAAGGTATCTGAAATGTGGCGTCTTCGCAGCAAATAATGTTCTTCAATGCCGCATTACTGAGCTAAGAAGCTTAAAGTTCCTCTTATAGACATGTTACGAACAGAAGTCTCCTAACCACATGGCCCGCATCACCATCAATAAAATCAACGTAACCTGTTACATCTTAGAGATGTGTTGTATCGCCATATGTGTGTTATGAACCTCATACGAGTATTTCACAAAATACGTTATTTGTGATATTATTTTGTTATCTATTGTTATTTTTTGGTCTATATTAATTATTGCTGACACTAAACTCAAACGGATCTTGGATTTGATATCCGACCAAGCCGGATACAATCAGTGGATCGATAGGAATCGAGAGGTGCATTTTTCTAATTTGATATGTATACATTATTATGAGGTAAACTGAATACACCTGCGAAGAAATTCAAAGCGATCTACGTAAAAATAGATATTAACTGTGTCAATAATTTCACGAGATTTACATAGATATTGTTATGTTCAAGATATTTATTTTCAAAAAATAAATTATTGTAATAATATATTAAGTAGCTTTAAGGTCACACGAGGATGTATATAACTCACTTTATAATTATTTATGCCCAGTAAATTGTTACCGCAACCAAGACATGTATTTTTAAAAAAAGTAAATGGTTTTCTAATAACACCATGGTCTTTGCTTTTAGTTTTGCAATCTTATGCATAAGTTAAATCTATATTTTCAAAAGCTTCAACAATTAACAATCTTTGTAATCGGATTTTCTATCTATTTGGCTATGAATAATGAGACTCTTGAGTCTGATTTATTTAACTTAAAACAAAACTGATATGGCGCTTACGTATTGCTGCGTTTACTTCTCATAGTAGCACGTGCCCTTACCTTAAGACTTAGACGTAGTTGCTACATCGGAAATTGCTGTCAACTGTATTTACCATTAAATTTACATGGTCGGTTTATATCAAAAATAATGTCTCTAACTTTAAAACTGACGTGTAATCTTTAGTTTTTAATAATCTTCTTTAATTATATAAGTGTATAATAAATACCTAGGCATTAAAAATTGGTTAGTTGCATATGAGCGAAAACTTTAATTTATATATAATTGACTAATTATTAGCTCCAAAATTTATATTATAACAGCAGCGCCATTTCTATAAGATCCTGTTATAGAAATCAAACTGCCATCTGCCCTTAAAAATAGGCAGAAAATAGTCTAAATCAATAATCAAAGTGAATTATGTTATAAAACATGTATAATTATTTATAAAATATCACAAGAAATACATTACCAGGTTTACCTTAGTAATATTTGCGTCGAAAATTAAGTCCAACATCTATCTGTGCTTATCATTTACTATGTACAACGAGGTCACGTTATACTCGTACTACCCTTACTCTATTGGTTCGTTTCAAAGGTTTTTGAAGGTTTTAGTTGACTCGTCGCTTGTTCAGCTTCAACTTTCCGCAAGCATCATGACGTCACGATATAATATACACGAATATATTATATCGTACGTTACAAGTTTTAAGTACTTGAAGAATACTACAGCATCCGCTGTTCAATCCCCTATCAAATGGCAAATCATAAAAATATCATTAGATGCACGCTCCATCAGAATCGATTAGTCTTAAACTTTAAATTCTCATTTCAGAAACTAGTTATTGATTCCAGAGAGACTTCTTAAGACACTGAAACGTCAAAGAATCTATATTTTAACCCTAATCTGAAATATGTAATTTATCATACGTGGGGCTGTGAATGTAAGGTGTTCTCAAAAAGAGTTCGATGATAGTTAATTATTTTGAATTAGACACTATGTTAGCAGACTACTGTTATATTGTATATGTACATATATCAGATTGCAACTCAAATTTTATGTTGATTTTATAACCGCCTCTATTTCTTAAGTAATAAATGCTACTTTCGTAGTTAAAAGATTTGATGAAATATAATTGACATGCTGCTTAGTTGTACTTAGAAAAACCTCTCATTGTTACAACTACCGAGTGAGACAAGAAAAATATTTTTAAATTGTCCTCGTGTAAGTGTCTTTCTTTTATTGTCCGATGAACGCCGTTTCATTTTCCCTCTGCAGGTATAGCACCGTACCTATTTCAAGCTTTAATAATACTATCTAATCAGAGAGTAGCCTCTTACTCTTACTGAAATATATTGAAACATATTATCCGATTTCAAATGTTTTAAATGAATAAATATAATATATGTACTAACTTCGAGAGAAAACATACAAAATTGTAATTTTATACAAAACAGTAAAACCATCAGTATCATCATCAAGTATATCTAAATAAATAAATATTTGTTACACTTACACCAATTAGCCTAGCCCAAACTAAGCTCTGTAAGGCTTGTGCTATGGGATCTAGGGTGACGGATAGACATACATATATTATACATATATAAATAATTTTTATTGAAATATATATCAACAACCATGACTAAGGTACAAATGCTCGCATTCATCACACAAACATCTGCCCCCACCGGGATTCGAACCCGGGACCTCAGAGATTGCGACACCTTGAAACCGGTGTACTATCCACTCGATTATGGAGGTCGTCAAATATCTAAAATAAATGAAAACTTAATTTACCGTAATTGTTTATTTCATGTTTTGTTCTATATTTATACGAATATTTTCTGCTGTTACTATATATCTTAAAGTATTGAAAAAATATGAAAGTGGAGGAAGCAAGAGAAGTGTGCCAGGATCGTAGCAAGTGGAGAGAGGTGGTCTCTGCCTACCCCATTGGGAACAAGGCGTGACATATATGTATGTATGTATTGAAAAAATGATTTCTTTTACAAAATATGAACGTAAGACTTAAACGAGTTCTTTTTAGGAATTAAAAGTACTCGTTTTAGCCTTATTCTTTGTATTAGAATATTCCGATTTAAAACATTATTTTAAGGCATAATAGTCAAAGAGTTTTCATAGATTCAAATGAGATGTTATCTTTTTTTTAAAGAATTATTAGGAGTGACCAAGTTTGTACAATATAAAACTATTAAGGTGTAAACTAGTATTTTAAGGGATTATAAGCTCTATCGATCTAGAATAAAAAGTTTTTATTTAGATGTACGTAAAAATAAAAAGGACTAATGTAGGTATTTCAGAATGTACAGAATTTATTGCGTAGGCAAAGTTCGACTTGGGGGTGCAAAACAAAAGCGTACGCAAGTGTTATGAACTCTGTAATATTCATTCTGTCCGTGAAAGTAGTCGACGGCTATATACGAGGTCTCCGTAATTAAATTTGAATAGAACCAGCGCATCAATTAGTTGTACGTGGACTTATTCTCGTAAGTGAAGTCGTATTTTATGAAATACTAATAGGCAAAAAAATCTCAAATCAGTTTCTACGTTCCAATCCAGTTCATGAATAATTTTTAAGCTTTCATGCGGTTTCCACAAAATTGAAAGCTTTAGCTTCTTTGCTTTATTGCTTAATTTGTTTTAGTACCAAATTTTATGTATTTTGTTTAAGTCCCTAACAGTTAATTTAAAATCCTTTGGCTTAAATGTTATGTATGTCATGTACATCGTCTACCTAAACACGGTACAGAGCTTTTTTCTGACATTTAAATATATGAGCATAATATACAACAAAAAGATTTGAACCCAGAATAGAGCCTTGTAGCCTCTAGGGACAGATAAAGGGAGTGATGTGCAAGAAGTTACCTCGATAAATATGGAACTTCAGAATAGGCTGGATGACTACAACTGAATATGGATATTTTTATTATCTAATCACCCAATTTAAGTAATTTAGATCTCATGTCATAAATGTATGTCAAAATAGAAAAGCGTAAGACAAAATTATATGCAATGCAATAAGTAAAGTTGTACTGTTGCTGTTACGCTGCTGATTCTATAATATTTCTCAGCAAATAGTGCTCTATTAATAAAAATTTATGTATATATAAAAATATAGTCATTTATGTTATTTTTAAAGTTTAGGTTTTAGTTGTACTAGTAAAAAAAATCTAGTTCAAATATCATATTAACTTTATATTTAACAAATACATTTAAGCCGATTGCTACGTAAAAAAAAAACTTTTTTTTTAATTCACTAAAGGTTCTGAAACTAAATATAGAGTAGACCATTTGTTGTTGAATGTGAAGGTGACGTATTTGAAACCGGAAAAAGGTAACCAACGAATAGAGAGTTAATGAAACACAACAAGAAACGTTTCAAATCGTTTTATCACAGGTTACCCCTTCAATACGTGTATATCATTCCTGGTAATGGGGCATTAAAGGAAATTTAATGCGACACTTGAAAAAAAGAACATTAAGGGTTAAAGTATAAAATTACTGTTTTGTATAGCGATTTCAAAGAATTTCGCTTATTCAATACTTACCTTATTTATTTGGTAACTAAGAGAGCAAACCTTATGATATTTTTAAACTTTCATCTATAAGACAAATATACAATAAACTAAGTAATTAGTTTTGAAGGCAAGAAAATTAGTTGCATCTACGTTATGTTAAATAATGAACAAAGTTCTGCTTAAGACAGCAGATACTCAGAAACATAGATCAGTTAGAAATTACTGTTTCTTGGAATTTTTAGAAAGAAAATATAAAGATTTAGAAAAATTCAAGTTATATCCACTTGAGAGATACAATACAAGTGATTCCTCCGAGAATAAATATGATATTATCATAACTGGTGACATCATTCTAGGAAAAAAATTCTTCGTCGAAGCGCTTCAAGTGCGTCTCTTTTGATGTTACTCGTGGAGAATAAGTTCTAAGAAACTGAAACTGCATACTATGATGATTGTTGAAACAAAGTTCTAACTTTATCATTATTGTAGACTTTCTTATATTTTGAGTAGATATTTAATTTTTTATAAAGGGATTTAGTTTAAAACTTTTAGTATTTGCTCTTGCTCATCGTTTCTTCTGATATTATTTTCTTTTACTGGAAAAATATAAAGACATTTTCACAAATAATTCTAGTTTTCGCCACTAAGTCAGATGGTTGGTTAAACTACTCCAATCCATTTTCACACATAGCCCTACATAATCAATCCAACGTATCCTACTACATTACTATTACACTAGAGTGTACTAGACGGCGCATCACGTGCTTTTCTTGACTATTTTTTTCTCAGTTTGGCTTCCTTTCCAGCTCCAGCTCGCGAAAGCTGTAATACAGTATATCTACGGTATGCCCACTTTCCGTACTTCATCTTTTATTGTCTTCCAGTTTCTCTGCTTGCGCATTTTCTCTTTACTCTTCATCTAAGAACTTCTCATATGACCAATTCTTAGTTTATTTCCATGTTTACGAGATCTCTGTGTACTCGTATTAGGTATGATTGTATGTTATATTATATTGAATTTTATATTATATTATTATAATTATTAACATTGAAAAGAGGACATACAAAATAGACCTTCAGAGTTTCTTGCCTGTTCTTCTCGAGAAGGCTCTCCCAATTTTCAAACAGGTGTCGAGTCAATATTTTTTTTCCTTATTCGTACGTACGGACAAGGTTTTTGTTTTTTTATGCTTTTTTTTTTGTTTTGTTTGTTGACGTCAATAAGTGCCTGTAAAGGTCTATGTTGAATAAAGATTATTTTGATTTTTTGATTTTGATTGACTCAACCCACTGAGAATTTTACTTAACGAATAATTTGCTGTCTAACCTATGTAGGTTCCACAATGCTTGATGCTCTTCGTCTGATTCTTTGAATTTAAAATTGCAAACAAAATTATATTAAATGTGTACTTGGTCATAATTTTAATTGTGGCCTGTTGTGGGTAGGGGGCTTCCATTTTCGGATTTTCTTTATAATTGCTAAATTCTAAAGAATTTATTATTTGTCTATAGTTGCTAAATTCGTCAAATGTTTTTAGTCATAAATTTTACAACTTGGGTTAAGGAAAGAAAAGGTAAGGTAGCTAAAGACTTTTTGATGCGTAGGTTGCTTTTTGTCAGACAATTTGTTTATCAACTTTTTTGTTGTCCATTACTCGAAGATTTTTCGGACTTTTCGAATGGCTTACAATATTTTTGGTCACGAGATGACTACATATGTTGGATATCATAGAATGAAGATAAGATTTATTATTTAATTACCATCATCTCATCGACTTTATATGATAAATCCCACTCAAAAGGTGGGATATTCTTAGGATGTTCAGGTTGTGCCTCACATAGTTACATAGGATCTCGTAGTATAATGATGACGGTAGTTAAATAATAAATTTTATCTTCACTCTATGACACCCAGTCATGTCATGACTACAAAAGATATAAAACATTCGAAACGTCGAGAAATAGTACATTACTGCAGCGGCCAGCAATAGAGGCATCGACGGACGAAGGTGTACATGTGGGCCGAGGCGAAGCCGAGGCACACATAGGTAAGTCCATCAATGCCTAGTTGTGGCCAAAGCTTGTATAGTCTTTTCTAAAATAATGCGCGGAAATTAAAACTAAGTAGTACCAAGCAGAACTTTACTTTATTTTAAAATACAGTTATTGAAATGTAAAGTAAACTTTCCGGGGTTTATGTTGGTTTCGCTTGATTCTAACGAGGCCGAAGTTTGTTGTATAGTAGCCCCTTCTGTGCGATTCTGTATTTCAAAGCTTTTTTTTTTCACGCGCCAAAGGATTCGTTTGTTTTTTTTTATTATAAAATAGGTATTTTATGCAAGACAGTTCGATATTTAAATAAAACTCTGATAAGTTACCTCCTTGGTTTGTCATTTTTCGGAGCAACAAATTGTTCCATTTTTAAAATACACGATAGATATGAATTTAAATGTATATTTATTTGGCCGCTAAAACACGACAGATATGGATTTTCATACATTTTCTGCTCGCATGTATTTAACTAGTACAACAATTTTGATTTATCTCGAAGGTTGTCAAAATAATGCTCAAATTTCCAGGCATGTTTGAGAAAACATAATTAACTTGAATAAACATAATAAACAGGCGAGATAATCTAGAAAATTGGTTTTAACCTATATTTAATAAATGTTAATATCTTCCTTTTATTTTCCATGGCGATAATATTGCAAACCAGACGTTTAGACTGTGTGGATATAAAACTCCTACACTGAAAGCGGCCACCAAACCAACCTTTCTCTGTCTCGCTCTTTCCGTTGCCCACCTTAATTCATCGGATTACAGCTCACATCAGCACGTTAGCTTCTTAGAGCCTTTTAAAGGGTTAAACTCTTACTAACTTGACTTTACTCATAATGTCTATCACCCCCATAGGACCGTAATGAAGTCATACAGTCTGCGCATGCGAGTATTCTCGGTTCATTATAACTATAATGAATATTAATTAGATGAGGGATCACAGATTTACTGCGGGTAAGAAGCGTCGCTAAATGGCTTTAATGTCATACATAATTAATTACTATTACACTACATTTTAGGTTATATTGACAGGAATTATACGTGCGGAAGGTAGGTATAGAAACCTTATTTTCCATTTGTCCTTAGATGTAGCTGGATCGGGGAACCAAAGTATATATTTATTATAAATTAATTTAATGTGTACTTGTTTTATATATCTATGTTGTATCCAAGAATCTATAAAAGTTAATTTATAGGTTACTTGTTGTGAATTTTCTGCAATTTTAGATGTGTTAAAAATAATGTTTAAGTATTGTCCGGGAATCAACAGAATAAATATAAAAATTTTCCTTGCTTTACAATATATGTAAACATGTGGCATCTCATTACTAAACTATGTATAAATACAGTTTTAGCTATCATGCATGGTTCTAATGTCGTCGCAACTAGCTATCAATTTATGCAATACATACATGTTTTATCTCATTGATAAATAGAGTCTATAACAGTTTCTGAATAGTAAGCTAACATTTTTAAATCCTTTTAACCAGCTTCAAAAAAAGGGGAAATTATTATTTTAATTGTATATTTTATGTATATTTTTTCAGTAATTATTCAGCCAATTATGAATAAGATATATATCGGAGTCCCATTTCATTTTATCGAAATTGGTTCGGTTTTTAAGATAAGTATATATTCAAAAAAGAAACAAAAGCAGACATCAAAACTATACGTACCTATTTGTACAAACTTTAAAGTAAAATAATGAATATTTTATTTACTTCAAACCAAGAGGCTTAAAGGACAATAAAAAAATATTAATACTCATATATCTATTTAATATTTATTAAGAGCTATTCTAGGAATTGAGCTTTTTAATAATTTTCTAACGATATTTACACGCAAATTTCGTAATCAGTCCCGGAAAGATACATAACAAAGTTACACAGAAGTGAAAGGATTTTGTAACTTAATAAGCTTAACTTCTGATGTCTCCTTTGTACTTATATATTCATAGTAGCTACAGGATGTAACTGGAAAATAAATACTGTTTTTGCGACTTATATTACAGAAGTTTTGGTATTAATGAGCTAATCTGGAAATGAGATGTTATTTTCAAAAATTTTAATAATTGATATTTAAAATAAAATATATTAGTGAAGTATAACCCACGAAAATTAGGTATGTAGTATGCATACTACATATAGCAGGAGTACCTGTATACACGTATAATTTTTACAGAAAAAAAAATAAACAACTAAATTACTTTTAATTATAGAGACAAACCTAGGTAACACGATACGAATAAAGATTGACCTCATTCTAAATGCAACTGCCACAACTGCCTTGTTGATCTATTTGTCCCAGGTAAACATACTTATCAACAATTTCCATTATCCAGCCTCTAACCTACACAAGAGTGGGTACTGTATGTAATTTTAAAATACACTTTATTTTTGCTTTTTTATGAAGGATAAATATTAAAAATACATGTACTAAAAAATTTATTTTAAAGTAAATATTGTTAATTTCATAACTAATACTATTTTACTACAAATATTTAGTCGTATATTAATAAAATATAAAATATTATTAGTAACTAAATTTCAATAGCTATATTTGGAATCACATTTTAACTTATCATTGTAAAACAACATTAGTATGGATATTGGAATATTATTTTAGGAAGTCTTCGTGTGTTTTGCGCCTGTCTCTGCAGTTAAATAGCTGTTCATTCTCAGGAAATTAGTTTTTTCTTAAATTGTCTTTAATTTTAAATTATATAAAAATAAATATTTTAAATAGGTTAATAAAATTAAATAATAAAAATTAAATACGTATTGATAACTTAAAAATGAGGATAAGCATTATTTCATTTCGATTGGTTTAGATTAATGTATGTACGTAATTGTTGATAGTTTGCTTAAAATTCAGTTTTTCTTTCTTTTCTTAATAGTTAGTCATTAACTTTATAAATTGTCACAGTTTATAAGTTTGTACTTCTGACTATTGTTTAAAAATTGGATCCAAATGCAATGATGAAATATTTAGTTAAAAATTAGAAAGTTAATTAACTGATACCTAAATTAAAGATAAACTTAAAGATTTCCCTTTATTTATTGGGTTTTCTTTCATGATTTACAAGTATTTGGTTTTTTTGAATAGCTATGAGATGAACATTTTAAACTATTCTATGTTATATTAGAAAGTTCTATGTGATATTAGAACTTATTCAAGTAGTGAGGTTGTATCTCTTAATATTCATTAAATCTTATGGGATGTAGGTTTCTCTCTTTTTATAACGTGCAATCTTATTATCAGGGTAAAAATCCTAAAAATATTTTTCCAAAAATTATTTTATTACAGGCTTCATAAACGATAACTTAAATATATTAGTACTAATCTTTTAGAGATTCCCCTTTAAAGTATTTTCTATTTTGAGACGTACAGAACAGAAGAAATCGAACCTAGAACCTCAGAGATGATATAACCGCCGTACAAACCAATCGACCACTTAATATATCACATTATATTGATGTAACACATACTCTCTGTGAGATATACATCAATTTTTCAACTTTCAGAAAAAAAACACAGTTTACCTTGCTAGCATGAAAAGTAACAAAGTGCAATAATTTCACGGTCACAATATTACCCGTTAAACCCAAACTCAGAACTGAGGTACCCAAACTTAAACTGTTTGGGTACCTCAGTTTTACCAAATAGACAAATTGTCTCCCTCCAGCCCTGATTGAAATGTAACATATTTATACGAGAAATTATGCAAATAAATGGTCCAAGTTTGAACAAATATTGAGGATCTGTTCCAGATCTAGATAGAATATCATACGTCTTTGTATAATAAGAAACCAATATGACTTCTGACACTTCCAAAAGGAATAAGATAAAAATTTGTTGTACATTGTACTTACAGTCATCAACACGGCACCTTCACAATACTCTCACTTTATCTGATATCATCATCGTAATATAACCTCGAATGTTGATTGTAAATAATAGATTGCAATAATTCAGACTGAATATAGTATTAAATAAATACTATTTTAATTTGAATTTTGTAATATATATTTTGAAATACAAGTCGTTATGTCAACCCGTGATACAACCCAAAATAAGTTTCTATGTCCATACCTTTTAAAATTTTTAAAACAGTGTGATAGTATTTTAGGAATCTCCATATATAAGTGTATAAGACAGTCGTGAGAACCTAATAAAGTGCTCATAATGGCCTTATGTGTGTAGTGTACTGTAAGCATAGAATCAATTATGTAAACTTAAGTGGCACATATTTATAAAAGTACTAGCTTATGCCCGCGGCTTCGCCCGCGTACTAATCGTATTTTTCAACCGTCTACATAAAGGGGCTTCTCAATGTGACCCGTATGTTTTATGTACGTATGTAAGTATGTATGTTTGTCCGCGATTATCTCATGTTTGGCTGAACCAATTTAGATACGCTTCTCGGAAAAGTATTTCTAACATTTTGGAAGTTTCGGTATATGACGTTTTAGTGAAGGAGGTTCCCATATTTTTTAAAGAAATGATTGCTATTCCTTCATTTATACAAACACTAACGTCTCAAACCATATTGAAAAATCGTTAGTAACGATGCGCAAACTACAAATTTACAAATATAAATTTACAAACTCGACAAACTTCAAATCGTTATCATGTAGTTACGGCAAAACCTTTTTATTAAGGTTTAGATACAAATACCGGTTTATGTTTATGGAAGAGCTTAAGGTTTTATTCGGATTAACCGGGTTTAATAATAATAATAATAAATATTTGTGAATAATCTTACACAAATCAACCTAGTCCCAACCTACCTATCGTAATACGAGTACCTATAGACAGTGACCCCGCCGCCGCCGGCCCGGCCATAGGCTACGTTAGTACCAGCAGGGAGGACTTCTTGCGTATCTAAAGGTCACATTACACTGGGCAAGTTCATGATGGTTCAGTGAATAGGCAAGTTGACAGTTAGCATTAGCATCCTTTTTGGTCAAACTAATCTTGTTTCTCCATATCAAGTTTGGACCCCCATTTCACCCCCTTAAAGGATGAATTTTGAAAAATCCTTCCTTAGTACACCCGTAGATCTTATGAGAAACCTACGCGCCAAATTCGAAATCTCTAGAACCAGCAGCTAGGGTTGTGCGTTGATAAGTCAGTCAGTCAATAATCAGTCAGTTTTTTCTTTGATATATCAAGAAATGTTCATGTCCACAATATTCAATCTTAAAATCGATGCCATTTTCGTAATGAACGTCCCAAAAAACCATAAAAACGATACCCATATTGATAGTTAGACATTTCAACCCCATTTCACCCCGACAGGGGAGATGTTATTTCACGTCCGCCACGTTGGATTTTAAAATCATTGTTGTTTTCGTAATCAGCGACCCGATAAACCATAGAAACAATACCCATTGTCGATTTTCAGACTTTGATACCCCATTTCCCCCTTTTATGGGTTGAATTTTCAAAAATCCTGAAAGACGTGTTTACTCATTTATTGTTAGAAGTACTCCTGTGAAGTTTCGAATAAAATATTCAAACAAATCTTGTTTCTCCATACAAACTTTGGACCCCCATTTCACCCCCTTAAGAGATGAATTTTGAAAAATCCTTCCTTAGTGCACCCCTACACCTTATAAGGAACCTACGTGCCAAATTTGTAATCTCTAGGACCAGCGGTTTGGGCTGTGTGTTGATATGTCAGTCAGTCAGTTTCTTCTTTTATATATTTAGATTGTTCCAGAAATAAAAAAATATCTATGTTGTTTAAAAGAAGTAAAGCGTGATTAATAAAAGTTTTTACTATGTGAGTGTTATGAAATATAAAAACCAGCATTTTTTTATTTTCATGTTCTCTTTTAAACTAATTTTGGTCTCCTTAATAGCTTTTCGTGACCATTTTGAGTGAGTTAATAATGAAGTCATTCCTCTTTTCTGTTTTTCTCTTTTCTCTTTCATCTTTCCTGTTTTCCTTCATTTTAACGTAATTAACCACTATTAATGTATTACTTTAAACGGGTAATTTATAACAAATTACAACAAAATAATAACCGTTTTCATTACCAAAACCCTCAGACTATAATGAAAATATTTTACAGGTTTCCTTAAAGTTTGACTTTAAACAACATCATCTAATCAAACATACATAAATCTGCAAGTTAAAAAAAAATGATTTTATTTTTTTTAAATACAATAAAATAAATTAACGTGTAATCATTTTGTTCGTATGTTCATAATGTTTTTCTATTGTTACGGGAAATAAAAATGATACAATATATTTTTTGTTACAATAAAACTCTATTATTTTTTTAATTAAATTTTAATAACATTATTCATGTTTAAGTATTAGAAAATGTTTTAATATACTTAAACTGGCGAAACATTCTGCGCGTAATTATAAAGATCTGAATGGTGGGTTACCCCGCCCGCCTTAGCCTGTGGGCGGTTCTTATAAAACGGGGCAGTAGTGTTTCCCGAACACAGTGCGTGGCGAGCAACCTCACTGGCATGCTCTAAGTGTCCGGGTGACAGCAACTTCTACTAACAGGTAAGTCGTGAATACTATAACTTTTAATATACACTTTACAACTAAGTGCAATAAATATTATAATTGGGGAGTTGTCCATGTATAGTTTTCTACGAAAAGAAACTTTTTAAACACTTTTCGTCGCATAGAAAACTTTATTGTAGCCCCGCGAAACTTTTAAATTTTAATGGGCTTATAATGATATGTTTCCGAATCCGAATTCGGGTTTTCCGATTTTTTTAAAGATATTTATATATTAAAAATTAATATATTACAAACTAATATTAATATCTCTAAAAAAATAATTTGGCGTCTAAAACAATATTACACTACTAACTATAATGGGGATATAAAGTGATTGTGTTTTTATGGCTTCTTTACCTATTGCAGAAGAAATGTGAAAGGCTTTCATAAAAATAATATACCGAAATGTGATTTTCGTCTTTTATTTTTTTATGATATATATATATATATATTTACTATTTTTTTCTAATCAAAAAATCCGTATTTTTACATATAACAATTTGATATTTATGATTTTATTAATATTGAGCCATTTTAAACGTATTGACGTAAATGGTTATAAATATTAAGAACAAACAGAAACCTATAAGGGGAAAAGTATTTATCATCATCTTTTTTCTGTAATTTGCAACCTTAACTAATAAAAAACAAATGCTTAATATTTATTTATTACAATTACATTATTCCTACATCAACCAAAAAATAGAACTTGTATTTAAGTGTAAAGAATACAAGGTACATATGTTATAAAGAATAATTTGAAAAATGTGTTTAACCGTGAATATAATCTTATTTTATTACTTTCTTATTTAGTGGATGAATTATGATTTTTTTTATATATTTTTAAGTCTTTTTTTTAAAGGCTAGTAGTTTAATATAAAGAATTGTTCGTGAGGTAATTGCTATTCTAGACGCTATTAAAATGAATATGATAATGTGAATTAATTGTGCAATAATATTTTACCTTCCATCAATAATAAATTATTAGTGCACATAGATTAATATGATGCCATCAAAAATTAAGGATATCCATGGATCTTCAAGACGAAGCTTGTGTGAAACCAAAATATCATTCATAATTATATTAATAATAATTAATTAATATAGTTAAAATAATTAAGAAAGTAACGAAAAAGATTTGATCAATTAAATTTTATCTATAAATATCTTTTTGCGCCACTAATCTCAGAAATGACATTAAGCGGCATAGAATTAATGTTTTATGAATTCATCGTTATTAAAAATACGTATTACAAAATCAATAATACTAATACAATAGGAAAAGCAAAAAGAAAGATTTCGATTTCTCACTTCTGATTAAATACTCTAAACCTATTTGAATCTGTTATCTCTGTCAAAAAAACAGCTGCCGAAGTTCGATTGTATTGGCTGTATGCCGCACGTTTTTTTTTTGTTCGTATGTACTAAAGTTGTTCTGGGTCGCCAAACCTTCCAAGATTCATAAACTTATACCCATATAATACACATATAATACAAAGCTACAAACATACTCAGCATTTGGTCATATAAGAGTCCTAAAAAAGCAATAAAGACATGGTTAAAATTAAAATGAAAGATCGTAAATTTGACAACTCTAAGCTTAGATATGTATGTCATGTGCAATAATCGTGACAATAGAGAACACACTTTTATGCGGAACATAAAACCTTAAGTACTTTAAGGGCGTTTGCTAAGAAAAAATTGATAGTCAGTAAAATTGTCGCAATATAAATAACTCGCAGAAATATAACTATAAATATATAGAATATAAATAATAATATATATAAAATAACTTCACATGAATATATATAATGGTTCCAGTCTGCTTCCTCGGATGTTCACTATCCCTATTCCTTAATCCTTCATTTATTAGTTTATCCATTTCTATAAACGACAATAGGTTATGTGCGGCATTAAGCAAGTTAAGCTCTTTTTAAACTTATTGTAATTATATATTGTGTTTGTATAATATCTGAGGAAACAGTGTCAATTTGAAGCACTCATTTGTTAGTTCTACATATTATTAAGTTGTCGTATCGTCAACCTAATAATTAGTACGATTTTCCACTATTTACCTCATTATTGAGAAATAACTAATACATTTTTTGTTATTGCACAATTTCTGTCACTAGATATTTAAACAATTCAACTAACTAATCAACATTGTTCAATATAGTGGATGCAGTTTGATTGAATCAATGATACAGTATCAAACTGCATCCACTATATTGAACAATGTTGATACTTCAAGTATTGAGTAAGAATTATAAATACACGAGCAGCTAAGAAATGCCGGTAATTAGTACATTATTATTGCCTAATAATAATTGAAATATGAACAGTTATAGAAAATTTTAAGATTTTCACCAACAGGAAATAGATCTCTTTTTTCGGATCTAAGAATTGATCCGACCACCAGATAAGTTATATATCTAAAAGGTATCTATCTACATAGTATATCTATAAGTATGTTAGGTACCTATTTATAAATACATACGTATCGTGAGTAAAGAGATTTACCTACAATTAATAGAATACCATAGTAATTATACAACATATAGTGGTCGCAAGATAAAAAAAAAACACGGAATATTATTAATTTATTAATTCTGTCCACCCGCTTATTTAGGTTAATTGAAACGCTTTGAAGAATGGGTCAATGATGATATGTTCGAGTACTATTGCTGTATATATATTTTAGAACGATGTAAAAAGTATTCGTAGTAGCAACAGTAACATTTTTGTACTGATATATTATCATTGCTTGAAATGAACTTGCGTATATGCTTTCCGCCCGTAAATACGCTTGACTCATTACGGTTTCACCCATAGGAAGTCTTCATCTTTCGTCTGTACACAAAAAGTGGAATGAGTGAATCGTTGAATGATTTGTAATTTTCTTACATGCATATACCTAAAAGTATTTCATATTATTTTAATTTCATACATTTATAATGAATATAATATGATATAACTATATTTATATACATATCATTCTAATTAAAAAATATATTTTAATTAATATATTTAAATCACTCTACGTCCATTGACAACAACCACCGCCTAAAATGTGCCCCAAAACTTAGTTTACACCCAATCATTAATCTTTAAATGTTGCTTTAGTATCTAATAGTAATATATAAAATTAACTTGGAAACTTTCTAATTTTTCTAATTTAATATTCTATATCTACCTACATATATTAATATTATAATATCCTGCAATACAAAAAATCTTCAATTTCTTATTTATCTTTTCTGCGTGTGTTATTATGGTATATGTGTGTATGTTATGTATTATTTATACGTGCATATTGTTCGGCGATGCCATGACTTAGTAAATAAAAAAAAAATATATTAATCTGTCTCTGTATATCTGAATATAGCCCACTCACCGCTTAAATTTAAATCAAGATATTTTGGTGTAATATAATTGTCGTGATCACGATAGTATCAACTGCGACTAACAGAATTGGGCTAATTCACACTTAATTTATCTTAATTAATTTATATTTTTCTTTGTTATAGTTTTATTTACTTAATACATTCTAAAATAAATAAACTCAATGAGATTACTAAATAATAACGCAAACATTTTTTGCATAGTATTCAGTGTAATGTGTGTACAATGTACAAAATGTATCCCCTCTCCATATTGGGCAGTCATATCCTACACATCTGCCTAACCTATACCGCTTTCAACCAACTCAAGCCAACTCTTTATTGCTTATATAAGCTGAAATTTGTCTATTCACACTATTCTTCTTAGTTAAAATACCCTCTACCGTTAATATTGGAATAAAGCTACCGGTACAATATTGTTGACCACAGACGTTAATAAGGAATATGTGTGTTCCCTGATGTGTGGAGTATAACCACTAAACCAACCTCAACGTCATGACAGGTCATGGCAGTGCTGGAAATCTCCATTTTCCGAACTTATTTAATTACATTTAATGACAATTTATAAATACTTATTTGCTACTGATATCAATAACTTCAAAGTTCTAAGCGATTTACAATATTAATATTTTCGATATGGCGTCAACTTTTAAATAGAAAAAGTTGACTAGAACTGTACACACATCCCTTGCACAAGTTTAATCGAAAACGTCTCACCCACCCTTGGTTTTTATTGGACGTCGGCGTAATCTACATCTTAGGAGGGTGTTCATTTTGAGCTGCACTACTTATTGAACAAAGATTTAAAATATAATAAAATCAACTAAAATATAATAAATCTAGGCCAAAGTAAATAAATAAATTTTATTATTATGTCATAGATTGATGCAAGATAAAAGTTAAACGTGATATCAATATTGTAAAGTTGTTTATCTTTGAGCATGATTAGAATTGTTTTTTGACATCAAAACCATTAAGTCCACGTATCAATTGAATTAGTCAAAAACATCACTTTTATTTTTTTTATGAATTGCTGTATATCGACAAACAAGCAAACTGCCCACCTTGATGGTGCGATGTTACAGCACATGAGATAAGATTTGCGTACCTTACACTCACTTAACCCAATATTTTCGTATATTATATATAGACTCATCGTTATACCTCTTATTTTTGGGATAATATTATTCCAACCCTTACCTTACATCAAATCTCAATTAATCTTCAGTATTAAAACCCAAATTATGATTCAGTGACAATAACTTAGCAAATAGGTATAAACTAAGAACTCGTAATACAGACAAATATGCTAACTACAATACAAAACTACAATATATCATTAAATGGTAAAAGCCACTTCATTAACTCTGTGTTAATATTTCTCTTGTATACGTGTAATAAAACATTCATATATTATAAATGTTCATTTACACACAAAACAAAAAAGTGTCCTATATTTTATAAACATACGAGTACAGTTATAGAAAGAGTATATACGTGGGATAACAGGATAAAAACCAAGGGTAGAAGGACTCGCTGAACTGTAAGCTGAAGTTATAATATAAATTAAGAATCTACTGTGTTAATATTGATTATAAAAATTTTTTCGCTTTTACAAATGGCAAGTTTCGAAATAAAACTATGAATTATGCAATATGTTGAATAAAACAAACTAAAAGAAAGAAAACTAGTTGAAGTAGGGACAAGTAAGTAGGAATCAATATTATGTAGCAATCTAGGTATATTATATTGCTAAAGGAGATAGTTATCAACCTTTTTTTGATTGTAAATAAATTTCCAAATTAAAAATATTAGCAAAAGTGTCGTAGATCTAGAATGCTAATAATATAAATAAGTTAGAGTGAAAACTCACAGAGGAAAATAAAAAATTGCATCGAGTTTATATATTTTCCCTTGAGAATTTTTGATATCGAACTTTATAACTATTATCTATAGTTATGATCAATTACTGAAATAGACAAAAAAGACAAAGAAAATAGCAAAAAATAAAAACTCCTAAATAAATAAGAAGAATGATTTATTTCCTTTCATTTTGGGCTCAATACTTAAAACACTAGAATGAATATTTCGCTCAAAATAAATCTACATTTTAGTTAGACTATTAACATACTATATGTAATACTAAGGGGCTTAAATATGTAGATTCTTTAATAACTTTCGGCATATTGCACGATACTGCACTAAGATCCAAGATAACTAAAACTTACAGTACGTGTATACTTGCGACGAACATATTGTCGGCAAGTTACACTGAAGTGTCTCTAAAGTCTGAACAGATAAGGTGAAAAGACAACTGAAAGTAGTAGCTTAGAATTATCGGATGTTTTATTTGATATATAACTATTTGGCTTATGGTTATATGTCTTTTAATTTATTTATAATTGTTTAGTAAATGTATGCTGGTTTTGTAATATTAGTAAATTAAGTCATATTTAATTGGTAATTACAGTATAAATATTTAATACTTTTGTTTAACTCGTTTAATTATAAACTTTTATATTTAAAGATTTCATTTAAATTAAACTGAAAGTTTTGCAAAGAACATTATTTCTGCTGCTTTCATAAGCACCCAAACCGCAACTCTTTAAACGCCAAACAATCTCAACTTCTCGAAAACTAAACATAAAGTGAACAATAAAAATATTTAGGAGAAAACCTTGCCAAATATCTCAAGCCATTTTCCAGGGCAATAGCAGGGATTTATATGATTTTCGTCTGACCACGCTGACGTTTGTGATGATTTAGCAAGCAATACTTAATATGGTGCCGAAATGCGCTGTATGAACGTAATCCGATTGGTGAACGATCAAATCTATGACGTTCAATTTCGTGTAGGATCATCATGATTTGCCGACACATAAATGGATACATCACTATTGAAATTATCTTCAGGGAATAGTATAAGAATTATGGTTGTAGCGTCTTTGATAGATCGTTAATGCATTTTTTGTCAACGAAAGAAAGTAAAGTAATATCTATCCTATCCACAAAACAGAACTTCTAATCTTATCAAACCTAATTTTAAATTAATTTAGGTGACGATAATCTCCCAAAAAATAAACGATCTCAAATATTTTATAAAAAAAAAAGGTAGGTACTTATTGTTAGATAATTTTTTTATTATTAGTTTTTTATTATTATTAAAGGTCAATATTAGAATGAAATGCATTTATTTAGATATGGGGGATTAAAAAATATATAGTCAAGTCATCTGTTTATATTATTCGTATATTATTATTTTATTCTTGTTGATACGACAATACAAATATTTTTTATTCCAACATTATTTGGATTTAATAAAGGTCTAACAGTGAAGTGACGACAAAATTAGTGTTTGCTTAGCCAGCAGCATCCAACGACGCCCTAAATTAAGTTGTCAACTAGCTTGTCTAACAACTGTTTGAACACGCCCAACTCACAGGAAACACGAACTCATCGTATGAACTTTGTACATAACGGATATTAAATAATTACCACCTTGCTCCTTACCTTAATGAAAGGTGTATTAATTAAATTTAAGCTGAATATAGTTGTGACAGGTGCGGCTTCCTTCAATAGCTACCGAATTTTCTTGTATCACATGGCGTTTTAGGTTATAACTAGAGGTATATTTTGAAGCAATATCTTCATTTATAAGCTTAAAGGTCCCACATCAATGTTACCTTAGTGCCAGTACATAAGATTTGGTAACATTAATAAAGTAATATTATCATGTTATACATACGATTCACAGCACTAAGCTGCACTACGGGTAACACCTGCAAAAGAATTTAAAACCACCCACAAGACTGACCTTGTCCATGGATCTGCAAGAAGATTTGAATGCAGAAGGTTGTTGTTGGGTATATTTGAGTACAGTGAATACCACATTATGCTTTATTTTTGCACTATAAAATTTATCGCTAATACAAGATTATTTCTAAGATTAAATAATATAGCTTTTCCAATTTACATCCTACTGTATTCTTTATACATAATAATAGAGGCAATGAAAAATGGAAGCTTTAATCTTTGGACAAATACACTTCTCATCAAAAAAATCGAAACACTTCCGTTTTCATTGTTTCTGTCCGAATTTAACACAAAAAAGAATTCATACGATGAAAAAAAAACATAAATGTATAGCTGGCAGTTTGGCCATTACAGTAATAAGCGAAAATTCTAAATTCAAAATTAGAATTTCATTTGTTTATCTTATAAACGAAATGAATCACTGTTTTGAGACAAATGTGTGTTTAGGGTTGGAGTACATTTAGCGTTTAAAAACTAAAAATTGGCGCCTATCCTTAAACTTTTTGTTTTTTATTTCAATACTGTGACTTTGGACGTCTGAAAAAAGGTTATTTTTCTAAAACGTATGGATACTTCGCCCACAGAAGCCGCCCAAGTTGTGGCATTGCTGGATTCTGGCCTTAGTCAGCGTGTTGTGGCTGCAAGACTGCATCTAAGCCTGTCATCTGTTCATAGAGTCTATAAACGTTATCGGGAGACTGGTTTGTTCACGCGCCGTTCAGGATCTGGCAGGAATCGGGTCACTTCTGAGCGAGATGATCGATTTATTGTAACAACTTCTTTAAGAAATCGACGCCTTAACGCTTTTCAACTGCAGCAGCGGCTTCGTGTTGTACGAAGGGTGGCTGTAAGTGACTCTACAATTAGAAGAAGGTTGAAGGATCGTGGACTGGTACCACATAAGCCAGCAAATGGGCCGAAATTAACTGCAGACCATCGAAGAGCGCGCCTTAACTTTGCACGTGAGCACCTAAATTGGTCATACCTACAGTGGAGCAAAGTTCTCTTTTCTGATGAGTGTAAAATTATGCTGTATGGTAACGACGGAAGGAACAAGGTCTACAGAAGAGACGGAGAACGCTATGCACAATGCTGCATTGAAGAAAAGGTCAGCTATGGTGGCGGTTCGTGGACGGTTTGGGGAGGAATCAGCGCCGACGGTAAGACAGAGCTTGCTTTTGTGTCTGGGCCACGTCTGCCTGCACTAAACTGTCATCGGTACGTCGAAGAGTGTCTCGAGCCTCATGTGATGCCCTATGCACATTTTATTGGCAACGGCTTCATATTCATGCACGACAATGCTAGGGCTCACACCGCGGGCGTCGTACGAGATTATCTTAACGAAGTCGATATCTCTATTATGGAATGGCCAGCAAGAAGCCCGGACATGAATCCCATTGAACATCTGTGGGATGAATTAAAGAGACGAATTCGAGCAAGAGATCCTGCCCCAGAAACACTTAGCCAGCTGCAAGATGCAATCCAAGAGGAATGGGACAATATACCACAGCATGTGATCGTGACTCTCATCCGATCGATGAAGAACCGTATGGAAGCAGTAATTAGAGCTCGGGGAGGGAATACAAGTTATTAAATAAACGTTTTTTAGCTTTTTTTTTCATTTACGTGTGTTGTTTTATCCATTTCCTTTATACTCCATACGGAATAAAAATGACTCATTTAACAAAATACAAAACCTATGAAAAATTCATTTAAATTTAGAACATTAACATTAAGATTTGATAAGCTCATATTACTCACTATTAAACGACATTTAACATTTATTCCTAAATGTACACATTTTTCTGATAATCCTGACAAAACGTAAACTTGCAAGGTGTTTCGATTTTTTTGATGAGAAGTGTATATATTGGTATTTATATTTCTTTCTTTCTTCTTTCAATTCTTCCCTTAAACAAATCATTGTTCTCAACTAATTCAAAAATACTTATACTTACTCACTGTTTATTTTAAACTCCTTCTAAACTGTACCAGAAGTGTAAAGCTACGAGTATATTTTCTGTATCTTCACATGGAACGTTTTGCGCTGCCAGTAGTCAGCAATCTTTATTATATCGTCGGTCTACCTTACAAAAGGCACACTAAAGATATTTTTCTTGGCATATTCTTACCACTCGAGGAGTTTTCCACCCTGACAGTTAGCGATGTGCACTGCTCACTGCTAAATAACGGAACACAATTCTTTCGGTTATGGTGGCGACCCAGGTTGTTGTGGCTATCATCATTTCTGTACCGATTACACGCGGAACCTGGTTTGAGTGGTTGCTACATAAGAAATCTACATAATTTTGGTCTTTTCAATATTTATCATAAAACCTTAAAAAAAATTAAACGAAGGTCTTTAAATATTGTAATCAAGTACTGATGTACTAATGATCTTAGTCAAGACTACGATATCATTAACGCAACAAAGTTATTTTCAGTGTTTAGTTTAATTAAAATATAATTTCCAACATTACTATTTTTATTCTAAATATCATAAATGTGCTCAAAATATTAATAAATGAGGTCGATCATCGATATAATAAGATTCTGTACTTGATATGTGTTCCATACATAAAACGTCAAACTTATCAGGAACTTTAAGCTAGCTTTACGTATTAAATATATGTAACATTAGACCGGTCAGGTAACTTGATCACACTAATTCTGTATTTTATGGAAATGAAGACAATCATAACACTATCTAACACTATCTTAATGATAAAGAAGCCCTTGTTAATATAAAATATGGGTAAATAATTGTACTTTAACTTCAAATCTCATTGAGGTGCGGAATGACAATCAATTTCATTTGTATAATTTACATACATTAGTTTTATTAGACAATGTTAATGAAGCGAAACATTAATGAATTTTAAAAGCCGTCGTTGACTAAAAATACTTAACAACAAAACAATAGAAATATTTAAGATATACTATGTGTCATTACTCGCTAAGTGTACTAAATAAAAAGAGAACAATCTTAATAAAATGAATAATAAAATTGGCATTTCAGTTATCCACAGTGGTGATAGAGGATACATTTATCTTTTCTATTTGCAGTATTTAAGTAGAAAAGTTTCAGATCAGCATTTTACACATGCGTATAAACTCTCTTTCGGAAGCGAAATGCTTCTTCTATCACACACGCAACTCGTACTAACGTTACCGCGCTTATAAGCTTGTATTAAGACGAGGCGCAAGAGACGCTTACTTATACGCTTCACATGTCCTGTCATAAGTCTTGATATAACTATAGTTAACAACCTGTATATTTTTCATCTTTTTCACAGTCGGCAAATAAGTATTACACAAATAACAAACTTTCTTCATCAGAATCTGTTAATAGTTTATGCTTTGTGCTGTAACTTCTTGATGGAACTCCATATTATGATCTTAATAAAACACTACTTTTCACTAGTTCCACTACTATATAGTAGTAATAGTAATAGTAGTGGAACTAGTGAAAAGTAGTGTTTTATTAAGATCAGAATCTGTTAACTTGTGTGGAGAAAAGCAATATTTTACATGGTGAACTTATTTATTAATTGAGATTATAACTTTATTAAGAGAGATATTACAGCGCATTAAGAAATTAGGCAGACGGTCGGATGACCAAAGAGAGAAAGTGGCGTCATAAAGCATACAAGTCTAAAATAAACAATCAAGGCGCGAAATTTAAATATACAATTGATTCTTTATTTTAACAAAAGTGAAACTTCATAGTTTTATTATCATTAAGTATTTAAAGTTTATAATACATTGATAATACTCTCCGTAAAGTTAGGCAGAGGTGAAATAAACATCCACACTTTGCCACTTTGTTTTAAGACCCAATATTATAAGAAAGCCGACTATAGCAACTGTATGACACCTCATAGAGATATAATTACGATAAATGCATCCACGGGTAGAAAAGAAGTTGTGTAGTGTTTATCTGTCACTTAAAAAACGTTAACGACATTTAATCTTACTTTTAAGTGCTCTACTTCCGAGACATGGAGGTTCCTTAGAAGATGATACAAGAAACTAATAATAAATAAACCATACATTATATTTTGCACTTAACTATACTGTTGATAAATGATGTAGCTTATCAACCTTAGTTAGGATATTGTAGCTTAAGTGGTCCGCACAATTCGGCTTCATAGAAATAACCTCCCGCACACTTTCCGATTGTGAAATAGGTCTTCCAGAAGGGAGTTAATAGGCATGTCAATGTTCGACAATGCGTTTGTGATACATCTGGCGTTGCAGCTGGTACATTAATCATCAAGTCATTTTCCAAATTGACGACTCTGTATCTATTTAATACAGGGAAAAAAAAGCCCTTGCTGAGTTTCTTGCCGGTTCTTCTCAGTACAAGGTCTCCCGCCGTAGATTTGCGAACCGATGGCGTAGCTTTTCGACATTCACAAGTGCTTGTAACAGCCCAGACTGAATAAATGATTTTGAATTTGAATTTGAATCGCTTAGAATAAGGCAGGCTGTTAGACTTTTTGCTTTTGATCTAGTCATTTTGAAACAATTTATATATTTAATAATAACCATACAGTACTGCATTTGCGTCTACGTTGCGCAGCTAACTTTCCAACAGTGTCTTCCGAACCACATTTGTAATCAATATGATAAAATTTACAACTCGATCAAAAATCATGGTCGTAACTCACGTATTCGTAATAGTATAATCATTTATTAACTTTCCAATACGATTCAAAATAGTCTGCAATAAGCTCCTGAGACGTTCGACAGGGGGCTTATTGAAATACCTCTTAATATAATGGCTTGATTCTAAAAGCCTGTTTGTTGAGACAACACTCTACTGGCTTTTAAGGTTATTGAAAGAAATCTATCGAGTTTGCTTCAAACCGAAGATCCATATAGAATTAAGTCGTCCGAAGTCTACTCTTTTTTTACCCATTCCGTACCCATAGGTTATAAACCTTTAAGGAGACTTTATTTCTAAGGAACATAATATGCTAAAAATAAATTCAAATTAAGTCCTAAGTTCAAATTAGACAGTGATGACACTATGTGGGTGCAATAGCACTACCCCTTTCTAACTGTACTCAATCAGCGATAAGGTAGATTTTTGTATACGTCTTAAATTAGTAGTGAACTTTTAATATTTTTTATACTTTAAAAATGTTTGGAAAAGTTAATTACACTCGAATTAGTAAAATGTGATTAGCTAGTGCTCGGAATAGGTAGTTTAATTTTATGTACTTGCAGAAAGAAAGTCAATGTAAGCGTAACGCGGATAAACCTAAAATTTTCTGTTTTTATTTGCTACTCGTTTCTTTACGCTTTTATTGTAAAATTTTATGTTTATAACTTATTATTAAAACAATAAGCTAAAAGATGAAAAACTATTTTGAAAGTTCAATATAATACTTTAAAAATCTCTGAAAATAGTAAGTTCCTAGGCATATCCATACTATTGATGTGACAAAATCGCAAGTACATAAAATCAAACTACCTATTCCGAGCACTAGTTATAACTACTCACTAAATTTAAAAATAAGTACTATGCAATTCGTATAGTTACGGATAAAGCTTAGGCAGAAAATGTAATCTTTTAGAAAAAATTCAATGTCACGTACCTGGCGTAACAAGGTTTTATGATTTTTAATTTGAAAGATCCTGGTATGTTAGACAATGTACTGTTATATGTCAAAACAAAAGACACATAATTATTCAAATGTTAAAAATAAATAAGTATAATGTGTGGGCGATCGTTAGCTCGTTATCAGTTATCACAACTGAAATTGCGATCTATTAATAGAAAAAGTCATACAACTTAGTTTTTTTTTTCAGCTTGTGATACATTTGGTATTAATTTATGTTACAACGGGGCTTTTATATGTACACAAACGAAAATCCCCGTTAGAATAAGACTTAAAAAATTAGTTAGGGGGTGTGAATTTCTATAAAATCAATTATCAAATTATTTTAATTTAAAGCATTATTTGGTCGTTTATACGAAAACAAGATCTTTTTTATTATATATTAATAATCATACAATTAAATATTGTAAAAATATTACGAAATCTCTAACATTTATAAACTTTACGTCAATGGTTGCTGACGTAGAAAATATACATGTGGTAAATATTTGTAATTTCCGCTCTCTATAGAAAAAATGTAAAGTATATCTATATTAAGCCCGAGTGTTCAGGCCTTAGAAACGATTTACTCAAATGTACCCTTATATCTCTGTCATTTGAGCATAGTTTGGTCTTCAACGACTTCTATGTAAGGGTTTGAATGCCTTGCTCTATTGACACATATCTTACCAACGCAGAATGTGGTAAGTTGTTACATAAACCAAAAGGGGAAGGTCTGGTAAAATAATCTCCACACCATTCTGTTCCAAGTCGAAAGTTTGGACTATTGTCGTTTGCCAGATCTGACAAATTTAGATATTCTACAAAATATCATTCTAAGTTAGTTAATTGCTCAATTACCCACTATAACAAAAATATTATTAATAGTATTAGGTTAAAAGATCAAATTATGCTAAAAAATATAGTGTTTGAATGTCTACAATTTACGATGATTTTGGTTTTGTAGTCATTCGTGTATATAGTACGAGTACTATGAAATTTTCATATTAGTATTTAGAAGTCCTAAGTAACTTTTTTAAAAACAATACATAATACCTACGTTGTATTTACGTTGACCAATTTTAATCTAACTATCGTAATATTGTCATCATAAGCTTAACAAAATACATCTGATTCATTTCATGTGGGTGTTCATAAGCATTTCTAGTAGCAAATACACTAAAGACAAAGCGAGTAAAGGGACCACCAAAAGGTTCCCAACATTGTTCTTTGACATACCAACTCGAGGTTAAAGGCCGAAATATTTATAGAAAGACATGAGCTTTAGTTATTTCAGTTTATTTTTAACATATGACAAGAAAGCTCTTGGCCTTCATATCACCTGGTAGTAAGTGTATCTGATATTAAACCGAAGGCATCAGCAAGCTTTATCTGGATTTTGCAATACCTTTGGAACTAACTATCCCACCTCTAATTGTCGAAACAAGACAATGCTATCAAATGTTATTAGGTTATGGCGGCAAGTTTAGGTTGATCTACGGCAGTCGTTAGACTCTACGAACTATCTGATCTACGCCAGCTCTTCTACAGTTCAATACCTGATCCCTCATCTCACATAGAATCAGTTTCAAATCTAAATATTTATTTAATATTTAACTTTGCTGTAAAAATAATTTCTTTCATTATATCTAATGAATTCAGTTTTTCACTATATAATGTTGTTAGATATATATTTTAAATAAGCTTAATAATGTAATGGCATAAAGTATCGTATTTAAATTACAACTAAAATTATAGGAAAGTCCTTGATAATCGTAATTATAAAATTAAAATACAATTTCTGAATTAACCACCCACACTGTCTAATTTGCTGTGATTATCTTATGAAAAAAAATGGAATTAGAAATACTAGCAATTAAATAAATAAAATTACTAATTAAAATCCCACTACTGTCGACGTAGTAATTCAATTACTGATTCATTTATGATCCTAATTAATTGAAATTAAAGTTTCATTAAGATGATGTATGCGTCTTTGTGGTATCAACGGAGATCAGCATCTTTGTCATAATTTTTTTATATACATACAAATCTAAGAGTAATTGGCCTATAAATTAAATTTTATATTTTCTTTGATGGTGGTAGTTAAAGAAATCAGTTGACTCTTTGTAGACCATATCTAAAAAGTAGGATGACTTCTGGCATGGAACCTTCGAACTTCGACATATACGGATCCTATATAGATATTTCCGTGTTGATTTAACTATTTAGCTTGTATAGTCTACAATACATGGTCCAATATATAGAGCCCCCTTGCATGTTCTACATAATTTGGACTTGGCGCGACCCATCTTATGCAGCATAACTCTAGTGCTAAAGTCAAGGCACCTAATGCTAAATGAGGCTGGGGTTTGCTGAAGCTTAGTGTGGATTTGAGCTAGTTTTCTATGTCTATTTTGTATGAAAAATTTGCATGCGTCAATCCTGTTTGATCGACTCACTTTTTTAGGTGACTCTACTGTGACTCTTAGACCTGATGCAATGGAAAACATTTCAAAATTTGATTTTAATTGCTTTCTGATTTTAATCTGATTTTTATTCTCATACCGAATTGCATTAAAGCATAGCTAGCGGTTCTTTCAGAATTTCTCGCAGAGAAAACGTATTTTCCCATAGAAAAATATTGGTTGGAGTTTTCAAACGATCCTTTTATCAAATTTCTTCAAAATCGGTTCAGTAATTTCTGAGGCTATCAAAATTACCCCTTCATCTTTTTTAGTGACTGATGTTCTTTCTATACATACTTTCTTTCGCATTGAAAAATGTCCTTTCTTAAGCTCTGGAATGTCTATATATTAAACTTCAGCATAAAAGCGCGACAAATAAACTGACAAATTTACTGTCGGGTTTATAATATCTGTTTATATAATATCGATTTATTATTTAATTACAGCTGTAAAGCTTATTTTTAAAGTAAGAAAAAGTCGCATTAATGTTAAAAAATTAAGTTTATTTATATTAGAACAACGGAAATGAAATTAATTTTCTTGAAAAATGTAATAAATTTGGAAAATTAAAACAACGCAAGCAAATTTATCAAATTAAATTAAAAAATATTTTGAGTCTTTTTTTTATTTAATACCAATAATAATTCCAATGGAACTTGTATTAAATTGTACAATACGAGGACGTAAATAACAAATATGAACTTGTTGCTTAAGTGATTTTAAATTTCACCGCTTCGTACTTCGTACCGCCTTACGAAACATTTGACAATAATAGTCGATAAATAACACCACCCGTCATGAAACGGAACGTATGAAATCACTAAGCATTTAGTACACTAAAGATCACAATTATGTGGCATTTGATAAGATGATAAGCTTAAAAAACAAAATATCTGGTAAGAAAAATTATTACAGTTAAGATTGCATTTAAAATAATATACTGAAAATCATGCTGATATCGGAAACCAAAAATACAATTGAGTCATAAAAAGTATCCAAATATTTTTTATTGATAAATTTGTTTTCACTTTGTATATTGTAAATGTAAACAATATTAAGCAACACATCTCTCTCATATCTAAAAAAAATAAAATGCTAACATATTTTTGCAACTTTTATAAAATAAAACAATATATTAGTTATAAATCATAGATTCCAGTCCCCTTTGTTTTACCTTTTTCTGTTGCAATGCAACAGTGCAACAGGTTTGAAGAGCAAATTACTGAATACTACCTAGTGATTTGAATGAATATATAATGTACAAGTTTACATCTTATATCACAAGTTGGCAACGTACATTTTAGATCTTGTGGATTTGGAAATTTGCTACGAATACAAAAGAAACTACATGTACTATAGGTGACTATAATGACTTAATATCAGTAGGCAGTTTGCTTTTTTTTTTCAATATACTACTACAAAAATATCTAAATAAACACAGCGCAATTCATTATTAAACACATTTTGCTAGCAACGTGCCTAATACTATTGGTAGGTACTTTTCTTATTCCGATCTTAGAAGTAATATGTTATTTTAGCTCGCTGTTGTATTTCCACTGCTTACTCATAACAAGGTATATTAATTACACCTGGAGACGCGAAATTCTAGGGACCGACTAAACGGAAGGAAGGTGGCTCCATCCGCTCACAATCACAAGTTTATTTCCTATGGGAATGAAGTTTCTGTTTGTTTACAAACTGTCAGCAGTTCTCTTCTGATCTCATATTGTACAAGTCCATGCCCCAGGTAGGCGTCGATTTTCTATTGTCTCAGTTTTTTTTTGCTTTGTAAGTTAGTTTATTTATCTTCGAGCGCAAAAAGGTAACATTAAGTTTGAGTCATTCATTTAATAATTATAATTTATCTGTGAAGTACTATCAACATTATTTGAATTATTAGCTTTTCTTCTAAGAAGAAAAGTAATATTTAAAAATATAATTATATCCAATATTAACAGTATCAAATTTTTATAGCAAAAATTTCAAAATTCAAGAACTCAATGTCATGGATCACATGCAATGACAAGTCATGTGCGTTTTTATCCGTACGAAAGTGCAAATATAGAGTAGAGTCAGTAACTACAGCTTTGTGACAACGTGACTTACAATGCATGGCGCCCATCAAGATCTTAAGAAGGTCTCTTGTACAGTTGATTGCAGTCTTTGAGCGAAGAACCCTCCAAAAGCGTGTATGAAAGAAGGAGCAAGTAGAAATTAGCCAACAAAGCAATCCTATTTCACGTATTAGGAATAGAAATTATAGACAAGACAAATTATATATCTTATGATGAGAATAAAGTTTGAACTACATATTGATTACAAATATAAAATGAACTAAGTATTTCTACGAAATAAAAATAATCTTCTCTGTCTTAATTACTTTTAAAGCACTTATATAAAATCTAAAACAAAATGTGACACTCTCGTTTAATTCCTTCATTTGTACGAATTGTTAGTGAGTTGGCGAGTTATTCTATTATTACGTGTTCATTAAATTGTGTTTAGGCGTAATTAACATTTACACAGCAAACTGTTTAGCGTATTATTCTATTGTGTGTTGTACGTTAAATTGTATCTGAATAAAGTGTAATTATTTCATTAAAATAATCATATCGGCCGGGCTTGTAATTATTATTCTTATATTTATTTGTGTCCTTATTAGAGTAAGAATCTCTAATATTCAATACAAAATTTAATTATAAATGTAACAGGGGCTTAATTTGATTTAGAAATTAAACATGTATATTTTTTATATTATTTATAGTCCTTAAAATATAGCTTTATCTCTGTGACAGCTGTTACTAAAATCACGCCCATGAAGTACTGATTTTCGTACTAGCACACACAGAAACTGTCAATGTAGAATGATGATGTAATGGGCATGTCAACCTAATAAGTGATGCGATGAATCATCATAAACGCAAAATATATACTTTCGATTTTGTAAATAAAACTTTTTGTAAATGGTCGGGTTTACAATATTATTATTACATTTTGGTGGGTAGCTGGCAAAGTGTATATACGTAAATTATCAGTTGCTCTGTAAATTATTTTAATTTATTGTTGATAAATAAAATATATATGTTATAAAATATTACCTTCCATGCCAGTTTGACTCAAAAAACTAATTTCACTCACTTTTATTCTACACAATAATGAATAACACACCTAAATCACTACTTGAAAACTTCAATGAACTTTCAAATACATTTAATGAAAGAATGTCTGAGTTTGAGACAAGGATGCAGCACTCAAGCTCTGAGGAATCTACAAAAACAGTTAAGTCCTTAGCCGCAGATTACTTCACTTTTAAAACATTTGTTTGGAAAGCACTTGGTTTGCTCAAGTCACAAATTGAAACAATGGCACTTGGTACGATCGTCTTGATGCACAATCCCGTAGAAAAAATCTACTGTTTCATGGAATCGATGAGGATGCTGACGAGGACTGTTTAAGTAAGCTGCTTCATGTGTTGGCCGATAAAATGCATTTGTCAAGTTGGGTACAGCTGCAGTTGAGGTGTGCCATAGACTGGGTCCTAATAACAAGATACATCTCGGCCTATTTTGGTTCGATTTACTACCGTTCAGCAACGCAGTACAGTTTGGAATAAGAAAGTATCACTCAAAGGCTCAAAAATAATGGTAACAGAATTCTTGACAAAATCTCGACAAGAACTGTTTGTTGCAGCACGCAAGCATTTTGGAATGAAAAAGTGTTGGACATCCGAAGGTACTGTTGTTATCCTGCTTCATAATGGTATTCGTAAGAAAGTTTATAGCTCAGTCGAACTTCAGCAGCTTATTAAAGAAAATCCCAATAGCAGTTCCTAACAATTAAATCTTTTATGTTCTTTTTAAACTAAATTGTACTCTGCTATAGTTAAAGTACACTTAGAAACTGCACTTGCACTTGGGTCACTATTGACATAGTCTGAGATATCAATTCATGTTCGTATCTACCTATTATAGTGTTAGTGTTATAAGGCATTCGGTGCAATCGGCTAGCTTCTGTATCAAATGTAAATTTCCTTGCAGTTTTCTAAGGGTAGGTAGCACTATTATAATTCAATATTAAGTAGGTAGATTTGTAATTTTAAGTAAAACCCACCTTAACATACCACCTATTTGTTTTGTTGCGAGCATGATTTGACGTATCTGTTTGACATTGATGTGTACATTTTGCGTAATATAAGAAAGCAAAGGAATTAAGTTTTATACTTTCATTGTTTAGATTAATATTTCTGTATCTTTTTTTTTTGGTAGGTTGTTTAAGCAATTTTTAGATTATGAATAATTTTTAAATGTATTTCTTTTTTAAGGTTATGTGGGTGTGTTGATTTCAATTTGTAATTGTCCTTTTTTTATCTATTTCTTTGAGTCAACCTATAGCATTGGATGGTTTCGCTTGGTGTATATTTATATATTTTTAAATCATTGTGTTTATTAAATTATCTATATTTATACATATATCATATATATTTAACGATATAAGTTATATTATATATCTATTTAGTATATACAGTTGTTATTTTATATATTAAATTATTATTATGTCAGTACATGATGTATATTTTTCTTGTTCTTCTGATGAATACGAAAGTGCGGATGATAATGAATCTCTGCTAGACTATAAACCTTTAGAAAATAAACTGATGGACACTTTTGGAAAACACTCCAAATACCTATCCTTGGTGCACATTAATGCACAGAGTATACCTGCTCATCACACAGACCTTCTGAAGTCTTTTAGCGACGGCGTTGTCGATGGTATTCTTGTCACGGAGACATGGCTTAAACCTACGCTTCCATCAACCAGCTACTCTATTCCTGGTTATAAATTGTATCGCAATGATCGTACAGGCGTGGGTGGTGGGGGTGTAGGTGTATATCTTCGTGCCCATATACCTGCTTCCGTCATACTGTGTTCAGCTTCTCAGTACAGAAATACACTGGAATATATATTTTTGGAAATTATAGTTCATCATAAAAAGATTCTTCTTGGGGCAGTTTACAGTCAAACGAACACGTCGACTTTTTCAAGGACTTTCATTCGGCACTTGAGAATGTGGTTACTGAGTATGAAAATATAATCTTAATGGGAGATTTCAATACATGCTTATTGAAAAATGAGTCTAGGGCAGGAAAGCTATTAAGTCTTCTCACGTCCTTAAATCTTAGTATATTACCATTGACATCTCCTACTCATTATTTTCCCAATTCTAAGCCTTCACAAATAGATCATATTATAGTTTCTAAGCCAAATTTATCTATTTGTCACGGACAAATGACAGCGCCTTTCTCTCATCATGATCTATTATATCTTTCATACAGAGTGCGTCCACCTAAAGCTGTTCGTAAAACAATGCCACTGCGCGACTTTAAGCATATGGATCTAGACCGCTTGAGGGAGGATGTGAGGGGTGTAGACTGGACTGCTGTTTTTGAATCTAAAAACATTGACGAAATGGTTGATTTCTTCACTACGCAATTGATTGGGCTATATAATACTCACGCACCTCTTAAGTCAGTGCGTATCAAACATTTTCCTTCTCCATGGTTAACTGACGATATCAGGAAGCAATGGCAGAACGCGATAGGATCAAGAGTCGTTGCAAGAAGTCTCCATCCCAGATCAACCTTGATCTATATAAACAACATCGTAACACCTGTAACAAACTATGTCGTGATGCCAAGCGTAGCTACATCCATAACAAAATAGAAAGTCTGGGACAAAATAAAGTTTGGAATTTTCTCCAGTCGTTAGGTGTAGGGAAGCACGCGGAGGTTTCTTCTAGCCCCGTGGATATCAATAACTTAAACTCATTTCTCCACGCCTCCCATCGCATTAGATCTACCAACTAAAATGGCTACTCTTGCTTCACTAAAAAGTCTTCCCACACTCGACTATCCTCCTTTTAAGTTTACTGAAGTTTCGGATGATGCCGTTCGAAGGAGTATCCTCTCCATTTCCACAAAGTCAATTGGTAGTGATGGCCTCAGCTTGGATATGTTGCTTCCGGTGCTGGATGACATTCTGGCAGTTATTACACACATTATAAACTTTTCGCTCTCCCAGAATGTTTTCCCAGCAAGCTGGAAGAAGGCATATGTCATTCCACTCCCAAAAGTCTCTAATCCCGTATCCCCATCCCAATATCGTCCTATATCTATTCTTCCAATATTATCCAAGGTTCTTGAATCGGTTGCTCATAAGCAGCTCTATTCATTCCTCGACTCCAACTACCTTCTCTGTCCCTTCCAGTCTGGCTTCCGACCATCTCACGGTACAGTTGGTGCTTTGCTGAACGTTACTGAAGACGTTCGGTTAGCTATGGATAACACCAAGCTCACGATCTTAGTTCTGTTGGATTTCAGTAATGCATTTAACTGTGTTGACTTCGATATTCTCCTTGCAACCCTCCGTTCGGCAAATATTTCGAAGGCTTCACTTGATTGGTTTTCTTCTTACCTGTATGGTCGTCAACAAAGCGTTAGGCTTAATGACATCTCATCTTCTTGGTCTAATTTAACAGCTGGTGTTCCTCAGGGAGGTGTTTTGTCCCCTTTACTCTTTTCTATATTTATAAACAATATTTCTTCTATTATCACTTCCTCTTTCCACCTTTACGCTGATGACCTGCAGCTGTACAGGCACTTCGAAACTTCAAACGTTTCGGAGGCTATTTCTGCAATCAATGCTGATCTTTATGTAATTAACAAATGGGCAACATCTTTTGGACTTATTATTAATCCTAACAAATCACAAGCTATGATTATGGGTAGCAGCAGACTGAGGACTAAATTAAACATGGAATCGGTCCCTTGTGTCATATATAATAGTGTAGTAATCAAATATTCCAATACCGTAAAAAACCTAGGTCTCATAATGGACTGTAACATGACCTGGGCTGCACACATAATGAAATTAGTAGGCGAATGCATCATTCTTTTCACTCTCTCAAGCGGCTCCAATATTTCCTCCCGTTCAAAACAAAGATTATGCTAGCGCAATCCTTACTACTTCCCATTCTCGATTACGCAGACGTCTGCTATTTAGACGCAACAGAAGAGTCGTTAAACAAATTGGAACGCCTGCAGAATCTAGCCATTCGTTTCATCTTTGGTCTTCGTAAATATGACCATGTCTCCCAATTCCGAACGCAACTAAAGTGGCTTCCTATTCGGCTTCGGCGTAATGTGCACATCCTTTCTTTTCTTTACAAAATTTTGAAGGATCCCCAAACTCCTGCTTATCTCCGCTCCCGCTTCCAATTGTTACCTCCTCCTAACCGTCCTAAACGTTCTTGTATAACATGAATGCTTGAGCTTCCCGTTACTAACTCCCGTTTCTTCTTTCACTCGTTCTCCGTTCATACCGCTCAACTTTGGAATAAACTGCCAACTAATATACAAAACTGTCCATCCATATTTTCGTTCAAACGTCAGCTTAAAAATTATTACCTTTCGCAAGTCAACACATAGGTAACGCATGTCATTATATTTCCAACTCCATCGTTTTGTACTGATCTGTAATTTTTTTATATTATCTTATTTATTATTATTTATGTAATGTATGTAAATATCTATTAACATTTATATATTTGTGTTTAATATTTATGTATTAATAATTATGTATGTATTATATCTATTATTATATATGTAAGTATGTATATACTGTATAGGTGTTATCTTTTAGATATACATATTGTTAAAATAAATATTTAATTAAAAATTAATACTAGATTTGAATACACTTGAGTCATCTCACCATTCTACTACTTCCACTACTTAGGGCTGACTGGAAGAAATCTCTTTTAGAGATAAGTCCACCTTTTGTTTACTTTAGTCTTAATAACAATATGATTGATTGTACAATAAAGTGTATAAATAAATAAATAAATAAATAAATAAATAAATTATTTGCGTACTACGAATCTGCATTTTTGTGTACTTTTAAATAAATAAATATATGACATGTATTCGACAACTAAAGACATTAATATACAAAACATAGACAAAATAAAAATTTAAAAGCACAAGTATTTATCAAAACAATATGCCAGTTCGGCACACTTATTTTAAAATAAATTTATAATATAATTTTATTGTTTATTTTGTACTATACTTGATGGAAATAACATGTAGTAACTACTAAAAGGTGCGGTAGACTATTAATGGACGACGATTAGCAACGAGACGTTCGATTTGATAATATTAATGAAAACGATTTAATCATACATTTATAAGATTGTTCAAGTGATTCGGAAACTGACTATGTGGATTTAGGGTGTACTCCTTTGAGAGAATAAATGGATTTTATAAAAATAATTCGTTTCATTTAGTATCGTATGTAATTTAATATATCTAATATATATAAATCTCATGTCACAATGTTTGTGCTCAATGAACTCCTAAACTACTTAACCGATTATAATAAAATTCGCACACCATGTGCAGTTCGATCCAACTTGAGAGATAGGATAGTTTAAATCTCAAATTATCGTTGCAATTTTTATTTATTGCTAATTATTTTGCTGTTATTATTTGACAGTCACATTATCTGTTAACTCCAAATGATTCTAACAGATGTCGATACCTTTCGACTGGGTTGAGTAAGTAATCAATAGATGGCGCTGCTATGATAAATTTAATATTATAAAACGTTTACAGGTTTTTTGCAGTGTATTTAGTATCTGCAATTTGTACCCGTGCGAAGTCGGGGCGGGTCGCTAGTATAACTATATATAATAACTATGTTACATTACCATCAATAATAGTAAGAACTTTTATCCTTACAATCCTAGAAATATCTGTTTGACATATCGTATGTTACAGAGATCAAGCTAGCTTTTATAGACTATAGAAATGAAATAGGAGTGTACGCTCCGTACACGCCTAAACTCTGTTTCGGGGAAATAAATAAAATTAAGGATGCAGAGTCAATTAAGTTCACGTCAAAGCAGTCAATCAATGTTATTGAGAAATGCATAAAATTATTATTTATCAATTTTTTTTTAGATCTATTGAATGGTATATATTAAATTTGGGTTTTGATCAATCAATCATCTTTGTATTGTTCCATACGTCTGTCCGTGAACAATCTTACAGATTCAGAGAAATGTCTGATAAAGTTGATAATGCCCGTTAAATCATTAAATATGTCGCTTATTGAACATCTGGAAGTTTTTGAATATATATGAAGTACTTTTTGATGTAACAGCTATAATAAGAATATAATGCTTGTGTATTATATTGAAATTTAATAAAACAATTATTATATGATTTCTTAATTGTCTTCTATATAGATCTAGTATAACATTAATATTGTATTCACCAAAGTTACATCTAAATAAATATTTCATATTATATTGGTATTATTCCATTTCCATTCATTATAACTTATAAAATATAACGTTTGTAATTAACATCTGTTGATCTACTTTTTAAAACAATGAATAATTGAAGAAGATAATGGATTTGAAATATATAATCACCGTTCATTACCAAACAATCAAACTACCCTGACAGTGGCAACAGCTTCGTTTCCTATTACACTGTTATTTAAGAAGTATTTTCCTAAATATCGTATCCGAGTTCTTGATAATTTATCATAATGTGTAATTGCTTTGATTTTCTGATAATTTATCATAACTTTCAAATGCTTTTATAAATATCTTATACGCGGAGCAACATGTCTGACTTTACATGTTGACCTTGATTCTTACCGACTTTTATTTGCCCGTAATCGCGGTTGATTTCGTACTGCAAATGTAAGCCTGACGTGTAGCTGACCTTGACTCTTTTAACAGTAATGAAGGTTTTCGTAGTGTCAATATAACACATGCAAGGTAATAGCAAAACTAGTGCTCCAATCCTGAAGACTTATATCAAGACTGCATTGTCTACTTTAAAATATTGACAACTAAGGAGGAAACGCTTCTAAGGTTACATCGAGACAACTTATTGCCATTTTTGATAAAATGATTCTTCTAAATATTAAAGCACTTATTGTTGTATTTCTTACAAGTATTTCAATTCAATACGATCAGTAGTTTAAACCAATTTCTTTGTATTTAGATTTCGAATATTTTCACTTATTTCTTATCCGGAATTATATATTGCAATAATTAACATAAAGCTTATTCCATGTCATCAAATAGGAGCTGACATTCAAGGGGCTCGTGAAGCTAACATACATAACTTTAGTTGTTATTGAAGATGACTACAATTGAAGACTATTCATTAACATGCTTTAATGTTTAAAGGCTGCTTTAAAGGCTTTTGATACTACGGTTATATGCTATGCAATAAGTAAATAATTTCAAATTTCATACCGACTACACATTGGGCAATGTCTGGTAAATAGCATTGCTGTAAAAATTACTGTTTAAAAAACTACTATTAATTGAATGCTTATGGTTATGACTTGACTTTTACAGCAACGCCTTGGTCAATGTTGGAAAAGACAAGAGCTATGGTAGGTCTTCGGCTTACAATAGACAATTACTTTGACTTCTTACAGACAATATACTTTACTTTCATCAAACTAATTAAAGTGTTCTTGGAAAGGTTTAATTTAATGGTTAGTAAAACACTCACTGCTCACCTACAAGATTGATGGTAAATGGAGACAGGTAACTACACTTTTTCCCCGAGCAACAGGCTAATAAATTACCAGCACATTGATCGCGATGAGCTAATGATTGTCTGTCCGCGCTTGACTGATGTCTTGTGCGTGCTGCTCGCTCTTTTTCGTGTTTGTAGTATTTTCAAGCGACATTTCAACCATTCTATACAATATATTTTTAAACTGTATCTAAGAACGTCCGGTTGACTCCCGCTTGTGTACTATTTGCTAAAAATGTGCCACATTTTCTCAGACATTTTAATAATGAAAGGCATCTTACATAATACATAAACTTTTACATATGTCCATGCACACCTGTTGGTGCTTTTCGCATTTTCTTTTAGATTTACTAGTTCATATGATTAAATAATAGTATTGCGGGATAAATTAGATAAAATCTTGACTCTCTTTAAATGTCAATAATTCCAAAAAAATAGTCTAGAAATTCACCGATTATTTTAATATATAATTTTCGTAAGAATTCTCCAAATAAATTACGAAACACGAACAGAACTTTATTGCAAGATTTTAGATGCAATTACGTATATGTTTTTCATATTGCAGAATTCTTGAAGTCATTAAGGGACAGAATAAACTACTTATCCAAATATGCGCAACTGAAATGCCACTCACGAAACGTGGGTATTGGAAAAATTTACCTTTCAATCAAATATTGAATCGTATCCAATTGTTTTAAGTATATTTATTATTGATTTTGTGTTTAGTATACAAGCCACGTTGTTCTTTATTTTAAACATTTACATAAAGCCACCATTTTGCTTAGAATTTCCATAAAATGGTCGTGCCGATTAAATTTAATATTTAAAATATACATAGACTTTTGGTATTATTTTCCAAACAGGATTCAGTGAACAAAAAGAAAGAGTATGGTGTAATCAAATTTGAAACATAATTGTTATAGGCCCATTTATATAGTGCTTATACATAATGATCATGATAATCGCTGAAGACCTACTACCTTACTACCTTAGCGACTTCTTGATATTTTTAAAGTGGAGACTAATGAAATCAATCTCCTTCCTACGGAGATTTTCGCAGATAACACAAGAGTGTTTTAAGCGCCTGTATCCCTGGAATTGCAAAATTAGACGTTGGTTTAGCAAAAAATGTTCAATTCAAATGTCAAAGAGCACTATTTTTTAAGCAGAATCTCTTGATGTATATATTTCTGATTCTGATACGTATGCATGCTCAGCCTTGCATTAGTCTTGTTTTATGTATTTATTGATTTCGAACCTGGGTTCGTAGTCAATAAATGCAGTCGGCTGATGGTTTTCTCTTTGATAAGTCATGTATCACGTCCGTACAGATAGAGGTGCTGACTTGACAATGGAGCCAGACTGCTTTTAATACGGCCAGTGATTACAGTTGATTGTATGTTGCTGATTGTACGTTGCTTGTACTACGAGTATATTTATGCCTCTACATTAGTCTCAGCTCCTTCAAATAGATTGACCACAATTCCCTGGAAAGTAAATTGTTCAACTCGTTCTAGTACTGTGGAAGATTATGTTTGTCGTATTGCAGGTGTTAAGCTACATTTCCTTAGTTTTTGGGTCATAATTGGCCCCTATGCATGAATTTACAAAATGAACCTATGTAAAAATATTGCCCGTGTCCATGAAATCCCGCACCAAATTAATGGAATTGTGGACTCTCTCATAAAAGCTGAGCCGCGTACCACTTTATGCAATATTACATATTTAAATAGGCTTTAAGTTTACCAGAAACGATGAAATTTATAATCATATTTAGGGGATAACCTACTTGAATCAGCCAGCAATCAAACATATGTCTTAATTTTTTTTCGTATTTTTATAAATAAATTATAAATATGTTGTTATAGATATAAAGAAAACCGACGGAGTTTCACAGTAATATTAATTATATTTGAAGCAAGATATTTCTAGTCTAATCTAAATTTAAGTATGTTTCTTTCGTTAATATCCTCATAAATATAGACTTTTATGATAGATCTCCTTCGTCCTATTTAGAACAATAAATAAACCAAGAAGTCCTCGTTTTAATGCAAGAGAAATACGAATACAATACTTTCATCATCTGAATAATCTGAGACGTAATTTTCTTTGACCTTATAGCGATTATTTGCTAATATCTTACAATATCTTTTCTTTTTATATATAATACTTATTTATGAATGTTCCAAAACCAAAATTAGTATACGAGTAACAAATGTGATTTTAATGCGACTTCCTAAATTGCTCTGGTTCTATATAATTGTTACTTTGAGTTTCTAACTTCACACCGGTAAATAATATGACTTGTCTGCAATCTTTGTTGGAAAATATTTATTTTTATATTCTATTAATAATAAAGAAATAATGAAAGCTATTTAGCATAGATTAGCTCTTAAAATCCTAGTGACAGACAACAAACTGACCCAGATACAAATGAAAGCACTAAAAATTGCTTCGCAAAATATTACACGGGTTTCTCGCCGATTTCCGACCATTAATACTAATGGGAGAATGCGTATAAGGACGCCATGTTCTTCTATTCGTCTTTATTGCCTTCCAACTCGTAGCATTGTCGCTGTTTCGTCTGCGTGCTGAATTGTGATTCTATTAAAAGGATAATTATCTTATGAGTACATTTCATCCGATGCTGTTAAGCTTTTGATATTTATTACGATTATAACAAATACCTGAAAAAGTTAATAAGTACATCTGTAATTTTGTTGTATTTATTTCAACACATGACCACCCGGGCCTGCTGATTCAAAAACCGACTGAGACAAAGACGAAATTACAGCGCGACGTATAGTCGACTGTATATATTTTTAATATACATATAAAATCACATACAGCCTGCAACTGCGGAGCGCGTGATTTTCTTATTGTTGTACTCATTCACAATTATCTGTAGGTACAACATCTACAAATAATGTTTTTTTTTTCATGTTTAAGTCTTAAGAAGGATAATAGAATCTTTTCATGGGCATTAATGTCAGTGCAGAGCAAAATTAATATTTTACAAATACCGAAACTCGGCATTCCCGAGAAAAGCAAGTAGTGTATGTTCCATACGATATGAACCTAAAAACAAAACGTTATGGTATCTATTTATCATTTTATACTTTTTGTAGATTTAATATATTAATGAATCAGTTAAAGCAACCTGTTAAAAGCAATTAAAAGTCTTGCTCAAATTTTCATTTTATTGTCAATGGAATATCGGCCTGTTGCTATGCAATTCTTGTTAATAGTAATGACAACTTAATCATATAATACTTGCACACACCATTTACGTTTCTTGATAACATTGTTATGAAATGAAAATGGTGTGAGAAAGAATTCCATCACACCAAGAGTGGTTCTGTTATTAGAATCTATTTTAAATATCTATCCATGTTTACATTTCCCAATTGTAAAAGTACAAGTAAAAATAAAAATAATTTTAATATTTATACTAAGATTTACACGAGATACTATAACTGAACATACGAATGTAGGGCTGCCATCTGTTCGGGTTTCCCCGGATTTGTCCTAGTTTGGAAGACGTCCGGGGAGCGTCCGGATGGGGTTTAAATTGTAGTCTGGGTGCAACAGACGCTATTTTACTTTATGCTCTATTAAGTAAAATATATTTTAATCATGGTGTAAGTGAATGAAAAAAAAGTATTGATATGTCCAGGGTGAAAGCTCCAAAATCCGGGGAATTTACGCATCCAGTCCTGGGGGGCAGGTTTTAGTAATGGCAACCCTATATGAATGTAACGCATATTATTGATTATATTTTACTACAATGTATTTTTACTGAAGATAGAATGATATAAATAAATACAAATTATGGATGGTGAATGGCGGCTTAGTAACAGAAAATAATTCTTTGAATTTAGTTCAGAGTGATTTAAATAAAATAATAACACAACGGAGTGTTTTAAAATTCAATGACAATAGATAAACCAAACTATTTATGAGTTGTTTAATAAAACATTCAAGATTCAAGTGTGGAATTGATTTCTGGAAATAACTCATATCAGTGAAAATATGGTTATGGACTTTACCCAAACTCGACCGGAATTCCCGGTGATGATCATTACTGTGAAATTGGAAACGGTATCTAATAAGGCAGGGTACGTGGATCATAGAGGACGTAATACAGGAAGGAAAGAATTTAGACCTTAATAAAAACCTATAAAACCTATTTATATAAAGATTATTTAGATTTTTTATTGATTGATGTAATATCCGTATTTGTAATAAACAACATTGTAACTAATTAAAATGTGAAAATTTGTGTTAATTTTTAAGTAGTTTTTTATTGCTACAGCTATAACAGAAGCAGACAAGTAAACGTCGTAACTAACGGTCTAAAGAAATACTATAAACAATTGCTATAGAGCAATGTAGTTGTCTACTGAAAATAAGAAAATAATAAAAAGCATTAAAAGTATGATTAAGTTTCAATGACGCTTTATAATAATGACGAAATTGAGGACAATATTCTTACTTATTAAACGTGGCGTTTACAATTCACTCACGAAAAATTTTCATAAATTTTTAGCGTTTCAACTCCGGTTTTTGGGCCAACAAACGTTGTACGTGCTTTCACCGCCTAACTCCTATTTAGAGCTACTGCCTGTTTATATTCAACAGCTTAGGGAAAAAGGAAAATAAATATAAGTATATAAAAAGTATAATATTACTAAACTTATATATGAATCTATATAAAGTAAAGGAAATCAGTAATTTTGAGTTTGATACTAGTTACAATTGTTTAATATGAACTACATATTAAAAATGGTAATCAAAGAGAATTATCTATAAATTCTCATACTTTACTAAATATTACTATAAAAATAGAATATTGAGGTGCACTAAATAAAAATGTAGTCTGTATTCTTTCATCTGAATCAGATCTAGAACTTTGATGATTCACTCACATTGCACTTATTATTATTTTTTACAAATAAAAGTAATCATATTATCAATAAACACAATACATAAAATAATCTTATGTTTCTTAATGTTCTTAATGTTAATTTTATTAGCAATTAGAATAATGTTAGCAACAAACAACTACTAAATAAATATTTATCCAGTTGCTAATATCGTGACCTCACAGCAAGAAAAATGTATCAGTCTTAGTAATTGTTTAATGAGCTATGTCTAACGTGCTTTTCAAACCATAGAGCTGGAGATGTTTATAATATTTTTCTGATCATCTACCATAAGTTCATACTTATACATACATACATACATACATAATCACCGTTTCTTATATTTAAATATAATTAGCTGAACGCACATCTCAATGCGCTACCGTGCTGCTCAACTCTCTCTGACTCAGTATGACCTATTATCCCTAGAGTCGTATATATAGGTTTTCTTGTTCACCTAGTCTCAGTCTAATTGTCTGTCTTATACACGAATTTATATAATACACTTGACGATGAATAAGGCCAACAATTATTATCGATAAGCCCCGCATAAATGTACGTTTTAATTGAAGTTTCTTAATCTCAGTTCTGTATAAACTTTACAAAGCTTTAAGCTTGCGTCTCTGCTGAGTCTGGAATAAAGCTCGTGAGAATTTTACAATAATAAATATAAATAAAAGATACAAATCTTTTATTTATTTTTTCTTTTATTTGCCGACGCTAAAGGGAAGTTACACTTGAAATTAATTTTTAAACATTGTCGTCGAATCCATTCTAAATGTTGGTATGTATTAATATAAAGCTAATTTAGTTTTATATTTTCTTGAAAGTTAATTAGTCACTCATTTTAATACAACTTATTAATAATGTAACTCTTACTTTAATAGCGTGCCAGAATATCCAGAGCTTGGGTAACAAATTGCATCTAATTGAACACCTTTTGTTAGACTCTAACATTAATGTTCTATTATTATCTGAAATATGGAAATATGAAAATTATTGTAATGCTATTGTTATTCCAGGCTATGAACTAGGATCATTTTACTGTAGGAAAAATTATCAAGGGGGAGGGGTTTGTATAATAATTAAAGATAGCATAGATTATATAGAGAGAAGAGATATAGTAATTTTTTCTGTAGAGTATGTTATTGAAATATGTGCGATAGAAATACCAAAGTTAAATATTGTAATTATAGGAGTGTATAGAGCGGATCGCCATGTACATGTCTTCTATGAACAAATCAATAAAGTATTGAAATTAATCAACACAAAATATAAAAATAAATGCGTATTAATAGGTGGAGATTTCAATATTAATGTTAAAATAAAAAATAGACAATCTCAAGAGCTTATCAACACCATGTCTTCATTCAATTTCAAACAATTAATTCGTGAGCCTACGAGAGTAACTCAAAACACATCAACTTGTATTGATCTCTTATTTACAAATTTTGCCAATCTTATAAAAGAGTCTAGTGTAAAAGATTATGATTTATCCGACCATAAAGCTGTATTAGTAAAACTTGTTTCAGAAGCACAATTAAAAAATAAACACACATTTTATAAACAAATGGAAAAGGATATTTTCAAAAATTAATATGAATGTATTTAAAAATTCCTTAAAAATAATAGATTGGAATAAAATATTTGACGATGATAAAAATGTAAATTTTAACTACAATATATTTATTAAATTACTAGCGGACCCGACAGACTTCGTCCTGTCAAAAAGATTTGTACAGTGGCAGTTTTTTGTTCCTAATTATTTTATAGATAATGTCGCATAGCCAACCAAATCGCAAAAAAAGTCTAAATGACCTATTACATTTTGTGGCTATTCAATTTTGGAACGTGACATTAAATCCTCCAACGATGTATTCTGTGCTCCAACGCACGCACGCACACTGTTTTGATAGATATGATTGAATTTCAACTATATGTAGCGTTAATAAAGCGCAAATTGACTCTTTGATGTTAGGAACACACCTTCATTGCTTAGACAACAGTAAGTGCTTGCAATATGAACTTTATACAATAACAATAAAGCTCAATTCGACTGTACGTTTTAGTTAGAAAACGTTTGCATGGGAAAATAAAAGGGCTGTTTTTAGGGTATTTCCGATAATTATTCGAATTTTCCTCATTGTAAAAACCCTCCTTGAACTTCAACGAACATTAACAAAAAAGAATTGGCCAAATTGGTCCAGGCGTTGTTGAGTTATGAGCTTACCAACACATTTTGCGATTCATTTTTATATATAAGATTAAAAAAATACTTAAATAAATATATTTCAATAAAGAAGATTAAATTTAACACTACTGCTAAAAAAACATGGCTTACTAATGGCATAAAAAAATCATGTTTACATAAAAGATCTTTAAAAATATTAGTAAATGAAACAAATAGTGATGTCATTAAGAATTATTACAATAAATACAATAAAACACTAAAGCGCTGTATTAAAATATCAAAAAAACTAGTTAATATTAACAAAATGAAGAAATCATACATTAAAATAACAACTATGTGGCAAATAATAAATAATAAAACCGGTAAAATAAAACAAAAAAAATATAAAAATTTAGAATTGCAGATGGATAAAAGGAACATAAATTGCCCTAAAATGATTGCAAACATATTTAATGATTACTTTATTAAAGTCGGCCAAAAACAAAATAAATATACTCAAAACCCAATGCAAGGACGACCTACAGTTAACCCACCAGCAAATTCATTATACCTTTACCCTGTAACAGAATATGAAGTAATTAAAATCATCAAGCAAATGAAAAACAAGCATAGTCATGGTGTTGATGGATTTCCACCTATATTATTAAAGGAGTTTGCCAAAGAGCTTAAAAAAGCTTACCTTATCAATAAAAGTTTTCATACCGGTGAATTTCCAGATTTACTAAAGATATCGCTTGTCAAACCAGCCCATAAAAAAGATGATACAAGCAATCCAAAAAATTACAGACCAATAGCAATTCTACCAACATTCTCAAAAGTAATTGAAAGAGCCATGTTTAATACACTGTACACATTTTTCAAAAAAATTCAAATTTTTGATGATTGTCAGAATGGATTTAGAAAATTAAAGTCAACTTCCCTAGCTGTATATAAATTCATTCAAACTGCACTGCAACATATTAATGATAAAAAATATGCGCTCGGTCTAATGCTTGACATGTCAAAAGCATATAAGCTTGCACTACACAGTTTCACACGAGATCCTGTTATCCAAACTATACTGTTCAGGCATTCGTGGTACAGCATACAACTGGTTTCGATTATATCTCAGTAATAGGAAACAACTGGTTCAAACTGAACACCACACACAACATCCAATGAAATAGAAACAGCAACATCCGAAGAGAGGGACCTAACTTGTTCTATCCCTCAGGGGAGTGTATTGGGGTGTATCCTCTACCTAATCTATATAAACGATCTCCCAAAAATTCTGAACAACGAACTAAGAATGCCCGTATTATTCGCAGATGATGTATCGGTATTAATAAAGTGTGAAAATAATTCAGATCCGGAAATGCTTACCCGAACTACGAGTATATTCGAAAATATAACACAATGACTAACAGAACACAACTTAGAAATAAATCTTATGAAAACTAAGATCTTACAATTTCATCCCTATACAAAAGCTCCATTAAATTTAAATCTCATATTAGAAGATACACAAATTGAGACAGTCCAAACTTTTAACATGCTCGGGCTACATATCGATACAAATATTAATTGAAAAAGCCACATAGAACATATCAAGACTAAACTTTCTAAATTCATTTATTCTTTATATGAAATCAAGACCAATACAAATACAAAGACAGCACTAACATCTTATTATGCATATGCATATTCTTGGCTCAAATACGGTATTATGCTATGGGGCAAGAGCGTCAATGCCAATGACCTATTTATACTACAAAAGAAATGCATAAGAATAATATACCAAATAGACAATACCGAAAGCTGTAGACCATACTTTATAAAATACAAAATAATGACAATATCAGCAATATACATACACGAATTAGTTACATTTATCTATAAAAAATATTAATTTATTTAGAAAATTAAAAGACACACATAACGTAAACACAAGACACAAAAATCGACTATATTTACCTATTTCTAGAATAAAAATGCTAAGTACCAGTCCATAACTACATGGCTATAAAACTTTACAATAAATTACCTACAAAGATTAAAAACGAACAGAAATTCTCAATTTTTAATAAAAACCTAAAAAAATATCTAATAAGTAAATGTTTCTATAGCATAGAAGACTACCTAAAGAATACTGAATGTGAATGGTCCTAAATTAACGATTTACAGAAACAAAAATAATAACAAAATAAGTTATACATATCATACTTAAATAATAAATTGCCGAAAACTTGAAATTGTAGAAGGTCATGAATATGGCGCTCTGTAGATACATTAAGTAAGTACTTTTAATCAATATTATTATCAATCATTTTAAATTTCTCAATATGCAGTGCCCTTGCAGGGTGTCATGTGCACAATTGTTATATTTACCCATCTTATGTAACCGTGACAAGCATGATTAATAAATAAACAAATAAATACTTTATAACAATATCAACAATTATTGATTTAACATATATATAATCACATATTATTATATATTTGATTTATTAATTAATTTATTCTTTTGTCACAGTATTATATAAATGTACTGAACGAACAAGATAATGAGGCAACTCATTAGTAGTAATGTACCTAACATTGTTTGAGCAGGCAATGTAGACACATGATTAGCAAATCCAGTCCAATATTGTAAAGAGCCAATGAACTGGAAATATATTTTTGAATAACCTTTTTCATGAATCGATTCAATAGTCGAAGCTTAATTCAAAGTTGGCCAGTTATTTATATATTATGGGGTTTGCCATTACTATCAAATCGATGACAATATTTCATTCCTATTTTAATATTTTAGAACGAGTGAATAAAAATCTCGGAAATTATCGTGAACCATCGATATTTTGTATAATATTTATCATCATGACGTCCCCACAGAGCGGCACGAGCCTTTACTGACTATGTTAGAGCATTAACGCGTTGGTCGACCACACTGGTCCAATGCGGATTTTTTTAACTACCTTTAAATTTTTTCGCAGGTGTGTATAGGTAGCAGTACGATGATTTTCTTCGTAGGAGGATCTAATACCTGTTAATAACAACTTATCAAGGCCATCAAGCATTACATATGCTTGTTTGCCTTCCAACAGGAGAAGGTGTATCTGTCAAGTCGTATAAGCGAGTTACAAGGTTCAAGTGTACTTAAGAACTTTATTCGAGGAGAGATATTCGGCCTTTTTGTATAATCACAACAAAATGTTACTACAAAGTAAGTCTTTCATATTCACCCACCTCCATAGAGAAATTCATCGTAGTATTATAAGTTTTAATCAGATCATATAATAGTTTCATGGATTAAATTTAAGCTGTTAGAGAAAATACCCAGATAGTAACTATTTAATGCCCACTTTATGTCTGTGGAATAAGCGTGAAAATATTTGGTAATAGGATTGTCGCCTAATGCTTGTCCATTACTGACCCTTTTAAAAGTGAACGCTGCGTTACTGTGACAGCGAAGCGTTAAAAGCGTTAAAATCTTTGCTTTTAAACTAAAGTCAAAAATACGACCCGACATGTGTTAGATATTGCTACTATGTGTCAAGGTACTTAATGTAATCTAGTACAAAACGACAAACAAATAATTTTTAACTTACCTTTATTTTTGTGGTTGTTTATATTCTGCACGCACGTGGCCTTGATCGCGTTATATCCGATTTTCCTATAGAAAAGAGATATTTTCTCACAGTAAAATTATGTTATGATCGTTCCAAGGTTTACAACTATCTCCAAATCAATTCAGTTTATTTGTTTGTAACAAAGTTTACCACAAGAGAGTTAGATATTTTAAGCAAAAAATAATCTTTGACATTTCCCTGTTTTCAAACTATCTCTGTTCCTCTATCGGTACCAAATTTATCTAAATATCGGATTAGCAATTTTTACGTGAAAACGTTACAAACTGGCCTGATTTTATATTTATAATCTCCCTACATACCTAGTAACTATAAGTAGTTTTACAATAGGTAACTAGAGTTAGATAGAGTTTCTTAGTTATCTTCTTAAATCATGAAACTACATTTTATAATAAAAATAATTTGTATGGGCTAATATAACTCTTGTAGTGGCATTCTCACCTTAGCAAAGGTTACTACTGCAACTAATTAGACCTTAATTTGATGAATTAAGAGTTAGTTTACGGCAATACCTATTAAACTTAAACTTTGCGGACGCCATTAGCACATTAAGCTTTGAGGTGATTTAAGCAAAATTAAACGGGAAATCATTGTGAAATCTTAAACAGTTTTGTGTGATGTGCGGACAATCAAATAAGGATTAAACATTTCAAATTTTCTTATTTTGTGTATCTTATATTTAATGTCTTCATAACTTTTATATGACTACGTTAACATGGATAGGTTTCAGCTTGTCCATGCACGATCTATAAACAATCCTTAATATTTTCAAAATAAAAGACGTCATGCCAATTACTTATTATAAAAAAAAATGATTCAGCATTAATTTCGAATAGACAGAGTACCTAACCCTTTTCTTCAGAGGTGATCAATTACTTTTTTGATGACGCGACTGGACGATTCTGCTGATGTTATTACCAATAAAAACCCTTCTCGTTATTTTTTTGTTTTATTGCAAATAGGTTCGGTATGTTTGAATATGATAGAAATATTAAAATTTACACAACACTACACAAATATGGATTCTTAGTTATCAATGTAATTCAATTTCGAACCGTACGAAAATAACATTTTCTCGTTTCAATATAAGTCGGATGTGTGAAACCACCCGCAAGCATCCCGGTTTATACAGTATACTTGCTCGTGGAGTGGTGCTTATAGTTCCGCTTTGATATTATTTTCCTTTTTGCGGGTCCCTTGTTTTTCTATTGAATTTACTTTTTTAGATTCAACAAGAATTCTTTCTACATCTACAAGTACTTGTTGCTACGATTTTGTGTTTTTCGTTGGTACTGTATCATACCAGGACTGTTTTGAATATAGAATGTACGCATATCGCGTCGGAAGCTTAGTTTATTATTTTATTTAATTATACGGAAGACTAACAGCTTTTATTTTACAGCGTTTTCAAACTGGTTTGGTAACAGATAACCAATCATAGGTCCTCACTAGTAGTCATGGTTAAAAAACTTCGTAAACACTACATGGTATTTACATTCACAACATACTAAAATAATTAGCAAGACTTATTATATCAGCAAAGGATAAAGTTAAAAAAAGAAATACACGTAAGCTGTGTATTTAATTAGGTACACTAAAGTGATAATAGTAATGACACAATTAATTAAAAAATAGAAAAAAATGTGTTATTACCTTACCAAATTAAGTAAGATAATTTGTTCAATTGCATACATTCGTACATGCAAGACTTTAAATGTGATATCGCGGAACAAAAGAGTATTAAACTAATAAGTCTGTGAAAACTACATCTTATAGCTATTTGGAAATGCTTAGTATAGGCATGGGACGTCAGACAGCATTTAGATTTATATAAATTGAAATTATAAACAATATATTTTCTAAATCATAATTATTTTTACTATATGAATATTTCATTGCTAAAGCACAGATAGACAGAGGCTGAGTCTAACTGCTGATAAAATTACCAACGCAGTTTGTTATATTATAATTAACAATAAATGATTATATAGAAAATATATAATTAACAATAAATGATTATATAGAAACCACGAGCATTATTTCATTATCTATAAATAAGAAACTTTTTCTTGTCAAGTTTTTCGGATTACACTTCAACTGCAAAATATGCAATCAGACTATAGTGATTAATGGCAGTTAAATTGCATTAGTTGGTATTGTCGTGATCAATCACTGAAAAGAAGAAGCTACTTCTCAATGAATCCCAAATTAAATATGTTCCTTCAGTCAACATTTTTAGTTTTACACCATCAAAATGAGCACATACATTAAAACAAACCTTTATTAGATCTCTGGAATATCCCTTTTCTCTTAAGTTTATATACGTAATTTAATAATATATTTAAAAATTGTTTCAATACACGGTTTGGTATTCCAATCTGTCCTTTGAACATTACAATAAAACTCTTAAAAAAAGCAATTAACAGGCGAAAGGTTCTATAAATATTTAGATATCCACCTGAATTGGTTCAATGTTTCATCCACAATGAATTGGTTTCGCTGAAAACGGACAGCGGTTTAGCATAATTTTTGAGACCACGCAATACATGTTAATTCCCACAATCGAATCGCTCTTGATTCGGATACGAATCATACATACGAAATCGTGTACGTATATGAAAAATAATGCTCCAAAGTAATTTTGATAAATGAATGATATCATATCTATAATAAAGTTTAATGTCTACTAAATAGATACTAGAATAGCGTAATTAAAATTATATGTTTTAATCATTTATATTTAGTTTATAAATTCTCAGACATATTATATTCATAAAAGATTCTGACAACTAAGCAGGATATCAATTGCTAAATTCACTTTAAGTGATTTAGTGTTTTCGTCTAAGATTTATATTAACCAAATGTATCGAAGATAGCATCTGCACAAGTTGTGCTGTTGACAACGAATGAATCTCCGTCGTTCTTGTATGTTTTTGTACAGCTAAGAATGTAAGCTTTGGCCCTTGTTATGATAAATAATTGATAGATGATCAAGCACACATTTGTGATTCCATGTTGATGAATATCTCGGTAAGCTCGGCCTAGTTCTATAGGCTCCTCTCATAAAACTTATGATTCGATTAACTAGCAAAACGACTAAAATTAGTCAAATAATTTACTTCTGTATCATATTTAGTAACCATACATTTTTAAATATCTGCAGTGTTGCTGTCATATATAACAATACTATTTTGGACACAGAAACAAGATTTTAATTAGACTATTATATGTTTACACGGTACTTTTGATTAATGATAAAATTATTTTTAGTTATTTGCTTGGTAAGGAATGTTTAATGTATGCTCGCTCGATAATATTGATAACATCAAGGTAAGTCGCCACCAAAGAAGGAAAGGTATTGTGAAAGATAAATAAGAAATAAAAAGTAAGTAAAAAAATCGGGTGGGGCTGTGCCGGGGCACACGGCCGTTGGTTTAACGTGAAACGTTATGGAATCGCTTATAAAGTAAAGATTGAAATAAAAACAAGATTGACGGTGTTTTAAGTATTTAATAAAAACTCAATGACACACAGCGAGCACTATGTGAAATATTCACATCACATTTTGTTTCTAAGACTAATAGTTTTTTAATTATTGAGGTACGATGATATAGACCTTTTCGTTACGGTCCAGTTTTAAACCTGGTACCCGTATGTTTCGACGCAATTTTAAAGACGTTTCACGTCAAAATAATAAAAGTGGACCAATTACATGTCTGTGTATTTTCTGTAATGGTCATGTTTGGATGCATTGATGATTACCTTTATTAAGCATCAATCAATACATAGTATAAAACAAAGTCGCTTTCGCTGTATGTCCGTATGTATGCTTAGATCTTTAAAACTACGCAACGGATTTTGACGCGGTTTTTTTAATAGATAGAGTGATTCTTAAGGAAGGTTTGTATGTATAATAAATGCATAATATAGTAGAGAAACACTGATAAATTTAAAGGTTTCTAATGTGATGTCGTAAATAAGCACGTTTTTTTGCGCTTATATTGCAAACGCTGGCTGAACCCTACGAGATAGACCAAAATAATGTACTACAGTATTGTACAACTTACAAAAATCCACAAAAAAGTCCGCGATGGTATATGTCTATCTCTTAGGGATAACCCACCATAACCATTTTTTGACTGCACCCGTGCGAAGCCGGGGCGGGTCGCTAGTAATATATAAGAAGCAAAACTAAAATTAATCTATTTTCCTTTAAGTTTAAAAATGACATTGTTGTACTTGTTGTGACTTACAACGTATGATTTGGTTAGCTACTTATCATATATATCATTACTACACATCTCTTTAAATGATATCAAGTATGAACTCTGTTGAAATATGCAAATACTTCACAAATAAATTAAGACCAGTGGTGGATTTTCTTACCGTTACCGTACAGGCTATAAAATGTACCTATCTACCATAAAATTTATGGTAGTTCTGTCCATGTGGCTTTCTTAAACTATCTTTTATATTATTTTATAAATATTTATTTTCAGCATTTAAGTTCGCTATTTACAAGTTTATATAAGCATTTACAAGTTTATATAAGCATTTAAGTTCGCTATTTAAAAGTTTATATAATATAAAATCGTTAATATTGTTCAGATTTAAATTGCGTAGAGGAGACTACAATTTTTTTAATACATTGCGCTAAAATCACAAGGCATTACACGCAAATATTCTTGATGCCACGAAATTTTCTCAGTACTTGTCAAAGGTTGTGAAATCGTATTTACTTGAATTAAATTGACTAATTCGAAGAATTTTTTAACGTGTTGGAATAATCAGTATTACCTCGCGATGTGATTTTGGTTCTTACTGACTTTTTGACGTTACGGTAGAGATGGTTAACGAACCAGAGCAGAGCGAAAGTCAACAAAAGAACATTAGCTATGTATTTAAACACGTTATGCAAGAGAAAGCATGAGACGTACTTTTCATAGTAGAAAGGCTTTTAACATTATGTTTTAAGCCAATTTGGAACTTTTGTCCTCGGGGAATGTGAAGTTTGTAGATAAGCATCACTTATGAAAATGTACCCGTTTATTCTTCTCGAGGCATTACCCTTAAGAAACTAAGATAATGGAATAACGTTTTTTATTCGCAACGGCTTATATACATCGCCTCGCTATTGAATCTACAAAATGTTAAGAAGTATAGGACTCAGTCTACCGCGTTGGTCCACTCCGCATTGGTAGATTTGACATAGATTTTGAAAGATATTCACCAGTGTATGCAGGTTCCCTAACTATGTTGTCCTTCACCACAGGAATATCAAATAAATATATATATATATGTATGTAATTCGAAAATTGAAAATTGAATTACGTAGTCGAAAAACCTCTGGCCATAACTGTAAATTTGATAGTAGTTACTACGAAACCACAGATCGACCTACGCCAGCGATCGACTGCCGCAACATATTTTATCTAGTTTTATTGACTATGGTTTTTGAGAAATTTGAACTTTTCTTTAACAAGTTCTCTTAATATGAGACTATGGCTATAGAAATCAAATCATACTATTTTTGAAGTATAATATTGACCGATTCATTTTCCTCTCCTAATAAAGTAGATGATTTACATCGTAACATTCTGTAAATAACCTTATTTGCTTGTTCATATATACTTCACCAAAAATAACAGTAATTTTTGTTTTCAGGTAACTTTTTACTATCATGAATCGATACGTAGCCACACGGCGGCGCTAATAGCAATTTAGGTAATGTACTGGCACAAATACTCATTACATTACATAATCCTATTCTTCATTCTAGTCTGTTGCAATTTAGTGTAATTAATCGTCTTCAAAATTGACACGTTGAATTTCCTTAAATCTGTCGCTGACATTATTTTATAAATTACATGCGTGTATTGTTCAATCCTAATATTTGAAAATGAGATTTGTTCTTTTTGAACTAAATTATATTTGACCCAAAAATTTTATCTCACATTTTCCAAGCGACTGATGCGCAGATAATTACAGAATAAATCAATAAACTAATTACTGTAAATATCAAATCAACTTACTTAAAAAAAAACAAATAAAGAGATAAATAAATATTATATATATATATATATATATATATATATATATATATATAAAACCGCTATGTTTCAATCAGTTCCAATAATTATAAACATATCCTTACAATTTGTTTATTTTTAAGATATACTGGCTGTAATTGTTAAGTGTTTATATATCACTATTAGAGATATAAAAAACATATAAAACGGGGCAAATAAAATCTTTTTTATTTATCTTATATTAAATGTATGGGATTATTTGATATCAAAATATTTAATACTTCTCGTTTAATTTTGAAAAAGTAATTATTGATTTTTTTACATTTTTTAAGGTTTTTGATGTCTCTAATAGTTAGGGTATAATAGCTTATAGAAATTTTATGTAATAAATTACAGCTTACACATTGAGAGTTCCACTATTTGAGCATTAATTTACTACTGACATTGTATATTCCCTAAGAATAAATCCTTAACCAACTTTAAAGTAACTTAAAATTAGACATCTCGTCTGCTCAATAGCATCTATATTTACCTCATAGCAAAATTGCCTGCAACATTATTGGTCCGGGATTAAAATTGTATGTCAATAAAATTATAGACTTTCTTGACTTTACATCTTACATCACAAGTTGGCAGGGTATGCTATATTTTTTGTATGGTATTACTAGTAGAGTTGATGCGAATATCACTAGAACTATATGTACGACAAGTACTTAAATCTAGTTACCAGGTGGTGAATCTGCTTTTCTGCTACCTTAGGAAATATATGAAACTAGCACTATATCACTCTTCTGTCCAACGCGAAGTTAGGGTCTATAAGTTTTTATGTAGTCCATAATATTGGCAGTCGTCAGTTATTAGCATCCGTACGCTAAGGGCCAATCTAATTAATCTTCCAGCGACGATTAATAACCATGATTAAATTATGATAGAATGTTATTAAATTTAGATAGGTATTTTTACACTGACCTCGTCAGAACGAATTTGCTACTCATCTTCTCGGTACTCAGTAAGTTAATTGAAGAAAGGGATACGAATAAATTAGATGGGATGGTGAAAGCTAAGATGATGCAGAAACAACAAAATAATTTAGGAAAACCATTATCTTTTTAAAAATCAAACTACAGCATTAGTCGATTAAAACTCACCTATTTCTACCATAAGACCACGGAGGCGGTTGAAATGTTAATGAAAACAAAACTAAATTATACACCAACAAAAATATATCATGACAAACAATGCTCTAGGCCACACACCAATCACTTGCTCGTTTTGTGTACATAAATCCGACCGCACTCACTCGCAGATTGATTTAATCTTTAATGAACTAATCCAGCATGCACTAGTTTCGGTCGGATAATTAGCGGATGAATGACGCTAGTGTTACCGCAGCAAATATTTTGTAGTGACATTTTGCTGATCGAAAACAAATCATTGGTGAGCTTATTGAATTAATAAGTAGTTATTTAATGTTTCATTTTGTTACGGCTGTGTTGTTTATTGCATCTACCGCAAAATTTAATGATACTTGGTTATCTATGGTAGTTAAGTTGAAAAATGCAACGCAATCCAGGGAAATTTATCAACTTATAACCAACTGATTTATTAAAAAAATAGAAATATTCAGAATATTTCCAATTGTTTTACTATTTCAACGTAATGAGGGTATGACACTTTAGGTGGATGTACACATGTAACAATATAATATATCCTTTATATTCGAAAAGAATGCTTACTACCAAAAGTGACATTCCGACTAAAATTATAATGCTTTATAGACTTAAGAAAATTCGTATGTTTACTACATCAGAACCTGTTCCAGGCTGTTGACGACAAAACTTTACATTGAATATAACACACAAACGTATCTTGCACGACGTATAGGTTTAAAACTCTTCATAGCGCAACTAAGAAGGTATAAACTCCTTACGGCGATGACACTTAAGGAGAGTACATTAACATATAATGTTACCGTACATTGTTTGCGTGATAATATAATGGAGTATTTGTACTTTCAAAAAAGGCGTAAATTATATTTCAGCTAAAAAATATATGTGAATATAACGTTTATATAACTAACAAATATTAGTTGAACTTTGAAATGTACTCTTGTCATCAGATATGCTTTTAATTGTACAGAGAAACTATTATGATTTAATTTACAAATATAATATTGTCGCTTTCAAATTGATTTTTTTGTACAAACAGTATATTAAATGATGATTCACTTATACAACGCATAACTAGGTGAAATAAAAGAATCATTTTAATCAGTTCTTCGCTTACTTGAAACATTTAACTCCCTTTTGCTGATTCATGGTTACGAAACAACTTAACAAATTTAATAGCCAACATAAAATTAGATAGGATTGGGTACTGGTCTGTAACATTGATTGATTTCGTGACACAGCATAGGTAGGCAATTGTAATTACAAAGTTTATTTTATTAACTCGACAAAAAGCGGTATTTTGTTTATATAAATAAGTTAATAATAACTTTATGCCAATTAGACATAAAACTGAAAATAATTGCCAAAGTAAATCTTTAAGAACTAAAATCAGATTGCTTTATTGCAAAAAAAAGTGTTTTCCAGGAAACTTCAAGAAAAAGACAAACAATAAGGACATTCAAAACAGACTACAGAAATAAAAGTAAAATATATGACAGCGAACAGAATATAATGGGAACAGAAACAAATAATAATATATTACAGATATAATTTTAGTTTTAAATGATTTTGTGCTCTCTTAAATTTCTTTGTAATAAGTAGCGTGAATTGATTAAGAGCAACATAAGCCAAAGGAGACTTCTGGTGGATATAATGTTTGAAATAAACTAAAAATTGACAAATTTTCTTAAGCTATAAATAAATCTGAAAAAATTCTGTAAACGTTACAGTTTGTAATAAAGTTCGTCAAATAAGGCATACCAAGAGAAAGTAAAACACTAAGTCTTCAAAGTTTATACGTTGTGAGTATTCTAGAACATAATTTTAAAGTATTTCATTTCGATATATGTCAACCCTAAATAAATGTGTAATTATAGATATAAAAAAATATATATATATATATATATATATATATATATATATAATATATTAAAATCTCAAAACGAACCAGACAAACATTAACACTCGATATGAAGATTTGTTTATTTATTTGTGTGTATATGTTTATGTATGTATATATGTGTGTATATATGTATGTATATATTTGTATTGTATTTTATATAGTATCTTTGCTATGTGTTTGAAGGAGTGTGTCTGTATAATTTATTTTCTAAAATGAATGTGTTACTTTATGTATAATTTTAATACTTGTATAACTTTAATTTAGGTAATAGGCAGAGACTGTTCTTACGAAATTATTTTAAATTCAAACATCCGTTGTTACTACTTACGAATGGTTTTGTGCAAGGAAACCTTTAATTGGCCTTGGTATTGGCACACACTGTAGAAAACATAGTCTGTATATCGCTGTATGGTTTCTTGAAAAATAAAAATAAAAATAAAAATAAAAAAGCTATGCAAATTATATATACACAGCATCGAAAATATTTGTAAAACAAAATTTGATACTCTATTTATAGGTTTAAAATAATCACGCTTTTTCATTATTTCCAATATTCTAGAGAATTTAATTTTGATTATTAAATGTTTTACCATTTAGTAATCAAAATTAAATTCATTTATTTATATAAAAGTAGTAACTTTCCTTTATATTTTATTTCCTTTCCTTTATGATTTCCTATTTGATGGAAAGAGATGTGTATATGTTTTTATATAAACGCATAACCTCTACGGGGTGTCAAAACATCCACATGTCATCGGAATTTGTTTCTACCGCTTTGACGTAAAAGCGTGACAAACAGAGAAACAAATAAAGCTTACCTTCATATTTATAATATTAGTGATTTCTAAATGAAATAAAAATCAGACTCGACAGCACTATAACGTGTTCGTGTGTTATTTAGATTTGATATAATTTATTGCGACAAAAATACCGCAATTATAATCTACCGAAAACCCCAAATATGAATAAGTTTTAATAAACGCATTTTGGAACTTATTTTTTAATAACTTCTTATACAGAAATTTATTTCACTAATGTTGTTTTAAAAAGTCACTGTTATTAATATAATGTTTTGTCTATTACTCGCGTGAACGTACAAAATGAATCATTTGCATATTTATTGAACAATCGGAAATAAATTACAATGTAACAAAGGCACAGGCACAGGATTGCGTTTACCGCGAGTGATATATTAACATCAATTAAAATTATTTTTATCTTACATATTTCAAAACCAGCAGCAAAAATCTATTTGGGAAAAAGGTAAGGCTCTGATAAAGTATGCTTATATGGAGTACTACAGCTAATTGCTAATTGCTGGAGCTATAAACATAGGTCCTTATCTTGATATCAACTCGATTCTATTTACTTCTTTTTTACGGGCGGTGTCTAAGAAACTGTTTGCAACACTTCTGTAGTATGGTTCATTCACATCATATGCACTTATTAATCTGATATACAAATATGATAAATTATATATCAGATTATATACAGTCATTTATAGCTGACTAGCTAAATCTGGACATTTGTATACTGAAAGAATCTAAATAAAGTTCAAATAAGTGTTTTACCTTATCATCAAAATCATATTAATTAATTTTAATAATAAATAATTCTATCACCCACTCGTAATTTTCGGTTTCTTCGAGAAGAGAGAGAACCAGAATCTTTGTGTAGTTGTTTCTTACTATTTGTCAAAAGTGTTTTAATACAAATCCATAAAAGCAAAATAGGCTTGTAAATAGGATTGTAAATTGTTGAATTAATTTATTGCGATTAAGGTTTTAATAATCGAAAACATTGAATACTTAAACCTACTCTATTCTACTAAAAAAATTGACACAGTACTTAATAATCTATAAAGTTTAATTTCATATCCCGTTGAATCTATTACGTTCCTTTCTGCAGAACAAAGTAGGAGTAGACTATGGAATGAATTGTCAACTGCACTGTTTCCTGAGCGTTACAATGAACCCAACGAAGATAAAACAGGACATTACTCTCTGAATAACAAGTGATTGAGTTGCATCCCTGGCATTGGAGGTAAATGATAACTACCATCGGGTTGGCTACTTGTAAATTATATAAATAATAAATAAATAAAAAAGCAGAAATATTGTTACGGTCACACGGAGTACAGAGGACGTACAGAGTCAGCGTACTAAAACTTAATTGAAAATGTTCGTATGCTGTAGCCATACTACATGATACTTAAGTGCTACGGCTCTATATACTACGATTGCTACGAAGGAGAGCGTATCGTATCAAAATCTATGCATACAGAATGGGAACATCAGTCTATAAGTGAATGGAAAATTATCTAGCACGATTTCTCTTAAGTCAAACTAATAATTATTATATAATTATTCACACAAAATGCATTTATAACTTCTTGAGAAATTAATTGGAACTAAAAATAATAATTTACCATACATTCTTCCTAATATTATAAATACAATTTTCTATGCGTAAATACTATAGCATTTCTTATTTTGACGCGCTTCTTAAACTGTAAATAATAAGTAAATAGCAGTTATTTTACACATTTTTTAAACGTTATTGATATAATATTATTTAATATTTTTAAATAAATAAATGCCACATCAACAGATGATTATATCTCATTGCTACTGCAAACATTGTATCTATTTATCAATTTGCAAAAGCAACAACCAGTAACTGAGTCGAGGGCTGGCATTGCTACATCACTGCTTGTTGTTTTCTTTAAATAATCTTTTGTAATTTAACAAAAACAACTAAATATTGCAATTGCAAATAATCAAATGTTTTTCTTTACATAGTAAATTCATTAAGTAGAATTTCATTACTATATTATATAACAAACTGATTGTATTTGACATACATACAGTTGCCACGTATAACTATTAACAAATTAAGAATATGTAGCTAAGCTTCTGTTGACTGATTCTGTTGTTGAAAGGATGATAATTATTTACTCTGGTCATAAATGCTGTTACAATTAAAAATTTAAAAATATTACAATTTTATTTGAAATCTGTAATTCTTGTATGATTTTTTATTATTTATCATTATCGTGCTATTTACTTTTTAAATTTTGACGACAATAAAATGGCGTTTTATACAAAGTATATGTATTATGATTTATAGTCAGTTTAAGAGACTATAACTTGATATAAATATAATAATTTGGAGTTCCTAAAGTAATCCGTAATATTGGCAATGAAGAATTTTGTTTGAATAGAATTTTAAATTGAATATTGGCATAGAAAGAGTGCGTGCTTCTATTGTTTGTTTATCGTTTGAAAGACTATATTGCAGCCAATGGAGATAGTTTCCTATAAGTCTCATATGTTTTTTTTTAACTAAATACATTAAAAATAATAAATGACATACGCATTAGAATAATAAAAAGATTTTTCTTTGTATACATACCTATCTTGATAAACCCTTATTGAAATCAAAAATGAACTTAAAATTCAGAGAACTTCGTACTATATATAAAAAAATCTCTTCTTTAGGTCGGAAATTGTCCTTCTCGAGAGAAACATTTTTTTATCTATTTATTAAATCGTCATTTATATAGTTTACCATACCATTTCATTGCCTGATTCAGTATGTGTTTATGTATATAATGGTAAGTTCATTACATTAGGTGGATAATAAAAGTTATACAAATTTACAAAAGATTTTCTCAACCAATATTTAATGCGCCTCTTTAAAAAATATGAAGTACTTAAATATTTCCATAAACCCACTGATTACGATATAAAAGAAACTTCATTTTTTTTATAATGAAAAGATTAAGTTATCTGTTACACGGTAACTCTTGGCAATCAATCATTAGTTACCATTTTTTATAATTCGGTAGAATTTTGATCTTTTTGTAAGAAATATCTTACCTACAATTCAAACTTTTTTTATATTTTAGGATTATCCTATTCATTTGATAGAAAGGGATATCAAAGGTTAATTTATAAGAAAGACAAGTAGCTCAGATGTCATCTGAAATTTTTATTCGCCCTCTGACTATGTAAACAAAAAATTTGCAAGTAGGTAATATATATGGCGAAATTTTCTGTTTTGTAGTGCATCTGGATTAAAATAAAAATGTTTCCATTTTTATAATTATATACTATGTTATATAATTATTCAAGACTACTCATCTGATTGTACGTAGTTACGGTTGCCTTCCTGTATGATTTGCATTAAATTTGCAACCCACACAAGAACCATAGCGTACATAGTAGTCCCCGGATGACACATGTTATATGCCCACGATACCCCTATTATATCTCCGATAACAGCTAGATATACATAAACTAGCTAGAAAACAAAATTTTCTCTGGAACCCCTTTATATCTTTTTTCAATCTGTATATATTCTTTTTTTGCATCAGTAATCTTTGAACTAGAAAACCAAAAAAAGGTAACAGATAAGCAACTAGCCTAATAACTAATTACCTGATGGTAAGTGCTAAATATCATAAAAATATACATCTGTTATGACTGGAATTATCACCTTTACTAGAAATACCACCATAGCTGCTCATTTATCATTATGTAGATAATTAATAGTTTTGAATATAATATGTAGCCTTAATTCAACCTGTGTATAAACATTTTAGTAATTTATCTACCATTCAACTATATGCTATCCTGATTTAAAATAGATTATGAAGGTATACGCATTGTTATAACAAATTAATAAAAACAATTAATAAATTTTCAATTTCTATGACAAATTATTATATCGTATTCCTATTAGTATTGAATAATTTTTTATAATTTTCATGTTGAAATGAAAGTCGAAGTATCGAAACGCGGTATGCATAGCCAGTAGTATATATATATATAGCCTTTAGTACAGTTAGTGTAGTATACTGATTTTAAACTGTTTAATGTAGCGGATGACTTGCAAGATTTTATTAATAATGAATAAATACAATGGCAGCAGTATCTTGCATTTAAATTATGGTCTAGTTTCATTAAATAAAAATACACCACAAAGTTAACATTACAGGCGCACCAAAATAATTAATCTTCCTTTTCTATTTAATATCCTAATTTTATCAAATACGTAATAAATAAAGTATCTATATATATCATCGACATTAAGCAAATTTAATATTGACGTGACAGTGCTATCAATATGCAAATGGTGTTAACGCACATCTTCGTAAATCGAGTTCGCATGGAAAGTGTATTTACCGACAAAGAATCAAGGCTGGCGTCATACTAACGTTTTGGAAGCGCTCGTGTGCTTCTTTAGACAAAAGCTACATGCATACATATATTTTATTATAATAAGATAGATAATAAAAACCAATAAATCAACGTGGGAAACATGTTGATTTACAGGCGTAGATTAGACGGATACAACACCGATTTTTTTGGTCAGCCATATTATGATGACAGTATTATAAAAATAGAATAGAAGTCATGTTCGATGTTTTGCAACTCTAGGTTTGGAATAATGGATAACTTCTATAATTAAATAGATATTTAAATATCAATAATTTTGTAGATTTTCCTTTAAAGGTCTTGTTTTGATGTCTAGAGATAAAAACACGTCATAAGAAGAGTTTTCAATATGAATGTGGACGGAGTTCAAAGAAGAGGAAAACCTTTTTACACGTAGGTATATTGATACCTGAAGCAGTGATGCTTCAGAAGGAGGCTGCCGAGCGGGGTCGGGAGATGGCCGATCCCGCTCGAAGGAGGCGGCGCCGGGCTCGGTAGCACAGCTGTGGCGCCGCCGCGGGTCGCCGGCGGGCGCGAGGAAGTCGCGACCGCTACGGCGACCCGGGATGGACCACGCCCCTTCCGTGGCCGGGGGGCGTCGTCGGTGGAGGAGACCGGGGGAGGTAGTTAGCCTCCACCGAGGAGGGCTCCCCTGTATCGACGGGGGAGCGGAGGCTGGGGGTTCCCGGAAGTAGCTTGATGTTCCCGGGGGCTCCCTACATGCCTGAGGAAGGCCATCCCTGAGGTTTTAGTGGGTAGGCCTCCCCCTTCTGGGGAGGAGAGCCCCACATAACCGCCGGCTCGCCACAGCCGGGGTATGCAATTTAATGCATTTTCCTCAGGGGAAAAAAAAAGGTATATTGATTACCTACGTGAAATGGGTGAAGAATGGTATGTGCGTTGAAGTTCTGTTTTTGCGGAAAAAAGCACTAGTCATCACAGGAATAAGTGACTCACGCTAATAAGTGACCAGATTATTAAACCTGCGCTCGTTATAAATAATTTACATCTAGTAAATATCGTCCTAATGTATATTTTATGGGTGTATTAAGAAATCCGAACGTCAACATGTTTTTCTCTGACGGAGTGACTTTTCATATGAGTAGGACTGTCTAACCAACAAATTAACGACGACCTCCATAGTCGAGTGGATAATACACCGGTTTCAAGGTGTCGCCATCTCTGAGGTCCCGGGTTCGAATCCCGGTGGGGGCAGATGTTTGTGTGATGAATGCGAGCATTTGTACCTTAGTCATGGTTGTTGATATATATTTCAATAAAAATTATTTATATATGTATAATATATGTATGTCTATCCGTTACCCTAGATCCCATTGCACAAGCCTTATAGAGCTTAGTTTGGGCTAGGCTAATTGGTGTAAGTGTAACAAATATTTATTTATTTATTTTATAATATTTGTGGTTTTACTGCAATCCTATGCTAATCTTTTCAACATAGATTTAACCAAACCCGGCAATTGAACAATGAAATTATTTTTTTTTTTCAATGCTGGATGATATTTCGCTTGCAAATTTAAGAAGTTAAAGCGTTAAGATATTATCATCATCATCATCAGAGTAAAAATATATACATATTTTGTGTTTGAAACTGAAACTATCGAAATGCTAAAATAGCGAATTTATAGACGATTTAATTAAATGAAAAAATATATAAATGTTTTAATTTCTATAAAATTAAAAACTTTGAAATTACAAAATACTTGTATATTTTAGTGTTGACTAAAAATCAAAATACTTTCAATATTTTTTTATTAGTGTACATTATAGTAGATAATTATTGTGAACGCTGTGGCCCACCTTTAAATGTGAACTGAAGTAGCTGACGCGAAGAGAGGTGGTGATTGCAGTGTCACTAAATAACTTTTTTTTTTGTGCTTATATAAGTGCATAAAGAAATCAGTTAAGTATTATTGAAAGCCCCTCAACCACCGCATACTAGTGTATTACCTCAGGGAGAGGTTTTTTTATATAATACGGCAAGGATAGGAGTGTCTATCAACGGAGAATGATAACAGGTGTTCGATGCTTGAATCCCTATTTTTAAATATGAGATAAAAAAAAGTATGAAATTTAGTTATCTATATTAATAGTTATATAATATAGGCAATGAAACTACTAATACAGTTTTCTATTGGTCGTCGATCATGTATCCTATTAACTTTCAATGACTAGCTTCACATTTTTATGTACAAAATATATAATCAAAACCATTTGAATCATCTAAAATATCAGAGAACAAGATAATTATTGTCGATCTGAAACCCGGTTAATTAGTGAATTGCAATTACGAACTATACAATTTTAATCAAACTCCGTAACAATCTGACAAAACCAGTCCCAAATCCCACGCAAACATTTCCATGAAAATTAAAGTAGCTATAATTTGAAGATTTTTTGACATCATTTATAATGACGTAATTTAATTCTCCTCACTAATTACAAGTTATCAGGCTTAGCTAACCAACCATTTATTTTCCTCAAGTTTATTTTTGAGGAAGGTATCTCCCAAAATTTAAATGTCGGTGAACGTATACTGATGAGTAACCCCACCACGAGTAGTAGGTTCTTTACATTACAAGAATATTGTATTTTAAGATAATATTAAAAAACTTATAATTTAATACATTATAGAATGTTAATCAGCAGTCAAAAGCAGATTCACCATGATTATAAATTAAATTGTATTAGAATTGCTTTAAGGAATAATTCGACGGGAGATTGAAATACATACCAACTGTAGGGAACGCAACCAAAATTATATTACAGAATAAAAATTTTTTCAAGGTTATAAATTTTTAAGATTTTGATTTATATAAGGCAACGTGTTCATATCTCAAACCGTTCATATTAGCCAATGCTATTTAAAACAAGCATTTACAGGTGAATATTTCTTTTTTTATATTCACGTGTTGTCCAGGCTAATCATTTGATTTCTTACAATAGCGTCTGCTTTAAAACCTTATAGCTCCAATTATTTTATACAACTTGCCTAGGAGTCTCATAAATTTGTATCAAACCAATAAAGATAGAAACATCTCAAACCATTTGGATGATTTTCTGGTCCTATTTGCTTTTTATTATTTTTTCAAGTTATCCAGGGACTGAATAGATTTCATTAAGACAACCTGTTCCTATTTCCGACCATTCGGATGAAAATGGGTTCATCCGAATTCCTCCTTTTTTAGTTCACTTCTTTTTTTTGTTTTTTTCCAATTAATTGCTGTGATCGTATTATTGCATGTCACTACATTTACATATATGTATGCGAAGTTTTATATTGATACAACACTAAAGTATTTAAATTCGACTTCCAACATTAATATACATATTTATATGACAAGCTAATAAATAGCTTATTAAAAAGAATTATGCTGTCGTGAAAAAGTTGCAAATGTATAGAGATCCAACAAATGCTTTCGTATTGTTATTAGAACTTGATAGAAATCGAATATAAGTACTCCGATCATATTCCATCAGCGGAATTGGCTCTCTGATCAAACTTCCTATTTAATGTCTATTTAATACACTATTTTTACAAATATGCGAACGAGCGTTGATATCACCAAGATACTCTTTTATCTATATTATCAAAGACTTTGTGTTGATATCGTGTACTTATTGCGAAAGTATACGTGGAAAACACAGTTAAATAGTAACTCCCTGAAAGTTCTTATTTTACAAGCAATAAAGTTCATTTTAAGAATTTTCGAAGTCTACTTAGCTTGGAGCCACTTTGAATGGAGTGCAGGGTTCATTTAAAATTCAATCGCTTGGTTTGCAGACAGGCGGCATCCCCATCCCGTACATATTGAAATTTTGTAGCTACACTAAGTTTGCTCGGACGATGCAGGGCATTAACATTTTCAAAATCAAAATTATTACCGCTGTGTTTCTTTTAGTAAACACTAAACCTACACTGAGGATGTATGTAGGAAAATATAAAATTATTCGTATTCAAGTTCGAATATACAAAACAATAGTCTGAAGCACTTAAACCTATTTATACTATTATAATGAAGTAAAGTTTGATCCGATTTCTATCAAATTTGGTATAGGAATAGTTTGGAATCGAAGTGTGGAGATTAAGTGTCGGTAACATATCTATTTCGTATAAAGAAAATCTGACATAATACGGGTGAAAAGTAAGTATATAAGGAAAGGATGTCACTCAAAAGGTAAAAGTGACTTAACCAAAAGTTAAAAAGGTTATTATTGTGAATCTAAATTAAAACATAAATCTCTATTCATAAGAGGTATTAAAAATAAATAGTTGGGAACACAAACTAACATGAACTTTGAATAACCCCTTTTGCGCTATGAAACAAAGTTTGTCATTATACACCTCCATAACAACAACTATGAAACTATATGTACGAACTTCATCAGTATTATTGGTTTCGCAATGAAACATGTTTCTAGAGAGCGTAACAATAAAATGCCGCTTCTTTGTATACCTTCACTTCAAAAGTATAACGGTGTCATCCACAATCGGAAACTTAGGCACAGCTATAGTTTGAACTATTGTCAAATCTATAGATGTCGGTTCAATGAATCGAAAACTAAAATAATTAGCGCCCAATTTCAATAGTTGGCTGTTGTTTGTGTTTGATTAAATTAATTAATCGAAGTGTGTTGTGGCATAGGTTTAGTTTGCAAGTAATGGAACAACTTCGACAGAATTGCGAATTGAGTTTAATTAAGAGGCGTGATATGTGTAACTGCGAACAAATTCTTCACACAGTTTCCGTTGGAAAATGTTTATAGTGAAATATGCTACATGTTTGAATGTACAAATAACGTACACTTATGAGTGTTTTGTTTTGTTGATTGCTGACTGATTCCTTAAATAAAAAAACAAGTATTCTACTTAATTATTTTTATTTTATGTCCTTAAATGAATTAGTATAGGATATTATACATCCTAGGATGCAATACTACACAAACCGATAATTTTAATAAATTTTGATAAAATTAAATACAATTTGAGATTCTCTCTCAAATTGCCTCGATCTCTTAATCGGTAGGTCTGAAGTTCAAATCTGCATGTACCAATCTATTTCTATTTCCGCAAATTGAAATAAAGTTAGGTACATAAATATTTAATATATTATTATACAACATGTAAAGTCTAAACATTCAGATGGTAAAATCGTATACTCATAAATATTAAATCCTTTTGTTCACATGCTTCCAAATAACACGTAGCATGAACTATTGTTTGTGTAGAGTCAACATAAAAATGACGGTTTAGAGATTAATTTTACACAATAGCTTTAGTATGCGCCCTGGACTGCAATCTAGGGGTGGAACTATAATAAAAGCGGACGGAAATGGCATTGTTTAACTTTCCAACACAAATTTTGTTAACAAAAGAACAATGCTTGAGTATATTTATTAAACAAAACAACTTATAAAAATAGATTTTAGAGAGGTTTTTATAGTTTAGTCATCATAATTGTAATAGCATATAAGGTCACAAAATTCTTCATAGATATCCTCGGATAAACTACTCATTAAGATATTATTCCCGTAATATCAATTTTCAAATTAGGCAAACATCGGTAGGTTACATTTGATTAGATGCCGCCAAGATAAACGTGACACAACTGAAATTCACAAAGGTGATTCCGGATTGTGACGGCAGCGGTTTTGAACAAGAGCGTTGGACGTTACCACTAACGAGCATAGATAGAGATAAGGCAGGCCGATCTCCAACCGATAGAGTATAGAGTAACACGTGGGCGTGATTGGCTTCGACGACAACGCGTTTTCAAATTTCAATTATAAAAATATTACTGACGCAACAAAATATGTAGCAGAATAAACAGAGTTTATAATAACCTTAGGAATACAAGTTTGTTTAGATTTCTTTCGACATACCAGATTTGCATAAATTTTATATAACTACGAAAAGTAAAGGGGATTAATATTACCATCTTACTGAAACTATTGATTCTAATCTAACAACTCCTAAGTATGTCGAAAGATAAACTAAGAAAGAAGAAAATATGTAATTTACTATAGAGAAAAAGTTAATAATTTTCTAGACATTGACAAGAATTGTTTTTATCTTAGTTTTTTGCAATGCTTTTAACGCAATGATAGTTAGCTTTTCATATAGATATTACAATTTTTATTCATAACTACTAACGTGTTACCTGGATTTATACAGCTTATTGGAATATGCTATCATTATTCAAGCAGATCATAAACAAAAAATGTTGGTATAACAATGTGTCAGGGAACGAATGAGGCTACTTAAAAATTATAATACTGACGCGTGGTTGAAAGCCACGTCGTTGAATATTAAATGACAAGCTTCCAATGCGCGCGTGACTTGATCAGCTAGAAAAGTATGCGTTGGCACGCGTCGATGGATGGCGGGTGGCAATATCAGATTAAAATCGGTTAGTCTTGAGAGAAGCTAACGATTAAGATCTATTTGACCCATGAAATCCAAATACTATTGTATTTCGAGAAATATGATATTTTTTACTTCTGGTTATGGAAGCCTCGCTATAAAAGTCAAATTTCCAATATAAAATATTGTTATATTTCTGCATTTTAAAAATTCAAATACGCCTCAAACTAATTTTGTTGTTATCTCTAGATATATTTATTTCAAATGCTCATCAAATTGCTAGAAGCTTGGTACGCAAGATATAAGAAACACATAACATGTGCGTAGCTACTGCAAACAAGCTATCTTTTGTATTAAAAGTTGCAGAGCTAAACGATGGTGATACTAATGAAGATATATTCTACGGTAGTATTAAATGGATTATCAGAGCACTGCTTATAGCTTTACTTTAAGATTTGAATAATTAATTATATAAATAACTTTTATATAAAATTCTATATATTTTTTATTTTAAATAGATTTGATATAAGTGAAAAGATACAGCAGGCAGCAGGGTTCACCCTATTTCAAATTTATATCCTAAATCAATTAATATTGTTTGAGTGGTTATTTTAGAAATTCGGTTTATTTTGAGGCACATTAACAACTACACCCACACTCGTCTTTAGATATAAGGAGTTAACTTTATATCCGTGATTTCGTCCGCATGGACTATTTGAAGGTATCTCAAACTATTCTCCGCATAAGTATGCATACATACTTTAACCAGGAATATGTGTCCTTGTCAAATTTCTTCGTCAGATAATTTAAATGTCATGGGTGGACTTGTTTTTTATGTTATATTCTAAAATAAATTAATATGGGCAGTAGTTTTGGTTATTTTTACCCTGTGTTTCTGACTCACTACCAAGTAATACCCCGTATTCCTTAGTGAATAAAATTTAAAAGCTTAATAGGTTACTAACGTATGGGAGAACTCGGGATACTCTTCCAGTGACAAAAAAATATATCATGCTTAAATCAGCTTAAATAGACATTGAATAGTTATTCCAGTTTTACTTAATAATGAGATAATGAATATTAAGATATTACAACACCTTATTTTAAGGTATATGATATTAGTACAAAAATAACTTTTTTAATTAATATCTTAAGGTGATAAAGTTCTGCTCTAATGCAGATTACTAGTAGATTGTGGGTATAGATTAAAGAAAGTGTTATTTTAATCAACACTTCGTTTTAAGTGCTAGTAATATGAACCAGCACTCCGATACAGTACGGACGAGCTGCAATAAATAATTACTTTGTCTAAACATTCTTTTTATTTTATTTGCGCAAAAATGTTGTGGACGTGCATTTGATAATAGGGTAAATACTTCAGCAGAATTTCAGTGTTTTTATTATATTATTGCCTAATTTAAGTAATTTTGTGAACTAACGTTTTTTTCCGCCGCTTTCGTACATTAAATGTAATAATTCTTAATTTTGATAATATACATATAAATATATTAGTGACAATTTTATGATTGATATACTTTCGTGTACGATAAATATATACTTTTAATAATAATATAACGATATTCATGCTTTCTGTATTCTCAGTTAGAAGCGATAACGCCACATTACTAAAAATACTATACTTTATAACTAAACTAATTGTTTTAGGGTTAATAGTGATTACTGATATCTAAGTCTAGACTCGAAGATAATAGACACTGCTTCAAACACTTAGCGACAAAGTAGTAGTTTGGTATGATTTGCCATCTCCAAAACGGCCTACTTCGAATTTTTCACTTTCTACTTTCCGTAAAAATAGAATTGTAGATAGCTACTTCATAAATAGTTAATGTTATTGGCTTGTAAATGTTGTACATTTTATTTTCATGATTTAATTCTTCAACCACAAAGAATTGAATCATTTTTTCTTAAATATAGTGTAGCAGTATTAACGAAGTTTGTAAAAATGTAATAACAACCGCTGGATGATGGGCATTTGCTGAAATATTGTGGTTTCTTTATTGAATAACATTATACCTATCTTCATATATATTATTAATTTATCATTGAAGATGTGAGTACCATGTGAGTGGATATTAGCTCATTTTATTTCTATCCCAAAGACTTCAATCCCCAGCAGAGATTCTCATCACCATCCCATTTCCATCCTACCGTTCTTATTAAACGTCCTGGAAAACCCAGTACATAGCTTGCCGCTTCTCTGTCGCAGAATAGTCACCTCAGTCCTTTCCAATCTGGACTTCAGTAACATCTTAGTACAGTAACAGTCTTTCTAAATATTTCAAATGGCATTCGGCAAGCCATGTTCTACTTAATTTCAATAATACTTTTAACGCTCTTCAACGTGGTATTATTTTAGGTATCCTGCAATCAATTAACATAGCGTTGTCAGAGATATACTGATTCTCTTCACCCTTTAGAGCGATAGCAAAGTAAATTTTGTTAATAAATCCTTGGATAACTTAGTATGGGATGTCTGCTAATAGTACTTTTTTTTTCTTTGTCTAAACTTATTAAAATGATATCTTCTCAAATTTTAGGACGTCCATTTTCGTTCCGACTTACGTATGTAATTTGTTTTATATTCGTTATATATTCGTTTCATACATTTCCACTGTGACGCATTTCATTATAATTGATCCGACATTTTGAACTATTTCGAAATTAGTTGATCGCTGGCTACGCTTAATTGAATTGAACATAAAAATATCTATGATTATAATTAAGTGATCTATGATTATATTTTATAATATGACTGTACATAACTCCTAAACGATAGACCTCAATTATACATCAAATGTTTCACAGTTCCCTCTAGAGATTTATAAATCGTTTAGTATAACAGACGAAGCGCCGATGTGAATGGCATTTATCAGTGCATAGAAAGAATAAGTGATTCTACTCAATTTATATCCTAAACTTAATGTAATGAAAAGTAACAGCAAGCCGCCTCTTCTGGCGCCACCCACAATTTTGACTTCCAACATATGTAGAGTAGTTACATATGTGTAAATGTCTTCTGTTTGGGTACCTTTATCTTACCTATTTCCTACCTTAAGAATATTATTTAGCAATAATATTACTAAGTACCGTGATTTTACATATTAATATTATATCATGCGGGAAATGTAGATTTACATAAATATCTCTCAAACAATGGTTAACAATAAATCTAACCTGAGTCCCATTTTAAGGTCTTTGTGAAATCTGCATTCTCTATTAGGTGAAAAATCTGTATTACAGAATTTTTCCCTGGTTTTCAACCGCAGGGACTTCAGAAACAAAATTTTCTACTTAATTATATGCAAGTTTATATATATTATTGTAGAATAAACTAAAGATAACAAAAATAACCTTAATACTAAAATGCGTAAAATAGTAAAATATAAAAGTGTATATAAATGTGTGCGTGTGTGTATGTACGAGTATAAAAAATATATAGAAGACAATGTTTTTTTTTTTAAATTAGGTTAGGTAAAAATAAATGTCGAACGATGACAATTTTGTAGACCTGTTTTATTAAACAGGGCATTCCCTACTTTTAGTGTGACCCATAGTTGTATAAGAGGAGACTAAAAGAGGATTCCGAAACTAATACGCAAAGTGCGCAAAGCTGGACACAAATTGTTGCATCAGTGCGCTCTGCAAATCTTAATTAACTTAGCAAATTCCTCCTTCTAAATAGACACCTGTGCCTCGCAGGGAGTCTGTTAGTGGATTTTGTGTTAAATGGATCCTAATCGATCCTTTATTTTTTAAGGATAATACTGTAATTTACTATAATAATACGCAAATTATCAAAGATGAAAAACAAATTTTAATAATACATAATTATTATATTACCTGAACAAAATATAATTGTAGTTAGGTAGTTCATAATAATGAAATTCGTCTCCAAAACTTTGAAACTGCCACGGGACTCGGTTAAATTTGACACTTATTTGATTGAACAAGGTACCTTTAATGTTAATTAATATTGAAGACCCCAAGGTCTGGTGAGGGCCAGGGGAAATTAAAAATGTTTTACGTCTCTTTTACGAAAGGAAGTTTACCTACATCGCTAAGAATGGTGGATTATAATCGTAGAGGAAAATAAAATATTAAAAAGGAGTTAAAAGGTCAATTCCTATTCAAATATCCAGTCAAATGCTTTTCTTGACTGTCTTTAATTATTTTACGATATGTTACATTAGTTTAATTTTACAAAATCGAATTTTTTATAGTATACTAAGCATAGTACAGCAATACATCGTAACATAAATAAGGTAACTTGCTAGTCTAACAATTACCCAAGTACATTTGGACTTAAAATATAAAATATTAAAATACTCGTATTAAAGCATGTGTGTGTATCTCTATCATATCCATTTTCAAGATGTGTGCAATATAGTTTAAACGAAAGTTAATTGTCGCTACTTCAATTCAGTAATCAAAAGAGACATTAAAAACAATGATATTATTTAAAATTATATACCGAAAATAAGCAAAATAAATGTTATTTTACCTATTATAAAATGATTTCAAAAGTTTTGCTAATATTTCACCGTTCGTTTCGGGACAGCTTAACTACATAGATGTCTATGCTGCTTAGTATTACACCAAGTTGGATAAACAATCAAAAGACTGTTTGAAATCATCATCCATTCACTAAATCATAAAACTAAAAGTCTGTCGTATGCATAAATGTTTCACAATTTCAATAATAATGAAGCCGATACCCTCTGGACCAATTTCCGCTGTATAGATCTGGTAATTGAAAATGGATTAGATGAGGAATGGAAGCGAAGATACAGGCACAATCAAAGGGTAGTAATTATAATTTCAGAAATACTTCGGGATGTACCAACTGGGGAATGATTTTAAAGTCAAACGCATATTGATATTTATTATGATAGATACGAAAATATACTTACGAAAGATTATTATTATTTGAGACTAGCTGACCCGGTGAACTTCGTACCGCCTAATTATTGGAGGCATATTTAGTAAATCACAAACACACGACACAATACTTTTTCACAAAAAACGGTTTTTCTCGATTTCCGGAAAAACTAAAAGTCCTATTGAAAAAAATCTAATGGCAAAGTTGTAGGTAATAAAAACATCTAAAACTTTTGCATTTACACTTTTTTCACATAACATCAAAGTTCGGATAATACTGTATTTTTTTTCGCTTTTTATTATTTTTAAAGGCTTATAACCTGGTCTATATGGACAAAACAATGGAACGTTCGGATACACGGGTTCTTTTTACATGAGATGACAAAACAATATAATAAAAATATTTTTGAGAGATAGTAACGCTGTAAGGTTGGCACCCATCAAATATGTCAACACATTAATTATTTTTATATTTTGAAATTTAAATACACGATGTTATAAGCAAAGTTGATATTATGTTGTCGATTCAAAAGTCTTGTTTTAATGCGTTCTTCAATTCGAGTGGAACTGAGAGTACAAATACCGTCAAATGTTTGACAGAAAGTAAGTGATCAACTTTTATATGGGAAAATGAAATTGTCGTCTTACTCTATCTTACTCGTAATTTTTCCTTATTTGCTCACCGTTTAGACCTACCCTGGACTACGACAAACATTTTAAAACCAAAATCAGCTCAATCGGCCCAGCCGTTCTCGAGTTTTAAGCAGACTAACGAACAACAATTCATTTTTATTTATATAGATACACACAAATATCAACAATTCAAACATAACATTAAAAAACAATCAGCATAAACATGTCACATTGAATGTTTGGTTCATAGATATTAACTGTATAAAATAAGTGGGATATTGTATTTTCATTACTTTGACTCACTTTACCATGTATAATTTTGAAACTTTAATATGAAACAGGCGTTTTGAAACGATGATATCAAACAGGCATCCTGCATACCTTAATTTTTTTGTTCCCCTGAGGAAAATGCAGTAAAGGGTCGTCGTAGCTGTGCTACTGAGCCTGTTTATTGTTATTGAATACTGTTTGAAACTGGCCAGAACTGGTTATCATGCACATCAATATACCGGCCAACAATAATGTTTAATGAAATGTCAAGCACTTTAGTAGTAGTCGGTAACGAGATAGCACTAAAATTTCAGGTAAATAACCTATGCGTAAATTAAATAGCATATACGGGGCAAGTATACACCAGCAAACTTAAACTGCTCAATGTTGAGGCCGTCATGTCCAGGTAACGTACACCCAGACATATTTTTAATGACGGTTAGAATTTCATTATCTGAAAAAATCACTCCTCGTCTGTAAATTTCAGTCCCGCCATTTGTTTGTTAGACTGTATCAATATCTTTTCCGTTATTCAAATTTCTCTTATGAGACATACATTTATTTATCCGAAGTTCCAAACTTCGGAAACTTCATGTAATAAGCACCATATATTAACAAAAAAAAAATTACATTAAACGTACTCGTATATATGAAGTCGACCAACTAACACCGGGAAACTCGCAATTGAATATTGCCTAATCCACCGATCTTTATCAGAGTATGTTCGTGGTTCTTGGTGTCGACAGTAAATAAGCTTATTGTGGTACTGATTATTATTTTTAAACTTTGGTAATAAAAGTCTACCTTCACAATTTATATATTTGCGCATTAGCTGGAACCATTGTGAAAATAAAAATTACTAATCTTCTTTAGTTAGCTCTTCAAAGGCTTCATGGAACAGTCACCTTTAAATCAACCAGAACTACCCTAATAGAAGACCAACGCCACAGACGCTGAAACAACATATGTTATCAAAGGCTATGATATTAGATCTTATTTATAACAATAAATAAACTTTCAATATGAGCTAAGGAGCTTGTGGACTTAATTGATGAAATGGTTTTTATATAGTTATAACGTCAATATATCAGGCTATTATTAAATTGAACATTTTAACATGATTTCATCTTTACATTATTAGCTTTCAATTTTTTTTTGCATAATAGAATCTCAAGTCAGTCGGAACGTATATACGCTAGCACATCAACCTATCACAAAAAATCTAATTTTTCTAGTTAATATTGAAATCTATGCGTTTGAGATTAAATTGAAAATTGATTGAAATTTAGATAAACTGATGTTTTGTTATCATACTCTAATATTAAAGTGGTTGCGGTCTAACCGCGCTACATTACACTCGTGTAGGTTGCTGACATATAGTACACGGCACAAAAGTCCATGAGTCAAAAATCCAATAATTTAAATCTATCTATCAAGAATGTGACTAGAAATTTTCGCTCTGAAAATAATCGTGTGAGAAAGAACCGTTCGCCGCATACTACTTTTGCTATAGTTTCGCTCAAAAAGTTTGACAGGATAATTTATGAGGTGAAAGGTTCAACCCAAATTATATTAGCGCAAAGTTACAAGACAGCATCATGATTTTCTTTTCCCTTGAGCAAGGTTCAGAAAACAGGAAAAAAACTTATAGTAGCTAACAGGATTGAAGTGAATCCCCAAAATAGCCTTATAATTCACAGAACTTCTTAACTATGATAAAACCACACGCACTCCGAAATCCATACAAATAGTATACTCTAAATGAATCATAGATTTTGTTTTCATATGACGATGCTGGTAAATGACTAGAAGGCCTAAGGAAAAAAGTAAAAGCACTGAAATATTATTCTTGCATCATATAATTTAGATTACTAAAGACATCTTACCTGTCATCGTGATTAGTTAAAAAAGAAGGATCGAGTCCACAACATGACTTAAAATGACCCTAATACCATGTTTATAATATTATTAACACAATAAATTTATAATATATGACACAAGTTAACATAGTTAGCATTATTTTAAAACATTGTTTGATGAACAAACACTTCTGAACTTCATAACCTCATATAGGTATTGAAAGCGTATTTATGTAATTTGATCCTTTTCATGTAATTAAATAGAAATGAGAATGACACATTAAAGCGCGAAAATCCTTTGCTTGCACCTTATAATTTCAACATAAAAAGACATATACCTACTTGTCACTATGACAAGGAATAACTCAACATTACAAGACATAATCAATACATAGTATAAAACAAAGTCGCTTTCGCTGTATGTCCGTATGTATGCTTAGATCTTTAAAACTACGCAACGGATTTTGACGCGGTTTTTTTAATAGATAGAGTGATTCTTAAGGAAGGTTTGTATGTATAATAAATGCATAATATAGTAGAGAAACACTGATAAATTTAAAGGTTTCTAATGTGATGTCGTAAATAAGCACGTTTTTTTGCGCTTATATTGCAAACGCTGGCTGAACCCTACGAGATAGACCAAAATAATGTACCACAGTATTGTTCACCTTAAAAAGTTCAACAAAAAAGTCCGCGATGGTATATGTCTATCTTTTAGGGATAACCTACTATAACCATTTAATTACTTTTATTTATATAAACATTGCACCCGTGCGAAGCCGGGGCGGGTCGCTAGTAAAGTATAAGAAACAGAATAAACAGAAGGTCCATATCATAACATTTTGTATGGTCGTCTCAGAATACTTCTACAGTTCTGACATTAATCTCGTTTTAAAGTGGTTATACAAATAAAAAAGAGATTTAGAGTTACTTCTAACCATTTTCTGCCATGCTCCACCCATATAAGGAGCTGGTAGAAGGATCAAACGCCACTCAAACCTCTGATATGCTCTGAATTCACAAAACAGCTGGTTCATAGAGCGACTGCAACTAGATTTTCACCGACAAATGCAGTTCCTTTTATTTGACCACATAGTGCTTGATAATATACCCTCACTCACTGTAAAACAAAGGATATCGGAATTTGTATATTCGAAATTATAAAATTAAAACCACAATTATAATGAAAATTCTCAATACATATTTCAATGTCTTTATTTATTTAAATAAATCTCTGAATTATTATTTCTTGAATGATTTTGAATTAAAAATAACGCTAATCTCACTTTTTTGGAGTACAATAATACTTTCAAAATTCGCAGCAGATCATAAAAATAGTTCACATGACATGACACTTAGAATAATTAAAATATACAAATCTTGCCTTATTTTGAATATAGCATATGTGGCAGAATAGGCTTGTATCCACTATGAACAAATCTGATGCATTAGGTTGCATAACTATTAAGATGATCATTTAATTATGAAAAAACAAAGTTTTATAAAATAATAACTTCTGATTATTTATATTTTTATAAAATAAAATTGCACAAAATAAGCCATAAGTCACGTGACAGCAAACACCAATTAAAAAGTGTTACGTCACGCCGTGCGAAACGTCAAAGTCAAAATGTCATTCCCAAGTGTCTTGTGGAAGTGCGAAAAAGAATGGGCATCATTCCTTCTCGCGAGTGTTAGCCACTTTTTACGTATCTGCTGATTGTTTGGCACGTATATAAATATTTTTTTTGGTGTTTTTATACTTGTGCTTGTACACTGGGGCACTATGCAGTACTTGTAATACGATGAATCCATTTTTTATTAAAATAACTTCACAATACCGAATATTCCGATACTAAAACAGCTGTGTTTTGCACGGCGTGACGTCATTCAAGACGCCATGACAGTCATGAGCGTTTTTGATGACTAATGTCAAATATTTAATTAAATGCAAAATTATTCTTATAAATAAGCATTTTTTTTCAAAAATAATAATGATTTTGTATAGAATAGGCATCAAGGTATATTAGTATCTAACTACTGAAATTTAGGCAACAAGCCTATTAAGTATGTTGTCCCTCAACATGGGTATCCCATTGTAATCGAGAATCGAGTGTAATATCTAAGAGTTTATCATCTTTAATGTTTAATATATTGTTCAGTTTTCTAACATTACGCATTGAAAATTTTACTCATTAAGTTTTATTTGAGTTAAGTGATACATTATGCATTGTAGACCAGTGCAATACTTTAGTTAGTATATATATACTATTCACAACATCGGAATCTGCAATCCTTCTTTCAACCTTAAATATTATTATTTCTGTAAATAATGCTGTATCGTAAACGCAATTTTTGAAATATGGATGATTATTAATATAAATTAGAAAAAGCAATGGTGCCAATCCTGAAATGGTACCATGCTTACGATAGCACAGTTCCGCCTCACGAGTGTAGTATAAACGCCGAACGGCTGAGCGATTCACCGACATTGTTTTGATAGGTTGGTATTAATGGATTAGATTCGACTTTACATATAATACAGTCAGTATTTTATTTACAACTAAATTTAAGCTATAATAATTTAACTTAAAAATAAAAAATCTAATCTAAAATGTATGGATTGAGTAGGAAAGAAATCTAACGTGTTAGTAGTTCTTATAGTGGAGAGGAAAATGCCAGCTCTCTTGGAACCTGTGGAAGTAACTTAAGTAAATCCTTTTTAAAATTAAAGTAAAATCAGGAAGTTTCAGTATAAATAAATAGTGCTATTTGTATATATTAAAATTATGAAAAATGTAATAATTATGAAAAACATAACGGCACTGAAACCACTTGATTTACTCAGGCATATCGCACCTGGCGTACCTGGGTTCCCGTATCCCTAAATATAAATCTATTTGATCTCACTGTTCTGTCTCGGTTTAATAGAGATTTAGTCTGATTTGAACAAAGTGGTATGTCGTTTTACTGTTGTGGTACTAAAGCTTACCTTAGTTATAAATAAAATTAACTCAAGACCGAACGTAAGTGTGTCTTACCTAATCTGTCGCGCATAGTAACGGGGTCGCGTGTAGCGAGTGCCATAAGAGCGTTATATGCTACGGCAAATTGCATATTACATAACACTAGGGCGCTTATACTTTTTAACAGACGTGCATACATTGATATATATTGATTTTTTTTGCCTATCATACCAAAAATATATACTTTCATTTTTAAATCTATGTGAAACTTTATTAATATAATGATCATAGCAAGTTATTTATTATAGCAAATTTTAATTCGAATAAAAATATCACATATATTATTGAATATATAATTGGTGATTAACTGACTTTTTATTATATGGCACTAATTATATTTCTTTATATATAGTTTTACATTTGCACTACGACAATCGTCGCTATTACGAGCAACATAAGATTTATCTCAAGATCAACTTATCTGGCATCACATCAAAATTCTGGCGTGTTGTTGCATCAAAACATTGCTCTTACCATTGCTCCACATTCGATAGTTCTTGAATCGTACTCTCTTACTCCATAACCAATAGGTTGAATATGAAAAATGTTCACATCTTTTACTTACAACTGTTGTAACTTCGAATTCGATTCAAAAAAATTGATTCCTGTGTCATCTCTCTTCATCCGCCTGAAAGAGTCTCATCAAAACACGTAACAGAGACAACTGAGATCAAGCTTGTCCATTGTGTTCTTTAGGGTGAATCAGTCTCTATTGAAACTGTCTAATTAATCTGTAGCGTTACAATCATTGTTGTATTATCATCATTTAACTAAAATATTGTGCTGGACATATTAAAGAAAGACCCCAAAATGCAGTTTACATTTGGAGCCATATAGTAATGTGGTTTGGTAGAGAGGACAAGACCGTCAAATACTAATGAACAGGCTAAAGTTCCTTTGGTATATCATTGTGTGATATCACTTACTTTTAATGTATAAAATTAAAAAAAATATCATTCATATTGAAATACAAAATCTCTTCAAAAATACATCTTATATACAATAATATCTCTAATATAAAACTAGTCTCTAATATAAAATTAAATAATCTATACTAATATATAAAGCTGAAGAGTTTGTTTGTTTGTTTGTTTGAACGCGCTAATCTCCGAAACTACTGGTGCGATTTGAATAATTCTTTTTTTGTTGGATAGTCCATTTATCGAGGAAGGCTATAGGCTAAATAACATTACGCTATGACCAATAGGAGCAAAGACAGAGCGGTAAATGTGTAAAAAACGGGGAAAATTATTCATTTTTGAAGGCTTTCTTTGCGTGCGCTGCGAAAACGGTTCAAGATACACAAAAAATATGTATGAAAGAATTATTCCTCTATACATGATCTAAAAAAAAGTCCGCGACGGCATATGTCTATCTTTTAAGGTTTAGTCACAATGACCGTTTTTATGGTACCAAATTTGGTCGAAATAATTTGTTTAAGTTGTATCAACATAATAATATTAATCTTTATTCAAATATAAATATAAATATGTTGTCGGTTAACCAAAAATCTGCCGGAAGTCACTATTCCACGCGGACGAAGTCGCGGGCAAAAGCTAGTATATTATAAAATTCTAATTTACTTTTTAAAACACTCTAAAGTTCTTACTTGCTCTTGTATGGTCTCTAAATTTAAAATTCCAATCTCAACACTTAAAGCCTCGTAGTGGTAATCAATACACACAATATAGTTTCATGCATTGATTGAACAATATTTGTTTCAGAATGCTTTACACATCACTACCCGTATGCTTCTTCGCGCTCGGAGTCGTTCTGTGTGCGCCTGAGCGCATGCAGAACGAGCAGGACTCTCAGGAGGCCCATGAAGCTTTTTCGCAGAATGTACAGGACTCGCACGGTCTAGACCCGCACTCGCACGTGGCGCCGCTCGAGAAACGCTCACCGCACTACGATTTTGGTCTGGGCAAGCGAGCGTACAGCTACGTATCCGAATACAAAAGGTTGCCAGTTTACAACTTTGGATTGGGTAAAAGGTATAAGCAAAATTTATATATCTTAATATATATCTTAACCACAAAATAACTATATAAATTATACTAGAACTATACTATATTAGATACTTGATGTATGTTTCCAGGTCACGTCCATACTCGTTTGGGCTGGGCAAGCGGTCCGTCGATGAAACCTCTAACGAAGAATATAACAGCGACGACCAGCCGACTGCATTAGTCGAGCTGTTTGATCAGTATGACGATGAACCGGGTAATTTATTTTTATAATTATCTTCTCGATCTCAATACACGCACTAACTACCACTTACATAGCTAGCATCCAGCGTCGTACTAGGTCGTATCGTCGTCGTATCTTTACTGAATCGTTGCTCCATTTTATGAGCAACGTACCAACGTACCAACACTACATTTCGTAGCATATGATTGCCTCTATAAGATCTTTACAACCCTACGGTAGTCAGTCCTACGATCTGCCAACTGCAACTTAAGGTTCCTAATTAATTAGATTATATTGCTAACCCTGACTCATCTGGTGTATTCATCTTCTCAGTTTCGACAACGTAGAGATGGTTTGTATCGGTTAAGGTATTCTCGAAACAATATTATAATATTTTCAAATACTCAATTCATGTATAACCATACTAATCTCTTATGTATATTATTATTATAGTATTAAGTGTTAGATGTTCAATGAGTATTAATGCTGTAGCATAATTTTGCTCTAGGTAAAACATAAATATTTAATATTTCATCTCGCGACTATTTAAAATATATGTATAATAAATCATAAATATGAAATAATCAATTAATTTATTTCAGTGTATGAGGAAAAACGGGCACGGCCCTACAGCTTCGGCCTAGGCAAACGCTTTGTCGATGACGAGACCGAAGAGAAGCGAGCAAGAATGTACGACTTCGGACTGGGCAAACGCTTGCCACTCTATAACTTCGGCTTAGGCAAGCGAGCACGTAGCTACAACTTTGGACTGGGCAAGCGACTAAGCAGCAAATTTAACTTCGGCCTAGGGAAGCGGCAGAGGGATATGCACCGTTTTAACTTTGGCTTAGGCAAGCGATCAGAGGCTGCCGCTATCGACGACAGTGACAATTATTTCGAAGGCTAATCGTTTTGTTAGTTTACCGCACATTAACTTACGTTTAAAGTACACAAATTTAATTTGATATTGTGCTGAATGCGTGTTAGCTGAAAAACGTAAATTAGGTTATGTTGTTTGTATTGTTTAAAGTATATTGTTTTTCTTTTACTTAATTCTTAAACAAAAAGTAAATTGCTTTTTTAAATATAATGAAACAAAACCTTAAACATATGATGTTGAAAAAATGTGAGAATGTGAGTAATATTAATTTGCTTACTAGATATATGTGAAGAAACGAAATAGAAACTAACTCTTTCATGTTTTCTTGTGAAATCACCAGCCAATTTTCACAGATAACAATAAAAGAGTGATGTTGGTTTATAAATGTTAATTTCGATCAGTATTGTTACTTCTTATGTAAACGATGTCGCATACTTCTTACTATTATTTGAAAATTAATGAACTCTGCAATTGTTTATAAATAATCGTTTTTCTTAAACACTGAGTGTATGGAATATTACACATTTTTAATTAAAATTCTCAGAGCAAATATATTTTTATCAATCTTCTATATTTAATCTTTTATAATGTCTACGCAATATTCCTTTAGCTTAAAAAACTAGAAATTTATTTTGTAAATTAATTGTTAAAAATTTGTAGTTATTTATGAAAATGCTAGTTAATTATGATACTGTTCATAGACGGGTTACGGAAATGTTTATATAACATAAAAACATTTATTAATTTAAAAAAATATATATTTTATGTTAGTGAAAACGAAATTTAATATATTAAGCAACATTTTACAATATTTATATATTTTATTTTATTATATAACATTTTTTCTTAATTTCGAAAATATCTTTAAGTAATTACAGTTCCTTATTGTGTATTTATGTACTTCGGTTAAATTAAAATGTAATTCGTAACTCGTTAGTTATATAAGCACTTAATAACATAAGCATGTTAATTAAGTTTCTTTAAGACTTAATACGAGTTGTTTTGAAATATAACTATTGATTATACAAATCAAACTTAAAATATACAGAACATAGAGATATTGCATCATTGGATCTTATTATTTGTTTTCATTTAAACCCCTAACAATTAAGAGCAGTTGTTTCTTTTTATTAAAACTCTACTAAAAGTTAATATTAAGTCTTACTAAAGAAGAATTCCTGTATAGCACAGTTTTTAGTGTTCATTTCTTTAACGTACATATATATTCAGGAATGAGCTACGAACTTTGATGTTTCCTAAGCGCTACGAACTGTTTAACTGCAAAGGAGACAGCACTTTTCTTCAGATAGAAAGTGACTGAGCAATGCCCGTGGTATTGCTACAGTAAATACATAGTATATATAATACAAGCATATATAGTACATGCTATAGTAAATACTTACCAGGTGATATACTTCCTCGTCTGCCACAAGCACCAATAATGAAATAGAGAATGAGACGACACTTCCAAAAAGTTATAAAAATACGAAAAATAATTTATAAAACTTACCTATTCGTCTACGGTAAGCTAGGATCACAATTAATAGAACCGCATAGACTTTTTTCTTTTTGTTTAATCACTACATAGTATAAAACAAAGTCGTCACTAGCCCTATGTATGCTAAAATCTTTAAAACTGATTTTTATACGGTTTTTTTTTAATAGATAGAGTGATTGAAGAGGTAGGTTTATATGTATAATAGCATTGCAAATCGGGGCAGGTCAATAGTATTTATAAAAATAATGATTCCGTTTATGAGTATTTTTGTTTACTTTTTGTTGTTTAAGGCTAGCCCACAACTAGACAAAAAACAATGAAAGCACACAATTTTTAATGTCATGTATACACACGATTTTATTACATAACCAATACTAACAAGGATATTTTCTGTACGCTCTTCAGGTACGTTCAGTCGATTTTAACCGAATCCAAGCGCATTTTAGCAAATGTAATGGTGCACCGCTCTTGAAGACACATAATCTAAGGCATAGATTAGTCAATAAGAGTCTGACTGAAGAGAGTAAAACTTTGGAATATTTACTATCGGTATAAGTTTTTTTTCGTTAACAATTATTCGCGAATCAGGCGCATATAAGTATAAAACGTGCATGTTTGATTATCCGTTGCTGCCATGCACCTATAGTGGTCCTTGTCTTTTACATGTTAGGTAGTAAAAACCCAACATGCACTTGCTATTTGCCCAGTGTACAATGTAAAAAGAGCGCTATAAGAAACTTTAACTGATACAAAGCTCAAAATAAATACAGCTGTACATGACACGTTCGTAAGATCGTTAGATTATAGTAGCTAATCTATTTTTATTATGATATAACGAAACAAATATTAAATGCAATATAAAGAAACATATGATGAATACTAATTCTATTCCAAATAAATGTGTGCTTTAGCGGTCCAAACCTCACTTTCAGGGATATAATAAAAATTATAATTGCCTCGCAAAATATTTAATAATAATTATATTATGATACAAATATGCTATGTAATGAATGATCAATATACACGCATTTCATCGCATTTGCGAAAAAATATTAAATTTATAAAGATTTCACATTAAGAACAATTTTTGAAAGTACAATTTTCAAAGTAATAGTAAATTATTTTTCTCGGCTTTTTCACTATTGGTGTTATTACTTTTGATGTAAGCTTCAGCAAGCATTTACTGTCTTAAAAACTTAGTCGTCTTGTTATCAATTCATCATGTTGAGTCTTGAATAGACTTCAACGTGTGATTCAGCATGGAATCACCATCCGCAATGACTGACACTTTAATGTTAATATGTCGTTCTTTAAATATTTTAGAACAGCTTCGACTATATAAAGCTATTCTTAAACTATCTTCTCTACTGTGAATCAGCCTTAGATAAAAATAGTCTTTTCGATTTGTCATTGCTAAAGTTAATACCAATTGGATGAGTTATGGATTCAAATGTTACATAATTATGAAAAAAAAACGATTATTTAATGCATATTCTAAATGGAGAGGGGCTATGCAGAATATCAATTCAGCATGGATTCGATCTGAAACATAAAACATAGTATTTGTAATTCTTATATATTGCTAACCCAGCTACCATAGTGCCTGAAGAAAAAGGTTTATTATTATTATTCATGCGTTTAGCCAATAAAGACCAACTTTGTGTGAGAAAGGCAGGGAATCCTCATGATATACACTCAACGTATAAGCTATGTAGCCTTTGACGACGGAACTCTGTCTTTGCCTTTAGCCCTATTAGCTTTCTAGGCTATCAGATGATTACAAGGAAGCAATGCAGGAGTTGCTAGTTTATTTTATGATGCTACGCTCTTAACTATAAATATATTTTATAACTTCTACTTGTGAAAAGAAATCTATTGCGGTAAAATTGTGGCCTTTTATTATGATAACGGTATGCCGTTATAGCTAGATGTGATTCTAAATAGGCTTTTAACTTTACATTAATCGATCGTTATTTAGCAAATATTACGAATACTTTTGGGTTTTTGATTTACTGATTGACTTTTATGATACCATTCGTATAATAACATTTATAAAACATATTTGATATACACATCAATTAATATATAATAGATATAATAGAAAATAGATTACAGAATAATATAAAAAATATAATTAAAATAAAACCACTTGGCGACTGACAGGCGCCTACATAAAATTACAAATTAAAACAATGAGACAAAGAGAAAAATTCAATGAAAAACCCAATTCAACGTTTGTCAATAGGGTTTTAATTAACTTTTTTTTTGTTTCTTTTTTTTGTGTGGGAAAATGTGACCTTATGCACCATGACACCGCGATGGCAAGGCGCGGCCGTGTTCCGCTCTCCGGTCATAGAGGACTGGCCTACCCACTAAAACCCCCCCGCGTTCTCTAGGCCCATAGCGGGGTGCGCTTTCGCGATTCGACCGCCATATGTCCCGGGGCCGGCTCGACCAAAAGCTGGTCGAGCCACCGCTAAAAGAGAGACTGTTCGAGAACCCCTGGACAGTCCCCTAGACAGAGAGACTCCACCACGGCATGCGCGCTTAGCCGGACGCGCACGCAGCCTCACGGTAGGGTCACTAAACGGGCAACACCGCGCTTACGTGTGCCCACCTTCGCCTACCAATCCGTCTGCGGCGGAGGTGAGCGGCCTCGACGTCCTCCTCCCGCTCCCTCTCCGCGGCCTCCTTCTGCAAGATGACACGGAAGGAGGCGACAGCCTCCCATTCCACCTCGCCGCGGAGCATGGCCACAACCACGCTCGGCAGCGAGAGGTCGCTGCTTCCCAGCGCAGCTACGAGTTCGCTGCGCTGTTGTTGCCACGCCGAGCACACTGACAGTGAGTGCTCGGACGTATCGTCGGGAGCGCCGCAGTGATAACACCGCAGCGTTACCTCCCGACGGGCGACCTTGTGCAGGTAGTGACCGAAGCAACCATGCCCAGTCAGTACCTGCACCATGCGAAATGAGAGGCTGCCGTGCCGACACCCAACCCACTCCTCCAACACCGGACGAATGGCTTCAGTCGTTCGGTGGCCGGCAGCTGAGAAGGCGAGTGCCTCACCCCACCGGCGCAGAGCCTCCCTCTGCAACCGGGCACGGACTCCCTTCACTTCAGGTAGAGCGAGCCGTTCCCCCCGTTCTTGTGCCTCGACCCGATGTGACATGCACAGGTGTACATCGACATCCCACGGCGTGTGGCCCGCTAACACGCAGGCCGCGCCATGGCTGACCGTGCGATAAGTTCGCACGGCCCGGGTCGCGATGACCCTCTGCGGACGAGGGCCACCACGCGAGGGTTTTAATTAACTAATTAAAATAAGTAGTACTAATTTTGGTTTTCATTCTTTAATTTATCATAAAATCTACACACAAACAAGGATCAAAGATGAATACTTAAGGAAATATGTCAGGATGCGAGAATAACTAGAATGAGATTTCACAATTTTGAACTGAAAACTAAGTTATTACATAATAATATATATTAAAACAAAATAAAACAAAATTATTTATGAGGGTTAAAGGGTACCCAAAAAGTTAAAATTATGGGGGTTAAACCGGACTTAAAATACCGTATACATTTATAATCGAACTTATGTACAGAAATATACGTTCATACATTTCACATAATTGAAAAGCCAAACAGTAATAGTCATATTCTGTTTTTAATTTGTATCTTACCGTAACGTTTGTATGTTGTAATTTTATGAAATTGATTATTCAATTGTATTAAAAATGTTTTTTGAGACGTATAATTTGAAACTTTATGAAAGTTAATTGTTTTTCCTAATGAAGTTATTATTAGTTTAGAAAAACTACTAGCATAAACAAAAAATACATAGCTAGACAGATTTAGATCTGACATTGCTTAAACAAATTAATAACTCCCTTTATGAGCAAGTGTATTGAAATAATAGATTTATCATTCAGAGAATATGATTCCACACTTGATTTTTTGTAGGGAAAATTTACAATTTATAAAATAAATTACATCATCTCACACACAATATATTTAAATCACTCAATTACATTATTATAAAACTTTATCAAATAACTATCCTATAAAACTTAAACATCACTTCAGATTCTAATATAACTAATATAATGACAGAACTCTTCATTCTTTTAAACACATAAAACTATATTTGAATTTTGACAAACAGCTAATCATAGACAAAATTCCAACGTCTAACATGATTTTGACATTTTTTAACATGATTCTAAAATCTCTCGTGATTCAATATATCGTTATTGCGCAACCTGTTCACAATGAAAAGTCTTAAAAGACAGGTATTATCCAACGAGCAGAAGACCAATTTCATAACAAAATTACATGAATATACGGTGGCATATTTACAGTGGCATACTTTGTCGTCACGCGTATTATAATTTTATAAAAAATCTAAAATGGGTATATCAAAAATGTAAACTATGGTAATGTTACCTGTTTTACATTTTTGATATACCGTCAATTTGAATACATGTTAGAATTTGTGATCACATATTTCAAATCATGAACACCTGCGTACTCCTCACAGATCCATATAAACTTTCTTAGACCACAGATGGAAGTACATGGTCGCACCATGTTGTCCACATAGTTAGCTAAGATTATTCCATACACACCCTGTCAATATGGCAGTCAGAACGTTGGCTACCAAGAGCAAAAAGGAGCTTCTTTATATAAAAGTTATAGCCCCCATCAGTGACTTTTATTGAGGTCTTTAAGTATAGTCGTCAGGCATGTCAAATTGTACGGGCATGTCAAATTGCCGAAGTGAGGAGTTGTACTTTTACTTCATAGTTATTCATGCACGGCATTTCGTTGATTACGATAAGATTTTGTTACTGTATTAGTGTACCCTGCTATAACTACTAGACCTTGTTCTATATCGCAACCCTTGTAGGTTGCGATATAGAACAAGGTCTAGTAGTTTCAAAAGTAATTGCTAATACACTCGACGGTGATCCACGAAAGAAGGTTCGTTAGATGCATGCCATCTTCTAACAAGATTCATTGCAATGCTCGTTGCCAAGCTGAAGACAATAATTGTTTCATACATAAAAGATAAGAAAGTTGGCTACGTGCCTTTTTTCATAATGTTTAGATTTACATGAAATAAGTATTCGGTTAATATCTCACCCCTTTTGTGTGTATCTTCACTTTCCCACTATGGATGGTGTGCATTGCAGTCCACTGTAATGGTAAACTCCCAGCTATAATTATCGCAGTATTGTACTAGATCGGTCAACTTCCTCAGAGGAATATTCCATTCGCTTAGCATGTACGCTAGCGGTGCTAACATAACACTATCAGTTTAGACTGTATGTAATAGTATTGACGTTGCGAGCTTGTGTGATGCTATGCCTGGTTTTGTAGATTCATTAAAGTTTACTTTGATATCTGTTAATTTACCAGTAATTAATAGAAACTGCTAAATATATCATAAGGTAAGAGGAAAATCCACCAAACTTGCAAAATCAATCTAAAAAACGTATTTTCACTTCAGTAGCACAAACATGAAGGTTTTGCTGCTTAAAATCAGTGAGTAAAATCGATTTTTACTCACTAGTGAGACAAAGCTAACCACAGATTATAGTAACCTATGTATAGTAACTAATGGGATAACCATACAGACTATGTTGTTTCGCCCTAAGATAATATGCCCATGGACATTGGATCTGCCTGACACTTCTCGTTGTTCCGTGTCACGCATAGGTACCACTTTAAACTACTGTAAAATAAATTGGCAAGAAATCAGAAAAATAATTGTTAAAAAAATGTCTCTTCGGAACGGAACATAATAAGTACTTATTAAAATCTCAAGAATGATGCGCGGAACGGAACTATTGACAGAAGTTCCTTTCCACGCATCATACATTCTTGAGATTTTAATTTTTTTTTTTATTTAATTCGCTTAATTTACTAACAGGGAATAATAATAACAATAATTTACTTACTTATTATTTTTGAAGACATATTTTAACAATTATTTTTCTGTTCTTTTGACAATTTATTTTACATTTGTTTAAAGTGGTATGCGTAACACGGAAAAACGAGAAGTGTCAGGCATAATTGACGTGATATTTCCAAAGTAGGTATGATATTTGTTCTCGCTGCTGAAGTGAAAAGTTATGTGTGTCACACGAGAGCAAAATTGTTTGCATCTCGTGCCTTTGAATCCCTCGACACGCTCAGGATTCTACTCTAGAATCACTCGCTTCGCTCGTGATTCAAACAGAATCCTTCGCTTGCTCGGGACTCAAATCAGCACGCGCAGCAAACATCAACTTTGCTCACTTGTTGCACAAATAACTATTATTTACCCAGTAATGGAAAATCATCAAATATTGTGGCCTTCTTCCAAATAGCGTTCTATTTATTGTACCAAGTCAATTACCTATTTGTTAAGAGAAACCAACAGACGACTAAGGTACTATGACTCCTTGTAAGTCTGTTCTATTGTGTTTGCGCCAGATTTAATCGCAGAATGTACGGAATGTGACGTGGCATTGATGAACAAAAAAAAGTAATGGTCAGAAACAGACGCCCACAAGAAGTTAATATATTCACTGATTCTGTGCTAAAAATAGTTAAACAGAAGTACAAATCTGGTTGTAATTATTGTAAAAACCCATGAGCGAACTGAACGCGACGCAAGGCATCACAATACCTACACAATCGGTTTTATATTATTCATTTATAAAGTATCGTTATGTAACAAATAATAATAAATCCTATCGGCTTCGAATAATAATATAACATTTAATATGTAAAGTGATAGTAATCCCCATGTGAGATGATATCATCTAGTTACCTTTGTCTTAAAACCCAAAAGGCAATTTTCACAATCCCTGAAATCGAGTATTGATTGTATTGACGAAGGACCAATTTGTCTCGGATTTTCACATCCCTCACAATGATATGTAGGTAGCTTTTATCTCTCCTCTGTGTCATTACTGTTGAAGTAATGTGTTTTAAATTAAAATAACAGTTATCTCTATATCGATACCATGCCGTATATTACTAGTTATGAGATTACCAAGTTAGATGCTTATAGAATAAAAAATATAATTGCTTCCAAACCTTTTATATCATTAGGCAGGGTTGAAGGGTCAAATTACAGCTGTATAAAAAGTATGTACCTAATTGATGAAAATGGTGTTGAATGGTGCAGACTTTAGAACTTTATTGTTTTCAAAGAGACAGCAGATATTTTTTAATTCGTTATATGGCGATATAGAAAAAGCAAGACCACTAATATTGTACCATACCACTTATACTTTTATATGCGAAGTAAAAGTAAGTGTTAACTTTCTACTTACTGTCCTCTTACCTATTTAATTATTTCAGTGGTATATACCATACTACCACATACCATCCGATATGTTTAATATATTCACAGATGACTAAATATTCAGCAGCCCTTTGAAAGAGAAACTTGAAATGAAATTTCTAAAAAAAGATTCCAAGTATTTCGATATTCAATATAATGCAATCACTTACTGGTTCACTTAGCTTACTTGATCAAAATACTATATAATAATAAATCCAGAAAAAAAAATATCACCAATTGACATAAATATTACGACATTCCATAATGGTTCTCGCAGAAGATAAGCGTACTGTATCGTAAAACTTCAATGGCGGCTGTCCGTCACAGATACGGTTTATAACAGGACATTCATAAAAGGTCTTCCTCACATGTCCACATAAAATTGTTGCTGTGGTCTTTATTTCATTTTGAACTTAACTGTTACCAAAATATTTCGTAAAAATACTGACAAATGGGACTTGGAATAAGTATACTGGACATTTTATTGTTATGCATACATATGACCAAACTTAAGTATTAAAATATTTTCAATTGCTATAACTCTACGATATAATAAATAAAGTAAGCTTGCTTAAGCCTTTATTTAATAAAATATCAATGGTCAAGTAATTCTTTAGACTGTTTTAAGCAAATCTAAGTCTTATCGAAATCTTTCTTATTACCTATTTTATACCCTCATAAATAAGTGTTCTTTTCCATATGATAACACAACAGCAAGACAATTATGTTTAAAGATAATGAAATATAAATATTGATTAATGTTGTTTCTTGAAAACTTTGGGCTAACAAATAATACTCATGTAACTTTGCTTTGCAGCTTAGAATCTGAATCCTAAGCATATATCGAAGACTCGTCACCGCTAACCATATCATAAACATGCTTTGACTCTCCTCTATTGAATCGCTGCAGAGTTTTACGAAACCAACTAACATGGGCTGCTTTATTGGTCATCTCTAAGTAAATATAGTATCCAACAGGAGATCGAATTTCTTAAATCAAATTCTTCGTGTAGGATTTTTGGATAGTGGTCCCTGAAATGCCAACGGATGCCTCATTTCACGATATGTCACAAGACGAACTTCGATGATTAGCAAGGCTACGATATTCTGTTGCATCATGGCGGTTTTCGGACGACCTTCACGTGTCTTGTCACTGAGGCTAGACTGCCCCGGTTGAAATCGAAATACCGGCGTTCTACAGTCTAAGATTTGGTGCTAAACACAGAAGTGACTCCTCAAAGCACTGACGTCGTGATAATCCTCTTTGAAAGTTGTAAAAAATTATCGCACTAAAATTTTCTTTAGACATTTCCATATTAACACCCGAATTATCTTCTTTGAATAGACCAGTGATTCCCAAAGTGGTCTAATCGACCCGTAAGGGTCTATGACAACCTGCAACGGGTCCACGATAATTGATCTCAACATACTTATTTACTGGCATTATAATATCTTCTAATATAAAGACATATTTTATAAAAGATAGTATCATACATTATTTATAAAAGTAGTTTTGAAGTAAAAAGACATAGTATATGTGTTTACAATTTTTTGTAAGTTGTAGGATCTAGGCATTCGATCTAGGCATTCATTGGTAAGTAGGGGAAAGTGCCCAATACCGAAAAACATGACAAAGGGTCTACGACAAAAAGCAGTTTGGGAACCTCTGGAATAGACGATACAATAAAAATGTGCGGGCGATCTAAAACATAGCTTTGTTTTCGAATTCCAATTTCAAAAATAGGAAAAACAATATGCTTTCATTTATAATTGCGGGAAGATAATAAACGACACAACTTAAGAGGCAGCCCTCGTACTTATTGTAGAAAATTCTTCAGAACTGCGTATGTAATAAATAATTGAAAATACTCCTCATAACTAAGTATTCCAAACCACATTCCACGAACTGAAGATTCTTACAGTTACCGCTTACGTCTCTACTTTCATATGTCTTCATCTATTATTAAAATAAAGTATCCAAAAATACAACCACGAAATATCTCAAGTCATAGAATTACTCGCTATTTCAGCATCGTACACGGAAAGAGCTGGCAAAATCGTGGCAGACCATTAGGTACCCCTCATTTCGTCCGGGCACATCACAAAGGATGCTCGAACAACATTCCTTAACCTTACAAGCGTGTGCTTGTCAGGAACATCACATCGCAATCATAACCTGAGCCGCATGAATTATGAATTATAGCGCACTCAATATATTACACAATTTTATGCTTTACTAAATATTTTAATATGTGGATAGATAATTTTTTACCATATTCCCTACAAATTTTCCATATTTTATCATCCTTTAAACTATTGCTAGACTACGAATTTATTTCAAAACCAAAATTAACTAATTTGGCACAATTCGTATCACTGCTGATGATGAGTGCGCATTTTTATTGCACTATTAACTAAAGAAAGATGTAATAAATATTGTTGATTATTTTCATAAATTTATCTCAAAAAATGAAATTACATTATAACTTTTAAAACAATTAATAAAAAATGAAGTTGCTTACTTACATTCATATAAATTATATTCTATGACTAGTAATACTTATATCTTCAAAAAAGATTTTATAAATGTTTTATCAGTAATTATACGTGGTTGTTGTACGTCTCTTAACAAATTCACAGATTCTATTAGTTTAAAATTTAGAACGTAATTCATTAAGCCACTGGAATTGATTTAGGGAAAAACTTTGTCGCCGAATAATTCTTAATCAATAAATTTATTCATATTTTGAGATTCGAAAAAATAAACGAATAAAATTATGTTTAAATGTTTCAGTACAATATTACAACAAACAAAGATAATTGATAATCTTCTTATATATAAAAATGAATCGCAAAATGTGTTGGTAAGCTCATAACTCAACAACGCCTGGACCAATTTGGCCAATTCTTTTTTGTTAATGTTCGTTGAAGTTCAAGGAGGGTTTTCACAATGAGTAAAATTCGAATAATTATCGGAAATACCCTAAAAACAGCCCTTTTATTTTCCCATGCTTTCTAACTAAAACGTACAGTCGAATTGAGCTTTATTGTTATTGTATAAAGTTCATATTGCAAGCACTCACTGTTGTCTAAGTAATGAAGGTGTGTTCCTAACATCAAAGAGTCAATTTGCGTTTTATTAACGCTACATATAGTTGAAATTCAATCATACATATCTATCAAAACAGTGTGCGTGCGTGCGTTGGAGCACAGAATACATCGTTGGAGGATTTAATGTCACGTTCCAAAATTGAATAGCCACAAAATGTAATAGGTCATTTAAACTTTTTTTGCGATTTGGTTGGCTATGCGACATTATCTATAAAATAATTAGGAACAAAAAACTGCCACTGTACAAATCTTTTTGACAGGACGAAGTCTGTCGGGTCCGCTAGTCTACTATATATAAATAAGTCGGGTTTTCCTTCCTGACGCTATAACTCCAGAACGCACGAACCGATTTTCACGGTTTTGCATTCGTTGGAAAGGTCTCGGGCTCCGTGAGGTTTATAGCAAAGAAAATTCAGGACATACAGTGCCATCTGGTGTCGAAACAGAGTTCGCCGTGTTTGCTAGTTTTCTATAAAACATATATTTAGAATTTAGTTTTTCTGTTTGTGCAACATTTTCCATTGATGCTTCGCTTCTATTAGTCGCAGCGTAATATTAGATAGCCTATAGTCTTCTTCGATGAATAGACTATCCAATATAAAACTATTGTTGTAATGACAATTTAATATAGTATTTTCTGAGAGTAGCACATTGATTCAATCAAACTCTTCAACTTTATAATATTATACAAATTGGTATAAATTATAAACTTAATTCTAATTAATTATTTTCTGATATATACTATACATATATTGGTTGTGAATTCCTAAGTACTATTACAAAACAGAGATTTTTATTGTTATTATTGATCGTTCATGAACAATTAGTTTTCTATTTAATTAAAGAAAATGGCACTGGTGTGATAATGATCTCCTTAGACGTACTCCTTAGGCCTACGCTAAAGGGCCCTTTCTTATTCCTATGATTATGAAATTGGAACAACATTAAATTATCTGCAATGAATATAATACAACATTTCTTGTACATATCAAAACAGAATTATTGACAATTACTCTTTCGAGTAGATAACATATTTTAAATATTTTTCGAGCAAGGTATTAAGATCCAGATCTCCCTAGATACAAAAGAAAAAATCTTGTTAAATTACTGTCTTCATACATAGAGTATTACCCGATTAATTTACGAGTACCTAGATATATCAAAATCGATCTTTGAACGAGGTCTACTATATTACGTAGGTGCTGAATTCGTCGGTAAGAACTATTCCTATGACGAATAGTTGGATGTAATTTGACCGTGAACCGCACAAAAGTTTCTAACTCGATTATCTGGACATCACAAACGAATAGAAGAAATATTTAGGAATACATTAAATTATATAATATTAATATAGACCAATAAGATTTAAGATTTACGTCACTTATATATCGACATAATATTATGTTCATTATACTTTGAATGGTTTTAAATGTTTTCTTACACATAAGTTGAAAAATTAACATAAGATTTTTTTTATTTTCTTATGTATAAGTTGTATTTTAATACAATAAAAAAAATACACGAAATTAAAATAAATTAACGATTCAAGGCCGGTCTTCATATATATTTTCCATATATTTTATCTACGTATATGATAGAGGCAAATACAAGTGATTTCCAGTAGACAACATAACAGAACAGTAGTCTGTACGAATGAAACGCAACTAACTATCAGAAGGTTGCGTGTTCAAATCACGTCTTGGTCACCAGGGGGGGGGGGTTATTATTATAATACAATATGGCGTATCACTTTGTTAAGTTCAATATTAAACATATAATTGTATTCACTTATATAAAATACTAGAAATACTAGATTTTATATCTTATACGAGTATATTCTCAATTCTATCAAAAAAAGTAAACGAAGTATATGTCCTAGGTGTGATCTTCAAACTACTTGTATGTTTACGTGAAACTAAATATAACATGGAATAGAAAATATAAGTTATTAAAATAGTAAAAACTTTATATATTGTTCATTTGTGTCCAGCCCATAGTTCAAAATTTATATAAATAGCTTATGAAGTATATATAGTATAAATCAAATAGATATATAACTTTATTAAAAAAATATATTAGGAGATCAGGAGACCTATTTTTGAATTACGAATGCGATTTCGAAATCACCGCTGACTAAATAGTCAGCGGTGACTTTGAGATCACGGATTCCTAAACATCCAATTTTTGAAAGTCGATCGCAGAGCTGCCACCATAGATAAAGTACATACATAAATGTAAGAGTTCGGTTCCACGCAGAATGTAGCCGCCGGTTATTGCCGGCTTGGCTTAACCATTGCGGTTATTATATATATATAATATGTGCTACATTCATATATATATTGTATATATAGACTGAAAAATCAAACAAAACACAGATAACATTTCCACAAGTATGACTTGATTACGAGTGAATGAGGGCACTCGTAATGAAATCACATCCGTGACTAAGGTCAACATCAGTGATATTCAAAAATAAGAATTATTGAAAATCGGTGATTATTAGTCACATCCGTGATTTCGAAGTCGCATTCGTAATTCAAAAATAGGTCTCCAGACCATACAAGTGCTGTGTTCTATACTAACACCTTGTTTCTTATTTGAGATTTTTAATACATTGATTTTGTCGTACGAATAAATGCTTTAATATAATATCTTTTTTTGTTGCTCATGCTACAACGGGGTGGTGGCTTTATACAAATATGAAATAACGTTTTGAGAATCTGCCACAGTTCTTGACTTCCTCAAACTAAGTAAAGTTCCTAAACTACATTGTAAAAGCCATTGTAACGTCATTATGCTAATAATAAAAAAAACATTTACAAATCATTTTTCATCGGATTTCTTTACATTAGTTTACTCTTTAGATAAAGTTAAAGGTAAACCTGACCTATACGTACCTATTAAACACAGATCCATCTATAATTTCTTGTTTTCTCGCACTTTAATCCCCATACCAAATTACATCAGGATCGGATTTACCGCTTATATCGTCCATCTTAGCTTATATCCATTTTCCTAGAGAAAAAATATTTTTCTATATCCTTTCCGGTTGTCGATCTATCTCCATCCAATTTTTATCAAAATCAGTTCAATCGTTTTAACATGAAATAGTAACAAATAGACAAATAAGCTTTCCCTATATAAATGCGACTAATCAAAAGTTTTTGATTTTGTTATTTTCTTAGTATTGATATTTTTTGTGATGTGTCGTCTAATTAATAAATGTATTTTTTCTTTCTTCTTTCTTATTTCTTTTACTCTAGTTTTGGTTTTCTTTTAGTTTAGTTTTAAGAATTGTTTAATTGGCAAGTAAAATAATAGAAATTCTCATTATAGCAATATAGATGGATGGCAATATAGTAGTGTTAAAAAGCACAGATGAAAATAAATAAACGTTTTAAAAGGTAAATAGCTATAAAGACAATGTGTTGGCTGTGGAAATGCTGCTGCGATTTCAGTCAAGATACGAGGAATTTCCAGACACCGGTTCAAAAATTGATGGCAATCGAAATCGAATACAAATTATAACAAAGGAACGTCAATGACTGCCAATTAACTTCGTTAATATTTGAGTTAAGAAAATATGAGGATACGCAGATGTCAAATTTATAAATAAGCTTGAATTTGAAACAAGACGGCCCAAAACCTATAGACACATTGTTCTCAGGACTGGCAGCCACTGGGGCGAAAATGTCCTCAAGTGGCAGGCATACCGGAAGACGAAGCGTTGGCAGACCTCCAATAATGTGATAAAATAAGATGATGGACCGCACAGGACCGGCAGGTGTGAAGATTCTGGACCTATTTCTATCAGGGCGCGTCTATTGGTTAACATGATAATAAGAAAAATCGCAATAATAGTAACATTAAATACAAACAAGAATATAATGCATACTTTATTGTCATAAAAACACAATTACAACTAAAAGTAACAAAATGTTGTGCACAATGGTGCAAAAGAAAATTCTTCCAAACCCGCATTATTGAGGATTAAGTATTACCAACTCCGTATGATTATTTAGCCCTTGGTATTAATACAGAACTCATTAGACCCGATTCAATAATATAAAGCAATCAAATATTATTAATAGCTAAATGAACGGCACAAACGAAGTTGTCTCCGAAATTTTGAACAGATATAATCATAGTTCATGTAATGAATAACGATAATAATCTTCGAATTCTTAGGTACAATATAGCAAATTGCTTCAAATCACATATACACGATAACGAGTAATTTTGAAGGTAAATTATAAAAAATGTAATAGTTGTCATAATGACATGACAATATCTTTATTTAAAAAAAACGTCGCCCCCCACTAGGATTTATCCTGTGTCGTGCGTGCGGTCACAAACATACAGTCTCACACACACTCAAACCGGAACAAATTTTTGTAGGTCATACAAAATATGTCTCGTGCGAGTAAAATACCCGTTGCGTAGCCTATTTTTTTTTCTTTTAATTTACCATATTGAAAGTTTCGTTAAGGCTACATATTTCCATTTCAAATCATACTAATAAACTCGTTTTGAACTAATCTGGTCGGCTATCGGGAAATTACACGGCATATACTAGACCCATCTAACGCAGTGGCTCAAGACGAAAGTCTTCGATTTGTGCTTTTTGCCAGTGATTAGTATTAGCTGCGTTTTAACAATAGACCTTTAGAAGTCAAAGTCAACCAAAGGGCTATACTTAGAGTTTATCTACTTAATAGAATCAAAATTGATAAAATTTGCAGTAGACCCACAGAAACCAGGATCACCGACAAAGCCCGAAGAATTTAAAAATTTAAATGGCAAGGGGCAGAGCACAGTGCTTGCTGAACTGACGGCCGTTAAGGCAGAACACTCCTCGAGGGGCAGGTTATCGGTTACTCATTGCAAGTATGCTACGTATAGATTCGGCTTAATCATGTACGATTAAGCTGAATTTATAGTTACTTTTAAAGATACAGCTGAATTCCAGTTCCGGTGATCTAACACCGTTATCATCATAATATTGCATTGTCACACATGCCTGTGAAACTTATAATCGATACGGCAACAATGTTTGTATTAGACTTTCAAGCTATGTATTATGATTCTTCTTTTATTAAAAAAAAAGGATTTACTGTATGTTCAATCATTTCTAAAGATAAAAGGTATTTGATTTGACTTAAATACGCAACGGTGGTTCTGGCACCACTATTGCTGATTATATGAAAAGGCGGAAAGTAAATGTATATAAGGTTAACTGGTCACTAGACACAGGCAGTTCGTAAGCAAGAGAATACTAAATTTGACGTATCTATCGTTATAGCCAACTGTTATATAATATAATGTAATATAATACATATTACATTATATATTATAATATAATGTAATATAATAGTTACACAAGAAATCAATTGAAGTGTCTTTAGGCCAGTACGTATTAAAAACAGGTACTGACCTAAATGTTACTTGAAACAATATTTCACTAAGATATCATCATTTCACCGGAATAAAGGAATATCAATTGATAGAAAAGTCATTTGATTATTTCTACCCATCAACATACACATCAATTCTAAGTTTATACAATATACCTACATAGTTATTGTTTTTAAATTATTGGAAAAGTTTTTAAATGATGACACTCAGTTTTGATTAAATTTAATAAAGATCTCGGGTGAGCCTTGCGGTAGACAGTGAGAGAACCCATATTAAATGTGCTTAATGCTAATGAACCACCGCCTGTGGGAGTATTTTTCAATTATCTTGTTCTATGAAATACTCGTAACTAGATTTTTATGTACCTACCGCTGTGTCAAAAGTGCTCCAAGGATGTATATAAAAAAGTGAATAGTAATGTAGAATAATAATACCATACGAAAGACATAGCCCAAAATATTCCGCCCAGAGTTCAATCTACGTACTAGTCTAAAACTCAAGTTCTTAAGTAGAACATGTCGAAAAACAGCATTAATACAAATGTAAGCCTAAGCCAAAACATAATCAAATTCTTTAGGCTACACAAAATCCAAAAATATTTTCTTCTTTATTGGCCCGATACAAATACGTGTGTGTGCGTGTTCTTGATTCTTTCTACTTCGGAGTTTAAAAGCTTGTTAGCTGTTACAATTTAGATGCAAAGAGTTTCTTATAATATTCTTGCTTCAAAAATCTATGTTATTAAGCCAGTCAACAGCCGTCAGTCTTCAGTCAATAATTAAATTAGTAATAACGGGATATCTTAAGAACTTGCCGTTATTTAAAAATCTTCCGTTACTTAAAGTAGGCCCTTTAGTTGAATGTAAATATTGTTCGTATCTAATTCTGCTAAAAAATATTTAGTAAGTAGAAAATTTAAGCTAAAGTTATGACATTTATTAAAGGAGTGGATACAGTTTTAATCATGGTTTTTGATATCTTGAATTCTAACAAAGATCCACTATCGAGTATTGACCAGTCCTTAGACGTTAACCAGTCGAACTAGTCATGTATGATTTTATTTTGTATCAAGGGTAAACTTCCTTAATTGATTCTTATGGCGTGTACGGGAAAAAGGGATTAATCCTCGTTTCCGTCAGGAGTTATTATTTCATACCCCATACCTCTCGTGGGAAAACTCCAAATTTGATCTGTAAAAATATTGGGTGGCCGTTACTGTTCAAATAAATTAGCGATCCGGGGTTTTGTGTGCCTGGGTTATTCATCCTAACATGTTGTTTGATAACAAGAAACAAGCGAATAGGCATGCAAATTTTATAACCCCTAATTTAACTGGACATTAGAAGACCACTGGGGACTCTTAAAATATATTGTTTTCCTTAATTGACGCCCTCTGTTATTTTTTTAAACTTAATTAAAGTATGAAATTAATTGGAGATTATTATTTGTACTAAGGAAAGTAAATGTAGAATCATAGGAGTTACGATCGAAAGTTGTACCTACTCTTATTTACATCTATTGAAGTCACTTCTTCCTGCCTATAGCGTTGTCTTTTATAAATTAGGGGAAAAATCTCAACTATGGGTCCGGTGCAAGTTCCCCTCACCCGCGACTACTCTTCTTAATTTACTCCACTTTTTATGCCACTGCTCTTTGAGATAAAGTTCACATCGAGGCCTACCAAAGGCGCGTAGTAGATAATTCTACATAGCAACGTATCTCATCAATAATTCTTTCATGAATGTCGTCATATAGCTGTCACTCTCATAGAACGTGAGACGTGAACTTTATCCTCAGCACAGTTCCTAATTTTGTTTCTTAGTCTTTACTTTACTTAAGATACTTTATAGTCCATCACAACCCAGGTTGAGCTGTCTGACCAACACGTTAAGTCGATATCAGCTTACCTCTATCCTTCCTGTATCTTGTCTCTTTTACCACTTATCACCGTCGCCGAGATGACGTTTTTTTTTTATCATTTAAGCTCGGATTTTTGGCGCATCAGAGATACCTTTACAAGCATAAACGTGCTTCAGCTTCAAATCAATGGAACAGAGCAGGAAATGGCAAATGCCAAGGTCAAGGTAGGGCATTCTGACCTCCCTACAGCAGTAGTACAATCTAATCTGACAGATCCAGATAATAGCAACGTAGTCGAGCATAATTTGAGTGACGATAAAAGTGTCCCAACCCAGAAATTGATAAGCCAGGATATCGATCACCTAGAATGTTTACTCATTTACCTTTAACAGCTGTTTTAATACCTAGAAGATGAACAAACGTAACCTACCTTGAATAGTTAGGTGACATCAGAAACCGCACTTAGTTATGGTATCTTACGTCCTTAAATATATCGTGATCTTAATACAAAGTATGCAGAAGTTCAGGTTTGGCGTCTTCGCGACTATTGGCGTGCATTCTACTATATTCTGCTCACATAGATACGATACCGCTTCTGCTCCACCTTGTATCTCATCTGCCTTATGCTTCTGCTCGTCATCCATACGTGCTCTCTCTTCTTGTTATATAAAGCGGACGTTCATATTATAATAGGTTATGACGTGGGAAGGACCCACGTAATAACGTATTATAATATGATAAATAAAGAAATAATTTTATAGTAGCATTGCGGCACAGAAATACTACAAAATTAAAATGAATACTATGATATAGTTTAGTAGTAAAAACTATAACTTTCGAAAAAAGTGAATTTCCATTTACATCCTAATTAAATGTCATCTCGTTACCATAGTAGGACTACCGGGAATAAAATCCATAGCGAGACTTAATTACGACTTCATATTTTATTGTAACAACGCAAAATTAAACCGACTACAAATAGTTCATACAATAAGTGTCCCACGCTCAAGTAACAACTTGGATCTAAGTTAAATCTATTAAGGTCGACTCGCATCCAGTGCCCGATACTATCTCTCCGCTAAGAGAATTAAGTCACTCTCATTTAAAATCAAGGCGCAACTTTGTAAGACGCGGATACTAAATACTGCAATCTTGTGTAGTTTTTTGTTTGTTTTTTGTTGTTGACTTTCTACGAATATCTTATATTTCTACCCGTTACCTGATAACAACAATAGTTAACTATTACTTCAATTTATTGACTTAAATGGTAAACCACAATATAATTTTAATGTTGGATTAAATTACCTTGTACCATTAATATCAATATAATTATATCTATTTCTATTTCATATGTAATATTAAGAGAGATATATATATATATATATAATATATATATATATTATATATATATATATATATATATATATATATATATATATATTATTGAAGTGATATTCGCATTGCGCGAGATAAAATGATTTTCTAGCAGGATTACTTCGAATTCTTTGAATTACCGTAAGGTAGAGAATTCGAAGTTGCTTTGCAGCACTGAATCCAAATGTGCACTCAATCTTTTCTCTTGTTTGCTTGTTTTGCCAATTCTTTTCATAGATTTGTTATGTTATTTTACTTATTAGTTAGTACATTACTTACATATTACACATTACAATTCGCCAAGTATCTCAGAAGTACTAAGAGGTTATTTTCCATATTGTATTGTACATTGTGCAGGTAGAATTTAAGCACAGATGACAATTCAACACTACGCTACAACGACGTCTATGACCTTCATCACGCTCGTCACAGAGTATTTAATTCGTTTGTCGGTTACTTACTTGTCGCGTTCACTTTTGCTGTCTTTTTTTCTTTTTTCAATGTATGTATTCCATGGCTATATGTGTATATATTTTTAATCCCATTATATATTTTTTATTTAATTTTTATTCTACTTTTTATTAATGGTAAACGTACGCCACCTCTACTTCAAGGTGCTGTCTGAAAATCAGCGCTTCTGTGGTTATATCACAGAAGCTTAGCTGAGACAGTGACCTGTTGACCTCACGCAGCACACCTACCCTAAACTTTTTGTAATGGTGGTTTATTATTGTTATTTTTTTTTTGTATATGTTATTAATACACCATTAATTTGTTTTTGCATGTTTGTTGCTGTGAAAGTCAATAAATATTTCTTTCTTTCTTTCTTTCTTCTTCTTTCTTTAGTCCAGTTTTTAAAGTTTAGTTGCTTTAGTCGCCTTTTTCTGCACAGATTCTCTCAGATATTTTTGTCACAAACATAGAAGGGTTCACTGTACTTATCAATAGCCAAAACAAACATTCAACTAAAACAAAAATTATATGGCCCCATATCGATTTTGTGTAAAACAATCTTTATCATTCGACTCCATTATAATATCACAAAAATATATAACATCCGATTAGCGCGAAAATGAGAAAACAATGAAAATTAAAACGAAACTCATAGATTTCAAATTCGCATGAAATATTTTGTTTACTTTAATTGTTACATATTTATGGTCAGAGTAATGTTTACTGTCAATAGTCAAAATACCGTCATATATTACAATTACCTTTTGAAAGACTTCAAAAAATATAACTATAAGACAAAACCAAACACGATCACAAATAAATAGTTTTTAATCCTCTAATCAATCAATACAATCTAATCAAATTAATAATCTAAGGCGCAAAATAGAGCGACGCCTCGTTTTATCCAATGGGTCGGTGGTTTGTGAGTGGGCAACTCTGCCGTCAATACATAATTCGTGGAGTGCCCGGTGGTTGAGAGTGTGCCTGCCCTTGCTAGAGTCTTGTAAACAGGGCACTCGTAGGCGCCGGTCGGTACGCGATGTGCTTGCTCCGGACGCATGTATAAAATCGCCATCTCTGTTACACGAAAATCATCATATTAATTAGGATTGAAACGGATATCCGGTAACTATCCGGTCTCCGGCCTATCCGGCCTATTTTCACTATCCGGCCGAGATACCGGATAGTAGGGCACTATCCGGCCGAATACCGAAATTACTAGATGTTTCCCGCGATACCGTTCGCGCTGAGTGCTTTACGCCCTAAACTCGTCTATATCGCGCTTTTTTGTGGAATACAAAAGTTTTTAAGCCTATCTATATTGTTTCTCGTTGTCTAATCTATCTCTGTATCAAATTTCAGCAAAATCAGTTCTTTAGTTTAGGCGTGAGAGAGTAGCAGACAAACAGACTGAATTTATAATATTAGTAACGGATTATTTTGCACATACACACACATATATGAAACGCGATAAGCGGCCGAATATCGGTGGCCGGATATCCGGCGCTCCGGCCCGTAGTTAGCCGAATATCCGGTATCCGGTATCCGGCCAAATCACTATCCGTTTCATCTCTAATATTAATGTTGTTTCATGTGTACACGAACATAAGTCGCACCCCTCTAAAAAAAATGGAGAGTAACAGAAATAATGACTTTCGAGCCTGCTAAAACAAACAAGTAAATTACAATAACATATCTCGAAAATTATACATTAAAACAATAATGATAAGAATGTTAATATTTTTAATGCTATTACTAATTCTGTGACCCGATGAATTTTAGCGACTTTTGTAGTGATGATATACAATGTAAAATATTTTTTCTGGTGTAGTTCTTACTGTTACTTTATATATAACAATAAGTATGTAACAAAGATTAGACGACCTCCATAGTCGAGTGAATAGTACACCGATTCATTGGTGTCGCCATCTCTGACGGTCCCGGGTCCGTATCCCGGTGGGGGCAGATGTTTGTGTGATGAATGCGAGCATTTGTACCTAGTCATGGTTGTTGATATATATTTCAATCATTTTTTTTTTTTTTTTTTTATAGGATAGGGCAGCAAACGAGCAAACGGATCACCTGGTGGTAAGCAATAACCGTTGCCCATGGACACCCGAACACCAGTGGAGTCACAGATGCGTTGCCGGCCTTTTAAAAGGAATAAGAGGAATAAGGGGAATAAACGGGAATAAGAGGGTTGGGCCTCCGGTACCTCACTCACTCGGCGAAACACAGCGCAAGCGCTATTTTACGCCGGTTTTCTGTGAGGCCGTGGTATCACTCCAGTCGAGCCGGCCCAATCGTGCCGAAGCATGGCTCTTCCACGTAAATTATATATGTATAATATATGTATAATATATGTATGTCTGTCCGTTACCCTAAATCCCATAGCACAAGCCTTAGAGAGCTTAATTTGGGCTAGGCTAATTGGTTGAAGTGTAACAAATAATTATTCATTTATTATTATTCAAAAACTAGCTGACCCGGCGAACTTCGACCGCCTTAGCGTAGCTTTGATCCACTACTTTATTTTGTATAGTTGACCTTTCCGAACAAACGATACTCTTTTAATATAGTCTATGGCTGTGAATAAGACGTTGACATTCGTATAAAAAAAAAAATGACATTCGTAACGCGCGTTTTTAAAATATCCAAAATTAAATGTATACTTTTCAATATTTCTGAGAGATTTTCTTAATATTTTTTTCCGTAAGAACCATCCTTGGACTTCCACAAACATTTAAAAAAAAAGAATTATCGAAATCGGTTCAGCCGTTCACACGTGATGCCGTGACAACGCGAAACGGGTTTCATTTTTATATATATAGATATGTGTATATGAGAATATAGCCATAACATAGATATCAAATATAAAAATTACTGTACTAATAAATCGTAATAGCATCGCTTTTAAAAATGCTCATTTTAGACGAAAATATTATATATAATTAATAACAGTATAATATTTAAAAAATACATTTTTTTAACAAAAGCTAGCAAAAATAAAACACTTGTACACATAAAACATGCCATGCCATGATAATTCATAGAATTTTAGTACTCTATAATTAGTACCTCCTGTATAGAAGGTATGTCTTAACCTGTGTATAACTCCTTGGCTCGACTTTCTTCTAAGCTCATGTCGCCCATGTTCCACCGCGCGCCCTCAAGATATAGGCCGCGGACGCAACATCCATCCTCAAAGCGTTTCGTAGGGGCACTCGCTAGGGCCTAAAAAAACTTCAACATATAACATAATGCTAGATTTTTTTCACATATCTCAATACTTTCATGTTATAAATTTTGCAGAATTTGTCAATTAACAAATTTTTTTCGTACAATCATTTCTGCAGGAATGTTTTGTTCCAGCGTCGATTGCAGCAATGCTGGCGGATAAGCGAGGTTGGAGGGGTGTGGCCTCCTTCTGTGAAGCGGTGATGCTCCAGAAGGAGGAGAAGGCCTCGGGCCAGATAGTCTGGCCTGAGGCGCCGCCGCGGGTCGCAGGCGGGTGCAAAGAAACTCGCACCCATGGAGGCGACCCGGGAGGGACCTCACCCCAGATAGCCGGGGGTGACGTCGTAGGAAATTGAAGGGAGGGAGGCTGCAAGATTGCACCCAGGGGAACGAAAGCTGAGGGTCCTCAGATGCGGCACTCGATTCTGAGGGCCCACTACAACGCCTGAGGACGGCCATCGCTGAGTTTTATATAGATAGTTTTATTGGCATTATTATATTGTAATAACTGTTCTATATTGAACAATAGTCAATTTTTTTTTGTTATCCTATAATACTTCAAAACATATCAAATCAAAAATAGGATTTTTATAATCTAATAACGTAATAAGTCTACGGCGGAAGACCTTGTACTGGAAAGAACCAGCAAGAAAACCATATACTATATTTTGCTCCCTGTATTTTCACAGAGTCGTCGTCATTTTTGACAAATGATTTAAATGCGTAAAAAGGCAAATCTCGCAAACACTTTGTAGAGCTTTGTTGTAAAAGGCAAGTAAAACAGAAAGAGGTCTATAATTAGAAGGGGTTGCTTTATTACCCGGTTTAAGTATTAACTTGCTATTCTTCTTTGTTCAGAAAAAACACCTTCATCAATTCTTTTATTAAAAGTCAATTCAAGTTATGGGGCGTTTTAAATATTTTTACACTGATTTCTAAGAGACCACGTTTCAGACATTGGGGCACGAATTCAAATCACCAGTTATTTTTATGGATATGTAGCAAAAGAACTCCTAGAATAGTTATTAAGAGCTGTTAAAATTAAAGAAATCTTGCAAAAAGAGATGGCAATCTTGTATCTTTTACAGATTTAAAAAAATATGATTCAGCGTGTTGTTTCTCTAATAATAAGTTATTATTAATAACTTATTACTAAGGTTATAATAGAAAAAGTTAATATATCAATTATCAGATACACACCTCATACGCGTAGGAGATAGTGTCTATGGCGATCACGTGCTTCCGGGCGTAGTTCTGTAGCGCGCCTGTGAGGAACGCCTGCGGGAAAAACAGTCCCGAAATCCAAACCACAACCGGAACGCCCTCCGCTGCCCAGTGCTGCATACACTGCACGCGCAGGCACAGATCCTTGACCCACGCCGCTAGACAGGCCGAAAGAAATATTATATAGTATTGTGTCCATAGAAACAATCTATGCTATCTGAATATATAATAAAAAGATTGGAGATTGACTGACATATTAACAATTATATTTTTACCAGCTAAACCAGTCATACATTTAATCTTTTTAAACATTATATATAACATATACGTGATAACCTGAAATTAAATACATTTTTAATGAATACTATATAATATAATAAACTTTTAAATGACTACTGCCCATTCTTTTGATTTATCCCATAAATGTCTTTCTTGAACCCATTGGTTCATTAGCATTATATGAATTATTAGATAATCGAAATCAATATCTTCCATACTAACTTTGATGATTTTAAATGCGCACAATAATATATTGCACTGCGTTATATTCACACTTCGTCACATCACCGCATCACACATGGCAATGGAAATCGAGGATATTAAAATTATGAATCATTCAATGATGAAAAAAAATTAATGATTTCATTAATAAATCTAATAAAAATTTGCAATATTGTTTTGCAAATATGATTTTCAATATTTCCAACTATAGTTACCGAGGAAAAGGTCACTTAACGTAAAATGAAGAGTACGAGGAATTAGTTTCCGCAGTAATTTTACTTGGTGTATGTGTCGAAATTGACCTAATTAGGCCATTTTAATTTTCAGTTTAATTATCACTGAAATGTTTGACAATTCATAATGAATCAGACCGTCAAGTATGAAGTCTGAAGAAGAACATTAAAAAGATTGTTGTTAAAAATAAAAAGATAATAGTCTACCCACAACTAAGATAAAGTGATCTAGTAACTATGCTAAATTTATTATTATTATGAATATAATTTATCTTACCGAGGGGCTTCAAAGATGGATAGGCCCTCGACGCCCACATGCCGGGCACAACGTTAACCGATAGACTGTTCGCCATACTCTCCAGTGCTTCAGACATTACCACCAACCCTTTCAAAGCTTTCAGCAAGTCCCTGTGGAGACGATCCAAATTAAAATATCATACTTTCTGCTTTATATTTGTGAATGAATGAATTTGCCGATTAGATGATAAATTTAGCGTAGTTTGTCTTATGTCACATGTTGGCAACGTACACTGTGGTTTTTTTGGGGGTTACAGATTTGCTGTCTGTGCTTAATTGTCAATATAAATCAACAAAAAAAATATTCCTCGGATTAAATGATATATAATTTTATGTTTTTCTTATACGTTCTTATAAATTTGGTGCATTATATTACTTTTTGTAGAAGTACTTTGGATAAATTTGATTAAATATATATATATACCTATATAGGATAGGGCAGCAAACGTGCAAACGGATCACCCGATGGTAAGCGATATCTGTTGCCCATGGACATCCGCAACACCAAAGGAGCCACAGATGCGTTGCCGGCCTTTTAATCGGGAATAAGGGGGAAGGGGGGGTTGGGCCTCCGGTACCCTCACTCACTCGGCGAAACACAGCGCAAGCGCTATTTTACGCCGGTTTTCTGTATAAAATACTATCCAATTATATTTGAATTAATTTTTTTACGGTCTAGGATACTGTTGTAAGTTCTATATAGTCACTTACTATGATTATAATATGTAATTATAGATAATTGTATTACCTGTCCAAAGGGCATCTACTAATGTCGAAAAATCAACTTACTTTAGCGAATTTTTTATAACATCCAACAGTCTGTTGTATCGTATTGCTTCCTGCATCAAAACTGTGTTCAACGACTCCTTGTAGGACACTGGATACCTGGTGTATAAAAAGGTATATTGTATTTCTTTATTCCCTAATTATTTATAGAATTATCCAAATGGATATTTTATGTTATATATTATAATATGTCAGTGCTATAAAATAGTCTATCTTAAAAAATATATTCACCAACTAATGGAATCTGTTACATGCTTGTTATTTCTGTCATAAAGTTAAATAATTCCAAAACGATATGAAAATATTCTCACATAGTAGCGATATATTTGGTATCCAATAGATTTGGCAACATCTCTAATATTTCCGCGGCTGCTCGCGCCGTCATTTCTTCGGGAGTCAGGCCTCCTCCGCCGCCAACTTCCTTAGGCTGGAGATTTCGCAGTGTATCTGTTCCAAATTACCATAAACTTAGTATTTTTTTTTCTATATATAATTAGGATTCTAAACAAGTTGAAGGGCTGTGGTCTCCTTCTGTGAAGCAGTGATGCTCCAGAAGGAGGCTGCCGAGCGGGATAGGAGATGGCCGATCCCGCTCGAAGGAGGCGGCGGCGGCGCCGGGCTCGGTAGCACAGCTGCGGCGCCGCCGCGGGCCGCCGGCGGGCGCGCGGAAATCGCGCCCGCGGATATGGTGACCCGGGAGGGACCACACCCCTTTCGCGGAGGCTGGGGGTTCACGGAAGTAGCTTGGCGTTCCGGGTGGCTCCCTGCATGCCTCCCTACATGCCTAAAGGCCATTCCTGAGGTTTTTAGTGGGTAGGCCTCCCCCTTCTGGGGAGGAGAGCCCCACATAACCGCCGGCTCGCCACAGCCGGGGTTTCAAAAAAAAGGGTTCTAAGCAAACTTAAAAACACATTATGTTAATCGGTTACCCTAACCAGAGACCTGGAAACTCACGAATAGTATCACGCATATCCAAATTACGTTGCCGAACCTAAACGAAACCCAATATCACCAGCAGAAAAATACTTTCAGTACCTACTAAGTAGTTTTGATAACTTAAAAATAATGTTAAATAAACCATATAAAACGTTCAATACAATAGCATATCTAGAACTAAAACCCGATATAAAACTTACAACAAACAAACTAATTATTATCAGACTTATCTATATAAAACACTCACTGATGCAGGAGTTGGTTTCGGACATGGCGTAGCTAATGTTAGCGTTGCTGTGAAGGCCGAACAGCGCTGGGTCGTCGTTCAGTGGCAACGTTCGGATATACTGTGTATAATCTTCAATACTCGCCGAAGGGGATTGCTGGGTCAAAACGTTTTTTTTAATGCACATGTTTGGCTTGACACAGTTTAAAAAATAAAAACGACTTATTCTAATAACAAAAACCTCAGAGATAGACAAAATAAAATAAAGATAATTAACACATAATTTTTATTAGTTTAAATTAATTCATAATACAAATTATTGATAGTCTTAAACAAATTCTCATACACATATTTCGCCATTTTTATAAATACGAGCAAATACTTTTGCTTCTAGCCTAGACTCGTGAGGTTATTCAAACGGCCCATCAGAATCATTTTCCTTGTTCGATTCATTACCAGTAAGATTTAAATGTGTTCGCTTCCGACATTACTGTATAACTTTTGTGAGAATTAAAGTGAGAGAGAATTACTAAAGATAAGAATTACAAATAATTGAAGAAGAAGTCGTGTTTATATTTTTAGTTTATAAAAATATTCTCCAGCGCTTCTGAAGCACACTGTATGCCACAATACATTGCTGTAATTTTTATGATCCAAAATAGAATGGCCCGCAAAGTTATAGCAAAAGTAAACAATCGTCATCATCTCGCCTCCAAACATAACTGTGATGAAAAACAAGGCTTGGTCCTGAGTTACAGCGCATGGAGTCATTCGATTATAAAAGTACACATATCAGATACAATTTCAAAATCGATTATTTTATCAACATTAGTATAATACAAAGTAATTCTATTATATCAATATTCATAATCGCTCAACTTTTGTTTATTTGCCAATAATTAGATAACTTTCAATTATGTATGCCTTTAGAGTATAAATACTTCTGATATATAGCTCAAAACGAACGATACAGACTCAGAACTCGACTCATGTCCCTGGGAAAAATCAATTCTGCTGCAAAGAACTAGTTTTTGTTGAACAAGAACTGCCCAATCACGAATAAGCCTGTTTCAAGAAAGAACGTTATAACCAACATATACCAATACTAACATATAGAATAGTAATAACTCCCCATACCTTGAAATCATTGGATTAAATGGAAAACTTTATAATTGCCTCGTATCGAAACGAATAACTCGAGAGTTTGTTTAACGTAAAATGGTTTAACGAGAATAACTTAACTAAACTTAATCTTAAAAAGCATTTACATCGCCAAATATTATTATAGCAGATAATTGTTTATTTCACTAATTATACTTTACGGTTTGTTTGTTGTTTTGAAGAGAGGGTTTAAGCACACAGTTCTATAACAGTACTCCGATTTGATTCTACATGATAACACCCGGATTACTGCATTACGCAGCAAATTATCAGACTTTACGCGTAAATCTTGAGGCTCCTCTTATAGGCACCTCTTCTGTTTTATTTGCGGTTTTCGAAGTACAAATGTACCTAAAGCTTTCATATTTCACTGTATATTTCACGGTATTTCGTACGGTGACTAATTTAGTGCAGCCGAATTTAAACTCGTCTTAATCTAGTCCTATAAGACCTGACGTTTACCTAAACATTAGCTTTCTGACATTATTATCCTTTCTCATTAGATTACACGAAGGGAAAGACGAAAAAAACAATTGTTGAGTACTGAAAACTAAAAATTTAAATAATTTTAGTACTAAGTACGAAGTACAAATATTAGTACTAGTAAAATAATTTTAGTACTAAGTACATTTGTAACAAAATACCTGTTTATAAGAACCAGACTCATCGAAAGCGTACCGCTCGGACAGTACCGCAGTGCAGTAGTAATCGCCCAGTAAGCAAAGCAGGCATCGACGATCCCAATCGTCAGTCACTCTTCCACCATAATTAATGTGGCCGGCGGTGTACGTTAACATCTGATTTCAGGGAATAAAATGAGACTTTTTATACAGAAATAGTCTCCCCACCTATATTGCTACAAAACTTAACTTTTCTTCCAAAATGTCACCTAACTAATATATCAACGTTCAAAGAAAATGCAAAGACAAAACACTAATATTTATTTAAGTGTTTAAGAACGAGATTTCCCAGCGTCACACAAATTACACAATATAAAAGTATCGCACTAAAAAAGTAATTGTGTTCATGTACATAAGAAATGTTAGGTTATTCTCGTTCAACATGTCTCAGTTATTGTATAAATGAATTAATGAATGGACACTTTATTTGTATCGTATACAGCACACAACAATAAAGAAAAAAATTATGTAAGTATTAATCAAAATAACTAGTACTTACACACTTTATATTTACTACTACCATAAATGAACAACTAGATTCTGAACTTCTGGCACGAATTTCTATGATTTTAAAACTTATTATAGATGATAAATATCATTACTTATATCGCTTTACATTGATAAATCAAAAGTTAACAAAATTTATTAATGGAAATCTAATAATATTATTATTGTAATATTCATTAGTTAATAATTTGACATTATTTTTCTACGACACCTAGTTACTAGATCAACACACTCTGCAAATGATTGAAACAACAGCTGAGAATTAAAGAATAAAAATATAAATATAAGTTGTATTAAACTATATTGATAAGTATATATGTAATGTATATATTTATTTAGTTACGGGACTTTACCAAAAGGGACGTGAATGTTCACCTTTAGCGGCACCTCTATGTACTCGGTGAGGAACATATGCAACTGAGATATGCATATGCGCAGGTCACCATCTGTGAACTCGTACGGAATATTGAACCCGAGCGATCCAAACTTGCGCCTCTCGATCACCACGCCATGGAACAGGCACAGTGAGAATAGCAACCACTGCGTAATTTAAGGTTTTTTGATTAATTAAACTGATATGCATGTTATGCCACTGAAATTTACATATAAGAAGTGGAAGTCACCGTCTACAACCTTGTCTTGGCTATATATACATTATTTTCGACCCTTCTACCACAGTGCCTCAACACGAAAATCTTTAATTCTGTGAATTGTCAATACATACGGCACTACTAGATCTAACCACTTAGAATAAGCCTTATAAGAAGGCTCAAAGTTACCTAAAGGGCAACGAAGGGAACTTTGCTAAGAATTAGAAACATTGAAATCCGCTGATGAACCAGGGTCACTGACATAGACAAGAAGAATTGCAAAGTGACAATAGGCTAGGCCATTGTGGTGAATAGGTCCCCGAGTGGCAGGCATAAGCCACGGACTGCAGCGTTGGTAAGCCACCCACAAAGTGGACCAACGATTTAATGAAAACTGCAGGAAGGAGCAGGAAGTACATATTTAGCAATGGCTCTCAACTTCAATAGATTTAACAACTATTACGAGTACTACGATTTTTTTATTTAAGTGTTTTACCTTAAAATTAGGGACTTTGCTGTCAGCAGAATTGAAATAATCATTGAAATCTGGCACTTGATTAATGTAGGCCTTCAGCAAATTTGCCTTAATTCCTCGAGGTGGTTCCACAGTCATTTTGTAGCCTAGTTAATAGAAACTGATAAGTTACGATATAGATAGATGAATGTTATTTGAAAATATTCACTAGTAAACTACATTAATTCTTTGTCGTAGACATTTTTAATTTAAACACCCACAATTAGGAGGAATGAAGAACCGTTTTGCCATTATGACTTATAAGTCCTATTACTTCTTTCAATTTGGACTAAAAATCAATCAAAATCGAATTTACATAACTTTTTTGCCATTTTTGATACGGTTTCAATCATTGATCTAGACGAGCAAGGCATGAAAGTAAAATATATATAGGTATACTTTTTTGCCATTTTTGATACGGTTTCAATCATTGATCTAGACGAGCAAGGCATGAAAGTAAAATATATATAGGTATATCAGGTGGTTGAATAATTACACCCAAATTATTATGTAATAAATAATATCAGTTTATGATTCTGTTCATTAAAAACAATGTTTCTGTTATCAAACCGTTTTGCAGCAAGGCCACCGGGAAGAACGGCGAGGGCGTAGAGGTGAGCCACAAACGGAAGTCCTTGTGCACCAGCTCCGGCTGAATATTTTCCACGTTTAACTCAAGCACAGGCATCCAAGATGGTGATAGGTGGCAGTTCTAATAGACAACACTTTCTTAGTAATCGAATCATACACAGGTAGTTTATCGAAGGAGTAACTCAACTAGAGAAATACCTGTATCTCTTGACAGCTAAACAAATATATTAGTAGAAACAGTTTATGGTATTTCTTGCATTGGGGCAATGCTAGAGTTATAGATCATCAAGTTACTGCACACGGACACATTGTGCCGAGTGTGGATTTCAAAGGCTGATAAAGATTGATTAAGGCTTCGATCATATCGAAGGATTAAGGTATTAAAGCAGCTTATAAGTAGAACGTAAATCACAGCAATCAAAGTTAAAAATGGTCATCATTATATTTAATATCATGGCAGTGTCATATATAAAATATTATAATTTCAAGACAACAACACCTTAATGTACTTTAAAATTAATTTCGCCAGCAAGGTTAGATCCAACTTAACGGTTTTGGTATGAAATTGTTACGAATTATCAAGCAGATATAGTGTGACTTTCTTATTTCACTTAACAATTTAAATGTTAAGTTGAATAGTTACTAAGGAAAACCTTAGCTTAAAAATCTACGAATACTATGTAGATAATAGTAGTTAATTTAAAAACAAAAAATAATTTTGTGTCAGTAGTTACATAATACTAAAAAAAAGCAATCATACAAATCAAGGGTACAGATGACATCAATGTCGTAAATGAATTACAATGAACCGTACATGAAAATTGTTCTAAACATCTAAATAAATACAATGTCGTTTACGTCACGCAAAAAATAGAATTGAACAGAAAACCTTAGAATATAAATATGAAAAAGAACAATTTATTAGCTCTTGCGCATAAAGTATATTTTTATATGCGCATAAATACATTTGATCACTTTAGTATATACCTGCCTAGTGACCGAGAGCAGATTGTCATTTTTAATAAAAATATTATTTGAGATGTTAGTTTAGTTTATGTTATCATATCTTAAAAGTGGAGGATCCCTTAGCGGGAGCCAAACAAATTGGAACGTTGGCTTCGCCCAGCATGAATCTTTCTAGGCTCGTTCCGACCTAACATCTATAATGCCCATGAGATGATAATGTCCATTTGTCCATGGCCCAAGTCTTAACGATTTTGAGTCAATGCTATATTTATAATTTGGTCACATTATCAATATCACAATACCCAATACATGAATTTGAGCTTTTGTCCCCCGTTCTTTTTAGATTATTTTGGACACCAATTCACTTATAATGCCGCCTTATATACATATCATACATCTTACAGGCACACTTATTAAAAATGCGGTGGGGGAAACTACTCTCCGGGAGCTAGAAATATTTTCCATATGGTAGATGCATAGCGATGTTCTCGTATAACCACTTATCACTAACTACTGAGTATCCACCCTGGATAGGACTATGATAATTTATCATTAGTGTGCTATAAAAATAATAAGGGGTTACCTGGAAGAAAACCCAGTTACCAAAGTCACATCCGACCTTCATCATGGCTTCGGCGAGCGGCCCCTGACCTTGGCCCAGAGATATACTCTCTATGCGCTTACCCATTTTCATTTTATCAGCAAACTTCATTAAATCTGCACACCAGAAAATAATATCCTTTAGGGATTGTACACTGCCGATTCTCCTGGGACTAATTTATGTAGGTACTAGGACAAACGACTAAAAACTTCAAGATGTGAGCGTTTATAGTGCTTTTAATTAAAATACGTGTATACCATTATAATTAGTGTTGTTTCGTATCCATGTGGAACCAAATTCATAAGCATACGCGTTAGAATAACTTTAACCTGTTCAGTCACGAATACCGAATACCTCTGACATTACTTTATGCTAATTTTTGCATATTGCATACTACTTTGAGTTTTATGCTAATTAAATAGATTTATATCAAGTGCAGCAAAAATCATCAATTCATAACCTAAAATTCAACTTTAATTTGATTCTGATTTCAAACAATTGCAGCTTAATTTCGATAAGGGCGGTAACATTACAACACTGCTGTGATCTGTTATCCCATGTCCGCGTTCCCTGTCCACATCGAAATGGTCCCAATCCCAAAGGGTCACATTTGCATATGGATAAGGTACCCCTATCAAAACATCAACATGTTGGATCGACCAATTCACAGACATCGACGTATCTTTTGTTACATTCAGTGACTAATACCTTTTCAGAACAAACATCAAACAGTTTAGGAATAATTGCAAACAATCAGTTCTTATAGTTTAGTTATTTTACTAATATTACCTAAAATTATTATTTTCAATCAGATATTCTTTAAGATACTTAGATAGGAACAAACTAAGAATTGAGTACATATTACACACATTTTTCTCATTATCTAAGTATATGTCATTCTGTTAGACAAACCCTACCGTTGTTATGATCTTCCTTGCTCATATCATAACCTTTCTCTGTAATCTGTGGGACCATGCCAAAACACATTAGCGAGGTCACACCATAATATACTAGCATTTTCTAGCTATTGAAGTTAGCAAGCCTACTCGTAGGCTAAATCAATGCTTCAATACCAGTATCATACTAGGACTGTCCTGATCACTTGAGTACAGTACTCCGGAGCAATGACCTAAATTTCTACTAACAATATTACACCATATGTAGTATACCTCGATATTAGAATAGAAATCGTTGCAGGGGTATAGGTACACTATAGTAATGAACTGTAAATTGTGTTTAACTGAAGCTGTTGGTATATATATAATCTGTATAGGTTCTTTAGTAAATTATTATATATCGTTTAGAAAAGTTCTTCACTGACCGTTGGCAGGATCTGTGCCTGCTGACAGCACAAAGATAAGCGGCGCAGTAGGGTCCGATTCACCGTACAATGCAGAAAGGTCCGCTGGCTGGGGCTCTACGAACCGAGACCCTAGCATGCGGGACACGTAATCCTGTCGCAAAGTTTATAACACTACTTTTAAATATAAGTAGACTTTTCTTGATCTATTTGTTACAATGTTTATGAATGTGTTTGAGGATTCTCAGCTTTATTATTCTCTTTATTTATCTCTTTCTCCTGAGGAAAAAGAAAATTATTTATTTATTATCATTAGTTCTTATTAACTGATCTAATTAATACGTATACTCGGTGTTACAGGGGAAACGTGTTGTTTTATTTACCACAAATATAATTAAATATTTTACGGCCATGACGTATTTAAACAAGCGAATCGTATGAATAACTAAAAAAGAACATTGTACTTACGTAATTTTATTAATTTAAAAACATGTTAGTACATAATTGTGAATTGATTTTATAAATTACAATTTTATAGATTTAAGTGATTCTGAACGTGTATTGAATTGCGTCACATAATACGAATTACTATGTAAATGATTACGATATAAAATGCAATTAGGCATTATAAATGAAAAATGACGGAATTCAGTTGCAATTTAGTAAAAAGGTTGATTATTAAAAATTTCGAAAATTCGATTTCGAAAATAAAAATTACAATTTTACAAAAACTACAAATACCAAATTCTGAAGTATAAACCTAATTGCATTGGATTATGTAATAAAATTCAAACCTGTAAACCAGGAATCAATTTGTCAGGCCGCAGACATTTGAGAATGATGAGTTTTTGAAACGCATCGAATTTAGTATCCAGCGACTTAGGCAGTTGAAGTCTGTTCACAAAACAAAATGACATCAGTTAAGTACAATATTTACGACCTCCGTGTTCGAATGGTTAGTACACCGGTTTCAAAGTATCTTTGAGGTCTCAGGTTCGAATCCCGCTAGGTGTGTGATGAATGCGAGCATTTATACCCATAACACAAGCCTTAACTATAAATTAAGAACAGCGCATTATACAGTATAACACATTTAATCATATTATAATTTAATAGATATTGTGTGCTTCCATGCACTAACTATATCTGAATTTTCTCTCTATATTAACGTAAAAAGATACAAAAATAATATCAGTGTCAAATTTTAAATATTGTTCACCTTGCAATATACAATATACTTCTAATTTTATATCTCCATGATTTCTTTATTCTCCCAACTTGCAGATTATAAAACCATAAAAATAAAACTTTGTAACTAATCATTTCTCTACCCAAAAGAGGTAGATGGTAACTACGTGGAATGAAGTAGCGATAAAAGTAGCGCCGTCATTTATTTTCAAGACTTTATTAACATTTTTAAAATTATGCAGAAAGTAGTAATTATTTTGGTTCAATTCTGTATAATTTGAACTAAAAGAAAATAAATAGATACAGATGTCAAGAATAGGAATAATGATTTGTGAGAAAAGAATGTGGCTATGTTTCTTAATTAAATTAAATCTTATATTATTATTCTTTACATATGAAAGAAACAACATAGAACGAAATTAGAGGATTTTGATAGGGTTCGCTAACAAAAATAGTACTATTGTTGTTATTATTAAATAAACCGCACTAATCTGTTAACAATCGACATTGCTACCAGAATTCGGACCGTGTTGATTTTCATGTTCGAAACTTAGAATTCAAATTTTATCGGAAATGACATCATTTAAACTTAACATACATACATCATAAATCCTCTAAAATGTGTCCTGAAACTGTTGGTAATGAATGCTTAATAAATCCATTACAGTAATCAATCAAATTATGACAATTGTTTATTGTCGTAGGTGGAGTATCGTAGGTGTACAATATATTTGATGAAGTCGTAAATTTCAATTTAGAAACATCTTTCATATCAAACAAAATTTAATTAGGATGCCAATAAGTAATTACGTTACACTTTAAGGGAGAAGATTGACGAAATATGACATTGTATGACAAGGAGTAGGAAATTGTACCATCCAAATTTTTAAAACACTTAATTTAAACTAATAATATTAATATCTAAATTAGGTCTGAGTGAGTCACAGTAATAGTTTAGACGGACGAGGTCAAAAACCATATAATTTGTGGATAGGCCCTGGTCTCTAATTCTAATACAAATGGAAATTGAAATTCAGTCAACAAGACACGCCAGATAGATAAGTTTTCTTAGTGAAGGTCGATACGACATAGGATTTCAACCTTTGAGAGAACATTCACATTTTTTACATATACGACTACACATACAATGTAGGATTTTGATATTTAGTTACTATTTTCGGCGTTACGTTGGTGATAAGCAATTCCATCAGTATTTCCATAAAAAGAAAATTCAAATACGATATCGATTATTCTACCCATTTTACGTTATTTACAATTATTTATAATAGTTATTGATAATAATTAATTATTATCAATTATTTCATATTATTTTAAATTGGCATACTTGTGAGGATTCCACGCGTCGTAGTAATTCCTGAAAAATTTAATGTGCTCGACAAAGTCATCTAGAACAAATTGACTCATTGTGGGAAGTGAGGTTAGCTGCTGCATGTCCAGCCACATGCGTTCAGATATCCATTTAGGCTCAGGATTTGTCAGCTCCTGAAAAAGTAAATAATTTATTATATTTACACGAAACCATACAGTAAACACTATATAGTTAAAGTTGAACATATTTTCAGAAGCACTTCACATAACGGCACGAGCATCATAAAAAGCTTTATTTCTAATTGTAGTAAAAAAAAACGTAAAATATATTTACGAAAACTTCCTTTAAAACATGTCTGCAATTTCTTCTCTGCTTTTATTAAAAATTACACCACAAGTCATACCAAGCATCGATAAAACGTAACTCGCCTACACTCAGTACGCAAAAAACACCTTCAGTTAGGGTCACAATCCGTTTTGCATTTTGAGTGAATAACAGTTGAGATTAACTTAAGAAGCTTTCACATAGTAAACTTTATACCATTACAATTTGCTTTGCGCTCTGACACGCATGAGTAGATCCTAAGCTTACCTGCACTATCTTCATATTATTGAAAAGTCAGTAAAAGTTGTAGTAATAGGCTACACTAAACTCCGATCAACCGTCACTAGCGCGCACACCAGAAACATGATCAACAATCAAAATCTGCTTTGCATTCACTAAATGCAAAGCAGATTTTGATTGACGTGAAAAAATCGTTCTTTAAACGATTATTATTTCTACCGTTGATTAGTATGTTGCCTTCTACACAATAAGCTTTGGTATAACATTCCCGCTAGCGGATCTAGAACTTGACCATCTGTATCGAAATTTGCTTTGTTGCTTTGTGCTTTGGCGTAAAAGAGTAAATAGTAATCCTGAACAATCTTGCCTGTAGTATCTTTCCGCCATTCAGTAAAAAGCTGAATTCCGTAAACCGCACTTGGCCTCGGTCCAGCAACACTCGTACGCACACCAGAAACGCGAATATCAACTTGTGGCGCTCAAATAGGGAGCGACAAACATTGCTGTACACAACGAATGTCAACTGGTCAATCACGGTTTGTACGCGCTCCGTTATGTCATCTAAGCATAATATTAAGGGGTTAGATTCTTATAACAAGGCATGAGATTATTTCGAGTAATAAGATAGATAGATAGATTAGAAGTTTATTTGTTGCAACACATATATTCATACAAATTACATGGAGTAGGTACGGTCGGCCAAGAAAGTGGTCTACCACCCTAAGGTTGAAAATCATTCGCGCGCTATAAAGTAACAGAGTTGATTTTCCCGTGCAAAAATATTCTGACAAAATTGACAGATTGATAGCTGTCAGATTATTTTAGGTTTAAATGTCATCACTCTGCATAATCTTAAAAAGGTATACAGGAGTTCAACCTTATCGCTATTTTACTCACATATGAAATTTTGTCAAAACTGGTAGACCACTTTCTTGGCCGACCGTACAAAGTACAACGAACAGACATTAGAAAATATTAGTAATGAACGTGTGTGCAGCAGCAATATTGAGTATGCTTGTTACATATGTATATATCTTAAATATTTGTGCATTAACAGTGTTCAAGCTGTTGTTGTTCTTTAAGGAAATTTATATATATATATATATATATATATATATATAACAAGTAAGTAAATAAAAGTAATAATAATAATAAAAATATACATAAAGAGAATAATTATTAAGGTGCAACGAATGTACACCCGTGACACAAATATTGCACTGCGAGTACTAAACAGACGGAGACTCAGACCACCACCGCACCGGGATCCATACTACCACCAAGTCGGAAGACCTAATCTCTGTATTGCAAGTAAGTGAGAACGTAAACGTAGTTTAAAAGTACTTTTAGAGGTTAAGTTCCGAATCGGCGGCGGCAAGTCGTTCCAGCACTTGGTGGCTTGGAATTTAAAACTGCCCCGGAATGCTGCCGTGCGATAATGACAGCTTACGAATGGCGGCCGAAGCGGTCTAAGTCCATACCTGTCATTGGGTGTTGTGCATTTGAGCTTCTCAAACAAGTATTTGGGCCTCTTGTACTTTTTTAAGTCAAAAACATCTTTAATTTTATTTACACTAATTATCATTTAAAATATTTTCAATGAAATAATTATATATAACAATGAATTGAATATTAAAGACATAGTTTAATCCTTGCTACAAATAGATAGATAACAATAGTTATCTATCTATTTTATTATATATCTATCTTTTTGCTGTTGATATTATTTAAGATTTTTTTTTTAAATCTAGGTTAACATATTTTACAAATAATTTACATAAAACTGAAAGAAAGAATACGTTTGACAAACTAAACAAAATAAACAGTGCCCTCTAACAAATGTCAGCAGAACTATTTTGTAACTCACCGTTCGGTTCAGTCTCAGCCATACTTTTTATAAACAGCTTGACAAACCACTCAAGCGAGTATTGATACATGGGGTCCACATTAGCCATCACAGACAGGCAAAAGAAAAGTATTTGACCTCGATTCGCTATTGGTACGTAGTCTTGACGTGCAACCTCTATTTCTTGGGTAGTTTTAACTATATCTTCTACTTTCAACTGTGGGGCGAGACCTTTATTATATTGTTATACTTAATTACATTCAGTTAAGGACATTTAACAATTCAGCACAAAACCACGTAAAATGTATTTCTCAAATGTATAAGTCTTTGCTAATCATAAAACCACAACTTATTATCATCACGTATTTTCTATATATTTAACTAACTATCGTGATATTAAGCTACTAGTGGTTCTATACCCGAATTATTTTTAATGAATACACCCAATACATATAATTTACGACATTCTTTGCTACGCATGTTCAAATGTTTCAAAGGTAAAACTATTTTTTTAATTCGACGTAAAAAATATTTGTCGATCAACTTTGGTGCGGAAAATATTTTGCAGATTATTTTTCTTCCCGGTATTTTGTCTCCAAAAAATAATGAGTCAGTTTTTCACTTTTTTCCGGAGAAGCATTCATTAAACTGGCTTTGTCGTCATGCAATGTTTATGCTATTTGCACTTTCATTGAATCTACTAACCATTGTCTCGTTCACTAAAAAAACGATGCAATCTACCAAAATTGTCAAAAGTTTTTTTTATTGCATGGTATTTTTTCGAAAAAAATTATTTACATAAACTAAACATAAACCTTGGAGTCTAAATGGTCATGCGAAGTGTGGTTTCAGGGCAATTTCTTCCCGCACATGCTCCGATTGGGGAATAAACTCTTTGCCGAGCTTGTCTTCGGGGTTATACAGTATAAGATTCCTCAAGAAGATAGTAAATGGGTTTTTGAAGGATCAACAACGCGTTTGTGATGCCTGATGATATTATTGGCGTCCATAAGCTACAGATTACATACACAACTGTGTATTAAACATGAAATTCGACGACTTACAGTAATCTCAGCGCTTTTAATCTTGATGGCTTCTAATGTCAAGATCAGCGGCACATCATCTACGGGAGATCCTTCGCTATTTGAAAGTCCATACAGAATATCCGCTTGCATCTCTGCCAGTTGAGTGGCCATTTGAGCGCGCGAAACAATTAGTTGTACGCGTAGCTCTTCTAAGTCTGGACGTTCTTGTGCTACCACTATTGATAGGATTTGTTCCGCGAGACCACTGTAAAAGACATAAAATATTTATTTTCAATGTTAGCAATAAGTTTGTATCATTCTTCTACATAGTTAAATGGTAAAAAAAGTAAGAATGAGGTTTTTATACTGTTCAGTGCTGTTTAATTTAGCTTACTTAAATGCTCTGGGCTCCACTTCTTTGCCGTCCTTTTACCACATGAACATTACTATCTTCACAAATAAAAAAGGTAGTATGGTCTCCTAATATCACACGCGCACGTCACAATATAATTGTTACTTATCACAAATAATTATAAAACTCAATAGAAAGTAAACAAATTTGATAAAATGATGTTATAGTGCACTAGTCCAAAAAACTATAAATAATTGAAATTCTAGCATTATTACGGAGAGCACTCCAAGTGGACCGCGAGGTCGCACCAGGCAGAACCAATCATTTATTTGCAGTTGTAATTTATCTTGACTTAGTACATTTACAACATTACTACGCAAAATACAGTCTACACATAGATGCTATTATAACAAGCATAATTTCATTATTAATTGATATACCCGTGCCCAGTGGTGATCATCGGTGTTACATGTTTAATACACCATATACTACTATAAGTGGCAATAAGGCTTACGGCCGTCGCGCTTTCACGCCAAACCTACTGGACCGATTTAAATGAAAATTAAGGCAAACCCACAAACCTGGGCACCAGTGCAAAGTTGACGATCTGCACTTTGACGGAAGTTTCGGGGGTGTACTTCGGGTTAGGTAGCTTTGTTGTGATGTATAGCTGAAACCCAGCCATGTATGGGATCAGGGAGTCACCCAGTTTCAACACCAACTGTCCAGCTTGGCGGAAATATTGGCGCTGCGAATCAAATAATCTCAATATTTATATAAGCTATAACTGAAAAACTTGCTGAAGTATCTATCTGTGGTTTATACCACAGATTTACACAGAGATACGCGCACAGATTTATATCTATGCCTCACAACACCACACTTACATATTATTGCAACTTCATAATGAAGTTGAATAGATTTACCTCCTAACCAACTTACATCAATCCTTGGCAACATAGTTAGTGATCCTATGGGAAAATAATATCAGCATTGACCTTATTAAACACATGAATTATGCGTCTGCATTTAAACGTGTACAACAGAAATAATCAAGTAAACTTGCACGATGATTATTTGTTTCAATTCATTCAAATGGAAGTGTTTATTAAGGCCACTCATACTCACTAACATTTAATATGTATTTTTATATTGTATTAGATCTGGCATCCATTTATTGCAAGTTTAATGTTTATCATTAATTTATAATATAAGGAATGCTTCCATGGAACTCTCGATAAAATAAAAATTGATAAAAAAATATTTATCACGAGTTTCATGGAAGTTAAAATCAACAAATTCAACAAAAATAGCCACATTTGACAAATATTTTTAAGGAGTGACAAGAAAAGAGGATGGATGTTTTTGTAAATCGATTTATAGCTATTAAAATCATGTTCGCACGCAAGGCTGAATAAACATTTCGATCTCATCATTCTCAACTAGAAATTCAATAAAAAAATTCCAATATTAGACAAAACTCGTCAATTCCCTCCGCCAAGAGACTTTATACAAAATGAAATTTAAAATTTGCCGCGCGTGACCGTAGCTTGCTAGATGTTATGTTATTTAAAGCTAGATAGTTTTTAGTAAATGGTACTTGTACAATGTTACCGTAGTAAAGTTATTCAGCAGTTGCCAGCATTTATTTTTACCATTAACATCGATTTTAAGTCACAATTAGAAGTACTGTAACACTAACACGAAAAATTGCTCGATAAATTTAAAAGACAATGCCAAGATTTCTATGGCGCCATGCCCCACCAAATTTTTTCCAGTTACAAACATAATTTATATATGAAATGATAGCTAAACATCTGCACTTTTGAAATAATAAAAGATAAATTATATTAAAGCAGAGGATCGGTAGTTATGATGGTATAAACAATATGATTTTTTTTCACAAATATTAAGTTTATCTTAGACTTTTTATAAGATGCAATTTTTAGTAGCCATCTACTATATCCTAAAAACAATAATAACAACAACTAATTGTTCTAACTATAAAAAAACAATTTTAAATCCAGTTCAAGTAACGCTCATACTTTATTAGAACACACGATTGAGGCTATCTATCAAAGTCATCTTTATTTACGGATTCGTAAATAAAGATGACTTTATAGACCTAATATTACATTTCTATTTACAGTGCACTTCTTGATATATGTAAATACATGTTATTATCTAACGTAATATTTTTATTTTATTTTGCATCAGAAGTAAAATGCGTTTATTCCTAAAAGACTTTTATTGAGAACTCATTCTTACTAAAATGAATGATTAAATAACACTATTGAACAAAAAAAATTAACAGAACAACAATTAAAGAAAAAAACTATTACCTATACTAAAAAGCATTCGACTTAGGTCCAATAGGTTTATGTTGGCTAAAAGGACTTGTATCCAGTGGCCAATAAAATTCTTTAAAAAAATAAGCTTTAAATTCTCCGACTAGGAAAAGGCATAGAATTCCATTAACAACTATTAAATGTAGTTTTTTTTCCCCAGCTTTTTAGATTTTTTATATTTGTTGTTAGGATCTATAATTTAATTAAATATTTTTCATAAATGTGTAATTACTGTAACTTAAATTAATCCTTGGGGCAGATCTTGGCATTCTCTTTTAGACCATAAAAATTAATCTGAATCAATGAATCAACTAACTTTCAATACTGGGTCCAAAGCAGGGTCAAGCTCCTGGCCCACATTCTCCAACAGAATGGGCTTCCCAAAACGTAGAGCCGATTCAAAGTTGCGCAACAAGTCGCGGTCATTTGGTTTGCAAACAAGTAAACCTTCTATCTTTCCCTAAAACCAAACCATTTATATGACTATTTCAAAGTGTAATCTTAATAATTCCAATAATTGAGTTTGATTTTATCAAGTACAATAGGCACAATGTCCTTACACTTGGTACGGAACAAATCACCGATGTTTCGTACGATGTAACTCTAAAATGTAACTCAAACTAAACTGTTAGACAGTTTAGTTTGATGATGGGTAGTTCACTATTCCATATTGTGTATTGTTTTGTTTGGGGTGATTGTTATTAACGAAAAATACTGAAATAAAACGGCAAATTTCATTGATCTAACCTAAAATAAACCAAAGGTCATGTCATTTCTTAAATTCAATATACCATACACACATATATAGATACTGCATACCACTGTCTTAATATTGTCTCAAGCTAAAAAAAATAACCATTCATATATTACAATTAATGTTATATTATAGTCTAATGTAAAAGTAGTCATTCGTACAGGCAGGGCTATTTCGGAGTAACTAATACAAAATCTGTGGTCTGAATTAACAACATATGGATGGATTTTTCGTATTAATCGTAAAATATTGTAACAAATATATATATATAAGTATATTTATTAATGTTACCACATTTTAAAATCTATATAATAAAAATTTCTGACAGTTTTTGTTGTAAATTTATAACCCAAGAACGGGCTAACCAAATGTTAAGGGTTTGTTCGGACTATTTGGTAGATGGTTTATGTGAAATTTGCACAAAATTTCTTCAAAGGTTCTTCATTTTTCACATTTTTTGTAACACATGAATTCAATAAATGGCGGATAATTTTGTTAACGGGGATTTTTGTGACAAATTGATTTTTTTTTTAAGATGTTGATTGTGCTGCCAAATTGAAACTTTTTTCCGTGTTGACAGTACAAACATGTTGTTATGTCATTCATGTGGTCATTTCATTTTGGACGTGCTTCGTTTAAAGCAAATTGTCAGAGATAACTACTGCTTTATGTGTATATTTTTCAATATATTTTTGAGTGCATTCATACAAACGGTGAGTCTTGAATTGTTGAAATACTTATATACTATGTATGTGTGCGTGTACTTTTCTCAGATTTTTATCCATGCTGAAAATGGAAACACAAAAAAATTGTTTGTCCAAATGTTTTGGATTAAGTCTTAAAATAGCTAGCAATTATTAAAATATTTTTTTATTTGTATATATGAATTTCATTATATTTTTTTTTACTTTATTATTTCACTTTATACGTAGCATGGCACGTACCGGAACTTTATAAGTGATAGAAGATTAGAATAACATTTCTACTATTTCAAACATTTCAAGTGTTAAAGGAAAATCACCCGCCTAGCACTAGTGATTATTAGTTATTTTAGAATTCAATCTTATATGTCTATACTGATAAATTGATATATATACCATACACCATTCAACATGTATAGTTATACATCTATAAGTAACTTCTTATACAAATTATATAAAATCCACTAGAAATTAAATACGATGGACATAGAAATGAGGGTAATTGATTTACCATCGCCCGTATCCACTTATTGGCCTGAGTCTGGGGGTCAATAATGAGCGGCCAGCGTCGAGAATTGGACATTAGCACTGCTGACTCCACGGAAAGCGGATCCTGCGGCAGGCCGTACATCTGCCACGTTCTACCAATGTCAAATGTTCATTAACGATAATTTACAAATCATTACTGTCACAGACTCAACACTGCACCACCGCGGCGATTCTTATACTTTTACTTGCACATTCCCTTTAACCACATAATTACAGTATGGTGACATCGGTGACACATGTGGACATGAACACAGAATATACGGTATATGTAAGAATAAAGACAAATTATTTTTATTTAACACAATAGGAAAGTTCAATAAGAAAGTTCATCGTGATAAATTACAATCAGGTCTGGAGACCTATTTTTGAATTACGAATGCGATTTCGAAATCACCGCTGACTAAATAGTCAGCGGTGACTTTGAGGTCACAGATTCCTAAACATCCAATTTTTGAAAGTCGATCGCAGAGCTACCAACATAGATAAAGTACACACATAAATGTAAGAGTTCGGTTCCACGCAGAATGTTATTGCCGGCTGAACCTAATGGTTCAGCCAACATTATATATATATAATATGGTGGTTATATATATATATATATATATATAATATATATGCTACATTCATATATATACAGGGTGTCTCATTCAAATCGGTCAGTATGGGAAAGTCTGAAACTATAAGACATACGAAGATCTGTTCTGAGGAACCATGTCATCGATTTTAATAACAAGAAAAACTGCATTCATACATTTTAAAAATCATCTGTACTCCGTTCGGGAATCGAACCCGATTGTTTTGAAAAAAAAAAACCTACACTATTTCTATTTAGATATCGATTGTGTAGGTCTTAAGCAGTAAATGTCTCTATGAAACATGATGTCTAAAATGAATAAAATGCATTGTTTTCACATACTTTATTTTATTTTAGTAGGTGCTCGAAGTGACCGCCGCTTTTTTCAATACAATATTCAACACGTTTAGGTAACGATCTTATGATTGCATTTTGTATCTTCATGTGGTGAATTTGCGTTAAAATTGTCTCTATGGCAACTTTTAGGTCTTCAACGGTATCATAACTTGTTTTGTACACTTCATCCTTAACGTATCCCCACAAGAAACAGTCCAGAGGCGTTAAATCGGGCGACCTTGCGGGCAAAATTTGGTAGGGCAAAAATGGCAATGTCTCTTGGCAACAATGCATTTTATTCATTTTAGACATCATGTTTCATAGAGACATTTACTGCTTAAGACCTACATAATCGATATCTAAATAGAAATAGTGTAGGTATTTTTTTTCAAAACAATCGGGTTCGATTCCCGAACGGAGTACAGATGATTTTTAAAATGTATGAATGCAGTTTTACTTGTTATTAAAATCGATGACATGGTTCCTCAGAACAGATCTTCGTATGTCTTATAGTTTCAGACTTTCCCATACTGACCGATTTGAATGAGACACCCGGTATAGACTGAAAAATCAAACAAAACACAGATAACATTTCCACAAGTATGACTTGATTACGAGTGGGTGAGGGCACTCGTAATGAAATCACACCTGTGACTAAGGTAGTCACATCAGTGATATTCAAAAATAACAATTATTGAAAATCGGTGATTATTAGTCACATCGGTCATTTCGAAGTCGCATTCGTAATTCAAAAATAGGTCTCCTGGAGGCTGTCTGAACTGAACGTCTGTCTCTGTTTGTCGGAAAACATCAATACCATTAACAATATTACAGTAGTTAATTTTCAGTTAAAGAAGTAGCTACAGAAGCAGAACAGAAAAACATCTGACCGTTTAAGGAATCGACTTACAATTGACACCTTATGGTCTTAAACACAAGACCACGGTGACGGAATACTTTCATTCTATCTAATGAGAGTAACATTGAGAGCATTCTATTTATAGTGGAGCGCCTGGAGCGTCAAAATCATAGAAACCTCAGACTTCCGTTACAGTGGATGAAAAAAAAAATCGAATGTTTAGCTAATAACATAAATAAAAAAGATTACCTATTTAAAATTTGTGCTTTTGATTTTAAAATAAAAAAAAATGGATAATTATGATAATTCAAATAGTATGAAGCATATTATTGTGTAAAATGATTTTGTATATGAAAATTAATTCAGGTATATTTTTATATATGCATAACAAGTGAGTAAATGTAGTAATTCAAGGAAAATCGGAAAAAAGGTAACATTTAAAATAAAATTTTTGTTTATTAATGCATTTTACATTATTGATATATATCAAATATTTTCTTCCACTTCAGTCATTTTAATGGTAGGTAAAGTATTAAGGCAGCTATCTCCGTTACAATGTAAACATGCTACACTACAATATAAACCACTCTTCCGACATCCACAAGCAGCTCCACACCCCTTTTTGCAATTGCAAAATAACATTTGCAGTAGATTATCCGGTGCTGGTAATTGGTTCATGGTTATTGGGATGAACATGTTATTGAGATACTTCCACCCCCAATCTCCAATATTTATGTCGTTTCCTAACCATATCTGGGTTTGCAGGTACACTCTTTTCAGGTGTTCAATTGCGGCATCAGTTGTAGGTGGTAATGATGACAGAATAACACTGGTATTTTTGGTTGTAGCTTTAATGAAAAAATTGTATCTCAATGTATTCAAGTCTTTGATTTTTGCAGGAGCTCCATATAAAGCCAAAATACATGCTACACCTGCTTAAAATATATTATTGAAGTCTTCGTTTTTGTTTTTAAATATTTTTGCGAATTCATGCAAATCATGATGTTTTTCAAAATTTTTGGCAAACTTAATTTTTCCTTTATTGAAAAATGCCGTAGTAGTGTCACAACCCGTTAAGGAATGTAAAAAAAGAATATGTTCTTTACATTTTGGTAAAGATTTCTCTAGACTCTTCGAAGAAAATATTTTTTGTTTGACCTTGCCTCGGGATGGTTTTAGAAAATATATTTCACGACTCTCATTCGCTAAAGCCGTTAATATAACTAATACGTCAATATCTTCTGAAACTATTACAACATTTTTTGTTTCCAAATTAATTGCTGTATCAACAATTAATTTATCTGCATCACTTTCCGCTTGACATGTAAAAATATTGTTGTCAGCTAATTTTATTCTCAACATATCTATCAAGCGACTTTTATTATTGTTATTTGACAAAAAATTATCTTGAGCGATTTTTAAAGGCATATCTGCGTTGAATTCAATATCTGCACATTTATTTTTCAATGCGCGACGATTCCGTTCGGCCGATTTAATAGAATCTATCTTATATCCGTCGAAAACCACGTAGACATTACTATTATAATTATTTTTCAAATATCTTACATAATGCTCACATATCATTTTAAAGCTTTCATTTAATTGCCATTTGCAACGATGTAATAACATGCCCCCATCAATAATATAATGAACATTTTCTAAACTTTTCAAATTAATTGAAAGTTCTGGGAATAACTTATAGAAAGTGGATTTTTTGGTCTTTCGCAGTTCGCCATTTTCAAATAGAGCCAGCGGATATGGTGCTAGTTCGTAATTCATATAATTTTCCAGTTCTTCATCAGTTTTCTTCAGAACACAAATGCGTTGGAACAGCAGCAATGGATCAACAGGAATTACTTCGTCATGAATTTTAATTTTGTTACTTTTTGCCAATAGAGGATTTATTTTATCTTTCCTTGATAATTTCAATTCGCGTATATTTTCGAACGCGCCCCAGGACACGTGTCATTTACAACTAAACTATCCAGAGAACGTCCGTTTAGTTGTACGTTACAGCTGCTGTCCCTTCAACCTTCCCTCTCTTCTTCTCGTTCACGTTTTACTACCTGTCCAAGGTCTCTACAACCCTTCATAAACATAGGTATATCTAGAAGATGATATTCTATAGCCTATTCGAGACAAATTCTACGTGTACATAAAAATAAATGCTATCTGAAATTAAATTATATGCTGAAATATTAATTTTTTTGTTTTTTTCAATTAAAAAGTGAAAAAATTGAAAGCACAAAAAAAATTTTGGTAAACTTTGCAAGATGTAGTATAAGAAAGAAAATGCCACCTCAACCAAAAAAATTCATTCACTGTAGCAATTTTCCGAGGTCAAAACCCCCAGGCGCTCCACTATTAATTGTGAATTCGTAATTTATTTTACACATAGGTACTCTATATACACACCATTAATCATATATATGTTGACTGGTACATATCGATTCAAACTCCAGTAATTTCATAAGTTTATACATATAACCTGCACTATATCCTGCCTATTTTTCTCGAGAAAACTCTCCGACTTTCTGAACAGGAGTAGAGTTAGTTAAAACGAGCTTACACCTTTGTGTTTGTGTAATTTTGCTGACCAAGTTTCTAATTGACTTAACAAAACTGCTAATACAACTTTTAGAGGTCTCACCTAATCTGCACTGGGTCACCCAGGATTGACAGCGGTGTAGCACCTGCTGTATGAGGTACGGCAACTTCCTGTAAAAAAAAATGTTTAGTGAAAACGTCAAAGAATCAATTTCAAGACGGACATTGTATTTGTAATTTTCATGGATATATCTTACTTGTTTGTGTCGCAAAGAAACAGTAACGGCCGGTTTCTGAAACGCATGTTATGTTAACACGCTGTTAACACGTTTACTACTTCTTATTCGTTTTCGAATGAAAAATATGAAATAACCTATTACCCTGGATATCCTAAGTGTACGTGTAAGCTACTATGAGCCATCTAAGCAGAAACCATGTATCCGTAGCTCTGGGCGAGATATTAGTAATAACTATAAAGATTCTAATGTTTCATTCAAGCCCTCGCCTTGCGATTCCCGAAACACTGTGTATGCTATAGTACTGTGACACATGTTGACATAGCATTGAATATTTTGGCTTCTGTAATCGTAAACAAATTTTATAAGAACCTTATGTACAAAATATACGTATCATCAAATTAGTACCCCACCAGTGAGATATTATGTCGAGACATTCACATCATTACTATAATCAAATTCCTTATGTTATTAACACTACGAAATATCTGTAAATATTTCGAGAATACCTTTTAATGCAAAATCAGACACAGAATTATCGAATTTTTGTATTTCTACAGCACACATGTAATGTGTAACTTATTATTGTTGGTTAAATCCCTTTATAGTTTGCCTTAGAATATCTAGGTGGCGTTAGTATATCAACAGATACATATATCTAGTCCACAAAATGTTATGGTATAGTGTAAATATGAAACAAATATTATCTATTAGTTTATCGATTTACAACTACATAAGTTACATCATCATAGAAATTCATATAAGCTTGTCAACAAGCTATGCTTTTTTTGTGAATCAGTGATAGCAAAAAGTATAAAGTTACTTAGTTTATTATTATGTATGTATATTAATGTATGTCTTTATTTTTGTGTGTTGTTAAAGATTCAAATAAAGTATTTACTCGTGAATTCTTTCAAATAATAATGATTTCATACCTCTATACGAGCCATCCAAACTGCGAGTAATTCTCTTCTAAACTCGTCTGTGAAAGGAGTTATGTACCCGACAGCACCTAGACACAACACAGTGTTATCTAATGGTGCTACTTTGGATGACTGTTCGAACGTTTTCTGTCGGGCATACAATAAACAAAAATGTCCAATCGAAAAATCAGATCGATTTGGTGTAAGTAATTCTTTAGAATAATAACAATAACTTATTACTATAAAGATATACAGTGGTGATCATATAATTAGAAACACTTCTTATGAATAAAGAAAGTTCAACTTCGACGTACAAATATTCGTGAAAAATAAACACATTCAATAATTAATAATTATACGCCGAAGATTTGTGGAAACTAAATTGTATGGAAGAACCTCTCAAAAGGTACCGCTTCTTACTAAGTAACACCGACAGAAGCGATTATTATTTGTTAAAAAATATGTTAAATGGATGATACGAGAATGGAAAAATGTGTAATTTTCAGATAAAACAAAAAAAGTTCTGTCAGCCATGCTTTTGATTATAAGGACACACGCATATAGTCAAGCACGGTGGCAGTAACGTTAAAGTTTCCGGATGTAGAATTCGGAAGATTGAAGGTACAATGGATCAATGGCAATACTATATAAAGATATTATTAGTATAGATACATATTATTAGAGATTCTCTACTCGGACGATCATTTGCCTGTAACCTGAATCTTTCAGCATGAGAATGACCTTAAACACACGTCAAAAAGTCCGGATTTAAGCCACATAGAAAATCTCTCGTAAACATAATACCCAGAGACCTATTTTTGAATTACGAATGCGACTTCGAAATCACCGATGTGACTAATAATCACCCATTTTCAATAATTCTTATTTTTGAATAACACTTATATGACTACCTTAGTCACGGATGTGACTTCATTACGAGTGCCCTCACCCACTCGTAATCAAGTCATACTTGTGGAAATGTTATCTATGTTTTGTTTAGAGAACATATTGACAAGAGTCTGTAAAAAATAGGTCTCCAGAACGAACTATATGAACCATTTGTTGAAGCATGGAATTCAATCCCTTTAGGAACCTGTATAAAATTGATTGAATCAATTTACGTCGTTTCAGTGCTGTTATTGTAAATAAGGCTATAGATAGTAGCTTTTTTGTAAATAACAATACTAAATACTTATTTATTAAAATATTGCTTTTTATACTTTTTTGTTGTTGTTTCTAATTAATTGCCATTATTGTTCATACCTTAAAACTGATTTAAACGTTTGTCCGTAATGTAATATTGAAACTGGACTTATGTAGTGGAATTTATATTGTTTTTCAAATAAATGATATCGTTGAACATAATAATATCGTTGAACTATTTATTGTTTAATTTCAATATAAAAACGATCGCGGTGAAGTATCTTACATAATTTTAAGGACCGTTGGTAGTGTTTGTAATTATACGACCACGACTGTATATAAGAATAATATTCCTTTTTTTTTTGATCCGTTGAGGAAAATACATTGAATAGCATGCCCCAGCTGCGGAGAGCCGACGGTTATGTGACGCTCTCCTCCCCAGAAGGGGGAGGCCTCCCCACTAAAAACCTCAGCGATGGCCTTCCTCAGGCATGTAAGGAGCCCCAGGGAACGCTAAGCGACTTCCAGGAACCCCCAGCCTCCGTCAACCCTGCCGATGCAGGGAACCCTCCTCGGGGGAGACTACAATACCTCCCCTGATCTCCTCCACAAGAATAACATTCCTAGAATACGGTCAGTAGTCAAACACTGAATTTACCGTCGGAGCAATAGATCGTTTTCCAGCTCTCAAACATTATTGTAAAATAGCAGTTTGTTTCAAAATAACTAAATACTTTTCCTACTTAACGTATTAAATATAAAAAGTAACATACACGCGCTTAAAAGAATATCTCCAATAAGGTTAACGATATCCACGTCAAGCTTCTTGATAGTGCCGATCCAACGGACGCGTTCACTTGACAGGCCATTTAGCAATCTGAAAGAGGTTGCAAAAGTTAAAAATATTGACGTGATAATGTAAAAAATAAAATATACAAAGACAAAAGAAATAGGAGATGCTACTTATCATTCTAATGGATACAAAAGATGAGTATCGCTCTCGCAGTAACGCTTTTTTATAGTCTAAGATAGACAATAACTTGCCAGAAACTCATGATCGTTAGGAATCTGCTACAAATTCAGGTCAGGAAATTAAAAGTAAAACTTGTATTCGGTATAGTGTATAGCTATAGTATGCAGCTTACAGCTTACATTGCATGATCGAAATATTTGATATAGGAAATACATTGGTAGGAATATACAATGTTGTTCAGTCAATTAGTTATCTTAGATTATAAAGATATACAAACCATAAAATGTAAACGCATTTAAAAACAATAAACAGATTTTCATAATGTCTGGCAAATAACTTCATTCCACTTGTAAATGAAATCAAACAATATCTTAAACTAAAAGTAACTTGTGAATTACATGTGGAAAATTAAGAAGAGCAAGTATTTTGTTCGCACCGGTTTGCACGATCCATTCGAGCCAGACACTGGTTGATGTCTTCTTCCATCTTCCGCCTCTCGTCCTCCTTCTCCTGGAGATATGCGTTCAGCTTCGCGATGCCCTCCAACAAGGCTTGCATCTTCGCCTTGGCGTTAGCCAACATCGCTAAAAAGAGCACACATTTTCAATGACTGCATTATATTTTTTAATATAAATACGGTCATTTTTATTTTAGTCACTTGTACCACTGTCGAAAAGATTTTATGTCTACGCACTAAAATTAATAAGCTGACATATCTATTATGTGCGGTTTCCGCATTTTATATTTATACTCAAGGTGTGGGACGAGTTTTCTCCAAAAATGTTGAATCTCCTCATTTAATGTACACTATTATATTCTACAGAAACGGATTCCGGTGAAGTGCTCTTATTAGAAATCTAAAGTAAGAAGAAACATTACTGATAGATTCTAAACTCAAAGACGTTACTAAATATAACCGCAAAGTAGACCTATTCGTTTGTGCATCTTGAAATTAAAGGCGCACTATTTTCAACCACCTTAATTTAAAGTTTAGCCATATAAAAACACGACAAGTTAAAGTGTATAGGTAAAAGTAAAATATAAAAACTGTCAACCTTCGACCGCAGCCAGTTCTTTGGTGGCACGTTCCAAAGCCTCTTTCTTGGGAGCCACTGCCTTGTTTACATGGTAAAACTTGAACATCGCGTGAACCCACATGCAAAGCGACATACAAGCCTTAGACACCTGCCAGTTGAAAAAACCCAGTATTAAAAGAAAACTTGAATAGAATAAAACATTTACGATAAAACGTCAATTTATCGGGGCGAGTTCTACACTTTGGCGTGTTTTCATAGTTTTTGCTCGCAATGACCTCTGCACTGCTGCAGTAAGGTGAAAGGACTGTTTACGTAACTGCAAATGCAAAGGATAAGTCAAACTTCTGTGCACTGTGATTGTACTCCATGTAACATAAACTACCGACACAACCAGTAGTCGGAAGATTAAATTTTTAGTCTTCAACAAGAATTAAAACAATTCACTATGGCGTGAAAATCTAGTGATTGTGAAGGAATTTAATATGTGTATTAGACAAATTACTTGCTACTATTACACAAATTTCTGACTTGAGGGTAACTCACAAAAATAATTTCATATTAAATTAATAATAATAAAACAATGCAATTTTATGCGATATCCTATATTAAAAATATAATTACAAATTTTATGATATCTTCGCCGTTCATTTATCATGAGAATTGATATTACTTATTCTTCTCGGAAATCTGGCATACATGTGATCACCGCAATATTATTGAACATTTTCAAAATGTGTTAATATTTATTTCATGTACCTATTTTTTAAGAACAGTACAATAGAATCTACGAGATATTTTACAGAACAGCAATTCAAAAACTATTCCAATAGGCAATTGCGATTAATTAGTTGTTCCATTCAGTCGCATCATTCAAGTCTTATCATGTTTGAGAGTGAGTACAAAGTGAAGTGTAAATAAACTAAAAATATATTTCTTCAGTTTTTCTTGTGAGTGTTTATGTTTTTGTTTACTTTAGATGCACATACATATATGTAATCTGATTTATTTTCTAGATTAAGCAACTAGGTATTGTTTATTATAATTTCAAATGTAGTACTAAATCCCATAACAGTGATACCCGATTTTTCTCAACTTTTTTTTATTGCCTTACGTGGCAGACGAGCAAGCGGCACACCTGATGTTAAGCGTTAACCGCAGCTCATGGACTTAGCAATCCCATGGGTGGACACAGCTAAGCCGCTGCCTACCGAGATAAGATTACTCTCTTTAAGCCTCGTTTGAAGAGGGACATGTCATAGCGCAGGGGAAACACCACAACAGGAAGATCATTCCACAGCTTACATGTCCGTGGAAGAAATGATCGCTGGAAACGCACCGTACTGGACGGGAACGGATCCAGGTAGACAGAGTGAAATCTATTGCGGCGTCGAGTGGTACGGTAACAGAATGGTGCCGCTGATACCAAGTCAAACAGTTCCTCGGAGCACTCCCCGTTGAAGAGTCGATAGAACACACAAAGTTGACTCCAATTTATCCGTCAGATTGGGATCATCAATGATTCGCACAGCCCGTCTCTGAAGGGAATCAAGTGGGTGCCTACTATAATGGTGCAATAGTAAGTTTTAGTGATTTAAATTAGTAAGATAATTTTATAAAAATAAAATAAATGTATTACTTAATTAATGAAGGGATACGAGTAGTATTCTTACATACATACACTCACGCCTTTTTCCCACGGGGTAGGCAGAGATTACGTCTTTCCACTTGCTACGGTCTTTACATATCTCTTTCGCTTCATCTACTTTCATAACATTCCTCATACATGCTCGACGATTGCGGGTACTTCTGACCTGGCTTTTTTGAGGACACTTTCGATTTGTTCGAAATATGTTCGCCTAGGTCTTCCTCGTCCCGTATCTCCATTCACTCCAACTTCATAAATCATTTTGGTCAGTCTACTTTCATCCATCCGTTCCACATGCCCAAACCACCCAAGCATCCCTTTCTCTATTCTTGTCACGATATCCTCTTTCAAACCACATTTCTTTCTAATCACTTCATTATACAATCTGTCACTCAGTTTTACTCCTGCCATACTCCGCAAAGCTCTCATTTCTACTGCATTTATTCTGCTTTCATGTCGTTTCTCCCATACCCAACTTTCACTTCCGTACATTAATGTAGTATTCTTTCTTGATTGAAATATAATATGATGTCTTACTATTTGTACGATATGTTATGATAGCATACAAGGCATTTCTAACAATATTTAGGACAACTCACGTCGCGTCGCCAGCGTTGTTAAAACAGTACTAAGACCGATCGACTAGTCAATCTATTGAATTACTTCGTGTATTACTTCTACTTTACGCTTTACTAACATTGTATATCTAAGTTACAAAACGGCTCTTTCTGGAAACTTATTACAAATGGATAAGTATTTCCCTAACCAGAATAAGGGGTATCAGGGGTATCCTTTTTTCGCTAGTATAAATGTGTATCAAATTAAACAATACTCTACTTTTAAAATCTTTATAGGTTCGTAGTCTGGGTTCTGCACGAATCTCTTCAACTTCTTCACCATGTCTTCGGTGATGGAGTTCTTATCAAACTTCATAAGGGAATCCAGGAACGCAGTGGGATCCGCTAGCATCTGCGAGCCCGGCTTCCAGTAGTTTAACACTTTCTGGCCATAGGAGGCACCTGCTTCCTGCATTATTTTTAAACAGTCAAGTTTCAATCTTGAAACAACTATATGTACTTTTGTACAATTAATCATCTACGTTGTCTATATATTAAATGGGTAACAAAACCTTTAGTGGGTAATAACAAATAATATTTAGTATAACCCAGATGATGTAAATTCTACACAAAAACAACTCAGCAGTAATTCTCTAAATTAACAAACATTGGAGTAGCCCAATGTTAACTAATTTCGTGACCTGTTTTTTGTGATAATTACATTATCACAAAAACGAGACACGAATATTTCACCTTAACATAGCATTAGTAGCGCTATATTATACTGCACCACTGTCCCTGACCACACTGCACCCTGCTCGCTACGGAGCCGGGTCACGTGGCCGTGGAATGGGGGTCCACGGCCACGATAGGCTGTTACATCTCCCCAAACTGCGGCCTCGCCGCATTCGAGATATTTCTGGACGGGTAGCGAACTGCATTCTCTGTTGCGCTCCCCGTCCGATGTCCTGTGACGATGGGGGCAGCGCCCTGGATCCTGCGCACGAAGTGCCTAAGCGGGAGTGGCACCGACGGATTGTGGCGGCCTGGCGTGCGCAGCTGGAACTACGGATCTGCGCGCGCCAGCGGGCCGTCGGTGCCGTACTCCGCACCTCGAAGCTTGGCTCCGCGGGACGGAGGAGGTCACCTACCGATTGACTCAGATACTCACCGAGCACGGCTGCTTCGGTGAGTATCTGTGTCGAATAGGACTGGAGGGATCGACACATTGTCACCACTGCGCATCCGACAATACTGGCGGACGAGGGAGGTTGCAGGGCTGTAGCCTCCTTCTGTGAAGCAGTGATGCTCCAGAAGGAGGCCGCCGAGCGGGGTCGGGATATGGCCGATCAATACCTCCCGAGGAGGGCTCCCCTGTATCGGCGGGGGAGCGGAGGCTGGGGGTTCCCGGAAGTAGCTTGGTGTTCCCGGGGGCTCCTTACATGCCTGAGGAAAGCCATCCCTGAGGTTTTTAGTGGGTAGGCCTCCCCTTCCGGGGAGGAGAGCCCCACATAACCGTCGGCTCACCACAGCCGGGGTATGCAACTTAATGCATTTTCCTCAGGGGAACAAAAAAAGAAGGCCCATGCCTAGAGCAGCCAAATATTAGGTGCAACCTATCTATAGCGAAAAATACACCATTCTAGGCTATAAACGCTCGTTCACTATACGGGTTCTAGCTACAATGCTTAATGGGTTGTCCTAGATTAATGGATTGACGAATTGTATGACCTTTCATTTCTGCAAATATACAAATATTAACGTACCGTTTTATGAAATATATTCATTAAATTTTAAAATTAATGGAAAGGTAAGCTGAATTATCTGTAAACAAAAATAAATAAACCTTAATAGGTTTGATGTCGAACACAACACACAACGACTCGATAACCAGCAAAACACCAGCAGGAGGCTTCTTCATCGCTTTTACTTCCACAATGTCGTTGCGGTTCAATTCCTGTAGTGCTTTTTCAGCTGCAAGCAGCGCTGGCATCGCTTCATCTGTTTTAAAATTAATATTTTCCCTTTATTTTTATATGTTGTTATATTAACATCATTTAATATGTAATAGTCAGATTTTATATTAGATAATTTGATTATGTTGCAGTGTAGTGGATAAGTGAATAATTGGCAGGTATTTGTAATGTAAAAAGTAAAAGTAACGGTTGAATAGTCACAACTATTGTTTTTCAAATAATTGTATTAATAATAACAATATTTGATACACTCCGTGCACACTTTCATTACATTTCGCTTAAATGGCATATACATACATACATACATATACGACCACCTCTCTCCACTTGCTACGATCCTGGCACACTTCTATACGCGTTGGATCTTTGGGCTCACGCCTTACAAAGGACCGTGTCTTATAAAGACGTGTGATATGAAGCGATAATATTTATACAATTTTTATGTCGCAAGACGGAAGGTTTCCGTATTTCCCTTGATCTATTCCATCTATTCCAATTTAACGATTATAGAATACTAGCTTTTGCCCGCGACTTCGTCCGCGTGGAATAGTGACTTCCGGCAGATTTTTGGTTAACCAACAACATATTTATATTTATATTTGAATAAAGATTAATATTATTATGTTGATACAACTTAAACAAATTATTTCGACCAAATTTGGTACCATAAAAACGGTCATTGTGACTAAACCTTAAAAGATAGACATATGCCGTCGCGGACTTTTTTTTAGATCATGTATAGAGGAATAATTCTTTCATACATATTTTTTGTGTATCTTGAACCGTTTTCGCAGCGCACGCAAAGAAAGCCTTCAAAAATGAATAATTTTCCCCGTTTTTTACACATTTACCGCTCTGTCTTTGCTCCTGTTGGTCATAGCGTAATGTTATTTAGCCTATAGCCTTAAATGGACTATCCAACAAAAAAAGAATTATTCAAATCGCACCAGTAGTTTCGGAGATTAGCGCGTTCAAACAAACAAACAAACAAACTCTTCAGCTTTATATATTATATATAAATATATTATATATAATATATTAGTATAGATAGGTTATGAATGAATATCACACCTAAGTCCCTTTGTGCATCATTAGCCATCGCTGTGGTCTCCATAGCCATTTTCTCTGCAATGGCCTGCTCTCTTTCCACTTTAACTCGGGCTTCCTCGGCTATAGCCTGTAAAATATGGTTAATCTATACACATCTCACTACCAAATATATGAGGAGGAATGTTATAAATAGTATTTATGGCTCCATTTCATGTGTAACATTTAACTTATGTTCTGCTCTGTAGTTTATTGTACTATCTATATATCTATATTTTTTTTTATTTAAGCTTTTTTTTTTGTTTTGTTTGTTGACGTCAATAAGTGCCTGTAAAGGTCTATGTTGAATAAATATTATTTTGATTTTGATTTGATTTTGATATCGTTCGATGGCTGTGAACTTGCTACAATCAACGTGTCCTTCTTTAAATAAAATCTCACTATTAAAATGATTTGTGTTTAAACACCACATAAAAACATAATGAACATAAAACCCATTTTAATTACTGTTTAATCTTTGTCCTTAACATACTATTTATAAACTTCACAAAGTTTTATCAAATTTATTATAATATTAACAGTTGTTATTTAACTACTAATGGCAGTAATATCATATCATCATGCTATGACCTGTTATACAATTGATTTTTAATATAATTACAATGTTAAACATATCGTAATATAGTAATAGTATTCCACCTAATACCGTTCAAGTAAATACTGTAAGTCAAACATTATAGAACTCTCGATAATTTTTTATAGTGAATTCATTTAAATCGTTTCGAATTATGTCCAATGTTTTGCGTTAACATAATGCGGATAATAAAATTGATACATACAGTGTCGACCGCGATCTGATGAATGACCTGCCTCGTTTCCTCTGCAGCTTTTTCCATCAGAGGCTTTAACTCGGCCAGCTCTATTTGCAACTGCTTCACCTCCACCTCCGTTTGGTTCAGCTTATTCAGGCCTTAGAAAATCAATTATTTATTTATTAAACGGTCAACATATAATATAATGTTATTTAAAACCTCTAGAAATAATTAAATGGCTAACCGTGTCTAATCATTGATGCCTACCGATACTTGTTTATTGTATGTTCAATGTAACAACGTTGCTAGTGTATTATTAGCGGCAGTTTTCGTAGAACAAATGTAAAGCTTGCCAAGTTGCTGATTGTACAATAATCCAATGCCCATACAGTGAACACATAATCACACATATACAAAGAAAACAACATAAGACTCAGGTTACAACAGCGTCTTCAACATTTTGCCACATTTAAAATTACAATTTGAATAATTAGAAACAGTGTAATAAAATAGATATCACAAGAATATAATAAGCTAAGATACATAATAACCCACACTACGCCTCGCAATTTCAAAATAATACATAGAAAATACTAATAAGTAAAGATGTAAGTCTCACCAGTCTTTAGTGCATTAGATTCCTGCACTATACTGGCACGCTTCCGTCGGAACATATGCTGATATGCAACAAGCGCCTCCACATATGACGTGGGCGTCACATAGTTCATGCGACCCAGCCTTTGAAGAAAACGTTTGCAAGCTTCTGCCACAGACTCGTGCACGCAGCAGCAAACTGACTACGTGAGCAAAAAATATAATATCATCGGTTAGAATATTAGGTTGAATAGTTCTTTAGCTGCCTTCTAACGAGAAGATAAGGCAATTTTCAAGCTGTGTTCTGTACAGTTTTCAGGTTTTAGGTGTTTTATTTTACGTTAAGTCTGTGATCACTATCTGTATTCAGCGAATTGATCATGAAGACATCATTGAATAGCCAAGATTTTGACGACATGATGAAGTGAATTTTTTTTTCATACCATCCAGACTTTTCCAGGTTCATTATCTATTCAGCCGTTTTTGATGAAAGACTAATTCAACTAGAGATACAGGTCGAGGTTCGTGCATAAAAGCTTATGAATGATCTTCGAGGAATAGCATTCGTTAATTTTAAGTATAAGTTACAGTACCATATTCGAGACACTCCCGATCGTACAACGGCAGTCGGCATTAGAGTCTTCTGGACTATGAACCCGATATTACTTTGGTACAAATTTTGGCCCTCCCGAAAATAGAGCAGGTAGCCAGATTTCAGGACTATTGTATATTCAGATAATCCTACAAAACTCCATTAAGTCCAACACTTGAGAATTGTAACTTCTCTATGCTACAAAATCAGTGCTCAGCTACAGATTAGGGGGCACAATAGGGATTCTCGCCAAACCAGTGTATTACATGTACCTACATTATAATTTGCTAGAAAACTGACATTCGTACATAATTATACTCACCACCATAGCGTCAATGACCTCTTTCGAGGCTTCCAGTTCTTCCATGCTACAGAACCAATGTTCCGCCACGGATCGCAAAGCGGACTCGGGCCACTCGCTGAACCAATCGATGGTGCAACAGTTCACCAGTGAAGGAAACTGGCGCAAACGGGCACGGAATATCTGCAACCAATCACGACGTAGATATCAAAATTGGTACTTATATTTAACGAAGAATAAAAATTTATGAAAAGAAACAGAAACTAAGTTTATCAGCAATTGAATTACAGTAGCAGTTTAATATCAAGTATGCTGAAAGCTTGTTTGTTAACAATTTATGTTCAGTATGGTTAAGAAACATATTCCTTAATGTTTTGATTTACATAATTTGTTAGATTTTACGACCACACATTTGGTAGGTATCAATTAAGATTGGCAATAAATGCCAAATATTAGTTAGGAAGATATTGGACAGATATGATAATTGTCAGCAATGGTACTGCGGTTTGATAGTACAGACAGTAGAAGGGCCTCTGAGGCAACAGCCGTTTCCACTCCGGTCTTCTTCGGTGCGATTACAGCAACAGGGATTTCTCGCTGGCAGTTAGTTCAGCCTCCCAAGACAGAGATAAAGTGATCTCCGGATTTAAATACTCTACTAACCGCTGGGCCACCCAGCGGTCAGCCGCTTCACAGGGTCTCTCTGACCGCTGTACTCACACTCCGCGCCCGCAACGGCAACGACCGTAATGGTACAACACTAATCCGTCAACACAGCGTATCCTCCTGAGCTCTGGAGAACTTACCACAAGAACTCAAAACCACGTGGAAATAGTGATATTTACCTGCAATATTCTGTTAAGTCGTACTGTTCCAGTTTTGATCGGAATACCACTGTGCCTACCGACGATATTTCTACATCATTAGCCCTTAATATTGAATACTCACCTCACCAAAAGGACTCATGACAATCACTATATGCAGGTTTGTGCGCACTCGCCGCTGGTAGCAAGCGAATAAATTTGTCTTCGTGGCCGGTAGATTCATCTCCATAACCGCGTGGCGCACTGAGATAAAGATCTTGTCTAAATCCTCCGGTTGATATATATTGGGCACGTCGCCAGAGCTAAGGATGTTGTTAAGGTCTTCTAAAAATGACTCCATTTTGATCTGAAGAATAAGTCAAATTTCAGAAGTTTAGATTCATTGTGTAAATAAACCGAAACTAAAATCTGATGTTCGAATTCTTACCTACCGAAATTTCGTTGCCTAAAAATAATTAAAATCTTGCTATAGCAATGCAAGACCATAGTTTTCTTATCAAGAATGAATCAGTAATTGCAGTTTTGGTATTTTATAATTATAATAGTTTCTTTTCAATATCTAAATTATGTCATTTACTAAAAAGCGGAAAATCTTTTTAGAGCCGGTAGAAGCTAGTGTTAACAAATGTTCCGATGCACCGGTTGCAACTGTATTCGCCATGTAGTAGAGACGAATTATCCTGTATGATATCGAACGTACCTGTGCGTCAGAAAATAGAAACACAACACCCTTGTTGTCGGCGCCGGCCGTAATCATGGTGAGACGAAGGTCATCCCGCCACTCCGACAGCCATACGCCTTTGTGATCTCAATTTGAATGCACGACAGCTCCGACATACTTGCCGCTAGCCGTGACAGCGATTGACGACCTGCAAGTAACATAACAATACCTCTAAACTTTTTATAAAAGTCAGGAAATAATAAAGTACCATTATTTCATTTCAGGAGAGAGGCGCAATGTTAGACATAGCCTAAGGATCTCAAGTACCTCCTATAAGGTACCGTTATACAATTATATAGACCAGTTCCAGGAGCTATTCCTATATTTATTATGCCTGGAGCAACAGCTGATATTGTAGACATACATATTTTCGTATTTCGGCTTCCCGTTAAGACTATACACAACATGGAAATTGGAAGACTCCGGAAATTTCGGAAACACTATATCGGGCTTATATAATATCCATTGTAAAACAGCAGTGTTGACATTGCTGTTTTCCGATGTGAACAGTAACATAGTAATAACATTATTAGATATCCTGACTTTAAATCTATTTTACAAGTTCGCAACGTACACTATAGTTTTGGTGGGACTATATTATATCTAATACAGTATTTTGAAACTATATTCATCGATATACAGTGTATCCAGCGATTCCATCGCATAATTATATATAAAATAAAGATTCAATTCGCGTCCGTCTAGTGTCTGCATGTTCACCACGATCTCTATAACAACTAAACGGATCTTCAAATACTTAGATAATTTATCACTATCAGTTATTTCAATTTGTTCCGAATTATTTATATTTATTATATTGAATTAAAAAGGAATAAGAGGAATAAGGAATAAAATTTGAGACATGCTAAAAAACGCAACTTTAATATCATCATATGTACCGACTTAATGCATATCGATTGTCTATGCATCAAAATTGAGTATGTACGCTGCGAATAATTGTATCCTACAGGATCTGTACTAACCTGAACCTCCCATTCCCAGAAGAAGAGCATTAGCCATCGGCTGCCTCATGATTCGAGCCAGGCGACACAAGTGGGCTATTGCATCTTCAAACAGCACGAGATCAATAGGGGCAGTACTGGAAAGGTTATACTCCGATAGATAGTGACCTAGTACTTCGTCGAGCTGAAACAGTATAAGATAGCTTTGTTGTGGATAAGTACTATGTATACCGCGAAGGTACATAGCCCCTTTTAAATACCTACAAACGGCAATACGCTTTTTATTGAATTCAGAAATTTTTGATATATGTTTAAAAATTGACTGCATTTGACTGATATATGGTATATGGTAATACCCCTACAGAAGCACCAAGAATATAAGATGCAAATTAAAATTACTCAGCAATTCCACTATTATATGTCTTACTCTTAATTCCAAACTCAGAAATAAGTAAGATGGTGATAATCATACAAACGACTTCGGTATTTTCTTTTCCTGTGGTCATGCTTTTGGTAGTTTAAGGGTCTTGTAAGAATAGCATTGCTCACCGCTGTTTTTTCGGTGATCTCGATGTACTTGCGGTCATCCGCGCCCATATCCATGAAGTCGCCGAACAGCATCAGCCGTCCGCCGACCACTTTCTCAGCCTTTTTGCCGAAATCCGACCAAAGTTTGTTGTTCAGCAGACTTGGTCGAAAAATTTATTGGGTCTCATTAATATGTTATTGAAATGTCTTTAAACTTTGTTATGTGCCATAAAGATGGATAAGGCAAATATGATGTATATGATAAGAGTAGTATTAAAAGTAACGCATATGTTTAACGTTTATCATATTCGTAACCAGCGAGAGACTCAAGACCACCCTAACTAAGAGATCATTAGGTCGAGTTTACACACACACCTTGCGTCTTTACAGATGCACTATACGAACTTTCAAAAACAAATTGAAACATCACTGCCACAAATTATATACGTCTCCACCAAAGGACACGAGGCTACCCAAATTAAATCAAAGTAATTAGGACTTCCTAGGTCAACTTCACAAACATCTTTTAGTTCTTTTCAATTACATGCAAGTTGCCTCACGATGTTTTCACTGTAGGAACGTAGGAACTACAGGACAGCTTTAAACCCTAATTAAAAACTAATCCCGAAATGTTGTTGTAGGATCTTGGTTTCGCTGAAAGGAATGATCCAACCTTTTTATAGAAAACTTGCGTTGAATATTTTTTCAAAATAACGTTAAGTATAAGTTGATTTATGTCAGTTGATTATTTTATTTTTCAGAATAATATAAGATCGGGGGAAAGTATCATCAAATTTTATAAAAACTGGAATCATTTTACTTCGACGAATTCAATTAAAATATATTAATGTATAATTCAATAGCTGTACAAATTATGGCAATACCGATCGGAAAAAACGATAAGTTGTTATGGCAGTCCTTTCTTTTTGTTTTACCCCTTTTTTCATACCTTTCATCTGTCATTATCTTATTCTTAGGCTTATATCACAGCTGCAGTAACACCTTCCAGCCAAATTCTCCTAATTTTTGCTGTATATGTGTTAAATGTATTGTATATTTACTCTAAATAACGTTTTTTCCTCGACTTGCTGCGTCAATGTCGATAAGAGGATATTCATACGAGTACACGATAAAAAAGTATTTCTTACTTTTGGAACCATTGACGATCTTCATCATTAACAAGCCGATCCTGATAAACTCGCTGGTGCTCGTGGTACCACAATCTTATCACATCATTCTCTTCCTAAAGAATTTAAATATAAATATTGATTGACTGTTTTGATTTGAAAGTTACTGGAGTTTATTACATTCTTTATAGACAAACTGTTTAATGGTATATGCATCAATTAAAATTAATAACTTGATTATCGCTTACAATCACGCGAATCAATAGCCAATATGGTTTCTTTCTTAACAATAATTATACTCAATAGCTCAGAAATACCAACCTTTACCAAACATGGGTCCATCATCAAGATACCCTGGAAGACCTTGCTTAGGTCACGCAAATTAAAAGTGTAGTGCGACTTGGTGGGCGTGGGAAGTAACTCCTCAACCAAGGCATTGAAGATACCAATGGAAGCTTTGAGTATAGGCGCCTCACGGATTTGCACATCTTTAGGTATGAAGCGTGTCCAGGAGCACAGGATCACATTGAATATCGCGTACTGAAACATGCGAGTAAGGAATGACAAATAGCGTGTGTATTGTAATTTTTAAGTTTATGCAACATTAGTATTGGTCTGCATTTCCTTAGTAGAACCTTTCCATAGTAGAAAGCTTCTTGTGCGTAACAATAAATACAAAAATTCACTAGAATTGAAAAAAAGTTGTACGATATAAAAAAATATGGCGTAGGCGATCCACGTCCGATGCATTGAACTGTGATATAATGTCTCCACAGTTCGCAACGTCTGTTAAATTTCCCGCTACTTAATATGTCTATGTCAACAAAACGTCACTGCTGCTTGCTTCTGCATGGAATTGTAATCCAAAGCCGTTAAACATTAATATAAAAAAAACGTCACTTGCTATAGTTACGACATCTATGATTTCACCCAAGAAACATTTGCATGACGTTTTAAATGAAAACGGAAAATAATCATATCGCTATATAATCTATGGAAATGCTGCGACAGCTGTATAGTCTATGGAAATGCTGCGACTTACATATGCTTATACTTGCATAGTGAGGCGGAAAAGTTAAACATGATCGAGTGTGGCAACGTCCGACAATTTTGACACTTAAAAGGTTATGTCATTTTCTAACATTATTACTAAATTTTGTTTTGTAATAAATCGATTTGATGTCTTTAATCCACCATAAAACTAATATACATACTACTATTCACCTTGCTAGAATACTCCATCTCAGTGAAAGAGATGTAGTGGAAGTGACGTAGCAGACGCAGAGAGACGGGGTTGCGTCCTCCACCTGGAGGGCCCATAGCCGCTACGATGCTGACATCGACTAGGGTTTTGAACTCGCCTATGTTTGTTCGGTCGTACCAACCTAGTCAAACACTCAATAATTAAGACATTATGACTAATTTTCTACTATTATTATATCACTTGATCAACAAATGCTTCAATAAAAATATCATTTTATTTGCAGCGGTAACAGGAGAATATTGCTTACGTACAATTATCTTTTACGTACAATTATTAATTATTCTACACACAGTTATCATTTTAATCTTCTTAGCTAATCGTCTTCCTCTAATCCTCTTCTAATCTTCAAAGCAAGACTAACCAGAACCAGGGGGGGGGGCGGTTAAACTACTTGTAATATTCTTTTACTGTTTAGCTTGATATAATATTTAAATATGAAATCAATATTTTAACTTTTATTTCAATATTTGAATTCTTTCATGAACTCACCTAATGCAATCAGTGCGTGCGTCTATAAACTAAATAACAAAGCAATCATTACCAGAGGCATCCAGCAGCTGGCGTAGCAATTCGAGCGGCGGCTGTGCACCAGAGGACTCTGGCGCAGGCATATTCAGGTCATCGATAAACAGTACTAATCGTTTGCCGGGAGGTGGACCTACAACGCCACGCCGCCTGCGTTCCACCTTGCCTTCGATCACGTCCTGCGTTGAAGATAATCATAGATTTATTTTTATTCTTAGCATTTATTGTACAAGCCAGTTCAATTATTCAAGAAATTCACTTTTGCGCTCAGATTTCGAATGATATACTCAATTGGATTTATAATATACAATAGTAAAAAACCGTAATGTACAACGTAAGCGACATCACAACCACCTCCTGTTCAGGCTTCAGAGCCTAGAACAAAATTTAATGTTCTAGCACTTCAACCGAGGACTAACAGAGGCTATCCAGAAGAATGCCAATATTATACAAAAAATGAAAATCGTTTTGTTTGGCACGATCTTTTATTAAGCATTTCAGTTTTGCGTAGTACATAGAAATTAGTAGGTTCAATATAATAAGTTGATTTGTCAGTAAATTAGCCAATTGGAAATTTCAATACAGCATTCTGTTTCAAATGAAATAAATACCCTAGTAGAATCAAATGCCGACCTTGACATGATCCACCTTTTCTGACACGGTTGTACCTTGGCTATTAACTGACCTGCTCACAGAAATCTTACGACTCCAGAACTCTAGATTGGGCTAGTCAATAGGTAAGAGTTTGGTAACAAAGTTTTTCTACTAATCAGAATGCTTTTTACGAAAATTAAACGTATTCTCTCTTATTACAAAAACTTCTTAAACTCGGGTTTTAACCAGGTCTATGTAGTTCGGGTCTAAATCAAGGTCTCTGGTTTAGACCGGACTTTATTACAAAAACAAATTCAAGTACGATCTTCCAAAACCCGAGTCTAAAGAAAATCATTCATTCATTCGTTCGTTTTTAACGGCTTTGGCACCCTAGTTTTAGCCAATTTTATTAGTAAACAAATAATCGTTCCATTTCACGCAGCTTCGTTTGTAACCGACTTCATAACAATAGTGAAAATAAAACTACAAAGTTGATAAAAAACATTCATTTTATAAGATAAATTTAATTTTAAAGTATATATAAGAAGAAATGTAAGTATGAAAGAAAATATTCGTACTTACATTTCTTCTTATATATACTAGAAAATATAATAATACATTTCACGTTATAAAAATTGCTTGTTGGAACGTAAATTATGTACCTATTCAACATTTGCCGCCCTTTTGACACCAAAGCACTTAACTAAACAAAATTATTTCGTTTTCTTTGAATTTTACAATGGTATCTTTAATAAACTTATATAAAAATGGAAAATAATAAGAGGTCCTATAATTGGTGCCAAGAAGACAAGGTATGTACTTACCTAGTTTATATTTTAATAAAGAACTTTTGAAAATTAAAATGTTAACTGTGCAAAATTCTAAGTTCAATATCCATTATCAAGCCGTAAGTCCGTGAAATATCGAGAAAATAAACTAATAGCAAGAACAATAAAAACCGAACAACCGCAAACACAAATCACCTAGGCAAATCACAGACTATCTAGTTAGAGATACGTATGCACAAACTACAAATTGTCAGCTTTCAAAAATCATAATTTCGTTTTGAAACCAGACTTAAACTAAGGGCTAGCCCAGTTTATCTTTAAACCAGAGATAAACCCGGTTCTTTGGGTAAACCGTGTCTTGTAATATTAATTTCATTAAAATCTGAGTTAAACCCGAGTTTTCGTTTAGATCAGGCCTAAACCAGGTCATGGAATAACACGGATAGTGTTTTTTGCCTCACTGAGCAGTTATGCTGATCGAATTGTTATCTCAAAGAATTCTCCAGCTAATAGTCATGTTGTTATCTTGTGCATTAATTAAAAATGTATGCAATGCATTTGCAATTATATATTATTAGCTGACCCGACAGACGTCGTCCTGTCAAATGTCTCAAATATCATATTGTCTCATGTTGTCTCAAATGTTTTTAAATAAATAATTTAGCTAAAAACACAATATCTAGATGTCTGATCTAGATGTTTGCCAAGGATCGATATAATATGGTAATCACTTTACATTAGGAATATATGCCATATTTTTTTTTATTTTAAAAAACTTACCTGCGTCTGATTAGCGGAAGTTCTTGCCGAGAATACAATAAACTCGCAGACAAATTTTTTGTGTAAACCACGTGTCAGCTTCGAAGTAATCGTGACCGTCTTGCCAGTGCCAGTAGGACCAACACACAAAGCATTGTTGTAGTTGGACACTTTGCATCCAAGCAAAGCTGCGCTGCGCACATTGTCTAATGTCGGCACCTCGATATCTACGTACAAACATTTAAGTTAATTTTCCAGTTACAAGAACACTTTTACCTTATGACGTTATTTTAAATTAACGAATCCTTTTTATATTACATAGAAGCGGATCAGAGTGCGGTTATGAACTGATTCATAGCATTTTCAGTATGATGGAGGCATTGTTATTATATTACTTACGTACACTTATTTAAAAATGAACGTCTTTTAGAAAACCATTATTTCCGATTCTTACCTCTATGAAAGTCTGTTCTTTGATTTTTCTTTTATATTTTAATGACACTTCATTTATAAAATCTTATGAAATTTACTTACTTACTTATGGTAATATGTGTACTACGACTGTAAACGTAACCGTAATTGAATATGCCCAATAAATGTACTAAAATAAATAATAAGCTCAGGATTTGAAATATTTTCCTATATCTATTTTCAAATCATCTATCTTTCGGCCTTAGAAACTTGCTATATACGTGAATAGTCTCGTCTATCTATTTCGCTCTAATACACGCGTTACCGATCAAACTATACGTCAGTATATAATGATTATTAAGAACTGATAATTCATGTTAAAGCATTACTGTCATTTAATAAGTGCAAGAAGACAAAATAATCCAATAATAAAGTAGTGTTGATTGAAATGCAAACAATTAGATGTATTACCTGCATACTGCCACTCGGGATTCACTTCGTATTCTTCGAGGTTCGCCATCCAGTTGTACCAATACGGGTTAGCCGGCTCGCCGTCTTCAGTCGGGTCCGTAAAACCACCATCGTGTATGCTGATATGAAGAAATTAATTTGCTTATATTCTTAGCTGTTGACTTTAATTGAAGTATTTTAACGGTTTGTTAGAATATTGACACTAAATCTTTGCCAAGAATCAAAATAATCTATGTAATAAATCCTAATAGTGAATTTCAAGTACCTATGTCACATACTCGTCTAACTAATTTCACTGTCTTTATTCCTATACAGAACAACAAAAGCTGGACGAAGGTTACCCCCATACAGTGCAAATTATTCCATATCGTACCAAAAGGTTCAGTACCATTACTCATTGCCATACTATCTCAAATACAGGGAGTTATTGTATATACCCTTTTATTCTAGGTCATTTAATCAAAGAATGAATAAGCAGCTCTTGAGTCCACCTCGAATTTAACCGCCTCATCAAATTTTTGTATTTTAATCACACGTTTATATCATTCTGATGTGTTACATATAAAATAGTAAAAATCATTCAAATACTAACGTGTAATCATAAACGCGTCCCTCCTTCGGGAACATGGGGACGAGGTTATTCTGCTCAGCCAAAGACCGCATGAACTCTGAGAAAGCTGCCCGCCCATTGTGATCGCAGGTTGCGCCCACAGACCATATGACAGACCACACCACCCAACACGGCGCTAGTCTCGCTAAGGGGTGTATACCATGTGAAATAAACAAACGGCACTCCGAGCTAAATCTTTACATTTTCAAAAAAATATTTCTACTTTAATATCAAAAGATTTTAAACGAATCAACTTTTATATATTAATCAAATCTATTTAGATTCACTAATAGTTGATCCACTATGAAAGGGTGATTTTACAACTTAATCAGCAATCGCAATCAAATCTATTTGATAAGTATTTTTAATATAAAATTATGCTTTAGATATCAATTATTTTCTAATGTATAGGTATAATTTTAGTTAAATTGTGAAATAGTAGCATTCTCCAAACATGCTGCTTTACTTGACAAGTCACTCGACTACGATTACCGATCAATCTCACTATAAAATCTTCACCTGGATCTACTTATTTTTTGGTGATTGGAAACGTAAACAGTATTTAATAAATATATTCTTTGCTTTTAATTGTGTTTGCATTGAGATTTTTTTTAATAAATACCTACTGCGTTAATCTAACGTTTGTCATGAGACTGTAAAAATTAATTCAAGCAAAATAACCACCTAGATCTACTTAAAGACATATTTGGTGATGGGAATCGTAAAAAGGATGTAATCAATATACGAGTTTTCTTTGATCTATATATTCAGATAGTCTAATGGCCATTTTCACCAACCCTGTCTTAGCTTAAAATTACCAACCCTGTCTTAGCTTAAGCTTAGGTGACTCGACTAAGTGACTTGCTGTCACTTTTTGTATTAAATGAAAAGAGTGAGACAGCATGTCTCTTAGGAGTCGCCTAAGCTAAGACAGGGTTGGTGAAAACGGCAATTAACCTTTTAATTCTTTTAATTGCATTTTCCATGAGATTCTTTTAAATAAATTTAGGCATTGCCTTGCGTTTGACCGTGTTCAAAAACATGAAAATGAATAGGTGGATCGAAGATTTAGTGGAGATTACAGCAAGGTGCTGGATACTAGAAGCGCAGTATCGATGAGTGTTGAGATCCTTGGGGAGATCCATGTCTAGCAGTGGGCTTACTTCAGTGACTAAATACTTACGTAACATAGCGATGAACGGTGCTCCCGGCGGTGCACGGTCATCTTTCCCAGTCAGTGGACGCAGCCTATAATCCAATAACTCCAGAAATTTCATGACTAAAGCGGAATCTATGGATGGCACGAGCTCGGTCAACTGATTCCGCACCAATTCCAAAGCAGGGTATAGATAGGTGTTGATCAGGTTCGGTAAGTGTTTTCTGAGAGAATCCGCAACCTATGAAACAGAGAAAAGGCATTTGCTGAATTGACTGATTGTTACAGTAGTGGCAACTGCATTTAATTTATAATTACCAACGCGTGCAAAACAATACTCAAAAAATGTAAACCGCTCATCTCTCGACGCGCCGTTTTAACTGGAAACAGTTTCAAAACCAATTTAATATACAGAATGATTCACGTCAACAATTCAACGTGCGTTTCATCGTAATGGGCCATCTTCTATACAGACGCTGAATCTTTCATTAAGACACTACCTTACACATTGCACAGAATACACGGGCATATAATTAGTGTTAAATACTCCAATTCGTCTGGAAGCTGTGTTTGTTTTACTAGAGATCCCTTTGCTTGGGTCACCAATTTTCTCAAGATGTCTATAATCAATTTACCTAATATAATCGCAATAAACTCTGCGAATAAAATTTGCACGATCAAATGAATATAAAACAACAATCTAGTATGTGTACCTAACATACATTATAATATGTGTACATAACCATGGCAGACAACATTGTATCAAATGAAAGGCTTACAAAAGAATACCGTAAAAATAAACCGAAAATGATTAATTATTAATTAGAAGTAGTATACTGTGAAATATTTAAATTACAATACCACTGACACTTAACAGCGACAGGACGATAGTAATAACAAAAAATCAGGAGGCCAGAACTTACCGGTGGAAGGACCCTCATCCAAGCGCTGACCAGTGGCGGTTGACCACGTAGATTCGCGTCTAGATACACCATGCCACAGCGTGACACAGTCGCCGGAGAGGCTACTACTAGATCCGCCACCTCGAATATCATCCGTTGTCGTTCTGTCAACTTCATGATCTCACCGCTTGAGAGACACAACTTCTTATTATCGTCTAGTACCTACGTCAATTATGTCAGGCGATAAGAATCCACATCTGGCCAAAACTCAGACAAATAAATACTAGGTCTATGAACTCAAGCTCGAATTACGGATCTGCGCGCGCCAGCGGGCCGTCGGTGCCGTACTCCCGCACCTCGAAGCTTGGCTCAACGGGAAGGAGGAGGTCACCTACCGATTGACTCAGATACTCACCGGGCACGGCTGCTTCGGTGAGTATCTGTGTCGAATAGGACGGGAGGGATCGACACATTGTCACCACTGCGCATCCGACCTCGACTCGGCCCAGCACACGCTGGCGGAGTGCCCCGCGTGGGCCTCCGAGCGCCGAGTCTTGGTCGCAGAGATCGGGCGAGATCTGTCTCCGCCGGCATTGATTGCGGCAATGCTGGCGGACGAGGGAGGTTGGAAGGCTGTGGCCTCCTTCTGTTGGACTCAGACACTCCCGACAGTGGGGAGAATATTTCACAAGTGGCAACACTGGCTGATGTCAAACGTTCAACAATTTGAGTTTGACAATTAATTATAATACGGTATTACGGGTAGGTACTCGAGTCTAGTCAGGCAAAACAAACAAGAATTGATGAAATGTACCTTCAATATTTTTTGATGAAATTCTCTTCGTTCTTTTTGATATTTCAATCATATTTCTAAGTAAATAACAATGCCACAGTTTAATCAGGCAGAGAACTATCCACAATTGCCGTAAAGATTCGCTGTGTACCTACGTTTCTGTGTAATTTTCGAACAAAAGTGGTTAATCAAGTGAAGTGGTGTAAACCATCTTTTTGTTATTTTAGATTCTATGATCGACGAAACACACTGATATCAACTTCACTGATTAAATTGTAGTGTCTGTTCTACTATTCACTAATTCACTGACCGTTGTCTTAAACCAACTTTAAATACACTATATACTATTACTAGTTCGAGTCGTCGTTAAATTTGTATTAGGACCAGGATAGAACATAAATAAGATTTATTCAAAAATAAATGGTTACCGGATCTGATCTTATTTTAATCTGATAATAATAATAAATTATTACTATTAGTATGAATTTTTTTTTTTTTTTTTTGTTCCCCTGAGGAAAATGCATTAAATTGCATACCCCGGCTGTGGCGAGCCGGGGTTATGTGGGGCTCTCCTCCCCAGAAGGGGGAGGCCTACCCACTAAAAACCTCAGGGATGGCCTTCCTCAGGCATGTAGGGAGCCCCTGGGAACACAAAGGCCACTTCCGGGGAACCCCAGCCTCCGCTCCCCTCTCTAGAGGGGAGCCCTCCTCGGGGGAAGCTACCACCTCCCCCGGTCCCCTCCACCGACGACGCCCCCGGCCACGAAGGGGCGTGGTCCATCCCGGGTCGCCGTAGCGGTCGCGACTTCCTCGCGCCCGCCGGCGACCCGCGGCGGCGCCGCAGCTGTGCTACCGAGCCCGGCGCCGCCTCCTTCGAGCGGGATCGGCCATCTCCCGACCCCGCTCGGCGGCCTCCTTCTGGAGCATTACTGCTTCACAGAAGGAGGCCACAGCCCTCCAACCTCCCTCGTCCGCCAGCATTGCCGCAATCAATGCCGGCGGAGACAGATCTCTCAGACTATTCCTTTATTTGTTTATAAGAGTATACAGACTTACAATAAGTTATATTTACAGCACTTTTCATATAAAATAGTAATAATTTATTATTAATTATTCAGATTAAAATAAGATCAGATCCGGTAACCATTTATTTTTGAATAAATCTTATTTATGTTCTATCCGGTCCTAATACAATTTAACGACGACTCGAACTAGTAATAGTATATAGTGTATTTAAAGTTAGTTTAAGACAACGGTCAGTGAATTAGTGAATAGTAGAACAGACACTACAATTTAATCAGTGAAGTTGATATCAGTGTGTTTCGTCGATCATAGAATCTAAAATAACAAAAAGATGGTTTACACCACTTCACTTGATTAACCACTTTTGTTCGAAAATTACACAGAAACGTAGGTACACAGCGAATCTTTACGGCAATTGTGGATAGTTCTCTGCCTGATTAAACTGTGGCATTGTTATTTACTTAGAAATACGATTGAAATATCAAAAAGAACGAAGAGAATTTCATCAAAAATATTGAAGGTACATTTCATCAAATTCTTGTTTGTTTTGCCTGACTAGACTCGAGTACCTACCCGCAATACCGTATTATAATTAATTGTCAAACTCAAATTGTTGAACGTTTGACATCAGCCAGTGTTGCCACTTGTGAAATATTCTCCCCACTGTCGGGAGTGTCTGAGTCCAACAGCAATTATATTAAGCAGCGGTGCCGTGGGTCTGATTTATCAAGTGTTATGTCTCAAGCTAAAGCTAAATTCGGTTGCTGTGAACGGAATGGTACGTCTTCTACCTTTTTAACCTGTCAAACATGTCACCTAAAGTACCACCTAAGCTGTGTTAACATACAGAAGTCTATAAAGGATTTAACCGAAGATTTTAAAGCAAAATTTATATGCCCTAGTTGTCTCAGTAAGGTACCAAAGCGTGATAATACCAATACACCCATAAGGTCCAGTAATCAACAGGGGATAGTTGATCTCCCTGACGAGTCATCACGTGACTTCATTAACTGTAAGCGAGGCGTCCGCTTCCTTCAAGATTCCCAATCTGAACCTAATGTCACTATTGAAAATATTAGACTTATTGTACAGAAAGAACTGCAAACCGTTTTGAACAATTTCAAGACTAGTATTTTGAATGAGTTTTCACTAAAAACCAAGGAGGTCCTGGACCGTTTTGATCAGATATCGGCCTCTATAGGGGCTTTAGAACGTCAACAAGATAGCTTAAGAGCAGAGTTGACGTCGCATTCTAACAGTGTACATACCTTAGAAAGTGAAAATAAAACTCTACGAGACACAGTTTCTGACCTGCAATCGAGAATCGGTCGTATGGAACAATACTCTCGTGCTAACAATTTAGAGATACAAAACGTCCCGGAATACAGATCTGAAAACACTTACTCAATAGTTAAGCAAATTGCTACGATTACGAACTACAAAATAGAAGATAGTGACATTCAATTCTGTACAAGAGTAGCTAAAATCAACAGTGAAAGCAAGCGTCCAAGATCATTAATAGTAAAGTTTAACACGCAAAGAGCGCGTGACGGTTACTTAGCTGCAGCGTTGCAATATAATAAGAAAAATACAAACCAATCCGATAAACTGAATACTAGTTTACTGGGTATTAGCGGCGACAGAACACCGGTTTTTGTGGTGGAGCATTTATCACCAGCACAGAAAGCACTACATGCAGCGGCGCGCACTAAGGCGAAGGAGCTTAGTTACAAATTTGTTTGGGTTAGAGGGGGTAAAATATATATGAGAAAAACAGATACTTCTGAATACAAATTAATTAAATCAAATCAGGATCTGCTTAATATAGTTTAGATATTTATTTTCTGTCATTTTTTTTTATATAACTACTTATAATATATTGTTTTCTTTGTATATTTTTATGTCTGATAATTGTTTGAATATATATTACCAAAATGTAAGAGGGCTAAACTCAAATGCAGGTGAGGTACGTCAACAAATATGTAACAATGATTATGATATTTTTATTTTACAGAGACTTGGCTCAATGGAGGATGTTTTGATTGTGAATTTTTTGTACATGGTTATAGCGTGTATAGACGAGACCGAGAGACATCTGTCTCAACTAAAACAAGGGGAGGTGGTGTCTTGATAGCGGTATCTAATCGAATTATTTCATCTCGCGTTGCTGAATATGAGAGTGACTGTGAGGACCTTTGGGTATCAATTAAATATAAAGCTGGCAAAAAAATTGCATTTCTTAAAATCTGTGCCGTGTACTTACCACCACCGGTAACAAATAATACTATTAAAATATTCACTGACAAAGTTAATTCTAATTTACAGAACTGTTCGGACGATGAATTTATATTGATTGCAGGTGATTTCAACATGAGTAGTATAGGCTGGGAAAGTAATAATTGTTGTGATACTTTAAGTTTGACGCCAACGGGCTATACCAATAGTGAATTTTTTTGTAGATTTGTAGATTTTCTGATGCTTAATGGGTTAAAACAATTTAATGATGTCAAAAATCATAAAAACTGTATTCTGGATTTAATTCTCTGTAACAAAAATTTGGTAAATGTCGTTCAATGTATGCAACCTATTAAAAAAATTGATCAATATCATCCAGCCCTTGAAATTAAGATGAAGTTACAGAATATAATACAGAGGAGATCAATCACAATCAAGCGTAAGAATTTTTATAAAGGTGATTACTTAGCAATCTGCAAATATTTAGACGCAATTGATTGGCCGAAAGAGTTAAAATCTTATCAAAACGTGAATGACATGGTCGGCCGTTTCTATGATATCATAAATGATACCATTGTAAAACACATACCTATGTCAAAACCTCGCCAAGACTCTTTCCCCGTTTGGTATTCTCCTCAATTAATACGTGTACTTAACCAGAAATTAAAATACCACAAAAAGTTCAAAAAGTATGGCAATCCACTAGATAAACTGGAATTTGAGTACCTAAGACATGACTGTAATAAGATGATTAAAGAGTGTTACAATAGATACATAAACACAATAGAACTTGAAATAAAAAGAAATCCGAAATACTTCTGGACTCATGTAAAGAACTTAAGAAAGAATTGTTCGTCGTATCCTGCCACAATGATCCTGAACAGTCATACTACTTCCGACACACATAGAATTCCTGATATGTTTGCGACCTACTTTTCTTCGGTCTTTGAAGTCGATGCTGACTCAAACACCTATGCTCGAGTTCCACAATCAAACATAGACACGCTTGATATACTGGACACATTTCGGTTCAGTCCGAACGATATCAAGAAGAGGCTGAAGAAAATCAATACTACAAAAGGTGCGGGTCCTGACAATGTTCACCCTGTCTATCTATCAAAATGTGCAGATTCACTTGCACAGCCGCTGTCAATACTTTTCAATGAGTCACTGCAGTCGGGGGAATTCCCAGATGCATGGAAACTTGCAAGGATTGTACCTATATTCAAGGATGGAAAAAAGGATCTTATCTCTAACTATAGACCCATAACTATCCTTTCAGCAATATCAAAAATCTTTGAATCAATGGTGTATGTAATCATGTATGGCCATATACAGAAACGCATCATCTCCGCGCAACACGGATTTATGGCTAAGAGATCTACAAATACGAATTTGGTCATCTTCACATCTGAGTTAATGGATTCTGTGGATCGTGGCATGCAGGTGGATGCTGTATACACAGATTTTTCAAAAGCATTCGACAAGGTTAACCATAGAATATTATTAGACAAACTTTCTATGTTCGGTGTGGGAGATGAATTATTGAACTGGTGCCAATCATACTTAACAAAACGCTCAATGCGCGTTGTTGTGGATAATGAAGAATCTGAGCCCTTCTTGGCACTTTCCGGTGTTCCGCAGGGGTCTGTTCTGGGGCCATTGTTCTTTAACGTGTTTATCAATGATTTGGCATTAAACATGCAACATAGTAAGATATATCTATTCGCTGATGATCTTAAACTGATAAGAGAGGTATCATGTGTGGATGACTCCGTCTACTTACAGGAAGATATTAACCACCTTACAGAATGGTGCACTCGTAATAAAATGTCACTGAATACCTCTAAATGTTACCATATTAAATATACCAGAAAGCGTATCAAGCATCCCACTAGTTATTTGATTGCTGGTGAAAGACTCCAGGAGGTTACTTCTATTAGGGACCTCGGAGTAACAATGGATAGTCAGTTGCGATTCTGCAATCATGTTGACAAAATAACCAAGGCAGCTAATAAATCACTGGGTTTTATTTTTCGAAACACAAAAGATTTTAAAAGACCATCATCTCTAATTCTGCTTTATAACAGTTACATAAGGAGTAAGCTCGAATACTGCAGTATAGTCTGGAGTCCTGATTATAAAGTCCACATAAATAGAATAGAGAGAGTCCAAAAAAAATTGATTCGAGGAATGTGTTATCGCTTTAGAGCACCCAGGCTTTTAACGTCCTACAAAGATAAACTCAAATATTTTCATCTAGACACACTTTCTATGCGGCGTAACCTACTAGATATGGCATTTTTGCATAAAACTTTGAATAACGGCATTGACAGTCCTGAACTTCTCAGTCACTTCTCCATTAATGTTCCTGCTAGAATACCAAGATATCCGTGTAGTCTATTAAGAAAAAAATTCTGTAGAACTAGAATGGGTTGCAATTCACCAGTTGTCCGTTTGGCTCGTCTTTACAACAGTTATACCAAGAATTTGCCTGAACTAGACATAAACTTCCATAGTCTTCCTAAATTTATGAGACTCTTGAAATCTATTAACATTGACACCTCCTAATTTTAAGCATATATTATTATTATTTTTTATAATTTCCTGTGTACTTTCTTTAGCGTTTTTTTTCTATGTTACCTTTAGGAAATTATTTATGTATATTTGCATGCTGTGGTTACCTATAATTGTAAGTGCAGTTGGCTGAAGACCAACATTTTCACTGTTAACAAAGATTTATGTTTACTGTTACTTATGTTGGTGACCCTATTAATAAATAAATAAATAAATCTCGCCCGATCTCTGCGACCAAGACTCGGCGCTCGGAGGCCCACGCGGGGCACTCCGCCAGCGTGTGCTGGGCCGAGTCGAGGTCGGATGCGCAGTGGTGACAATGTGTCGATCCCTCCCGTCCTATTCGACACAGATACTCACCGAAGCAGCCGTGCCCGGTGAGTATCTGAGTCAATCGGTAGGTGACCTCCTCCTTCCCGTTGAGCCAAGCTTCGAGGTGCGGGAGTACGGCACCGACGGCCCGCTGGCGCGCGCAGATCCGTAATTCGAGCTGCGCACGCCAGGCCGCCACAATCCGTCGGTGCCACTCCCGCTTAGGCACTTCGTGCGCGGATTCCAGGGCGCTCCCCCCATCGCCCCCCCGGTCGACACGCCGCGACGCATACGTCGCCGCGTACATGTCGGCCAGGATGTCGAATGGGGGGAGCGTCCCAGAACTGTCGCCGCCTCGTACGAGATTGTACGGTAGCCTCGTACGATCCGTATGGCCATTATCCGCTGCAGGCTCAGTAGCAGAGCTCTGCAGCGGGGGGACCTCGCGCAGTCTTGCGACCACACGGGAGCCCCATACATGGCCACGGATCGCACGACGCCCTCGTACAGGCGGCGGACTCCATCCCTCAGTCCCCCGAGATTGGGCAGCAGGCGATGCAATGCGCCCGCCACCCTTTTGGCTCGGGGGACCAACCGCACGAAATGCTCCTCGAAGCTCCAGCGGCGGTCCAAGGTGAGGCCCAGGTACTTTATATACGGCCCCACCGGGACCACCGCGTCACCCACCCGGATCCGGCAACTGGGTGGTTCCCGGCGCCTCGGAAGGCCGTGGATCCATAGCGCCTCGGTTTTGTGAGGCGCTATTTGTAAACCCAGCTGGCGGATCGCCCGCACGACACATGCCACCCCAAGCTCGGCAAGCCTGAGCACCGGCCCGAAGTCGGCCCCAGTCGTCACGACGAGAGTGTCGTCAGCGTAGCAGACGACACTCACGCCGTGAGGAAGGCTGGTGCGAAGGACCGCGTCGTATGCGAGGTTCCATAGCAGGGGTCCCAACACCGACCCCTGCGGAACGCCGCATTCGACCCTCCTCGACGTTTCCATCCCGTCCCGTCCCATCACGCCGATCGTCCTGTCGCGCAGATATCTCTGCCTAGGCCTAGAGACCGAGTCGTGCGTATATGTATGGAGCAAGCTATCCTCCATGAATTCTGAATTAGAATCTGCTTGATATTATTCATCACGTCTTTTCATTTTACTATATAATCAAGTAAATCTCTAAAATATATGTTGAGTTTTCCACCATTTTCATCTACATATATACAACATTAAGTGTTTTCATGTTTGCTCACCGTATTCATGTTCTCTATCCACACTGCGTCCACTGGTCCGTCGAAAATATACCACCGTTTGTCCAAATCTTCCACTGCGATGCCAGCACGAACCAAACACGAAAGAATTCCGTCAGTCCTAGTAATATGACATAATTACTAGCTGCAAACGATGATTAAAATCTAAAAATATATCACTGCTTTTTGTATGTGAATATTCCGATCCAATTGTACATAAACTGCAATGTTTTCCACTTTCGACATCTATTAGAACCGTTATTACTTAGTGAGACGAAAATTATTGCTTCGCGCGGTAAAAAAAAAATATTTTGCGGATCTATGAATCCTAACTCCGGTCAGAATATTTCATAATATAACTACACACTTTGTTCGCTATTTCGGTCTTAATAGAAGTAATTCAATATTTGCAACTTTAACTGTGCAACTTTAGACAAAAATACGCTTAGATAAAAATACTCTTTGGATAAAATGAAACAACATCTCAAGTACACAATCTAACGTGTTTATAAAATTCATAATCAGATTTTTAGACTACATTGCAGTAAGCAATAACTTCTTAACTTACATAAGAATGGGTCAGAAAATTCGTCTTTATAGTTCGAATACCAACCTATATGCACGTGGTTCACCAATGAGTAAGAATTCCAATAGTGTAAGTTCCTCACCACTCGTGGGTTTGCAGATCAAACTCGCCATATAGCTGACCCATAGTTATAGACTTGGGGTTGACGACGAACGTGTGGATGGCTGTAAACGGGAACCCATCAGGCGCCAGCTTTCCCTTGATAGCCGTCAGCGCATCCCGCAAAATCTCGTAGCACTGCACAATGTATGCAACAGAAGTTTGCTACATCCATATAAGAAACTTACCACTTAATATTATTCCATCAGATTATGATGTGGGAGGAAGCTGTGCACTGTGTTTACTTAATACAAGTTTTAAGCGGTAAGTGGGCACAGACAACTATTACGTAATTTTAATTTTGGCATTTTAATTTTCAATAATGTTATATAATTTTTAACTAGCTACTCAAATTATTTTTATAAAGAATTAAATACCGATGATACTAAAGCCCTTATGTATAAATTTATGTGATGAATACATCAATAAAATGGCTTAACTATCATTAGCTTATATCATTTTTTAACACTTCTCTTATTTTGAGAAACAGTCATTAATAACAAAGAAGTGAAATATATTATAATTGAATTAAAAAAAATCTGTGTATCTGTGTTAAATTTTATGCCAATCCCCACCGTCCTTATTATGCGCTACTGTGATTGATTGAATTATAATTATTCCTGAACATTTTTATATTATTTTGTACAATAATTTTTATTCTTTTTTTTTTTTTGTTTCGTAGTTGTCATTATTTTCTCTCTTACTTTTTACTACTTTTATTACGGCCCTTTAGATGCAGCAACGCGTAGTGTAGTACAAGCAATTCCAACTACTTACAACTAATTTCTTCAAACTATTGTTTATACACTTATAAATAGTTACTACTGTTTAATATTTCAAATATTAAAATTGTTTTAAGTCTGTTTACATGAGATAATATAATGCGAACTTGTATACACATACATATATAGTTACATATTATAAGAAAGCACAGAGTAAACAACATCACTGGATTACTAGCATTTTTTTATTATAACGAAAATAGACGAAAATATTTAATGCCTTAACTTCTTAATTATGCTTTTATGTTCTTTTTTTATTATTTTTATTATACTTTAGCAAAAATAACATATTTTTGCGCCTCTCACCTTAGTTTTTCCAGAACCGGCAGGTCCAACCAGCATCAGGCCATGTCGCACTACTGTTGTTTCATATAACTGAATCACCTTGAATATGAACGCTGTAAACAAATAGGTCCAAATTGGTGCCAACAACACAGTAACTTGCGAAATACAGCTACTTTGATATCGTTCCAAATTTTGCAAACTCTATCACCTAACACTTAAAATGAATTAGTGTTTGACCTCAAACATCTTTTAGATAACTTATGCAAATCAATGCAACCATTAACGTAATTTACTATCCTGAACAGACACGATTATTATACAAGCAAGATCCTTAAATAATACACATAAATTTATAAGTAATAACGTCATATCAACAGAATGTTTCTGCAAAGGTGAAATTTTAATACATTAAAAGGAAAACAAAATAATTCGTAATAACTATTTTCTTTTATAATAAATTTTAGTTTTTTCAATTAGGTGTTCGTACTGTTTTCGTTTAACGGACATAAATGACTTATTATATACACACGTCTTTCTTTAGTCCGTACGTAACACAGAACAGTAAAAACTGAACCCTTATAAGATCATTTGGTTGATCATTTGTCTATCTGAAGAAAGGGTCCACTTCATAATATAATTAAAATAACAATTATTGCTAAAGATGGAGTACTCGTAATGTATATTTTAAATTAACTTTCCGCCCTCGGCTTCTACCGCGTTATATCCCAAACTAACCTCATACCAAATTCATCAAAATCGGATCAGGAATACCTGAAGTTACCCCAAACACCAAAACTCAAAAACTTTTCCTTAATATAATAGTATAGATTAGCATGTAAGGTAATAAAACATGTTTACTGTATTGATCATCGTATCCACGCTTGATAAGCATATTTCTGATAGACTGCTCCATAATCCCGTAATCCACAATAGGAATTTCTACGCGTGGAAACAAATCCGATATTATACCTGCAAAATAAACATAGGCCATCCGTTAGTTGTTCATGTGTATTGCTTTTTTCGTGAAGGCTTCCCGATTTCCGAACAGGTGATAGTAGGCATGATAGAACGAAAGTTAATGCAATTGAAATAGGATCTTTGAAACACTAGTATGATTTACTCACTATCGGCGGCTTCACCATTCTCACAGATAAGTTGTTGTAAGTTAACCGCTATAATGGAGGTCATCACGAAACAACTACATTTTTATTTCTCTATATAACACATACTAGACAAAAAGAAATGAACAAACAAAAACAAAAACCTTATTAGTAATTTTACAAATATAATTACTTTCCATATAATACATAAAATGAACAAGCTGATACAACACTCTAAGTACATTACTTTGCAAAACTTTGCTTGCATCTACTAAGATGCAAACAAAGTTTTGTTTAATCTACATGAGATAATAAGTTCTAACAAAAAATTGATTATAAAAATTCGATAACAATCACCCACCATTAAAGAGAACGAGGTCGTCAGAAAGGAATTTTGGCACATTAACGTCCCTCAACGCACGCAACACAATCTGTCTCTCGTCGCCATCTGGCATCTGACGTATGAGGTTCCCCGCCACCAGGATCACGGTCTTAACCGCGCGCATACCGAAGTCATAATGGTCCTACGCCAAAAGAGCTGAGTTAATCAAGCTCGGCTGAGAGTCGTCCACTGCTGAAAATAGGCCGCCCTAATGTTTGTGGGTCCTGCATTACTAACATTCAGCAACTTTGATCAACCTTCACTTTACAAAGCGTCGGTTGACTGTTACGGTAACAATTTCCCCTTTCTTCTTCGAATACCCTATGTCTAGGTCTTTTACCACACTCCTCAATATTCTTTTGATAAGTCGTTTACGGTTAAACCTATGAGACTCTCGAATTCTTGCCAGAGACGATAAGGTGTAAAAACTTGCATAAATCTTTCATGTGAGCGACAAAAATATATTGTTTACAGGGAGTAAAATAATGTTCTCATTTATTGTTTATAATATTTAATTATGTGTATTGTATGTAGTATATAAAAGTGTAGTATCATTAATTCATTAACACTAAAATGATTAATGCAAGACGCATTTTTTCATTGGGACTACTATGCCTTATTTCTACGCGTCAATACGTCGCCCATCCACTCGTTATATCGCCGATGGCAATCGCCAAACAGCTGTCCAAAATTGGATTACCTGCGCCGACAGTTGCTCCGAGCTCAATCTAAACGTGGTGGTGATCTTGCCAGCCAACACCTTGCAATCATAGAAGCCGTACGAGAACAACGATATCTCCGCGATCAGCGCATAGTTGGGCACCATCATGGCGATTGGTCGGAACAGCGCTTTCAGATTGTCAGGTAGTTCCGTCCGACCTGAACAAATTAGTATATAATAATACATACGATACGTCTCATGTTACCTATTTGATTAACGGTGATCATCACCGTTAATCAAATAGGTAACATCGCAAATCGCTAATCCATTACTAAAAAAATAAATCTGTCAGCCATCGCGGCATATTTTCCATACAATGTTTTCTCCCTAAAAAATCAAACAAAAGTAAAAATATTATTTTATAGTAAAGAAATTTAAATGTTTACCAACCTTTAAAAATAACCACATTTGTTCCATAAGCATTTATAAAAAGTAAAACGTCGAAACACAGCTAAAAACTTTCCTCATTTGTAATTGAAGAAAGTATTTAAATCGGTTCGTTTTTAAAGAATGAACAGAGGGCTACGAAGCGTTGGATCTCCTTAATCAAGATTAAGCACGTGATCAACATGCATGTTTTGTATGAATACGATAAAAATGTATATATAAAAACTGTATGCACTCGAGGTATACGTTATACGAGTAGATTAAACGATCCGAACGGACTGATTAGAATATTTAATTCACAGCACGGCTAGCTGTGCGACTTATCTTTTGGTACATAGTAATTACGGGGTTTCATTCTACGGTTAACATAGAGTAAATAAATTTGAAGTCGTTGCATTTCAATATTAAATAGAATGAACAGAGGGCTACGAAGCGTTGGATCTCCTTAATCAAGATTAAGCACGTGATCAACATGCATGTTTTGTATGAATACGATAAAAATGTATATATAAAAACTGTATGCACTCGAGGTATACGTTATACGAGTAGATTAAACGATCCGAACGGACTGATTAGAATATTTAATTCACAGCACGGCTAGCTGTGCGACTTATCTTTTGGTACATAGTAATTACGGGGTTTCATTCTACGGTTAACATAGAGTAAATAAATTTGAAGTCGTTGCATTTCAATATTAAATAACTCGAAAGTAACTAATTATCACTCAGATCTAAGTATTGTAGTTTAGATCTTACTTAAAGAGCAGTATTTATTTATTTATTAAAGCTTTATGTACAACGAAGTACAATGGCGGTTTTAATACCTTATGCATTTTCTACCAGTCAACCTTCAGGTGATGCAGAAATATAAAGAGGCAGATGTACAAAAGACATTGAAAACATATGAATACAAATAGTTGTTATGGATGAATGTTTCAATACCGCACGTATATTTTTGCTTATTTCAAATATATTTGTTCTTATAATTGATAAATTTATACCTGCGTATCCGGGATTCATGGTAATAAAAACTGAACAGGAAGCTTTCAGCGGCAACTCACAGCCCTCAAATATAAATTTTTCTTGGTTAGCAGCTTGTGCCTTTTGGATAGTCACCACCTGGGATTGTATTTTTTTAGAATTAGCAGAATAATTGTGCTTCCATGAAACCGCATATGAATAAAATAAAAGCGAATCTTAAATTATGCTAAGAAACTGAGCACTTATGCATAAAGTTCCTATTTACTTTCTTGTAAATAGATTCAGGTTAGATCGAAAAAAATTTGTCGTTGCTGCTTTCTCCTACAATGCTTCGCAAAGGATTTTATTTATTTGGAACTAGCCATTTGCACCGAGAATATTAAATTGTTTTGTGCATTTTAATAAACTAAAGTACACACTATATTTATGAAACTACTCACACGAAAACTACACCCAAACTTTGATTAAAAATCAACAAAAACGATATAGAATTATTTACTTATCCAGTAGTCTATTACTTACACAAAAAATTGCACTGTTTGTATTTACAATGAATTTAGAAATAATTTTTTTCATGTCTGTTGAAAATCATAGCATACCTGTTGAGCAACCACGGAGAGCACTTCAATATCGATCCTGTTGAATTCATCAAAGCAAGCCCAAGCTCCAGATCTAGAGAAATACCAATATCTTTTATTTCATTGCTATATAATTCAAGATCCGCTTTCTGAATTTACATAACATTTAACCTGACATCCAACTTGGAATATTGTTTTATTACAATTATGGAGGATGAATAGAAAGAAAATTATTAGTTGGTAACAGCCATAACAAAAAGCTAAGTAATAAAAATAATGAATCAATGAAATTTAATTTCCAGCTATTCAATCCGACAAACTAACGAGATTGAAGTAAGGTGTTGAAAAATGGGCCGCAATAGATCAATAGAAAGAGTTTGATTTTGATTATGGGACCACACACATCTTGAACCAATCTACAAAAATTGAATTTGATTAACAGGTATTATTAACACATCATTAGTCTCCACCCCTGCATCTTGAGATTTCCATATATGTCGGACTCTTTAGAATTCTAAGCCGGAGTTATAAGCTATGATATATATGATTGCTATGTAAATATGTAAGGTCAATAAAAAACAATTTCGAACCACAATATGACTATTTTTTCTACAACGCGTGACATACATACATACATGTCACGCCGTGTTCCCAATGGGGTAGGCAGAGACCACCTCTCTCCACTTGCTACGATCCTGGCACACTTCTCTTGCTTCCTCCACTTTCATGAGCGTCTTCATGCATGCTCGTCGGTTGCGAGTAGGTACTCTTGACCCTTTCTTTAGGACATCTTCGATTTGATCGAGATATGTCCGCCTAGGTCGACCTGCACCAATTCGTCCTATCATTCTTACCTTGTGTATATTTTTCGTTAATCTTCCTTCATTCATTCTTTCAACATGGTTGAACCATCTAAGCACCCTTTTCCCTATCTTTGTCACTACATCTTTAATTACGCCGCATCGCTCCCTTATCACACTGTTTCTGACTTTGTCCTTCAGATTCACTCCAATTATACTTCTCAAGCTTCTCATCTCCACAGCATTAATCCTACTTTCATGTTTCTTCTGCCACACCCAACACGTGACGCAAACCAGCTAATCACAATAAATCATAATACACGGCTAACGAATTATTAGCCGTTACTTATTTGTTCCCTTGATAAAACATAACCTTTTATAGCGTATTGTAAACAAAGGGGAATGTATAGTGTGTGGAGGATGTAAAAAAAAAAACACCTCGTACCCTGATAATATCAAATTTCTAATTTTTTCTAAGAAAAAAAACAATACTTACGCAGCGAGCCCCTTAAAGAATTTGCCCATCGCCATGAAGTCGAGCTGATCCGAGCAGTTGAACACTACGCATTGCACTGCCAAGGCTTTCGCTAGATCCTACACCACAATTGCTTTTTATGTTACTATGTATTTACGATATAAAAAACGATAACCATAAAATACCACCAGAAGATACGCTTAAAATCTTATTTACAGTAGACTTTTTGTAAGGCAGTTCAAACAAGAAAACAGACTGTAAGAATCTGTGTTAATAAAAACGTGTTAGAAAAGAAGACCGGTCGATGTTGTGAGAAACCAACGCGTTAGTGTAAATGGCCTCAGACAGAGTAATTTGTATGTTTCTACCTTGGTAGTTTCAGTTTTGCCAGTACCGGCTGGTCCAGCAGGAGCTCCACCGAACTTGAGATGCATAGCGCACATCAAGGTCAGGTAGCAGCGGTCCGTCAACGGCGTAATCACCAGCCGGCCGCTGCATACAGTACATTCTATTTATTTGATCTCACCCCTCTATACGAGATAAAACGGTTTAAGCGATCTGATTAAAGAGTCTCCGAAAAGCCTTCCAGTTCGATGGCTCCAATGTACATTCCTCTAACTCAAAAATCCCAAAATTTCTTTTTTTACGTAAATCTCTTAACTATTTCATAAGCATTAAGCCCCTTAAATTTCATGAAAATATCTTAAGAAACAAAAAAGTTTTCAGGTTTACATAACGCTAAGTAGATTGCCAAAAGTACGGCAATCGTGTGATATTCTAAAGAGGAAAGATTTGTATTTTTGTATGTAACGAATAAACTCAAAAAGTACTGGACCGATTTTAATAATTCTTTTTTTCATTAGAAAGCTACATTATCACTGAGTAACAGAGGCTATATTTAGTACTAGATTACTATATAAATTCTTATTAAAACCAACCGAAGGTGTAAAATAATTTGCCATAAAATTCGTCGTATACGCTGCGAAGAGTATTAATGATAGAACAAAAAAATGTTCGACAATATTATAGAATATATTTTTTAGTTTACAATATATATAAATCACAGAAGTCTAAATACCAATACCCACCTATTTCCCAAATACTCGTTCTGGTACGTAAACACGGAATTAAGTGCCCGCACTACGCAGTAATTCTGGCTGAACTGCCGATAGTACGGGGATGTATCAAGGCGCTTCTCATCTTGAAAGATCTCTGGAGACTCGCCCTCCTCCAATGGGTTCATATCCTTTACTACTTCGTAGTACCTGGCATTATCACAGTGATAATTACAGCACTAGGCCCTAGTGCAATGGTCCATTGCACTAGGCCTATTGCCTGTTGCCCTAGAGGGCATCGTGTCCTTGAGATGAAGGAAGGCCATGTCGTTAAATTTAGACACTCAAAAATCCGTTATTATTAGTTATTTAAAGAAATTTGTATATTAATCTTAGTAAGATTTTTATTCATTTAAGTATTAAGTCAATACATTTGTGTAAATTTAATTTATAAGAACCATAATAATATTAATAAAAACTTTCAAATTTTTCCATTAAACACAGTACCTAACAAAAATAAGCTTGCCGTTCCAACAAGCAAACTGTAAAAACCTAGAGGTTTTTTTATGGACTTTATTAGAACAGAATTCCTCAAAGTGTTCCCGATTTGCCTTATCGGAGATTTAAATCATTTATCAGAAATACTCTTATGAAAAATAGTTATTATACTGTTAAGGATTATTTAAATCATAACAATTCTTGGATTTAATTTTAATAACTCAATAGTTATGTTGTGTATGTGTATTGACTGTTGTATATAACATAATAAACCTATAGCTATTATTGATATAATGTGAACTTGTTTAAGCTTGTAAAGAAATTTGGGTTCAAACTATTTTTCTGAGGTCAGTTTCTAATTGATGACTGTAAAAATACAGAGGGAAAATAGCCCTCACTGGTTTTCTTGCTGCTTCTTTCCAGTACATGGTCTCCCGCCGTAGACTTCTGGACCAATGGTGTAGCATCATTGACGTGCAAAAGCAGTTGTAAAAATTCTATTTTTGATTCGATTTTCCACTTAAATAACACTATTTTATACATTACAATATATTATTAGCGATAAATGAACACTATCAACCAGACCTAAGCTGACAAGTCCACTGGAAGTCGGTGATGTTCCTTACTCCGCCGAGGACTAACGAAGCGGTAACGTCCCTGGCATGTACTTCTACCACTACAAGAGCACACACTACTTCACGCTGGAAAAACGTCAGCTCTCCCTTCACCAGCCCACGGAGACTATCCAACTGTCAACAGATGTAAATAATCACAAGTCATTTTAGCTCACTTAGATACACACAAATGACACTGATAACAAAATAAATATTTACATTTAAGCGCGTACGTAATTTTGAGATGATTAACATTAACCGGCGTCCATTTATTTGAGTACTTACTTCTTACATATTTCAACAACACGAAAACAAACAGTATTCATATTTTATATTGCTGTGGCTATTCTAATTTCGTGGTAAACCCTGGTATTGTAATTGGGTACCGTAATATTATAGCACTGTATGTAGGATAGAGATGTAGATATAGTTGTAGATTTTATGTACACATGTACAATAGACGACTATAACTATTTACAATCAGCTGGGCAGTATGGTTGTTTACAATATATAAAATAATATAAGGTATAAAAACGAAAGAATCAGTCCATTCAATATCATGATTGTGCGTGACTGTATAAATGGATCATGGTAAGAGTCTACAGTGCCAGTTGTTACAACAGTAGCTTATGTAGTGTCCATTGATATACGCTTCCGGTACTCTTGTAATAACGTACGAATTGATCTTTCTGTTGGTAATTAAAAAATCACCTGTTGTAAGTTCTGTTCATAGAACTCGTCTAGGCAGCAGTCTTGAATAGCGGTCTCAATACCCGCAGTCCAGGCGGTTCCAGAGCCCGCGATCACCACCTGCCCAGGCCAACGCAGCACCCATTGATCGCGGGGTATCTGCCACAGTTCCTTGAGCCCATCCACCAGCGTGAGACGGACTGGGTAGATATATATGTGATTATAAACCAATAACCTGACCGAAGTAGACCTAATAAATAGATGAAACATAGTACGGGTGTTTCCATATCAGTGATCAATTCAGGGCTACGAATTCAAAGAAGTCAACCAATCCACTATATAGCATCGACCCGTGTCATCGCTGTAATAACACCCAGCAGATGGCGCGTCCAAGCAACAACCCAACATTACTTTCTTGATGAAGAAACGCTCAATAGCATTTTATAATATTGAGCCGAATATTAATATTCCTTTTTCTACTACTTTGCTTTTTAATGACCACGAACTCTATTACAGGAATATTCATAATAACTTACTTAGCAAACAACTAAATTCATACTGATTTGACTCAACTCAACGTAGCAAAAGTATTGAGTAAGAAAGACGAAAATGTTCATTTAGCTTACGCAGTTTATTTTGTCGAACCCCCTTTGAATTTAATACGGTATTATTGTAAATGCAAGATGGCCGCCACTACAAATTCTAATATTTTTTTTTTATATCTTAACAATCCTTCCTCAATATGGGTATCAAAGGGCTTAGTAGGGCTTAACTCTAATAGAATACAGTTATCTATGGAAATAAAATTAAAATCAAATATGGCCGCTAAAAAGGTAAGTCATTATTTCTTTTCATAACCCATTCATTATCCATATCCGATGAAAAGTCGTGACTAGTAGAATAGTTTACATTATAAACAAAACAAATATCGAGTAAAAAATATTTTAGTCATTATCTACGATGATGAACACATGCCATTCGACTTTGTTGCTGCCCTTTGTAACTGGTTACAAATTGTGAATTGATATTACGTACAGAAAGTTTAACAAGCAGATCCAGTACGGTAGTACCCCTTAGCTACCATAAATGTTCGTTGATCAACAAACGCGGTTCTTACTCGAGTGCCTCATGGTGTCTTCTAGAAGTAACAACCATTGCTCTACGTTGGACGTTGGATAGAACTTATATTTCAGTGCAACCACCTCTCCTTCACTTGAGTGCATTTCAGTGATCTTCAAATCAGGTTCAAATGTCACCTGAATTATTAAAAGTAATGTTAAATTACAATTTTATAATAGTAGAGTATATCAAAAACACGTTATCAAACCATTTCTTCCCAAAAAGCGTTCAGGAGCACAATAAACAACGCAAACACAACAAACAATACGACAACAACAAATACGCAAATAATCACAAATTTGTAAATCACCAATTATAAATCACAAACTACCCTTTTGTTTTAAAATAGCTTTGAGAATAAATAAGTAATGAATATTTCAAAACAACTTGAAACTACGACTAGTTTTCAAATTAGTTAATTCGTCATTTAATATATAATATCATAACTTTTACTAAATACTATAAATAAATGGAAATGAAAAACCACAAAATTACCACTTCAGCCCAGTATAGATTGCTTAAAATAGATACCTACATCTTTATTTGCAGATCAATTATATGCAGGTCGCATCAGTACCTATGTTTCCCATCATCGTATGAGATATAGATCTCTCAATTACACTTTTAATATTAGTACTAAGACTACTTTTGTGTTCTAAGAATTCTTAAAGTGCAATTAAACAAGAAGGCCGGTTTGGCCGGTGCAACGCTACAGGTATTCGGGGAATCACCTTGGCGATATTCTCAAAGCACTTTCTAAGATGCGGCTGCACAGCTCGAGGATTGCGGGACTGGGAGAGAATCTCTAACAACTCATCGTCACTGAGAAAGAAGAACCTGCAATTGCAATGGAAATGCTGTCAAATTAATTAAAATAAGCAAACTATACCATGCACAAAAAACGAACTTCGCACTAAACTGATAGCTAGATCTGCTGTACCTAATCGTAATCAAGCATCTAAATTTTCAAACCTAGACTTCATTTTTAAAATTATCATCTAACCTCGGGAACCGCAACCGCTTCATTTCCATGTACTCGTTGAGGCCTCGCGATACGACAGAAAGAAGATGACGCGCCTCCACTAGACTGTCCATTAGACGGCTGTCCGGACAGATGAGCATTATCTAAGCACAGATAACACTACGTTTTAAAATATAGTCAATGTGTAAAAAGATAGCACTAAAAACTTAATAATGTAAAATAAAACAAAGTAAATAGACACTAATTCTATAAAGAAGAAAGATTTGCATTCTTGCATATTTCAACGGATAAACTACGATAAACTGCGATGAAATTTAGTTGAATAATGACCATGTTGATAATTTTTACCATGAGGAAATATCTATTTTCTAGTGAAAAATTCGCGGGGAAAGCCAAGACTAATAACCTCGTTATAATAATGTTTAGTGCCTATGAAAGAATCTTTCAATGTATTTCTGTTTATGTGTACGCATAAACTCATATACCCAGCGGAGAGTTAATAATTTGGTTAGCAAGGCGGCTTAGTCATTGTTGACAGAAAAAAAGAAATTTCACCACCCCCTTTTACATAATAGTTGATTATACTAATTTTATGTCTGTCTATTACCCCTACTAATATTATAAACGCGAAAATTTGTATGGATGCATGTTTGTTAATCTTTCACGTAAAAACTACTGAATGGATTTTAATAAAACTTTACAATAATATAGCTTATACATCAGAATAACACATATACTACAATTAATAAAGATAATATGATGAAAAGTAAAATGGAGGGGAAGTTGGGTATGGTCTTGGTGGGCATCACTGATAGTGAGACCAGCATGACTTACAAAATGCCAAGGAACCATCTGCAGTGTTAGGGGTGGAACACAGATACAGCAGAGCCCTAACCAGTCCGCGTCATCTACGTCCACGCTCGTCCCTCTGGAAGCATCCGCGCACTCGCGCGACCACCTTCTTGAGATGCAGATGAGCTAAGGACGAAAGGCGAGTATTCTGCGCCTCAAAACAGAACCATCTCACTAGGGAGGGGACCCGAATAAAACCGAGCCAGCCTTTTGGCTACGAGGTAGCACCTCCACCAATGGGCTAGGGTATAGTGGGCTAATCACTCGCTTACCTGAAACACTATGATTCCTGAAACAGAAACAGAGAGAGACTCACTGTGGACGCCCTCTGCCCACCTAGGGGACAAAGGACCTTAATGATAATGAATGATGAAAGGTAAGCTATATGTATATTAAATATATGTGATTTAAAATTATGCAAAACCTTGGGACAGGCAAATGCTGACGACATGATACGCCTCCAAATCCTTTCCATAGTGCCGTACTTCTTTGCTTCAAGTGGCAATTGGCGGGAAATATCTTCTGATGTAAAAATTGGTTCCAAATACATCCACTCCCTATAATATTTTAAATATTATCATTACCTGCTACTTTTGTCTCTGTTTGTTTTTATTATTAGCTTACATTGATCCATCAAACTCGTTACAAATACCGATTAATAAATGTCAGTCATCAAATCTCAATGAATATACTGTTGGTATCTGCGAATTCTTTGCTAGTTCAAAGAAAATATTATACACACTTCTGGCACTCGATCCACTCGTCGACAACTTTCTGCGTGAGGCGCAGCTTATCATCCCAGTCTTGTATGCGCAGCTCGAAAGCAGCTTTAAACGGACTGAAGCCTAACTGTTGTGTGTTTAGCAAATGTTCATCCAACAACTGCAACGTCTCGTCCGCTATCTTCATTATGTATGTGCCTATAATCAATGATAGATAAACCTGATTTAATTAAAATTACATTTTAAAAAGACTTACATGCATCCATATACTTATACCTCCTTCCTATAGCGGTAGGCAGGGATCATAGTTTTCCACATGCTACGATACAAACATACCTACTTCATTAGCTTCCAAGTCCAAACTATCTATTGTACATCGGCATTCCCTTCTCGATTTTTGTCACTACACCTTTTTTCACACCATACATTTCCCTTATCACACTATTTATTGCCCCGTTCACTTAGTTTTCTCTTCTCTTCCATTACTCTTCTCTTAGAGTCAGACGCATACTTATTATTTATTTATTTATTGTATCCATCACTTATACACTATTCTTACAGGTATAACCTAATACAATAGTGAAGTCAATTAAATTATCATAGCTTAACTTTATAACTTATTATATATAATGCTATCCTTGTGAATTCACTCAGTGTACAAGCAAAAATATCTGCCTCCTCTGTTACTAGATTAAGAGTGTGAAGCGCGCGCGTCAGGGGCGCCTGATTTAGTAGACGAGTGCGGCCGCGAGGTACAGTCAGCAGTTTAGGCCGACGTCGCCGTCCCACATATCCGTCCGGCACATTCAGACACACTGTTTCCAGTATGTTGGCGTTATATGTTTTGCCTCTAATTAATTTAAACAAATATAGAGCCAGTGCAAACTCACGCCTCACTCTGAGCTCGTTGTATCCAACCATGCCTAATACAAACAAGGTTGGATACATAAGTGGGTAAAAGGATATAGCCTTAAATATAAAAACCGAACAAATTTATGTTGTATTCTCTCCAACATAAGACTATATTTAGTCTCACGTGGAGCCCATATGACTGCATTACATTCTAGTTGGCTTCGCACCAAAGTGTTATACAAAGCGACAATAGCTGCAATATTTGTAAAACCACGAACAGTACGCAAAAGAAATCCTAAATTTCTGTAGGCCTTTTTACAGCACTTGATTACATGATCACGAAACGTTAGCCCTGCGCTAAGACTAACTCCTAAGTCCCTAACCTCTGTTACCCTGACCATCGGCACCCCATCAATGTTATTATAGTCATATAATATAGGACTACGTGCACGTGAGAACGTGATGGTGACGCATTTATGGGCGTTGAATTGTAGAAGATTTTCTTTGCTCCATTTAATTACGCTGTCTATGGCATTCTGCAATCGTTCGCAGTCATCATAACCCCTCACTGCCAGAAACAATTTCAGATCGTCTGCAAATAACAAACAATTTGCGTCTCTAACAACTTTAGGCAAATCGTTTATCATAATTATAAATTGCAGAGGTCCGAGGTTACTCCCTTGACTTACACCTGACCACGTATAGTACGGCTCTGACTTGTGTCCCTCGTATTCTACGTATTGTTGCCTGTCTCTCATATAGCTGGCAAAGAAATGAAGTAGGTGTGGAGTGAAACCAACAGCTGCTAACTTCTTGAGCAACACGTCATTATCAACCAGGTCGAATGCTTTTTTGAAATCGAAGTAAGCAGCGTCAGCCTGTCCTCCACTGCCTACAATCGGCAGCACATGAGACATGTAATTCAGTAAGTTACTGGTCGTGCTCCTCAATGGTCGAAATCCATGCTGTGCATCTGATAATTGGGCTTTTACCTGCATAAAAATGTTGTTATGAATAGAGCTCTCGAACACTTTAGCCGGTGATGACAGTACCGCAACTGGTCTGTACCCACTAACATTATCGATGTTAATACCGTCTTTTGGTACCGGCACGACTCGAGTGGTTTTCCATTTCTCGGGAAACACGGCTGCCCTCAAACAATGATTATATATATGGAGCAACGGTGCAGCTAGCACGTACCTGCAGTCTTTTAGTAAGTACGGCGGAATACCGTCCGGTCCTGTAGACTTCTTCGGCTTCAGTTGTTTTAGCGCATTCAGCACATCTTCCAACTGTAATTCCTGCAGGTGAATTCGCGCTGCTCCATTCTCACCACCCGCCTCTTCCATAGCCGCGGCGACATTCAAGTTTGCCTGCCTCGTGTTATAAACTGAGTGAAAGTAGTGGGCGAACTCTTCCATGCATTGCTCACCAGACAAGACCTCCCCGTTTTTGAGAATCCTTTGTGGATTCCGATTGCCCCTTCTGGACTTAACATAGTACTAAAATGATTTTGGGTCAATTTGTAGTTGATTTTGCACCTTGTTGGTTTGTTGTTCTTGTGCTAATTTAATCAACTTCTTTACTTTAGTCCTACACAGAGCGAACGCCTCGTAATCAGTATAGTTCCTACTTGCCTTGTACTGCTTGTGGAGAACGGCCTTATAACGTATGTTGCGAATTATTTCAAGTGTAAAACTCGGGGTAAACGTACTTCGAGCTTACACGACTTCGCTGTTTTCTGGGAACACAGTCATCAATTTTAGAATTAATTTTTTCATAAAAATAATTCAAACTCATTTCTAAGTCAAAATCGTAAATATCTGTCCAATCTATTGTCGCAATTGATGAGTACAATGTTAGAAAATCAGCTTTATTAAAATTCTCATCAGCTTTATTAAATATCTCTTCCCAATCACACAAACTTAATAATTTGACACCAATCATAACCTTGCGTCAAAATGCAAGGTTATGATTGGTGCCAAATTTTTGTCCCTTTTAAATATCACCATTTTCGTTTTGCTTATATTTACTTTCAAATGCGCGATACATTCAGTTAAATATGTCTTGTAAGTCCTATTCCGATGGTCTCAAAATGATATGATCGTCAGCATACATAGGAGGCACTTGACGGTTGACGTCCATTCTCAATTCCCTGTTGTAGTTGACAGGATCGCTGGTGTGAGGATGGTGGTGAAAAAATGATTATGTAGTCTTTAAATACAGCTTTGGCCGCGAGCGTGCGTCTTCAGTTAACAAATGTGCCAGACTGATTTTGTCTACCTTCAACTTCGCTATCGAATCGCGAGCTCGCTACCTTGCAAAACTTTATTAAGAAATCAAAAGGTAAGTACAATTGACATGAGACATATGAGACAATGAGACATATGTAACTACTATCTAGTTATTATAGCATATTATTTAATACTTATAATTAACATATTCATATTTCTTATGTTGGAAATGATATGCTGAACGCCTGATTCGTTAGTACCTTGTAGTGGTAAATATGAGTATTTGCAAAGATTTAACTATCAGGCCTTCAGCATATCATTACCAGATTCTTAACATGTTATCTAAATTATCATTTTGTTTTCAGCAGTGTGGCCGTCGCTAACATTCTCCCCCCTAGTGTCGCTCTTACGACACTCAGAAACAAAGGTAAGTGGTGCCACACGTGCCACCGGTCGCTTTAATATACCTGTCCTAGTTTTTACATCAACTACTCTAACCCTGTTATCCGGCCCTGCATACACTCGTAATATAATACCCTTAGGCCACGTATTTCTAGGTAATGATGGATCGACTATAATAACCAAATCTCCTACTTTTAGCTGACAGCCTTCCCGATTCCACTTAGTTCGAGGGATAAGATCAGGTAAGACCTCTCTTACCCACCGCTTCCAAAATAAATCTATGAGGCGCTGCGCGATACGCCATTGACGCCGCAAATAAAATTCGTTATCGTCAAAGATACCAATAGGTGGAAGAGAGAAAGAGGAGGTACCTCCGGCACTGGAAGATCCTAGAAAAAAATGGTTTGGGGTCAGTGCTTCTTGAGCTGAAGGATCTACAGACACATGACTAAGTGGCCTGCTGTTTATCATATTCTCCACTTCAGCCATGACGGTAATAAGTACCTCTTCTCTCGGAGTCCGTTCCTTCAGTACAACCCTTAAGGCAACCTTGACGCTTCGAATTAGGCGCTCCCAAGCTCCCCCCATGTGTGGACTTGCTGGAGGTATAAACCGCCAATCAACACCGTGGTTGAGAGCCCGAGTAATAACAGTCTCTTTGTCAATACTCTTAAGTGACTGATTCAGTTCATTGCACGCTCCTCTCATGTTAGTACCATTGTCCGACATGAGAATTCGCGGCCATCCGCGCCGTGCTGCCATCCTTCTGATAGCCATAATAAGGGAATCAGCTGTAAGGCTGTGAACTAATTCTATGTGAATAGCACGTATGGTCATGCAAGTAAATAGTACACAATACCGTTTTGATCTATGTCTAGCTACTGAAACTTCGATAGGGCCAAACAAATCTAACCCACACACTGTGAACGGTCTCTGATGATGCATGAGTCGTTCTTCAGGAAGATCACCTTGTCGCGGCGGCTCGGGATTGGCTTTTTTTATTCTACAAAAAAGGCATCGTGATGACACAGTTCGAACCGTGGGCCTTAAGTTAATAATCCAATACCTCTGTCGGAGTTCGTTAACTATCATTTCGTTATGCGCATGAGCAGCGTTTATATGGTAATGCTTGACCAGCAGCCGAGCTATGTGGCTGCGACCATCTAAAATTATTGGCGACTTAACTAGCTCGCTTACTCCTGATGCCACGTTTATTCGACCGGCCGCACACAGCAAACCATCGCTGTTTAAAATTGGTGTCAACGCACGTATGCGACTATCGCGATTAAGATCCTTACTAGCCTTCACTAAATTAATTTCATTATAAAAAGACTGCGACTGAGCGTAACGTAATACTAAGACTTCCGCCCTACTCATAAGCACGAAATCAATTTGTTGCGACTTATTGCCCCTACACTTCTCAATAAACAATAACACCGCGGCGGTACTACGTAACAGACGCAACCAACTAGAAAAACGAGAAGGTACGGGAATAGGTAAATCGCAAATATCAATTGTACTATTGATAATGTTTAATAATTCATTTGTGTCCTTTTCTGTTTCAGGTACTGAACCAGGTATCGGTTCTTGAGGCCACCGGTCACGAGGAGAAAGAAGAAACGCGGGTCCGGTGAACCACTCGCATCCGGTACGCAGCGCGCCACAGTCAGCCCGAGGCTTCGTCGCGAGATCAGCAATATTCAACTCGGACGGCACGTAGTGCCAGCTATCTACACTACTGAGCTGATCAATTTCCCCTAGCCTGTTAGAAATAAATACATTATGATTCTTGGTATCATTACGAATCCAACTCAAAACTGTAGTTGAATCAGTCCAATAAAAAATATCAGTATATTTTAACCTGTGTTCTTTTATTATTGTGCTAGCTAACCGACATCCTAACAACGCTGCCTGTAGCTCTAATTTAGGTATAGTTATAGCGGGCTTAATCGGAGCGACACGGCTTTTACTAGCTATGAAAGAAACACTAGTTTCATTATTTATTCGTCTTACCCAATATCCCACGGCTGCGTAAGCGCAGAGTGATGCGTCACAAAAAATGTGTAATTCTAATATCTCTTTCACACTCACATGATCAGTTAATATAGCTGTGCTGCTCTCAAACGCCGCCGTATGATTGTGTTTACTATCACTATTACTAAGCGATTTTGAACTTTCGGTCGAACGCGCGAAATACCATCTTGGAATACGAATATTAGCAATATTTTTCAATTGTGTTAACCATTCACGAAATGAAGTAAACAAACTGTTAGGTATTTCTTGATCCCAGCCTAATTTCAATTTCCATGTTTGTTGTAAATATATTTTCGATTGCACTGTAAAGGGTGCGAGAAAACCATGCACGTCGAAGATCGACATAATTATGCATAGCATCTCACGTTTTGTAGGTTTTCTAGTACAATTTAATATTTCGTTAGGGATTCGTTTTAAAGATACATCAAAAGCGAAACAATCAATATGCGGGTACCATAATAAACCTAATGTTCTTTCGGGTGTATTTTCTAAATTGAGCTTTACGGCAGTATCGCTTAAAATCTGTTTTGGTATATCTTTCAAAGCGTCAACTGAATTGCTCATCCAGTTTCGCATTTCAAACCTGCCTTGGCTGTGAATGAATGACACGTCACGTATTATCTGTCTAGCGGTGACGTCATCACTAAAACTATCTATATAGTCGTCCATATATTGATTTGACTTTATTGCATGAACTGCGTCGGGAAAGGTACTCTGAAAACGTTCAGTATTTTTATTTTGACAAATATATTGCGCTATAAAGGGCGAACAATTCGCACCAAAAATTAATGACGTCACTACGTACTTCTCCGCAGTTTCGTCTTTTGATTCACGCCAAAGAAATCTAAATCCGTGAAAATCATCATCTGTGATCTTTATACGTAAGAACATATCTTTAATATCGCCAATTATGCCTACCGGTTGCTCCCTAAATCTTAGCATGATGCCCAATAACGGCTGCAATAGATCTGGGCCTTTTAGCAAAAAATCGTTAAGTGAAAGGCCTTGAGACTTAGCAGCGGCATCAAAGACGAGCCTTAATTTCTTTTTGTTAGGGTTGTCAACTCCGAAGTGTGGTAAATACCACACATGGTGTGGAGTGGAGGTGGATTCCTCTTTGCTAATTTTACGAGCATAATTATTTACAAGTAAGTGCTCAATTCTCTCGCGATAACGAGCGCCATAGCCCTCGTCTCTATTTATTTTACGCTCAACAGTCAAAAAACGCCTGTACGCGGTAGGGTATGAATCAGGCATAGTAAAATCATCATATTTCCAAGGTAACCCCACATACCAAGTATTGTCTATCAATTTAGACGTCCTATTTAAAATTTCAATAGCTCTTTCGTCATCAAGATTACAGCGTGGTTTAGAACATACACCTATAGATTCTAAAGAAAAATACTTTGAAACAATATCATGCAGTTGCGAGTCGCTGTATAACTTACTTTGTTTTGCAACAAGCGAATTTGTGGGTAAAGATTGTGAATTTGCTTGTATATTATTTAAGTTTAACACAGTATCCATGCTACCCATGGCATTCTCATTTACATAAAAGTCAGTACAATTTGTCAAATTAACTGACGCAGCGTCACTTATTATGCCGTGGACAGACCACCCTAACAAACATTTTGTTATATACGGACCACACTGCTTTTCACTATCTTTTATATATTCGATGGGAGCCATCAAATGAAAATTATCTTGCCCAATTAAAATCTTTGGTTGTACGTCACAATTACATAAACCCAAATGCTTATATTTAGAATACAAATTAGTGTTAGATACACATTGCGTTGGTAATTCTAATTTGGACATTTTACGAGCAGTTAAATTATAAACTTCACCATTATAGTTCAAAACATCAAATGATAAAATCTGAGCTTGACATACCACTTCGCTGCCCCATGCACTGCGCGCGCGCATGGTAAACGGTTTGCCGCTTAAGCCCAGCTGATCGGCGATGTCAGCTGCGACCAAGGTCACGGTCGCCCCGTCGTCAAGCAGTGCGTGAGTGTGCACACTCACACCGCTTGGGCCTCGCACTGTTAACGGAACGATTTTTAAAAACACAGACGGTTGCGGACACTCAAGTACATTATTTATACTGCTCACGGCGGCGGAACGATCCTCTTTCTGGTCATCATCAGGCTTGGTAGTGGGCTTCGGCCAGTGTAGAAGACGGTGATGCGGCTGGCCACATCCTTCAATGTCACAGCTTTCGGCAGTACAGTCTGATAGCTCGTCATGTCTTTTCCCAAGGCACTTGTAACATAGTTTATTTATACGAGCGAAATGCCAACGATCTTTACGCATTGCGCGTAGAAATTTTGTGCATTTCTCTAAGGCATGCAAAGCTCGGCGACAAAATTGACACTTACCAGACTGGGCATAAGGTTGAGAATTATACTCGACGTCATTCTTACACAGCAATACTGATTGATTGTTTTTAGTATAATTATATTTATTCTTGAAGTCGCCCTGATTATGTATGAAGCTTACGCCTGACGAAGCTATTTTTATTGCCTCTTCGTGTAAGAAATTTGATAGCATTTCTAGTTTAGGTAAATTCCGGTCATCTTGACAATTATGTAAATAGTCAGCCCATTTTGTAATTAAGGCGCTTGGTAGTTTAGAAATTATAGTAGATAATTGTTCCGGGCTTCGCAAATAATCGTCTTCTTTTATACATTTTATGGCTGCTACAGAATTTCTAATTTTTACCGAAAAATTCACTATCTCAGCGTGATAATTATATGGAAGTGGCTGTATTTTCTTCAGTTGTGATGTTATTTTTCGCATTATATTTTCAGGTCTGCCGAATCTAAGCTCAAGAGTGTTCATTATTTCTTTTGGTGAAGTAGCGGTAATGAGCAACGATGAAGTAGCTTCCTTTGCGTCCCCACGGAGACACTTCCGTAGACGCCATACATTTTCTGTATCGGTATAGTTACACAGCCGGGTTGACTCCTTAAATGCTTCTTTAAAGTGCAACCACTCCAAGGGGTCCCCAAAGAAATTTGGAAGGTCTTTAGATGTAGCTAACCTTGACAGCAGCTGTTGATCAGGGTTCTGCCGCCTGGATGATGCAACATTGATGGCCTGGCATAGGGCACCTGCTAGTCTTTCGACGTCAGTAGTTTCCTTTGGTTGAAAGGAGGGTGCGGCTGGTTTCGAATCGTGGTACTCCTCTTGTTCTGCATGCCATAGATTAGATCTGGAGCCGTGTGAAGTTTCCAACCAATGTTTGACCTTCGACTTATCAGATCGAGTGGAAGCAAGAGATGATGCTTGTGATTGCATCTCAGCGATATCAGCTGCTAATTTCTTGTCCACCAACTCTTTCTCGATGCGCATTTTAGTTTGTGCAAGTGCAGCTTGTGCTCTCGCTTCTACCTCAGCGGCTTCTAGCTCCAGTTTAGCTTTAGCTTGTGCAGCTTCAAATTCCAACTGCTTCCTACGAGCGACTGAAGATGAAGAAGATTTTCCGGATAACTCCGTCTTTGTGCCTTTGTCCATGGTAAGCTGTTCGTGTAGACCATTCGTATCAGATTTCACCTCACGTTGTTCAGACATTTGGTTTCGTTTCATTGCGCTGCGTGTACGTGGCGTACGGGTCATTGCAAATGCCATACCTGCTCACAGGTTTCGTTCCTCTTAGTAATCCTGCTCGAAGTGACCAATAATGTAGTTGACAGGATCGCTGGTGTGAGGATGGTGGTGAAAAAATGATTATGTAGTCTTTAAATACAGCTTTGGCCGCGAGCGTGCGTCTTCAGTTAACAAATGTGCAAGACTGATTTCGTCTACCTTCAACTTCGCTATCGAATCGCGAGCTCGCTACCTTGCAAAACTTTATTAAGAAATCAAAAGGTAAGTACAATTGACATGAGACATATGAGACAATGAGACATATGTAACTACTATCTAGTTATTATAGCATATTATTTAATACTTATAATTAACATATTCATATTTCTTATGTTGGAAATGATATGCTGAACGCCTGATTCGTTAGTACCTTGTAGTGGTAAATATGAGTATTTGCAAAGATTTAACTATCAGGCCTTCAGCATATCATTACCAGATTCTTAACATGTTATCTAAATTATCATTTTGTTTTCAGCAGTGTGGCCGTCGCTAACACCTGTCATCATTTTTTAAAACATATAAACTATCATCCATGAATAGATTGAACATCCTACTGCGAGGCTACACATCCCTGTATATCACCTATTCTGATATTAAACCAATATGTATGCCCTCCAATATCCTGACGCAGGCTCTAGAAACTTTGTATAGCGATTTCAGTGCTCCCGTCAGGTTGCTAGACACTCATACACGTGTAATGATTTTCACAGTTCATCCCTCCTCACTCTACGTAGGCCTTTTCCAAATCCACGAAAGCGCAATAGAATTTTTGATTTTTGAAAAAGACCCCGTATAATAGTAATTATAAAATACGTTACAAAAAAAGTAAAATAAACTATTATATAATTTAAATAAATACATTTGAGAATTTGTTATCTTGCATATTATACATATATAAAACGTCGAATTTTATCTTGCCTGTCTTAAGATTTTAGAGTATACATACGTCATAATATTGTTCACACTTGTTCTAAAGTGAACTTTTTGTATTAATAGTATTCGCCATAATATGCATATTGTTCATTAGCTATAAGTATTTAAAACTTAGATGCAAGCAATAGTATTCAGCCTATAAAACATACCAGTATTCTTGTAAGGCGTCAATTCCATAGCCCTATTGGCCCATTCGCTTTGCATCTTGTCAAGCGCCTGTTCAATCACATACTCTTTGGCGGCCAGCTCGCCAATCTGCGCCACCAGCGCTCCGTGTTCGGCTACACCTTGCCGAAGGCACATTTGGAATGTCTGCTTCTCATTCATCGTCACCGTTATACCTGATAGTTTCAATTGTCAATCTATAACTGAAATGTTTCTAGTGGTCTACTGGACAGTGTACAATTGACTATGTACGGCGTCAACAATTTTGTGCTGACGTTCACTTAACATTTTATTCAAATTTAACTATTACATGTTTTAATAAATGGACGAAGAAGATAAATATTGTGGCGGATTTGCATAACCAAATAACTGCGCTAACGAAATACAGAATAAACCTGAAATGATAAGAAGAGCGACGCAACTAATTTTAATTTAATATTGAACCAAAACTTTTGTTTGTTTTTCGTTAAAATATATATTTTTAATGTTTTTCATCTATAAAATTAAACATTGTTACTTTAATATAGGCGCATTTTCAAGATACTGTATAGTTTTATTTTAAAATCAATGAATCAATTTAAAATAATCGTCTACCGTAGCATATAGACGCCCGCAAGCCAAATATATAAATCAATTACAATATTTTCAACGATCGAGGACATTATTCAAATAGGTACCCACCAGATTTTTCCATAAACTCTTTCCAGTGCCGTTCTTTCATACCCGGATTCCTGACAGCTTGAATGATAGGAATGAGCGGTCTGAACTCATCAATGTTATCCTGGAAAAGACATACAATTCTTCAAATAAAACTATAATAAATGACAATTTCTTACTTTCAAGTGTATTCAAATAGACTGAAATGAAAACTCTTATGTTGAGTGGATAATCAAATTTGTGGTGTATCCTACTGATAAACCGATTAGGCTACAGGAGACCTATTTTTGAATTACGAATGCGATTTCGAAATCACCGATGTGACTAATAATCACCGATTTCCGATAATTCTAATTTTTGAATATCACTGATGTGACTACCTTAGTCACACGTGTGATTTTATTACGAGTGCCCTCACCCATTCGTAATCAAGTCATACTTGTGGAAATGTTATCTGTGTTTTGTTTGATTTTTCAGTCTATATATTTTTCATTCATATATAAGTATAATGAATGTAGCATATATATATATAAGAGCATATATATATATATATATATATATATATATATATATATATAACCTTGATATACCTATAATATATACATAGATATATATGAATGTAGCATATATTATATGTATGTATATAATAAGTATGTGTATATAATATAATAACCGCAATGGTTAAGCCGGCAATAAGCGGCAGCGATTACATTCATATATACATATATATAAACCTTTATATACCTATAATATATACATACATATATATATGAATGAAGCATATATTATATATATAATAACCATAATGGTTAAGCCGACAATAATCGGCAGCGGCTACATTCTGCGTGGAACCGAACTCTTATATTTATGTGTGTACTTTATCTATGTTGGCAGCTCTGCGATCGACTTTCAAAAATTGGGTATTTAGGAATCCGTGACCTCAAAGTCACCGCTGACTATTTAGTCAGCGGTGATTTCGAAATCGCATTCGTAATTCAAAAATAGGTCTCCTGTACTCCGCATCAAGTCGCACAGCACCAAAATAGTAAAGGGAAATTGAATAGACGGAATTGAAGTATCCAGTACTTGACGCATTACGTGTAATATTTAGTTTCCACATCCTTAAAATCCTTTTTAGAATTTGATAAACATAGGTATCTCTGTACATAAATCAATTAATGAAGCCTACTTTGCTAACTAACATTATACATAAATATATGCTGTGCGCCGTATAATCGATACCGACAGGCATGTAACCTACCATAAGATGCTGATATGTTTGGAAAATATTCCTAATTTAGCATGACTCAAATACAATCAATCCTACACAAACATTTAGTTATGAGACAGCTGTGTTCTCGATGTTTCCCTGGATGGATTTATACTATTCAAAAACAAAGCAGCAATTAACCCTATGGCCCTAGTAGCAATTATCGTTGGGGTATCGATGCCAACTATTGGGATTTTGTTGGGAGGTGGTTGGTGATTGTGGTTGGGACACGCGGTTGGGACAATGTTGGGGTTTTGTTGGCAGTAACAAAACCCCAACATTGTCCCAACCGCGCCACTGTTGCCCCAACATTGGGCCAACTATACCAAACCAACGTAATATTTCCGACAAATTAGTAACAACGGACCAACGATGGCCAGCCACACACATAACTTTTGTCAGAGTAGTCTGATTTTCATAATTCTTTTTTTTATTGGATAGAGATTTATTAATATTTCTATATCATTTTTATGACTCGAGCTTATTAGGTGATTTTATATAGTAATTAAATGCTCAGTCACAAATTTAAATTCACAATTATGTATTACATAAAAGTTCCATAAGTAATTAAATTACAACCACAAAATATAAAAATTAATAACTTTTTAACATACAAATTAAACCGTCAAAAACATTAAAAATATTAAACTTTTTTTATTTATCCTTAATAAAATCAAAGTTGTTAAACTTATGTCAGTAATACTGAATCAGAGCAAAACAAACAAATTAATTAATTACGTACAGTAAACTTTCACGTTGCATTGTTAATTTAGTTATTTGTTCGTGTGCGTCCTGTTCTATATATAACATGTGCGTTCCTGTACTATAACTATAATGAAGAGCTAGCAAATTTAATTATATGAAACACAAAATAATTACCTACTGTAATTTTTTTATCATTAAGTCACCAAAGCTGTTAGTGTCTGAAATAGAATACTTTGAATAATCACTGAAATACCGATTGCAAAACAGTAACTTTTGTGAACATGTAAGATAACTCGTGAATGAATTCCTGTATTTTGGTTAATGATTAGCGTATATTACATTTTAGAACATTATTTAATTGACCTATTTTCAAAGTAATTATGTAATTCTTAATGCCGGTAGGATGAAGGATAATTTGCATTAACAAATGAGAGTTCGCATTTGCGGCTTGCTAGCGCAGTCTGCGTTATTTTTGTATGCAGTAAGTTTACTTTCCTTGCTTATGGCATGTTTTTATTCGCAGACATGTACGTACATTTGTCGATATTTACTGCATTATTACAACTTGAATACAATTTTTTAAAGTTACACTTAAAAGCTAATTTTTGCATAATTTCAAAACCACAATATTATCATTGCTATGTTTGGGATTAAAAGATATGAACCTGCCTAATAAAAACCAGATCTTAATACAATCTTATCATTGTATAAGTGATCATAATAACATAATCTCATTGTCAGTTCTACAGTGATTATTATTATTAAGAGTCATTCGTGACAACAAGCGATTCTAGATTCAACGTCCATAGGCGAAGATAAACGTAACTGCTCAGGATTAGTGGACTAAAAATTTCAATACTTATCGTGTTAAAGGGCAATTCGAATAAAATAACAAGAATACGAACCCGTATGGTGATAGCCACAGCTTGCACTTTGGGCATGTCAGCAAAAGTGCGCACGCATTTAACAATGGACTTGTAGAACTCATTTACGAGTGGCTCAATGGCATCCGCGTCTACATACATCAGTGGATTATCGAACCAAACTTCCCGCGACTTCAGGAACTCTAACAAAACATATAATATTATGATAGTGACCCATAGCTCATAATACATATTACATCCTGATATAACAACTAATACCTTGTCATAGAAGTACATAGGAGGCCTGATAACAAAAAGACAAAACACTGGATCAACTTCTATTTTGTGTACTAGAACTGTATCTCCCTTACATACCTGAAGCTGTGACCCACAAGTTTCTATAAGGTTCGAACTCCTTGACGAGACGGTTTAAATCCGTAAACGGCACGACAGGTTGACCAAATAATTTTTGCCGCTGATTCAACACTCGACCCCAATCTTGTGCGTCTTTCATACCCTTCCATGCTTTTTTAATATCGTTTGCTATTTCATGCACCTGCCGATTAAAAAAATATACAATATTCTACCAAATCTGTGTTCCACTTAAAATTTGCTTTATAAGTACGAGATTCAAGGTTAAAGTTTCCATCTAAATTCTCTTAAAAATAAATGTGTTGACAATCCTGTAGGACATTTCTTAAATAAACAACTAATTATCGATTTTTTGGTGAGTGATGCTAGAATAATTAAATTTAATATATCATAATACATATAGTGGATAAATAAGTAGTCCGAGATTTTAACTGCTGAAGCAATCTGTACTGTAAATTAAATCTTACTGATTGATCAGAACTGTCAGTGCATATTTAATGTCAGTGGATTACCAATTATCAACCAGGCTTCCCAAACACTCCGATTCGTCTACTTATCGAACCGTTTAGCATTTGACTAACAGACCTTACTAAAGTCGTTCTGTAACGTGAGCGCCATACACTGTGCGCTAAACATGTCGATCTTGTCAAAAAGCGTCTGCTCGTCCTGCAAATGAAGTTTCCAGAACTTCTCTTGCTCCTCCTCCAAGTATTCCGTCGTTATTTCCACCTGTATGATTTTATAAGACACATTTTTTGAAAACAATTTTGATACAGCGTAAATTGCTTTGATTAATATTTGACGGCCTTACAACAGAATTATATAGACCTAATTAGTATGCTCTACTTTAATGCATATAGAAAAAACATTACTATCGTGTTTGCGCTTCGAGCAACATTTGTATGAATAACGTCTCTTGGTCTCTTGGTGGCGCTATTCGCCACCGGACGACACCGCCAGACGACAGGAAGAATGTATACATACATGAGTTGGTCATGCGATTATATGTAACATTGTACTCTATAAAACGTTTTACTAGACATTTTGCGAGTGAATGTGGCAAATTTCACAATTCGAATAGTGAGGTAACGCACACCCTGCGAATATGAATGTTTTAGTGGATTTCAAAGAGGATTTAAAAAATACAAAATTATTATAATTGTTCATTATTTCTTTACTTGGAGAATAATAGCGGCAGCACTTTAATATGCCTTCGAAGAAAAAGGACTATTTCTCCCTTTTCTTTTGATTCAATACAATATTTTACGTAGAACGAATTCAGGAATAGGTATCGCTGTAGTATATACAAAAAAAAATTGCCCCAAAAAGGAAGCATGACTCAATGAAAGTTCAGCACTTTCATTGAACACAGCGAAGAATATAACGATGAATAATAAGTATAGCCATAATGAAGTAATATTGGTGTTTTTTGTTGGCTTTGTAGAAAAAACTAACAGATGACTTATCGAGATATCATCGACATTTCATGACTACACATTTCAAAATTATGCGACAAACAAAACCCTTATAAAAAGAGTATTTAGTAATTGAATACAGCCCACCTGCTGGGTTATATTAAGCGGCCAACCAATTGCTTCCCATAAAGCCTTGAAGTCTTCATTTTCTAATGGCATGAAAAAAACGTCCAGAACTTCGTAATCCTAATTGGAAGACATGAAGAAATTGGTAGTGCTTAAATCAAATTTAAATCAATTACTGCAAAAACCGACATTTGGATTATCTTAACAAGTTTGCATATCTATTTGAAATATCACCTTGAAATAGCCTGGCATGAATTGAAAATGCTAACACTTAAAACATTTATACGGCCTGAAAAGGGCAGCTCAGAGGTACAGCCGCGCAGATTACCTATACATACAAAATTCGCCTCACAAGTTACTCGTACAGTTTATCATCAAAAATGGTAAAATCTAAAAATTGGTCTATGGTTATTCTATGACATATTAGTAGTAACAATTTGAATTAATGAAAAAAAAAGTAAGTACCCAAACATGCGGAAATTTTAAACATTAAACCGGTTGGACAATTTTGTACTTCATTTTTTATTACATTCTTAGTTCTTTCGTGCATTCTAACTCACAGTCACTGGATTAGTTTAGGAGGAACGATGCAATATCATTAGAACTATAGTGGAGACTACATAAATGAAATTTAATATATAAAACGGTATAGCGCATAGTTAATGGGTAACTAAGGAGTTACCCATCCATATACCTAAGGAGGTAAATGTTTAGTACATTTGTAAAATAAACTTATGGACAGCAGTTTCTGTTGTCTATATTAAGATATAGATCCAGTAGATTACTACCAATAAGTACTTATTTATCGACTAGATTGTAGACGTCTAATCTAATCTGTATAATGTGACAGACTTCAGTACACTTCCTGAAGGATAATCCACCGCTGTTTGCTTATTTCTGATGCAAAGCAGCAGTATTCATATTGTCGTCTTCAGGCTGCCTGCGATATGGTAGTAAAATTTGTGGGTAACATGACACTATATATATCTTACGTCACAAGTTGCTAAAGTACAGTGTGGTTCTTGTGAGATTTCAGATTTGCTGCCTATCCCACATACTCGTATAATATAAGCGACTGTAATCTTACAATCAGGTAACGAGATTTGATTGTTAATATAACTTCTATATCGCACCCTCTTCTGAGAAGCGATTGTTCTCATTACAATCCAAGAAGGCAATGGGATCAACGACCTTTTAGGCTAAGTTTGATCGGCATGTCTTATCCTTCCAATCGTCTCGATCGGTCTGGAGTCTACCATAATCACCGCGACACTTGGTGGCGGTAGTATTGATAAGGATTCTCCGCCCCTCCTCTGCGGAGGGAAAAAGTTTTCTACATTATTACATACCGTGTGAACTCTCTTCATTATATCCTCTTGTGTTTTGAGAGCAAATGGTATAGATTCCATCCACTCCCGTATCTCAAATACATGTTCTATGGTATTGGGTTTCTCACCTAACTTCCGCATTATTGATTTGTATGCCTGTAATTGTTTTTAAAATTCTCTTTTTTATAACCAATTGTAAAATACAATAAATCGTATAGCAATACGCAATATATAATACATTAAAGTTGTAACAAATATTTAATACTACAATAACTAGTGAAATTTCGAAACTATAATGAGCATTACGATGCTATACGCAATGCTCCTAACACATATGTAAATATACATAGATCCCTACTCCTACTATTACTTCTACCTATCTTAATTATATAATTTAGATCCTTGTTTAATATACCTGTATGACATCATCGACTACTTTACGTATTTCTTCTGCCCACATTGTCAGAAGAGCTTTTATTATGTCCGATCGTTTGGTCACCAAAAGTTGCTACAGAAAAAACAGAATCAATATAATATATATATATAATAAACAAAACAGCAAACGGCAACAACAGTATTAATTAGTAGTAATACATTACTTACATTTGACAGGGTTGTAAATATAAGAAATACAGACTTAGATCTCAAGTAATAATAAGGGAACAATAGAAAAAAATCCGCAATAGGAATTGCTGCAAAGCACCATGACTACCACAAACACAAAACGCAGAGAGTGCGCTGATGGTAGTCAACGTCTATTTTCTACAATTAAGTCTATTGACAAAATGCCCTTGTTTGTGCATAGTGACCGAGAAAGTTAGATACATATGTTAAATTGTGTTCATGTTGTAATAAATGGGAAAAATTTGTAATAAAATATCGTGATATATGGAATTATTTCTGTTTCATTTTGATTTGTATCATTTTTCGTATTTATCCTTATCGGTTTGTTAAATACCTTAAGCGTGTCCACGTTGATGGCGAATGGCCCAATGTTGATGTACTGAGGTAACCGCCAAATAAGATCCTGTTTGGCATCATAATGCATCTGTACCTCCTCGCGAGTCTCTGAAGCGGAATGCTTCTCTTGGCGAAAGTTTCTAAAGTAAAAAGATTACTTGAAACAGACAATTATATATGGATTCATCTTGAAAGCAAATATGTTTTGAAGAGACAATTTTACATTGGATTTACGAAGGTACTAGCAAATAAATTAATATTAACTGCTAACAAGTTATATAATGAAGTTATACTACTTATAGTTAATACTTATAAATTAGTTAATGTTGAGTTAAGCTGCAATTTGAGCATAGTATAAGCTACCAAATAAAAACTTAACAACTAAAATATATACTTAAACAGATGAACTTGCACGATAAAGTAGGTCAGTAATAAGTACACTCACTCCACATAAGTCTCGATGTCAAGCTCATAAACGTCTTTATAACACTCATACTGCCGCAAATAAGCGAGCAACGGTATCAGTGCCTTTTTGTACGCTTTCAATAGCCGCTCTCTGAAATCTACTACGTTCGGCTCCATCAAACCTGGTCGGTATAACAAGAGATATTAAAAAAAAACAAATCCATTTTCATTAGAATTAACAAAGGCATAGATTGAGAGCCTTTCATACTTACCGGTTCATGCGAACATCTTATATCTTTACTAATATTATAAATGCGAAAGTTTGTAAGTATGGATGTCTGTTACGTAAACTACTGAATGGATTTCAATGAAATTATATAACTATATTACAATAATATAGCTTTAAACATGAGAATAATACATAGGCTACAATTTCTTCGTCTGCGCTAGTCGCAATACTAATCCTGCTCAGACTAAGTCACGGGCACCAGCAAGTTCTTAATAAGTTAAAATGTACAATTGTAATGTTAACATTATTATTAACTTAATTATAACAAACAATGTATGTTAAAACATGCTTTATTATTAATAACATCTACAATATCTATATAATTTTATTGCTAAGAAACAAGTTCATAACGCCTGCTCGATTATTCTCATTTCAATATACATCTATGAAAAGCACCCTAAAGAAAGACTTACCAATAGACGTTAGAAACAATTCTTTGTCAAATACAAGACCGGTCATGATCGCCGGATGCACTTGTGGGATGAAATGGCAACGATACAGCATTTCCCGAAATAACCTCTGTATCACAACCTGCATAAATAAAGCTTTATTTTGTTATTTATATACCAATTCAGGCTAAATTATAGTTCTGCTAGAAGTAAAACATAAACCATACAAATAATTTATTTAACTTAACCAAATAATAATTTCCTCAACCCATAACATTCAAATTCTTTTGCAACTTAATGCTCACCTCAAACTGCGCCGGGTCTGTAGTACAAAACGGTCCATCAGCCGACATCATTATGTGAAAATAGAAAAGTGTAGGTGTGGGTGATTTGAACGGCGAGTTAATCAGATCGGAGCTATCCCACTCGAAGTTATCCTCGCACCAGTAAGTGCATAAGCATGGGGTCTCACACAGAGATACGAACATCGTCATGGACTGTTCTATGCAATACCGCAATGCATACTAAAAATATAAATTCAATATTAACAAAAAATATCACATCTTTTAGTAGATCCTGAATTTGATAATAGTAGACATTAAATAAAAGTGTTTAAGGGTCGGCCACTTTTTTTAATTAGTACACGCGGATTTTATGTACATACACTGTATTTGAAGAGTACTAGTCCCAGCGATTACAAGTTTACGAGCTATGCGCAGCGTTGAACAGCGGTGATCTCTCACTACCAGTTATCATAAACAAGATGTTTGCCGGTGAGAAGGACTGTGCGGCTAACGCTTCCTTCTGTGAAAATGTGACGTCGCAGAAGGAGGCCGCGAAGAGAATGGGAAGACAAAAGAAGGGACTATGCAATTACGTCTTCCATGACCACGCTAGGGGCAACCCACGCGCTTGATTTAATGGATCCAAGGAATAGAACCAAATAAAATAAAAATACTCATATTTAAAATAAATTGAAATTGATATCTAGATACATCCTTTTTTTACAAATAATATCCTTTTTTCATAATAATATAGCAAGAAACCATAGAATTTCTTGATTTAAAAATGCAATTATTTACACTTATTTATCAAACTAGACTAAACTAAGCTATAGTTAATTACATACATATTCTTGTCATATAATTCTTATCATAGATTTACAATGGCATATAGTACACACTAAGGATTCTTATGATCCCAATCTCAATCCGTTAATCACTAATTCGAAAGCTTCGTTCAAAAAATGTAATGATGTGTGAATCTTAGATAAAAGTGAACTACAATTGATTATTATTAATTTAGATCAGAGATAGAGATTAATTTCAGAAGCAATAGAATAGTCAATTGAACAATTTGCGAGATAGGTTTTGTTAAATATGATCTTAGTGAAAAAAATTGCTACAAAATCAAAAACAGAAATAGAAAATGAAATATTACCTGCATTCTAAAACGTACAAGTTGCATGAACCGACAAAGTTTACTGATGCCGTAGAATTCCCATTTTTTCTCGAATATATTGAACCACCTGAATCATATTTTAAAATTGTTAATATCAAATTGATCCAGATATACGAAATTATTAAAATGTTATAATACACACCCTTTTCCAACATCTCTAAATGACATCCTGATGGCGTGCGCGGTGTTGTTTAACCACGTTATGTTTAAGTACTTCAACATCTGCAAAGAAATAAGAAATTAATATTAAAAGTCTACGGTAACTGTGAATTTATAATACTCGTGTCAGCGCTCATTAAGAGAATTGGAAAACAACTCTACATCTTAAATCTTAAAACCAACGTACCCTAAATTTTAAGTATTTATTAAAGTAATAGAAAAAAGGTTTTAAGTTTCTTTGATAAATAGGTGAATAAAATCACCTTATTAAACCCACAATTTATCAGAATAGAATGTTATATATTCTATAAGAAAAAAGTATTATATACGAGTATTCTATACAATGAAATGTGAGGCATTGGGGAATGGCACTATAATAGTTATGATTACAATAAAACGTTCCTAGGTTCCTAACTATCCGAGGGTCGCCGGCGAGCGCGAGGAAGTCGCGCCCGCGGATACGGCGACTCGGGATGGACCACGCCCCTTCCGTGGCCGGGGGCGTCGTCGGTGGAGGAGATCGGAGGAACTAGTGTAGCCTCCCCCGAGGAGGGCTCTCCTGTATCGACGGGGGAGCTCGGGGGAGCGGAGGCTGCGGGTTCCCGGAAGTCGCTTCGCGTTCCCGGGGGCTCCCTATATGCCTGAAGAAGGCCATCCCTGAGGTTTTTAGTGGGTAGGCCTCCCCCTTCTGGGGAGAAGAGCCCCACATAACCGCCGACTCGCCACAGCCGGGGTATGCAATTTAATGCATTTTCCTCAGGGGAACAAAAAAAAAGGATAATAACTATTCATCATATATTGCCAAAGCTGTATTCACAGATTTTGGAGAAATATACGGCCTTCGAAATAAAAGATCTAAAAAAACACTAACCATAGACGTACAGTGTTGTTGCGCAGTATCAAACTCTGCCAAGCTGGCGTTGCGACCGTAATTGGTTGTGAAAAATGACATAGATTCCACCTGGCAATAACGATTAAGCAATGGACAAAACGCACTCAAACAGAAATAACTTAAATTGACCGTCAAACGAATTATAAAAGATAAGATACCAATGCTTGAACGGGCATGCATGCAAGTGGGCATAATAATTTTATCAAATTTTAAAGCTATTTTGTAGCAATAACACACTAGTTCAGTCAATCAAAGTTATTATACATTTAATCACGATTCTCAATCATAGAGGATGATCTGAAGAGAAATATTTTTGCGCTTAAAATAATTGTACACAGCACTTTCTATTCAAGAAGAAGCCGGAGATTTTCTCACGATTAATTAAATTTATTGGTTGGACTTCAAGCGCTGCTATACTTTTGCAATCATGCGTGTAGTGCATAGGTACGTTATAGCACCAGTGAAGACAAAACGATTTGTCCATTTGGATCCATTGAATGGTTCCATTGATGGATACTAGCCACTTTTTCCTTCACCTGAATCCATAATTGCAGTCGATTCCTAGTCACCACTACCAGATAGAACTTATCTGGTAGTGGTGACTAGGAATTCGATACGCCAGTAGTATCTTTGCTAGAAAGTAATAAATAATACTAAAGGAGATGTGCCTTATCGTCGATGAGTTTACAATACCTTCAAACATTCTTCAACCACAAGATGTATGCAGGAGACAGATTCTGTAAGAACGTACAGGGAATACCATTGATTGTATTTTAAGCGTCCCTTAAAATCATCCATCACACATGGCAGCCGTCCTACGGTGAGATATGAAATGACCGTAAATTTGTTATAATAGTATTTCAAGTCTATGTAATAGTGCCTAAATATATTGTAGCAATTAAACAAATAAATGTGTATGAATAATGCACTAGACCTTTTAATGTAAACTTTTTACATTATATGATTAAACCTTAACATATTAAATTATATGATTAATTTAATAATAACATCGCCTGGTCCTAAATACTGTTGCATAAAAACTTTCCTTATTTCGAATTAACTTATTATTTTATTATGTTATTTTGTTAAAAACGCGTAGGTACGCATTCATTATGTTAAAATCTTTCGATTCCCATCTTTACACACATCTTTTTCTTGTCGATAGGCTAGGTAATTACAACTGAATATGGATGTTATTATTATATAATTATCTGATTTGAGTAATTTCGATCTCAAGATTGTACATACATCACAATAGAAATGTCTTTTTTGATATATGTATATAATAGGTTTTACATTTAAATAAAGTTATTTAAAATCTAAAATATTTCGTAATATTGAAAGTATACCTTTTTATACGCTATTATTTTGCTTATACGCTATATAAATTAGGAGAGTTTACTCAATTGTGAAGTCAAGCTGGCAATATATTAAGTAGGGAGCGTTTTTGAGCAATTCGTGACGACGGAAACATGTATCTTCAAAAGTAATAATCGGAGATACGTCGTTACATCTACAATATTTATCAGCCAAAAGAGTGCTCTTATTATATATATAGAATAAAAAAAGACAACTTCCCAATAGCCTTGCACAAAGTGTGTATGGGGTCGTTGTGTCGCTCATATTCAAAGCTTAATATCAGTCGTGGATTCGTATCTATCTATCGATATCTACAGATAAATATACTAATACTTTCTTTGCCGAAGGCAGTAAAATATCGAGAGCATCGTGCATTGATAGAATTATTTAAGCTTAACGTAGTTAAAGCTAGAATCTCTAGGGGAAGCTGATTTTGAGTATATAAAACATATACATAAGTTTTATTAAGATTAGATTACGTTAGTGTTATGACGTGTAAGCGTAATAAAAACATAAAAAGTAAATACATTTTTATACGATTTTATCTTCTCAAAATAGTGTTTATCTAGTTAGGTAGCTGTTACACGGTTAACATTATACTGAACGTTTCAATGATATACTCGTATAGACCCCGATTAATTTTTTCCGGGTCGCATATTATTTAAGATCAGTTTAGATTTACTCATGGATATTATAACTATGTTCATTAGTGATCCATCTATTTATTTCTTTACATCGATTATACGTTAATATTTCAATTAAAAAGAAAGTAAGAAACTTTAATTTTGTAAACAAAGTATACGTTATTGTTTTCTTACCATAATCTGGAACAGCAGGTTCATAGTCTTTACTGGGTGGATTAATGAAGCTATACATGTCTCTATATTTTTTTATTGTATGGATTATTTTCATCTTGCCCTCCATTTTACGGTACACCAACTCTGCCTGAAAACGAAATGATGTTTTCAGTAAAATCAACTAATATATGTTTTGTGACGTTATGCAAACTCACACATCCACCTAAAGAGTCAGAGATTAAACATCGATTATACATTGCGTATCGTAAAAAAACATTGTAAACATATATATTGTATATTATTAATACCGATCATATAAGTTTTAGTTATGGAGCACTAGTGGCAATTTAGATAAATCTTATATCTATGATTATTTTACAATATTTTATATTTGTATAATATATCTTGAACAATATTATTTAAGCAAATGTAAATAAGCAATACATAACAATGTTTGAGACAATTATGTTAATTATCCACCATAAAATGTAAGAAATCCGGAAATAACATTTAATAAGTAATGTATATTATCGCAAGAAATAAATCATACTTATATTTTAACTAGCTTTCTGCCCGCGGCTTCGCCCGCGTGGATTTCGGGATTGGGTGTATAGAGGGTTAAGGGTCATAGCTTTTGCCCACGGCTACATATACGCGGAAGTCGGTTTATGGTGCGAAGATTTTATCGCGCTTCCCGTGGGACTATCCGTTTTTCCGAGATAAAAAATGCCGCAAAACTCCTCAAGAATCACTCTATCTATTGATGAAAACCGCATAAAAATCTGTGCAGTAGTTTTTGAGCGAAGCCTTTATTGCGCATCCCGTGGGATCTGTCGATTTTTCCGGGATAAAAAGTAGCCTATGTTACTCGGGGAGAATGTAGCTTTCCAAAGGTGAAAGAATTTTTGAAATCGGTCCAGTAGTTTAAGCGTGAAGAGGTAACAAACAAACAAACAAACAAACAAATAAACAAACAAACAAACAAACAAACACACTTTCGCATTTATAATATTAGTTGGGATTAGTTGGGATTACACTTCTAATTTAATTAATTTACGTTATATAACTTGGCAGATGTATATAAAATCAATTGTCTTTTATCTATTGTAAAGATAAAGTAATAAATTAAATGTTAAAAGTAAATAGAACTAACCAGAGCAATACTATAAATCTGTACAATTATTATATAGTACATTTTTATTAGATGTCTAATTTGTAATCTCTATTTTTTATTCTTTATAATTTCCTACATTGAAATAAAGTTTTTCCTTATAAAGTCAACATCATAACAACAAAGTTCTTATTTTAACACTATAGCTAGAGCACGAAAATGCAAGAAATATTATATTTAAAAAGTTTTGCTATTGATATTGTTGAAGTTTTATAATCTATACTTATAATAAATGTGTAGAGGGGTCAATTCTGTACATGAAATATATTTTCAAAATAACTAACAGGGGGTGATGAGGGATCGATACTTATGCCAAAAATGCAATCAGTAAAATTTTTGTCTGTCTGTCTGTCTGTATGTTCCTTATAGAAACAAAAACTACTGGACGGATTTTAACGAAACTTGGTATAATTATTCTTCATACTCCTGGGCAGGTTATAGATTACTTTTCATTACGCTACAATCAATAGGACCAGAGTAGTGAAGGGAAATTTTGGGATAACGGGAAAAGTAACTCCATTTTTTAGCTTCCGTCGCGTGTGTAGCCTTAATGGTTAAATTCACATAAAAATCATGTATGACGGAAATATTCTACATAAAATTGTCTAAAAAACATCCCGCAACTGCATATGTCAATCTCTTATGGTTGACTCACAATAATCTATACTAATATTATAAAGCTGAAGAGTTTGTTTGTTTGTTTGTTTGTTTGAACGCGCTAATCTCTGGAACTCCTGGTTCGAATTGAAAAATTATTATTTATTGAATAGCCCATTAATCGAGGAAGGCTTTAGGCTACATAACATCACGCAAATGTGGAAAAAACGGTGAAAATTATACATCTTTGAGGGCTTCCATTGCGTGCGCTGCGAAAACGGTTCTAGATACCAAAAAAATATGTATGAAAGAATTATTCCTCTTAAAATGATCTAAAAAAATGTCCGCGACAGTATATGTCTATCTTTTAATGTTATCTCACTAGAATCGTTTTTATGATGATCAAATTTGGATATGTCGTGTTGTCAAGATCGGGTAACAGCTGAGGTGGTTGTTTGCAAAAATAAATATGATGCTCAAAATAACTATTCCACGCGGACCAAGTCGCTGGCACAGCTAGTTCGGAATATTTTTCATCCACAATTTGAGTACATACATTTCTATTTGTACTTAAGCAGTAAACAAACGATTCTATTGAACTCAGATCAGAACGTACATTAGAATGTATGCAGCTGATACAAGGATAAATGTATGGGTAGAAGACTAGCCGCAAAAAGCCGTTTAGCTTTGCTAAGTATTCTACTGATTATGAGACAGTTTTGCGTGCTACGTGTAAAAAGAAACTAAATCCATGTACTTCAAAAAGTAAGCATTACTGTTTGCTACAACTGCAAAGAACCTGCGCATAAACGTCCAGATTGTCCAAATTTACGCAAAGTTTTAACGACTCCACTCTGCTTAATGCACATATTGTAAGTTCAGTGGATTCATTCGACAAAACATGGATGGTTGATTCAGGAGCTACTACTCATATGACATCGAGGATGGATTAACTTGATAATCATCATCCATTTAATTCTGGTGGTGGGTGACGTTTGCTAATGGTGAAGGTATCTAATAGCAAATTTATGGGTGACGTTCAGTTGTAAAACTAAACAAAATATTAGATGCGAAAGGACGTAATTTATGTAACAGATTTGAGGACTAATTTAATATCTAGTAAGAAAACTGGCAGTAAAATATTTACAGTAGTTTTTGATAGAAAAAGGTTGTCATTTTTATAATTAATGCTATAATGCTTTTTCTTGTACAGGAGGAATACAATGTACACATTGGATGGTACAATAATTAATGCAAAGTAAACTGTCGTGCTCATCGTTTTTGTTAATATTCCTAAACTCCAAAACACTTCAAGAATTTTATGATTTGAAGATAGCACATACGAACCTCCATCTTCAGCGCGGCAAGGCTATCTTCGTTGTAGGGCTTGCGCGTGCGTACCAGTGACAATATGGCCGGCATCCACTTTCTGGGTATCATCGGTAAACCATGCAGCAACAAGCAGTCCAGGTACAAATTAAACCTTTTAATAAAGTTAATTTTAGTATAATTGAATTTCTAAATTAGGATTCATAATATCCGCTCAAAAATATGAGAATATATAAACTAAGCAGACTATTAAAACTTCACTTCCCATTTGTTAAGAAAGGCATTCGTTTTCATAGCTTGAGAAATTAGAGTAAGGCTATGTCGACTATTTCAAAATAAAATAATAATTTAAAATAAAATCAGCCGATTTAAGACGAGAACTCACATTTCAATGCTATTTACTGTTATGTGACTCACTGTTAAATTGTGTTTGTCACGAGGAGTAGAAACACGAACACTAATTTGTGTCTTTGAGGGTAACTTTATACATACCTAAGGTCATTTTCCACTTGGGCGCGCAAATCAACAGCAAATTTGATACGCTGAACAAAAGTTTCAGGGTCATCTGCCTTGAACATAAGCCGTATACGCGGAATTCTGGAACAGTATTTCGTGCACTCAGTCCCTAGCCCTCAATGACTATAACGACGTAATTTTCAAGTTTTCATAACTTTCATTCAGGTAAAAATAAATCTTATTTATGGAAAAAAAATATTAAAAAAAATATCTAATATTAGACACCCTTAATACTAAGACTCTTACTTAAACATTCTTTTTGTCCCATCTAGTGTCATAACTTGCCAGGTATTAGAGTCTTTGTCGAAGTCGAAGGCCGCCACATTTGTCCACTAAAAATATCAGATATCATTTACTTTGTTATTATTAGAATATATCATTTTATGCTATTATAGTTACACGTGCAATGTCTGGTCTCAGCTGGAATTAAAAGACCAGTAGCTAAACATTGTTTACAATGTTTTAGAAGGGGTGTCTAAAACGCAAGAATGACGCACTGAAGAAAATTTGTTGTTGCTGATGGAAGCAACTATTTTTGCCTAAGAACATTATTTCGTCCCGAGTTTTCTTATATGCATTTTTGATGTGCAGAAATGTATAGAAGGCGAACTCTACAACAAAATTACAATCACCGAGTAAAACCACTGACAGTCAAACCTGCAGTATTACTTTAAATAAGAGGTGTTACTGACAAGATTAGTAGGTAATATCCTAATGTGTGTTTCTATTTATACGTATGTGAAGCCGCACAAACAAGTAAATCAATTTGAGGATTTATTTTCCCGCATCTCTTACAAACAACAAGTCTTAGTTTTGTAGCATATAGCAAAAGTGTTAATTGTGCCTGTGAGAATGTTTTTTATTTCTTCAACATAATAAAAAAACATATGTCATGCTAGATTAGTATAACTATTGCAAAATTTTGCTCCTTTTGTCAGAATCAATAAATATATGTCACATCAAATAATACTTGTACTAAAACATGTAATAGTAATATAACAATAACACCATTGCGAGGCACGATTATTTAAGGGCACGTGAAAATATATAAAATTTTCACGTGCTCTTAAATAATCGTGATAAAAAATCGTGAAATAATTAATAAATATATTATTCACAATGCCAAATACTAAATTAAAAGTTTTAGTATGTATTTCTAAACTATATGAAACACGAAAAGACAGATGGACAGAGATAGCGGAGCTATACTGGTTTCTCATTCTACCTAGAGCTCTTAAATATAAACGGATAATAATCAATATTATAAATTTAAAATATTTTAACTAGTAGGATTCACAAATCGAGCTTAATAATATTAATCTAGACAAATCGTTTATTTAATTCTATACAACATACTTAATTTATTTAATTATTCGAAATCAATTTTTATTTCATTAAAAATTACTTTAAATATCAATATAATAATGCCTAATCAATCACATATTACGTATGCTTACAAAATTAATTTTTCGTTTAAACATAATAGCTCACTTTTTTAGTACATAGTTTCGGTGTTACGTGCACACTTATCTATTAATTATATATATATATATATATATATATATATATATATATATATATATATATATATTATATATATATATTATATATATATATATATATATATATATATATATATATATATATATATATATATATACCTTACCCACGTCCGTGAGCCACTATGGGTGCGCCAGCTGAAAACCAGCGCTGGGTGTCTGACATCCTGCACATGCTGAGATGGTGACCCTTTGGGCTCGGGCACGCTTAACGCAATTATGTTATAGTAACTTGTATCGTAATATTAATCGTGTTCATTGTGTCTGTGCCGAATAAAGGAGTTTATTATTGTTATTATTATTGCAGTATAGATATACCTCGTATAGATTGTTTAATACTTGATTGATGTCTACTAAAAGCTTTGTTGTCTTCCCATCCTCCTTAGGTATGAAAGCAAGACCCGGACATGGATATTGCTCACCTTCAACCATGCCAAGCGATAACCACTCTTCAGGGACCCTGCGAATATAATAATAGACCTACAGATTAATTCCTCCAGTTGAAAAATTTATATATTGCATCAAATACATACCTGCAATCAAAGTCAGTATTGTCAAATATATCAAGTTCCATTTTCGGGTATGAATTGTTCAATCCATAATACTGCGCCTCAGTTACCGGAAATTCAGAAATAGGTAACAGATTATAAGGTTGAATACCCACTCTCTTAACATTTTCTGAAAATAAAAAAAAATATTTTAGCCCAGGCAAGTGGCAGCTATCAAGAATAACCCGCAGCATGAAATTATCTGTTCTGTAAATATATATATATATATATATATATATATATATATATATATATATATATATATATATATATCTTCCTTACCCACGTCCGTTGAGCCACTATGGGTGCGCCAGCTGAAAACCAGCGCTTGGGTGTGCTGACATCCTGCACTTGCTGAGATGGTGACCCTTTGGGCTCGGGCACGCTTAACGCAATTATGTTATACGTAACTTGTATCGTAATATTAATCGTGTTCATTGTGTCTGTGCCGAATAAAGGAGTTTATTATTGTTATTATTTATTATTATAGCAGTATAGATATACCTCGTATAGATTGTTCAGTACTTGATTGATGTCTACTAAAAGCTTAGTGTCTTCCATCCTCCTTAGGTATGAAGCAAGACCCGGACATGGATATTGCTCACCTTCAACCATGCCAAGCGATAACCACTCTTCAGGGACCCTGCGAAAGTAATAATAGAATACAGATTAATTCCTCAGTTGAAAAATTTATATATTGCATCAAATACATACCTGCAATCAAAGTCAGTATTGTCAAATATATCAAGTTCCATTTTCGGGTATGAATTGTTCAATCCATAATACTGCGCCTCAGTTACCGGAAATTCAGAAATAGGTAACAGATTATAAGGTTGAATACCCAACTCTCTTAACATTTTCTGAAAAAGAAAAAAAAATATTTTAGCCCAGGCAAGTGGCAGCTATCAAGTATAACTGTTCAATAAGGATTTACTGCGGCCTCTACACAATAAAACATTGTTGAATGTGGTAATTAAAACCGCTTACAACTCGCCGTCATTAGTGTAGGTTAATTAATGACGAAAGAATATTGCACCTATTATTCTTAAGCTTATCCAAACCGCTGAAAGCAAATACATATCAATCCGCATAGTACTGCGTGTAACGACATTCTGCCGCGTGAACATGTGAAATAACCTAAATCGATGATACCATTTTTCTAAATTTTACCTTGATATTGGCAGCTAAAAACTTTCTTCTCAAACGCTCTATCTTTACAAGCCTTGGCAGTTCCTTGGGCAAGACTACGCTAAGAAATTGCAACTTGGGTACGAATGTTTGGAACGGGAATTGCTATAAAAACACATAAAGTAATATTATTAGATCTCAAGAAAGCATTTTCTATAAAAAAATATATAAATAGATCGAAACTTACAACGGATTCATCTTCTTTGTAAGTGGTCCAACGCCCAGGAGGTAGTAGCAAGTTCGGTCTTTGTGGCTTAGGCAGTGAAATAAGTGTAGGTGCGAGTCGATCGGTCTTGGCCTAAAATAACAGAATTTTAGGTCTTCTTGTTTGTGTAGGCGTTGTGGCGGTAGAATCGCGAAAGCGGACCCCGCCATGCGCCTCGATATGGGCTTAGAAGACATCGGGGGGTTTTAGTGGGTAGGCCGGTCCATTTGACCTGAGAGCCCCACACACGGCCGCGCGTAGCCAGCGCGGCAGGGTCGGACTGGGCCGGAAGAGCCCGGCTGGCTGATCGCAATCCCGAGGCCCGGGACACCTATTTTGTACGACGCATAGTTTCCGAGACATGCACGCGGGCAACTGTAGCACAGGGGGCCCGCGCAGCATTGCCCTGGAGCTACGTGCCCTGCCGCATGCCCGCAACCCAGGCCCGTGGGGAGCCCGCGCAGGCTGGGGCCCGGCTGGCAAACGCCACCTCGACTGTATGGCCAGTCCGACGCTGCAGCGCGGTGTCACGGTGCATAAGGAGCATATCCCCTCTTCAGAAAAAGAAAAAAAAAGGTATTCTTGTTTGTATATAAAAACATAAAAAACATCATAAAATAAATATCGTTCACTCCATTCAGATATGAAATAAAAAAACTAACCAAAGAAATGTATAAAAAATAAAGACTACATTGAAACAAAGAAAAAAAAACAGCAATTTCGAAACAAACTAAGAGCAAGTCTATTACAGGTAGCCTCAGGAACAAATAAAAATGACACTCAAGTAGGAAATAGAAGAGTACGATACGTAAGATATAAGAGAAAAGAATGTATGTGTGACTGGTAAAGGAAAAGAGTAACAACAATAGTAGCTAAGGAATGGAAAGTCGGAGAATAACTTTAAATATATCCATACTGAATATCATACTTCTAATTGACAGAAAAATATATAGCCATTATTATGCCGAAATAATTGGAGGATTACTTGTAGGCTTTTTAACATCAAATCCCTTTTGACGTTACATGCCGAAGAGGAATCAACTGTACCTACGGGTATACTTGTTTGAATACAAGTTTGCAAGCCAAAACAGCTTACATTTATATATAAAAAAACTGAAACTTTACAGGTTCTGCATTGTTGGCAGATACCACTACCAACAACAGATTCGATTTTAATTTAAAAAAGTTTGATCACGCCACGCCACTCATCATCGGTTGCATTTTGAATGATTGCCAATACGGCGGTCCAGACACATGAAACGTTGACTACGCTCTATTCTCCAATTTTCTTAGTTATCTTAGTCACAATATTTATTAGATATATTTGTTTCTTCCAAGAAAGGTCTCTTCGTTTTGTTTATATTTGTCTTCTCAAACGCTCTTCTCATATCTACATTCTTATTTTCTTGTAGGTAAGTCCTACACCGTTTTACTAAAATTTTTGTGGATTCAGACAGATGCCTGAAATAGAATCCTAGAACCTCCAATAATTATTCGTTTCACATCTTGTACGAATTTATGGAAAATTGACTCGTTTATTGACATAATAATTAAATTGACTACAAAACTGTGTGCGGTAGATGCACTAAGAAGATTGCGTTGTTTATGGCACCTCGCGGTGGGTCCATCCCACCTAATAAATCACGATGTTTGTGGTTGTGCGCCGCAAAATTCAAGCATCTCGCAATGGTCTGGTTAAAACTCACATAAAAAAAAATGCCTCAGTCAAAAATTTATGAAAAACTTGTTGAAAAACCATTGGCAGCTCTACCGCCATCTTGAAAAAGTTAAGAATAAAATTTTTGGCTTATAGTCGACTATACTCTCCCTAATAAAAACTCACTATTTGCCATGGCTCCCATATGTATTCCCAAAATGTTGATAAATTAACATTTTCCCCAAAACCGGAAATTACCCAATAATCGGGGTAACGTAATTCACGGTTTGATCTTCATCGAGGTCTACGAAAGGTCACCTAGGGTGGATAGTCGCTGGCAGTCCCCTAAAAATCGCGTTTTATTTTTTTTCCAAAACGAAGACGCATTTAACAAATCGCCGCCATTTTTTATTGAAGTCAAAAAAGAATTGTATAAGAAACTCATAAAGATTCCAATGATCTATAGGCGCATATTTCGATTTCTTTCTTCATTCTTTCGAAAAAATCGGCAGAGCAGGAGGGCTCTCCTGAAGCCTAGCCGCTGTAAACTTTTGCGGCGGGAACGGAGGAATAAAGAGTACGTAGGTATGCCCGCCTCCTTCTTCCTGACTGTAACCAGCAAAGGTCAGGTCCAGGAAGACGAAGTCCTGCACTGCACAGTATTCCGGCAGCCGCCAATTGACGCTCCAGAGAACTGCCAGTATCCTATATCGGAAAAGGGGAAAGAGGCTTGCCATTGGTATGCAAACCCCGACAAGGCTGTGGATGTGTTTTTCCGAGTTTCCATGACCTTGTCCAGCAGCGACGCGTCTTACACTGGCGTGTCCTCCTCAAATGAGGGAGAGGCGGCGATGATGGATATATTCACCCTAAGTGAATATGAAATTGGGCGTATGTGAAACAAATTGTTCAGTTTTTGGTGGTATAGCCTAGGTCCTCAAACTTCACAGAGAGCCCAACATAATCTCGCATCTTTCCAGAAGTGCAAGGTGTGCGGTAATGTATCTTCCCAGCTATAAAGTTGATGTTTCCTTACCACGACGACTACGTTGAAAAGGCAAAGTATTTATCGCTAAATTCAATTATACAATACACAATGCCAATAATCTCGTTACTTAGTTCGCTCACTTACTTGCAATAACAGCTTCAGTCTCTTCTTTACACAAACATTTTGTATAGAATCATCTTTCGTGAGTTTAGACACCAACTCAGAGTAATATCCTCTTTTCGGTATTGCATCTCTTGTTCTATTGTCGTAAACTATGTCATGCTGCAGTAACTTCTTTTTTTTACTATACATATTTTAAACCTATATTATATTGGTCTTAAACAAAATAGATACCATTAAATACTGTACCTATAAATATTTTGATATAACAATTTTAACTATTAATGTCTTTACTTTTAAGTGTTTGACATAAAAATGTAAAATGTTTCATAAAGTCATGGAATTAATAAACACGTACCATAGATTTAATATATACTGTACGCGTATATATATTAAGTCCATGGTAGTTTATACAATGTATACTTGAGTAATACGTCTATGTAATTTTTGCAATATTTACACACAGTTGTCCAAAATATGACGACAGGAGTCAAGTAGGAAAAATTCTACCATCTGTGCAGACGAAGTCCTGTTTTTATAAATTGTAGCCTATGTATCATGCTCATGTTTGAGCTATATCTTTCAGTATATAATAAAGTACTCTGTGGCTATATCATTGTAAAGTATCATTAAAATTCATTTAGTAGTTTTTACGTGAAATAGTAACAAACGTCCAACAACTTACAAACTTTCGCGTTTGTAATTTGATTTACTTTACTAAACAAATACTTATTGTAATGGGATGTATGTTTAAATATATGGTACCAATATAAGGGCAAATATTGTGAATGCAAATGAAATAATTCTAATATCAATTTATTTTTTTATGTTTAAATAACTATATTTCCGAATATAGTCATGTAATAGTTTTATGAACCTACAGTTATAAAGATGCTTGAACCGTTAATACCAGTATTGCCCCTTCGCACCCATATTGGTCTGCTTCATTGGGGGAACCCATTAAGTAAGCTACGTCACCGTCTGTTAAATAAAATCGGAGATGCAAATACGTTTCATATACGTTTTGACCTGCAACGACAATTGTTCCTATACAGCTAACTGCATATAGTCTTTAGCTGCATTTCTCATTATCATCTAGTTGGTACACTCCACTCCCACATTTATTAAATTCGCTTAAATGGCCTTTGCTTGCTTAGGCGGGGATCTAAATCCCCGCGTACGCTTTAAGAGGCTAAACACCTTCCTGAATTCTGGGTCCTAAATATAAAAACGGAGCGTTTTCTAAGTGTGGGTAGGAGTACACTACTTTTGATGAACACTTTCGATTGATCGAGGAATCAATAGTGGACTGTGTGAGTAATATAATAAATAATACACACATGTAAGATACATACAAAACTCATGGCTACGTCTATAAAAAAATTACAAGACTATGTGAACAGGATAGGTAAATATAATAAATGATCAAGCATAGCAACATTTCATAAAACATTTTTATTGTTATTTGTAGATAATTATCATACAAAATTCGATAATTTTATGTAGTCATTACATATTTATAATACTCATTACAATTTCTTAGAAACAAACATCAAGATAGTTCTTAAAAATGGCTAAGCTGAAACATAATTTTATACAAAATATTATACATTTATTAACAATGTCTTAAAAAAAATCATATATAAATTATTCCATTTTCATTACTATTTATCATTTCAGCCAAGAGAGACGGTCACTGCTGGACTAGGGATTGCAATCCGGAAAAACGGATCCAGTAATCCGGCGGATCCATCATCATTTAATGGTTACCGGATCCGGTACCAATATACCGGATCCGGTGCTAGCAGTTTGTAATCATGATGGTATCTGTCATAATCATAAATACCTATAAGACTTGTTTGTTAGCATTCTCAAATACTTTAATGATGATTTTGATCTCATATCAGTTAATTAAGTAAGGTTAATTGTATCTATTAAATATTATAGTTACGTGATAATTAATATTGTTACTTATAAATTGATCTATCTGTGAAAGTGAAATCTAGAAAGGCTGAGCTACTCGTTACGTCGTAAAATTATTACTAGTTACCTACACTACTAAAGGTTAATTGTTTTCTTGTTGTATATTTGTCTTAACATTGGTTAGGAAATAAAGTCGATTTTATATATTTGTGATTTATTTATTATAAACTACCTACATATAAGTGCAGTGACACTTGATTAACTCACTTATTTTGTGCTAAAAAGCGAAAATCATCTTGATTTAATCAATCCGATTCAGGAATCCGATTGATGGGAATCCGGTCGTATCCGGCCGGACTGAAAATGACGCCGGATTGCAATCACTATGCTGGACATAGGTCTCCCCTGAGAATCTCCACATTCCGATCTGCATTGCGTGTCTGCTTGCTATCTTGATCTGAAGCACGGTAATATTATCCTAACACGTGTCTGAAGTGACCGCACAAGATAACAGCACCTGGCTGAGATGACAGTTGGTGGCAATTGTCTAACAATGTTTAACAATGCGCTGAGTTCCCACACCTAATTTCTGCAGATACCTGTTATTTTAAACTTCTATCAGGTGGTGAAAGAATGATAACAAATAAAACTCATTAGTAACTCCAACGAGTTATCTTTTTATTTAACTACTAGCTTTCTGCCCGCGGCTTCGCCCGCGTGGATTTCGGGATTGGGTGTATAGAGGATTAAGGGTCATAGCTTTTGCCCACGGCTACATATACGCGGAAGTCGGTTTATGGTGCGAAGATTTTATCGCGCTTCCCGTGGGACTATCCGTTTTTCCGAGATAAAAAATGCCGCAAAACTCCTCAAGAATCACTCTATCTATTGATGAAAACCGCATAAAAATCTGTGCAGTAGTTTTTGAGCGAAGCCTTTATTGCGCATCCCGTGGGATCTGTCGATTTTTCCGGGATAAAAAGTAGCCTATGTTACTCGGGGAGAATGTAGCTTTCCAAAGGTGAAAGAATTTTTGAAATCGGTCCAGTAGTTTAAGCGTGAAGAGGTAACAAACAAACAAACAAACAAACAAATAAACAAACAAACAAACAAACACACTTTCGCATTTATAATATTAGTTGGGATTTGTTCCCAGATGGCGTTAAAACTAAGAGAGACAGATAGGTACACTAAACAAATCATTCCTATACTATTTTAAGATATAGATTACTTTTAAATATTTTCTTTTGAATTAACTGGCATCTGCCGAAATTAGTGATGGTATATTGAAATATGTATAAGTTAATTCTATTAAATTTTCACTTTTTCTCTCATCATTTTTAATCTTCCTGGCCAGTCTAAATTAAACAAACTAAGAATGCATCACACTCATAAAAAATCTTGAATCGTTGAAGTTTCACTTGAGTTCTTCGTCGAGTCTTACTTCGTCGGTGACTTCGGCGGCAAGGTCCGCGAACTTCGCTACATAATCCACACTCGACTCTGTTATTAACGACTGCAATTGCGAGTCCACCTGTGAAAATAAACAAAAATCTAGTTAATTGTCATCGTAACTTTTTAAGGAAGTGGGCTTTAAATCAATTATATCGTAGATTTCTAAAAATGGAGACACATACAGGTGCATTATCTTTTGTTTTACAGACATTGACCGCTTTGAGAGAAGCTGTAATCAGGTAAATTTTCATTTTTTTTATTTATCATAACTTTGGTATCTATTTTGTGCTAGATACTATGTTTATTGTCTTTCGCTTACTGTTTCTCTATTACGACAGTAAGCCGACGTGTGGCCAAAGCTATATTACAGAGAAAGTTAAACTACATTTAAATAGCGATTACTTTAAACGAACTGCTTCGTGTTATACAAGAGTTAGACACTATTGCGAGATTTAAAAATGCTGTAGGAACCATGAAAGCTGGGTAGGTTATTGGGTCGACACATTAGGCATTACATAAAACGCAAATAATACAGTTCCTCTAATGTTCAAGTAGTTTATGTTAGTATTTACTATTATCTCCTTACGACCTAAACAAATAAAACAAGTATTTCTAACAATATTAATTTTCAGCCAATTTGTGACACAAAACTTAAATTAAGATACGAGAGACAGTATAAATGACTCGACTATATTTTATGAACGCTAATTAAAACAAAGCGTTTAGAACGGGCAATTTTAATTATTAATAAGTGTTGCACATATATTGACAGCCTGAAGATATTTAGGCCGTAACCAGATAAATCTACATCTGCTTTATATTACATCTCTCTTTATTTTAGGTATATATTTATTGTTTGTTATTTGATTGTTTCTTGCCTATCTGTCTTCTTTATTTCTATAAACTGTAGCATGCTTGTGATATTTTCTGTTCTCCTTCTAAAGTTTTATATATATTTGTAAATATTATAGATGCTAGTAAACGACGCTTGTAAGTAAATGAATTCACCGGACATCCACCGAACACAACAGCCTAAAGGTTCATCAGGAAGAACAAGTATCGAAGCGACTAATTTTCTTGTTTAAAAACCCTTTAGCGCTTAATTTGCTGTAATATTCTACTTAATATTACAATATGCTGTCAAGATTTCTTCATTACCACCGAGGAGTCATATCCTAAATGTTAGGTCTAATAACACTGCCGCGGGTCGCCGGCGGGCGCGAGCAAATCGCGCCCGCGGATACGGCGACCCGAGAGGGACCACGCCCCTTCCGTGGCCGGGGGGCGTAGTCGGTGGTTTTTAGTGGGTAGGCCTCCCCCTTCTGGGGAGGAGAGCCCCACATAACCGCCGGCTCGCTACAGCCGGAGTATGCAACTTAATGCATTTTCCTCAGAGGAAACAAAAATAAAAAGGGCTAATAACACTTAGTCTCCATTACGGACAAGTGCGGATAACAATTTACAGTTAATCGAAAACGTTAAAAGACAAAATAAGATGATGAAAATCATTCTGAACGAATCTCACAGCGATATCCTGCTGCGGTCTCCCTTCCAGATGTCCCAGAAAGCTGCTCAAGGAGAAGTCTTGTACCGACCCCTCGAACCAGCCCTCGGTCTCGCGAAGAATACGCGAAGGTGACAGCGACATCGACTCAGATGGCAGGAAATCTGTATTGAGCGGTTTGATTAGATTGTTACCCAATATAAATGTAAACAGCATGATTGATAGTGTTGTGCTGAGATGTCTGCAGTGTTTATTTTATTATTACGTCCCTATGTTATAAAAATGTATAAATATAGTATGGACATATCCAGGTAAATGAATACAAGGTTACATAAACTTAGTTAACCTAAAACTAAATCAAATTAAATTCGTGGATACCACGGTGCTAAAAACGTTTGGCCTTCAAAAGGTCACTGACCATCCTTTTGAACTGGGCGAACCTTCCCGTTAAATGTCTATGTCACCGTTGTTCCTGGCCACCTCATTATAAGTTCGGCACATTCTTACAAGAGGGTTGTAATATGATGTATTATTTTGGTATACCCGAACAGCAAAAGTGTTTGTGATTCGCGTTCTGCGTTGAGTTACTATATTTATTGATGACAAAAGAGCGGGAGAGTCAATCAATGCATGTAAGATCTTATAAAGGCAAAGCAGATCATATCTTTCTCGACGAACAGATAGGGGCATTACATCAAATTTGGACAACCTGACACTGTAGCTATTTAACGACCGGCCAAACCTATATTTACGACTGATATATCTCAAAAATCGCCTCTGTATCCTCTCTATCGACGTGTATTCCATAATAAGGAGACCAAATTGGGCAACAATATTCCAAAACACTAAGCTAAAAAACAGATAAAACTTTATACGGTTTTGATTTAATACGATTCATATTGCATCGTAGCAAATATAGCATCGTAGTAAATATGAACGTATGAGTGCGTAGCAAATATGAACGTATGAGTGCAGGCGAGATCAAATACTTACTACCAATATCCTGAGCTTCCGGTTTCTCATCGTATCCGTTGATATCAGCAGATAATATTCTGCCCTGTGCGTCAACAATCTGTACAGGCCCAATATCCGGTTTTACTTCCTTCTCCAACTTTACATCGCCTTCCAGATTTGAATCTGACTCCACAAACGTCTCAACTTCCTCATCCCGATTTTCGTCTGTAATTAAAGCAACCTTTAGTAATAAATTACAATATCATAAAACGGTCTTCTAGTAACAATGGAGGAGTAAGTCCAGAAAATCCAATTTTTCTGTTTTAAACGCAGCTACGTAAGTATACGACCGCATTCTCATTTAATGACAGTTTAGATAATGTAGACTGTACTGACCATAAGAGAACCAAATAATTCTTATGAGATATATTAATATCTTATGATCTAATCAATTGCTATAATTAATAAAGTTCTTGTAGGCCATTTTCATAATTAATTTTTTGTGACCGTATGATACGAACACGATTTTCGATACCACTGACGGAAACGGAAATAAATTGTCGGTTTCGTAACTAATATTCGTAACAGGCTACGAAAAATGAACTTATTTAATCTCTATTCGGTACTGGTTAAAAATATCGTATGTAAATTTCATTTAATGTGTTTTTTCATAAAAATGAATTGTACAAAGTAAATTAGAGTAATGTTAGTAATGTTTTTTTATTATTAAAACTGATATGTTATTTTGTGCTATTTAAAAAATATGCTTATGGCCTTAATGAAAAGCTGTCCTAATTATTTATTTATTCGCTTCGAATAAATTACTCCAAAGAGTTTACAATAAAAACCAAGCCTAAACAAATTTTAATGAAGATATTTAAAGTGTAAGTATATACTATAAGCAAGAAGCATATGCTTCTAAAGGTTTGATAATAAAAAAAGTTGACATAATTTAAAAACGCCCATTAATTATTGTCACTAAAGCTAAATGAAAAGAGAGAAGCAGATATTTTTTTTTTATATTTGAATATTTTCATAAATTTTTTCTCAATTTAAAAATAAACTCATCCCAAAATGCCATAACTGAGAAATGACACTATTCAAACGATAAAAGTGATAATAATTAATAAAAAATGTGACATTCATGACATGACATTACTATGACATATAAAGCTACGGGCCAAAAATTGTTTTAAGCTATTGTGTCATCTATTTGCATACAAACGGTTAGCCCTTGATTTGGGATTTGATGTAATTTAAAAATGTGTGTAGAAATGTCAATAGGCTTGTATCCACTATGAACAAATCTGATGCATTAGGTTGCATAACTATTAAGATGATCATTTAATTATGAAAAAACAAAGTTTTATAAAATAGTAACTTTTGATTATTTATATTTTTATAAAATAAAATTGCACAAAATAAGCCATAAGTCACGTGACAGCAAACACCAATTAAAAAGTGTTACGTCACGCCGTGCGAAACGTCAAAGTCAAAATGTCATTCCCAAGTGTCTTGTGGAAGTGCGAAAAGGTTAATTTTTGTTTACTGTCCGTAAATTTTACTACTATCAACCTTCCAGTGATTATATTATAGGAAAACTGTAAAGAATATTCTGAGCAACCATGGAACCTGGATATGTCAAAGCAAACAGCAATAATTAACTAGCCTGTAAGTAATCTCCATTGCATAATACTGCATAATATTGCAAAATACATCCTTGATTTTGATGAAAAAGAATGGGCATCATTCCTTCTCGCGAGTGTCAGCCACTTTTTACGTATCTGCTGATTAATTGGCACGTATATAAATAATTTTTTTGGTGTTTTTATACTTGTGCTTGTACACTGGGGCACTATGCAGTACTTGTAATACGATGAATCCATTTTTTATTAAAAATCTTCACAATACCGAATATTCCGATACTAAAACAGCTGTGTTTTGCACGGCGTGACGTCATTCAAGACGCCATGACAGTCATGAGCGTTTTTGATGACTAATGTCAAATATTTAATTAAATGCAAAATTATTCTTATAAATAAGCACTTTTTTTTCAAAAATAATAATTATTTTGTATAGAATAGGCATCAAGGTATATTAGTATCTAACTACTGAAATTTAGGCAACAAGCCTATTATGAACCCGATCATAAGTAGCCAGTAAAGCATCTCAAAAAAAAAAGAACCCGACCATAGACACTCGAGCGCATAGTACACCTCGTACGCACGGCAAAGGCACGGCAAATATCCTTCAGCCCACTATAACTATACGTCAAATATGAGAATTTAATTTCCTTTTTTTTCATATTTCTTTATTATTACGCAATAAGAAGATATTCCCGTTGTTAAAAACTGAATTATTGTCTATTGGTGACACATTTAAGTCATTTATTTAGAGCATGTATTCTAAAGTAGTTACTTGAATAAATATTACCTGGCTGTTGCTCGGCATTGTCACCATTATCTGGTAGAGAAGTTAATGGTATCCTGCGGTCCCCCTCGTGGAAGAAAAACTGACCGTTGACCTCACTTATCATGTAGAAGTATGGTAATCTGAATAAGTAAGTTTCTTTATTTACTAACAATCTCTTCAATCAAATTTAGTAACATGTTATTCAAAAGGTGAAAATATATAAACACTGGTATTAATTACTTACTCTGTTGTAGCATTAGCCGGCGACGGTTTAGGCAATATCTTCGGGAGCGCGGGCGGCGAGTTGGGGACTATCTTCACAGGTATTAAGTCTGTAAAAGTAGCGATTGCGTTCTAAATTGTGGACTTAAAATTATAAGTGGACTTATAATTCTAATTAAAGGACTCTCCTATCCAAGGCGTCCGAGTCCGTCTCAGTATGCCAAAAGAGTATACGAATAGAGTCGTCAATCAATCATTGAGGTGCTCAGCTTATTGCTAACAAGTAAAAGAGTATTAAAAGCGGCGAAAGAAATGTTTCTTCACCGATTTTTTGATGTCCTCAACCAATATACCCGAAAATACTCACATACCAAACATACTAGTGATTTGACTGCACAATCAACGGAGTACATTTGTCTATACTGAAATCACAGCTTGAAATCGTCCTTATACAACAGATGAGCAATGACTTCACCCTGTCTACGCTTCCTATCAACATAGAAACCTGAACCTGGAACCTTCAACAAAATGCTGTGTGGTTTCAGTACTAGACAGAGCCACAAGGGGCTCAAACTGTCAACCTGAAAAATACCGCTCGCTATTATATTTTGGCAAAAAGTAAACATGCGACCACAGAAGTAAAACAATTTGTCGTGTATTACTCGGGTTGACCTAAACTTAAATGCAAAAAAATTATCGATGACTTTTAATATTTTCATACAAACGTAATTTCTTTCTTTAGTCCTATAATTAATAATAAAGGATAAGAATGAGGATCGGATGATACATCGCATATTCGTATTTCGAACAAATACTCTTAAAAACTATGTTCGATAATATCCTACTCTAAGTTACTATCGTTTAAAATATTTCCACGGACGATCGAACGAACGATATTAAATTTGTCGTTTGTCATCGTTGGCATTTGAGGCTTTCTTATGTCAAAATTAAGAGCGTTCGTTAGATCGTTCGGTGGAATGCTTTAAACGATAGTAACTAAGAGTAAGATACGACACGACAAAGTCCACGATATATCGAATATCGTTTTTAAGAGTACGCCCCCAGGCTGCTTAAAAAAGCAGAGATAACTTATGTCCCCACAGCTTAAAACGAAGTACCTAACCTTGTTCTATTTCGGAACAAGACGATAATAAAATAAAAGTAATGAATTAGTTTAGTGCAGAAGTAGAGAATAGGAATTAGATTTCAAATTTATTTGAATATTTACTTTAAATGATTTCCATTTCGATCTGCAACATTTCAAACTGAAAGAAACAATGTTTAAGTGACATAATAATGAGCATGACTTGAAAATTTATTACAGTGATGAAAGCAAAAGTAGTATCAAAGAAAATAGTTATATATGCAACTGTTATATAATCAGGGGTATTGAAACACGAATGTGGGTTTATCACATGAGTGTTTTAATACCTAATTATAACAGTTGCATACAATACTTTATCTACAATCATGATGTGAATCCTCTATAAAAGATTCTAATTCAAGAAAAATCTAATTGCGAAGCATGTAAAATAAACAAACCTTAATAAGTAAAACAATTATTTATTGTAATAATTATTTACATTTTGGATGGTACAATTATTGAAATTCAATTGAACATTTGCACCTTCTTGAATGTTGGCAGATCTTGATGTACTTGGAACAAAACTTTTTTCAAAATATTTGCGATCTGGTGATGAAAATGTCATTGCATGAGAATGTTCTTTTTTTGAAATTCATAATACCATGCGTTTGGATGATATAATGATCATAATATCATTGAATGTTTTAATGTTGGCAATAAGCTAATTATAGAAGAACCAATAGGTTTATAGAGGCTATCTATAAAAGAACCTATAGGTTCATTTATAGAGGATTAATAACATGATAGTAGATAAAAATAATTAAAAGCTACAAATTGACAATACATACTACTTGGCGGTGGTAGTTTAGGAAGTAAAGGCAACAGTCGCTGAACGACCACTCTTCGGTCGGACAGCCGCGGCCGGCCACGGCGCCGCCGCGGGACGCCTTCCAAGCTCATCGGCTTGAACACCTGTGGAAACACATTGTCAACATGCCTATTGGATAATGTTGCATAAACAACTGCTGTACCTCGCCATGCAGAGCACATTCATGTTACACTAATGTGTGTATGTGCCCAGAGGTGTTAAGCATGTGAATATTCATGACTGTCGATTCGAATTCATTATGAATATTTATATATTGACGAAAATGTCAAAGCATTTTGTAATGTATTTAAAATCTTTAAAGTTTATAAATTGGTGGGTCAGATTTATTAAATTACTAGCGGATCCGACAGACTTCGTCCTGTCAAAAAGATTTGTACAGTGGCAGTTTTTTGTTCCTAATTATTTTATCGATAATGTCGCATAGCCAACCAAATCACAAAAAAAGTCTAAATGACCTATTACATTTTGTGGCTATTCAATTTTGGAACGTGACATTAAATCCTCCAACGATGTATTCTGTGCTCCAACGCACGCACGCACACTGTTTTGATAGATATGATTGAATTTCAACTATATGTAGCGTTAATAAAGCGCAAATTGACTCTTTGATGTTAGGAACACACCTTCATTGCTTAGACAACAGTGAGTGCTTGCAATATGAACTTTATACAATAACAATAAAGCTCAATTCGACTGTACGTTTTAGTTAGAAAACGTTTGCATGGGAAAATAAAAGGGCTGTTTTTAGGGTATTTCCAATAATTATTCGAATTTTCCTCATTGTAAAAACCCTCCTTGAACTTCAACGAACATTAACAAAAAAGAATTGGCCAAATTGGTCCAGGCGTTGTTGAGTTATGAGCTTAACAACACATTTTGCGATTCATTTTTATATATAAGAAGAAGATATGAATATAATAACACCAAGAGACAAGAGATACAACACTACCGAATGTAGTACGTAAGTCAGTAGAATATTGTAAACATAAAGGAACTAGTTTCACGATATTAATAAAACTCAGGTCTCATATTACAATTTAAATTATTCGTCACGACGATTCAACAAGAACTGACTGCTGTTGCTCCCTTCCTCTACAGCAAATGTAACGAATGGTGTTACCAGGTTTTTGTATTATAAAATTAACTAAGGTAATGGTATATTAAAGTAGTAATATTAGGTAATTAAAAAAAATCATAACACTAGGAAGGAAAATGCTTATAACATTTACTTCTCTCTTAACGATCCCTCACAGACCTGCATCCCCAAATAAAATTGAAAGGTTAAAAAAAATCGACACAATAATCCAAAATGTTCTTGATTCTTTATCAATGAAACAATTCTTCATAAGATCATTGATATTGATAACTTAATATGTATACATTTGTATCCACAAAACATTAGCATGAGATACGGCGAAAACGGATCGGACCCAAAAATTCTTAATATCATTATCATACACTTTCACGGACCTATTTATTGACGGACTGACGATCGTCGTACTACAATGCATAACCTGCTTTTTTTGTTCATTTGTCTCTCCAGACAACCCTGATCCCGTGGCATCCCCAGTGAAACGCCACTGATATCATAGAGTTAGAGTGATAGAGTTAGAGTTATCACTGTGAATACTCAAAATATAAAGGATAAATTTCAAGATTGCAATAGGGAAGATGCAATATTTTTATTTTTGTGCTCATTTTAAAGAACTCCACGTAGAGTAGAACACAAGTATATTAAAAAATGAAAAGACTGTATATTACTGAAAAAAATGCGGTTTAAAATTGTCAATTTAAATTTTCGCGCGAAAACGGACCTGTAGTTCGTATGACGTCACTCCTGTCTGCCATTGGCACTGGCTCACTGATTGTACTGCGCGTATCATTGCCGACTTTAGTTGTTTTTCATTTATCTCGACTTTCAAGGTATTATTTTGTAAAAATTTACAATGGACTATCCATCAACATCAGGTGATCATAACTATGCCATTGATACTCCGAAAAAAAACCGTGTGGACGTGTATTGAATGTGTCCATCTACTTCAAATAAGTTTCAAAATAAATTGTTTTTGATTGGACCTTCTGACCCAAAACTGAGAAAAATGTGGTTTCAAGCGGCGAAGAGAAATAACATTTATTCCCCAAAGACTATCATTCGATGCTGTGAAGACGACATTGACGTAAGTCGGCGGATATATTTATTGTAAACTTAGTTAATCTGCTAGTACACAAAGGAAACAGTTACCTACCTAACACTTCAATGACAAAACACCCAAACATTTCAATGTCATTTGTTTAGTCCCTTTCATTTCTACACTTGAAAACTCTGCACTTTCGATAAAAAAATGTCACTACCATGTCAACATTAACTTATGGCAGAGCCCTAGAATCTGCTTTGGCAAACCAAACTTCTATTTTCATTCAAAAAACTTAATTAATTTTGGTTTAATTGTTCACTTTTACTACAACTTATAACCTCAAATAAGTTGTCATAACAGGAGTGACGTCACGCAACGCTGATTGGTGTTTTAAATCCGTTCCGTTTCACGTTACTTTTGATTCGTAATTATTGTTAAAAATCAACATTATTTTAAATATAAACCTTGCAGTGGCCCTACTTTTATATTTTTTTAGCATTTTAATAACAAAATTTTCATAAATATTATAATTGCATGTTCCCCATTATATCACAAGAGATAAACGCTTTATCACGTGTTGATTTTCATGATGCGGAGGCTGCAAGGTAATCACTGAAGCTAAATCAAGAGTTTATTTCATATCGTAAAGGTATAAAAAATGCTTAGTACATACCTGAGGATCAGGACGGGGAGCAATGGGGGTCGGATGACGAAATTCCGTTGGCTGAGGCTGAGATGGCTCCTCCTGCAACGACTGTTTTACCTGCATCGGAATTGAATATTACTTAAGTATTGATATTAATACCAACCAAAAATTGCAAGTCCTTAGAAACACTTTAGTATAGTACGTTGTAACATTATAATTATATATTGAACTGATTTAATGTTAACTATCTTAATATATAACTAACCTATTACAATATAAAATAATAAAAAAAAATTAAAAATGTGAAATGACTTTATAAATTAACAGTAAAAGTTTTAGTGTAAAAGTTTATAATTTTTTTCTTTTTAACGCATTTAAATAAAAGCTTGTTTTAAAAGATTTTTTTACCTTAATTTTATTTTATACTGTTTTCACCTGATAAGTTCCCAAGTCTGTTCATCTAGTTATTCTTGGCAAGCCGTTTTATTTGATACCCATATTGTAGGAATTAATAAAATAAAATTATCCGCCATTTTAGGTGTTTTGCCATATTGGATTAAGAGTGACGTCACATTATTTTTCTATTTATTCTTGGCAAGCCCTTTTTTTATTCGATACCCATATTGTAGGAATGCATAAAAATAATTGGTCCGCCATGTTGGATTTAGAATGGCGTTAATCACGCATTGTCATCCAGACTAAACATGTATACAAAATTTCAGCTCAATCAGTTGAGGGCAAGTGTGCTTTAAAATTGAGTTGTAAGATTCCACCCGAACATTCAAACATAATATACATTGCAAGTTAAATAAAAGCTTGTAATGTAAGAGCAAAATATGTACTTGTGAATCGGAACGTGGCGCTATAGGAATGGGATGCCGAAACATTGCTGATGATGGCGCTTGAACCACAACAGTTTCTTCTTGCACTTGCTGCTTTTGCTGAAAAATTTGAAAATAATTTAAAATACATTAATTGTACTATATTTGATGATATAAATTTGAATCACACGTGAATAGCTTACAGTATAAGAACGTACACACACAATGAAACGTTACACATGTCATATATGAACAGTTAAAACCTGATAAAAATGTGAGGATGAAGGATGGAAATATATGGAGAAAGGCAAAATTTCTTAAAAAGGCTGAAGAGAATAGGTCATGGTAGGTGCAAGTTAATAATGGTGGTATATATCGTCGAAATAGAGCTCATATTTGAAATGCAAGTGATCGCAGCAGTCTCGGTTTCGACGACCATAATTTTCACTCGATACAATCTTCACAAAGTGATGTTAATAGAAGGATTAATACGCCTCATTATATAACACGAAGTGGTAGAGTAGTTTGACCACCAGCCCGATTTTCACAGTAATTTTGTACGAGTATTCTGCTGGCATTCTATGATTTGTTATAAGAGTTTATTTGTTAAGTTTATGTAAAATAAGTTAATATTTATTTGAAACAGAAGTGTTTTATATGTTGTGGTGGGTAATGTTATTAGTTAGTAATGAGTTTATGTGTTATAAAATTTTTTCATATTTTCAGAGGAGAGAGATGTCATATATCGCACTAATAATACAATAGTGTATCAACTCAAAATCGATCATTTTTCAGAATCAACAAAAAACTTATTACTCACTTCATGTAATAGTTGCAAATTGAATAACTGTCACATAAGTTTTTTAATTTATCCTTATTCTGTTTTTGCACTAATCGAACGGCGGTCTTGATCACGCGTGAGGAATCAAATTTTGCGTGTGTTTATAGTCTTATGTCAAGTACGACGTTTTGAGTTGATACACTATTGGTATTATTAGTGCGATATGTTACTTAGATATGCAACCTCTGTACGCAATTTAGATGTAAGACTGAATTTTAACAAAAAAGTAAGAAATGACACTTGTTGTCACACAGTACAAAATGATGGTTTTATTTTACATAAAAATATCTACAATAAAATACTACAACACATATTTACGAATTGTTGAATATACAAATCATAAAATGATAAAATGGCGAAAGGTGAACAAGACATTTAAATGAATACATACAACGGGCACCTGGGTTTTCTTTTGCGAGCACACGTGTCCGCAGCTGCAGCGGCCAGTTGGGGACGTGGACGTGCTGGTATTTACGTTCGTGTTGCCCACCAATATCAGCAACCGTTTTAGCCTGCGGGTATACAAACTCATAATAAGAGAAAAATCTTAAATAGACATCTTTAAAAATCTTTTTTTATAAACTAGTTCTTTATTGATAAACAAGTAGTCTGCCCTCATGATGGTATGTGGTTACAGTCGGAAATAGTATATCTGGATCACGTGTAATTTGCTTCATGTTTACAATCCTCACGAGAACTCAGTAATTTCACTACCATATCTTATTTTACAAACACAAATACAGCAATGCGACCACTGCTGTTTTTCGACAGTATTAGGCCTAACCAAAGTACTCAAGCAGACGATCCTTGGACAGAATCATTGGTAAAAATGTGTCAATAAAGTTCTTAACCATAACTTAAATTTAGATTGTCTGACTTTTCTCGCTATCATGTCTTAAAATGAACACAGACAAGACGAAAATTATGTCGAATTTCCATATGATCATCTTCAAGGATTAAATTTGATGATTCTGAGTATTAGGTATTTTACCCCATTTGTTACACTTCTGATTTGAGGAACATCATTTACAAAGAAACTTGGGGACAATGAACCCGACACAACCTTTGAACAGATTTTGGCCCTCCTGAAAATAGAGCAGGTTGTCGGATTTCAGGACGTATCCTCAACCTCTCTTCGGATTTCAGATAGTCCCAGAATACTCCAGCGAATCCTGTCCAATACTTTCTCCAGTTCCAACAGGTACTGCTCAGCCCGCAGTGACTACGTACTTTATAAGTTGCCAGGACCAAGGTAGCTCAACCGTAGGTGTTCGCCACCCGGGAATTCTTAGCTGACATCTAACCGTGCCAAAATCCGCCGCCGTCGATTGCCTGTACCGTACTTGGGGCCTTTCCTATATCTATCATCGCACCGCTCGCCATCGACAAGGAGTTAATGCTCACAAACTGGAACCGATATGATCCTGTACAGTGCGGTTCTAGAGAATTTTCCTACCGCGTACACTTCGATTGCTTTTCCCGGAGGGCTACGGTGTGGTGTTTATCAAAAGGGGAGCAAATAGGTTTTTAAATGGTCGGCAACGGGAGAGTTACACCCCCGGTGTTGCAAATGTCCATAGGCTACGGTAATCGCTTACCACCGCTTACCATCAGGCGGGTCGTAGGCCTGATTGCCACCATCGTGGTATATAAAAAATTACATTTCTATAGGGCCGTTTCTCACCGCACTGGGCCATTGCGGGTTGGTGTGTAGAATTGGTATAATTTTATTAAGAACATTTTATAATTTCCCTATTTGAAATTACCTTTCCCTTGCTTGACACTGTCCATTCTGATACATTGAATTGGGTGATGGCGGATTGGAATTTGGTCGGTTAACTAGTTTGCTCACTAATTTGAGCACTCCACTGCTGGCTGAAGACTTGTGATCCGGTGATGCAATTTGCTCACCTGAAATATAAAAGGATAATACAAATACCAATAATAACATTCTTGAATATTTCCAAAAACATCTATATAATTCACTTAAAACTAATCCTGTTTCTCAATACCATCCCTGCAAAAAAATAGACAAGGCTCTGTCGCTACTGGTCAACCAATACGAAACCAGTGTGACGAGAATCGGTCCTAACTTCATCCTTTTATATGTCAATAAGTACTTAATTACATCTTGGTACATCCAGTCATATTTTGTCAAATTAGAATAGATAAATCCATCAAATGCTAAATTAATAACGGGTAAATCTTATCAAATTTGTATTTAATAAATAGATGTATTATTATGATTGCTATTAATGAATTTGACGAAAACAAAAAATATATATTATTATTTTTTATATTGATTACCACTTTTTTTTAGATAAAAGAAAATCTATATTTTAATATGTGCCTATTACTTTAAAATATAGAACATAATTTTAAATGTGTTAGGTAAGGAAGTAAAAATAGAATAAAGAAGTAAAAATGCAAAATGTAACAATACAATTAAGGGATTATGGTATGGAATAAGAGTTCGCAATGTAATTAATGATAAAATAAATTAACATCTTGGGCGATAGCTACATCCAGCTGCGAGCGTGTGTATCTCTTACGTATTATAATAATCAACTTAGGTGATTCATAACTAAGAATCTAGGTGATTCCACTAATATATTTTTATGTGAGAAGTCAGTAAATTAAACAGAACATGAAGCAGAACTCACTTTTTCTCTCATCTCCAGACATTCCGTCATTGCTATCCTGGCTAAAGGCGTTTTTCGGAGAGAATATGTCTGTGTCACTCTCTCTCGCTCTGTCGCCATCCTCTGTCAAACTTTCCGTCGCTTTATCCGGTGTCTTCTCCACCTTCCGAACCTCTGAACATTTATCTTTCTCTGTTTGTGTCTCTGGCTTGTTAGATTTCAATGCTGGGGGTTGCGGCAGGGGCAATGATGGTTCCGCCCACCAGTAATCCAGCTCCAACTTGGATCGCGAGCCAAACTAATCAAATAAGATTAATGATAATCAAAAAGGTAGTTTAAGTGCAGTTGTTTAGTGATTATAAAAGAGCAAGTACGTGTCGGACTCGCACACTTCCGGACAAACTTTTATTAAGTAATGAACTGCAAATAACATACTTAGTGCAAAAATATGTGATCAACTACAAATTTACGGCTTTCGGGTTTTATTCTTAACATGTAATACATATATCGCTTCATGCCAAATTTCATGATTGTAAGACAACGGGAAGTAACTCATAAGTTTTGATTCCTTTTTGAGTCAAAACATACCACATTGTTGGAACGTAAAACACCTATTATTTTGATTGTGTCGGCATTGAACTATTTTTATATACTACGGCAAGAAATTGCTAACTTAATAATATTTATTTATTTATTTATTTGACACACAAAACAGAATACAATCGATTATTGATACATTTTTTTTTAAATATAATATTATAGACCAGATTGTATTCCTAGGTATGTGTGTACAACATGAACGACACATAACTAGAGTAGTACACATATATGGTATTAGATATGAGTTGCAACTTGATACGATGCGTTCCTTAACAAAGAGAGCTTCACAGATGTAATAGATATAGAGCAGTGGTTCCCAACGGGGGCGATACCGCCACCCAGTGGGCGCTGCAGACTTTTTGGGGGGCGGTAGCGGATTCAGAAGCAAATGATAAGCAGTCAAGAAAGAGGAATGGTAAAATAAAAATGACTTAATAAGGATTAATAAGCAGATTAATAATAATACTAATAATTATAATAATTTCTTTTAGTTCAGAATAGAAGTATATGACTTGTCCTCGCACGTTGATAAGCGAACGCGCGATGTTCATACAAAAAACATGTTACGACATATTCGCACATAGACAAGTTGAATCATGTACGAAATGAAACGTATAAAAGCAACAGCTCTAAGAATGTTTTGTTAGTTGTATGTGCCTGGCCATTGATTTTTCTTTATTAATTTTGTATTTGTTATTGTATTGCATTTCTTATTTCTATTGTAATTGTATTTCTTATTGATTCCTCTAAATAAAATAAAATTTAGACATTAATTGAAGTTAAAGCTAAATACAGATCAATTGGGAGGATACAGATGATATTCAAATAAAACTAACTACTTTGGACTAACCAGTGACTGGGGGGAGGGGGGCGGTGAAATTTCCAGAAAAGGTTGGGAACCACTGATATAGAGCATATTTAGAGTACACATGAAGTACATTTATTTGAAATAGAGTGAAGATAGTCGGATGTAGTTTACGCAACGAAAAGATTCTCTATTCGCAGAGTCGAGCTTGACAAATAGCACTTATTTGTTTTAAGAAAGGTACAAATACAGAATGACATTAATGTCTCAAGCAACCCACAAGCATATACATTGGAAATTAAAACTAAGAGAATTCTATAATACCAAAATTGTAACTATTTATACTATAATTATAATCCTTTTCACTGTTAGATATATGGACTGACATATGATTTGTGTAGTTGTGTTACTAAAGAGAGAATAAAATTAGCAACAGTAATTGTTAACATTAAAAAAATTCAACAAATTGTTCTATTACGACAGATACGACGAACAACAAGACCACTAAAATTCTAAAATTTCTACACAGTCGTGAATAATACTTGCCATTAGATACAAATCACCGACAGTCAAGTCACCGGCGTCAGACGCACTCCAGCCTTTCTTGATCTGCCTGATGGCCAACTCCACGTCTATGTCCGATTTTGGCTCTTCTTCCACCTTCTGATCTTCACTTTTTTGCTCTTCGTTCTTTTGTTCTTCGCATTTCTCTTCATGCTCCTTCTCTAAAACTAATGTATAGATACTACCACCTCGTTTCTTAGGTCGGACCCGGAATTTCACCTGTAAATTATTGACAAAAAACGTTGGTACTTTAGACAGTATAAATGTCAATTAAACATACAACCGGAGGTAATTTTTTGTTTTTGAATGGAAGGTTACCTACTAACATCAGATGGTGTATGTTGATAAATCTAAAGATAGTAGTGATCTATACATGTATTACACATTGATAAATGAATTGATTATACTAACCGCTAAACATTTTTGGAACGCTAAATAATATCACTATTGTTGGCGACAAATATAATATAATTTCTATTTACTGTATCGCACCAAATATAAGATATACGTACACTTCCTATGTTCATATAGCGGAACTTTTTAAATAAATTTAGTTTATGACACGATTAATAAAGTTTTTCTCCATAGGTTTCCGTTGTTCAATATTAGACAACAATTATGAACCTGTATTGTTCGGTGACATATGTGAATTTTTAAAGTCTACAAAATTATAAATACAGTTTTCTTTTTATTATTTTCCGATCCACCTTTACGAAAGTCTATTAAATGTAGAAAGCAATATTCTCTTTCAATCACAACACGTAAGCAATAAACATAAGCTATGCGATTAACAAACAAAAACAACACTTGCACATGTGTGCCCGAGAGTTTGCCTTATGATAATATCGTTAGCTTGATAGGTAATAAGGTAAAATAAACCTAGACAATCAAATTTCAGAGCAATATAATCTATTAAATTCGAATAACATTGGTTTAGCAATTATCCAAATTGCACCTGTTAAATGTTTTTATCATTGTTTAAGATTTTAGGATTGGTCTTCCTGGCACTTAATTCATAGTAAGCTAGCTGCAGAATCAACTTTCCCGAATGTTACCTAATTAATACAATTGAGTCTTACGATGCGTCAAGGGTACTCCATGATACATGCTGGCTGTAGATCTAACATAGAACTGCCTCCCGTAATCTCCAAATCAAAGATATTTCTCAACAGTACTTGCTAGCTCTTTAAAAAAAGTGCAAGACCTCTAGACAGACCTGCCTTATAAAAATATACTTTTCGTTTTTGTATTTGTATTGACATTTAACTGACGCTCGGTCGTTAAAAGACACCATCGTGATATAATAAATATACCTGCGTATATATAAATTCATAGCTGTAATCGATCATCCGTACTGGACTAGCGTTATTGACTAAGGTCTAAACGCCTTAACATAGTTAGGGTCGGCTCGTCCCTTGTGGTGATGACGGATATGAGTTATGAAGATGATATAATTCAGTATTAGTACTAAACATTTCATACTCACTTTCAAATTCCTAAACTTTCTCTGTTTCCGACTTTTCTCATTTTTCCCATGGTCACTTTCATTGTCTGTGTCACTTTTATTGTACTTGTCATCGTCTTCCATCTCGGAGAAACTATCTTTTTCGCGTTCCAACATGTCCTTATCACGTTCCGACATATCCTTTTCGCGTTCTAGTATATCCTTATCCTCTTTTCTCTCTGATACTTCCTTTTCTTTTGTCATTATATCTTTATCCTGAACTTCCCTATCAATTTCTTCTTCAGCTATTTCATCATTTTTTAGGTCCTTTTCGTCTTCAGTATTAGGTTTTTCTTCATCATCTTGCACGTTTTTATAGGTAGCCATAAGTTCTATCCCGTCTATAGCTGTCTCATCTATGATCATCAACTTATTGTCAACTTCGTCAGATTTAATTTTCTTTGGTTCCACTTCTCTATCCTTGTCGGTTGTGCTGTCTTTTCTCTGGCGCTTTGGGTTACGTATTTTAGCTGCAAAATTAATATGAGAATATATATATAGTATTAAAGATTCTGACTATGTAATAACATGGCGAGTGATAGAGGAGAGTAGAAAAGGAAAACATGTTGCGCCGACCCCAAAAAAAAGAGAACAGCGCAAGAGAAAGAAAAAAGAAGAAGACTATGTAATAACATGGGTTGTGAAAACTCTGCTAATAATAAATGCAAAATGTTTCGCATTATGATTACACCGTGATGAGAAGCAAAATATCGTATAACACCATAACAACGAGCCGACACTGAAGGTGATGAAATCTCTGTGGCCGATATGTGATTTAATATGGAATGTATCAAGGAGGGCATAAAACTGAATAAAATCGAAGAGTCCAATGTATTCGCAAGAGATCTGTCTGCTGAAAACAAAACAAAAATCTGAAAACAGAGGACAGTAGAATCATTAGATCTTGCCCGAGAGTCTGGCTTAAAGCCAAATAAAGGCCTTTTTTGGGTTTTTTACGAGGTGGAATGCAGTTGATTTTGCTAATTAACAGGCGTAGGTGGGACTCTCCTGGCGGATGACCGGGCATACCCACAAAACCACCTCCATGTCCTATTTGTTCATAGTTAAGGTCATTAAGGGACTAGGAAACCTAATTACTCCAGACGATCCTATACCGGACGTATATCCGTATATACTCGTACTATGCGACGTTTAAAAACTGACCTACGTTGCATTTACGTAATTAATGTTTCATTACATTATTAGTGAATGAAACATCATACATAAAGTATGGGACGAAAAGACATAAAAGGTGATCGAGACAAACTTAGGAAAGACGTCTTGATTCTCTCGCTATTATTAGACAAATTGTGTTTATTGTATTGTTATAAAATTTCAAGACAAAAAACGTTCTCCGTGCGTATCTATGGCGTACTGCAATTTGGCGACAATACAAGATACGTAATTCTACGAAAACGACTAGGTAATGGATGTTTAATATGAACATAATATATGTAGGGAGACGTTTATGAATGTGTAAGTACTTACATCCACCGTCCTGATCTCGGGTTTGTATGCACATTCTCTCCAAATACGATGAGAAACAAATTTTTTGACTGGATAGTTGTTCACTCGGTGTTAGCACTGGCAGATGAATATCAGCGGTAGACCGTGGGCCGACAAACAGTGCTAGTTTTTTTGACTGCTTTTGCTCTGAATTAAATAAAAATGGAAGAAGTTTAATACTATAAACAAATATACATCTGTGTCATTCAAAAGCAGTTTCCAAAATCTTTTACAACTGAGTTTTAATAATTATTAGATCTCAGTGATGGCTTACAAATATTCAATATGACATATGTACCAGTAACGATTATTCTATCTGGTTCTAGCTGCAAATGGCCCTCAAGATCTTCTCTATCTTCTTCTTTATCAATCTTGTCGTCTCTATACGGAAGCCTGATTTCTTGACCCTGTTCCTCGTCTTTAAGGTCTTCGACAGATTTATCGACAGGATTCTCTACCAGCTCCGCTTTGTAATATGTCTGTGCATTGGTTAAGATACATTTTAAACGGCAACGGTGGTAGTATCCAATGAAGTATTACTTGAAGCATACTATGTTTTAACTACAATCGATAAAAAATGTTTGACATGTTAATTGATTTATGTGTAAGTACATAGAAACTACATTGAAAGATAAGTGATCTGGTGCAGTGCTAAAGTGTATAACATAATACATGCTTCTACCCCTTTGTTCTTCGATCTCTTCAGTATCTGTAGAACCTACAACGAGATAGTGCGTAATAGTGACATTAATATATTTGTAGGGTTGTAGATATACAGATCAATATCCGTTTTAAAATAGAAGTGCAAAATCTACCGATTTTGCACTTCTAAAGATATACCTATCTAATGAATTACTTCCATAACAAATAATAGTTCTATGGGTTCGGAAACCCTGATCATATCCATAGGGATATGGTCAGGCTTTCTATACCATATCATATGGTTCTAACAGTTTCATTAAATTTCTTGAGCACACAGACGGGGGGGTATTGTATCTCTTTTTATATAAAAAAGAAGCATGCAAATAAACCTTTGGAGCTTTGAATCTCATTGTATACATAGTACGCTGGGTAGGTGTTATGCGGAAAGAATAATTAATATAATCTCAGGGCCATAACTATGAGTTTTAAAATGTTTTGCGTTAAAAATAAAATAAACTAAATTCCGTGAATGTAAAGAATAGTTCACACACACTAAGAGCTCAAATATATTAGGTTAGGGAAAATGTTCTTTGCATTTCAGATGATAATTCAAATAAAATTTGTATTTCGACATTTATTTACTTTTAAATATATACATATGTTCCATTATTGCAATCTTGTAAAGAGTGGCATCCCCTTGTTATAGAAATGTTAGAGATAGTTTTAATAAAAAAAAATGCAACAAGTCTTTAACAACGCTTTGATTTTATTACATTCTAATAAAGAATCAAATATGATCATTATGTTTCTTTTAATGAGCTCATGTAGTATTCCAATATCGAGCAATCACTTTACCCAGCACTGGGTATACTGATGGTCAAAACTGTTTCGCGGTCAATTTCCAGTACTTCCATCTACGTCATAACAACAGATACAATTTGATGCACATTTTTCTAAATGCAACTAAAGCAAGGACAATTTTTACATCAAAATTCTTTAATTGAACATACTGATGCTATATTAGGTCCATAAACGTCACAAATTTTTATCGCAGCTTTGGTAGATTTTTCTTTTTATGTAATAAAGTATTATGTAATTGTCTAATCTTCATTTTGACATATATTTTGATATATGACATGAATATAAAAAAAATATAGCTGAAAAAAAGTTTCGACTGTATGGTCTTTTTTGTATTTCATTCCGCAAATTATGGTTTTATTTTGATGTGAAAATATTGATTGAATTTGATTTGAAAATATAAAAAAAAACACCATTGAAATATTCTTTATAATTAATTAGGGACATTTTAAGACATACCAAACTATTAAATTAAAAATTGCTTTTAAAAAAGATGTGTACAAAATTAAACAGTTAAAGAAATTTCATTACAAATTCATACATACTGTATGCAAAGACTTTTCCCCTAACCTATTATACAATCGTAATGGTATTTACTACGCCACTAAAATGTATATTAAAATAATTGTTGATACTGGTTCCACCACTCAGTGCGCATAAAGGTCACTGCCCGATCGCATAATATTAAACTCGAAAACATTGATATTATAAATAGTAGATTAAAGACAATAATGTCGTATTATGAAATGTAAAAAAATAAAAAGTGGTTGAAAAATCGATGTTAGACTACGAGTCACGATTACAGAGAAATAGACACATATAGAGTAAGAAAACGTAAAAAAATATTAATAATATAATTTTTGTGTTGCAATAATATTTGTGATATTAACAGGAGCAATAGAGCATCGCTATGAGCAGTGGTAATACTTAAACATTCTTTTCAATGCAAATTTCAATGACAATAGGATTCGCTACAAAGATGCTCTTCATACAAACAATAATATAATTCGATAAAAATGTATACCTATTATAAACAAAATAAAAAACAAAACGATGAGGTTTGTTGTATATATTTAGAAATAGTCTTCGTTTTGGATAAACTGTTGACTGGCCTTCCAGTTATTAGATCCAGGGTCGCCATTTGCCATGTGCCAATGTGATTTTGATTTTTTCTAATTTCACACGTACATTTACCTGACGCTCACACGGTGAAGGAAAACATCGTTAGACAACTTGCATACACCTATACGAGATTTCTATTTACCCTTCATAAACAATATCTAAACCGAACAATTCGAAAACAGATTTTAAAACGGTTTAAATCATTACCAAGACTTCATAGTGAGTGAACAGTAATACCATTGTTTCCGTATATTGTTCCGTACCATTTTACCGTGGGAGAGCCATGCTTCGGCACGAATTGAGCCGGCTCGACCGGAGTGATACCACGGCCTCACAGAAAACCGGCGTAAAATAGCGCTTGCGCTGTGTTTCGCCGAGTGAGTGAGGGTACCGGAGGCCCAACCCCCCTTATTCCCCTCTATTCCCCTTATTCCCCCTATTCCCTTTTAAGAGGCCGGCAACGCATCTGTGACTCCTCTGGTGTTGCGGGTGTCCATGGGCAACGGTTATAGCTTACCATCAGGTGATCCGTTTGCTCGTTTGCTGCCCTATGCTATAAAAAAAAAAAAAACAAGGTTTTGATACAGTTTGCTTACGATTACGTACACGTACAAGCAGACCTTAACTTAATGTTCAAAAACATACTATTGATCGGTCACAGTAAGAAAATCTAATTAAATCTATAAAATTCATATAGTATTCGTCGTAGTGGTTATTTACGATCACACTACTAAACTGACAAACAAACATTCAACTTACGTCATGTCAAGCACAGAGCGTAAGGCTATTTAAAAGTTTTTACTAGGTTATTTAGATCAAGTATTCACAATGTATTGTCACACTCACAAAGCAAGATCAAAAAAATCTTTATTCAACATAGGCCTTTACAATCGATTATTGACGTCAAACAAATATACAATTTAAGGACACAAAGAGTTTAAGAGCTACATGACCTTGTACACAGTAACGTACAAGGAAAAAAAGCTACACCAGTTCGGAAATTGGGTGAACATTCTACAGAAGAACAGACGAGAGATTAAGAAAATAAGAATACTTCGTGTCGAAAAAAGTTGATGAACGAAATTGTCAAAATACAGTGGTCGTTTCAATAGACTTATTATCTCATATTAAAAAATTACTCGTATATATATATTGATTAACATTAATGTACGGAAGTGAAAGTTGGGTATGGGAGAAACGACATGAAAGCAGAATAAATGCAGTAGAAATGAGCGCTTTGCGGAGTATGGCAGGAGTAAAACTGAGTGACAGATTGTATAATGAAGTGATTAGAAAGAAATGTGGTTTGAAAGAGGATATCGTGACAAGAATAGAGAAAGGGATGCTTGGGTGGTTTGGGCATGTGGAACGGATGGATGAAAGTAGACTGACCAAAATGATTTATGAAGCTGGAGTGAGTGGAGACACGGGACGAGGAAGACCTAGGCGAACATATTTCGAACAAATCGAAAGTGTCCTCAAAAAAGGCCAGGTCAGAAGTACCCGCAATCGTCGAGCATGTATGAGGAATGTTATGAAAGTAGATGAAGCGAAAGAGATATGTAAGGACCGTAGCAAGTGGAAGGACGTAATCTCTGCCTACCCCCGTGGGAAAAAGGGGTGAGTGTATGTATGTACATAATGTATGTATGTATATATTGATTCCTCTCTCACACTTGCTATTCTTTACGCAACATTCAACAAGCACACACGCACTAATGTAATTTTGGCCGTCAATTTATTTAATGAATCAGGATGTAAACAATGCTACGCAGAAAGTTGGGCGGTAAATGGTAAGGAGCAAATGGCAGTTACAGCTCGCCTTCTATGATAGCCTCAAAATGTGGACGTGCGTGGCTCGCTAAAGTTACCTAAACACACAAGTATCCCTTTACCTGAGCATTACCTTTATGTCCACAGTAATCATCCACGAGAAACCAAACCGGGGCTAACCGGACTATCACTAAGTTCGAAATCGAACTACTTTCACCACTCCCACCTCCACCGGAATCATCGATAGAGACGACGCACAACAACATTCCATGTAACAAAGGTATAAACGGTGTAATTTGAAAAGGATACATGTTTAGACCACCTGGCATTGAGTGCTCTGATTAGCGCCTTTAGTCGTGTTCGTAGTGGTAAGGCGACTACTGCGCGCGGATTGTGAGCCGCCGCTTGTACGCGCGTCCACGCATGTACGTCCCGCGCGCGAAGCGAGACGCTTGCACGAGAACACACACGAGTTCCACAAGCGCGTTCTAACCGCACAAACAATAACGTTGAATTCTTTTAGGTTTATAAAAGAATTAATAAAAGTAAATCTTTTTTAACAATAAAATCAAACCCAAAACATTTGGATAAAGTTGCTCCTAGATGGTTAATTATTTTCTGAACCTATAATTAGAATATATACATTGTTCAACAAACTTCTTCAGTTACTTTATTACCTTTACAACAAAATTTATAATCATAATAACTATTCACTACCACGTCTATTTGTAATATATCTATACTAGATTTTTCCTTATTCGCCATTTCTTTAATCCTATGTACATACCTGTAATTTGGTTTAGTTTACGCAGCGCGCGGCAAGCGGGCGTGCGTACGCGCATGTTGCGTCCGCGTGCACGCACTACCATACTTCCTCCGCGCACCATCTCGCCAAGTCTCGCACAGGTCTTTTCGCTTACGGACGCTAATTTTTTGCGTAGCTCACCGTAATTTATCAAGGCGTATAACTCTTGGGCCACTTTCTTCACGTCTAGCAATAATATAAAATGTGCTATATTATTATTAAATACAGTTACCAAAAAGAAATGTGTCTAGTAGATAACATTACAATTCAAGTTTCAGTTTATTAGCTTTGAATATTACATAAAACAATGGCTAGTCAATGGCTAACTTTGGCGGCACTTTCGAATCCACCAAAAACACTGTTATTAGCAAAGTAACTAAATATCGTTTGTATATAAAACCGCCGCAGTACTATAGTAAGCATTTAGTTCATGTACAATCAGCAACACGACATGCTTTTTACACTACGAAAACCGCAGCTATTACAAGCGACACGAGAACTATCTTAAAATAAACATGCTTGATGTGTTGCTGTGTGTACAACGTGTGTATACCGTAGGGAAATCACAATATTTTTTTTAATTCCCCTGAGGAAAATGCATTAAGTTGCATACCCCAGCTGTGGCGAGCCGGCGGTTATGTGGGGCTCTCCTCCCCAGAAGGGAGAGGCCTACCCACTAAAAACCTCAGGGATGGCCTTCCTCAGGCATGTAGGGAGCCCCCGGGAACGCCAAGCCACTTCCGGGAACCCCCAGCCTCCGCTCCCCCGCCGATACAGGGGAGCCCTCCTCGGGGGAGACTACAACACTTCCCCCGATCTCCACCACCGACGACGCCCCCGGCCACGGAAGGGGCGTGGTCCTTCCCGGGTCGCCGCAACCGCGGGTGCGATTTTCTCGCGCCCGCCGGCGACCCGCGGCAGCGCCGCAGCTGTGCTGCCCAGCCCGGCGCCGCCTCCTTCGAGCGGGATCGGCCATCTCCCGACCCCGCTCGGCGGCCTCCTTCTAGAGCATCACTGCTTCACAGAAGGAGGCCACAGCCCTCCAACCTCCCTCGTCCGCCAGCATTGCCGAGTATGCCGGTGAGTATCTGAGTCAATCGGTAGAGGTGACCTCCTCCTTCCCGTGGAACCAAGCTTCGAGGTGCGGGTGTACGGCACCGACGGCCCGCTGGCGCGCGCAGATCCGTAATTCGAGTTGCGCACGCCAGACCGCCACAATCCGTCGGTACCACTCCCGCTTAGGCACTTCGTGCGCGGGTTCCAGGGCGCTCTCCCCATCACTCCCCTGGTCGACATGCCGCGACGCATACGTCGCCGCGTACATGTCGGCCAGGATGTCGAATGGGGGGGGAGCGTCCCTGAACCGTCGCCGCCTCGTACGAGATGGTACGGTAGCCTCGTACGATCCGTATGGCCATTATCTGCTGCAGGCTCCGTAGCAGAACTCTGCAGTGGGGACCTCGCGCAGTCTCGCGACCACACGAGAGCCCCATACATAGCCACGGATTGCACGACGCCCTCGTACAGGCGGCGAACCCCATCCCTCGGTCCCCCGAGATTGGGCAGCAGACGATGCAATGCGCCCGGCACCCTTTTGGCTCGGGAGACCAACCAACGTGGCAATCCTACTAAATAGGTAAGAACACGCTTCGTTGAAGCTTTGTTTCTGGTCATGTCTTTACTCGTGTCCTTAGTACACCACCGCCACTGAATAACTAAAAACAGGACCAGTAAAACCGGAAAAAGATCAGGGGGGCAATCGCACTAACAAATCGCAGCTGAAACGAAACCAAATCGTTCCACTCAACCAATCCGAGAGCTAGAATATCACGTCATCTGTTCGATGACGTGATATTCTAGCGTGATGTTCTAGCGTATTATATTGTGGCGTTCGGATTGGTTAAGCCGAACGGTTCGGTTGCATTTCGCTTGCGATTTATTAGTGCGATTGCCCCTCAGTACTGGAAGGAAACTCCATACTAAGGTCGACCGCTTCGAAACTTCTTACCAATTTCTGCCGTTAAACAGCATTGTTGTATTCCTGATTAAAGAATAAAAAAGCCAGCCAGTGAAATTTTTAAATATCCTGTTAACCACATTGCGAACCACATCACACACCATACTGTAAACACATATACTACAGGCGACTGTAACCACTTACGATAAAGTGGACAGTCAGCTTGTTTGTCAATATCAAATTATAAAAAACAAACATGCTAATAGAGGATTCAAGATTGATATATTATATAGCTATATAATGCGAACAACCATTTATTTCTGTATTTAAAGAATCAATTGACCAATTGATGACGATTATTAATTCAGACCGATCTTGTAGTAATCACTCCAGATGCATACAGCACGTGTCTGAATTATGTTGAAAAGTATAGTAAAATATAGGGATTCATATAAATAATTCTGTTTTCATAAAATTTCTCCCACTATTTTCAATTGTAATGCTAAATTTCAAAATATTCTTCGTAATTTTGTTATGAATGTCCAATTTCCTATAACACTATCCATCATTAGTACTTTCAGATACAATTAATGTAACATGATTACTAACCTAGGTAGAAACTAACAGCTCAACTCAATTAGTATTCACAATAGCAACAATTATTTGATACGACATGATCAAAAGAAAATGTTCTTTTAATAAACATAACTACCATAATTGTGATCGTGAAGTTAAATCGCCAATAGAAGTAAATTGTACCTTTACTTCATACAGAATACAGATGCTACCATGATTGCTTCTTAAAATTAAATTTATTAAGAGTAATGAAGACACCATAATCTCAATGTCTTGCGGAAGTGCATAAGATATCTAGTAATGCGATATTAATGTCATGCAGCTCCTGGGAAATATTACAGAGTAGAACCATTAGAGATTATTGTCAAGGTCGCAATACTGATTCATTTTACTTTCCTGTAATGGAATAGGCTATACACCGATAGTGATTAGTATTTCCTCGATATTTCTATGCTAATCTAATTATGTTTGTAATAATAATATGATATCACGATTCTTAAAATGAGCGACAGCGAGTGTTGACAAAAATAAATTGTATGGTTCCTTACAAATATGGGTAAAATTAATGACTCCGAAACTTCGAAATGTTAAACTTGAAACTAATTTTTGAAAATGATTACTTAAATTAATGTTTGCATTTTAAACTGGTTTCCGGAATCGAAAAATAATAATTAAGAAACTAACTCTCATCAAAGTGAACGTGCTTCGACAACTTTTGCCAGGTGCGATAGTAGAAGTGACTGACTTGGGTCTTCGTCTTGAGGTTCATGTCGGGCATGCCTTTCTTTTTCATCTTGGCGCAGATATACGCAGTGATCGCGTCAAAGTCCTTGCCGTACTCGTTGAGCGCCTCAAAGAACAAACTCTTTTCGTCCGTAGACCAGAGCGCCTTAGGCATACGCTGCTTGATAGTGGGAAACTTTAAAGGATCTTTGTCGTCGATCTTGTTGGGTGTGTCGCATTCTGTCGGATCTGAAAAATGTTATATCTTAATGTAATGTAATATCCAACTCATGATAACGACTAACATTTTTTATTAACTTTTGTTTATTTGTTGTATTTTTTTTATTAATATGTGTTAACAAACATCGAAGTTCTATTTACTAGCAACATTAAACACTAACTTTATCTATTTAAGCCATACATCAAAATAGTTAAACACACTATATAACAGTAACTTAATAATATTTATAAGTGAAAGTCAATTAATGAAGTTTTATACAGTACACGTTTGTAGAACACTGATCTGACATTGATTAAAACTTTGGTCACAGGAGTAAGGATACCCAATAAGGAATCTAGTCGAAATAAAAGAAAATTTATCATTCAAATTTGTCATGGCATCTCATGTAGAATATAGCAAACTCTTATAATTTACTAAACACTATAAATATAAATGCATTTAATGCAAATTGCACAAAATAGAATAAGAGTAAACGAAAATATCAAAATTCGACAATTTACTTATGTATAACATAGAAAGGGTGTAGTGGTATATGAAAAAGGCTAGTGTGATGAGTCCGATAATGAATTACGCAAAAAGATAGCCAATAGCTCTGAAGAATCAATGCCACCATACACGAAACCCCACAATCACGGCATATCTAACAGATGACGTCGTGCCTCTAAAATAGATTAAAATAGACAATTTTAAACGTAGTAAACATCTGCAGTGGCTTAAATATAGAATTAATCTAACTGGCAAAACTTAACACGAAATCACCTAATTACTTTTCATCAGAACTACAACTTTTAAAGCAGTTCGTAGAGACATTGAACTTAAGACTCAAATTAGAATAAGATTAAATATGCACATATCGAAACCAGTCCTGTAAGTACAAGCTGCTTCCTCAATGCAAGGACACAGTCATTCAAAAATAAACATCTTGGTTTTTGCGACTAAGAAGTAGGTAAATGTAGTAAGTAATGTGGATGATCGAGTTCGAGTCTCGCGAATTTCAAGCCAGTTTTTTGAGGGCATTGAATAGGCTTATTCCTTTGTAGTACTTAACCTTGAATGACATTGATTAAACACTTCCTTATTCGCTTTTGATAAACATATGTCCTAACTTAGTACAAAGATACATTCAAATCAAATACTAGTTTCATGCGAATTTTAACGAAATCAAATTGTGTTTTAGTTACTAAGTATTCCAAGTCATTTATTTTACTTTGTATAAATAACTAGTTTTGTAATAAATTTTAGAATTTTACCACTAATAGCCGACTCTTAGTAGTTGGTGAGGCAATTTCTGACAGTCGACAGAATATTTTAATTTTAAATTTATATACACAAATAGTCATATCATCTGTCATATATAAATTTGCCGGTTTTGGTCTCATTCTTCAAATTCACACTAAAACCGCGGAGAGTCGATCTTTACATTGATTAGTTTAGTTCAAGTATGAAGAAATGTTACTTGGCGAACATTATTAGCGAGCGTACCGTCCAGGGTCATAATTACATCAAAACCGCATAATAGTCTCTCTGCTCTGAATAGTATGGTCGAAATTGGAGATATGCATATTGAATGCTTAAATTATTTAATAAGTTACCTATATAATTGCCGATTTGTATGGAGATTTTTTACAGTTTGCTTTTTCTATACTAACCTTGATTATTTAAAAACCGAGAAAAACTTAAAACTTAACCGACATAACTAAAATTAAACTAAAATTAAAGGCAAAATTTTATTTTTCATAAATATAAAAATTATTAACATAGAAATATGTAAATAACGATACACAGATCCAATACCGATCTATAACCTATTATTAAATACAATTTGTCAGTTATTGATGGTATTTCAATTAAAATATTATTTGGCCGTTAGTGACTCTATGACTCAGCTACTTGTTAAAACCTGAAGGCCCACAGCATCTTCCCAATAAATATTATTATCAAATAATACGGTCAATCATTTCGGCGCTATATTACGAGTAATCGCGATCTATATAACGTAACTTGAGCGTTCGTCAGATTCGTCTAGGGGTCGATGTTCAAACTTGTTCTGCAACATTTTTTTATAATTTTCTTCACTTCATTTTTTATTTCTACTTTTCTTGTTTTGTTTAATTTATTTTTATTAACATATTTATATGCTGTGCCAAATTAAAGACAAGATTTATCAGAAGTGTCTGTGTTTGCGTTGTGGTTGTGGCACTGTTGTGATGCCAACGCCCCGTGTGAGATTTACCTAAAAAGTATGAAATAATATCGCCATGGTGTTTAACATGACATCCTTGTACACAGAACTTCTATTATTTCACTTTTTCTCCTCTTCTAACGGTTCTTTGATTTTGTTCTGTTTCGTTTGTGTTTATTTATTTATTTATTAGTAGTGTAGTAAACTTTTTTGTTTATATATATATTGTATTCCCCCTAATCCGAACTGGGCCCTCAATTATAATCATTAGGGGAAGCTTATGCCCAGCAGTGGGCATGTCTTACCTAAAATTATTATATTGTATGAACATATCTTCTTAAATGTGTCTGTTACCAATAAGTAATTGTAAACATATTGTCTTAGAAAAATATTTTAAATAATAAGATTACATGAATGTTTTAAGGCCTATATATAAATGCATACATTACATTGTTTTGTTTTTAAATCATTGTCAACTGACAAAAAACTAAATATGAAAACATAAGCTAAATATGAAATAAAGAATGCTAAATAAAACGTTACTAACTTAAATAGGGTTTGTACACTCGTCCTCAATTAGCTTTTAAGAACACATGTTTTTTTAAGACCTAGAACTTGATCTTACTTACATGAGTATAACCAAGTACTCGGTGGGTGAATTAATCAAGGCGTTATGTAACAAGAATCAACATGGATTTATGACAATAATACGAATGAGCCGTTGAAGGTCCACCTACATGCGACTAATTATCCAAGATACCCAAATTCAGCATCGCTTCATTAAACAGGGAAATATTTTAAATGAGATATTCGATTGATTACTTTCTGGCATAAATATAATAAGGCATAGTACGCACCATCGCTCTGCCCGTCGGCTCTCTTAGCGCTCTTCTTCTCCACAAGCGGTTCCAATTTGAGTTTCTTGATAACTCTGGCGCTAGTGCGCTGTTGCTGCTGCGTCGTCAACGAGCCTAGGAGTTCAGGTCGCTCGCTGTCCATTGACGGCGCTGTGGATGACATGGCTGCGACCTTTGTTGAGTTCTGCGAAAACATAGTACATATATTTCCAAACATAGTATGTTCAGTTTTATATCACAGCGGTGGTTCGTCGGCGTGTTAAAATATACTTTCGTTTTATTTAGATGTCAAGATTGTATGGTTTCATTGGTACAATAAACTACTATATTATGTTTTACGATTTCAAGGAAAATCATCTCGCGATAAATCTTTTGGGATTGAAAAAATATCTTATATCCCACCAAAAACATTCTGTAAAAAACTAGCCAAGTCGCGATGGCGCTGCTAGTTTATCTCTAAAAAGTAATGAAATACATATAACAGAATTGTGCCAAGTCAAGGTTCCTTATTGCAATTTCGTTATTATTATAGTTAATGTTGTGTGACTTTGGCGTTGTCCAATCTGTCGCCAGAACCGCTACCCATTGACGATGGAAAATTGCTACTTGGAAAACGTGGTGTTACCCTTCAACGGCCATATTTCCACAAGTATGACTTGATTACGAGTGGGTGAAGGCACTCGTAATGAAATCACATCCGTGACTAAGGTAGTCACATAAGTGACATTCAAAAATAAGGATTATTGAAAATCGGTGTTAGTCACATCGGTGATTTCGAAGTCGCATACGTAATTCAAAAATAGGTCTCCAGATTATACTCGTAGCCAGGGATAAACATTGGGGTAGCCGACAACACAAAAAATCACTTTACGTTATTATACAGTTGTTGTGCACAATAGAATTAATTTGTGTGAGATTGCGTAATCTAATGAAAAAATATCCCACATATATGCTGCTGTTGATATGTTGTTCAAAACGGGTATAAATACATTACAGAATAGCGGAAATAGCGAAATCAGCGTAGCGTAAATTGTAAACTTTGGCAAACTATAAATACAACATCATTATTCTGAGATTATCATAATATTGATGCTATTTCAAAAAACTTTCTAAGAACACGGACGTTATCATAAATTATTTCATAAAATATTTCAAAGGTAACTTGTAATTGTCTTAGAAATCTTTTTCAAAGGGTTCGAGAACGATAACGCTTCTTAACAAACCCGAATAAATATGAAATTATTGACAATAATTTGTACCATTGTGACTGGAATTGAGACATGTTCTATTTTTATTTCATTTATAAAATACAGGTTTACTGTAGTGTGACGAAATGATCAGCGAAAATAAGGCCAGTGGTAGACTGGTAAATCGTGGTAATGTAACAGTTCGAGATTACTGCAATAAAACAAAATCTAAATCTAAAAAATAAAATAATGTTTAAAATCTTCTATTTAACTTCCTACTGTGTATAATTGAAGTAATCATTGGCACCTAAACTATGTTACAGTGCCCTATTTATAATATTACATTATCTTACATTTTTTAAATATAATTATGAACTGTCATGCCACAATAGCTAGTTGCTAAACATGTAAATTTAAAGTTACAGGTGTATTTTCTTATTATTACTATATTAATTAATTTAATAAAAAATAAATAATCAAAAATGAACCTAAAGAGAAAAATAGACTAAAATGTATGAGAATTAAATATAATTCCTATAAATTTCGGTTCACATATTATGAGAATTGAGAATCATAAAATCTTAGTTTTAGTGAACACAGCACTGCCTCAAACGTCACGAGTAATCAGTATAAGTTTTATTAGTATTCTGTAGGTCATAAAGTATAATGACTATTTCCATTAAATAATTTATCACCTTAAAATTAATATCTCATAATTTTAAGGTGATAAGTTTATAATGTTCCATACAAATGTTTATTATAATTACAATTACAATTCCGACTAATGTGAATTCAAAGAATTACCTACATAAGTTTCGATAGTAAAGCGTTTAAAAATGTAAAATTTGTGACTTACACCCAAGAAACATGTAGGACGAGTATTTAAAAATATCAATACACACAAAACAACCACCATTCAATATGAAGATACCCTTATTACAATCTACCAACATTAATATAATTTAAATCATAATCATATGGATTACTGTATTGTACACTGGCTACATAAAGCATAATAACACGAATTTATCTATACTATCTATACTAATATATAAAGCTGAAGAGTTTGTTTGTTTGTTTGTTTGAACGCGCTAATCTCCGAAACTACTGGTGCGATTTGAATAATTCTTTTTTTGTTGGATAGTCCATTTATCGAGGAAGGCTATAGGCTAAATAACATTACGCTATGACCAATAGGAGCAAAGACAGAGCGGTAAATGTGTAAAAAACGGGGAAAATTATTCATTTTTGAAGGCTTTCTTTGCGTGCGCTGCGAAAACGGTTCAAGATACACAAAAAATATGTATGAAAGAATTATTCCTCTATACATGATCTAAAAAAAAGTCCGCGACGGCATATGTCTATCTTTTAAGGTTTAGTCACAATGACCGTTTTTATGGTACCAAATTTGGTCGAAATAATTTGTTTAAGTTGTATCAACATAATAATATTAATCTTTATTCAAATATAAATATAAATATGTTGTTGGTTAACCAAAAATCTGCCGGAAGTCACTATTCCACGCGGACGAAGTCGCGGGCAAAAGCTAGTTATTAATAAACGTAGAGTTGTACATTATTCGATTCCTCACTTTGCCATTGTACCGTATTGATGCGTATAATATAATGGAAATGAAATCGTGTTCAATTCATATATATGTATTATTTTTATTCATGAATATCTATAAAAGTGGTTCGCATTTATCAACAAAGGAGTTGGTTTACGCATCAATTGTAAGTTGTTTAATTATTATAATGTAATGTCGGTCAAGGAACTCACGCTTAACTTATGGTTCTGATTGTATTTTCATTTTTAAACTAGAAATAAAAGCAAAGATGTGTGTGTACCTTGACACATTCACTCTGATACATTAAGTTTTGCCATTGCAAGGTTATATTTTGTAAAATAAGTTTCAGGAAAAACCTATCTACCCAGAAATCTATACAGTTCACGTAGTGCACGTAGACTACAAATAGATAACCAAAACTGGAAGTTTTTTTTTTTTTTTTATTGCTAAAGTTGACAAACAAGCAGGCTGCCCACCTGATGGTAAGTGGTAACAGTCGCCTATAGTACATGTGGTTCCCACGAGATTCGCAGCAAATCTGCAAACCTCATAAGAACCACAGTGTACGTTGCCAACTTTGTGACATAAGATGTAAAGTCACAGTACCCAGTAATTTCACTGCCTATCTTACCCTTCACGCCGAAACACAGCAAAGCGAACCCTGCTGTTTGGCGGCGGAAATAGGTAAGACGGAGGTACCCATGCAGACGACCCTGGTACAGAGTCTACCTCCTAGAAAAGTCATGAAACTTACAATATATTTAATCTATCTCGAATCATCATTAGACGAGAACAGACGCAATTTTATTATGTTATCTTCCAACAGCCACGGATCATAAAAGCAGCTGGCTACGCACTAGAAAAACACGAAGCTCACACAGCAGATGGATACAGCATTGGTATGTACAGAATACCGAGGGGCCGGACCAAAAACTTAAAGACTAACAGCAAAGGGCAGAAGAGAGCTGTTGTACTTGTACACGGATTGATGAGTGATTGCGACAACTTTTTGATAATGGGTCGTCAGAAGAGCTTGGGTAAGAACTGTATGATCTTTTTATTGTATGGTTGGTATAGTATACAAGAATTATCAACCTATGTTCATTTTAATTTCATCTCGTAACGCTACGCCATTATTAAAACTTGTCAAGCTTACGGTAATGAAACAAATGAAAACTTTATATAGATTGTACGTAACCCGCAAGAAATAATAATTTGTATTTAGAACGTCAATGTTATGAGTAAAAATTTCAATCACAATAAGATCCATCGCGAATATTATATGAAATAGTTGGCACCGTAATAAGTAACCCGTGCAAGGGTTTAATTTAACAAATAAATAAACATGTACTCATAAGACTCGCATATTTTCTCATTGTGATAAAAAGTAGAGTCTATATTACAACACTATTTTAAGTACTTTGAATACTCTAAATTACTAGATTCGTAGAATTCTTCGTTTTCGCTCTAGTTTCAAAAAACACTCAAATTAAAAATATTTCTTTGTCGCCTTGGTAAACAATTTATTTTCTTTTCTGTTCTTTCTTGTCTGTCTGTTTGTACGGGCACAATTTTTGGATCGACTTTAAACAACTATATGGCGATGAGTCTTTAAGACTCTCAGACCAGGGGCACGATTCTCATGCAATAGAAAAAAGTTCACATTCGTAAAAAAGTTCGAAGTTAGAATTTTTTTCGAATGTAACACAGTTAGTCTATTCTCAGAAGTTCACAATCGAACTAGTTCGCATGAACGTCATTCGAACAAAACGAGTGATACGGACCAGTAGAAGTGGACATTCGAATACGAATTTAAATCAAAGTTTGATTGGATATACTTTTTGTTTGTGTTGATTTGGCTTTACATAGGAAATGGACGAATTTATTGTAGATTTTAATTATGATTTAGTTCAAGAGTTAGAGGCAGCGAATGCAGAACCGCCGCGACGAAGTGTTTCAGCAAATGTAGGTCCATTTGATTTGAGCAATGCAGAGTTTATTAACATTTTCGATTAAATAAGAACCTTACATTAGAACTCATCCAAATGTTTCATCCAAATGTTTCAATTGACGACTCTGTATCTATTTAATACAGGGAAAAAAAGACAGCCCTTGCTGAGTTTCTTGCCGGTTCTTCTCAGTACAAGGTCTCCCGCCGTAGATTTGCGAACCGATGGCGTAGCTTTTCGACATTCACAAGTGCTTGTAACAGCCCAGACTGAATAAATGATTTTGAATTTGAATTTGAATTTGAATCAGCCAGTGATTCAACAGCGATCACGCATTGACTTATTAAAAACAAAGGTAGGCAAAATAAAAAAAAAATATATATATTATATATATATATATATATATATATATATATATATATGTATATATATATATGTATATTCTACATATATATATGTATATGTGTGTAGAAAATATCGGAAATAATTAATTTTTAATTTCTCGTTTGAAAGTTGTTTACTAAAAAACTTAAGAGTTTTAAAATTCAAGTGTCATATTAATAAAATAATATATTTTTAAAAGTAATATTTACGTATAAAATCTATTAGTAGATGATGCAGTAACAGCGTTTTTATAAACGCTTACTAATAACGTAATTTATTATTTAATCTATACCCGACGTACTATTTCGAATAGTAATTGTTCTATGGGTGCTCAGAATACGAGATTAACGAAACATTCGAACTTTTCAGTAGAGCGGAGATATTCGTATACGAATTTTAATATGGAAAAAATTCGATTGCATGAGAATCGTGCCCCAGTTACTATCTTCCTCAATGGGTTTGCGATTTCGTAAGCTATTTTTAGCTTTAGTGTTATTGTGATTTTTATAAATCTAAGAAAAAATATTTTTTACCTATTAGGTCACATAGAAATGAGCTTCTATAAAAGGCTTTTATATTTGTTCTTTATTACGAATGTAGAATAATTTGCAGTACTAATGAGTTGTAAATCTTTTTATTGGAAAATAAATTATAATAAATCTGGAGGCACGGCAGTATCCCCGCCAAGTCGAGCACAAAGCAAATTTTCGTCATTTAGTAAGCTATAATCACATACTTAAAATCCAAAATTTCAATTCTACAGGTCATTTAGTTCCGAAGTTAAGTGAAAGCAAAGTTTCACATTTATGACCCACACTCACTCACTCATGATCATCAAAATAGAACTAGTACTTCCCATAACCTCAGAGAGCTGAAATTTGGTACAGAGTTAGGGTTTTATGGCCATGGCACGACTTTGTTATATTTCGAGACTTGGCTAGTTTTTACAGAATGTTTTTGGTGGGATATTGTATTCAGAATACACAATCTCAATGTATTTTTTTAGGATTTTTATTGGCCGATGCGGGGTATGATGTTTGGCTAGCAAATCTACGAGGCACGCCATTTTCATCACATAAGTCATTGAATAAAAACAACACCAAATTTTGGGAATTCAGGTGAAATAGTAATTTTACTTTTGTAATCTGAATAGTAAAATGCAATAAAGACGGCATCGAAATTATCTGTGTGTCTTGAAGTTTTACAAGCGGTCTTGCAATAATGTAATTTTATTTAAATTTTATTTAAAATTTGCCTCCGAACAGCCCTCTAAAATATTTTTAGTATAGTAATAATAAATTTTTGTTCAATAACTAAAGACTTGAGCTAAAACTTGACCTTGAAACCAACCTGTCACAAGGTCGAATTGAATTGTTCATACAACTTTGAAATCATACAAAGCCATGATCCTATGTTTGTGTAATGTTTTAGTTTTCACGAACATGGGAAATATGACGCACCGGCCATAATCGACAAGATTCTTGTCATCACCGGTCTCTCTAAAATCTTGTACGTCGGTTACTCAATGGGAACAAGCACGTGCCTTGCGATGTTAGCGCTCAGACCAAATTACAACGAGAAGTTAGTGGCGTTCGTCGCTTTGGCACCCGCAGCCTACGCGGACAATTTCAAGAAATTCAATAATGTCCTCACAAACATTCTTGATTTAAAAGTATGTATATATTATGCCTAGTCGGGAATTTACTAGTATTACGCCAGAGGACTAAACCACGCTATATGATAGGCAATAATATGAGAACTCCTCGATTTTTTGCTGGAATATTGAATTTACACTTTTTAAATGTATTAACATTCAACTCTGCTAGTATATTCCCGTCTCGATGTCGTACAAAATGTACATGTTACATTTTTGGCTTGAACCGTTTATTCCTATCGGCTTTAGAGGCTTTCGTAACTTAGTTATTCCAGATAAAAATAGTAGATACAGTATCCTTAGTCAAAATTTCCAAGGAATATTATTATTATAAAGTTCCAAGGTCGACTATTATTCCTTAAGTGAAATTCAGAATTTATGTGTTTTCCAACAACAACAATGCAGCATAAATGCATAAGTCAATGTCACATTTTCACATTGAGGCTCGACTAAGGCAGTCAAGCAATGAAGAATTACTACTACTAAACTTTTTTGGATTGAGGTATGGTGGCGTGAGGTATGTTGCTAGAGGACTATAGTCAACAGTTATGGAACTGATATGACTATACAACGTGTGAACTTTGACAAAAATCCTTTTCGATATTACAGAATTACTTTTCCCGCGATAAATTATATAAAAGATAAGATAAATAAATTGTCATTTTTGTAATCTGGCACTACCTGCACATACATGTTTAATAAGTTAATAACTATAAGTATAATTATCAATCACTCAAAATGTATCTTAAACATGAATTGACATACTACTATTGCTTCAGGGGTTTTTACATAAAATGGGCATGCTAACAATAAGCATGCCGCCAGAAATAATGGAGTTCATATGTGATTCCTATTGTACAAATAAAAAGTATATACCGGATGTTTGCATGCAGATGATATACTTGCTAGTTGGTGAAAATCCAGAACAATACGTTGAGGTAACGACGATTTTTCAAATTTGTATAGAAATATTACGAACTCACCTAATGACAAAATATTTTTTTATTTATTGATCTATATTGACCAATAAGCAGACTGCCCACTTTATGATATACGTGTACGTTGCTACCTGTGACAATAAGTTATAATAATAACCTTACTACATATTTCATCTTTATAATGATAAAAGAACTTGTACATATCTAAGAGTACACACCTGTTCGTGTTTTAAGAAAACTTTCAAATTATTACTAGCGGTTTTCCTTTAATATTTTACTAAGTAGGTATATATATATATATAATATATATATATATATATATATATATATATATATATATAGCAATAATTTCATTAACTACCAATTTTCCCCATACTTCATAGTATGTACTCTCACAAGATTGGATATGTCACAAGAGGATTAATATGTCTCTGCAGCAGATAGCTAGGTAATTAGAAAATTTTTACATTTTAAAGCATATTTTTAAAAGAAATCTTGGTTCATATGTATAAACGAGTACATCACCTATCTAGACGAAATTGGAAATTCATTGAAGTGAATCTTCAGCTGCGGTAGTATATAGCAATTTATTATTAAACACAAGTAATGTTTAATATAAAATAAACCTAGCCAGAATAGTTGTCGATATCTACATAGAAAAAATTAATGAATGAGAAAATTCAAGAATGGTGGAACGTAAAAATGTAAAATAGTATAAACAATAATAAATTGTGTTAAAAATTAAAATTGATAATTTATTGATTAATGATACAATTATTTAGAAATATACACATCTAGATATAATAATGAGAGATGGAATAAAAAAACTGAACCTTGACATAATAATACACAAAGTAACCGTACTGTAGTGGAATATTCAAAATATATAACAATGAAAACCTTGCCTTCTATAAAAGTATCATTACTAACCGTAAAAATAGGGACACTGAATTGGAATTATTAAAACATTCTATTATTTTAGGTATAAAAATGTTGTGCATTTTTTGTCATATCTTATGACAAAAAATGCTGTCACTATAGTGTGTTTTTATTTTTTTGATTTAAATGAAATAGAATACAATATGTGTTATGTATTCTCTTTTATATACTAATCAGTCAAACACAACAAACTAATCTTTCACGAATTAAACAAACAAATCAAATCAAAAAAACAAAACAAAATATGTATTTAAGAAACTGTCATGTTTTTTATTAGGGTATGGAATTTTAGTGGCCCAGTGTATATACGAGTACCTACTATCAAAAGAATCCTAAAATATTGTACGCAAAAAGCGCAACCATCGATCTTATATTTCAGGATATGACGAAGGTGATTCTCATGAGACTACAACCAGCATCGATACAACAATATTACCACTACGTAAAAATCTCTTTTACAGGTAAGTTTACGAAAAAGTATCACGTAATTTCAAAATACCAAAATAAATTTAAAAGTTATTGCAGTTGTATGGTTGTACGTTATTATACTGTTTATATACAAACAAGACGCTATTAGATTTTCGATTAGTTTGTACACGTGTGCAACGTGAGTGGCAAACAAGTAAACGAACTTCCGGTTAAAAAAACGCTAAAGAATATAACAGTTTGACGTCCCCAATGAGCTGAAGATAATTAACACACTGTTTATTACATCCTATGAGATGGATCCTTTATCCACAGTTATAATTAAAAAACGGTGTCACGAAAAAGCAATAAAAGAAAACATATACCTAATATTCAACTGAAACGACAATAAAAAAGCAAATGAATTAAACACATAGTGAAATGTTTTCGCCGACTACATTTTCAGGTGTTTTCACATCTTGGGAAGATGGTTTGAATGGAAAAGTAAAACCTTACAATCTTACAAATGTAAGAGTTCCTGTGTCATTGTGGTATGGAGAAAACGACAGACTTACGGAAAAGACAGTAAGACCTATTTATGTAATATTCATTTTTAAAAACAGACTACATCGCTCGAGAAGCTACTATCATTTTAGGTGCGACTTCCGGATACACGCTCACAAAACAATCAAATGAACTTAGTGCAAGGAAATCTAGGTAGCTCCTGTACTGCGATTAGTTTATGGTACTATAATAATGATATCGTTGAATTGCTGTCATGAGAAAACAGAAATTATAAATTTACTAGCGTTTTGATAAATTTTTGAAATGTATATCAATAAAATATTTTTAAAAATAAAACGTTTTAATTGGGTAGATGGCATTTTGATTACATTTATGGTAATTATATAAAAAAATATTAATATTCCGTTGTAATCATCTACAATTTATCACTTGTAATTAAGAAGGGTTAAAACAATTTAAATGATCACCTATTTGATGGATTCGTCTCGAATAATAACTATTTAAACCTATCATAATAACTATTTAAAAAGTAGAGAAAAAATGTTTATTTATTATCATATAACGCCTTCTTGTTGACAGCTCAAGTCATCATCATTAGATCATGGAAATGTGACACTGCATAGGTAGCGACGATCTTCAGCGGGTATAATAATAAATAGTTATCGGATAAAACGTGACTTAATTTTATTTCATTAATTATGCATACTCGTATTGGGAGTTTAATTTTAAATCGTTAACAATCATTTTTGTTTCAGGGTGTTCTGCGCCTGGCAACACAGTTGAATGACACCGGCGCACTATATGCGACGCGGTTTATAGCTAATTTCAACCACCTGGACTTCATCTTGGCTAGAGACGTGGCGTCCGTAGTGAGTAAACCAGTCCTCGTTCACATTAATGAACTGTACGACAAGTTTGACTGAGTATTTGACATAATTGCAAAAATAAAAATCAAACTTAAATTGATAAATATCATAAAGGAATTCTTTTTCAACATCACTTCCATAATTGCATAATTAGGTAAACATTTTTTTGTTGTAAACCAATAATGTATAATATGCATTGAAAATAATAAACTATTAGTGTTATATGAGCAGCTCTGAGAGCAACTTGTACCCCCTAATATCAACATTTTAAAATTTCAAAAAAGTTATGTTAGTACGTATTTTTCTATCAGATCAATCGAGTAATAACTCAGGTGAGGTTAAAAAAGAGAGAAATTACTAGAGCTAGCAGTATCAAGCCTATTTGTATTTCTGCTGACGCTAGTTGCATTCGTTCCACCATTAATCGGAAGACCTATAAGTGAAAGTCGTTAAAACTATTATAGTAAAAAATGCAGTTTCTACAAGTATATTATGCAAGTAAACATATATCTATAACTACAACGATTAGTACCAATTTCTATGTGTAGCAATGTAATCGACTAAAGCCTGGTCAAGATGGGAGTAAAGTTTTACTCGTTTTTTTGAAATTCCTATGTGTATATCCTGCAGTTTGAAGTAATTAAAGAGAACACTTATGACAACCGAAGTGCGGCTAATTGAAATTCTATTAAAAAATGTATATCAATAATAGTGCATTATTTAACGAGGGAGCAAAATGATATAATCTGGTAAAGACGCTGTTTAGAATCCAGATCTTAGTAAACGATTATAGATAGAATACAAAAACGTACTGAGCGTGAATTTAAACTAAGTACAAAATAAAAAATACGCACAAATTTTGCAACCAAGAGATAGGTACACTCTTTTCAACTCTTATCTGCTAGAAAAAAGACAATAGGGAAAGCCACTTTACGTTTCATCTCTATCTACAAGAAAAAAAGACTAGAAAACTTACTTTCATGAGATTTTGATAACACTAAATTGTTTTTTTAATATATATTTTAGGTGCTGCAGACATGGAACTAATATTTAACATAGAAATAAAAAATTATGATCGTGTTTAACTACAGTAGTGCCACACTGCGCAACATTATTGCGTTAATTTTATTAATATTTTATTAATAACGCTCACTAACACTGTCAACACAATAGTCTAATTAGAGTATGTCATTTCTTACATCTTCGACTGTCTTTCAAAATAATTTCGTATGTCAAATGCAAATACACATCGATATTTATAACTTTAAATGGAAAAAGAACAAATATTATGTTTAATGTCAGTGTTTTGCCTTGACCTTATCTCCGTATTAAGGGTACAACTTCAGCAAGTTTTATTTATTACAATGGGTATAGCATACTATCTAAGTATGCTATACCCATTGTTATAATAAAACCTATCATAATTACTAGGGATATAAAAACCAGTTTTCAGATTCAATTGCTTTCAGATACGTTTCAAATTACAAAAAAACATTTCAGTTCTTGTTTCAGTTCTTGCAAGTGATCCTCTTCACCTTCGCTGGTGTATTAATGAAGTCTTACCCTTTCACTAAAACTAGACAAACTTATTTATTCGCACAAATAAAAGGTTGTAACAAAGTTTTCATCATATTTAGCTCCTTGAAACATTTTTTTTTTCACCGTATGAGACAGTAACTATGACATTGTCTTATATTTTCAACATAGGTTTTTTGTGTTTACGTATTGTAACTTAGTTATTTAATTGTATTTTGCAAAGTCGTAATCGTTGTATTTAGTAAGCAAACTCGAACTACATAAAAATTATTGCCTTGAATCCATTTCATTAAATCTACGTCTGCACACAAGATTTAGTGTGATTCTATTCATGTACAGGGCGCATTATTGCAAGTACGTAAGGTGGACTGTGAGTAGCATTTAGGATTATGGACTTAATAACCTTGTTATACCTTTCCTTTCTTTTCCTTTCTTTTTAATTGCATGTAAAATGAGTAAGCGAAGCTCATCTTTATTTAATTTTACAAAGGTCGCCGGAAATGTTAATTATTGAAAGTACAAAATCAGTGATTCAACGATTCAAAAGGAAATACCCATTATATTTATTAATTGTGAATATGACTAAACACTTACGAAATAGTTAAGTACATAAACAATTTTTCCAAGCGATTACTTACTTGACCGGGTACAATAAAAAATATGATAAATGATACAAAAAAATCGTAGTTTTTCAAAACTAATTTCCTCGGGATATTTCTTAAGAAATATATATGTACATTACAGGTTTATGTTTTAAATTATATAACTACCTTCGTGCTTTCCACAGATCCCTCAGTCAATTCTTAACAAAAAATCTATCAAGAATGTTAATAATAAGTAATGTCTCCTCTAAACATAAAAACTGTAGTAGTTAAAACGACACTAACTCTTATAATATATCATTTCATGTTATATGTCATTAGAACTCCCTAATTATACTTATTTTACTACTATTTGGAAGTATACATAAGTATATTATACACAGCAGTTTTGTGTTATAGCATTTGTTATAGCATAGCAGACTGTATAAACCCAAATTCTTCGGGATTTAGCACCCGAGTGCTGAACATCATGTACCCAAACAATCAACGAACCAGGCCCAAGGACAGTAAATCCCAACTAATATTATAAATGCGAAAGTGTGTTTGTTTGTTTGTTTGTTTATTTGTTTGTTTGTTTGTTTGTTTGTTACCTCTTCACGCTTAAACTACTGGACCGATTTCAAAAATTCTTTCACCTTTGGAAAGCTACATTCTCCCCGAGTAACATAGGCTACTTTTTATCCCGGAAAAATCGACAGATCCCACGGGATGCGCAATAAAGGCTTCGCTCAAAAACTACTGCACAGATTTTTATGCGGTTTTCATCAATAGATAGAGTGATTCTTGAGGAGTTTTGCGGCATTTTTTATCTCGGAAAAACGGATAGTCCCACGGGAAGCGCGATAAAATCTTCGCACCATAAACCGACTTCCGCGTATATGTAGCCGTGGGCAAAAGCTATGACCCTTAACCCTCTATACACCCAATCCCGAAATCCACGCGGGCGAAGCCGCGGGCAGAAAGCTAGTCTAAAATAAAATAAAGCAAATAACTAGTATTAAGTCTGCATTTGGTTGCAAATTACAAAGGTACGAAAAAACACAAACTCCTGTAGAAATATTAGTACCATATAATTTGCTATTACTTCTCATAATTACCCTAAATTTCTTCGTTATTACACGGTCGATCATGGTTAAATACATTACTAGAATGATGCTATGAGAAACTTTTCATATTTAACAATACAAGTTTATAGATTCCTGTGGACGTTTTCGAATTCAAATTGATAAAACAGTTTCAACGATATGTGAAGTGACCTTAAAAGCGAACTGATGAATGTCAAAATACAGGTATAACAATTTGAAAGGCGTATCAATTCCCATACGCTATAAATCTATACGGCAATTTATTTTAAATGAAATTTTACTGATATAAATATATAAAAGATACATAGACCATATGCTTTGTTTTGTTTTTGAATACATATACAATAATAATTTAATTATTTTTAGAAAAAAATAATTATTTTTGTTCTCGATAATTCCCATTTAACCCACTATAAGAACCATTAACAAGTACTGTTTAAAAGACATACGGCGATCACCCTTATACATATTAAAGCATATAATATTTTAACACTAAACGCTAATATGGTAGATGTTGTTTTGATTTTATTTAGTGTTTGAAATCATTTTGTAAGTTAGCGATTTACGAAGACTACCCGATGAGTGTGAATTTTGTTGCAAATATCTCTGAATAACATTACTACTAATTGTAGATGTAATTAAGTTATCTAACAAAATTTCTTGTTATAGGTATTTGGGAAAGTAGAATCGCGTACATAAGAATATTGTCATATTACAAAGTATGTAGCAATGCAATATAATCAATTTTGTATTGTATTCAACACTTACAAATTGACTTGATATTTTCTCTCTCTGTATTTTTACAGTGTCGCCGATTGGAAGCAAGTCTTAAACAAATAATATGAATACAACTTTATATCACTCTAAAAAAAGTTGTGCTAAGTATTTATACTATAATCATAGTTTAATCATCGTAGTATATAATCTACAATTTCATAATTACTCGAGTTCAAGCTCGTAATTTTTCTAATGTGTGTTCAGCTCAGATTATTCTTCATTAATTCCATCTTTAATGCCTTATGTACTTGTCGTATAAAATCTCTCCATTCGTGCATTTATTTTATTTACATTGTTGTTCTGTAATTACATTCAAAAGACAAAGCATAAGACTATATTTACAGAAATAATTGCTTGCAAAAATAAGCAAGGACGTCAATAATGATGTCCTTGTTTAATTTTGCATGCCAGGTTTCTTCAGTTTGTTTGATGCCGTTAACAAAAACACACACATTTTATTACAGGGTTTACTAAATCAGAACTTCTGTATGTAATTTACATCAGTCATTACACAAAATCATCACAGCTTTCAACTTTAATGTAACACCATAGTCCTAACAATGACGACGGTGGCAGCAAAAGTACTGAGGCACACAAAACAATGATAATTTATGCTTTTTATGTTTATTTATCAAGTACAACTACTTTACGCATACCTACTTTCATAAGTATCATATCATTTAATTTTGTTGCTTTGCGTTAACAGCACCAATAATGGTTACATTTTTTTGTATTACTGATGGGACGACAAATAATACCAACAAATGATTTCCTCATATCATTTGCTCTTTCTGTTTACTGTGGAGCTAATCTCTGTAAACAAAGTATAATTTAAGATACTATTAGACATGACATTTAAATTAAACAATTTTCTTTTATGACATAGACACAACAAACATTTCAAGCAACTTCTTATTATATGAAACTTTATAAATTTTGATATCATTGACATTCATTAACCGTTGAAAACTTGAAGCTTATCAAAGCTCTTATAAGAATGGAAGATAACAATTAAATAAATCATACTACATTAACAAAAGAATATCCAACAATGGCAATATGCAAACAATCTTACCTTTAAATCGTAATTCTAGAATAAATTGAAAACAATCCATATTTAAGACTATAATCACGCCAACTGTATAAATTTTATCAACGACATCTAATATTGCGAACTTGTAAAAAGACGACACGACTATCGATACGTCCTGCAGTGCCGCATTGCCGACTAGCTTTCTGTAATGATATGCTGCACGTATACGTCACAACCATACAAACGACACTTCGATAACGTGATAAAAACAACGCAGGACAACGCGACCAGCGTATTCTAGTACGCGTGCACGCCGCAGAGAGTGGATTTTTTAAAGTTGGACTAAGTCAAACGGATAACAAAAACACCCTCAAAAATCGAAAGTGAAAAAACAATTACTTTCCACATATTCGATTGATGCAGTCGTAGTCATATGAAAAGATTTACAACTTTTAAATTTTAATTTATTCTAATAAAATGACTGAATTTAAGATAACGGTAATTTTAGCATACTGTGTTATTGTAATATGCATCTGCCATGCTCAACTTCCAAAAAAGGATGTTTACGCGACTGTGGTAAGTATTCACATTTATTTTTCCATAACACGTTAAATGTTATTTTATAATTTACTTACATATAATTCAAGTAATGTAGAAAATATAACGTTATAAAGAGAACGGCATTAATAATAGGAAAATTTTCATGGCGATGATAATGAAAAATATTTCGACCAAAACTCAAACTCAAACAAGTAGCAATCCTATCATAATATTTCTCGAACAATATTTCTTGGAGAATGTCAAATTCTCATTTAATCTGTATATATAATAACAACAATTTTTAAAAATGACAACATATTCTAAGTCAGTTTGAAAAAAAGGCTGAAGAAATGGTTACGTTCTAAAATAATAATTTTAATGCCTATTCAAGAAATTATGCAAAATCTGATTATTTTATTTTCGAAGTTGAAATTACTACGTAAAACATCAATTTTTTTTTACCCAAAATGTGATGAGTTTATTCGACAAGAAAAGATCGTAACGTGACATGTAATTGATTTCGCAAACCTAATGATTCCTATTGTTATACACGCTTTGCTAGACAAATAATACAACCACAAGACATCCAGACCGCCAAGAACATCCTACTTAATCGTCTTATTACAGAAAAAAATATATTACGTGATGTTTATAAAGTACCTACGTAAGTCTGTTTCATTCAGAATACTTAATATGATACTAGTCCCACTGTATCAACCGTTACCATCATAACACATGAATGATAAACACATAATGCATGCAATCACGATATATCAGCTCAATTATAGTCAACATCATCTCAACTATTTGTTATTACAGACAATAGATGTAAACTTTACGACTATTTCAAGTCAGACTAATATTTCTTATAATCAACATTGAATGACTATACTTATAATAAAATAATTAATAACTGTCTATTATTTGCCTTCATACATTTATTTAAAAAAAAATACTTTCATGAATACTTACTTTTTTATAAGCTTATAGAGAAAGACGACATAATATGTAGAATAGATCAAAAACTTACAATATACAAATGGCGTTCAAGGATCAAAATAATGCGACCAAATAGGTGCTATTTATTCCATTCCATTTAACACAATGTGTATAGTTATTGTCTGAACACGTTTTAATTATAATTATTATTTAATGGTGCATATCTATCAGAAATAACCATTCTGTAACCGAAAAAAAAAGCTCGTTTACCGCTAATATTCATAATACTGAAGTATATACAGGAGATATAGGTTATAATTTTAATGGATTTTTTGGCATGTTTTGGAGAGTTTACACAATAAGCTAAGTTATCAATAAATACGAAAATTCTGTACATAATGTTATCTACTACTCACAGAGAATATGTTTTAGCTAATAAACGAAGTTTATCTTCAGTATATCGGATTCAAAATGTTGGCATGCTGGCATCAATAAATTCAAAAAGATATGTAAAAGAGTTACATCTGGTCGAAAACCCGGTCAAAAGCACCGCCCGCCGCTTCAGTTTCCACCCGGACGGTTTTCGCTGGGAGAAAGATTTGTAACATATAAGGCATAATGTTACATATAAATATATTAATGGCATATAAATCTTGCACCTGTACGTGAAAAGCAACAAGCAATAACTAGGTCCTGAACCAAAGATAAATGCAGTAATGCAATAGCTAGCACGCTGAACAAAACAGATGAGATTTACCTGATTAAACATTACGTATATCTTACTTTATAAGCCTAATAATTTGTCATAAGTTTCCTTAGAATATCTATATTTACGTCAAAACTTGTGAACGGATCCCCCTTTTTTTTAATATTTTCACATTTCATACTTATTTCATTAGATTGATTACTTTATTTAATCTTTTACTTAACTTATTGTTCTATTAATATATATATCAACTTATTGTCATAATAATCCATAAAAAAGATTATATCCTCAAATGAGTATAGCAAATAAACAGAAACCTACTTATTCTAAATTTATATAAGGCTGTAAGAAACTAAGTATAAGCCAGCCTTATATAAAACATCCACAATGAATAGGCATTGATTTGCATTATCCCCAGTCCTGTCATTTTCCTTGTATACCCATTGGTATACCCATTTTAAAGCACATATAGGCACTATGTGAAGAAAATGAAATAAATAAAAAATAAGGATATATAAAGTACACTGTACTTATGTATTTCTTAAAATACTCGTTACATAGTACCGACCCACACTGTGCCGACGTGATTGACTTAAGGCCTAATCACCCTAACTTGATTATTATGGGTATTATCGTGCCTCTTGGTGACGACGTACAGCTATGATGATGATGACATAGTAACACGCCGAATGATACTCGTATTTTAAAAGCATACATTGTGCATACATTGCATACAATGCTATGAGAGATTTTTGATCTGTACATAATATTATTCAAAAACGTCTGTATCAAAGTTTGAGTTTGTCGTTAAAAATATATATTTGCTAGGTTTAAATTACTTACCGTCCAAAAGGTTACTGACATTGTAAGGTTGTTGAGTCGACATATTCTCATTCAGATGAGTTCTAGTAATAAACTATAATTACAGATTTTATTATTATGTAACGTGCTCCTTAGTTATTTATTCACATTGACCTCAACGTTACAGCAGCCACAATAACACCTCATTAGACGCAAACTCCACGTCGTTCGTAATAACTTTCAAATGTCTTAGCAATTAGTTATGCGCGCACAATACAAACAATGTCATTAATTAGGAAATTATATTTGGAAAAATTGATTCTATCTCACTCGAACAAATGATTAGAAGCTACTTACCACTGCTAATGATCCATTAAGTAAATTTCCAAGTCCGCGAAGGAACATCGACACGTTTAATATAATTATTTAGAATGGACCGAGGATTGAACATTAAAATCATTTTAAAATGTCGTTTAAACAGCTACTTGTTATTCTAAGTAACCGCTTAAAAGCTTGATTTGGCCCTCTCGTTTGCTGTCCAAATTAACAAAGAGAAATAGTGTAAGCTATTTTTAATGATGATTCTCTCTATTTGCGACTATTTTGATTTTTTTTTTAGCAATAAACCCACGATTACCCGAATTTGAGTAAAAACACTAATAACCACCTTTTAAATAAATAAAATAAAAACGTTTCCGCTATTAGGGTTGTAAGGTATTGATCGATTTCTCAACATTCGTTTCGGTATTTTAATGCCTTATGACTGACTAACGTAGATCAAATCGTATTTTAAACATATCGCACTAATTGTACAATAGTGTATCAACTCAAAATCGAACATTTTTCAGAATCAACAAAAAACTTATTACTCACTTCATGTAATAGTTGCAAATTGAATAACTGTCACATAAGTTTTTTAATTTATCCTTCTGTTTTTGCACTAATCGAACGACGGTATTGATCACGCGTGAGGAATCAAAATTTACATGTGTTTATAGTATTATGTCAAGTACGACGTTTTGAGTGGATACACTATTGTATTATTAGTGCGATATGTCGTAATATCGTAAACTTACCACTTAACTGAAAAGTTTATCAATAAAAACGTGAAACGTTAAAGAACATGAAAGCTTATCTATTACTATATTATATCATAAGAATCCCTAACAATATCTGGAACATGTACAGTTTTTCATTATATAAACATGCAGGCATTTTTAACCTTTGAACTTCGCGGCTGAGAATCTTGAGCACCTTGGCAGTGAGAGTTTCATTCAAGGTCTTCAAAACCGCAATATTGAATCTTATTTGTACGAAATATGATATCTTTACGATAAATGTTCTTGATATTAGAACATTATAAAATATTTATAGATAATTTTATGTAAAATATTATGGCAAGTAGTATTCACAGTTTAAAAAACTGTCTGCAAAAAAGTTATATTAATAATTAAGTTATATTAAATACAAAATGTTATTAAAAATTTGTTCGACTCAGTAAAATAAGATGAGTAAAGTTTTCTCATGTGGTAAAATCTACAATAACACAGTATCCACGATGAGCTATTAATTTATTATTTTAACAATAATAATATCCACTCATGAATTTATTCGTAATGCAGAAATTAATTATATAAACAGATAAGTGGATATGTCAATCCGTTTAAGCGTGAAAATATTACATATGTATATTGTTACGAGCTGGGGTCAGTAAATTAAACGGCGGTCTACCAAAACACTGAACTTTTATTAATTACCACACTAACAGTCACTAATCACTTAACTGAAAGCACTGAAAGTCGCTTCCTTAGTTCTCCAATATCACTTCTTAGATGTTTTCGCACTGTATCGCAAAACAATACTCTTCCCGGCGGCCGGACACAGCCTTATATAGTCCCCTAAGATACTTGCCACTCTTGCCAGAACATTCGCGGACACACTCGAATGTGTAGTCCAATACGTCGCGCGTTCGAGACGTTTCGAGTATAACTGTCTCGATACTCGAATATTCTCGATACACAATACTCGAATATTCCCGTACTATCTTTCTCGAACATTCTGTGTTTGTCTATCTCTTTCTAATGATGTTTTCTCATTCTAATACTTCTCGAATGTTCTAACTATCTCTGTCTCTTTCTACTATTGCTATCTCTTTCACTCCTATTGAAATTTATGTCCTTTTACTGAAGTAGGCTTAATGGCTCATAAGGGGTCCTGAAAACGCCTGAAAACGGGTTTTCAGGTTATTGCGGCATTGGATAGAGGGTAGCCTGAAACGTACTGAAAACATGTTTCAGGCGCCTGAAAACTACTGTAACTTGGGTGTAATTTAGATTTTTTAGTATGTGAAAGAGCTACTTCTGAAACGGCCTGAAACGACGTTTCAGCCTGCTGAAAACGTTTCTAAGTCACAAAAAATCACTTTTGAAGTTTTACTAAGCCACCGGCGTAACACTACCCCCTCCTAAGACATGCTCGTCCCGAGCATCATTATTTCCGTGGTATTTCGCCAGTCGGTCAACGTGAACAATCTTACAGGGACTACGTGCATTCCGCTGTATCCGGTACGTGACGTCGTTGATCCTCTTCAAAACTCGATAGGGTCCTTCCCATTTGGCTTGAAGCTTCGGAGATTTCCCTTTACTGCGGACTGGATTATGTAACCACACCAACGAACCCTCTTCAAAGCCCTTGTTGTTTACATTTCGGTCGTAGCGGGTTTTCATCTTCTCAGACATCTGTTGGCTTGATTGTCTGACTTGCTCGTGTACGTCGTTCAACTTGTTGCGCAAATCATTCGCGTACTCGGTTATATGCCGCGGGGCGTCAGGTGGAATTCCAGTAAGTAGATCCGCAGGCAACCGTAGTTCTCTACCAAAGTTTGCAAATGCTGGTGTCACCGAAGTACTTTCATGGACTGCGCTTCGATATGACATCAGGAATGGTTGGATGTGCTTGTCCCAATCCTTTTGCCTGTTTGACACAACCTTTGCAAGATACCTCTCCAATGTTTGGTTAAATCGTTCCACCATTCCATCAGATTGCGGATGGTAAGAAGTGGTCCTCGTTTTATGGGTACCCATAACTCGACACATCTCTTGAAATATTTGAGACTCAAAATTTCTTCCCTGATCACTATGAATTTCCAAGGGTACTCCAAAACGGCAGAAGACTTCATGGACTAATTTATCCGCAACTGTTGAAGCCTCTTGGTTAGGAATAGCGAAGACTTCCGGCCACTTAGTGAAATAATCCATCACAACCATGAAGTACTTGTTTCCGCATTCACTTTCCGGAAATGGTCCCGCAACGTCTATGGCAATCCTTTCCCATGGTGCACCAACGTTATACAGTTTCAATGCACCTCTGCTGCGTGTATGAGGTCCCTTTACTGCAGCACAACTAGTACACTTGCGGCACCAATCTTCAACATCGTCACGGCAATTTATCCAGTAAAATCGTTCTCTCTTATTTTCAACAGAGTTCTCGTCACTCCCATATGACCTCCCGAACATCCGTTATGGTACAGCTGTAGAACATCCGGTATCTTGGCTTTGGGTACAACCATTTGTAGATGACAACGGTCTCCTCGAGCGTTTTCCCATTTGCGGCACAAGATTTCATCTTGGATAACCAGGCTGTCCCATTGAGCCCAATAGCTCTTCGTGATGGAACTCATCGACGCAATATCACTCCAGGCAGGTTTAGGAGTACCGGTTTTGATCCATTCGAGAATTGGTTTGATGTCTACGTCATACTGCTGAGCGTGCTGAAAGGTTTCTTTCCATTCATTGCTAAGATCCGTGTTTAGCATTCTCACAGGTAGGTCTGCTTTTGCCTCTTGTTTTACGCAGTGCTTGCAGTCTTCAGAGCAAGGTCTTCTTGACAAGGCATCTGCATTACCATGAGATCTTCCACTGCGATGTTCAATCACGAAGTCATATTCTTGAAGTAACTCAATCCATCTCGCAACTTGTCCTTCGGGATTCTTGAATTGTAATAGCCACTTCAATGCAGCATGGTCAGTACGCAGATGGAATTTTCGACCAAGCAAATATTTGTTGAAATGCTGCAATGTTTTCACCACTGCCAGTAATTCTCTTCTCGTGACACAGTAATTTCTCTCAGGTTTGGACAAAGATTTGCTGAAGTATGCTATAACAACTTCGCGATCTCCTTTCCGTTGCGACAATACACCACCTAGCCCAGTATCACTTGCGTCTGTATCCACTATGAATTCATTTTCATTATCGGGATACCCCAGAATAGGTGTGTTACACAGATGTCGTTTCAGTTCTTGAAATGCGACGTCACAGTTTTCATCCCAGCAAAAACTTCTCTTTTCTTCTGTGAGTTTATGAAGAGGCTTGGCAATGTCGGCAAAGTTCTTCACAAATCGCCGGTAGTAGGAACACAAACCCAAAATGCTCTTACTTGTGTCTTGTCTCTCGGAACTGGCCAATCCTTTACGGCGATGATCTTCTGCGGATCTGTCTGGACACCCGCTTCCGAAACCACGTATCCTAGGAAGCTCACTTGTCGTTTGAAGAAGGAACACTTTTTAGGGCTTAACTTCAGGTTGGCGCTTCGAATTTTTGATAGCACCCGTTCTAGATTCTGAAGGTGTTCTTCAAACGTACGGCCCACGATGATGATGTCATCCAAATAGACCAGACAGGCTTCTCCAATCAATCCGCTGAGTACCAGCTCCATCAGCCTTTCGAAAGTCGCCGGTGCATTACACAGCCCGAACGGCATCACTTTGAACTGCCATAGTCCCTTTCCAGGTAGAAAATGCAGTCTTCTCCTTGTCCTTAGGGTCAATTTCTACTTGCCAGTAGCCACTTTTTAAATCTAACGTGCTGAACCACTTCACTCCGGTAAGCATATCCAGCGTGTCATCAATCCTGGGTAATGGATAGCTGTCCTTCTTTGTGATGTCGTTCAGGCGGCGGTAGTCAACACAAAAACGCATGCTGCCATCCTTTTTCCTAACAAGCACCACGGGTGAAGACCATGGGCTGGACGAAGGCTCTATAACACCTTCCTTCACCATTCCTTCAATCATGGTCTCCACTTCCTTTTCCCGTGCTATCGGTAGTCTTCTTGGTCGCTGGCGGATAGGCAATTCGTTCCCAGTGTTAATTCTGTGTTGAACTAAACCGTCTTCCCAATGTCCTCGTCGTTAGTAGAGAAAACATCAGCGTACTTGAGTAACATCTTCTTAGCCTTGTCTATCTGTTCCTTAGACAAAACGTCTCGACAGTCTTCCAAAAGTTTTGACACGCTGATTCCTTCATTTTTGTTGACATTTGTATGAGTCGTGTCTTGACAACGACGCAACCAGTCTACCTCCTCACTCGTACCAAGTAACATTCCCTTTTCGATCACGTGTTCTTTATCGTCAAGATTCAGTACACGAACTGCTGCAAAGCCAGTGGTTCTTACCAGAGTTCGTGCCATCTTCCATGGCTGGTCATGATTTAATCTTTCAATGAGTATACATCGATGTATCTTCCCAGAATTGTAAGGGAGACTAACCGGCACAATGGTTTCTGATTTTGGGGGTAGAGCGGTTTTCTTTAAGCTATACACTTTCCCCGGTGTGGCTCCTTCCATGAACAATTCTTCTTGTCCACAACTCATAATTCCTTGCTTGACGTCGATCTCACAACCATTCTTCCTCATAAAGTCTAGTCCGAGAATGCAGTCATCGACAATATCAGCCACAATGACGTTGTGCAGGTAAACTTGATTACCCAACTTCAACTCCACCTTCTGTTCGCCTCGGACGGGTATGTGCTGACCGGTGGCGGTTACTAAATTTAATCGCTCTAGGCTGTTGTTTCTGAAGTCCCTCAGAAACCGATTCGCAAGTTGGGAACTGACAACCGTGCGAGAAGCTCCGGTATCGATTGTCAGCTTACATGGCCTTCCGTTAACCTTGCCATTGATGATCAGGCTGTTCCCATCGTGGGCTTGTGAGATCGAAATCCTTGGGGCTCTGCGAACACCAGCCAGCACTCGCCCCGCAGTCCTGGCTTTTACTCGTTTCCCTGCTGTTGTTGGACAGCGCTATTAGCTGCCCTGTTCTCCTGAGGCCCATCTTCATCAATCCCTGAGCTACGCTTAGGACAACTTGATCGGAGGTGTCCCTTTTCACCACAAGTGTAGCATCTAGGGCTGTATCCCTTGAAGCGGTCACGCACAGGTGTTGCAACTACCTCCCTGACACGGTGAGACCGATGGTCTTGCCTCACAGCTTCCACTTCTAGAGCATGGGCCAGGGCGTCTTTAAGGGTTTCGTGGTGCCCGAGTCTCACAGCAGCTCTCACTTCGAGGTCCCGAATGCCGTCGACAAAAGCCTGTACAAGGTTGCCCACAATTAACGTCGGTGCGGACTGGTACGCTTTACGTACCAGTTTTTCTACCTCTAGGGCCCATTGTTGCAGGTTTTCACCAACACGCTGAACCCGATCTTTTAGCTGGGCCCGAAACACATGTTCAAGGTGTGCGTCGCCGTATCTTGCTTCAAGCGCTTCCAATAGTTCCTCGTAGCTCACCTTCTTGTCAAGAGCTTCGAGGACTGTCAAGGCTTGATCTCGGAGGCCAAGCTTGAGTGCGGTCATGGCCTGGGCTTTAGTCCACCCATTTGCCTCCATTACAGCCTCAAACTGTATTTTATAGGCTGACCACGAGGAACTCCCATCAAAAGGTGGCACTTTGAATCCTCGCACCGAAGGAGCGGCACTGACGATAGTGGCTGTCCCATCTCCGACCTTCAGATTACCCAAAGCCTTCTTGACATCGGCAATCTCAGATTCAGCTTCGGTGAGACGGTTCTCGTGTTGCAGAACCTTATCTTCTATCACTTTGACCTTATTGCCGAAAGTCGCTTGGAGATCTTTGATCAGGACCATTTGTTCATCTTGGCCGAGCTGCAGTTGTTCCCTCAAAAGGCGAGTCTGCTCCTCCTGACGGCGGGCCTGCTCCTCCTGACGGCGGGCCTGCTCCTCCTTATCGCGCTGCAACTGTTCTTCCAGACGGCGTGCCTGCTCCTCCTGACGGCGGGCCTGCTCCTCCTTATCACGCTGCAACTGCTCTTCCAGACGGCGTGCTTGCTCCTCCTGACGGCGTGCTTGCTCCTCCTGACGGCGGGCCTGCTCCTGCATCATCGCCATGAAAGCCGCCCAATCTGGTGCGGCAGCCGACGTTGAGGGAGTGGCTTCCATAACTGACTGCTGGTCCTCGTCAGTTGGCGGCTGAGTAGCTCCGAAGCGTCTCTGGTCGGCTTCCTGTTGTCGCTGGCTTCTTGTCCGGATTCTTCCTTCCGTGTCTTCCTTTGGTAGAACCGGCATACTGATCCCACTTCTGACACCAAATGTTACGAGCTGGGGTCAGTAAATTAAACGGCGGTCTACCAAAACACTGAACTTTTATTAATTACCACACTAACAGTCACTAATCACTTAACTGAAAGCACTGAAAGTCGCTTCTTAGTTCTCCAATATCACTTAGATGTTTTCGCACTGTATCGCAAAACAATACTCTTCCCGCGGCCGGACACAGCCTTATATAGTCCCCTAAGATACTTGCCACTCTTGCCAGAACATTCGCGGACACACTCGAATGTGTAGTCCAATACGTCGCGCGTTCGAGACGTTTCGAGTATAACTGTCTCGATACTCGAATATTCTCGATACACAATACTCGAATATTCCCGTACTATCTTTCTCGAACATTCTGTGTTTGTCTATCTCTTTCTAATGATGTTTTCTCATTCTAATACTTCTCGAATGTTCTAACTATCTCTGTCTCTTTCTACTATTGCTATCTCTTTCACTCCTATTGAAATTTATGTCCTTTTACTGAAGTAGGCTTAATGGCTCATAAGGGGTCCTGAAAACGCCTGAAAACGGGTTTTCAGGTTATTGCGGCATTGGATAGAGGGTAGCCTGAAACGTACTGAAAACATGTTTCAGGCGCCTGAAAACTACTGTAACTTGGGTGTAATTTAGATTTTTTAGTATGTGAAAGAGCTACTTCTGAAACGGCCTGAAACGACGTTTCAGCCTGCTGAAAACGTTTCTAAGTCACAAAAAATCACTTTTGAAGTTTTACTAAGCCACCGGCGTAACAATATCAAAAATCGTCCTAGTCCGCCACAACTTGCATAATAAATAATGATAACAGTAAACAATTTATTAAAACTCTGTAAATAAATAATTAGAAAATCTAAATCTGACAAGTTAATAAAGACGTTTTACACATTTTACTAAAACATAAACCGTTATATTACGATAAACAAATGTGACTTTAAATATGTAGTATATGTATGTAGAATATGTACATAAATAGGAAGGGTGAATATACCTAATAAATATTAATGCAATATGTCTATAGCCAAAATCAACTATTAAAGTTGTATGACGTTATAGGAAACAAAGACAAAAATACGTACTCAACTTGCAAATACTTTAATCAGTGCGTGATCTTTATTTTTATGTAAACGCAGATGCGTATGGTGCCTGTGCTGTGGTTTTAAAATTGGGGACAAATTGAATACCATAACAATCATTACAAATTAAAAGTATGTGTATTGTACATTCTGTGTACTAAGTATCGGGAATTTCCCTTACGTGGCCGGGGGGCTTCGTCGGTGGTGGAGATCGGGGGAAGTATTGTAGCCTCCCCCGAGGAGGGCTCCTCTGTATCGGCGTGGGAGCGGAGGTTGGGGGTTCCCGGAAGTAGCTTGGTGTTCCTGGGGGCTCCTTACATGCCTGAGAAAGGCCATCCCTGAGGTTTTTAGTGGGTAGGCCTCCCCCTTCTGGGGAGGAGAGCCCCACATAACCGCCGGCTCGCCACAGCCGGGGTATGCAACTTAATGCATTTTACTCAGGGGAACAAAAAAAAAGTTTCGGGAATTTGTCAATAAAACAAAAAATACAAATTATTCATCTAAATTTATTTTATCGCCTTCAAAGTAGACCCCATCACTTGCAATACAACACCGCTCCACCCAGTCTTCCATACATTTTTCATAGGCTATTTGCGGTATGGCCTTTAGCTTATTCAGCCAATTTTCTTTTATGGCTTCTATCGACTCACAACGTTTTCCTCGAAGTGGTAATTTTAACTTGGGAAACAAAAAAAAAAGTCAGGCGGAGCCATATCAGGTGAATACGGTGCTTGGTAAAGAACTTTTGTTGAAATTTTCGCAATAAACTCTTTCACTATAATGGCTGTGTGTGATGGTGCTTCATTATCATGGTGCATGGTGCATCCATGAGTTGTGTCGCCACAAATCTGGACGATTTCGGAGGATACTCTCAGGCAAACGCTTCATGACGCCTAAATAATATTCTTTATTCACTGTTTCTCCCTCTGGAAGGAATTCAGAGTGAACCACACCACGGTAGTCAAAAAAACTGTCAGCATCACCTTGATTTTGGAGCGACTTTGCCGCGGTTTTTTGGGTTTCGGCTCGTTTTCGAGACGCCATTCTGGAGACTGTTGGCTTGTTTGCATGTCATACTCATAAACCCATGTCTCGTCGCCAGTTATTATACGTTTCATAAAGGTGGGATCCGTAGAAGCGCGGGAAACCATGTCGTCAGCTTGCTTTCGCTGCGCTTTTTGAACAAAATTGAGCTCTTTTGGAACTAGTCGAGCGGCGACGCGTTTCATGCCTAAAATGTCAATGAGAATATTGTGGACGGACTTAAAAGATATGATGACCTCACTAGCCAACTCTCTCAGACTCATACGTCGATTTTCGAGCACTAGCTTCTTGATTCTGTCGATGTTTTCTTTGGTCGTAACGGTTGAAGGTCTACCAGAACGAGGCAAGTCTACTACTACTTCTCGGCCTTCTTTAAAAGCCTTATACCATTCATAAGCCCTTGTTTTTCGCAACATTTTTAGTGATTCACCACATGAAATATCATTCGAAACACAAAATTTAAGGCACACTCTTTGTTCAACAATATTTTCCATTGTAAAAATCGCCGAGGGCTCAAAATATAACCAACAAAAAGTGTAGGTACTTTAAAATAAATTAAATGACAGATCCCGCTCAAAAATTTGAGCGGGATCTGTCATTCTGCGCGCTAAATCAGTACAGTGCTACCAACATGCAGTAAAAAAATTAGAACGACCTCTTTTACGTGAGTCTTTTTATTGACATATTCCCAATACTTTTTACACAGAGTAGTATTATTTATGATAAAGGGGACCACAAGAGCCTTCAACATGTGTTGCCTTTTTGCAAATTTTATACCAAAATCATATGTTATGCATGGTTAAATCGGCAAAAATACTAATTAAAGTATTAGGGTTAAAATAGTTTATCCTAAAACTATTTCCTGGTATGCTTAATATAAACCTATTCGCAAAATATAATATTTTGAAAACGAATATAATGTTGATCCCCTTCACAGACAAAAAAATGGTGAACTGCTTACTTTGTATTACCGATTGTCATTTTTAAAAAAAATAGTACAGACAAAATATTAAGTTTATTTATAACATTCAAAATATCTTTGTGACGTATGCCGTTTCAAAATAGTTTCGTGGTTCGTGAACTTAAGGTTGTCATTGTCATTAACTTAACGTCCAGTTGCATCTGGTACTTACTTGTAACAAATTTCGCATACACATAAAAAGAAAATAAATCTTTATAATAAATGGAATGGATGGATGTATTTTTATGCAGTGTAGCGCATGTCGATCGATATTTCAAAAAATATACAAGTACTTACGATATTTTTGACGACCTCCATAGTCGAGTGGATAATACACCGGTTTCAAGGTGTCGCCATCTCTGAGGTCCCGGGTTCGAATCCCGGTGAGGGCAGATGTTTGTGTGATGAATGCGCATCACACAAACATCTGTACCTTAGTCATGGTTGTTGATATATATTTCAATAAAAATTATTTATATATGTATAATATATGTATATCTATCCGTTACCCTAGATCCCATAGCACAAGCCTTATAGAGCTTAGTTTGGGCTAGGCTAATTGGTGTAAGTGTAACAAATATTTATTTATTATTTTTGAAATATCGATATATTTATTCGATATATCGCCAAGTATCGATATAACCATACCATATATTATTTCGCAATAAATATCGATTTTTTTTGTACATGAACATCCCTAGCATGTGCCTGTACTGCGTAGGACTAGATGCTTCTAATACGTACTTACTCATCTTCCACCTAGTAAGGCTGTAGTGACCTAATAAAAGTAAGGCAAACAAAGTCGCAAGTAGATAAACAGTTTATATTTTTATACAAAAATATCCTAACATGAATTGCGTTCTAGTTACCCTATAAATAACAGTCGACGCACGGACATCTTCATGACATAATCAGATAAAACGTGGTCGGAATTAAAATCCATGCCCATTGTTGAAGCATTACTTACACATACTTCAGCGGCCTTGACGTTTGTAAACATATAAAAAATAATAATACATATTCGAAACGATGCGCCAGGATAAGCAGTTTTCTATTATTATATTAATGGTAAGACAATCTGCCATTACGACACATTAAAGTCACATAATACTTAGCAATATGCAATATTTTGTATTATTTATATCTAATTTTACTAAGCACCTGTAAACTCTCTCAAAAACTCAGAAAATGTGCATGTTTGGTGATGTAATTTCCTCAATGTATACGATAAGAGGTTTACGCTTTTTAAAAAAAATTAATACTTTAACTATAATGCTTAATTGCTTTGCACGATTAATTGAATTACGCTAAATTCCTCAATACACTTGGATTCAATGCCACCTGTTAGTTAAGACATTGCTTTAGAAAGTTATTCCACCGGTGCCGGTAAGGAAGCAGTACTAAGTAACTGCTACTTTCTGTACAAGATATACATACCGCATAAATAAAAAAGATCAAATTGACAGATGACTAAATTGTGTTACCCTGCCGGTGGCTACAAGTAACTCTTCTAGGAAGTCGCTGAACTACATAATCTATAAAAAGAACTAGTTCATTCATGCTCGCTTCGTTGTCATGTACTCCCCTCAGTTGAGTAGCCAAAATGTGCAAACGACTAGTGCGTGTAATCGCTCGTCGTGCATACACACTTACCTATAAGCTCAACGAGAAAAATCGCTTCTAGCACTACTAACTGTTCATTTATGTTGGCAAAGGGATATATAATTGCCTATTCTTAGCTGTTCTCTAATTGTTGGCGGTGTAAATTATACAATAATTTAATTTTTTAATTTTTGTTCCCCTGAGGAGAATGCATTAAGTTGCATACCCCGGCTGTGGCGAGCCGGCGGTTATGTGGGGCTCTCCTCCCCAGAAGGGGGAGGCCTACCCACTAAAAACCTCAGGGATGGCATTCCTCAGGCATGTAGGGAGCCCCCGGGAACACCAAGCTACTTCTGGGAACCCCCAGCCTCAGCTCCCCCGCCGATACAGGGGAGCCCTCCTCGAGGGAGGCTACAATACCTCCCACGATCTCCTCCACAGACGACGCCCCCCGGACACGGAAGGGGCGTAGTCCCTCCCGGGTCGCCGTATCCGCGGGCGCGAGGTCCTCGCGCCAGCCGGCGACCCGCGGCGACGCCGCAGCTGTGCTGCCGAGCCCGGCGCCACCTTCTTCGAGCGGGATCGGCCATTTCCCGACCCCGCTCGGCGGCCTCCTTCTGGAGCATCACTGCTTCACAGAAGGAGGCCCCAGCCCTCCAACCAAATTTGTTAAAATATTTTTTTTATGTTACTCGATCCTATTTCCGTAGAGTCTAAAGACAGCCTGTACAAAAATATTTTATTATAATTGTTCTAAATATATTTTAGTAAATGTAAATGTAAAATTTATGGTACTTCTACTGGTTGAAGTGGTGGCAGGCAGCTATGAAGACACAAATACAGAATATTAAATATAGAAACGAAACAGAAAAGGTATATTTTAATTCTTCATGTATAAATTTTGCAAATACAGTCGGCAATAACACTATTTTAAAGTTACACGATCCTATTTCATGTGTATTCAAGGGCGGATCCACCGTTGTGGGCACGATGAGCATACCCACAACCTTAATAGACTTGTGACGTCACACTTTTACGGTCTATTGAGATCGATAGGCTGATGATAATAAACGATATGCCTTAATAAAATTTAAAAAACACAATTAATCATGAAACGTGCGTGATTCGGAACGCACAAATACTGGCAACTCTTCCGGTCAGCGTAGCTACCGCAGAGACATCTTTTTCTACTCTTCGCAGAATAAAATCTTGGTTGCGTACCTCAATGGCACAGCAAAGATTATCCGGGCTAGCTCTCCTAAATATACACAAAGATACATCTGGATATCGATGACATTATCAACGTTTTCGCAAAAAAGAAACGTAAGCTTGAATTTGTAATTTAAGTAAGTACCTAAAAAAAGTTGTTTTATGTAAAATTAATTTGCATTTAATTTAATTTGATATTCTTACAAAATGTAAAAAATAATAAAAATCTCGCCTGGTGGATCTCAGTTGCTGATCTCACTTACATTACTCCTGATACAACGTCAAGATACCTATTTACCCAGTCAAGTGTCCCTATATTGGCTTACTATCTACTAGAAAAAAAGAAAAAAATATAAGTTATTGATTGAAATAGGTTTGGATCGAAACTGACTATTTTATTTGAAGAAATGGGTCCGACTTCCTCCTAAGTTTATTTCCATTCCTAAGGCCAAAGGCCTTATCCTCAGAAAAAAGAAAATAATCTATTTCAAAAGTTCATAAACGACTTGCATGATTGTTAATGAGCATGTTCATGCTCCGACTCGTACTTAGCCGATTTTCTAGTAGCTGTGACCACAACCCTTTATGAGGACTGGATCCGCACTTATGTGTATTCTAAAGACTTTATGGGACCCTTTAAGGTATAAGTATCAAAAATAACACAATCGAAAAAAACTTTTAGTCAAAACCTTCGGATCTTCGAAATTGGATCATTAAAATCTTCTGCAATAATAATTTTGTTCCGAAATCAATCTAAACTTAATAAATTGGTTAATTTAATAATAATTTAAGTAACACATTTCTCTATTGTATTTTGTATAAATCAGATAGACCGTAGCAAGTGGAAAGACGTAATCTCTGCCTACCCCCGTGGGAAAAAGGCGTGAGTGTATGTATGTATGTAAATCAGATATGGTACCTAGAAAAATAAAATGAAGCTACTATAACTAAATCCATTATTATAGATAAACTCAACACAAAAAGTAATTCTATCTTGAGAAGATAGCTATATTATGAGAGGTAAATTAAATAATTAACGCATACTCACGTGACAAGACTCACTTTGAAACGAAGGCAGAAAAACTATAATTACTGCAAACGACTGGTCAGTCAATTATCCTAACCAACTGATCGATAAACTAACAATTTGATGGCAGTTATAAAAAAATAAGTCCAATTATTTATTTTGGGACATCAAAGAATAAAATCTTAAGGAATAAATTAGACTGTTGCAAATAGCCCATTTGATTAGGCATTTTTCGTTCTACATGTATCGAGAATATATAATTAGCTAAATAATATTGTAGAAGTAATAGCAATAGTAACAGCAACATATTTGTAGGGGTTGCAGTGGTTATGCAAAATGTGACGTCACGATCAGCTAATGTCACCTAATTTACATGAAAGTAAACAAAGTTGCCTATATATTTATTGTTTATTCGAATAAGCATGCATCCCGTAATGAAATTATATAATGTAAAGGAGCTTAACACATGTATGTTTTATTCGAGTTATGTTAAAAAAATACGTAATATTTCAAGTTTATAGAGACCAGTTTATTCAAAATTAAACAGGTGATGTTAGTTACACATATCCTTGAGTAATCAATTACTAAATTGAATTCGGCAACCAGCAAAATATATATTTCGTTTCAGGATACTACCGTATTGTATATACTTCAATAAAAAACTGACACGACGATATATAAAAAAGAGTCCTTGCAATCGTTTCGTAAACGAAAACCGAAAAGAATTATCTTTTTCTAATTGAACATTTTCTGAACGCTATAAAATTAATACGTGGGTCAAGTGCTAGCTACACGTGAATCATTATAACTAATTTCTTTCCAGCATTCTTAGCAGATGCCACGTACGGGAACAATAACACTAATAGATCGCGTGTTGATAAATGTCAATGGGAAAGCGCCGGCAATAAGAACTCTTTCCGATTTAAAGAATTCCTATTCAGACAACAATATTCAACAGAGTGTACGAGACATTAATATTGAAATCTCGGAACTCATACAAACTTTGCCCACCTTTTCATCCCCTTAGGGATAGAATTTCGGAACATTCTTTCTTATCGGATCCCTACGTCATAAATAGTCATACTACAAGTTTCAGGTATCTACGACCAGCTGTTTAGGCTTTGCTGTGATCCGTCAGTCATTCAAGACAACGAATACAATTAAAAATAAAATATTACTTTCAAATTTGGTAACGGTAATTCTTGTATAAAAGTTTATTATGTTTTCTGGTTTTCGCGCCGATCGATTGTCAAAAATGTTTGTGATATTAAAATGGAGTGAGGTCATAAAAAGAATCTAATGGAATACTTTACACAAAATAGGTATCGAGCCAAATACAAATTTTGAAACTCTCTATTCACTTGGTATTAGTCGAATGTTTGTGTATCAGGCAATTGATAGGTACAATGCAACCTCCTCCGCATGTTCTCCGACAGAAAAAGTCTTTACCGTCCACGGAAAGAAGTGAAATCTTAAATTTATTTTTTTCGGATCTTTGAGATACTTTACAGACCACGGTGTTTGTATGACGAATTTTTACTGTTGACTGAGACGATTTCAGAATTAAATTGTCTATAGAGGGGTAAGATTTCTTGTTGATAAAATAAGGACAATTAGAACCATAAAAGATACTCGCTCAGTGTCCTGATCCGAATTGCGCGCTGAGAAATCTTAAGTTCGTATTGCTAACTATAGGTACATATATTTGACTGATTGAATTAAATTATTGTTAGTGAATGCACAAAGTCGATTTACTATTGGAATTGCAGTAACATTATCCCTAATCGTAATTAGTAAATCGCGTCATAAATTTTCACCTCCGTCACTAAGATTTCTGAAACTAGTATTGCATGACACACACATGTTACTGTGACGCCCTATGCCGCACTTCAAGATTGATAGTGGTTTATTTTAATAATATAATAGGCTTGTTGCCTAAATTTCAGTAGTTAGATACTAATATACCTTGATGCCTATTCTATACAAAATAATTATTATTTTTGAAAAAAAATGCTTATTTATAAGAATAATTTTGCATTTAATTAAATATTTGACATTAGTCATCAAAAACGCTCATGACTGTCATGGCGTCTTGAATGACGTCACGCCGTGCAAAACACAGCTGTTTTAGTATCGGAATATTCGGTATTGTGAAGTTATTTTAATAAAAAATGGATTCATCGTATTACAAGTACTGCATAGTGCCCCAGTGTACAAGCACAAGTATAAAAACACCAAAAAAAATATTTTTTATACGTGCCAAACAATCAGCAGATACGTAAAAAGTGGCTAACACTCGCGAGAAGGGAATGATGCCCATTCTTTTTCGCACTTCCACAAGACACTTGGGAATGACATTTTGACTTTGACGTTTCGCACGGCGTGACGTAACACTTTTTAATTGGTGTTTGCTGTCACGTGACTTATGGCTTATTTTGTGCAATTTTATTTTATAAAAATATAAATAATCAAAAGTTATTATTTTATAAAACTTAGTTTTTTCATAATTAAATGATCATCTTAATAGTTATGCAACCTAATGCATCAGATTTGTTCATAGTGGATACAAGCCTATTTGATATTGTATTTCTTCTCTATTCAGTTCGCAGCATTTCATACAAAAACAGCGAAAACGAACAGTATCGTTTATTACAGATTATCGTGTAGTTACAGAACACAAGCGAATTAAAGCTATTTTTTAAAATAATTGTGCGATAATTTCCTTCACAGCCTCAACTGCTTTCAAAAAATGGATACCCCGTGGAAAAACATCGAGTCAAAACCGATGATGGATACATACTACAAGTACACAGAATACCAGCTGGAAGAAGATTTGCCAGACGCTCTGGCACGCCTGGAGGCAAGGGGAAAAAAGCAGTTCTTGTAGTTCATGGGTTACTGGGAAGCAGCGGAGACTTCGTCGTGATGGGACCTCAAAGCAGCTTATGTATGTAATAATAGTTTAGTTGAAACCGATTAATATACCATTATCACCTTCAATATATCAACGAACCACCAACACTCCGCACTGGACTAGTGGAAGTAGAGCGAACCTACTATTTGCAATTCTAAGCGGGAGGCCCATATCAACAAACATATATATCGTGGGCGAGATACTGAAAGTCAGCACTTATTACTACCACCCCTTTTTTTTTTTTTTTTTTGTTCCCCTGAGGAAAATGCATTAAATTGCATACCCCGGCTGTGGCGAGCCGGGGTTATGTGGGGCTCTCCTCCCCAGAAGGGGGAGGCCTACCCACTAAAAACCTCAGGGATGGCCTTCCTCAGGCATGTAGGGAGCCCCTGGGAACACAAAGGCCACTTCCGGGAACCCCCAGCCTCCGCTCCCCTCTCTAGAGAGGAGCCCTCCTCGGGGGAAGCTACCACCTCCCCCGGTCCCCTCCACCGACGACGCCCCCCGGCCACGGACGGGGCGTGGTCCATCCCGGGTCGCCGTAGCGGTCGCGACTTCCTCGCGCCCGCCGGCGACCCGCGGCGGCGCCGCAGCTGTGCTACCGAGCCCGGCGCCGCCTCCTTCGAGCGGGATCGGCCATCTCCCGACCCCGCTCGGCGGCCTCCTTCTGGAGCATTACTGCTTCACAGAAGGAGGCCACAGCCCTCCAACCTCCCTCGTCCGCCAGCATTGCCGCAATCAATGCCGGCGGAGACAGATCTCGCCCGATCTCTGCGACCAAGACTCGGCGCTCGGAGGCCCACGCGGGGCACTCCGCCAGCGTGTGCTGGGCCGAGTCGAGGTCGGATGCGCAGTGGTGACAATGTGTCGATCCCTCCCGTCCTATTCGACACAGATACTCACCGAAGCAGCCGTGCCCGGTGAGTATCTGAGTCAATCGGTAGGTGACCTCCTCCTTCCCGTTGAGCCAAGCTTCGAGGTGCGGGAGTACGGCACCGACGGCCCGCTGGCGCGCGCAGATCCGTAATTCGAGCTGCGCACGCCAGGCCGCCACAATCCGTCGGTGCCACTCCCGCTTAGGCACTTCGTGCGCGGGTTCCAGGGCGCTCCCCCCATCGCCCCCCCGGTCGACACGCCGCGACGCATACGTCGCCGCGTACATGTCGGCCAGGATGTCGAATGGGGGGGAGCGTCCCAGAACTGTCGCCGCCTCGTACGAGATTGTACGGTAGCCTCGTACGATCCGTATGGCCATTATCCGCTGCAGGCTCCGTAGTAGAGCTCTGCAGCGGGGGGACCTCGCGCAGTCTTGCGACCACACGGGAGCCCCATACATGGCCACGGATCGCACGACGCCCTCGTACAGGCGGCGGACTCCATCCCTCGGTCCCCCGAGATTGGGCAGCAGGCGATGCAATGCGCCCGCCACCCTTTTGGCTCGGGGGACCAACCGCACGAAATGCTCCTCGAAGCTCCAGCGGCGGTCCAGGGTGAGGCCCAGGTACTTTATGTACGGCCCCACCGGGACCACCGCGTCACCCACCCGGATCCGGCAACTGGGTGGTTCCCGGCGCCTCGGAAATTACTACCACCCCTACTATATACTTAATATTCAATATACTAAATTTAAGTAGCATTTGTCGCGCTTAACGAAGATGAGGATTGATAGAGTAAACATTTCAAAATGTCTCGAGGTTTTGGGGTACTTCATAGAAGCTCGATGGCAATTCATGTTTCATGTTAAGAAAGTAGATTGAAATTTGATTTGTTTATTGTCGAGATCCTACAGAATACTTACTAGAACTTAATACTTTTACTGTTCTACGGCGAGATCCGGACAATATTGGACATAAGCATGAGTTAAATATAGATAATCCAACACGAAAATTTGGCTATAAGAAAGCTATGTTCGTGATGGATTCCACACAACTGATACTCAAAAAACAAACCGCATCACTTGGTGTCATGCTAAACTTGCCAGATACAACGAGAGGGCTTCATATTTGTTATGAAACATAGTAACAGGTGAAGAAAGATGAATTTATAACTACCATCTCAAAACAAAGCAGCAATATTAATTGCAACTTTCAAGCGTTCTCAATTGAAAGGGTCTCAGTCAGACTGGTCGACAGACAAACAGACAATGAAGTGATCTTATAAACAGGGTTAATTTTTGGAAGGTGTATAAAATATCAGATTTCATTTAGATATTCTTGATATCTTCTTATGAAATGATAAAATAATATCTTTGTTTCAGCTTACATTTTAGCAGATGGTGGTTACGATGTCTGGTTGGCGAATCTTAGAGGGAACATGTACACAACGCATGAAAATTTAACAAGAAATGACGAAGTTTTTTGGAATTACAGGTATATATTACAGGTGTATATATATGCTATAAATATACATCGAGTGACGTAAATAATTGGTAACCTTAGCAGAAGGAGCTCTCTATTAGTTTCGTCGATACCAGATTTGGATATTTTTTTAATTTCAATCTGATAGATAAATCGATATAAGTCAAATTTTTAAAAAAAATTATCCTGGTCTGACTTAAACACATTAGATATTTACTACTGAGAATGTTTAAAAGAAAAAGTATGCTAGGTAGAAATTACTCTAGAACAATTAAAATACATTTTGTGTCGAGGTAATTATAAATCTAGCTTCGTTTATGTCAACAACGACTCGCTTGTATTGACACAGGTAGCGGACGTTTTAAATATCTTGTTTCAAATGTAAGCTCGTTTTGAAACCATTTTAATAGTTAAATAAATATCGGTTCCAAGGTGTCGCCATCTCTGAGGTCCCGGGTTAGAATCCCGGTGGGAGCAGATGTCTGTATGATGAATGCAAGTATTTGTACTTAAACTTGGTTGTTAATAAATATTTCTATCAAATATGTATATTTATATATGTATGTCTATCCTTTACCCTAGATCCCATAAAACAAGTCTTCAGAGCTTACTTTGCGCTAGACTAATTGGTGTAAATGTAAGAAATATAAAAAAAAATCTATGAATAGTGTATCTACTCTATTCACCGTAAATAATTCAAGGTATCCTATAGAAACTGATAACTAGTACTTTAAGTGCTCCAAGATCGTTGTCAATTAGTATGATAATATTTAGAATAACTTATATATATATATATATATATATAGGTATATATATATATATGTATATATATATAGAAAGTTAAAGTATATATATATATATACCATACTATATTATACTGTATATACATATGCATAACATTTTATGTTGTGTGAAAGTATGAACTAATTCAAACATTAGCATGATAACGTTATTTTTATTAATATTTCAGCTTCCACGAACACGGTAAATATGACATTCCCGCTATCATCGAAACAGTCTTAAACGTGACAGGCTTGTCTAAGATCCTGTACATTGGGTACTCCATGGGCACTACAAGCTTTTTCACAATGATGTCACAAAGGCCGGAATACAATGACAAGTTGATAGCATTCGTCGCTTTGGCACCTGCAGTCTACCTAGATAATATCAAACCAATGGCTAGTTTTTTACTGAAATCCATAGATATTGTTGTAAGTGAATTATTTTTCTAAGGTTTTCTTATATTTTTTTTGTGTAGTATTATATACTTTTTTGTTTAAATACATAACCAGGCATTTCTTAGCCGGTATATAACGGTAATCTATTAATATCTACTATAATTAGCAATATTATGCATCGATCCTGAAATGTATCTGTTTGCAAAGATAAAGCGTAATACTGTTTTGAACTTGCAAAGTTAGCGACAAGATAATTACATAATAACAAGCATTACGGGCCTTTCAGAACACACTACGTCAGCAAGGAATGATGTCCGCTGAGTTTAGGCGTGACATTAAAGACTTCGTAGCCGGAAGTGTATGCTCAGCGAAGCACGCCCAATACGACGTATGCATGAGGATGATATTCTCGATTGTTGGAGAAGATTATGAGCAACATGTTTGGGTAAGACACAAGCAATCTGTTTTATTTCATAAGCACTCATCGGAGCTCACGGAAGTTATCCTATTTCTGACCCCATAATATCCCCACGCCAAATAAAATCAATTCAGTTTTAATCAAAATTTCCCACAAGAAAGATTTACGTTTGTAAAAATTTACTGGTGTCTTTTCACCAGTCTTAAACCATACAAAACTGTTTAGACGTAAAAACATAACAGACAAACAGAGTTAAAATATTAGTAGCGATTGAAAGTTATGGTATTGTCCATGAACACTATAGGCTATCTTTTATGCTAAATGCTGAGTTCGGTGCAGTCTAAGCTGTAATATGCTGGTAGCATGGTTACCTTGCCGTGAAGGCGTGCGCGGCTGGCTACCGCGCACGCCGCTGAAGTGCCTCTCTACCTGGATGATTGTCCTAGTGTTCTCGGACAATCCCCCCCTTGGCGATAACTCGTCTAACTAGGTCGTGTTAGCCCGTGGGCGTGTGGCGGTAGAATCGCGAAAGCGCAACCCGCCACGCGCCCCAGTATGGGCTCAGAGGACACCGGGGGGTTTTAGTGGGTAAGCCGGTCTCTCAGACCGGAAAGCCCCACACACGGCCGCGTCTTGCCAGCGCGGTGTCACGGTGCATAAGGAGCATTTCCCCCCGAAAAAAAAAATGGCAGCATGGCTACCTGTCTGGTCGTCTGTAGTAATATATAAATCATAAGTTTCATATTATTTATTTTTTAAGGATATGACTTCAGTTATCGTAACAAGAATGCAACCAGCATCCTGGAAACAACTTGAACATTTTGGAAAAATAGCTATAACAGGTCAGTATTTCGTAATAATATTCAAAACGTTATCAACGACAGTTTTATCCTACTATTTTACAGAATGAGCTAAGGGTCAGTATTAGCAAGTCTAAAACTGTAAGACAGAAAGATCTCTAAGCCTTGGCAATTCTTAGGAACCAATGTTAGTGACAAACAAAACTGCATTCATATCTTTAGTATAACCAATATTTAGTACAGGAAGATTTTTTTTTCGATTTACACGTGTAATACAAAAGACTATATAATGACAGTTATTAGTGTTAAAAAAAATCTGTTTTCAAAATGAAGTTGTTATGCAAATAGTCAGAAATGGAGATTTGAAGAACACAACCGACACATAGGCAGAATATCTGTGATCTATCTGATTAGGTAGATCTGTAGCTTGCGTTAGTAAAATCGAGCACTGGAGGTAAATGGTACTTGTTGTACAGTAATTTCTTTACTTGGAGAGAATGATAACTTTGAAACCAATACTTTAGGAACCAACACATATATGATATAATTTTATATCTTCGCGGCGACGGATGAAGCGGCGCTCCCTGTCGTGTTCTGGGTATCGCAAAAGCGACTTTTCAGCAATTATTACACTGAGACTGGGACTGATAAAAATTTGCTAACTATTGTTGATTGTGTTTACTATGTGGCTGCTCCAGCTATTTAAATCCAGAAGATGGTAGCGTAGGTGTGAGAAAAAATATTTACGTAATTTGGTGCCCGTTGTTTACGAACGCAGTGCGACGTACCATACTCGATCGATCATACTCCATCAAATGTGCTTGCTGCACAAGTAATTGGACTACATTTACGCTTACCATCACAGGTGGGATGGAGACATTTGCTTATTATTTTCATATAAATAAAAGCATGTACAGAACTACAAGTATTAAGATTTTAAATGAGGTTAAAGAATAAATCAATGAACTTCGATGAAGAGATAAACAAAAAGTGTCATGGTTACAAGGTTGCACCGAGGGTTATACCATGTCAAAATGACATGATCCAGAGTATTTACAATACGAACTCAAGACTTTTCCCCAACTCCGACATCGCGACTTTAATTTCGTGTCCTAAACAAACAGAAGTGCGAAGAAACTTTTCAAATAGCTGCAAAATGTAATTTTGCAAATGATTTATACTTCATAAATAATATACACCCTAAAGAAATTCACAACATCATACTAAGTCGAAATAATTGTATTTGACATAACAATCCGCCCGCGTTATTTAGAATTAAAAAATAAACAGTTATATTTTCAAGCGGTAAAAATTATCTTATGCTCTTCTTAACCTCCCCATACTAAACTAAATAGCATCAGAACCGATACAGCTGATTTATCAGATTTTCCCACAAAAAAAAAACAAATTTTCCAAAAAGCAGTCTGCATACTAGCAAGGGCTATTATCGACCTATTCTAAAATATGATATTTAATTCTACTGTGAGAATAATACCGAAATTTTAGATGTACAATATTACGTAGATGGTTTTATTTCGGAAAAGGTCATCGTATACAGACTTGAAATTGCTATCAGGGGACAGACCACAGACAGATTCTGATCTTGAGATAGCCGTTAAAGTCGATTCGTTATACAATTCGATATAATTGTTTATTATGAATATAAATAATACACAAAAATTTAATGTTAATGGCGACCGTATCATAATTCTAAGCAAATTGACTTTTAGAATAATAGTGATCAAAGTGCAAATGTCAACCAGGACACCTTAGTGATCATCTGATCATTGACAGAATCACAATAATTGTACAAAAAAGTTTTTCTGTAAAATACTGGATAGGATACGTAATTATCTGTTCAATAAAAACAAACTGCACGTTTTATTTCAACCTATCGAATTATTCCAGGTACTTTCACGCAATGGGAAGATGGTCTATGGGGAGCGGTTAAACCCTACAACTTATCTAATGTAAGAATACCAGTATCAATAAGATATGGAGAAAACGACCAGCTTACAGAAAAATCGGTAATTGTACTATGCATACGTATAAGCAATTATTTTAAATTCACTACTACTGGAGTAGGGGGCAGCTAAAGACGACGCTGCTTCTATAAATCTGGTTAAGCAACAAGGCAAATAATAAATAGTCAAATAGACTAACTTTAAAAAATATTATATTTCAAATATTACTTTAGTTATATTATGCATTAAATTTAATTATGCACTAAATTTCGGAAATTAAATGTATTTAATTTTTCACCGTGGGAGAGCCATGCTTCGGCACGAATTGGGCCGGCTCGACCGGAGTGATACCACGACCTCACAGAAAACCGGCGTGAAATAGCGCTTGCGCTGTGTTTCGCCGAGTGAGTGAGGTACCGGAGGCCCAACCCCCCTTATTCCCCTCTATTCCCCTTATTCCCCCTATTCCCTTTTAAAAGGCCGGCAACGCATCTGTGACTCCTCTGGTGTTGCGGGTGTCCATGGGCAACGGTTATCACTTACCATCAGGTGATCCGTTTGCTCGTTTGCTGCCCTATGCTATAAAAAAAAAAAAAAAAAAAATATATATTTTAAATACTTTTATACCCGTGGCGTCGTCCGTGTTTGGATATTGGATTTTTCCGTATAAAACAGATAACTGTGGTAAAATAATCCCATCCTAACGCGCGTCAGTCAATCTCATGTCCAACGCAAACTTTTAAACGTAATAGTCAGACAATAATTACATGTATTAATATTAATCTATTATTTCACTTAACAAACTTATTATGATCTAAAAATAGATACCTATACCTTACGGAGCGGGCCGTAAGTAATTACTTTAAAGATATAAAAAGAATCGCTTTTTAAATTGTTTCTATTGGGTAAAGCTCCAGTTTACAACTATTAAATTTATTATACGAAATAAAAATATATAACTAAAAAATTCAAATAAATAACTAAACCTTTTTATACAGATGTTACTATATTATTAGAATACTTTTAAAAGTACAAATTTTGTTTGATTCTTAAAGGAATCTGGGACTTCTGAGTGAGAAAATATCCGTTCTGTTTATTCTGCCAAGACGGTGGCGCCATTTTAGCACGTTTTTTATTAATTCTGATAATATTTCTCGCACTTGTACTTTTCACTTCCAGTGCCACAAAAAATGGTTCATTTAAAATCACTTCGTCACGTTTGTATTTTACGGCAACCGGTCTTAAGAATAAACATTACTACCAAACTGAAATTTAAAGTCTTCACGATTCAAGAAGCCCATTTGGACAGAGATGTCATTTCATGTTTTATCTGCAAATTGTCCTAATTTTGAAACATTAACTATGACAAAATGGGTTTCTTAGATTATGAACATTTTAGTAAATAAAACAACTCTTCACAATTGTGAAATTAATAATTAATTTGAACCGCAATAAATCAAAATGGCGCTCATTCCATCTTATAAAACTCTGCTTCGATTTATTATAAACCTTTTTCATTTTCAGCAAATATTGAGACTAGCAAAAGAGCTTAACGACACAGGAACATTGTATTCAATTAAACCCGGTTGTTCGTGGCCCAAATTCAATCATCTGGACTTTATTTTCGCGAGAGACGTGGGAAAGTTGGTCAACAAGCCCTTGATAACGCACCTGGATGAGTTATACAATAAATTTCATAAAGAATGACTACACATTTGTTTTATTTATCCATGGATGTATGCAGCCTTCAGAAATGAATAATCCTTATTGATGGCTGCATGAATACACAGTTACAAGTCGTATTTTACATGTTGATTTTGAAACATGTCTTATTTCGTATTGCTAAGTTTCGTATTCAAATATAAAATATTCTGTTCACAAAAACCCCAATAAGAGATCTTGTCGTTAGTTGTCGTAGAGATCTTGACATCGTTACACAGTCATCTCTTTTGATATTTTAGTGTCTTCGGCGTACAGTTAGTAATTACATCTATACAAATAAATAAAATTGGAGTGTCTGTTTGTAATATTAAAATAACCGCTTTCTACTTCATGCATATGAATGTATATACGGTACACATACCAAAATACATATTTAAAATAATTTTGTCTGTCTGTCTGTTTGTTCCGACTAATCTGTGGAACGGCTGTACCGATTTGGACGGGACTTTTACTGGCAGATAGCTTATGTAATAAGGAGTAACTTAGGCTACGTTTAGTTTAGAAAAAATGTAAAAAAAAAATCACCTAATTCTTTTTCATAACATTCCACGCGGACACAGCTAGTCGTTAATATATAATAGAAATAAGAAGGGTCCTAACTGTGATCCCTATGATACGCTAGAACTAATTTGTTTCTAAGAGGTGTATCCAGCACAAGCTACAGAGACTCCTGTTGTCAGTGTTGTAGGACTTAAACCACCTAAAAAGGCAAACATGGAGTCCGAGCTTCCAGATCTTTTAGAATGTATTGTGACATATTTATTTCAAACATTTGGTAGAATCTGTTTACACATCAACAAGCATCATGCATCAACCTGCAATTTGTTGTCCATGGCTCTCAAGATTGTATCAGTAAATTCTATCAAATTTAAATCAACACTACGACCATTGCCAAAAGCCATGTTGGTCAAATGTGATTAATGAACCAACCGCTATGGAGATCCTTGAGGGAGCCCTATGTTCACCAGTGGGCATCTATTGACAATACACCATTTTTTTTTTATTTGTATGTAAGTTTATTTTTTGTAACAATATGAATGTTATATATCATCAAATAATTTTAATGTGGTTTTCAAATACATACAAAACATGGTCTAACTTGAACATGTTTTGTATGTATTTGAAATATACTTTGGTAATTGTACGAAATGTTATTGTATGTGCGACATTCTTCTTTTTTATTGAAAAAGGCTTATCATCCTACATCTGATTTTAAATGAAAATAAGGAAATAAATATTTTTGTGACTGAAGTTTTATGTTTGATGGCATTCCTATGAAATTTAAAATTAAATAAAAGTACTAGTAATACTTAAATGCATTATAGGTTTCTCATATCTATAATATCGTTATTATAATTATTAGGCAGTAATTTAAATTATATTTAACTATACAAATTACCTGTTTACTTTTTTAATATAAAAGTTTGTCAGTCAGATTGTTGACAAAAAGAAGAATGTCCCATATACATTGTTACTCTAGTTATTATTATAAATGAGAAAGTTAAAAGGTACAAGCTCTTTTCATTGAAAGAGATGAATGTTTTTAATTGTCCAATAACTACACTGGAGAAGCAATATACTAGACATTGATCTCAATATTGATACTCTTAAGTTGTTTCTAAACTTCAAACTCAATTCTTGTTAATCTACATTAGATTTTTGAAGTTTGTCACTATTTAAACTGTGGAAAACTATATGGTATCCTGCATACCTGGAATACAACTGCTTTAATGATTCATGTTGATGTGTTCACCACGGTTGCAGCCCATTACACCCCACACTATGTTGAAGGATTTCTGGAAAATAAAATAAATAATGTCTATATATGTTCAAAAAATGTTTTCTATATGACACCTTGAATTACTATAATTTTTTTAAGTCAATTCCAAATAATTAAAGACTAAATTTCATTGGCAGCAACTATGTACTCGTATAATCAATAATCAGACAACTACATTGAACTTCAAATATTGTGAACACTCACACTACTACTCATACAATTTTTCCAAAATAAACATAATTACATTATAATTCCTTAGGTCATTATTATTCTGTACTATATATTATAAGAAAAGCAAAACCCACTATACTTACAAGAAATGTCATATATCCAACATACATGGTATGATGCTATACTCTTACTTGAGAGTAGTAATGATTACATTAGTGCCTTTTAATTTTATTCAATATGTACTATTACGGCCTTTTGTGTCTTATCAACAGAATTTTACAAAAGGAAAACACCTATCTATAAAAATGATATTAATAAAAACATTAGAATAACTTGAGCAGAAATTAACCATTTTAAGATTTGAAATCAAATACCTCCGAAAATAATTAAGTGTCTTTGTTTTCAATACTTATTTCATTTTACTCTCGCCCTTAATAGTTTCATTCAAATATTTTAGCTTGTGTGAATATTTTGCAACAAATCACCTAATGTGCACAGACTTACACCCAAATAATATGGCCACGATAAAGAATTCAAAATCATTGCAACTTCTATTCACCTTAAGCCTAGCAGGTATTGTACAGCCCCAAGTGCATCCCAACAACAGGTACCATCTATCCAGATTTAGCTAGTAACCAACCAATTATTTACCTATCCAGCTTTTGATAGGGTTTTTTAACTATGATCAACTGAATTACACAGACAGCAGCCGTGCCACACTATGGTGTTAGTAATGGCTCTCCCCTTCTTTGCATGTTTCAATCATTGGCTATAAAAGATTTTGTCTAGAGCTAAATATTTCATTTTTTACAATGATCAGGCCAACTTTGTATTTTTAGAGATGGCAACTATAAGCCCACCATACACATTTAATGTTATAATTTCTATATCTTTTAGCTTACATATACTGTCTTTTATCTTATGTAATCTCATGATATTGCATGCTGTAGTAATAGACTTTAATAAGAGTACATGTATGGCTGACTTGAGATCAAAATGGACTCTCAATACAAAGTATGCATTTTTATTAATATGGTTCAATAAACTTAATTATTGTCATTTTTGTGAAAGTAGAATGATGAACTTATTTACTAATAGAGAGAAGTGGAAAACGTTAGTTACTCGAAAAAAAATGTAATTCATGAAATTAACCTGTCTTAGATTTTAATAGCATAGCTAGTTCTGAGTTTCTCCTGTTAGAAACTAAATATGATATTGTAGCTGTGTAACCACCATTAAGTGGTATAGAACCATTCAAAACATTTTCTATTTGGTGACAGATTGTTTTAGATGAACAGCCTAAAAAGAAATATGTTGACAGATACCAAATAATTTACCCACCTTTAAAAGACATAGATACTGATATTATTTATAAAATAGGTATGTTATACATATCACTTTAATAGTATTTCAACATTGAATGCCATTAGGTTAGCCATCAATGATAAACGTCCAAAAGTTTGCCAAATTAGGATAAATCAAACTCAAGGAAATATTCGAGATAAGTTTTTCAAAACGTAAATAATGTACCAATGTCACCACAAATAAAGGATTATTTTTAATTAGTCTTTTAACTTATCGACATATTACATTATTTATGTTTATTTACAATAGCACTATTTCCACACACAAAAACAAAAAACTTGCAACATTATTGTTTTTTTTTTTTGTTTTTAAGGCTAAGGTCCATGCTACCTTGTCATTAGTATTTAGTTTTCTATTTCATACTATTCTTCTATTTCTATTCTTATACTTCTATTTCTATACACAACTTCTTCTAGTTTCTTCTTCTTTTATCTTATTTTAATTGTCTTTTTTATATATTACAGTTGATTGAAGTCAAAAACTGATATATCGGTGTATATACATCTGGATAAGCCAACATTGCTTGGATAAAGCGCGGGACTTTATCAGGGGTTCGAAAGACTTTTAATATCTGATCCAAGAAAATAAGGTGGTTTAGTATAAGGTGATCCAAAATTTAAATATTTTTCTTTATCTTGACCTCACACCACAGAATAGATAGATTATGTCGCACGATAAATACTTACATTTCGCAACTAGAAAATGCTTACGTTACAAAAAACGCCAAATACGTTACAAAAGACGGACTAAGAGCTGAGGATGAGCTTAGTCGATAAGTCATTCAGGTTAAGCCACCTCGATCGGTTCATCGGCATAGTCACTGTGGCACTTGGTTGCAGTGGCATCCATGAGGATTCTCAACCTCTCCTTTCTAGAGGGAAGAAGGAAAAAAATCAGGATCAACATAGATTGTAATAGATAAAAATTGTATATATGAGGAAATGATGCATGTAGGTAATAATATTAAAATAAAGAGTAGAATATATACATCAATTTATGTGTCAGTTTTAATCGATGTATACTAATATGTTTTAATTGATAACTAAAGAGTTACATAAATAATAGTTCGAGTATTTTAAAGCGTGCGTGGGGGTGTAATCCAGTATGTAGAGATCATTTTAGCGAATTTAATGTGGATCTAATCTCTATTCTTACATTATATAGTATTATTTCAAACAATATTTTTTTTTAAATTTAAGAAGATAGAATTAGCAGTGTTATACAAAGTAATCAATGACATCATAGCAACTATGATAATATGTATAATTATAACGTGAGTGCTGTCATCTCCAATTCTTATCGAGATGATGGTTGATGATGGTTACCGTAACTGCCATTCGGAACGTTCCGCTTGTATATAGTGTAGCCCGTATGATATCGATATTTTGCGTTTCAAAGGGCGTAACCGCCAAAATACAACTTTTCGATAGAACCAAAAAACTAAAATTTAATTATTGTATTTGTTATGACTTTGTTGTTATTAAACTTATAAATATGATTGTTACACTTGTTCAATTAAGCAAATCTTAGCCCATCAGAGTCTTGTATTTTAAAATAACATCAATAATTTTTATTTGTAGATTTATGTAGTGACAAAATTCAAGAACTTTATACTTAATCTGCTATTCTTTTGATTCATGGCTTGATCGAAGAACTTTCTTAGAATCATTAATTAAATATAAATATCCACTATCTACAAGTATATGTACTATTTTATGTAATTTAGATTTCAAAACCATTAACATACTTAGTTCTTTTATAGTCAGTAATAATATAAATATTTAAGGTTGGCAGCTTTATTTTTGTTATATTTCTTCATTATAATAAATATACAATATACGTAGTGTTGTTTCGCTCATCTTATTATAGTTAGTAGTAGTTTAAATAGTAACAGTATTTTTCCTTTGTTTCAGGTTCGGATTGCCTATTTGAGCATATTCTTTATTGACTAACTTCTTTTGGTATTTTCGTATTGATTATTGTAAATAGCTGACGTGACGCTGGCAAAATGTTTTTTTGTTAAAAAACCATTGCCATTAACAAAATTACTTACTGATTCATGGATTAAAGATATAGGAAATGACATAAAAAAAATTATAAATATGTATTTAGGTAGGTCATACGCAATATACGACTACTTACGATATGACTTTATATGAGTGTCGTTTACGTCCGACACTCTGATGAAGTCTAATTATGATTGCTTTTACATCCAAAAACACGAAAAAAACTGCATTATGATCTTTGGATTTCGCGGTCGTATTCACCATTTTTTTCAGAACTTGAGAATTTTAAATACACAGTTCGATAGCGAAGAAAAAATAGGATAGGATGGCATTCAAAAGTAATTTTCGGCAAAATGGCGGTTACGCCCTTTGAGACGCAAAGTATCGATATGACAGATATGCTCATCTGTGTTCATGATATGTGTTCTGTGTCATGATGTCTTAAGTCATAATTGATTGTTGATTTAGTTCATTAAATTATGTTATTATTGTTTGTATATAATATATATTTCACATATGCTTAATTTATAGTAGATTATTTAGAATACCAATTTCCATAAAAAATACTCTGGAAGAAATCATGGACTTACATCGGCCTGTGGATCCAAATAAAGTCAGTCTTAGGTTTTATACTAAAAATGTGAATATTAAATTACTACATTTTCAATTACATTTTGTTTTTACAGACATATGAGGAGTTGACTTCTGAAGAGAAATTAAGGTAAATAAAAATGTAATATTCGACAATTATAACCTAAATACTGAAGATTTTAAGTGTTTGAAGTTTTTATTTTCTGTACTACATATTCAACTCTACTATTATTTAGACTGACCATGTATTATTTCGGACACATAAATATAATAATTATTAATTGGTGGTTCATAAACTCAGTGTTTCACAGATGTGAATATGCCTAATTAAATTCATATACACAATTTGGAATACATATACACAATTGTATTCAACAATGCCAATTAGGTTGCTGCAAGTTGTCTTTGTTTCAGGTATGATCATCAAAAGCTTCATGAGATCCATAAGGGACATGAGTCCATGCATACTACAATGGTCTTGATACTGATTGCAACTTTAGTAATCTCACAAATTATTGTGGTAGAGTGGAAGAGAAGGCATTATAAATCCTATTCTGTGAGTATTTGTAATTTTTAGAAATTAGGCAATCAAGATTGTAAGAATCTATGATTGTATGTTAGGATTCCCTATAGTTTTAAGGAAAGTAAGCATGTCAGTCACCTGACCACTTACAAGGGGCCACTCAAGGAAGCTCCAAGTCACACAAAGAGCACACACTAAAGGACTCCTGAGCAGAGTCCCATGCTTCTTTGCTTGATTGAATCTGAAATTTGTAGAACTAGGGTTACTAACATAGTTTGAAGAATTGTAAACCTTAGTTGCATTGGCAGAGTACATTGCTGGTGGAACTGACAGCTGTTGGGACTAAAAGGTTTCTGAGTAGTAAGCACATGCTTAGAATTGTAGTAGCAGTAGACAATGGAAGGTGGAATGATGATTTGGTCATTTTTTCTTTATCATGTTTTTCGATGATAATAATTGTAATATTAAGGCGAATAAAAATAACTAGTCTATAGTAATGGAGCTAATCTGTATTGGGCTTGAGGTGAGAGACAACCCAAACCTTATTTAACTAATAAATGAGTTTTTATTCTAAAATTATACAAATTTATAATATTGAATATAAGATATTGATTAACAGTATTTGAAATGTACTAACCATTTGAAATTAGATTGTATATGTACTGTAAAACTTAATTAGTAAGTACTACAGAAATATTTATATATAAGTGCATGTATGTTGCACAGATACATACTCTTGGATGGATCAAGCCTTTTCAACCTTTTAAAACAAATGTTTTAAATTATACCTGTAGATCTATACAATTTATGGTACTAATAAATCTTTCATAGTTCTTCACTATGGTTGCAATGTGGTCAATACCAGTAATGATGAGTGTCAAAAACAGCTGGTGGCGATTTATAAGTGTGTGGGCAGTATTCACTCTTCTCACAGCTCTAGTCATAAGGAAGTCTACAAGGAAACCAATGTCAGTAACCACACCCAGGTATGAAACTGTTTGTGTAAGTATAACTTTCTAAGGGTTATTAAAAACTTAACTAAAATCCTAGTTTTTATAAAAGTTAACTAGAATATTAAAATTAAATTAGGAGTATGTTGTTATATTGTATTTACCACTGATAAGTTACTATGTTTAATAAATATTCATATATTTTAAAGGTATGAATATATCCAAATTATTCTTTAAAATTAAAAAGAAAGCAAATGCCGATTTTTTCAGCCCACCTCTATGTTTGTGTTCAATAGTACACATGGGTGCAAATCAGACTATATATGTCAACCTTGATACTTTCTCTATTCTATGTAATAGGAGCTGGCTTGTAGTTCATTTGTACAACTATACTTCATGTTGAGTATACATTTAGAATTGTGTAAGTAGATTTCGGAATTGCAAGTAATGGTAAAGAATTTTCTGTTCCTATATAAATCACCAAACATACCACTTCAAAAATAAAACTGTTAAGTAAGAAAACTTCAATTATTTGCATTGGTCACAAGCTCATAAGCAATTTTCTCTAAATCACTTTAGTGTTTAAAAGCATATCATTGCATCAAATGCAGTGCAGATTGCAGATGCAGATTTTCTAATACAGACTTCAGAGTCCCCTAGCGGGAAAATGAGTCATTAACATTTTTGCGACCATAACATTTTTTGCTCAGCTCGACCAGAAGAACAACATATCCAAAATTGCGCTCGGATAAATTCGGCTGCTGTCGAACGCACGAACGCTACATAGCACACGTAGCGTCATCTGTTTTGCGACAGCGATAACACACAAAAATGACGGACAGCAATGCCCGGGTCAATAGTTTGCACTCGCTTTTATACCCTCCGTAGACATTTTTTTTTTTTCATATCTTCTACACAATATTATTATTCAATATTGGTTACAAGTCTACATGATCAGTTTTCTGGTGTAATCTATATTTTTAATAAATATAGTGAACTAAATTAACCTGTTAGAGAAAACAAAATATATCTGGTTGACTATGCAAATTAGTATAGAATAATTTGCTATATTTCTTTTTAATATGAAAAAAATATTAATATTCACTTCCCTGACACATTATGTTTGAATATTAAAGTGAAAATAAATTTGTCACAAAAGGCTAATTTCCCTTGTCCCTTGTTCAAAAAGATAATAAAAGCTTTCCACAAAATGTAGTTGTATGTAGAAAATAATTAACTGTACGTTTGAAAACTAATATTAGACTTAAATGAACTATACCTTAATTTCAGATTAGTGTACAAATGGTTCTACGTCATATACAAGTTGAGCTGCGTTTTCGTGGTGTTTGGTTATGTGACCATGATGTTGACCTTCCTAGGACTAAATCTATTATTTAGTCACAAACCACAGTCTTGGATGGATGTTGCCCTAATGTGTCTTTTTTATGGACTCTACTTTGGAGTACTTGGAAGGGATGTAGCCGAGTATTGCGCTGACAAAATGGCTTCCTCCATCGGTGTAAGGTTTTGCCATAACTTTTATCTAGATATATACATTCACAAATCCACATTTATCTTTGTACTAGAACTCATTGCAGATTATAAAACTAAACTAATGAGATATTCATAATATGCTACTATGAATGCATAGTAAAATAAGATTATAATCTTATTTTACTATGTAAAGCTTTTTTACCTAAAATTAAAATCTAGTTTTAAGTCTTTACAAGAATGTTTTACTATAGTTGACACATATCTATTCTGCGCAGCGTTTTAAAACTGATATATATGAAACAAATTACACAGAAAGTATATGATGGAAAGAGAGTGAGATACGTCTTTATTCTTTCGCTTAATGGCCATAAGCAGGTAATTGTGAGATTTAGTTGCATAATAATCTATGCAGCTAAACCACACCATTACCCGACTTTATTTATCTTTTTTTTTGATATATGATATAATTGTGTCTTTGCCAATGACATCTTTAAAAAAAACTACTTTCTGAAAATTTTTAATCCTGTAGTCGAACCATGCTTATTGTAAAATAAAAGATCTAAGAGTAAGATTTCTTTGTAAAGCCAACTATAACACTTTGGAGTTTATTCATTAGAAAAAATTGTAATTGATAAATATATATTAAAAAAAAAAATTAGCTGGTTTTAAAAAATCTTATACTTACGATTGTTCAAAATATTGAGACCTTTTGAAGACGTGTGTCCTTGGTCAAAAGTCGTACATATTTAGAGCTCCTAACAAACTTTCTCGATAGCTAGCTTCATAATACAACAAAAATACCAATCCAATTAAAATGAAAAAATCCTATTGATCTTATTAACATACTCAATTGTATTTTCAGTACTACACCAAGGAAGGCATTCCAACGCGACAACTTGAGACAAATATGTGTGCTGTATGCGGTAACAAACTTTTAGTAGATGTAAATGAAGAGGGTGTTTTAGGTGAGTTACTATCATATTACCCTAGTATTAATGGCTTAGGGACAAATTTTTCAATAGTCCTAGAACTGCCACTTTGATTATCATAATTTTTTTTCAGTGACCATCAGGTCTGGTAATAACAGAGTTTCCCTGTCGTAGATAAAATATCTTGTGAACGTAACGTGTTACTGAAATCGCGGAAAACCAGAGATTTTTTTACAAACAGAAGTTGATTCGATTTAAGCGCGAGCTTTGCAACAAAGCTAAAATATTAATATAAATATTATAATATTAATATCCACATATATTTTATTTTATATTTTTTGTTTTGCGTAATTTCATTAAGACGTTTATAGTTCCTGGTTTTTAAATACCATAAGAGTAATAATACGCAACTTTGTTACAGAGAATACATACAAATTAACATGTGGTCATGTGTTCCACGAGTTCTGCATACGAGGCTGGTGCATAGTGGGAAAGAAGCAGACATGTCCTTACTGTAAGGACAAAGTGGACTTGAAGAGAATGTTCACTAACCCGTATCCTTTTAATAAACATTGTTTTAATGAGTTGCTGTATTCGGTACTAAACTAAGCAAAACACTATCAGTAAATACAACACAGTCTGAAAGTTTAGTTATAAGTGAAGAATTCTTTACCTTAAATTCAAATTTCACAATTATGTGGTTAGATAAACATTTTTTTTTTTAATGTAAAAAGAGGCAAACGAGCAAGACGGGTCACCTGATGGTAAGTGATTCACCGCCGCCCACGTCACCAGCGACGCCAGTGCGTTGCCTACCCTTCAGGTAAGAATCTGCTCTTTTCTTGAATAACCCAATGTCGCAGTTGTTGGGGAAGACAGCTGATGGCAACGAGTTCCAGATATTTACTGTGCGTGGCAGAAAACTGTTTTTAAAACGCATTGTAGTGGAACGCCAACCATCCAGATGGTGCGGATAATAGTTCCGGCGAGACGATCGGTTGCGCAAATCAACGGCTTCTATTAAATTGAACAACTACTGGGAACACTCCCCATTGTAGACTCTGTAAAGTATGCATAGGGAAGATAGATCCCTACGCAGTGCCAAAGGATGTAGCTGATCGGCAAGTTCAGGATCGTCGACAATCCAACGTAGGGCGTTGGATTCGGTCAAATAGAGATAGCTGATAACCCGGAGCCCCGGCCCAAAGGTGGCAACAATACTACATGTGAGGCCGCACCTGTGCCTTATACAGTTTAAAGCGGTGAGCCGGCTTGAAGTACTGTTTGGCCCTGTTGAGTACTCCGAGTTTTTTGGAGGCCATTTTAGCCTTGCTCTCCAAATGACCGCCATACTGCACAACACTCGAAATATCGACGCCCACAATGCCAATGTTTGGCTTGGCACAAAGGTGAGTGTTTCCGAAGAGTGGCGATGCGACAAAGGGGGCTTTTTTAGCGGTAAACGCGCAAACTTGAGTCTTAGAAGGGTTAAACTAGACTAGATTTAGTCCCCCCCAATCGGAAATCTTCACAAGGGATGATTCGATTTCAGACACAAGTTTGTTCCGACACTCGTCGACGTGATCCCGAGAGATATTGCTGCGGCCGAAATACAGTGCATCCACGGTACTGTCATCCGCATAGCAATGAATGCTACTGGTATGCAACAAATCATTGATATGCAGAATGAACAATGTCGGGGATAACACGCAGCCTTGGCGAACACCAGCATTTACGGTCCGGGGGTTCGAGCATGAGCCGTCTACGACGACTTTAACTCTCCGTTCCGCAAGGAAACTGCCGATCCACCTGCAAAGTCTCTCAGGAAGCCCATAGGAAGGAAGCTTCGATAATAATGCTTTATGCCAACCCGATCGAAGGCTTTCGCTATGTCCAAACTAACGCCCAGTGCCTCACCCTTACTCTCAACCGCCTGCGCCCAACGGTGAGTTAGTAAAGCCAGAAGATCACCAGCTGATCGGCCTTTGCGAAAGCCATATTGGCGGTCGCTGATCAGCTGGTGCTCTTCCAGGTAGCCCATGAGCTGGCGGTTGATTATGGATTCCATAATTTTGGAGAGTAAGGAGGTGATAGCGATAGGCCTATAGTTGGACGGATCTGAGCGGTCGCCTTTTTTAGGAATCGGATGTACTAGAGCCGTCTTCCATGAATGTGGGACAACGCCGAGGACATAAGAGTGTCTGAATAAGCGCGTTAACACCAGCGTTAACATCTGTATTATTATTAATTAACTAAAAGTGTACATTTTCTGAGATTGATAATTCGTATGTATAGGGTTCTGTATTACATGTAGTGGGCCCCAAGCTAGCCTCACCTGCTCGCGGTGCTCTATGCTAATCAACAAACGTGGCTTTGGCGCTCCCCGCACTGGGCCAGCGAGGTGGGCTTAAAACCTGTTTTAATTTCCATAAAAAATGGCCCCAAGTGACCGGTGGTAATGCAAGCCGTGCTGATGACGAGGAATATTGGTGCGGTACCGGTGCCAAGGTGCTAGGCGTACATAATCCTTGGGCGGCGGATAGATCGAAAATTTTAATCTGGCACTGTGTTTGGCATTTGCTGACTATGAAAAAGCCATGCTTCCATTTCTCCAGAGATCTCATATGTACTCGTAGTATTGATACATCCAAATGGTGCACTCACTAAAGACAGCCAAAGGGCAATGTAGTTTCTTTGTGCAATCGTATTAGAACAGCACAGCAACAACATATTATTAGCAGCTTTACAAAAATGTGATTTACTACTACTTCTAATATACTATTTCTATCTGTTGCATAGAAAATTCAATGGTATGACGAAAGTTTTTTGCAACATTAGCAAATGATTTCTAGGTTTGCTAATATTGCAAAGGAATTACAACAAAGAATATTTGCAAAAGTTATTCAAAAAGTTAGTTACAGTTACATTATATTCTTAGCAAGTTTACATAAGTTTGATCTGTTACTACTGCTAAAATATAATTGTTGTTCATTACATTAAAAAATCGATAGTATAACTAAGGTTTTTAGCAACATCGGTTTTTTATTAAGTAGTTGCGGCAATGGGATACAATGGGATCTCTCATAGACTGGCCAGTGTCCAAATAATTATGGGTCATTTGAACCACCAGGTGACCTATCTAGAACGATGTAAGAGCATACAATAATAAGATTCAGCACTATGCCGTCACTTGTAAGCTGACGTACTGAGTGCAGGTAAGAATTCAAAAGTACAGGTAGAGTGAGTATATTTTGGTCATATATTATTGTACGGTATTCTTACCATCGATAGATACATGAAAAATAATAAGCAAACGCGCAGTGCCGTAAAAAATGGTGCGCCACAAAGTCGGTTTTTTTTTAATTTTATGACAATTACCAGGGTAAATTTGGTCATTTGATTTTGTACGGCATCAGTTTCAATGTTTCAATTAAAATTACAATGAAAATGCTAACTTAACTATGCAGATAAATGGTGAAATAAAAATTATTGCGACGTTACTTAAATTGTAAATGCTGTTGATCAGAGATACCCCGATGCGATATTTAATTAAAAAAGAAATCAAAGTTATTTCTGGCAATTTTTTTTTTTTAGTTTAATTATTACTTTTTTTCTAATTTATCTAGGGGATTTCCTAAATTTTTAACTTTCTTTGCCCTATTCTCCCTTTCTCGTTAGCTTACGTATGTTTGGTTTGGTAAGTAATTTAACCCAATTATATTGTTCAGTGCTACTGTCTGAATATAGTGCAACTATTTCGTTTACATAACTGGGCCAAATAAACAAAGCAAGTTTTCGCTTACCTTGGTTTGCTTCGCCCAAACTCGTTTGGTTATTAATGTTCTTGTTTTGGAGGGTATCTCAAATACAGTATTTATGTAGTGCTGTTGCCAGCCACGATTCTATTACAACTTGTAAGTTCATTTTAACCATGTACACAATTTGTGCTTGGGTATTGGGTATCGAACTAGTTTATCCATACTAATATTATAAATGCGAAAGTAACTCTGTGTCTGTCTGTTCCGCTTTCACGCCAAAACTACTGAACCGATTTAAATGAAATTTGGTACACAGATAGTCTAGAGCCCGAGAAAGGACACAAGCTACTTTTTAATACAAAAAAGGTTGTAAAGGGTTGTAAAAGGTTGAAAGGAGGGATAATAGGTTGTATGAAAATATTGTTAAAACCACTGAACCAATTTAATTGAAATTTGGTACACAGATAGTCTAGAGGCCGAGAAAGGACAGAGGCTACCTTTTAAAGCAGAAAAGGGTTGTAAAAGGTTGAATGGAGGGGTGAAAGGTTGTATGGCAGTATTGTTAAAACCACAGAACCGATTTAAATAAAATTTTATACACAGATAGTCTAGAGCCTGAGAAAGGACGTAGGCTACTTTTTCATTCAAAAAAGGTTGTAAAGGGTTGTAAAAGGTTGAAAGGAGGGATAATAGGTTGTATAGAAATATTGTTAAAACTACTGAACGACTTAAATGAAACTAGGTACACAGATAGTCTAAAGCCCGAGAAAGTACATAAGCTTCTTTTTTATACAAAATAGGTTGTAAAGGGTTGTAAAAGGTTGAAAGAAAGGATGCTAGGTTGTATGGAAATATTGTTAAAACTACTAAACCGATTTAAATGAAATTTGGTACACAGATAGTCTAGAGGCTGAGACAGGACAGAGACTACCTTTTAAAGCAGAAAAGGGCTGTAAAGGGTTGAAAGGAGGGGGTGAAAGGTTGTATTGTAAAAACCACTGAACCGATTCAAATAAAATTTTATACACAGATAGACTAGAGCCTGAGAAAGGACAGACGCTACCTTTTAAAGCAGAAAAGGGTTGTAAAGGGTTGAAAGGTTGTATGGCAGTATTGTGAAAACCACTGAACCGATTTGAATAAAATTTTATACACAGATAGACTAGAGCCTGAGAAAGGACAAAGGCTACCTTTTAAAGCAGAAAAGGGTTGTAAAGGGTTGAAAGGAGGGATAGGGATCACCCGGAAATGACATAAAATATTTTACCGCGGTAAAATAACTTTTTCCCATGCGAAAATCCGATAAAAACAGCTAATCAATTTTTGTTTTACGTTTGGTATATACGGGGTAACCACCCCGTATATACCAATCGTAAAACCCGAGGACCCAAGGAAAGAAAAACGATAATTTAATGTTTTCCTTCACCGTAGGAGCGTCGGATAAATGTACATATGAAATTCGGAACGAAAAACGCATTGGTACACGGTGGGGCCTCCCGATCGCGGGCCTCCCGATTCTATGCGGCACACAGACCAGTGCCGAGACCACAGCGCCACCGACGCTTTTTCAGTTTAGACAAACTGTATCTGTACACCCCCCTTTTTTTTTAAGAGGGGAAATGCACCTTTTGCACCGTTACCCCGCGCTGGCTAGGCGCGGCCGTGTGTGGGGCTCTCCGGTCTGACAGGACCAGCCTACCCACTAAAACCCCCCTGAGTTTTCTATGCCCATACGGGGGCACATGGCGGGGTACGCTTTCGCGATTCTACGGCCGTGTGGTCCGGGGCCGGATCGACCTAGGTCTGGTCGAGCCAACGCCAAGGAAGGGACTGTCCGAGAACCCCTGGAAAGTCCCTCAGACGGAGAGACACCACCACGGCGTGCGCGGTAGCCAGACGCGCACGCAGCCTCGCAGTAGGGTCATTAGGCGAGCACCGCTCTTGCGTGTGTCCGCCTTCTCCTACCTTATCTCTACACCCCCACATCCTTTTCAATTACAATGTATTCCTTAAAATGAATCTGCAGCTGGGACGGACCCCAAATGTTATTTGGTCAGCTGCTCGACTGGGTGCGGTGGCTGGTGGCGTGGCAGCCACTAGTGCTATTCTTCGCGCAGGGCGTCAACTGGCTCTTCGGACTTGAATGATGAAAACTTAATGTTAGTGACTCTAGACCATTTTTATACATACATACTTTGTGAAATAGGCCAATTTTATTGCTACAAAGTGACGGTATAAGTAGTACAATGTTGTATTTTGTAGTTTGTAATCATATGTTTTTATTTTTAAAATCCAATATGAATATGAAAATGAACCTTTAAATATGAATAGGAAAATGTCGCCATTAATTGTCATTAAGTCTTGCCTTATTTTGATATATTGTTATAAACAAAGGAATGTTAATCTTTTCTTCCAATTTTCTAGCAATAATAATTAGATTCGTCTATTATTCTTAAAAACATATAGTCTATTTATTATTTTTATTATTATGCAATGCAATGCAACACCAAACATATCTAATATTAGTCTCCAGGTTTCGTATTGTAATAATAATATTACATCAATACAATAATAGTACATTATGATACTAGTGTGCAAAGTTGTTCATTGCATACGAGGCGGTATTGGTCGCGCGAGCCGTAAGGTGAGCGCGACAATTTAGCCGAGGATGCAATTAACAATGCTCACGAGTTTCATACGACGTTTTTCAACACAAGTTGAGGAAAAATACATTATATTATCATATGTTGTTTTCTTGAATTTATATAATTTTGGCTGAATGATAATTTGACTCGTGCCTGTATGCCGATGCCGCCATTACGCTGAGCGGCGCGCGCATGCGCGATTGCGCGGTAAAAATGAAAGTTGGTTGTTGCCGTTCAAGAACATTATTGCGCTTTTATAACTTTTCTTCATTGATAAAATGTATTTAAATAAAATTATAGGGAATTTTTGATTACTATTGCACCTCAATGCAAGTTTGTTGAATGTAAATTTAGCTATTAACTATTTATTAAACATTAGAATACATTTGTTCGAGAAAAAGAAAGTGCTACCAGACTAAATTAAGAATGCATTGTACGTATATAAAAACGTCTAGTAACAGGGAACAACCGAATTTTATCGGGTTATAAATATTGCACACTAGTGCGTAATGAAATTGCGCACTAGTGTGCAATATCCTAGTTTTTGAGATTAAAAACACGCATGAAACAGCCCCGTTATGAGAACGTGTGTTGAAAATAATATTATTACAAAGTAATTAAAAATCTATTTTAGGCAAAGCTCGTTTCTATTGCAGTCTGTAATTTTGAGTCAATATTTTTCATACATTTGTATGCTACACGGCTATAGCTTTCTATTATTTATAGAAACAAGATTACGCACTCAACAAAATTACCTACAGTTTGAAATTTAATTTTTTTAGGTATCATATTGCATTTCTTTATTGCATTTTCGTGAATTTAAAACAAATATACTTGATGATAAAGTTATGAGCAAGTTAATGAATACCTAAATGGTAAAAATTAATGAATGGACAGTAGTGTCAAATTCAGGATTCCGGTTTGGGCGGCTTGATCCTGGTGAGGGTAGATCACGAAAACAGAAGCAAACAGCATAAGATTTTTTTTATTTTGCTTGATGAGTCTTGGTAAGTGGCAACTATTGAATGACTGACTGTATTTTGATTAATATACTTGACAGCCAAGACATTTTCACTTCTTTCTCTGGTTTATATTTATATGTTGCTTGTATTTATTACTTGCATTTTCTGTTAAAGACAATTAAAATGCGTATTTAATTTGCATTGTTATTAAAATGTTAAGGACTGATTTCATTCCCTACAGATAAGCTTATCGGACAGATTTCTTATATAAAATTATGCAGTAAATCTGTCAGATAGCTTTTTTGAAATTATTTATGGGTGATGATAATATTAGTAGCTACCACAGATAATAATAATAGTACTTTATTGTTTTTTATAAAAAACTGAAAATTACCACTATTATAGGATATACAAAAAAAATGTTATTTGAAGGACATGTGTACCCCATGAACCCGTCACTGTAATGCAATGTAAACTATTTATATTATGTACGATAAGTTATAGTAAATGTCTTTCCATATGATGATAAAGCTCATAAATTGCGTCTATTTTTTTTTACTAAAGTCCTAATGTTTTTATCAAATTCAATTGACTTGAGTCATACAAGTATTTAATAAATTCAAATTAATTATACATTATTTTCAATGTCATTTCTATTTACATCATAGAATAATTTTTAAGTTATATGAAGTGTTGTTCAAAAATTTGTTAGAATATCACTGCTACCTGTACTGTTGCCTTGATTGAAGTAAAAGTGATAAATATTATGTTTATTTATAAGTGTATTATGTATATATGTGAATCATTGATAAAAGATTAGCTATGTAATATATTTGGTATTGTTGTAACGAATATGTTTTATACCACATCATGTTATATAAAACTCCTAATCCACCCAGCCTACTTTTTTTTGTATCACTAAAACGGAAATCAGGGGTTTGCCCACCTAATGGTAACGAGTAATCACAGTATATGGATATATGAAACACAAGAATGATCACTTGCACCATAATGAATGATCCTTTAGAAAAAATATTACGGTAAAAATAATTTTCTGAAGTACAGACGTAGTTTTCATAAAAATTAATCCCGTCTAATACCCACTAGTCGCAACGATTAAACCAAGAAGCAGATAAGAAGAAAGCCAAGAAGTCACTCTTGGATGATAGTGAAACATATGTGATTTGCAATCATTTGAACTTGAAACTAATAATCCTTTTACTTACATGTTTATAAAGCACCATGTCATCTATACCAAACGGTTTGTTAGGCGATATGCTTTGAACTGGTATTTTTAAATTATACATTCTTAACATTATTGGTAAATTAGTTAATAGCTGTCACTGCGACAACTACAAAACAGTCGGCTGTGACAGTAACTCGAAACATCCATGTCCTCATGTCAAATTATAAAACTAACTGACTTCATCTGAGACTAACTGTAACAGCTGACAACAAAGATCAGCACCCTTGACATTTACACGAGTCAATGTTGTCTTAAAGTAAATGATAGCGTTCTATCATCTATGAAGAATAAAGAAGTGTCGTTAAATAGTCCTGTTACACTTTTTTTTTGGCGTAGCCCCCATCCGCTCAGAGAGCGTGTAACGCACGACAGGGAAACTTTCCTCCAATAATCATAATTATATTCATAAATAGATTTTTCAAATATAATAACTAGGGTGAAATGTTTGTGTTCGTTATATTATTTCTTACGCCTTAATGGACACCGCTTTGCAACAAAAGAAAATGTAGTTACATACCACATGAAATCGTTTGGTAACTGCTCTTGATCAAATGTGTTTCCGGTTTTGTGCATACAAAGAATAATTTTGTATACACCTGGTCAATTTACGTTTGAATAAAAGTAAGCACTGACGTACTTAACTATCGTATAATTTTAGGTGGAACAAAATATTAAAATCGACAAATGTATTACTTGAAATGTGAAATGAATGTGTATGTTTTATTTTATTGTAATACGTTTATTGTGTGTAAAACATAGTAAATGATTCAATAAAACACTATAATTTTTTTTCTTCATTTTCGTTGTTATAATACAAGGTATATTTACACTAAAATCGCAGGCAAGGGTCTTTTTTCCTGCACGCTACTGAGTAAAGACTCGATTTTTCGTTTGCATAGTAAATTTATTTACTTTTAACACAGTAGTTCTTATTACACACTGGTTATTTATATTACACGGGATCAAATTCAAAATATCGTACTCTCAATAACGAATTTCCTAGACAACGAAGTTATACACTATCATTACTAATCTTCATCTTTTATAGATCTGTTTGTACCTACATGTTCTGCATACGGCAACCTGATTGTACCACTTAGTAGCCAGTGTGATACTTAAATATTGTATTACCTATTTAATATATCTGAATATTTAACTTCATGCTCTGTTGAAATAAAATGATAAATATGCTTGAGTATATTAAACTGAATGTATTGGAAATTCTATAAAATGTAATAAAATGTTACGTTGATTGTGTTGATTAATCAAACAATTTTTATTATATATATCTACAAGACTCCCAAATAATGAATATGTGGTATGGTGTGGTGAATTCTCGCACAACAATTCTGTTTATCAAAATAATATACGCCAATAATACACCAGCGAAAAAAAAATATATGTACGAGGGCTGTTACTTATGTATCCTGAATAGAAACAAACGTATATGGCTAAATATGGGTTTATTGTTTTTCAAAGTATTCTCCGCGATGATCGATACACTTTTGCATACGTTGAAACCAATTTTTATAGCATTTTTTCCACTCTGATTGCGGTATCTCTGAAACGTGCTGTTTGAACGCGTCGACGGCATCTTCACGGGTCGAAAATCCTTGACCACATAATTTATTCTTTACATTTGGGACTAAATAGAAATCATTAGGTGACAATCCATTCAAGCCATAAGGCCACTAGGGCCAAGGCTAGGCTGAGTTTAGTCGGTAGGTCTGTTGGATCGAGCCGCCTCGATTCACCAGGAGTCCGACATAATCAACGCATCCCTGCTTGCCTGTTGCGTTGGTATCCATGAGGATTCTCAGCCACCTCTCCTGAGGAAAAAAAAAAAAAATTAGGTGACAAGTCTGGGCTATACGGTGGATGACCCATCAATTCTATTTTTTGACGAAAATCGTAATAAATCATAGCACGAATATTTTCACGTGTGAGTTCCATCATTTCAGCAATATGACATTTTAAACCCATGAGAAACAAAACACTAGCGTACATAAGGAAAAAAAATAGCGGCGAGTATTTCAAAAAAAGAACGAATTTTACCATGGAGGTCATATATTGCATTTAAAAATGTTGAAATCCCAGATTCCGGATACTTAAGTAGCAGCCCTCGTACCTGTTAGACTTAAAATTGGAAAGTTAATATATGATACATAATGCATGTTTTCGGCACTTGTTTAAAGTGTTAGGCGCTGACCCCACAGGGCGCGGTCTAGCGGTCAGGGTTCTGTGTTCAAACTTCCGCACACTGCGTACTGTCTAGTTAAATGTTCCGTTGGATAATTTTAGCCACTAGTGACACGATACACACTCTTTTATAATTAAAAATTCATTATATATTCATTATAATTCATCTTCGGAAGATGAAATTCTGTTATTTTGACCTTACAAGTTCAAATAAAAGTTCTAGGCGCATCTGATTTAAGAATTGAGGGAGTGTTATGAAGAACGATTTTACATTTAAGCGCCATAAAAATTTAGAATGGTGACCAAACCTGACTGCAATACTCAAGTTGGGAGCGAACAAATGTTGAGTACATTAATAGTTTTGTGAATGATTTTACCAACATCTTCCACATGGAGTAGGCATTCTCCACCTCAACAAGAAAAAGGTCGAGATCCGTGATGCATATGTTAAATTCGGGTAGTTAGATTTCCTTGCAAGTTGGCGGTACCTTCATTGCTTCAATTAGCACCAAAAAGTTGTGATTTAAAGAGGAGGAAATATGTCTTATTTAGTTTTTAAAAACATTTAATTGATCGGCAAATAATTAAATATGCTTGCTTTTCTTCATTATTATGACAAATTTTTAAAAATATATAAGTAATTTTCAAATTTAAAACAGAAAAGACGTAATGCTTACCTATTATCTCACGGGAGAGATAAAATTTAATATAATTAGTTAGGGGCTGTTTTTGCAATTTCTGAAGTTGTCCACTATAGACAACTTCAGAAATTTGGCACAACAAAATAAACGAAATAAAGAAAAAGACAATCACTTTATACCAATTTGTTGTAAAAATACAAATAAAGTCAGTATTAGGCATATAACGTATTTGACACACAAATACAGAATTATATGTAGCCACAACGAAAAGGGCGAAAATAATATATTAGAGATGAATATATCCAAAATTCGCAAATGCATATGTTTACAAGAGTAATTAATGTAGGATATTTTCTTTAAAAAAAATAGATTATAACCTAATTAGCACACTTCTTTAGTTGCACCGTCGATTATTGTAACGTGAATCTCATTTGCAGATGCTTTTTTGTTTATAAGTTAAATAAAAGATATTGACTAAAATTTTATTTCACAGCCGTAGGTTATTTTAAACAACAGAGACTTGCATACAAAAATGAATAGAAATAAAATGTCGTCAAATGATAAAAATTGTTTTAGTAGGTAATAAATTGATAATAATAAATGGTTGGATACTTGCAAATTATACTTAGAATCAATTTGACAACGTATCTGAAAAGTACTTTTCCCGGCGTAATGAATCTGATCTGTGATCGATCACTGCAACCCCAGATGTCCTAGTTCTAGTGAATCATATGACGCAGACATTTTGGCATAATGGGGAAATATCTACACTTAAAGTTTGGAGATAAAATTCAAATTAATATTCACAGAACACATTACATAGAAAACCATATATAATTGACTATTTATTCATTATGTACTGAGAACTTTGTCTATACATCCGACAAACGGTCACGAAGTCAAAGATTTTTAAAATTTGATCGATATATTCGGAGCTGTATCAAGTCAATACAAATATATCAAAATCAGCTTAACGCTTCTCAAATGTGTACGAGGTTTTTGCCAAATAAAATTTAATTAAAATTGGTTCACCACGCGATGCGTAAAAGCAGATAGCGGTTTCGTTACATTGCTGTTGAAGTTGTTTTAAGACATAGTCATTTTATTAGAGCGAGTGAGTGATTACTTATTCGGTTCGTTCATGAAACTTTTCAATTAAAAAAAATAGAGTCGTTTGCGATACTATTAGATGATTCATTTTTTGTTATATTACTTCATTCATTCAACAAAAAAAAAATTGCATCAGATGGGTTAAATTTCCTAAGATATGGACGAAACATGTGGATTTATAGAATAATACTACCGCAGTTCGCCGCATCGGTGAACCGAATATATATAATATATTTGAAATTGCATAGCATAGAGTCCAGTCTTGAAAACAATTTCTTTATATAACAATAAATCCGTGCTAGGCATGTTACCTGTAAAAGGTTGACTGGAAAACAAGTTTAAGAACAATTTTACTATTAAATCACATATTATAGTTATTATGCTAAATTTGTTTACTATAATCTTTTTGGTGTGATGAAAAATGTAGAGCAGAATTAATAATTCTTTTTTTCAATAAATGTCAGAGAAATTATTTTTTAACTGTCAAAATTTGTCGCTGTCAATACATAATAATTATGACCAACAATTTTAAAATCAAAACCTTGATTAGTTAAAAAATTACAGTGTTATTTTTGTAAAAAGTATAATATAATAAATATAACCAAACATGTTTTCTTCGCAAGCGAGGTGTGGTTTGATAACTTACAGGCATCAAGCTTTAAATAGAATTGTTCAGAGTTCGACTAATAACGGTAAGTCGAGTAAAAAAATATGTCGGTACCTTCACATCTTTAGATCTCATAATTCTCAACCAGACGACTACCTAATGCTAGTGTGTAGTTGTGTTTCAAAGGGTTATCAATGCAAAATCTTAATATTTTATCTCATTTTCACAAAAACGTTATCAAAAATCTAATCGTCAAAATGTACGGGAAAGAATAAATATTTTTTTTTATTTTTGCAGCGCCATATATTTTATTCCCATATATTGTATTAAAAAGTACTAAAGTCATTCGCTTCAATATTAAATCCTAATTTAGTTGATTTTCATTATCTCAGAGCATGATCCATTGAAACCGAAATTACATCGGACTTTCCTTTTTTTATTATGTACAATAAATCTAAATGATTTTACTTGAAATTATATATATGAAGTAGTGTGAGGGGGGTGACTACAAATCTGTGGTAAACAATATATAATATGTATGCTATTTGATTTTTATTATATAAATGTATAAATATATAAAGGAATATCCTGTCCCATCCGAGTCGAGAATACGATTTTTCATGTATATTTCATTTCATATAGGTCGCAGAACATACGCGAAAGACGACAAAGATGCTGGTTGTAAAGACATCATTCAAACAAAAGACGCGATAGAACCTTGGCCGAAATCCACAGCGTCGTCGTCACAACCCTGGCGACCCGAATGTCCCAGTGAACCTCAACCAATAAATTACGACCCCTACAAGATTAAGCTGCCCAATGTAATAGTGCCACCATTGCCCGCAAGTAATGCTAAGGTAAGCTTTTTTTTTTGTTCCCCCAGAGGAAAATGTTGCATACCCCGGCTGTGGTGAGACGGCGGTTATGTGGAGCTCTCCTCCCCAGAAGGGGGAGGCCTACCCACTAAAAACCCCAGGGATGGCCTTCCTCAGGCATGTAGGGAGCCCCCGGGAACACGAAGCTACTTCCGGGAACCCCCAGCCTCCGCTTCCCCGCCGATACAGGGAGCCCTCCTCGGGGGAGGCTACAATACCTCCCCCGATCTCCACCACCGACGACGCCGCAGCTGTGCTACCGAGCCCGGCGCCGCCTTCTTCGAGCGGGATTGGCCATCTCCCGACCCCGCTCGGCGGCCTCCTTCTGGAGCATCACTGCTTCACAGAAGGAGGCCACAGCCCTCCAACCTCCCTCGTCCGCCAGCATTGCCAATGCTAAGGTAAGCTGTTATATAATTTACTAGATATTATTGTAAACTCCTAATGAGATTGTAAAATTAACTTGTCACACCCCGAAAAATTTATTTTACTTAATTTTGCAAATGTTAGATAAGTTATAATTTTTTTGTAAGGATGTTATTTTCAAATAGTTGGTTTCGGCTTGTAGTTTATTCGAATGTGTAATTCTATAGTCGATGTTGCTCTTGAGGTTTTTTATGAAGACGCAAGCAGAAGTGTTCTGTAGATTATATAAAAATACATTGTTATTGTCTTTTACAAGTTTTATTTTTTGATAAGTTGCGATAATATAAATAAATAAATAATAACGAATTTATGTCGCAAAGGGGTGTTGCGATTTGCGACATAATTAAGTGAATATAGTTTTAATTTATCGATTATCTATTTTATTTTTAAAACGATATTGGTATATCGATTATCTATTTTATTAGTTTTTAAACATGTTTTGGGTAGGCATATACATCTCGTAATGTTTAGGAAAATAGGAAATCGTCTTAAAACCTTTTTTGTTTTCTTTTTGCAAGAAGAAATCTAAATTATATTCAATTAACACTTCAAGAAGTTTTATTAGAAATTGACATTGACAGGACAGCTCAAACTGTCAAACAGTTACAGCCAAAAATGCAATCAGCGCGGGATCGAATTTTGCTATGCAGCCGGCAGTAAATTTTTATCCAACCCATTATAAATGGTTCGCCACCAGTCGCAACTGGTCGCCACTTCCTCTATCTGCATCTTGTTTCTTGCTATTATCCATGTTGCAACTTGAATGTGCAGACTTGCAGGCGTACCTAACTTCACAACAAGCAAGCAAGGAATGCTTGGAGAAGTTTACAATATTTTACTAGTATATTATTGATTACTAGTAATATAGTATAGGTATAATAATTACTAGTATATTTGTTATAAGTATTATAATATGTCTTTATTTTCCATAACGTCAAGTTATGACGAACATTACATGTGGTCCGCTAAGAAATTGATTTACCACCCTAAAATTGAAAGTTGCAAATTTGCAAATATAGGACTGCATGGTTTTGCTTGTAGGCGGGTATTACAATTTCTATTTTGTTATCATATTGTCATGATTGACTAAACAGCTGTCCTTAGTTTGCATTTAATAGAACTAATAGTCAAACATGAATAGACCTTTTTCATTTTTAAACTTATATACAAAATATGGATCGTTTTTTAAACATTAGAGGTTGTTTTAATTAAATGTCGAGCGTAAGCGTTTTTTGATTGAACATCGATTGTATTGTTTTTTCAATTATTCTTATTATTATTTATTATTTTTCACGAAACACTTAAAAATATTAACTACTAATTAAAGTTATTTTATTGAATATAAAGGTAAAGAAGTTAAGCGGTTGTACTATTCGAATTGGCAATGAAATCAAAATAGTGATTTTTTAAATTTTGCTAATTTCATCCTCCAGGGAACTTCGACCTCAGGAGATAAAAAATTGCAATGCGTATAATAAACGTAAATGTGGGTATGGCCATCATTTCATTGCTCTAGAATCTAGTCATTTGAGCAGGGCTAAATTGCATCCGTGCGAGTCAAATGTCTCTTCTTGTCACACCCTTATCAAACTGCGTGTGGCACAGTATTGAAATGTCTAATAGGCGGGGAACCGGTAATACTGTAAGTCCCGTCATAGCGAATGAAAAAATTATATTTAAATAAATAGTACATAAGTATAGGAATAAATTAAGCTCGGTATGCGTGGAATCCTATTGACGAAATAAAGTTAAAAAAAAATATATTAAATAAAATGTTGTACCGTTTAAAAATTAAAAAGTTTTCGACCCAGTATTCCATAAATGTAGTGTAGGTCAGCTTTTTGTCCTTCAAGAGGTCGGGCAAAAAGCTGACCTACGCTAATAAATATGAATTAAACAACAAATTCTAAAAGAATATAAAAATAATAAATTAAAATCAAATACATTGAAAAGAGTAATTTTTCGTACATTTTTTTTAACAGCGCTGTATATCGAAATAGAAGCAAAAGCTTCGATAATATAAGTTTTAGATTTTTTAAACTCGTATTATTTTACACAAGATGGCATTTGTTATTTTAGAATGAATTAAATGATCACTGGATGACTACGTTTTCGCAAATGTTTCTATTTCGATGCGGTTGAAAACAATACAAAATGGAATCGAAACTAATAAGAAAGTTTGCCAAAACCCCAAACCTCAACCATTGAAATTAGTATGACTGGGGTCCAGATGGTTAGACGCATGTTAGCTGGAAGTAATGACAACGTCCAAACTCTATATTATATTTAAAGACTATGCAACATTCTTTTACAAGTGCGTTAGATGAAACCAGAGGCCCCGCATTTTAAAATAAGTAATGAAAACTAGCTTGTGCTTTCTTCATCAGTGGATTGGAGTTGTTCTCACAACCGACCATCGCGGAGAGCAGAACCAGGGAAGTGCGTCAGCTCCTGGTCCTCAGCAACCAGACGCGACGGAAGAAGTACAAGCGAAAGAAGAACCTCAAGAAAACCTAATTGGCATTTTAAAGAGGTTATTTGGGAAAGGAAAAAAGGGGAGTAACGATAGCAGAGATACAATGATAGTTGGTCAAAGTAAGCTGTGCGTGAATTACATTTTAAAAAATTAATGACAATCTATAATACAAAAACAAGTAAATTTGTTAAGCCTCAAAAAAGTCTGGTTCGTCCAACGCACCCAATTAATAAATTGCATTGTTGATAAATTCATTTTTGACAGGAAGGTAAAGGCGATTTTAAAGGCTCCAAGTATGCAAGAGATAACACTGATGCTGCCTCAGAGTTCTTTTCCGGATCACTAATAACAGATTTGGATTACTATTCGGGTACATCGAAAAAAAGGCAACAGAATGTAGAAGTTACTAGTGTTCCAAGGCTTAGCTATCACGGAATAAATAAATATAAATATGCCTTCCACGAACCTTGGAAACCTTTGGATAGAATTTCTCTTTTGCAGCAAGCAGAAGAAGATGCGAGCAATTGATTGTCATACATAAATCCGAAAAAATAATATTCTATTTTTTTTTTAATTTTGTGTATAATCCCTCTAGATAGTGTTTAGTTATTTTGATCATTTTGAATGTTGCATGGTTTTTATTATATATTTTTTCATCAAACTGACTTGTATTATTTCAATGCACAAACCATTAACTTACGTATATACCTGGTTTTGTTTATTTCACACGTAAGAATACAATAGTGAATAAATAGTTCATAAAGTCAGAGTAACAAAACAAAGGAAGATTATTAGGCCCGCCGGCAATCACGTGGAGAAACTGAGCTAAACATATTATTTAAAATCACAGACATAAGCTGCGTTCGTTATAACGTTGTAACGCTTCACATTACGTTACGGAGGACCCTGCATCCTGTACCTTTAAAATAAAAAAATATCAAAATCAAGTGTCAATTTACTAAAAAGAACTAGCCAATTTTCTTCAATTGCTTATCAACTTGTATGTGAAGGAGGGTTAGGATTTACTCTTGTTATACATGACACTGGCAGATAGAAAATATATGGCGAATAACGCGCACATCAAGAAGATTCGCAACAACAACACCGGGCGGTTGTGAGAAGTGTATTGTACAAGCGATAGGGACAAGTGTTGTATCTGGAACGGATGTGACGTATGAATGAGTGAAGTAAGATAAAGGTTTGCAAGTTCAAATGTAGGAACAATGACTGGAAAATCGCGAAAGCTAGTGGATGCATTAAAAAGAAAGAGAAATGAGACTTAAATGAAACCAACAAGTGTGGGCAGTAACGAAATCTTCCATGCGTTTTGACAATAAGACACTAATCTAGAATCTGTACAAACTACAACTTATTTCCTGTCAAAAACAAAATTATTAAAACAGTTAATAATTATATTCTTAACTTATATATTATATACTTAAAACTAGGATCAATGAATAATGTTAGTTTACTTATTAGTATAGTGTTTAGTCAGATATTGCTTTTTTATTTGTTCTTTAAATGTATACAAAGGCAACACAATGACACTTTGTGAATGCTGATCAAAATATATATTACACAAAGAACGACCAGCTCTTTCTATGAACGACTTTTTTATGGAACCTGTACATTGGTCCGGTAATTATGTACATGTGTAATAGCTATATACAACAACTGAACTGACATAAATATATTGACCAGAATAAATACTTTTTTTTTTCGAGCTAGAACAGTTTTAATTAAAATTGTTCTAGCTCGTAATCAGTAGATGGCATGAATCACTCTTGTGTGTAAGAGGAAAATATTCACATTGGCTGCAGATCCCCATAGTAACAATCCATTATTTTTTTGTTCCCCTGAGAAACAGAACTGAATGAGTTGCTACTCGAAACTAAATTTGAAAGTAAAGTTCTAAGCGCCTTGGTTGATGAGGGTTTGGAATAAATTACTTAAGAATTATGACAATATCTAGCTAGTATGTCAAAAAATAATCTTAGATAGTACTAAATCAATGGGATCGATGCTGTCCATATTTTTTTTTGTACGTTACTACAACGGGTCAAACGTCTTCTCCATTGCCTACTTAAATGTTGTTGTTGCTGTTGGTATGGGTAATAAGAAAATTGTCTATACAACAAAGGCTAACTCATCCACTTTATACAAGATTGCCATTGCTTCTGACAACGAAAATGTCTCCACGATTAGTATTTTTATCAGTAATATAATCATGCAACATTTTCTGCAACTTCATTGCTGGACAAATGATAAGGTGTAACCAAGGTGTGCTTTATACCATTTGATTAAAAGTATTGAGCAAAGGGTCATTATGAAAATGATAACCTATTGTCGCTAACGATTCGCTTGAATAGTCCAAATCTGAAAGAAAATCGCCTTCGACATTCAGACAACACAAACAGTAACTATGTAAATAATAAAAAAATATTCAATGGGAAAGTCAAGATGTAGGTAATTGCGGACTCTGTTAGCTATAGTTGCAGCAGCACGACGGGGCAGATTATCGCAGCTCCCGGCGCGAGACGCTCTCGCGCGCAACTTGTTTGATATTATGGTCTGTATTTTTAATTGTAATCATTACTACGGAGAATTAAAATATAACCTATTTTTAAAACAAGCTTTTATTATTTGTTACTAAATTGATGTAAAAAGTTGGAAATAAATGAACTTTAATAAGAAATATAACACTTTATAAGTTCATTATTAACGATAATAAGCTTCTTTGTGTACGATAAAGTTCCATCAATATAGAATGTGTTTTACACTTACTAATAATAACTATTTACATGTTTTATTAAATCTTTCCATTTTTACCACAGTCGCAATGTTCTTTAGTTCGTTTTTTTGAAGTAAAAACTTCTTTAGCGGCTCTGAGCACTTTTTGTATGGGTAAAAACATCGAAACTCGCGTCAGGGTCACGTGATGCTGATCGAAAAAGCGTAAGATCGAGGGGAAGAGAGAGGAACTAGTATCTCCCACTCTTTCTACCGTGCCTGAGTGTGCCTGCTCCGTTTAGGCGGCACAGGGCCATAGAATACATTTTGCACAGGGCGCTTGCGCGAATGTCCGTGTGTGTTTATGTACAGCGTGCCACGCGTATCCAAGGATATTATAAATAATAACACATAAATTGTCATATTTGTGTACGATAGTGCAATAAATAAACACTGTATTCTACCTCATAAATGATAGTACTTTTGTACTTATAATTAAACACAACGTTAATATTGAAGTGTTCACTTCTGCCGGCACTCCCGGAGTGTTACCGGTGTTTTTTTTCTTTAATGTTATTTTTACTTTTTGGTATTTTTATTCATGTTGTTCCCAGGAGTAAGGGACAAGATCGGCCCATCATCCCAGAGATCTATTAGGGTAAAGGGTTAAGGGCTTCAGTACAACAGGGTTCGCCCTAGTACCCTGAGGCGCAACGCCAGTATTGCCGCAATCAATGCCGGCGGAGACAGATATCGCCCGATCTCTGCGACTAAGACTCGGCACTCGGAGGCCCACGCAGGGCACTCCGCTAGCGTGTGCTGGGCCGAGTCGAGGTCGGATGCGCAGTGGTGGCAATGTGTCGATCCCTCCCGTCCTATTCAACACAGATGCTCACCGAAGCAGCCGTGCCCGGTGAGTATCTGAGTCAATCGGTAGGTGACCTCCTCCTTCCCGTGGAGTCAAGCTTCGAGGTGCGGGAGAACGGCACCGACGGCCCGCTGGCGCGCGCAGATCCGTAATTCGAGCTGCGCACGCCAGGCCGCCACAATCCGTCGGTGTCACTCCCGCTTAGGCACTTCGTGCGCGGGTTCCAGGGCGCTCCCCCCATCGCTCCCCCGGTCGACACGCCGCGACGCATACGTCGCCGCGTACATGTCGGCCAGGATGTCGAATGGGGGGGAGCGTCCCAGAACCGTCGCCGCCTCATACGAGATGGTATGGTAGCCTCATACGATCCGTATGGCCATTATCCGCTGCAGGCTCCGTAGCAGAGCTCTGCAGCGGCGGGACCTCGCGCAGTCTTGCGACCACACGGGAACCCCATACATGGCCACGGATCGCATAACGCCCTCGTACAGGCGACCACGCTGCCCCTAGCTACGCCACAATTACTGAACCGATTTATATGAAATTTGGTTCACAGATCGCCTAAGAAAGATCGCCTTAGCTTGTTTTGCCATTGTTACTAAGTTTCCGGAGAATCGATTAATCTGAACATTCTCTCAGAAATATAACTAAAAAAAATCATTTTGATTTTAGTATATAAATAAAACATTAATACTATATTTGGAAAAGGTCCAATGTACCGTTTACGCGTTTTAAAATAACTCATCGTTAAAAAATGTTGATATAATAAGTAGTGAAATTACGCGGTACTGTGACTGGTATGTTTTATGTCACAAGTTACCCAACGTACACTCTGATTCTTTTAACGACTACCCTTACCAATTTGCTGTAAATCTCACATTAACCACATGCCATATACACTACTATAATCATCAGTTAAGCAATCTGCTTATTTGTTATTTTAAAGCAAAAATAATAAACGTTGCCCATTTGTTGTTATACCTTGGTTTCAGCCAATGCTCGATTGCGCGAAGACTAAGGGCCCCTGTTCCGTGCAACCCGTACCGAAAGCCCCGCCGTGCCTTCCACCACCTCCGCCGCCGTTTCCGTGGATCTACGTCTGGGCAGTAGCCACTTTTTTCGGATTCATGGGTGTGGTAAGATTCTGTAATTTCACCGTAAACAAATAACATTTTCCTCATCATACATTCTAAATGTGATTGTAATTACCTAATTGAACATTTTCTTTCCATAAACGTTGTATTTAGGGGAAGTCCGGGCATAGCGAATAGCTCAGGCAAAGTGAATACCCTGAATAATTCCAAAATTTCGCGTATGAACATGTCCGTCTCCTGTTGGGAGTTTCGCTCCCCACCCCTCAGTCGAAAACAAAGAGAGATAGCGGAAGGTCACGCGTCGTTTGTGAATAAAACAAAAAAAATCAAAAAGTAGTCATTTGTTACGATATTTCAAAGTAAGTAATTTCCTAATTATGTATTTAAATATATCGTTATCGTTTTGAAGTGATAATGTCTGTAAAGTGCATGTTCTTGTGTTGAATTACAGCAAGTTTTGACGAGATATTGTTTGTTGTTTTCATCTCAGTTTAGGTTGAGTTCAAAATGTACCTATTGGGCAAAATGAACACGGGTAAAGTGAATATAGTATCCACTTTGCCCAGTAGTATTCGATTTAGCCGGTAGACATTTTGATCATTATTGATTGTTTATTTTACACATTTTTTTATTAGTTTATACTTAGATAAAATTTGATAAAGCAAGCACCAAAGTACTGCAGAACTTTAACAGAGATACAAAAACAAAACCTACGCTTAAAAAAAGTACTGGCAAGACCAAAAATGCTAAAACGACCAAAGATATTGAAACTACCAAAAATACTAGGAAGAAATCTAAACATATCGAAAATACTGAAAAATACACATGCAACTTTTGTGGAGAAGACTATATTGAAGTCAATGGGCAACCACTTCATGATAGGATCCAATGTATTTCCTGTAAGCAATGGAGTCACGAAAAATGTACGGCCTTTGAAGGAACGAATACGTTTACTTGCGACCATTGCACTGATAACTGACTAGTTCCTATAATTTCTCATTATTTTTATTATAATTTTTTGATTTTTGTCTCTTTTTATGGTAATTGTTCCTTAATTAACCATGTGTTCTCTTTGCCCTATGGTGTTGTCCACTTTACCCGGTGTGTTGGGCAAAGTGGATTGTGATACTATTTTTAATATTATAGATAATTATTGGTAAAGTATTGATGTCACACTGTTTTTCTTGATTTTATTTGAAACTTTAATAAATGCTGATTCCAAACACTTTTGCCTTTAATTCTATGTCTTTAGATTTTCTTTACATGAGCTGTCAAAGGTTAAGGTGTCCACTTTGCCCGGACTTCCCCTAAGGAGTAGTATATGTTAAATAGCTATAATACCTGTATTACAAAAATTATAACAAAGTAACACTTAAATAAATAATTGTTTCAAAAATTTTACCGATATTTAAATATATCATACTAGCTTTCTGCCCGGGGCTTCGCCCGCGTGGATTTTAGTTTTTCAGCGAAGTCTTTATTGCGCATCCCGTGGGATCTGTCGATTTTTCCGGAATAAAAAGTAGCTTATTATTTAATCCGGACTTTTATCTTTACGTCTGCAAAATTTCAAAGCAATCAGTTCAGTAGTTACGCCGTGAAAGCGGACCAAACATACTCGTACAAACTCACTTTCCGATTTAAATATCAGTTAGGATTGTATTAGAATCAGAATCTGTTAAAAAAACAGAATCTAGGTAATATCTTACATTTAAATTAAATGATGTGTACAATTGTTATTGGTTTAAAGCTTACAGATTTTATAGTATTAAGTTCTTGTTTATGAACTGTGATTGCGCTTAAACAAATAAATACTTAGATAATAATCCGACTAGCAGTAAAATTCGACTAATATACGAGTACGTTAGTGAATGGATGTACTTATTGTGTTACAATGATTATTATACTTAGTTGCACAAGTGATTGCTCAAATGCATACTTAGTTCAATCACTCACTTCGTTTGCTTGTTTGTTTACTACACTATAGAAACGCGAACAAATGAGTGATGCGTTGATGGAAGACATCGAAATATTAATGTTTTCACACTTACGTGTACTCATAAGCCTCACCACGACCATTTGTATAATTAGATTTATTATATATTATAACAGAAATAGGAATATTTTTGCAACGCCTGCTATGAGTTTAATATATTTATTAAACACGTATGAATTTTACAGGTATATAGATTGTACCTGTACAAAGAAGAACATGACAGACTTAGTGAAAGTACTCCGATATGTAAGTTTCAAATTCATTTTCTCTACGCATTTAGTTCATTGTACTTATACAAACTTTCTGTTTTACATTTCATTTTGAAATATAAAAGCAGTGGTCAAACCGGTATACTGTTATATGTTATTGTTTAAACTAATTCATTACACGAGGTAAGGTTTCTTTTATAAAATTTCTTTCTTAGCCTTTGTCAGTCACACATTTATATCTGCCATTCTGTTCTCAGCGTAAATACCTGTCGCACTACAACGTAGTTCAAAATGCAAATCACATACATAATTAGGAAATAATCTTATACACAAAGCCTTAATATATAATTGAGGAGAAAATTATTTTCTTTTCAGTATTAAGTAGTAATATGTTGACTACATACAAAAATAGCTCAGACATTTATAATAACTAATAATAAAATCAATTACTAATTCTGAAGGTACAGAGTTAAGACACCTTATTTGTGTTATAACAGCACTTATAGTAACAACACCGAATATAGTATTAGTAAATAGTGTAGCGCAAAACTTCTTCTTCTGCATTCCTATATTAATTCCATATTTTAATCAATCTGAAATTTATGAACTTTTTCCAATTATTTCTAGGGAGACCGAGGCGTAAAGTAAAATGCCCCTTGGATGATAAAGACTTGCCTGCGTGCGTGCAATACCTCATAGTTGGCGCCGGTGCTGCGGCCTGGGCTGCTTATAGAGCAATTGTGGAACATGACACCACAGCTAAGGTATACATCCTACTGCGTCCTTGAACACTGAATTAATTTCAAACTATTAAAAATAATTATTAATAATATAAACAAAACAAATTATTTTTTTTAGGTTTTCATCATTACCAATGAAGATATTTTACCATACAGAAGGCCGCCGATGACGAAACATATGTGGTGGAATCCTGATCCGCCAGACATAAAGAATCTGAACTATATTGTAGATGGCAAGAGGACTACGTGAGATTTTTAAGTATTTCTCTAATATATATACCAGACATTTAGGTATTGTAGGTGAGAGGTTTTCGTTGCAGAACACCTTTCTCCCACGAACAGGTCCTTGCATGCTGCAGTTAGACTGAAAGCTCCGAAAGGGGGTTATAAATTGTGATTTTCTCCTAAAAAGTTGTATAATGCGTCAATTTTTTGTTTAGGGATTATTAGTAATTGTATTGGTCTAAACTCAGTTAAATTCGATAACATACATATTTATTATCAGAATGTTAGGGGTCTGCGTACCAAGACTCATGATTTCTATAGAAACTTGTTGTGTCAAGATTATGATATAATTATATTGACAGAGTCGTGGCGTAAGATATATTCACACGCGCTCAACGATCACAGGCAAATGAAACAAAATCATAATAAAACTTCGATCAACTGACAAAGTTCGTTACATCATTAGCTCCCCCCGCCGCCAATTCATGCCACTTACTTTGTCAATACGCCAAAGTTAATAATTAAAAATGTATCTCAGCACAAAAGGCACTTTGCTATTATTTTCTTTTGTGAATCAACAATTTTAAATTTTGATAGATCGACAAAATATGGAAATCGTTGACAACGTAAAGTTGCGACAGTGTTAATAATACTATAACTTAAATAAAATGACAAATAACGTATTGTCCACAGATTCATAAAAGTTTGACAATAAAAACTTTGTGGCCATAGATAAATTAATTTATATTCTTTACCTATGTATTTTGATGCAAATACAAAAAAATATTGACAACGTTTTTATTGTGGCTTTGTTAGCTATATTTTTCCTCAGTGTGTGGACGCTAAACTCACATTTGGACATAATATGGATGAGAGCTTTTAAGTATCTCGGATTCCTTATAAGAAACTGTAAAGATTTTACAGTCCTCTTGACGAAAATCATCTTTTATAGCTTTATACGTGTTATTTTAATATTTTAGAGTATTGCTCGGTTTTTTGCCCCCTGGTTACAAAGTCCATCAGCTTCGGATTGAGCGCATCCAGAGACGATTCACACGTCATCTTGCATATTCGACTAGAATGAATGGTGCACTGAAGGATTACGAAGATCGGCTGCGTTATTTCAATATGGAAAGTCTTGCGGCTGGGAGAAGCCAGCTGGACGTGACTTTTCTATTCAACATTTTCAGGAACATCGTGGATTGTTAGCCACCGCGTTATGAAATTCCTTTATTTCTAAGCCCGTACTAATGTTCGCATGCACTTTACATTATATCGTTTACCAAATACTTACAATAGATTGTCAGGACACGCAGACCTCGACATATGTTCTTTTTCTCTCCAACAATTTAAAAGAAGGGTAACAGAATTGTCGTGGGTGTTATGATTTCGAATTCATCATGCCATCATACATACTATTAATCACTTGTGTTGTTTTATGCTATTTTTCTTTTTGTAATAGTGTTATCTATGTTTGACTGTGTATTCCGTCTTTGTATTCTGTAGTGAATGTTTTCTATAGTTTAAGGATTAGGAATATATAGATGTAATAATATAACGATTCCTAATTACAATAAATAAATAGGTAGCACTAAGTAACCGTGCTATATGTATTAAAATCGTAAATATACCTATATTTACAGTTAGGAGTAACTTGCTTATTTCTCCGGGAGTAAGAACTTATTTTTCTTTTAACTAATGTAAACAGGATGTTACGTCTCAGTGCTGGGTTTCGAACTTAGGTGTTTGTTCACTTAATCTTCTCAGCCCGAATAAATGGTTTTCCTTTGTAATATCGCATGGTAACTTCCTTTAGTCACGGCGCGTAGAATATCCAAAAAAAAATTAAATTAGTTTAATTTTTTTTTCTTGCACCTATGTTTTTAATTTATGGGGGTTTGATTGAACATCATAAGCTACAACCAATGTCTCATTGCTGGGTACAAGTATCTCCTTTGATAAAAAATTGTTTATGTGGGAATAACGGGTAAGCGTAGGGTTATGTTTCTAGTTTTTCATTAATTTACAAATATTTAATTTCATTAAAGTCTCTTAATCAGCCCTTGGTACATACCTGTACAGAGGAAAACGTTTGTTCCATTACAGTATGTATTATGCTGATCGAAGTAAATTCCTTGATCCGGTGAAATTTTATCGCAAAAAGACCGGTCCCGCCGTCTCACTGGCATCGGGTTGGTGCGTGCTTCGGGTCGACCCTGATAATCACGCGGCATATGTCAAGACACTATGTGGAGAGCGACCAATTTACTACGAAAGATGTCTTCTCGCTCCTGGTTTGGAAATTTTTCGATTATAGTCAAAATTAAAATATTAATTTGCAAAAATTAATGTGCAATAATCTCTTATGCTTGTTTAGCTGTAATCACCGAAAGTGGCCGGAGGTACCCGAGGCCATACCGAAGGTTAAACCGTTTTGGTGATACGAGCCGACTACAAGTTAATTCATTAGAGTCCCCTGATTCACCGTATTCGAATATCTATGTAATACAAATAGTCAGCTCGATAGCTTAGATATCGCCTTAATTAAAAATGCTTAAATCCCTAGATACCGACCACAGACCACAGTTAGATAAGTTTTCGGTTCCCAACACCCCAACCAACGCAGTACGCGACGCCTTACAAATAGTTAATTCATTAGAGACCCCTGGTTCACAGTACTCGAATCTATGCAAATAATCTCGATAGTGAGCAGAAAATATACTATACATTGAAGTGCCTAATTCAAGGTTCCGTTGCGAATAACGCACGGGAAGTCAATGTGCCTAAGCGCATAATCATGGTAGCGCTTCTTTGTGAGGATTCTCAGCCTCTCTCCTGAGAGGCAATATAAGTTAGAAGTTTCTATGTAACAGAACCCTCAAGTATATGTGTTTCTTGACTATAACAGCGGAACTTTTCAGGATCGAAGCCAAGAAAACTGAACATTTTCAAAGCTGCACCTAAATCAGTGCGCAATCGTGTGACAACATTTCGTACTATCAGAGACTTGGAGATCGCATATCGCAAGATTAAAGCTTCCAAACACGTGGTGATCGTTGGAGGTGGACCCCTTGGTTGTGAATTGGCTTGGCATTTAGGCCGGATGAGTATGATAATTTTATTTATTATCTTTTCTTTTTTAAACAGCACCTTATTTGTAGTTCTCGTATGTAAGGATAACGATGATTGAAATACGATTTCCTTATCAGCGTTATTAATATATTCCCAATTATTTACATTACCTATTTGTGACCCTAGAATCGGGACGTTTCTAAGACGATAAAAAGCTGTAGTAATTTAGATAATACATCTAGGTAGTTAAAACATAATTACTATACTATTGTTTTATTTAAAACTTTAAAAATAATGAATATTTTACTACAATTCCTAAAATAATTTCTACAAATTATTATTTTATAATTTTTGGCGCAATATTTACCTTCATTACATTATTCATTACTTTATTACTAATTCCCAGAACTATTAATTATCACACTGCAATATTAGGTAGGTACTTCGCTTGTTTTGCCATAGTTGCATTGAATCATTTCATTGATTCATGTTCGTATTTACTAAAATCACTTTCATATTCTACAAATGATTTTTATTTCTATTGTATAAAAGCAATAGATAATTTCGAAGCATTTTCAGGTCTTCGGTTTCAAGTTTCAGGTCGAAATCGCATTAAATCGTAGTAAAATTTCCTTCAGATATCAAGAATGTCAAAATGGCAAGCATATTAATTTCAGATCTTATCTAAAGAATGTGTTGCTTTATTTCTCATGAGATCTTTCTTACTGTTGTCTGTGAAAAGATTGTTAAAACTAAAACTTTGGGGTTAAAGCTTCTTGATTAATAAATTATTTCATTTCGGTTTTTTTAATACGTCTATATTCCAGACGCTTCAGTTATTCACTTAATGTGGAAAATAATTGTTTTTACGTTATAGAGTTTATAAAACAGGATATGTACGTACATACATTTTTTTCTATAGAAAATATCTAAAGTAAACTCATAACAAAATATATACCTACCTGTTGTTAAATATCTTAAACAAAATCACATACACGTTCTAAAACACATACTATACCTAAACATTTTCAAGATCGTGTTTATATTGCAGATAAATTGCTGTTAAAAGAAAATCCAGAAAAAGAGCCAATTCAATTCGTCCAGATAATCAAGGACAAAGGAATCATGTCGAACGTGCTTCCAGAGTACTTAGGTGAATGGGCTACTGAAAAAATTAAATGCGAAGGCGTTTTAGTTCTGCCGAAAAGTAAGTAACATACATTGCTCTTAAATAACATTGACCTATAGTAGACAGATATAAGGTGATAAATGCTAAAATGTTTCAACCGTACCCAGTCTACCCTATGTTATGTATGAAGATCACGAAATCTGTGCTGGCTGTGGCGCAGAAACAGTTCCGATACAAGAATGCATTGAAGAAGATGCATTCCTAAATATAAATGCTCCGATTCCTCGTATCAGAACTATTTCTGTTGCCTTGTGCCTCATTCTTTAAGCCCGTGAGCACTTAGTACAGACAAGTTATAGATTATTAGATGTGATGGAATCCCAGAAGAGCTGTAACTCATTATCAAGTTGGTCAAGTATTGAATATAGCTTATGAACATGCAACCGATGTTTTAAGGCATCTGGCTCGATAACCAGAATCGTCAACGAGAAAAAAGATGGTTTAAGTGGAACAAAGCTAAAATTTAATATTTTCTTAAATTTTATAGGTCGTCAAAATATGAGTACCATATTGATTATTGTTTAATAAGATAAAATACAATATTTTTGGTTCATTTTACACCAAAGATATATTCGAAAGCTATGAACATTTACATGAATTATTTGAAAAATATCCCTCCAAATTATGTTCCTCTATAACGCCAGATAACATCATCGGGAACGTAACGTAGGAAGCGATAGAACAACGTCACATTTAAATCCATCATGAAGGTTGAGACTGACTGATATTATTGAAATAAATGCATAATAATGACGTATTTGTTAAGTTCATATGTTATTTATAAGTCACAGTAAGTGTATGTCATTTTTACCTTTATTAGACCTTTTAAGCAAGCGTTGAAACTATTTAAATAGAAATGAAACTATAAAATTCTTTATGTAAAAGAAAACTGATAATTGATATTTAGTCAAACCGTTTTCTTATTATTTTCCGAAAATTCTAAGAGTTCTTTTGTACGTTATTCTTAATTTCACCGTTTCTGAAAGGACACATAGGTAATTACTCAATACAATAAAGGATTAGTGATATATCAAGAATATATTTTTTCTAAGTTGATCTAATTTGTTTCTGTATTATTCCTTATATTAAAAATACATTGTACCTGTTTCCGCGATGATAGAATTAATGAAGATACCTAGTTATCGTAATCGTCATTCGAAATGCACCGTGCGTATTCACGGTCCATAACAGCAAGATTCAACATTTCGAACAAAAAAAAACTGATATTAAATTATTCGATAAAAATCGGATATAATGCAGGAAAACAAATAACAAGTTAGGAGAAAAATACAAGCAGGACCCCCGGAATAAATTTTTGAACATTTAAGATAGAAGCGATTCAGACTTTTTAAGTTATCTCTGATATTAAAAAATAAGGGCGCGTGACCCTTATTTTATTTTGGTTAAGTTTGTAAATAATCACGACTCAATTTCTATTGGACCTGAGTGTAGTATATTTTCAGGTAAATCCAACAGTAGCGTAATATAATCTGTGTACCTACTTATATTGAATTGTTTTTTGTATTTTTAGCACAAATATACGATGCTTTCGAATCCAAAGATGGGCGAGTGGAATTGACGCTATCAAACGGGACTTCGCTAGTTACTGATTATGTAAGTATATGACTTATAATCCCAGCTTAGTAGGTAATTAAATGTTTATATATATATGGGGGATAAAGTAAACCTTTTTTTAATTATCAGTTACGCATACCTCGTGCTCGGGAGCAGCACTAGTAGTCTAGACCTATCTATTGAAAATAAAACATTTCATAAATTTACGATGATCACGTGTTAGGTTCTGGTGGCTGCTGGTAATGAGCCGCGCACAGATATCGCCGGGCCGTCTTTTCTTGAACTGGATAGTGTAAATGGTGGTTTCTTGGTCAATACAGAACTGCAAGCTAGGACACATCTTTACGTGGTAAGCTTGTTACATATAATCAACCTACGTATGCATATGCTAACAGTATTTTAAGAAATGAACAGCAAGGAGTGCCTGCATAATAGTTTTGGTCTGTAACTGTGAAAAAAAGTTGTTTTTACAAGATATCGCCGGTGTAGATGTGACATGTGATCTATGATATGATCACAAATTTAAAGAATTATTGATGCCTTACCTTGCTGTTGATATTTTGACAGGCTGGTGACGCAGCAAGTATTTACTCGGAGTGGAAAGACACGCGTCTTAGAATGGAGCACTATGACAATGCAGAGGAGCAAGGTTTTATCGCTGGCGCTAATATGACTGGCTATTGGGTGACGAGCAACATGGAACCCCACTACTGGCTAGAGTTGGGAGAAGCTTTACAGATGCAGGTCAGTTAATTTTTGGATTATTCAAGTAATTGGATTTCGTTTTCAACTTGAAATTGTTCACAATCATTTTGTCAGATCTCAAAATAAGAATCAAAAAGGAGAAGACTCAACGCTCAGCAGACACGTTACTTGTCATGTTTAAGAACTTTGTGATAACCCAAATGTCAAGAAAAATAAAATGGTTCAAATTATTTTTTATAATTTTTAATATAAATCAGCATTTCACCTTTCACGAATACGGTATCTGACAATTTCCCTATATTCTCTCAGATTATATCACAGAACAGATAAGGGTGCAGGTAAGCGACCCTCGTCCTTTGTTGCTTTCGTAGCCATTATGTATCGACCTGTTGCGCGTACGCCTAAGAGTAAAGGGGTCTTTTTAATTATTAATAACTCTTAAAATAATAAACCGAGAACCATGATTGCTACATCAATTTGTTAAGTAACTCAAATAATATTAAGTGATTAGAAAAAAAAGGTATGTCAATGATCTCGTTTTAGTACTATTTTAAAATAACATGCCCGAATACGAAAAAAAACTGTAAAAAAAAATACTTTCTCCTTTCGGCAAATAATAAAAGGAGTCATTTGATTGTGTATTTTTACTGTAGTAGTTACATCACACCTTTTCCTTTAAATTAAAAACACCAAAACCGAGCCCCTACACGAAGTGGGACTCGAACCGCTGTTAATTTTAGGAGTTAGGTGATTTTTGTTAAAATAAAAACAAAAGCCCCCCCATATGGGGTATTTGCGTCGATGAAATATAGCACCTATAGAATTGAAGTGACCTAATCCGAAATTCTTGTTCTAATTAGTTACACAGACTAATTTAGTATCATACAATTAGTATCGTACAATCATGAAAACAATTTATATACTACCATTAACAATAAAAAATATGACAATTAACGTACAACTTAATGCATTACAATAGAAAAACAAAAAAATTACGATCTCTTCAATCACATTTTAAGCGTATACCAAAAAAAAAAGGTTACCAAAAAAATTTTGGATTAGGTCACTTCAATTCTAAAGGTGCGATATGTTGTAGATACTGCTCTTAAAGTTTTATTACTACACCCCTGGACATATTGTATATTAGTAAGTCCGCCTTTGTGTACTACATATGACTAGTAATTATTACAGGTCGTGGGTGAAGTCGGTGCCTGTATGCCTACTGTAGCACTGTTCAAGCCATGTAATGACGAGACAGATCCAGTTCCTATGCCTGTTAGCCAAAATGGCGAAAAGCCGTGTTATAAGAAGTACGTTGAAATATTATACTTATGCATAGTCTGTGATATATGGCGCGTATATCATTACGTTGGTACTTGTTGTTATTTTTTACAACAAATATAGGTTATCTTATTTGATTGATGGGAAACTTTTAATCTTAATGTGGTACCTACATGTTATTAATATACTTCGGTGGAGGGTATTCATATTAAAATCACATTCTCAAACCGAGATATAAAGAAACCTTGACCTTAGATTTCTATGATTTTGGAGATGTTACTTTGAAGTTTCCCCTAAATATAATGAATAATCTTAAAAAATAGTGGCTAATCACTATCAGCAATCTAAATATTTGCATGTGGATTGTTTTCTAGTTATCAGAAAAGACTAATAAAGTCAATAATCTTATATGGTTTGAAATCTAATGTTGTGCGATATCAGCATACCGATCCGCGACGTTTCATATTTCGTAAATTTCGAGATTCTTGAGATTAGAATTAGAATATTTTAAAATTATTTTTGTTGCAGAAGATGTTCCAAATTCATAATTCATTACTTTGTCGAATCTGTAGTTGTTAATAGTTTGGAAAACCGATATAATTAAATTGATTAACACAATTAAAAAAGTGAAAAGCTGGTCAGCTTCTAAAATTCATTTTAGAGAAAGTACAATAGGTGTAGGTTTGTATGATTGCAAAGTTAAAAGTATTACTGTCGAGAAAGTTTTACACACAACTAAAGTTCAACTGAGGCAAAGTCCCATAGCTAATAAAACTTATTGGAATAAATAATATTATGTTAATTTAAATATATTCATTATTTATTAGGAGTGAAGAGTATCAAAACCGTTACAAACGTGGCATGCTTTTTTATCTTCGCGATGAAACAGTGGTTGGCATGGTGTTCTGGAATTTCCCACCCATCGAAGATAGAAAGGAAGTGGTAACCGAGGTAAGACAGTCTAAAGGGAACTATTCGCATTTGCATTTAATTCCAGTTTTATTTTTAATTAATATTATTACATATTTATGCTGATGATTCACAAATTATTTTCTTGTTTAGATGCTACGCGCTCGACCGACGTACAAAGATATCAACTTGTTAGCAGAGTTGCTGGGCTTTCCAGAATTGCAATGCGTTTATATTCCAGAAGAGGAACGCAAAGTTATTGGACCTTGTATCAAAGCGTTAGTTATTCTTTTCCGAGACCTCTAAATGATTAGCCTTGATATCAGACGGATAGCTTTGAATGAAATGTAGTCTTCTGAATTTTTTGACTAGATACATATGTTTGACATTTGTAGTTACGAAAGCAAACGATTTCCGAGGGTATTTTAATTCTGAATTCGGGGTGCGGAAAAGTATCCAAATGCACAATCGGCAAAAAATGCCACAACAAATATTTTTACTTCATGCCAATGGATTCTATAATTAAATGCTTGTATTATTTATCTTATAAACCCCGATGGCCGGATGGCCCCGGTGGCAAATCTGATGAAATTAGACCACCGATTTATGTTTACAAAACCGTATATGTGTACATACCGTGTACATACAGGTAGTTTGTATGTAATTAATACAAAGTAATTATTTTTAACTAATTAACATTGTTTCTTTTCAGTAGGAAGGAATATTAACAACTAGCTTCCCATGTCAACGTCAACAAATTCGACGTGTTTTCGGCATAAAAATTTTAAGTAAATATTACAAATTTTAAGTAGATTCCGATAAAACATGTGTTCAAGGGATACTCAAAGCACAGTGCACCATCATATAATAGTTGCAATAATTTTATACAGTGAATAAATATCGATAAGAACACGAACATTAATAGTATTTGTTTATTTTTTTAAATCTGACCAATTAAAATCTTGTGCACTCACCTACCCAAAAGGGCAGCAAGAACACGGGGAAGTTTAATGGATAGGTCTAGCACTCTTGCTAGGAAAGCCCCATACACACCCGTTGTTTAACCAACGGACGTGTACGGGGCGACTTCAGGCATTTCCCCTTAAAAAAAAGAGGTGTCTATATGTTGATCTAATATCAACATATTGACACCTCTTTTTTTTCTCTCTTTCTTGTCTCAAGTAATACCTCGTTCAGGACTATATTAAAATCAATCTTATTTCCAGCCATAAGGTCCCAGTCAAACTACGCTTGGTGAAACCCAATAACTTCCTACCCTTGACTACGCTGATCTTTATTACCTGAATGGAACCTGAGGATCTTTAAAATAAGTTAGAGAACCTGACAATCAGATTATTTATTTATTATGTAAATTCGACCAAATCTCGAAATCTCTCGTTTGAAATGGTGGAGGTGAAAACACAGCTCATAAATTACAATTGGTACGATAAAACACATTTTAAAACTGCAAAAGGAGTCCATAGATATTTAAAAGCTACAATGGATATTAAACAAGCAATTCTTATCAATCGCTAGATATATATTTACAATGAATTGTATACAGAATACTTATTTACAATGAACGGCACTGCCATATGCTAGGAAACTAAAAAACAGCGAACGTTTTGTCTACGACAGAAGTAAAAAAATTTGTGATACAGCAGTCACTATGCTCGTTTTCAATAAAGAAGAAATACCAATTTATCTATAACATTTTGTGAAGCAGAATGTTGGAGAGATTTCAATACTCCATTCTCTATATTTATCTGTGGGTTGCTATGGAAATAAAAAAATATATTTGTCATATGTTTATATTTATGTTACAATGTAATTAAAATATAATTCCAGATATAATAAGGGGTAGCGCTGGGTCGTACTGGTATACGGAATATGGCACATCCCTTTAACAAATATCTATTTAAAAATCAAAATAAAAGATTTAAATTTATTTTCACAAATGGAAATAGAATAAAAATAGAAATTTAAGTTACAATGTAATTAAAATATAATTCTAGATATAATAAGGGGTAGCGCTGGATCGTACTGGTATACGGAATATGGCACATCCCTTTAAAAAAGATCTACTTAAAAATCAGAATAAAAGATTTAAATTTATTTTCACAAATGGAAATAGAATAAAAATAGAAATAGCAGTACCCTCTCATAAAGAGGTGGTTGCCAACCTCAGGTTATAGGACCTCATGCCCCAGGTAGTTTAAACATTAAATCCGACATTAGAGACCGGTATTATCCATAAGGATTATCTGCCTCACCAAATATCAAAATTCATTATTATGAATACTTATAACAAGAGATAATTTTAATAAGACGAAAGAATCAAAGAAAATCAAAGGCTGCATATGTCAAAATAAAGAGAGAAAAAAATATTCGAGAGTTGATGTTAGCGATATCCAAGGAAGAAGACGCTTTGTTTTTTGAATGATTCTGTTGTTCTTAAGTAATTGTATGCATGCGCTTGTGAATAAAACTAATTATGAGAAAGGGTTTTATTTTTAGATCCATTTATGTCCACATCAATAATTAATTACCGTATGCTGTTTATTGCTAACCATTAAATCGTTGGTGCATTCGTTCAGTGTCGAAGCAAGTTTGCATTCGTTGTCAATATGTACACTGATATCAATGCAGCGATCCACGTTCTTCTCGAGTTTCTTCATTAATTTGGTATTCTTAGCATAAAACTTGGATAATAAAGACATGAGATTTTCTGAAAAAATAAAGAAAATCTAAAAAAATTTTCCTTATACATATAGTTGTTTCGATTTTATTTTTGCATCTGATCACCTACTGACTTTAGACAGTAAATGAGGAGAGTATTTTGCTGACTGACTAGTGCATAGGCCGTATTAAATATTTTTTTATTATTACTATATATTTTAACTTTTGTTGCATAATCTATGTCATCATTATTTTTCATATCGGTTTATAAATCTAAAATTATTTTGCCAATTTTTTAGTCTTTGACCACACAGCGATGAACTACACAATAATTTCACAAATTAGATACATCTCTGATATTGGGTCACACGTACGAAGAATTTTCAAAAATACAGTTTCTTATATTGAAAAATTAGCGCTCCTGCTGCCAGAATTACTGGCTCACTGAGAAACTACGACGGCGTATATTTTGACTCTGAAGTCGTCTGCTTGTCTTTGCCAATCAAAGAAGATAACAAAATAGATATTATTAGACTTCCACTTAATTCCATTAAAAGCACGTATGATTGAATGTCCACCACTGAATTGTAAGAAAGCCCCCGATAACTAGTACCTAGAGCTCCAAAGCATTTGTTATTTCTGAGCACAAAAATTTGATAAATCGTCATACGACGATGACGATGAGCCGGCTTCTTCTGCTGCTACCGGTGGTACTACTAGTAGTACCAAAAAAAATATATTTTTCCCCTAGTACATATATACCTACTATCTGGTAGTACCACGGTAATACCACTTGTGCTATTTATATATTTACTAAAAAGAAATAATAGAGGGAATTTAAAATATTCGCTACAATGTTGGAAATAATCACTATTCATTGTTGGAATTAGTAAGTGGACGATCTCTCCTCGTGTAAATTTTCTAATTTTATTTACTAAGTTACCTTTCCAGATTTTCCCTTCTCCAATAACACCATTTCGTTTTAAAACACAAGCTATCAAACATTCTCCATGAATGGGGGAACTTTCCTTGGGGGATAATCTCTTGACGTGTGTTTTATCTTCCTGCTGAACTTCTTTTAAGCATTCACTCATGTTTCGTTTGAATTCTAAGACGTGCGTAGAAACGTCTTGAGGAACAGGTTCATATGACCAATCTGGCTCCCTTCTTTCATCTAATTTTCGAATACGCGCTGTTAGTAAAAAAAATACATTTTGACGATTATACAGGTTGGACATTACGTTCATTGAAATTTAAGTCGGAGGGAATATTGACATTTTCACTGATATGAAAATAAAGAAAACTGTATTACATTACTATAACAAGATTTCACTTAGCAAAACACAGCACAGCATTATTTGTCTTGGTCGAGGATGGAATGTGTATAGTTAGCTAATACTTATAAGATAAAACTCTTTTTGCTTTTATAATAACATACATTTTCCATTCTTAGTCTCAGTTTTGTCAGTCATTTTCAAATTACTTGTGATTATTGTGTCTTTATCGATTTTAGAACCATGTATTGTGTCGATACCAATCAACCGATTATTTTCAATGAGTTGCTCTGCGATCACAAACAGAAGAATATTCAGCCAAAAAATTAAGAAATATCCTCCGACTTTCATTTTAAAAACACAACTTCTTACTCAGACTTGTATTGAACTGTTTCATATCTTTACAAGCCAGTTATTGTTTTATGTTCAACAATTAGTAGTAACTGCCTAGCACCACACATATCAACGATATTAAAAATACACCTATAACAATTAACTGAAAAAAATATATACCGCGTGCGAATTATCTTTATCAGAAAAATTGAGAAAAGCAATCGTCCTTAGTGTACTCATACCAGTGTTATCAATTACTAACACTAAATAGTAGTCGATGCTTAGGTACTTTGTATTTGCACTTGTAGGCAATGTCTATTGCACGGCTGCTTCGGTGAGCACGGCTGCTTCGGTGAGTATCTGTGTCGAATAGGACGGGAGGGATCGACACATTGTCACCACTGCGCATCCGACCTCGACTCGGCCCAGCACACGCTGGCGGAGTGCCCCGCGTGGGCCTCCGAGCGCCGAGTCTTGGTCGCAGAGATCGGGCGAGATCTGTCTCCGCCGGCATTGATTGCGGCAATGCTGGCGGACGAGGGAGGTTGGAGGCTGTGGCCTCCTTCTGTGAAGCAGTAATGCTCCAGAAGCAGGCCGCCGAGCGGGGTCGGGAGATGGCCGATCCCGCTCGAAGGAGGCGGCGCCGGGCTCGGTAGCACAGCTGCGGCGCCGCCGCGGGTCGCCGGCGGCGCGAGGAAGTCGCGACCGCTACGGCGACCCGGGATGGACCACGCCCCTTCCGTGCCGGGGGCGTCGTCGGTGGAGGGGACCGGGGAGTGGTAGCTTCCCCGAGGAGGGCTCCCCTCTAGAGAGGGGAGCGGAGGCTGGGGGTTCCTGGAAGTGGCCTTTGTGTTCCCGGGGGCTCCCTACATGCCTGAGGAAGGCCATCCCTGAGGTTTTTAGTGGGTAGCCTCCCTTCTGGGGAGGAGAGCCCCACATAACCCCGGCTCGCCACAGCCGGGGTATGCAATTTAATGCATTTTCCTCAGGGGAACAAAAAAAAAAAAAAAAGGCAATGTCTATTGGAGGTTATCCGAGAACATAATTCAAAGTGAAATTTATACAATTGTAAATGTTTTACATCTTCCATGATTGGTTTATACTAAAATAAAATAAAACAATTTGCAGAATAAACATATTTTTATTATTAATATAATTATAATATATGACTTGGTTGCAACATTAGCTAAACAATACACTTAGTACAAAAAAAAAGCGTAACAAAAAAGTGAAATATTATCTAACATAGGTTTTGCAGTTCTTTTATGGCATTATTAATTTTATGAACTTTGGGCTTGGAAACGTATTGTAACTGCTAGTGACGACAAAGATATTTAGGAGTTGACACATCTGGGACAAGTATTTTACTGACTGCCTATAGTATTTCTGTTTGCATGTTATGGAGCCGGACAGAAAGTATTAAATATCTTAGGCAATATTTCACAACTATAATACCGCACAGATATTATTTCACCTAATTGTTACCCTTATAAAGTAAATATAAATGTATGTAAGTAAATGTCTATATACAAGTCTTAAAAGACACGATCCAAATGATGTCAAATACACTATGACATTGATTAAGAAATCGATGCAGTCACCAGCGGTCGTGCCGCAGTTTGAACTGCAAGATGGTGTCTAATAGTAAAAAAATAGCATGTTGTTGGGTTGACATAATTTCGTACTTCTAATGCGATATTTGTAAACAATATTTGTAATAATAATAACAATATTTGTTTTATACCTTTATCGGGTTGCATGTTTACTAATAGTCTGTACGTACATCTCACATATTTGAACTAAAAATCGATTAGATATACCTAATTTTATATAGGATTATAGTACAAAACTTTTAAAAAAATGATTTAGTTTAATTGAATTAAAATGATAAAAAGATTCAACATATGATTGAGCTTTAAAAATTAGAATAATCAGTTTTTATTTCATTGACAAAGTACTGAATTAAGAACGGAGTGGGACATCACTTTAAAACACTCAACAGTTGCACATATCAGTCATAAATTAACTAAATTTAAAAATCTAAATATACTTCCTTATAGAAGATTCTTTACATAAAGCCTCTAAAAACAACGTATACTCATATTTTTTGTTCGAAATATAAACATCCTACTCTAAATAATTTAACCCATCATTGAGAACATTGATCGACATTAATGGAATTATAAGAATAAGGCTTTCAAGGTTGCTATAATATTACTACCATTTATACTATGTAGAGTCTGCCATATGGTAAACCCAGATTTGTATTCAAATATAAGACACTAACACTTGTATGAATTTGCATATGCAACCGCAAAACTCTTTGTACCACCAATCTTCGTATTTTATGCACTTTATAAAATTATTATCTGATGTTTGGCGAAACTTTTAGGTTGAAGGGGCATCGATACAATACCGCCACCTTCCAATGTGATTTAAAATTTTTGAATTGTAGCCTTTTCCGATATTCTTACGGTGAAGGGAAACATCGTAAGGCAAGCTGCATATGCTCGCAAAAAGGTTGAAAGGTACATGTGAAACTACCGCACTCCGGATCAGCGTGGTTGGCTTGTCTAGCAGGGACCGTTATATGCAGAATGGAAACATGCAACTAAGGAATTGCAAGTGTTTGGGCCAATAATACTACTACTGGCACATGCCTACAAAGAAGTCCCTCTTCTCTTTATATTTTTCCATTCCGCACACGCATTAACATAAACTTACTTTTGCAACTTTATATATGCGTCTGCAATTCATATACGGTCTTCCGGACGTTCGAGACCAGGTGAAAAAAGTATTTAAATTGTAAACGACAACACTGGTAAAGTGCGAGTTCACCTTTGAATTTGTACCAAAATGTATGATTGACGCAGACTTTAAATGTTGAGTTTAATACGTCTCTTATGTCGCTGGTAATAAAAATGGTTATCGTGGTGTTAATGTAATGCCTGAACAGCTCCTGACCGTACATTAGATACATAAAAAGAAATGATAATCACATCGGTACTTACATATCATATCATATCGTGGATCTCTCTATTAAAAGCGTAATAATACACAGTTACCTACATATACAGATGTTAGCGGTGTCTACTGGAATCGTCCTGATCAGTTGATAACGGCTTTATATAGATCCGTTATTATTACCATAATTATCTAATCTATAACCTAACGGAATGACCTATTAATATATTATTTTTTGTTGGAACACAATTGTAGCTAATTTTACTGATACATACATGCTATCACTTTACAGACTAATATTATTGTATCACATATGTAAATGCCACATTAATTTTGTACTACAGTGATAGAGTGATATAAAAAGAAGAAAACCGACATTATGTAATACATATATATATATATATTTATTTATTGGGAAGTTAGATTCTGCCCGCTGCTTCTCTTCTCTGCTCAATCCTACCTTCTTTCAATGTATAACACATTACTACGAAATTGTCGATATTTATAAATATTGATGTTTCTAGTTCTTCGCAATCTTTTTGATCTGATGAAAATATGCTCGAACTAGATTTCTCTTTCTCTAAATAAGCCCGACAACAAACAGCATTTTTTATTTTGCTTTAAATTCGATTACTACTTCCATACTAAACGTTTAGTGATGTCATTTCTCTTAACACCTTGTCAACTCATAATGATTGCAATATATTACAATTACTTTCTTTATGTATCACAAAAAAAAAACATAACTGGAGTTGACAAAACTTCTAGTTATTCTATCACATTGCTTTTAAACGCTCAACAAGCCAAAAGCAGAAGCATTACAATGTTTTTAGTAAATAGAATCTTCTTAAATAAATATTTATTTTACCTACATATATATTCAGAAATATTATTAAATTTTAAATTCTTTACTAAATTAAGTCTCTAGCTATTCTATACTAGAATTATAAGACAATAATGAATAATGATGATTATAAAGAATGTCCATAAATTTACTTTGGCTTCTTGAGGACGGTTTCTAATTGGCGGGTGTTGCTAAATCTGAAATATAAGATATATTTAAATTATATAATACTCGTAGGGCATTCTCATACACCGAGATAATTTTGACTTATCCTTGTGAGTTATCACGAGATTCTGGTACTATTATGGAAGAGTGAAATTCAATTATCTCCTCTGTCCCAGCACAGTAACTTGTGAGGTTTAAACTTGGTTGGCTATTGTATTTTGATTATCTTGGTAGTGATTATGGAATGTTACTACGGTCTCCTGCCTTTACAGCATCTCTTAATTAACCTGGCGTTACCTTACTATTGCGTAGTTTGTTATTTTTACTAGCGGTCATCGTTTGTATGAAGATTTCAAGGAATTTGGCTTGTGACGTAAAACAACAGCAGGTACTTTATGGCATTTTTAGAGTTTAATATAATATAATTGCGGGGATTTAATTGTAACCAAAACTTTCACATTAAGGTAAAAAAGTTTGAAAAATAGTTATTTATGCAACTGTTGTATAATCAGGGAATGTGGGCGTAGCCTAGTGTGATAATAGTATCACGAGTGTTTTAATACCTAATTATAACAGTTGCATGCTAGACTTTATCTACAATCATGATGTAACAATTTGTTAGAAATTTCCTTTGCTACTTTAGAAATTTCTGGTGGTGTGTCATCAAAGCTAGAATCACTCATTTTTGTAAACAACGCACACAGTAATTGTTTGTTTGTGATTTTCAATATTCGGGTGCAAAAATACAATAGCGGAAAATAACATGATAAGACGAGAATCCGAAATTACGAATTAGTCTACAATTTATTGTTATTTTTAAATTTTTTTGCGATCTGGTGAAAATGTCATTGCATGAGAATGTTCTTCTTTTGAAATTCATAATATCACGCGTTTGGATGATATAATGGTCATAATATCATTGAGTGTTTTAATGTTGGCAATAAGCTAATTGTAGCCTATGTGTTATTCTGATGTATAAGCTATATTGTGGTAAAGTTTCATTCAAATCCATTCAGTAGTTTTTACGTGAAAGAGTAACAAACATCCATCCATACTTACAAACTTTCGCCTTTATATAGTAGGATTAATAGCATGATAGTAGATAAATTATATTTATTTTATAACGTTTAAAATTAAAAAGTTATAAAGAAACATATACAAGTGAATAAAGCCGCTTTGTCATAATGAAGGAAGATTTGTAGTAACAAATGAGGCATCACGCGCCCCGCCAGCGCCAGCGCCAGCGCGTTACCTTGCGGCGCGCAGGCGGCGCACAGCGGCGCGGCGCGCGGGGACGCCAGCGCGGGCAGCGGCGCGCGCCGGCACACGCAGCTACTACTGCTGAGGCATCACGCGCCCCGCCAGCGCCAGCGCGTTACCTTGCGGCGCGCAGGCGGCGCACAGCGGCGCGGCGCGCGGGGACGCCAGCGCGGGCAGCGGCGCGCGCCGGCACACGCAGCTACTACTGCTGAGGCATCACGCGCCCCGCCAGCGCCAGCGCCAGCGCGTTACCTTGCGGCGCGCAGGCGGCGCACAGCGGCGCGGCGCGCGGGGACGCCAGCGCGGGCAGCGGCGCGCGCCGGCACACGCAGCTACTACTGCTGAGGCATCACGCGCCCCGCCAGCGCCAGCGCGTTACCTTGCGGCGCGCAGGCGGCGCACAGCGGCGCGGCGCGCGGGGACGCCAGCGCGGGCAGCGGCGCGCGCCGGCACACGCAGCTACTACTGCTGAGCATCACGCGCCCCGCCAGCGCCAGCGCGTTACCTTGCGGCGCGCAGGCGGCGCACAGCGGCGCGGCGCGCGGGGACGCCAGCGCGGCAGCGGCGCGCGCCGGCACACGCAGCTACTACTGCTGAGGCATCACGCGCCCCGCCAGCGCCAGCGCCAGCGCGTTACCTTGCGCGCGCAGGCGGCGCACAGCGGCGCGGCGCGCGGGGACGCCAGCGCGGCAGCGGCGCGCGCCGGCACACGCAGCTACTACTGTTGAGGCATCACGCGCCCCGCCAGCGCCAGCGCCAGCGCGTTACCTTGCGGCGCGCAGGCGGCGCACAGCGGCGCGGCGCGCGGGGACGCCAGCGCGGGCAGCGGCGCGCGCCGGCACACGCAGCGCGTGCACACGCAGCGCCCGCAGCCCCAGCAGTGGTGCTGCATATCCCACCGCAATCACATCAATATCACACTACTCAATTTCCATTGTATCCGACCGCGAATTCTCATATGATATATTTCAATTTACACCACAACAGGAAAAGCAAATTTATTAAGAAATTGTATTTCAACGAGTTTCAAAATATCTCCATATAACATTTTATCATAATTAAGGCAATAGTAACCGGTAGTCCCGAGGCATTTCGGATTTCGACGTTCTCGGATTTTTTGCAAATTAACTTAACTTTTTGTCTCGGTCGTTCAAGACGCGTTTGACGAAAAAGGGAAAGGAATTCTCACCTAAACATAAGTGGTTAAATGGCCTATAATACATGTGATTCCTGTTTGCAGCAAAATTGTAACCCCCACAAAAAATACAGTATATGTTGTCCACATGCGACAAGATATAAAGTTACACTACCTGACATTTTTACCGCATTACCAATGTCTTACCCTTCACACAGCAATGCGAACACTGCTGTTTTGTGGCAGAAGTAGGTAAGACAGAGGTACCCAAGCAGATGAGCCCATAAACAAGATATTCGAATTCGATTCATTATCGAAATTGTGTGTATCAACGAGAATGTTTGGAAATGATACCAAATTACGGAATCACTCCAATATATTTCGTTGTAATGAAACGAAAGCGAATATCATTCAAGTTACTTTGTCTACAGTCTGACAGATTCTCCTTCCTTAAATGCCTAAGTTGAGTAATTTTGAACTCATAAATGTATGGCAAAATTAAATATCCGGCAAATTTTTTATGAATAATAAACATATGTTAGAGAATTCTCCATTGCCCGGCCCTCTACTCAGTGACGTCACAACTGGTGGCGCAATCGCAAGCCCCGCCAGACAACAGCTCGCCTCGACCGCCACTCTTTGCTACGGGTTCGTGCGCAACGGACGTGCGATTGGTGTCCTATAGATAATTAACCATTCCGTGTTCTAATTGATTTCAGTTCGGTAAATCGTATATAGGTTGTTTCGGTTGTTATTTTCTTAAAAATTACCCTTACTTTTAAATTGTTAAGATCAGAAGCGGGATAGGATCTGCGTGATTCTATCTGGTTTTTGGTGTTGGTTGAATTTTATTGCAGAAATGGTGGATAGTGAAAGACGTGAGACTACACGTAGCAGGAGTCGCAAGCCACGTCACGTTTCGCGCCGTAACCGCACCCCGATCCTCGACAGTCGGCTGCGGCGCGAGATGGACGCGATGCTCGCCCGCCTCAGAGTATTGGAGGCTCGGACTTTGACCCCAGTTTACATAATATCGAGACTTGGTGTGAGGAGGTAGATCGCGCAAAGCAATTAAACAATTGGAGCGATCATAAGTGTCTATCTCGTATAGGTAACTATTTAAGGGGCGATGCACGTACGTGGTTGAACGAGTGGGTGACGAGCGAACGCACTTGGACCAACTTTAAAAAGGAGTTTAAGCCTTTGTGTCCCAGACTCCGGGATCGCTAACATTTTGTTCGAAGTAATGAGTACAAACTCGGACAATTACCCTACTTATGCCGATTATGCTCGTCGCTCACTGCTGCGATTGCGTATAGTGCGGGATCTTTCTGATTAATTGATTTCAGCGATAGTAATACGTGGTGTAACAGACCCCCAAATACGGGCGTCGGCTACAAACGCTAAGCTTTTGCCCAATGACTTGGTCGAGTTTTTCTCTGTTTACGTAAAACCGAACGCAAATAAAAGTGTACTGCGTACTAATGCTCACCTAACTCATTATTCGAAGAGTAAGTCGATTTCTAATTTTACTCCGAGAAAAGGTAAGTTTGAGGACGGCAAGTGTTTTACGTGTGGGTTATCGGGGCATAGGCAAGCTAATTGTACTAAGAGAGTAGCGAATGAAACTACCGCCAATACTAGTGCCAGTTCAAATTCCAAACCTGTCTTTGTGCCGACTAAGTCTGAACCTTGTTCTTTTTGCAAAAAGATTGGTCACAAAGTTGACACATGTTTTGCTAAACAAAAATCTCTGATCTGATCTGAGGTCCATAATAAAAATAACGTGAATTTTTGTCGCGAAAATGAATCTACCCTCTGTAGTGATGGAGTTGTAGCCGTTATACAGGGGGTACCTGTTGATGTTTTAATCGATAGTGGCTCGACCATATCGCTTATTTCGTCTAATTTACTTAGGCATTTCAATTGTGTACGTAAACCTGCTTTCCGCGTACTTAAGGGCTTGGGTAGTCAGGAACTTGAAAGCATACGTGACGCTATCAATTGAATTGTGGGCTTTTCGATTAATTTAAAAAGGTGTGCTTTTCTGTGTACGAAAATTGAATACCTTGGCAGAAGCATTAGCGAAGGTCAGGTTAGACCGAGCCATGCTAAAGTAAAGGTCCTAACTGATGCACCGTTTGATACCCCTCATATGGACGTTTTGGGTCCATTGCCGGAATCGAATGGCTACCGCTATGTTCTTATAGTTGTTGACGCAAACGGCCGCAGAACATATGATTCAGAGGCGCGGCGGCGTGCGGCACTGGCGCTTCGTGCTGGCGCAACAACGTGGCCGCGCAGCGCGACCAGCTGCTACACGCGCTGGCCTGCGCCGGCGACATTGTGGCCATAGTTTAGCCCCGACATTGTGGCTATTGTTTAGCCCCGACATTGTGGCTATTGTGTCGCCGCGACATTGTGGCTATTGTTTAGCCCCGACATTGTGGCTATTGTGTCGCCGCGACATTGTGGCTATTGTTTAGCCCCGACATTGTGGCTATTGTTTCGCCCCGACATTGTGGCTATTGTTTAGCCCCGACATTGTGGCTATTGTGTCGCCGCGACATTGTGGCTATTGTTTAGCCCCGACATTGTGGCTATTGTTTCGCCCCGACATTGTGGCCATAGTTTAGCCCCGACATTGTGGCTATTGTTTAGCCCCGACATTGTGGCTATTGTTTAGCCCCGACATTGTGGCTATTGTTTCGCCCCGACATTGTGGCGAACTCCGCGCGCGCGCCTCGATAATGCGGCTTGTTCTACGCTCCGATACGCTTGCGATCTGGTTAGAGTGGATGGGCTACAAAGTAACAAAAAAAAATAAATAAACAATGGAACAAGAAGACCAGGCTGCGGTGAACAGAGATGCCCAGACCGGAGAGAACCTGGCTGACGAGGACGTTCAGCTGTCAGGAGAGGCCGTGTTAGAGAATTCTCCATTGCCCGGCCCCTCTACTCAGTGACGTCACAACCGGTGGCGCAATCGCAAGCCCCGCCAGACAACAGCTCGCCTCGACCGCCACTCTTTGCTACGGGTTCGTGCGCAACGGACGTGCGATTGGTGTCCTATAGATAATTAACCATTCCGTGTTCTAATTGATTTCAGTTCGGTAAATCGTATATAGGTTGTTTCGGTTGTTATTTTCTTAAAAATTACCCTTACTTTTAAATTGTTAAGACATATATATTTGACAAATATTGTAAAAGTAAGTATCTACAATTATTTGTTTTGAAGATACACCAGCATGTTTGCGGTGTTGTCACAGATCCCTCTCCAAACCTTTTTCACTGCATTGTGACGTCAATGCGGTAGTCACCTAATTTCTATGAACATATTAACAAAAAGACTTAAATGTTTTTGTTTTATTTGAATTATGTAAAAAATAAACACGCATTTTATTTTTACATGCAAATATGCATGACAGAAAAAAAATTGAAACAGTAATAACGGACCTGTACATGTCATATGGGCCTTAACACAACATTTTAACTGTAATTTACGGTGTAAATATATAACCGAAAGGTGATATATTTGGATTTTAGTATCGGGGTAACAGACGATCCTAAATCAATCCTATCCTAGTCGATTTGACTATTTTTTTTATAGTATTTAAAGTAATGCTGCGGGTCAAATTTTTTTTATAGGATAGGGCAGCAAACGAGCAAACGGATCACCTGATGGTAAGTGATAACCGTTGCCCATGGACACCCGCAACACCAGAGGAGTCACAGATGCGTTGCCGGCCTTTTAAATGGGAATAAGCTCTTGTTTTTAAAGGTTTAAATCTGAGCCGTCTGATATTCAGTGTGGAAGAAGTTCCCGTAGCCCTGCGGCCGTTACTATACCTTTCTACTGAAGTGTTCCAAGGGCGTGGAGCAGCTGCACTCGGTGACATTCTTTATGCTCTTCCAATCGAGGGCCACAGTGTTCACCTCAGTCTCTAATTGCGCGAAGCTGCCCGGTATCGTGTCGTCTGCTTTCTGGAAATATTAAAAATAATAAAAACCATCTAAGGGGGCGTTCAAGTATTACGTAACGCAATTTGGGTGCGTGGGGGGGGTCCACGTAAAACATTTTTAATTTGTTCCCGCAAGTTGGCAAATCTTTTCGTTTTTATTTCACGGGCAATCTCAATTGTCATCAAACTACAGTGATATAATTATATCATTATAATTTACTTAGTTACCCTATAGTTTGTAGGAAATGTATAAAACATACAAAAAAGCAACAATAATTTGCACTAAATATATCTTCGTTTAAAATAAATAAACACAAAATTTTTACGTCAATATGACGACCTTGTTCACTTAAGATACGAATATTGATCTTTCTAGAATTCATGGAAAAAAATATTAATAATTAATAGATAATAATAATTAGATTACGTCGCACAAGTTTTTTTTAGTATAGATCATTAAATTATTAGTGCAAATACATGTTTCGTGGTGATAGGAAAGAAAAATAGGCATTACCTCAGTAATGAGCGGTATCTTGTTCGGTTTTACCAGAACAGCCTCTTTAAGTGGGTGGTCGTGGTTTGCACACTCTAACTCCGATAGAGTTGCACCAGACTCGTATAGTAACCTGGAATTTTATTTGAACCGTAAGTTCGTATAATACTATCTTTTTTTTATTAAAGCAATAATTGTTATTTAGCTTTAATCCTGGGTTACACCAACTTGTTGTCGATCTGCAGCGCGTTGATCTTCGTGTCAATCTCCACAGTGTCAGCGTTGCCAATCTGGTAATTGACCACAGCGGAATCCTTATGCTTGTCCGCTTTCTTGCTCGACAGTAGATTCTTGAATGTCGATATTCTCTAGAAATTTTGGTATAATAAATGTCTATAGAAAGGAAGGTCGAAGATTAAAACTCAATATGATTTTTTTTCTCTTTTTATTTTAAAAGAACTTTTATTCAAATGGATATGTCAGTCCTATCGGAACATATACATTATCATACACAATACGTAACATATACAATCACAGTTAATCTCAAGGTAGTCGCGGCGGGCACAGTACATTGTATAACATATGGGCCTCTTTGGCAGTTGGCTGGGCCAGAATACTGTGGAACATACCAACATCCATAATATTCACTTTTAAACTGTTAATTAAATCTCTCCTTTTTTTTCTTTTTAGAGGGGAAATGCATTATGCACCGTGACCCCGCGCTGGCTAGGCGCGGCCGTGTGTGGGGCTCTCGTGTCTGACAGGACCGGCCTACCCACTAAAACCCCCCTGAATTCTCTAGGCCCATGCGGGGCACATGGCGAGGTGCGCTTTCGCGATTCTACCGCCATGTGGTCCGGGGCCGGTTTGACCTAGGTCTGGTCGAGCCAACGCCAAGGGCCAGACGGGGAGACATCACCACGGCGTGCGCGGTAGCCAGACGCGCACGCAGCCTCGCAGTAGGGTCATTAGGCGACCGGGCACGGCTGCTTCGGTGAGTATCTGTGTCGAATAGGACGGGAGGGATCGACACATTGTCACCACTGCGCATCCGACCTTGACTCGGCCCAGCACACGCTGGCGGAGTGCCCCGCGTGGGTCTTGGTCGCAGAGATCGGGCGAGATCTGTCTCCGCCGGCATTGATTGCGGCAATGCTGGCGGACGAGGGAGGTTGGAGGGCTGTGGCCTCCTTCTGTGAAGCAGTGATGCTCCAGACGGAGGCCGCCGAGCGGGGTCGGGAGATGGCCGATCCCGCTCGAAGAAGGCGGCGCTGGGCTCGGTAGCACAGCTGCGGCGCCACCGCGGGTCGCCGGCGGGTGCGAGGAAGTCGCGACTGCTACGGCGACCCGGGATGGACCACGCCCCTTCCGTGGCCGGGGGGCGTCGTCGGTGGAGGAGACCGGGGGAGGTAGTAGCCTCCCCCGAGGAGGGCTCCCCTCTAGGCAGGGGAGCGGAGGCTGGGGGTTCCTGGAAGTTGCTTGATGTTCCCGGGGGCCCCTACATGCCTGAGGAAGGTCATCCCTGAGGTTTTTAGTGGGTAGGCCTCCCCCTTCTGGGGAGGAGAGCCCCACATAACCGCCGGCTCGCCACAGCCGGGGTATGCAATTTAATGCATTTTCCTCAGGGGAAAAAAAAAAAAAAAAAAGGGTCATTAGGCGAGCACCGCTCTTGCGTGTGCCCGCCTCCTCCTACCTCTGCGGCGGAGAGGAGCGGCCTCGACATCCTCCTCCCGCTCCCACTCCGCTGCCTCCTTCTGCGAGATGACGTTCTCGCAAAAGGAAGCGACAGCCTCCCATTCCGCCTCGCTGCAGAGCATAGCCACGACCACGCTCGGCAACGAGAGGTCGTTGCTTCCCAACGCAGCGATAAAAACTAAATCTCTCCTAGTATCTTGATAACGGACACATTCCTCTTGGACATCTTCCATAGTAGGTACCACAAATTTCACAGTTAAGAAATTCTATTTTTTTCATTAAATATCGAAACTTGGATGGATAATGTCCAGAACGTAATCTATTAAATAATACTTTCTTTGTGTGTTTTCTATCGCTTATACAACGGGTTGTGTTCCAAAGAATTGTTCGACATGATGCCCACGGCCACATTCTACCATCGCACCGCTCGCCATCGGCAGGGTGTTCATCCTCACATGCTGGAGCCTAAATGGTCACGCACAGTGCGGTTTCAACGTAATTTCCTTCCGCGCACGCTCCGATTGTGGAACGAGCTCCCTGCTGAGGCTTTCCCGGGGGATTACAGTATGGGGTTCTTCAAAAAGGGAGTAAATAGGTTTTTAAAAAGGTCGGCAAAGCGTTTGTGATGCCCCTAGTGTTGCAAGCGTCCATAGGCGACGGTGACTGCTTACCATCAGGCAGGCCGTAAGCCTTTTTGCTACCGTTGTAGTATAAAAAAAAAAACTATATATTCTCTACTTAAGTTAACATTGTAAAACCATGGTTTCGTTGTGTGTCGGGACTGGGCGGTATGCCCGTCGCTTTTGAAGCCTTAGACTTAATACATAGAATGAATTGTAGCAATAAGTGTATTAAGATCCAATGGATCCCTTCCCACGTCGGGTTACTTGGTAATGAGGCTGCAGATGGTCTTGCAAAGGAAGCTGTCTTGGATGGTATCGTGCTGGATTCTGGACCCCTGGCTAGTGAATTTATTCCAATAATAAAGAAAAGATGTTTGGAAAAATGGGAATATCATTTTGGGGAGACCCTGGTCAGAGGCGTTGGAGTTTGGTATGGTACAATCCAGGACAAACCTATGGAATCCTTGGTTTGACAGTGACTCATCAAACCTTACTAGAAAGCTTTTAGTTTCTGCTTTCCGATTACGGTCTGGGCATGTTCCAACAAACAAGTTTTATCATCTTATTGGTGTGAAATCCTCACCTTTGTGCGATAACCAGCTGTGTTCCAGGATCGATGATATTTATCACGTGTTGTTGGAATGTGCCCGAAACTCTGAGCTAAGAGAAAGACTCCTCGTGGGAATGGATTTGGCTAATGGCAATATAAATTGTTTGCTGACGGAACCATTGTCCAGCTTAGCCAAAAAATTATACATGTTTGTTTGCTTGTCCTTTGAGGAGGCAAACTAATATTTGTGTATATAACAATTGTGTATGTGTAAAGTGTGTATGTTATGTAAATATGTGATTATTCCTATGAGGCTGACATGTTCCAAAGTGTTCAAAGTCTCGTTAAAAATTAAGAAATAAAAAAAAACCATGGTTGACATAGAGGCTGACACTGGATAATTTTATACCAAATGCCTTTTTCTTTTGACCGTTTATCGAAATATTGAATACATTTATCAAAACAAATATGCTTATATTTTGAAGTAATTTCCGAATAAAATGATTTAACATATCTATGTTCACCTTCAGTTATTGCCAGTGTTGCTATTCGGTCAGCCTCTTCGTTCCCAGAAATTCCAATATGTGAAGGAATCCATTGTAATCGCAAACAAATATTTTTAACACTAAGCTCATAGATAATCTCAAGTATTTTATAAGCTGTTGGTACACTTCTGTTGCCAGAGGCGCATCGAGCTAACATGAACTTTAATAATGACGTTTCATTCTCGTTAATCGTTCTCGCACTTTTAATATCCGATGGCATTTGAACGGCGCTGTGCGACAACGTCGCATAAAGTGACAAATATTCTTATCTCTTCTCATACTTTAGAAGTAAGTCAATATATCAATACAGAGAGACACAACACTAATTTAAAGTCATCATCTGGAAATTTCAGCGAGGTTGAAAAAATTCATTGTAATAAAATGTTAAAATAATAAAATTGACTAAAAGAATACTGTCAAAGGATACAGAGGTTGGAACGGTTACGGAGAAGTACTACTCCAATCACTAAAGAGTAATGATTTTTTTAATTTTGTTCTAGTGACTGAAACAAGCGCACAACATAATTTTTAAACAAAATAAAAAATGTATATTCAATCAAAATAAATAAAATACAATATAATAATCAAAATAAATAAAATACATACACTGTTATAATATAAAAAATAATCATGTATAGTTGTAGTTTTATATTTTTCTGACGAAAAATGTCTAGTTGAAAAAAAGTTACGTTGAAAAGAGTTATTTCATTGCTAAATTGACCAGAATTAACTTTAAAAGACTATATATAACAAAGCATGGACATGGTGCTGAACTGTCATCGATATACAGTATAATAATATATACCTTGAAAATCTATTGTATTTTGATAGTTCAGCGCGATATATAGCAGCATAAATGAGTTCCGCTTGGTAAAAGTCTGCATCTTTATACCTTAGCGAGGTAATTGATGTGGTGATCAAGAGCAGAGCAGTGTTCCACAGACGCGGGAAGAAGATCAGCTAGCGCTTCTCGAGGATGGACGCCATGCTCGTGGCGGCAGTACATGCCGCGCCAGAATCTGTGATCAACATTTGAACATTGCTATAGTCCGAGTGATCATAGCATATTTGTTGGTTTAATCAAGCCAACTCGAAATATTCTGGTAATCAACAATTCGAGTGGTTCTTCATTTAATGCGGTCTAACGGAACGCAATTGTACTAGGGAACCCCTGGTCAAAGATGAGATTATTAATTCATATGTAGTCGAACTTGAAAATCGATTTAATAAAATGACGGAATTTTATGTTTATCAGTACAAACATAAGCGTTTCCTACGATAAACTTGAAATACTTTAACTCATTCGACACGGACAGGAATTCCGTAATTCCGGACAGGAATTCCGTAATTCCTGAGACATCAATTCTGATAACTTGATTACGTTTGCTAATTGGATTACGTGTTACAAAATCACCACCCTCAGTTGCGAGCACAAATTATGATGATAAGAGGCGTAGTTTTCGGTTTACAATACACATTGCATTTTCTGATTCGCCTATTGTAAAACTATTGTATTATTATCGAGGTAGTTTGGTTATACGAGGGCTGCTACTTATGTATCCGGAATAGAAAAATTAAACAAACGTATATGGCTAAATATGGGTTTATTGTTTTTCAAAGTATTCTCCGCGATGATCGATACACTTTTGCATACGTTGAAACCAATTTTTATAGCATTTTTCCACTCTGATTGCGGTGTCTCTGAAACGTGCTGTTTGAACGCGTCGACGGCATCTTCACGGGTCGAAAATCGTTGACCACGTAATTTATTCTTTACATTTGGGAATAAGTAGAACCCATTAGGTGCCAAGTCTCAGTTATACGGTGGATGACCCATCAATTCTATTTTTTGACCCTCCAAAAATGTATTTGTTTCTCGTGATGTGTGACAGCTGGCATTGTCGTGGTGTAGAATGATTCTGCGTCGCTTGTTGTTTTTACGTATTTCTTCAAATACTTCCGGCAACAAATGGTCGTGTACCAGTCCAAATTGACCGTTTTACGATTCTCCAGTGGTATTGTAGCCACATGACCATTATACCAAAAAAGCAGACCCATTTGCTTTTTGCTGCATTTGCTTTAAAGTGCTTTTTGCACGAGTCACTTTCGTAGGGTTTGGCTCATTTTGAAACACCCAAACTGTAGATTGTTGCTTAGTTTCGGGATCGTACGCATAGATCCAAGATTTATCATCTGTGTAGATATTATAAACAGATTTTGATATTCTTGCACCACTCGACACGAGCTTCTTTTTGATGCTGAGTTATGTTTTGCGGTATCCAACGCGAACAATTTTTTTTACGAACAAATGTTCATGTAATATTTTATTAATGCTTGTCATACATATGCCCAGAGTAGCCTTGTAACTCTTTTCGCGATACGTAACATGACGGTCTTGCATAATTAGTTTTCGTAAAGCTTCAATGTTTTGTGGTACAACGACTGATTTCGACGACTTAACTTCGTCCGTGAGCTTACTCCGTCCACGTCCGTGAGTTCAATCGTGGACGGATTTTGATGGAGCTTCAACACCAGAAGTTGAAGTTAAGTGATCTACGCACTGTTGTTGCGTTAAACCACTTCGAAAATCGTAATAAATCATAGCACGAATATTTTCACGTGCGAGTTCCATCATTTCAGCGATATGACATTTTAAGCCTATCAGAACAGAAACAAAACTCTAGCGTACATAAGGAAAAAAAAATAGCGGCCAGTATTTCAAAAAAAGAACGAATTTTACCATGGAGGTCATATATGGCGTTTAAAAATGTTGAAATCCCAGATTCCGGATACTTAAGTAGCAGCCCTTGTACTAATGTAGAGTTAACAACAGCACATTTGATTCTGTTACGATTTAACAAGCTTGCATATCGACGATGTATAGTCAACAGTACACAACCTGCGTCTATCATTAATACGAATTGCACGTAGAGATTTTAATCCGACACTTTACAGGCCATTTTTCGCAGAAAGGCTTTTTCCTAAGCTCTAGACAATCTATGTACCAAACTTCATTTAATTCGGTTTAGCATTTATACCATGAAAGCGCGACAGACAGACACACATAATTACTTTCCCATATATAATATTAATAACGGTTATAATTTTTTTAGTGTGTCCATTGAAACACTATATGACAGAGCTGTTCATAATTATGAACCGTCATCACATAATTACAAAATCTGCGTGATTAAATAGCTTTTTTAACACCTTATTTCTACCTAATTCCACCGGTTTTAAATATGTAAAACGGGTTATAAAAAACGCGTGTGTTACCAAAGCAAATAGTTAAGTTACATCGTTACACAAGTCCATACAAATTCCATAACAGTATTATTTGCCATTTCGCGCGCTGTTGCTATTCAAATTTCGAACTAATCGCCGCGCGGCGCCAGTCAGTAGGCAGCGCTAGCGCGCCGTTAAAATGACAGGAAAGCAACATTTACATTTAAATAAACATATTTTTTTGACGTGACAACGTCTATTAAATTGGTACGGCGTGGAGTCATTCTCGAAAACACCGTAACGGCCGAATCTGACGCCACACGGAGTCCACGAACGGCGTAATGGCCGATCTGACGCCCGTGTGGCAACGTAATAAAAATATAAATGTTATACATTACTTTATTTTAAATAATTTCATTGCACCCAGAAAAAAAAATTGTTATTTAATTAACATACTAAATTTGGGAAGAAATATCTTTGTATTTTTTACGAAAACTAATTTTGGCAGTCCTCTCTTGACATAAATCTGGCTCTACTTTGAAAAAATAGGCGAAACTCTGAAAGTATAAGGGATATATGGATATGTCGCAGTCATCTGGTTGAATCTGCTATTTGATTGTACCACTAGCGCGTTCATTGAATAACGACATTTAATTGAATGACTAGGCTGAACGTTGATTGAACAAACGTCCTAGTCCAACTAGTTAGCGGATTTTGACCATGATCTTTTTCGGACGTTTGTATCGTACGTCATCTACTTTTCATCACCGGCAATAAACTACTTCAAACCCGGTTTCATTACGTCTAAATAAGGAACCGAAAATCAGCACACGATTTATTAGATTTTTTTGACGTGACAACGTCTATTATATTGGTACGGCGTGGAGTCATTCTCGAAAACACCGTAACGGCCGAATCTGACGCCACACGGAGCCACGCACATTACTCATAATAATTAATTTATGTATAACTTCAGAAGCAGAAAATTTAAACAAACTATTAAATAAAAATATAAATGTTATACATTACTTTATTTTAAATAATTTCATTGCACCCAGAAAAAATTACCATGTAATAGACGTTGTCACGTTCAAATATCGGCAGTAGACGTTTACTGTAGATGCTTTACTGGCCTGGATTCTAGTTCTTCAGGCCAAAATCATTATTTTGAAACCTGAGTGTACGTAATGAAAACATTTAAATAAACTCAATCTCACAGATTCAGTTTATATTATTTAAATGTTTTTTTTTTCTGTTTCTTCGCAAATGTATTAATGAACGTCGTACGATATACGTGCGTATTGTTTATAACATGCTCGGCTCAATTACGCCGGAAATATTTATCGCACTAATATTTATCGTAATGTACCATTACCGTATCATTCGGCAAACATAACGGATCAATTACAATTTTACTTTGATTTGTTTACATAACGATCGACAGTGTGCTTGCGGTATAGGATTTTAGTTTGACAAGGTAAATATATCACAGGCATCACAAGTTTATGATAATGCTATATTTGAAATTTGTGAAAATAAAAATGAGTAAGTTGGTTAAAAAATGACAAATTATTTCTACCTGATACTCTGCGCAGTTAGATCTGGGATTAAAACATCTGGGTGCGCTTTAGGGTTGTATAGCGGGTTCTTGTATTCGTTCAGATGGTTCGCCATGTAGCCCCATAGAGAAAAAGTCCTTTCCGACAACCTGAAATATTTAAGGAGTAAATTTTTTGTCAACTTATCAACTCACAAGTGAGGAAGCAACTCAAATGTATTGACCAACTCTAACTAGGCATGAGTGATTTACAATAGCCTATGTAGCCATCCAAATGTAGTTAGGGTAGGTTCAAACCACTCGGTCGGAATGTATGAGCTGCTTATCTCAAAACTAGGAATTTTCTGAAGGAGACCAGAATCGTCTGCTTGGGTATCGCCATCTTTCCAATATCTGCAGCAAATGAGCCGTGTTCGCTTTATTGCATTCCGGTTTGAAGTACAGTGGACTATTAGTGAGTACTATGACATTACATATTATGTCAAAAGTTATCAACACATACCGAGTTTTTGAAGGGGTTACCAGGTGTTAGTAGGTGGGCTTGAGGTGCCCCTCTGCGAAGGACCGCAGCGGATTGTGCTTCCGTTGCGGTGCCGAGGGGCACAAGGCGGCCGAATGTGAGGCGGAGCACAAGTGTGCCGTCTGCACGGACGCCAAGCGTCCCGCGAATCACCGGATGGGGGGTATTAACTGCAACCCCCCTGTGCTCCGGGGGCGTTTGGCCCCAATCAGGACGGCACCGAAGAGTGCCGCCTCGGCGTCGTCGGCGTCCTCTGCGGCGGCCCAGGTGGAGGAGCATATGGACACCTAAATGGATCTAGGTCTCCAAACGATCCTCCAGGGGAACATAAACCACTGCGCTGCGGCACAGGACTTAACTCTGCGCCACCGCAGCGGAGTGGCGAGCGGGACTAGCGATTGTGACGGAGCCATATTATGTTCCGCCACAATCAGATAATTGGCTGCAGTCCATCGACTGCAGCGATTATGAGGGTGGATGCCGAGAGCAGCCCCTCTCTAGTTTTGAGAGAGAGAGGGGAAATGGATACGTCGCCGCGGGGTGGGGGGGGATGGTGATAATCTCCACCTATTTCTCCCCCCACCGGGGTTCCGCGTCCGAGTGGAGTGGAGTGGGAGTCCGTATACCGGTCGAAGCACGCCTCAAGTACCTCAGCCTGATGCTGGACTCCCGATGGAGTTTCGAGGAGCATTTCAAGCTCCTCGCTCCACGGCTGATCGCCGCTGCAGCCGCACTCGGGCGGGTCCTCCCTAACGTGGGAGGGCCAGGATCGGCGTGCCGTCAGCTGTATCACGGGGTGATACGGTCGATGGCACTCTACGGAGCCCCGTTGTGGGCGGAGTGCCTCTCCCTCTGCACGGTGGCCCTCTTGCGAAGACCGCAGAGGGTCATCGCGACCCGGGCCGTGCGAGCCTATCGCACGGTCAGCCACGGTGCGGCCTGCGTTCTAGCGGGCCACACGCCGTGGGATGTCGATGCACAGGTGCACGCCGCTGTGTATCGGCATCGGATCGCGGCACGTGAGCGGGGGGAACGGCTCGCTCCACCTGAAGTGGAGGGAGTCCGTGCCCGGGTGCAGAGGGAGGCTCTGCACCAGTGGGGTGAGGCGCTCGCCTTCCCAGCTGCCGGCCACCGAACGATTGAAGCCATTCGTCCGGCGTTGGAGGAGTGGGTTTATTAGGTGGACAGTCATGCATGTTGTAAAAAAAATTTAGCTATTAATGTTAAAAACGCCTCCATTATCAGTTTTACCATAATCATCCTAGTATAAGGTGAGAAGAACTAACTATCCTATGACGAATAAATTATTCTAAATTTGGTATACTTTCAAAATAATAAGTAATTCTCATAGTATTGTTTATATTACCTGAGATCCCTTCTATCCTTCTGACAGTTGCCGATGAACGTACCATACTGGCACGCGTGCGCGTGGTCGTGGAGAGTTAGCAGGAAACGCTCATTGAACTGGAACGCCTTGAAGGACAATAAATAATTATATTGTCAGAGTCGTTGTTTCTGAATTTTTTTCCAAACAATGAGACATACGCATAGTGGTCAACACAGTGGTGAGTACCCGCTTACCTGTTTAACTATGGCCCATAGATAGAACGCAAAAATATTGAAATACACGTTCGCAGGCTAATGGCACAACTGCTGTATTAACTTCCAATGTCGAATTTAAAATTAACACAGGAGTTAGTCACACTATTCGTCTTGTAATCTGTACCAACCACGAAAATCTCTACAGTTGCAAGGTGTAGTTGCGAGACCACAGGCGCTGCTCGTGGTGTTACAGAAGTAATTGTACCTATGGTGAGAGCTTCAGCAGTAGCTGTGTGATGACCACAGCCCGCGTTTGTGGCGCTACACAAATTGCTAGTATCGCTAAGAAAGAATCAGGAACTACTAGATTCAATCCAGTAGCCGCTTACGGTGTTACACAAGTAGTTAGTACATCCGGCGAGAGCCTCAGCAGCTGCCAGGTGCAGTCCAGCAGCTACGTAACCACGAGTGCCGCTTGCGGTCCTACACAAGTGATTAGTGCCTCCGGCGGAACCCACAGCAATTCATGACCACGGGTGCCCCTCAGGATGTTACACAAGTAGTTTGTACCTCAGGCGAGAGCCTCAGCAGCTGCCAGGTGCAGTCCAGCAGCTGCGTAACCACGGGTGCCGCTCGCGGTCCTACGCAAGTGGTTAGTGCCTCCGGCGGAACCCACAGCAATTCATGACCACGGGTGCCCCTCAGAATGTCACACAAGTAGTTTGTACCTCAGGCGAGAGCCTCAGCAGCTGCCAGGTGCAGTCCAGCAGCTGCGTAACCACGGGTGCCGCTCGCGGTCCTACGCAAGTGGTTAGTGCCTCCGGCGGAACCCACAGCAATTCATGACCACGGGTGCCCCACAGGATGTCACACAAGTAGTTTGTACCTCAGGCGAGAACCTCAGCAGCTGCCAGGTGCAGTCCAGCAGCTGCGTAACCACGGCTGCCGCTCGCGGTCCTACACAAGTGATTAGTGCCTCCGGCGGAACCCACAGCAATTCATGACCACGGGTGCCCCTTAGGATGTTACACAAGTAGTTTGTACCTCAGGCGAGAGCCTCAGCAGCTGCCAGGTGCAGTCCAGCAGCTGCGTAACCACGGGTGCCGCTCGCGGTCCTACACAAGTGGTTAGTGCCTCCGGCGCGGCCCACAGCAATACATGACCACGGGTGCCCCTCAGGATGTTACACAAATAGTTTGTACCTCAGGCGAGAGCCTCAGCAGCTGCCAGGTGCAGTCCAGCAGCTGCGTAACCACGGGTGCCGCTCGCGGTCCTACACAAGTGGTTAGTGCCTCCGGCGCGGCCCACAGCAATACATGACCACGGGTGCCCCTCAGGATGTTACACAAATAGTTTGTACCTCAGGCGAGAGCCTCAGCAGCTGCCAGGTGCAGTCCAGCAGCTGCGTAACCACGGGTGCCGCTCGCGGTCCTACACAAGTGGTTAGTGCCTCCGGCGCGGCCCACAGAATACATGACCACGGGTGCCCCTCAGGATGTTACACAAATAGTTTGTACCTCAGGCGAGAGCCTCAGCAGCTGCCAGGTGCAGTCCAGCAGCTGCGTAACCACGGGTGCCGCTCGCGGTCCTACACAAGTGGTTAGTGCCTCCGGCGCGGCCCACAGCAATACATGACCACGGGTGCCCCTCAGGATGTTACACAAATAGTTTGTACCTCAGGCGAGAGCCTCAGCAGCTGCCAGGTGCAGTCCAGCAGCTGCGTAACCACGGGTGCCGCTCGCGGTCCTACACAAGTGGTTAGTGCCTCCGGCGCGGCCCACAGCAATACATGACCACGGGTGCCCCTCAGGATGTTACACAAATAGTTTGTACCTCAGGCGAGAGCCTCAGCAGCTGCCAGGTGCAGTCAAGCAGTTGCGTAAACACGGGCGCACGCTCACGCGCATCGCACGCGTAGTGGGCGCAGCGCGCCGAGAACTTATGCCCGAACGACAGCCAGTCCTTCTCGATCAGGGCCTGCAAAGTCGAATTCGTAAATGTCAACGGATACTTTGACAAATGACGTCAAAAACATAACACGACAACAACAACCGTTCTAAATAGTATCATTAACGTTCCATTATGATATACGCGTATATATATTTAAGATCGGCTAGAATAACGAAGAGTGTTTTGTTTGCTGGGTGAAGCAGTAGTAAGAAAACACTTAGACTTAAAGAAATCTGTTCGTACAGACGTGAACCTGTTTGGTATGTACTGGCGTATAATGGGTACTAAAATCACGTCATCGATTTATATCTATAAACGTTGTGCCGTTGATCAAAACTGTTCTACAGTGGAAGTACCTGGTATCCGTTGATGGTCCGGTAGTGAGGGTCCAGCATCAGCGCGGCCAGTGAACAGACCTGCGCGGTGCGGTCCCAGCCGTCGCTGCAATGGACGCAAACGCTCACGCCACCGTCTATTGCACAGGCTATCCAACGCGACGTATCCAGAATCGACCTAAATATGTATATATTTAAAATAAAGCGTAAAACAACGCTAATTGGTGGTGTATGAAGGAAGTTGACCCACTTCGTTTACAAACTATTTTCCAAATCAACTTTGTTTATTAGAACATATCATTTGTTGACACCGTAAACATTCATTTAAGGTGTCAGCAACGAGGCTCTGGAATCAATTGCCCGCAAGTATTCGCGACAGTTCATCCGTGGATGTTTTCAAGAGAGCACTTAAAGATCATTTGCTTTCTACTCTCCCATAATCATAATGTGTTAGTACGTAAGTATATATGTATATATTTATTTATTAAAAGCATATATAGTACTGTTATTATGTATTCATTATATTATAAGTAAAATATTATTAAATTATAATATATATAGTAATTTATTATTACACACACATTTCTTTCAGGACATCCGTTCTGGTTGTCTGGAAGAGATCTCTATTAGAGATAAGTCCACCATTGTACATATTCTTTCTTATATTTTTTACATTACCTATGTCTAACTGTGCAATAAAGTGTTATATATATATCTTGTGCTATATCCAATTTCATACAAAATTTCCTTATATTTCAAACTTCAGCTTAATGGCACTGTGGATAAAAGATGAAGATGCTATAAAAGGTAATTTATGATTATGTACTTAAATACAACTTTGTGACAAATAAACACAAATATGACACTTTTTGTAACACTATCATAAACCTTGTGCTATTTATTTACTAATAATGTTACTATGATTGTAATATAAACAAATATTTTATATTAAAAAGTGCGCGCTTTTTAAAAATTCTACCAAAACGTAGAACGTTTAAAAAATGTAATATTAAGGTTTTTTTTCAATTCAACATTTCCAATTTAGTATAAGGATAATAATTAACTATTGAGTTATACGCAAATATAAACCGATTCTTTCAATATATTGATATCACTGGGAACTTAATACAATTATTTCTTGCAATTGTAACTTTTATTTTGTGATCTGACAATACTCTCAAAAACAATTTAATAGTAAATACCCAAGCTGAAGAACGCTACGATTGCTAAACATATATAGGGATAGATTTCAAGTATATGGATTTCAACTTCTGTTAAAATGATGTTTGTGTCCAAACAGTTACAAACGTTCTTATCATCAATTTTAAGCGGGATTAAACAGAATAAGTACCGTAAAAAGTAAGTACCGTAACGTAAAAAAGACGAATTAACATTAGCTTATATAATACTGCGGTAGTTGGAACAACGAATATTTATTTTTCTTGGAATTAATTACAGTGCCTACCTAACTGTATGAGGGAGGAAAAATGTATACAAATAAAAATATTTATAAGAATACACTCACTTGATATGTTTCAACCAGCCAGACGACTCGAGACCGCTCAAAAAGGATGACATGCTCGGGGTGTTTTGTTCACACGCTGAAATCGTAATAATGCGTATGTACAAATGTCAAGGGAGCGGTTCAGGAAATGCTGCCAGGGTTCGTGTGCGCTATTTGCATGCAAACGGCCGTTACACGACTAAAAGCCCCGGAGTCAGTGCCACTACCGTCTATTTAAATTGTTAAAGCACTAATCTACAACATCACTTACGTTAAACTTTTAACAAACGCGCACCCAAATAATATGATCATAAACATCATAATCCATCAGTTTTATTATAACAACTTTACAACGATGAATATGATGACAACAGTAGCATTATGTTCATAAATGTATTGTTTTTGATAGTACTCTATTTAACATTACACACAATGATTTCTCCCTCTAAATAGTAAAGAAATAGTAAATATAAAAAGACACAACATATAAAATTTATGTTACTCACTTTCAACCAATTTCTGCAGGCTCTTGCGCATCACGTGAATGTTTCCTATGCCCATAAACTGAAACTTTATGTTCTCGTAAAACGCTTCGTTTTCATAGCCTTTGCCAGCTGCACGGTTTACCATTGCATTTATCTATAGACCGCAAATAAATTACAATAAAATTAAATAGATCCATTCATAATAAATCATTCGTCATTCGTCATTCTTAATAAACTATTGGGCAAAATTATTAACACTTCCGACTGACTCTAAGCTGATAGCACACATATCTATCTGTAAAAGGTTTATTATACTTATTTGTCTGATTATTATAAACGAAATATATATTTTACGGCCAGCCGACATTTTCGACAACTCGACATACGTTTAACACAACATTTATGTCAACTTGGCATTTTTTTATTAGATAATAATTTTATCATATCCAAACATTATATATCTTATTATTGTAGCTTGTGTAATAGTTCATTTGTAAAAACCACTAATTAGTTCTGTTACTACTCTAATTCTAAATATATAAACGAATAAAACAAATAATATGTTGATAATATCCTTCTTCGCCTTGATGCAGTCTGATGTATTAAGTTCTAGCTATAATGACATGTTCAATATGAGTGAATAAAGTATTACCCTTGGTCTAGTGTCCACAACGTACATATAACCGCAATTCGGATTCGCTCTTCGTATAAGATCCAGCATTTGTTCGTCTTCCATACACCTACAAAAGATATAAGCATTACAAAACTAGATACTCCCTACATAGATACTCCTAACTCCACGAAATCAATTAACCTTATTAACTTAAATTAACAGTGTAGTTGTAGCTTTATATCCATAAACGGACCCAATAATTAAATATTACAGTGGGACAAGAATCTTATTAAATGTAGAGAAAATTCCGAAATAAGGTATAAAATCATTTTTGTCATCGATATTGAGTTTAAATACTTTTCATTAACTTGACGATAATTACATATTACAAACAAATTAAGAAAGTATTTTTAATAGGAATTTAAATTTTGAACCGCTGTCTCTCGCATTCATTATGTTTCTTGTCAACTTGTATCTTACTTTTATATATGTATATAGTAAAAAATACCTTGCCGAAAATCCACTGAGCGGTTGACTACACCTTGCTATCGCTGCTTTATTTGGGTGGAGGTAGGCGAGGGCCGGTAATCGACCTCGAGATCTAAAACTGGCGCTGCCTAGGAGGATGGCGGTTGAGGCTTTCGCTGGCACATATATCTCACTTGGATAGGTGTCACATAACTGAAAATATTTATCTAAATATTTTATGGATCTTTACGTATCACCTAAATTGACGCCAAAATATTTAATTTTACGATATGGTAAAGTTTGTCGCTTGTTTGATCACAAGTAAGGAAAGAGTATGTGTTTTTTATTTATTTTTAGCTAGTTTCACTCCTATATGATATTGATGATATTTTAATTATTTTGAACATTAAAAGATCTTTTCTAATATAATAATTAGGAATGCTATGGAATGAAGAAGGTGAACATGAACTAAAAAAATATATATAGACATGTTCTAAATTTAAATATTTTTACTAAATTACAGTTAATAATAAATGTTAATACAACTTTATGTACTGACGGCGACTAGGGGGTCTAAATATGGTTTTTTAAACTGAGCTTGCGTGATATATGCCAAACTGATATATTTACAGAATTTTGTTAATTATAATCAGAACTATTAACATTTCATATAAGAGTACGAAAACAATAGATGCATAAAACCCAAAGTAAGCAAAACAGACTTTCAATAGAAAAATAGAGCAAGCAAAACTTTGAAAGAAACTGGATATATTTGTATGTGTACATTTAGACTATTGTTGAAGATATTTTCGGGCGACCTTATTTTATGTACAGCTACTTTGTTGCTGCTTTTACGGATAACTGTATGTATATTTGTCGAAGGTAAATTTTACGAGATCTATACATATATAAAAATGTATATTCTGTCTGTACGTACGTGGTACTCCTCCGAAACAAATCGAATGGGTGGGTATATCGAATGGGTGGATATGAGAATAGATTGCTAATAATATTTCAACAAAAAAAAAAATAACCAGTATACGGGTGAGTCAAAATAACACCCTCTGGTATAATGTGAAAATATTGCGTTCAAAGATTTTCAGAAGACAAAGCAAAGTTACAAAGATTTATTATAGACGATAATCAAACCATTAAATTAAAAAAATATATATACCTTAGAGAGGTTGAGCAAAGTAAAGGCAAATAGAAATAATTTTTATAATTGTTGTAAGTTTTTTTTCTACAATGAAATAAATAATATAAAATCATTAACTTTTTAAAAGCTGCCAAAGTGTAAAGACTAAATATTTTTACAAATTCTTCACTTGTCATTTTGCCTATTTGTTTTATGGTAAATAATAGGCATTTCGGACTTCATTTTACACGAAACTTGTGCATACCTATGTACGTATTTTATAAATGTTGTATTTCGCAAAATTCTTCAATTAATAGTCTAGTGAGGACAGATCAGAAAGCCTTGCAGATCATCGAACATAAAATCCTTTCACAAAATTATATAAAAATTGTTTTAGCACTTTCCGTCGAGGGAAAACTATTTTAACTCACTTATATACTTCCAAACGAAAATTAATACCTCGTAGTCTTTATTGCCATTACATAGCACCCACTGTTCGTTAGGAACATTCATCCTTTGAAACTCTGTCTGAATATCGAAGAAGTTCCATCCGGCTGACTTTGGCAGGTCGTCTGGTGTAGATTTGTAGTGGAAGCAATAAAGTTCTTCTATGTGTACTGAAAATCATTAACTCTATTTTACAAATAATGTGGAATGAACTATTCTTAATATTAATTATTCCTAATATTAAAAAATACTTAATCCAAATATCCATTCCAAATATTCATTTAGTACTGAATAAATTATTCAGAATAGAAAATTATGTGTATTGATTAGCAGTTAAGTAATTATTTATTTATATTAAAGCAATTTGTCATGGTATTACGATTCAGATTTTTTTAAATTACTTTTTACCATTACACTATATTTTTGTAGTAAAATATTATATGAACATGTAACATATAGAACAAAAACCACATTATTTCACTAAAAATTGCACTGGTCAGTATGACTATTTTCTAAATCAATTATTTTCATTTATGGAATCAGTTCGACTGACAGAAGCTCATACGAAAATTATTTTTATATTTGCTTCCAGTTCAAGATTTCAAGTTTTTTGTAGTGAAAATATTACATTACGTAATAATATTTTTACATTTTTGAACTTAAAACTAGCTGCTCGTTCGCAGATTCGCTCACTATATTTTAAGTTCCAGAAATTACCGTGTTCAACCAAATAAACAAATTATTCAATTTTATAACATTAGTAAGTATTAGTAATATTAGTAAGTATACATCTGTAGATGTAGGACAGTAAAAAAATTTGACTATATATTAAGTAGTAATGATACAATTTCTTTGCTATTTACAAAAACGGACAAATAACGATGAAATTTAAAGTAATAAATTGTAAAATAGCACGGAGTCCCATCGACTAATGGTGTAAATTCGATTTACATTGCATAAGTCGATAATATTTGTCCACACTTATAGAACAGACAAAAAAATATTTCAAGAAATAAAACTAAGGGTAGATAGATAGTCGGCCATAGTGTAAAAAAATTCTAATCCTACCTCCTCACGTGAAACCTCACATATAAGAAATGTGTCAAAGCAAGAAAACAATATATATACATATATATTGATTATTCCATTTAAAGGAATCTAAGTACCGTTACGAAGTATGAATAGCTAAAACAAGAAAGATTAAGCACAGTGTCTCATCAAGGTCGGTTCGTTTTTATTTAAATTAATTAAACTCAAGAAAATTATTTAAACTTAATTCGTTAGTAATCTACCCTTTCCAGCTAGATAGCGTAGTAAAGGTAGACCCTTGTCAAAATTACTACTCGTAAATATAATTTATGTACCGGGACCGAGCAAAAGCTGACGCAATAAAATTTTATCCAAAAGCAAATTGAACAGAAGTTTACCAACTGGACTTGAACATTTGCAAAAAGTTTTTCTTATTATTTCATATATGTTTAATACTTAGTATGAACTGGCGAAGAATGCACTCGTTACTTTTAATGAAGTTATTAAAGGTGGACCAACTAGCCATAATTAATATATTTGTAGAAATAAGTTTATACGTAGAACAATACGATCTCGAAGTCGGATTCTCAGGCGTATCACACAGAAATCACTTTTTTATACAATTATATTCACGTTTCCTAACATTATTATTATATACATTTTATATATATTTAGAGTACACTTTTAGCTGAGAAATGTTGCAAAAGTTAGAATATGCCTGTGATTATTTCTTTTGAAGATACAGCAACATGTTTGCGAAGTTGTCGCGAAACACTCAGATTCACTTGATATTAAAAGCATACTAATGCATAGTGTATGCAATCATAACGTCATAAATTGGTAAAGTCGCCTAATTTGCATAAGCGTTTAAATAAAATTACCAATACCTAGTTTGTTTCTACTATATATGCATACTTCTTAAATTGAAAAACGTTACATTTAATGTATGAAAGCATAAAATGGATTCGTTTTATTAGAACAGTGTTTAAATAATTTCTTAATATTTTAGATTTACTAATATAATTATTTAAAGAATCTGAAATTTTTATTTTGCCATTAATTTATGAGATTACTAAAATTATGCCATTATATAATAAGAAAAAAACATCCATATCGACGATACACCACTAACTAGATCGGTCCTATCTATATGCGCCATTTTGTATATTCCTAAGTATAACAGAATCTCAATATAATAATATAGAAATTGATTGTTATTATGATTTGCATATCTTGTTGATAATATGATTACCTGGTTGACTCAGTCGTAGCAATGTCTGGTGCATCTCATGACAATCCCTCTCGCGAGGAATGACAAAGAACACTGACTGGAACGTCTTCGTGCGCACCAGTAGAGGCGAGCCGGTCGTGGTGATCGGCAATCGCTCCACAGATGATATATGCATCAGGAGAATCTGTGAAAAATAGATTGTAATAAAACGAAACTATTCATAGACAGGATTAACAAAAGTAACAAAACCTATAGCAAGAAATCGTATGAAAATAAATTATTAAAATGATTGAAATATCATTAAAATGCTGGGGTTTCATTACATTCATATCGCTTATCATACAATAAAATGGGACATATATGTATTGATTACACTAGAATAAATATATCTCCAACCTATCCAGCGATATTTCCGCATGTAGTATACTTCTTATCCTGGCACACACTCCAAAAGTATGTACATATAGTGTACTTTACTCGGCATAGTCCTGTTATTGAGTTGATGTAAACATCATAATATGTTGAATGAGCATCTAGGTCTACATGTAAAAATATCCGTTATGTTTAGAAAATCACTTAATCTTATAATATATGTATATTGCTACAAAGAAAAAGAAATCTATTGCATATAACAGGTATTACTTTATATGTTAAATGCACTTAATGTGTGTTAGATATAAAAATATATGAAACTTATTTGAAATTTGAAATTCTTAAAGCACGCATAGAAGCACGCACTCTTTTTCGTCTATATATTCGTCACTGTAATTCTTATGGATTGCTTTAGACTCCAAATTACAATGGCGTGTAAAGCACGTCATAGGTACTATCTGATACTGTTCATAAATCAATATCCATCGGATTAAGATCGGGACTAAACGACGGCAGTCTTCAGCTCTGATGAAGACCGGAACGTTAGTTTCCAACCAAGCTTGAATGGATCGAGCTTTATGACCTGGCGCCGAGTCTTTCTGACTGACTGAAAGGACCATTCTTGGTTATGGAACGTGGTTTTGTTATGAGGCTTCTCGTTCTCTAAACTAAATGGTACTTGTGCCGATGTTTTGATACCTGTACTGTTTTCACAAAAAAATTGCCCATCAAACGCTGATGATCAAGTAGCATATTTCCACAGTATACCTGTTATACTAATCGGGAAACTTCGTTAGAACTTTGAGCATAAACACTCATTCTACTTAATAAAATATTATTCAATAGTAAAAATTTTCTCACCAGTACACATATTTTTCTGTGACCTTCTTTTGAGGTTTACGGTTTATGTAGTTGTTAAATTTTACCACCCTTTTTTTTTGTTCCCCCTGAGGAAAATGCATTAAGTTGAATACCCCGGCTGTGGCGAGCCGGCGGTTATGTGGGGCTCTCCTCCCCAGAAGGGGGAGGCCTACCCACAAAAACCTCAGGGATGGCCTTCCTCAGGCATGTAGGGAGCCTCCGGGAACACCAAGCTACTTCCGGGAACCCCCAGTCTCCGCTCCCCCGCCGATACTGGGGAGCCCTCCTCGGGGAAGGCTACAATACCTCCCCCGATCTCCACCACCGACGACGCCCCCCGGCCACGGAAGGGGCGTGGTCCCTCCCGGGTCGCCGTATCCGCGGGCGCGATTTCCTCGCGCCCGCCGGCGACCCGCGGAAATTTTACCACCCTATTTTTTTAAATTATCAATTTAGTAAAGATATGTTCGTCTTTATGGGCTTCAAGTCCTAAGTTATCTTTTGAAATACGCGACATGGTTTTATGTTCATTTCGCGAAATAAAATCTTTTGTTTAAATTTTCCTCTTACGTCTATGATCGCTTTTTTCGTACAAACAATACGCGGACGACCGATTTTTTACACGCTTTTTATTGACTTACTCTGTCCGTTTGTTTGTTTGTCATGATCAAATCTTGTAATCGATTTTTCGACCACTTCTACTGCTCCAATCGAGCTCAAATTTTTTTTACATGTGTATTCTAGATGACAATACAATATTCAATCATTTTCGAATCATAAAAATACATAATTATGTTGTAATAAATTAAAAACTTTTTAATATGAGAAAAAATCCAATGTCGATGATGTAAATTTTTGAATATGTCAATATTAAACATTTTCACTGCTCCAAATACATTTTTATCATTTATTACAAGATTATTAATAATATCATTTAATAATAATGTAGAAATATCACTATTTAAAAACTTTTTAATAACACTAAAAAATTTAATCTGTCATTTTCCCATGGACATCCTTTGACTTAATTTGAATTTTTCTTTATGTTTGTTATAATAATCACGAGACTAAAAAGTAGTAAATAAAAAAAAATTAAAAAAAACTTTTTAAAAAAACACGCTTTTTACGCAAAGACTAAAAAACGTTTGAAAAAACTTTTGTTTGTTATAAAGACTAAAAAACATTTGATCTAAAAAGTAGTAAATAAAAAAAAATTAAAAAAAACTTTTTAAAAAAACACGCTTTTGTTAAAAAGACTAAAAACCGATCTAAAAACTTGAAAATAAAAATAAAGTCACGCTTTTAGAAAATTTGGGTACATATCAAGAAAAATTTCTGATGACAAAAAGAAATGTAACTCAAAAATTTGTCTATAAAATTTAGCAAATTAGTCCAAGAACTCAATGACTATAAAAGCGTGGGGTGTAAATGTTAAGACCATTAAATGAGTAATGTTTAATTTTGAACACCCCACGCTTTTATAGTCATTGAGTTCTTGGACTAATTTGCTAAATTTTATAGACAAATTTTTGAGTTACATTTCTTTTTGTCATCAGAAATTTTTCTTGATATGTACCCAAATTTTCTAAAAGCGTGACTTTATTTTTATTTTCAAGTTTTTAGATCGGTTTTTAGTCTTTTTAATAAAAGCGTGTTTTTTTAAAAAGTTTTTTTTAATTTTTTTTTATTTACTACTTTTAGATCAAATGTTTTTTAGTCTTTATTTCGTTTCACTATACATATTAATAGCCCGGGACGCAAACATTCGTCTTAGACCAAGCCGATGGAAAATTTCTAAAATTATATTTGGCATATAAATGATTTGAGTAATGTAATCATAACGATTCAAAGCTGGTTATCACCCCATTCTATTTTTATATCACAAAAATATATAATGTAATAATATCCTGCTCTTCTATATTGTTAAGCTATGAATGTTTATTCCAGAAATCTTTTATAAAATTGTATGCGAAGAAGCAAGAAAATTATGCGAAATGTCATTCATATATTGTTCAGCAACATTGTCAGGAATTTGATGATGCATTATTCTTTATATCTTTAATAGTTTGTTTGTTCAATGTTTGAGCTTATACAATTAGAAAAACATTTTTACTTGTGCACAGAACCTCAGGAAGACTCGTAAGAATCGCTCTGACAATATCAACGCAATTTTCCTTATTATTTTAAGGTACCAAGACGTCGTCAATTTGTAAAACATAAGTTATCGAAGTTTGCATAGTATTACTCATGTATAGCATACTTTTCATCAATCAGTTATTTTTTTTTTCAGATATTTTGAAGCTCTGATATTATGTCCATGATTTTTCAAGCTAAATAACTCGCGTTTCATCCCGTTTCACTCGCGAATCCAACAATAGAAATAAAGAATATGCCATTTTTTTGGACATACGTGGTTATTTACATTACGTTATTTACGACATTCTCAAAAAAAAAACGTTAACTCCTCAATAAAATTGATGTATGGACACATTTTAATGATTTTATAAATATACGTAACTAAACATGTAACTTAATACAATTGTTTTGAAATAAATCTAAATAAAACGTGAGTAGAAGAAGATCAATATAGTTCAAATTATTTACCAATTAGCGACTCTAACAATAAAAGACGTAGAAAACCCGGGATGTTTAAAAAATGTAACAAACTGCACTACCGCTTCACTGTTCGTTTAGCTGGGTACTAAATGCGACACTCACCCATTTAATATCACTCTAAATGGAATTAATATACGATTTTAACAATAAAATAAGTTACGAAATCTGATTTAAGCTATTATGGCAAAAGCTAATGAGATCCCAAATTATGAGGTTTGTAATGGCAGGGACAACACATACCACGCATTGGTGGAATTTGTAAACAAAATATTTCAAATTGAACTGGTGCGAGTTAATCGAGATATATGTAATGATATATTATCTACTCGTAGCATACCCCGAGTCCGCTGTCACCTGTTCCAGATTAGGAAATATTTTCATAAAATTGTTAAAATTTAGATCCCAGCTGTATAAAACCGACCTTTTATCAATAAGGCTGAGGCTGAGGCTAAGGGCTGACAAAAACCTCTTTGATTAAAAATATAAAAATACCCAAAGCCTTTTGTATGTGTATGCGGCGATTAATATTAACGATCAACATCATCACAGCTACTTCCCTACTGATCACGCCGACCCTGTGGGGACTTGTCGATGTCACATACATCTTCGAATTTCTTAGTGCATTCAGGTTGTCGCACGATTCGAATTGCGAACAAAATTTCAAATGAAATTGGATAAACTAATAACACATTTGTATATTACACAGAACGGACCTCGAGCCCCCGAATTTCCCGATTAGAATACTAGTGCCGAGACCACACCGCCACCGAAGCTCAACATTTATAATATTATTTAACAAAAACAATCTTTATGCAAAAAAATAATAATTTTGATTATTTTTTTCATAGTAAGCGTATATGAGCGTAACGTAACAAGCTGAAAATTCTCTGCTACCGTTATACATTGAGCGCACCAGCAAATAGAAATGGCCTTTGAAGTCTATTCAATTTCCACTGATAGAGACTAAACAAACACAAAGGAATCTCATTTAGAAATAATTCGCTGTTAGCATAATAGAATGTCCAGTGAGGGTACTGAATCAAGACAGTTTATGTGCGAGTAAGCACAACTCGCGGATCACGTAATGTTCAAACAGTGTAAGGGTGGAACGGACGTAAAATATTCGATGACCTCAACGAGACTATGCAAATAAACAATGTCAGCGAACGGTAAAGGGGCCGCCATTTGATTTATCAATCAATCTCCAAGACTTGCCAGCAATAAAAATGGAATGATCGTGATATTAACAGACATCAAACAAATTGATACAGTTAAAATGAATTTTATAAGCTTGTTAAATTTGTGACAAATCCTTTTACATTTTTTTGTAATTTAAAATATTAATGACGACAGAAGTTCATGGATCATTTCTTCCGCAGAATTTCTTATCTTTGTGAATCGAATCGAAGCTAAGTCTTCAATTTTTGATTCTTTCGGAATGTAAAAGTATATAAGGGATTGATATGTCACTTGTGTTTATAAATTGATTGCAATTTAAAATAATAAAATCCATAAAGACTCATTCTTTATGGATTTCACCAGGGAAAATGTTTACTTACAACAACGTTATGATATACTTCGATTAGCATTTTATTACGAAGTCCTATACCATGTCGCAGTTTACATTCGTTTTAATTAATTTTAAGGTATTTGAAGTACACTCACTCATGATTTGCGAGAAGGACGTCCTGCCCGGGAACCTTCTAAAAAGAAGTTGAACATATATTATCTAATTTAAAATATAAACGAAGTTTACAAATAAAGCAAATGTATAGAAATTACATCACAAGAAACTCCTTAACAAATCCTAGATATGCCATAAATCTAACAGATGGATTATTCAAGGCTTCATAAATTTTAATAGAATTCTTGAATATTTAATAGGTCTATTATTGGGACAGCGTGTAATAATAGACGGAATGTAATATTTACTCGTACACGAATATGAAATATTACGGATAATGGTTCGTTTACTTAGTCGATAAATTGATCGTATGATTCGGCGATTTCGTTCATCAAAATACAATTTTAGGGTGTGCAATGATTCCTCCTATTTAATTTAACTTGTTACTGTCAAAATTCCTAGATTTTTATATGTTGAAAAAAAGTATGAACCGAATCATCAGGCATCGCAGAAGGCAGCAAACTCAAAACTAATTCCTTATTATGAATCCACTAGCAATCATTTTAGAATTACTTTAGACGGATGTTTCATTGCCATGATAGCACTATAGTCTTGTACCAGTACAGGTGCAAATTATCAGCATAACGATGATAATTGAAATATATTTCTTTAGTTATGGTGTTTATAAATCAAACAATGCAATGTTATAAAAGCAATGTAGATATAAAAAGCAATAAGGTACAGCAGTCGGACAAGAACGATCATAGAAAAATTAACCAAACCAGTAAATGAGTTAAGCGAATGAAGTATGCCTAGAATGTCAAAAACCATTACATTGTAAGCATCACTGAAATAGTTAGATTCTGGAATTAGATTAGTAACAGTGATATGCCTTGGTTTGAATCAGGATTGAAAGGGAATATGTGCAGAAAGTTAGATATGTATTATTTTTATTGACACAATAATACTTAATTTTAATCGTCCAGTCGATGAAATTTAATTATTTCATCGACTATACGACCAGGATTTCTAACTTAAAGATGACATATAAAACATCGGATTATGTCTGACATTATACGTTACCTTATGGTAACGTATCGCACTCACACTAAACAATAGAAATTGAAATTTAGCAACAATACCAATTAAAGCTCGGTTGAAAAAAGTAAAAACAAGAGTATACTTTTCCGTGCTCAGTTACAAGACTAAAGAAATTTGACTCTCTATATGATATATTAAAATCAATTTATATGTGTCGAATAGAAATGAAATTTCTCGTTACTATACAAGTGTTGACTTGGATAATGGCAATATTAATGTTGGGTGCTAGGAATTAATGGAAACTACTAATGTGTTGATTTCTCGTTAATTTTACTATTTGTTTGGCTTTTTCAATTCATTTTCATTATCATTAAGACAAATATATGGTTTAGATACTTAGTTGAGTATTTCTTTTTTAATTTCTAAAGTACTTCGAAATCATTATTTATATTATATCTGATAAAGCTAGATTCCATGTTAGCTTAATTAGACATTTGTCTGTCTGTTTTAGTAAACTCAAGTTAGTATGAAATCAAAAATTTTACATTGTAATATTAAAAGTATTCACAAATTAAATTGTACTTCTACTTACAAATTCTAAAGAAGGTACTCCGTACGTCGCATTATATTACAAGACGACGCTTGTTACGGGAATAAATGTCAAATTTTCAAGCTTTTCTGCGTATTAAGCCAACGTCAATGTGAAGATTTAGGGAAAGATGGTTAACAGGCGGCTGCCTGTAAAAGGAACTGTCAAACGTAATAATTAGGCCGCGACCATGAACGCAATACACAAAGATCACGATTTAGGACGAATATAATATCTGTACCCTATACACTGCCAACATAATTATGTATGTTCATGTTAAAATCACAGTCAAATTATTATACATGTTGTTATTGGTTCCGTAACCGCTCACTGTAACTACACAACACACAGCACTATCATTGGCGCGATACCAACTTTGAACGTCATTTTTACCAGCACAAGTGTGCCCTAACCTAAGGATAGTAATGAAATGGCTGATCCATTTTATTACCAAGTCAGTTTAAGCTTATCTAGTATCGGATCGCTCTGTATGTAGGATATTCCATGAATTCTCCACAAATAATTGTTTTTACATACTCTGATCTTTTAAAACACAAACAGGATTTTCATATACGTATTTACATACCCATGTCTCTTTTCTCATCTCATGATCCACGAATATAAGATGAGTCGTGGCGAAGTAAAGAGTTCCCTTGGACGGATTGCGTAGATTGTACTTGTCCAATAGCTGCACATTTTCCAACTGCAACAAAAAAATATGTAAGCAAAGGTACCAATATGGGGATCCCATTCAAAGAATTCAGTGGCCTATGATAATAATAATCTAAATATAAAATAAATATAGTAATCTCTCTATCTGTATCTACAGTCCTGACATTCAGTTTATTTTTATTCGCTTTATCAATATATAATCTGGTTTCTCCTGCCTTCTCCTGCATCCACTATGTTACGGAATCCTCTATATATGCGTATATATACGAAAAAAGCTCAAAGAAAAGCAGGGGCTTTGGGCCGGCTCCCACCTCAATGGCCCAGCGCATGTTGGTAGAGGCCGTCAGAGCCTCGTCTATTGCTGGGACGGCGCATATATGATTAAACGAACATATGTAAAGTGAAATTCTATTCTAGTTATATTCATGCTTAGTCGTAAATTTCAAGACGATATCTTTTCTTGAAATTTACCATGTAGTTCCATCGTCTTCACACTTAATATTCACATATTGTTAGTATTTAACCCATGTCTCGTGACAGACAATCAACAAAACTGACTTTTTAATGGAATTTGTGAACTAAAAACCAGCAGTCCCAAATACTTACACTTTAGTTATTTTAGATCATATTGATAGCGGGCTAAATAATTATATCTTAAGTTTCGAAATTCTGAAATGAACTTTATATTCTGTTACACTTATAATAGTAACATTACATTATTACATTTACTGCCTGTGATTGATGTCTGCCAGTGATAAGATTGAAATACCTACCAGAAATATCAATAATACTGCCCGAAGTAATGATAGAGTTTTGATTCTACTACCTTACTTAAGTAAAAAACCACATATATGTCCTGTCTCTACATTGAAATTTTACTTAAATTGCACTCAAAGCTTGAGAATTAACATATCAAATAATTATGAAAAATTATTTATTCCATATAAAAAGCCACATAGGAAACCAGACAATCAAATTATTAGTCTTTGGATCCATTAAATAATAAAAGATTGTGGCTGATGTTTTAAAAATTTTCACCTCTCACAACTCGCGATGCTTCAACGTCTATATACTAATAAGAATAATTTATATGAGACACCAATGTTATTAACATATACTTTTATATATATCAACAAGACCTTGAATTTATTAAATGTCTATGACGGAAAGAGTAACGGGAAAAAGTAACATAAAGTCTCAGGTTTTTGTAAAGCCTTATTGAACAAAAGCAATCATTATTATATTTTTGAAAAAAACATTTATAACAATAGTAATATGATTACTACTTAACTATCTATCTATTATATCAGTTGCCCACTCTCCTACAACAAATTTGTAAGCCCTAGTAGGAGTGGAGTTATAAGGTGGCTAAATATACCACATTTTGCTCTAAAAAACTTGAGATACTGAGATACCGAGTTGCAGCACCGCGTCTTGTTTATGATGAACAAAACGCACCTTTTGCTTTCTCTAAAATACGCGACACATGTAATGTGAAGACAATGAAACTTCATAATAAATTCCGAAATTATTTCATACTAAGTATAATTAATGATTCAGGCAAATTACCTTAGTCGAGCCCTACAATATCCGATTGGAAACCAGCGAGCGGCGCCACGTGTAATTATCACATTCCTATAATTTTATAGTCCTATAATTCGATTATAGTCAAATTTTCCATTTTGCACTTCATACAGTATAAGACATGAATAGGAGTAAATCAGACAGAAATGTCAACGTCGTCTCTAAAACTTATAAAACTTTTAAGAAAACTTGACGCATTGACTCATGAAAACTATGCGAATCCGATAGTTAACTATGCGATTCCAATAGTTACGAGTAATTAGTATGCCACTTTATTTATAAATTTATTGGCCTGAGCAATCTTAAACATGTTATATGTTAATGTAATTCAACAGTCAAATTCAATATTTAAATCAACCGTCGAAATTACAAAAATGATCCAGTATCAGTAACATGCCTTATAATGGTTAACTTTTTTTGTTAGTAGTGGTTAAAATAAATATAATACATTAATAATTGTTTTCCTACATACTATACGTAGGATATATTTGTAAGTTATATTTATAATTATACGCTTCTACAAAAATAACGGAAATTATCTAATCTAAGATAATAAAAAATAATTCGCTGCCAACATCGGGAAAGAAGAAAGAACTCCCCACAATCGCTGATCACAATAGCAGCATAATGGTGGAAACCCGGTCTAAAAGAATCGCAAACCAAAAAAGCCAGCAACAGTTCAGCCCATGTTATAAAAGAAACCATAGCAAAATCTACAGCTGCCGATTGACTAATTTGGTGGTCGCCGCCCAAATAGATGAAATCGAAGCCGAGCATTGCAGTAACACAATCGATATCGATAACACCCTGTCTCGATATTACTCTCGTATATGGACTGGCAGATCTGTACTTAATTGCAGGATTTGTATATAGACGACAGCAGAAAAGCCCAAAGGATCAACCCATGAAAATGGTAGATCTACCCATATTCGCAGGGACGATGGATATCACCGCAGAAAGTCGGTGCCACGATCGGACCCTCCACTTCCCCCGTGTGGTGTTGTTGAGAAGATCATCACGGTGTCTTTCGTACTAATGCGCATAGACTATACTCCACATTTATTTGGCTAACCAATCTTGCTATTCATCTTTTCTGCTTACTGCGTTGACGCGAAATTGGACCTACAGTTGTAAAATTGTTATTTTTGCGGAAAAGTCGAAACAAGGCAAGACTTACGTTTTGCGAGATGTTTCATGTTTTCTCGTGTTTTATGGTTGCTATGTACCTAAGCCGCTATTTGTTTTATTAAGTGTTTAACTCTCAAATAACTAAATCCATTTGAAGAATTATTACACAGTTAAAATGCTTTTAATTTATTAATATAAAAGTTTAGAATGATGCGACAAGACAATGCAATGCGACAGATAATAATGGGGATGGCACTTGTCGAAAATTTCCATCTAAACTTTTACAAAGTATGAAATATTTCATGTTATTAAAGAATGAATATCAGTTACCAAAAATAATTAATAGTACCACTGTAACTCAATGTATGCTCGATCACTAGTTACGTCAATCAGACGTTACTATATTGACATGTGTCAAAACAGGCTTCATAAGATGATCCTATTATATTTATGGTAGCTTAACATGATAATCTACGCCTAATATGTCAGAAACAAGTCGCACAGTAAATAGTTTGTAAAACATTCTGATTATTTTATTTAAAAAAATGTTATTATGTATTATTATGTTTTTAAATATAAAAATCAGTTTGATCTTATTAGATCAAACTGTCTCTGATCGAGAATAAAACGAGTAATTTCTTTTGTGAAGAATAAAGCACGGTAAACAGTAGGTTTTCAATTCCATTGAAAACCTACTGTTCAATATTTACATCGCTGGAGTTGTTTATGCAAATTACATCTAAATAAAATTTGTATGTTGCGTGTGAGGATAAATTTCTAAATGATCTATTGTTGTTTTAAATACAATATCAGTAGGTATTTAAATATTATATTTTTGTAATTGTACTAAATGACTATAATTAACCAAATATTATATATCCTTTATTCAACTTTGCGTCGTGGTATTATTATATTTTTGATACATGGAATAAAAGAAATGTTATATTATTAGTGTGGATTGTCAAATTAGCTACATGTTTAGATTCACACATAAAAATACTCAATTTCATATGTAGATTATTTAAATATAAAATATTCAACATTCTCTTACGAAGGCAACGTAAAATGTATAATTTATGGGGGTTTAAAACAACTTGAGTTAATATGACTGTGACTGCCTTTGAAGTCAGCAGAAAAGGGCCTTGCATGATACTCGCCCGGCATTAATAAGCCACAAAGGATAAAACTTCCTGAACAACCCAAACTCAATGAGCGTCAAATGTTAAATTATACATAACATTATTATATACTACTATAATTATATACAATTACGCCTATTCTCCCCGAATGATTAGGCTGAGGTGAATTATACAACCTTACTTCGGTAATTTTAATACGTCCTCGTAATACGTAATACTACGATAGTCCGGGCACGTCTTAGAGACATAATTGTGATAATTTTTCGGTATGAAAAGACAATAAATTAAGGATACGATACATTAATAGTATTCTATCAGACCACACGTATGTAGTTTATCACAAACTTTGTTATAACTAACAAAAATTGAGACGGTAGAGCAATAAATCGCAACTAGAAACATTCATAATTACTTCAGATAATTTCACACAGTTCTAATATAAATAAAATATAAATTGAACGTATAAATAATAAAATATCTTTAACCATCATAGCCATCCCAATAAACAATAAAGTATTATTTTACTTCACTACAAATTTTAGACACCTTCACAAAAAATCACGTAAGCAATCAGTACAAAGCCTAATAAACGAGAGACGCGGTCACGCGGCTGACAGTGACAAATATTTAAACGAACAAGCAGCACAGCTTTGACTGAGAGAAATTTGCTGTGCAATCTTTCGACGAATTCATTACATCCGGCTGAAAGGAGACGTCTTTCAACAACAATTACATTCCTATATCAATGAAAATATGAAATGGAATCAATTGTTGATTTGCTTCTATATAATAACAATATCTCAAATCATAAAGTTATTAATTTTCACATTGTATCAATCTACGACAAAAGGAAACACGTTGAAACACACCCTTAATTAGTTTATAATAATGTACCCTCATCTTCAGCAGCATGACATGAAAATTGACTAGCCCCATCCTTAAATATACGAGTATACATTATACATTATACATGATGAAGCAAATAAGGTAAATATCTTTTCAAAGTATATTATAATGTAATGTGTATTATAAAAAATGTGAAATAATAATAGAGACAACATTTATCGCTATCTGACAGATTGAATCCAACTGGTGAACCACATACCTACATAAAATTCACTGATAGTACCATTTTATTCGTTTTGGTTCGATCTAATCCGACTAATAAAGGACCGTGATTGACCGTGACTAATACGACTTCTTTGGAAATAGGCGAATTTCATAAGTTATAAATATCATAACTGAACATTATGCACTGCAAATCATCAAATAATTCATTTTTTTATTATATATTAAATAATAAAAATTATAAAATAAATAATATCCCTACTAATATTATAAGCGCGAAAGTTTTGTATGGATGGATGTTTGTTACTCTTTCACATAAAAATGACTGAATCGATTTTAAAAAATATTCGCCACGCTAATATATATTACTCGAACTACTAATCCCGCGCAGACAAAGACGAAGACACCAACTAGCATAAAAATAAATAAGTTTAAGCCGAAATAGAAGTACATTTTTAATACCACACGCAAGGACAAGGCCGTTGCGTTTTATGAATACCATCACATCCACCGGCTGACGATAAAGTCTCCTCTTAGCATCTAAATGTGGGAACAGTTTATAACACACACGCATCCTTCGAGTTGAGTGTATCGTAAAAGAGTCGTATGTACTAGAAGTACCAATTCCCGCGGGGCGGCTTCAATTTTATTTCCGTAAATCCTTAAGCTTTATTCGTGCTATGATACACATTTCGCCGAATGACATTTTAATCTAGGTTTGACATAAACAAAATATTGATATGTGAATCTAATTGTTTGTGACAAGTTCAACACTACAAAAAGAGCACTACGCCGTTAGCTTAAACTCTAAGTTTTTACTAGCCGAGACGAGATGGTCCCACGTAAAAGCACAAACGACTGCTGCCTCAAAGTATGTGTAACTCTCCATTAATAAAGAAGAACGATAGACCAAGCGGTTTTGATTAACCTGTTTTTTATTAATCAATTAGCATGTGTTCGCATCGCATTTTTATTCGCACATTTCACTCGTGAACGAAGTTTCTGAGAATAGATATGTCGATATTTAATAGTCGTCTTGATTGCTACATTAGAAAACCGATCATACAGATATTCCCAGGTATCCTACATGGTAACAAAAGCATTAAAAAATTAAGTAATTAAATGATCAACCACTGCAGCTCTATTTTAGCTGACTTGGTGCAACTCGTCAATAATTATGTATGGAATTTACTGAAAATACGTAATGTAAGAAGCACGGCGAGGCTCAGAAGCTCGATATAACAGGTATATAACACTCGTGTAACAGCAACCTACGGCATTAATCATTTAAAGGAACTTGTTGTTGTCACTTAGCAGTGGAACTTTATTATGGTTTGTTTAATATCGCTAACATAATTTACAGTGTGTGTCTAGATAAAGTGCATAAACGAAGTTGGGTGAAATTATACTTTATTTTATCAATAAAAATAGAATGAAAAAAAAATTGATACCATGGCTTTGAGATTATTGCCTTTTATTTTTGTTTTGCAATCGCTACCTTGTATTGATAAAATACGAGTTACTGAACATGAAATTTTTAGAGAAGTTAACTACTAAAATTGCAGAAAATAATCTCAATTAAAATGCTCATTAAGCAAAATCAAATGTTAAGAAGGCTAGTTTCACGAAAAAGAAAATAAATGAACCAATTTATGAAAATATAAGGTGTATTTTTATTTTTTTTGAGAAAATATCAAATATCACAGAAAATAATAATATCGTCCTTTTTATTACTAAAACCATAAAAACTATTCTACATTACATATTATACTTATAATATTTCAGTTTTATAAATATATTGACTACAATGTTCCTCGTGATTTCGTTTGCAGAATTAGAATAATATCGCACCAAATTTGCGGAGGCATTAATTAACATCACTTCAGCCGTCGTCGAAACGCGTTAGTAGCTGCTAAAATGGGGTTCTAGCATCCACCATTACCATCAAACCCTAGAGATAAAAATTGGTTGATCAGAAGAAATGTCGTCCAAGTGTTTATGAAGTCAATATTGTGTTTCGCTATATAGTCGCAGTTTGTAGAGCTAATGTTGCGTCGCGCCATTGATTACCAACACGACATGGTGTTATTCCTACGTCTCTAGCACCTTTGTTTGTCGCAACTAAGGATACAGAGTCCGATTACAGTGTCAACAATATTTTCCATGTTAGTAGTAACAAACAAAGTTTACTACTTAAGTTTGAGAATTTAGCACAGTATTGTCTTTTATTTATGGAAATAAAAGACACGAGATAAAACCGAAATAGAATATATATTTCTTATTCTATCTCTCTAAATTAATATTATATTTCGGTTTTATCTCGTGTATATTTTTATGTATATACTATTTATTTAGTTAACCTAAGACTTGAAATTTCCAAATGTCCAGTATTAGTTTACACGGTGAAGACATGACAAAGAATACATTTTTTTAGCTCTTTTTGGTTTTCTGCGGACATTTCCTTATATATTATTTATTCTACAAGTAACATATCATTTGTCGATCAGGAGAAAGGTATTGTTCTCCGTTTTATGGGGACAGATGGTCTTGTCCCCCACAGTCATAGCCCATCTATATCTATGTTCTTTCCTAACTCTCCTTGAGACTAACAATGTTTAATTAGTATCTATGATTAGTATTTACATTTGTGTGTTTAAATACTAAGATTAATTATAATTTAGAAATCTTACATATTACTTGATTACATTAGAATTTATTGCTAATTGTTTAAGCTAGTTATTTTTTTTTTGTTTTTATTATTACTATTATTATTTTCCATTTGCTATCATTATTGTTATTATACATATATATTATTTATGATTACAATTTTTTCACAGGTACAATAATGTTATTATTATTTTACATTTTTTTCTGTTTCTTAATATTGCAAACATTTAGACTATTTCATAAAATTATTGTTTTTTTCCTATTTTATGTTATTATTATTATTGTTTGTTGCAGCTGTTCCTGCCGTAAATTTTTAAAATTATTATTTTTATATTTATGTACAATTTGCCATTCTACTCATTAGAAATTATTTGACTAAAGCAGACCTCCTCCTGTGCAACTTGTGGTCGCTCCACGTTTGACTCAAGTCTCTGGAGGAGTTGCTTTTTGACGTTTTCGTGCCGATATTTTAGTGCCATTTTCAAGTTGTAATTAATAATGTCGCACGGAGTCGCCGCCTGTGCTTCGGATATTAATCGTACTAGAAAACATTTAAAACTTGTGACGGGATGTCATAACGTCAAATTATTATTTCATGTACATTTCATTCATTTCATAAGTTTACAATGTCCTTGTGAAATGACAAAATGGAATCTGGTATTTTTATGCAGTGCTCAAATTAGCTTTCAAGAAATATTCCAAAGTTTGTTTAATATATAATATTATTTACATTTGGAACGGAGGCCTTACATTAAAACCAATGTTGGTAGGTAGGTTACATTTCACTCAATCCTGTGGTACTGTCCACAAAACCACGCGTAAAGTAAGTGATGTATAGATCGCTTAGTTAACATTTTTGTCTGAATATGAGACAGACACGCAACCGCACCTGATATTAATCTTTAATCATTGTCAGCGTCGCGTTATCAACGTCAACTTCATTCAAGTTAACATACATTATACAATTTTTCAAACGCAGCCAAAACACAAATCGGAATGGACTGGCTATTCGCTCCCGGTCTCGTCCATTTTCTAAACAGAAAGAAAACCCCGTTTCGATACAATAATATTAGTGTTAAGTATATTGTATAAAATAAATAAATATAATATTGTGTAGAATATAGTGTACAATAATACTATTGTTAAGTAATTCATACACTCTGACAGAACTACCCTCTGATCATGTTGCTATCAAATTTGACTGAAACTGACAATGCAATATAACTGCACTATCTGTCAGTTTCAGTCAAAATATGATAGCAATAGAGTTACATAGCCAGCCTGGTCTGCATCATTTGTTAAGCGGCGTGATTATAATGTATGTTTGAAGATTATCGATGGTAAGTTGTCGAAATCGCTGTTCAACACAAATATTTCTTTGCTGCTTTCCTAAATTTTGAATAGGTGTCAAAAAAATGATTTTTTTGACTCATCTCATATATCAATCATCTCGTAATAGCGGTGATTTTCGTAATGCGATTGTAGAGCTTGACGTATTGTAATACCTACACGCCAATAATGATCAATCTACTTTCATCGAACATCGAATACATTGTTAGATATCGTTACATTATTATTATTATATAAAATCATGACCTTTATAAGAAATACAATGGTTGCACCCCTACTTTGAAGTTGTATCTATAACTGCAATTGTTGCACCACTACTTTAAAGTTGTATCTATAACTACAATTGTTGCACTAATACTTTGAAGTTGTATCTGTAACTGCAGTGTTTGCACTTCTACTTTAAAGTTTTACTGCAATGTTTGCACTCCTACTTTAAAGTTTTACTGCAATAGTTGCACTACTACTTTGAAGTTGTATCTCTAATTGCAATGATTGCACACCTACTTTAAAGTTGTATCTGTAACTGTACATTATAATATAATCAGTATAAGCACTCGCTACTTTTAACATTATATTTATAATAATGCAATGGCAGAAGTATTTTGCAGTTACTATATGAATTGTGAAGTCTGTATTGTGAAGTATAGATTTAGACTGACGGAGCAATACAGGTATAGTTTTGTAAATTTATTTGAAATATTTTTAAAACAATCGCGCTTTGAGTACTTTGATAAATAATTATTCGTATTCTTCAAAAACAGAAAACAAGAGTGTTCGCTATGACACAGTTTCAGGTCATCAGCCTGAGTTCTCTATTTCGCGTCATAAGGTAACAAATTGCGTTAAGATTGAAGATGACACTATATAAAAACGAGACGGCTGACTACGCACAGTCCGACGAGATGTCAAGTGTTATATGACCGCGCAACCCGAACCACGGATCCAATGCGGTATAATGTTCGTAATAATTTAACGCCCAATCTCAAACTTATAAATAAATCTTAATTCTAAGTAGCTTTAGGTAAAATCAATTTCAAATATTAAAAGCTAATATTTTCTATGTCTGATAGTCACACATAAATACTTAGTAGTGGCAGTAACATTTAATGGTAATACAGAGTGACAAATATTCATATCAAGTAATAATTGAATTTTAACATAATTTGTGAATACTATTAAAACATAGGTGATATATTGAAAGAGGACGAGTTCAAGAATAACCGACGAAAGTCCTTGCATTAACCTACGAAAACAGCTATAGAACTCCGCCCAAGTCCATAAGCCAAAATAAAAATGGAAAACAATTTACTTTAGTTAGAGGATAGTATCTAGCTTCATACCGACTTTATATATCTGTATATTAAAAATTATAAATGTTAAGTTTATGTTATATCAGAATAAATTGATTGTTTCATATTTTGCACTTTCCGCACTACTACACATTTTTAATGCTTTTCTTTGCATCAAGGTTCATATTTAAATATCGTTCATATATAAATTATATTAATTTACGTAATTATATAGTTATTTTCGGATTACAAAAGAAATTTAGTATCGTGTGGTACATTCTCGTAGACAGCTACTACCAAATTTTCAGCCGAACCGACCTTGTAGTGTTGTTTTCACCGCGTGTGGAAGCGAGCGTGTCCGCAAATTTTTGAAAAATGGTGATTCGATTCTTGCTTTTGGAAAGGCAATCGCGCAGCGAAGTCAAAGAGCCTTTGGAGCCTTTTAAAGTGTACGGAGACTCTTCTCCTTCGAAGGCGACCATCAAAAATTGGTTTAACGAGTTTCAACGTGGTCGCACTTCGGTTTTTGATAAGCCACGACCAGGTGCTCCGAAAACGGATACGGATGATAACGTGACAAAAATCCGTGATCTCGTATTCACAGACTGTCGATTGAAGGTGCGCGAGATAGCTGAGACAGTAGGCATCTCAAGATCGCGCAAATCATGACCTACATGAAATTTTGGGCATGAGAAACCTGTTGGCGGAATAGGTGCCACGTTTTGTCACTCCGGACAACAAGCGCAATAGTGAGACTACTTCATAGCAGCGTTTAACGCTGTTTCAACGCAATCCGAAGGAGTGTCTGCGTCGTTTCGTGATCGTCAACAAAACATGGATCCACTGGTACACACCAGAGACAAAAGAACAAGGGGGAAACAGTGAACTTCAAACAGCGAAAGTGCTCAGAAGAAGGCCAAGACCAAGATGTGGAGCATCGCTAGGTTCAACTGTATTGAGCTAAATGGAGACTATATTCAGAAATAAATCGCCACTTTTCCAATATTTTCGTTTTTCTTTTGTAGGCTAAGTAATTATCGCACCACTCTCGTATATCTTCGTCAAGGGTCTTCCCTTTCAAAGAAATCATTGTCAAAAACTTCTTTAGCCGACATATAATTGAACACCATTTGAATAAAATACATAGTTAGACAGTGTTTGTCATATCGGTGGATTCGTCGAACTGTAGAGAAATGTAATGTCATTTCATAATATCATGTATCATTTTATCTGCCATGTCCTGATTCATGAGTTCAACACGCCTTGTATCAGTCAGACTAGATAACTGAAGTTCTCTAATAGCACACATAATCTCCGTTTTATTTTTCAAATCTCCAAATAAGGGCTTACCCACTTCCATAAATGCTTTATACACAACCGAAAAAAAAATCACGTACTCTTCGTTTTTTTAAATCACTCTGTGACGGATTTTTTATTTTATGAACCGTTTCATAATTTTCGTAATGCCTTTCTAAGTTCTTACGCTTAGGTATTGCAACTGACGCTTAGCAAATGAAACAAATGCACTTATACTTCACCATACAAAAGAAAAATACTTACTCCCTGTAACTTCTATATGTAGAAATTACAACTCAGACTAATTCCATTCCTATTTATATCGGACGCAATATTTATTTGTAACAAAGTCGCGAAAGTCAATTTTGCTAAGATTGATCATTCATTGGCTCATTGGGATTATAATTTTACTTGTGATGTCGCTTTTATAATTCGACTTGAATATAGCAAGAATAAGTTACAATCTGACTTATCACTACACATTAACATTAAACAAAGTCGCTTTCTCTGTCCTCATATCCATATGTATAGGCAGACATGTCTTCTTTCTCTTATTAAGACTACTCACTTAAATCTTTAAGACTACTCACCGGATTTTGATACTGTTTTTTTAATAGATAGAGTCTTCGATCATATATTTCTGTAGATACACAGTCAGGGCTTTGAATACCGTTAAAAATTTGGTATCGTTACTTTCATGATCTATGGATAACGTTAAAAGCGGAGGTAACGTTATTCCATATAACGATACTTTTACCGGTAAATGGTCTTGTTGTTATTGATTTTTTTTCGGTAATTAATAACGTTACCTTGAAGTATCGTTACTTTTTAACGTTATCAAAGCGTTGCCGTTACTTTAATGAAGGAAAGAGGTAAAAATATTGTTTGTCTCTTTAAGTCTTTTTCCTTTCTGTGTGAAGCATCCTCGCGTCTGTATTTCGTGATTTTTTACATTTTTTACATGCACGGGCTGGCAACAGCGCCTCAAGTAACGAAAAAAGTATCGATACTTTTTAACGTTATTTGTTAACATTTTAATATTGGTAACGATACCAAAATATCGTTACCACACTCAATTACCGTTATTTTTCTTACAGTTAAAATTTTACCGGTATCTCCAGATATCGTTAAAGTGTTATCGTTATGAAAATACCGTTACATAACGATACTTTTAATGTGAATTTGGTAACGTTACCAAGCCCTGTACACAGTTACCGTCTAAAAAGTGGCACCGGCGAAACAAGGCACAAACAGTAAATGTGCCTTGTTTCTCTCTCATTCATTCGGTGGCCGCGCGCGATTGATAACGTCAGCGATGCCGAAATGCATAGTTTATACTTGTAAAAATGACACACGTAAAGTGCAAAAGAAGGATGGAATGTCATACTTCCAATAAGTATAAAATATCTTTATCTTAATTTATTAGCGCATTTTTTATGAGTAAAACACTTTTATTCAAATTATGTATTACTAAAATATCAATTTAAAACGCTTGCGTACCATGCCACGATGCGTAACGCATCGCATCTATCTCTTTCTGTCTCGAGTGGTTCACTCATAGGAAAAAATAGCACAGAGCTAATGTTTCAGAAAAAGGTCAGTGGAATGATGGAGTCGCCTATACCATTTTTTGTGATTTTCTTTCTTTTTTTTTAGTTTTCCGCTTTCTTTGTTTGTAAGGCTCGGCAAAATAAAGGTTGAGAAACCCTGTCTTAATAAAGTCTGTACTTTCCTTAGCACCTAATTCTACATACTTCTTGGTTTATGTTTAAAATTGAAAAAGTTTCCGTACTGTTAAGATAAGTGTAAAAAAAAAACTAAGCATCTCCACTGCTGTCTATGTTCAAGTAGGATGCGATAAGACGCGAGCACAATATTCGGAATCAAATGGAGCGTAGGAGCATTATTATATGAAATGAATTTGTGCTTAATTGCAACGGACTAAGGGCTTATTATCCAATATATTTGTTTTCAAATATGTGTGGTTCATTTCTGATTTCACGGCATCATTATATCATCGAAACCAGAAGATAATATGTAACGACCTTAACAAGGATTTATTTTCATACTTCATTACGTTACTTAAGATTTAATTTGGCTTAAATTATATGACACTTTAGAACTTTTTTCAAAATTGGTACTATAATATACATCTATTCTTCTATGTATAGACGCGGGGTCGATATTTTGTTTGATTTTCTATGGAATTGTGTATCTACAGAAATATATGATCGAAGGATAGTGATTGTAAAGGAAGGTTTATATACATAATAATATCCAATAATAGTGGAGAAATATTGTTATTTTTGAGGTTTCTAATGTAAGGTCGTAAATAATTGCTTTTTTTCCGCTTACATTGCAAACGATTATATATAACGTTCACAGTTTTTCTGTAATATATTTAGTATCAGCATTGCACTCATGCGAAGCCGGGGCGGGTCCCTAGTCTGTTATATTACAACTATAATTTTGTCGAATTTCATACGACACTCTAGTTCTGTAGCTTGTAACGAACTGCTGTTTTAATAAATACATAAGGTTCAACAAGACCCAAATTTCAATTTTCAATTTATCTATTTTTTTCAATTTCATTTTTTCGAATAAGAAACTAATCTTTTAATATAATATTATAGAACAATTTTACTTTTAAAGTTGAAACCAATATAATAAAATCAAATGATCCATTATTTATCAACAGATCTTCACAGTAAGGGCCGCTCAGTTCTTATGTATTCTAAGAAAAATCCAAGAACATCCCTTTGTGTCAAGTTTTCAAAGGAAGTATTAAATTCAATGCAAAGGACTTCAAACATTCAGGTTACTTTCTATTCCTTAATCCGCTCTCAGAATTAATTACTCTAGTGTAAATTACACAAACAGACTTTATACAGCTATGTAGCAAAAAGTTCTAAGCAAAAGTCAACATTAGATATAATATTGTTTGACTACCTAAATATTGTGAAATAGCTATTGTAATAAAATGACTGTAATCCTGATTTTATCATATAAAAATAGTAAAGTTTTATTCAAATCCATTTACTGTAAAACAAATAAATTCATTAAATTGTAATTTATTAGAAATTAGTTTTTTTTCTTGGCTAAAGGTTTCTTATCAAAGGTTGAAGATTTGTCGCTAATTTTCAAAACTTCGAACATAATTTTTTGTATTGGATTCATTTTCTGATCAGCAAGTGTGAGTAACTGAGAGCGTAGTTGATGTAACGCTTCCGTCACTTTTATCCAACATAATTCCAAAGCATCGGAACTTTTAATTATTGTAGCACAAGCTTTTACCGCTTCTTGCGCACAGTACCGACCACCTTCACCTAATAGCTTCAGCTGTGATACAAAACGAACATTAGAAACACGGGCTCCTTGAATCTGTATATTAACATCATTTTTAAAATTTTCAATCACCAAATTTAAAGAGCTTTCGAATAACGAACGATATTTTGTAAGCCGTGCGGTATAACTACGCATTTTAAACTTTTTAGCTTCATTATCAGGTGGATCCTCATTTAAGAGAATATTGATATTCACCTGAATTTTATCGATCCAATCACAGAAAGGATATAGCTCCGGAGAATCTATAGACAAAAACCCAGCAGCGTGACGAGGTAAATTTTCTATTAGATCATATATAGCAGCTAAATGAGATTCGAGGCGAGAATTGTGATATTTCAAATCTACAAAACGATTGTCCCGAGCCACTTTAATGCGCTCTTTACGTATGCAATAAGAAGCAAGCTTTGTAGACTGACGCATACATAGTTGTCGTGTTTTTTCGTTCACCCATTCGTTAACTTGATGACTAAGAATAGTCGGGACATTTTGTAGCCAAATGTCTAATCTTTCAAGAAAACTTTTTTTCCAATTCATAAGATATAATTCCTGTATCTCGTTTTGTGAAATAGCTTGTGCCAAAGGCATGGGAATTGTGCTCTCCAAGTTTATAGAATTTACTGCATTTTCATTTACTGCAGTATCATATAGGTTTTCTACTTGCATCTTCGGATATTTTTCAAGAATACAACGAAGATCGCACATCAAAGTATTTGCTAAAAGTTCTGACAAATTCTTATATATGTTTAATTTATTGATTTCAGAGATATGGTTTTGTTTACTTATATCAATCATTCGATCAAGAGTAAGTATTAATGATTCATATATATATTCTAATTTTTCAATATCTGATGAAGACTGCAGCTGCTCTAAAGCAATATTAAAACTTAATTCATTATTTTGTTCTGCGGCGTCGTTTGTAGTTAATATATCTTCAAGACAACTAAGTATCAATATTTTTGCAAGAACCACTCGATCCACATGTGAATGAAGAGTTTGCAACAAATCGCGTAACAAAGCGTATATTTCTTTCAAGCGGTTTTCTATTGCCGATACACTCGTTTGTATTTTTAAAATACAACATTTAGATAAATTTTGTAAAGAAAAGTGCATATCGGTATTATCAACAATTTTTAAAACACATAATGAAATGTCATCAATCTCACTTTGCAAGTCAAAATAATGATCACATACTAATTCTAAATTATCTTCTTTAGATACGACAATATTATGTAAGTTATGAAGCTTTCCCATAAATAAACCTAACAATTTTGATATCAAGACGTGGTATCTTCGTTCTAATACAGACACACAATCATCCAATTTTTCTAATTCACCTACATGTTTTTGTTGTGGTTTAGTAACACAATGACTACCCGATATGGAAGCTCTAACGGCTTGTCGCTCTCGTGGTTTGTAATTAGTATGATTAACAATCGTTATCCCTAAAGAAAGTTGGTTTAATTTTGATTTCATTAGTGTCAGATATTCATCAGCTCGTATATGTAACTTAGCGTTCAATTCTGTGTATGCTCTAGAATTACTAATAAATTGATGGTTGGCTTCATATATTCTTTTATCAAATTCCTGAATCAAATCAAGAGGAGGATAGTATCCAGTTTCTACCAGCTTTTGAAATTGAACTTGCAATAGCTTTTTTAAATCATTTGATCTTTCCCTTTCTATAGATAAACTTTCATTTTGAAGTGTAAAGATATCTTCAATTTCATTAGAATAAAATTTGTTGATTCGTTTAAGCGATTCATTGCGAACGTGTGGTGATAACGAAAAGTTATCAAGATCTATGTTCTCGACAACGTCAAGCATATCTCTCTCGTATTGTTCAATATGAGAGAGCAGCAATTTAGCAATATTACGAATTTTGTTATCTGTTACACTGCTGATTACTTTAGCATATTTACATATGTCTTCAAATACTTCGTTGCGATTGTTCTCCTTATCGATTAGATATTTGGTGAGATTCAGACCAGCCGATTTTGAGATCCAATTTTCTGGTAGACCCGATACATCTACTATATCATTGGTGTGCCTAATTGAATAATAACTACGTTGGATACGGTCGTTGTTTACAAGATTGCAACCTGTTTTTATATTATCTCTTGTGAACATTTTACAAGAACTGTATATATAACAATAATAACAAAATTGTAAGAACCAAATATGAAAATATCTTAAATAATTATGAAGCTGACCTGACGCCTGTCAATATATATCATATAACTGTCAAGAACATGACCATAAATAATACCAAGGGTATGTAATTCAACAATAACCTCAATTATACAATAATGTAATATTGTACTGGTCAGGAGTAACATTAAATAATTTTTTTATATTTCTATGAATATAAAAAAAAATTATGGCGTTATGGTTTTGGGACTTGCCTTCTAACAGGGGAAGTCGCAATGCTGTGTTCAAAATTGGCATACATGTACCAGTATCTTTTACGATTATGTTATCTAATTTTTTAATGCGACGCCTCTATAAGGAAAACACTGTGAAACAAACTTGCATATACTTGCGAAGAAGTTGGAAAGTTAATTGCGAATAAGGCCCAACCATAAATGGCTTTTAAGGATGGATGGGTAAGACTACTTACAAAAAGCTTAAAGATCATTAATGTACGATATAGTATTATGGGCGTGTTTTTTACTGACAAACAAGTAAATTACGCTTATAGTGCGTGTCGTTTCTGTGAGATTCGCAACTAATCTATAAGCCCCAAAAACCACAGTGTATGGTGCCAACATAAAATGTAAAGTTACGGTTACCAGTAATTATTTTGCCTATCTTCAGCGGACACTGATGGTGTGGTAGATAAAATAGTTTTCCAAGCTTGTACAATAAAAGGTTGTTCAAATTCGAAGCCCGCTAATTAATAGTCTCCATTAAGGCCCATTTACAGAAACTTTGTTGAGCTATTGAACAACTAAGCCGAACCGACAGCAACACAGTAAGAGACTCTAAACTAACATCGGCTGTATTGGAACGTCGTCTCTCATTTGAAAAACTTCAAATACAAATGTTCGCCTTGCAGTTTGAATTAGTTTAGATTAGAGTTTCTCTGCGAGAATTCATGAATCGAGAATTCCCGAGAAATTATGCCTTACTCGAGACGAGAAAAAAGTGGTCGAGAAATCGAAAAATTAAGTCAAAATTTTTTTTAAACTTAATACGAAACCGACTATCCGATAATGCTTTAAATGCCCTCGTATTTTTGAAATCTTATTTCCTAAATAATAAAAATACCTAGTGGGCTAGCTTTTGGAGCAGTTTCCTCTTTAAATTGTGATTATAATTAGTCTGATTATTAATTATTTATTAGATTCTTAAGTATACTTACGTAACAAAAAAGTCTATATATAACAAAATATTGAAAATTTATATTGAAAAGTTGGACTAAAATAAGTTACCTGCACCTTATTGTTATTCATTGTAATTATGAAGCTAGTCTGATTGTTTGATTTTTATACCTAATTCAAAAACTGTCGTTTCAATTATACATTTTAATAGAAAAGTTTGTAGTACAGACAGAGACTAAAGGAAATTATATAGTATGTAATGTAAGGTACTAAATTATATTGTGGTGACATGACGGCATTGTTTTTAGAAGATATTTTATTTTTTTCCCAAAGATGAAGACTATTAAGTCCTAAAATTGTGTGTAGAAATAATGACAAAAGATCTCGCAAGATTTTATTTCGTTTAATAAAAATTTTATATACTTACTTAAGTTAAAGTCAATTGAAACTAATAATAAATGTTGTTGATTGATAAATGTTGTTGAATATTGCTTAAAAAGCGTAGTTTTATTGTTAAAACACACATATTTTTAAAAATTTCCATATATCTCGACAACCCGAGAATTCTCGAGAAATGTGGTCGAGAATTCTCGTGCTCCGAGAAATAAAAAAGTTCGAGAATTGAGAAACCCTAGTTTAGATTTCAAATCTTATACTACAGGTCGGCAATGTAGATTGTGGATTGAAGATCTACTGCGAACCTCACAGAAACCACTCTTATTATAAGCAATAAAGAAAGTTACTGTTTTCTGAATTGGTCGTCATATCCGTGAAATCATATTTATTTACGCCTCAGCTAAAGGTTACCAATATATACTTAATTTACAACATAACTATGATTGCTTGCATGTTTATCTTTTAAAGATTTTGTGACGACATAAGCTAAGTGAACTCTTTATGGTTAGTTAAGAAAAACGAAACTTGGAACATCATGTACGCATATAGAACGAATATATTTGTTAATTTAATAAGAAAAAGCTTACTAAAACAGGTTAGAAAAAAAAATGAAAATGCCCATGCCTAGTGTAGGTAGATCAGTACTGTGCCTATAACCTCAGGTCGAAAAGTCAACCGACAAAAATATATAAAGATAATAATATTTTAACTATGTAACTATTACTTGCCTATACAACTTATGCTACGTAATAACTTAATCTATATATATATAAATAGAACTAATAGCACGAACAAATGAAAGCATTTTGGTCACGAAGTCGAGCCGCTATCGATAGGCACGTGAGCTTCGGCAACTGACGGGGATTTAATACCAGTATTCGACCTTCCCGTTTTCATGTGTTGAATTTAGATGGGATCAACTTTATAACTCGTGTCATAATTAAATACTTACTAATGCTTTTAAATGCCGAAAAATAATAGTAATAGAGTAAATTGGATATTGCATGGCACTCGCGCTTCAACGTACACAGAATCTTTATATAAAAACATGATCTACAAATTTTGCGATATGTATAGTTGTCATTATGTTTCTTGAATATGTTTAGTTCCAGCTACCCAAACTATGACTAGTCGAAATCAACTCCATGTTTAATTTTTAGCATTAACATATAAATTTCTTTTTTACTACTAAGTTTTATTGAAATCCTGGATCGACATCGTCGAGTCTTACCTACCTCTGTTGCAAAACGAAATATAGTCTGAATTGATATGTTCAGAAGTTTATAGTGATTCTATTTTCGGTTCTATTTAGGCTGCTACATTTAAATACACACCTAAAATAAAATTATCTCAGTCACAATCTATATCTCTTTGTTAATAAGGACTACGTAATTCATTGCTCTGGCGTACACTTATTAGTATTCCAGTGTGCATTTACGTTATTTATTGGTCAATGAAGCATTTAAGAGTAATATTTATTCGTTAAAGTCTTCCAGGGCACACAGCATTAAATCATAATCACTTGCATTACGTTACCGTCTTTTCCTTTATGAATTACTTGTTTCGTGTTTTCTATCGTGTATCAAGCAGTTTTAGAAAAATCGTATTAGTAAAATACATAATACTGTTATGGATTTTTGCTTGTGAATATACATAGATAGATAAATCAATGCAAATCAAATAAATATACTATGTTAAAGTGCACGAAGATACTCCGCTTTATGACCAAGGGTTGCATCGGCAAAAGGTGGGATGAGAATCCTACAAGATACAACTTCATTACATATGAAGAAAATAAAGCATCGGCATCCAAAACATCGTTAATTGAATCCATAACTAAATGATTGAAGTGATCGACCACACAAACAACACACAATATTCATATTCAAACAAAACGGATGAAATCGGCAGATGTGTATGCGACTAAACAATATAAATCGACTCTATTGTAGCAGGTGTTATTTTGCGGAAGTCCATTGTATTACAAAGGATATTGTTTTTTGCTGATTCCGCGCAGTTGATGATGACTTGTCCAACAAGCAGACAAGGTCGACACGTGTTTCGTCTCTCAAATCCTGAAGATGTCTCGCTGAGAGACGAAACACGTGTCGACCTTGTCTGCTTGTTGGACAAGTCATCATCAACTGCGCGGAATCAGCAAAAAACAATATCCTTTGTAATATAAATCGAAACTTGCTACACAGTTAATACACATCAAAATATATTAATTCTGTTTGTTTTCACCGTTTAGTTACTGTTTTATTACAAGATTTCAAGTTCATTACACGAACTCTAAAGTCGCGTAAATGTCATGTCTCAAAATCAACGTCACTTCATCTTGAGTAAAAAAATACTACACAAATTATAACAAACAAATTATACAAATTTCGCACACATTTCGTAATTGTTGAGTTAGAAGTTCAAAATGTCTTGACGTCCCACTGTTATTCTTAAAACAACAGACGAAATGAAAACTCATCTCAAATTACGAGATAGCTCGGAGCGTTTCACAATAACTTATATTCGACTGAAACACACTCGACTTCTAACCGATACCGAAAGTTGAGTAAGCTAACAGCTGGAAATATATATTTAAAATTAATGAACTCCGCTTGGAAGACAGTAATAATTAATGTCACTCCCACTGTAACTGAATACTTAATGTGGTATTTGTGTCCTTCAAGTTTAATATAAGTATATATACATACTTATATTTTATACATCAAAATAAAATTATCATCTATGACAATTTTAAGCAATTATCATGTAACTGCAATTTAGTTATATTTGATAATTATAGAATCTTTGGGGTACAGACCAACCTCTTACTGAGACAAATGACTGATAGCGTTCTTTCACCGAACAAAATACGTAAGTGTGTTCGAATACGTTAACGAACAACGATTGGTCATGAATATATTATATTCCGTTTAACTGCCTTCTAAATAATACAAGATAAATATCTAGGAGAAAACTGCCCGACTCTGAGGACGAAGTTTATTGAGCAAATCTTCGGACTTTTATTTTTATGATTGACATTGATTTCTGCGATCTCGATTCACCTCGTGATATAAATAAACAGATAAAACCAAGTTATTCTCGTGGCGGTACGAATACCATTTTAGTAATGTTTTGACATAAATGTAAATGGAATCTCTCATAGTTACACCTATGTATATTGTGTATATAACGTTTGTAAATATAAAACTCTTAACCGTGACAAATAACATAAACAGAAGACCTGCTGAATAGCCCAAAAATATAAATACGAGAAGTATGGCCACAGATTATATATAGTTTGCTTCAAGGCCAGCGAAATAATATTTAAGGGGCTTAACTAGAATATTGAAATATTAGATTAGAGGGTTATAGCGACTAAGGGTATATAGACTATTAGTCGCTTTTACCACAATGTTACCCTTTCATACACCTACATATATTGGCCTACTTCGTGGGGTGGAATTTAGTTAGTCGCCACGTGCTACTTATATTTGTTAAAAATATGTTAGAGAGAGAATTTCAAGTTTCCAAAATCTTAAAAAGGGTTTATAAAATAGTACACCTTTTTGAGAGTATAGTCTTTAACTGCATTCCTCATTGATTGAATCTACGCATATTTTCATCAAATTTGTTAAATGGTCTCTATTTGGTCTTTAGACTAGTGACAGTAAGCAATAACATAAGTCAGAAAAAGTCTCAAAACAAAATAAGGCCTAACATTATTTTTGATATATTAAGAAATGTCAAATGTTACCACCACTAAATAATATTTCGTCGGCCCCGGAGTAGCCTATGTAATTTTCGCAACTGTGAGATGGATGCCAGACCAGATTACAACCGCATTAGTGGATTCAGTCTACTCATATCACACTCACGATCAGTAATTCATGATACTAAATTATTCCAGCAGCACACCCCGCCTTACCTGAAACAAATCACACGGAGCATTAGGCTTTACATCGCTGAGCTTATTACACGGTAGGCCGTGCCAACCCCGCCTAAATATAGCCACGGCTAATATAGCCTTTATCGGTGAGTAAATCTTTTCTGGAACGGATACAGGCAGATATCTATAGTACACGCGAATTAGATAAATAACGGTAAATAAAAGCTTACAGATAACTTAAAATTTGGGTTGATTGCATTTATAAACGTGAAAACTTTTTGAACCGTGACGTAACGAATCACGAATTTGTAACGTTATAAGGTTTTCGAAACAGACCACAGGCTTTGCACTCAATAAAAAATCAATACAATATCAATATCTCATGGCAATGAAATGCAAATAGAATGTATGCATAGTTTTTGTCATTATCATTGGTAATTAATCAAATACCTAATGTACTAGCATTATTAATGTAATAATATTACAGCTGAAGCGGCACATTCCTATCTCTTTACCATCTCCGTACTCCGCACCTCGAAGCTTGGCTCCACGGGAAGGAGGAGGTCACCTACCGATTGACTCAGATACTCACCGGGCACGGCTGCTTCGGTGAGTATCTGTGTCGAATAGGACGAGAGGGATCGACACATTGCCACCACTGCGCATCCGACCTCGACTCGGCCCAGCACACGCTGGCGGAGTGCCCCACATGGGCCTCCGAGCGCCAAGTCTTGGTCACAAAGATCGGGCGAGATCTGTCTCCGCCGGCATTGATTGCGGCAATGCTGGCGGACGAGGGAGGTTGGAGGGCTGTGACCTCCTTCTGTGAAGCAGTGATGCTCTAGAAGAAGGCCGCCGAGCGGGGTCGGGACATGGCCGATCCCGCTCGAAGGAAGCGGCGCCGGGCTCGGTAGCACAGCTGCGGCGACGCCGCGGGTCGCCGGCGGGGGCGAGGAAATTGCGCCCGCGGATATGGCGACCCGTGGCCGGGGGGCGTCGTCGGTGGCGGAGATCGGGGGAGGTATTGTAGCCTCCCCCGAGGAGGCGCCTCCCCTATATCGGCAGGCGAGCGGAGGCTGGGGGTTCCTGGAAGTCACTTGGCGTTCCCGGGGGCTCCCTACATGCCTGCGGAAGGCCATCCTTGAGGTTTTTAATGGGTAGGCCTCCCCCGTCTGGGGAGGAGAGCCCCACATAAGCGGTTATGCTCGCCACAGCCGGGGTATGCAATTTAATGCACTTTCCTCAAGGGAACAAAAAAAAGGTAGGTATGGAGTGAGTAAATATAACATTAAAGTCTACTCTCGTGATAAGATCAAACAACTGACTGATCCTGCAGAAGTTGTTAATCTGTTGATCTACCCTATACCAGCTTGCTTGAAAACTGGCGAATTGCATCGAAGTTAGATGAACCACTCATATTTATAGAGTTCAGCAGCGCGACATATCGTTTGAAAAATGATAAATCACTCGACTGGGTTAAAAAAAAAACCGAATATCGACCTTCTGAAATTTTTAAATAGTGTGGCCCGAATATCTCAGGTGAAATAGATCAGATCAAAACTATTCGATTTCTTTCAAACAATTTCGGACATTCAGGCTGTTCTACAAAACTGTAAAGATGCGGCCATTGGCAAACTATAAAAGGGTAGGGAAAAGCTTTTAGGTTGTAGTCCTTCAGATTATCAACAGACGCCTTTATACCTTAGCTGAAACTTCTTACTGAGATCAATTAATTGTTTCGATCTATTAGAGGTATATGCCATTTTTGTTGTCAGACAACTAAGGGAAGAGTCTTCAACAACACAGCGACATCAATCTTTGTTTTGTGGACTCACCGCGAACTCGGACTATTCTCTGGGCTGTTCACAAGTCGTGAAATTGGCGTACCAAAATAACAAACTGGTTTCACAGGACAACCACGAGAGTATAAACACACATCATGGGAACAATTTGAACAGATGAGTTCCCTTTCACATGCCGTATGAAGCGAGGTTGTGTTATGGTTCCGACTATTTTCGCTATGTATTTTACTTCAGTTATGAACTATGCCACCAAAAAGTATAAGAACCACATTTCACATCTCAAAAAGAAGTCATGATAATGGTATCATAAAAATAAAAGACAGGTCTATTTTCAAAAAATAAGATTTACTATTAAATGTATCATATACAATCAATGGCATATGACTGTCGTTATATATGTACCACAATACCTTCATTAATTGGAGCGCGAAAAATTCACTCACGGCATTGGTCAATTAAGTAATTGTTGCTTCGTCCGTAATACGATAGGGTCGGTAATTAATGGACTTGAGAAAAAGGTCAGTTCTGCGCGCAGCATGAGTTGAAAAAACATTTTACGCTGAATAGCTTTATCAGAAAGCTCCTATTTCCCTTTGTTATCGTGAAATTGAGTTAAGAATGTCACGAAGAAAGACACGAATCTGCGTGAAGTGGGAGACTGACAAAAACATCGTAAATATAGTGTTTAATTGAAATTGCGTAAGATCGCATTCATTTTAGTTCCATAGATACGAAAACGGAGAAACAAGGACACCGCAAATTTTTTGTAAATTCATTAGAGTTTGGTAAATTATGCGGAAATGAGTGAAAGCATATGAAACATGTGACGACTGGTCCTAATGTCATCACACCAAAGGGATTAATGGCCGTTTTCACCAACCTTGTCTTAGCTTAGGTGACTCCTAAGTGACATGCTGTCACTTTTTATATTAACTGAAAAGAGGGAGACAGCATGTCTCTTAGGAGTCACCTAAGCTAAGACAAGGTTGGTGAAAACGGCCATTAATCTCTTAAAATTACTGTGGGTTTAAGGAAGTTTGTAAATAAATCCCTTTGTGTAAGAATTGTATAAAAATTATATTTTATACTATAGCTATAATAGATTAGTTATATTGTTCAAAATTATAATAACATTAACATAAACATTTTTTTAAATTTGTTTATTTATACTAATTAATATTCTCTGCAACAGCTCATCAAGTAATACATGAATTAAATAACAAAAAAAATATTTTGGTGTGTTTTACAAGTTGTATTGTTCGTTTATTTGATATTCTTTTCATAATAAATACATTTATTTATTTTAATAATAACGATTAACATAGTGCTATCGCTAAGGTGAGGATACTTTTACTAGTGAACAAATGCTGAACTATTGGAGACTGTTTTATACCAACGAGGAAATCACCTAACATTATTTAAATAATAAATGTAGTCCCGTGTTTCCTTTTGAAAATTCAGCTCTACTTGAGACAAGAAAAAAGAAGAATCGAAATCTAGAGAATCATTTTAAATTAGAAAAAAATACTACTAAAACTACTTTACCGCGCCAAATCTTGACTCCCTCTCTTCTACGCACCTAAAGTAACTTTGTCGTTCTGTCGAATTGCATCTGACAAAACTACTGAAATTACTTAAATTTGGTACACAGATAATCTAAAGCTTGATAGAGGACATAGGCGAAAATACAGCCGTCAGGGATTGAAATATGTATGAATGTTTGTTAGGAGCTTACATAATTTTTTAAAAAAGAATTTTAAAAGTTATTTTTAGGCTTATGATTAGATGGACATAATAAATACAACACATACAACAGTTTGTAAAAATTTTACCCTAAAGGAGGTAAAAATAGGGTGATAGGTAGATAGATACATAGATATACTTTATTCAAACTGACAACACAAACAGAACACACACAAAAGAAAACATTATAAAGTACTAAAATACATTCTGGTACCAAATTGTACATTAAAGAAAGGTTTGAGTTTCAAATGTGTGCTGCAGTTTGAAAAAGACTTGGCTTAGTGCTGGTGCCCCAGTAATGAGGCAATACTGATTTTCAGCCAGATCCCTTAGTTTTACCTTCATCAGGCAAACCACAAGCAGACTGAGCGAATGAGAAAAAAAATAAAAAGCTACTATTGCAAGGCATAAATATTAAATTAGGTTTACACTTACATATATCTATAAATTATACATACACAAATATATATATATATATACACATACATAAATATACCTGCTACCGTATTAGCTATCACTAAGCTTAAGCTTATTACAAAAAACAGCCCACGATCCATCCCCAAACCACCAAATATTTATCACAAAAATCGGTCAAACCGTTTCTACGGAATGCAATGATTAACATAATTATAAAAAAAAATTATTTAGTTATTAGATTAGCTTTCGCCAGTAGCGTTCATGATAAAACCGTTATTGCTTAGGGGTGTAACAAACATAGCCTACAACCTATTCTCAGACCTAGAAAATATGTCGAGATAATATCATACGTTTTACTTAATTTCAATACTAACCAACACTGTGACACGAGATTTTTTTTTATATTAGATGTAATTAGGCAATACACTAGTCTAGCAGCGTCCGTAGTTATTAAAATTAACCATGATACCTAATTTTTGTTTTTCAAGTAAAATAAATTTAAGTTTATTTTTAAAATAGGTCTTATTTGTCAACAATTTAATCGGTGGTGGAATATTATTCCAACATTTTGTGGCTACGTAGCGGAAACTGCCAGCAAATGCAACCGTTCTATGGCGAAACATTTCCAATAGGATACGTGAAGATCTACAACTATAATTATTTCCAAATTGTGAAAAATTAAGTTTGTCATAAAAATACTTTGGTTTTTTTATTTTATTATTTCAAACATCGCTGTGGAAAAATGCAGAAATCTACGTGCCGCCAGATTTTCAGCATTGAGGCGTCATTGAGATAAGATGTTACATGAGTTCGAGGTGGACTGGTACAGTGAAACAAAAGCGACAGCAGGCATTCTGAACCCTTTGCACCATGTTTTGTGTCCTTACAAATAAGCGGGGCCCGTAAACTAAATCACCATAATTTAATTTCGAGAGTACGAGTGACTCACATAGAATGATACGAAGATTTTCACTCAGATATTTTCTAATATTATACAACAATTTTAATCTATAAAAATAAGATTTTACCAAATTAAGCACATGTTGCTCAAATCTAAGACCAACATCAATTACAATTCCAAGATTTCTTGCTTCTAGTACACGTTCTACAGGCTCCTTACAGATTGTGACATTTAATGATTTAAGGTCGAGTTTTAGTAGTTTCTTTTTTGCCCCTATAATCATAGACTTAACGGGGTTTAAATGTAAGGCATTTTTCTTCGACCACTCACCAATACCCTCCAAGTCTAGATTAATTTTACTTACTACATCTCGAAAATTGTCAGGAGGACTAGAGATATACAACTGTACATCATCGGCATATAAATGAAAGCGACAGTGTTGAATCATGTTAGTCATATCCGTGCTATCTATACATATAATAAGACAGTAAAAATATTTTGTCTGTACATTTAGTATTTTTGACTGAAATGGATAGAGGGGCACTTAAATAGATTATTAGAAAGCAAAAAAAATTTTTTGGAATTTTTTGTGTCTGTCTGTCTGTCTGTATGTTTGTTCACGTTTATCTCCGAAAGTACTGAACCGATTTGCTTGAAACTTTCACTATTTGCTTTGTTTTAACTCAGAATAATATCTAAACTTTGTTTCATCAAAATCGGTTCATTAAAAAAAAAGTTATCGTCATTTTAATGAACTCAAGGCATGATAATATTGCGAATTATAATGTACACCATGTACACCATTCTTACATAAGTTACATGGGAAATTTAAAATCTAAAGACAATTCATCATCATGATACAATACATACATAAGATAACGTCTTTATCCCCTGCGGGGTAGACAGAGCCACAGGTTATAAGACCCCAAAGGCCACGTTTAGCATGTTCGTGGGCAGTGAGATGGAACAGGGAACCAAAATACGATGAAACGAAACCAGTTTTTATCAAAATAATATGATAAATGCGAAAGTTTGTTTGTTTATTACCTCTTCACGCTTAATCTATACATATAATAGAACAGAAAAAATATTTAAGTGTAAATCAGTTTCATTACGCATGTTAGTTTTTTCATAAATCACTAGATGGCGCTGTTTCATTTAATCAATTTCTACAACGCGCTATTGTAGTTTTTTCAAATAAAGCCTAATAAAGGAATGTGTTTCGACATAAGGCGAAAATCTCCTTCGTATCTTTTCATGATCTTTGCGCTGAGAATCGAATAGGAAATTTTCTGTGAATTTTGCTTTAATTAATTTAATAATTTCTTCTGTGTTGATTTCGGATTTTGTTTTGCTTTGTGTTTAGGATTTGGTGTTACTGGTTGAGTTTATTTCAAGACGGACTTTTGCTGTGTTTTACGCTTTTGTTTTGCTTTGCGTTTAGGGTTTAATTGGTGTAATTGCCAACTTCATAACGCTCTTTTGATGTATTATTGCTTTCTAATTAAGTTTCAGTGTTAATTCCATAGAATAAACTAACAAATTATCATTTGTAGGTGTTCATTTTTTTGGATTATTTAAAGTAATCTATACATATAATAGAACAGAAAAAATATTTAAGTGTTAAATCAGTTTCATTACGCATGTTAGTTTTTTCATAAATCACTAGATGGCGCTGTTTCATTTAATCAATTTCTACAACGCGTTCTTTGAGTTTACTTTACCTCAAGGAATTGCTTTATACCAAAAATATTTTAATCGGTAAAATCGTATATTAATATGATTTGTGTATCAATAACATTCAACTCGAAATTTACGCAGACGAAGTCGCGGGCAACAGCTAGTAAATTATATAAAGTAATAGTCCCAGAATCGAACCCTCTGGGAGACCACGATTGATACTTAAAAGATTGGATAGTAAAGTAGTACCACCCGGTGCAATTAATTTAACAGCCTGGGTTCGATTTTCAAGGTAACTATTAAACCAAGCTATGGACTCATGTGTCAGACCATAATATCTTAACTTTGACAATAAGAGTGGGACACTAATACTGTCAAAGGCCTTGGAGAAATCTAGCAATACCAAACATGTGCAGTTCCCAACGTCCTCCTGAGCAAGAATGTTATCTACGACATCAAGCAAAGCTGTTGTCGTACTCATACCTTTTCTAAAACCAGACTGATGCAGATATATTATTTTGCTCAAAAAAAATATTGAGGGTGTGAAAGCTTTTGTTTGAATACGCTCATAAACTACTGAACTGATTTTGATATAAGTTAATAACAGAGAGTTTGAGACCTGAAGATGAGATTTTTACTACGGGAAAATATATGTTTCCTTTCGGAAAATCTGATAAGAACAGCTGGCCTGGTTTTAATGCAATTTGGTATGAGGATCTTTGGAGACGGGAAAGATCATAATTTTTACAGCAGGGTAATATATATTTCTCTTTTATAAAATCTGATATAACGCGGGCGAAGCATTGTAATAATGCTCATTATATACGTTATATGTATAAAAATAATAAATACCTGATATAAATATTTCGAGATAAATTCCAATCTTTTACAGCGTCTATCTATAAGTCAACATCAATTTAAACGAACTTGTAATACATTTTATTGAAACCGTATTTGATTAAGGCTGAATCAATTTAGAGATAACTTGAAATATTAAAGCCGCCTAATCGTAAGTTAATCTCAAGTCAATCAAAAAACAACCTTTTCTTAAAAGCATAAAGTTTAGTTAGTTATCATCCAACTCTTATAACTGCTGCTTGTTCGCACGATCAGTCTGATATCTCAAACTTATGTGCTTTGTCCTCAAACTACCAACCTTTTTACACAGTCGCGTTCCTATTACCTACCACTATTTCTTAAAAATCTAATATTGATAGAATTAATATATATAATGAGAACAATTAAAAATTGTGTCATATTTGTACACTGTTATATGATCAGAACATTTTTACAGGTTTATCACACGTTTAGCATAAAAAACCACACCTGATTACATAGACATATGGTTTGACGTATTTTTTGTAATACACCGCTGTAATTTATATACTACATTGAAAGGACCGTAAGTACACGTATCAATAATAGAAAGTTGGTAGCAAAAACCTTAGCTAGAATAATTTTGTGAAAACGGTACCAGACAAAAACAGGCAACAGCGCCAAATGAATCTGGGAATTGGCTTCGGGCCGCCACTATACTGAAAGACTGATAAGGTCGGGTCGTTATTTGTTTTACGTAATACGTTTCGTATGGATGGAGTATTCAATCTGCAAATTTTCAACGTTGTATCTAAGTACATGGTTAATTAATAACTCAAAATAATTCATTATCCCAGTAAAATACATACACAACATTATATTGTATGGTGTACAACGACTACGATTTTTCCAAAATACTCCAAGAGCACTTATTCAGAAACGGATGTAACAAAATTGGTTGGCGTGAAAAATATAGAAATAAGACCTAACAAAAAGTTATTCCAAGAGATTTATGTTACTTAATAGATGCTTTCCTATTATTATAACATAAGTACTGTAAAGTAACATACAAGTAATGTAAAACAAGCTAGTGTAATATAATGGAATTTATAGCTGAATAATAGAAAAGCAGGACTGATCGGTGTGACATTTTGAGGAGAGCCTATAGACAGCAGTGGGCACCTCTCGACTGTAATGATGATAATGAATGTAATATTAATTGAAAACCTGTGATTATGCTAGATTTATTGCGTTACCGATTTTTATTACAATACATTGGAATATTTATAAATTTAAACAAATAAATAAAGTAACGAAAATCTAATATTATTACAATACGCAAAGTGAAGCCTAGGCTTAATTAAAATACACAGAATCATTTTACTCTGCTAAAAGTGTACATATTTTGGAAAACGTAAAAAGAGAGAAGAGAAATTTGTCCTTCTATGATGGATGATACAAATGAAGTTTCCTTAGCAAGACTGAACATTAATTTACATTAGTGTCAAGTAGAAAGATATAGGTTAGCAAAAGCTGTTGTGGAAATTAATCAATTAGGTCATATTAATCAAATGGAATATATAACGTAGTACGGGATTTATTCACAACGGCAAGTTCTATATTTACATATAATATCTAATTATCTACAGCGATAATGAAAACTCTTAGTATTCAATGCATTCACCGTGCAGATAACGGGTCCGTAGTGTTGCAAAAAGGGAAGTCAGACAAAGGACTTGGGTCTTGTGACCCAGGTGTAGGTATAGGGTCTCTTTACAACAGATCAATACGCATTATCTACTTGATGGCTCGTCTTTCTCTACCTATTAAGTCAAAGTATTTAATGGTTTTTATTGCGTTATCTCTGAGGTTTTTCGTCTTGCAAGGTACAATCAACTCGACCGACAACACATGTCTAACCGATTGTGACAAGAGAAATATGTCCAAACTAGATGTAGAAATTGTTAAAAAATTTGGTGTTCAGTAGTGTTTCTCGTATATGTCCATCAAAAGAGTTCAGTTTTGAACTGATCCTAAAATAAACTAAAATTTGTAATCAGATTTAGTAAATGGACCTTTTTTAATGGAATTTACGTAGCAGTTGTTGTGACATATGTTTCTGAGTTGTAGCTACAAGACTAATGACTTCGAGTGGGACCAGTAGGACTTTATTACACAAATGCAAATAATGTCTTGCCTCCACTGGAGCCCACCAGTGCATTCCAGCTGTTTCACCACAAGTATAACACATATATTCAGTGGCTTTCAAAGCACTAGTAGCACTAGTTCGCATCGCACACTGTTGGGAGCCACCTGCAAAATGTTCAAATAAAATTTCAGCAGTGCAGGCGATCGATCAAATAAAAATAACAGATACGATTTCTCCCAAAATAGTACAGTTACCTAGGTTCAGCGCTTAGACTTATATTTATTATTTTATTTTCTTCCAATCTCTCTTCCGATTTTAATCCTACTTTATTGGTTGCTTTATTGGATGCCATACGACGTCGGATGTTAACATTTAAACAATTTCTGTACTGTTCGACCAATTTACAACCTTATCATAATTTACGACCAAATTTAAAGAAATTTATATTATAACAGTTGTCACGATATATTAATGAAAATATTGTATACCTTTTTAAAAATATAAATTTATGTTGTGAAAACAGTGATGTTCTTATATATAATAAACACATCGGCTTGGGCCCATGGGCATAATAAACAAAAGTCTCGGGCCTAACAAAGAAAACACGGATTTTTTGATTCAAAATTTGTTTTATTCATCAACGTAATCTTCATTAAGAGCAACGCAATCATTCCGCTTTAACATTTCAATACCACTTTTGTGGAACGATTTATCTTTTGCCTCAAAATAGGCCTCAGTTTCAGCGATAACCTCTTCATTCGTGCGAAATTTCTTACCGGCGAGCTTTTTTTCAGGTCTGCGAACAGCCAGTAGTCGCTGGGAGCCAAATCTGACGAATACGGTGGATGTGGGAGCAATTCGAAGTTCAATTCATGTAGTTTTGCCATTGTTTTGATTGACTTGTGACATGGTGCGTTGTCTTGATGAAAAAATGTCGTTTCTTTGCAATTTCGGCCTTCAATCGGTCCAATAACGCTATATAATATTCACTGTTGATGGTATATCCCAGGGGTGGCCGACTTGATCAGACCCGAGATCTACTGTTATCTGGCGAAACCCTGTGCGATCTACCAATTACATAATTGAAAACTTAAATGGAACTGCATAGTTTATTACAAAAAGCTAGATTAGCAAAATCGTGTACGGTATATTGTGTTTGTTTGTTTTAAGTAGGAAAATGCCGACTCACATAAATATGTTGAACCAAAACACGAATGCAGTTGTTCAACACATTTCTTCAAATTTGGATATTTCTCATAGGAAACCAATGCCCAGAAATCAAGACCTGAGGATTGTGCAGTCTGTTCTACGTATTAATATTTTTTGCCTAATCAAGATCGACTGAACTAATGGTCGCGATCGACCGGTCGATCGCCATCGACCGGCTGGCCACCCCTGGAACATCCTTTCTCAAGATAGTCGATGAATATTACACCATGCACATCCCAAAATACCGAGGCCATAACCTTTCCAGCCGATTGTTGTGCTTTAGGGCCATGGATTGGTTCAACCCACTCGTTTTTTATTTCTACTAGTAGAATATCTAACGATGAAGTGACGGTGACAGTGATTCGTTTCACGTGCGGGTCATCGCCGGATTTTTGTTTTTGTTCTTGTGATTTTTAATTTTTCTGCGTGAAACGGAATCTAATTAAGAATTTAATGACAACACTGAATTCGAGTGATTCAAAAACCTATAAAATTATATGCAGTAGAAAATAATTTCGCACGATTTGTATTCGTATTCGAATTCCAAATTCACGTCTAATGATTCAAAAATACGTCTCCTGTATCAGGAGGACTACGTGCACTTGTATCAAGTGCACGTAGTCAAAGTAGGAGATAAAGTTTACCTTACACAATATGTACGCATTTTATATGCAAGGATTTAAGTATATTACCTACGTATGTAGTTTTCGTACAGTTTTATCTTAGTCGGATGCGCGATCGTATTGGATCGTATGCGGACCGTTAATTAGTAGGACATAATAAAAAATATTAGGAATATATCTATGTATATATAATAGGCAAGATATTAGGACGTAAATAAACATAGGACATGATCAATAAATGGTAGAAAAAATATTTAATGACATACTCATATATGTATGTCATATGAGTATCGACCTGTCACACCATGGGTAAAGTGAATTCAATACGTTTTTATTACATTAGTATGTGGCAGGATCGAAGTCTGGACCTCAAGGTAAGAAGTTTGTGCTGAGAACACACAATTTGCAATCTGGAATCTGCTTTCTTATGTTAAACCTTAACGTGCTATCAATCTAATAGATATGTTTACAAACAGATAACAGATAAACAGATTTATAATAAATAAAATTGAAACATCACCTAAATTTCTATTGCTCCTGTTTTCGATACCTCGCGCTGAAATAATTCGGAAAACAGAACGTAAAATTGATATATAAATATGCCGCCGCGCCTGTACTAAAATTAATATTATGATTTTCGTAACTAAAACAAAAGGAATGCTACTCCTCAGTTTATTAGCTTATAACATAACTTGGGATCTCCAAAATATATTAAACATCTTGTAACATTTTCTAAGCAAATTTTACATTGTTGGAAACTTAGGGAATATTAATAGTAATTTAAAAAACGTCATTATAAACTTAGTGACTTTTGTTTACTTAACACTTTAAATATCCAACAAAGGTTGATTTGTTTCTATAGTAAACCGGAACAAACTGTTTATTAAAATTATCATACAATAAATGTCAATCGTCATAACTACAAAAAAAAACATTATTTAAAAGAACAACGCAGTTGAACCTAATTGGAAATATAAATCATGGCTTCAAAATCATTTTCACACATAAAAGAACTAACGTCACCCGTAATTTTTATACGTATACCTATCGCGTCGCGATCACATACTCGTAAATAATTTGTTTTTGTTAACTCCACGTTTCGGCTAGGTTTCACCAGCCGTGGTCTCGAAGTCGTCTCGTCATAATTATTCAATCTTGTTAATTGAAAATTAGTATTTTTTTAATTGATAATTAGTCATTTATTGAATTGAAAAATAGTAAACTTCTTGCTTCTAAAGCATCCTAAAAGTTTCATCACGATAGCTAGTTAAGAAATGCTTAAATTTTCAGTTGCAAAATTGTCATAACATTTGCCCAAGGCCGTGTAAAGCATTTTTTCCCAGCTCTCGCTGCCTCTCTTGAGATCTTCTTATAGTTCTTTAACTGAAAATCCGTAAAAGAAAACCAATATCATGGCGAAACTAGGCGATTAAATCCCAAAATGATGTTGTATGATGATGTGAAATTGTAATACAAACTCTATTACTCATTATTGCGGTTGCATTATGCCCGATGTTCAAATTGAGCAGTGTTGTTCATGTGCAATTGAGAAATTATTGCCAAATAATTTTTTTTGTATGAACTTAAAAAATATTTGGCTAGTCATTTTAATATCGCACTATTAAAAAATTAATTATTTCCAAGTACAAGGCCAGGGGGTCTTCAGATGAGACACTCGATCCTGAGGGCCCCCTATAACGCTTGAGGACGGCCATCGCTGAGGTTTTTAATGGGTACGCCCCTCCCTTTGAAGTCCGACATAATCAACGTGGCACTTAATTGCAGTGGTATCCATGAGGATTCTCAGCTTCTCTCTAGAGGAAAAGAACCTCCTTGCAAATAGACAAGTCATAGGTGGATAAAAAATCACTTACACTAGCGATGTTCGTATTTACACTCCACTTTTACTTACCGTTCGGTGAAATGCGAGTCATTTTATATTAAAAAAAAACCGACAAATAAACAAGAAAAGTGGCAAGTAAAATGTGGGGAAACAAAACCTCAATACTATACAAATTGTCTAAAAAATTCAGTCTCACTGACGACGATTCGTTATTTTCATCTCACGAGCGCCCCTCTAATGAGATTTATTATATTCTTGAATGAATGAATAAATCCGTGTACCGACAAAGTCAAATGTATGTGATACTAGACTACAGGCCCGTGTTAAAAAAATGATGGGTCATTTGAACCACCAGATGACCTATGTAGAACGATATAAGAGCATAAAATAATAAGATTCAGCATTATGCCGTCACTTGTAAGCTGTCCAACTGAGTGCAGGTGAGAATTCAAAAGTACAGGTAGAGTGGGTATTATTTGGTCATATATTTTTGTACGGCATTCTTACTATCGATAGATCCATGAAAAATAATAAGACAACGCGTAGTGCCGTAAAAAAATGGTGCGCCAAAAAGTCTAATTTTTTTTTTGATTTTCCGACAATTTCCAGGGTGAATTTGATCATTTAATTTTGTACGGCATCAGTTTCATGCTATTTCAGTACTGCTTCTAATACATTATTCCGCAACGCCGTACAAAAATCATGCGACAAGGGGAAAAAAACCGAGGATTGCAACCCCCTCTCTTTCTGTGGTCCAAGGGGTGATTTGACACAACATCAAATTAATTTATTTCGAAATTATTTTATGCATAGATAATATTTTTTCATATGCCGTACATTTTCGTTGGTTCAAAGGGGAAAAAAATGAAAAAGAAAAAATGAAAAAGAAAAAATTCATATAACGAAAAGTACGGCATTTAGATAGTTTATTTGTTACCTATAAGATATGGATGGATCCTTAATGACGGTCGGTACGATTTCAATTGGTTCCACGGCGAGGAATGTCCCCAAAAAGTATGTGACATAACGGCACCGGATGAGGAATCAGGCGAAGAAAATGATGACGTCATAGGTAAATTAATAAATCTTAACATCTTTAATCTGTACGTAAGACTTTGATTTTGACAAAAACATATGTATGTTTCAGAAAATGATAGAGAAGATAATTCGGACGTCGATGATTCTGATAACAACTCAGCGGCTGATTCCGACACTGAATAATTTAAATAGAAACCATATTTTGGATTATCATCATTAGGTATTAAATATATCAAATTTTTCTTAAAAATAATTGTTTTATTTCTTCACATCATTGCAATGAAACAAATCAATTATATATATGTAGGTATCAATAATGTTCGAAGTATATAGTAAACCAAAAAGTATACAAAACTGTTGATACTGTGGTTGACAGTTTCAATTTTTGGATATAATATACACACCGTATCACTTCAGTTAGACGTCATAGTGATTTAATCATATTATCAATTGTTCTCTTCAAAAATATGTTAATGCCGTACTGTATCAGATGGCCATAAAGTACCCTTTAGATAGTAGCGTCATTTTCATCAGCCTAAAAGATATGGTCTGCATTAAAATGTACGGCATCATTTTTTCCTAATTTATTTATGTTAATACTATTTAAAACATGGGATACAATGTAGAAAACTGCTATATTTCATTCATGTATGATATTTAAATTTCTTCAATAATTTGAAAAATTACAGTTTTTGTTTTTCTCTATAATTTTTTTCAGAACAGTTTCTTTTGAACGGCAATACTATATAACAATTGTATTTTACAATATCATGTTAAAAAAAAGTTCCCGTACAGGATCAAATGATTTTACACCTTTATAAATCAAGAATACGATAAAATTAAGATAATTATTGATATACATTCAAATGAACCATCATTTTTTGACGGCATTATTTTTAATAGTACTTTTAAGTGTCAGATAATGTTTTGGAACCAAAGCCGTACTTTTTCAAATCACCCCTTGTACCACGGAAAAGAGGGGGTTGCAACCCTCGGTTTTTTCCCCTTGTCGCATGATTTTTGTACGGCGTTGCGGAATAATGTATTAGAAGCAGTACAGAAATAGCATGAAACTGATGCCGTACAAAATTAAATGATCAAATTCACCCTGGAAATTGTCGGAAAATCAAAAAAAAAAATCCGACTTTTTGGCGCACCATTTTTTTACGGCACTACGCGTTGTCTTATTATTTTTCATGGATCTATCGATAGTAAGAATGCCGTACAAAAATATATGACCAAAATATACCCACTCTACCTGTACTTTTGAATTCTCACCTGCACTCAGTTGGACAGCTTACAAGTGACGGCATAATGCTGAATCTTATTATTTTATGCTCTTATATCGTTCTACATAGGTCATCTGGTGGTTCAAATGACCCATCATTTTTTTAACACGGGCCTGTAGTCTATACGTGCCGAACAAGCAATGCAAGCTATACAAAAGAACAAAATCGAATCATATACTGAATCGCTTAAATAGGTTTCAACTAAAACTAAAAAAAAAGAACGAAATTCTTTTTCGTTCAATAAAATCAATAACATTACGAAGGCTGCTACTTATGTATCCGGAATAGAAAAATTAAACAAACGTATATGGCTAAATATGGGTTTATTGTTTTTCAAAGTATTCTCCGCGATGATCGATACACTTTTGCATACGTTGAAACCAATTTTTATAGCATTTTTTCCACTCTGATTGCGGTATCTCTGAAACGTGCTGTTTGAACGCGTCCACCACGTTATTTATTCTATACATTTGGGAATAAATAGAAATCATTACATTAGGTGCCAAGTCTGGGCTATACGGTGGATGACCCATCAATTCTATTTTTTGACCCTCCAAATATGTATTTGTTTCGCTTGATGTGTGACAGCTGGCATTGTCGTGGTGTAGAATGATTCTGCGTCGCTTGTTGTTTTTACGTATTTCTTCAAATACTTCCGGCAAACAAATGGTCGTGTACCACTCCCAATTGACCGTTTTACGATTCTCCAGTGGTATTGTAGCCACATGACCATTAATACCAAAAAAGCAGGCCACCATTTGCTTTAAAGTGCTTTTTGCACGAGTCACTTTCGTAGGGTTCGGCTCATTTTGAAACACCCAAACTGTAGATTGTTGCTTAGTTTCGGGATCGTACGCATAGATCCAAGATTCATCATCTGTGTAGATGTTATTGTTCACGACCAATGTTATACAGCCTTTTTATAGCCTTTATATGTATTTTATATTTTTGAATATCTGTCATAGATTTAAGTATTGTCATATGTTTCATTATTCATTATAGTCTGTCAAAAGCTATCGGTGTATTATTTACATGTTATAAACAGATTTTGAGTCACCTCCGTTAAATTTTTTTAACATATTCTTGCACCATTTAACGCGAGCTTCTTTTTGATGCTGAGTTAAGTTGCGCGGTATCCAACGCGAACAAATTTTTTTTACGAACAAATGTTCATGTAATATTTTATTAATGCTTGTCATACATATGCCCAGAGTAGCCTTGTAACTCTTTTCGCGATACGTAACATGACGGTCTTGCATAATTAGTTTTCGTAAAGCTTCAATGTTTTGTGGTACAACGACTGATTTCGGGCGACCTTCCTTAACTTCGTCCGTGAGCTTACTCCGTCCACGTCCGTGAGTTCAATCGTGGACGGATTTTGATGGAGCTTCAACACCAAAAGTTGAAGTTAATTGATCTACGCACTGTTGTTGCGTTAAACTACGTCGAAAATCGTAATAAATCATAGCACGAATATTTTCACGTGTGAGTTCCATCATTTCAGCGATATGACATTTTAAACCCATCAGAAACAAAACACTAGCGTACATAAGGAAAAAAAAATAGTGGCATGTATTTCAAAAAAAGAACGAATTTTACCATGGAGGTCATATATTGCGTTTAAAAATGTTGAAATCCCAGATTCCGGATACTTAAGTAGCACCTCTCGTTATCATCATAAACATTTAATCCAGTTCAAATATATTAGTTACAAGCATTTAATTTTTAAAAGAAAAAACAAAAATAAGATAAGTTCAATTTCGTAGTAAAAATTATTGATCACATGGTAATAATATGCAATATTTGAATTAACGAACTTTGTATATTTATAGACATAGCGTACTCGTATATATAGACTGTAGTTAAGTTCAATTTCGTAGTAAAAATTATTGATCACATGGTAAATGCAAAATTTAAATTAACGAACTTTGTATATTTATAGGCATAGCGTAAGAATATATAGACTGTAGTTCAAATACTTTTATACATGTCAATGACCCACTTATTGTGTCACGATTATAATTACGTCTGACAGAAACCAACTATTCAAGAAGTAATGAACAGCTATACAATAGACTACATATGTACAGGAAGGAGTACGGAGATAGTTAAGTAAGTTTAAATGTTTCTTGTCCACGTAACCGTAACCACGTAAGTCTTTGACTGTTGCGGATGAAATGGCACAAACTATAAAGCCATTAAACTAAGTTGTTCTGCTTGTGTCGAAATTGTGCGAGTTTATTAAAGACAATTACACAGAATTCACATGTATGTAATCTATTTTATAATAGCCCAAACTTATGTTTCTATATATCTAAAATAGTATAGTTAGATCTGCTTTAACGTCATAATTATACAATTATCTAAAAACAAAACCTTCACATTGTCAATCATTCATGGTATTATTATTAAATAATATCTTTTAATTAAACTAATTATTTCATGCACTTTTTCAAATGCTATTTTTATTATTAGATATTTAATATTTTTAAATCTCGCCCCAATGCGCCCCAGTGCATTAGTTTTTAAAGTTTTACCTTAGAGTATGAAGTATGTAAAATGCCTTCCGATCTGCTAATTGTACGAGTATAACATTAAGATTCATGTGCATTAAAATATAAATGAGCCAAATTGAATATATCACATGAGATGAACATTTTACCTGAGCCCTAGGTAAATATAGTGAAATGGCCAAGCTACATATTTAGAATAGGGTGTACAGTTTGTGAAGATAGGGCGTGTAGAGTTACAAGCTTGGCTCTACATGAGATAGACATATTAATATATATTAAGGCATGTTTCAAAAGCGTACACTTCGAACAACGATCACAGACCTAATGAGTACAAAAATATATATTATAGCATCGTCTCCGTGTGTGATAGTTTGCCATAATATATATTATAGCTACGTCTGTGACGGGCTTTAAAATAACCGACAGAACCGATTCAAATAATCACTTATGTTTTTAATAATCTCCTCAAAACTTTTATGAAATTAAAAAGGAGTGGGGTAGTAAAACAAAATCGCTGTGATTACATTACACAAAGTAATAAAGTCACAAAGGTATAAAGTCAAATACAATTTCTGAAACTCTCCGTTCGCTTAATATATTATTATATTCAAAGAGTACAATGTAAGAGATAATCTGGTGGGGAACTATGCTGGAGTAAATGAGCGTTATTTTACTCAAAAACATCGACAGAAGCATATTATTATACCATTATTCAGAAGGTGGTTAAGCCCCATAAGAATAATATATTCCATAACCAAGAGTAAACCATTCAGCAGGACTTGGCATTGAGTCATACAGCTCACCACCTAAGGAAATAAACGTTCCGGACTTCATCCGAACTGATGACTGGCCGTCTTCTAGCCTTAATATATTTTTATATTAATTTGTTAACTAACACAACTAAAGAAAAAAATATCATGTGCAATTATTATTTTTTTACTTATAACAACATTTATGGCAAGACTAATAAGTATAATAAATAGTCATGTCTTCAACCCGTGCCTTCAACAATCTGAGTTGACGTCATTCTATCGATGTATAAACGGAGAAACAGCAATGAATTGTTCAAGGCGCGTCAATTCAAATCAGACCCGAAACGACAATTCTATCTTGCTTTTTCAGGTGTTATAATATAACTTAATAAGTTATATGTACTAACGCTAAAAACGACATTTTTCATAGCACCTACAGTGCACATTGCAACTGAAAGCAACAGTTCAAATCAATCTGACACAAAAAGTCTGATCTTCGGTTCAATATACTAGTACAATAGAAATAAGTGGTAAAACAGTGGAGTCCAAACAGTGCAGGAGAGGAAATACTCATATTAATTAACACTATGCCAACCTACCACGTATTTTTTCACGCCATTATTATAAGGATACAAGATTGTAAATATAAGAGAAGAAAAATGCTGGCATAGAGATCCACGTATAAATTGGACAACAGAAAAATGGATTGATTAATTTCTATTAAGTTACGGTGACAATAAAATTGTATCCATGTGACTTCCATAAGCAAGCTATTAGGAAAAATGATATGAGTAATCGTAGATAGATTTTCAATCTATGTATGAAAATATTTACTTGTATCTACACTGTAGAACTGGATTTATATAGCAGACAAACGAAGATGTTATAGCGAGACAATAAATTTGCGAGATAGAGAGTGCCTCCAAGACTGACTAGGTAATTAGACAATAAATAATTTATTTGGATGTTAAGTACAGCGCACGGAAGAAACACATTGGCAATCGCATGTCGGGTTGAATCTCCCTCGAGGTAACCATAATAAGTGCTAGTCGGCTCAGGCTCCACGAATTGAGGTGCCTTGGCGTATAAGAGCAGCGTAATTTTGGACAACTACTCCACTAATATTAGTGATAAACTACAATTACAAACATACTATCGACCAACTAAAACTAAACAAAATCGTTATTATTTATAATAAATTCAATGAAATTCTGCATCATGTGAGTAACAAATTCATTAACTAAGATGCGTTTATCTGAACCTAGATTGAAATATTAGGACACAAGCAACACACCCGTCACCTAAATCAATATAAATGTATGCTTAAAAATAGGCAAAGGCCAATTTTGATCCAATGTTTACTAGAAAATAACAGGATAAATTAAATGTACGAAGCAACTATTTTTTTTTTATTAGGTCAACTTTTAAAAATGAAATAAGTTAACTAGTCGATTGAACTAGTAACATTGAACTCTCATATGGATATGCTATATACATATAAAAAGTGTAATACCAAAGTCTCATACTTTATGTAATAGTTCTGCCGTACAAAAATCTTCCCTTAGAATACCCAAAAAGACAATTGCATCATTACATAAGTATTAACAGTTTTGAGTCCGATATTGATCGAAATGTGACACAAACCAAATAATAGATTAAGAGAAAGCATACTATACACCACTTTCTTTGTAACATTTTTAACACCTAAATTCATTAGTGCTATCGTAATAAATGGCTTCGGTTCCTCAAGTAATAAAGAAATATTGAGGTTCTTTTCCTATATAATTAAGGATATCAGGAATTACCTCAGTCTACATAGGATCACAGATAGCCAACCTACGTGCTTTATTACCTTTTTAACAATAACAAAAAACAGGCAAGCTAGATTGCAAAGAAAATAAATATTGGTATTGTACTAAAAATATTTTTAGTACAATACGTATATTGTACTAAAAAAAAGTCAAATTTCTTGGTCGTGGTAAATATTGTTTTGACTATGGTTGTGATCACCTATACTAACACATCACAAAGGTCAATTATCACAATTATGAAACAATAGAGCAAAAGTTATATGCTTAGTCTTACCATAAATGGTGTTATTAAGAAAAATCTTTATTTTTTATATTACATAATATTTTAGCAACGCATTCAATTGTTTCGATTTGGACACACCGCTAGAAATACAAGGGCTGCCTTTTAAGTTGTGGTATTTAAAACAAGTAAAGACAATCTAATAGACTATTAGCATTTATTGTTTTTCAAAGAATTCTTTGCGATATTTAACACACTTTTGCATGCGTTCAAACCAGTTATTAAAACATTTATTCCAGACCAAAATGGGGGTTGACAAAATGGCCGATTTGCATGCATCAACAGCTTCTTCGTATGAGCTGAAACGTTGACTATGAAGACTTTACTTAATTTGGGGAACGTAAAACATCGTTAGGGCTTAAGTCAAGGCTGTAAGACGGATGGTCTAAAATTTCGTTATTTTGAGTACTCAAAAACATCTTTGTTTGGCGGGTGGTGTGCAAACTTGCATTGCCATCGTGCAGTATCATACGACGTCTTGGATTGTTTATTGGAAATTCAATGATGAATTGTGGCAAACAAAGAGTAGTATACCAGTGAGCATTAACCGTCTTGCGATCTTCTTGTACAATAGTGGCGACGTGACCACCCTTTGCCACAATCATTTTTTTAAGTGCTCTGTGAGCGTATGACCTTGGTCGGTTTTGACTCATTCTGGAAGACCCAGACAGTAAACTGCTGCTTAAAATCTGGATCGTAAGCATATATCCAAGTATCGTCACCGCTAACCATATCATAAACATTTTTTGACTCTATGAATTGACTCTCCTCAATTGAATCGCTACGGAGATTTGTGACACAAACTAACACGGGCTGCTTTTTAGTCGTCGCCAAGCAAATGTGGTATCCAACAGGAGATAAACTTTCTTACTCCCAAGTTCTTCGTATAGGATTTTTTGGACAGTGCTCCCTGAAATGCCCACGGATGCCTTTATTTCGCGATATATCACATGATGATCTTCGAGGATTAGCTGCCGTACGGTTTCGATATTCTCTTACGTCATGGTAGATATTGGACGACTTTCACGTAGTTTGTCACTGAAGCTAGACTGCCCACGTTGAAATTCCAAATACCAGCGTTCTATAGTCCTAATACATGGTGCTGCATCATTAAACAGACAGCGCACTGACATCGCGATAGTCCTCTTTGAAAGTTATAGAAAATTATCGCACGAAATTTTTTCTTAGACATTTCCATTTTTACAACCGACTTGTCACCTTTGAATAGACGATACAGTAAAACTTTTCAACCGATCTAAAAACATTCTTTTGTTTTCGAATTCTAAATTCAAAAAGATGTAAAAGTAATATGCTTTTTTCATAATTGCATGAGGTTGCCAAACGACACAACTTAAAAGGCAGCCCTCGTACTACAGTTTTTGAATTTTTCACCTCCTAACATTTTATCTTCGGGGTCGCTTACAGCGTTCTAGGCCTGATTAATTTTTCTGGACCAAGCTTGCCTGCTGGCGTACTTCAGGGTGACTTTCTCTCCTTTGCTGTTCTTAGTATTAATTTATTTTATCTAAAATTATTTTATTCAAGTTTCATCTCTATACTGATTATAGATAACGTTCTGTTAGTTAGGAAGTGTGTACTAAAATATCCGAAAAGTTTGTAATAAAATACCCGAAAATATGACAGATTCAACATATGCAAGTACTTAACAACAATTTAATTTATTTACTTTAAATAATATATTTTTGATTTTATTTGAAAAGCAAATTACAAATTTTTTGCTTATAAGTATTTCCTTTTATATGAACTTGCTTCAAAATATTTTATCCATGTAGTATCCGAACAGTTTTTCCAAACTTTATTTCTTTATATTCACCTATTGTATTAGTGCTGGCAGATACTTCTCAAGAAATAAGCAGAACCAGAACAGGATTTTGTGAATCGATTTGTGAGACGATTGTGATGTGAGTTTTTTTAGGGCTAAGTGTATATAAATAAATCAAAAGAATTAAAACATTTATTGTGTGATGGATTCAAAGTTTCAAAGAAAAGTTTGTTTTAAATTATCTCCATTAGCTGCAACACAATCCGTTCAACGTCAAGACCATTTACGTCAATAGAAACACTCTTTCCAAAAGAGAGAAAATGTTTCATTGCCAACTTCATGAAAATCCTACTCCAAATTATTTTGTTTAAAACAAGACGTACTCTCTAAAACTGTCCATAAAATAATCCAGCAGTGATCGGAGTTAGTAATTAACCAATGCATCTCTTATAGGTTGCAAATCCAATGCGACATTATTTCGTATTTATTCTCCTTTTGTCCAACTGAGTTTTGTCCTACATAAAAATCCAAAGTTGTTCTAAACGTATTTCTTTCACCCAAAATATATTTTTATAACGTGTGACTTGTGAGTCTAACTGAAAACTATCAAAAACCTGGATTATTAATAGACATAGTTACGGTATTTTTATGTCTACCTAATGTACCAAACAAAATCACAAACCAAAAACATCCACCACAACAGTTTCTAAAGGAAAGGGAATTCTCCCTTTCCTTTAGAAACTCATTTTTGTCTGTTTTCAAGCAGCTTTACTGTAAATATATTCGATGTCTTTGTTATTCCTTTCGTATTTACGTGTTTGTGTCATAGAAGCTATCGATACCTTTGCATTTATACAGTTCTAATAAAAATAGTAAAATAATAATTAGTGAACGCCCTGATAGATATATTTATTTACCTTTTCCGTAACTGCAAGACCAGCATACTCTTCGGAGGAAAGACAATCGCCTTTAAACCAGTTAGCCAAGCGACCCAGCTCGCCAAGCATATTTGAAGGTGTCAAAGAACTGAGTGCCATTGTTAATAAAAATATGTCGAGTTTTACACCATTATTTAAATATTAACAAAAGGATTAGGTACTGTCAAAATATCTATTCCGCACAGATTATTACTACACAATCAGGCTATTATTATTAATAAAAATTTGATTTACAAATTCAAGCCACACAAAATCAAATAAAGCACAATCACAATACAGCAAAAATCCTTAACAAAGTGATCCTAAGTCAAAAGAAAACTTTCTCAATTACAAAGGAATTATGTTTAGTACGTGAAGAAGCCTTAGAATAGTTACACGCGTCCACTCCAGGACTTCGTCCGACCGACTGACAGCAACCCTCTGTTCAAAACGTCCAAATATCCAGACGTTATAATCACAAAATTGCAGCGTAAGGGATGTTCTACTTTATTCTTTTCAGTTATGTGCTATTTTCAAATGCCAAGGGCTGCGAGTTACAGAGCATGCGCACGAAATAGTCGACAAATGTCGACGGTTAATGAAGCAGTATAACGAATTTCGGTCACTATTGGATCTAGTTGTACTTGAAAACATGTGTGATTTTCTATACAATAAGAAAGTTTTTTTTTCGCTTTAATTTTTTCTTTATTTATATAAATGCTGGTACTAAATTATAGTGAAGTTCAACTACAGCTCATGTGAAAAAAAAGAAGGAACATTCTTACTTTGCCGACTCGCATCACGCACCTTTTAAAGGACCAAGAGTTGTAAGAAAGAGGGAGCATACGTGCACCCTTTTTCTTCGTGCTGGCGGAGAATTCTATTATATAAATGCACGGCAGGGAAATTATTTCGACAAATTTCTTTATTCACGTTGGAATAGTAGTAGTATGTACGCGCGCTTACTTAGTTGTTACAGTTGTTCGATGATATAAATTTGGCAGAAATCTGTTGAGCTGCCAGATGCGTACATTTTGTCCAGTTACTACTATAATACTACCAGTTATTACTTGTCTTTGATGACACCTGACTCTTTCATTTACCCTCTAACACCGCAAACATAATGCAGTCTGAATTATGGATTTGCGGAAGCAGAAAACCCATTTTGCATCGCCGTGTAAGCCAAAGTGGACTTTTCTATGATACCAAATACAGCAGAAAATATATAACCGTAATTATGCTAATGAGAATCGAAAATTCTCGTTGCCTTCTCTCTTGGTGACACTATCCTAAGTTGCATCTTGTATAATAAATACAGATGGAAAAACAGCGCGTCATTAAATAATCGCATTCTGTTCGTAACACACAATTTCTGTGCAAATATTTTAATAACGCATCAACGTAGTTCTTTGGATATAAATTCAAGAGAACTATGCGTGGACAAAAGATTGTATCCGACCTTTATAAAAGCCTTGGACAATATCTAAATAAGCTAGTAGTCAGGGACTAGGCGCACATGTATACCTGTCGATATTAAAGATTATAAATTGCAAGACTTAATTTCTTATTATGGATACATATTCAGGACCTGTACTCTAAATACAAAAACTCAATAAATCTTCACACACATAGTAAATTTAGAGCGAGATATGTGACGATACCAACGATGAAATATCGTAAGAACGTTTATAGGAGTAGGCAGGCCCCTGTCATGGTACACTTAGTACACTTAGTTAGTTAAGCAAAGGAGACACCTCCAGTGAATGAGCGTACGAACGAGCTAGCAAGAGGCGATAACAACCAAGAGAGCTGGCTTTTATTGTGGCCACGTATCTAAAATCCACACTTCATTAGAAAATAATATAATAATGTTATCATTTTCAAATATATTGAATCTATTCTAAATCTGAACTTTGGGCGACACACATCATTATTACAAGGGACACACTATACTACTATTCGAATGACGAGAGTCAACTAATATTAATTTATATTTGGGATATTTTAAAAAATAAATGTAACAATGCACCAACAAATATATGTGGCAGTATGCTCTTCAATTGTCATATAGACAATTTTAACAATATGCTATTTACAGACACAAAAACTTATGAAAACTAAGGTATTCTGTATGGTACCATGTAAATAAAAATAATGTAATCTTGAAATGTTCTCACAGCTAACAAGAAAAATAAAATCATTATGGTTTGAATAACATATTATTGGGATTAGAGAGACTTATCACTGGTAACCATGTACATGATTATTTGGTAGCGCTTGTAGTACCAGTTTTTTTAATAATTAAAGCTCAACAGGTAGGAAAAATCTAAAGGCCGTATTATTTTATGGAAACAGTTGGGATTGAATCAATCTAAAAAAAAAACAACATTTTTCGATTATTTTTCATTAGTTAAAAAATAACACATTACTCTAAAAAAAGCCACTACAAAATTTCGCACCAAAACATTGCTGACAATATGTCAGAGTAACTAAGAAGACTAACTACACAAATAGCAGTAAAGTTGGCAAATCACTCATGTGACAATTCGTAACTTTTATTTTAGATTAATTACAGGTATTGCACTATATACTCTTTAGTATTACACTTGGTTAGATTAATGAACGTTCCAATGTTCAGACTCCATAAAACTAGCTGTTCGTTCTTGGGGAAATGTATATCTATGTTTAACAAGCTTCCGCAAAGTGTCATTGATTTGCCTTTATATAAATTTAAAATCCATATCAAAAAGATACTCATGAGAGGTTATTATAAAGTAAGTGACTATCTAAATGATCACAGTATTTGGGAATAGGGACACTATTCATAGAGCCATGTTTGGTAACAACATTATTTATAATATCGTATTATTTTATATATGTATGTAAACATACATACGACTGTAATCGTATTAGGTATGATTGTATCTTATACTATATTGTATTTTTATATTATATTATTATAATTATTAACATTGAAAAGAGGAGATAAAAAATAGACCTTCAGAGTTTCTTGCCTGTTCTTCTCGAGAAGGCTCTCCCAATTTCCGAACAGGTGTCGAGTCAATATATTTTTTCATTTTTTTTCCTTATTCGTACCTACGGACAAGGTTTTTGTTTTTTTTTTTTTTATTATTTAAGCTTTTTTTTGTTTTGTTTGTTGACGTCAATAAGTGCCTGTAAAGGTCTATGTTGAATAAATATTATTTTGATTTTGATTTGATTTGATTTTGATTTTGAACTTATTGTGTGAGACTTAGAAAAGTTGTATAACTATTTAATATGAATTAAAAACACATTCGTCAATTAGGCACTACAATACTACTACATATATTAAGTTTCTTGTCCCTTGTTCATATGCATATACAGGCGCTCCTCGACTTACGTCGTTTCGATTTACGTCGTTTCAAGTTACGTCGAACAATGTTTTGACACTATTCTTCAAGCATACGTCATTGATTTCCGGCATATCGGAGAATTCACTTGTCGCAAGGTGCACAAATTGTGCAGCCTATCACTGTTACCAAGATCTGTATGATAGCAAGAAGAAAGAAGCCAAGCAATCTAGAATTGATAGTTTCTACATACTTACATATGTATAAGTTTTATAATTATTATTAAAATTAACAACACACAAATACCAAAAATAACTAGCAATTTCATAAGTGCACAATATATAATTATTTTAAGAACTTACTTTTAATAATAAAGTACGTCCTTTGTTATAAATGCAGTATTTTTTATTATTTCGAGTCCGTGTGGAACCTAACCCTTGAGTTTTACATGTAAACATATGAAAAAATATGTCTCAACTTACGTCCTTTCGATTTACGTCGCGTATTTCGAGAACCTAACATGCCGTAAGTACGAGGACTGCCTGTATAAGATTTAATATTGTCAATCAAGTCAATAAATGTCTGTGAAATTCTATGTTGAATGAAGTTTATTTTGATTCTTTTTCTATTAAATTTGACTTTTTCTATTACTAATACAAACAAAATATGTATAAATGACAAATCAAAAGGCCATCTTTTGGTTTTCAATTCAATTTGGTTGTTGTGAATCATTCCACAGTGGAGCAAATTTATCTTTTTCTCTATTTTTATATATACAACAAGCATTTGATAGTCTGTCATATCAGAGCTACTTGGCAAATTTAAAACTAATTATCACATAGCTTCGATTTGGTTTTAAAAATCACAGATAATCTGCTAGTACATGATTTTATTATTTTTAACAAATACAAACTTATCTTTATTCTAATACTCTCTTTAAATTGCCCTTTTAAAGGTTCTGTATTTACATTTTCAGTAACAACTCTGTCTGATTTGTTCATTTCTAAATCTGAGTAAGTGTATAACACTCACTCTACATATAGACAAATGAAATAACAAAATAATTTATAGGATGTTAGATGGAAAGGAAAGACTTCATTACTGTTTGTAGTGAATAGGCTACGAAACTAGTTAACCGATTATGATGAATATTACACAGGGTAATTTATTTTATCATGGGGGAATATATCTGTTCTATAAGAAAACCCGATATAATGTGCAAGAAGCTATAGATGGAAAGCTTAATTCATAATGTTAGTTGCATCATTGCCTTGTAAATAAATGTTACATATTTCTCACACATATTAACAGTAACTTTGTAGTCTAATTATGTCCTTTAAAACAAAACATCAACATCATTATTGGAGCAAAGTGACGTCCACTGCTTGACATCGGTGGAAACGAAACAAAACATAAAAAAATAAACACAGATTTTTTATACAAAATGTGAACTTTCTAATACTTTATGATATTATGGATATATTAACAATCATATATAGAATAGTTAGAATTATCATCATTACATACTTGTTTTTTCAATCTATTTAAATAGGAGGTGAAATAACTAGTGAAATATACATATGTTTAATATTAGACGAAAAAAAAATTATTTATTGTTTTAAACTTACCTTAGGTGTTTTAATTATGTCCATAACGATCGTGCAAATCGATAAGCAAAACACTTTACGACATTAATTTAATTGATAAAGATTTATATAATTCACAATTATTTATTATACACACAATATGTACTCACAATAAAAATTACACTATTTACAATCATTGTTGTTGTTGTCAATTTCGTTCATAGGGACAGGCGAAGGTACTAAGCCATACTGCCAAATCTAATATCTATTTACGATATCCAATCATACTGCCAATATAATATCTATTTGAGAATATTTGTCATTTTTGTTTACTTAATTATATCTTTTTTTCTCTCTCAGAAGTTCCTCGATATAACCTGATAAATAAAAATAGTTTTATTAAAAATCGTTGACAATGACAGCGGCACTGACAGACTGATTTGTCCAAGGCCGTTAAACTTTAATAAAAAAAAAACAGTCTGTTTTGTGGTTCTGTTTCTCCAGGTTTTTTTATCTTGTGTGGAATTTTTGTGCAAAAGTCTTGCAAATTTCATAATATTTGTCAACCAACTTATCTTTAATAAATAGATTGTATTTAAAAATATTAGAAATTTGCGAAAGCAATGGCAACTACTATACCCGACGATAAAAATGAAGAACGACGCCGCAGGGTAAGTAAATACATTATTTTATAGCTATTTGTCATCACTCATTGTTGTGCTTTGAGTGAATAATATTTGATCAACCTCCCTATTTTGAATACTTGCCTTTAATATAATTTTGTTAATTCTTTTTTCCTTGCATCTTTATTCTGGTATGCTGGGTATAAATAATCTTAATCAAATATATGAATTCTTAATTTGCGATTACAAAAGTAGTGCCCAAAATTGCTTTTTAAATATGACAAGTGACAGAGCGTAATAAGATTATGGGTCCCCAATAATTGAGGACTTGACTGACTAATTTCGATTGTAATAAAATAGCAATAATGCTAAATTGTAATTATGGCGACAGACTAAGATAATGCGATTGTAGATTTGGTATCAATAATTAAACTAAGCAAAAATATATTTACTATACAGAGTCAATCCCTAGATATCCTGATAACCATTCAGTAATTACAAGAGTTCTGGAACATATTTGGTTAGGTTAATTAGATTTTCTGCCATTTTGGTCCCAGAAGTATGAATTGTAATAACAATGTCAGATTGACTAATACAACCATGGTTTTATAATTTTGGATAACCTTTTGCAAGGACAATTTCCTGGACATATTATCGACTGTATTTGGTTTTACTGACTGTATATGACACCTTTATCTTCAAAAAAGAAAATTGGTTGATTATTGCTGCCATGTCTGCAATTAAATTTGTAATTGAAAATAATCTAGTGTGATCTTTTTTAAAAATTGGAATGAAAAATTTTACTAATTTGGTTTCGAGTGAATACTAAAGTGTTGAAATTTATAGTCAAAGCACCTCTGGTTGGGCATCTTATGCAGGCTTAGTCCCGTTATGCATTGGCACATCAATTGGACAATTTGGCATACTCACAGTGGTAAATTCAAGTCATTTATATCAATGATGGAATATTTATGATTCAAGAATCCATTGAATCCATGAAAGATCAGCTGTTTACTTTGAGAATGAGATTGCTTGTGCTTGACATGAACAATTCAAATCAATGTCAAAATACTTTTAATGTTAATCCAAGACATGAAGACCCACCCATCCAGACAAGTATTGTGGTAACCATGTTACATATTGTTTAGGTAAATAATAAAATACAAGATTATTTTACACCCTGGTTATTCTATAATATTATTGCCAGTGTAATTTTTGTATTAAACTAAAGTGTCCCACAGCTGAATAAATGTTTTCTTCAATCTTCTATCAAGGGAGAAGTTTTGCCAATCTCTTTTCCAACTATCTACCTTTTGGCCCCGTTTTATCAATAAGTTAGTCAAACCACTACCAAATGTGTGAAACAAGCTATTATGGATCAATCAAATAGAGCCAAAATGTGGAAAAGATAACCTTAAGGGGGAGTCCTATCCTAACTTCTGTGGAATAATAATAGACAGTCTTTTTTGGTCAAACACATGACTTGGCAATACTGGTAGATGGGAATTCTAAAGACATCTTTAATGTCAATTGTTTGATGCTTAGTACTTATGAGAATGGGTTCCATGCCTTTGTTCATGATGTATAGCTTTGTTTCAAAAGTTCTTTTTTAAAGTTCAGTTGTATTGTAACTCACCCCTTTTGTTTATATCGACTCCCAGCTGTGGTCCTGGCAATGTTTTTCCAGTTGTGCAGGGACTCTACAGGACGCTTCATTTTCCTGGCTGGCGTGAAGTATAGTATTCGTATATTTTTTAAATAATTAGACTTTTTATATATTTAAGTATTGATTTTATTATTTATATTCATATATGTATTTAAATAGTTGAGTCTATATTATTCTAATTTTAACTACCATATGCTTTTAACTAGCATGTATTCAATAACCAATAAATCATACACATATTTAATAAATACTTCTATTTTACACAATACATTATTTCCATAAATGTCACAAATTTTTATCGCAATTTACTTTGCATTTTTTTTTTTTTCATTTTTGTAATCATCATTACATTAATATATCAACTTTCTTTATTATATTCACAAATTTTTAATTTTATTAAAACATCATTTTATAAATTTTTAGAATTCCATAGTTAAAACGGAACTAGGATAATTAGTTGTCTGTTTGTCATGACAAGGAATTATGGAGGTATCAAGTTGAAATTAATATCAAATACTCAGGTCTGCAGCCCTTTGCAGCAGTGAAATAATTAAAGTTAAGTGGACATAATCAATAGATATGGCTCCTGTATCATGGGTACAGGCACAAACATAGAATTTCATATTTACATACACACATGGGACCAGAACCGGAACAAAAATTTTTACCTCATACATATCAGATTAGTACGGAAATTATCCCAACTATGCAAACTCAGAAACATTGCCAATTTATAATATTAGATACATAGACCAATGAAAATTTTTTAGATTTGTAAACATTATCATTTAATACTAATTGTCAATTATTCTGTCGTTATTTGCAGGTATTGCTTGGACCACTGCCAGCTGGTTTCTTGAGAGCAGATGGCTCTGGAGACCCTATCGATGCAGATTACCAAGCTGCCCTTGCCCTTCAACAACAATTGAGCGGAGCCACTGTAAGTATTCATCTTATGTGTCTAGATGAAGTGGTAGTTTTCTATCCTTCTAATCGGGAGGACCGGCAATGACGAACCCCCATACAAATTTTAGTTAATTTGTAAAAAATTTGTAATCGTGGTCGCTTTTAGCTAGACTGTGGACTCGGCACCCGAACGGTGAATTCATTTAATGTCAAGAGTTTCAAAATTCATTATAAAGAACGTGAGATACCTATTTAATTTTTTATTTGGAGAAATAGGTTAAAAATTTGATTGGCCCAATGAAAACAACTACAAGCGTGAGTTTTTAACAATCAATCGTAATTTTTTGTGTAATAATTTAATTTGAAACTTACGTTACGATAAAAATAGGACTGAGGACTCTTCCAAGACTTTAGTGCAATATAAAAAAAAATGTCAAATTCTAACAGAACAGTTTTTTGCTTTGGGCAGTCTTTCAAACTTGGACATTTCGATAATTATCTTTGTGTCAATTCTTGTCATTGCATTATATTTATGTCAAATTTCATTAACCTTAACAGTTACCTACAGCTGGCCCGCCGCTCACAGCAAGATTAAGTGTTACTATCGCGCAGGCAAAACTCGTCAAAAATTATGGTAAGATCAGTTTGTAAAATTTACGCCCGCTTTTCTTACATGATTCAACGACTCGATATTTGAAATTCAGAAATAAAATGCAACGAAATTATTTGTATAGTTCAAAACCAAATCACATGTTATATAATATGTTCACTTATAACTAATAAAAAAAAGCCATTGAGCTTTAAAATTTTTTGTACACATATATAATATACGTTGTATGTTTATATAAACAAAATCTGATAATGCAATGTATCTGCTATGTATTTCGCCAATTTCCATAGATTACAATTTTTTCATTAATTAATATTTTCTTCTGCAGACTTTATAGTTCGCACTTTTTTCTTATCGTGTATTTTTTTTGACGCGATTGCTACTCCGACGTCACTCGTATATATAAAATGATGATGATGACAGATGTTGGTGTCACTCATAGTTGTAACTTATTCTATTTTTTACTATTTATATAAAAAGTATGATTATTTAACTGATTAGAAAAAAATCGCTATCATCGCTAGCCGTATGAGGTAGCTTCTTGTATGCCACACCAAACAATAGTAAATCTAATTTAAAACAATGGTTTTGAACAGTAGGTCTAAGCCGCCACCGAAATCATTGCCAGACCTCTCCTCCTTGAGGAAAAGACGACATAATCACGTAGTTTGAAGTTATAATGCAATAGAATTAAACAGATGGTTTTTTATTCGCAGGTCTCACACGCATGGATCCGTACGTCCGCATGCGTGTTGGTCATTGTATTTACGAAACACACACCGATCCAAGCGGCGGGAAGACGCCGAGATGGAACAAAGTTATACATTGGTGAGATTTCTTTTTTCATAAATTTACAGAGGTCGGAATTAGGTAGGATATGCCTCAAATCCCGAGATTAATTTTAAAGAGCGGAAAAAATTCCCGTTATTTTTTAAATAAAAAGTTATTTACTTTTACACAATTTAAACTTCTGCATGCGCGACGTTGCCAAACTTACATCAATGACATCGGATGTCCGAAGTTGCAAAATTCCAATAAGCGCGATGTTGCCACATTTGTAGTTCGCACAACATAGTTTGTGAGAACAAAAGAATACAATAGCGGAAATGCGAAGCACTCCTCGCTTAACCGAATGGACTAGGTTTTGTCTCTTTCTACCGCATTCAAACTATCTATTAGCAATAAATCGTTTTACTCATTCTCACAAAAATTATACAGTAATGTCGGAAGCCAACACTTCAAATCTTACTGGTAATGAATCAGACAAGTAAAATGATTCCGATGGGCCGTTTGAATAACCTCACGAGTCTAGGCTAGAAAGAAAGTATTCGCTCGTCTTTATAAAAAAGCGAAATATGCGTATGAGAATTTGCTTAAGACTTCAAACACTAATAAAAGTTGTATGTTATTTATCTTTATTTTATTTGTGTATCTCTGAGGTTTTATTATTATTTATTTGTAATATTGTTGGCAGGAGTAAAACTGAGTGACAGATTATATAATGAAGTGATTAGAAAGAAATGTGGTTTGAAAGAGGATATCGTGACAAGAATAGAGAAAGGGATGCTTGGGTGGTTTGGGCATGTGGAACGGATGGATGAAAGTAGACTGACCAAAATGATTTATGAAGCTGGAGTGAGTGGAGACACGGGACGAGGAAGACCTAGGCGAACATATTTCGAACAAATCGAAAGTGTCCTCAAAAAAGGCCAGGTCAGAAGTACCCGCAATCGTCGAGCATGTATGAGGAATGTTATGAAAGTAGATGAAGCGAAAGAGATATGTAAGGACCGTAGCAAGTGGAAGGACGTAATCTCTGCCTACCCCCGTGGGAAAAGGGCGTGAGTGTATGTATGTATGTATGTATGTGTAATATTGTTGGCCACATGGGATTGTCCTGTTGTTGATTAGAAATCCCAGGTAGGTCCACATTATATCAACGTTTTGATGTATATAAATAACCTGTACCTAATTCTGACCTCTGTAATTTAGTCATTCATAATTCTATGAAAGTAAATCTTTCAATAAAATATTTTTTTTACTAAATAATTCTAGTTCTATTTCACATTAAAATTATTCGTAGTTCTAAGCAATTAAAATATGTGTGAGTAAAATATGTATGAGTTTCTATTTGGATGAGACTTTCCAACTAGTATGTAACAGTAAGATTGAAACGTTTTTATACGCTGTTGATAATATTGGTAACATTATGTAATGCACTATTAATTGGTAACCATCGCTCATAGACATAGAAATGCTGTTATAAGTCTATATAATGCGTCGACTAAAGTCGAATGTATTGGCGTTCAAGTCTAGATTATTCCACACCTTCCGTATTCCATTAAGTTCTCGATTTTTTTAGTACGTCTAGTTACTTTACTGATATTTTTACATCTTGCTACGCTTTTCCAAAATACTTACACATATTTCAAGAACATTCGTAAAATCTTATAAAAAGCTACCTTTACTTATGTTTGACCTAGTCTCCTGCCTCCCGGTGTGAACTCTGTCTACCTGGAGATATTCGATGAGTGCTCATTCACGATGGACGAGCTCATTGCCTGGGCACATATCCCCATTCCCCCAGCTGTTCTCAACGTAAGTTTAAATTATATCTGTATTCTAATTTTAAGCATTACTGATACTACTTGTACTTATAAATTTAATAATCATCATTATTAGAGACACCCACTGTTGGACATGGGTTTCTCCTACAGGATCACACACTAGTCAGTCCAGCACCTTACTGCGTATTTTACCAAATCGTTAGTCCACGTTGTGCGAAGCCTATTAACGATACCTCTACGTTCCCGGCATAAATGCGTGCCATTCGTGAGCTTTTCTGCCGCAACGGCCGTTAGTGTTACGAGCAATGCCTTGCCCACTGCCACTTAAGGTACTAAAATCTTCACTCTATGTCGGTAAAGTAAAGAGTTACCAGTGTGAACCAAAAGGTTATGCTGATTTCAATATTAATTACACGATCCTATATTGTAACACTTTTTTTTTTCACTGATTTTAAGTACTATTAAAGACACTTTTTTATTCATATTGATTAAAATCACTTGTACAATTGTATTTCGCATTGGTTATGTTTTCGTCGAATTGTTACTTTGACATTGACAGTTCTGTAGAGTTCTATAGTGTGGACCGCTTATCATGATCCTAACACCATTATCTATGGGCAAATTAGGCAATCAAATCTAGCCAAGCGTCGTCTACAAAGATAGGTTCTTTATCAATAATACTGAAACGTCACTCCGGAATTCATAGATTAAAAACAGTGTCGTAGATTAATACTGCCCACAGATTATATACCGGATACTAATTAACAACAAATTATTTGCACTGCCGATTACAAAAATATCGTTTAGGATTAAACTTAAATTTAGGAAGAATTGATTTATTTGTGGCGGATCGACAAAGTTTCCACATCATCCTAGTTTCGTATAACAAACATTACAATACATACATTCTAGTCTGGGATGCACGTGGGTGAATGTCTTTGCCTCATCGGTGGTAAACAATCTGTAATGGGATACTAATCTGTAACTTGGTCAGATCTGAAATCTGGGAATCGATCTATTGTAAAAATCTCACGCATATTTCGGGATATAAAGACGTATAAAAGTTACGGAAAGTGGTGTCAGGATCACAAATTCTTCAGGATCGATTTCAGGAGTATTTTACTTAAGAAAATTATCCATATCTGTTGGAACATAATTTAACTGAGTTGCCACCGGCACTTAAGAAAAAAAATAATAAACTAAAATATATATTGAAAGCCCGATAAAAAGGGCAAAAAGGTACCGGGAGGTAGTTATACCTGAAAGGCCCGGCCCTACAAATTTATGTAAGAAAAATATATAAAATACAATATCCTTGAAGAAAATTATATAAACCTTAAGAAGAATAACTGCAATATATTAAAAGAAGAGTTAAAATAGAGTGTCTGGACCCAGTCTCAAGGAAGGTATTCAGTACTAACCACCGGGGGATGGGAATCTAGCATAAGAATACATGTTATTTTTTTAGATTTTAGAATTACCATTAAATAGTTTATTTCAATACCCTGATCAACCATTGTAGCTAAATATCCTTGCCGAGATTGATCAAACAGCAACCTGCCCTTGTGTTTAATCATTAAAATTTGTTATTTTAATAAAGTTGTTCATAATAAAGAGTACACTTATTTTTAACTGATTATTATTTTATTTTTATTTAATTGTTAAAAAACTTAAATATATATACTTATATGGAAGTTGATAATTAAATCAGTAATTTTGTTATTTTGTATTATTTGTGTTTTCTTTATAACTCTAGTTGGTGAGTAGGTGAAATATTAGATTACAATATTGGATTCGAAAAGTCACGTTATCTCGTTATGATGCGCTGCAATAAATAGTAACAGGTAAAGCGATTCTATTGTTAGATAGTATTCTATCAGTTGGAAATAAGGACCAAATGGAAGGTAACATGTCCTTTCTTGGCTCTCCACACACTTAATGGCATATCTCCCTAGATATAACCATAGAACCCGTAACAAACAGCAACGATCAGATACCTGAAACATTTAACTGATTATTCTCATTCATATTTTCATAATATTTATAAACGTTCAGTGAACCGATTACATGCTTTGCTGCAACAATATAACATAACGATATTATCGGGGATTTAATGGTCCATAAGAAAGCAATAGATGCATGAATGTGTATGTAAAAATATATTGTTTAATTTAAAATATTTTTTAATTGTTTGTATAGGGAGAGACTCACGAAGACTGGTATCCCCTCAACGGTAAGCAAGGAGACGGTATGGAGGGAATGATCAACCTCGTTCTGAGCTACTGTGTGAGTATTTGCTATTTTACAAATAAAATAAGTGAGAATGAATGCATTGCATTGTATAGAGTATGTCAGTTAACTTAGAGGCTTTGGAAGCGAAACATACGGAAATACATTTTGTAATACCAAAAATTAACTTTCAGTGACGAATTAAAATAATGTGTGTCGTGAGACGACTAGCAATGTTTACATCGGTTACACATTTGTAAAAAAATATCGATTTCGAATCAATGCTGTTGGGTATAGAATATTAAAAAGTTTTAGTTTTGTAAAATTGTTTTCATATATTTATTATTTAGTATCTATATTTCGAATATTTTTATCTTCGATGTGGTAGACTATTTCAGTAGTAGTTTAGTACTTTGTAATTCAATTAATTATTACATTTTTTTTTACGTAGTGTAAAATGCATAAAACATGACAACGCACCGATTTTAGGCATCGCGAACGTGTTAAAATTGAGCGCGATAAAAAACGCTGATATGACAATATATCCTATCCCCCGATTAGTTGTATAATTGTATTGTTACCAGGTCGGCCCAGCCGCGGTGGCCACGTTCCCGCCGGTGCTGGTGGTGCCCAGCACGGGGCTGGGGTACGCGGCGATGCCTGTGTACCCCGCGCCGCAGTCGCAGCCGCAGCCGCAGCCGCAGCTGCAGCAACAGCGACCGGCGCAGCCGCAGCCACAGCAGCAGCCCGTCACGCCGGAACAGCTGCAGCAGGTACTCTCTTGTGCTTTACCTGGGGTACGCGGCGATGCCTGTGTACCCCGCGCCGCAGTTACGTTGCGGTATTTTGATTTAAAGGCTAAACCAGTCGAATCATAAACTCTCTTCTTTTTTTAGTGCACTAGACTTCTTAGGAAATTCACTTATGAACTAAATTTGACATTTCTAAGCCTTGCAGTTTCCAGTTAGCATATCAGTGTGTTTTACTTAATTAGATTTTAACATTACAGTGCTACCGTACTCCAACAGGGGATGATGTTATTTTGCGACGTCGTGATTGATATTAAAATAGCTGTTATTTTTGTAACTAGTGACCTGAAAAACCATGATAACGAGAACCAATTTTTCTCCATTTACTGACTGAATTTTAATTTTTAATTAAACCTGTAGCCGGTATTCTTAGGTACCTCTGCAAGTAGTAGTAGTTTCAATTGAGATATTCCAAGGATTGTAGTTTCTTCATACAATCTTTGTATTCCCGTCATTCCTTTAGGGGGTGAGTTTTAAAAACCCCTTTCTTAGTGCATGCAACCCAAGACCTCGCAGGGAACCTATCTGCCAAATTTGGAGTGCATTAGATATGTTGTCAGTTACCAACCAATTTCTTTTCTTATATATTCAGGTAAAATTCAAGCAAATGTTAACATTGAACGCACGTATCTTTAAGGATATGGATTTCAGAAATTTCTCTCCTATACCTTCTCTTGTGTGAGCTATTTGCATGCAAACGATTGCAAAATGATTCAACGGACAAACGGAAATACACATTATGTGTGAACATTTTCTCTTACACAATACATTAATAGAGACAGCGAGGTGATCCTTCATGTATTCTTTCAATACCGTGAAGTTTACGTCAAGAAGCTTCATTGTGAATAAACCATGTAAAGTTAGTTGTATTTAACACAAAATCAGGAAAAAACCTTTTTTATGAGAAGTTTTTGATCTTCACTCATTCATCGCATCAATATGGCGCCAGTAAGGGCGAAGGTGGAAGCGAGTATTACGCAGATTCCTATACATAAGAACCATACCACTTAATAATAAGAGGTAGTTCTTATAATAATATCAGAACATAATAATGTTTCCTTTTTCAATATGAACAATATTTTCTAACAGATTAATTCAATTAAATTAATTCTAATAATACTTTTCTGCAGATTGAAGAAATGTTCCCAAGTATGGACAAGGAAGTTATCAAGTCAGTCCTGGAAGCAAACAGGGGTAACAAGGACGCCACAATTAACTCCCTACTGCAAATGTCTGAATAGGTTATATAATAACCTGTAAGTAACCCGTGCAGACATGAGATACTATTGAAAATGCCCTATAGTTTTGAATATTTTTTAGAATTATTTTTTCTAGGAAGTTTAAATACTTCATAGAAAAAATAATTCTTTGCTTCCTCGCAAGACAGCAGTTTGATACAATGCCATTTTTCTTTTCCATAATTTGTCTGCACAGGTAGTACATAATGTCGGCGATCGACTTAGCATTTGTATACAAAAGACATTTCCGATTAATAGTTAAATGATGCTTTATTCTTTTTAATGTAGTGATATATCTGTCGACAGTACAGAGCTAACATTTCTGGTAACGAACAAGTAAATATATGGTGTAAAAATGCCCACAGTCTGTGCAAAGTGTACATGTTACAGAAATAAAATATTGGGAAACTACTATTTAAACATATTTATTCCATACATTGTATAATTCTTCCATACATTGCATAATTCACTTTAATAATAAAATATACAATGTATGGAATAGAATTGGCTTTGTGAATTTGTGGACGTTAATTCCCCTTTAATCTGGATGGACTGATCATTGTTTCCGGTGCTGCCACAATCTCAGTTCTCCTTTAAAACGTAGATTTATTTACTTGTCGATATCAAGGATACCTAGAACCAGCTTTCTGTATATATTTATTTTTTGATACAAGGTTATAAAAATCCGGTTTTCGGATTCCGCCATCCAAAAGTATATTCATCGTAAAGTATTCAGTGGGGTAATAACGCATTTGATCAAAGGTGCCGTATCTTTCATTTAATGCTAATAAGACCTGTTTTCTGCGGAAACCCTTAATATGGTGCTTAACCCTCTGGTTACTGGCTGGCTACTTACTACACCCACCTTTGGAGACTGTAAATTCAACTTGCAACATTACTGCAATATTAACACGTGGGTCGCAACCTTTATCCAGATGTATAAAAACGAGATACTAATATAAATGATTATATTCAAATAAAAATAGTTTTTGACACAGGCACTAAAAGTAGCTTTTAACACATTAGGCACTAAGGCTTTTAAAATTTTAGAAATTACAGGCCTTCGGCTTCAAGGAAGCCTATATTTATTTTAGGTCCAAAATGGCGTCTTTTCTTTTTGATTGGCATACTGTCAAAAATCAGACAGTTTTACGTCAAAGACCAATATCTACCCCAACTTATGGAAAAAATTAATATGTATATTAAAATATATCACTTGATCAGTCAAAACGAAACATAAGTACATTAACTATAATGAAAGGAAATCTTTTTAGGGTGATAACATTCATAATCCGAATTAGAAGGAATGAAGTAATCACGCTGGTTTCAAGTCTTTGATTTGTGGTCGGTCTGTAGTTTAATGGATGGATGAACGGACCACAGAACTTACAGGTCATATAATATTAGATGTGCCCTGTTACAGACAATCAACGTGTTTTTCTTTCTTTATAGAGATCACTCAAAAAGTTTCGAAATGATTCCAGCAATACGTTCTGGATAAATTTCGTGATTATAAATCGAAAATAAGGCATTCTATTTCTGTAATTATTCATAACAAAATAAAACTGAGTTGTTAATATAATAAATATTTATAAATCTATCTAAAAAATCCAGTTTTGTTCGTACTTATTATAACATCTATAGTCAAAAATAGTAATTACCAAATATATTTGTCATTTTGTCGATTAAAAGAACCTTTGTTGAAATCGCCCCAGGGCTACTGAGAGTTGTCACGGGGTTCATCCTATATTATGCAGACTATAAGTAGGGATGTAATAAAAAATGCTTGTATCAATAGCAAAAGTATACTAAACTACTACCGAACTGGTTAAATAATTGTTTATGTTCATAAAAAATATTTGTTTAATATGTAATTATGACGGTATATATTAGAATAAGTTGGGCACTATGGTAAGGGCTATACGCTATTATTGCAAATTGTATTGTATATTTATGAAATTAATTATATTGATAGTGATTTAATCAACTCTTTGCGACAACAAAAAGTTACTGTTTATCTAAATCTTACAGAATCCCTTTCTGGCTGTTAAGTAACTTATAAACCTGAGAGTGCATATAATATCGTTTATCATAAAGAAGATAAAATGTAATCAATATTTTGAGACACGTTACTCTTGGAGGATTTGTGTCCGTGTAATATTTTATATAACAAAAGTTTATGCACTTCAGCTTTTTAGTCATTAAATTCTTTTTAGTATAACCTTATAATGTATTACGTATATATTTGAAATGTATTTATAGATGCATTTTATTTTATATTTAAGGACGTCGAACGTTTTATGAAGCTATTTTAGATTTATAAAATAGTGACAAATAAATTTCATGGTAATAAAATGATTTTAGATAATGTGTCCGTTAAACAATGCCGATTGCCAATCTATTTTTCTTTAGTTTCATACAATAGAAACTCTTTTTATTAGACAGAAATATAATTTCTTAGAATTAATATGCATTCTGTGCTTTGTGCTCCATCGATAAATCTTCGGAACCGTCCGTAAAATCGGAATCACATCGGACTAGTTTTTATTTCCATGTAACTATATATAGAAGCAGACGATAGCCTTTAGATTACATAATGAGTACTGAAATATTAAATGCCTTATATAAAACTCATTATCGGTGATCTTATCGTATGCTAATACCTCTTCATAAAATTTTCTCATATGCTATTATATAGCCTCACTATCAATTATAATGGTAACACAAAATCACGCGTTAAAAAAAAAGATGCAATAATTTGTTAAAATCGCCAAATACTTACTAGGAATTTTGTGGTGATATAATTACCATAAACTTCTATTAACATCTACTTGATCATGTTCATAACATAATCACCTATTTCTGGGACTCTTCTCTGTAATGTAATAATAATAATTATTGATACTTAAATATTATAAATAGAAATTACGAAAATACTAAATTAACTTAAAAATTATTGGGTTTTAGAATTTATCATTTTCCACAGTCAACCGGGCCAATATATTTAATTTTTGCTCAAGTTTTATGTTACACACTGGTAAAAAATAACGTTTTACATTGATTTATTTATTATATAGTAAGCGAACAGCAGGTAATTTTAATTGTCAAGAGACATTAAAGTATAAAAATATATTTTATAAATATTTGAACACTATTTTGTCCGAAAACTTGTTATATATTTCTTTTGTATATGGAACTAAACATAGCAATAAAGCTGTTATATATAGTTGTATTATCTATTCTAATGTCTGCTTGCACATTAGGGACTAGTCTATTCAGTCGTTGATTTCTTTCTAAGCCATTATATATAAGAAATAGCATGACTATTGCAAAGCAAAGAATGAGAATGAACAAAGCCTATAATATTCTGTTATTATACCCCATACGACAGTAAATACCCTGTATGATAGTAATTATATATATTATAATAATAGCTTTGGTCGGATCACAAATTTGCTAAATTTTGTGCCAAATTATTTGCCATCAATACCAATGATAGTTTTGCTTAAAGGAATTATGATTATTGTTAATTTTATTTGTAACTTTATAATGTATAAATAAAATAAATTATTATTTATAGTGCATGTTTCTTTGTGTTAGCCCTATTATTTAATAAACGAAAATTTTCTGTAGATAAAAAAGCCATTAAGCATTATGAAATCCTGTTCTCTCCCTCCCCTCGGGCACTTTCTATTATTTAATCGGTCGAATAGATGGGTCAATGTGACGTTCTGATTGACAAAACGGAATAGTTCAGTTTGGACTACATATAAATGGGCGCAATTTCATTAAATTAGTAATTTTTGTAATTAAGACAATGAATATGAATGTGTAATAGTTTTAAGTTAATTTGGTAATTAGTGGCGCAACAAACCAATGTTATTTCCGTTTTCAACTGTTTCAAGCATTGTTGAACATACTACCTTTCAAATACCTAATTCTTAAACATTGTTGGAGTTATTAATATTCCACGATGTATTTGTTGTCATTTTATTAAATTTAATAAGTAATTATGGCATATATAATATGTTAATATTACTAATAAAAGTAATACCTCTTAATTTATATCCTACATTTGCCTCCTTGCTTTGGTACTGCCAAACAATCATGCAGTTTTAATAAGTATTAAAAATAACAACGTGAATTCATGTTGAACTACAATGTTATTTATTTACAATAACTGGTTGCTTGTTATAATCATTTAATCTTAACTTCTACAAATAAATGTGAATTGTATTTGACTACGAACATATAAATAGATTGCTGTACCACTTTCGGGGATTTCCCTCATGATAAGACCGGCGCCACTTTGGCTTCTCGCGCCTCTTCATTTGTTTTTTTTTTCCTCATGAGAGGAGGCTGAGAATCCTCATGGATACCACCGCAACGGCAAGTAGAGATGCGGTGATTATGTCGGACTCCTGGTGAATCGAGGCGGCTCGACCCAACAGACTTACCGACTAAACTTAGCTTAAACTTAACTTAATTAAACGGCTTAGACGCCGGCGCGTGCAGGTTTAGAAGGTCCTGCATGACTTGATTAGGGGGATCGCTTAGAACATATCGCGGTCTACGTATCCTCTGCCGATATTGACGGTAAGTCACGTGGTTAGCCCGCTGTGGCTGTGTGCGTGGAGGCCGACATAATCACAGTGACACTTGCCGTTGCGGTGGAATCCTGGGCACGTTTCGTGTTGCTTGTGAGGATTCTCGGCCTCTCTCCTGAGGAAAAAAAACTTTTGGGATTATTCTTCTCAAGAATTCACTCAAGCGCTTAACATTGTCAATATTATAATATTAGTTGCCTTTGAGTTTGTTGTCGTAATGAACATGAACGAGGAGCCGACATATACTTAGCTTGCTATAAACATTGTTAGAAGACAAAAAGTTTTTTCTATTGTATATAGCATTTATTACTTTAATGCGTGCTCGATAATAGATTAATATACAAAAACATTTAAATATATGAAGCTTATTCGAAATGATATCATTGGCCGCAATACAATCCTTTAAACTTTGAGACCCACATTGAAGTAAAAACTCCATGCGATTATTCCGTGCCAATCTTGGAGTTGCTTATGGACTCGAAAATTATCATGGTGTTTAATTTAAAACAAGTCATACCTTATAAATTAAAATCCAGCGAATTAAGTTCAGTACCCAGATAACGGCCAGTCTTCTGCTCTGATGAAGTCCGGAACGTCTCGGATACGGTTCTCTATATTATCCCACTCCAGTATTACAAAAATATTGCAATGACAGATTCCAAATTCACATACGTAATATTTTGTTTATTTTTAATTTTATAATTAAACTAAGTATATTGCTTTTCCGTGCTTGCGTAAACTTGCGCGTTAACCGACACAAGACTACTGCCAGTGTCCATACATAAATAGGAACAAGGCATCATTTAGCTGCAGTTGCCTTGAAATCTTATTACTTCTTCAGTCAAATTACTCGTTATGACACTAACAAATTGTGTATTTTTTATACCTATACCTTACCTCTAGACTTTTTATAGATAAATTCACACAGATTATGTATGTTAAAGAATTTTTCTTTGCATGTATATGGGTTTGAACTCCCTAAACGGCTGCGCCGATTTTTATGAAATTTTTGATTCTATAGTATGTAGTGTGGTTATAATAAATAACAGTCCAACTTATATTTTGATCGATTAACTAGAAACAGTCCACAACAACAATATCTATATATAATTCATGCAGTTTGAGTAGCACTACTCAGTACACTGGATACAATTAAATACATTTAAAAATTATCATGAGAGGTTTCGAGGCGAATCCCGCAACGCAGGCCCAATGGGTGTTGACGAGGATCGCCAAAGCCTGATGGTTGCCAGGGTGCACCGGTTGATTTGTATCCCGTCGTGTATAATTCGAAACTCTCTTACAATCTATAAATATAGTGATCCCGCTACATTGTTATTGAATCGGCAGGACGACTATTCAATTATTATAAAAAATGCACGACGTGATCTTAAACTGACATCATATTTTAATATGATATAATAAGACTACGGTTTAATCGTTATCATACTGTTATCTTAACACGTGACTACTACGTTGTGGGCATAATATGTTGATAGCAATAGCGAGATTCCGATAAAGGTTATCCTGGTGGAGCCCGAGGCGACGGGTTCCTTCCGACGGTAACATACAAAATAGCCTAAAGCGAAAAACTAACACCAGCTCGGAATGCAAACTACACCGAGAAGAGTTGGCGAAATATTCGTGGACTTATCTTTGTAAAAAAGTTAGAAAGATGTCTATGTTATAAATTCATATATATAAAAGTAATATTTGAATTACAAAAGAAAGACAGACGGAAAATAATTGAAAGAAAAACTGTTACAGCAGCAGTTTCATCGTTTTAATCGACATAATTACCGTGACACTTTATGATCACTGCCACCAAGTGTCACGGGTGATTATGTTGAGCTCCAAACGGTATGAGGCGACTTGGATGTGTCACGGTCTGCGAAAGCGATTTTGGTTGAATCTAATCACTGTGCTCTACTCTACTTATCTGTAGGTAGAGTAGAACTATAATTCGATGATTTCCTGATAAGTGGATTGGGATGAATGTCAGGGGCTCGCAAGAACCGTTCAGAGCAGGAACGGAAGTGTTGTTGGATGGTGGGGAGATCGAACTCCCGGTAAGTTACACAGTTACGGACATAGTATGGAGTGTTGGCCATTCGGTGCAGTTTTGCTCTGAATGGCTTCAATAGGGTAGAGGATTTGCGGATCGATATGTGCAAATTATCTTTTTTTCTTTTTATTTGTAACGGTTGATATCGTTTTGACTTTGTCGGCTTTCTGTTTGATTTTGCTGATTTTTCCGATGACACCTTTGAATCTGTCGTCACTCTTCATCAAAGTCTTGTTGACCTTCCGCAAGCTGTCTTTAATTTGCGTGTCTATCTCCTTATTCTCTCTCTCACTCTGCTGTCCTACTTCCTCCGGCTTGTCAAGTTTCATTTGTGATTGTATCTGCTTGATCTTCGCCAGTTTCGATTTCTTTGCCGCTTTGATCCTCTTTCGCTTCATTTCCTCCAATCTGTAATAATTTAAGTAATTAGAAACTATTATCCTGCAACGAACAGCACATCACTAAACTGCATCGTTTTATTCTGCTGTTGATATTAGCCACAGAAGTCCTCACGTTTATGACGTTTACTAATGATTGTAGGATATATTCCTAGAATCAATTTTTCATACACAGAAATAAATGTGTTTTTGCTTACATTTTATTCATTTGTTGCTAAAAATGTACAATTTTCTTCTCTAATTTTAATTATAGTGAGGTTCATATTAATGTCCTTAAAAATTTGAAATCTCACAATACCTGTTGTTGAATGCGAACATTGTCCTATTCATTATTTTGTTTAAATAAAAAACCTGGTACCTGTATGTTTCGGCGCGATTTTAAAGACGTTTCACGTCAAAAAATATAGGATACTGTGTTATCTATCACGTATACTAATTAACTGCTGATTTTGGTGTTACGTTTCTGCTGTCACTTATGAATTCTACAGTAAGTGAAGTATTAAGTCTAATTTGTATAAGTAACAATTATTCACGAGTGTTTAATAAATATTTTTGTTGGTTATTAATTGTAATATTGTGTCTAAATATATTTAGTTCATGTTACTATTAATAAAATGCCGAATATAAGGACTGTGGTAACATCATCGTATCGATAGTAGTAACTACATATTATGTCTAATTTCAGTAATAAACGGGGCTTGGAACTAACTAGTCATTCTTCTTTTAATTAACACTAACGTCGCAGGCCGCATGGCAGGGCTTAACAGCAAAACCGAAGAGAAATATGTCATAATAACACGTCAAATGCAGCAGACTCGATTCGGCAAACAAAATTACTGAAAACAACGAGCACCAGTATACCAACAGCATTACATTGGTTATCTCTTTAGCGATAGCTATTTGAGAGTTATAATATATATATATATATATGATATATATATATATTAAATATAGTATATATATATTATTATATATTATATATATATATATATTATATATATATATATAAGTGTTTATGTATGTATATATATAGAGGGGTTCAGCAACGACTTTTCGGCCGTCGTAATGATATGGAATTATCAACGTGATAATTTATGTAAAAAAAAAACTGGTAAAAGATGTTAAAGTTTGTAGTCTATGAGTAGTAGAGTCAAAAATCAAAAATAATCTTCATTCAACATAGACCTTTACAGGCACTTATTGACGTCAACAGACAACAACAAAAAACAAAGCTTAAAAAAAAAACAAAAACCTTGTCCGTATACGAAGAAGAAAAAAATAAAAAAATTGACTTTACATTTCCCAAGAACGAACAGCTAGTTTTATGGCTCTGACATTGGAACATTGAACGGCAAGTTATTTTTGTTTCTAGTATTCACATTATGTAGATCACTGTTTTCATTAAATTTATTATAGTTTCTATATACAAAAACTAAATTATCATATATATATTGACTAGCTATATTTAAAATATGAAGTTCTTTGAACAATTCTTTTAGGGATTCTCTAGCTCGTAAACAGTAAATAGCACGAATCGCTCTTTTTTGTAATAGGAAAATACTCTCAATGTTAGCCGCAGATCCCCATAGCAGCAGTCCATAGGACATAACACTATGAAAGTAGCTGAAATAAACAATTCTTGCCATTTCAACATAAGTTAAAAGTCTAATCTTTTTTACTGCGTACGCCGCTGAACTAAGTTTGATTGCCAAAGTTTCAATATGTGGATCCCACTGTAATCGTGAATCTAACGTAATGCCTAAGAATTTAGTATTATTTACCAAGTCAATGACATCACCATTCATATTTAAACGAGTATCAACCTGCCTTACATTGGGCAAAGAGAATTTGATACATTTTGTTTTCTTAGAATTTAAAGACAAATTATTAGTTGTGAACCAATATAGAACTCTCGAGAGAGCACTATTTACATCGTCATAACATTCCTTTTGTGTATCAACTTTGAATAGTAAAGAAGTATCATCTGCAAACAATACTGTCTCACACGATTCTGTAATGTAGTAAGGAAGGTCATTTATATATATTAGAAACAGTAGAGGACCCAATATTGATCCCTGGTGAACCCCCGTCGTTATAGGCGAGCTAGTAGATTCTGATCTATTAATAACGACTATCTGCAATCTGTCTGATAAATAAGATTTTAAAAGGCTAACAGCTCCATCCGAGACACCATAATGTCTAAGTTTACTTAAAAGCGTTTCATGACTCACACAGTCAAACGCTTTGGAAAGGTCGCAAAACACTCCAATTACATCCCGCTTGCCCTCCCATGCGTCAAAAATATGTTTCATAAGTGCAGTTCCGGCATCGGTAGTGGATCTACCTTTGGTAAAGCCGAATTCCGAACATCAATATGGCTAAATTTGAATGATTCACTGCACCTATTCACACTTGACTCTAGGAGGCTAAACTAGGAGATGAATTAAGATTACTGGTAGTTATAGCAGGAATTTGAGAAAAATAATCAACAAATGCATTCGCAACTGCATCGTCCGACTTGATAGTCTTATTATTAATTTCTAAAGAGAAAGAGTTCCCAGAGCTTCTACTTTTTCCCGTTTCCTGATTTATTATAGTCCATGTAGTCTTAACTTTGTTCTTTGACATATTTATTTTATTTGATATGTATAAAGATTTAGCACATAAACAAACATTTTTAAAAGTCTTTAAGTATTTTTTTACATAATCTAAAAAGGCAGGGTCGACAGAAGTTGTTTTTAAAGCATATAATTCAAAAAGTGTTCTCCTGCTTTTATATATGCCTGGAGTAGCCCAGTCACTAAATTTCTTTTTGTTGTTTAATTTTACAACCTTTTGTGGGAACATATTGTTGCTTTCCATTTTTACTAAATTAAATAAATTATTATATTATTAGCATCTCCACCAATAGTAGGCAAAGATGTAATTTGAGATGTTATTTTTTTTTTTAAATTTACATAACCTTCCCTGGGATATAGGTCTACAAATCAATTCAGTTTTAGGGCTAACATGATGGTGCTCAATACAGGCTAGTTGTCCACTATGGTCAGAGTTAATGTAGTTTATTACAACAGATTCAATTACTTTACAGTTACAAAAAATATAATCGAAGCAGGTATAGCTGATGTGGGTGTTATTCTAGTTGGCTTGTTAAATACGTGATGCAGATCAAATGATTTATATAAATTAATAAACCTTTGGGACAGAGGTGATATATCTAAAATATTCATGTTAAAATCTCCACAAACAATTACATTCTTATTTTTCCTGCACACTAATTGCAAAACATCCTCCATGGTGGATTCAAATTCTATATAGCTTCCAGATGGGGGCCTATAGATACACACTATAATAAGATTGTTAAGCTCCACACACGATATTTCAATAACTCTTTTAATGGAAAGTGATACAACATCTTTGCGTTCTTTATAATGCAATACATTGTTTAATATGATTAAAGACCCCCCTCTTATTGCAGATTGTCTAATATATGAGCTTACAATACTATAATTATTATCAAAGGTGATTATATTTACTATAATTATTATCAAATGTGATTATTATTATGGTGAGTATTTTATATACATGTTATTTTTAAGAAGAATGTTATCTTGCCTTGGTTGATGTTTCAAAAAGTAAACAATATACATATATTTTCTGTTTTCATAATTTTTATTTGTATTATTAATATCTCTACCACATCTGCTTCATCAGCGAACGCTATTTATTTTAGTAAAGATATTTTATTTTTTTGAACATACCGGATAGTAGACGGGAAATTAGTAAAAAGATGACTTGGTTTGCTTGCATTACCCTTCTTCCATGATGTCAGGATCGACGCCGGCTTGAATCCAGCGCTTGACGCGGTAGTTGCGCTTGCGCATCTCGAACTCTTCGTTATCCAATTGCGCTTCCTGCTCCCGCCGGGTCACGCTCACTGTAGTGAATACTTTTACCGCCTCGTCATCTGTTAATTTATTATTTAATTTGTTTATTTGGCTTTTGTATCATACCTTTGTCGGAGAACGTAACAAAGTTTAAAAGCATTTGGCGATAACGAGGCAAACCCAAAAATCTGTAAGATATGAAATCTAGCCAAGCAGAAAATTTTGGTTCCTTAAACAACTCTGGTTGACGTGTGACAGAAATGTTTTAAATTAATTGATCAAAATTCCATTATAAAGTGTTCGCAGTTTCAAATTATAATCGGTCATAGTTACTCTGAAATTGAAAACGATACAGCACTGATTAAAAATGCCTGATCTAACAAATTCAGCGAATAGTTTTAACAAGGAACTTATTCATTGTTAATATGAAAAATTGTTATTCTAATTTACCTAGTAGGTCCAACTAAGAGCATGGTCAATATTAACACCAAAGATGACTACTAATCGATTTAACACATTACATAGTTAAAACAAATATATCAAAGTCGTCAACGTAACAATGAGAATTGTTGAAAATATTATTAAACGTAATTATTTTGTCGTTTTACAAATAATTGATTCAACTCTGCTTGTATTAAATATAAGAATTTTTCGAATAGAACATAAAGATACTTGTTGTATCTTTATGTTCTATTCGAAAAATTGAAGATCAGTTGAAACGACGACGATGCTTATTAGAATTAATAAATACCATTTGTCCAGTTCAATCAAAGGCCCACGTTTTGATTTAACTAATAATCTTTATATAATTTTATTGTTATCATAGTTAATTCATTTAATTTAACGTCAACTAAGAGAAAATCAATCTTCGTTAGCTTTAATTTTTTAGTGATAGTAGCGCCAGACCATTATAAAGTAACTACTAACTCGATACCGATCGATATCAAACTCGACACAAAAAATCTATAAATAATGGTATTTTGACATGACCATTTTACAATACCTGCTGAGGCATTCCCGGGGGATTACAGTATGGGGTTCTTCAAAAAGGGAGTAAATGGGTCAAAAAGGGGGTCAGCAAAGCGTTTGTGATGCCCCTAGTGTTGCAAGCGTCCATAGGCGTCGGTGACTGCGTACCATCAGGCAGGCCGTAAGCCTTTTTGCTACCGTTGTAGTAAAAAAAAACGGCATAAAAAACTATGTACCTCCGTGCCATCCTGGAGCAGTATAAATAACTGATCTAATGAAATTCTTTCATTATCGTGCCAAGAATTCATTGCATAATTATGGTACTCACCGTCGATTTTATATTCAGTTAGTTTAGTTTTGATCTGATCCTCGATTTCTCCCAACCGTAGTATATCGTATGGCGTTATAAGCGAAATGGCCATCCCAGACCTCCCCGCACGCGCAGTTCGTCCGACCCTAATATCGAATAAAAATAAGTCAAATTATATACAAAAATGTTTATTTATTTAGTGCTTATTTTAGATAAAATCTGTAGGTAATGATCGAAATTGTGTTCTATCCTCACCTAATGAGTTAAGAATGACTTGTTTACTAGTGCTATATTGACTGTTTTTATGGAATGTACTTCTTGCTAATATTATGCACATAATTTGGCTACGTCTATCGGGGCATTACTTATAAGTTATTACTTACTAGCTTTCTACCCACAGCTTCGCCCGCTTGGATTTCGGGATTGGGTCTAAAGAAGGTTAAGGGTATACATAGCTTTTGCCCACGACTACATATGCGCGGAAGTCGGTTTATGGCGCGAAGGTTTTATCGCGCTTCCCGTGGGACTATCCGTTTTTCCGAGATAAAAAATACCGCAAAACCTTGCTCAAGAATCACTCTATCTATTGATGAAAACCGCATGAAAATCTGTGCAGTAGTTTTTGAGCGAAGCCTTTATTGCGCATCCCGTGGGATCTGTCGATTTTTCCGGGATAAAAAGTACCTTATTATTTAATCCGGACTTTTATCTTTACATCTGCAAAATTTCAAAGCAATCGATTCAGTAATTACGGCGTGAAAGCAGAACAAACAAACAAACTCACTTTCCGATTTATTATTAGTAAGGATAAGTAAGGCAGGAGAAAAGTTAAAATATATTGTACAGAGACAGCAATTTACCCTAGTAATATATTTTTGAGTACTCCCCAGTACTTAACAAAAATAAAATTTCATAATAAGTACTATAAAAACCTCCGACAGAAATTTAAAACAAAATTATGAACGTAGTAAACTTTAAACAAGTAATAAACATGGAAAAAATTCCAAGTAGAATAAAAATGATATAATACTGAAACACTATAAAAAGAAAAATACGTACGTATGAATTTTGTTTTTTGTCGTATAGATATCGCGTCGGGGGGCAATGCACAACCTGAGAGGCCAGTAAAATAAAATCTCCACCTCATATCTTGTACTAATGGTTATCGAAAAAAGAATAATCCCGACTAGTTCACATTATCACATTTCATTGTAGTTTTTGCAACTGGGGATAAACTGCGATTTATTAAAAACCTATAATGCCCCTTTATTTCCAATAACGTGATAACGACATAACGAATTTATGTGTATTTTTCGTACGCAAAACCTGTAAGGCTATTTGAAAAATGTATCATCTTCTTAGCACCAATGACAAGCTTAAATCATCGACACAAGATGGGATGATTTGAATGCATTGTATATGCATTCAATTTTTATGCTGTAACCCCTATTCAAACATCATAATGCAAACTTGAACATTTGATGAGTCTCAAAGGGTTGCTGTCTCAAAGTCAATATGTAAAGTATTACTATGTATACATAGCGTAGTACTTATATAGTTAACAATCTTTGTCAAACAGATTTCATTGCAGCAACAGCAAGCAGATGAACCAATCTGATTCCTAAATAGAATAAAGCGCATTTACATCAGTAGTAAAATTTAAATACGGTACTACAAATGTCACCACTAACATGAATGGCTGATAATACCATACCTGTGAATATACTCCTTGGGTTCCAACGGTAATTTGTGGTTTACAACCAGATCCACCGTGGGGATGTCGAGTCCTCTCGCAGCGACGTTGGTGGCCACAAGCGTGCAGTTTAAATTACTCCGGAACTGTGTGAGCGCCGCAACGCGTTCCTTTTGACGCATGAAGCCGTGAAGACACACATTATCCATGCTGATGGCATTTAGCATCATCGAAAGCACTTGACATTCCCTATAGCAAGATTTTTTATATATATTTAATTTATAATATCTACTGTGTCAAAAACTTTCTATAATTCTCGTCTACAATTTTCACCGGTCAGAGATGAAAGCGGCATCGTAGCGGACACGTTTCGCGCGGAAAGAGGGGCGGTGCGGCGAAACCGTACTGATATTATAGACAAAACTGGGTATCCATCTTCCACATGCATATATATAGTGATTGTAAATCAGCAGTAATAAATAGAATAAAAATTACGAAACTAAATTATTTTTGAAGCAAAGTCACTAAGTTTGTTGTGTTAATAAGGATGAGATAATAGACACTATTACAGACACACGCACAGGCCCACAGATATACATAGGCATTAACTGTGCCGCACCTTCATCATAAATACATTATCATCGTAGGAGCCTGCTACATGTTCCATATGAGCAAACTGTGTAATGTAGTATCTTAAACAGATATACTTAACTAGAGATTTGATGGAATTTAATATAAGTTGGTACTGCATTGATAAGTTCAACCTCTCTACAACAGCTTGGAAAACTATAGCAAACTGATGCTCTAATCTTTATTTGAATATATTTTTTTAAGGATAACATAATAACATTAATACTTACTTCTTAGTATCAGTGAACACTATGATATGTGAACTGGGCTTGGTCTCACGATACTTGCGCAAAGTCTGTACTAGATACACGTCACGGGCATACGCGGGGCAAACTACATAACGTTGGTCGAGTGTAGATACTGTAAGTTGTGGATCTGGATCAATCCATAGTTGTAATTTCTGAAAAATGACATGCCATATTCTTTCAAGTAGCCTCAAATAAGACATTACTTCATTATATAAGGGTTTCATTATATAAATAGAAACTAAAAGTCAGGAGTAATCCAAAATTGATGTAAAAAATAGATTGATTTAAAAAATGAATATTGTTATACGAGGGCTGCTACTTGTGGATCCGGAATAGAAAAATTAAACAAACGTATATGGCTAAATATGGGTTTATTGTTTTTCAAAGTATTCTCCGCGATGATCGATACACTTTTGCATACGTTGAAACCAATTTTTATAGCATTTTTTCCACTCTGATTGCGGTATCTCTGAAACGTGCTATTTGAACGCGTCGACGGCATCTTCACGGGTCGAAAATCGTTGACCACGTAATTTATTCTTTACATTTGGGAATAAATAGAAATCATTAGGTGCCAAGTCTGGGCTATACGGTGGATGACCCATCAATTCTATTTTTTGATCCTCCAAAAATGTATTTGTTTCGCGTGATGTGTGACAGCTGGCATTGTCGTGGTGTAGAATGATTCTGTGTCGCTTGTTGTTGTTACGTATTTCTTCAAATACTTCCGGCAAACAAATGGTCGGGTACCACTCCGAATTGACCGTTTTACGATTCTCCAGTGGTATTGTAGCCACATGACCAATATACCAAAAAAGCAGACCACCATTTGCTTTAAAGTGCTTTTTGCACGAGTCACTTTAGTAGGGTTCGGCTCGTTTTGAAACACCCAAACTGTAGATTGTTGCTTAGTTTCGGGATCGTACGCATAGATCCAAGATTCATCACCTGTGTAGATGTTATAAACAGATTTTGACTCACCTCCGTTAATTTTTTTAACATATTCTTGCACCATTCGACGCGAGCTTCTTTTTGATGCTGAGTTAAGTTGTGCGGTATCCAACGCGAACAATTTTTTTTTAAGAACAAATGTTCATGTATTATTTTAATAATGCTTGTCATACATATGCCCAGAGTAGCCTCTATCTCGCGATACGTAACATGACGGTCTTGCATAATTAGTTTTCGTACAGCTTCAATGTTTTGTGGCACAACGACTGATTTCGGGCGACCTTCCTTAACTTCGTCCGTGAGCTTACTCCGTCCACGTCCGTGAGTTCAATCGTGGACGGATTTTGATGGAGCTTCAACACCAAAAGTTGAAGTTAATTGATCTACGCACTGTTGTTGCATTAAACTACGTCGAAAATCGTAATAAATCATAGCACGAATATTCACGTGTGAGTTCCATCATTTCAGCGATATGACATTTTAAACCCATCAGAAACAAAACACTAGCGTACATAAGGAAAAAAAATAGCGGCAAGTATTTAAAAAAAACGAATTTTACCATGGAGGTCATATATTGCGTTTAATGTTGTAAAAATAATAATATAAAAATGTTGAAATCCCAGATTCTGGATACTTAAGTAGCAGCCCTCGTATGTATGTTTTCAAAATGATATATGATGATATCGTTAATTACATCTTTATTCAATGGTAATAGGTTTGATTCTCTGACATCTTCAGTTACTGTGGCAGAAAATAATAGATTTTGTCTGTTCTGTGGTAATGCATTAAAAATTGTCTGAAGATCTTCATGAAATGACTCACTAAACAATCTGAAAAAGAAACACCCATTTGAAATCATAACTTCAAAGATAATAAAAAATTAAAAAGATATAAAATTACTTTCAGTTACCTATCTGCTTCGTCCAATACTAAATACTTAATTTTCTTCAAGGAGAATGTATCACAGCCCTCTATGTGATCAGCTAGTCGGCCTGGCATGGCAACTACTATATGAGGTCGCTTAGCCAGCTTTAAAGATTCCTCCAGCTGATCAGACCCTCCTGTTACTATACATACTCGCAACTGAAGAGGTTGTCCCAGGACACTGAATTGGTCTCCTATCTAAATGTAAGGTTTTGGAAAAATTTATAAAAAGTAACTTTGCTGAAGTGATATAACAAAATATTTATTTTTACGAAATGTTTCATGACAGGTGAAGTAATATTTAAGGCATATAAGTTACATATTAGATGGACCTAAGGTGCTTGTCTAAGACCTAAAAACCTAATACTTTCAGAGTTAAAGACTTCAAAACAAAAGCATAAATTTTCAAATGACACTCCCAGTCACAAGTTAACACAAAAGAAATGCTAGCTAGCTGTAAACCCAATAGCCATCAACAAATTGCTGTATAATAAATACTTCTTGTATACTGATGTTTGTTTCGATACACAAAAAATAATTTATTCAATTTGTGAAGGAAGAGAAGTAGCTTAAGTAGTACTAATATTTTTTCTATAGAATCTTCAACTCGGAGGTATACAAGCTAAATATATTTTACGAAAAATTAAGACTACCATCATCTGTTTGTGACAGATGGTGGTAGTAGACATTCATTCCTCAGACCCTAATAGTGAATGAAAGACCATGAATGAAAACGTATCATAGCATCTAAGGGGAAAATGAACTTACTAGATACCAAATACATTTTTAAATAAATGTTGCCAAGATTGCATATGGCTTGCATTGTAAAAAGTTATCAGATCAAGCTTCGAACTCCGCAGTAGCTAACTCTGAGAGGTCTAATGTTGCAAAATCGACACCTTAGTCAAAATATGTAGTTTGGTCACTTAACTATTTTTACCTGGGCTTAGTCAAAAAATGTATCACTGTTCATTATTTTTAACAACAAACAGTCAAGTTTCATATTTTGACTAAGGTGTAGATTTGTGAAGTTAGGCATACTTTAAAAAGCAAAATATATTAGGCAAACTATAAAATTTAAAAATTAACTATTGTTTTCAATTTATTTTGAAATATTTTATTAAAGACATGTTATTAGAGGGTCAAAATTTGACCTGTCTATCTATAATACTTTATGGTGTACTTAAAATAAAAATTTCAAGTGATAATTGAAATGTTTGAATTGTAAAAATATTTAAATATTATTTTGGATAATTATTATTAACAAATTATAATCTCCACTTTTCTTAAATGTTTTTAAATTTAAATGAAATTTGGTAAACAGATAGTTTCAAGCCAAAGAAAGGGTATAGGTTACTATTTAACCTGAAAAGTGGCTGGAAGGAGTTAAAACAACAGTTAAAAATTTGAATGGAAAGTACTTCATTTTTTAAACTAAATATAAATATAAACATCATACATAGATTTAAAAATTTAACTTTAAACGAAAGAAAAACTGGTTGACGAAGTTTACATCATATTACCTGATAAGCCAGCTCATGCGTTGGAGTAAGAATCAATGCATATATTCCATATGGATCTTCAGCTAAGTTTTGTAATATTGGAAGAGCAAATGCAAATGTCTTTCCTGATCCAGTTTTTGCTGCTCCAATGCAATCCTCACCTCTCAGAATATGAGGGATACATCCTTTCTGAATAGGTGTAGGTGAACTTATACCTAATATTAAAATTGTTTATATAATAAGCTTTTGGTAATCCAGAAATACATTAAAAAGTTAAACAAATGTTTAATGCAATTTAGAATGGTATTTAAGTTAAATTACAACACTAACCTAAGCTATGCAATTGCTTAATAAGCCAGGGTTTAACACCTAACTGTGTAAAGTCTTTAGTATCCTTTTCGTCCATTGTATTAAACTATTATAAAATTATAAACAAATATCTACAACACAGAACAATATTGATTTACACGAAAAATTAAACACGTGAAATTGAAGTTTAACCACAGATTACATAATTTATACTTTGTTATGGAATAACCGAGGGTTCCAATTTTTTTTTTTTTCCTCAGGAGAGGAGGCTGAATCCATCATGGATACCAACGCAACAGGCAAGCAGGGATGCGTTGATTATGTCGGACTCCTGGTACTGTCGAGACGGCTCGATTACACAGACCTACCGACTAAACTCAGCCTAGCCTTTGGTCCTATTGACCCTACTGGCTTTATTGACGAGAGGGCCGCACCTCAGGAGACGCACGGTTAGCGCTACCCCATGGTGAGGGTATATGCGCTAGTGAGGGTATATGCGCTAGAGAGGGTTCCAACCCATACAGCCTTATTTATAGTATTTTTTTAAGCCGTGCCTTATATGGCTTCAAACATTATAATGACGAGTATAGAGGTGGTTAGTCAGTATAAAATACTTCATAGCATGAACCATACCATACCATAATAAGGCGTGCTCAAACGGTCAAAACGTGAGTGCTATTTGAGTCGGTCTCGAGAAAATAAATCCGATATAGAACTGTTAATTGATTTCGTTTCAGGTAATTAAAAGAAAACGTAATCAATACTTGTTAAAGAAAAGCTGAAAAGCTGCATTTTTGATTCCCGTCGATTTTTCTAGTAACTCTGGATGGCCTGTTGACGGGAACATTCGTGACTTTGTTTGAAATATTACATCCGATATAAGTAAAAATCACTCTGAGTTGTAACTTGAAGGCAATACATCAATACAATGTTTTTTTGATAAATAATCCAAAATGAGTGCAGCGTAGAAAAGTAAAAGATATCATTTTAATAACGATTGGGAGGAAAAATTTTTGTACTGTATAGAAAAGGATAAGTGCATTTCTTTCATTTGCCGTGCGTCAGTAGCAATACTTAAGCGTAATATCATAAAACAGTTCATGAAATCACTGAAAAATATTTGGCGTCAAAGAGTGAATTAAAAAAACAAAGAGCACGTATTTGATAACTTGTTAATAAAAGAACAAATAATTATGTTCACAAGACCAACCAAACAATCAAAAACTGCAACCATCGCGTCATTAAAAAATATATGTCATATATTGGCAAAACACAAGGAACCGTTTACTGATAGATTGATTATGAAGGAAGCATTTATTGAAGTTTTATTGATGGGCGAGATCTTATTTAGAGATTTTTAAGACTAAAACTTTACTTCAATATTATTGAATCTTCCCGTTTTTAAGATAGCAAAAGGAAAAAAATGTGCAAAATGCTCTTAATTATATTATCAAAATGTATCATTTATAAGAAGCCAGCACCTCAAGTGAATTTTTTTATGTGGTAATATTCTTTGTGCTCAGGATGTGGTTATGACACCTTGCTTGTGCTAATTGATTTTCGACTGCCTGAATGTAACTATTAAGAACTTGTTTTATATTTGAAGTTTATGTCATCTCTGTCACTATAAAAAATAAATCAATCGCTAATCAATTGTTTATTGTGTTTTTTCTTTAATATTAAAAATAATAAAATATGCCGAAAACACCTGCAAAATCTGGGGCTAAAGCTTCACACTTGGCGACCGTCCTGTCAAAGCTGGCTATCACAGATCGGTGGTTTTATAGCTACTAGAAAATTGTTCTCAAATGATTGATGGTACGGTTATACGCTTCCAATATAAAACCGTTACCCTGAGGGTCCTACAGGGGCCTTTACTGAGTTCAATTCTCCTTATCTTGTCTACAATGGATGTCTGTCATAGCATGAAAAATTGTTATATGGTATTTTTCCCTTGCCTTTCCTTGTCAGAGGATTGTACAAAAAATGTTAGTGTCAATGTCATTTCAGTCATCGTTTGCCGTGACTTTTGTTTTGCTTGTGTCTGGCGCTTGCCCTGCTTCTCAAGTTTCATTTACAATTTATAGGTAAACGCTGTGTTAGCCTGCTAATGCTGATCCTTTTTGTCAGCTGTGCTTAGTTGGTTCACAAAATTATTGAACCAATATCTTTAAATGTGTAATCATAGTAAATATTCTAAATAAATAAAATTAGTGAATTGTACATATTCTGCACTATATTTGAATTGATTGGCTGTGACCGCATTTACTAGGACTTGTCTGTCCATTGTGTGAAGGGTAATGACTTTTGTATTTATATTATTATTTATGTAAATTGGTCGGTGTATGTTTAAGTATTTGTTATGATATTATACGTTTTGATATCTATACGATACTACGATATAATAGGCGAAATATTTGTAATAGCTATTTAATTCTATACTAAAATAAACAATTTATTATTAATTTCAGTAATAGTAACTTCTTACAATTATATACTGTAGCTCTTCTGATTTTATTAATACATACAAAAAAAAAATATTTGTGTGAAAGTTTTGAATGAATTTCATTTGCAAGTTTCTCATTGTTAGGTTTTTTCACGTTTGGAGTATTTTATGTATTTTTAGATATATTTTTTATCTATTGTCAGATTATTGATCCTGTAAAATAATAGTTTTACTTAATGAACCTGGATATAATACTTAATAACTTTAACTAATTCTACTTTTACACTAATTATAAGCGGGTTTGCTAATTATCATCAAGTTTGTATTTAGTATTACAATGTATAAATAAGAGGTATATTATAGAAGTACAATATATAATATATGGAAATCATGAAGAAATTTCTTTCACAGAATTCTTTGTGTAACAAACATGGGTGTCTTCAGAACAACAATGACTTCAGTTGTCCATAATGGAAAAATTGCATTGAGAAGTAAAGGAAATGTAAGTTCACTAAATTACACTTATATTTTTAGGTGTATTTTTTTATTGTAGACATTTTTGTCCATACTCGGATAGAATACATGTGTCAAATCTCCCATACTTGAATAGAATTGTTATGTGCCTCCCATTACAGATACTTTGTTTTGTATGTTATTATCACCTCAAATGCCTTTCTCAAAATCGAAAATTGTACTTTTTTTTATTCCTTCACACTTCCACAGTTGTTCCTTCTTTGGAATACACTATTTATATTACTTTATTGTACAAGATCTAGAGAAGGTATTTGTATATATATAAATATTCTTGTTATATAGGTACATAAATTTTGTTTAGGGTCCCATTTATATATCTGTTTAATGTTTTTAATGCATAGACTAGAAACATATTTTATTGTTTTTGTACTATGTCATTCTTATATGTCAGTGGGATTCCTGTGAATTATGCCATAATGGTTATTTATTGAACTATAATAGTATTTTTAAACGATAATGAAACTAAGTCATTTATTAATAACCAGCTGATGTGTTAAACTTCATACCACTTAACAGACAATAAATTTTCACCCCACTAATGGTCGGTTAAAATAAAAGTAATAAAGTAAATGTAAAAATATATATAATGTATAAAATTACTATGACTATAACTCTGTGGTAACAGATCTCTTTTAAAAAAAATTAATTTTTTTTTTTCGCCTAACTATATAGAGAGAATATGTGATATAGGTATATTAAACTAAACTTAAATGCATAACTCTTTCCACTTTACAATGGATATATCGAAAATTTTCTGTTTTTATTTGCTATTCGTTTCTTTACGCTTTTATTGTAAAATTTTATGTTTACAACTTATTATTATAACAATAAGCTAAAAGATGAAATACTATTTTGAAAGTTCAATATAATATTTTTACAATCTCTGAAAATAGTAAGTTCCCAGGCATATCCATACTATTGATGTCACAAAATCGTAAGTATTAGCGAATTTTCTTTTATGGCTTCTATCGACTCAAAACGTTTTCCTCGAAGTGGTAATTTTAACTTGGGAAACAAAAAAAAGTCAGACGGAGCCATATCAGGTGAATACGGTGCTTGGTCGAGAACTTTTGTTTAAAGGAGACGTTTTTTTGGGTCCCATTTTTTATTATTTTTCTACACTTACTGTGTGATGTTTTTCTGATAGATCTCCCCACTAAGACAAAGTTTCCAAAAAGAAAAAAAATATAAAAACCTGCGATCTTTTAAAAAATAAAGCTATTTATATTATTTCTCCGAAACTATTAATAAATTCTGATAGTAAATATATGCTCTTACTGCAGATTTATTCCTCAAAATGAAACTGTAGATGCTGGCTGTATTGGGTAGTTCCTTTGCATTCTTATTAAATAATGAGAGTTACCTCCTATCATCGTAATATCATTGTCAGTGTGACAGTGACATCCTTCTATTTTGGTAGTGGCAGTGAAGCTTTTGACATCGGTCATGTCACTCATTGTGACAATCAAAATCGAAGTTGTCAATATAAAAAAGCTATTTGTTGCTGTTTTATTGATCTTAACTTCAAAACCTTTTCTTTTTTTTTTCAATGTTTTGCAGGTTTTAAAAAAAGATCTTCTTACGGGTAAAGGTTCTTTATTTTTTGTTCTTTCCATAAAATATTATTTTATTACTGTAGTCTGAGAGGGGCCCAGCCTCCATACAAAAATGGAACATCTCTTTTTCGCAAAAAACTCTTTCACTATAATGGCTGTGTGTGATGGTGCATTATTATGGTGCAACATCCATTAGTTGTGTCGCCACAAATCTGGACTTTTTCGGCGGATACTCTCACGCAAACGCTTCATGACGCCTAAATAATATTCTTTATTCACTGTTTCTCCCTCTGGAAGGAATTCAGAGTGAACCACACCACAGTAGTCAAAAAAAACTGTCAGCATCACCTTGATTTTGGAGCGACTTTGCTGCGGTTTTTTTGGGTTTCGTCTCGTTTTCGAGACGTCATTCTGAAGACTGTTATTATACGTTTCATAAAGGTGGGATCCGTAGAAGCTCGGGAAACCATGTCTTCAGCGACATGCTTTCGCTGCGCTTTTTGAACAAAATTGAGCTCTTTTGGAACAAGTCGAGCGGCGGTGCGTTTCATGCCTAAAATGTCAATGAGAATATTGTGGACGGACTTAAAAGATATGTTCACTTCACTAGCCAACTCTCTCAGACTCATACGTCGATTTTCGTGCACTAGCTTCTTGATTCTGTCGATGTTTTCTTTGGTCGTAGCGGTTGAAGGTCTACCAGAACGAGGCAAGTCTACTACTATTTCTCGGCCTTCTTTAAAAGCCTTATACCATTCATAAGACCTTGTTTTCGATATATACGATTCGTCGTAGGTATTTCGTAACATTTTTAGTGATTCACCACATGAAATATCATTCGAAACACAAAATTTAAGGCACACTATTTGTTCAACAATATTTTCCATTGTTAAAATTGCCGAGGACTCAAAACTATGACCAACAAAAAGTGTAGTTTAAAATAAAATAAATGACAGAACCCGCTCAAATTTTGCGCGCTAAATCAGTACAGTGCTACCAACATGCAGTAAAAAAATTAGAACGACCTCTTTTACGTGGGTCTTTTTATTGACATATTCCCGATATTTTTTACACAGAGTAGTACATTCATATGCAAGTAGTAGAAAGCGGTTATTACAAACACACACTCCAATTTTATTTATTTGTATAGATAATAAAAATGATAACCACACGGGCTTACAGTAAACACGTTTAATACGTTAAACGTTTAACGCGTAAAACGTTTGCCTCAAAGCGTAATTTCTTCTTATTTTAAAAATATTTAATGTCACATATTCGTTCGTTTTTCGAACAAAGTTAATCACTAAGTATACTAAAGTAGACATCATTTCATTTCCACATGTCAGATGGTCCCGATAATAGCCGGATAATATATAATACTTGACACATTTATAAACATACTGTGGTAAAATGTAATTTAATTCGGCACTGTTTCAAAAAAAAACGTTATCACGGCAAATCTTGTATAACACCTGTGTTACAGGCAATTTATTGTCGGTGATAGGAGAATCATTGTAAGCGATGGATTATAATTTTGCTTATATACAACTTACAATTTTTCCGTTTTTAAAACGTTATTTGCAAATGAATTCTAAGTTACTACATCTACATTTAAGATAATTAAATGTAAGTTATTACAATTTTATTTGAAGTCATTTGTTTGCAAGCAAGAATATTTAAGATGCACATATTCATAACAAATAATACTAGGATATAAGAATAATAGGAAAGACATTGCGGAAGAAGATATTGAATTGAAAGTCTTGCAAATTGGAGGAAACGTACAATGGTGAGTTACGTTTGGCGCGTGTTGATTACGTATAGCACAAATCTAATTAAAAAGAAATGCAGTTACCCTTTTATTTTACCATAATATTATCTTAAAAAAAGATAACTCCAAATAGGTCTTGGCATGGCAAGAAATTTTAATATTAGTTTATGATGAGGCTGGACTAATAAAGCGATAAATTATTTTATTACTTTAGAGTGGACAGGATTTCGAGCAGAGTTAAGACTATAAATTTATTACACCACTACAGCTTAATTACTATAAAAAGTAATGGTAGATTTAAGAAAGGGCTTTCTACATAAAAGAGAAAATGAAATGTTTTGATGCGTTCATTATTAAATTTTTAAAAGTTTTAATATTTTGGAAAATATTGATAAAGCTATGTTCCCAATGCGTAAATGAAAATCCATGAATGAAAACATCATGGTACCTACACGGAAAATGAACTAATTACACAGACTACGCTTGCCCTTACCGTTTCTCAGTTGGTTTAAATTAAAGCATATCTTTATCATTTTGACAAATGCGCCAATAAGTAAACAAACTCAAATACTCATTCATTTGTGAATTTAACTTTTTATTTATACTTCATTGTGATAAGAAAAGACAAAATTACTTTGTAAATAGGTATTAAGTTAATTTAAATAAAATTCTAAAATATAGTAACTAATAACACGTCAATCATTAACAAAAATACAAATAGACAGGTTTTTGCTATTTATTCACTAATCATTTTGACGTTAAAATTAGAATGTGCATATTTACAAAGATGTTTATTATTATAATAGGTATACCTTATTCTAATATTTTTTTTTCCACGGTTGTGGAAAGCCCAACAAAGTTAATAACTTGATAGAGTCGGTCATTACGAAGTCTGTAGACAACTATTCATATCAATTAATCACATGCTTTTTTCCCATATAAAAAAGTCATATGGTATGTTCTGTGAATTGTCACATGTGGCTTTACCGCTAACCTCTTTTTTAGCTTTATTTACAATTCAAATAACACTTTTATTTTGATAGTGGACTACTAATAAAATTATATACCCTGTTTTTAACACGTTTAAATAACTTCAGATATACAATAAATAGTATACAGTCTTTCATAAAATGTGCAGCAAATAAGTTATGATCAGCTAGAGTAAATTTTTGCGACTTATCAGCCGTCAAGTTGTATAAGCAAACTAAATATCGTTTGTGTACGGTGTTTGAGTCGAGCTCGCCTGGAATGCTATTAAACTCGCATAAGGTCATAAACGCAAAATGACAAAGAAAGAGTGTCGCCACAATAATAACGTTAAAAACGTTTCTGGTTTGTCCCTTATATATGTATAAGGTGAAGTTCCTTTATATCTGCAGCCTTAACGTCATTTAATATTTTTTTGTTTATAGAAGTTAATTTACATGTTCTATCTAAATATAGCATATAAAATATGCAGTGAATTTTTCCAGTTTAACAGAGCAGTGCGTAATATTGCTTCAATAGGTACAACATGCAATAAACACAGATAACAGTAATGTATATATGTCATGCGCTGATGAGCAAAGAACAAGTTCTTCTCGAGGTATTTTTTGTAATGAACGATTTTTTTATAAATATGTGTCTTTATACTATGTTCATTATGTTAAATTCCTGAAATACCTGAAATCACGCGCATGCCTACATATTTTTATTGATATGAAATTAAGTTACAATTGCTTTTTTTCAGTAGGTTGTGTATTTTTACTTTATAAAACACTTTATTGATATTCTATTTTTTTTTTGCCAGGCCATTAATAAATATCTTTACGAAGGTTGACTTTAGACAGACTATTGAAACTCTGTTAAAAGATATCGTACGTGTGCAGACAGATCGTTTTGTATCTTATCGTTATCATTTGTTACATCATATTTAGTTCAATGTTGTCATTTTAATGATTTAAGTTATAAAATTTTTGTAACAATCATAAGCAATGTACAATTTTGAATAAAATATGAACATTTTTTATATCCATTCCCATATGTTAAGGGTTTATGATATACTCTACTCTTTACTGTTCCTAAAAAATATGAATTTGTTGATGAAAAATTTCTCGAAAAGATATCGTTAAGAATTTGATGTGATTTATCGTTGAGATTTTGATTAAATTTGGTACAGACAATATTTAGACCCTGAGACAGAACATAGGCTATTTTTTATTTCGAAAAAAAAAAGGGATGAAGGGGTTGAAATAGAGGTTGAAAGTTTGTATGGGATTTCTTAATTTTAAAAGATAAAATCGTGAAACTTTATATTTAAGCACTTGATAAGAAATCATTAAACATTTGTTCCAGAGTCTCTTAGACATAAGGGACCAGGATTGACAAAAACTAATTTCACGCGGGCGAAGCCGCGGGCGGAAGCTAGTACTATATATACCACTAATGTGGAGACGAGACGAATCGAGCGATGTGTTTTAAACAATCAATAGTGTAACTCTATAAGAACCTACCTCATAATTCTAAATTAAACTTGCACAAGTTGGTATTCGTTGCTTATTTCTCTTATTGTTTCTATTTTTCTTTTATTTTAACTTAGCTTTATCATTATGTTATTATGATGGCACGACCTATTAATTTTATTTTACTTAATAAGGTGGAACTTATTTATGAAGTTTTTATTCGTTTTGAAATTCCCGCAGATAATGTAAAATAAAAGCGGTAAAGCCATAAAAATAATAGCGGTGGTTTTCGTAGTACAAGTATATAGTTTGATTAGTTGCTGACTGAACATGCATAAGACTATATGATGTTATTCGGAATTATCTTATGAAAAACATGAAACATTGACATCAATGTTTCTACCTTGATGTCAATGTTTCATGTTTATGCAGAAACTGTTTCTTTATTATTCACACATAATATAAACTGTAAAATTATTTTGTGAATTTCCTTATTCACGTATTCCGATACGTTCAAAGTCCAACCGAAGTGTTGATCCCATATCAGTAATTCAAGGTTTATTCAAAAACACTTCTAGTGAGTCAAAGTGATATTCGATCAATATATCGCACCGCCGAAGAAGAAATGAATTTACTCAAAACCGATGAGAACGTTGTGCGAAGTTAAAATGAGAAAATATATCAATCCAATAACCTTTTACGAACAAACCATTTATCGTATTAATACGATACGTTATGTCACTATGAACATATATAAGCGTTGTAATTAGAAACAAATGACTTGAGATATTATTAATACACTGTTCGTCTATTTTGAACTCACGATGCGTTTTTATATGTACGGTATGCTTCTCAAGGTAAAAAGAGATACTATAGCACTCCTTCCTCATACGATTGTGAACCGTCGCCGCGTCGTTTAGAAGTTTTGTTATCAGAAAAAAAAACACTTTTTGCACTTAGTCTGTTTACATACAACAGTAATATTAATAGCTTAGCAACTAGATCTTTATAAGGATTAATGTTGGTCGAGTATCTATCTATCTTAATCATTTTAATGACATAAGCAAAAAGGTTAAGTGTTAAGTATGGGTTTGTTGGGTGTTCTTCCCTTCAGATTACCGTGTAAATTCGTAGTTCTTTGTTCTATGTAATTTTTATGGCAATAAAATGTGTTCCACTATAATACTCAGCCGTAACATCATGTTACATCGATCGAAAAAAGGTAATGTGGTCATCATTTGTTAGTTAGCAGCAGAAAAGTGTTGCAGTCAGACAGGTCATATTCGTTATCCAATAATATCTCGGATCTAAACCCACGCCGCGCCGCCACCGCGGACGGCCGGTGCACGCGACATTCACGTGCGGCTGGCATGATCGTCCAACATTGTATTGCTTCCAAAAATTCCACAAATATTCATGTTTTGACTTACAAAATTGTCAGTGACAGAATTGTGATTACGCGAATGGGTTTGTTTAGTGTGCGAATACAAAAATGGATTTCAAATTAATAGACATATATTTATATATCTGCTGCGTCATGTCATGATGTATTTGCTATCTTTTTTGTCTGTCTGGTTAGCTACTATCGAACTATCTAATCTTTTGGTCCGACTACAAGATACAGATGCATTAGTATTATTACTGACAGTCGAAAGTATTAAGATAAATGTTAGTAGATAGTTCTGCAACTGAAAATTTACTACCAACTTTTTAAGTGTCTCTATGGTCCGGGAGGCCCGGGATTTGATTCACCACGGGATGTTTTTCTGCTTATTTTGGCTAGGTGGTAGAGCTCCTGAGCTCGCTTGGCTAGATATCAACGTCTTGAATGATTTTGTCGTCACAATAACATTGTTAATAACAGTATCGAGTGCCGACAATTAGAGATGAAACTACCAGTTCATCATTTGCTAAAAAATTCACATGAAGTGCGCTACCATCTTTATTTAACCTTAAAAAACCTATGTAAATTTGGAGACTTCTATATAAGGCTGTATGTATACGAGAAAAAGACAATACGAAAATGTCAACGCATTTCCGTTTCTCACAATCGTTAAAAAGTACCCTCATGTACTAAATTTTTAACACTTTGGAATCACTATACTACACGTTAATGAATACGTCAGTACGCCAGTACGTCGTCGAGGGTTACTGAACCGAGGTTCTTGCCAAGGACGGCTTAATATCAATACTTTTGCCTACTGCAACGCAGACTTTATTTTCAATCCAGTCATGCATTTAAATTAAAGCTTATGTTGATATGAGATAAAAATAGCCTTTTTTGCTAAAAATAAATATACACTAAATCCTGTTCGTTGGTTAGTTTGCATTTCTTGTATTCGAACATTGATTATAAGTATTTTAATAGTTTTCGATTATCGATAGATTGCTATTTGATCAACTAAATCGATTTGGATATTGCTATTGTTACGAGCTGGGGTCAGTAAATCAAACTGCGGTCTACCAAAACACTGAACTTTTATTAATTAGTACACTAAGTTCACTAACTTCACTGAAAGCACTGAAAGTCGCTTCTTAGTTCTCCAATATCACTTAGATGTTTTCGCACTGTATCGCAAAACAATAATAATGCTCCCCGGCGGCCGGACACAGCCTTATATAGTCCCCTAAGGCACTTGCCACTCTTGCCAGAACATTCGCGGACACACTCGAATGTGTAGTCCAATACGTCGCGCGTTCGAGACGTTTCGAGTATAACTGTCTCGATACTCGAATATTCTCGATACACAATACTCGAATATTCCCGTACTATCTTTCTCGAATATTCTGTGGTTGTCTATCTCTTTCTAATGATGTTTTCTCATTCTAATACTTCTCGAATGTTCTAACTATCTCTGTCTCTTCTACTATTGCTATCTCTTTCACTCCTATTGAAATTTATGTCCTTTTACTGAAGTAGGCTTAATGGCTCATAAGGGGTCCTGAAAACGCCTGAAAACGGGTTTTCAGGTTATTGCGGCATTGGATAGAGGGTAGCCTGAAACGTACTGAAAACATGTTTCAGGCGCCTGAAAACTACTGTAACTTGGGTGTAATTTAGATTTTTTAGTATGTGAAAGAGCTACTTCTGAAACGGCCTGAAACGACGTTTCAGCCTGCTGAAAACGTTTCTAAGTCACAGAAAATCACTTTTGAAGTTGTACTAAGCCACCGGCGTAACACTATTTAAAACGACCCCGATGAATATGAACGGTTAAATTAAAACTACAATGACCGACTTCTGACAACACAGAAAAACGAAATATTCGTCTTATTAGATTTAAAGTTCCGCTATAGTATCAAATAGATATTTCTTGTACAAATATTTTTGTAATATGTATAAATAGTAAATAATTACCAAATATTTAAAGTAAATATGTTTTTTTTTTACATTATTATTATTCTATGAAACGTTCCTTAACGTGGGAATGGTTTGATGCATGTTACATGTTATGAACATATATATATATGTTCTCATAAAGTTGAAAAAGAAAGAAATTTCATTTGAATAAAAAAAATCCAATAAGTATTTTATTATTTTATTTACATTTGCAAATGGATTCCGCTTGCCGTCTTAAATAATCTGCTAAGACGGAGCGAAGTTTACTTTTATTTTTCTTCCTTAAATTCTTATTTAAGTATATTTATATAGACGCCTTTTATTAAACGGATAATTTGTTATGCAACCTGGTTAATTGTATTTCTTTATATTTGTTAGTATTATTATCAACTTTGTGCCAAACTCATACGATTACGGATGTCTAGTCGTTTGTATGGCCAAATGAACGATAAAAGTAATGTATCACGGCGACGGCCGCAACTATCGGCCAATGAATAAATACATATGATTAACTTACAAGGTTTTTTAACGAGTGCATCATCAATGAACTAAATATGAAATTAAAATTAGCTGTCTTTTCTCTTTTTTGTTAATATAATATACCTTAATTACTATTCTCTAACCACTAACGAAATAACCAATGCGTAACTTGGGTAAACCTGTAATGCAATAGATACACACAACGCCAAAACTATTTTTTTAATAAATTGAAGGCGTACAATATGATAACTTGAAGGTTGCCTTTCACGTTCTTATTGCATTCATTGGACAATTGCAAAGCGATTCTTGTTACAACCTGTTAAGGTCTATTAATGAATTTTATTGGATGTCGCAGATACATTTCTGTTATGTGTTATGGATCGTAAGTAAGATGTTGTATAGAACTACTTGTATTATGAAAGGTATATTTTAAATATTTTTATCTACTTTATTATCAGTGTGACAAGGTTCATTTATGGTCTACTGGCTATCGTTGACCTTGACATGGAAGTCGGTTATTGGACACATTCATAAATTAAATTGATTCTTCGTCAGTCTCTTTCCCACTTCTCTATATATAGCTACGAGTGAACTGTCATTTGTGAGAATCATTGATAATGATCACCATTCTAAGATCACGTAGTGGTAAGAGGTAAAATCTTGAACGAAATACATAGGAGCTCTATTTCTACGAAAAATTAAAATTTGATGTTCCTTCTCACTGTTCCCATTCAATTGGAATTTAACACTTTATTATTCGGAATTGTAGCCTCAATTTGACGAAGATATAAGTGATATCCTTTGATACTACATAGTTGTTGATTCTTCTAGATTTTTTGTCAGAAATGACTCAAAGAATAATTTTAGTTGAAGTTATTTAGCATTTGCACAAACGTAAAAAGACACAACGTCAATTTAAATTTTGTAAGCAATTCCAGTCAAGAATTACTATTTATTACTCACAGCAAAAAAAAAATTGAAATTATATCGGTCAAAAATTGGAATTATGTCATGACATGAATCAAACATAATTACAAGAACTTAAAAATGAACAATACAAGAAATACTTTGTTGTGATAGTGGTACAATAAAAAGTATACGAAACCAATTTATTAGAAACTCAAGTTTAACTATTCAGAGGTGATTCTTTATTATAGCTTTGGTTCCAATTAGGGTATAAAGTGAAGGCTTTCACGAGATTTCATTAACATGATAACGTAACACACAGACAGATTGATTTCTTTCACATTTATAATGTTAGTAGGGATCTATATCACTTAAAAAGGTGTTTGTTGTACATGAAAAAATCTCTTAGTAAATTCACAGAAATAATAAAAATAGGTATTACACACAAATACACAATAATTAATACATACGTACATATATGTCACGCCTTGTTCCCAATGGGGTAGGCAGAGACCACCTCTCTCCACTTGCTACGATCCTGGCACACTTCTTTTGCTTCCTCCACTTTCATGAGCGTCTTCATGCATGCTCGTCGGTTGCGAGTACTCTTGACCCGAAAGAAACGTACAGGAGGAATGAGCTTGGTATCGGGTATTGCGTACGATCCATTAAATACGGGTACTAACATACGCCTACCATGTTCATAGGGGAGGTATACTTAAAAAACCGCGTACCTCATGCGTTGGTCACTGAAACGAGATACACGATGTCTTGCACGTAGTATTTACAGAGAGCTGAAGGAGAATCACAATTACTATCGGTAAACTGATCAAAGCCCAGATACGCGCATGTACATAGATGTGGTCGTTTTCAGCCGGCGACAATTTTAAATGATACGGGCATAAAGATTTTTTAGAAATGTTACACTTTAGTTATGAATAAAAATATAACCGTAAACCATATACATATATAAAATTCTCGTGTCACAATGTTCGTTCCCGTACTCCTCCGATACGGCTTGACCGATTCTCAAATAATGCGTAACTCATCCTAGTTACAAGTGTGAGAATGAGAAATCAAATAAATATATATCAGATCCAAATATGAATATTAAAAAAATGTTTTATATTTTGTCTAAGATTACAGTTATAAAATAACACAAAAATATAGTTTAACATAATTATTCAAACGTGCATTAATATTTGAACCTATAAAAAAATTCTCATGAAATTTTGTGAGCATATTGAGTAGGTCTGAGAATCGGCCAACATCTATTTTTCATACCCCTTAGTGATAAGGGTTGTCCACCCTTAATATTTTTCTTTACTTAAAATTTATTTATATGGCAAAACAACGTTTGCCGGGTCAGCTAGTTTGAATATATATTAATGTAATGTATATAACAATTGCTGGAAACTGATAAACAAAAGTTTCTAAAGTAATTTCATCTACCATAATCTTGTAAATATAGCTTTTATAAATATTCAGATTATTTTATTTTAATAAATGTTATACAGTGTATGTCAACAATGAGACCTTGTGCGGATTTCAAAGACGTTTATTTTTAGTATAATTAACATATTGCACAAACGTCTACTCATCGTGAAAATGTCGAAGCTTATAGTTTGTCAGAAATACTTATAAATAAACTAAATAAAATAGCATAATGGGTATTTGAAGGGCATTGATTTTAGTTTGAATAAAATGTGTAAAATATGTGAAGTGCATATTTTTTAATTAAACTATTTCATTTCATATTTTTGTTAGACGACGGGCTGGTAATATGTTATTATTGGACGCACTCATATGTAAAAATTAGATTTATGAGTTACTACATGTTACTTAAAGCTCCTGTCAACCACGGAATCACAAACTTGATTAAATGTATAAAATATATGTCAAATATATTATGACAAGATTCAAAAAAGAGAAGAGAACTACCTCGAAAATATTTATACGGTTAACTCATCGTCAAGGCAATAACCACATTTGGTTCCACCAAATACATATATTGATGGATATCTGTGTAATTTTATCTATAACTTATTTTATCCGTAAAGGTTAATAACTATTTTGACGCATAACATGTGTAATAATGTCAATTTTGTAATAATTAAAATTGTGTGATGATGACCTTAAAAAAGAATTTATAATATTTAAAGCTCTTTACATAATTATAAGTTTTTATTTGAAATAAAATAATGCGTTTAAAGCCATACTTTATATTTCAAGCTATATAATATAACAAAAGTTATTTATTCATCTCTACACTATCCTTACAGGTTAAAAACCTGTTGCGACAGTGTTTCATTGTAAAACTATTTTTAAAAGTTGTGACGGTAATTGTTGCAATGTTATATACTAGTCCCAATTATCATCAAAAGCATACGATATATTAACGAATTCTGGCTCATGGGGCCATTTTTGAGAACCAGTGACTGTTATGGAACTGAAATAAATATAATAAAAATATTAATTTTGAAGTTACAAATTGTTAAAATTCAAGGCTGCTCACCGCTATCAACAAATACTTCAAAGAATATCTCGTAACTGTGATGCATTCACGATTCTGTCCCTGCTCAGCCCCTGCACTTATACAATATACAGAAATAGAGAAGAAAATATAGCCACAAAAAAATCAAGTTTTAACATGGGGAAAAGAAAAGTTTTATCTTTAATGTACCGGAACACTGTTGACATTAATGCCGTTTTCCTTATTAGATGATGCGTAACTCATCCTAATTACAAGTGTGAGATTGAGAAATCAAATAAATATATCTCAGATCCAAATATGAATATTAAAAAAAAAGTGTTATATTTTGCAGTTATAAAATAACACAAAAATATATTTTAACATGATTATTGAAACGGACATTAAAATTTAAACCTGTTAAATGTTTGAGCTACATTTTTTTAAATCCATACTAATATTATAAATGCGAAAGTAACTCTGTCTGTCTGTCTGTTCCGCTTTCACGCCAAAACTACTGAACCGATTTAAATGAACTTTGGTACACAGATAGTCTAGAGCCTGAGAAAGGACATAGGCTACTTTTTCATGCAAAAAAGGTTTGTAAAGGGTTGCAAAAGGTTGAAAGGAGGGATAATAGGTTGTATGCAAATATTGTTAAAACTACTAACCCGATTTAATTGAAATTTGGTACACAGATAGTCTAGAGCCCGAGAAAGGACACAAGCTACTTTTTTATATAAAAAAGGTTGTATGAAAATATTGTTCAAACCACTGAACCGATTTAATTGAAATTTGGTACACAGATAGTCTAGAGGCTGAGAAAGGACAGAGGCTACCTTTTAAAGCAGAATATGGTTGTAAAAGGTTGAAAGGAGGGGGTGAAAGGTTGTATGGCAGTATTGTTAAAACATATCCTTCCTGTGGGAAATTCGAATATAACGCGGGCGAAGCCGCGGGCGGAAAGCTAGTAGCATTATAAATGCTACATTATGACTGAATATTTACCGGTTAATGATGATGAAATATCCTGTATTTAATTTATTTAATTAATAATAAAACTCATCGTGCCCTTTGAAAGCTTTTTGTGTTATGAACCAACTAGTATGAAACAATGCGATCGTGATCAACACGAGCATTGTTTTAATATTTCGTCATATTGTTGACGAGATATAGACGTTTCTATGCGCTTATAAATTGCAAAACAAAATTAATGTGTTTCTGTAAGTTTTGATGTCGTTTTATAACTCTAGCTAAGTTATTTGTATCATCACAACCATTTGTCGTGTAATGCAATTCGTACATTAACGCGCCAAAAGGATTTTAGTTTACTATTTTTACCGATAAAAACTTCATTAACAATGATAATTGATTATAAATATGTTTGTATTATTATCATGATATCAGGTCTAGGGATATGAAGCAAACATATTACTAGAGTTACAGACATGAATATGTGTGGAATAAGGGTAGACAAGGATCCAAGATCGTGCATGAATTGCTCATTAGTAATGACTATTAGTGATGATTGTAATGACATGCTCCAAAATATTATATAATCCTACTAGTATAAGTTATCAATAATATTGCTCTATAAAACTTATTATATTTCTCGTACAATCCAATCGCTATATATTAACTATTAAAAATAACTATTTTTTATAAGCACTATACAGCTTAATCTTAGTTATCTAGTCTAACAATATACTTTATTATTGTTTCAGTCTACATTCCGGCCAATACTCACATGCGCCCCTGTGGCTATAGTCAGTTTCGACCGCGGTGCGCACACGCAAGATATCACGAAGAATATTCAGTACATAAGCAAGGACAAAGTTAAGCTCATTGCTGATCCGAAGACGATGTTGTAAGTTTATTCGTCATGCTTAAGTTTTCGTCGGGTAGTCGCCCGAGGTTTTGATACGTAACCTAACTTACAATATACAGGATTAAAAATGAATACACAGTCACGGCTAAGACGTTGCGATATCTGCTTCTTTCATTTCTTCAGGACCAAATAGTATGAAATACAATAATTATGCTCTATATGAAAGTTCTTTGCGATTTAAATTCAAAGAACTACCTTTTTTTTTATTTTGTGGGGGAAATGCATCCCTATACACCAGGACACCGCGCTGGCAAGGCGCGGCCGTGTGTGGGGCTCTCCGGTCATAGAGGACCGGCCTACCCACTAAAACCCCCCCGAGTTCTCTAGGCCCATACATGGCGGGACGCGCTTTCGCGATTCGACCGCCATGTGTCCCGGATTTAAATTCAAAGAAATACCTCGAAATATAATAAAATAGCTTCATGGAGTCTGCTCGTTATCCTGAGCAAGTTGCTTCGTTTTTGCATCCCTGATTATTTGTGATTATTATGTAAGAAGGTTCGACGACGAAAGTGTCGTGCGAAGCAGAACGTTCCAGACAATGAAAGGAGAATGCCCATTGTTAGTATGGACTTTAGTATCGCCAAAAATGATTTTTATGATATCTTGTAGATTTTTAACTATATATTCAATTATTAAAAACTATTTGACTCTATTTCGATGGGTAAAATAGAAATTAAACACCAAAGACTTTCAAATTACGAATTTCTCCTATCATCATTTTTGATAATAGGTACTTATTTAATTGTAGAAGATTAAAACTATAAAATGATTAAGTCTATCTTATCCAATAAATATTACAACTATCCAATAATTCATATAAAATATTTAATTAATTTAAAAATAATTGTTTTAGCAACATTGATATTAGCTATCTGTATAAAGAAACTCTTAAAGCAGAATATTGTCTTATGCTTTTGTTTAAATCCTTTGCTTTGTGAAATCTACAAATGTTAGGTATTTAGTATAGTAGACAGTGGTGAAAATAATAATTTTCGCCACTGTGAAAATTATTACTCGATTATAATAAATCGCACGTTTAATTTAAATTGATTAAATGACTTAATGTTAATATTACTAAATTAAATTGGTTATAAATTATAAAGTAGCAGATATTGATCAATATACACTCGACCTATCTATTGTGATTCCTAAACAATTGCGCATTATCAGTTTTTCATTACGCTACCTCTATGCAACATGATGTACATACAAGCTAATATTTCCGAGATCAGCTTGATGAGTATATAAAACCATGTATATTTATTTATGTATAGACAGATCACAGATTGGAATCTTAGTTTTGTAATAGTAATGCATATTCTATATAGTTACATAAAAAAACATCTTTGTTTTACATAAAATAAATTCAAAAACGGCTGGATTAATTTATCTAATTGGCGAATTCGTCTTCGTTACAAATAGCAGAATAATGACTAAAATATTAGAGAAAGCAGAAAAAAGACTAAAGAAAATTAATTGTTTTGGTATTCCTTTTACCCTTTCACGAGAGGACAGTAGAATGTATCGAATATATTTTTGACCAATCGATCCGATCGTTAATATATGGCAATACCGAAGAGACTATTTATCAATGAAATTAGAATATCATCAATAAAAATACACGGCGAATGAAATGGAAGTGAAATAATTACTAATTATTATGTGGATTTATCTCCGGCGAAGTTTCGGCTTGGTATATTGCAGAGTTTTGTTAAAAATTGTTACTTATTTTTTGGTATTAGTTTGGTTAAGGCACAAGGACGAGTAAAGGTGATACTACAAATAGGCATACTCCTTTGGCAACTTATTTGTCTGTCGCTTAATTTTCAAAAGGAGATTTTTACTGACTAAATATCTTGATACCTCTCTCCTTCCTTACAACACTGAGACATATAAAAGAGATCGGAAGTATTGCGCAATTTGTCTAAATTGGAGCGCGTGTATTGTCTTACCAGCTGTATCGTTGTAATCAGGACTGTGTCTTCAAATACCATCAAGCTGTCCTGATGATTCTACAAATGGAATCATGTGCAGAAGCGATGAAAGTAGAAGTTTTTATTCATTCTTTCAATGAATAGAAACTTAGATAAAAAGTTTTGCGCGGTAAAATAATAGTCATAACTTTTTTTTATGAAAATTAAAATGCGTAGTTTAAAAGATCTAGCCGTACTGATAGCGGGAGCATTTTATACTGTGTAAAGATTATATCTTTGACTTTTCAATTAAATTTGTTTTTCATGAATGCTGTTAGCATAATATTATGTAATATTCCTAATTCAATAACTGTCGACAAAGATGTAAAACGTCTGAATACATACATAATTCATACCATAAGATACAGTGATTTAAAAAAAAAACATAGGGACACGGCTAACAAGCTTTGTACATTTCTTATTGAAGATAGTATTAAATTCAGTACAGTTTTGGTGGAATAAACAGGACAACGAAACGTTGATTATTCAGTTGGTCCAGTCATATTGCTGATACGATGATTAATAAAAATTGAGTGAATTTTTTCACCTCACTTCCATCTTTATTGTATTGTAATAATGTGGTCAAACACCAATATGTTTATCCATCCATCCTCCATTTAACAAACATCATATTTAACGAACTAAGATGTACAGTCCAGTCCAGATGTAGAGTACAAATGTACAGTCGCCAAAGCTTTCTATTTGCACTGTTACGTAATCATGACGCTGGACTTTTTGAAACAGATTGGACAAGCAGCCCGAGAAGCCATTATGCATTTTAATCAACTGGCTCTTAGCCCGGCAGAAACACGTGATGAAGTACGCATCCCTGTACTTAGAACAGGGCTTCGACGTTGTCTCTGTCTCCTGCACGCCCTGGCAGCTTATGTGGCCCACCAAAGGCTCACAGGTAATCAATTGCGATGATTGATTAGTTTTTTATCTGCCAGTCATTTATAATTTTATGTATACGAAAAATATTTATGTATTATCTTTTATCCGGTCGCCAGCTTGTCAATTTCTGTGTGTCGATTTTGACAAAGTGGTAGCAATAACTATACAAATGCTTTATACTTAATAGTATTCATATTTTTACTTTAGCCCATGGTTACACAAAACTAGCCAAATCACCGGATTTAGAATTTCAAAAATTTGGTACTTTTAATACCCACATATGTTAAAAAAAAATTGGAGGTATAAATAGTCAATGTGCAAAAGAATAAAAGTTAAGCAAGTTTCATCCATTCTTCTTTGTAAGATTTTTAAATCGTAGGCTTATAAAAAATTCGTTATTGGTGGGTACAATAAAATTTACTTTAACTTTTAAAATTAAAAGTTGAAAATGAAGTTGAAAACGTCAACTCATTGATAACAACTTGATGACCATTGATCTCGCCCTTTGAAAAAAGCAGCATGGATGAACTTAACAAACATTCTGTATATCTTAATCGGGACATCATAAATAACAGTGACAATTAAAAAACTTATTTGCAGTTGGTGGCCGAAGATCTGATCAAGTTCATGACGCACAACGGTAAAGAGCATCCTCTGGTGGTGCACGGGTTCTCTGTCGGCGGGTACATCATGGGCGAGGTCTTCGTGCACGTCATGAAGAACAAGGAGCTGTGAGTATGTTAGCCTCTTACGCGCGAAATACGACTTACAAAACAGCTACACTACCTTCAACGACTGCGAACAAGTTATGAGGTCGCAGAAAAAAAATAGATATGCTTTATACGTATCCTTACAGCGATTCCAGTTTACCATGTTTCATAATTACGTAGGGCTCTCATGAAACTGATGAAAATAAAAGACATTTTTACACATTTAATTAAGCACTTTTTTTAGGCACGCAGAAAGAGCAAAGCAAGTAAACATACACTACAACATTGAGAAATATTTCGATTTATATGATAGATGGAATGTCGATAAAGCTTGGTCGATATAAGACTAAATTCGATGATAAGGGGCAAAGAAATTAAGTTTTCTTGAATTATAAATGATTGAATGAAACTTAATTGTATATTTGTTTTTAAATTACTAATTGGTAATTCATATTAAAACATAATTGAATGTTTTTTTTTATTGCCGTACGTGGCAGACGAGCAAGCGGGCACACCTGATGTTAAGCGTTAACCGCTGCTCATGGACTTAAGCAATCCCAGGGGTGGACACAGCTGGCAGGTGAAGGCGAGCAAGCGCTCGCCTAATGACCCTGCCGTGAAACAGCGTGCGCGGCTGGCTTACCGCGCACGCAGTGAGGAGTCTCTCTACCTGGGGATTGTCCTAGTATCTGGGACAATCCTCCCTTGGCAAAGGTTCGACCGACAAAGGTCGAGCTAGCCCGTCGGCGTGTGGCGGTAGCATCGCGAAAGTGCACCCCGCCACGCGCCCCGATATGGGCTGGAAGGACACCGGGGGGTTTTTAATGGGTAGACCGGTCCTCTATCGGAAAGCCTCACACACGGCCACGCCTAGCCAGCGCGGTGACAAGGTGCATAAAAAGCATTTTCCCCCCGCAAAAAAAATAAAAGGGGGTGGACACAGCTAAGCCGCTGCCTACCGTGATAAGATTACTAAAATGTCTAGAAGATTAAAGTAAAAAAGTTTATTATTCAGTTGGCAAAACGTCAGTCTTTACATATGCTACTGGCTACATATGCACTGCTTGCTGAAATCATAATCCTCTTAAATTCGCTAGCGAATTATTATCCGGCATCCTCAGTAGGATTTGCTTTGAGTTAGCCTTCAATATAGCCATTTAGTTAAATGAGACACTATACTATTTTTTTTTTCTGGATCTCGTAAAGTAATTTTAATTACATTATTGATTAATTACTTTCCCTCCACTGTGAGCCTTAATTTATACCATAAATTAATTGTTTCAGTTATCAACCAACTTTAGATAGAGTGGTGGCCCAAGTATGGGATTCAGCGGCTGATATCAGCGAACTTAGTATTGGCGTCCCTGCCGCAGTCTTCCCTAAAAACAAAATCATGCAGAAAACATTAAGGGCTTATATGGAGTGAGTAAACAAGTATATTGTGACAAATTCTTATAAAATTATATTGTAACAGTTTCATTCACTATACTATATGTATTGATTGTAAATGAAGGTGCGAACAATTCGACGCAATTATAAACAATATGATAGAAATAAATTTAAGAAGCATGGCAATTCAACACTACATCGTAAAACGCTATTTAATTATTCAAAATCTAAAAACTCTCGCTCGAGTCTACGTAGCCGCGGCCCACCATTGCTGGGCAATCATAAATAATAAATCACGAATTTTTCCAATGGCAATCAGAAATACTAATGTTCGAAAAATGACTTCGTTAAGGCGGCATGTTACTTCACCCAAATAATAGGCATATTAATAGCTCCCGATTCGAAAACCAATGCAGAGATTACGGCACCACCGGCTGTTTACTGTTAAAATATATTTTTGTTTAGTTCTTTAATATTAATTATTCCATTTTTGTACAACCCCAAAAACAATCCGGTACATTTCAATTTATAGTAATATTTAATCTTAATTTTGCTCCATATGTATAGTTAACACATAAATATTTTATTTTTGACTTTTTGATATTCAAATAAACTAAAATTCAGTAGCAGTAGAAGAAAAGAGAATTATGTAATATTGGTAAGTAAGGGTGTTTTGGCGACATGTAGTGGTACCAATAGGTGATCATTGATTTTTTTATAATATGGTATTTTATATTTTAAGTTGTAGTTTTAAACCGGAATCGTAAAAGAAATTGTATTAAAAATTATTTTGCACAAGTGCAGTAAAAACAAGGTCTTGGAAGTTAATATGCAAATGTATTTCTTTGTTGTTTAATTAATTGATGATATATGGTAGTATGGTAGTCGCTGTAGTAAAATAATCCTTTCGACGATTTGTGTAAATGTATAAAAACCTTTTTTTATGTTCCCCTGAGGAAAATGCATTAAATTGCATACCCCGGCTGTGGCAAACCGGCGGTTATGTGGGGCTCTCCTCCCCAGAAGAGGGAGGCCTACCCACTAAAAACCTCAGGGAAGGCCTTCTCTTCCCAGGGGAGCCCCCGGGAACGCCAAGCGACATCCGGGAACCCCTAGCCTCCGCTCCCTGCTGATACAGGGGAATCCTCCCCGGGGGAGGCTACAATACCTCCCTCGTCCGCCAGGGTTGCCGCAATCAATGCCGGCGGACACAGATCTCGCCCGATCTCTGCGACCAACACTCAGCTCGGCTCGGCTCGGAGGCCCACGTGGGGCAGACTCCGCCAGCGTGTGCTGCTGGGCCGAGTCGAGGTCGGATGCGCAGTGGTGGCAATGTGTCGATCCCTCCCGTCCTATTCGACACAGATACTCACCGAAGCAGCCGTGCCCGGTGAGTATCTGAGTCAATCGGTAGGTGACCTCCTCCTTCCCGTGGAGCCAAGCTTCGAGGTGCGGGAGTACGGCACCGACGGCCCGCTGGCGCGCGCAGATCCGTAATTCGAGCTGCGCACGCCAGGCCGCCACAATCCGTCGGTGCCACTCCCGCTTAGGCACTTCGTGCGCGGGTTCCAGGGCGCTCCCCCTATCGCTCCCCCGGTCGACACGCCGCGACGCATACGTCGCCGCGTACATGTAAATGTATAAAACCCTAAACATTTCTATGTCTGTTTTTTTATCCGAAAAACAATTGACACATGATAAAGTCATGGGTGCGGTCCAAAATTTGATATCTGTGTTGCTTTTAATATTTGCATTTTGTCTCAGAGAGGAAAAAACAGATTTTAATCTCAGTATAATTCAATAGGTACCACTTAAAGACGTTTCACGAGGCGGCTACCGTCCACTACATCCGCTCGTCGCAGTTGTTCCACACCAACCTGTGCCGCGCGCCCGCGCTGTTCCTGCTCTCACGCAGCGACCCCGTAGGCGCAGAGCGCAGCAACCGCGACGTGTACGACACTTGGCTTCAGATGGGAATCGAGGTGAGCCAATTGGATATTACTTGTAGTGCAGAGGTCCAGTCGGTGCGGAGCCGTGAAAAAATAGTGGATGATTTTTCTACTCTCTCTAAACACTTGGAGGTCCGGGACACATGGCGGTCGAATCGCGAAAGCGCACCCCGCCATGTGCCCCGTATGGGTCTAGAGAACTCGGGGGGTTTTAGTGGGTATGCCGGTCATCTGTGACTGGAGAGCCCCACACGCGGCCGCGCCATACCAGCACGGTGTCATGGTGTAAAGGATCACATCCCCCCCCCCCTCCCCAAAAAAAATGGTACACTTAGAGGTATTAAAATAAGACTGTATTCTAATCTAAAGATCTAATATTCGGGTCTGTAATAACGCCAATTCTAGAGCTGCTAAAGATGAACGCTTAATGCAATAACAGTAAAACATCTGGAGGTTAAACTGTTGGAGATGACTCAACTCTCAAATCGGCAATCAGTACTAAAGTTTTTCAATTTTTCATATAGACTATGTTCGGCAGTTTTGTATAGCATATAAATACGGAGCTAAAACAAAGACCAAGTACTCTATGACGTTTCCATATTAAATCAAATGAAGCCAAAGAACTGCCAGTGACGACATTACACTATGCCACTTGTCACCTGACAGTGAACAGTATAATTGGACATAGTTACACGAAAAGAATCCAGTCCACAAAAATTGATTTTCTATATATGATAAGTATTTGAAGTTCAGAAGTGATTTGCTCATCATCCAATGTTGTACATTAATTTATGTATGTCAACTTGTGTCATAATTATGACATATCTATAAATAAGAATAAATAAATGACATAAAAGATATTTGTAAAGTAAATATGTGAAATACTTTGCTTTTGAGCACTGTGATACAATCGATTTAATTTGAATGTAATTATTCGATTACGACGTTTCGGAATTAGAAAAAAAATCAAATGAAAATTTAATTCTAATGGGCATACTTTCTAGTTCCGCAATGTCACTTGAATATTGCGTATTTGAGATTAGTGTCATTCAGATTTAATTTACTACGAAAAATAGGATTCGATCCATTATTAGATCCGATAATGCCCATATTTTATTAGGGTCATTCCTTAGACCATAAAGAGACCATTCCTGGTGTCAACTTAAGTACGAATTAATGACTACACTCAATACTTTTATAAAATAAGCCGGAAATTATACAAATATACACTGGGCATGATTAACTTAGGCCTAATCACCCTAACATAGTTAGGGTAGGCTCGTGCCTCTTGATAAAGATGTTTATAGGCTGTAATTATAGGGATAGGGCTCGCCTTTTTGACAGCCTTCAATAAAGCATAAGGATCGTTGATTTTATCGTTTAATCGCCGACCCAATCGTTTTAGTTAAACCTATGTTGAAATGATAAGCATAGGATTCCGGTAAGACCACAAATATTCAATATATTATATAATATAGTTATAATATAGTTAATTATAGTTATATAATTATAACATCCGGATGTAAGGCACACGTTGGAGAAAATCTCGTTAACGTTTGAATTTCTTAAACACCAACCATAATGAAGATAGTCATGAGACGTAAATTGATAAGTTCATATCGCTTAATAGTTCACGCGCGTACTCTGAATAGAGTAACTAGGTCACGGTCAATTTAAGCCTGCGAGAAGAACAGCTAGGGCCGAATGGTGTTCTAAGCGTTTGTAGTATGCAATGCGCACTGATGTCAGTTCATCTATTAATGAAATTTGAATACGCTACTCATATGTACACGAAAAGCTATAATAAAACATTTGAATTGACTAGTTTTTCAGAGGCTATATTTTCATGTTTTGTTTTTGCCAAATAGAAACGTTAGTCTAACTGAACAATATTAATAATTAAAAGTTCGATTTTACTAGATATAACGTTGACCAATGGAAAATTTTGTCGTCTTAGGTGAGAACCCGGTGATTTAGCAGTCATAGTGTCATTGTGATCTGTTAAAGACGCAGATTCGATTGCTGCCTAAGTTGGAATTATTTCATGTATTGGGTATTTTTCCTAGTTTATATTAACTCTAGCTTGGCGGCCTGTGAGTTTACTTTTGTTGTATCAAATGTTTACCGGGAAAATTGTCAAACAATCCGCACACCAAACTGTAATGAATACGTAACAGGTATATTTACTTTCAACATATAATCATAAAAATTTAAAGCAAATAAAATGCGAAATTTAGTGAAATATAGTTAAAAAAACTCCTTAAGAACATTCATACGAATTGGAAAATTTTATAGGTACCCGCGAAATATAGCTTATATAATATGTCTTTGTATGTAAAGTGCTGCACAATTCGCTATAGTGTTATTAAGTATAACTGTGAAGAAAAATTAAGAAACTTGTTACGTATGTATAAGACCTTTTTTTTGTTCCGCTGAGGAAAATGCATTGAATTGTATACCCCGGCTGTGGCGAGCCGGTGGTTATGTGGAGCTCCCCAGAAGGGGGAGGCCTACCCACTAAAAACTTCAGCGATGGCCATCCTCAAGCGTTGTAGGGGGCTCTCAGGGTCGAGTGTCGCATCTGAGGACTCCGGCCTTTGCTCCCCTGGGTGCGCTAGGGGAGTTCTTCACGGGGAGGAGTGATCTTGTCTCCTCTTCCCCTCCAACTTCCCACGACGTTACCCCCTGGCCATCCGGGGGTGAGGCCCCTCCCGGGTCGCCTCCGGACTCCCGGGACGCCTCCGGCGGGCGCGACTCAGGTCGTGCCCGCCAGCGACCCGTGGCGGCGCCTCAGGCCAGGCTATCTGGCCCGAGGCCGTCTTCTTTGAGCGAGATCGGCCATCTCCCAAACTCGCTCGGCGGCCTCCTTCTGGAGCATCACCGCTTCACAGGAAGCCACAGCCCTCCAACCTCCCTCATCCGCCAGCATTGCCGCAATCAACGCTGGCGGAGACAAATCTTGCCCGATCTCTTCGACCAAGACTCGGCGCGTTCGGAGCCCCAAGCGGGGCACTCCGCCAGCGAGTGCTGGGCCGAGTCGAGGTCGGTGTCGCGATACCGCCTATGATAGTACAATTTTATTCTATATTGATTCCTGCTCCCATGCTTCTCAACAGGGTGCACTATCACCCTGTTGAGAAGATATAATGTTATATGGCTATTTCACAGGGATAAATAAATGATCATACTGCTCTTTGATTAATGTACTAATTCTAATGTTTATACTATTTGTTAAGTCCTAAGCTTAACATAATTTTCATTGGCAACATTATTTTTGATATTGTAAGGTTGGTGCGCCTATCGCGCCGTATTACTTTTATCAGTACAGGAACTAATTTCTGTCTTGATCTTCTATAAAGATAATTTTACGTTCAGAGCTATTGTCTGTTCGTGGTGTGAGCTATAGTCACAAATATTATTAAATATAAATAAGATTACAAATATATTAGAGCATAAAGTTTAGTGCTAATACTAAAAAGGAAAGTGTTTGAAGCAAAATAAATATTTTATGTGGTGTCCAAGCAAATGTGTTTTTTATTAAACTCCGCATCGGCACCCACACTATTACCTTTGTAAGCATCCATATTATAAAACAGTATGGATTCCTCTCAGGCTCAGGGTTTCTCATGCTAATGATTAAGCATAACGACACATTATCATTAAACTTAGTGTATAAACTCATCAGGCAGTCTTTCAGCCTTTACAAGAGATAGAGGAAAGATACCTTATTCCTTTCATGCTGGTAGATTCAGCATAACAATAGGCAATCTTTCAGCCTATTTAGCATAACGATAGGCAGTCTTTCAGCCTATACAAGAGAGAGGAAAATACCTTATTCCTCTCATGCTGGTTGATTCAGCATAACGATAGGCAATCTTTCAGCCTATTTAGAATAACGATAGGCAGTCTTTCAGCCTATTCAGCATAACGATAGGCAGTCTTTCAGCCTTTTTAGAATAACGATAGGCAGTCTTTCAGCCTATTCAGCATAACGATAGGTAGTCTTTCAGCCTATTCAACATTACGATACACCTCTTCTACATTGAAGCAGGTCATTGGGAAACATGTGCAATAATACCAAGTTACAAAACCACTGTCATGTCACCAAATTATTACGTACGTTTCGATATAAATTCTGTCGCCCGACCACGTCTCGTGCCTCACTCAAATCGCGATATTCTTGTTTAGTGATTCTATTCATTAAGACAAATAAATCAAAGTTAGAAATATTACATCAGAGCGTCACCAATAACAATTACGAATATCGATAATATTAATATGGCTAATAGTTATTATCAATTAGATCAGCATTACAATACTTAGTAATACTTAGCTTTAAATACTCTGCCTCTCCATCTGCGTGCCATGACTCTGATCACCTACATCACCACACAGACTTCACACACTTGTTGCGCCGCCGCGCCGTCTTAGGACGCTTCCGATATTAAATAAAATTATAAATTAGTAAATTCACTTACCAATATTATTAAGTTTATAGATGTACAGGAAGTCCAGTATGCAGGTAATTAATTTAAGAGTCAGTGTTGCTAGCTGACAATTTAGGTAATAATATGTACATTTTTACATTCGCGATGAACGTCGCGACAGTCGGATGCGCAATGGTGGCATCGTGTCGTGTCCTCCCTCCCTATTCGACTTAGATACTCACCGAAACAACCATGTCCGGTGAGTATCTGAGTCAAGCGGTAGGTAATGTATAAGACCCTAATAAAGATCCAATAGATGAAAAGATAATATAAGTGGTCAATAAAAACAGTAATTGTTTGTTGAACAGTGCACCTGGAAGTGTTGGGACCGGTCGCCGCACGTGCAGCACTTCACGTACCACAAGCAGGAGTACCTGGCGGCCCTGCACGACCACCTGGGCAGGCAGAGCGTGCTGGCGCGGCCGGAGCTCATGCGGCAGCGGGCCGCCGCGTAATACCTCCACCATACATAAATACAGGTAGAATAGATTGCTAACTCCGTACAATGTAAAACTTATGGTTACTTGTGGCGCCTGATTCGCCTTATTATTAAATACTAGCTTTCTGCCCGCGGCTTCGCCTGCGTGAATTTCGGGATTGGGTCTATAGAGGGTTAAGGGTCATAGCTTTTGCCCACGGCTACATATGCGCGGAAGTCGGTTCATGGCGCGAAGATTTTATCGCGCTTCCCGTGGGACTATCCGTTTATCCGAGATAAAAAATAACGCAAAACCTTGCTCAAGAATCACTTTATCTATTGATGAAAACCGCATGAAAATCTGTGCAGTAGTTTTTGAGCGAAGCCTTTATTGCGCATCCCGTGGGATCTGTCGATTTTTCCGGGATAAAAAGTAGCCCATGTTACTCGGGGATAATGTAGCTTTCCAATCACTCGGGGATAATGTAGCTTTCCAAAGGTAAAAGAATTTTTGAAATCGGTCCAGTAGTTTCGGAGCCTATTCATTACAAACAAACAAACAAATCTTTCCTCTTTATAATATTTATTAAATAAATAAATATTATTTACAAACATTTATAAGTTGAGTATCATTGCACGGTAATAGACGCTTTAATAAAAAAAAATGTGTTGCAGCCATTAACGCCCAATTCCAAATTATATTTATTCCAGTTTCTCAACAATTTCAGTTATATCCAGATGGTTTTACTATATTAACGCATTTATTTTGCAAACTAGTTTGATATAGCGCCATCTGCCGCGTGATTTATGAAGTAATGAGTGCAATGATTAAAAGGTCATCTCTACTCGCAGGATAACCATCTACCATCTGATGTCTTAATCACATTCTTTTGTAACATCCGTACTCGAGTGGTTAGTACTCCGGTTTCAAGTAGTCGCCATCTCTGAGGTCTCGGGTTCGAATCCCGGTAGGGGTAGATGTTTGTGTGATGAGTCCGAACATTTGTAATTATTTATATATGTATGTCTATCCGTTACCTTAGATCCCTTAACACTAACCTTACAGAGCTTTCTTTGAGCTAGACTAATTGGTGCAAGTGTGAGAAATATTTGTAATTACGAAATGTAAGTACATATATTTATCATAGAAAGTTAATCCTCGAATTAATGGTTAATCCATACCCCTACGGACGAATGATCGCTTTCAATAACCAACGGCTACTACTTTTTAAGCCATTTAAATTCACACAAGAAGTTGGCAATCTATCCTTTCTATGTTTATCTATGATGAACGACCGCTTTCAATAAATTCAAAAGTCTGTTTTTCTCGGAGACATAATTTACATATAATCAGAACACATATGCGCGTACTTGCTCCATAATTCACGTATTTTCTGTTTCAATTGTTCGCACCAAGCGATATTGTTTTGACTATAATAGATACGTCACGCCGCGTATGATTATGGTTCAACCGTTTGCATACAAGTTTTCTTGCACTTTCGTACACTGACAGCAAATTTTAGACCGTACCCTTAAGTTTGCTTTATTATGTCTCGGAGATTAAAAAAAACAAACTTTGTCTGGAAACTACATATAGATTATTGAAAACAGCCGTAATAGGTCAGGACTAGGCTAGGCGGCTGGGGCTAATCAATACCGGATGAAAAATGTGAACAGCGAAGCTAGTGGAAATTCATTAATATTACGTTGTTCGTACTACGCAATGTCGAAGTGCTCGACCCTTACCGCCGAAAAGTAATATTCATCGACCAATTCGGGTTGATTACTGCTCTACTCACCCTTAGTACGGCCGTTATTTTATTTCACTGTTATTTTAACTTATTTATACTATGAGATTTGTCAGCATCCAATTCGAAGTGCATTTTGAAGAGCGAACATACGTGAACATTTTCAATAACTCTAAAAGAAAATTCATCTCTTAGAAACATGTTTCGGTTATTTTCGGTTTTCTGTCGATAAAAATAAGTCTAGTTTCACCCTTTTTCATATGTGCCCTTCGTCAAGAATCACACTGTATTGAGATTGATCGAACTAAATTATTTCTTAATCGATCTATTGCCAAATTAATGAAATAGTGGATAATAAGCTCCATTTTCAGGTAATTGTGTAATTGACTGCGAATTCTCCCGGGTAATCAAGACTTTTATACCTTAGATAAATCGGACTTATTTCTATTCTCTGAAAGAAAATATAAAAAATCCTTTTGTTGACATTTTTCATCCGGTATTATTATACTATTATTAGAACTGTTATAATTTAAAATTTTAAGTATTTACGTTATCTGTCGACAAATATCGAAAAGCTATGGGTTGACAAATCTAAACGAAATGACAATCGAGTGAGATAAAAATCTGTCTATTGGAACAAAATCATCTTTAGGTAATAATGAATTTGATAGGCTTAAGACTAAAACTGTTAATTTTTGATATTTACAAAAAAAAATTAGAGGCATCCCGAACTAATAATTGGGACTTGTTTATTACAAAATTGTGATAGTCGAAATTTACGTCACGACCACTTTCTATTTTTATTATATTTTTTAGTATTATGGTATTATATATTATATAATTAGGCTAAGGTCTGTTCTGTACATTAGTTTGTAAGTCTTAGTTACATTTATGAATGCATCTCTTTAATAAAATTCTTTGCAGAGTGAATCGAAGTTTTATTTTGTACCATTCATATCTATGGTTTCAATCCTTTCCGAAAATATATCTATTTGTAATGTTGAATTTGAAATAGAGTGATTTGTAATTGTTCACTCATGTTAAGAGCCTATTAGAACCAAGTTCGTAACTATTTCCTATCATTAAATTCTTAGCTCTTTATTTACTTTCTCACTAATTGCACCTATATCCTACTTGACATTCCTTTTCGTTTTCTCTGAATCAAGACTGTCGTGAAAATTGGTGGTAATTAGAGCAGCAGTAAGAAGAATCTGCAACGATACGTGCCGTGTCGAGAATCGCTGTTTCATGCGAGAATCAACATCACACCCTACAGTTACCTTGTTATCATTATTATTAAAATAAACCAATCTTAGTAAACTTATCAAAATCATCACCAAAAAAATTATGTTACTGTTCTATTGAATGAATTTGTGATGGTTAACTGGTGTCATGTTATATTAAAATACTATTTTGTGATGACAATACAATTAAGTTTAGAAAGTGACCTGATCGAAAAAATTGTCTATAAATAATTTATTTTAATAAAATTATCGTTCATCATGTAAAATATAAATATTCGTACTTTTTAAATACAGATTTTGTACACTAAAATGTGAAAGAATGTATATTTATTGTTAATTTACATTCGAATGCAAATTCCTGTAAGTGCCTGTTTACTTTGTGACCCATTATGGACACAATGCCGTCTTGTTAAAGCGAGTTTACCAGTACAGGCGAAGCAGTTCTTTTTATTTTTGACTTGACAATAAAAGAGTTGTAAAAAAATAAAGTAAGTAGTTGATAGAAATTAATAAAATTATCAAACAAACTATGAAAGCGAGTACCAAGTAAATACCATGGACTGCGATATTATTTTATAGAAATAACTAGAAAGATTTTAGTTTTACAAAACAAGGAAAGTTAAGAATTTTAAATATTTTAATTTGAAACTGTCAATATGCCCAGTAACGTCAAACTCTAATTATTATTAGAAGTATTTTATTAGAAGAAGTATTTCTTATTATTAGAAGTCTTTAGCAATTGTACAGGTATAATAACAACCAATATTAGATACAAATAATGAAAAGCGTATGACAATTATTAACTAGGAAAATTTAGAGAACGAAATAAATTATAAAATTCTTTAAAAAACGGTTCTTGTAAATGGCAATGTGGTTGTAGAAAATTTTTAATGACTCATCAACCTTGCTCGTGTACTGTGGGTGCATTATTTTCCAAGAGAAACATTGTAGAGGTTGTACGCCCTTTACAGTCTTGTTTGTCTGTAATGTCGCAGTAGTTGGTATAATTTGAAGTAAGTGCCGTCGATTATGCATTCTATAACATTTTTCAACAAAATCAAACACGATTTTTTTATATCCGCACATTTCGTATCAAGTAGTGTATCCTATTTTGATTTAGTTTATATTTGCAAGGAGTCTTTTTAATTGAATATGACACTTTTACATGCTTTATAATATATATAACATACATGCGAATATCCTCCTTACCAAGTATGGAAAAAGGTCGTTATTGCAATGTAACAAGAGTGTAAACTGTCTCGCTGGAGCAGTCATATTGATTGTGGTGACTCAGAGGGTGCAAGGTTCGGTGAACCCGCATTCGGTTATATTATTGTTTTAGCGTTGATTGTGGATGCTCGGCTCAATAAGCCGGTCCAACGTTACATTACTTTGGTAATCGAGTCAACCATTTATTATCATCAGTGTATTTTAAAAGTCGGTCGCTGTGGTCGCGTTATTTTGCTAGTGAATTCGATCGATTTCATCGATACATTTTACATGTACGATAAAAAGTTATTCGACTGTAGTTTAATAGTTACTTACATGTAAAGTGACATTATAAATATAGCGACCCATTAAAACATGTGACTGCATAATTTATTTTATGGTAAATTTCATATGTAAGTACTCGTATGTTAACTTACTTAGTATGTACCGAATGTATTGTATTTGTGCTGAAAATTACATACTTATTTTTTATTGATTAGGTCTGTTACAATGAAATTGAAAAGAAATAATAAGTGTGGGAAAAAATCTAACTTGGTCAAGAAAGTCTTAGTATTCTCACTACTACACTACCACAAGGCATGATCTAGGCAAAGTAGTATTTTTTTAGTGTTGAAAAACTCCAGTTAGGTAAGGACTTGATAGTCCTATTAGAAATGGTATGACCAAATTATTTTAATTTAAATCAAGATTTAATTTATGTAAACAAACTCACATTCAGAGTACAAGCTCAAAAATTTGTTGACTAAAATGTGAGAAAACTTACGAGCAGTTTTCTATGTATTTCCAATATTATCTATTTTGTTATATATAATATGCAATCGCATATTACAAACATATGCCGAATATTGTTGATTAACATAATAAAGTTAAACACATAGCGGTTTTTAAAGCATTATATATTTCAACATTTACAGAAACTGCAATCGTTGCCATTCAGGTCTACACATCATTAATCAATCAATATGTCTATCTTCAAACAAGTAATAGTGAACGTGTTTGGCGTAAGTATCATTTTAACCTTGAATTTGTTGGGCCTGTAGCCTAACATTCAGTTTCGTTTGACTCATGGAATAAACCCAAAAATTTATTTTTAGTCACATCCTCATTGTAAAATTAAGAAATATTAATAAAATAATAAGTCATTAAAAATCCTAACAAATCGCCGAAGAATGTAGTGAATTTAGGTAATTACAGTGAAAAATGTGAAACTATTCAAAATTACACGCTATCCGATGATTTAAAATACAAACGACTTTTGACAATAAGTATAATGCAACGGTCGACCGGAATTGATTCGCAAGACAAATATTTTATAATCTTGTCAAATTCTGGTTGCGGTTCCCGAGTGCATTCCCGAGAGCATGAGAGATTCTATATATGTAATTGCACCCACGACATGACAAATCAGTTTTTGTACAAGGCGATCTTTTTTATTTGAAAAATAAAACAGTAAGAGCGCTTCAAATTATTAGTTTAATTTAGTACGCGTTCAACAAGACAACGTCGTTCCTCGCTTCGACCACGTTCCACGTTTACCTGACTGAACACAACACTGACTTTCAGACACTAATGATCTCGTGATACTTTAAATTTTCAAATGTGATAAGTATATGTGTATGCACTGCGGTTCAGTTATGGATATACACTATCTATAGTAAAACGTTTTTGATGTCATCCCTTTCTAATAAATGTGATTTTTGTATGCGGATTATATTATCACTGTCTAACCAACAACAAAATTTTTTTAACAATATTATGAGTTTCAAAAAATGTTTCAATGTGTATATTGTCTAATAAATAGCTATTTTCGAACATTATAATAAAAAGTGTGCATATGCTTTAATGTTAGTGTTTCAAAATAGGAGACAAATTCCAAAGTTTGGTACTATACCTACCCCAAATATTTGAAAAAAACAGCCAGCGCGATGTTATTTAAATGTTCACTTATTACCATTTAATTAAAATCTATAGTAATAACTAATGCCACACGTCAACTCTTAAGACGACAAGCGCTGCCACATATCGCACACGGGCAGCATAAATTATAAGGGTCGTCATTGATCTTCTGGATATCTCAGAAATCGAGAGTTCATTGCTTTGCACACTACACTTTCGAGAGATCATATAGCAATATGTCGACAGATATCATTTTAAATATAGGATGAACAAATGTCTACATAATGGGACCACTGGAAATCGAAACAGGGGACAATCGCATTATTACAGGATACAATCCTTAATTACCGTACATCGTATGCACCACTGCCGGCACGCCGTTCTATTCCACGAATGAAGTTGTAGTTGACGCTTAACGAGATGATAAATGGTTCGGTTTCCCCATTAGTCAAAGTAGTCCCCAGTAGTTGTGGTAAACCTTTGAAAAAATTGCCTCTGACCTTAGCAGTGTGGGCCAAGTTTTTATCACTTTAAAAAATGATACAAAATCTTTAGAGGATGTTGTCCAAATGTAGTCCCTGGAAAATCATACTCACAATATATAGTATATACAATTTTTTTTCTAAAAATATATGGCTTCTTATATGTATGTTTTATTTTAATAAATTATTTTGTAAAATAAATATTAATGTCCAAAAAGATATAACTATAACCAGATTTTTGGGTGTGAGCAGACATCCAGCAAATTAATTTCACGTGGTATTTAAAAATGACACAGCCGAAGTTTTACTTGGTTTCTTATTGAAGAAAGTATTTAATATAATAAGTATTTATAGTATCATATATAATACTAAACATTAATAGTCTCCTGTTTATTCTTCCAAAACTGGCCCAAGTTTTGGAGAAATAAACTGAAAGGTATTTTCGAGCACAGCGGGATATTTATCGATTTCTAAAATTAATTTTTCAACTGTCGCGACCTTAATGTTTCCTGTTAACTGTTAAGAGTATTCACTTCTGTGTTTCAAGAATATCGTGAGTGTATATTTCACTACTATCATATTTTTACCATATTTTCAGGTACGCATTACACAAGTTACACCTACCCCCCTCTGCCGATGTCTTCATTCTCAGGCGTTGACCAATAACTTTCTTTACATTAGTAATGACAATCACAAATTTGAATTGGACCCTAAAACAATGAAGTGAGTATTTTTTTATGAAGCTAAAGTTATCTGTTGTAAGACCCAACCGTACAAAATTGTTTCTTACATAAAGTGCTATCTCACTGTTACTGTTAACATTTGTCTTACTTGAAAGTAAGTATAATGAATATGGAAACTACCTTCACCTGGACTTCTTTCAAAGAAACTCGTAATGCCGAATGCACAAGACATATTTCTATAGTTATAATAATGCGATGTGTTATCAAAAGGCTGGACAGGGAAGTGAAAAAGCCACTATGTATCATAATGGACTGGTTGTTGGCGCGACAGAAACACGTGATGAAGTATGCCTCGCTGTACCTGGAGCAGGGTTTCGACGTGGTCTCCGTCTCCTGCACGCCGTGGCAGCTCATGTGGCCCACCAAAGGCTCTCAGGTGATAATACGAGCGTTCTTATACAATTATAAAATTTAGACTAAAACCAGCGGTATCATTTAATAAATTTATTTTACAGCATCTTTAACTTATTTAGAAATATCCAATTATAGGTCCTTACAGATAGATATGGTTTAAATCATATACAACATTCAAAATTGAATCAACTACTGGATTACATATAGAAAAGGTAAACCTAAGAAAAATATTTTCTAAGTTCCGGGCAATCAAACGTTACAGAAACAATTTTGTATAAATCGGCAAATTCGCGACACTTCGCCAAGGAAAAAAATATTTATTTTTTGCATAGATCATCATATTCTGGATCATTACATAGACATACAATTTGAAACTTATCTATCTACGCCCTTTTTGTCTTACATACTTCTTACGAATATACGTCTTCGTTGAAGTTTTAATCTTCGTCTCAATGATTACAAGGTAGCGGATTTCACGCGTGTCAGTAGCCTGCGCGATGACTACGAATTAATCTATTAATTGGTAGTCTTCTTTTTTTATCACTTTGTCATTTTTTCAACAGTAATGTTGCACACCAATCCGCTGGTTTAAGATTCTTGCATTTTATGCGATTTAACAGAGTAATTATAATTACGTCTAATTACAGGTGATTGGACGCGCACTGATGGATTTTTTGACGGAAAATTGTTACTCGCCAATGGTGATGCATGGCTTCTCTGTCGGTGCTTATGTGTGGGGTGAGGGGCTGCTCTACGCCATGATGGATAAGCCGAAGTAAAGACACAAATAAATGAAGCTGTCTAGGATTGTTTAAATCGATAAGTGTACTCAAGTAGATCACTGCCTTCACCAAAACCTTAACATAGTAAAATAAAGTATGGATATGTATGTCATCTATACATGAAATATAAGACCACAAGACATTATATTATAGCATATAATTCTATTAGATATACACCATTACATACTTTTCTAACTTGTTGACTATATGAAACAAAGACCATTGTTATTCCTATTAAAATAGGAGGCATCTTGGATGTATCTATAGACAGCAGATTCCGTGAATGAATGCAAGTATACTTGCTAAGTCTTGTTTAGATTAAAATCATGCCTCGTATTTTAGTATGAAATAAGATGAGTCGCCTATATATGACAGACGAATAATTTTTCAGATACCAACCAGTTATCAACAGGATCAAGGCTCAGGTGTGGGACTCAGCTGCGGATATCCCTGAGATCCCAGTTGGCTTCCCGTCTGCAGTGTTCCCCAAGAACATGTTTCTACAGAACGCTCTCAGGGCATACACCAAGTAAGTTTATTTTTCAGATGAATAGCAAAAAAAAGTCCGAGGAGTTACTCACGACTTCAGAATTACACCGAACAGGACCCCAACCGGCTCACGGTACCCCCTGCAACAGCCAACAATCTAGGCTCTAGCGCTCCCCATCAACCCTCACTGGGTTCAGCATGATGGGAGTCTCGAAATCCAATAATGAATTATTCAGAACAGAAAAGGCTCCTAATGCCCAGCAGTAAGGAAAGTTTTGCTGACGGCGACTTTGGACTACACATACTATATCGCATATATTAAGGGGAGTGTTCAGAGGAATTGTTCGGATTGATTAGGGATCTGTGGCAGGGGCCAATTGACCCTACAAAACGTCCACCTTCTTCACATTGGCAGTCAGCAATATGGATTTCAAGAAACTTTCTGCCTTCATGCCTGCATGTCTGACATGCAGAAATTAATGAAATGAAGAACCAGTCACTGACATCTAAGAACTGCGAACTTCAAGTGGCAGTGGGCATGGCACATTGTTCACAAACATCCATTGGGGCGGAATGGTCTTATAGTAACGTTGTGCAGTGAACCGACGATTTGGTGATAATCGTAGGAAGATGCTAGACGCTAGTAGCGCAGAACCGATCGTTATAGAGATCTTTAGGCACCCCTAGGATCTCCAGACCAATGTCTATCAGTGTCGATTGACAGAAATAATGATGCTAAATGATGATCCTACTTGCCTATAACTAAACTAGGAGAATCAATTTGTCTTGATAACCAGGGCACTATATTAAAACTGCTTATCACTTCGATAATGACCGTATTCTATATATTTATAGATACCATTTGAAGAGGTTTCACGCGTCAGCCACGGTACATTATGAAGCTTCTTCCAAAATCTTCCATAAGACCCCATGCCGGGCGCCGGCGCTTTTTCTACTGTCCAGAAGTGATCCTGTAGGAGCGGAAAGCAGTAACCGCAGTGTTCACGACAATTGGATTGATATGGGGATTGAGGTCAGGAAACCACACCTCTAATTTTATTTAAATATTACTTTATAGTAAGCTCTTGAGTCGTCAAATTTTTTTCCCGTGCCATGGTAGGGCAATGTCAATATTAAGTCCTTGAGGGCTTTACTCGTCTGACTAGACAGCAAGATGCATATCAGACGACCGCTCATAAATATATACAAAAATAAACTTACACACAAGCTAATAAACTTAGAACATAGTGTAATAACCATAATAGCTTGAAGTATATTGATATGGCTATGTACATTTTTAAAATATGTATATATTTTCCGTTTTGAAAAGTAGATTGGGCAAACATTTCTTGGAAGAGGAAGTTTCTTAGCTTGTATATTTTTTTTGTTCTTATAATTAATTATAAATCTATTTTAATAAGTATATCTATAATAACATATCTATTAATGTTTATTTAATAATATATGTTAGATTTATTGAGTGATTGGTAATTATGGTATTCTGCCATTTGCTTTATAATTTTATAAACAAAGGTTGTCTGGAAGAGATAGCTTTTACCGATAAAACTGGTTTTGTCTACAATATTTTCCTGAATATTTATGTTATTTATTTGGGCCATAAAGAATTTATCAATCTAAATTTAGTGCAATCGAATGTATATCTTGCCTAAAAACGAACGAAGGCCCACTACACTTGGTCAGCGTACATGAATCGCTTGGCAAACCTACCATATAAATGGGATGTGTAATGTAGAGGAGTACAATATCCATTCTATGTATAAACGCAAATTATTTTTATATACAGTGCACGTGGGTATGCTGGGAGCGGTCGCCGCACGTGCTACACTATTTCCATCATCCCAAGGAGTACCTTGCGGCCTTGTACAAGCACCTGGACCAGCACAACTTGGTCATGCACCCTGACAAGATGAGGGCACGATTAAATAAAGCTTTAGATTTATCTGTGTGATTCTCCTCGCGCAGGTGCTTTAAAGCATTCACAGTCTAATCAGATAGCGAGCGTAATTAATGGTTCGCATACGTAATTTGTCTCATGAGTGGCACTGATTGAAAACAAATTTTAAATGTAGTTTTAATACGAGGTGGTTTTCTTTAATGAAATATGGGTAATATCTAGTTTCATAAATATAATATGAATAAATAAAAATTATTATCTGGCTTATTTTACAACATTTTCAGTGAGAACTCTCACTGAATATAATACGTTATTTACATATCCAGTGGTTTTACAATCAGCAATACGTCAAGATTTACATTTGTACTACGAAAACTACAACTTTTAGAAGTGACATAAGAATAACAAGGTAAGGAAGAGGGAATTATATGTAACTATTAAAATTTAATTAACAAGATGTTTTATTTAACATAAAACAAAAATATACATACAGGAATTTCATTGCATAAAATTAAATATACTAAAATAGTGTGTATATATATATACACTACTAAATATATATATATATATATATATATTATTGTATATAAGCTATTTGAGTATATCTTTAATATTATTAGGTTTGAATTTTCTCCTCTTATTTTTGCCGGGGTTTTTGTTAACCTTCTGTTTTGGTTGCTTGATCCTCTCTTTGGCGGCCTTTCTAAGACGCATCGCTCTCTGGCTTTTCTTCTTTTCAATTTTGACTGTTTGTCTATGAATATCGGCTTGAACTCGTAGTTTATGGTTACTTCTGAGCTTGTGTTGGGTGCCTTCTTTGGCTGTTAAACCCGAGTAATCAGTCATATCATCATCCAGTGGCCTCCTAACGAATTTACCTATTTCGTTTGGTTTACTATTTTTTTCATTCCTGACGGTTTTCCTTTTCTTCATATAACTCTCGTCTGGAGGCGCTTGGCTTTTTCGTTTCCTACTCTTGTAGCCCTCGTTACCAGCGTTATTGTTTTTCTTTGAAAGAGGATTGTTAGCGATAGATTTTTCTAACCTTTTCTTTCTAGCGTTGAGCGCTGTCCTGTCTTCAATTGAAAACGAGACAATGGGTCGCTGAAAATGATGATGAATATTAAAAGATTTTTATGGTTGCGGAGTCAGCTGCCATATTTGACAAAAAAAGTAACTAATACACTGCTCCTAATTTAAACTGATAAGCTCACATTGTTCTTGTCGAATATATCCGGATTATTGTTTAATTTTCTGAGGCAGACAAGTGCATCCTCGTGTCTCGTGAACATTACGAACCCGTAGCCTTTGGATCTGTAATCAACAAAGAATTAATCGGAAGACGTTCAAGTATTGCTACTTGACTATGTCACCAGTTTGGGCCAAATTGAGAATTAAAAAATAAGGAGATAATAATAATAGTTAAACCGAATCGAAATAGGAAAAGGTTTGTCGTCCGGAATTTGTTGAGATTTTCTTGTCGTCTCAACAGTTAATTTCATTCCAAATTCAAAACTGATTCTGCACATTGACTTTGGACGTCGTATAGACGTTTGGACAGACAGGCCCACTTTTTTGAACTTGTTCCCATATCTATTAAGCATAATTTTATATACAGTTGCTTTCTTAGCAACTTAGTAAAAAACGTTTCTACGTTTTATAAAGGAATCAATTTGAAAACTTAAGAAATTTTTCTTGCCGACTTTGAATATTGATTGTAATTTACGGATAGGTTGTGCATGGATTGCATTTTATTTCGTTGTAAAGAAAATATTTAAATCATTAGGTATTTTAGCTGAAACACTTCCACTGCTGTCTTCCCCAAGAATATGGACACTGCATCGATCCTGTGCTCCTAGTAATCAGCGACGTCTACATAGAAATGCAAGCATAATAAAAGTTGAATAGGATTTTTAACCTAGCTATACAAGTGCTGTTCTTATCTTCTCTTCATACAAAATGCAAAATAGGGTAGACGACTACAACTGATTATGGCCGTTTTTATACTATAATTATCTGATTTCTGCAATTTATAGCTAATGAAAGTATGTCAATATAGAAATTTCAGTTTGATTATTAATTTATATTGTTTTTAGATTTCTAAAAAATGAGCAATTATTATTTACGTAATTCTAATGAAACGAATACATTTCTAGCATTCTTACATTAAATGTAACATTTTTTTATATAGAAAGTATACCTATAAACGTACAAATAACAAAGTTATTTTAAAATTTGTTTATACGCTCATACAAATTAGGCGAGTTTACATAGTTATGACGTCACAATTGCAGTGTTTTTAGTATGGAGCGTTTTTGAGCGACCCGCGACAGCGCCGCAAACATCGATGTTTCTTCAAAAGTAATAGGTGCAGGTGTACTGTTGGTTCTACAATATTTCTCACGAAAAAGAGCACTCTTATTATATATAGGATTAAAAAAATTGTCGTCTACCCAATTTAACAACGCGCACACATTTTAATGTATTCCCTGAACATTAATAAACGGAATGTACCTAATAAGTATAACTCACTGAAGCAGTATGAGTGTTCGTAGGTCCTCAAAGACGCGGAACGATCAACCTTCATGAATTATTTATGGTGTAACTCACGGGTAGAGTCCGTTGGCGGTTAGTGGCGCGCGCAAGTCTCTCATCACGCGGCACCACGTTATTTCGGCGGAGGGCGATACGCCGGCGCAAATTTTCTTGAGCCGTGTATCATCCACGTTGGCAGGCAGATTCGACACTACCAAGCGATATCGGGACACAAACCTGACACGCCACGAAAAAAAAACTATTATACCTGTGTCACCAATCAAAAAGGTCATTTGTACCAAACCAAATATGAGATGGTGAGATCAGTATGAAAACTTAAAAAATAAAGTTACCTATTGAGGTTCTTGAGCATCTGCGTCTTGCTTCGCTCGAGCGCCAACCTCTTGGCCATATCCGAAGCGGACACCCCCGCGGCTGCCTTGGTGCCCGCCACGATCACTGCCGGACATCAATACAGCTTGAATCAAAGCAGTGCTTCTGAAGAAAAAATACTCTGAATATTGAAAATAGCAAAGGTGATGGTCAAAATTTGTATGGAAGGTGGGCCTGAGTGATGTGCAGCGACGAAACTTTACCAGAGAAGAGTATACATTATTGCAGATCATCTGGATAAAGATTAAATTTTAAATATCTCCCGTTTTTTTATAATTAAAAATTTTATTTATTTAATACTAGCAAGTTGATGGAATCTTTTTTGTTATTTTTATTTTTTTTATTAATTTGCGCAAGACATGTGTCGCGGAGGAGTGTCATCATTGGTCACAGACTATGTACATTCAGGGTGGTCAGTAACACAACATGTCTAGAACTTCATGAATGTATAATTACTAACTTACATTTCTTTTGTTAACTATACAACCATTTTTCAATAAGAGTTAAATAAATTATCATTTTATATACTTAATTAAAACATTTTAACCACGTGTTGGAATGTTTTACTTGAATATCTAGGTACTTTCAAACGTCATTTACAGAAAAACGGGGGATTTAAAAAAAAATATAATAAATTGTAAATTGATGAACATAAAATTATCTATCGATTGATATATCTTACGTCTCTGCACATGATTAAGGCCCACTTTTTGTAAATGTCCTTTTACTCAGAGGAAATATTTTTAGATTAGTTTTTAACAAAACCGACAACATTGAAATATTTATTGATTAATACCGAATCCGACAAATATACGAGGGCTGCTACTTATGTATCCAGAATAGAAAAATTAAACAAACATATATGGCTAAATATGGGTTTATTGTTTTTCAAAGTATTCTCCGCGATGATCGATACACTTTTGCATAAGTTGAAACCAATTTTTATAGCATTTTTTCCACTCTGATTGCGGTATCTCTGAATCGTGCTGTTTGAACGCGTCGACAGCATCTTCACGGGTCGAAAATCGTTGACCACGTAATTTATTCTATACATTTGGGAATAAATAGAAATCTTTAGGTGCCAAGTCTGAGCTATACGGTGGATAACCCATCAATTCTATTTTTTGACCCTCCTAAAATGTATTTGTTTCTCGTGATGTGTGACAGCTGGCATTGTCGTGGTGTAGAATGATTCTGCGTCGCTTGTTGTTTTTACGTATTTCTTCAAATACTTCCGGCAAACAAATGGTCGTGTACCACTCCGAATTGACCGTTTTAGGATTCTCCAGTGGTATTGTAGCCACATGACCATTAATACAAAAAAAGCAGGCCACCATTTGCAGTGCTATTTGTACGAATCACTTTCGTAGGGTTCGGCTCATTTGAAACACCCAGACTGTAGATTGTTGCTTAGTTTCGGGATCGTACGCATAGATCCAAGATTCATCACCTGTGTAGATGTTATAAACAGATTTTGAGTCACCTCCGTTAAATTTTTTTAACATATTCTTGCACCATTCGACGCGAGCTTCTTTTTGATGCTGAGTTAAGTTGTGCGGTATCCAACACGAACAAATTTTTTTTACGAACAAATGTTCATGTATTATTTTATTAATGCTTGTCATACATATGCCCAGAGTAGCCTCTATCTCGCGATACGTAACGTGACGGTCTTGCATAATTAGTTTTCGTACAGCTTCAATGTTTTGTGGCACAACGACTGATTTCGGGCGACCTTCCTTACCTTCGTTCGTGAGCTTACTCCGTCCACGATTGAACTCACCAAACCAGTGATACACAGTGGTTTTTGATGGAGCTTCAACACCAAAAGTTGAAGTTAATTGATCTACGCAGTGTTGTTGCGTTAAACCACGTCGAAAATCGTAAATAAATCATAGCACGAATATTTTTACGTGTGAGTTCCATCATTTCAGCGATATGACATTTTAAACCCATCAGAAACAAAACAGTAGCGTACATAAGTAAAAAAAAATAGCAGCCAGTATTTCAAAACAAGAACGAATTTTACCATGGAGGTCATATATTGCGTTTAAAACTGTTGAAATCCCAGATTCCGGATACTTAAGTAGCAGCCCTCATACAATATACGACATATAATACAAAAAAAGGCAGAGCTTCAACTGAGAATAGCACAGACTTCAGTAACTATTTAAAGTGGCCTATCTGACAGTTGAGACTTTTTATTTGTATTTGTGTCGGTTATTTAATAAAAGATAAAATTTATAAAGGCCTATATATGAAAACGTTTTAGGCATTCATCGTAATAATAGGGCACTACACCAAAAGTCACAGTCAAGAATTTATAAAAAAATCAATCTTTGTATTGCGGTAGATGTTGTCCATTTACAAACAACTATTAGATTTTACGTAATTTGCATGGATGAACATGTGTGTTGACAACCTTGTCGTTTTGTACTAATGTTACAAGGATCAACTTACCTCCCTCTTTGACTAGGTAGAGATTCCTGTTATCTTTTGGTTGTTTCTTAGTGCCTTGCTGAAGGTTCTCCCTCTTGAGAGCAGGCTTGACTTGCATTACTTGTCCCTCTAACTTGAGTTGGTCAGGGGGAAGCGCTAGAAATCTATCTGTATCCTCTTTGTTCTGAAAAAAAAATGTAATCTGTACAATGGTGTCTATATTGATAAATGGTTAATTAATGGTTAAAATTTAAATAGATAAGTAATAAATTTCTATCTTCTTTATTCATCTTCAGAATAGTCTTCTTCAGAATATCGAGTATTTCATAACACAATCAAAATTGGCTATCATATAACACAATAAATTCAAGTTGATTAAAAAACCAACATAATAAGTTTTCTGTTCCCAGAACCCAAATTCGATTACATTCCGAGCCCACAGAATTATTATCACGTTTTTCACAACGGAAAATAATTAATGTTGCGACTTTTTGTATTTGATTTTTATTTTTTTGTTGAGAGTATTTTGTATGGAAGCAGATTATTCAGGTTTTCAAATCGGAGTTACATTATCTTGACGTCTGCCGCCCGCAAAGAGTATTCCAATGTTATTTGCGGATTGCATTTGCAACTTTTATCAAGCACATTACATAGTTAGATTTTGTATTCTTGAATTTGAAATTTAACTTTTGTATACAGCTGATTTCAATGTAACATTGTGCAACAAATCCACCAAAATTGGTCATTCATAGACAAAAAATCATCATCTGTTGTATATTTATTTATGTAGCAAACATTTTAGAGTACTCGCAACTGACGAGCATGCATGAAGACGCTCATGAAAGTGGAGGAAGCAAGAGAAGTGTGCCAGGATCGTAGCAAGTGGAGAGAGGTGGTCTCTGCCTACCCCATTGGGAACAAGGCGTGACATATATGTATGTATGTAGCAAACATTTAGATTTTCTAATATTTGTATCTGAGTGTATAGTTTTATAGTAAATAGTATCTCACTGTAAACTTGACGAACGCGGAGCCTTTGGAGTGCTCGGTGAGGCGGTCTACGCACACAAGCGCGTACGCGACGGGCGCATGTCTCTCCATAAACTGGCGCAAGACATCGTCGTCCACGCTGAATGCGACGTTGGTCAGGAAAACCGTGCATCCGTCCTCAGCATCATTCAGCCGCGTCCTTCCAATGCAACAATAGGCTAATTTACTGGTATCTAAATTTGTATTACATAATAATAATTAAGTAAGTGCGTAAGGAAGTGACGACCCCATCGCCCGCTGATGAGGCATAAAACTTGAAGAAAGTAGGAGACCGAAGTCTCTTTCATAGCCCCATTCTCATTACCACTAAAATCGGACTAAAATGTACAATTTAAAATTTAACCTGCAACAACAATACATAGTTCCTGTGCGTCTAATTGGGTATAGATTTTAGCTATAATTATAATTATACAGGTAAAAATCTGTGTTAAAACTAATTACGGACTGTATCGCGAAAGATCACAAAGACACGTTGGCCTGTTTCCACTAAGAATGAATCGGATTGCTTCGAGTTTCTAATGATTAATCATGATATGTAGTAAACAAAAAACAACTCTTTTTTATTAAAAAAATATAAGATTACTAATATTTTTGGAAATTAAAATCGGCAAAATTACTTATTTAATCACGTGACATTAAACACCAATCAGAGAAGCGTGACGTCACGCCTCGCGAAACACCGGTTGTAGTGTAGCTGTACATCTTCTATCTAATCTGTGCTGTTGGACACTGAACAGGTTATTTTGATACAATTTGTTTTCAGAGACTATTGTTAAATTAATACAGTTTGTTTTAAGTTTAATCTTAAAAGACACAGACATTTGCCATGGAATCAGGATTTACCAAAGCAAACAGCAGTAATTTGTCAAAAATTGACGCCGTTATGCTTGGGAAATTTTTCGCAACAAACATAGATTTTGTATATATATTTTGTGCATCGTTTACATTGGGGCACTATACAGTATTTATAATAAGAGGGATTCATTATTTATTATAATGATCTCGTCGACTGACATAAATAAACTCGATTGTTTCGCGAGGAGTGACGTCATTCAAGACGCCATGACAGTCTTGGCAAAATACTTATGATAAAGGCCTATTTTTCTAAAAATAATATATATTAGGGGTAAAATAGATACTAAACTATCGTTTTAAACGAATTTCCAAATTTTGTCAACTAGCCCATTATTATGTTGCTTATTAAAGCGACATAATAATATTTATATTGTTAAATATCAGTATAAATGAAATGTAGATGTTAGTTTTCTTGATTATACTCTTCCAAACAATATTTACTATTTGACATAAAGGTATTGGATATGTTGATATTACTTTAATCAAGCCAAAAATGACCAATTATTTAAATAGAATTTTTACAATTACTTTTGTGTATCAAAGATTCTACATGCATTTGGTTCACAACTCTACAGTGGGAGACCTTATACTCAAAAAACCAGCAAGGGCTATTATTTTTCCTCCCAATCTTTTTACAGAGTCGTCAATTAAAAGCTGTGTCAGATTTAACGAGATAACTGTATAAAATTCTACAAGATTAAACAAGTTCACATTATATTTATAAAAGTATAGTTTCATTGAGTATTTACTATATACTCAAAACATTTGGCACTGTATACTAGTAACTACTGATGCAACGGATCTGTATTTCTGTTTCCGCAAGTGCGGAAATTCCGCGAGTTGAAACATTTAACATTTAAACGGAAGTTTACAACCGATGGCTGAGAGTTATGCATGCGCGTGCGAATTTCTGGACAGATTGTTAGGTGCAAAAGCGGCCAAATTACTTTTTATAAAATATAACTTCCCACTACTAAATTTTGAATATTAATAAAATGTTCAGCTGCAAAGTTGCAATATTGTTTTCTATAGTAGATTTCTAATATGTATATCTATTTCTAATCTAGATTTGGTGTACATATTTGATACTTAATAAAGATTTTTTTTCATATTAATTACACTTCCGCTGCATCACTACTAGTAATGAATTTTTTATTATTTTTAAGCTATACACCATGGCAAAGCTGGCTAATATAGCCATTTAAAATTAAAACTAAGCATTGTTATCATTGAAGTGATCCTTAACAATCTAATAAACTTTTTTTATTAGAATATTTTTAACAATTGATTTAAATTGATGAAAAGGCAAATGGATAGACATAACATTTTGTGGAACTTCGTTGTAACAAGCTACGCATTTCCTAATAAAAGAGCGTCTAGTTTTTTGCATTTTTTATGTAGAAACGACATTTTTATTTCTCGTGTCTAATGTATGAATTTGAAAATCTATCAACATTATTGTAGTTCATATGAATATAAATTATTTTTTTTATAAATGTACTGATCTACTAATGTAAATTCATTAATTTGTTTAAATAAATCTCTCAGAGATTCTCTTTTGATTTTATTTTTAAATAGCCGGATTTTTTCTTTTTTGTAATATAATAATTGTTTCCATATTCACACACTCACAATGACAACCTTTTATAAATCCTACTAGACGAACAGTCTTCTCCACATTTCTATCTACGCAGACTGATTTATACCACTTAAAAGAACTGTAAGACACGTTCTTATCGATGGTGGCGTTACTGCCGAAATGACGGGATTGCTACCTCTTTATATATATTAAACTTAATAATAATATAACAAGCATCACGCGTTTTAATAAGCATACGCAGTGTACAAATCTAACAATATGTTAAAGTTTGCGCGAATTGTTACGAAAATACTGTTATGACAACTTATTACCTCGAAAGTTCGCGAGTTGGTTATTATCGCGCGAAAGAGCTTATAGACAAATTATATACTGTATACAAACCGTTTCTTTTCCGCTTGTATACTAGTTTGACTTTGGTTGTCTTCATCATCATCATCTACCCCATCTTCATCATCTTCCTCGGCATCTGATTCTTCACCACTTTCGTCACTGGTGCTGCTGTCATCCGATTTAATAATTTTTTCATCGTGATCATTATCGTCTTCAGATTCACCTTTAAAAACAAACTATTCAGCAACCATTTATAAATTATGTATTGTTTGTGATTTTTTTAATCCTCAGAACAATTTGTAATTTTTATACTACACAAATGCAATACAATTCCAATTTATTTAAATATATGCCAATTCATCGTCACATTTACTTACATTCCTAAAGACAATACGATTAAAGAATAATTGTTGATCTTAACTAATTGAGTGACCATTATATTGAACAATTAATAACTGTAAAACTAGACACACATACTTTTGACTTCTTGCTTCAAATCATTATTAGATATATTTAGAGGTTGACTGTCTCCATCATCAGAGTCTAAATCTTCCTGTTTGATGATATCTTGCATCTCAAGCTGCTGATTTACTATATGCTGCATGTATTTATCTTTTGCAACTGCCCAATCCACTGATATTGGTCGTCCTGTGTACAGAAGTACAAGAATCATAAATAATTCAAAGAAAATTATATTTATTAGGATTTGGTTTATATTTATTAGAAGTATATTACATCCATTCACAACCAAGCCTGCAAACATCTACATGAAAAGTACACGATCAAAACTTGCAGTGTTTTACCGACCAAACTTTTCTTCGATCCAAGCAGTTTTGTCTGCCATATATTTTATTGTAGCCTTTGACTAAACTTTAAAGTTCCAGAATGTTACTTTGATTTGATTATTTTTCTGGTTTATGTGAAAAACAATATGGTCCCACATTTGAATATATTGTAGATTTAAAACTCCAAATTTGTGACATGAATTTTGCTAAATAATTTATAAAACTTTAATATAAGATTTAACATCCATAACCATAGTTATTCTGGACATTTAACCAATATCATATTTATACGAGTCTCATAGTAGCCAATACTTACTTTTTTCAATAAAATTACAACTTGAATCATAGTCATTTAAATAAAGTAATTTATTTATATTTACAAATTACTGTTTATATTAATTAAAGAAAAATGAATGCAGTAAATCAAGGCAAATAAAAGTAGTTGATATTACTTACCCAAAAACGGCTTCATATTAGTATTTAAAAGGGCTTTTTTTGCCATTGGTACATTCTTAAAATGTATAAATGCACATCCCACAAGTTTGCCATCCGGTTTTTTTAACAATTTCACTTCCATTATATCTCCATATGGTTCAAAATGCTGCTTTAAAGAGTCCTCTGTAGCTTTAAATGACACATTGCGAACAACTAACCGAGCATTTCGGTTTATTCTTATCTTACTTGGCTTGTTTGCACCGATTTCTGTGGAATCTTCTTCTAAAATTAAAACTATATTACTGACAAAAAATAAAATACTACTTTATAACTATTAAAATAAGATTATTATTTAAGAACACTTCCAAGACAGTAGTGACAATTGGAAGTCTCTTCTTGCCTAATGTATGCATGTAATGAATGGTATGGTCGACCAAGAAATTGGTTTAGCAATTTTCATTTAGTATTTATATAGTTATATGGGTATATCATTCTACTTATCATTGCAGATAAACAAGTCCCAGGTATGTTTTTGAGAAGACATTGAGAAGACCTATGGTATATACATATACAAACATACTACACTTTACTTCATACGTTCAGAAAATTTAAAATTAATCTTAATATGTCTGCTCTAAGGATGGTACGCATAAATGCTACCAGGTTTCGAAGTACATATACGTAAGTACTACACTCTTTTATTGAAGGTTTGAATATTATATTCTTTCAGAAATGCTGTTGGCGATAATTCATTCCACAGTGATTGTTCGAGGCAAAAAAAATTCTTACCAAAATGCACTGACATTGTATACTGCTAATATGTGTCCAACACCCGACCAACCTCTACGGAAACTGTACTGTTAGTCACAATGTAGCTTATAATACTCAATGAAATCAAGAAACTAGCTATAGATAATGGGCTTAATTATCTTCAAGAACAGGGTTATATATAGTTATCAGCTTATAGCTAGATGCATTAGAACTATAGGGAGACTTCTACGCAACCTCCTTAAATTATATAGAATTTGCATATTTGTCTTTGGTAACAGAATAATTTTAGTCTTAAACAAAATTGGTTTATTATCTCTTTGATTTTGCACACCTTGTTTCTAAAAACATAGAAACTATAATAAATGTAATTACCAAAATTGATCAAAAGACAAATTAATCAGAGTTGTGAAACTAAAAAATAAATACTCTTAATAACAGAGTTGTGTGTTCTAATTACCTTAGATCTGTAAATCTATAAATTATGTCCAAACTACAAATATAATGAGCAGTACATATAAATAACCAATATAAAGTATGTAAGTTAATTAATTACAAAATTAAGATTTTTTTTTTCTGTTTCGTAAATCTTTAGACTAATTTTCCTGTGATGAAAAGTAAAATGGACTATATACTCTTGAGTTCATACTAGATATCATTGAAGCAGAAGTGACAATAATTAGTAGGAGAAGGCATTTTAAATATTGGCAGAAACAACAACCAAACTATTTTGATAAAAATGAAACCCAGTTCTATATAAAAACAAAACAAACAATAGACATTTAGTCGAACATATTTCATTGCCATTACATATAAAATATCTAATGGTAATATATGGAAACTGTTAACTTTAAATAGATATTAAATTATTCAAATCATATTAGTCTTTAAGCTTTCCCTGATTAAGTGAAGGAGTCAGAAAAGCTAGGAAATATAGAAAAATATTAATACAGAATATATATAGTATAAGAAATTTAATTTTTTATTAAATTGCTTATACTATATATATGTTTGCATTCTCTCCCCTATGCCCTAATAACTGCTCAGATCTGATTTCAGTTCTCCTCCTCTTGAGTTCGTTCCACATATATTCAATGGGATTTAAGACCAAGCTCAGCCCAGCTAGCCCGATATGGCGTAACAAACTTTATCTGAACTATTCAGTTTTGGCACAGGAAATGTGACGAGTGTTCACCAATATATGCCATATAAGTCCTATACAATAGGACTAAAAAGAAACAAGTCTATTAAAAAGCTATTAGATTTATCGAATATAAATTAAGAATTAAAGATAGAAATAGGAGTTACAAAGTTAAACTACAAGCGAAACCAATGGTTGTCATCTTATCGTTAGTGATAAACCAATTTCTTGGGTGGCTATATGAGAGTGATCTATGTTGTTAGTTCACCTGGTTTTCTTTATATTAAATGAGTTCTTTATATTGCTCTTAACTTTAATCTGACCCATACTTAAATGAGTACTATGATGTAGTATGCTATCCTGGAAGGTTTTATTGTAATAAACAGAAATAACAAATAAATGAGTATCTTGCACATAGAACATTAAGAAAAATATGTATTACCAAATATGTCTATATAAATATAACAATATGTTAATGTACCTTTTATCTCAATGACATTATTTTTTGCACTGTTATCATAATTTGGTTTGTGTATTTCACTGTGCTCCTTATATTTGTGTTTAGCGACAGCCCATGCAACATAGATTGGACGGCCTGAAATAGAAGTACATGTTATATTTCAAAATGATACACAATACAGAGTTACCTGTCTTATCTGGTCTCATATTTACAATTGTTTACAAAGACAATGAAGATGTCTACCTTCTTTTCAATAATTATAGTAAATAGCTGTAGTATCGTACTCGCTTATTACGGTCTATTTGATAATTAAATTATTTCACTATCATTTCTTTATATTAAAAATGAAAATAACTACCTACTCAATCTCAACTAGAGATGTGTCAATGTTTACAGATTCCAAGTGATTCACTGATTCAAATCTCTAACAGTGCTTCAAATTAATCATTCGCTCAATTGCATCTCGGTTTCAATCGGCATGCAGCGCTCGCACCATTGAGATAAGTAAATAGTTCAGAGTCGGAGCGCTTCAGATCACATCCCTCAATTGCATCTGGTGAGGACTGAATTAAACAGTTGATCTATAGATACTGCATTCACTTCAGATACTTTCATTAAATACTGCATCAGTACATTTTGTTTATATATTTAAAACTTTCTGATAACCAAATCATTGTTTATGCACAAGCGGCCACCATGTGAGATGCAATTTAATTAAATGGTTAGAATGAGATAAATTTATATTAAAGAAAATGGATTTTCCTTAATATGGTACTATAAATTTTAAATGATTTTTACTTTAGTTGTATACTTACCCAAAAAAGGTTTCTTATTTGTGGCTAATAAAGCTTTGTTAGCCATTGGTACATGTGTGTAATGAACAAAACCGCATCCTACAAGTTTGCCATCTGGTTTTTTGAGTAATTTTACTTCTTCAACAGTACCGAACTCAGAGAAGTGTTGCATTAAACTTTCTTCGGTCGCTTTAAATGAAATATTTCTTACAACCAATCTAGCGTTTCTATTGACACCGTCTCTGTATTTATCACTCATACTTGGCGATGTATCTTCACATTGAGTCATTTTAAATAAGATTAACTGTAGGTTTACAAGGAAATATCAATCATGAATGCTTTAATTCAATCACTAACTTTAATAACAAATTATATTAAATTTTTTTTAAGTTGAAATAACCTCAAATAAAATTGAACAGTTAATTTCTTTCACGAAGGAAAGGCAATGGAGTTAGCCATACAGTCTGGCTAGTGGCTAAACTGGGCCCGATTCTGGCGTGCCAACTTATCTCTAAACCTAACTAAAATTAGACCACAGACTACTAAGAAGATACTAATTAGACATAGAACTGTCAAATTCAATTTGGTATTCTGCAGTGACAGTCTATTTCTAAATTTGAAATTGACGTCGCTAAGTTACTCAATTTAGATTTAGCGCTGATTTGGTATTCTGAAACGCATTTAAATGTCAAATTTTCTCTAAAATTGGAAATGTCACGCTAAATTTAGGAAGGATCTACGGAGGTCATCGCTAATTTAAGTGGGTACTTTGGTGAGCGTATCTGATAAAACTTTTCGATATTTTGAATTTTTTTGCAAAAATGGATGACGAAATTGTTGTACTAGCTCTTTTGGAATCTTTAGAAAGGTAAATATAAGGTACATTCGTACTTACAATCTATAGAAATAAATAAAATCGAAGTTTTTGTAATGTTAAAATAATAGGTTATAATAACTTTAATGCTACGAATAAGTTATATGTATATCGGATAGCAATAACAAAGGCCCAAAAAATTAAAAATGCTTGTCTCCGAAAACCGATTTCCTAAGTAGATAGCTAAATAAATAAGGTCTAATCTTGAATAAAAATCGACCAAAATATTCAAGATAAATTTCGCTAATCGAATTCGACGGCCTCCGTCGCCGAGGTGGTATGAACGCCGCGTGCTAACTTGGAGGTCTCAGGTTCGATTCCCGGTGAGGGCAGATGTTTGTGTGATGAACACGAATATTTGTGACTTAGTGGTGGTTGTTGTCTATAAAAATATTTATCTATGTAAAATATATGTATGTCTAACCGATACCCTAGATCCCATGACACAAACCTTACAGAGCTTACTTTGGGCCAGACTAATTGGTGTGAGTGTCTGACATATTTATTTATTTATAATAAATATAACCTAGTACAAAAAATTACAGAATAAATGATGACAAAATAATCAAAATCAAAAATATATTAATAATCTCAAATCAATAAAAATTATAGTGAAGCGAAAATTAAAGAATTAAAAACTAATTATAACTAATAACAGTTTAACCTGGTTTAACTTTAGGAATTAAATTAAAAATAGAGAGCCAAGGTTAGGTAAACAAAAAAACATTGATGTTGATGCCACAGATCTAATCTGTGCCACAGATTAGAGTGGTTTTTGTTAGACCTGAGTCGATCGCGATTGATCAAATCACTGTGATTCGATCGCGTAGCATTTATGAATGATCGAGTCACGACCCACGAAAAGATTCGATCACCGAGATCGACTGGGTCACGGTAACTCGGTCCTGAGTCACGATCATTTATGTACCTGTGTATTGAAAACAAATTGTTGCAATTCATTTTCGTTTTTATCCTTGTAAATGTTTACTTACCACATTATGAAAAGTTAATAGTGGTAATTAATAGCAAATCAATCATTAAATTCGCAAAAGACCAATCGTGATGGATTTGTATCCATTTACGAAAGCCTTTGAGCGATACAAAAAAACAATAACAATTCAGTGAGTTTTTCGCAGAATTCAACTATGTATGACAGACGCGTATTTTATTTCATTTACAAAATTTACGTCTAGCAATGAACACTATGAGATATAAAATGTGTGTTAAAAGTTATCTATTTATATATAACATAATCATGTAATAATCGTATCTAAAATATTTGAGTACCAAATTTTCTCGTAGCCCAACCAAACGAGCGTGACCCAAAACGTACAATAGCCACCCGATCAGAGACCCGAGACCTGTTGAACACCCAACCCACTACCTCAATCAATCGATCATTTGATCGAATCATTGTGATCGAATCACCAAGCGAATGGGTCGCGATCGACCCGGGTCGCAACAAATGATCGATCGACACAGGCCTAGTTTTTGTTGATGCTCTTCATTCGTCGTTGTAAAGACAGGCAAAGGTTACTACTATTCTATCCACGGAACATAAAAAACAGAATTCTATCTGTCATCCCATTTGGACCTCTTTCACCGCTTAACATTAGGCGGGAAGAGGTCATCTGCCGATCTTCGCATAAAAAAAAGATCTCGATAATACGGACAGACAGTCATAAGGAAATAGGAGCGTACCTGTGTTAAATATGTAATTGGGCTAGACCCGTTTATTTAACAAGATAAATAAATAAATAAGGGTACAGGCTCGGCCTCATCAACCTAAAACTGTCAAATTTCCACAACAAAATTTCCACCCTATGTCCAAAGTCTCCGAGTTCAATGTCAATTGTAATATTTTGACAGATTTGTATAGGTTGATGAGTCCGAGACTGTACAAGCTACCTTTGGTGAGTTAAGCGGTGAAAGAGACTCAAACGGGATGATAGAATATTTGTTTTACGAGTACATTCTAAGTCTAATCTATACAATTCATTTTTACATTGGACAATTCAACATTCAAACCTTAGTCTCGAAAGAAATCTCTCTTGAGCCTTTAAGATTTGTGAAGCGTTTTAGATCGGCACATAAACGAGAAAAACTAATTCTGTCCAATCTAAATTTACAATAAAATCTTTTTCAGTAATGTTGAAAATTCTTTTGCGATTTTCATCCCTAATTTGTCGTCTTAATCTGGCCTCTTCGTTTGAAGCAGGCCACAATAATCGCAGGGTTTCATTTAATCACAAATAAAATTAATATTTCTTTTAAATACAAGCACAAATTACATAAATTATAAAGTTATCGGTTGGCAGCACAGACTAATTAGAGATACTCAGCAACTTTGCGTCAATCTAACTGTAGGGTCGTCGGTCACGCTATTTGCGTTTCCTTAGCGTTTCTTTAGCAAAAGATGGCACTTGTCTAACAACTAGTACACCAAAACGTTGGGTTCTTTGCAGTCGTTAAGGAAAACTTTTCAGTACCTAGCGTTTCCGCACTGTGACAAGAAGGATTTTGTGTACCGAATCAGCAGATGGTCACGTGACTTATCACTTGCTAATGTCATCCCCATACATTTTTTATTTTCCGCAGCTAATGAACGCTAACGCTAAGTGGCATTTGTCTAGGGGCCCTGGTCCGAAAATAGCTTGACACCATATTTTTACATTTTCTAAGAAATTTAACTCTCGTTTAAATAACAGTTGCAGCTATTTTACTTAAAACACATAGGTATACTACAACGAATTCACACCGAACAAATAAAATTCAAAAATATCAATCATATTACTTTCACAATAAAATGTATAATACATATAAATATTTGAAAGTAGAAAAATTATACCATAAATTATGTTTTGGCACGCCAGTTTTGTATATAAACTCTATCAATGTGGTATGATCGGCTAGTACCTATCTTGGCTTCCGACCTGAAAAGTGCCTCTACACCCCCACACCACTTAGTCGAAGTCGAAGTCGAAGTTCCACAGGTTATTATTCGTAACTTACGCAAATGATATATCTATCCCTGTAGGTCTCCAGTTAGTTCTCTTCACTGACGACACCACCGTTTACTACAAAGGGCGTGTCAACAGCCACATAGTGTGAGAATTGCAGCATGCAATTGACGACTTATCCGATTAGTTCCATCTGTAAAGGTTAACCCAGAGAACATTTAATCAACATAATCTGCGATTATGTTCAAACCTAAACGCCGTTGCGAGCCAGTCCCATGCAGTACCCCCACCCTCAATTTTTATGGGAAACCGATGCTACGGCAGCGTACTGCAATATATTTGGGCGTCACCCTAGAAACGCAGCTCAAGTTTAAGGCATATGTCTCTAGAGTGTCGAGAAATGCCAAGACTTATATTGCTCGTTTTCACAGAAAGTTAGGTAGTATTACTATGTCTCTTAAAAACAAGAGTATTGTCTATAAAGTTTGTATACGATCAGCCTCATCATACGGTGCCCGGTATTTGCATATACCGGTATTTGCAGATTCTTGACCCCATCCAGGCCGTTCAGACCAAACTCTTGCAACGGATGGCAGATGTTCTCTACTATGTCCGAAATTGTAATATCCACACGGACTTCGATCTCCCAACTATACACCAAAACTTCTGGGACTGCTCCGAACGGTTCTGATGCGCATCCGAACCAACTAATTAGGGAATCATCTAATTACAGCTCCAAATCTCCTTCGGCGAACATTTTCAATCCATCCATACGACCCTGCCTGAATCAATTAACGCAGGCCCTTCAAGACTTACTTGCAGTGGCGTCTGAGCCGTAGCACTCCTTGTCATCCACTTCTCGGCAGCCTTCTGCTTAGTTACGAGTAGACCCGAATCAATATAGGCTGGTGCCATTTGGGTGTATTGCGCTTCTTCTAACGCTATATCTTTTATAGGGTAGTGCTGACTGCCCCTTTCGTAAAATGCCGATTTCTTTATCACGTCAAGCCATAAATAAGGTCATTAGGATTAAAGACTCAGGCTGAGTTTGGTCGGTCGAGCCGCTTTGATTTGTTAGGAGTCTGACATAATTACCGTGGCACTAAGTTGCGGTGGTATCCTGGGCATGTTTCGTACTCTTTGTAAAGATTCTCAGCCTCTCTCTTCGGAAACGAAATAAATACATACATTAAAATAGTATAAATGTTTCATGTATTGAATAATAGGGGTGATGCATCTAAAAATGACTCGGTAATTTTGCCGTAGTCCCTCACTAGTGCTGTCAATCTGACATATGTCAAATCGGTAATCTTAGAGCGGCCTGACTATAATACTTAAAAAAAATAAAGGACAGTATTCTCTTTAATCTGTGTGGTTAATGTTGTTTTGATTTATTAAAGACACAGACTAAGTAAGAGAAATATGTCCCTATGGACGAAAATTGACAACAACTAAACTAGGTAAGAGAAAAGAAATCCAGGCTGTATGGGCTCTGCTCTTTGCCTGCTCGATACGAGCGAAGATTAAAAAGAAAAAAACAAAAAACCAGTATATTATCGCAGCGTATTTTTTTTATACAATACTTAAAGTACTTATTATCTGCGTTGAAAACTTATAATTTTATAAAAGTAATGATATTTTGTTTTATTTATTACTGTTACAGATAAAATGATTTCAAATTGCATATTTCGCAACATGAGTAAAACCTTATGTTCCTCAACATTATTTCGAAATTATGCATATAAAATTATTAAACGACCAGACCCTAAGTTATTGAAAATGCCATCTCCTTGTTCAGCTCCTTCTATACTGGAAATCATTAAAGAAAAAATACGTTTAAATGGACCAATTACAGTAGCTGAATATATGCATATAGTTACAACTAATCCTACAGAAGGTTATTACATGAAAAAGGAGGTTATAGGCGAAGCTGGAGATTTTATAACTTCCCCTGAAATAAGTCAACTCTTTGGAGAGATTGTAGCTATATGGTTCTATGCTGAGACACAGAAAATGGGACCTGGAAAACCTCTTAATATCGTTGAACTAGGGCCTGGTAAAGGAACCTTGATGGTGGATCTTTTGAGAGTAAGGTTTTTTACAATGTAGAAATATCCTAGTGGAGAATAAATTACAGCACCATTGATGTAATTTTAATATTTGATATTTTAATTCTATTGTTGTTTTAAGGTTTTAATTAATTTGGGATATGAAGCAAAGGATCTGAGCTTACATCTTGTTGAAATATCCTCAACAATGCAAAATATGCAAGCCAATCGACTTTGTATATCTCATCGTGAAATGGATATTGAAAGTCCACATAATTATGAGGTGCCCCATACATACAATTTTTCCTTAAGGATAATGTGAAATCAAAATGTATACATTTTTTTTTCTTTAAGGGAGAAACAATAAGTGGTATGAAAGTATATTGGTACAATGATCTCAAAAAAGTCCCCAATAACTTTTCATGGTACATAGCACATGAGTTTTTTGATGTGTTACCTATACACAAATTTGAAGTAAGTGAGTATTTATCATGCACCTCATTTTTATGTAACCATAACCTCTTCTGTCTTATATATTTTACAGAAATATTGATGAGAGGGGCCAGATGTTTGTGTGATGAATGCGAGCATTTGTACCTAAGTCATGGTTGTTGATATATATTTCAATAAAAATTATTTATATGTATGTCTAATATCCATTACCCTAGATCCTATAGCACAAGCCTTACAGAGCTTAGTTTTGGGCTAGGCTAATTGGTGCAAGTGTAACAAATATTAATATTTACTGATAAATGCAGCAAAGAAAGTTGCCTTCCAGCCTTAGGCTGGAAGGCTTAATTTTCAACTTTCCTTGCTTTGGATAAGAATAAAAGATGAGACATCATTTTTTTACATTATTTAATCATATTATAGTTCATAATAATTTTTTCAGCTTTTTGTTAGTGGATTGTAGTCCATTCATCCTATCCATTAAATAACCAAACCTTTATAGTGTTTACTGTAGTGTTTTGCAATTAATTAGCTGACTATTGATGCTGGAATCACTGGTCCAGTTTTAATTATTATAAGTTATTGATTATGCTTAAAATATTTGTATTTTATTACAGAAAGGAAAAGATGGTTGGAGAGAACTCTTGATTGATATTGATGAGGCAGGTAAACTATTTTACAGAATATCTGGTAAGGAGACTCAGGCTGTGAAAATGTTATTAAGACCTCCTCTTGATACTAGTGGTAGAACTGAGATAGAAATTAGTCCTAGGAGTCTTGGCATAGCTCGTCAGTTAGCTGAGAGAGTGGATCAGTATGGTGGAATTGCATTGATAACTGATTATGGTCATGAAGGTACAAAAGGAGATACTTTTAGGGTAAGATTAGATATTATTAGTAGATTTTTATTTATTGCATTAGAAAATCATGGACACTATCACTAACATAATAGATTAGGGAGAAAGTTCACACTTAATTCATAGTCAAAACATTTAATAAAGTTATTTATTTTTTTATAATATATATGTATGTGTCATTTTGTTTGATTTTTACCATCTTGTGTTTGACCCTATTGCTGTTAAAATGTTGTGACTCATTTACTCGTTTTTAGGGTTCCGTAGCCAAATGGCAAAAAACGGAGCCATTATAGATACTATAATGGTTACTGTTGAAACTTGGTAAGTTGGTAGATGTATTCTCTCAACCGCATTAAGATTTTGTTGCAAAAATAAAATAATAATAATAAATATTGGGGGCTCTTGATACTTAGAACAGAAACTCAAAATATTTTTTTCATGTAACACATACGTGTGGGGTCTTAAAAAATGATATCGAGGTTTCTAAAATATTTTTTTTCTAAACCTAATAGTCTGCCCGACAAACGCTTCCAAAGTGGAAAACAGTTGCCCCCCCCCCCCCATCTAACTTCAAAAATAAGAAAATGAAAAATCTAAAAAAAAACATATGATGTCCATTACTATAAAAACTACAAATGAAAATTGTTTTGAACGAGATCTAGTAAGTAGTTTTTTTAATACCTCGTAAATCGTAAACCGCTTCCTTTAATTTCATAAATCAATGATACGGAACCCTTTGTGTGTGAGTCCAATACGCACCTGGGCGGTTTTTATGTACTATCATATCGTAACACATCTGGAGTAAACTTTATACCACAAACTTTGAACACAAGAACTTTTTTTGTTGGCTTCTATAATACAATCTCGTCCTGGAAGTCAAAATATTATATGCCTTCAAAATAATTACATTTTGAAGTGTCCAATTTTATTGATACTTTATTGGTTAATAGGCTTTCCACAAACATGAAGTGGTTGATCCTCTAAAAAATCCTGGTGAAAATGATTTAACTGCTGATGTTGACTTTTCTCAACTCAAGATTGCAGCATTAAAAAGCCCAGGAAATGAACACCATGCTATTGTTGTTGGTCCAGTCACACAGAAAGATTTTCTGGAAAGATCACAAGCTGAAGTTAGATTAAAGGTATTCCATAATTATTAATTTTCGTTCTATTTTATGATTAGTAAACATAAATATTAAATCTAGGGTGCATAAAGGTATACAAACGTATTTATTGTTGCAGGTGTTCCAAAATAATACTTCTTTTCACTTTTTACTAGATATATTCAGTCAGTCTTACAAAATTTAAAAAGAGTGTGATTAACCTATTATTTAAGACACCACTGTTTTATATATTTATGATATATTAGTGTAAAATTAAATTTTTATATTTCCGTCTATTGCTTATTACTTTTGTTGGTAAATATGCATACTGCTCTAATTATGTGCTGTGCATCCTGTACACACATACCTAGGAATATTATCTGGTTTGCTATGCTATATGAGTAATAAGAATCAATAATGGATTGTATTCTGTTTTATGTGTCAACTAATTAAAATAAAATATAAATGTCAATGTTCAGATGTGAACAACATGGATACTAGACTGGTAATAGGGAATTAATCTCTTTTTTGAAAAGAATCTTAATTTGATCTTTACGTGTCAGTAAACCATATACTAAAAATATAAAAATTTTATACACTCGTTAAGTACTATAAAAATTGCATTAAAATTTAATATTTTCAAATTTCGCGCGTAATTAGACGAAGGCGCCGCACAAGTTGTTAATCTGTAGCGATGACGTCAATACGGCATGTAAATAATAAACAAAGCTCGTATGTTTGATGCTATGTATTATTATATTCATAATTTAAAAATGAGTTATTATCTTTTATATATAACAACTAATAAAGGAATAATAATACAAGAGTAATACTGACCTCGACGTTTTAATACTCCGTAACTCGGCAGAACAAAAGTCGGGATTTGCAGCAAAGAATTTTCCGACCATTAATGCATTTATTTTTGGTAAATTCGTACTATCTCCTTTTACAAAACTGCTTTCCATAGTGTGATTCACGTGCGATTTCAATTTAACTTACGTATTTATAACGTTCTCTTACATTAAAAAAGCAACCTACAAACTTCTTTTTTTATTGTTTTGCGGCTTTATGCGTACTATGATTCATAATGACATTAACACGCATAAGTTTACAGTACCTTATGACGTCACGACATGGCGGCCTATGTTTCGCTCTTGTTTTATGTATAGATTAAAAAAGTGAATACTTTGAAACTAATTTTTATATTATTTTTGTTATTTTATGTACTTAAACATGATGGTTCCGACTATTTAATGCATAAGCTATTATAGTTATATGCTTTTAGATCTTTTCTAATATAGAGGGAAGTACCCTATTGTGGTAGTATGTCGGGTCGGTAGCTCTGGGCGTCCTGTGCCACAATGCACACTCATCCACTTCTTTGCTTTGTAAATCATTATATCCAAACCCATCGTTGCACAGACAAAGATGGGTAGACTAATCGGCTTCCTGAGTTGACAAATTCGCCCTTCCTTCTAGCGCCTTATATATAGACCAAGATAATACTGATATTCAGCTTTGTTGCTTTTCTGGAGATCTTTCTTCCCATCAGTAGGCTACAGTACCTACAGTACTGTAGCTGGAATAGTAATAGTGGGAGCTGATACCTTAACATTATTTTTCTACAGGTATTGATGGACAATGCAAAATCAGAAGAACAGAAGCAGAAAATTAAACTATCTTATGACATGCTTGTAGATCCTAATAAAATGGGCAATAGGTTCAAATTCATGGCCCTTTACCCTTCTTCTATGTCCAGTATTCTAGATAAATATCCTCCAATTGGTTTTACTAATCATAATTGTAAAACGTAATTAAGAAGATTTTACTACTTTAATAAATTATTTATCTAATGTATGTAGTTTATTTTTAAATACCCCCCTTTAAAATTAAAAATAATACCATAACATGCATAATGTAGAAAATGCAGTTAGTTGGTCTGATCAGAACGAGTGACTTAACGTTCACAAAACGTATTTAGCATCATGAAGATGGTGATCTACTTTATATGTACTTATTGAACAATACCGTCATATATCATCACGTGTCCGTAATGGCACGCTGCTTTGCCGAATGTCCCAAGCCTGTTCATAGATGACGCTACGTTTATAAGTAATATTTAATAACTTAGAAACATGGTTTATAAAATTCCTTACACTATATACAATACACATTTATACATTATGAATCTTTTTAATAAAGATTTTTAAGTCTATTTTATTATTTAAATATCAAGCTAGAAAGAAGGAAAAATCGTGGATCGTCATGTGTCATTTATAATAAAATATCATTAATCGTAGATAGTATATGTAAAATTGTGTCCAAACTGCGGGTTTTATATTTAATTTTATTTTAAATAAAAGGATTCTTTTTTAATATTAATATCTGTATTGAAAATTAACCCTAGAATTTGGTGCACACTTAATGAATTACGTTTCGTACAAAACCTGTATTTTAACTACAGTTCTCATACATGCAAAAAGTGACAAATAATATATAACTAGTTTTGTACCAATAGAATTTAAATTATTACTTTTATTTTTTATTTATAATTATTATTTTGATAAATAATACATAAGGGGCAGAGGCCCCTTATGTATTATCAAAGCAATAACTTAAAGAATAGCAACCAGTTATATTTAGAGACAATATTAACTGGTTTCTATTCTTTAATTATTCATAAGATTAATTCTTGTGTAGCCTATATTTATTCAACATTGGCCTTTATAGGCTTATTGACGTCAAACATACTTAAGTAGAAGAAAACAAAAATGTTGAACAAACATACGAACATCAAATTATATAATTGGTTGATCTAGATCAAATAATCTGAAGAAATAAGTTTTAGAAATAATTTTGAGATCGTATCATTCTATGCGAGAAAACATTCAATTATTTTTCATCAATTCAATTATTATCTAGAAGATTCGCAGTCATGAGAGTCATGACAGTGCGTTTTTCTAGGAATTTTCTGTTTCCCACAACCAAACTGTAGAATGAATTAATATTTCGAACCGATGCGATATCCAAACTTTCAATTTTTTTATTAGGATTTTATTCCCATTTATAAGGCTGACAATGCATTTGTGATTCCTTTGGTGTTACAGACGGGCGATCGCACTAATAAGCCGCAAGCGAAACATAACCGAACCGTTCGGTTTAACCAATCTGAACGCTAGAATATCACGTCATCTTTGATCGATGACGTGATATTCTAGCGTTCGGATTGGTTGAGCGGAACGTTTTGGTTACGTTTCAGCTGCGATTTGTTAGTGCGATTGCCCATCAGATGTCTATGCGGCAGCGGTAATCAGATTTGCTTACTCTTATATTATAAAAAAAATATCGGTAAATCGAACAGGTTTTTAATCCCCTCAGTAGAGAAGCAGCGCACTATCTGTCATTTCTTATTAAATTAAAAATGCGAATGGACAGATTTTACATAAGTTAGGTTTTAGCCAAGTCTCTTATTATAAATATTGCTGTAGGGTAGTTTTTAATGAAATCACTTATTTCGAGAGAATTGTGTGTAAAGAATCTGGTATATAAGGAGACAAGCAAGATTGCTTCAGACTTGATAAGTTCAGATGTTGATGGTTGTGAGGTTGATGTGTGAATGATTCCGTAATTTGTAATTATTTCCACATATTGTCGTTAGAAATCGAACGAATTTCGATAAAGAATCGAACGAGAATTGTCCTTTATCTAGGAGTCCAGAAAGAGCTTTCAATAACTTATCTTCACTGTAAGCTTAATAAGAACATACGTAGAAATGTTACTAACTAATCGATTACTCGATTAGACTTAGTATGACTTGACTACCTATATAGATATAGTTTGTGCTCGATAGTTCACCTTTAGTCTATTGAAATAAATATTTTATCTTTGCTCTTTTGTATTACAAAATAGTCTTTTTTATTTTCTTAATTTAGAAATCAATAATTATTTGCGCAATTAAATGAAATTGAATTGATTATTCAATCAATTTTCGTCTTTGTCATGACTACTTATAATTTATCCTTTCTGTAAAATATTGTTTTTGTTTAAACTGTGGGAGAGTGATGATATGTCAAATGTTTTGTGATCAAGATGATGATTTTTAGTTTTCATGATCCAATAGTATGTTGGTAAATATAATTTACAAAAGTTAATAATAAATTTTGTTTATAGTTTACAAGAAACTACAATATTTTTGATATCACTGAATGTTATTTGATCATCGTGTGAAAGCGAAGGTAAGGTGAGATATATTTTCTCTTTTTTATTCTGCAACAGTTCAGACTAACTTTGCAATTACGCGCAGAAATTACTGTTTGTACTATCGTTGCATTATGAATCAGGTATTCAAAATTAAAAGAACGAATATGGCTATGTAAATGAAATGAAAACTTGAATCACTTAAAATAACTCAAATAAGTATTAATAACAATATCTTGTCTATAACATATTTTGCGGAAATATTTGTTGGCGAAATCCACAAGGACAACACTACCTTGAAAACAGTAGATAGCTTAAAGATTTATTTTCTATAATTGAATATATATTATTTTCATTTAACAGTGAAGTTTTCTAATGTTAATTTTGAAAGGTACAAAGATATGCCCTTTCAGTTTAGAGTTATTAATTCTGTCCACAATATAAGTATAACAAAGTTGGCAAATAATACACTGTCCACTGGCACCATATTGATGCTGTGTCAAGCCCTTGGCTGTATAAAACCACCTTCAGTACATTTGGTAACTGCAAGATTTACAATACTCTATAAATACACAATAATTTAATTGCTTCTTATACTTAATGACCAAAAATCACATATTATTGTATATTTGAACAAATGACTTAGTTCACTAATGGTTTCCAAATTCCACTGATTTTTTTAAAATATATGGAACTATTTAAGAGTAAACTTGATTTAATTTGGATTAATCAGGAGAAAATTAATTTTTTTTTTAGTTTATTATCAATTACATAAAATAGTATTAAAAATTTAATATAGATATCACTTAAGCCACTAAAGCTTGAATTTGATACCCTTATGACAATTCTGTTCTCAATTTAGGTAGGTAGTGAACATTCATTATTATATTATTAAAACATATTACATGAAATAGGTATCTGCATAGTGATATTTTTCTGGCAGTGATTGGTGCTAATATTTCTACAGAATCTACCCCACTGATGAAGACATACCAATAAATAGTCTTGGACATCCTGCAATAGCCTGTATGAAGAACTTAATATTTTTAAAGTTATGACATATTAATATTTCTTCTTGTAGCAAAACTTCCTGCCATGAAATAATATTATAACTGAATAACATTAAAAAGAGATAAATATAAAATATTATATAGTAGTGAAACTAATAATAAATATAAAATATTATATAGTAGTGGAACTAGTGAAGAGTAGTGTTTTATTAAGATCATAATATGGAGTTCCATTAAGAAGTTACAGCACAAAGCATAAACTATTTAAAAAGAGATTGCTACACTAGCAATCTCTTTTTAATTAATTTAAATAATTTAAAAAAAATGTAATTAATTTAAATAATTATGACTTTGTAAGTTTGTGCTTCTAGCAACATTAACAATGTAGTTGTCTGATATATTTGATATTGACAGGTGATTATTCTTCAAAATGAGTTCACCTCCACCTGTGCAACTTGAAGTTGAAGTTGGAGAAGAGTCTATGGAGGAAGACACCCCAGAGATGTTGCCACCAGACAGGTATTTCATACGTATAAATAGCTATTTTTACTGGAAATATAATATTTTATAAAATCATTTGCAGCTTCACCCATTTTATACAAATTTATTGAACAATGCCTTATATAACAACATTTCTATATGTCACTTGACAATTTGACTGGTAAAAACAGTTTGATAATATTCAGCAAACTGGTTAAAATATAAATTTGTTGGATTAACCATAAGATTAGTTGTAAAATCAAATTGCCTAATGACATTCCAGTTTCTTCAATCCTAAATCCTCAATGTAAGAATAAATAGTCATTATCAGGCGATAATAGCTTTTTATTCTTAAGGTTAGTTAATATTGAGTTTACATGACAAAAATTAGGTAGAATAAATTTTGTCTGCTTCATAGTATTTCTAAGTAGTATGTAAACTGTTTGTCTCAAAACAAGTTATTAAATATATTAGTTATTAAGAAATAAACATACCTTTTAATCAGCTGTGAAGTTTTAGAGCTGTCAATTATTTCTTTCAGAAGATAATTGTTACCTAGTCTTTTTAAATTCATATTTTAAAGACATTTTATAGAAAAGAAAACTTTTTGGTATGAATGTAAGGGAACACCCCTGGTGTTGCAAGTGTCCATAGGCTACGGTAACCGCTCACCATCAGGCGTGCCTGTTTGCCACCATCGTGGTATAAAAAAAAAAAACAATCTTGCATTACGGAATCATTCCATTACATTCTGTTGTAACGAACCAAAAGCGAATGTAATGAATGTAATTTTGGCTACAGGCTAGATTCAGGTGATCACCTATTTTTGTGTACCTATGCAGTTCTTCCTTCTTTTGGGCCACTTTGCATTTCACCTTACTTGATAATGATTACGTTGTAGGTAAAATCACAACCAAATTTTTATTCTGTTGATTTCAATCAATGACTATTCACATGATTTTTATGTTATAGATAGTAAGGTGAAATCAGATATTATATATACTATATGTATAAAAATACTAAATACCATACATATATGGCTTGAAATATATTACAGAAAAGTTCTCTATTTTGTATGATTATGAACTTTCATCTCACATTATACATTATCACAAACAGTCTAAACGTAGTAAATCCATACAGTACAGGGATCTTATTGCCTAATGCTTCATAATATCCATATATTGTTAATCATTACACAGTAAGATTGACACCATTGACAGTTGGTTTTGATGGTACAAATATCACTAGTCCGATACATAAAACGAATACCGTTAACACCAGCATTGTGTTTTGATATTTCCTCATATGCTGTTTGCCAAAATTGCAATACGAAATAACATCATTCATGTGGTTCTGTGTGTTTCGTTGTTGTTTTATGGCACAAGCTAAGTTATTTAAAATATCACAACTACTTGTATTCTAAACATTTTTCTTATTGGGAAAATATATGAAACACCAATAATAAAACTTATCTATTCAAAGCTCATCTGTTGAACTATTATGTGACAGAATTCTTAGATAATGCTCAAATCTGGTTTATGTATTAGCGATGAAACTTGTTAATGCTTCATATGCTACATTTTCTCGGTTTACTAACTATCTCATAATAACTTTGTACATCCCGTGAATCCTCGTAGGGAACAATATTACAATAAGTGGTACTCATTTGGAGATAGAAATTCAAAAATTGATTCCGTAAATAAATATTATACGATTTACAATTGGTATGTAATATAAGATTATCACATCACGAACCAGTACTATGTAATTATTTGATATTAATTGGCATATAAGAATTACAATTTTTATTGCTATAGTAAGCAGACATGTGGTTCCCCTGTAAGTTTTGCAAAATCAAATCAAACTTGCGAGAATTTAATAAAATTTGCTAGGCTTATAGAAGAATTTCTCATACATTTTTGTTGTTGATCTAACTATCATCATCATCATCATCATCATAGATCACCCTCTGACAACCAGAGGGTGTGTTTTCCGCACTTAGTCCTGTATGGACCATTGTGCGTGATGATCTAACTATCTTAATAGACTTTAATTGTAAGGAAAAATTAACAGGAACGCTCGTTCATGGAACATTTAAATTTGTTCATAGTATGCCATGTTTCCATAATTTATGAAAATGGTATGTTCAATCACTTAAATAATACCATTTTAAACTTAAATAAACATCTTATGTTGCTTAAAGTCATATAATCATAAGTTTTCTTTTGTTAATAAACTGTACCAACAGTACATGTTACAGCATTTTATTTGAATGTAAGTGTTTTACATCCAAATTCATTTTTTCTGATATTTGTAATTAGTCAATTACTACGGTGTTTATCTACCAAACCAAAAATGAATGCTTGAACAAATTTAGTCTAATTAACATCTGTTGTTTTTCTTTCCTTCTGCGTTGATCGGTTTTCGAGATATCAGAACTCCGAAATGTTACCGCAACAAAAGTTTATGTTACTTATTAAACACAAGACGTACAAATTTCGCTATTCACAAACAGTTAATACGCCACAAAAGTTATTTTTTCATGTATTTAGTCCTATACAAACACGATTAAACAAAATGTTTGCAAAGGTAACGTTTCAAAAATTACTCCTACAAAATAGCTTTTCCCCAAATAACTTTAAAACTACAAAATCTACAAATTTTGCTATTGCTGAACAAATTACTCCTCACGATGATCTAATTATTAGTTATATATTTTGATTTTTCTTAAAAAGAAAGAACATTTTGCTGAAGTAATGGACACCATATTCTACAATCGAACTCGAAAGAGATACATGGTGCTATGTGGGCTCAATAGCCCTATTTCTTTCTAATTGTACTCAAGTACTTTTTTAGTTCAGTAGATTTGAGTTTGAATCGCGTTCTATAATTATGGGCCTTAGAATAATTTTTAAACTAGGATAATTGTTAACTTAAGTTTAATAACATGAGCCCTGTTTTTGTTGATATTGCGATGTCACTCTGCTATTGACAATGCTATTTTTGATGTGATCGATGATGATAACGATTAAGGTAACTCCTGAGAATATTCTACGTTAAAGTTCTTTAACTTCTAGTAGTCACTGATATGTGTGTTCTCTTGTTTTGTTAATAATTTTTTACGACGATTGTATAAAAGTCTTGTATCTGTACTGTGTAGACGAATAAATGTTTTATCTATCTATCTAACTTAAAAATATTGTTCTCACATCTTTATTGGAGTTACTGCTTAAATGCATCTTACCATAATAATATTCTGTGTTAGAAAACTAGCCAGTAAATGGATTCAATGTCGCTCCATCAAGGTTCCCATTGAGGAGGTAAACGTTTGGCAGTTCCCGTTTCGTCATTGCTGGCGGTCATCCAACATCCGTGAAAGAGCATATATACGTTCTAAAACAGTACTTACCCGTATTAAAATAAAAACTATCCCAAAATTATCTCTTACACTAATTTGGTCTTACAGTTGGTACACATCATAGATATTTTCAGATTCATTGTTTCGAAAAAGAATGTAGTGTAGATAGAACAATAAGAATTCATCATTTTTTGTAGACATTAGACAATAAATTTTAGACTCAGGATCTTATAGTCCTGTAACTGGTGGCATTTGCCTTCAATTGATTTTATAGGACATTCGGGTAAGGAATTAAGATAATTTTACCGTGAGGAAGTATATAGGAAAATCAAATATAACGCTTACGAAGCCGCGAACGGAAAGTTTAATTATAATCCTACAAACCTACAAAGCCTTGGTACCTACTCATTGCAGATACAGAAATCATTCTGCAAAATGATCGAACAGTTTCTTCTCCTTAGTTTGCGCCATTATTATTCTTTTGTAGGTCAAGTGGCTGATGGTGAAAAAAAGTTTATGGGAAATTCAGACTGACGGTGCCGAGCAGGGTCCCCGTAACAGGCACACAGGCGCCTGCGAGACAAATAGATTTGACCGTCCCTTAAAGCATTTCGGATCATATTATTTTATTTTATGACAACCTCCGTAGCCCAGTGGTCGTAGCGATTTCTTATGGAGCCATCAACTTCATTATTTATACAATAAAGAATATAGACGCAAATCACAAATTACTCTCAACAATTTTACATGGTTTATTTATTTATTGAATCCAATGTTTCATTCAATATGACATTCATGATCGGAAAGCGTCGTAGTTATGACTTCGATTAGAGCATAGCTTAATAGCAAAAGAAATACATAATCCGAATACCGATCTGCTTACTGTAAATATAGATAATCTCCGTTGTTGAGTGGTTAGTACACAGATTTCAAGGTGTCAGCATCTCTGAGATCCCGGGTTCGAGTCCCGGAGGGGACTGATGTGGTTGTTAGTATATATTTTTATCAAGGGTTCATATTTGTATAATTTATATACGTCAGTCCATTACCACTAGATCCACACAAATCTTACAGTGTATTATGGGAAAGTGTGTAAAATATATTTTCCAAGATTTTGCTGTTACGAATTCATTAATTACATCGCTAAAATTTTTCGTCAATTGCTTCAGGCATTATTCATGTCTAAACAGGAAAATTAAGAAACTACCTGAAATATTCTCACATCGCAAAAAATTTCTTGTGTTACTAACTTAACTAATACCTAATCTTATGTAATTTCTCAACTAAGTATTATTTTATAATTAATTTTTGTATTTTTTTTGCATATTTTTTTGGTACTGTACAGTGTACATATCGTAACGGGTGTTATTTCAAGTTACTAGTTATAATTACCAACAGTAAGTAGGTTTATAAAAGTAAATAAAAAAATGTTGTGCTATGTATTTTAAAAACAATAATGATAACACTATAAAAGTAACTAAGCCATTAAACGTTGTATTTTTCATTAAACAGTTTCACATTATTTCTAAAAGTAAATGCAGGAAGTTAATCAACGCAATCAAATCGAGTTAAGTGCATAGATACAATATTTTTCCAAATAGGGCTGACGGTAAAGATAATTGTATCCATGCATCGTAAAATAGCAAATGGATCAGTATTATACTATGCCCGAAGTTTTTTTTTCATTTCAAATCATAATGCAAGTTGATATTGGTGGAGCGATGCCAAATCTGTTATATGTTCCTCAACGTTGTATCAGTACTGAGTGTGAGATTATATTGTATAAAATAGAAGTTGTTGACTTCCGTTTACAACAAGCCATATTCAATCTAACTGAGGAACTCTTAATCGTTAGAAATTAAAACATGTTCTGTAGTGATTGCGTTGATAGTAAACATTTCCTGTTTCCATAAAATATCTGAATTGTGTATAGAACAGTATTTTATTGTACAATCGTCAATAAGGAAATTGCAATCAATGCCAAATACTAAATTATTTATCGAGAGATAAATTTAAATTACATTGAATATTTAGTGAACATTAAAATGAATTTGTGCTTTGGTTTACCGTGAAAATGTCTTTGTTGCTGTATGTTACAGTGTGAAGTCTTTTGACTGGCGTAGTTTTGATGTCAGTTTGGTTGGCTTAGAGTGATTTAACTAACATAACTGTGATAATGAGTGAGGATTCGGATAGGTACACGTTGCCTGCGCGGGCGTATGGTGTGGTGGAGCTATGGCGCGGGAAGCTAGCGGAGGGCGTGTTATCGCCGAACCACTTCCAGGACCACTGGCGTGTTGCAGTTCCGAGGATATATTCACCACAACCGAACAGGACTTGTTTGGGTATGTTATTTTTTGTTCAATAGTCAATTTGCAAAGATATATTTGTATTTTCCATTCCGAGACATAGTTTTCTTATAAATTAGAGCATAAACATTAAGTATTCTCATTGGTGCCCACCAGCTGGTGTTGTGTTGGGATAAGGTTACTAGCACCACATTTATGTTCTGTATATTTATATACAAAAAATATGTGAATATATCTGTTGCTTTTATAAATGCGTATAATATGAGTAGGAAATTTGAAATAGTTAATCTGATTTTAAAGATATGTGTTTCATGAAATATCTGCCTCTTGTGATTGGCGGTGTGGAATTTTTTTCTAAAATCTTTTTGTTATAAGCTGCTATCTTTCTAAAGTCTTTTGACGGCTATTATCAGTTTTAGTTATATTTTATGCACATAGTACTCTTACAACTTAAAGTACAAAGCTTACTTCCCCTTTTCGATGAGATCTTCACGCACAATCTGTTTAGTGAAGGCCAAAAGTTTACTGAAAAATGTAACAAAATCGATCTGATACTAGGTATACTCTAGGTTTGCTTTAATATATATAGTACCTTGATGATCTTAACATCCCGAAGGTTGACTAGCTTAAATCTGAAGTGTATTTAGCAATGAAAATTTAATATTATTGAAAGTTACGTGAATAAATAGTTTTGTTTTCCGTTTTAGATTGGTCCTTTGATGAAGAGCTAGCAGCGAAGATATTGATACAACCTTTGGAGGAGTTTGTTTGGGGCGCGAGCGAGTGCTTCCAACGGCCTCCCAGGCGCTCCACCCTGTGCGGCCGTGTCTTTAAGCAGGGTGAACCGGCGTACAGTTGTAGGGAATGCGGTTAGTACACCCAATCTGGCTTTCAATAACAGTACCACTATCAGGAACATTTATAAAGTAGATGATACTGTTAAATGGCCAAGTGGTTTTTTGGGACACAGGTTTAAATTTTAGATATGTTGTTCTCCTGGTCGAGCTGAGCAAAAAACAAGTTAACGCATTTTCCCGCTAGGGGGATCTCAAGTCTGAATTAGAAAATCGTGGTTTTCGGCATATTCTGCTGGGTTGTGTGTTTGGAGGTAAAAGAATGGGTTAAGTGTAATTCTCTTGGCTGAAACTATTTAACTGAAACATTGGTGACACCAAACTAACCGAGGCCAAGCTGCACAGCCTCCAACATCGTCACATGTTTGTCGGTATTTTACAGGATATATCACGGGGAGTGTGCATTGGAATTGCACGAAATAATTCCGCCTTCTCCTTTCCATCTCAGAGGAACCAGACGCCGGCTGGGGTTCCACCCTTATGTCATTGATATTCCTGCCAAGCGCACGAAGCGATCCGCTTCTTCATTCATTTGGCGAACGGCAAGAGAGTGGAACTCTTTGCCTGCAGATTTGTTCCCTACACAGTACAACTTGGAGCTTTTCAAGAAAAGAGTGAATAGGCACCTACTGGTGGGCATGTTCCATCCTCGGCCTCGTCTTCACTTTCCATCAAGTAAGATGGAGGCCAAATGCTTCTCCAGCATTCATAAAAATAAAATTAAAATATGATATATCCAACAGCAAATTAAAGGGCGTGGGTAATTCTCTCTCCCTTAGAAACAAAAGAATCGCTGAAAGCGATCTATTTTAAACAACTTTTGTTTATAATATTATCATGTCAACTTGTAATTATTCATAACTTGTGTAATACTCACATTGTCGCCCTATCAACAGGTATGGACAACACGTGCGTACTGTGTGTGGAGTGCTTCAAAGTTTCCGCGCACAGGCACCACAAGTACAAGATGGGCCAGTCCGGCGGCGGCGGCTGCTGCGACTGCGGCGACACGGAGGCCTGGAAGAAGGACCCCTTCTGTCAACTGCATGCGGTCCGTCTATTATTCATTTATCGTTCTAAACTAACTAACGTCATCGTATCCGCCGGCGACCCGCGGCGGCGCTACAGCTGTGCTACCGAGCCCGGCGCCGCCTCCTTCGGGCGGGATCGGCCATCTCCTGACCCCGCTCGGCGGCCTTCTTCTAGAGCATCACTGCTTCACAGAAGGAGGCCACAGCCCTCCAACCTCCCTCGTCCGCCAGCATTGCCGCAATCAATGCCGGCGGAGACAGATCTCGCCCGATCTCTGCGACCAAAACTCGGCGCTCGGAGGCCCACGCGGGGCACTCTGCCAGCGTGTGCTGGGCCGAGTCGAGGTCGGATGCGCAGTGGTGGCAATGTGTCGATCCCTCCTGTCCTATTCGACACAGATGCTCACCGAAGCAATTTAAAAATCTAAGTAAACAGATAGTGGAAGCGAATTCATTTTATAATAACAAACTTTTTCCAGTATTATGAATACACAATACAGATTCTTATAACATCTCATCTCATTATTTTTAGTCAAATAAAATTCAAATATTTATACAATATAACTATATACTAAGGATAAAAACCGACCATCTCAAACTTAAAATGAGAAACTAAATAAAGCCCCTAATCAAAAATCCTATCTTACGACTCTGCATGAAAATCCTTTCGTGTTCTTATAATGTGTGCGGTACTCACATTTGTATAAACATTAAGATTTGCAATTTTACAAATACTTCTAATGTAGACAAAATTTTTCTAATAAAAATAATTTAAGATTTGTGTTTTCTCTTCAGACTTAACAAGACAGATTTAACATGAAAGTATTCCGACAATGAAATATACTCACACGTCTCTTATCCTCCTATCTGTCACTTATATCAAAGCAAATAGCAAGTAACAGAATCTCATCATCAAATGAAATAAAAAATCTGTATTGTTCGTAAATCACCAGGCTCCGTCGGAAGAGGAAGAGCAGGGCGCGGTCAGCTCAGACGTAGTGGAACGTATGAAGATTGTGGCGACTGTCGTGCTTTCCTATTGTCTGCGACTACTTACGCATGATCACGCCCCAAGCTTGCCAAATGATCTCAGGTATCAATTTCTATTTACTTGACGTAACACATATAGTCACAGTTACAGAAAGTCGGGACAATACTTAATGATGTGTATCCAATAGAAATGGAAGATGCTGTAGAAAAAAGTAGCGCTAATCAAGCGCAAATTTTATTTTGTACAAAAAAAAAAACAAAAATCAAAATAATCTGTATTCAACATAGACCTTTACAGGCAGTTATTGACGTCAAAACAAAAAAAGAGCTTAAAAAGAAACAAAAATCTTGTCCATACATACGAACAAGAAAAAAAAATATTGACTCTACACCTGTTCGGAAATTGGGAGAGACTTCTCGAGAACAGGCAAGAAACTTTGAAGGTACAGAATCATCACCACCTATTAGATACATACCATTAAATATTATTTCGACTTTCTTACATTTAGTGTACCAGAGATGGACCGAGTAGTGGTTACTACTCATTATATTCTATTTTTCTTTTATACTCAGGTACTTTGCTTATATAAGTTTAGGAGATATAATGAAAAGCATTACATGGTACTAGGAAAGCTCAATACAACGTTGTAATGGGAGACCTCAATGCCAAAGTGGGAGTACAAGAACGCGGCGAAACGATAATCGGACCTAACGGTGTGGGGCGCCGAAATCACAGGGGCCAAATGCTGGTTCACTTTCTAGAGTCTCAGGGGCTCTTCTTAATGAATTCCTTCTTTAAGAAGAAGCCTCACGGAAAGTGGACATGGCGGAGCCCCGATAATGTGACAAGGAACGAGATAGATTTCATCATCACAGACAAGGGGCATATATTTAGAGACGTCTCGGTGCTCAATAGGTTTAATACCGGTAGCGATCACAGACTCGTCCGAGGCTCTCTAAATATCGACCTAAAGGCCGAAAGAGTTAGGATGATGAGACCTACTCTCCGACCTACGCTGTCCCAAATAGCCTTAGGTTCCGAAAAGTTCCATTTGGAACTCCAAAATCGTTTCGCACTGCTGGAAACCACGGGCAACGTCGATGAAAAAAACCGACACAGTGGTCAAAACGCTACAGGTGTGTCTCGAAGGTTGTTTCCCGGAAAATGCGGCAGTAGGGAGTCCAAGCTCTCACCCGAGACTCTCGAACTTATGAAGAAAAGACGAGAAACGCAGGACGCCCAGATGTCTTCGTCAGATAGGCGGTCCCTAAACCTGAAAATCAGGAAGCTGATGCGACGTGACCTCCGACGCTGCAGCACTCGTAATATCGAGGCGGCTATTGAGCGAAATAGAGACACCAAAGTCTTCGCTAAGCCATTAGGTAGACCCCATCTGGTGAAACTTAGGACCAGGGATGGCGTAACGGTCACCTCTAAGTTCGAGATTCTCGAGGAAATCGAGAGCTTTTATAGGCACCTATACGCATCACGGATGACTAAACCATCGAGACCTAGCGACGATGACCACAGAGCCCCACTCACGCGTTACTACACCGAGGAAATCCCGGATGTCGACCCGGGCGAGGTTGAGGCAGCTCTCAGACAACTGAGTAACAACAAGGCGCCGGGTGATGACGGAATTACAACAGAGCTTCTCTAGGCCGGTGGGACTACAGTCCTGAAAGAGCTAGCTAGTCTCTTTAATTCCGTCATTCACCAAGGCTTAACACCACAAGCGTGGAGCGGGAGTGCGGTGGTTCTGTTCTTCAAGAAGGGTGACAAAACCTTATTGAAGAATTACAGACCTATCTCACTCCTGAGCCACATTTACAAGCCTCGCTAGAAGACTCGACGAGTTCCAGCCACCGGAACAAGCCGGGTTCGAAAAGGCTTCGGTACCGTAGACCACATCCATACTGTTCGGCAGATTGTACAGAAAACCGAAGAGTACAATCAGCCGCTGTGTTTGGTTTTTGTGGACTACGAGAAAGCCTTCGACTCCATCGAAACCTGGGCGGTTCTGGATGCTCTGCAACGATGTCGTATTGACTGGCGATACATTGAGGTGCTGAGATGCCTATACGACACCGCCACCATGACCGTCCAGCTCCATGACCATAAGAACAATCCGATCGAGCTGCGTCGAGGGGTGAGACAGGGGGATGTTATATCCCCGAAACGGTTCACCAACGCGCTCGAGGATGTCTTCAAGACACTGGAATGTACTGGACGGGGTATAAATGTGAACGGTGAGCACATCTCACACCTTCGATTTGCCGATGACATCGTCATAGTAGCAGAGTCGCTGGACCAGCTAAGCGAGATGCTGCATGACCTTAATGGAGCCTCACGACGGGTTGGTCTTGGCATGAACTTGGATAAAACCAAGATTATGTTCAATGGACATGTCATGCCGAGACCAATATATGTCGAAGGATCGATGCTCGAAGTTGTTCAAGAATATATCTACCTAGGGCAGGCAATTAAGCTTGGTAGAAACAACTTTGAGCGAGAAGTCGATCGAAGGATCCAGCTGGGCTGGGCAGCGTTTAGCAAGCTTCGTCGGGTCTTCTCTTCGCCTATACCGCAATGCCTAAAGATGAAAGTCTTCAACCAGTGCGTCCTACCGGTTATGACTTACGGCGCCGAAACGTGGACATTAACGGTCGGGCTAGTCCATAAATTTAAAGTCGCGCAGCGGGCTATGGAGCGAGCTATGCTCGGAGTTTCTTTGAGGATCGGAGGATCGAATTCGTAATGAGGTCATTCGACAAAGAACCAGAGTAACCGACATAGCTCGCAAAATAAGCTCGCTGAAGTGGCAATGGGCTGGCCACGTTTGCCGAAGGACTGATAGCCGATGGAGCAGACGAGTCCTTGAATGGAGACCGCGACTCGGCAGCCGTAAAGTAGGACGCCCCGCCAGGTGGACTGCCGACCTGAAGAAGGTCGCTGGAGGGGACTGGATGCGGAAGGCGGAGGACCGGGTGTTGTGGCGCAAATTGGGAGAGGCCTATGTCCAGCAGAGGACTATGATTGGCTAAGTGATGATTAAATTTCTTCTGAGCAAAAGTATGGTATCACCTATTTGTTATCTGTTATAAGTTATTTAATAAACACATGCAGATTAAATAAAATAACATTATTTTTATCGGTAACCTTGACACTTTAATTCCTATGAAAGCCCTCTCCATTGCATTTTGTCCCAAAAACTGAGCTTTTATTGGACGTTAAAACGGTAAAATGGTCTTCTCTTGTAACAGTAAATCAGTCTTGTAATTACATGTCACGCTTTGACAGTGTTCCTGGAAATTGTTCATTGTTGACTATCGAGAATTATAATATACAATACAAAAGCTTAGAAAAGATCTTAAATAATTACGAATATTGAAATAACATAATGTAAGAACAACTTTTGGAATAATATTATGATCTAGTGAAATTGGACTATAAACAATATTACACCGTAAGTCACTCTTTTTCCTATCTACACCCTTATACTGGGAGTCGAGGAGGTATCCGGAGGTCACCCTTGGCTCTACGGTGACACTCTTTCCAAAGAAAACTGAAACCATCCAGATCTTGGCCTCGGAATAAAGGCTTCAATATCACCCAAGCGTTTATAAACTTTCTAGATACAGGAATGATTTATAATAAGCCAACCAGGGAATTTGAGCTACTTCTGCTGGTGTGGCTACTCATTATCGTCCAATGTCAGGATCGACAACGTGAGGCATTATTTAAATCTTTTACTTAAATAGTTTCTTGCTAAAATTTGTTTTACTTTTCAGACTCAAAGAAACGGAAAAAGATCTCCTACAGATATTAGATTCACCCGATTGTTATTGCACAGTCCTTTACAATGACGAAACACATACATTTGAACAAGTAAGTCCTGATTTTAAAAAAATACTAGAAAACAATAATTATTTGAATTCTTCGAAATATTGGTTTCAGTCACATTTATCTTCCCAAAGTCACTTCCGAAAAATATTCACATTTTCTTATTGTGTCTATGCATGATTTAGTATATGAAATATTGCATTAGAAAAGAGTAATAATGTATGTACACCGCTTCAAGATTTATAATTGTACTATGTGAAAACCGCACCTATTACGGGCTCTAGGTCAACATGTAAAGACCTCAAGACGACCTTCGTTGTGTGTGTATTATTCCAAATATAAAAATATTGACAATTTCTATACTGTGCCTTTATAAAAAAAAATACTGTTTGTGTATATAAGAAGTTTTGTACCTCTTTACAGGTGATTACGACACTGAATAGAGTGATGAAGTGCACTCACCGTGACTCGGTAGAGCTGGTGACGCTCATTGATCGCGAGGGTCGGGCGCTAGTTAAATGTAACTCATTTCAAGTCTGCGATAAGCTCAAATCGGACATCGAGGTGTAAGTATCTCACCATCTAAGGTCATGTTCAATTGTATGTGTATTGCGGTGTACCTGTTATATTACGGTGAAGTGTTAGTATTGGCTTAAATGTATGTGTTTTTTATTATTATTATTCAGTATTTGTGAATTCATTGAAGATTGTTGGTTGTATGCGTTAGTAAATGCAAAACAAATTATCGTCAGACAGAGCTGTGCAAGCAATGATTGATCGTTTTAAAACTTTAAAGTAAGAATGTAGTAAATTTATAGTTGTCGATCTTTACAATTAGATTAATTTAGTTGTTTTGTAATAATAGTCATACAATCACTGTATAGTTTGTACATGTATAGTAATATAAGACACCATTAGGGACTGAAACGTCTTGTCGTCGGTTGTTAACATATTTTTTTCTCTTAGCTCATTTATGCTCTTTTTATCTTGAGATACATTTAATTTCCTAACAAATATATAACCTTTTCAATTCGTAGTTATTTGTTGAAATGTTTTATATTTAATGGACGGCAACACCTCCATTTCAGGTTTGTAATTTTCTTATTTGAATCTGTTAATAATAAATATAAATTATTTCGAAATGAAAAAAAAAAAACTATATTAGAAGAAGACTGATAATACACAAAAATATAGTACAACAAAGACATTAAGAAATCCTGTCGTATTTGTTACTTTGAATTATCTCTAGATTTTAATATTTTATTCTGTGGTGATCATTCACATCCCAGTTATTTTTTATGCAAAGTCATCCCCATTAGAGCTTTGAAGTCTTGAATCATTCAGAATACCTAGCACATCGATTCGTAATATCACAATCGTATTGTGCGTCTCGTTGGTGTTATGACGGTCTGGTGGTGTGGACGTCTCCACTGGTAGCGTAGCTGACGATAGCGGGATAGTGACTCGGTGTGACTGACAGCTGCACGGCGATGTTCGAAAGGTTCACGGCGCGGCACGGGCCCGGGCTGAAGGTGCTGGTGATGCACGCGCACGTGATCGCGCACCAGCTCTACGCCATGAAGCTGCTCGCTTGGTGAGTACTCTATGCACTATTACTTTTATAAATTAGATTATGATTTTTTAAAATTTACAGGAAAAAAGCTGTATCTTCCATAAAATTTGTATAATATAGGTAATCTTTCACTCCTATGTCCAATAGTCTCAGAGAGACCCAAAAGTTCTTACATTCCATGGTCAAGCCGGTGCCGGGTACAATTATATCTATAACCACAAATTTATGACGGTAATTGAAGAGAGAAATTAGATGCAAAATTAATAAAATAAAATTAATAAAGTGAATTAAATTATAATAACAATTAAAATATGTTTTAAAATCTTGACAATAGTAGAACAGATTTTCCAGTGAAAATATTAAAATACGTATTAGTCATTTGTGAAATTGATACTTTTCATTTCATTTTTAATCACAAAATATGTCAAAATTCTATAATTTTTACAATGTAACGTAAACAAGATCATACTAATAAATTTAAATTTCTTCATTATATTCCATAATGTAACAAAATGAACATATTATTGCAGAGCACAATGTACCCTTTCACACAGGAGAACCGAGAATCGAAGACTTTTCAGCTATTAGATATAATAAGCTGAAATGTTTAAAATAAAAGAATGTTTCAAAACTGATCTTCGCTCTTAGCAATGAGCCCCTTTAAGCAATCAAAATTAACAAATCGTCGGTCCACGTTTGGGACCTTACCGACGCTAAATTTCTCTGTATTTGCTTGCTACTCGAGCACCTTCTCTTTACAATAGTCGTCAGCATTTTATTTGATTACGTAAAGAAACTCCTTTCTATTGCCTTTTGGATGACTTTTAGTCTCCTTATACGCCTTATATTTCGCAGCTAGCTAGTGTTTCAGCGAAATACTAAGCAAATCACTTTGCGGGTCGCCGGCAGACCTGGCCCCTTCTAACATGTGCTAGCACCTTCTGCACTCAGACGAGTTAAAACTTATCTCCATTGCGGAATTTTCAATTAAGATGAACACGAGCAAATTAGTGGCGGCGCATTTGACTACGAAATGCCGTCAGATGAATTGGTATATGGCAGGGTTTTTTGGGGTCAACTGCGCTTTCTTGGGTCTTCGCCGAACTGTCCAATCATTGGCAGCTGCCCATATTGTTTATAAGGTCTATTGTAAATGGTCTGTGGTAGTGAATAGTAATAGTTATCGTTGGCGATCTAGCACTATCTGCACAGGCTGCGCAACTTCGTGAGCCAGGAGCCGGCGCTGCGCATGGCCGTGAGCCAGGTGGCGCTGGGCGAGGAGTCGTGGTGCGGCGGCGGCGGGGAGGGCGGCGCGGTGGCGTGCGGCGGCGGCGGCGTGGCCGGCGCCGTCATGCAGAACGACTTCCGCATGTGGAAGGCCGCGCGCGCCGCCTGGCACCGCCTGCTCATCGCCACCACTCTCATGCACTACAACACCAAGCGCTCAATGGCGATCCTCTTCACTAAGAACTATGGTGACTACCCTTTTTTGTAAAATAACAAAAGATGAGAATGTAAATCATCATCATCATAATTTCAGCTGAGAGACATTTCTCTGGATATATGCTTCCCTCAAGGTCTTCATACCGATCCTCGCGAAGACAGGGAAATCTTAAAGTAAACTAGAAACAAAACCCCACTCAAATCCGGAACTAATTCGCCATAACCTTGGAGAATGCGTGTAGCTGTACAAAACATTTGCACATTGCAAAAATAAGGAGAAATATCGTCAATCGCCATAATTTTAGCTTAGAGACATCATAGGCTTCCCCAAGGTCTTTACACCATCGGGACGTCGGCCTTGCTTAGCTCTCTTCAGATACTAATATGGTGAGACAAGGTGAGGCTGTAATGTCTAAAATGTTTACATCTGTGTTGGAGGATGTCTTTTAAGTTTTTCGACTATATCTGACAGAGTATGGTTGTCAATAGCGAGAAAACGAAGTATTTTTATTTTTTGGATAATATGAAGAGATATGCCTAACATGGAACATGGAGCATGTATGAGGAATGTTATGAAAGTAGATTAAAGCGAATGAGATATGTAAGGACCGTAGCAAGTGGAAGGACGTAATCTCTGCCTACCCCCGTGGGAAAAAGGCGTGAGTGTATGTATGTATGTATGTATGTATGTATGGAACATCTCATGGAACACTTGAGCATAATACTTGAAGGCCTCAGTAAAATTTGCCTAGACGAAAATTATAGCTAAACTTAAATAGTGCGTACTTAAACATTTAGATCTGGATTTGTATTCAACTCATTGCAATTACAACTAAGCCGTCGTCGTAAGAAAGATTTCATCATTATTTTTCTCAAATACTAGTAAACTATACTTGATTTGGACTATTGGGTCTTGCATTCGAAATAAAGTTCATTGCAGGTAGAGTTTATTGCATTCTGAAATGTTGCTCAGCAGGTCGGTAACTAACGATTATACTTTTACTAAAACGCACTGTGGTCAGCAGACAAAACGATTATTACAGGCGACATACGTAATGTGGTTTACAGGATCGATACTGAAAGACTTCATCCGTGACGACCACGACCATTCGTTCTCGATCTCGTCACTGTCGGTGCAGCTGTACACGACGCCGACACTGGCCCACTACCTCATCGCGCACCATGACGCGCTGTTCGTCGTGCTCAACACGTTCGTCAGCGAGTGCAATCGCCGCTGCAACAATAAGGTATCGCGAAAAAACAACTATATTCTTTGGTTTCAGTTTGTTTCGGATAAAAATATACCGAACTTCAACCCAAACAAAACTCTGTATTTGTCCCTTGTCAACTAACTTCGAGTCTGTCCTTTGCTTGTAACGTCACGCACACTGTTTTTTTTTTACCTTAGTCTAGTCTTTATATTATTCTACAAAAAATTGCTATAATATGTAACAAATATCCTATAAATTAAAATCTATATTAGCATGTTTAGTAAATTCATATATTATATATAAAACTATGGCTCGATTCTGACTAAAAATTCCGTTGTCATTTGTATGCTACAATATGTAGATGTATAAACAGTAACAAATCCCAATAGAAAATTGTTCTAAAATGTTCCCAGTTAAGCGAGACTTACCAAATTACTGACCTTATACTTAGCTAGATAGTGTATCTGTTGTATTGAAAATGTTATTTGTTTATGTTGCTAAGAAATAAACTCAAAAACAACTGGACCTTTCGATTTTATGGACGAAACTGTTAGTAGTGAGTTAGTACTGTATATTCTTTGTTCAAACACTACAGTTGTTTGTGAACACACTTGCACACACTCGGCGCAGAATACCAGAGCCTTGTATGTTGATCAACAGGCTGTAATAGGTAATTTTGCTTTTAGGACACCCTGTTACAAAAGGACCACGAGCAGGTGAGGATGACTTGGTTCCTGTATGGTGTTATTATAGTATTCATATTCGGTTTTTATCTTGTGGCTGAGACCATGACTGTGAACACTCAATCGTTTTAACTTTCTACTGGTTGTTTATCTATTAGAAAATAACCATTGTCTGTAGTGTGTAGAAATATATGGCATGATAGCGTGTAAACCTGTTTTTTATTCAAAAATAGTTAATATTTTGATTTCATAATAACATTTCCAAGTGAGCATTATTTGATTAGATACATTCGCCTTTGAAAACGACGTTTACCATAAAGACACCATGTCAACAAAAACATTATACGCCTCTTATACATACAATATTTGAATCGGGCTCTCATGAAGAACATTATTTTAATTACCTACATGTGTGCAGTTACATTATTTAATCTGTTTTATTCACAGTATTTACTATATAAAATGTAGGATTGGCACCAATACTAACTACACCACTACGCATGCGCTGAAATAGATAAAAATTGGTGTCAAAACTTTAATGTAACGTCATAAAAATGACGAGCCTCGTATATGAGTTCCATTAATAAGTTGATGGAATCTTGTCACATTATTTTCTACACTTTTAACTGTATCGTAATATTACATGACATTTAAGGAAATAATTTGTGATACTATTTTTGAAATTTGGTAATGTATATCAATAAATACAACTTTTTCCCTCCGCCAGGGCCGTCTCGAGTTCGACCGCAACCACGTGTCAATGGGATTCAAGCGGTCCCAGTTCATACTGTACGATGTGAAATATCTACTGAGCTCGGTGCCGACGTCATTTGATGACGACCTTCGCAAAGGATTCTTGCACGGCCTCTCACTCATGCTCAACCTACTGGTCATGATGCAGGGCATGGATGCGGTCGTCCGACAGGTACTTAAAACTAAATGAACGCATTACATAATTTGGATAATTGTATACCTCTAAAGCACGGTCGTAAAATAAAATCATTTGTTCTTCTTAACCGATCATCCGTTGACATGTCAATGCCGTTCTCTCTCGCTCTTCAGTAAATATTTGCGTCACTCTCAACCTTCGACGCTTATTGAATTTGTGAGCTTGATGACAGTATACCTATGCGGGAGTGAATAGAATTTCTTCTAGCTCGTGAGCGTACTTACTCATTATTCGAAAATGATATGTAAGGTACATAATTCATTCTTAATGGTTTTTCTCCGAACTAATTGTATTTATTACAAAGTTTATGTTAATTTTTAAATTTTAATGTGAGGTTGACTTTACTTGAAATTCGTGTAGTACATTAATCTTACACCAGCCTCACACTGTACTCTCTTTGGTCAGGTGGGTCAACATATGGAGTATGAGCCAGAATGGGAGTCTGCATTTAACTTGCACGTGAAGTTAGCGCATAGTATAACCCTCGCGCTAGAGTGGTGCTCTGCGGAGAAGGTGATCGCCACCTCCGCCTACCGCATGGCTATGAGGCGACATCCCGACACGTACACGCCGCCGACCAAGGTGGTCAAAGGTAAATGATACCGCACTATTTGACCGTGAAAATGCCAATAATGTTTTATCTATTCACATATCACTAATCTTCTATAATGCACTTAAAAACCCTTGACAATAATGGTTATTACAGCCATTGAATTGTGTCATTTTTTTGATCTATGGTACTATGGTATCTATGGTACTAACAGTATGATATAACAATATCATTCGATAAATTAATTAATATTAAATTTTAAACATGTTCTCAAACAAATACAATTTAAATTGGCTGCAATTCTAATATCAATGGAAATAGCAATTCACTCGATACGAAAGGACAGATCGGTATGATTTTTTTGTAAAACTAGCACGTTATTTCATTTTGTAAAATATTAAAACAAAGACTCGATGTCTATGATTAAAAAATATTTTATAGACAACCAAATTTCGATGACTTTCCTTTGTTTGCTGTTGCACACTGGTATTGAAAACATTCTGGAAAAGTGAAAATGAGTTTCTATAATACGAATTTTTTATAAGGCGTTTTATTACTTATCAGTCACATAAACAATTTTTTGAAGTTGATTTTGGTTATCTAGGCTTTCTTCGAAACATTACTCAATACCTTCTAATAACGATCTTAATAATTGCAACCATTAAAGGAAGTGATAATTTATATTTCCTGTTTTACACTTTCAAGCTAGTACTAGCATTCGTTTTCGCAGCAATGCTATTGAAGTTCTCAGCAGTATATTTACTGTTAATAAATCAATATTATTTAAAAATACATTTTCTTTTACAATTTTATTTTTATTTTACAATTTAAATTATTATTTTAATACTAAAATAATTAGTGACGGTGTTCTCGTTGCACGTAAATGTTTACTCAATACGCCAAACTACAAATAAGCAGTAACATTGACATATTATATGAGTCCTATAAAAGCAAAGGCGGCAATCTTCATTTTGACTCATTGTTGACAAACCGAAAAAAACGTTTTGTTTCATTTTAATACTTTGGACGACAGTGTGATCATTGCTTGTATTTTATACGATCTATACCAACTCTGTGACAAAGTACAAACACTTCAAAACCTTTTAAATAACGTCAGAAACAATAAATATTTAGTTCAGATTGCTATCTTTGCTACTGAAAAAAAAAGATTGCCGTATTTGGTCCCAAACAAAGGGCTGAATGCCGCTTCTGGTACTAAGCTATAAAATGGCAGCCATTTTGAAAATTAATAACAGGAAGGGTTGTCAAAGACAGTAAGAAAACATATTTACTATTGTTTATTACTTTAATTAATCAATAATATTAAATCACAAATTTGAGTCTAAATAAAAACAAATTAGTTTCCTCTTACAATCTTCATACATGCTCGACGATTGCGGGTACTTCTGACCTGGCCACATTTGTTAACACACTGTTATAATGATACAAAAAACTGTACTAGTACTTTCGTTAGTATTTTTATACTTAAATGATTAAAACTACGCAAGTCGAAATCCAGGAGTATGTACCTATACACTTGTGCAGCGTCGGACTGGCCATACAGTCGAGATGGCATTTGCCAACCGGGCCCCAGCCGGCGCGGGCCCCCCACAGGCCTGGGTTGCAGGTATACGGCAGGGCACGTAGCACAGGGGAAACGCTGCGCGGGCCCCCTGTGCTACAGTTGCCCGCATGCATGTCTCGGAAACTATGCATCGTACAAAAAAGATGTCTCGGGCCTTAGAATTGCGATCAGCCACCCGGGCTCTTTCGGCCCAGTCCGACCCTGCACTTGTGACAGTTACTATTATAATATGTAGTCATTACATATAAATTAAATATGACACAAGACAGTGTATGAGAAAGATATAAATTTTCTGGGTTTTATCTTAATTACACATTTTTTTCAAGTTGTATTTATAATCTAGGATTACAAAAAAAAAATAAGCTGGAATAATAAAACTCATTTTTCTAACTACATTGTTTTCATACACTGTCGTCGAAATACAAAAGTCGTAATGGAAATTGACAGCCCTAGATTGAAATTAACCTCAATTTTTTGGCGATATTTTTCTTCCAGTTGTCCGTATTTCTTCGCCGCTTTCTTGAGTATCTATTAGTCACTGGCATTGGGCAACTATCCATTTTCACTTTTATCGTAAATTTTAAGCAAATTTAATGATGTACACACAATAATTCACTCTGAAAGTTGTAGCAAAATAACGGACTTCTCATAGATCTACAAATCTATCACGTGGTACGTTGCTGGCTTCCTATTGGTTGAAAGTACACTATTGCCATCTTTGTTTCTAAGCGTCTAAAGATTGCCGGATTTGGTGCGAAGGGATATATTAAAGTGGTCGTAATTATAGAAGATAGTAGTTTTTGTTTCTGAACCACTAGTTTACATGAAATTATTTAAGATTTTCAGTGTTACTACTAACATATCTCGAAACCACCCAAAACGTCAGATTGCCGCCTTTGGTTTTATACGACTCATATGTCTGTTGAAACAGAGTTGGGCAACCAGAGTGCGTCGGTGCTCCCGTACGACGTGGCGGTGGAGCCGGTGTCCATCCACCGACCGCTGTCGCGTTTCATCGCGGGCCTAACGCTGCAACTGCACCGCCACGGGCTGTCTTATCACAGCCGAGAGTTTGATCGACCCGACAAACCCAAACCTACGCCAGAGGAGCTCATCGGTAAGTAATCTTGTGACCATGTGATACACTGTCATCAGAGACGTCAACACTGTCGACGTTTATTGATAGTTTTGTTGGTTTTCGTTGTTTCCAGAGCCGGTGCTACAGACAATGGCGATGATCGCGCAGGTGCACGCGGGAATGTGGCGCCGGAACGGGTTCGCCCTGCTCAATCAACTCTTCTTTTATCACAACGTGAAGTGCCGCACCGAAATGTTGGATCGCGACGTACTCATGCTGCAGGTGATTCATTGACCGATTATGAACAACTAGAATCCCAAACTTATGTACAAGCAGAGGTCCGAAACAAAACTCTCAACAAAACTATAAAGAAGCATCCATCACTGACTTTTTGTGACTGGCTTTAGCTATTGTTACGCGTTGTCGTAACCACTGCAGCGAATAGGCTTGTATCCACTATGAACAAATCTGATGCATTAGGTTGCTAACTATTAAGATGATCATTTAATTATGAAAAAACAAAGTTTTATAAAATTAATAACTTTTGATTATTTATATTTTTATAAAATAAAATTGCACAAAGTAAGCTATAAGTCACGTGACAGCAAACACCAATTAAAAAGTGTTACGTCACGCCGTGTGAAACGTCAAAGTCAAAATGTCATTCCCAAGTGTCTTGTGGAAGTGCGAAAAAGAATGGGCATCATTCCTTCTCGCGAGTGTCAGCCACTTTTTACGTATCTGCTGATTGTTTGGCACGTATATAAATAATTTTTTTGGTGTTTTTATACTTGTGCTTGTACACTGGGGCACTATGCAGTACTTGTAATACGATGAATCCATTTTTTTATTAAAATAACTTCACAATACCGAATATTCCGATACTAAAACAGCTGTTTTGCACGGCGTGACGTCATTCAAGACGCCATGACAGTCATGAGCGTTTTTGATGACTAATGTCAAATATTTAATTAAATGCAAAATTATTCTTATAAATAAGCATTTTTTTTCATAAATAATAATTATTTTGTATAGAATAGGCATCAAGGTATATTAGTATCTAACTACTGAAATTTAGGCAACAAGCCTATTCTTATGACGAGACTGGCACATCTTTGTGACTAATAACAATCCCCTCATCGAACAGTTCCAACGAGCATATTCAAGCTATTCGTTTCATCATAATCAAATATTTTTATGATACATTGTTTTGAAATGTCGCGTGACGCCTTAACACAATTTATACGCGTGACATCAAGCTTTCCTTCGTAACTTTTTTTAATTAATCAATCACCTGAGTCAGAAAATTTCATTACATAACTGAAGAATCTTTATTTATTCAAATGTCTATTATGCTTTCAATGAAATTAACGAAGTCATGTATATTGAACAAGTGCAAACAAAAAAAGGTATCCTTACTATTATTATAAATGCCATAGTAACTCTGTCTATAACGCCGAAACTACTGGACTTATTTAAAAAAAAATTGTTATATAGATTGTCTAAAGCCTGAGATTTTTCACAAACTTTAAATTAATTAAAACTTTAATTTATTCGTCGTCGTAATCTAATCAAAAGCCTAAAAATTTGTTAAAACATCTAGTTTTAAAAATGACGTACTTTTCATATTTTCAAAAGTAGCATTTTTTAAATTTGGTACACAATCCTTCAGACTTTTTATTTTCACTAAAAAGCAGCTCCTTTTTCAGGCTTCCTACTATTTGTGTGTCAAATTTCATTTAAATCTGTTTTGGTGTCAAAGTGCTACTGACAGACATACAGAATTACTTTTGCATTCATAATATTAGTAAGTTTCCATCCCATCTCAGTCTCCGTCTCCATCTATAATTTCGCCCATATTTACCTCGAAAACGTTTTGAACTTTTATTTTTAGGATAATATTGTATATATGATGAATTCGATGATCTATTGCTAGATTGGGGCGTCATTGATCGAGAGCAACGAGTTTATAATCCACGTGCTGAACAAGTTTAACTTGCTGGACTGGGCGGCCGCTAATTTCGAAGAACAGAAGATCGAGGATGACCAACTACGCTATACTATCAGCATGGTCGAGGAGTTTCTTACACTGCTCATAACCGGTGAGTCATTGAAACATACATTTGTTCAGTCATAAAGTTCAAAGTGATTTAGTACATGTTTGAAGGATAAAGAAAATATTAAAATAACATAATTTGACATTCTCACACATATAATAACATTGTAATAACTTATGTCCAGTGGTGGGGTCCCGATGGGTGCCGGGCGTAGGCAAAGTCTCCAATGAGGACCGTACAAAGAAGGAAATCATCCAAATGTTGTGCGTCAAAGCTATGCCGCACTCGGAGCTGAATAGGTGACATGTTAAGCTAATACTCGTAATAAATAACAAATTTTATAAAAAGAAAGGAAATTTTCTCTAATTGTAATTCAATATTTATCATAAATGTTTTCAATTTGTCACTTAGATTTGTTCAACATGTTAGAGTATGCAACTTCACAAAATACAGAAATAGACTATTTGGATTTGTCGAGTACAATTTTTTAAGTCCAAACATAACTATTCTTAAGCTTTTGTTCCTATAGTAAATAGATTAATAATCATTAATATTAATAAATAATTAAAGTAAATATTAATAGTTATTCTGCCAATATAAGATCACACTATCAAACAAATGAAGAAAGAAAACAATTTTCTCAGCTTCAGTTGACCAGTAGAATTTCATACAAATCAATATATGTATATTTAAAAATAGTCCAAATGGTGAATATAGCAAAGCAAGAGAACATATCTTTGTGCGCCGCTGATCAATTCCATCTATATACTATACTATTTATCCCTGTTAATATACTATTTTATATGGGTAATCTTGGTAATATAATATTTAATATAAAGGCGAGACGCAGAAGTAGTCAACGGGTTTCTGACCTTTATTACAGATCTCTTCCCGAAGACCAGCTGCATGAGACTGGTCTAGAGGCAGTCATCCACGAGGTGGCTGACTTCGTGAAGCCTACAGGGGGCAACAACCGGGGCGTCTATAAGCTCAAACCGCACCTGTACGAAGAATATGACACGTTTTTCTATCATTATACACGCGAGGACCTCTCGCGGAGTGAGGAGGAACAACGTAGCCGGCGGAAAGCCGCTGGTGAGTTATTAACTTTTACATTAAAAAAAAATATATACATATAGTCTTCCTATTCTCTCAAATTAAGTACTAAACTAATGGTCACCTTAGTTAATTTGCCATTTAGCCAGTTGGCTAGGCGTCGTCTAGCTGTAATGTTGAACGTTGCAATCAACAAGTCGGCTAAACGACGTATAGCTGTGTAATTGAATGACGTTGTTCAGTCAAAGGACTAGCTTAGTAGTTTGGTTCAACGCTATTTTAACCAGTTGGCTGCGACATATATGTATATTAAGTGACTAATTAGATAAAAGAGTCCAAAAATCACGCCTATATAACAATCTACATACATTTAATTACACCTGTTCTCGTTGAAAATTGCAATAATAACACTAACATCAATAAAAAAAGATAAGATGATTTTATGTTTTTTATCCAGGATTAGTCGAATGCTGTCCCCCACCACCTTTGCCCGAATTGACACCAGAATTCCGTCTATTGGCAAATCTGCTGCAAAGCGACGCCGCGTTACACGTGTTACGCACTGTGCTACGGCGCGCCAACGATTTAAAGGCTCGTGCTTTCTCCGAGACTCAAGTGCACAAGGTACGTGATGCAATTACGCTGACAGATTAACGAAAGAAACAAGAATCCATACTTAAACATAATTACACATCGATATATATGTACTACTTACTAGATTCGCCCGCTCGAACACTCACTACGTTCAAGTGAAGTGCAGGGTACACTCTGCACCTCGCTCAGTGAGTCGTCGCCATTCGCGCACTGTGCATCGCTCATAGGCCGACAATAAACATAATTAAAACAGTGATTAAATATTAAACCTGAACCAAAATAATTATTGAAAATTTAAGTGAGTAAAATATCTAGTTGTTTAAGTGGAAATAAGGATAATAATATTATAATTATACAACGTAAACAATATTTTGTATTTATTGACGCCGCGCTGTCACGTGCTTGCTAAAATCATAGAGTAAAGCCATACAGATGTTCCTCCATTCCTAAGCGTACGCGGCGACTATAGGTTAATATATGTATAGACTTATATAGTAGTAATACAAAATTATATAGTAGTAATAATTAAATAAAGTCCTAATATTTTGTTTTCTTTTGTGTTGCCATTCCTTCTATTATAAAACATAATAAGTATATGAGGTACAATGTGCTTATTAAATTTGGTATAACTGCGGTGAAAACTCTTTGATACAAAGCGCTTTAACGTCATGCTTCACTGCGCTCGGCATAACGTCATAAGTAAGCGGCGGTTACGACGTTTTGGTTGAACGAAATCTTCGACAAGCGATTCAGCAGTTGTCTTTTTTCTATGGTCAGACGAGGTCACATAGATTTAGCGATCTAGCTGATTATAGTTCTAACATTCACCAGTATTTGAACACACTTTTTCCTTTAGTGTTCTTGTCTATCGGTAGAATATATGTCAATGTAATTACAATAAAATGTTTACTCAGGCTCTTCATCTGATCGGTTACGCGCTTCGAGACGAGGAGAGCGGCCACTACGAGTTCCTTGCGTTCGCTGAAAGAGCGGGCCGTTGCGGATTGTATGCATTACTAGAGCAACTGGTCGGCAGCCCCAGAGTCGAGGCCCATAGACCGCTCGCCAAGTGGACGTTCGAGAAGATGAGGTTGGTCGTATACCGTCTTTTTTTTTAACAGAAATGTGTCAAATTATATCGTACCGGACCTTTGGCTAGGCGGCGGGCATGTGTCGGACTCTCCCAGCACTCTTGCTGATGCAATGAGATAACTGGGAAGTTTTAGTGGGCACTCTTGCCCACTAAAACATCCCAGTTTTCTCATTGCCAAACTTGGTGAGTGCGTGCGGTAGTTAACAAAAAAAAAATTGTTTTTTTTTTTGTTTTTATGGTTAATCCATTAAATGTGTATTTTTATTAATATTGACTTTAACTTTTTATAGTTATTAAATAAAAATCTTTCTGTGCGATGTTAATTTAATATAGTAAATATAATAATATAAAAGTGTGCATTTCCGTATTCCTTAACTACGTGTTTACAAAATATTGTTTAACTTTTCGCACAGGTCTATGCTGGGATTGAAAGATTACGACAAACAGGGAGATGAAATGGAGGCCGATGAAGACAACAAACCCGCTGCTGAGAAAATAGCTGCAGGTAAATTCTAATAAAAGTCTCAATTCATAATTATATCATTAACATTGTTTATATCTACTAACATATAAACGACCCACTTTTAGTTGTCTATTCTGTATTTGGATTCTCGACTACTGCCGCATAACGTCTGAGTCAACAATTTATTCTTAACAACCGGTTTTTAATTGAGAGGTCTAAGGGTTTGATCCTGCCATGTATAAAATTTGTATTTCTATCCGAATTCGGGTGCAAGCAGAACACAGACTGGAAAATTCCAGTTCCTTATCTAGATAATGACAATTGTTACGTGAAAACAGCGTATGCAATGTTGTCACACCTAACTATTATTGTTCTGCTTTGCTGTACGATATTCAACCTTAAGTGGGTCACAAGCTAAATTTATCGATTGTACATTCGACGCTGCTACGATGGAAGAAAAATATTGTGAGGCAATACAACAGATCTGCATACTCATACAACTGTGCAAATGTAAATTCCAGTCTGCAGTTGGCCAACTAAGATTTCATTACCCTAACTTACGATAGGCTCTTGCCCGGCATTGGGATAAGAGTTGCTATAAAGATTACTAGATTACACTTTAACCGATTTTTTCCGAATCGGAAAGATTTTGGTAAGGTACATCATGGTTGGGAAAATTTTGTTCGTCTTCTATCTTTCATTATCGGACAAATTCAAAGATTCTCGCAGTGAAAAATGTTGCATAACCTAATCCAACTAAAATATATCGTGGTACAACAAATGATGACACGGCATTCCTAATATAGGCATGTTTTCAAATTATATTTTTATAGCTTTCTGCCCGCGGCTTCGCCCGCGTGGATTTCGGGATTGGGTCTATAGAGGGTTAAGGGTCATAGCTTTTGCCCACGGCTACATATGCGCGGAAGTCGTTTATGGCGCGAAGGTTTTATCGCGCTTCCCGTGGGACTAAACAGATAAAAAATACCGCAAAACCTTGCTCAAGAATCAGTCTATCTATTGATGAATGAAATCCGCATGAAAATCTGTGCAGTAGTTTTCGTACGAAGCCTTTATTGTGCATCCCGTGGGATCTGACGATTTTTCCGGGATAAAAAGTAGCCTATTATTTAATCCGGACTTTTATCTTTACGTCTGCTAAATTTCAAAGCAATCGGTTCAGGAGTTACGGCGTGAAAGCGGAACAAACAAACAAACAAACTAACTCACTTTCCGATTTATAATATTAGTAAGGATTACACTGTTAGTAGCCCGCCGTGTTAATTTAGATCCCACGGGAACAGATAAAAGGTGTCCTATGTCCTTTCTCGTTCCGCAGACTATGTGTATGCAAATATTAAATATTATTAAATAATTATATTGTTATTTCTTGCCCGTGGCTCCGCCCGTCGTTGCTCCGTCCGCGTTAATTTCGATCCCACGGGAACAGTAGCTACTTTCTTCCGGGATAAAATGTGATAATCCTTCCCGTACCACAGACTATGTGTATGCAAATTTTCGTGATGATCGGTGCAGTAGTTTAAGCGTGAAGAGGTAACAAACAAACAAACAAATAAACAAACAAACAAACAAACACACTTTCGCATTTATAATATTAGTTGGGATTAGTTGTATGTCCTATATTATGTAATGGAAAGTGACTTCATGAATTATCCACATTGAAGTCATTTTCCAAATTGACGACTCTGTATCTATTTAATACAGGAAAAAAACAGCCCTTGCTGCGTTTCTTGCCGGTTCTTCTCAGTACAAGGTCTCCCGCCGTAGATTTGCGAATCGATAGCGTAGCTTTTCGACTTTCACAAGTGCTTGTAACAGCCTAGACTTTTTTTAATCAAATGATTTTTAATTTGATATTTTATCAATTTGATAGTTTTAAACAGTGGTTTTTAAACTCCGTGGACGAATTAGTCGTCAAATGGCGTGTTGAAGGCGCTGTTTCGTAAATTTTTCTGGCCTTTTTCCATGTCTACCTGCCACATGCACATGTATTTCATTGAAGCCCCACTGAGATAAGCGCATTCAATCATACTCTTCAGCTTTAAATTAGGTGTTATTTATAGTAGTATGTTTATAGTAGTATATATAATATGTGAGTTACACGCGACAAACAGAGAAAGAAAAGGACCGCCGCGCGAAGCTGGCTGCGGAGCGGCGCGCCAAGCTCATGGCCCAGATGAAGACGCAAATGAACAACTTCATATCCAATCACGCTACACTTTTCGAGGAGACGGTCACTGAGGTGCGCACTGCTGGGTACCTACTTAACGAGTCACTGACTCAGAGATGTAGATCGATTTAAATACATTATTAAATGGTTCGATTTTTACAATTTTTGTTATTCCACAAAATTGTAAAAAGCGAAAGAGAGATTTAATTTCTATATGCGGTTTTGCCTACATTCTAAAATATTTTGTGGACCCCCGTTTTAATAATTAGATATTAAGTTACAGTAACATTTATTTGTACTGTTTAACTTAACCGTTTGAGTGCTAAGCAATTTTTGTAAAAATGTATTGGAAAATGCTATGCATATTTTGATTACTCTAAAGGAAAAAAATATGGTGTCAAATAAAACACTCTCATTTAGACAAATATTAATCAATTTTAATAAATCTTTTTGGATTATACAGAAAAAAGTGCGTCGCACTTTTCGATACAAATCACCGCAGCGCAAAATCGCTGCTTAGCACTCTAACGGCTTCGGTGGTGGATGTGTCTTTCGCGTCACCATCGCTCGCCCGTGAGATTCTCCTCTGGCGCGTAGAGGAGGACGTGGAGACTTCTTCCGACCACCTTTATATCCGAATCGAGGTCACCCCGACATCCCAGAGACCCCCAGGCAACAGGGGCCCCGCGCTGAGTGCCTCCCTAGGTGGGCGCTTACTAAGCTCCGCCCCGAAGTGGCGGAGGAAGCGGCGATGGTGCGGGCGTGGTGCGATCCACCCGCATACATCGCCGAGGATGTCGACGGCATGGCGGAGCTCTTCGCGGACGACATGAGGGTCGTCTGCCAAGCCGCCATGCCGAGGACGTGCACCTGCCCCGACAGCGGGCAAGTATACTGGTGGACGCAGGAGGTCGGACCTGCGTGCCACTAGTATGAGGGCCCGACGCGCCTAAGTTCGTTGTCGTAGGCGCGCTGTCACCACACCTGACGAAGAACAGGCACTTCGTCAGGTGTACGCGGCAGCCAAGAAGACCCTGCAGGATGGAATACGCAGGGCCAAAGAGGAGTCCAGGGAAGCTTTCATGGCGACCCTGGACAACGACCCGTGGGGGCGTCCATACTTGGTGGTGAGGGGGAAATTTAAATCTTCTGCCCCCTCTACCTCCGCTATGGACCGGGGGCTACTCGACCGAGTGATGGGGACGCTGTTCCCGGATCCTGGTCCGTTCGAACCCCCCAGAATGCTCCTCCGGAGGCTGCCGCGATGGTGGTCCCTCCCGTGTCGAACGAAGAATTTGACATGGTGAGGGACAGGCTCCGGCGCAAAAAGAAGGCGCCGGGGCCGGATGGTGTCCCGTCGCGGGTCCTAGCCCTCGCCCTGGGATACCTGGAGAAGCGGTTCCGGGCGGTGCTAAATTTGAGCATCGCTACGGGCCGCTTCCGCCGCCGGTAGAAGGAGAGCCGCCCCGCGGTCTCCTCGGCTGGGTACCGACCGGTGGTGCTGCTCGACGAGTCCGGGAAGTGCTTGGAAAAAATCCTCGCTTCCCAGATCGTCCAGCACTTAGGGGACCGGGGGCCGAATCTGTCGGAGAAACAGTTCGGCTTCCGCACCGGTCGGTCCACGATGGACGCCGTGGCCCTTCTCAAGAGGTGGACTGAGAGGGCCACAGCCAGGGGTGAGGCTGTCGTTGCGGTGTCATTGGACATTCGCAACGCCTTCAACAGCCTCCCCCACGAGAGCATAAAGGAGGCACTCAAATTCCACGGAGTGCTTCCGTACCTCCGCGCACTCCTAGCGGACTACCTGCAAGGTAGGTCAGTTCTATACGAGGGGCCGGACGGTGGCGTTCATACGTGGAGAATGGCGGCGGGTGTGCCCCAGGGTTCCGTATTGGGTCCCCTGCTATGGAACCTGGGGTACAATTGGGTCCTGCGATGCAACCTCCTGCCACGAACGGAGGCTGTCTGCTTCGCCGACGACACGCTGGTCGTGGCGAAGGGAAAAATTGGGGAGGAGGCGGCCGACCGTGCGTCGGTCACCGCGTCGCTAGTGGTCTGACGCATCCGCCTCCTGGGTTTGGAAGTGGCCTTCGACAAAACGAGGGCCACAACGAGGTGTCCCACCGGGGCGCCGCGTCCGAGTGGAGGGAGTCCGTATACCGGTCAAGGCACGCCTCAAGTACCTCGGCCTGATACTGGACTCCCGAAGGAGTTTCGAGGAGCATTTCAAACTCCTCGCTCCACGGCTGATCGCCGCTGTAGCCGCACTCGGGCGGGTCCTCCCTAACGTGGGAGAGCCAGGATCGGCGTGCCGTCGGCTGCATCACGGGGTGATACGGTCGATGGCACTCTACGGAACCCCGGTGTGGGCAGAGTGCCTTCCCCCCCGCACGGTGGCCCTCTTGCGAAGTCCGCAGAACGTCATCGCGACCCGGGCCATGCGAGCCTATCGCACGGTCAGCCACGGCGCGGCCTGCGTGTTAGCGGGCCACACGCCATGGGATGTCGATGCACAGGTGCACGCCGCTGTATATCGACATCGTCGCGGCATGTGAGCGGGGGGAACGGCTCGCTCCACCTGAAGTGGAGGGAGTCCGTGCCCGGGTGCAGAGGGAGGTTCTGCACCAGTGGGGTAAGGCGCTCGCCTTCCCAGCTGCCGGCCACCGGACGATTGAAGCCATTCGTCCGGTGTTGGAGGAGTGGCTTGGGCGCCGGCAGGGCAGCCTCTCGTTCCGCATGGTGCAGGTACTGACCGGGCATGGTTGCTTCGGCCACTACCTGCACAAGGTCGCACGTCGGGAGATGACGCCGCGGTGTCACCACTGCGGTGCTCCCGACGACACGTCCGAGCACACACTATCAGTGTGCTCGGCGTGGCAACAACAGCGCAGCGAACTAACCGCTGCGCTGGGAAACAGCGACCTCTCGCTGCCGAGCGTGGTCGTGGCCATGCTCCGCGGTGAGGCGGAATGGGAGGCTGTCGCCTCCTTCTGCGAGAGCGTCATCTCGCAGAAGGAGGCCGCGGAGAGACAACAAACAGACGACTGTCCATTTCATTACGTCATCTATAATAATACATGTGATACTTGAGGTATTCGCACAAATAAATTTGCAACCACACAAGAACACTGTATGTTGCCGACTTGTGACGTAAAATTTACGCTTCTCAGTAATTTTACTAACGTATCTTTCCTTACCCTATGAATTGTACGTGTTACTTCCGCAGGCGAAAGTAGAGCCAAAGTCTGACGATGTGAAGGTGCACTACTCTGGCGCGGCGCTGGGTGTTTGGGGCGGCGGAGTGCGGGACGCCGCCAGGATCTGCATTATGTGTCAGGAAGAGGTGACGTACCGACTATGTAATGACTAAGTATACGGAATAAAAATTACTAATTTCTAACTGAATTTTCAACATACAGCTAAAATTATTTAAATTTAATATACTTATAGGCTTTAACACATATGTATCGCTTGGAGATTCAAAGCATAATCGAATCACAAACGACATGAATCAATGTCATAGACAGCCTGAATATTTAAATTATAAATTTAAAGATTACATTGAGTTGGGCACATTGTTTGCAGGACTTTGGTGTATATTTCAGAATCTATGTCTATTTACACAGTGAAATAAAATTCTTGAATATTGTAATGAAACTACTGTCAATTTTGTAACAATATTGAACAGAAGTTGCTAAATGAATTGATTATAATTCCGACTTACATCTAACGGAACCCAAGCCAACCTCACCTGCTCGCGGTGTACCCAGTCAAATACTATAGCACTCCCCACTACCGCTTACTGGGGTATTTCTGAAATTCCCCTATGCTGTCCGAATAGATCAATCTTTGTGGAAATCCTATTTCCAGCAGTGGTCGTCTTTTGGCTGAGATGACGATAAGATTAATGTGTGCAACAGGCCAGCGTAGAGGGCAACGGTGTGCCGATGGTGTTGGTCGCGTTCGTGCAGCAGTCGAGCGTGCTGGAGCGGGGGCGCGGCGCGGCGCGCGGCGACTGGAAGGCGGCGCACCTGCCGGCCGGCGTGTGGCCACAGCCGCACGTGTCCAGCTGCGGCCACGCGCTGCACGCGCGCTGCTGGCGCAAGTACGTGGACAACGTGCTCGACAAGGAGAACCGCAGGTGGGTTGGAACAAACTCGCGCTCATTTTAACGGCGGCCGGCGTGTGGCCGCAGCCGCACGTGTCCAGCTGCGGCCACGCGCTGCACGCGCGCTGCTGGCGCAAGTACGTGGACAACGTGCTCGACAAGGAGAACCGCAGGTGGGTTGGAACAAACTCGCGCTCATTTTAACGGCGGCCGGCGTGTGGCCGCAGCCGCACGTGTCCAGCTGCGGCCACGCGCTGCACGCGCGCTGCTGGCGCAAGTACGTGGACAACGTGCTCGACAAGGAGAACCGCAGGTGGGTTGGAACAAACTCGCGCTCATTTTAACGGCGGCGCACGTGGCCAGCTGCGGCCACGCGCTGCACGCGCGCTGCTGGCGCAAGTACGTGGACAACGTGCTCGACAAGGAGAACCGCAGGTGGGTTGGAACAAACTCGCGCTCATTTTAACGGCGGCCGGCGTGTGGCCGCAGCCGCACGTGTCCAGCTGCGGCCACGCGCTGCACGCGCGCTGCTGGCGCAAGTACGTGGACAACGTGCTCGACAAGGAGAACCGCAGGTGGGTTGGAACACACTCGCGCTCGGTGCTTTTTGATTTTGGTAACGTTTCACACTTATTTATTTTCTAATTACTTGCCAAAACCTTTTCCGGAGTAAAAAGGTTACACTTGATGATTAATTATTAATCGACTCGACTTGTGTAAATGTTATGAGCAAAAGGCGCAAACACCAAAACATCGCTTTCAGCTCATTGTAATGCATTTCTCAAACTATGAAATCAGCAATTAATATATATGAATTTAACACAATGGTGAACCAACCAATTAAGGTTCATTTGGTAATATGTCAATATTATTTTCTGCGTCCTCTGAAAGACTTCTACGTTTATATGCCTATTTAGCGGGTCTTCCACCTACATGAACGCTTATTAAGATCAATTTTTATATGCCCTGCCAATCTAATTGAATCATCATTTTATATCAACCTAATATTTTCAAACAGTTTACTGTTAAACGCGTTGCAAAATTGCAGTTGACCCCATAACTAAAAGTTATTACTTATTCATCTATGATGAACTATTATTAAAGTATTCATCTATGATGCTTTTGTGATACAGAATTTCAGTTTTGTGACGAGGAACGTGTCAGAATAACGGCGTTTCTTAGTTACATTATTTATCTGTGTGTGATTTCGAAGCATTGTGCAGAGGCAGGGTCCTTTGTTGGTCTTAAACTCGTTCTCTATGCCGTTTGTTTTTTTTTTATAATAACATGTGTGTATATGGCCAATAAATATTCTTCTTCCGTTCTAGTATCGACACAAAGACGACACGATTGCAACAAAAAGTTATCTCAATGATATCTCTACTTAATTCGATACGAATCTCTTCAGGCCATATCGACTCCGCCAGCCGGCAGCTTTCGACGTAGAGAAGAAGGAATACCTGTGTCCCCTGTGCGAGAGGCTGTGCAACACCGCGTTGCCCTTGGTGCCGCCTCCCTCCCATCCTACGGGCATCCCGCCTTCATTGTCCGAGGAAGTGTACACGGAGTCCGTTGACTTGATACTCAAACTGAAACACCAAGTGTCGAGTGAATCCGTACATGTGTGTACTGAAACTTGCGAGGATATGTATTGCCAGGTAAATGGGGCACTGATATTATGGGATAAAAAGAGAGATTTTTTCGAAATGTTTTCATAAATTTAGTGAAAAAATTCTCATACATATGATGATATGAAGGTGCATTTTCAAAAGTTTTAATGTGTTTTATTTACGATATAAGTACAATTTACATACGCAAATTACATAATTTCTATAATAATAATAATATATATTATTATAAAATATGTAATGAATATTACATAATTTTAAAATAAATCTATAATAATCTTTCACAGATTCTTATCTATTCGTGACGCAATGTTTCACTTATTTTTTATATCCATACGAAAAGCTTTACCTTCAAGATAATAATTGATTAATTACAATATTGTATTTTTCTAAGCGCGTGTTAAAGTTTAAACGATCACAATTTATAATTATGACAGGCGCGAGCTAGGAGTGTAGGAGCAGCCTCCTCGGATATGGAAGAAGAGGAGGTGAATGAGTCCGAGGAGTATGTATCCACTCACGCGGAGAACCTCCTATCTCTGGCCTTCATGCAGCACTTCCAGTATGATATTCCAGAGTATAATGAGCAAACGAAATCGTTGGTTGAGGGCTTCGCAAGTGTAAGTTTTTTTTTATACTAAACCAGTGACTAATGTAGATGTCTGATATTGAACCATCATCACATCATAAGCGGACTTGCAACGCAAGCGGCAATTCATTCAATGGTTATTTACATTTATGGTAGGTACAAACTGAGCTCACGTACGCAACGTGGAAAAGTCGATGGTCACACTTTTTTGGATTATGTTTACTGTTGTACTAAATAATATATATAGATCTTACTTGGTCAAACTTATGGTTTCTTTTTCTGTCTTTAATATCGTAAAATAGCTCTTATAGCTAATACAATAAAATATTGTGTAATCCTAAAACAATACAATATGTTCAAATATAATACATACACGAAAAATATATTACCTGGTACATATTACATTTGCCATCTAGTTTTGTTGTCTTTAACCAGGATGATTTGCGTAATGTAGTATCAGTACATTTTATAATATTATGAGTTTTGGTGTCTGTTGTTAATCAAATTTAAGAGTCTGAATATCATAGTGCGTACCATACGTTGCTGACGTGGTGGATTCCATGTGTAAAGTTCTACCTTTATGTAATAAAAATTTGTATTACATAACAAAATGTGTATTAGATAAATTATACTCGATATTTTTATTGCAGATTCTACCCCCAATTTGTAATCTACCTGACTCTGGCGGTTTGACAGCCATTGGTGCGGTATATCGCGCGACGTCTTACACAGTGATGAGCACGAACGCTGTATTGCAGGCTGAAAATCGTCCCTTGCTAGGAGATTTACCATCTAGGCATAAGGATGCCCTTCAGATAACTATTAGACTCGCCGCCGCTGTCCCAGCCATATGGCAATTCCCTAAACACCTCGCGCACCACGCGTTAAGCTCTTTAAACACATTGGAAGCTAACTCGCCACTTATACATGAACCTTTTGGCACTATGGTTGCTTTAGTCTTGACGATCCCATCGCTTTTTTGTAAAACGGCTGGTCCCGCACGCCCTACACATTTAGCCAAAGTTATCACTCTCCAAGCACTCAGAGCTCACATGACTAGAGCTCTTCTTGTATTGGACATATCTTCTTGCACTAGCGAACCAATGGAAGGGCAAGAGGATTTTAAAAAATCGGAAGATCTAAATAATTTGCTACCTTTGATCAGGGAGTTGCGTAAAGGAAACCTCAAGGAGGGATTGAATGCGTCAGATGTTTGGAATATGATCAAGAAGCAATGTTTCGGCTTTCTAAGATGCTGCTGTTTGTTCTATCACTTTTTGAGTGATATCATGCCGCCGAATGAGTTCACTGTATGTGGTGGGGAAACGTGGGAGAATATGTGCGGGTACTTAGACCTGCCCTTGACGTTTAAGGAGTTGCTAGACACGCCATTGGCCAGGAAGAAGGTATTAAACTGGGGCAGGATGTTACCACCTGAATGTGTGGACCCGAAAGTTGTCCTCGAGCCGAGCGAACCGCCGAGGTTGATTACACTGCCTGAAGATTTTTCGGAACTGATGAATTTGGTTTCGGAATTCTCATGCCCGAATTCGGAAAGAGAGGACAGCAAGTATCCAACACTTTGTCTAGTGTGCGGCAAGATCCTTTGCTCCCAGAGCTATTGCTGCCAAACGGAAATTCGAAAGGTAATTGCTTTTTGGTATGAATGCATAAGAAAAGGATCTAACTAAAGAGCTATTAACATTTATATTCATATAAATATTATATTGAAAATTTTATTCAAGTTATTGTGTTATTTAATGATGAGGGATTTTCCGAGTCATAGATCAACAAATATTACTAGCCTGCATAGGTGGCATTTAGGGATTTTCTTACCTCTAGCATATTCATAGATTATAGCACACACCTATTATGCCAACAATATTAATTTTATGAGAAGTAAGGGCTCCTCAGAGTCTTTTCATAAACGCGATCTGATCTTTTCTGGATTAGGAAAAGTTGTTACTATGGATTTTAGGGTGGTCGAAGTGGCGCTAACGGCGCGACGGAGCACGTAGGCGCCGGAGTGGCGCACGCGCTACAGTGCGGTGCTGGTGCGGGCGTGTTCCTGCGCGTGCGCGACTGCGAGCTCATGCTGCTGGGGGCACCCGCGCGCGGCGCACTGCTGCCCGCGCCGTACCTGGACGACTACGGCGAGGCCGACCAGGTCAGTGGCACCTCCTTCCTGCCGCAGTGACACTGACTGCGAGCTCATGCTGCTGGGGGCACCCGCGCGCGGCGCACTGCTGCCCGCGCCGTACCTCGACGACTACGGCGAGGCCGACCAGGTCAGTGGCACCTCCTTCCTGCCGCAGTGACACTGACTGCGAGCTCATGCTGCTGGGGGCACCCGCGCGCGCGCACTGCTGCCCGCGCCGTACCTCGACGACTACGGCGAGGCCGACCAGGTCAGTGGCACCTCCTTCCTGCCGCAGTGACACTGACTGCGAGCTCATGCTGCTGGGGGCACCCGCGCGCGGCGCACTGCTGCCCGCGCCGTACCTGGACGACTACGGCGAGGCCGACCAGGTCAGTGGCACCTCCTTCCTGCCGCAGTGACACTGACTGCGAGCTCATGCTGCTGGGGGCACCCGCGCGCGGCGCACTGCTGCCCGCGCCGTACCTCGACGACTACGGCGAGGCCGACCAGGTCAGTGGCACCTCCTTCCTGCCGCAGTGACACTGACTGCGAGCTCATGCTGCTGGGGGCACCCGCGCGCGGCGCACTGCTGCCCGCGCCGTACCTCGACGACTACGGCGAGGCCGACCAGGTCAGTGGCACCTCCTTCCTGCCGCAGTGACACTGACTGCGAGCTCATGCTGCTGGGGGCACCCGCGCGCGGCGCACTGCTGCCCGCGCCGTACCTCGACGACTACGGCGAGGCCGACCAGGTCAGTGGCACCTCCTTCCTGCCGCAGTGACACTGACTGCGAGCTCATGCTGCTGGGGGCACCCGCGCGCGGCGCACTGCTGCCCGCGCCGTACCTCGACGACTACGGCGAGGCCGACCAGGTCAGTGGCACCTCCTTCCTGCCGCAGTGACACTGACTGCGAGCTCATGCTGCTGGGGGCACCCGCGCGCGGCGCACTGCTGCCCGCGCCGTACCTCGACGACTACGGCGAGGCCGACCAGGTCAGTGGCACCTCCTTCCTGCCGCAGTGACACTGACTGCGAGCTCATGCTGCTGGGGGCACCCGCGCGCGGCGCACTGCTGCCCGCGCCGTACCTCGACGACTACGGCGAGGCCGACCAGGTCAGTGGCACCTCCTTCCTGCCGCAGTGACACTGACTGCGAGCTCATGCTGCTGGGGGCACCCGCGCGCGGCGCACTGCTGCCCGTCTCATTGTCTACCGTAAAGGACATTTTTTTTATTACGATAATCATCTAAGTAGTTTGTGCTATGGTTTTCCTACAAAGACTGTGGCGTCAGCTTGCAGATTTACTTGATTTATTTTAGTAAACCGTTAGAAAATTATACCGCAAAGATTTAATTTTAATTTAATTAGATCCAGAGATAATGTTAATTTGTTTTGTTTATTAAATTATTTTTAATCGCACAAAGTACATTTATCTCGAAAGTAAGAGCTAAATACCGAATAAATACTAATGAAATATACCGCCGTAGGGTCTACGCCGCGGCTACCCACTGCACCTGTGCGAGGAGAAGTACGAGCACCTACGCATGATGTGGCTCAGCCACAGCCTGCACGAGCGCATAGCGCGGACCCTCGACACCAACATGCTGGTCACTGCGCCCTGGCAGAACATGTGAAACATCCGCTCATGTCTTTGACCACCGCGACCGTTTTCTTTTGGCGTTCCGCATCTTAATGCTTCTTTCGATTGATTCCGTTATAAATGACTAGCTCTCCGCCAGGCAGCTTCACACGGCCCAGTAGTTTGGCTTGATGATATTAGTGTACATATGGCGATTGGTACATTTTTTGGAAAAAACTAATATTTTCAATCAGATTAGACATCTGATATCCATGGTAGTTTTTTTTTACTTATTAAGGGGCAAGCGGTGATATTTCGCAATAAGCACAAGAGAAAACATTTGTCATGCTCCCGCTTCACGTCATATTTGTTCACTCTTGACGTACAACATGCGTATGACACAATAGACATAACATAACATACAAATGTGTCACTCGTATTCACTTAACCGCGGCATTACAAAGGTAGCTTTTTTTATCAGCTCTGAAACTATGCGACTATGTTGCGTCCTACTTGAGCGATCTCGATGCAAATGCGAAGCAATACAGCGCGCAGCCAAAATATGACGCACGCTGTGCATGCTGCGTCGACAAAAGTAGGTCGCGCCCTAAAAATTAGGCTGTTAAAATTTTAGGCCCACTAATTTACCTCTTCTCTAAATTAAAGTGAGTTAAAATTCATATTTATAACAGCGATTTTGGTATAAATGTCAAAATTAAAATAGGAAAACGTTGCAATGTAAATATGTATAACAAGGAATATAATTTGAAAAAGTATAATATTCGAAAAAAAATTATTTGTCCCCAAGTACCACATAAGCAACAATATAATAAAATAATATGTTATTATTTTCACGACACGACATTAATAAAATATTAACAAAATGTTATTGTTTGAACTCATGAGAAGATATTTGTCAATGTTGAGCTTGTTGGGTGAATCGCTCATTAATACACATTTTTCTAGGAAATAAATAAAACATATACAAACATTTAATTAAGCATCATAGGTGTAATATAAATTTTGTATATATTAGAAGAGCATGGTATACCTAAAAGTCACTTTCAACGTTATTCAATGTTTCAAATTAGTAATTTGCTTTGCTAGTGGCCAAAGTTGCTAGTTCCGCTAGTGTAAAAGTAAATCTAAAAGTTGTTTGAAATTTTAACTATAAAGTGACGAATATACTAATGATGGACATTAGGTACCACGTGGTATCCTGATTGTTATCAGTATTACCACGATAAAATTATAGTACGGTGTACCTCACTTAATTATTTTAGCCCTTATTAAGAAAGTTAAAGTTATGATATAGATTGAACGAGACGGCAACGTAGATTTACTAAACTAGACTTAAAATCTTTAGTCATATTGGTCCCTTATGAAAATATAAAAACAATTGTACTCCCTCTGAAGCAACCCAAGCATAGACTGACTGTACAATTCAACTCTGACCACTCACACATTATAGAATAATCGATGTATTAGATTTCCTACGTGTTCGTAATATCTAGAACATGCCCAATAGAGCCGGAATGTCGTGGAGCAGCCGCTGCGTTTCGATTGGCCGACACGTGGTCAAGTCGACATTCAACGACACAGTTTTTAATTGCTTAGGCGTAATAAGTTAATGTTTGATTCATCAGTCATAAATAATTATGTATTTCGTTTCTTAGTTATAATGCGTTAAAGTTTCGAATTTCAAAAGTTATCGACGTCGAAGACGTCGTGAGAGCGGCTGCAAACGTTTTTATGGAAACAATTCAAAATATATTGCATCAGGACGTACAAACACCTTTTTTTTTTCCTCAGGAGAGGAGGCTGAGAATCCATCATGGATACCAACGCAACAGGCAAGCAGGGATGCGTTGATTATGTCGAACTCCTGGTACTGTTGAGGCGGCTCGACCACACAGACCTACCGACTAAACTCAGCCTAGCCTTTGGTCCAATTGACCCTACTGGCTTTATTGACGAGGGAGCCGCACCTCAGGACAGGCACAGTTAGCGCTGCCCCATGGTGAGGGCATATGCGCTAGAAGAAGGCACGAATCTCCAAAGTGGGACCGGCCTGTATTGACGGGAACCTACACGTGGCTAAGCAGAAGGCTGCCGTTAGGGGTTGACAAGGGGAGGCGACGGCTCAGACGCCGCCGCTTGCAGGTCTAGAAGTTCCTGCGTGAGTTGGTTAGGGGGGTCGCTAAGGACATGTCGCGGTCTACGTATCCTCTGCCGGTAGTGACTAGTGTTGCCTTGAGATTGGCTCACAGTTGGTGGTGCTGACGGGGTAGAAACACCGTGTACCACATAATGTATTTTTTTCTAAACGATTTTGAATTCTGTCCATTCGATGACATGCTAAATCTGTATGAAAAATTGACTGAACTGGACTACATTATTTGAGGGTAGTATTTAAATCAAAATCAAAATAAAATTTTGCAGATCAATTTGAAAATCCTTTATGTTGGAATGAATATATTCATAAGGGGCAATGCCACAAATTTACAATCCAATAATGGATTCGTTTGTATTTTTTACGCTTTCCAGGTATTCGTATATATGAGTATGATATTCGACATCTCATGTTGCAGAGCTGATGATTGAAGATGCCTTGAGATTATGAGTTATGGGATGCCACATACTAAAATTCAGTACAAATAGCAAATTGCTATGACTACTATTATAAAATACTTATTACTGTTGAAAACTTCACTCTACTGATAGACGAATGGATAGTGGAAGCTTAGTAATGATGCCGTTGGCAAAGAGGCTTATAACAATGTTATGTTATCACAATATCGATAATTTGATTAATATCTTGAACACAATTCTCCTGGCACATGTAATTTGAAATGTAGATAGACAGAATTTCAATCACTAAGGTTTAGTTTGTCCTGTCCGTCTAAGGTTTAGTTTAGATCCAGTTTAACTCGAGATCCGATTAAATACAATTTTGTTCGTAAAACTGTTTACATTACTTAACAATGAAAAGTAATTTACACCGTTTAATCAATCAAAATAGCTGTTAGATAATTTTGTAAAATTCTCAAGAACAAGCTACCTTACTGATCCAATGTTTGACCAATACTAATAGAGCTAGCGGACACTAATAGATCCTAGTAGAATTTAGAGGTTGCTTATTACAGCACTATTGGGTATGTGCTTGATGTATATACAACAACGTATTTTAAAAATAGTTAATATTAATATAGTCAGAGCTATGCAAAGCTTGCTTGCATTTAAATTTGAAATATAAAAATACTATGGGATTATTTAAATATAAGTTGTACTAAAAATAATAATATTTAAACTATATTTTCTAATCTACGTAAATTATGTTATATAAAAAGTATTCTTTCATGTAAATGCATATATTGACGTGAGTTCGATTAGTCATCGTCTGTATTTTACATACAGGTAATATGGCATTCTTCGCATAAGATATGTTTTAACATATAATTTTGAAAACATTAGGGTTAAGACTTTGTAGTTAGGCTACGACAGTGACTGCGCATGTTAAGCAATCACGTTGTTAATCATTGAAAAAAATGCTTCTTGCTGAATACATATATTTTTGGATAGACAACGCGAAATAAAACAATATTAATTATTCTAGTCGTTTTCTTTTTAGTGACTAACAGCGTGGATATTTTATTTTATATATAGTATTAGTTTAATGTGGTGTTACATCATCCATGGCGTATTTTCCATAGTCGAACTGGTCTAATGACTTTCTCAAACAAAGACAAATGTATTGCATACGATTGTTTTAAGCAAAATCAGACAAAAATATTGCAATCTAATGTTCAAAATATTCCTTTACAATATATGAATAACGAAATTCCCAAATTTTACATAATAATACATTTTTTTTGTTTGTTCAATATCATACAATTATAATGAAACTATAACTATTCTTAGTGCGGAAAGTAGGTAACTACGATAATTATTTCTTAATGTTTATTTACAATATCTTTTCAATTCGAAAATTAACTTTTAACTGGCACAAGTCACATGTCTTGGTTCTGTTCTTTATATTTTTACATATTTAACGTCTATACTTATTTGCTTGGGCAAATAAACAGATTAGGAAAATTATTTTTTGCTATTTTACGAATGTCTGTCTGATAGCATTTTCCTAATTTCGACACGAAATTGGTTTTGTATTATTTTAATTGGAAAAACAAGTACATATGTCATTTTTGTATATCAATATGACTGTGGTAATTATTAATTTATAGTTATTGTTTTCGTCAATATCTGAAAATCGAGGGCTAAAATAAAATACATAAAAACATTTTTTTTGTAAAATTCAAAAAGTCCTCCTTACGCACTAATGCAGTAGTAACGGCAAAGATAGAAAACATTTTTTAATAATATGAACTTAGTAAAACTAATCTTTTCCAAACTAAAATTATGTTTTCTTGTTTCATAAGATTTTGTGTGACATTTAGAAAAGCTTATTTTTTATCATTTGACGACAACGTTATACATTGGCTGTGTTACATTAATTCATATTTTTCAATGAACGCTATGTATTTTGTCACAATTGTACGTAGTTATATAGAAATGATCCAAACAACGTGAAATAACAATTGAGCAATAATTTTTAAATATATTATAAATCATATAACCTTACAACTGCTAATAAACTCTATTAGCAGTTGTTGTGGATTGAATCCTTTCTACGTAACTACATCCAATTGTTATGTACTAGTAATAACTAATAACATGCTAGATAGAACGATATATCTGTTAAATTCTATACAATCTGTTGTTTATATTTTGGTCACGTCATTAAAATTTTAGATGAAGTCCGAAGTCATATTGTTATAATTCAAATATTGTATATTATTTGGAAAGTATGTGCTAAGTTTTTCTTACGAATTTTGTGCGCTAGGTAAGAAAGACTGTTTGACCTAGTAATGACAAACTCAAACTACATAATATTATCGCACCTAGTTTTATAGTGATTAACTTGCAAAATAGATAAAATAATAAAGCCGATAATGTAGTTTCGATTTAAATAAACTACGTTTCGTATAAAATATGTTAATTGCACCTAAATGGAATACTGGCAGAATGTAAACTTACTACGCAACTCATGAATTATATTTCATATACGTGCTCGCCTAGTTGCGAATCGTGTACGCTTCCTTGTTTTTGAGTATGTATATACGTAAAGTTCAGAGTGATAAAGTTTGTTTTTGTTACATAGAGGTTATATATCTTTGTTTAATCTCACATTTATTTTGTACGTTTAATTATTAATGAAATAAGAAATAAGTTTGTATTATTTTTTAAATTTCTAATGAAATCAGCAGGGCTTATTGTGACACTAAATTAATTCTAGGCTTGTCTTAATAACTGTATCTATCGATAGATGTCAGTTTAAAGAAAATTAACGTTTTGTTCGATTAGGGCTTCGTATTTATTCTATTAAGTTTATCAATTGTACGGTTTTTTTTAACGAAATTAATTTAAAAATTATTTTGTTTTCTATCTATACATAGACGTTTAATTGTTAGCAATTTTATTTGGGGTAACCAATATTTTTATATATGCACTATGTTCGCATATCAGTTAAAGATGCCCTGTGTATGATTCAAGTTTATGACTAAAAGCAATGAATATGATATTAACCATATCGCAGTAAAAATTTACGTACTATTTATACACAGCACAAATTTATATGATAAAATTGTGCAAAAACTGTATGCCAAATTTGATATGGATCATAATTTGATGTTATATTTATCAAAACAATATAACTATAGCGTACATTTTCTTGCCACTCTTGCGCGCTCTGTAAATAATGTATACGCCCTAGTTAAATTAGAATTAATTGATTAACACTTTGTCGTAAATTACAGTTTTTATAGGTCTTAAGATAATGTAGTTTATTTCTTTAATATATTTTTCCCAGTATGTTGTAGTGTGTACCAATATTTATGTATTTGTTTTGAACCTCTAGCTTTTTTGATTGAAGTAAAATTGTAAATGATAATGTTTAGGCGATTTCGAATTAAAAGTTTTGTGATATGTGTACACTTGGCGACTAAATTATGCGCACATTTATCTAGGTTATTGTAATCACAGTACAATTATCTTTTGTGATTGAAATCTAAATAAATAAAAGCCGAAATGTACCGTAAACGTGATGGGTGAATATAAATTGCTAATTTGTCATAACGCTTAGAAAAATATTTATTGCAGTATTGCAAATATTGATTAGATGTGTAAAACCACATTGTTTAGTCGCCGACTGTACTTCGCTCGCTGGGAGTGAGCTTATGAACGGTGGTGAAAGCTAAGAGCGTGTATACTTACAAGTAATTTCGTAAATGAACTAGCGCCCTAAGTCTTGGTAATCATTCACTCGATAAGTATTCACTCTGAACATTAGGGTGTCCTCTGCAGCTCAAAGTCGATGTTTCCATTTATGAGGATTTTTTTCGCTACTACTATCCGTGCCATATCCACACAAATGTTAATTTCCGAAGTGTAAACGCTCTTAAAGTTAAAGTTTGTCCCGGATCGTAGTGTACTAGTTATACGCTCCTTCATTCTTATCCTAACATGGTTGTTATTATCTGCAAATTTTGGATCAGTATATGTATTGATATGCAATAAACAACTTAACGAAAATACATTGTTTTATTTTTGTAGTCATCCCACATTATGTCGTATTCCGGTTTAATAATCGAGCGGTCTAATCACGTGACCTACCGACTAAACTCAGTCTGTGCCTAAGTTCTATAAACCATATAGACGCGAGGGATATATAATATATAATATTTTCATATGTAAATGGTTCGATTGTAATTAATACGTAAAAAAATCCATAACAAAAAAAAATGCGTCGTTAAACATAAGACTTGACCCCGACGTGATTTGAACACGCAACCTTCTGATCTGGAGTCAGACGCGCTACCGTTGCGCCACGGAGTCACTGTGAACAGACGTGAATATGTAGTTCAGTTAATCAAAACTGTTATTCAATAGATATTAAAATGAAAAATTACTTTGATTTGGCATTAAGCGTTTTTTAATTAATCACTCATAATCCAAAAACAGTATAACCTATTTCAATGATCACCTATTTGTTAAATTCATCCACAATTCCGTCAATTCAATATGTGATAAAACATAAATAGCAAAGCCTTGCCTTTGAAATATAAAAAAAATAAATAACGAAGAAAACTATTAATTTTTTATCATTTGTAATTTCACCATTCACTAAAGGCACGTTTTGTAGTTTCTTAGTATTTGGCAAAAATTCTCTTTAGAATCATTGACTTTAGTGAATCCGAGCTATGTGCGAATTCTACTGTGCTTTATAGAAATTTCCTCCAAATTTTTTTTGGGTAGAATTGCATATAAAGAACATTATTATTTGTTTAATGTATGCACTCAATAAAAAAAATCTTAAACATTGTCGCCATTTAGTGATTTTGTAATGGTACAGATGCCTTGCTCGATTTCAATTGTATAAATTTCTCTACATGACTTCCTGATAATGAAAAAATAAACCTTTAGCTACGCATTCAAAAGCCATTGTCAAATGTCCCATAGAAACAATCATTTTTAAGGGAATAACGAGTACCTACTACATCAATTCGGTGTGATCATTTAATCTCTGCATTGCCTAATAAATTACATAAGGGGTTCCAAGAACGAGGCATCCCTGTTCTGACAATTGTAAATCGCCATCCAAATCATCACATTGGTTTTTCATGTTTTGATAAAACAACAATTACCAAAAATGATAAAGTTTTACTGCCCAATAACTGTTTTATTTGACCCTCTAAAAGAGTACTATTTTACTCTAGTCACCATTGACAAAGCATTATACCTATTTGTCTTTACTACTCCACACCTAGTCCCGTCAACACCACCAACTGTGAGCCAGTCTCAAGGCAACACTAATCAATACCGGCAGAGGATTCGTAGACCGCGACATGTCGTTAGCAGGAACTTCTAGACCTGCAAGCGGCGGCGTCTGAGCCGTCGCTCCCCCTTGTCAACCCCTAAACGGCAGCCTTCTGCTTAGCCATGATTAGGTTCTTGTCAATACTGGCCGGTCCCACTTTGGAGATTCGTGCCTTCTTCTAGCGCATATACCCTCACCATGGGGTAGCGCTAACCGTACCTCTCCTGAGGTGCGGCCCTCTCGTCAATAAAGCTAGTAGGGTCAATAGGACCAAAGGCTAGGCTGAGTTTAGTCGGTAGGTCTGTGTAGTCGAGCCGTCTCGACAGTACCAGGAGTCCGACATAATCAACGCATCCCTGCTTGCCTGTTGCGTTGGTATCCATGATGGATTCTCAGCCTCCTCTCCTGAGGAAAAAAAAATCCACACCTAGTGCTAAAATATAATTATGTCATATCGGTTCATTATATTCTGATGTATTGCCCTGCAAGCGCCGGTGGCGTTGCGGTCTCGTAACGTAACTCAGGAACCAGCCGCAATCCAGTTTTTCTCTTACAAAATATGTTCGGGATAGAAAATATGCGGGAATAATATATAATATCGGAATAAAATAAGATGGTATAATAACACAATGCAATACGGCGAAATAATGTTTAGTTAGATAAGATATATGTATAAGTTTAGTATAGAAAATAAATAAAGGAAATAGAATAGGTTCGAATAATCATAAGGACATACATAGTAGGTAGGATTAATATATATATATTATATATATATATATATAATATATGTTGATTAAAATCCCTTAGAAAAAGATAGTATAATGAGAAATAAAAGAATATGAATAATGTAGGAAAACCCATGGAATATGTAAAAAATATACTTGAATTCAGGCATACTATGTGCTAATCTAATAAACATATAGCATAGTAGGTAAAAATTGTGAAAATCTAAAAAGGCAGCCATCGCTATATAGCAATTTTATTGATAGTCGTATAAATGTCCTATCACACACATATAAAAGCGCTTGTATATTGCAATAAACTTTAATTATTATATTTAATTCCGTTGCTCATGATACGTAGGCAGTGTCGCGGGTGGTTAAATGATAAGCCAACTCCAGCGTACACGAGAAATGTATTTATTATTTTTTTTAAAATTACATATAAATGGGTCGTGGGTAATTTAGGCCCGACTGACAGTTTGCTTCCGTGATTCCCGGACTTCCCTGGTGGGTTGCAGCCAAAGGTGATGGGTGACCGCTGGAGGGGGAACCAAGTAGCGTGGTGTAGGTGGCGATGGCGAACAACGACAAGCCAGGGTTGATGCCCGTAAGTGGCGGCGCCGCTTTTAAGCCCGTACTTTGTTCCCTGGGGAAATGATCATCAGCTTAAGCCACGATTCTATTGAGCGCCTCCGTTGATTGCGATCACCATAAAAGCCGAGCCAAGCGAAGTCGGGTGCCAAAGCGTAGGTAGAAGGTGAAGTGGCGGTGATCACAATCAGAACGGAGTACGAGAACAAACAACTAACAAAAGAAAATTAAAAGCAAATAGGTAATCGAGTGCCTACTACTTATTTATTAATTTACAATTCATTTTATTTACTATTAATTTAAATACAAAAGTATGTAGACACGGCGTCACGTCAAGTCACCCTTATTGACCTTTGGATCGTTACATCTGAGGTAGCAGTGCTATTGGGAGGTACAGGGTGGGCCAGAAAGGAGTACGATTTTAAAAACACTCTTGCGTTTGAAGCTTTAGAGAGGGGGCTGCGCGGGTGGTGGGGATGAGTAGCTCGGTTCTCGGAAATTCAGTCGCGATGGATCACTTCACCGGAGCGCAACGTGCATTCTGCGTTAAACATTATTATAAAAATCACGATTCGTGCGTTATTGTTCGGCGTTTATTTCGACGTGAGTTTGGATTACATGACCTAAATCAGTGTCCGAAGGAAAGCGTGATTCGATCGTGGGTCAGAAAGTTCGAAGCTACTGGCTCCACTCTCAAACAGAAGCCAGCGGGACGCCCAAGGTCAACAAGAACGGAAGACACAATTGAACAAGTTAGAGCTTCAGTTCAACGTAATCCTGCTCTATCGACTCGAAAGCGTTCAGCCGAACTTGTGGTGTCCAGAACATCTTTGCGTCGCATTTTATTGAAAGATCTGAAATTGCACCCGTATAAAATTCAACTTGTGCAGGAATTACAGCCAAATGATCCAATTTTACGACGAGCTTTTGTTGAAACGATGCTGGATCGCTTTCGGAGTTTCAACAATATTCTGTTCTCCGACGAAGCCCATTTTCACATAAATGGGCATGTGAATAAACAGAATTGCCGGTACTGGGCTGCAGAGAACCCACGTGCAAAACATCAAAAGCCTCTACATTCGCCGAAAGTAACCGTTTGGGCGGCCATGTCAGCGCACGGAATTATCGGACCCTACTTCTTCGAAAATCGACAAGGCCAATCTGTCACGGTAAATTCTGACCGATACATAACCATGTTAAGAGAGTTTTTCTTTCCACAACTGCAACAATTTGAAGGCTATAATCGTGCGACATGGTTTCAACAAGATGGCGCGACATGCCACACAGCTAATGCCTCTTTGGCGGTCGTAAACGAGATGTTTGCTGAGAAACTGATATCGCGCCGAGGTGACATTCAATGGCCTCCTAGAAGTCCGGATCTTACACCACTGGACTTTTTTTTGTGGGGATACCTAAAAAGTAGAGTCTACTCCAATAACCCAGCCACAATTGACCAGTTGAAGACCAATATCCAGAAAGAAATGGCAGATATTCCCCGTGCAATGTGCCAGCGAGTTTTTACCAATTTGAGGTTCAGATTCGAAGAATGTTTGCAGCGCGATGGTGCACATCTGGATGATGTTATTTTTAAGAAATGAATTTCCCAGATATAAATTTTTGTACAAATAAAAATTTGTATGTGAATTGTACTTAGTTTTTTTTTTAATGATTTTTCAAATTCGCAATTCTTTGTGGCCCACCCTGTAGATTGACCTGACGCTGTCTGTACGATAAAATTTATATAATTAAAACGCGACAAAGAAACAAAGGGTGCTAAATAATTATTAATTACACTTTTAAGCATAAAGCATTACGTTATACTATTAATTACTGCTTATCTATACTTTTAATAATACTAAGCGATTATAAAATAGCAATTGTTCATCACTTACCCTGTCGGGGAAATAAATCACTTCACAAAAGTATATTACGTTGAATACTGTGAATATTACAATATTACAGTCAATACGTGACTGCTATTATAAATTTACAAAAATGTTGCGATAATATTCAATTAGCAGACCGTGCTACCACGGGCTTGCTCCTGCGACGAGTGGGAATCGATCGGCAAAGATCGGCCACGCACGGCTCGTGCACAGAGCGCGCACCATTGGTCTATCCGAACAAAAGGCGTAAGGAATGAATAGCTGCCGATTAGGGTACCGCGCGTCAAATAAGTGAACCATCATCGATTACATATTATTCGCTTAGTTGATTGTATTATTTATTGTATATACAATATTGGTAAGTTAAGTTACGTTTATTGTTTAATTAAGTTAAGTGTGATTTAAATTTGTAATTAATGAATTTATTTATTTTAATCTAAGTTTATGTATTTATGATGTTAAGTTGTATGTTTTTTTATAGTGTACTTTTTTATTTTTAAATAATTTAGGATTTCTTTTTATTATTACAATCTTTTTTTGTTAGTTATTTAGTTTTATTTTTATGTTTTTTTTATTAATTATTCCTTTGATTATTGTTTAAAGTAGGAATGTACGTATAACGTTACAGCAGGCGTAGATCCTATTAATGCTCGGTGTAAATCAATAATTTCCATGTGGTTCATGTAAACTTATGGGGTAGACTTTATGTGAGTCTAGGTTGTGCGTGACGAAAAATAGGGGTCCACAATCGTATGCAAGGGAGCATAAAAGTTGATTTGTTTTTGATAGGGAAAAATTAAAATGTAGACTTGACTTCTATAAATTTAAGAAGCTCGGCGACTGTTACTTGTGGAAAGAACTTGTGTTCGGGATAGAAAACATAAAGAAAATAAGCGGGAAGAAATATATAATAGCGATAGAATAAGATAGTAATAAAATGTATTAAACGGCGAAATAATAAATTCAAATTCAAATTCAAATTCAAAATCATTTATTCAGTCTGGGCTGTTACAAGCACTTGTGAATGTCGAAAAGCTACGCCATCGGTTCGCAAATCTACGGCGGGAGACCTTGTACTGAGAAGAACCGGCAAGAAACTCAGCAAGGGCTGTTTTTTTTCCCTGTATTAAATAGATACAGAGTCGTCAATTTGGAAAATGACTTCAATATTGATAATTCATGAAGTCACTTTCCATTACATAGTATAATTAATAAAAAAATATTTAGAAAACATGCCTATATTAGGAATGCCGTGTCATATAATATTGAGATTAGTTAAGATATACACATAAGTATTAGCATAGGAAATGCATAAACTTACATATTACAGAGTTACAACATCGTACAAAATGGCAGCAGCAGCACTCCACTTTGAAAATAGGAGATTTGGTCATAATCAAAGAAGATAATCTACCACCCTTAAAATGGAAAATGGGGAGAGTTGCTACTTTGTATCCTGGCACTGATGGTATTCCTCGAGTTGCGGATATTGACACGGGCAGTGGAATCATTCGAAGAGCTCTCAGTCGGCTCTGCCCTTTAAACCTTGAAGACGGCGCTAAGGAGTTGAAAAATTCTTCTTCAACGGGGGAGGATGTTCGCGCCTAACAAAACGACGACGTTTACCGACGGTCAACGAAGATCGCCGAGTGGCGGCGCTGCGGCTTGATTACTTACACGACTTTCACGCGATACGCTGCTTCATACACGTCTATTATAATATAACGAATATATTTATTGTAAAAAGATAATATACAAGTATATAAAATTTGGGTGCATATTTATTTCTTGTCCTAAACATTACCTACAAATGAAAGGGATGAAAATAAGACAATGTATAGTATATAGGTATTTATGATGTACACAAAGGGATAAATAAAGGGCAAAAAGGGCTCGAGAGGCGCTTTCTGTACGGTATATCCTCGCGAGGGGGATCTCAAAATCCACATTTTTAGGTAGAGAGAAATTCGGGAATAAATGGAGACTCCTCCTTCCAGGCACGGATTACGACGGGAAACATAGAAAGCTCCTGAAAACCCTGCTGGCCGACTGAACAGAACAAATACTGGCGTTTCAATTCTTCTTGGACCAACCCCGGCCGCACAGTTCGGGATCCTTCACAATCCCAGCAATAGAAGTGTGCCGTCGTTCACAACTTGCATATTCCATATTCAGTACAAAGCGTAGATAGATATAATCTTCACTTTTTTTTTATTTAATTTAGAAATTAGTAGTAATGTGGCTTCAGGGAGTCCACCAGATATAGCTAAATTTCGAAATTCTTTGATGTTGATTATCAACTTATTATCAACACCAGAGGTTACCAAACTATTGTTTAATAGACCATTTTTTAAATTTAGCTATATCTGGTGGACTAAATATAATATCCTTATTACATATTAAATATAAACCAAATATATTTGGTTTATTATATTTAATATGTCGACGGTGGAAAGGTGAAATCGCTTAAGCGCCACTTTGGGCGAAAATGAGTTATATATACCAAACGAAAGGTCTTTTTTTTCTCTATCGTTCAGTCCGGGTTTCATGTCAATCAGAGCACTTTTTTGGCGCTTAAGCAACTCGAATTTTTGATAAAAATTAAAAATTATAAATCTGAAGCGACATAAAATAAGCTGTTTTTCAATAAATGTATGTTTAGTGTCAGTAAAATACTCTAGTAGCATCATTAGCGTTTTTAGATTTCGCAGTTTCTTGATGACGATTTGTATAAGCGATTTTATAATACTTTTTTATGCTCTATTTGTCACTTTAGCGAAAAACGATTGACCTTGTTTGTAGTAGTGAAGTAGATAAGTGAATTTACTTTGCTAATAAAAACTGTTTTGAAAGCCATAAGTGATTTAATTTGATGTGATTTTGTTGTTTTATTACCAGTTAGCAGAATTAAAATATATTATAAAATTAATGCGATACTCTTTTAGACAAATTATGTGTTCGATTGCAAAATTTTAAAACGTATTAGTTAATTTTATCGAACTCGACTACTTACACATGCACACATTTAGCCTCAAGATTAACACACAACGCTAGAAGAGTGAGCGAGAGAATCGCTTCCGCGGGTGCGCGGGGCTCATTTTATACCTACTCGGTTCGCTGACCTAAACGCTGTTCGCTCTCAGATGCCTTTTTTTTTTTTTTTGTTTCCCTGAGGAAAATGCATTAAATTGCATACCCCGGCTGTGGCGAGCCGGGGTTATGTGGGGCTCTCCTCCCCAGAAGGGGGAGGCCTACCCACTAAAAACCTCAGGGATGGCCTTCCTCAGGCATGTAGGGAGCCCCCGGGAACAGAAAGCTTCTTCCGGGAACCCCCAGCCTCCGCTCCCCCGTCGACACAGGGGAGCCCTCCTCGGGGGAGGCTTACTACCTCCCCCGGTCTCCTCCACCGACGACGCCCCCGGCCACGGAAGGGGCGTGGTCCATCCCGGGTCGCCGTAGCGGTCGCGACTTCCTCGCGCCCGCCGGCGACCCGCGGCGGCGCCGCAGCTGTGCTACCGAGCCCGGCGCCGCCTCCTTCGAGCGGGATCGGCCATCTCCCGACCCCGCTCGGCGGCCTCCTTCTGGAGCATTACTGCTTCACAGAAGGAGGCCACAGCCCTCCAACCTCCCTCGTCCGCCAGCATTGCCGCAATCAATGCCGGCGGAGACAGATCTCGCCCGATCTCTGCGACCAAGACTCGGCGCTCGGAGGCCCACGCGGGGCACTCCGCCAGCGTGTGCTGGGCCGAGTCGAGGTCGGATGCGCAGTGGTGACAATGTGTCGATCCCTCCCGTCCTATTCGACACAGATACTCACCGAAGCAGCCGTGCCCGGTGAGTATCTGAGTCAATCGGTAGGTGACCTCCTCCTTCCCGTTGAGCCAAGCTTCGAGGTGCGGGAGTACGGCACCGACGGCCCGCTGGCGCGCGCAGATCCGTAATTCGAGCTGCGCACGCCAGGCCACCACAATCCGTCGGTGCCACTCCCGCTTAGGCACTTCGTGCGCGGGTTCCAGGGCGCTCCCCCCATCGCCCCCCCGTCGACACGCCGCGACGCATACGTCGCCGCGTACATGTCGGCCAGGATGTCGAATGGGGGGGAGCGTCCCAGAACTGTCGCCGCCTCGTACGAGATTGTACGGTAGCCTCGTACGATCCGTATGGCCATTATCCGCTGCAGGCTCCGTAGCAGAGCTCTGCAGCGGGGGGACCCCGCGCAGTCTTGCGACCACACGGGAGCCCATACATGGCCACGGATCGCACGACGCCCTCGTACAGGCGGCGGACTCCATCCCTCGGTCCCCCGAGATTGGGCAGCAGGCGATGCAATGCGCCCGCCACCCTTTTGGCTCGGGGGATCAACCGCACGAAATGCTCCTCGAAGCTCCAGCGGCGGTCCAGGGTGAGGCCCAGGTACTTTATGTACGGCCCCACCGGGACCACCGCGTCACCCACCCGGATCCGGCAACTGGGTGGTTCCCGGCGCCTCGGAAGGCCGTGGAACCATAGCGCCTCGGTTTTGTGAGGCGCTATTTGTAAACCCAGCTGGCGGATCGCCCGCACGACACATGCCACCCCAAGCTCGGCAAGCCTGAGCACCGGCTCGAAGTCGACCCCAGTCGTCACGACGAGAGTGTCGTCAGCGTAGCAGACGACACTCACGCCGCGAGGAAGGCTGGTGCGAAGGACCGCGTCGTATGCGAGGTTCCATAGCAGGGGTCCCAACACCGACCCCTGCGGAACGCCGCATTCGACCCTCCTCGACGTTTCCATCCCGTCCCGTCCCATCACGCCGATCGTCCTGTCGCGCAGATAGTCCCCGACCACTGCCCGCAGGTAGGGAGGCAGCTCGTGGTATACGAGCGCCTCCCTAATGGCCTGCCAGGGGAGGGTGCCGAAGGCGTTGACGATGTCTAACGACACCGCCAACGCCACCCCCCCCGATCGGACTGCGGACTCCGACAGGGAACGAACACGCTGGATGGCGTCCAGCGTTGATCGCCCCCGCCGGAATCCAAATTGGCAGTCCGATAGGTCGGGACCCGCGCGCGACAGGTGCTCGCTGATACGAGCGGAGATAACCCTCTCAAAGAGTTTCCCCGCCTCGTTCAGCAAGCAGATCGGACGGAACGAAGATGGAACGTCGCTGGTCCTTCCTTCCTTCCTGAGGAGCACCAACCTGGCCGACTTCCAGTCAACGGGAAACACGCCCTCGCTAGCACCTTTCCCGGGACCCCATCCGGGGGCAGTGTTGCGCGCAGAGAGCCGCGAAACGGCCCCGACGAGCTCGCTCTCCGTCACCCGGAGGTCGTCCGACCAAGGGCCGGGCGACGGGGCGGCGGGGGGACCGTCCCGGACCCTCGGGAAGAGCGTATCCACCGCTCTTCCCACGACGAGAGGGTCCAGGGTCTCCGTCAGCGGAGGGACCCACGGTCGGAGCTTGCCCAGTACCATCCGGTACGGGCGCCCCCATGGATCCCTCTCCAGTCCCCCCAGCAGCTCGCGCCAGGACCGCGCCTTGGCGTCGGCGATGGCGACGCCGAGCGCCTTGACCGCGGCTCCGTACGCGCTTCTGGCGCTCAGGACTCGTCGACTGAGGCTTGCCGTCTTCGACGGGCCCTGAGGTACTGGCGGCGCGCGGCAACTACAACAACCCGTAGCCGCGCGATCTCCTCGTTCCACCAGTACGCAGAGCGCCGCCGGGGCGGCCTGACTCGGGGCATAGAGACGTCGCAGATCGACGTCATCGTGCCCCGGAGCCAGGCAGCCCGCGCATGCACATCGAGGTTTCTGCTGTACTCCTGTTATGTCGGATGCTAGTTATGGTTTGATTCTTGATTAGTCAGATTTTCAATATTAAATGATACTGTGTATTTGGAAAGTAAAAATTACGATTTAAGGCATAAAGCCAGTACAAAAGTCTTTATGATTTATTTTACTTACTTTAATAAAAGACTGATTATTAAGAGTAGATAGTGTCTGATTGTGTTGTTTAATTTTTATTATTTGAGAAGTTCCTTTTGATTTATTTTAATAAAAGACTGATTACGTATTGATTGTATTATTTCATGGCATTTAAGCGATCACAATATAGTTTCCTCGCTGTATAAGTGTTTAATATTTCATATAAAAAATAAAAATATATAGAATAGTTAATGTACACTGTCACAGTTTTAATAAAGACTTGTGGTTAAGTCACTTTTACCATTTTTTATTTTTCGTTGAAAATCACATAAAGTCACTTTCACAATTTTTATTTTTTGTGACAAATCATTATTAGCATTTTGCGTAGAATATTATGGGGAATATGTCCCTTGTAAGTGATTTTGCCTTGCCGAAAGTTCGATTAACTTTCGCTAAAGCGCCACCTATCTCAATAAACAGCATAGTTATGTGGTTCTGTATATTAAAATATTGTAGAAAATTTAATTTTAAATATGTGATTTAAGTATCAAAAGAGTCCAGTACATAACAAAAAAGATATGATTTTATTTCGAAAAAAAAATCTTTTAAACTGCTCCCCTGAGAATTGCCGAAATGGCGCTTTAGCGATTTCACCTTTCCACCGTCGATGTATATAATCATGTGCACCCATGATAGTCTAGGAAACTTGGGAAATCTGTTTGGATCTTTGAAAGTGGAAATCTCCGCCTACCCCGTAAGAATGTGGTTTGTATGTATAAAATAAATATTTTGAAAATATGTTACTTCAATTTTTAAGTCTTGAAAAACTCTTGATCCAATCGCAACGGTGTCCGTTTTTAAAAAACTCTGCATTATAAATCTAAACATATATTTCATGGCACGACGGGCCTGTCCAACGCCATAGAATTTTACGCCGGGTGGATGGACTGCAATTGGCAGAAACTTGGAATCCAGTGAAAGTAGGTGTTACCGGTGCGTTTTGTATGGGAATAAACAATCGGTCTATACTAACATCGTTAGTGAAAACAGTTGTGTTGTCTGGGACTAAAAAACCCTCGCTCGTTGAAATAAACAAATTGTTAATAAATTCTTAGGTAACTGTGTAACATAATAACATGTATATTTAACTGTACCTATTATAATAACCTTTTGTTACTTGTATAATACATTATTGCTAGTTTTTAAATGATTGTATGCGCGTGTCCTGCGGTTGATTTTTTTTTTTTTTTAGTTGTGCTAGTTTACACGGGTACCTGTTTTCGGTAATTTGTATCCTTCTGTGGCTTAAGGGTAGTCATACTCTCATTAAAATCTCTTCGGCAGTGTCGTGTGAGGCGGGTCGTTACGTTCCCTAAAACATGGTTGAGCGAAGCGATGGCTGGTTCATGCGTCATGCTCGTGAACGGGTGCTGCCAGCGGAGATGAGTCTGCTCTTTGCTATACTGGGTACTACTCGTATTTATTATAATTTTAATGTAACTTTAATATATTCTTTTAAATCTGTATGACACGGCATTCCTAATATAGGCATGTTTTCTAAATATTTTTTTATTAGTTATATTATGTAATGGAAAGTGACTTCATGAATTATCAATATTGAAGTCATTTTCCAAATTGACGACTCTGTATCTATTTAGTACAGGGAAAAAAAAACAGCCCTTGCTGAGTTTCTTGCCGGTTCTTCTCAGTACAAGGTCTCCCGCCGTAGATTTGCGAACCGATGGCGTAGCTTTTCGACATTCACAAGTGCTTGTAACAGCCCAGACTGAATAAATGATTTTGAATTTGAATTTGAATTTGAGTTAACATTTCATTAACTTTTAAATTAACTTTAAAATATATTAACGCACGAATCAACTTAAGCATTTTAAACGCATTTTAACCGTTAATTCATGACTTACTTATGTCTAACACAGCGCGGTCCGGTCTAACAACACAGAGCGATGCGCACCACGAGCGCGAGTGCCTCTCCTGGATTCATAACTTCCAGAACAGAAACCAACAGTTTTCATAAGTAGATGGAGTATCGCAACGATCTAAAATGTGCAATCGTTAACACATGTTAACAGATCATCGTTTAACATGTGTTGAAGATTGCACATTTTCAAAAACCATCCGATAAGTACCTAACACTATAATGTTTAACGACGTTATCATTTTTATTAACGGATTAGCCATTAACGATAACTATTTAAGTACTACTATTTAGTTACAAAGTGAATAGGGCTTTTAATGGCTTTATTGTCAAGCAGACCTTGTCAAAAAAACCCGTTTGGCTGTGTATGGAAGCATTCTGGTCCCTACACTTATGTATGAGAGTAAAAGCTAGATGGGGCAAAACAAGGATAAAAGCAAGATTAATGCAACGGAAATGCTTTGAGAGGAATGGCTGGAGTGAAGATAATGGATAAGTTGCGAAATAGTGTAACGAAGGAAATGTGCGGTGTGAAAGAAGAGATGTTGTGACAAAAATTGAGAAGGGAATGCATAGATGGTTTGGACGCGTATAAAGGGTGGACGAAAGAAGACTGGCGATAGAATTTTATAACGCAAATATGATTGGGCCTGTTGGTAGGAGACGACCTAGACTAACATACTTGGACCAAATATGTGATATACGAGGGCTGCACTAAAAGTATCGGGAATAGAAAATTTTCACTATTTCTATCATATTAAAATCTTTTTAATTGAAAACTTCTTGGTTTTAAAAATCGAATACCATATATTTACTTAAAAAAATATTCTCGGCCTTCTCACAAGGTCTTGTTAAACTTGTTTAGCCGTTGAAAAAATGGAATTGACTCGAGAAAATTCAAGAGAGATAATTTATTATGACTTTCGAACTGGTTTAACACAAAAACAGTGTGTTGATCGGATGCTTTCTGCATTTGGTGATGCAGCCCCATCCAAAACCACAATTTATCGCTAGTTTGCTGAATTTCAACGTGGACGTGTCAAGCTCAGTGATGATCCCCGTCAAGGTTGCCCAAAAACTGCAGTCACTCAGGAAAACGTTGATGTTGTGCGTAAGCTGTTTGAGGAAAATCAACATGTGATATACCGCCAAATTCAGGCAACTTTGGACACTGGCATGAGTCAAATACAAATAATCTTGCATGAACAATTAGGTGTAAAAAAGTTGTTTTCCCGATGGATACCGTATTCACTCCGTGAAGAAAACGCTTCTCGCGTTTCTTGGTGCGTCAGAACTCGCGAAAGAATCCACGCAAGATCCTCAAATGCTGTATACAACATCATATCAGGTGACGCATACTGGATATACGCGTACGAACCCGAAACAAAAAATCAGTCACGAGTTTGGGTGTTCGTTCGAGTTAAGGCCAACAAAAATTGTTCGTTCACGGAGTGTTGCAAAAAAAATGGTGGCCACGTTTGTCTCCAAAACCAACCATGTTGCGTGACTATTCCTCTTGAGGGACATAGAACGGTTAATGCAGAATAGTATGCTAGCATTTGTTTGCCACAAGTTATTTCTGAACTCCTTAAAGAGAACTGCAACCACCGTATCATCCTCCATTACGACAATGCGAGTTCTCACACCGTGCACAGAACAAAAGAGTTTTTGGAGCAAGAAAACATAAAATTATTAGACCATCCGCCGTACAGCCCCTATACTTTCCCTAAAATAAAGAATAAATTTCGTGGTCAGAGATTTTCATCATCTAAAGAAACTGTGGACGCCTACGAAACGGCCATTTTGGAGACCCCAACTTCCGAATGGAATGGTTGCTTCAATGATTGGTTCCATAATATGAAAAAATGTGTAAAATTTCGTGGGAATATTTCGAAAAGCAATAAATATATTTTTAAATAGTAATGTTGTATCACTTCCTTGAGTCCCGAAATTTTCAGTGCCGCCCTCGTACTGCAGGTCAAGACTACCCGTAACCGACGAGCGTGCACGAAAGTATTAAAAGTCGAGGAAGCTAGTGAAGTATGTTTGAATCTCAGCAAGTGGATCTCTGTCGACACCCGTGGGAAAGAAGCATGAGTATTTCTTCTCTATGATGTATCGAATGTGAGAAATTGAAGTAACTCTATAAAATTCCAAATTGAGGGAATTGTAGACAAATCTTAGTTAAGAAATAAACTCAAATAATTTGTCTTATAACAGTTTTATTTCATTCAGAAGTTGAATTCACAATTGAAACATTTGCATCAGTATACATAAGCAAGCAATATAGTAGTAATACAAATTGTTAAAACTAATTACGATAATAATATAGATGTAAGTAATATACGTACATTTTGTGGTATACAAGAGCAAACATAAAATATATTGGAATAATTTACCTACTTTATTATGGCTCTATACTGATAAACATGCATACTGCCCATGTGATGGTAAATGGTAACCTGTAATACATGTGGTTCCTGTGAGATACTGTACTACCCAGTAGCTTCATCGCCTATCTTATCCTTCACACTGGAACAGAAATGACGAAACTACTTTTTTGCGCTCGGTATTTTACCATTAATTTTGAAATTGTAAATACAAAATCAAATTTCAATTTCAAATGACTGCAAAAAGTTATAAGCTCGCGTAGCTAGACTGATTACTTTTTTCTAGTTATATGCAGCTTATTATTAATCGGTTTGTTGTTACGCAACCTATTCTATCTCGTGTGTCACTTGGGTTTTAATTCACATACATATTTAATTATAAGTATAATTAAATTATATAGCCTACACAATTACATTTTCTATGACTAAATAAAGTAGCTATACCAATTACATTTATATAAAAACATATTTGGATTTCATCTTTATTAAAAAAATATATTTAATATGTACATCTATCTATTTCATCTTAGTTAGCTGCAATGTTTAAAATGGAATCAACATAAAGTAATACCTTTTCATCATTTCATCCATGTTACTTGTGACCAATCGGCTTTTTGCTTAGAAGTCAATTCGATGCCCACCGGGGGCAGCGTCATAAAAATTTGAACATTAACCTATTTGATTTTTTCTCGGTTCCGACAGAATTCAAGGAGATCGATATTATAGGAATGTAAATTTCGAATAACATTAAAGCATCAATGACTCTATTGACCGTACTCTAGGCACTGCGAGGCGATTCACATATTTTTACAGCATCGAGCACCACGTTAGCTAAAAACGCATATATCTATTGAAGCTCATTCTGTGTTCTTTGATAACGGGGAGCTTGTAGTTGTGGTAATTAGGTATTGCTCGTCTAGGTGTGTACCGCAGCAAACTTGTATTGACGACCCTCTCCATAATTATGGGAAGCAATTCAAATTCAAAATCATTTATTCAGTCTGGGCTGTTACAAGCACTTGTGAATGTCGAAAAGCTACGCCATCGGTTCGCAAATCTACGGCGGGAGACCTTGTACTGAGAAGAACCGGCAAGAAACTCAGCAAGGGCTGTTTTTTTTCCCTGTATTAAATATATACAGAGTCGTCAATTTGGAAAATGACTTCAATATTGATAATTCATGTAAGTCACTTTCCATTACATAATATAAATCCATTACACAATAACATTATCGTTATATTTGATCGCTTTTAATTTGACTTGCTAGATAGGTATTTAGAGAATTAAATGCACGTGATAAATCTTCCAGTAAAATATATGACTTTAATAGATTATTAGAATTGGCGAAATAAAAGAAAAAATATATACAAGAAGTAAGAACCTTAATGCATCACTAGCCTATGAATAGTGTATACACAGTTACACTTAAGGTTTTACATATTGACCTTGAGATAGTTCTTATGTCTCTTATAATAACGGTGGTTTTCTAGTGCAATTGTAGAGTCTGACGTGATGCTAATTGTACTAAGAGATACATATATCACCAATAATAAATATTGTAAAACTACTTATATTTAACATTGCATTTTATTAAAAAAATACTAAATAGAATAATATGGGTATAATAAAAAATACAACCAAATTTTCGATTCGGACTGTATTCGAAATTGGCATATTCGGCAACCGAACACTATCTGTTCCAATAGAAAAGATTTCTTGACACTAACTGTCAAGAAATCTTTCCTTGTTCTAATACAAGTTTACAAAGGACAATGCCAATATTTCCTATTGAACAGGGCGCAGGGAGAGTAGGGATACATCATTAAAGAAAATAAAAATTGTAGAGTTTGGTAGACAAATACTTTTGTTTAAAAAGTTCACCAAAAATGTTAGAGACTTCTAGAGTTTAATACATATAAACGGTGACTAAAAAAAACGACAGTATGCATACGACGAAATATTTTTACACTCCTTCAAACATTTCGTCGTCGCGTCGTGTAAATTGAATTTTCATTAATAAAGTGCTACATATTTGTTTTATAATAAATGCAAAAGACATAATTCATATGTTATGTCATAGTGTAAATTACCAATATAGAAATTTCGTCGATTGTTTTTTGATTCGAGCCGGATCTTGGCATTCCTCTTGTATCTTAACATTTTAAATTAAAAAGGCTAAATAATTTAAATACGGTAAGATAAATTGCAAATAATATTTTCGACTAAAATGGGACTTTTAACTGCATCTTCAACGAATTGTTTCGGCTCCTTAACCATTTGTTCCAATCGAAATTGTCAACTGCATTTTTCATCTTTTACGTTGTTGACCAGTTGACCAACAATAAATAAAGCGTATATTGGCTTGAGCCAAAATACACTTATTTATTGTTAATAACTACATTTCCTTTTAAATTATTATTTTTTTAACACAACGCAGTATACATATATAATAAACTGCGCATGTGTACACTACCATAACTTTAGATGATTGCTTCATCAACCATTATAAAGAAAAGCTTTATTTAAATAATAGGAATGGTGTGTCTAATCACATTTAAAAAAGTAAGGTAAATTAGTGATTTTGACAGATAATTATTTAATTATTACCATCCCAGCCTGGCTAGCACGAACAGCAAAACACAATAAGAAGTCATAATATCGTATTGAAGGTATAGTTTATATACAGTTAACATGCAGGTTACATGCACCTATATGTATAGTTTATATATTTACAAAAAAAAATATGATAGAAGCTATATCGTCGGTGATATTCTGAAACCCCGGAACTAACAGTGTAAATACGCGGTGGATTTACAAAACTAGCAAAATCGAGATTTCGCGGGCTTAGCTTCGTTGTAGTGATTGGCTGCGTTCTGTGATGATGGCTGGGCCTATTTAAAGGAAGCCGTAAAATCGAATGTCTTTTAATCCGCGTAACGTCAGGTGATTGTTTATTGTGCCCAAACCGCGTATCTGCGCATCATAACATGAAAGGTGTGTTTGTTTAACGTGAAACAGTGTGATTTTAATTATAAATGCTGCATGAACTGGTAAGTGAACACTATAAGTATATATTATATTGGTTAAGTTACTTATTAGGATAATTTGTTATTTGAATTATTAATATTAACCCTAAGAAAATATCTTTAACTATTTTGATGTTAGATACGCGATTTCAAAACAGTTTTTCGTTGTCATAACGTTTTTCGTTTTCTGTTACATACGCGATTGCATAATTTATCTACCTACTCGTAACTCAGGTTAATTTGTTGTATATATTATTATAAAAGTAGAGGGTGACTAGATGTGCCTGTACTAATACATACTACCTTACTTGTAGGTAATAATAGTAAATAGAAGGTAAAGGTTTTCTGTTAGTATACAGATAAAAAGGTTTTCTCTAAGCAAGAAAAACAGTTTTCTTGCAATATTATGTTACTTTAAGGAAAGTTGTCTTAATACAAACAATGTTTATTTATTTTTAGATAATGGTAGTCTAAAAACAAAAAATATATTTTCTTGATGCAATTGATCTGATCTGTCAGTCAGTGATTTACAAGTATATTGATTGTGCAGTGAATAAAATACAACAAAAGTGCAGAAGCCGGTGGAGTGTCGTATTTTCAATAAGTGTATGTTTGTAGTCAAATTCTTTCTAATGATTTTAATATGTGCGTAGAGTGAAGTGAGTGAGTGTGCTCACGTGCGCCCCATGTTGAAATTTCTTTGCTTTTTGTCTTCCATTTTAGAGTATAGTGCAATATCTTATGGTGCGGCGATGGTTGTGTTGAGAAGTGCGACAAAATGAATGAAACAAATAACCTAGCTACTTTTCTCGAGGCCAATAATATTCCTTCCGAAGTAATTGCAGTTTTTGTTTGTAAGAACCCATTGACTTTACTGGAAAGGCAACAGCCTGGTGGCCAATAGGTCAGTCTTGGATAGTGTAGTCCCAGCCTATGCAAACATCCATCAAATTATAGCCATATCAAGTTTTTTTGTGTTCTGTTATAAAATTATAATTTCTATTTTATAGCAAATGGCGTAACAACAGGGTTATTCTATAAACTCGTTCCAGAGTACCTCAGAGAACTCTGCCCTCACCTTGGGACTCGGATAAAATTATTGGAAATTATCACAGCTCATGTAAGTATAATCTATTAGCATTTTCTATATTGGTGGTGATAGCGCTCAGCATGTACCTAACATCACTAGAAATAGGCAATGTTTATTCTTTGTGTATATGTTACGGGTAATGCTAGAAGGTGGAGTTAGGTTTACTCGGGTTGACTTAGTATTACCCAAGCTTCTTGGGTAAAGTCCGAATAATAAGTAAAATAAATTTTAATTCGGGGTTTACCCATGCTCACCTAGGTCTACCCAACTCTGTCTGGGTAATGTTAGGTGTTGCGTAATTTTGGCTAAATTTTAACAACAGTTTAGCAAATTTTGCATTAGTCTTGTTGGCAACACTGGCCACGCCGCCGCTTGCTTAGTGACAAAATGGCGACCGAACAGAGTGCAAGTTCTTTTCGAGAGCGTTTTGATACAAAATTTCAAGAGTTATTCTCAGCGAAAGGATTAAATTCTTTTTACTTTAGTAACGAACAGTATTTGGAAATAATTAATTCGGTAAAAAGTGCAAAAGAAGCTAAATCGAAAACTACTTTACAATACCGGCGATTGAAGCGTTTTGATTTGTGCTCGGTAAGTGGCGTCGAGAAACTGATTGCTCCTCTATCTTCAAGTGAGACAACAATTAAATATTACGTGACTAATGATGAAATGTTCGATATTTTGCATGAAACTCATTTGGCTGTTGGACATGGAGGAAAACATCGAATGGAAAAAGAATGTAAAAAAAAATATAAAAATATTACTCAAGAAGTAATCAAATTATATTTACGACTATGCGAACCATGCCAAAAAAAGTTAAAGTCTGCTAAAAAAGGAATTGTTGTCAAACCATTGGTGTCAACAGAAATGAATAGTCGCTGTCAAGTAGATTTAATTGACATGCAGTCTAACCCTGACGGCGACTTCAAATTCATAATGGTCTATCAAGATCATTTGACAAAGTTTGTACAGCTGCGCGCGTTAACATCTAAACGAGCCGTAGAAGTTGCTTATAAGCTTTTGGACATATTTTGTATTTTTGGCGCACCTTCAATTCTTCAATCAGACAATGGCCGCGAGTTTGCAAATCACGTAATAGAAGAGTTGTGCTCGATGTGGAGCGGTCTGAAGATAGTACATGGCAAACCTCGCCATAGTCAGTCTCAAGGTAGTGTGGAAAGAGCAAATCAAGACGTACAAAATATGCTTATGACGTGGATGAACGACGAAAATTGTAAGCGTTGGTCAGAAGGTTTGAAGTTCGTACAATTAATGAAAAATAGGGCATTCCACGATGGAATAAAACGAGCTCCTTATACCGCCATGTTCGGTAGTGATGTCAAGGTGGGTTTAGCGTCGTCTTCTCTTCCAAAAGAAGTTATTGTCAATATTCACACTGAGGAAGAGCTCGAGAAAATGTTGACGGAATTTACTACCGAAGCAGAATCTAGTCCAGAATCCCAAGAAGAAGGACCGGAATCTAGACAAGAATCTCAAGAAGATTTACTAAATGTAGAGCTGGAATCAGAGAATTACCACTTACAGAACACGGAGATGAGAAGCGATATCGAAACAGAAGTTTTAAATACAAAAGAAGGTGAAAGGAACGTTTTATTAGAAATAAATTCAGAAGAAACGGCCAAAAAGAAAGACGAATTAGAGTGTAGTAGATGTATGAACCCAGGCACAAGTACACAAGAAATAAACTTATGTGAAATTTGAACTACTCAACAAAATATAAATAAACAGAGATTATCTGCCCGATTGAGCTTAGAAAATCAAGCTAAGAAAATGAAAGCCTTATCTAATTTAAAATTTCCTCCATGTTCTGTTGGAGATACGGTGAGAGTCCAAATACCAGATGTCGATAGAGGAAGAGGCGAGTTTCGGAACGTGCTTATGGTAGTTATAGAAAAAGCTGGTGATCTGTATAGGCTAGGAAACGAACGTGGTACTATTGAGGAAATGTTCTCAAGGAATCAGTTTTCTGTGTGTTATGATAAACTGATTGATATCGAAAATATATCACCAGAAAAAAAAAGTTTACGAGAGCTTGCAAATGAACAGTCGCTTTCAGGAGGCCAGGGTTATAAAAGGTGTAATTGCAAAACAAAATGTGCCACAAAGAAGTGTTCATGCAAAGCTGCAGGAAAATTATGCAACTCAAAATGTCACAGCAGTTTATCTTGCTCAAATAAATAATTTTTATGTTTGTATGTTTTTCAGATAATAAATGTTTAAAATGGCCTTGGATTTTCATTTCACTAATTAATTAGACAAATTTTTAACATTACCCAGCCAGAGTTGGGTAGACCTAGGTTGGGTTGAGTAGAGCATGGGTAAACCCCGAATTAAAATTTATTTTACTTATTATTCGGACTTTACCCAAGAAGCTTGGGTAATACTAAGTCAACCCGAGTAAATCTAGGTTTACTCCACCTTCCAGCATTACCCGTAACATATACAGTGGGATGTATGTTAAGTCACATTCACAATGATATGTTTAAAAATATATTCCTCAATAGTTTTCAATCTAGCCGACCAAGTGTATCATATGAAATAATTATTAAGGGTAAACATATAAGGGAGGGAGACTATACCAGAGTCGTCTGCTTGGGTACATCCATCTTACATGCACATATGGTAGTATTTCCATCGTATGTCACATATTGGCACACTATGGTTTTTGTGGGGGTTACAGTATTGCTGCAAAACTCACAAGAACCACATGTATTAAAGGCGACTGTAACCACTTACCATCAAGTGAGCTGTCTGCTTGTTTATCAATACATAACGTAAAAAAACTGCTTAGTGTGGTTTTATAGTGACGCGTTTGCTAGCGCGGTTGATACACGCCGCGGGCCACGAGCGATGACTGTGTAGGGATCGTTACATAGTAAAATGAACCACGCGGATGGGCCGCGTGGATGGTGTTTGGACCGCGCGCGGCCGACCGCGCGCGGGCGAGGAGCCACTGTTTGCCGGCAGTGATGGCACATCTACCAACTTTTGGGTAGATCTACCAATTTTCACCTATCTACCACCATAGACCTATAATCTACCTATTTTTAAAATTTTCATATATCACCACTTTCATATTTAATATTTCCATGTTTCCGCAATGTTGCGTCTATAAATCGACATTATTTATTGTTTATTTTGTCTGTGGCCCAATTCCGGTTGGTTGTGGTAAATAGACTTGTTCTCTTCTTACTACTTAGTCCGTGGTAAATATTACTTAACCGTACGGTTTGGATTGTTACGCTTGTTGTGTTGCGAAATTAATAGTGAATCTTTGTTCCTCTAAAACTACGTCTAACGGTGCTTGCATTTGTTAGCGGTTGCGTGTATTTATTTTTAAAATGTATTCTGACAGCAGCGAAAGCGAAGCACAGAGTTCTAGATTAGGAACTCCGCACGAAAACAAAGGCACTATGATCAAAAATATTCAAAATTATGGGAGAAAGATAAAGCGCCTTATTGACGTACGTCAATAATTATTATTAATTGCTTGCTGGACTTGCACGACCAATTTCGTATCCAGAGCGAGCACCCCCGCGAACGTCGTGCAGAAGGATAGTGAATAATGCGGACGTACGTCAGAGCGTCCTGCGTCGTGTGCGCTTGATCGTGTATAGAATTGCTGTACAGCAGATTCGCCATTTTGAGGTTGCATCGCTTTGTGACCGCACGCGTCAAAATGGATCGCGAAATTATCACGTGTTTTATCGAAAGATATATACCACTCTTGTCTGTGGGACGTCTCAAATCCTGATTACATGAATAAAAACAAAAGAATAAATGCATTGCAAGATATAGTGCCCATTTTAGGGGAAAGTGCAACGATTGATAGCGTTCGAAAAAAAAGTTGACGTTCTTAGAAACGGTTATTACAGAGAACATAAGAAAGTTAATGCCAGCTTGTCCGCGGGCACTTCCGCAGATAATGTATATAGGCCAACACTATGGTACTGGATGTCTTTTTTATCATCACAAGAAGCATCTAGACCTGGGATCGATGACCTTGCAGACCCGGTAAGTTTTTAATTATATAATTAATAAGATCTAGTTTTTTATATTGGATGGAAGAAGGCCAATTCTTCCGTCCAATATAAAAAATCTAGATAGACAAATCCATACATACCATTGTATTTCATCATTATTTGGGTAATAGGTACCTACGTTTATCACGTGGTGACTTTATACTCGGTGCGCTTGCGTCCGTTGCGGACGTTCGGAAACGAGTATACTTTTAAGCAGGGACCGAAACCGGTATGATCAATACAGGTATTTTTTCGATAACAACCTTTTTTTATTTTACAGGTAATTTGAAAGGTTACCTTTAATATTAAATTGAAAACTTAATCAGTACTAATACCGGTTACCGAAATAAAAATTACCCCTATCTTACACGTGCCGTCGGCAATAGTCAAACGGCGCGCCTGTCGCCTCAAATCGCCAAGAGTCGGGCCGACACACGAACTTAGCGAACGCCGACCAATCACGGCCCTAGCTGGCACGGCACGCGGCACGCGCAACGCGTCTTTCATTCAGTTTGATAGCGAGTGTTAAACTGTTTGGTGGGCTTAGTTACTGTTACTACCTACATACGTACCTACCTACTATTTAAAATGGGACGAAAAAGAAAAAATTATGTATATGCCTATTTTACCTACGAAAAGGAAACAAATTCCTCTAAATGTGATATAGAAGGTTGCAATAAAGTTTTAAAGGTAAGTGGATTTATATTTTTTCGTCGGTATTTATGTAAGTTAAATAAAATATCTTGGCGTATATTTTCCCTATCAAATACATAATGGTCCCTTGTTGACACCTATGTAAGTATAACTCGGGGCCTTACCACCATCTTTTAACAAACGATTCAAATCCTATTCAGTTCAATATAGGTTCCTATACTGCATCGTATTATTTCATTTGTACCATCACCCTTTTTAAACTGGATCGTATTTGAAACATTTAATGAACAAAACTGTCACATTTTAATAAAAGCTTGTTTTTAAAAAAGTTTTTTTTAGTTAAATGTTTTTTTTTTTAATTTCATTAATTAAATAAAGACGAAGTACTTAGTGCACCTGCTTGATGTTCTACTTCTGACATCTTAGATCGCTACAAACGCGCGTCAACGGCGCGTTAATAAACGTGGTGTGCGTAGGCTCTAAGTAGCTTGAGTTTCGCTTGGATTATTGTCAGTAATGGCAATAACGACTGTTTTGTAATAACGAATAACACTGTTGTGTTATTTTTCTATAACTGTTATTGTAAACTGTTGTCTATTATCCTGTTATATTGCTGTTTTGACAAATGTTTTTGAGTGCGATTGTTATCGTTATTATAGCTAGTTATTCTTAACAATGAACTTTCTTTCATACTTTTTCAGGCTTAGGATTGTCAGAATATTAAGCAGTAATTTGAATAACTTAAAACTAATTAATCAATATAATATTCTGGCGTATTTAAAAGTTCATTGATCTGCACATACTTTGTTATTTACATGCAATATTCTTCCTTTTCCATTTATTTACAATATCTACTCTAATTATTTATTAGTTACTTGAAGAGAACACGACACTAATTAATCTAATTATTGCAACGATCACACAACGGCAAATAATGCGTGACTAAAAAAATGAGGTGTCACGATACAACTACTGTAAAACGGGGCTATTTATGACGACCCAGATTTCGATCAAAAATATCTATAACCGTCGGTTGGTGTATGGTAGAAGTTGTTGAGCAACACTTATACTTACATACAACAACATTATACAGTACAATATACAACACATGCAAATACATACATACATAGTCAGGTGTTAAAATACATAAGTCATAACCCTTAATTAACTTATTCATTACAGGGTAATCATGGAACAAATTTGGTCCATCATCTTTCTTCGAAACACGTTGAAGAATATAATAATGTTATGAAATACAATAAACTAGCCAATGATGCTGAAGATAAGGAAAACTGTGGTGAAGGAACCTCAAATGCGGGTATGAAGTCGACGAAATTTTGTGCACTGCAAGAGTGTCTTAACCTTGTGACAGTGCATGGTCGTCCATTTGAATTATTAGACGACACCGCATTTCGTAACATCATAAAACTAATTCCTTTGAATGCAAGGGAGTATCAATCTTTTAATTCCCACAATATTAAATCATTGTTGCAAGATAAAGCCGATGCTATTCGTTCTTCCATACGTCAAGAGGTAAGAAATCAACTAATTTCTGTGAAAGTAGATTGTGCGACACGTCTTGACAGGTCCTTTTTTGGAATCAATATACAATATGTTAGACAAGCCAAAATTATTATTAGAAACCTAGGAGTTGTAGAAATGCACACTCGCAGCACCGCTGAATTTTTGAAAGAAAAACTGTTATGGGTGCTTCGCAAATACTATATTGAAACAAAACAAGTGTATAGTATCACAACTGACAATGGATCGAACATGATAAAATTAATAAAGCTTATAAACGATGATTTATTACAACCAAGAGAAGAAACTTTGTCAGAACAAGATGAAACTGATATTGATGATGAAGGCGCTTGGACAGATTTGACTCCATCAATTTCATCTTTAACTACCGAAGAGGGTCTACCGTACACAGTATTACCTGTTAGATGCGCCGCTCACACCTTACAATTAGCTATCAATGATGCTTTAAATAATGAAAGTAACTGTTTAGGTATTATCAGAGATGCACGTGTAGTTGTTCGAACTATGAGAACTCCAACATTCCTTAATATTCTTCGTACGGCACAGAAAAGAAAACCTGTTTTAGACTGCAGCACCCGTTGGCACTCAACCATAGATATGCTGGAATCTCTTCTTAATTTGAAAGATTATTGTTCTACTGATCCTAACAACATTCTATACTTAAGTGAAGTAACTTGGGAATCAATTCAAGATATTGTCAAGTCTTTGTTCCCAGCTCGTATCCTCGCCAAGCGCTTACAGCAAGAACAACTTACATTTACAGATTTTTATTGCGTATGGATGAAATGTTCTCTAGAAATCGAAAAAATTCAAACACCTTTGGCTACCCATTTATCAATTACCATGAAAGAAAGGCAACAAAGTTTATTAAATGAAAAATCATTTCTTATGGCTATGTATTTGGATGGGCGTGTAAATGTCGTACTTTCTTCGGCCGAAATCGACGCCGCTATACAGCATCTAAAGGATTTGTGGAAACACATAGAAAGCGTATGTATAAGTGAAATCGATGAGACCAATAGAAATGCATCTATAAGTCAAATACAAGAGGATCAGGAGGTGGAGAAAGAATGTGATGAGTTTGAAGCTATGTTGACTAATACTGGTATTGTTAAACAAAGACTGATTCAACAGAATGAAAATGGAGATATTGAAAGTATTTTACGAGAGTTTATTACGGTACCTCGTATTCCATCTTCATTAAATATTTTGGAATATTGGGAATGCCAAAAATTAACTCGTCCTAAATTATATGCCTTATCTAAAATAGCTCTAGCAGTTCCTGCTACACAAGTTAGCGTGGAAAGATTATTTTCATCATTAAGATTCGTCATGGAAAGACTGCGATATAATCTTAATGATACCACCGTTGAAAATATTTTAGTTATAAGAAATAATAATAATAAATAATAAACACTTTACCTTTCATGAGTTGTTCAGAAATACTTACTTGAATTTGGTTGTCTGCTTCAGGGTAGCACGCGAAAAACGTGATTATTTTTGCATACACATTAGGCATTGCGATCTGTTTCATTCTCGTAATGACCTTGCATTTTTAGGTAACCGATATTAAAACGGTAACCTCATTAAAGGTTTTTTTCTCGTAATCAAGGTCATTTTTAGGTAACCGGTATTAAAACGGTAACCTGAATAGAGGTTACCGTCTTCAGTCTGGTTACCCAGATAGCGGTAACCTAAATTTGAAAAATAACCGAAATTCTTCAATACCTGTACCGTAATTTATAAAGGTTTTCGGTCCCTGCTTTTAAGCGCCTTATTCACCATCCAACCCAGCTGTACGTCCGATCAATGAATGTGATGTTGTTAATATTAAATATTTTTCTTACTTTCTCGAATGTCCGGTATTTGAAGAACCATTTTATTATTATTAATTTCTATTGCAGGTTGAATTGACTACACCACAAAAAAAGCCAAGCTCATCTGTTAGTAGTGGTCGCCGTATAATTGACATTACTTATTTCTATTCAAGACTCCAAGAAATTTCTGACCTATGAATTGTGGCTTGGGTTGCGTTGATTCGTTGTTCGTTGTTGGGTTGCATTGTAGGAGAACTGCAAGTAGGTCTTCATTCTAAATTTAAGTTAAATGTAAAATGTGTAGAAATGTTTTTTACATTGAAAACGATCCTCCAAGAGAAAATAATATAAACAACTGTGCAGTAGCAGGAACAATAACCATAGGCTGTGGGCATTCCCAACTTCAAGAGCTATCCGCAGCCTTGAATTTATCGATAATGACACCCAAAACATATGGAATAAGCCATTGTAAGTTATCAAATTACTGGGAAAAAGTATCGGTCGAATCTATGAATGCAGCTGCAGAAAAAGAAAGACAAATGTCAATAGCTGAAGGCCATGTTGACCAAAACGGCATACCCATAATTGATGTCATTGTAGATGGATGCTGGTCTAAAAGAACATATACGAAGAATTACTCAGCGCTGTCTGGAGCTGTGGCTATAATCGTCAGAAAAACAGGAGAGATATTGTTTTTAGGTGTTAAAAATAAATATTGCTCATATGTTCACAGGCAGAAAAAGCAAAAAAAGTAGCCCAAAAACACAAATGTTATAAGAATTATAACGGACCATCAACCGCGATGGAGTCCACAATAATCCTTGAAGGCTTCAAATGCTCCATAGCGATGCACAATTTGATTTACGGGAGGATAATATCAGACGGTGATTCTGGTACATATATACAACTGTTAATATGTCGACCATATTCTGATATTACCGTTGAAAAAATTGAATGTCGAAACCACCTGCTTCGCAACTTCTGTAATAAATTAACTGCTCTGCAAACAGATACAAAATTTATTTTGAATCATCGTAAAGTGATTACTCAAAAAAAAAAAATGATCCTGAGAAAAATTGTTCGACAAATTATAAAGGCACATAAAGCAGATTCAGAATCTGAGCGACGATGCAACATTGAATTTTTGTATAATGACCGCTTGAAGGTGGCAGCGCCGGGCTCGGTAGCGTAGCGGGAGGGACCACGCCCCTTCCGTGGCGGAGAGGCGTCGTTGGCGGTGGAGATCGGGGGGGGGAGGTATTGTAGCCTCCCCCGAGGAGGGCTCCCCTGTATCGGTGGGGAAGCGGAGGCTGGGGGTTCCCGGAAGTAGCTTGGCGTTCCCGGGGGCTCCCTACAGGCCTGAGAAAGGACATCCCTGAGGTTTTTAGTGGGTAGGCCTAACCCTTCTGAGGAGGAAAGCCCCACATAACCGCCGGCTCGCCACAGCCGGGGTATGCAACTTCATGCATTTTCCTCAGGGGGAACAAAAAAAAAGATGTAAGCCCATTTTCTGTAATGTTGTTGAGAATTTAGTCTACAGAAAATGACTTTTTCTCTGGCACACTTTGGTCTAGGATTTCTTTTGATGTCCAATTTGGCATCGCACGCTCCTAGCTTGATACATGACGTTGATAATAATACTATTGAGCGTTATAATAGTATAGTAGCAAAGCTAGTCGGAGAAAAACGAATAAATTTCAGTAAACGGGGATCATATCAGACAAGATGCCATGCTGCTGTTGTCTCATTTAACACTCACAAAGTAATATCATCTGTGTATAAATCTATGACAGGTCATAGTCCTCGAGGGACTGTTAAAAGAGTAGAAAGCAGAAGAATGAAGAGAGCTATGATAATGAGAAAAATTTAAAGAAAGAAAAACAGAATGCTTTTTTCTAAAGGAGAAGACATAAACTACGGAGAAAAATGTGAAAAGCCTGATATGTTCTCCGATATACTTAAAAAAAGAGAAAAATACGCTTTTACAATATTTGATCAAGACCAAAGAAGAGAAACAAAAAATAGAAAGAAACACAGTACTGCAGAGTTCATGTAGCGAATGGTTGGAACTACGGCGCAAATTACTAACAGCATCCAACTTTGGAAAAGTTATAAGTGGCCGGTCCTCTATGACCGGAGAGCCCCACACACGCCGCGCCTTACCAGCGCGGTGTCATGGTGCATAGGGTCGCATTTCCACCCCAAAAAAAAAGGTCCAGAGTCAACTGCACATAACGAAAAAGCCAAAATGCTTATTTGCAATTTGGACAAGGGATCATAAAGAAATAAAAACAGAAATTATCTTAAAAGATTACGACCACGTCATGAAACAGAAATTGGTATTATTTTATACTGAATGTATGTTGCCTGAATTGGTAGATCCAAGGATCCCTAAGAATATGAAAATTAGAGATCCTGTTCATATACAGGAAACAATCAACAATAAAAAGCCAAATAGAAAATATAAAACAATAAACAGTAAAAATGAAAATAAATATGGAGATAAAAAATACAGAACAAGATGCAGAAAAAAAACAATAAATCAAAAAGAAAGCACATAGAAAATGAAAACGAGCAGATCATGAAACAGGGCAAAGGCCAAAATAATCAACGTATACTGAAGAACAAAATAAAAAGCAGAAGTTATTCAATCTCGCGCCAATCGCGACAGCGGGCGGTTGTGTGGCGCTTTTATCGTGTATTATGTAAAATTTCATTGACTACCATGTCTAGTAAAGTGAAGCGTAACTCGTGCAATATTGTTATTGATGAAGTCCTTCATCTGTAATAAAATTGATGTAATGGACGAAGAAAGCATAATAAAAATATGTGAATCTGCCTTCACGGAAAGTGATATTGTTAATGCAAAAAATCTGCTGTTTGAATCTATACCAGCGAGCAAAAAGAAGACTAGAAAGCGAAAAGGAAAGACGGTTAGAGACATTGACGACATTATATGCCTCATAACAGAAACCGATCCCGAGATTATACCCATTGTTGTGGCGCGTGAATTGCAAAAATTACCGCCCGTATTATTTGATCACCTAGATGCGACGCGGCTTCTTAAGGATTTAGTAAAACTAAAGCAAGATGTTAACCGTATTTCACAAGAATATGCTACAGTAAAAGATGTGGAACTATTAAAATCTGAATTCACAAAACTTTCTATGGGTAACGTGCGAAAGATGTTTGTGAATAATGTAAATAAACAACGGGGTGCTGGTCTTCTGAATAGTTTTGAGTTAAATAGTGGCCCTATCGGAATGTTCCCAGTTTTATCTAAGGAAAATAATATGTCCACCGAAAACATCCAAATCGCAATAAAATCGAGTGAAATTGTCTGATACTCGATTCAGCCAGGAGAAGAAATGTTGGTTTTGCGCTGGGAAAATTCACAGAAGAATGCATTGTCCGGCTAAGAGGAGCAGATGTAATAAGTGCCATAAGTTGGGACATTTTGCAGTATGTTGCAAAGCAACAGGCAATATATGCATAACTGAAGTAGAGGAAATGGAGCAAACACAAGAAGAGGAATCCGAAATCTGCATGGTAGTGAATTCTAGCAAATATAGACTGACAGTGCAATGCTTTCAACAAGAGAGGTTTTTAGGTGATGTTTCATTTTTAATTGACACAGGTGCTGACATAGTGGCCATTTCAGGGAGAGTGTGAAGAGATATGCAAATTTGGAACCATCCACACTTAAAATAAGAGGTGTAGACAATTCTGTTTTAAAAGTTATAGGTAAGCTTAAAAAGGTAGAGTTGAGGTATGCAAACAAAAAGTATATAGGGGAAGTTTATGTAATAAAAAATTTAAAGGTGCCTATATTAGAATTCCAGCTATAGAGCAAATGTCATTGGTAAAAGTAGTTGGTATTAATAATGTCAATTCTCTTAGTAAAGAATTAATATCTGTCCAAAATTACAAAAAGAATATCCATCAGTTTTTTAACGAATTAGGGGTTTTCAAAGAAACTTTTACTATTAAACTACTAGACAATAGTAAATCCTTTATACAGAATGTTCCCAGAATTGTCCCAATTCCCCTACTAGGTAAGGTCAAAGAAGAACTGTGTAGGTTATGTCAGTTAGGTGTCTTAAAACCCGTAGAGGAGCCTACACAATACGTTTCAGCTATTGTGGTTGTGTCTAAGGATAATACTGTCCGGATATGTGGAGATTATACTCAGCTTAATTTAATTGTTGCCAGACCTATTTATCCAATTCCAAAGGTGGAGGTTACTCTGTCGCGACTTAAAGGTGCTAAATATTTTAGTAAAATAGATGCTACTTCCGGGTTTTTACAAATACCATTAGATGATTCTGCAAAACTTACTACAATCATCACACCTTTTGGCCGCTTCATGTACACCAGACTACCCTTTGGTCTTAATTGTGCTCCTGAATACTTTAGCATGAAATTTTCTCAACTCTTTCAGGACTTAAATAATGTTGTAATTCATATGGACGACCTACTTATATACCAATACGCTTCAGCAAAAATGAAAAACTCCTAAGAGAAGTATTGTCTAGACTTCAGGCTGCTGGAATCACAATTAATAAAAATAAATGTTTGTTTGGGGTTCAGGAGGTAAAATATTTAGGACATATCATTAGTAGTGAGGGAGTTCATTTAGAGCCTGAACGAATAGCTGCGATTTGTAATTTTAAAGTACCAGAAACTAAAAAAGAGTTGCTTTAATTTTTAGGAATGATTAATTTTGTAAGCAGATTTATTCCAAATAGAACTGAAATCCTAAATCCACTTTATGCTCTATTAAAAAAGAACGCTAAGTTTATATGGGGACAATCTCACACTGTAGCTTTTGAAAAAATCAAACATTTGTTGCAACAATCTCCCATCCTTTCTCACTACGATCCTGCAAAGAAAATAATTATATCAGCTGATAGTTCTTCTTATGGATTAGGTGCAGTTTTATTACAGGTAAATAATGACAATAGTAAAGGTATAGTATCTTATGCTAGTAGAACTTTAAATGCCACTGAAAAACGATACTCTCAAGTAGAAAAAGAATGCCTGGCTTTAGTGTGGGCAGTTGAGCGATTTAAGGATTTTGTTTACGGTATTCACGTCCACCTAGAAACAGACCATAAACCCCTTGTTCAAATCCTTCAGACTAAACCTTTAGATGACTTAACACCTAGACTGATGAGATTGAGAATGAGATTGATGCGGTTTCAGTATTCAGTGGAGTATGTACCAGGTAAAGATTTAGTTATTCCTGATGCATTATCTAGAAATCCTTTGCAAAAAATATGTGAAGATGACAAATTAGGAAGTCAAGATATTGAATGTTTCATAAATTCTGTAATTAAAAGTATACCAGTAGGGGACATACTATTACACAAAATTAAAGTCGAACAATTTAAAGATGATATTTGTAATAAGCTGAAGGAATACACTTTATCAGGTTGGCCAAGCTTAGGAAAAGTTCCCATAAACCTGAGAGATTACTATCAATATAGAAATAATTTTTCAATATTTGACAAATGTCTATTATTTAATTTAAGATTAGTGATCCGTTATAATTTACAAAAAGAAATATTGACAAAAATTCATGAAGGACATTTAGGTATCACAAAATGTAGGAATAGAGCACAACAAACAGTATGGTGGTTAGGAATGTCCACACAAATAGAAAATTTTGTAAAATTTTGTGATAAATGTATTGAGAATCGTCAGAATCCGAAAGAGGATATTTTGTTAGAAAAACTTTGTGCTAGACCTTGGCAAAAAATTGGAATTGATTTGTTTTATCATAATAATTGCTGGTTCATGGCTGTAATAGATTACAACTCGAGGTTTCTTGAAATAAAGAAACTACCCAGTTTAAATGAAAATTTTGTTATATTGCAGTGCAAAGAGCTATTCTCTAGATTTGGTATCCCGGAAATAGTAAGGACAGATAATGGACCTCAGTTTAAATCTAAATTCAAAGAGTTTGCAAAAAATTATAACTTTGAACATATTACAAGCAGCCCATACTATGCGCAGAGCAATGGGTGTGCTGAAGCAGCTGTCAAAATAGCAAAGAATTTGTTAAAAAAGAACTGTGATATTTATCTAGCATTATTGATTTACCATAATACACCACTAGAGTCTGGGTTTAGTCCAGCCGAATTGATGTTTAGCCGCAAACTCAGAGACAATCTGCCTCGGTTACCCAATGCTCTTAATAAATTTGTATCAACAAGGACAAACTTTCAAGCTAAGGAAAAAATAAAACAAAGTAAAGTCAAGAAATATTATAATTACAAAAATAGAACAAAGAATTTATGTCCTCTGGAAGTAGGAGATACTGTGTGGGTCATTGATTTAAAATCTTATGGTGTGGTAGAATCTGTATGTAAAGAGTCAAGGTCTTATATAGTCAAAACAAACTTAGGGTTTATAGGAGGAACAGATGGCACTTCATAGCAGCTCCATACAAAAAATATTCTCAACAAAGTACATTTGATTGTAACAAATTTAATTCTAACCAGGAATCGAATTCCTAATAATTATATAAGTTCTAGTAATAAAATATTTAATCACATTAATAGGAGTCATCCAATAAATAATGATTGTAGTAATACACTGTCAAATAACTGTAGTGTTGATGCGAGAAAGGTTTCATGTAAAGGAGAACAAGGGTACACAGAGAATAAGCAAGAGTCAGAAAATTTAAATGACTGTGTTATGCTAGAGCCTAAGGATACACCAGAAGTAAATAACCAAGTAGAAGTTACCAAAAGAGAAGGAAGAAACCTTTTAGGCATCAAACTATATAACTGACTAATATTAAGATTATTTAATTCTTTATCTGTTTTATCTAATTTCATGTTTAATTAGTTTCCCAGACTTGTTTGTCTAGAAAAAGGTTGTAATAATATAAAGTCTATGGAAAAACAAATATAGATTATCAATGTTGAATGATGGTCTGTGCGGGACTACGGGACTATTGTGAATGCCAAGAATGGCGGTTACATAAAGTTATTGAAATAAAGCTAAATGAATCTCAAGAAGCCTTTCATTACAAACTGAAATTTAGAAAAGTGGAAGGAGGTGCAGAGAAAAAGGCTGAAAAAATAGATTTTCAGGAATACTGGTAGTGCCGAAGTTGATAAAATGGAAAATGAAGGAAAGTTATTGTACCACAAGAAAAAGTACCTAGATACTTTCTTATCTGATAGTTTTTGGCCGCAAGGGGTGTCCTTTCGTCGATTTATTTACTTTCGACCAAGAAGGAGCCTTCAATACCCGAGAAGAATAAGTTACACACAGAATGAACAGTACACCGACGAAATTAATTAGCTTTAACTGTAAAAATTAAAAAATTGTAAAAATTTGTGTAACTGTAACTGTAAAAAATGAACAGTACACCGACGAAATTAATTAGCTTTAACTGTAAAAATGTGATAAGATCTATTGACTGCGTAAGGAAATTGTGTCGGACGGCGAACATCATCGCACTACAAGAGACCTGGTTGCTGCCACATGATGTGCCCTACCTCGGCACCATCGATGACCGGTTCGCGTACGCGGGCTCCTCGGCGGTGGACACATCTGCTGGGGTGCTCCAGGGGAGGCCCCACGGCGGGGTGGCCCTGCTATGGAGCAAGTCTGCGTTCCCGTGCGTTACAGTTTTACCATGTGAAAGTGTTCGTCTCGCGGCCATTAAAATAGTGCAAGGTGATCGATCAATTATAGTGACATCGGTGTATATGCCGACCGCGTGTGTTGATAATCTAATCGAGTTCACCGAGTGCCTTAGTGAAATTAATACTCTGATTGAGGGAAGTGGTGTTGAATCTGTTTACATTCTTGGTGACTTCAATTCCCATCCTGGTGAGTTATTTTTCCGTGAACTTTTGACTTTTTGTGAGGAACAGTCTTGGTCTTGCGTTGATGTGGAATATCTCCCAAATGATAGTTACACTTTTGTGAGTGATGCTCATGGTTGTCAGCGTTGGCTAGATCACTGTGTCACTACGGATGCAGCTAGACAATCTGTAGAAAATGTAACTGTTTTGTATGATGCCTACTGGTCTGATCACTGCCCTTTGTTAATTGAATGTGACTTTCAATCCCTCAGGCCAATGTTAACTGTGCCCACTGTAGAATGTAATAAAATTATTTGGGGTGAAAGGGACCTTGAACAGATTAAGAGGTATACCAAACTTTGTCATACTGAACTGAGATTGATTGATTTTCCAGAGGAATTCTCTGACTGTGCTGACTGTTTTTGTTCTAATGATAAACATAAGGTTATTTTAAAGGAAATATACGAGGGGCGGTCAAAAAGTTCGCGGAATGGCGGGGTTGGCGGGGTGAGGTCGCTCCTCCAGGTAGCCGCTACTTGAGTAACTCATAATTACTATATATGCCAATTTCTAGCCTAATTGGGTCATTAGCTTTCGAGTTACAAACGAGTAAACAAGTAAATCGGGAACAAACTAGCCACTATGGAGAAAATTGAACATCGCGCCGTCGTAAAGTTCCTCACCAAACAAGGAAAGACGCCTCAAACTATTTTGCAAGAGATGTTAGCTGTTTACGGAGACTCTGCTCCTGGTAAAACCATGATTTACAAATGGCACGGCCTTTTCAAGCAAGGAAGGGAGTCAATTGAAGATGATCCTCGACCTGGACGGCCCATTGAGGCCACTACGCCGGAAATCATTGAAAAAGTTGAAAAACTTGTATTGGAAGACGGAAGGTTGAAGAAGAAACAACTTGCAGCATCAGTTGGAGTATCAGAAACCACCATTTTAAATATTCTTCATCAACATCTTGGCATGAGTAAAGTGTGTTCAAGGTGGGTCCCGAGAATGCTCACGCCGCTGCAAAAACGTGAGCGCGTCAACTGTTCCCGCGAGTTTTTGGACCGCTGTGGAGAAGATAGGGAAGAAATTATGGCCCGAATTGTAACCGGTGATGAAACTTGGGTTCACCACTATGAGCCTGAGTCAAAGCAGGAGTCGATGCAGTGGCACAAAAAAGGCACACCACCCCCTAAAAAATTTAAAGTGTCGCAATCGGCCGGAAAGATCATGGCGACTATTTTTTGGGATACTGAAGGTATTCTTTTGATCGATTATAAAGAACGTGGTGTTTCTATAACGGGAGAGTACTACGCTTCCCTATTGGACCGATTAAAAGAAGCTATTAAAGAAAAAAGAAGAGGAAAACTGACAAAAGGTGTACTCCTTTTGCACGACAACGCGCCCGTTCACACGAGTCATGTTGCGACGGCTGCCATTCATCGATGCGGTTTTGAACAACTACGCCATCCACCCTACAGTCCAGACCTGGCCCCTAGCGATTTTTATTTATTCCCAAAGATGAAGAAAGAGCTGCGTGGAAAAAAATTTAGAGACGATGATGAAGTCAAGTCGGCGATTTCGGCGTATTTTGACGCCCAAGACAAAACCTATTTTTTCGACGGTATTAATAAGTTATATGCCAGATCCGAAAAATGTATTCGTGTTAAGGGGGAATATATTGAAAAGGAAAAATAACATAATGTATCATTTCATCTTTTTTCCCAGTCATTCCGCGAACTTTTTGACCTCCCCTCGTATAATAAATTAGTATGTTATACCAATACTTAAGTGATCGCAATATATCATCAGAATTTTTATATAATTCTTTTACCACAGATATAAACAAATTGTACTTTTACTTTGAACTATATTTTGCCGATTGTAAACAAATTTAACATAATTTTTCAAGGTGACTATCCATGTATTGATATTCACTATATGATGATGCATCTAGTATGTACTTATCAATTTTGTGTTGCTATATTAAAACTAATTACATCAAAAGTACGGACAATGTATTTACATTAGACCCAAAGTCTAATGTAAATTATTTGCCATTGAAAGATATGTACATAGGTATTCAAGTAGGCCAAGAATGCCAATCATTTTTAACTGAGTTGAGCACGCAATTACAATCACGTTTGCCTTTTGAAAATCCAATTTTTCGAGAACTGAAATTTCTTGACCCACATACTGGCGTGCATAATGAATTTTGCAGTTTACGAATTGTAAGTGGGGCTATAGACACGATAGAGGAACAGACCAATACAGCGGACTTACGTGATCCATTACGTTATCAATCTTCTCCTGCTATGAAAGCCGTGGTAAGAAGAATATGTTATAATGAGTATAAGAAGAGATGTATGTTGATTAATACTATTAAGAAATATAAAAAGAAAATTGATAGCCAAAGGAAGGCAATACAAAGATTAAATAAGAAACTTGAAGCGCAAGAAAATACAAACAAAAATAGTCACACAAACACATCCATGCTAGTTAAACAAGGGAAAACTAAATTATCATCTTTATGCATAACATCTGGTCATAATTATACGTAGACGAGGTTCACACATTTAATAATGATGATGCTAATAGTACTGTAAGTGCTGGTAAAAAGGAGTATATTACGAAAAATAAAGTTAAGATGCAGAAACGATATCTAAACGCTCCACTAAAGATACTTTATCAAACATTTTTATCGCAAGTTGGTATAAAAATAAGTTACTTTTTGGACAGTTTTCCCAAAACCTACAAATAGGGAGACATGTTTATGTTCTCGACATGTTAATATAGAATTATTACTGCAAGGTTTGAATAGAGCTAGTATAATTAACGTTAAAACTTCTAAGCAATTATTATCAAAACTGTGTTGTGACTCGAAGAATTTAAATTGTTTAGTAAGAAGTTGTAATACTTGTTCATCAAATAAAGTAGAATATTTAAATGTTTCTGACAATAATGTATCGTTTATCGAGTGGCGAAAAATAATTAAAGAAATCACACTGAAAAATGGAACTAAGAAAAAAAGACAACAATTAGTATTATAAAAGCAGTTGGTAAATTAGAAGCTGATTCGAAAGCATTTTTGAAGCATGTTCATAAAATAAATTTTCAATATAACGCTATTAAAGTGCTCAAAAAACAACCTAACAGTGCAGGAAGCATTTCTACATGTAGATTTTTCTGAAAATTATGCATTAAAATTTTCCGTAGAAGTCCAGAGTTTCCATTTCGGTGGTAGCCGTCAACAAGTATCTTTACACACTTCTGTGGCATATACTCATAATTTTACTTTCGGTGTTGTTACTCCGATTTCTTTTTGCACTGTTAGTGATTGTTTGCGACATGATGCACCAGCTACTTGGGCACACTTAGTACCCCTAATTCTCCACGTTCTTCAAGTATTCAAGTAAGTCAAAATATTATTTAAAGAAAGATTAATTCCAAGAAATTTGAAACCCTTCAAGGGCACCTTTTCCGTCTACCAGGTCCTATGGGATATAACTGTTCCAAAGACAGTTCTCAGACAACTCAGCTGCTTTAACTGTAAAGTCGATGAGAATTGTATTCATGGTTATGATTTAGGATATTTACCAAATAATAGCTATGGGCACATTGAAAACATTGATCCTAATTATGTTGCGCCATTGTCTAAATCGGTTAATCGAAACCGAAATATCGTTGAACAAAACCCGAATAAGCAAATAGTTGTACTTTCAGATATTACAATAGGACAAAACATTCTATAATACTGACTTTATTAGTGTTTCCGATTCAGATTTTTTGAAGGTTGTGTTCTCTAGTAGTGATTACGATTAACCATATAATAAGATTAAGTATTAGGTAAAAGAGATAAAGCCATTGAAATTAGATTAAATACCTATGTATGTCGTATTAAATAAAAGAATAGAAATATTTAAAACATTACTGTGATTAAATGATTAAAATATTTTATTGATTTTAAATCGAGTTGTTTTATTTCTTAATTAGCAAGTTTTCATTATTCGTATCAGTCGTCATTTTTCCTCGCCGTAAAATCATTAACTTCCACACGGTGTCATTATCTTCAAGAGAGCTTTTTATAAAATGTGAATTATCTCGGAATATATTTACTCCATAATGATGCCTCTATTATTAATTTGTATAAAATTATTAAATAAATAATTATTCTGGCGTAAAATATATGTTGTGGCATAAGTTTAATATTTTTTCGATAAAATTGTTGAAAATATATTCCGGACTAAGAACCACCCTCTAGTCTCGTCTTCGTACGGCCGGGTCGATTTCAAACGTGCAGTAAAAATGGTTATTTATATCTACAGGAATAAATATTATTGATATCGATATGGAATTTATTTAATTGTAAGACTACTTAAGATCGTTATATGGAACAGCTTTCAATATCTGGTTAAAATATATAATGAAATGTTAAATAACAAAAAACTGTATTTCATTTCATTCGTGGTATTGGTCTTTTGCTTGACGAGTAACTTCAAAAGTTGCTTACAAATTAATGACGTGAAGAAATTGTAGTTTGGTTTCGTTGGGGTAAAGGTTAATAACGAAGAAGTTAATTTATAAATATTTCTTTATTAAATCATTGAGAAACACACGATTTCCTTTGCTTTCAATCTGCGTTCTTACTTTTTCCCTCATTGGTGTAACACGAACTATATATTCAATAAAAAGCAAAGTTTTTGAGTGAGTCGCTTCCCGCTTCTCTACTACCCGAAGGGCCTCAGTGATTCGCGAATGCTTAGCGACAACAGACGTGCGGCTCTTTTAATCCGGTAAGAAATCATTTTTTAATTCGATTTCTACTAAACAAATGCAAAATGTATTCATTAGTGTTTAGTAAACTAAAGAACTAATATTTGTTTTCTTATAAACTTTGTAAAGTTTAGCGAATAGCTAAAGATTAATAAGGATTATTAACCAGTATTACTCCGGCTTCTGGAATTTTCTACGACATAATACATTGATATTTATTTAAAAAAATCATTTGTGTCACTTCATTAGTGTCGATTTGAAAGTAACACTAATGACATATAATTTGACACGAATGATAAAGTAAATTATAATGTTATGTGAGTCTAGATCACTTAGTGTATTTACTAAGATTTTCACGATCACAACTAGTAATTAGAACCAGTAATTATATATTTATTTATACTTCGTTAATTTTTTTTATTACTTAACGTTCTTATTCATAATTTTTCTAAAAAATGGCAAGTGAATCAACGTTGTCGCCACTTTTAATATCCTTTCTTTTACAATGAGGTAAAAAAAGGTCAGCGTTGATTAACTAGAGTGTGTATGAGTGTGCTTATAGTACTCACTTTGATTTTTACTCATATTTGTTGTAGAATAAAATGGCGAAAGGAAACAAAAATGAGGAAGAGTTAGAAAGAAGAAGAGTAGCACGTAGAGAACGGTATAATAATCTGAAAAATGATTCGGAGAGATATGCTTTAGAAAAAGAAAAAAAAGGGCTGCCTATTTAAAAAGAAAAAATGAAAATAAAGTCAAAAGTATTAAAGATATGTCACCAAGAGAACAACGTATACAAAGAAAACGATGGCGGAAAAACTAGAATAGATATCTGAAAAAAAAAAATAAACGAACGGCAACTAAGCACAATTATTGTTGACGATTCTCCAATAACTGAAAGTAACCTGAAAGCGGGTGATTCTTTGAGTGATCCTTTAACTGAGATTGTAAGAGAAAAAGGTGATTGCAATAAAAACTTAAAATACTTTCTAAATAAAATAAAATTATTAAGGCTCAAACATGCTAAAGAGAAAAAAGAGATGTCTCTTTTAATTAATAGATACAAAAACAGATGCCAAATTATGACCAAAATTAATAAAAACCACAATAAAAAATTACAAAACCAAAAGAAAAATGAAAATGATGAATATAAATCTGTTTTACCTAGTTTAATGAGCAATTCTTCGGATAACATTAAAGAAAAAACAGGTGAACAAACAAAAATCAAATATAGAGACAAGATAAAAGACAGGTCTAATTTAAACCTTCGCAAAAAATGTATGAATGATAATTTTGTACGAGAAATTAAGAAAACTAACAATGATGTCCAAAAACTTGTTGAAAAGTATTATGAAGACGATATCAATAGTCGTGTCGGCGCTGGAAAAAAACAATGTATAAAAAAAATTGAATTCAAAAACAAAAACGGTATTTGTTGGACTCTATCAAAAAAAGATTGCGACCATTTTGGGTGTGTTTGCCTCGTGACGATAGAGAAACATGTGCATGTGCGGCACATACAAATATATCGACCTGATTATCCTTGCTTTGAAGAGATATAAAATTATTGAGTTAAAAAATTATCAAAAAATGCTAGAAATGCCGTGTTGCTCTAAATTTTCTGACAAATGTGTTACCCGCAAATGTAATGTATGCAAGAATAGAACTATACCATATAAAGAGTTTAAGAACGAGGAAGAAATTGAGTATCATGAATGGGCCAGGGATAAAAAGAAGGTCAGAAATAAAGAAATAAACGTAGTGAAGAAGTTTTCTCGAAAAATTATGCCTAGAGACCTGATATTCAAATTAGAACAGTCTTTCCCGAAATTTCTTGTTCATACTGGAAACATACTCACTCAGTATCAAACTATCACTAAATTGAAAGAATCTTTAAACAACAATGAAATTTTGTTGCACATGGATTTCTCCGAAAATTATAATTACAAGTTTGCTAAAGAGGTACAAAGTTTACACTTTGGAGGCAGCCGAGGACAGGTTTCACTCCATACTGTAGTGGCTTACCTAAAGGAAGGAAGAGACAATGTGCATTATTCTGTATGTACAGTAAGTGAATGTACTCGACATGATGCATCAGCAGTTTGGGCACATTTAGAGAAAGCTTTAAATGTTGCATTTGAAAAATGCCTTCACATTACCACCGTCCACATCCTTACACACAGCCATTCCAGTAAATATAGAAATAAACGAATATTTTATTTAATAACTCAAAATCACAATAATTTTCCATTTTTAGAGTCAATAACATGGAATTATCAAGAAAGCGGCCATGGAAAAGGTGCACCTGATGGCATTGGTGCTGTGGTGAAAAGAACAGCAGATTATCAGGTTAAATGTTAAAAGATGTTGGAGATTTCAAGAAATTTCTTCGAGTTGTTAGACAAAATGTAAAAAATGTTGATATAAGAGCAATAGAAGAACACGAAATATTAGAAAAAGACGTTCTGCTCCCCAAAGATATTTCGCCATTTAAGGGGACTATGTCAGTACACCAGGTAATCTGGAACAAAAAATCCGAATTCATTGAATTTAGGAAACTAAGTTGTTTTCATTGTGTTAATAAAATCTGCGATCATGGAAATAAACATATGCAACTGCAGAAAATTCACGGCACCGGCGCCACTCGCGTCGTCGCCATCATTCAACAAGTAGTTCGGAGATGAGTTCAGATTCCGATTCTCGTAAAAAACGTTACCACCGTCACAAACGTCTTCGTAAAACGTCGGAATTAGTCCAGGTTGCCCAACATCAACAGATACCGGGTAACCAGTTGCCAAATGAAACGTTAATACAAACGCTCGTGACTGCGTTAAATAGAGACAAGACACCTATGAATATGGGTCCACATATGCAAGGGGCACAAAACGTTATTTCTGAGTTTGACCCCATTTCTAAATCGCAAACTATGGAAGACTGGTTAAGTAAAATAAACGAATCTGCCGCAGTCTATGGATGGTCAGAAAGACAGACCATCTTTTACACTTTGCCAAAACTAACCGGTCTTGCAAAGAAGTGGTATGACGGATTAACCAGTGTGAAGTTTAGTTGGATACAATGGCAAGAGAAGCTATTAGAAGCTTTCCCTTGCGACGAAAATTACGGAGATATTTTATGGGAAATGTTGAATCGTAAGAGTAGGAAGAACGAAACGCTAGTCGAATACTATTACGATAAAATTATGCTTATTAACCGCTGTAAGCTACAAAATAAACAAGCAGTCGACTGTATTACTCACGGCATTTACGATTTCAATATTAAAATGAACGTACAGGGAGCTCGTTTCGAGTATTTTTCGTCATCTGTTAAAAGGTGGGATTTATTAAAAAAATATGTCCTAAATCTGACCTTAAAACCATTGTCAGAAACAAGATGGTCAAGCAGAATAGATGCTATAAAACCGCTGTGTACAAATTTACCTGATATTTATGATGCCCTTTATGAAATATCAAATGATATATCATATGATCAGAAGACAAAATATGACGCTAAATGTTTAGCAGGAAAAATATGCACCTTTTCATTCATTTGTTCACTAAATGTATGGCATATAATATTGACAAAAGTAAATTTTGTGAGTAAAATTCTGCAGTCCGTCAATATGAATATGCAAGTTGCTTTAGATGCTTTAACAGAATTAAAAAAGTTTTTACTAAAGATAAGAACGGACATAAATTTTGAAGAAATTGTAAGTGATGCTAAAAAAATTGCCGAAAAATTAGACGTCGAGACTGAATTTGAAACTTCCAGTTCCAGACCCCTAAGATGTCGTAAAACTCCAAAGAGTTTTGATTATGAACATGAAGACCACACTGTAAATGATCCGAAAACCTCTTTTAAAATTAATGTATTTTTTTATATATTAGACCAAGCGTTATCCTCCGTAGATGAAAGATTTAATTTATTGAATAATCACAATGACGTGTTTAATTTTTTATTTAATTTAAGTGATGAGCAAGATCATAGACTATTAAGAAGTAGCTGTCATTGTTTACAGGAAAAACTTTCAGCAAATGATTCATTGGATATTAACGTCGATGATTTGTGTGAAGAAATTATTTCATGTCAGCCATTTTTCAAAAAATTCAATAATGATGTGGTAAAAATTCTTGAATTTATATATTTAAACAATTTGACAGCTGTATGCCCTAACATTACCATAGCATTACGAATTATGCTAACTATGCCAGTTACAGTAGCAAGCGCGGAAAGGTCCTTTTCTAAATTAAAACTTATAAAAAATTACCTGCGCTCCACAATGAGTCAGGAAAGATTAACAAATTTAGCAACAATATCCATAGAGGAGGCCATACTAGACCATATAGACATACATGAAACTATTAAGGATTTCGCAAACAAAAAAGCAAGAAAAGTGGAAATATTATAATTTAAGTATGTTTATATTGTTGCAAATGTTAGACTCTTGTTGTTTTTTTTTCACATAGCATACCTAATAATCATATTTGTATTATTATGTCAGCTTCTTTGTTTATTATTTTAGCATAAAATTCTTTGTATTAATAAAATATGTAAAAATTTTGTTCGAGTTTTATTTTTCGCAGTAATTAGCAAGCAGAAGCGAACGGGATTTACCTATTAAGTATCTCAATTCCCAAATGTTCTCCAGCTTTGTACACTTAGATATTAATAATAATAAGATAATATTATATAAGTACTGTAAAACAGGATAACATTTATTTCGGTCAAAATTTATGATTTCGTTTTTTATGAAGTTTCGTTAAGAGGCGCTTCATAGGTTCCGCACACAGGCGCTGCCGGGGGTTGGCGCGGCCCTGGCTACAAGTATCGAGTATTGTGAGAATAATACTGAACTTCCAGATTTTAAAGAAGCTAAAGCAACAGTAAATTTTATAAGGTTAATTAATAATACTTTTGAAATTTAATTCGAGAAATTTATTGAGTCCAGTTTTTAAAAAACCAATTAGTTCCCAAAATGCTAAAATTATTTTGACAGAGCTAGATCGGTTTACCGATTACATGACATAAGTTTGATTTAGGTTTCCTGGGTTTTATTAGCAACATTCAAATGTTTAAAAATTTCTACCACTCTACAAATTAACACAGGATCATTTGGAAACATTCTTTAGTTGTATAACAGCTCGAGGCGGTTTTAATAACAACCCATCCGCAAGGAGCTTTATTTCTGCTTATAAACGTTTACTGTGTCATGCTGAAGTACAAATAAGTGAAAATACTATTTTTGAAGATTTTTCGTGTAAGTCATAGCAAGAAAAGAAAATATTTGTGATTTCAATGATTGACAAAGTACCTGTTCGAAGAGGAGAAAAGGGCATAACTCTAGGACGTTCCAATACAAAATTTTACTATCTACAAATCAAAGTTCGGGGCTCGAGGACAATCCCGGCTGTGGTGTCTCCCATTTCTATGTCCTTCAAATTCTGTACACCTATTTAACATCCTCCCCCCCCCATTTCCCCTCCAAAGTCCTAATCCCCCAGTTCCCTTGAGGAAGGCATCCTCATACCAACCATGCCACCCTCTTTGCTATGGACAACAAGCAGAATGGAAACAATCCCCAGGTACCCACCTGGCAAGCCCGGGAATCCCACACCCGCTACGGCGGTTCGTCCTCATCGTAATCTGGGGGAGGACACCAATCTGTTTTCCACCGCGCCTAGTGCGCGTGCGGCTGCTATAGCGCCAACGACCCCGGCAGCGTCAATCGCGCCTAACGACACAAATACGGCAGCGACTAACGCGCCAAACACTTTGTTACAGAGTGCTCCCACAATGAACTGTTGGCAACAGCTCATCGTTAAGAAGAGCAGAACCAATAACCCCGACAACGACATAACTAACCCGAGACAAGCTAGCCTTAGCGCCGAACTTCGCGCACTCGCCCTTCAGAGGAAGAGTATCGACGCTAGGCTAAATGACCGACAAACGCCGGGGAACGAAGGCGGCCACGGTGGGCCAGATCCGATCCCGCCTGATGAAGTACGCCGGCTTCGCAAGAAGCGCGGAAAAATCACGGCCAGGGAACGGAAGCTCCTCAACCGTTTGCGCGATATCCGCGCAGGCGCAAGCCAGCGCGACGCCCAAACGGATGCCGGAGCAGCTGTACGCGACCAGCGGCAAGTACGCGAAGAAGAAACTCAGCGCGAAAAACCATTGACAGCTCCAGAGCCCACTGCACCTGCCGATCGGAACCGTGCAGACAGTGACGGAGAACGACCCAGACGCCAAAAACGACGGGGAAAGTGGGCTGGACAAACACACAGGGAGTTCTTGGCAACCAACACCTTGCCTCCTCGCACCTCTGAACCGCAGCCGGGTCCTAGTGGCCTAGGCGCGATGAAGACGTCGCGCCCGGATGAGACGGCTTCGCCGTCTGCCCTCCAAGGAGAACCGAAGCGTGTGAGGGTCCAGTCAAGCCAGGGAGAGCAGAAAACATACGCGCAGGCAACGAAGGATATTCTTGCGCGGCTGGCCGTAGCTATCTGCTTTACCCCACCAGCCCAGGACATGACACCTAACCAAGGGGAGCGAGTACAGGCTGAGATCGAACGCCTGATTATGGAAAGCGACTCGTCCACCACATTGCCAGCCTTCAGAGGGTATCCTCGAATGGCGGATGGCACGGTACATATGTGGTGTGAAAACGAGTATGCCCTAAGCTGACTGACTCAGCATGTACCCAACATAAAACTCCCCGATACTGACCAGACGCTTACCGTCATGAGGCAGTCTGACATACCGACCCGTGTCCGAGCCGCGCTCTTCGTTCCCAGGTACAATGGAGACATCGCGCGGCTACAGGGTATTCTGAAACGACAGAATACCTGATATGACATTGGTCGGTTGTTCTTGTACAGGGCGACCTAGGGCGGTGGCGATAACCACGGGACTTACTTGACCCTGGGAATCCCACCGGACGAGGCCAAAAAGGTCCGGGCGAGAGAGCGGCGTGTGTCGTACCTTCTGGGTTCGATTTACGTTCGCTTTTTCCCCGGCACCAAACCCTCAGAGGACCAGACTGCCGTGGCGGTAAGCCAAGACCGCGACATAAAGCCCCAACCCGACCCGACAACCACAATAACATTGACAAACTCGAGGAGGAGATGGCCATGGCGGCGATAGCAGAGCGGGAGATCCCAACCCCAGAACCAACGGGTTGGAGAGAACTGCTCGTCTCGTCGCCAAATGACGGGCTGCAGAGCATGGAGGGGGACGGACTGTCAGACGAGTCAGGGTCCACCTAACTCGTCCCTAATGCCGCCGTCACCCACTTCTCCATCGAAAACCAACACCATCAATGTCATCCAGCCCAATCTCCAGCACAGCCAGACAGCCACAGCCTGCCTACGCAGGGCTTTGGAGGTCGAACCCCGGACTATAGCCCTGATCCAGGAGCGATGGATCAGAAATAACAGAGTATGTGGCCTCAGTAACTTAAGAGGTAAGATCATACTTAACACACAATCTACTGACAGACCCAGGACATGTCTGTTTATACCCCACGATCTAAATACCACCACACACACAATTTTGTTCCAGAGATCTGACAGCAGTCAGATTACAAACAAGTGACGACAACCCTGACATAATAATAGCCTCGGTCTACATGCCAGAAGACGAGGAAGACTGCCCACCGAAGGAGATATCAGATCTAGTGCAACACTGTGAAGGTGAAAACCTGGATTTGATAATCGGCTCTGACACAAACGCGCATCACCCTCTCTGGGGCTGCGACAAATCAAACAACAGAGGTGAGGTCTTATGCACATATCTTTTCTCTACTAACCTTAACATAGTAAATCGAGGCTCTGAACCAACTTGGGTCACAGCCCGAGGACAAACTATCATAGACATAACTCTAGCTACAGAACCCATAACGAAACTAATCCATAATTGGCACGTATCGGATGAACCCTCCTGCTCAGACCACAGGAGAATACGTTTCACAATAGCAGCCACTATACAAAATCCGACACCTAAACGAAACCCACGCCGCACTCAGGATACTAGCGTCTGCTAGATGCCTTGCTAACAAAACACACAACGTCCACCACCCTAACAAGTACCACAGATATAGAGTACACTACGTACCGTGAGTACCGTGAATGTTGTAAGCTCAAGGTTCCGCCAACTAGAGGTAAAAACGGCCCCTGGTGGAACTCGGAGCTTAACCTGCTCAGGAAAACATCACGTAAAACTTTAAACAGACCAAAAAACACAAGACTCTCAGAAGACTGGGAGAAATATAAAGACATACAATACACCTATAAAAAACAGGTTAGGAAAGCACATAAACAAACTTGGCAACACTTTTGTGAGGCCATTGAATCCAATAACGAAGCTGCTAGGGTGAGGAAAATACTGTCAACCGACTGTGACCGCGTCCTGGGCACGCTGAAACGACCAGATAACACTTTGACTCAAACTGATAGTGAAACCACCAAGCTACTCCTAGAAACCCACTTCCCAAACTGCGCAATTTCCGCGAAAAGAATATGGGAAAACGAGCAAACATGGACACCAACTGACCAAGACTGGTCAGCTGCAATCGACATAATATCAGAGGACCGCATAAAATGGGGGATTAAAACCTTTAGACCCTACAAATCTGCGGGGCTGGATGATATATTCCCAGCTCTACTTCAATAGGGCCTAGATTCAATAACGCCATGGCTGATAAGAATCTATCAGGCGTGCATTGCATACAGATACGTTCCAAAAGCCTGGCAAGAAGTAAAAGTTATCTTCATCCCCAAACCAGGTAAAACCGACTACACACAGCCTAAAGCGTACAGACCCATAAGCCTAACATCCTTTTTATTAAAGACCCTAGAGAGGCTATGTGAGCGACATATGCGGAACGGCCCCCTACGGAAAGCACCAATACATATACAACAACACGCATACTCCACAGGAAAATCAACAGAATCGGCGCTTCATAGCGTAGTTTCCAAGATTGAATGTGCTGTAGACCACAAAAACTCCTCACTAGCAGCATTCATTGATATCGAAGGCGCTTTCGACAAAACCACCTTTAACATCATAGGCGAATCCCTAGAAAGACACGGGGTAAATCAAACACTAAGCGGCTGGATCACCAACATACTTAAGCTGAGAGCCGTGCAAGTCACAATTGGGATTCACCGTCCGGTATCGGCCAACAACGAACGTGTCACTTGTTGTAATTTCTAATCTCCAAATCTTAAACTCAACTTCCAAACTAAGGTAAACGTAATAAAGTTTATTCTTCGAGACAGTACATACCGGTACTAGCGAACCGGTCCCACTCAACTGTGCGACAAAGAGAGTAAGTTGTTTTTGTTCTATTGATACTACGGCGCGTTCTTCGTGTGCGTGTTCCTCATTATCTCAAATCACAGTATAAGCAAATAAAAGAGATGCCACTACAACGATCCCCAACTACCTCATCACAGCCAAATTTAACTGTGCATGACGATGATATTCAATCTGCGAGATTGAATTTGAGGGAAAGAAAAAATCCTGAAAATGAAAACATTCAAGAGTTTTGTGATGAAATAAGGGAAATGATCAAAGAGTTTCGTTCAAGCCAGGAATCAAAACTTGATACCTTAAATAAGGCATTCGAAGATTTAGCTATAAAAAATACTAAACTCATCGAAACTAACATTGAAATAGAGAAAACGCTACAAGATAGCATTGAAAAACAGAAGATTTTAAGTGAAAAAGTTGTCCATACAGGACTAAGTGCGGAAAACACACCCTCTGGTTGTCAGAGGGTGACCTTGATGATGATCAATAGTAAGAAAGAGAGAGTTTGCTTCAAAACGTTTCTAGCTACTTTAGGTATAAAAGAGTGGACTGTACGTTATTGGTTAGGCGAAGGAAGAGGGGATGCTCGCTCTAATATAGAATTTACAACACAAAAACGAAAAAAATTGTGAATTTTTTAGAGAGTTAAATATATTAGCTGATACCTGCAATTATGGAATATTACGGGACGAACTAATTAGAGACCGCTTAACTGTGGGAGTTTTGGACAAATAATTGAGTGAAAAGTTGCAACTAATACCAGATTTGACATTAGAAGATGCAGTGAGGGTGGCAATTCAAGCCGAGGGTCAAAAAGAGGAAGCAGTGTTAATGTGGAGAAGTGAAGACGAGGGCATGCAAATAAATAAAATTGTAAACAACAATGTGACAAATAAAATAAATAACTTATCTGGGAGGAAATGTTGGTGGTGCGGAGCAAATGAGGTGCATAAGTGGGAAAAGTGCCCAGCTGCGAAAGTTAGCTGTTACAAATGCAAGAGATTGGGACATTATTCTCGTTGCTGCAGAGATTGGAAAAGGATCAACAATATAAATGAAGATGAGTTTACGGTACAAGTATATTTATGTTTAGGGCAGGGTTTTGCTGAAGTAAAGTTTTTAGTTGATACAGGAGCAGACATAGTAGCAATCCCAACTTGCATTCTTAACAAAAATAAAATAATAAATAAATGTAAAGATTTAATTAGAGGCCCAGATGGGAAGCCATTAAATGTTATAGGATGAGTGTACTTAGACATAAAATATAATAATAAAGTGTATAGTGGTAAGGGCTATATTATTGAATATTTGAAATTTCCCATACTGGGACGGCCTGCTATAAAAATAATGAATATTTTGCATTTATGTAATATGTATAATAATATCACTAAGAAGTCATCAGGTATTAAGAATCAGCATCAAGAATTTATTAGTATAGCTAAAGAATATCCAGAAGTTTTCAATGAATTAGGAGTATTAAAAGAACCTTTTACTATAAATTTAGTTGATGATCCAAAACCATTTGTACAAACAACACCACGAGTTGTACCAACCATTGTTAAGTAAGGTAAAATCAGAGCTAGACAGGTTAGTAAGAATAGGTGTATTGTCTCCTGTTGAGGAGCCCACTTTATTTGTATCTCCAATAGTAGTAGTGCCCAAAGATAATGGTGGTGCAATGATTTGTGGCGACTACACAAAATTAAATAATAACTACATATATTCCCAATATCTAAAGTTGAAACTACATTAAGCAGGCTTGAAGGTGCAAAGATATTTTCAAAAATAGACGCTACAACAGGATTCTACCAAATAATTTTGAATAAAGCTTCTCGGAAGCATACTACCAAACTTACACCATTTGGGAGGTATATGTATAATAGATTACCAATGGGTCTAAACTGTGCTCCTGACTACTTTTCTGTGAAGTCTATTTCAAGATCTAGAAGGAATAGTTCAACATGTCGATGATTTACTATTGTACAATTCTGATATGGAATCTCATAAAAAATTACTCAGAGAGGTACTCAGTAGGTTATCTAAAGAAGGTATTACAATTAATAAGGAAAAGTGTGTTTTTGGTGTTAATAAAATTTCATATTAGGTCATATAATTAGTTCTGAAGGAACATCTTTAGATCCTGATCGTGTTGAAAGCATACAAAAATTTAAAAAACTAAGTAATAAAAAAGAATTCATGCAATTTTTAGGGCTTGTTAACTATGTGGGTAGATTTATACCAGATAAGTCAAATACATTAGAACCGTTAAATGAATTGCTCTAGGACGGGGTACCATATTATTGGGGTAATTGTCAAGAGAATGCTTTTAATAATATAAAGAACTTAATTCAACATGCACCAGTTATAACTCATTATAATCCTAGTAAAAAGATTATTATATCTGCAGATAGTAACTCTTACGGGTTAGGTGCAGTGTTGATGCAAGAAAATAAATTAAGGGAAAGGAAGGTTGTATCATTTGCAAGCTGAACATTAAATAAAACAGAAAAAAATTACGCCCAAATTGGAAAGGAATGAGCTAGTCATAAGTTCAGAGATTATATTGTAGGAATAACAGTCCTTTTAGCGACAGATCATAAACCTCTTTTACAAATTTTACAAACAAAACCAATGTATTATCAACATAGACATAGCTTTTCTGTGGAAAAGGGATTTTTCCTCTATAACACTAGACTAGTTATTCCAAAATCTTTACAATAACTGTGTTGTCTAGTATCAAAAGCCGCCAGATCCGTTATTATTAAAAAAAAAAGTTATAATGCTCTATGGCTTATTTTTCTTGAAATCTTTGTTTCCCATTAGTAAATTCCTATCAATCTCCACCAGATCCCTAGCAAATTGTGACCGAGATCTGTATTTTATTATCAAATCCCGCCAGCTCCGTGACCACTGAGGTTCATTCCCCGCTAGATCCAAAGAGACCAATCAGAACGTAGAATTTTGACGGGCAACTGTCGTACATACTGGCGTACTTGGCGTCAGTATGGCCGTCCGGACATTGTTAAGTGGATTTCGTGCTGCATTTTTATTGAATTTAATAGAAAAAAATGAGTGATTTGTTGAAAAAAATTGAAAAAGTTCCTCCTCATGAGGCAAGGAAGCGAGGCGTAAACAAAGAAAACTGGAAAAGAGAAAGAAAACGTCGAGAAATGTAAGTCACAATTTCATTAAAATTGGTAAACAATAACGTACAGGCTGCTACAAAAATTTATGTGTAATTTTATTTGATTCGAATGTTAAGATCAAATTATTTTTTTATTTCATATTATACAAATAACAATCGATTTAATTTAATGAATTCCATTATTTTATGAATTTAATGAACCTATGTAAAATAAGGATTCAAGAATAATTTCAAGATGACATTAAAATTAAATTAATTTCCAAAATCACGATAGTTATGTTAATGTCGTTTTCATTTCGTGCATAGTTGCTAACTCTTTATAATATTATTTTTTCAGATACGCTTCGAAATCTTTTCCGGAACCTCCTCGGTGCAATCATAAAAAAAATACAACTTTTCGTTGCATGACAATAAAGATGCAAGACATTGCTCGAATGCACCGTCGTTTCTATGAATTGCGAAATAAAATTGATCAAGACAATTACATTCTGCAGCACTGTCGTATTGCGAAATGTTCTAGAATTAGATTAAAAAATGAATCTAGAGGGCCAAAAAATCTGAGTGCAGAGTACTTACCATGTTACGATTAAAAATCCACATAAGCAAATAAGAGTTTGTAAATCTGCCTTCCTTAAAATATTAAAAATGGGTAAAGATCGTGTTACTAGGATTTTACAAAGATCTTTTAAAGATGGAGGGAGTATAGCAAAGGAGAATCGCGGTGGTAATCATAAAGAAGCACGGTATGCTGAAAAACGAAGAAGGGTAGAGGAATTTATAGAGACTTTAGAAGCTGCTGAGCCGCATTACTGTAGAGCCAAATCGTCTATTAGAGTGTGCTAAAGCTCTGGAAGATGTACCAACAGCAAGTTCAAGAGACCCCACAGCTTACAAGTTAAACAGTCATTTTTTCGTGATACTTTTAACAAAAAGTATAATGTTGGATTTGGATCGCCTTTAAAAGATACCTGTTCTCGATGTTTTGAGTTGGCTAGAAAAAAAAGTCGGTTTTACGGGCGAAGATTTTACGTGACAACGTCTTTTTCTCGGTAGAATATTTATTGATATGAATATAATTAAATTGCACAATAGGAACAAGGAATTGAATGAAAATAAGAATTGCACAAATTTTAACTATAGAAATATATTTTGTTTACTAAAACATTGTACATGTAAACTTAAACTTAACTAATTGAGTGGGAGAGAGACGCAAGGCATTCGGCGGGCCTCTCTCTCGTTCGGTGACTCATCGTAACGTTACCGAGCGTTACACTTTTTCATAAGTGACTCCCAGCCGCAACCTAATTTAAGACGTTGTCACGTCAATAGAAACTGCCTCCACAAGTGAAGAAAAGGTAACATACATGACACAGAAACGAATACATACCTTAAAAGCTAAAGCTTTTTATCAATTATTGAAGGTTGAACCAGAAAATTGTATCTCACTCTCCTTCGATTGCCAAAAGAACAACCCACTACCCAAATTACCCGACCAAGCGGCTTACTTTAGTAGACAACTGAATATGTACAACTTTACAATTGTTATCGGGACTTCCAAATCCACTTTGGATAATGTACGTACATATTATTGGTGTGAAAACGAACATTCAAAATCTTCAAACGAAATTGCAAGTGCAGTCTACCACACATTGACCAATCTGGTTATTCCTCATAATATTGATAAAATAAGGCTATTCGCTGACGGCTGTGGAGGCCAAAATAAGAATACAACTCTTTTGGGCATGTGTTCAAATTGGTTATTTTCTCATGCACCATCACATGTGAAACAACTTGAAATTATATTTCCTATGGTAGGACACTCGTTCTTGCCACCGGATCGTATTTTCGCAAAGATTGAAAGGGAAACAAAAAAAAAATCGATCATATGCGATCCACAAATTTATGTCAATTTGTTCAAGGAACACGCGACTGTGTATCATTTAGGTGATGGTAACGTTGAGGTGCATGATTGGAAAAAAGAAGTCTCTGCAACACTTTAAACTCCAGGAAACTGGCATTTCAAGTTCAACCTATCAAAGCGTTTTATATTGCACAGGGGTCGACAGAACGTTAGTGTGCAAGGAGAAGAAAACTATCGAAACCAAATAGGGCAACTAAAATATTGTTACGAGCTGGGGTCAGTAAATTAAACGGCGGTCTACCAAAACACTGAACTTTTATTAATTAGTACACTAAGAGTCACTAATCACTTCACTGAAAGCACTGAAAGTCGCTTCTTAGTTCTCCAATATCACTTAGATGTTTTCGCACTGTATCGCAAAACAATACTCTTCCCGGCGGCCGGACACAGCCTTATATAGTCCCCTAAGATACTTGCCACTCTTGCCAGAACATTCGCGGACACACTCGAATGTGTAGTCCAATACGTCGCGCGTTCGAGACGTTTCGAGTATAACTGTCTCGATACTCGAATATTCTCGATACACAATACTCGAATATTCCCGTACTATCTTTCTCGAATATTCTGTGTTTGTCTATCTCTTTCTAACGATGTTTTCTCATTCTAATACTCCTCGAATGTTCTAACTATCTCTGTCTCTTTCTACTATTGCTATCTCTTTCACTCCTATTGAAATTTATGTCCTTTTACTGAAGTAGGCTTAATGGCTCATAAGGGGTCCTGAAAACGCCTGAAAACGGGTTTTCAGGTTATTGCGGCATTGGATAGAGGGTAGCCTGAAACGTACTGAAAACATGTTTCAGGCGCCTGAAAACTACTGTAACTTGGGTGTAATTTAGATTTTTTAGTATGTGAAAGAGTTACTTCTGAAACGGCCTGAAACGACGTTTCAGCCTGCTGAAAACGTTTCTAAGTCACAGAAAATCACTTTTGAAGTTTTACTAAGCCACCGGCGTAACAATATGTAACTAAACGAAGAAAGAAGATCACATATGGCACTTTCAATTGTGCGAAGAGGAAACAAAGTAAACATCAAGAAAATACTTGATGTAGCAAACCTTTTAAAGAAGCACTTCGGTGAAGATTGGAGGACTATCGACACTTTGAAATATTATAAAGACGTAGAAGAAGACAATGATAACTTTGAAGAACATGAGTCCCTTCAGTGTGTCCCACTAGAAGAAACTGAAAATTTTATATGATTAAATATGTTAATACAATTTTTTTTATAATACAAAAAAGTTTTATTTGTAATTCCTGAAGGATTATTTCTTTACGACAATCATCAGTTTTATTTTTTTATTTTAGTTTCAAGTCACTCCTTATAACATCCTGTAAATTAAGAAAGTGACTGTCATTATCCGCTACATCCATTGAGCGGAGTAACAAAGTCCGCCAGATCCATAGCTCACTATCAATATCCGCTACATCCATTTTTTAAATCTATATTTACTTATATAATTTGAAATCTAAAAACAATTTAACTTGTTAAGTACCAGAATCATTTCAAGTAATTTTACTTTAAATTATATAAAATGATATTGTATTTGTAACTTTAATACAGAAAAAAAGGCATTTATTGTAAAATTTTCTTTTCTGGATCTGACGACTTTTGATACTAGACAACACAATTAGTAATGCAAGATATCCATCAAGGTCATTTAGGTATATGCAAGTGCAGAGAAAGAGCAAAACAGAGTGTTTGGTGGTTAGGCCTATCACCTCAATTGAAATTAATGATTCAGAATTGCCCCCAGTGTACACAAGAAAGACATAATGTTAAAGAACCAATGATAGTGGAGAAAGTTCCTGTAAGAGCTTGGCAAAAAGTAGGTGTAGATTTATTTAAGTATAGTAATTGTTGGTACATGGTAATTGTTGATTATTATTCACGGTATATTGAATTATTTAAATTAGTTAATTTGACTGCAGATACCATTATTAACAAATGTAAAGAAACATTTAGTCGATTCGGCATACCAGATATAGTTCGCACAGATGGTGGTCCACAATTTAAAAGTAAATTCAAAGAATTTTCTATATTGTATAACTTTAAACAAATAATTAGTAGCCCTTACTATTCACAAAGTAATGGGTGTGCAGAAGCTGCAGTAAAAATTGGCAGAATGTTATTAAAAAAAAAACACTGATATAAATTTTGCACTTTTGATTTATAGAAATACTTCAGGGGAATCTGGTTATAGTCCTAATGAGTTAGTTTTTAATAGAAAATTAAAAGAAATTCTACCTATGTACCCAAACCAATTAAATATCAAAACTAAATCACAAAAACATTTTAAACAAATAAGATTTAGGAAAAAAATGGCAAATAGTTATAATAGAAGACATAAGTTTAATGATTTACAAATAGGTGATTATGTTTGGGTTTAATAAAGTATGGCGTTTTGTGAGAAAGGCGAAGGAACCTAGATCTTATTTTATTAAAATACAAGGATTTACTTACAGACGTAATAGAATGCATCTAATTCCAACTCTTATTTATCATAATAACGCAAATTTAAAATCATCCAAGGTTTCACCACAATTTGAAGATGATTGTACAGAACAGAGGGGCTGCTTAAACAAAAAAAAAATATTAAAAAAATAGTAAATAAGGTTGAATCTGACCTAAATGATTGTATAGAGGAAGAATTAGATATGAAAGCACAGTTAAATAGCAAGAATATATACATATACAAAAAAAAAAGACCATAAATGTACGGGAAAGTACACCTTTGTAGATAAAAAGTCACTTGAATAGTATATACAATGTATATAGTTTATTATATCACTACACTTTATCTAAGCCTATAAAATACTCTAAAACTATGGTTACAAGTTATGGTGAATTAACTGGTAAATTTAGATTGGTTTGGTTGGTGAATGCTTAGACACTGACCTTTCTAAACTAGGTACTTAATTACGTAAATGACGTGTAGTTGGATATGAATTGCTGACGCGCTTACCTACATATTGAGATCAATGTACGGTACAAGATCGTACAGTGTTAAATAGAAGGAATTCTGGTAATAATGAGAGTATAACAAATAGGCCTTTTGAGGATAATCATATAGTTCAAGAGGAAGTGTTGAAACATAGGGTGAGAACCAACCTAAATATTTAAATGATTATTATTGTGATATATAATAAAATTTAAGAGGAGAGATGTTGTGGTAGGGCAACACATATCTGATTGACAGCCCGCGCTTATGGGTGTTGTTGTATCTGTGGCCGAGCCAGCGATGGCCAGCGGTAATTGGAATTGGTATAATAATGATTATCATCTTAAATAGTTTGAGCTTATAATATAATTGTATGTATTGTAATAAAGTGATTCATATAAACAGTTTATAATTTCTACAAAAAGCAGTTCATATTAGATAAACTTAATAACACTAACTTACACATAAACATTCTAGTCTCCAGCGACGCAACTGCCATGTTTCCCAATTGCCACTACACCCGAAAAAGTTCATGATAGCATTGCATACTGTGAAACTCTGACAACAGTTTCTGAGCCTTTTCCTGGCCCTAGCGCATCATCTATGATGATATTAAATGTTCCAGAGGCTTTCGATTTTTCTACGGATGATGTAGATAATGATCCCATACTCCCATACCATCTCATTACTGCCGTATGACAACCTCTAAACAATATCTGGAACCATTATTTCAATTAAAATCTCAGCTATATAATGCGTACATAGAATTTTCATCATCAAGGTCTAAGCCAGTGGCTTCAAGAAAGTTGTCTTGTGACATCTTATACCAACAAAACATTGCACTATTTCAACCCAAGAAAGACGCATGTGATTATTGTTGTTCATATAAAGCCGGCAACGTTTCTGAAGAGAACTATCAACACCACATCCAGCTGAAAGCATTGGCTCGAGCTGAAAACTTTCTGACAAGCAAAGTGCTCAAAGAGGACTTCTTCGTGCTGTGACCGCTGATTTGCAGGATGTAAAGCTATGCCCTTCGCTATCAGCTAGTGCTTTATACTTTAAGACCAAATTAGCTATGCACAACTCTACTTTATACGATATTGCAACGAGTCATGTAACTTGCTACTGGTTCGACGAAACCGCCTGTGATTTAAGAGCTACCACTTACGCATCATTTTTCATTGATTATTTGACTAAGTTATTAGAAGAAGATTGCAGGGATGTTGTCATCTGGACGGATGGTTGCACTGCACAGCACAGAAACTAAATAGTTTCTAATGCCCTTCATTTCATTTCATTTCATTTATTTTGCTTTCCACAATGGTAATCATAGGTGTTATAAATATTATGTAAATTATGGATCCTGTCGGGCATAGCACATGTAGGAGAGAGGATGACTTATCATTTTTAGTAAAAATAACAGAAAACCATAACTGAATATTACTATATCAAATGATCGTAAGTCTAAACATTCTTCTTATGTATTATACATACATACACTCACGCCTTTTCCCACGGGGGTAGGCAGAGATTACGTCCTTCCACTTGCTATCTGTTATATGATTAATTAGATTATTATTAAATTAAGTATCATTGTTATATATATTTTTATTAATTATTTTTAATTATTTTGTGGAATTTACGATTATAAATTATTTCAATTAAATTTTATATGAGTTTAAGTATTTTTGTGCATTTTGTTATATAGTTTTCAGTTCAATTTTCTGTGTCATTGTTTAAGTTTTTATAGTTTTTGGTCGCACATATATTCCTGTACCGAATAATAGCACTTTTGAATCAGTAAAGTTTTTATTTGTTTTAAGTATATTTTTTCCTCTGACATATTTCTAATGTGTGTAGGAAGCCTATTGAATATTTTGATACACATTACGAACGGACTGCTCGAATGCAGTTTTAATTGTGATGAAGGAAGTGACAGCATTGTCCTATACCGCAATGTATACTTATTTTGTACATCTTGCCTCTGAGTGAAAAAGTTTGCGTGTCTCTCTACGAATTTACAAATTTCATAGATATACAAGCAGGGTAAGGTTAATATATTTAATCGTCTAAATTGGGGTTCACAGCTGTCCGTTTGTTGTATGTTTACGAGCACACGTATCAGTTTCTCTTGCATAGTGAGAATATCAGATGCTTTGACACTATTTCCCCAAAGAATTACGCCGTAGTTCAGCCACGAGTAAGCATAAGCATAGTAAGTAGTGATAGCAGTGTTCAGATCTGTGCACTTCTAAGATTAGCAGTAGATAAAAATACAACAATTACACAAAAGTATTTGGAAAAGGGTCACACTCAAATGGAGGTTGACTCCGTTCACTCCATAGTGGAAAGAAAGCTGAAAATGTTGGCATTTTTCTTCCTTCTCAGTATGCCTCAATTACAAAAGAAGCCAAGAAACATCCTTCTCCATACCAGGTTTTTCAACCAGATTACACCTTTTTTAAAGATTACATTACAGTGTAAAAAATACCAAATTTATGATTCCATTCGTCCTGGGCGTTCTGCTGGAGATGATTGCGTAGTGAATCTGAGGGTTTTAAAGTATAATCCTAACGGCACAATAGAGTTTAAAAAACATTTTAAAGATGAATTCAGCCCACTTCCTTGGAGACCAAAACCTATTTCAGCTGTAGTTAATAATGTACCTCCCCTGTATTCATCTAGACTGCCTATATTAGACACAGTAAGTATCAGCACTTACAGCAATTAAAGAGTGTGATACCTGCAGATTGTCACTTATTTTACGATAATTTGCCATTTAAGAAAAAGTAATGTTTTATTGATCTCATTTTTAACAAAGACCTCAATGTGTAATTATTATTCTACTCAGAAGTAATATTTTTATACGTTTTGTTCTTAATTTTTAGTTATTGTTGATTACTTAATGTTCCCGTGATAAATATTTGCCTAAAATTAAACTCTGAAGTTGACTGAATAAATAATTATAAAATGGTAATTCTATTCTTTTGTTTTATTTCGGCGGACAATTCCGCGTATTTGACATAAAATAAATTAATTTTTATTTTATTTGTGATAATAAAACCGTGAAAGTCGATTTACTAATTAATTAACATATATTCAACATAACTAATGCCTACAATACCAAGATGAATATTATAATTTGACAATTTAAAAGTTTAAACAATAGAAAGTCATGTGGTTTAGTAAATATTATGTTTTTCCTCGTTCCTGTAAAATTCACTGCACCTACCTTACGCGGTTTTAAATACTGTTGGTTACGCGGTTTCAGAATATCAGCGACGATATGAGCCTTTAGTTATTTAGAAAGGTATTTACATACCGTGTATACTATTATATATACATTTTAAATATGTGACTTTTTTGTTTATTTTCTATTGTTGTGGGGTCCGGTTAAAGACATTCACCAATACTGCTTTATAACTTTGGCATCTTACGTTTTAAATTTTAACATTATACAAATTATACTTTTACATTACACTTTTCAATAAATAGTCACATGATCATTCGTCGTAAATATTTAGTTATCATATAAAAATCCCTGCTTAACAATACATTGATTATTACGTTACCATTCATATGACTTAGATGTTTTTCTCTGGTGTGTAAAGTACATATGTGGTGTTAATAAATCCTAGCTGCAGAGACATCCGTCGGCTTTGGCGGGCGGATGGCCTTTGTGTCGCGGCAGCGTCACTACACCGTAGCTCTGGTCGCCCTGAAAAATAAATTAATAATCTTCTTATATATAAAAAATTAATCGCAAAATGTGTTGGTAAGCTCATAACTCAACAACGCCTGGACCAATTTGGCCAAATCTTTTTTTAAAATGTTCGTTGAAGTTCAAGGATGGTTTTTACGGCGAGAAAAATTAGAATTATTGCTGGAAAAACTCTAAAAATAGCCCTTTTCTTTTTCCCATGCAAACGTTTTCTAACTAAAACGTACAGTCGAATTGAGCTTTATTGTTATTGTATAAAGTTCATATTGCAAGCACTCACTGTTATGATATAGTTGAAATTCAATCATATCTATCAAAACAGTGTGCGTGCGTGCGTTGGAGCACAGAATACATAGTTGGAGGATTTAATGTCACGTTCCAAAATTGAATAGCCACAAAATGTAATAGGTTATTTAGACTTTTTTTGCGATTTGGTTGGCTATGCGACATTATCTATAAAATAATTAGGAACAAAAAACTGCCACTATACAAACCTTTTTGACAGGATGAAGTCTGTCGGGTCCGCTAGTAAATTATACAAATGACATAATAATATACTAATAAATTCTAAAGAGATTCTAATCAGCCCTTACTGATCATATAAACAATATTTATACATAATATGTAATACAAATAAAGATTATTAATAATGACCACATAAATATTACCAATATGACAAAGTTCAATTATATAAATAATTGTAGATACACACCTAAATACATTATTAATTTCAAGGCTATTATAGAATAATTTAAGAATCTAGTAGTATTATATACTAACTATAAAAATGTTTGACTTAGCTTAACAAATTACTCATTACTCAATAAATGTAATGAATGCTAAACAAACTGAGAACAGTTTTAACTAATTCATGCAAATTATATGGTTAAAAAACTTTCCATTAATATTTATGTCTTTATTCAGTCTTTAAAAACTCATCAAATACAATAAATTGTAATTGATGAATAATAATTTATCCTAGCCTACTACAAATTATTGACATTCAAATGTTCATTCTGTAATACAGATCATCTTAAAATTGGTGTTGAAATGTAATTGATATCAGAAAAGGATTGTAACTCACCGCTACACTCACTACTCTCAAGGGCTGCTTAGAGTATAATTTATGCGCCAACGTCATGAATATGGACTCCACATTGTCACACTCAGAATCAAGAAGAGCAGATGTTTCAAATAACTGAAACAATGGAATTATTTTATATACATATATAATAATGTTGTTAGAGGTAGGTATATAAATGTGTATACTTATTGTAAAGTAATAGAATTTAGTTAACAACAAATAAGAGCTGTTGTGTATGTAAAACTATCAGTAATAGCTGAATATATTGCTTACAAGGCTATATAATTTTATATTTGCTGAATTTCAATGAGTCTCTGTAAAGGCTTAAGTTGAATAAGTTATTTTGATTTTGGAATATAGTTTTTGAGTGGGTTAAGAATATTATGTCGTAAAATAATATGTAATATAATATCCACATTTAATGAATTTAATGTTACAATTTACATACTGGCATGCCATATTTATCTGCGGTTCGTTGAGCTACATATGTAGCCATTCTGGTTTCTGGTGTACCACAGTCACATTTATTGCCGACGAGGACCCTTGGGTAGTTTGTTAACCCATGTGACTCCACTTCTTGCATCCAGCTCTTTATTGACTGCAAATAACACAAATTATTGGAATAGGAGTAGTGTCTAGCTTCAACAAAAAAAAATTGATACATACAGGTAAAATGATGAATTCAGTTATTAGTTTGTTTCCAAAAAAGATCAAAATTATAATTTTTGTTTTATTCTGTTAATTTTATTAAAAGTTCCAAATGAATTTTGATAAAATTCATATAAGTAATCTCATACATAACTTATTCTGAAATATATATTAGGTTAATTCAAACTAACAGGTAATTCAAACTAACAGAAAAATAGCATAATAAAAAAACATATGATTGAATTGAGAACATTTTCCTTATTTTGAAGTAAGTTAAAAACTAATCATAATTTGAAAACATTAGATGATAAAAATCAATCCTTTTTATATTTTTGTAAGAATATCAGAATTTGTACCAATTGTCCATATGTATGATTAGTTATCAATGTTTATAATTCCCATTGCTACTCAATGTTGACTAATTTTGCTTGTCCTATACAAGCAAAACTAGTCTTACTTATAGCAGAATATGAGAAATTAAAATGAGATAAACTAAACTCACATTGATTGACAAAATTATTACGACAAAATCAAAATTCATTAAAATTGTGTTAAAGCTATCAATTCATTATATATAGTATCTTTCTTCTAGTTATTGAACGGCATATTTTAACCCCATATAGTTAATGGTGTTAAGGAATGAATAAGAAGGTTATAGAAAAAGATGGACAATGGCCCAATTATGAGACTTAGAATGGATAAAAGCCCAGCTATGAGAAAAGATGGGGTATATATATACCTATGCCTTTATTAATTTTGATTCTAGTTGACAGATCATTGCCTTAGTCACGAACTTAAAAAATAAGACAGCACACATTAGATATAAAACTTACATTAAATGTTTCAGGATTTGTAACATCATAAACTATAACAACTGCATGCACATTTCTGTAGTAGTGTTGCACCATGGATTTACGAAATCTTTCTTGGCCGGCGGTATCCCATAGTTGGAGCTGAAATATTTATTTGATAGTATAGTCGAAAGACTATTTTATTAACATATGAAAATATATTTAAAGTACATGTATTCAAAAAACGCACATCTTATTACTACGATGAATGCTTGAAAAAGCATTCATTGTGGTGTATATATGCACTGTGTCCATGCTTTGTATAGACATAGTGATTGAACAATTAAAAATATAAATAAACACCTTAATATCTTCGTTTCCAATGCGTACACTTCTTTCACGAAAATCAACACCAATTGTGGCTTCAGATTTATCTAAAAACTGTCCTTCACAAAACCGATAAGTTAAGCAAGTTTTACCAACACCAGAATCACCTAATACAATAATTTTAAACACTTTCTTCTGAATCAAACCAGGTATTTGGCTGCTAGATGTCTCTGACATTGTTTGCTAAGTAGGATTCTATTAAATGACCTTATTTGTATTTTATGTAAATTCATTTAATTCCAAACTTCGCAATTAGTTTGTTTATATTTTGATACAAATTTTATGTTTTGGTCACTAATTGCCAGATTCAAAGGCCAGACTACTTGCTTGGTAACTGATATTTTTTTGTACTAGTACTCTATTTACAATAAATATGACCTTTATGACTGTTATCATACGAAAACTTTTATCACATCGGTTTTTGTAAATATGTTTGTTAAACCAGTATATTAGGTTCTTTTAGTAGCGCGTTTTATGATGTTATCTGTCAATATTTATTGCAGATTATTATAACCTAGCCAATATTTTAATTTGATATTCATATTTTTCGTGTTTAAAATTATGTTGTTTTCTAAATTTTGCTATATATTTTGAATAAATTTATATTCATTATTATATTTTAATTAATAGCAAGACATGTCACAAACAAAACTTTTTATTGACATTCGGTACACAGTGCCTGCCCTGTATAAATATGTTCGGCCAATTAGTAGAAATTGATATTCACTGTTAGTTCATTAGCTTAATTCATTAGCTGCGAAAAGCAAATGATATTGTGTTGTGTGGGGTGTAGCAAATTAATCACTACTACAAATACACTGCACGGATTTTTTTATAAAAATTAACGCTACATAATTGAAGTATAATTTATAAGAGCCGTATGTCCAACCGAAGACAACAATACCAAATGATACAAATTAAACAGGCACCAATATACTTTAACAAGCACATTCTTGTGTACTTTTTATTTGAGATAGATGCGTGAATAGATTTAAGATATACTAACATACAAATTTCTAACGATTAGAGAAATGCGTATATTAGAACGAGATAGATAAGACTATTCACGTATATAGTGAGGGCTTAAAAGAGCCGAACGATGGTTGATTTCAAATAAGTATTGAAAAATAATGTAAATCCTGAGCTTTTCATTTATTAACTATTTCTGTTACTGTTTTTATTTTCAGTGCCTTAGTATAATTCTTCAATGTATGATAATCCTGACAATAAAAAAATTTTTCAAGTAAGTCCGACTGAAATATTTATTTATACATACATATATGTCACGCCTTGTTCCCAATGGGGTAGGCAGAGACCACCTCTCTCCAGTTACTACGAACCTGGCACAACAATCCCAAAATTATTTGAAGGGTGTTGCATTAAACGACACTGGAAATATTACCTTCTTTCAATATACATATTTATATTTGGAAGGCATAGAAAATCTATTTTAGATAAAAACATATATATGTGAATTCATAAGTTTCACTTATACATCTGTAGAGATTGTTACTATCGATAAATTAGTAGTATGTAATCTGTCATGGTGCTATTTATGAAATAAATAATATTTTTTTATGTGTTTTATAAGGACCTAATCTAGTATGGCGCCGTTCATGATTAAATATATTGTGATATTTATTTTATTAATATTTGACATTCATATATGAATATATTCAAAATTACTTGCTCGGTTGAAAATTTAGATAAATATCAGTTTCGTGTGTATTTTTCAATAAAGCTTACTGGTATTCTAACATACTATACCATATGAACACAAAGTATCTATTACCGTAACTGTGCAGTACTCATCATACACATGTTCGCAATATACACAGCAAAATTCGTTTTGGATCTCTAAGAAAAGTAGAACGAGTGATGTATTGTCAATCTAGTGTATAATAAATGTATGGATGCATGTATATATATAAATACCCTTTTTTAAACCACAAAAAAGTTTACGCACAACATTAAAAGCTCGTTCTGTTCGTTCTCTTCTGCTTATTCAGTTTTGTGCATGCAACCATCCACTACCATCTAAAAATAATAATTGCTGTTTTAACCATTGCATATATACATCATCGGCTCACGATTTGCCTATACGGTTTTAGAACCTAGGCCAGCCTGAGTTTAGTCGGTAGGTCACGTGGCTGGACCGTTCCGGTCGCGTGGAGTCCGACATAACCTCCGTGACACTTGCCGTTGCGGGGGTATCCTTCCTCTCCTGAGGAAAAAGAAAAAAAACATCATGGTCTCCGATACGCTTCAAAATGAGGGAAGATTATATTAAATACGTGTTGGTAACATTGGCTGTAGGTTTCTACAGTTTCTACAAAATTACAGAATAATAGTAGAAAAAAAATCAGTACTTTTTGGAAATGTCGGACGAATGGGAGTGTTCGGCGAAAAATTTAATAATTTATATATTTAAATTATACATTTTTATTCTTTTCGCATTTAATGTGTGAGATAGCTATACCAAAAACTGTATATATTGATTAGAAAATTGAAATTATAATGTTTTTAACTATAACCTCTTGAGGTATATATCTCGATAGCTTACTCGTAACTTTACAATTGTTTTGTCGGGTACTCCTATATAAGTTCAAAGACTTGCCAAAGCAGATAAGTTATAGACCTCGTAGTTATTTGTAGTTTAATCGGAATCATGAGTAAAAGCAATATTTGAATTAACTAGCGAATATGTGGACAAAAGCAACTTTGTGTATAAAATGTGTAAAAATCATTTTAATTTAATTATAAAGTGTATTTGTGGTGTTTGTGTGCGGATGTTACCGTAGGATTGCCATGTCCAGACTAGTGGATTACTTTGTTATTGTGGGATTCGACCACGAAAAGGAAAGTAAGTACATGTAAATTATTAGATACATGTAAGTTATTGTAGCTTAAATGTAAATTTTAAAAATGCATTTTGTTCTATTATAATATTAACGATTTTCTATAGACCTCTTAATTTATCTTATCAAGAATATTCTGTGTATATTTTACACATTCTCTAATAATACTCTGCAAACTCATTCCAGTGTTGAAATTAATCAAAAAATCTTTTTCAATCATTTTGCCTAGTAGCTTGCTTATATCTAATTGGGATAAATATGTGTAAAAGTATTAGGTTGAGTATCAACACAACAGGTCGCCTCAATCTGGTAGTTACCTGTGTATAAAGTTGACTTGAAACAGTTGATTATATGAAGATTTCAAATTTCTTTTTTTGCTATTTTGTTAGGAGAATGTTTATATCTTACTAGGTTTATTATTTTCTGCTACCTTTTCAAATAAATCAGACATTCCTTTTCTTTCTTCTTTGGATCATTTTTATCTGATAAAATAATAGCAATGCAAGTGCTTTGCAACTTTTCTTTATATAAAAAGTGTTGCTAGGATATTATCTTGTGTCATCAGTGCAATTACAAACGAAATCTCATATGCAAGTAAATCGTCATCAGAACAAATTTCTGCGGGTCATACATTTGATTTTGTCATATGTGGGAATCAAATTTTCAATCTGCTGTGCAGTAGCCGATTTCACCGATCGAAGCATTGTGCCAAATATATGGCTAAAAACTTTAGGCTAATACCTAAAGTTAAATTATTATAAGTCATACATACTTATAATTAAGTCAAAACCTATAATTTAGTCTTATATAAAATGATTTTTTTTTAAATTGCTATTAATTGCTATTAAAACAGTTGCATGGTAATTGAAACACTCCTATTTTTGGGAAGGATAGGGGAGTGTTATTGATTATATTAATTTTGTGATAAGAAAATCTGTAACATATTATCATATATCATATATTTGTTATATATCAAAAATGCAGTAACATATTTTAGGTTTTATAGTATCTAAAAAATAAAGAAAATTTAGTTTCCAAGGGAGAGATGGATGACATAAACCTTACACATGATAATATCAAAGTCTAAAGTACCACTTAAGAGATTGATAGGCTTTTTGTTTTATTCACAATTTACTTTATTTTTCAATTTAGGTAGAAGTAATGTTACCCTAGGCTTTAAATTGATTTTGCATAAATAATAAAAATAAAAGGCAGAGTGATTGGAGATGAAATATTTGATTGCGATGAATACTCTTCTCTGTAGCCAACTTGGTGAAAGTGTCAACATGGTATGTTGAAATGGTATGAGTCCAGCCTAAACCTAATATTTTGTTTGCTTTTATATGTCAAAAGTCAAACAAAGTCACAAATACATATTAAGATAATGTATTGGATTACCTAATTTACTATACATTTTATTCAGTAAACAATTTTGTAGGAGCTCAAGCATTGCTGGCAAACAACAAGGTTGATTTCTATTTGGTCTTGCATCAACTGAAGGGTGTCCCCTGGACTGAGTAGAGTCGCCAATGAGTTTGAAATTTCAATGCATCTACAATGCAAAAGTACTTTGAAACTAACACAATTGCATCATTCAAAGAATATTCATACATGATTCTGGGCAATATCTGTCTCACTCACAATTAACTAATCAAATGCCACCATTTTAAAATTTCCTTAGATAATGCTATCTTTTAATTTTCAAAGCAAGTTTCATGTGTGACCGGTTTTATGAATATAAAAAACCAATGTGAGAAGCATTTGTGAAATAGGGGTAGATTAGAGCCCACAGCTTCAACCAATCATCTTTTGTTATAACCAATTATACTTGTCTGAACTGAATGAAAAATTAACTGAAATGCAGAGTTAGGCACTGTTAAAATAAAATATTTGACTATTTAGAATTACGTTAGCCTGTTATTAAAAAGTTATTTTCGCTAAATTTTGATGTTGTATTTTAATTTAGATACTATTAAATGCAAATTACTTAAAATTTGAAGAACATTTTATTTACACAATATTTTTTATTTATTTTACAGAGTTTGTCCATGGTTAATAGATCAAACCAGATTGGTAACATAACAATTCTATGCAAGAATTTGTCACCTGAAATAAATTGAGGTATCTGATTATTATTAAAGACCTTTAGTATTATTGAAAATTCAGGAAACTATTTTGTTTAGTTTTAAAACTATATAGTATGGTTTCCTGAATATATGTCTGTATACTCCAATCCCTCTCTCCAATCTCCCTAGGAACTTTCTGCCTCACACTAACAAACTGTGGAATTAATTGTTGCAATGATCAGCTTGTTGATTATTAACTAAGGGTGTTACGAGTAATACCTTCCTACTCTTACCCATCACATGGGGTGAAATTTAAGAGATTAGAAGAAGTATGTATTTATAGTTTGATAAGTTACGACAGGCGCAGTTTTAGTCTTTGTAAATTCATTCAAACAATGAATTAATATATTTATAGGTGGAACTTGTAGTAATTTTGTAATATTACAAATACTGCATAACCAGTGACACCTAAAATACACTATACAGCTATTACAATATCAAAGCACCCAAATACTTAGAACATTTATTTATAATTTAAATAACACTAGTTTTTATGAAAAATATATAGATAGAATATTCAATTACATGAAAAATATTAAATACTTCTTTAAAATAATTATTAAACTAATACTTTGAACTCAATACTTATTCTAATCCTAACTATTGTAGCAATTTAATATATTAATTTAATATCATTAAGAATATATGAAGTTTATTTATAATTATGAAACAGACCCACCACACGATCAGGGAAGTCGAATAATTTCCACTGTGTACACTGTAGACCAATCGGGAGCTCCTTTAGGAGTTTGAACTTAAACACGGTCATTCTGCTTATTAATACTGCTTAATTGTAAAATAAATCTCATTTACAAAAAATTTTTCTGTGATCTCTGGGCATTGCATAATTAATTTTGATTTAACCATCCTATTCTTTTTTAAGTTATTAATTAAGTAATGACTAGGGCTTCTGTTATTGGTTGCGACTCCTAAGTCATGATTTAAAATATGGAACATGCTTCTACATGAAATTTTCAGCTCACGAGATAAAATCTTTTGCTTTTAGACAGAATTTCTTTGAATTCTTTGCTTCACTGCTTTGATCACCTTTTTCATATAATGGTGTGTGGATGGCCAGATATTTTTTGTCACAAACATTGGAGATATCAATAACCTGATCCACAAACATTTAAATAATACCAGGTGGTTGGAGAGTTTCAAAAATTTTATTTAGTTCCGTAACATTACTTTGTGCACTCGCAGTGATTGGTTCTCTTTATCACCCCACTATCTTGAAAATATTTGACCATAAGTTAAATATTGCATTAGCCTAGAGAAAGTGAAGTGTTCAAGTTAAGACAATTGGTGCAATGTTATTTAGTGGCATAATAATAGAGAGAGAGTGGAGTCATTCCTCATTCCGATTATAAGATTTTGCCTTGCGCAGTGCTATCTGTTTCCATCTTTCTATAGGTAAGACTTATTTCATTAACTAATAATCTCAGGACCTATTGAAAGATGATTATTAATATGTATATCTATAATGTCGTGCACTATTGATATGCATCATTTTTATTAATCATTGTATCTAACTATATTTATATTTTAATGCAAGTTGAGCTTGAAGCAGTTACCAACAAGCCAGGCAAGTCAAGCTGGATCTGTATACATAAAGTATAGTAATAGTAAAGTATAAAAAGATATGCTCTAAGCCAGAGGTTCTGTGTTGTACGACCCTTTGTCATGTTTTTCGATTTTGGGTAGAGCCCCTACTCAACTGATATTGAAAACCTACATCCTACAACATTCAAAATTATATATTTTTATAAATATAAATAATGTATATAAATAATATAAATAATACATTATTGTAGACCCCCATTATATTATTATTATATCCCATAGTGAAAAGACGGTTTTAGACTGGCTGCTTCGCAGTATTAAATTATTTTATTTTAAAAATATGAATCAAAATAACTTTCAAATTTTTATCAGCTGGTGCATCTCCCCTTAACTTGGATAGTCGTCTGGAGTGACACACGAGCAAATAGGTCAGCTGCGTTATGTACTGAACGCTGTTCTAAAATGCCTAACTAAATTTCGTAATTATCTTGAGATTTTGATTCATTTTTAATGACGTTCTAAATCGTTTTGTGACCGAATTTTCTTGCTGTGCTATATTTAGTAACAATATTTAAACTGTCATCATCGTGTGTTGTGGTGCTATATCCATTACGACACATCCAGAATTTCTTTGGTAAATATTATGTTAAATTGTTCCACATTATATAATGTTTGAGAAACTTTTTTAGGGTAATTGATACTCTTTTATCGATGTCTTTAAAAAAATCTTACTTTACAAGATCGAAAAGTGGTGTCACAAAAAGTATACTTCAATAATGTGTTATACATTATGCTAATTTCAAACTGAGTCATTTCTCCGATCTTAACGGGCTTCATCGTATTAAAAATAAGCGAAAGTAGTTTTGATACTTTCGCATATTTAAATAGATTTAGTGATAGTGTTATGCTTAGCAAAGTTATGTTATACAAAAATTATGGTAAGTACCTATGTGATAATGGTTTTTGAAGGTTATGATTTTTTTAAAACCACTTCCATACTAATACTACAAGCATTTAACCTGCGATTTGTTTCGTGTTTCTGCGATGCATACGTTTTAGAGTTTTTCGTTTCTCACATACACCATTTTTTTTAATTAAAATGGTGGTTATATTATCAAAACCTTACGATTTTCTTGAAAGATTTTCTCCTTTTTAGAATGTTTGGATAGATACATAAAATGATTTTATTTCTGTTTAATCTAAAAGATAATTATATTAATATTTCTATAGCTGAAGTTACTTTATTATCAATAAGTGTCTCTTGTATTGAATTTGCCTAGCTCACATACTTCTTTTCGCTTCTCTTGTAGCTTTCACGATTAGAGATCTTATTTTTTTTCGCTTTTAATCATTAAAATTAAGGTAGTGGAATATTACCCTTTTCCGTAACCTTTTCTCTTCAATGGTTTCTTTTTAACAACTACCGGTCCTATAATAACACTTGCATACGATATATAGTATGCCTGAGTGTTGACTCTGAACATGGGGATTATACAAGGTCGTTACGCTAGACGGACTGTAGAGGTCTTTGGCTTCACCTCACCTGATGGTAACGATATGATACGAGCGTGTCTAGATTGGCAGAGGAACTGTAACACCAAAAACTACATTTGCCTGACCAAAACTACATCACCAAATTAAGAATCAGTAAATTTGTTCATATGTAATCAAACAAAATACAAATTAGATGATTGCAAAATATTTTTATCAAGTCAATTTGAACAAAAATTATTGTGATTTTACCCTACCCTTTGATATCCTAACTTCTTCACCTAAACTCTAAAGCGAATTTATACAACATTTTTGAAATGAAGAAATTATTATGTCTAGCAAGTTACGTCTACATTTGTAACGTGAGACTGGATTACTACATACCTTTTAAAATTGTTTCTATTGCAAACACCTGAGATAAGCAGCTATTTTCAGAGCATAATGCGTGTAGGTATTTATACGTGTACGTAAAACTTGTGCACGTGCGTTGGTGTGCAGTAGCCCGCTCGTGCACTGCCGAAACCAGTCTTGGCTTATTGACTAGCTCACTCGCCATCTGGTTATGCAACCTGCTTACTTGCCGACGTACCTGCATCTTATCTGTTATAGGCAGCTCTCTAACGTGGATTTTTTTTTTCTGATGGTAAGCAATAGTTGCTGTTAATACTGAATGAACCGCAGTATAACTGGCTAATTACGGGCGTGCGATTATTGAGATAGATTCGGGCCAAAGGAGTAGTTTAGTATGCAGGTTTCTTCTTTAGATCTTCTTATAGATTTTTTATGTGACCCTAGATACAGGAATTTTATCGCGAAAATGTCTTTATTATTTCGACCTTGTTTCGGTTATGTGCAACAAGCCAGCTTTGTATATAATATCAACACTATATTCAAATATATACCGTTTTTACTCTACTCACCACGCCACCTGACATAAATACTCCGCACTCCATCTTGCTCCGGATATAATCTTAGACACGATTCACCGTTTTGTACTTTACTTTATGTATAGTGCTGTACGATTCCAGTCCAAAATATTTTATAGTAATGTAAGTTTTTGTAAACACATTGTCCTTGGATGATTGGTTAGTTTCATATAAAGTTATTTTAGCGGTTTAGCGGTGTGCTGCGACGTGACCAGTATACCGCAACTGGATGCTTCTTTGAATGAATACTTAATTCAGTGGGACGTTTCTCATTGAATCTAAATGTCTGAATGTTTCGAGATGCCTGCCAAGGAAATATGCTATCGTCGGGATAGCATAATTGTAGATAGACTGTAACTACCGTCACATTAATGATTTTCTCTTTAAAACTTTATTTATCGGAAACAATTATACTAGGAACAATTATTCTAGGTCTGTTTCGGTACCTCCGTCTGACCGATTTCTGTTGCAAAACAGCAGTGTGCAGTTTGACTTCACATCTTATCATATAAGTTAGGAAGGTACACTGTAGTGGTTACAGATTTGCTACAAATTTCATAAGAATTACCTGTACTATTGGCGACTCTTAACGCCTCACTTTTAAGTGAGTATTTTGATTGTTTGCGATATACAGGTGAATTTTTAAAGTGGGTGTGGATGGCGTAATCCGAAACTTATGTTTAGCACAAAATACTCGAAAGGATTTTGATGAAAACTAAAACTGCATCAATTGATTTTTGTAGAATTATATTCCTAGCGAGGTATCGAACCCGTTCATGCTGATTTAGAAAAACAACCTGTATTATTACAAAATTCGTTAATGTAATGACATAGGGCAAACTTAAACTCTATTTAAATGAAATATTTTTTTTATTTATTTTACGTTACCATTTTACCTTTACTAATTAATTGTATAATATGATGGTAATTGTTCTCAACACAACTGGTTTCGACGGCGATTGTTTTGCATTCAATATGTATATTGAATGCAATATATTACAATATTATTATTCCGTATAGAATATTTCCCAAAGATCCTTTCAAGTCATCAATTATGTTATACATGTTTTTATAGATTTCGTCGAAAAATAAATCTTCGGTCGAGTATAGGTCTTATTCAAATTGCTTTTGAATTCCCTGGGATCTATCTACTGTTATGTAAATCTAAAAATATCCTATAGACCTCGTATCTCTGCTTCTAATTGCCCTAAATTCCTTGACCCTGTTTAGGATGAGATGGGTCAGAAGTAGGTTGGAATTTTAATGATACGAACGTGTGAGTTGTTTTGATCAGATAATTCTTTAAATTGGTAGTATTTACTAATATTATGTGAAATATTCTGCCTGTCTGTTACGTTTTCATGTGATAACGACTGAACCGGTGTGGATGGATGTCGTACGTAGATATATCGACCATAACGCGGGAAAAGCTATAGACGAATTGCTGGTATATAAATTGATATAATTACAATTGCTTGTGATGTGCAGATTCAAAATAAAAATTATTTACAGCTCCACACAGAAAACATTTTTCCTGATGAAGTAATATGTGTGTTGAGATTTCAAGAACATCTAGACGAGACTAGAAGAGATCAAGACAGAATCTATCCTCGGTCGGACGTAAGAGTATAGAAAGTTAGCGTGGTAAATAATGCTACTAGCTTTATTTTAGTCTCGGAGCATATAAGATGTGACATAATAGTGATAGTAATGAATAAATTTTGTTAATCTTGTCTCTCAAATTATATTTGATACCAAGTCGTCGAATATAACGATTTCGAATGAATTTTATAAAAGCAGCTTGCTTGTTAACAACTATCTAGTTGCTGTATAACCCATGTAACTGTGGTATCGATGGGTCAAGTGTATATGCTTGGTATTGGCAATTTAAACATTTATTAATTTACACATTGTTTGTTATTTTGTTCTCAGGGGGCGGCCTGAGCAGTGGCGTGATACTCCAACGGTTTCCAGAGACAAATTGGGACGATACACCTTTTCACGACGGGATAGAATGGGTCTGTATAATATATACCTGTCTTTTTTTAGTTTATCGTTAACCTTACATTCTTAAGGGAATATCTATGTAATGTATGGAACTAGGAGGCTAAGTGAGGTACTTCTGACTGCTTCTGTAGGATTTCAAGCAATAAAGACTTAACAGAGGGTAAAGAAATGCATGTGCTAACAGGAGATGGTACGAGAGCGTAAACCGAGTGTAATATTTAGAAAGAAAACTCATCAAGATTCGACATAGATAAAAACGCAAGTTCTTAGAAATCAAGAAGTTGTGTCTACCACTGTGGTTATACGTTTTCTATAACTCGACCGATTTAAAGATGAGAATTGATGCTATTAGTGGAAGTGTATGGGAAACATCTTCTTAGTTTGGGCACAAGGTTAGATGTATAACTATACGTTTAGTTTGTGTAAAGGCAATTCGTATAAAGAATTTACGTTACAAAAGAACGGCCGCAAGTATAGCTAGCTTTGATTTTACCAAAGGATAGATACATTTCCTGCGGTAAAAAATATTCTCTCAAACTATCCTTATATCAAATTTCTACATAATCAGCCCAGTCGTTTTCGAGTTTATTACAGATTATCTGTTTTATTTGTGTCGAAGATGTGATTCGAATAAACATTCTTGTTTTCATTTAGTCTATCAGTAGGTCGGTGCACTGATATTAAGATCAGACGAGTGTGTCATCTTTAGTTATAAATAGTTAGGTTTACTGATCGTCGAGTCTGCCATCACGTGAGTTATGTACGTGAGTTAAGTAAAAGTAGGCATTTGGTATGAGTTCCTTAGTAAGTACTTAGGTTTGATATTTAGTAGCTCAGAAAGTTTAACCAATCGCTTTAAAGGGATAAATGTCAATCTAATGGGATCAGTATTGATAAATAGAAAATGTGATTTCGCAGTTGAAGTTTAATTGAACGCTAGAAAAATAACTTGATTAAAGTTAACTTGAATTTTTATTGGAAAAATATGTTAATAGATTCAAAGGACGTTAAAAATGTAATAGTCGTTCAGAATAAAGTTACGCTTTCGGTAAATAGCATTGCGTCATGAATTCTCTTTCTGCTGATTGTTTAGTTATATTTCGATGACAATGAGACTTTTGTTCGCATTTTCATTCTTTAATGACAACTTGAATGCTAGTTTCATTGTTGTAATACATGACATGACATTAGAAATGACTACTGTTACTGTTTTTCTGCTGTGTATATAGCCTGTATAGCAGGCTTGTTTGTTGCCTTATATTGTAGTGTAAAATAAAAGAAAAAATATCGGCTATCCGATACTCCTACTGTAAAGGAAAACATCGCAAGGCATCTTTCACGTGCACCTGCGAAGAAAATTGAATGTATATGAAAAAGCAACTAATTCACATTGGGCGGGATTGATTTAGCCCTAATCACATTAATTTAGTTAGGTTTGGCGTTGTGTCCCGTTAGGGACGCATCTGAGCAGTGATAATCAAGATGAATAGAGAATGAATAAAAAAAAACAAATATTTAAAAAAAGTTTACCTATGTCCTATTTTTATAATGACATAATTTTAAATATAGCAATAGAATTCTTATTAAGTTGTTACGAAAGGATGAAACAACAACGGAAAATAGTAACACAAGAATTGCGTCCTAACGCTATATACATTTTGTGAAGTTGTAAGTATACTTTCTACAAAATCATCTTATTAGCTATAAATACTTATTTGTGTTTTTAATCCCATCCAGTTCTGCCAGCCCCAAGGATGGGCGCTCTCAACGGAGCGCTCGGAACCGCGATTCTACGTGTCGGTGTTGACGGACGTGGATGCGAACCGGCACTACTGCGCGTGCCTCTGCTTCAACGAGACCGTTGCTATCACGCCTACCAAGCCCGCAGACGAGGTAGCTAACTATATTCTTTTGAACCGAAAATACATTAAACTTTTTACTTAACTTCGTTTAATGATTGAGTGCTCGGGAGACTCCAGTCCGTTTCCCATGAAGTTGTGGTTGTAGTTTGGTAGGTGTTTGGTTGGTAATGGGGTTGTTGAGTGCGAATAAACAACTATTACCTTACCTTGTTTTTGCTATTTGTGAAAAGAGGACATTGAATTTTTTGCTCTTATCATCCCCGTAAATCGTTGGTGGCGCTATGATTTCGGGAGTAGTCTTCTAATCGGGAGACCGTGGCTCGATCTGGCTGATTTAGCTGATGCTTGTACTGCGAAAGTAAAACCATTGTGGGACAACTTGTGCAGTTACACCAACTTAACTTGCGCAGAAATCAAATGGTGTGTGTTGCGGCTAGCTTTGTTGACTGGTCTTGATTTACATAGTTTGGAGACGGGTGTAATAATGATAATTATGATCATCCCAATCAAAATATGCTCACTGCGTAGCATTATTTTTTTAATACTGAATTTGAGCATCTTTGCGTTCAACCACTTGTTTCCTCATTATTGTGTTACTGAATATTTGCGAGGGTCGTCCTGATTTTTATTTTTTTAGAGATGTTACGTCTAAGTTATTGTAATGAATAGTTTTCCAGTTCCGTTTCCGCTCTTCTAAGACTTTGTAAACAGTCATTTGAATATACCACGGAAGTATGCAATTGCAGTTATTATTTACTAGCTTTCTGCCCGCGGCTTCGCCCGCGTGGATTTCGGGATTGGTGTATAGAGGGTTAAGGGTCATAGCTTTTGCCCACGGCTACATATACGCGGAAGTCGGTTTATGGTGCGAAGATTTTATCGCGCTTCCCGTGGGACTATCCGTTTTTCCGAGATAAAAAATGCCGCAAAACTCCTCAAGAATCACTCTATCTATTGATGAAAACCGCATAAAAATCTGTGCAGTAGTTTTTGAGCGAAGCCTTTATTGCGCATCCCGTGGGATCTGTCGATTTTTCCGGGATAAAAAGTAGCCTATGTTACTCGGGGAGAATGTAGCTTTCCAAAGGTGAAAGAATTTTTGAAATCGGTCCAGTAGTTTAAGCGTGAAGAGGTAACAAACAAACAAACAAACAAACAAACACACTTTCGCATTTATAATATTAGTTGGGATTAGCGTGCTTTTTTACTGTCTTGCCTGTTTGCTTTGTGAACATAATGTTTAATCTTGTTCTTCGTTTGTAGATGACAATGACATAGCTGGCGGCTAGTATCTCGTGTAGGCATTGTCGCCCCCGCAATTTTGCGATACGATCATACGTGTCACTAGGGTTGTCAGAGCTAAAGATAGAGAAGCTTGATGATGATTTTAATGCAAAGGAAATTGATATGTTTGAACTTATACACGAGCTTCCGTTTGATGTTAACTAAAATCAGGGTTGAGGATATGATCGGAGGCCGTCCGGTTAAAATCAAAGTAGCATTAACAACCCTAAGATACGAGGGTTCCCTTTTAAGTTGTGTGGTTTGCCAATCTACCGCAATTATAAATAAAAAAAAACATAGGTATTGCTTTTTCATCTATTTGCATTAAAAATTCGAAAACAAAAGAATGTTTTTAGATCGGCCGAATAGTTTTATTGTATAATAATAAGTCAGCAATCAAAATGGAGAGGTCTAAGGAAAATATTCGTGCGATAATTTTCTACAACTTTCATAGAGATATATCGTGACGTCAGTGCTTTGAGGAGATCACTGTGTTTAGTGATGCAGCACCATGTCTCAGGACTGCTATTTGGATTTTCCACGTGGGCAGTCTACTTTCAGAGACAAGCCAGGTGAAGGTCGTCCAAACTCCATGACGTAAGAGAATATCAAAACTCTCATGTCCTCGAAGACCACATGTGACATATCGTGAAATAGAGATATCCGTGGGCATTTCAGGGACCTCTTCCAAAAAATCCTTCACGGAGAAATTGGCGTAAGAAAGTTGATATTCCGTTGGATACGTACCACATTTTCTTAGCGACGACCAAAAAACAGGCCGTGTTAGTTGGCGTCGCAAAACTTTGCAGCGATTCAATCGAGGAGAGTCAAAGTATGTTTATGATATGGTTTAGTGGTTACGAGTCTTATATATGCTTACGATCCAGATTCTAAGCAGTAGTTTACTGTCTAGATCGTCCAGGATGAGTTAAACCAACCAAGGTCATACGCTCACGGAGCACTGTAAAAAAATGGTTGCCTCCTTTGTGGCAAAGGGTGGTCACGTCGCCAGTCGCCAGTCGTGTACTAGAAGATCGTAAGACGCTTAATGCTGACTGTTATAGTACTGGTTGTTTGCCACAAGTCATCATAGAATTTCGAAAAAACAACCCAAGACGTCGTATGATACTGCACCATAACAATGTAAGTTCGCACACCGCCCGCTAAACAAAGATCTTTTTGAACACCCAAAATGTCGAAATTTTAGACCACCGCCTTACGAAGTTACTTTACAGATTAAGCCCTAATGATTTTTTTATGTTCCCCAAAATTATGTAAAGTCTTCGTGGTCAACGTTTAAGCACACCGGAAAAAGCTATTAATGCATACAAATCGGCAATTTTAAGTTTGTATAAATGTTTTATTAATAACTGGTTTGAACGCATGCAAAAGTGTGTTAAATATCTCGGAGAATTCTCTGAAAAACAATAAATGTTAATGATCTATTAGATTGTCTATACTTATTGCAAAAGACACTACTTAAAAGACAGCCCTCGTGTCAAGGGTTCGCGTCCTTGCGATATTGGGCACACGCTTCCGCGCGATAGACTGTGCGTCCGTGTAATACGCGTTTTATTATACTGTGTAACAATATCTATTACGATTGCATTCACCTTGACCGTCGTTTCTGTGTCTTAAACCAAGAAATTTAATTAATTTATTTGTATAAAGTATTAATGGTTGAACGTTGTTCGTTTAATATGTTAAGCGTATGTGCAGTAAAATCGCAACAAGGTCAAGATCTAGCACAAGGAATTTGAACTTGGTCTTTATTCTATTTTACTATAATTATGTCATGCGGTAATAGAAAAGAGTTCCTCGATTGTTTAAATTTTTTACTCTGTTCTGCGGCCAGATGCAGTTCGAATTATAGTTTGTAACTATAATATAAAACACCTTTCATAAGAAAATATAATACAATTAATATCAACTTTATTCTACTTACTACACTTTTAATATACACAAAATTTTTCTGCTGACTTTACCTGCCTGCCTCTTTTATTTATTCATACCTGAGTGGGCCCATACTCCGCCCGGTTGCGTAATTTTCCTGGTTGAGGAATTTCATCAATGACATTTGATTCTACTATCATTACTATATTCAGTTATGTGTTCAGGAGAGCTTACATACAATAAGGGTTTATGCGGCGCTGCTCTGATTATTTAGGAAGTTTATATTAAACTAATTCCAAACATAATGAATGGCGTCCTTGTTTGGTTAGGCCATAATTTTATCGAGCCATGGATTTCTTTGAATGAAGACTCGAGTTTATTTTTATGGCATGCATCCGGCTTTTGTGCGATGCACTCCGCTAGCTTCGTTTATAGGCAGTGAACGCATAATATATATTTACTGCCTCAAATTGGTAATGTTTATGCAACAAATTTGTGGTGCAGTGGCGGACGACTGAAGATAGTTCACTGGTTTTGTTCGTATAAACATTTAGATATAAAAAATAACGATTTTTATTATATATACACTTTCTATCTCGATTTGTTACAAAAAATCAAGTATATTGCGTTGATTTCCCAACTTATCGCAATACTTCTAGATACACTTTTGTGTGCTATCCTACGAGGATAAATAATAATAATATAGTTTCAAGATAATAAATATTAGTAAAAAATGAAATGTTTGTTGTTTATTTGACAGATTATGGGACTATTGGACAGGACTCGATTCGACTGTCTCCCGTCTCATGGTCTATTGTATATTAGGGAATTTGTATTAGGTCATATTCATGTTATAAAAATCCTCATAAATACCTCAGTTCATTGAGAAATGCCTTCGATCAGAATATTGGATGTAGTCTTAGGTACACAGATACTAACATAACAATTTGATCTTCAATTGCATTTTTTCTGTTCCCATTAGAAAAGATAAAGGTAATTTATTGGATTTGTGACAGTTAACAATGTAAAACAGAGTAAAGTTGCAAGTGCGTTCCAAAGGCTGCGCAAACGCAGGAGCCAAGACGGGTGGTGTAGTGTTACTTTTCGTTCAAACGAGTGTCACGAATGTGTATTAGCAAATACAGCTATATAAGGGAAACTGGAATGGAGTGTTTATAATTTTAAGTGATTATTGAGTTTGCATATATATTATACAGATATCCGCAGTAAATGAGAATAGCGACTAAATAATGTAGGTATCTATAATGTACCTTAAGTGTAAAGTTTGTTTATTATTTTATTTTAAATAAATAACAAAAGTCTATCTCATGGCTCTTGTGGTCACAGTAGACGCTCTCTGCTTCACACGCAGCACAGTTCTAATTTCATATCAAAGCGGGTTTTATGGTATATAATTTAAATGAAATATTATAGAAAATTTCATAAATATTATCGTGACCTAAAAAATGCACTGTTTATGATAACTGTTGTCGAGTTATACTGTATAGTTAGTTATATATGGTGTAATATTAGCTTTATGTTTTATAGCTGTTGTTTAATAGTATTTGTTTCCTGTAGCCTAGTTTTGATAATATGAAATAATGCCTTTGTAAGTAAGTTTGTGTGAGAGCCTGTCAAATCTAACTTTTTCTCTAATTGTGAACTTCAATATGACATAACGGGTGCTTATTTAAATCATACACAATGTTGATTCAGCGTGGATAACTAATTCTACTCCCTGTAAGTACTGTCATTTGTGACTTCTTTAAAATCAAGACAAGGCATTAGCGCCTATTTCCACTCATGATCATGAGTGTTACTTCAATTTTGCAATTTGTGGTAAAACTTTGTGGAATGTAGCAGTCAACGATCTCGTCCGATCAGAAGCACGAAGGGCATTTGCATTACAGCTACCTATAAAGCTTCGGAGTGAAATCGACTACATGAATCTTTATAAACTCATAAGGTTCGTTTACTTGTTAAGCGCTCGCACACTGCATGCGATGTGCATTGTTTCATTCCGACCTTATTAAGCGGTGCGCAAACTTATATCATATGTTATCGTAACTGACGAAAGACAAGTCAGACGTAAAGGAATACAGGTAATGTTTATTATTTAGGTATAATCTATAATAGCTGTGTATCGTAATTAACTGGTCAGCGATAACGTGGGTGTATAATATAATAAGATATACCCACTATGCCCTAAAGTTTCCACAACATAATTTGAGGAAATATCCATAGCAAATCCGTTATGCGCAGCACACGTAACGGAAGGTCTCAAAAGGAATAATGTTGTTCGCTCCTTGTGTGATATTATATTTTGTATCATCGTCGATAAATGAGCTATTTAATTTTTTCATCAAGTATTATCACAATTTATTGACTACTGACAATTTTTTCAAATCAAATAATAGTAATAGACTGGTAGAATACAGTTATTCGTTCTCATCATTAGCTATACAAAGCTTGTACATTTTTTATTATCATATATTAAGTAACAAACTGCACTACATCTATTTAAATAAACTGTCACAGTCGCTTTGTGATTCCTGTAAAGTGCACGTCCTCCACGTATAAAAGATAAGCATCACGGTATCTATAATAGTAATTTCATTGCTTATCACATCTACCAAAACACGAAACTGCGATCATTTTTGTTTTGCGGTAGAAATAAGTAAGAGGAAGGGACTCAAGCAGGCGACCTCCCCTCTCCGATATTTATTCTGGTAATATAATAAAAAAACTGTACGGAATAGAAATTTATATACGCTCGGGAAGCTCTCGCCAGATTAGCTTATTATAATGCTCGGCGAGCAGGACAATGGGAGCTAACGATCCAAGAATAACAGGTGCATGTAGTAAACAGGATGTGCACAACCTCCGGGGGCTCCTCTGTTTTAATTTCTAGTCGAATCATAGAGATAGGTAGCACAACCTATTAACCACGGCCTAATCAATTCTTATATTGTTCTTTTGTTTTTATTGCCGTGTTTGTATATAAATTACTTTTTTTTCTATTGCCAACATGGCTTACAGGCAGACATTTTGCTAATTGAAGAATAATTTGTTATTATTTTAACATCAGAAAAAATTAAGTTACGCAGAAGGTAACCTGGTTCTGTCGAATTAAAATGATGTACTGTCTTACCAAAAATAAAGTCATTTGAAATTCCATTGTCTATCTTGCCAATGTGTGATGTGAGAATAAGTGGAATTATCAGCGAGCCTCTGTAAGATTAAATACAGTCATGTCCTGGTGGTTGAGCCAGATGTATATTCTGGATTCGGTTCTCGATGGAGGCAGATATTTTTGACTTTGATTGGGTTGGTGGGGCTTCTGAGTTCGCTTGATTAGTTTCCATCGTTTTACTTAAGTTTATTGCCAGAATATACATTTTCCAGGAAAGGGTATTCAAAGACGGTTGCCATTAGTGAGGAGCCTTTGTCGGTCTTTTCACCTGATTGTCATTTACTATGACGTAACATGATTGCCAAAAGCTTCCTTATATGACGATTCTCTCGAGAAAAGTAAAAATTTGACGATTCTGTCGATACATTGAAAATTTGATCCAAGCCTAGTGCGTGAGGGAGTGTCAATTAACATTGTTCTTGTGTTGTCACTTAAATAAGGCTCCTGAACCACTAGAACTGTGGTTGTTCTATGGCGATTACTCGAAAATAAGCTTGCGATGAAATATTCTGCATGTACTCATCTTAAGATTGAAAACCTTTTACCTAACATCCCTTATTTATATTTGCAATATTCAAGTCAAAGAAGAACCACGGCACTTTTGATTTTCTAACGAATTCTTACGATTCAATATCGCTATCCTTAAATCGAAAACAATGATGAGAATAATCAAAATGGCATGTAGTCTTAACAGCACCTTAAGGTTTACAGTTGAACTACAAAAACAGATTATATTACGTTCGTGAGTAATATAAGCGTTCTCAAGGTCAAAATGTATCTATTTGACTTATAGTCCAACTTCCAGTCTTGCGTCAAAATGTATAATATGTTTTCTTTTATGTTATTGAGGAGCAATAGATGCGTCGCCAGCCTCTTAAATGGGAATATGCTTTTTGAAGGTTTGGATATTGCATCAATTCGGCAATTTGGATAAGCAACAATTTATTCCACAGTTTGGTAGTGCGAGGATTCCTGGGAAAATGTTCTGTTGTGGACTGTCAGCGGTCAAGATTAAGGTTAACGTTTTTTTGTATTGAATGCATAACGAAATTATATATCTATACAGCACCAAGGGTTTAAGTCGATAAAATAGACGGGCGCTCGACGATTCGAGACGTTCTCCGTTGAATGCGGTCCAGAGGGAGATCTTGGTACACGCATTATTTTGTTATAAATATGATTAAAAGATAGCACTTTCCGAAATTTCCTACAAATAAGTGAACAAGGTATTTGGTACTTGATTCTTTTCTATTTTCTGAACGACTGTGAACGCAACTCGCCTTAACACAATCGTATTCATTTAAGAAGTCACTGCTCTCTACAGATACATATACTTTCATTGCTACTATTATAAGAGTCGTGCTCAGAGCAATTATTGCATTAGACAGCATTTTATACGCAACTAAAATATAATCTATGATCATAAGTATAATTTTTAAGAATCTATAGGTAATCCATTAGTTTTATTATTGGCGTGGCGTAAATAATCCGTTACAATGGTTATTTTACATGGGTCGAATTTACAATAAATCGACAATGATATAGTGAATGCATTATAAAAATTAAAGAACACTATTGCGAAATTACTACTGTTATCGATTTAATTTGAATACCATAATAATCGAACTAATTTTTAAAGGACTTAATTTGATGTTGAATAATGAATTTATTATTTTGGAAACTTTTCTGGTAACTTCGGTTACTAATTTGCTCTACGCTATTTAGGGAGAAAGACATTTTGTTGGTAAACCATCATCAGATGCGATTAACGCATCGTCCACGTTCTAGTGTAATGTTGGCGAAGACTATCCACGTCGGTACATCGCACAGCCATCTTCATCGAAAAGCTCCATAACATTGCACAAGTGTCAAGATTGATATGCTATCTGTTGTGTTCCTATTTAACCAATCGTCAGAAAGTGCTAATGCTCAAAGGATGATGTCAGTCAGTAGATTTGTGCGAATAGTTGAAGGTCTTAGAGGCGACAGCCAGGAACATAATTGAAATGGTGAAATTTATCATAGCTATTTATCGTGTATACTTACTACAGGTTTAAAGTAATATACATTATTCGCAAGAGCACATAATCAAATAAAAGTTTGCTCATGATTTTTACTTGAAATGATTCATGTCATGGCAATCGTAGCGTATCGCCGCTTGTACGCCTCGTTTTTTATGCGATTAACTCACAGATATGACGTCACCCGTTTAACTTTGTCGAGTTGTACTTGTACATATTTTTTGGACAGCGCGTCTGCTTTTATTTAGGACTAGCGGCCCGCCCCGGCCTTAATATCTTCGGAAATATCCACTTAAATTACATGTTGTAAAAAGCATATTGAACTATCATAAATGCACGATTTATTTAAGGTACTTAATTGGATAAGGATTAGTACTGTATTGTTTAAAATCACATCGTAAATAATATTTTTTTAGTAAAGGATAAAAAATGGTTATGATGGGTTATCCCTAAGAGATATACAATCGTGGACTTTCTGTAGAACTTTTTAAAGTGGATAATACTGTAGTACATTATTTTGGTCTATCTCGTAGGGTTCAACCAGCGTTTTTGCAATACAAGCGCAAAAAACGTGCTTATTTACGACATCACATTAGGAAACTCTAAATGTATCAGTGTTTCTCTACTATATTATGCATGTATTATACATATAAATTTTCCTTAAGAATCACTTTATCTATTTAAACGCATCAAAATCCGTTGCGTAGTTTTAAAGATCTAAGCATACATAGGAACAGACAGACGGCGGATAGTGACTTTGTTTTACTATGTAGTGATGTGATTAGGTTAGTAGGATCGGATTGTGATATGGATCTATGAACTACGTAGATTTTTAGAATGGTAATATTTTGGCTTCCATCCTTATCCTGAGATGTGCTACTATACAATTAATAATAAATAAAGGTCTCCGTTGTGTGTAGTATGATATACATGGTCCTTGATTTGTTCCGTTTGCAGTTCGCATCAAAACGAATTGTTATGCTGCATTATAAAACATAAAACGCATGCAGAAAAACAAGATGTGCCGGAAATGTATTATCTTGCGTGGATGTTTCTGCTGTGCTGCTTTCCATATATTTATTTAGATAAAAATGTAGTGAGGCACACGGATGACTTGTCTCCGCAACTATCAGTCTCATTTATGAAATGTTACGTAGTTAGTCGATTTCAGGTGAGAATTTTGGTACAAACATGTAAAAGGGTGTTATATAGCTGTTGTCCGTGCGCGCTCTCCGTTACAAGCAACAGTACGTCAGGACACACGTGCTGCATTGCACTGTGTCTGACAGCCTGAGAATAAATAATATTGACATTAATTTCTATAAAAAGTTCCTCCTTCAAAGTCGAGATTATCCCTTTAATTATACTTCGTACTATTAAACTTTTAATATACCTACATAGTATAATATAAATGTGATTTGTATATTATGTATATACAACATTTTAGCTTAACAAATCAGAATTGTTTGTACTATATATGACTTCTTTGTTCCGGTTTTCGGTTTCGTAGTGCAATTGACGGATACTGTGATTAGATTCTGTTGTTTACACCACGAAAACCGCTGCTGAAGTGCGTTACTGTGTGTACCAAGTGATCGGAATCACTTAGTTTACCTGCTTGTGAATTTTGTAGTTTTAATAATGGACTCCTATAGTTGAGGACGCCTGCAGATAATTCTATCATATATCATATCAATGTCAAAAATCTAACTGATTATGTATGATATTATTTAAGTTTTGATTTGGTTTAAACGCAAGATACCGTACTACTATTTACAATAACATTTCACTTTCATGCGGGAAATTTATATAAAAATAACAATTTATGTTTTACCATTACAGAACGAAGAGAGCAAATGGCCTGCCGACTGAAATACTTGTAGAACTCTACTAGTTATATTTGTGGATGAATTTATGAGTAAAATACTGAAAATTATTTTTAACATCTGATGTACAGTAATCAATTTGTAAAGGCTATGTCTTTCACACCCGATCTATTTGGAAGTAAGAGCTGCTCAAACATCCGCCCCGGAATGAGATCTGTAATAAACAGATGGTTGTTAGGGTTGTCGACAGTAAAATAATAATACAAGTTAAAATATTGTTGATTAGTTCATTCTTGCTGTGTAATTTGAAGTTAATTGTGAAACGATTATTTGAAATCCTGTGAATAAATTAGGTTTACTTAGTTCTTTTCGTAATATATATTTTTAAATATTACATCGTTTATAGAAACCAACGAAACAATATTGTTTCGTTGGTTTCTATAACAAACAATATATAAATTGATATTTACAAAAATAAAATATATTTTACGGATGTCGTTTGTTAAGTATATATAGTTTTCATGAATTTATTTTATAATTTATTGATTATTCTTCTTATATGTGTGGGTTATTTAAATTATAAATACATATATATATATATATAATTATATATATATATATATATATATATATATATATAATATATATATATATATTATATATATATATATATATATATATATATATATATATATATATATTATATATATATATATAATATATATATATATATATATATATATATATATATATATATATAATATATATATTATATATATATATATATAATTTATATAAGACCTTTGTTGGGTTCAACGTCCTTGAACTGAGTCGGAGAGGAGCGGTTTGTTTGCGGATGTTGTCGTGTGGATGCGGCATGTGTGGTCGGTCGGTCATCGCCATACACGTGTACGAGGGTCGTGCAATACCTTACCTACTCCAAGTACCTATTGTTTATCCACGCGATGTTTAATGAAACACCAGACGTCAAATTTAACGTTTTATTCATACTTTGGGCTCGCCTTTTGTCTTTGCGTCTGACTTTTCTGTATGGCGTACCATCTTCACTATATTGAAACATGTGTTTGGCATAAAAAATTACAGTTGATATATTTCTATAAAACTTACTCTATGCTTAGTTTCTTTGCAATAAGCTCTCGTTGTTCTTATTTATAGCATCCTCATATAATTTACACACGTGTGAATCATCCTATCTTTCTTCGGTTGTACATGGTAGGGATTTATATTTTAGGAATGTATACCTTGTGTATCAATGGAAGTAGCTCGGTGTTCCCCCAACCAACACTAACTGAGCCAGGCGTACGGCACTTACTCATAATGAACCTTAAAATTGGGAGGGTAAATTATTTTAATTGTGTGTGTATTACTAGAACGTCGGTGGCGCTATAGTTTCGGCATTGGTTAATATTGATTATATTAATTAGCATTGGCTAATCACAATCGCGAGATTGACTAAGCCTTAATCGCCCAAGTGTACTCGTAGTTAGACTAGTGCCCCTTGGTGGGGACGGATATTAGCTGTGATAATGCTGACCTTACTTGCAGTTCGACTTCGCCCAGCACAACAGCAGAATTTTATGTGCACTGCAATGAAATCATATTTTAGCGTGAAACAATTTACGCGACCAATCTGACTCATTAGCCGACCCCGCGGTGCATTAAAGTGCTTCATATTATGTGATCGTTATTAGCGAACTTTTTGTCATAACATGTAAAAAATGACATTGCCTGTTCAAACGCCGGACGCCTCGTGACCCAATTATCTTCCGCTAATGTCAGCCGTCTGTGGACGTGAGCAGAATATTTGATATATTATAACAGTATTATGTTGTAATATAATTTCAAACATTTTATTCACGTCTACAGTTAGAAACTGAAATCGTGAAGCCATCTAAATGCGTCAAACCGAACGATTAACCTTATAGGTAGTGTAGAATAGCAATAACAAACTGTTTACTGTAATTTTACTTATCTTAATTGTAGGTGTTTAGTTGTGCTATTACATAGAAACTATTTAGTTATGCATTACATATGAACACTGAATCGCAATTTAGAAAGTAACAATTTACTAAAGGTATAACCACACATACATATATTAGTAGTTTAATAGTCAGATAGTTGCAATTTGGCTAAGTAAGTAAAGTTTGGCTGCGCAAATCGATATAGTGTTATGTGTTATATGCTTGGTTAGCATCTAGTGTGAGAAGTAGTGAAGAAAACTTATTAAGTATCTACAAGAACACAACTAAGATCAAAATCAGGACAATCTAAACAAAAGCACGGACCACGAATCACTGAACAAAACAATTTGGCAATAAGTAAAAAAATAGTATTCTAATGCAAAGCCAATAAATTTTTGGCATTGAAATTGCTTTTCAATATCAAAAATGTCAAAAGCATTTGCAGACACATGACGTCAAATACAAGCTGACTGTCGCTGTTCAGAAATCCTTTTCGTAAAGAACAGATAAGAAACGCGGAAGGTCAATTTTTTACGCAATACTTGTTATTTCATGTTAATGAGCTAAGTAATCGCCATTCATCAAAATTCTGTGCTAATTAGAATTTCATTTATGATTTGATTACAATAATTCCTGTAAAGGTCCACGTTGAATAAAGAAATTGTGCTTATACGAAGCGACATGCGACAGACAAAAAGTGAAAGCATTACTTGTGTGTATATATTTTATGTGTAAATATTATCGTTCCTTAGCAATTAACTGTCTTGTTAATTCTTGCTTTGATTAAAATGGACCGAACAGCCATTTTAGCTCCGAATCGCATGATGATCGCATTCGTTAAATTAATGTAAACATGTTAATAGCGAATGCTGCGTGATTCATCGACGCGTAGGTACTACACTTTTTATCGCGTTATTTTATAATAGCGATTTTCTAATCAATGGTTACTGTACAGATATAGTACGATCACAGCATACAACGTATCTATTTTTTAGATGCCTCTTTAGACTTTTAGTTAAGGTTGTCTATAGTTGTGGCTGTTTAATTAATAATGCGAGATTCCAGCTTTTACGACTGTATTTATTTAATTATATAATGTAGTAGAGATGTACTTAGGAAGATAAGTCGATCGGCTTGTTTGTTAGTTAGGTATCTGACGGATAACTGTTACTATATGTTATTTGGTAGGTATTATAGTAATTATTTTCAAATACTAACTAAAATTATAATAAAATCTTGGTCTCTTGGCAACAGGCCGTATGTGTAATCAGGCGATGTGTAGTATATTTAAATTTTTTTCTTCAATATACGTTGAATTGAAAGTATTTGGTTACGCGTAGAGACTATCCTGTTATTTCCTAAAGAAATGTTTCTTGGACTGTTCAAAAGATATTTACGTAATGGATACCAGGTAACGCAACTGCTGGAAATTTGTTAATTTAAAATAGCTAATCAGACCAAGCTTGTACTGTCTCAATGATGTATGTCTTTATAGTAACTTGAACTCCCAACTGCGAAAGATATAGGAATCTGCTATTATAATAAAATAATAGTCTATTCCCTTTCTCTAATATTTAAATAGTTCAACGAACACGATCAACAAATTTATTTACAATTTAAATAATTTGTTATATTTCATAATCAAGGTAAACTACTAAGTATGTTAATCATGAATGTTTATATATCTATAGACATATAATCGAATTTGGTAATTTTACATTAGATACGAAGATAGACTACAATTACTATATATCGACATGTTCGAGTTAAAACCAATAGAGATATAAATGTGAGGTTTCAATGTTTGAACTATGAGCCATAAACAGCTCTTATATTAACTGACATAAAGTCCGAGTTTATATTTAATAAATGCATCTTAAAGTTGAGTTGAGACGTATTTCTATCATGCAATTTTATGGTTAATTTATAGAACGTCAAAAACTCTAGTTTAAGAGTGATATTCAATTATGTTTAGGCATACGAAAATTTAGGTACGTGGGTGCCATGTCAATTAATACTATTGGAGCGCTCTTATGCTACTCAAAATAGTGAAAGTTTTCGTAACGCTTCACGTTACGCCTACTGTACTTTGTGTGAGTTGACTACTTTTATGGCGAGAAAATGTTATTCCTCTTATTGGCGATGTTGTTTTCACTGCCTGCTATGTGGATCATATTTCTTGCGAGAGTCACGTCTAAAAATAGAGATGTTAGAGAATATTTGTAATCTAGACCGACGATGATCGAAGTGGCAAGTATGACCTTAACGCGCACGTTGATTGCTGTGTCTGAATAAATCTATATTGTTATTATACAGCTCTGAAAATATAGCCCAATTTAATCTACAGAAAAACTACGAAATTGGGGACCATAAGGTAATTTTATTGAAGAAAGAAGTATTTGATTAAGAAAGGATTTTTTTGACTTGAGTAACTGACTGTTTCAGCGCAAAATCTATTACTAAAGGGTTAAATAGGAACTAATAGTAATGTAGGTGGGACTAGTGTGAGGAGAAAAAGCCGAATTATTCCCTAAAATCTAACGAAAGCGATCTATCATCGCGAGTAAGAGCGAAGAAAAATAAAATACTAATAAATTAAGTAACTTAATTTTTTTTGTAATAATTTTGTTGGAACACGAAGTAATAAATACCATAATAAATTATCTACTAGAAGTAGCCGCCGTCTATTTATAAAATCAAATTGGTAAATCTCAATCCTTTTTTGCAACTGCTCTTCGGAACGAGGGATTATTTAATTAAATAATCTGAATACTACTTGGGTGACTATTAATCTTAATATTTATATTTCGGAAATTAAATTTACCATTGAATTAGATTGCATATGGTTTGAAAAATTTTCATCAAACAAATATTTCTTTCTCTTTCGATCTCATCTGAAAATATAAGCGTAATTAGAGGGCTGACTGTTATCGAATGTGATTTGTAACGGGGACCGATTTCCTGATTGCTCTATAAGGTTACCCTAACACCACCGCTTTAGGTCATCCTTTAGGTCTCGTGTAGCTCAAGTCAACCCAGATATACTGTCATCCATATCACTGTCACCTGCACATAGATTCTTTATTGCTCTATTTTATTGAAAAAAGATACTATTGTTTATTAAATTAGCAGAGAGGCAGGTATTCCCAAGTAATTATAGCGGATATCAATAACTTAAAATTGATATTAAAAGTGACGTTGTCTGCGTGGTTGGAAATAATACAATTTTTCCATTTAAAGGGAGTCCCACACCTAGCCGTAGACATACTGTGGTTGAAATGATGACCAAAAATTATGTATAAATTCTATTTGAATAGTTTGGCCAGATAAACAATAAAATTGTATTTCATTCTAATAGGTTAAGGAAGTCGGAACAAAGGGTATTAGCCAATACTATGGTGTCGTGACGTAATTTGAGATCACAATGTTAGTTGTATTTTCCTATTATGTCCTAAAGGTGATAAATTCACTTCCGATAAATACCTACTCGTCGTCTAGGTATGGTTGCATTGAGACGTATGAGTGCATTAGAGATGTATGATCGACAATTCTCAGCATATTTATTGTAATTTCACCGTTAAAGATTATTTAAAATTCACTACTTGAGAGCCTCGCTTCATATCAAGCTACCAAAATATCTGCTCCGAATGAACTGTCAATGTATTGTACCTTGGAATTGAAATGCTGTATGTAAATTTGTAGTCTCAGTTTTTGTAATTATTGGTTTAATATTAACGTGTAATTAAAGCGTATATTAACCTTAAACAGCTTACATGACCTGTGGTTAGGTTCATCCGCTCTAGTTACGACGACCTTCGATCATTGAGTTGCATTACAACAATGCCTAAGCACGTATCATGGCGCTAATCCTTGATCGTAATACTAGTAAGCTTTTTGAATGAAACCCCTCTGAGTATTTTGTAGGCATCCCTAATTTATGTAATAATTTACTGTAATGCAGATTTTCAAATAGATTTCTTGAGGGCTTTTGTAACAGCCTGCTAGTCAAGCTGTTATAAAATCCCTTACAGAATAAGAAGAAAAGTGCCCAAACTTTTATATACAAAGTCGTTATCCGCCGTCTGTCTGTCCCTATGTATGCTTAGATCTTTAAAACTACGCAACGGATTTTGATGCGGTTTTTTTAAATAGATATAGAGTGATTCTTAAGTAAGGTTCATATGTATAATACATGCATAATATACACTGATAAATTTAGAGGTTTCTAATGTGATGTCGTAAATAAGCACGTTCTTTTGCGCTTATATTGCAAAAACGCTGGCTAAACCCTAAGAGATAGACCAAAATAATGTACTACAGTATTGTCCACCTTAAAAAGTTCAACAAAAAAGTCCGCGATGGTATATGTCTATCTCTTAGGGATAACCCACCATAACCATTTAGCATTGCACCCGTGCGAAGCCGGGGCAGGTCGCTAGTATATTATAATTTTAAAATATTACTTTTATAGACTAGGAGGGGATATTGGTGTTGCCAATTTATTTGAAATTATGTAACAAAAATAATATAATTACTGTACAATATTATATAGTACAATATTTATAATATATCTAAACAATTTGAATATACTTTCGTTTTTTAAACACTTACTTTCTGATTTTTTTTGCGATCTGTCTTCGCGACTTTCTAGATAAAATACTAACCTGTTTAGTTTTTGTTCTTGAAATTAGTTTTCGTTTGTACATTTTTGTGTTTTGCACACTATTGTCTCCTGCCTGCGCACAGCTTTTTGTAAGTTATGTTTGATGAGATGATTTTCGGCTCGTGTTTAGCGTTTTTCATTCACAAAGTGGAATGAAATGAAAGTGGAATGCTCTTTCGGATAATTGCCGTTAATTAAATTAATGCGCGGCGACTGATTCGCATTGTTATTGGGAACTCTAATGACATGGTTGCGAGCTGCTGTGGCGCTGTCATAAATATATTGGAATGAAATTAGCAGCTTACATAAGTATAATAGTATCTTTAGGTAAGGGAGAGTGTTTGAGGTGTAAGGTTGCGGTGGAGGTTAAAGTATAGAATTTTAGTTAAAAAAAAATGTTTATTAAGTATAACTGTATATAGGAATCTGTATAATACTGGTAAAATATGTTATATATTTTTGTTTGTGTGTGACAGCTCCATTCAAATGTGTGTTTAGTACATATTACACAACGTGTAATGATAGAGAAGGATAATTAACAAAACAATTAATCATAATGGCTATGTTACTTATAATTGATGGTTAGACAACGAGTTGACTATGCATTTAAAACAATTTTTTTTAATGTATATTAACATCATGCATTTGGCCGGATTTTTATTTTAAGTACAAGTAAAAACAGACTTCTATACTTTGTTTTCATATACATTTATGATTATTCTTGTAATATTATTTATTTGTCATATGTTTCAATTAATTTGACTCAGGACGAAGAGTCCCTAGAGTCTTCCCGGCCGGTGTCCAACATCACCCACCACAGCATCATGTACGCGCCAAAATGTCTCGTCATCGTCTCCCGTCAGGATTACATCGACACTTTCAGAGTAAGTTTCTCGATTAATTGTTTTTTCAAGTTTAAAAATTTCGTATCCTACGTAGGATACGATTGTTTGGTATTCAAATAGAACTCATTACACAGTGTTAATCTATTACTATCTATATGGTATGTTTCAATCATATTCAACTAAAATGCAAATATTGTGTGACAATATTAATTGACTATTGTTCAATATTAGCAATTATGATATAATTCGAAATCATAATTGTCCAAAAATGTTTATGTGGTAGGATACAATTACAAACAACATATAATTATTAGTTTTCAGTCTTTATGATATAAAATAACCACATCCAAAGACAGTATGATATATTTATAAGACATGCATAGCAACGTGTTCGTTAATCGATTCGGCACTTCGCAGAACTGCTTGGGGATAATCTACACTGTATGGGTGGAGAACCTGGGTGTCCCGCTGGAGACGCTAGTTGGCAACCTGGTGGGCTGCGTGCTGGTGCCTGGTGCTGGCGGGCCTCAGGTGCGGTTCAGCATCGGCGCGGGCGACCGCCAGGCGCTGCAGCCGCCGGCCGCGCCGCCCATGCCTGTCACACATACTGCTGTGCATATGCTTCTGCGATTGCTCGGTGAGCCACCACTACTAATACTAAACTCACTGTATATCATTAACGCGTGTAAAAATTACCCCTTAACGGATTATATAATCGAATAATTAAATGTTGAAAAATTACTTTTGTTATGCAGTAAACATAATTACTATTTAAAAAGAAGCGTACAACTCCGGTTCCGGTTCCGAAACACATGCGCGTTTGTTTTGTGTCTCAATTGTGTCATGTACAAACCATTATTTTTTTTTGACGCCCTCCACGGCCGAGTTTCAAGGTGTCACTATCTTTGAGGTCCCGGGTACCGGTGGGAGCAGATGTTTGTTTAAGGAATGCGAGCATTTGTACCTTAGTCATGGTTGTTAATATATATTTGTATCAAAAATATATATGTATAACATATGTATGTCTATCCGTTACCCTAGATCCCATAACACAAAAGCCTCACAGAGCTTAGTTTGGTCTAGGCTAATAGGTGTAAGTGTAAGAAATATTTTTTTATTTATTTACATTTATTATGTTATAAACCGATAATAGCTTAATATTATTGTTTTGTTAAGAGTTCAAGGTAATAATACGAATAACACATACACATACATACATTATAAAAGCAAACCTGAATGAGCACGACCTAGATGAATATATTTGACCCAAATAGATCTCCTATTTGGCCCATGTATGTTCGTCTGAAGGAAGTCAAAGAGTACCCGTAACCGACGATGACGGCTAGGCAAATAATTGTTAATTTACATATATATCATACATATGTGGGCGTACGGAAGAATATATAGCTTTTAAATTGTTCTGCTGACAAACTTTTTAATGCAATTGACAATTATAAAACACTGTTGAAAATGTTCTTAGAAAGACTCGGTAACTTGCTAAAAATGACCCAATTAGGGGTTCCAACCTTCTTTTTCGGGATTTTTTTTCGCCTGATTACTTTTCTTGTCAAGACCGATAAACGCCGAAGATTAGTGGAAGCTAAATTGTTTAGAACCTGTCGAAAGGTACCCCTTCTTACCAAGCAACACCGAGAGAAACCATTATTATTTGCTAAAAAAATTGTTAACACGTTACGAGAAAGGAAAAACCTGTTCTTTTCATAGGAATCATAAATAAATATGGTAAATTCTGATGGAAAACGCTAAGTATATACATAAACAATGCTTTTAATTGTAATAAATATACCTAAGTCGAATGCACCTTATATCGATCTCCGCTCTGAGATACCTTTATTAGTACAAGTCTTGAGTATTATGCGTGGTGCAGGCATCCACAACGCAGTGACGCTGTGGTGTGCGGTGATGAGCGAGCACAAGGTTCTGGTGGTGTCGCTGGCGGCGGCGCGGCTGGCGGGCGCTTGCCGTGCGCTAGCCGCGCTTATGTTTCCGTTCCGATACGCGCACGTCTACGTGCCACTGCTGCCGGCCGCGCTTGCCGAGGTGCTGGCGACACCGACACCCTTCCTCATCGGCGTGCACTCCGCGCTCAAGGGAGACCTCACAGACTTGGTGAGTAACGTACGCTCACCGAAAGTACATAATGTATTTTACCGCAGGCCGCTCTATATTTCTGCTAGAACTATACGTGAGTATTCAAATATCAAATGAAGAGGCCTTATTCATAATAATTCTCGTATACTTTTGCGTTTGTTTGAGATACTATCTCCATGTCTTCGCTTTGAACCTGATCACGGTAACAGCAATTCGCACACTTCTATTTAATTAATGAATATGAAACAAATTGTAGAATTTTATGTTGTCTATTTAATGACATTAATTTTATTGTTGGTTAAATGTTGGACAAATCGTATAACTAAAAGTATAAATTGATTTAGATATTTTAGCTGATACTTGGCATCAATGGGTAGTTAAGATTTTTACAAATTGGGATGTTGCGAGGCATTCCCAACATACTTCGTTATTGAATGGTAAGTCTCGGTTTAATAATTAGAAATTATACTTTATTAATAAATGAAGTTTTGAGAATATTTGAAAAAAGTTATTGTCTCGAGCGAGACTTGAATTTGCGTCTTCTGCATGCTGCGTTGATCAAACTGCATTCTTCACCATTTTCTTAGTTGAGTCAAATTAGACTTATTTACCGTTATCTACTTGCAACATGGACATTTTTAAAGATTTCGAAAATTGGTTAAGAACAAAGCGAACCTTTTTCTTCAGATTTATACACATTATATATGTAAGAAAATGTAAAGTGTTAAAAATCATGTGCCGGTTCCAGCTGGACGTGATCGTGGCCGACCTGGACGTGGGCTCGGTGCACATCCCGGCGGGGGTGAACATCCCGCAGCCGACGGGCGAGCTGCTGTCGTCGCTGCAGCAGTCGCTGGCGCTCGTGCTGCAGCCAGAGCTGCGGTCCGCGGACGCCGCGTTCGCGCCGCCGCCCCCGCCCGCGTCTCCGCCGCACATGCTCGACAAGGAGATCCGGGCCGTGTTCATGCGCACGCTGGCTCGTCTTCTGCAAGGATACAGGTGTGTTGATTGTTGTTGTTGATTAAATTGAATCGTTTCGTAAAATCATTTGCTTCAAATTTTTTCACAAATTTCTTAGTTATTGAATTTTCGATAAATTCACCTAGTAATAACAACATAACAATAATATATTCTCTTAAATTATGTACATACTCATTACATACATTATATTTACATAGGTATAATTAATATTGTTCATTTTATTATTTGTTATTAAGTTTATTTGTGTGATGTAAATTGTTCCACGCAGAAAATCGTAAATTTTTGGTGATAATTGCAAATAAATTCATTGTTTTTTTTTATTGCTTTATATTTACATTAAGTGAAAAAAAGTTATTGTAAAATTTTATGTCGAAACTAATAATCTGATTTTGAAGTTTATTGACATCTAAATACTTAGCATAAATAAATCCTACTACTATTATAAAGGCGAAAGTTTGTAAGTATGGATGTTTGTTACTCTTTAAAACTTTTTACTCGTAAAAACTACTGAATGGATTTGAATGAAACTTTACCACAATATAGCTTATACATCAGAATGACACATAGGCTACAATTTTTCAGGTTTCCAATGTGAGGTCGTAAAAAAAACATCCACGCGAACGAAGTCGCGGGCAAAAGCTAGTAAAATAATAAATATTCCTTACACTTACAACAATTAGCCTAGCCCAATATAAGCTTTATAAGGTTTGTGTTATGGGATCTAGGGTAATGAATAGACATACATACTTTTTAATACGTATATAAATATTTTTGATACAATTGTATATTTACAACCTTGACACAACAAACAAATGCTCGCAATCATCACACAAATATTTGCCCCACGGGATTCGAACCTGGGACCTGACACCTTGAAACCGGTGTACTAAGCACTCGACTACGGAGGGTGTCTATATTTACAGTACGCAGACCGGTATTCGGATTATGTATTCCTGTTGCTGTTAAGATATGCTTTGAAAGAAATCATAACAACGACGCTCACCGATCTTGACATATTGGATTTAATAAATATATAAATCAAGTAAAATTGTTGAAAGTAATTTAATGATTTCTATATTCTTTATTGTGTATAAATAATGAAGTTGATGGCCCCATAAGAATTATGTAGCAGTTAATTCGTCTCAAGATAAACGTGATTTTAAGTGAATGAAATATTTTGAAATGGTCTTACTGTTAAAAAGAGAGTGAATGGTTGAGTAAGATCTACTATTATTAACAGGATTCAAATGAAATCGGGAGTTGTCACTAGCGCTCGTTATTCGACTGCAGTGTAGGTACTTAAACCACATGTTATGGACCAACTGTTTTAACTAAAATTTAGAACCGCAACCGCGACATTTGTATATATCACTTTTGATTAATAGATAATCAAAAAGCAGAGTTTAGCTTCAACGCAAGTACATATTGTTAAATTCCATAAATTTAGATGCCTCCCGATATTAACTAGAGTATGTCGCTCAGACACTGCCTGACGATAATCCGCATCCACCCATGCCCGGTGCTGACGTTCCACAAGCTGGGCTTCCTGGGCGGGCGCGGCCTGTCGTCGTGCGAGTTCGCCGCGCGGCTGCTGGACTCCATGTTCTTCAACGGGCTCGTGGCGGAGCGCGGCCCTCCGTGGCGGCCCACCGACATATGGGACGAACTGGTGCAGTACGTATTAGATATGTGTCAATCTTTACAGAAACGACTCAGTGAGTCGTTTCTTACAAGTGATTCACTGATTCAAATCTTTAACAGCGCTTCAAATGAATCACACGCTCAATTGCATCTCGGCTTCAATCGGCACGCGGCGCTCGCACGATTGAGATAAGTAGTCGGAGTGCTTCGGATCACGTCGCTCAATTGCATCTCGGTTTCATTCGATACGCGGCGCTTACACGATTGACTCGAAAGTCACTGATACAAATGAATCAATATCAATATTTATATCAGTGTATTTCTATCATATTTGTATCAGTGACTCTGAACTGATTTAATCGGTTCCGAGTCATTGATACAAATGATGCAAATGAAGCACTTTACTGATTCGAATCTTTGTACTGATCCGGTTACAAATGATCCAATCTCAACAAAGAAACGTTTTTTTTCCATCATTAGTAAGTATACATCTAACTTTTTATATATGGCAGATAAGCTTCTTGCTTTTATGATTAACTGCATGATGATATCTCCCAATAAGATCGAGGCTGTCTCCCGCATTATTGACAAAGCAACAATACTATACATAATGTAATTATGATTGACAACTTAAGCTATGTTAGGCATGTAGCCAGGCGGACTCGGAAACCCTATCCAATCAGACAGAAAAGAATCGAAACCTGGATGATGGTTGACCGAATCGAATATAATAGACTATGAGAAACATTATCTGTATTATGACATAGATGACTTGATTATTCTATTAGTTGATGATGATAGCAGCAGCGGAGACAGCAGCTAGTGATAACAGTGTTGCTGATAAAGGTGGCAGTGTTTGTTAACATTGACTAATTGGAGTCTGATGATGAGACTGATTAATAAATCTCTTTTTAACTAATAATTTTATTGTGATTTCATTAAAAATGATTGAAAATACTTTTGATAGTTTCTGTTTTATATACTAGTACCTACCGTATATAAAACAGAAACAAAAACAAAATATATCTTTATAATGTGTCTGAACCGACTTCAAAAAAAAAAAACGAGGACGTTCTTAAATCAACTGTATTTTTTTGGTAAATAAAAATAACAGACTATTTTTATAAAGTAAAGTATAAAATAATATTAAGAAATATCAATGATCATCAAATTATATTGAAGTCGGTGTTATCTATTGGAAATGCAGAAAAATGATAAAAAAACACGTATCCAAATCATTTTGGTTAGACTATATAAAAGAACCATCATTTAATGTCACGTCTTTATAGATAAACTGTACATAGAAGATATACTGTAAAACATTATAATAAATTTAATGCAATATCTCAATTATTAATAATATTGTTGAAATCGATAAATTAAAAGAAAAATAAGGAAAGTTTGAACTTCAATAATATTGGTATTCTTTCACATAGTGAATGCATCCTTTATCCTCAACGACTTACCGGTTACTTTCGACGACTAAATAAACTAATTAACTTTTTTGTTAAATTCCATGCGTGCAAAGTCGCGGGTACAGCTAGTAAACATTAATTCTAAAATGGCGCCGATCTGAATGAAACTAAGTAAGTTAGGTATTATAGAAGAAATCTTTTTATCAATAACGCTTTCGAAAATTGCCCTCATAATTGCACTTCAAGCATATCGTAATCATGTGAGATCTGACGGAATATTGTAGTGGGAGAAGTCATATGATATAAATAATTTGGTTATAGCGCAACAATTGTAAGTCAGAGCTTTATTTGATGCCAACAACTACAATAGGTATCTTACCAAACTTTCTATAAAATTTGCAGATATTAAAAGTCCTTTACATATATTTATTTAATATGTAATTTTGTTAAGAACAATCTAAAGTTATTTATGACTATTCAAATGTTTGTTACAGAAATCTCCCTGAACAACTTCGACTTGAGTCTTCGAACCCCGAGCTGGAATTGCAGCACATACAAGAGCTGGCAATGCAACTACATCTGAACGAAAACCCCAATCCTCAGGTTAGATTCCGTTTGTACATACTAATCTTAACTGTATTGCGTTAGATTAAATTACTTAAAGATCTGTTTGAATGTCTCGTTAACTTTAATTTGTTATAACATAATTAATTACTATAGAAACAGTTATTATTTATACATTTATTTATGCCTTCTTCGTTTTAATTTTAAATAATATATAAGAATTTTATTGCCCCGTATGGGCCTAGAGAACTTGGGTACTCCACTCCCCGGGGCTCTCCTCTGTGGGGCTCTCCGGTCCTCTATGACCGGAGAGCCCCACACACGGCCGTGCCTTGCCAGCGCGGTGTCATGGTGCATAAGGTCGCATTTCCCCCCCTCAAAAAAAAAAGGTTATTTAAAAGAAAACAATCTGAATCTTGCGAAGGTGCAATGCCCGCAGGCGTACCAGCAGCGCGTGCTGCGGCCGCCGGAGGGCGCTTCGTCGCGCATCCACCAGCCGCCCCTGCCCGCGCTGGACGCGGCTAAGGTGCGCGACGTCATTCAGGAGGTGACCGCACGCGCCGCCGCCACCAGGTCAGTGCTGGCTGGAACCTCACTGAACACAGGAGGGTCAGTGTCAACTGTATGTCTCTTAGGCAGGTCAGTAGTAACTGTCAATTTACAGGAGGGTCCTAGTCCTCGCTGTTAGTTACCAAGTGCGACTGTGCTATCAGTTCCACAGGAAGAGCAGTAGTGATTTTTGGTCGCACAAGGTAGTGTTGACTGCCCCAGTGGCGCGCGCTGCCTCAATTCAGCGCTGACTTTGTCGTGCAACCATTTTCTTGGATATATATTTTACCGTCGATTGACTGAAATATTTTTTTGGAAAGAAAGCTTGAGATGAGGAATATCGCTAATCTAAATAGGAGACAGATATTTACGTTTTATAAAAAACGTTTTATAAAATTATCTTTTCAAATTCCACCATGAAACTTTCATTACGAAAGTTATTATGATATTCTTAAAATCGTATTGTGTGATAATAGTTATTTATGCAACTGTTGTGTAATCAGGGGTATTACACTCATGTGATACTATTCGTGATATTAAACCCACATTCGTGTTTTATTACCTTATTATAACAGTTGCATACAAGACTTTATCTACAATCATGATATGAAATCCTCTATAAAAGATTCTCATACCATAGGGTGTTGTACAGTGTTGTAAGAACTATGTAAATTCAAGAAAAATCTAATTGCGAAGCATGTAAAATAAACAAACCTTAATAAGTAAAAGAATTATTAGTTTACAATTTATTTTACAAAATTTTTGCGATCTGGTGGTGAAAATGTCATTACATGAGAATGTTCCTTTTTTGAAATTCATAATATCACGCGTTTGGTTGATATAACGATCATAATATCATCGAGTGTTTTAAGTTCTTTTATAGAGGATTAATAGCATGAAGTAGATAAAAGGAAGTTATGAAAGTTACAAAAAAGTTTGAACCCTAGAATAAATAATAATATAATTAGAATGTGATGATGTTGGTCAGGAACTGGAGTGCGCGGTTGCCGCAGCCGCGCATAGTGGCTCCCGGCGCCGCGCCTGCCAGCGCTGCGCGCGCCGACCTCGCGCTGCTCACCAATTCCGCCCGCCGGCTAGAGGTATGCTCAACACAGCTCGAGGTATGGCCCCACAGCTCCACGCCGACCCGGCGCTAACCCGAGGTACAGCCCCACACGGCCTTTCCTCGACATTAAATAACGAATTAAAAACTGAAGTTTTATTTTACGTGTCGATACATATAATGACGAGGCCGGGAGCACGAGCAGCCTGAGGTTTAAGTTTGATATAAATAATTCTCGGAGACTTTTTAGCTAACTCTTCTTTACGATTATGTATACCAAATATATATAGTATAATCAAATTATTATTGCTATTAGTATACGCCAGTAATGTCCTGTTGGCGTCACAGGTGGTGCGCGGGTGCGTGGCAGCCGTGTTCGAGTGCCGTTACGCAGATGCGCGCAAGGCGTTGCCGGCGGTGGTGCGCGCGCTGCGGGCGCACGCCGCTCGTGCCGCGTTGCTGCGGGAGCTGGCCGCGCGGCTGCCTACAAACAAGCACCTGCTGCACCACCACCAGTTCGAGCTGATCGTGAGGTGAGTGTGGGTGGGGGCTGGGCGCGCGCTGCCTACAAACAAGCACCTGCTGCACCACCACCAGTTCGAGCTGATCGTGAGGTGAGTGGCTGGGGTGGCCGCGGCTGCCTACAAACAAGCACCTGCTGCACCACCACCAGTTCGAGCTGATCGTGAGGTGAGTGTGGGGTGGCGCGGCCTTGCCTACAAACAAGCACCTGCTGCACACCACCAGTTCGAGCTGATCGTGAGGTGAGTGTGGGGTGGCGCGGCTGCCTACAAACAAGCACCTGCTGCACCACCACCAGTTCGAGCTGATCGTGAGGTGAGTGTGGGGTGGCGCCGCTGCGGGAGCTGGCCGCGCGGCTGCCTACAAACAAGCACCTGCTGCACCACCACCAGTTCGAGCTGATCGTGAGGTGAGTGTGGGGTGGCGTGGCTGCGGGAGCAGGCCGCGCGGCTGCCTACAAACAAGCACCTGCTGCACCACCACCAGTTCGAGCTGATCGTGAGGTGAGTGTGGGGTGGCGTGGCTGCGGGAGCAGGCCGCGCGGCTGCCTACAAACAAGCACCTGCTGCACCACCACCAGTTCGAGCTGATCGTGAGGTGAGTGTGGGGTGGCGTGGCTGCGGGAGCAGGCCGCGCGGCTGCCTACAAACAAGCACCTGCTGCACCACCACCAGTTCGAGCTGATCGTGAGGTGAGTGTGGGGTGGCGCGGCTGCGAGAGCAGGCCGCGCGGCTGCCTACAAACAAGCACCTGCTGCACCACCACCAGTTCGAGCTGATCGTGAGGTGAGTGTGGGGTGGCGTGGCTGCGGGAGCAGGCCGCGCGGCTGCCTACAAACAAGCACCTGCTGCACCACCACCAGTTCGAGCTGATCGTGAGGTGAGTGTGGGGTGGCGTGGCTGCGGGAGCAGGCCGCGCGGCTGCCTACAAACAAGCACCTGCTGCACCACCACCAAAGTTCGAGCTGATCGTGAGGTGAGTGTGGGGGTGCTGTGGCTGCGGGAGCAGGCCGCGCGGCTGCCTACAAACAAGCACCTGCTGCACCACCACCAGTTCGAGCTGATCGTGAGGCGAGTGTGGGGTGGCGCGGCTGCGAGAGCAGGCCGCGCGGCTGCCTACAAACAAGCACCTGCTGCATCACCACCAGTTCGAGCTGATCGTGAGGTGAGTGTGGGGTGGCGCGGCTGCCTACAAACAAGCACCTGCTGCACCACCACCAGTTCGAGCTGATCGTGAGGTGAGTGTGGGGTGGCGCGGCTGCGGGAGCTGGCCGCGCGGCTGCCTACAAACAAGCATCTGCTGCACCACCACCAGTTCCAGCTGATCGTGAGGTGAGTGAGGGGTGGCGCGGCTGCAGGAGCTGACCGCGCGCCTGTCTAAAAAGAAGCACCTGCTGCACCCCCCACCATTTCGAGCTTTGAATTAACAGTTAAATTTGCAATTCAGTTATTAATGTTTTATTAATACTATTACACAAATTGAGTTACATTGATGATACAAGATAGCCCAAACATAACACCTATTTAGGCGTTTGTTTAATTTAAAAATAAACATGAAATAATTTATACTAATCCGCTCCATCGATTAAACTATCTAAATAAAAACGTAATAACTGGGAAGTAATTGTTGATCTCTCTCGTCTAATTAAATAATTTTGCAAGAAAATAATCGCATATTGTTTATAATTATGCACCACGACAGATGACTTCCAGTTTTGTTCAACCTATGTTCGGCTAGGTAGAGGTGGTTAGGCCTCTTTTTCTTCGTCGCTTTCGTCTTGCGATGAGGTGAATTCCACAGTGAGGTCGACGCATGCGACTTCTCTGCCGTTGTACAGAATGAATGTCTTGACATCGTACACCCCAGTCATGCCTTCATCCGGCAGCTCGCCGTAGTTGAATACGTAGTTTGGTATCTCGTACTTGCCCTGTGGGCAGATGTAGTTTGGACTTTAGGTAATTTAGTAGCATGCAGTGGCATTATGATGATACAGACGCGATATAAATGCATTAGGCATAATATTGTAGTTAACCGTTGCAAACACTGCGGTTTCTGCCTATCAGTAACACGCACATACGTGAAGTTATTTATGTACACACATCTATGTACATCAAAGTGAAGAAAAATACGTTACAACGTCCACCTTCTTCACTTTCCATACTTGGTGTTAGAAAAAAAATCTTTTATTGATATAATAGCAATAAATAACAATTTATGCAACGGTCACATTCTAGTTCTTTTAAAATGATTGAAATTATTTAAAAGTACTTTAAATAGATTAGCACTCGCATTAAAAGACAAAAAAAGTAATGCTACATATCAGATTTTATCTAGATAACAGCTATTCTAGCTACTCAATAATTATTTTATTAATGTTTTATTTCGATTGTTTTCATTTTAATTAATATACGGTATGTAACACAATGTATTTGCTTATATTTTAGAACTTATAACGATATGCATAATGAAACCAGTTTTGTTAAACAATAATAAAACCGTTGCTAATTTTGCAATTTGAATATATTGAAATTTTTACTGGACTTACTTTTTTCAGTGGACATAATGGGAGAGATATGCCGGCCGTTTCGAATACGTCCTCCATGTTGTCCTTACAATACCTCTCAACGAAACTACAGAAACTTTTATCGCTCAGTATGTAATATGGCTTACAACCGCCGTCCACGTGCTTGCATACATCCATTTTCACCTGAAAAAAAAATTAGTTACGATCATTTTTTCATTAACGCTCGACATTTCTCGGTTTTGCCTCTGAAATTCGTTTTTTTTACGTAGACTTATTAAACTCCAGACCCACAACGCAAAATATAGTAACGGATTTAAAGTATAGTTATGAAACTATTATTAATGAGATGATTTCTCGAGTTTTAACACATATTAAGTAAAGCAAAGAATCGGGAAGGCGGAAGTCACCTAGCGCTTGACTCGGATACTCACCGGACATGGTTGTTTCGGTGAGTATCGATGAGAATCGAATAGGTAGGGAGGACACGACACGATGCCACCATTGCGCATCCGACCTCGACTCTGCCCAGCACTCGCTGGCGGAGTGCCCCGCTTGGGACTCCGAACGCCGAGTCTTGGTCGAAGAAATCGGGCAAGACTGCCAGCGTTGCTGGCAGTCTCTGCCAGCGTTGCTGAGGCGCCGCCACGGGTCGCTGGCGGGCGCGACGCAGCTCGCGCCCGTGGAGGTTCCGGGTCGGAAGGGACCTCACCCCCGGATGGCCGGGGGGTGACGTCGTAGGAAGTTGGATGGGAGGAGGCGGCAAAATCACTCCTCCCCGAGAAGGGCTCCCCTAGCGCAGGGGAGCAAAGGCCGGGGGTCCTCAGATGCAACACTCGATCCTGAGGGCCCCCCAGAACGCCTGAGGACGGCCATCGCTGAGGTTTTTAGTGGGTAGGCCTCCCCCTCCTGGGGAGGAGAGCCCCACATAACCACCGGCTCTCCGCAGCCGGGGTATGCAATTCAATGCATTTTCTTCAGCGGAACAAAAAAAAAGCAAAGTCTGACAACTAAGGAATTTACATCGATTCATACATCGATAAGAAGTCGATAAAGAGCACTCCCTGTTGGATCTGATTTTATTCGTATTATTCTACTGGACACTATTTATTTTCGCATTTTATTTAACCATATACTGTTAATAATTAATTTTATAAACAATTTTTGATTACTCTATAATCTGACAATTTGTTTGAAAGCAAAATAATCTTGATAAAGTGATTTTCTTTCAAAATTTAGTTTTTTATTGAGTGACATTCTATAAAAATATATATATTTTTGCTACTTGTAACTTATGTTTAATGTCATGTGTAATTTTTTTTAAAGCACCATTCTTATTAATCGCCATACAGAACGACAGTTAATTGTTTACTTACGCCATAATCACCATCAAGATCCTGGTCGATTTTGAACCAACCGAAAAACGAGTCGTGAGTCCGATTATACTTGTGCCGCTCCAGATCGAATTCGAATATGTATTCCGAATTGTCGGGGCACTTAGCGATGTTCCACACGGACCACCTGCCGTGCCCTGCCTGAAAGGAATTTAAAAGCAACGATAACACTTTATCATTCAGTATATTGTTACGAGCTGGGGTCAGTAAATTAAACGGCGGTCTACCAAAACACTGAACTTTTATTAATTAGTACACTAACAGTCACTAATCACTTCACTGAAAGCACTGAAAGTCGCTTCTTAGTTCTCCAATATCACTTAGATGTTTTCGCACTGTATCGCAAAACAATACTCCTCGCGGCGGCCGGACACAGCCTTATATATTCCCCTAAGGTACTTGCCACTTTTGCCAGAACATTCGCGGACACACTCGAATGTGTAGTCCCATACATAAGCGCGTAGGAATGACGTCGCGCGTTCGAGACGTTTCGAGTATAACTGTCTCTCCTTGTCACACAATACTCGAATATTCCCGTACTATCTTTCTCGAATATTCTGTGTTTGTCTATCTCTTTCTAATGATGTTTTCTCATTCTAATACTTCTCGAATGTTCTAACTATATCTGTCTTTTTCTACTATTGCTATCTCTTTCACTCCTATTGAAATTTATATCCTTTTACTGAAATAGGCTTAATGGCTCATAAGGGGTCCTGAAAACGCCTGAAAACGGGTTTTCAGGTTATTGCGCCGTTGGATAGAGGGTAGCCTGAAACGTACTGAAAACATGTTTCAGGCGCCTGAAAACTACTGTAACTTGGGTGTAATTTAGATTTTTTAGTATGTGAAAGAGCTACTTCTGAAACGGCCTGAAACGACGTTTCAGCCTGCTGAAAACGTTTCTAAGTCACAGAAAATCACTTTTGAAGTTGTACTAAGCCACCGGCGTAACAATATCAACACTTACTTAAGTTAATAATACTGCTAACGTATACTTTTAAACATGCTAATGAACGAATTAACTTCGGTTAAACATTATGAAATGATCGTGATCGGTTTGATTTGATCAATAATTGCGAACTGAAATTAAACAAAATATTACACTTGAATTTGGAATCTATCATTATTATATGAATGTTCATAATATTTTTCCATTTCTGTGTCAAAAAGTTATTAATATTTTAAAATAACTGGCTGGAATTGCATTACACAAATTAAGTATGGAGCGAAATACGATTTCGAAATGATTCAGTCGAATGTTTGTGCGTAATATTGCTATGAACAATAAAACCTTCTCTGTTTGTGACAGAAAAGGGTCTAGCCATCCACGCAGTGTTCGTACGAAAAAGGCGACGAAAGCGTTGAGGGAAAGAATTCGAACAAATCCCCTTAGAAAACAAAGGATTTTATCTCGCATGATGTAGATCTTACCTAGAACTTACTGAGGTCATTACTGATAATTTAAGTAGCATTTTGTTTACGGATGACAAAATTTTTACAAATGAGTAATATTTTAACAAGCAGATTCAAGTAAAGCAGATGAGTAATATTTTAAGAAGCAAGTTTCCCGATTTGTCAACACATTTCATTACAGCTGAAGCCTGACTGTTATATACACACCTACAGTATTTTCAATCAAAACAGTGTTCTTTTTTTTAACACCTAATATGTTAATCGGTCCTTAACTATTTATAGTTTAGTTATTTATAAAACAAAATTAAATAAACTTTATACTATACTAGCAAGAGTTATATTCAATAGTTAATTGTTATACCTATTGATACTTACGAATGATTGAGCAGTAGTAAATTGAAGCATTGTGGTGAATAATATGGTAGCGATAAAAAATTTCGTCATCCTGTGCATCTTGCAGAATCGACCATTAAAACACTCAACATCCTGAGTTGTTTATATATATATAAATGGTTGACAGTAACACATGCACGTGCTTTACCAATAATTACGTGGCTATAATACTGTTTCAACGCGTAATTGTTGTAGATTTTATCGAATTGATGTTTACGTACAATTATGGGGTTAATTCCACGATTCTCATTCAGCTGCACATATTGTGTACAGTTATCTGAAAGGGTATTGTAATTATTTGTACACTCAGCATCCAGAAAGAGATTTTTTTTTCAAGTATTATGAAAAATGAGAATTTCAAGGGTAATATTACGTATACCGTTAAGTAATAGATTATCAGATTTTAGGAATATTTCATATGTATAAAAAAGCTTTCAATATGACGTCTAATATGAAAGCGAAGTTCGCTTAAACGAATGAGCAATTGGCGGCCTTAACACCAACTAAATCTACCAGAAAATAAAGAATGTGTAATCTTGAATGCCGCTTTTGTGATTGTAAGACGTAAATATTATAGTTAGAGAAAGCTGATTCATTCCGTTTTTAGTGTTGTTTATGCTCCATTAAATGTTACAACGACTTCAAGATTTTTTCTGATATATCTTTCTTATTTATTCTGATATAATCTTTAATATTGCTAGACACTAACATAATTAATGATTCTCTATTAAAGTTTTTATAAGTGAAGTACTTGGTTGTCAATTAAATTATATTGGATAATTTGCTAGTATACTGTACCTAGTCAGCTCTTACTAGGTTATATAGCTAGACCGCCGCCTATCCATTGTATCATTTTTCTATTTCACACCAAACATACACACATGTAATAAGCAACTTTAATCCATTAAATCAGGTATTTTATGGTAAGTCCCCGATTTAATTCAAGTTTAAAATCCTATTCCTGCGTTATGTGTTTTATTGGTATTATGGCCAAAATTGTCTCGTAACCATTACATTGTGGCTTTAGCATTATTCTAATCAGTAGGGGCTGGGTTAATCCTGCCATATACCGTTTTAAAATTTTATATGTAGATTTATGTCTTCTATGACGCAAAACATCGTGAGGCAACACCTGCGAAGAATTTCAAAGTAGTATGTGGAGTGGACAATGATGAATCATTATTTCAAGGGAGCCATAATACTCTACGCTGCTAGCCTTGAGTGTCCCAGAATGTTGACCCATCACTTGCTTATTCACTGTACAGACGTGTTTTCTGTCATAGTTGGAGACCTATTTCTCTCTATTTTACTCTACTCGCAAAGTTTTATATTTATATTATTCGATTATATGTATGCATGAAAAAAATATTATAATACTGTTTTCAATCAACATACTTAGTTATTTTTCAACTAGAGACCTAATTTTGAAAAATGTATTATATATCGCACTAATAATACAATAGTGTATCAACTCAAAACGTCGTACTTGACATAATACTATAAACACACGCAAAATTTGATTCCTCACGCGTGATCAACACCGTCGTTCGATTAGTGCAAAAACAGAATAAGGATGAATTAAAAAACTTATGTGACAGTTATTCAATTTGCAACTATTACATGAAGTGAGTAATAAGTTTTTTGTTGATTCTGAAAAATGATCGATTTTGAGTTGATACACTATTGTATTATTAGTGCGATATGTTTAATAATATTTTGAATGTGTCTCAATGGTTTGGTAGAAAAAATATATTGTACTCTAGCATTTATTCTGTATTTTTCTTGTATAATTAATTTTCATTCGTGTGAGTGTAAGATCTTTCAATTTAATAATCCTTCGTTGCGTGCTTAGAACCCTATACTTGATCCCTTAATACTATAATGTTGCTCTCTACCGGTGTACCCGGTACAGTAGAGAGAGATATACAAATTGCCACATTCACTGTCAAGTTTACGCCTACCGCGGCCTGCTTAACGGAGGTATTCTTTGATAAAAATGGTACGGACATAACCCAAACTACAATGTCTTCTCACTATTTGTGGTTTTATTATAACGCCTGAACTCATACTTCTTTTGGCAAATTCCTGTCTGTTATTCGTGGGCAACCAGTCATTTCCAAAATGTCATTAATTCTTGATTCATCACAGCTCATATACGTCCCCACCGAGGGGCTCGAGCCTACCCTAACTACGTTAGGGCGATTCTTGATTATTATTGTTATTTCAGCGAGAATCGCCTACTTGTGTACATTTAAACTTAATTAAGGAAAATTTGTGATTAACTTTATTTGTAGGATTTTAGTAAAACATTTGTTTTCAAAGAAAATAATTAAAAATATGGGTGAAAAGTCATGCCTAAATCGCCGCCGTTTGGTTATTTAGACAAAATTGTCGAAAGTACGTAATTACTGTATCTTTGGGTCATTAACATTTATAATGAATTAAAATGCGTATAAAATGTTTACAATTGTTTATTTTTTTTGAGATATTTATACATTAATTAAATTTAATCGTCTTAAATTAATCAGAATTGATTTCCCAAATTTTTAAAATTTATGCGACAGTAATGCAACTCATAGCAGAAAATATTGGCCAAAGATTCTGTTCACAGTCTCAATATTGCCCCAACCAGTTTCAAACAGACTCCCAACATTCGCCCTGCTATATCACAGTGCATGGTTTTGTAACAAATCCTCATAGCTGTGGAAATACTAGAGACTATTAAAAGTTCTTAGGTTTGATAATATTGATAAATAGTAGTTTTTATGTGGCCAAGTGTTTGGTTTTTCGTATTTTGATTCTATATACTATCGTTGTGGTTTGAAATATGTATATTAATTTGAAACCATAACTATTTAATTATAAGGTTACATTTGTCATGGTATAATTTAACTTCATATAATCTCTTCTTATTTAGAGTAAGTCACTTAAAATACTGTTAGGACCAGGGGCGGATCTTGAATTTGTGGGGCCCTGGGCTAATACTGCTTAGGGGCAACACACACAACACGGGTTGATTGATCATAGTGTTGCCAACCTTATGATCGGATTTTTTGAATTCTAGATAATTGTTATTATTGACAATATCGTTTATTGGTTTCAGTTCGGTTAGGGGCCTTCTGTATTAGCAGGGTCCTGGGCTGCAGCCCAAAAGCCTTTAAGTAGATCCGCCCTTAATTGGGACGAGTATAAGACTCGTACACATTGAGAGCACCGCCGCAAATAAGTTGGTACCTAGCACGACTATGACAACGATATATTGTTTTTGTTTTGAGTGCAAAAAAATTCTCAAGCAAGTAGTGGATATGTACTCCGTACTTGTACTCTTTTCATTTTTGACCTTCGGCGTTCGAGTCTCGATGTGGGAATTTGTGTAACGAATACCTACGAGCATTTGTGCATCAAGCATAAGTATTAATATATATAGGTAATCCATGTTATTTAACTTTACTATCCGTTATTCTAGATCCCATAACGCAAGTCTTACAGTGTTTATTTTGTTCTAGGCTAATTTGGTAAAGTGTATTTTTTTATTATTATATATAAACATATTCTAATATACTTGGATACGTGTCCTGCAAGAATTCAAAATTTTTCTTGCTTTGTTTTCACATACTTATATAGTAACATTTCTTTTGTTTCTTAACGTCACTTTATATGTGTTGGGTATTGATCTCCATTGTGTTTTGTTGATATTACAATGTCATACGATACTCCTAGTATTACTTACTTACATTCTGTTGTGGAATAAAGATTATTGATTTAATAATGGTCATGTTCGAGTTGCATCGATTGACATAATGACATGAACAAATCGAATATAAAATTCAATTTATTATGGGAAAATAATGTGATCTGAATTCCTTTACATGTAATATCAAATTAAGATACTCTTGTGTATCAGATTGCAGCTGTTCATTTTGTGATGCTGTTCGTTTACTAATGCTGGTGACATAGCGTTGTTGGATAGACAACACCTATGTTCGGGTGCTAATTTTACTGATATAAATTGCAACTTCTATAGAATAACATAACATAGTAATCCTCGATCATTACCCTAAACTTCTTTTTTTAAGGAATTAATATGATTTATCTTAAATTATATCGATATTTTTTTTACATGATATAATATTACATTATATAATGTTACTTTGTAGATAAACAGAATAGATTAATAGATAAGTCTATAGATGACAGTTACTACTTCACATCATTTGGGTGGTATCGGTTGTTTATTTCAAGGCTGTTAAAAAAGAACAAAACGGATGCTGCTAAGACATTTTTATTTATCGCTCACCGCTGTCCTGGTCACCACATTTCTTGAAGGTGTCACGGAAAGCAGCGGCGATAAGCGCGCACGCCACGCGCACGTCGCCTTCCCTCATCAGCTGCATCTCGATGATGTAATCGCCATATACGCAATCGCTCGGCATTTCGCAGATGTCAAACAGGAAGTCCTTGATCTCGTGCTCCCCCTGAAGAATGGAATATGTGACGAATTAATTTATAATTACAGTAAATTTATACTATAAGGTATTTACTCCGTCATTTGTAAGTGCTTTGTACATGCTTTTTTATAGTAAGTAGACACGGGACATAATGTTTATGGTATATATTACAAATACGGTAAATTACGTTCGTAAACTAGATTTTTACGTAAATATTTGCTATAGTGATCATATATTTAACAAAAAAATTGTAATTTCGCTTCAATATATGCAAAGAGCATTGCAATTTAGTTAAACGCAAGTTGTAGTTAGTCAAAGGTTAAGAAAAATGTAACAGGTCAGAGCCGGCTTAAGCGTTATTAAGCGACTGATTTTAGGGACTTAACTGCAATTATGGGTTTTTATCTACTTTGTCTAGCGATATATAAGATAGCGTGAGGGGCCTTACTGCTGGTATCGGAAATTCGGGTGGGTCGAACCCGGCACATCTGAGGGCGTTTTCCGAGTTGCTCTGGGCGTGTTTCTTGAGCACTGATATCACGGAATCGTCGGTTAGCTTCTGGAATGGCTTGCAGCCGCCGTCCACCTGCTTGCACATGTCGATCACCACCTGACGGCAACAGGAATGAAACAGTAACAGTAACTACGTAGTGAAACATGAATGTATGTCTTATAAGTAGAGATCGGATAATCGGATGCATATTTACCTAAAGTTAGTTTAAGACAAAGTGTGGAAACAGCTTTTTATTGTTTTGTTAAATAAAATTTTTCACCATTTCTGTTTTTTTATTCAATTATTTAATTGATTATTGTTTTAGTCAAACTAGCTCACTACTTTCGTATAACACTCTTCATGTAATAAATCGTACATTCATAAATCGCACGGGGGACTGAAACTAAACTTCATGTAAATACGTATGCATAGTTGTATAAATGAACCCGGAGTCTCGGTCTTTTGAAAATAAATACCACGTGCTAATTTAGTAATTTTCAAACAATATGTACGTTACGTTAAATTTGCAGTCCCGTATATTCCCGGGATTTTTATTTAACAAAATGTATTTTAAAAAGCCGCTTCCATAATTTGTGAGCCAAAAATTAACTTTAGGTAAATATGCATCCGATTATCCGATCTCTACTTATAAGTCATAATGAGATTACTGTCTCTTATGATTCCGACAAAATTTATGTCGGTTAAAATCAGTTTTTGTGAAGACTGGGGCGCCCTCTTCTAGTGACATTGTTTAATATTTAAGATTAAGAAGAATGTTTAGAATAATTGTCGAAAATTGGATTTCTTATCAATGATTAATTCATTTTTACAAAACCTTTATGTAAACATATAAGGATCTTTAATAAATAACATAGTTTTCGCGTGCTTGTTTTCCCTGCCAATTTTTAAAATTCCTACTCTAATAAAAATGCTACATCTGGGTACTTTGCAGAAATACCTTTGCGATATATTTCTGTACTTGACTGTTACAATATCAAGAAGTGGTAACACCTTTATTCTAATTCTGAATGTGTTGAACTTACACTTAGTTGGTCGTTTAAATCGATATCAAGTTTTAACTTAGCGTTGAAACTCTCATGAGTGCGATTTATTTTGGACCGATGAACTTCAAACTGTATCTCGTCCGACTCGCTGCCCTCGCACTTGCTTATGTCAAACAGCTCCCACTCGCCCGGTCCCTGTGTTGTTAATAAAATGAACAATATATTACCATAAGCTAGAACCGGTAATCGATTAGCATCGACAGTTAATGTATACAGTGAATTTCGTGTCCGCTACTAAAATTATCTTATACTAGCACAGACTAATGTCTGTATCATATCAGGAACTATGTTACTAGTGATTATAAACTTTTTTATATATTATTTTACATACGCTTATTGTCCGATTAGTTATTCGATATTAATTTCTGAAAAACAAGAATTAGAATGGGTGTGGGTGTATCGACTGTTCTGACCCTTACTAATCCTAGCAAGCCTATTATCCAGTGCTGCGGAATTTTTAATATAGTCTTTTACAATCCAAAAATCTTACAATGTCTTGCATACACCATGACTTAAAAATTAAACCGAATATTATACTAAATAATATGTGCCCCTTCATATTTAGATTAATAGTAACAATATCCAATTGTATGACTATAATATATATTGCAGTTGACGTGTTCAATGGTCATTTCAATTTATCTCATGTGTCCAGCCTTGTACGTGGTAATGTTGAGTCGTATCTCATGCAATATCTGTGATCGCTAACAGAATCATCTATTAAAACGTTATGATGTCTACATGATAACTGAACAACATACAGAATTCTATGTAGTGCTTGTGATAAAAAAATTACAAGTCGGACGTTGTTTTGTTCAAATTGTTTATTTTGTTGTAACATAAAAAAGTATAAAATAGTATAGCGCTTACTATTTTGATTTCACTCTCCAGTATGTTTATGAATTTATTTGTGTTGCCAGTTATCAGATACTCGTCTTCGAGTGAGATTATTTTCAAAGATTTTACATGTTTAGTCTACGGTATTTTAGATTTATGGGCTGTTTATAGCTTTGTATGTAAGATCTTTTATAGAAACGTGTATGTATATATATATTGTTTTATTGACTTGTCATGTTTTTTATCGCTTTCTTAAACTAACTTTATATCCCAAATCACGTCCCAAAGTGTCTAATTTTATAGCAACAAATACACCCATTTTAACACATAATTTTTTTGTTTATTTCACAAACAACAATCTAATTAAATAATCCAAGATGCTCCCATTTTGCTTTTTTCTTAGTTTACACGAGAAATGTGTAACGAAAACAAGTACGTTTTCATTGATCATTATATAAAGTAAATCTCAGACTTAGTTGGAATTAGTTTTGAGTGGTTTGTGTGTGCATTTCAGATTGATGAACTATGCCCTTCAGTCGGCGACCGCACTCGACGAACACTCCATAGCGGCTGCTATGCTCCCGCTAGCCACCGCCTACTGCAGGAAGCTATGCACTGGTGTCATCCAGTACGCATACATGTGCATACAGGTGGGATCTTTTGGAGATAACTTAATAATATATTTCTCTGTTTGGGTACCTACCTATACTTTATATATTATTGCCGTAAAACAAAATTGCTTCCTGTTAGAAAGATAAGATGGTGGGGAGATAAATGGATACCATGACCATATGTGACAAATTAGCAACATACACTTTGGTCAACGAATATCAAGGGCTGCAGATTTGTAGATAGCCACTAGTCAATAATAATCAGGAATGTGATAGTTATTGACTGAACCATGTTGGTAAACACCAACGCGGTTGTATTTAAAAATTTAAGCTAATGTAAAAATATTTTTTCATTTTTAGACAGAGCATTTGATTATTTCAAACTAGAAGTGATTCATTCACATGTATATAAATATACGACAAATTACAGCAAAGACAGTAATTTCTCTTATAGTATCAGTCTTATTAGTAATTTCAAAATGTGTACAACAATAGATCACATAGTTGTCAGGCTATTTTTAGTTTGCAATTATGAAACTACAATGATCTAAGTGAGAGACTTGAAAGTCTGTTATTGATACGAACACTTAGAATATATTTCTATTTCAGGAACACGCGGTTTGGACCAGTCAACAGTTCTGGGAAGCTGCATTCTACCAGGATGTGCAGAGAGATATCAAAGCTCTATATCTGCCAAGCCCCACACATCACCAACGAGTACCTAGTCCAAGGTTAGTCTCAATCGACGGTTAATGTCAGTTTTTTTTATATATGACAGGATATATTTTTGATAGGGCCACCACCTGTACGTTTTATTTATAAATAGTGTTCTATATTTTATTAAATTGTATTAGGTTTTAAAGTGAAATAAATATTATCATCATAAATCCATTTCTCCCTAAATTAATTGTAATACTAATGTCATCATATTAAAATTTGTATTAAATAATAAAAAGGACATTATTGTATTGTGTTATAGCCGAGATGACGACGACTACATATCTCTACTGAAGGCTCAGGAGCCAAGTGCTCTAGAAATCGCGGCCGAACAGATGCGGCTGTGGCCTACTTTACCTCCAGGTACTCCCTGAAACATTTATGTAATTATAACCGCTTTCGTGATCCAGTCTAGATTGACAATTAAATATAATATACATATACAATTCCTGGGTTGTTAGGAAGTTCAGGTGAAATCATTATATACTTATTTTTTCCAGAAAAACAAAAAGAGTTGATAGCGAGTGAAGAGTCGACGCTGTATAGTCAAGCGATACATTATGCGAATAGGATGGTGTACTTACTGCTCCCGTTGGAGGGCGCTGGGAGAAGAGCGGAAGCGAGAGGGGAAGATGCAGATAGAGCTAGTAATAGTTTCACAAATAGGTATGTTACATTAATCTAAGATAAATATTTTCGATTTGAATATTATAATTTATGTCGAAACTGCGGCAGATTTGTATCCACCGTGGTCATGAGAATACTGGAAAATATGGTTGTCTACGTCAAAAAGGCGAAACCTGACAACAACTGCTTGGCCAGTAAAACTTATTAATAATTGCTCTTGCATAGTTCACTAGCAATACACACAGATTGTTCATTCCGACACAAAACGTCTCTTTCAAGGATAGTACGTGAAGCGGTGGAAATTAAGAAACATCCAAAATCCATTATGAGTAGATGTTCGCGGTGCGGTTTCGTGATTAGACCCGTTGTTTTTATACATCAACTATATGCTCAAATTGTGAAATTTAAAAAAGTAAATACAAAAATATGTCATATGTTTTTAGTGTTATCAATATGTATAGAAATTGGAACAGTCAGTTTAATTTAAGCATCAATTCAGTATTTATTTTCATCGTTATGTTAATCATTTCATTTTTTCATCAGTCATTTTTTAAAACCTCTGAAATCTTACCTTCAGTGTAGCAGAATCAGATAGTGCTGACGCCGAATCGGGGTTCGAGGAGACGGACCCTGGCGAAGCGGGTAATAACGTTATCAAAATGGTGTCGAGATTCGTGGACAAGGTAAAATTTATTTTATATCATTCCCCTTCAAAAAAATTATTTTATGCAGTGAATAAGAAGCACTTTTTGTCACTGTTTTGGTGTTTGTGTTAAGAATACGCTAATATATTCGACCTCCAACTCAATGCTTATACAACCTCTTAGCGTAAAAATATATAAAATAAATTCCGTTTGAAAGAAAAACTCGACATTTTTGTTCAAATGACTCTTCGATATTTGATTAGTTGCCATTTTCGAGAGGAAGTTAACTTTCCTTTTTCCTTAAATAAATATCTATTTTGGATTTTACTCGTCACGTTATGAAGTATAATGTCTAGTTTTTGAATAAATTGTATTTACTTCGAAGGTCATGAATTAGTCACATTGCTCAGGACTCTAACAATTAAATCATTTGCTACGCTTGTGGTTCAACCATCCTCAAACATTGTCATTGGAATCATTTATTCGCTCACATCGTGATTCATTTATGATCCTCGTTTTAAATTCGCCACTCATTCACTAGTTGCATAATATATTATTATTCACAATCAACACAAGTACCACGCAGTTACAATCCATACATACGGAGTGGTTAGTGACGATATCTTTTTGAAAACAATAAAAAGTCGTGTATTTAAGACTCAAAACTATTACTTGTATAGATTATGTATTATTTTTTTATCGAAAATTTGAAATTAATTATAAAATTAAAAAATATGATCATTAAAAAATATACAAAAATTACAAAAGATAAATATGACAAAGAATGTAAAATTTGCCTATCCCGATATAAGGTGGATTAAAATCAATAAAGAGGTTGGCGTTCGCAGGTGTGTACGGAGGGTGGCGTAACGGCTGAGCACGTGCGCTGTCTGCACCAAATGGTGCCTGGCGTCGTTCACATGCACATGGAGACGTTGGATGCCGTCGCGCGCGAGAGTCGTCGTTTGCCACCCGTGCAGAAGGTATTCATACATATGGACCAAGCGCCACCTGGATCGGATCACCATATAAACTATTATATTATATTCATCAAAATGAATCTGAATTTACATTGTCAATCATACTAACGGGTTTATTCAGCACTGGCCAAGATTGAATTTTGAGCAATACAATTTTAAAAGAAAGTTAACAGCTGTACAACATTAATTAAATTGTGATAAGACAAAACTCCAATATAAATTTCAATTTTCATGCAAAAAGCAGTTTCCCCGACAGATAGCGCCTCGGCTAAAGCCCGCCGCCCCAAAAATATCTTGTCCGACCCACCCGACCCCATCACACGCGCAAACCAATCCCTCCCGCTGGCCACCAATCGCGTCGTCCCACACGTCACACGCCCACGTCTCTCTCACTCACCGCGCTCGTCACATATTCCCGGTACCGTTATGTACCGGGTAGATTCTCACCCTCCACTACTCGGCGATCTTGAGCGTTCGAGCCATTAGACGGCGCGCGCAAGCTGCGTCGACTCCCTTTGCTTCGACCATAACGACACCGGAACGGTTCCCGGTGTAGTTAGTTGGCTAGGTGTCGAACCTTCAGTTCGTGCGCCTTCCACAAATACACATCATTGCAAAGCTGAACATAGCCATCTGAGGCTTCAGCATAGGTCCGTCAAAAAACAAAAAAAAAACCGGTAGTCTCATGGTAGTTTTAACGTGTAAAAGTATCCTGGCTTGAGGCAACTCTGCTGTAGGTGAATGTTATGCGCTGGTGTTAAAGTGTGCAATAGGGTATTACGCACTATGAAAAATAAAATCTAAATTTATGTTTTTATAGTTCATTTATGAAAAAACAAACGAAAAATATTAATTTCTATTCATAAAACTGCAAAATAAATTAAATATTTCAATTTGAAAATACAAGTTTTTTTTATCTGTGCTTCGAATGTCAAAAACGCTGTACGCCATGTTTGCATTCGCTGTGACGTCACTGGACTTGTAAATAAACAACCTCGGTTTTTGTTGTACATGTCTACTGTGTAATTTATTAGATTAACGAAGTTTCTCAGTTATTATACGAAATATTTATTTCGAAATATTTCGTTATTTATTTCGAAAATATGTTTATTTCTTTCAGCGAAGCGTAATGTTTACAATGCCCGTGACGTCACAGACATGGAGGCCTGAGAATTGCGTTTTCGCGCCCAAATTTGAATTGTAAAATTAAAACACGTTTTTATGAAATAATTGGAATAAAAAAAATGTATTTATATTTTTTTGTGGTATTTTATCAATAACAGATTAAATTAAAACACTTTTTGAATTAGACTGTAATACGCTATGGTCCGGCAGCCTCGCATCGTGCCGCCGGCGCTGGTGTGCGGCGAGGCGCTGGCGGGCGCGGCGCTGCGCGCGGTGCTGGCGCCGGACGGCCGCGCGGCGCCGCTGCTGCCGGCCGAGGGCGCGCTGTTCCTCACCAACTACCGGCTCGTATTCAAAGGCGCGCCGCTCGACCCCTATGGTACCACTACCACTGCTACCTCGTACCAACTCATTTAACATCTTTTACGTAAAATGACTGTTGCCATATTTATTTATTTACAACAAAAGCTTACAACTATCATTACAGGCCTGACCTAATGCGACAGTTGCACTCAGCTAAATTAATTATTCTTAAAACTAATCCTATTCATAACATATAACAAACAACGCCATTATTGTGAACTCCCTCAATGAACATGAAAATAAATCAATATTCTCCGCAATTGAATTAAGTTTGCGAAGTGCTCGTGTGAACGTCGCCTCGCTCAAAAGTCGCGTGCGAGCGTGCGGCACCGCCAGTAGTGGCCGCCGCCGGCGCTCTACGAATTTATCCGGAACGTTTAGTTTTATCTTTTCTAGTAAATAAACATTATCCATTCTACCTCCGAGTAATTTCCATTTATGAACCTATAGCGAGTTCCCTCCTCACCCTCAGCTCATTATATCCCACCATTCCTAATATAAACAGCGTCGGATACTTCAGCGGATAAAAAGGATAGACCCCGTACAGTCTCATATACAAATATCTGAAAATTTGTTCTGCACTCGCTCCAGCATGAGTTTATAATTAGTAGTTAGTTTTCATATTAAGAGGTTACCACATATTAACAATTTCCAAACTAGTAAAATTATAGAAATGCTTTATAGATTTTATGCTAATTCGGATTAAGATATTAATAGAACAGGTACCTTGAGATTTATTTAATGATAAAATAATTATTTGTTAAAATTCATGTCACATTTCTTTTTATCAAAATCTTTATTCAATAAATCTTCACGTAAGGATCATTGTATATTATACTCTTTTATCGATTTCAGTGTGGCTGTTATAAAAAGTGTTGTGTAAGTTTTGTTTAAACTATCATATTATTTGTTGTAGCTTGCGAGCAGTCCGTTGTCCGCTCGTTCCCGCTGTGCTCGCTAACGCGGGAGAAACTTGTTCGCACCAATAACCTGCCGCACCTCGAACAACCGCTGCAGGAAGGGTTGCAACTTAGATCTGCTACATTTCAGCTCATTAAGGTCAGCTATACACTTAACTACTAAAAGTATCTAGTACGATTGCGATAAAACTATCAAATGCAAATGCAATGCTATTTTGCAAAAACAGAGACGACATTGATGAATTTCCTAATGAAACAAAAGATCCAGTTAATATTTGAATCATAGATTTAATATATACTGATGTAGAAATTGACAACGTGAAAGAGAAAAAGCATGCAAACGCGTATAGACCAGACTATTCACGTACATAGCATAAGCCTCTCAAAACCAAAGTTATTTGATTTCTAATAAAAACTTAACAAAATATTGCAAATTTTGAGGTTTTGATTTATAAACTGGAATATATTTAACAATGGTTTTTAAATGATGATTATATGTTCGGCATTTTTTCGAATCATCAATGTGATAGACACTATGCACACTCCAATAGGGTCGATTATTGCTTGCGCTTGAGGTGAATGAAAATACCTGTGTTTGCTTTGCCTGTTTATTGCGGACTGGCTTACAATATCTTGGACATTGTTATTTAAGGACGGCTCGCATTGAAAGAATGCTGTATTAGACACAACATGCCGCCCCCTAAAACGAAGTTTTTACAAATAACTCTTATCCAACACTTTATATAAAAATACTGAAAATTTTACTTCACAACTAACAAATTGAATTTATCTTTACAATTAACAAAATCATCAAAACATTCAAATACAAACTAATAATAACAATGTTAAGTATGATTAATCGCAAACAAGCGCGTAGACCTTATCGCCGAAACCCAAACAAGTTTCGCTTAAATGAGAGGGTGAAGAAAAAATGCCTAGTAAAGGTGCGTCTACATGACATAAAGAAGATTGGCAAGCCTGGTACCCATTACATTGTTAAATGTACGATTCTGACATTTTGATATTTTGTAAACGGTAACTGGTTACCTATTTTTCTTTAACTGAGAAAAATCTATAACTTTTGTAAACAGAGAAATATTTAAGTTACAATTTCAGGGAATATTGATAACAAAACGTATTTATGTACCAAGCAATATTAAAACGCAATATGCATAAGAAAATAACTATTTCATTCGTTACAGATATATCGATTAATAGATTGATACATATTCTGATAATTGATTAATGACAGTTAGAGTACTGATAATATCACTAGAATATTACTATTCCTAGCTGAGTCCTGTATTTATACAGTCGGGTCAATTTAATAGGCCACATTTGACATTTCATTAAAATTCCTCAACTAACCTTGTAATGGCGGACATAAAATATTCAATATTTTTTTAGTTTGGAAATGCACAAATGACCGTTGTTACAATGTTGCGTTCAGTGAAGTCTATACGTAAGTGATGTCCCTCAAAAAATCGAATGAATGCAATGATTACTTGTGAAGGCATTATTCACCATGAATTAATAGTCAGTCAGTTAGTTTATTGTATTATTTTTGTATGTAAACATACATACGACTGTAATCGTATTAGGTATGATTGTATCTTATACTATATTGTATTATATTATTGTAATTATTAACATTGTAAAGAGGAGATAAAAAATAGACCTTCAGAGTTTCTTGCCTGTTCTTCTCGAGAAGGCTCTCCAATTTCCGAACAGGTGTCGAGTCAATTTTTTTATTTTTTTTCCTTATTCGTACGTACGGACAAGGTTTTTGTTTTCTTTTTTTAAGCTTTGTTTTTTTTTATTTTGTCTGTTGACGTCAATAAGTGCCTGTAAAGGTCTATGTTGAATAAAGATTATTTTGATTTTGATTTTTTTTGAGTCAAATTTTTATTAAAATAAAACATGTTATTCTTTTGTTTTATAATAAAAAAACAATAATAACTTCTTTAACAGAGAAATAATTGGTATTAAAAAATTTTAAGGCAATTAAACTCGTAAAATATATTAATACAGTACCTATAAAAAAGAGCGTATTCACATTTAAAAGGCCGGCAACACGTCTGTTGTTGCGGGCAGCGATAATCACTTACTATCAAGTAATCCATTTGCTCGTTTGCCTATGTACTTTTTTTATAAGACAGGGATCTTATAAAAAAAGTACTTTTCCATAATAACTGTATTCGATTCACATATGTTTGAAGTATATATCGATTTTTTCACCATAATCGGAGTGTTTAAACAGGTCACCTCACTATGAACAAATGTCAAATGTGGCCTATTAAATTGACCCGACTGTAGATATAAATGAAAAATCTGTCACCATTATGGCAACCGGCAAAGACAAGTTAACGTCACAGATACTACTTTGTCTGTGGTCACATGCAATATCATTTATGGTCGTGTCGTGCATAGATTATGTCAATATTAAATCAATCACATATTTTGACATTTACAACGTTTTGATAATACATAGTTATCGACAAAGCGTTGCAAAAGTCAAAACATAAGTGATTTATAACGTTTCGTTACCTCTATGCTCGATTTTTTAAATGAGTTTATCTTTTTATTTAGCAGTTGTAGACATATGGTGCGATTACCTTTTTTGTTACATTATTAAAAACGAAGAAATACATGGTATTTTTATCGCCGTACACTTAGACTAACTATGGTACCAACAATGTATAGTTTCTTGCCAATCTTCTTTACAATGTAATTTATTAGGATAAAAATTAAAGTGTTATTATTTTTTTGTTTAAGTATTACTACAAATTTTATGTATTATTACAATTGTTTATATTATCATTTAATCGTTAAAGGGTAGGGCACACAATTTATTGACTGATCGTTTTATGATTTTTCCTAGTAAGTAAGTTTCATTAGTAAGTACTACTGAATGTCTATCTATGTCAGAACTATCAAATCCATTAGTAAGTGCGACTGAACTCGCTGGTAAGGATAAGGCTGTGAGCCTTCGTTACCCAATATATGTCATGCAGATTATTGAGATATGCCATGACGTAAAACGTCAAACGTCTTGTACTTATTGTTGGATCTGCGTACAAATCACGGAGCACTGCTTCCATTAGTGCTACGTTGATGGTGACTGCTTACTGCTTGCGATGTCTTGAGGTATTAAAATTCCGTCGATCGATATTCGTCGATATACTTCTTGGTAATTTACGGGCGGAAGGTCTTCAGCTCGAATACTGTGCTATGTTAGCTCTACAAGCAGATCTTGCCACTCATCTTGCCATACCATAATAAATATTAATATCGTCAGTATGTGAAGGAGAAAAATCGGTCGCCTTATCTACCCTTCTGAAGATTTGTTAAAGAAAGGTGTATAATTAGTTTTGTGAATGATCCCTAGTATTCTATAAAAATAATGTCAGTGTTAAGAAAAGAAGAAAGAAAAAACGTTTATTCGGCACACACAAAAGGTAACTTACATATTAAAAAAATCACATTTTGGAAATATACAAAATAAAATGATAATAATTATAATAACAAGTGGTAAATTTGTGAATAGAATCATACACAACTCAGCATAATGCTACCATCGCTTTAGAGAGTAGCGCGGCCATTCTGTCAGTGCCTTTATTTTAATAGCTCAAATTGTTATTGGATTGCATATGTACGATTATTTGTTTTACTATATAATTCTAGTTTGCTGAAGATTAAGTTAGTTTAAAAAGTTTCCATTTGTAGGTGGCACTAGATGACGAGGTGACAGGGGAGCAGGTGGAAGTATTCCGGAAGCAGTTGGCGAGACTGCGACACCCGCCTCACCCCCTGATGCACTTCGCGTTAGCTCCGAGGGCGCTGCAAGCACCCACTGCTCATCACGCGCCAAAGCATCACACTTTACGGTATACACAATTTAGTAACAGTACTTCCACTTCCACTGAGGCAATCAGTAGACTTTCGGCAGCGATGCAGTTTTAACTTTTGTTTTAAAATTTATATTCAATTAAGTAGCACCAACAAACTAGGACATACTTTCATTTGGAAATGTTATGAAACACGGATCAAACTGATTTTAGGGGCTTTGCGAAGAAGACGCTATTGAAGACAGCGCGCAAAGCGGGCTTAAAGCCAAAGCAATCGAAACGACAGAAGTACGTGCTACCATCGGCTGAAGCGAGGTCGCTGACTTCCCCGCCCCTTATGGCGTCTCTTTCGGCTGATACTTTGTCATGTGAGTTTCAAAGTACTCTACTAATTTTCTTTACGGTGACCCAAAGCAATCGATCGATAACTAAATTGATCAGGTAATTGGTTGATCAAATATTGTAATATTGAACTTCAGTCAAAGGTTTTTGTATTATGTAAAAAAATATATTATTGTAAACTTTACGTAGGATCCCAGTTTAAGTTCTCTTATGTTTTTTATCTAACTAAAATTATTAAATAATAATAACATTTTATGTTGAAGAAGTATAAATATGAACTGCATTTATGAATAGAAAATGATGAGAAAAGAAATAATTTGTCTCTTTATGCGTGAAACAGTGGAAGAATTGGAATTGGCAAGTGAATCTGGAGACGCGAGCGCCGCAGCCCCCGGGCGCACGCTGGAGCGGCTGCACGAGCGGGCGTACGCGCGGGACTGGGCGCGCTGCGGCCTGGCCGCGCCGCCCTTCCGGCTGTCGCACGCCAACGCGCTGTACACGCTGTGCCGCAGGTGAGCCCCGCGCACACGGCCACCTTGGACTAGCGCACGAGTATATGCGGCGGTATGACGGCGCGCACGCGGGAACATCGAATCGTCTCACAAGCATATTATGATCATAAAAATCTCATTGATTTTCATAGTTTCTTCAACAATCGAGGTTCATTTGAGAAAGGTCATACACATATGATATTTTATTTATAATTTGCCATAGGCAATATAAATATACAATTAACTACGAAGACTATGTAATTGTGTATCTGCAGCTACCCGGGCGTGGTGCCGGTGCCGGAGGCCATCGGCGACGAGTCTCTGCGGCGTGTGGCGCGCTGCCACCGCCAGGGCCGCCTGCCTGTACCCACGTGGCGGCACCCGCGCACGCACGCGTTGCTGGCCAGGTGAGCCCCCCATCACGAACATGTGTGGCGCCTGATGCACTGCACTATCAGGCCGCCTGCCCGTGCTTACGTGGCGGCACCCGCGCGCGCAAATCTTACTTGTAAAATATTTCGACAATTCATTCATGAAACGATTTATCGAAATATTAAATAGAAACTAATGATGGAGAAAACGGATCTTTGTTGTTGTTGGATCATTTGTATCTAGATCAGTTCAAAGATTGGAATCAATAAAGTGCTTCATTTGCATCATTTGTCTCAGTGACTCTGAACCAATTTAATCGGTTCAGAGTCACTGATGCAAATATTCTGGTATCTGATACAAATACACTGATATAAATATTGATAGTGATTCATTTGTATCAGTGACTCTGAATCAATCGTGTAAGCGTCACGTCTTCGAATGACACCGAGATGCAATTGAGCGACGTGATCCGAAGCGCTCCAACTCTACTTATCTCAATCGTGCGAGCGCCGCGTGCCGATTGAAACCGAGATGCAATTGAACGAATGATTCATTTGAAGCGCTATTAGAGATATGAATCAGCGAATCGCCTGGAAGAAACGACACTGAGTTGTTTCTATAAAGATTGATACATCTCTAATAGAAACCATTTCGTGGAGTTGTGAGAATCTTTTTGATTTATTTCTACAGGAAGCTTAGAAATATCGTAAATTCTCACAAAGGTGGAATCAACTTTTGAACCCAGCTAATGTCTTGTAATTATTTGATTTTGATTCGTATCATTCATTTATCAGCAGCATCGCAGTATGTTACGTTTTTGTTTTTTTTTGTGTGATATTAAAAATTCAACAGTAAATTTTATTTGATACCTCCGTCGTTAAAACAGATCGTCAGCGTCTCACCACAAAGGCGTGATCGGGATGCTGAAGGCCACTCATCAGACGCCTGGCACCACTCAAAGCGGCGCTGAAACTACGTCCAGCTTGGAGCAGGTTAAATTTACATTATTTCTTACAATTTTTGCAAAGTGATAAAGTGCACATTGTTATCTCCACTAGGTGCAAGGAAATCATCATCATCTGGGCTCACTCAAATAAACCCAAATAAAAATATCTCCTTTGTTGTAAATCATACTTATCAAACTCAAGGTACACCTGGCTAAATTGACCTTGAGGAAGTTTCAAAATTAATTTTCATCTTTACTTCAAATCGCTATATTATTAAATAAATTGTTAAAAGTTACTGAGTAGCTAGGGAAAATAGTTGATGGCTTGGTAATAATCAATGTGACCTACGCCACATTGATTATTACTCGCATGATACCTTTTATCAGTAATATTCGCTTTTGTGTACTACTAGGAGAGGTATCTGGCGACTCTAGTATCGCTGACGCCGCCCCGTCGTGCTGAGCTCGCCGACTCCAGTCTTAGCCTGGATTCGCTGTTGCTGCACTGCGAAGATGGTGCATTGGGGTGAGACATTTTTAGCTTTGTAAGCTGGTAAAATTCGATGAAAAGCCTTTCAAGATAATCTTTTTATCAAGTTGCTGTATTAGCAATAGAAGCTTTAATGATATGTAGAGAAATTCTGACATACTTGCAGAAGAAGTTTGGTTTTGCGGCCATTTTTTTTATACAGAAAGTGTAAAAATATAATACAAGAAGTAAGATTCACATATTACTATACTCTGTCCATTATATTATTTTCTTTTTGACAGTTTAAGATATTTTGAAATCAGTGATGAACTCGCAAGTTACCGATTCGATTAAAACAGAATATCGATTTTATTTAAGAAGAACTTTTAATCGATTTAATGCAGCGATATTATTTTTATTATAAATATTAGAGATGTTGCAATTGGATAACATGATGGCACAAGAATTGGTTATTTATGTAACAGAGGACTCAACTGACGAGTCTAGTGTAATTTACGAAGAAGAATCTGATGAATCTATGTAATAAATAATGTAAATAAATTTACTTGTTTAATTTTTATATTATATATTTGGCGAATTACCCAATTGGGGTAATTCGCCAAATATATAAAATTTTGCCTAATTTCCTTGGCATGTGTAAAACTTTATTTTTTTGTATATTTCTGATCCATTTAAGAAAGTTTTCCTTTTTCTCTCTTAAATGGATCAGAAATATATGAAAAAATAAAGTTTTACACATGCCAAGTAAATTAGGCAAAATTTTATATTTTTGGCGAATTACCAATTACCTAGCTGTAGTTTGTTAAAAAATGGTATGTATGTGATTTTCTAAGTATTCTTGATCATAATTCTTGATTTAAACTTGACGTAGATGTTATTAACTACATATGCGTTTTAATATTAAAATTCACATACCTATAAATAATGTAAGGTAGCTGTCGAGAAGGAAATAAATAAATTTACAAATATTTGATTTGAAGACAATTTATCGATTTATCTGATTTCAAGAACTGCTTATTGTCTGTGGTAGTTTGTTATGCACAGAGCACTTCACTATGTGGCGTTACCCGTCTAGAAAGTATATTATTACTGTAGTAATCTGTCAAAAAGAAAATAACATAATGGACAGAGTATAGGTTAGACTTATCTGTTCGACAAATCGTGTCAACGCTATGCCACTGTCGTTATGTCGTTATCTATTTACTATTAATTTGTATCCCTTACTTTTTGTAAATTTTTTGCCATATCCAAGAAGAGGTGTTATTTCTCCTACAGTATTTAGATTTTTTTGAATCGGTAAAATAATTCAACGGTTATATTGCAGAGTGTTGCGCAACAGCGGTGGCAAGGGTGGCGTGGGCATGAGCGCGATTCCTCGCGGTTTTGGTCGATGGGGTTCGCTGAAAGAACGACGACAGCCTTCTCACTTGGACCTTTACGCTACACGGCATAGGCTTTCTACTGCCGATGAGGACGAAGGTATTCAGTCTCTAACAAAAGTGATTTTTAATACAACTCTGTGCATTTGTTGCACATAAGTGACTTTTTTTTTTTTTTTAATTTCTTAATTATTAACGAGGCTTTGAACACTGAGTGAACATGTCAGCCTCATAGGAATAATCACATATTTACATAACATACAAACTTTACACATACACAATTGTTATATACACAAATATTAGTTTGCCTCCTCAAAGGACAAGCAAACAAACATATATAATTTTTTGGCTAAGCTGGACAATGGTTCCGTCAGCAAACAATTTACACTGCCATTAGCCAAATCCATTCCCACGAGGAGTCTTTCTCTTAGCTCAGAGTTTCGGGCACATTCCAACAACACGTGATAAATATCATCGATCCTGGAACACAGCTGGCTATCGCACAAAGGTGAGGTTTTCACACCAACAAGATGATAAAACTTGTTCGTTGGAACATGCCCAGACCGTAATCGGAAAGCAGAAACTAAAAGCTTTCTAGTAAGGTTTGATGAGTCACTGTCAAACCAAGGATTCCATGTAGGTTTGTCCTGGATTGTACCATACCAAACTCCAACGCCTCTGACCAGGGTCTCCCCAAAATGATATTCCATTTTTCCAAACATCTTTTCTTTATTATTGGAATAAATTCACTAGCCAGGGGTCCAGAATCCAGCACGATACCATCCAAGACAGCTTCCTTTGCAAGACCATCTGCAGCCTCATTACCAAGTAACCCGACGTGGGAAGGGATCCATTGGATCTTAATACACTTATTGCTACAATTCATTCTATGTATTAAGTCTAAGGCTTCAAAAGCGACGGGCATACCGCCCAGTCCCGACACACACGAGAGAGATGCTGAAGGGCACTCCTTGAATCCGACAGAATGACAACAGGAGGGCTGTTTTGTAAATTATTTACATACACTAATGCTTCTTTAATTGCTGTGAGTTCAGCTCTCATGATACATATGTCCTTGTGCATCTTCCACTTAATAGAGATGTCATTCTGTGGATCAAAGAGAGCAGCACCAGCACCCTGAACTAATTTCGAGCCATCAGTATATATTTTATAAAACTTCGAGTAAGTTTCATCCAACATTTGCAAACTCATGTTACGTAAGTCTTGCTCAACCAAGTTGCGTTTAGGTACAATTACATTATCAATTTTATCATAGATACATGATGTTACATTAATCATAAGTGACTTGCTAGAATTTTTTTGTGTTGGCAATATAGATTGGTATGATTACGTTGGTGTGTGTTACATGATTACTGTGGTTACATTGAAATATTTATATATATATGTTGGAGAATAAAGGGTTATTTTACAAAATATTATAATATTTAGAAAGTTTTATTAGAAATAATAAGCCTCAGCAGTTTTTAATAAATAACATTAAATGTAACCATGAATCTAAAAAACATTACACAGATACACAAAGTTGTTAGGTTGTTTCATTTTTGTAGTCCAGACTATTTACCAGATACAGAGACTATGTATATGAAGAATTTTATTAGATAGATGAGAGAGACAAACACAGGAACAAAAAGTAACTAAAATTAGATTTTTAAAACAATATTCCAGTGCAAACCATTAGCTGTGTGTGCTGCAGAAGTGTAAAAGGGTCGTAGCTCAGTAATAGGAATTACTCGCAAAAGGATATTATGTAATGAATAGTTTTCTTTTTTATAATTGAACACAACTCGTTATTTCGTGGCAGCGTCCGGCGAAGTGCAAATGCGTCGCGCGTCGTTGTACGTGGTGTGCGACAAGGGCTCGTCGCCCGCGGCCAGCGTGGCGGCCGTGGAGGTGGTGCCGGTGGAGTACCCCGACTCGCGGCAGACCAAGCACGCGTTCAAGAAGCTCATGCGGGCCGCCGTACCGTCCTCGCCGCCCGCGCAGCCCGCCGACGAGCCGGGCTTCTTGAGGTCACTTGGACTTCTCTGCCGATTCACGCTGACCACCTAGACTACATCACGAGCAGGCATTTTTAGAGACAATGTAGAATTTTGACAACCTAAGTTGCTACACTAGATTCTTGTTGTGGAGTATCCCAATGGATTTGGCTCCTTGTGGTTACTGTGTTGACCGAATACCTATACGAACTGGCCTGCTCTATATCAATTTGTGCTATAATATTCTGCCTCTAGACTAGGTAGTGGAGTATCCTGTTGCTACAAGCTTCGAAGGTCAGCCTGTGTTGGAGTAAACTGATAAGCTAAGCTTTGAGGTCAGTTTGTAATAGGATACTCCGACAAGCTGAGTTCAGTCTATTGTGGAGATTTAATACTCTTTTTCGTTTTTTATATATTATAGTTTTTATTGTCGAGTAATTTGTATATATGTTATCAATTTCACCCTAGGCTGATAGAAGAATCAGGCTGGTTATCGCAACTACGGCAGATATTCCAGTTGGCCGGTGCAGTGGTGGACTTACTGGACTTGCAGGGATCCTCAGTACTACTGTCCCTTGAGGACGGGTGGGATATTACGGCGCAGGTAATTCCCGTGTCAGGACATTGTATTGACAGTTATCTGATTATGCTCCAACATTTAAAGTATAGTGAATCTTGCTTCAATAAACAAAAGGGGGAATGTTTACAATCCAGTATAATCGGGTGGAAAAAAAAGTTCCAGGCCATGGATAATTTTTTTTAAAGAAATATGTTTGCCTTAATTTTAAATAACTGTTAACTTTATCATTTATGTCATAACATAGCAATTTAGACTGTTGCTTTTTATAACAGTTTCTGGACCTTATAGGAACTGCATGTACCTTAATATCAGGTTCATAGTGAAATGTAAGGAGTAGCTATATATCATGTATATGTGTACCTATATATTGTACTGTACTTAAGAACGTGCTTTTTGAAAATTTTGCCAGTATCAATCATTAAATAGGAGCTTATCAATACGTAATAAAATATTTCTCAATATAATTTTTTAACTCGGCTTATAATGTTGCAATGACCCTCCAGATCTCCGCGCTGGCGCAGCTGTGCCTGGAGCCGTACTACCGCACGCTGGAGGGGTTCCGCGTGCTGGTGGAGAAGGAGTGGCTGGCGCTGGGCCACAAGTTCATGACGCGCTGCAACGTGGCGCCCGCGCCGCAGCAGGGCTTCACGCCCACCTTCCTCATGTTCCTCGACGCCGCGCACCAGGTAATTAGCTTCTTAATTTCTTCGCGATTTGTCCGTTTATTTTACGCATGATTGTTTTCATAAATTGTCTTACGCTGAACCTCGCGTTACGCTTGTTAACCTCAATAAGCGTTTATTCATAATCGAGCATTTATATATTGTTTGATTTTTATGATCTGAATGTTTATAGGACAGCATTCTGACAGCTGTACCTTTTTGACAATTCAAATAACATAAACCTCTTCTATCTTGTTCTTTTAGTAAGTTATATATCCCTTATTCTCTACATCGTTGATCAGCTATTGGAATATCAAACACTACATATTTCGCATTCCAGAAAACAATATCTAAAATACTAAATATCGACGATGTCAAATAAACGGTTGTGCTGATTGTACAAACGTATATTAGCTTGTCCGAAACTTTTGCGTAGAAAGATTCAAAATTTCATTCAAATCAGTTCAGCTAGTATGAGCTACATACTTTGTACAAACGTATATTAGCTTGTCCGAAACTTTGCGTAGAAAGATTCAAAATTTCATTCAAATCCGTTCAGCTAGTATGAGCTACATACTCATCATCACATCACACACAAAGTAAACATACTCATCATAGATAAAAAATATGGGATAGATTTTTTTATTGACATTTCTATAATTGTGTTAGGGGCGTATTGACTGTTAAATAATAACCAACTGAATAACTGAATGACTCTAATGTTTCTGGTCGCAAAACCGACACTATTCGGTTAGCCGACCTCTTGACCCAATGTGGCAGTCCAGCACATTAGTTTAACGTGTAGAGGTGTAACGTTATATGAATTGGAATGAGTCATGTTTTTAGAAATTCTTTCGATATTTGTTCTCCGAAATTCCTATTGATTGATCAATAACAATTTCGAAACTAAAAAACAACATAAAAATAGTTACGAGCAAAATAATCTGTAAAATAAGTAATAAAAAAGTCGATATTAACTTGTAAAGACTTATAAGGGCTTATAATATATGAAGACCGTCCCTTTTGGTGTGCTTACCTTCTTTTTGAATCGAACCAAGTGTCAAAGATAGGGATTTTTAAAAACGTTTTTTAGTTTTAATCTGAATTGTATTCATTTTTGTTGGCAGCTACAAAAGCAGTTCCCGCTGTCATTTGAGTTTAACGAATACTACCTGCGGTTCGTGGCGTATCACAGTGTTTCGTGCCGCTTCCGCTCGTTCTTAGGCGACAGCGAGGCTCAACGCGCCGACCTCGGCCTGCTGCCCGACCGCCGCCCCGACGCTGCCCGGTTGGTAAGTGCGCTTGTTGCAGCTCAGCACTGTGTCGTAAACACGGCACTGCCTGTGGTGTGTGCTTACCACGCCGCCCTTGGCCTGCTGCCCGACCGCCGCCCCGACGCTACCCGGCTGGTAAGTGCGCTTGTTGTAGCCCAGCACTGTGTCATAACACGGCACTGCCTGTGGTGTGTGCTTACCACGCCGACTTCGGCCTGCTGCCCGACCGCCGCCCCGACGCTGCCCGGCTGGTAAGTGCGCTTGTTGCAGCCCAGCACTGTGTCGTAACACGGCACTGCCTGTGGTGTGTGCTTACCACGCCGCCCTTGGCCTGCTGCCCGACCGCCGCCCCGACGCTGCCCGGCTGGTAAGTGCGCTTGTTGCAGCCCAGCACTGTGTCGTAACACGGCACTGCCTGTGGTGTGTGCTTACCACGCCGACCTCGGCCTGCTGCCCGACCGCCGCCCCGACGCTGCCGGCTGGTAAGTGCGCTTGTTGCAGCCCAGCACTGTGTCGTAACACGGCACTGCCTGTGGTGTGTGCTTACCACGCCGACCTCGGCCTGCTGCCGACCGCCGCCCCGACGCTGCCCGGCTGGTAAGTGCGCTTGTTGCAGCCCAGCACTGTGTCGTAACACGGCACTGCCTGTGGTGTGTGCTTACCACGCCGCCCTGGCCTGCTGCCCGACCGCCGCCCCGACGCTGCCCGGCTGGTAAGTGCGCTTGTTGCAGCCCAGCACTGTGTCGTAACACGGCACTGCCTGTGGTGGTGTGCTTACCACGCCGACCTCGGCCTGCTGCCCGACCGCCGCCCCGACGCTGCCCGGCTGGTAAGTGCGCTTGTTGCAGCCAGCACTGTGTCGTAACACGGCACTGCCTGTGGTGTGTGCTTACCACGCCGCCCTTGGCCTGCTGCCCGACGCCGCCCCGACGCTGCCCGGCTGGTAAGTGCGCTTGTTGCAGCCCAGCACTGTGTCGTAACACGGCACTGCCTGTGGTGTGTGCTTACCACGCCGCCCTTGGCCTGTTGCCCGACCGCCGCCCCGACGCTGCCGGCTGGTAAGTGCGCTTGTTGCAGCCCAGCACTGTGTCGTAACACGGCACTGCCTGTGGTGTGTGCTTACCACGCCGCCCTTGGCCTGCTGCCCGACCGCCGCCCCGACGCTGCCCGGCTGGTAAGTGCGCTTGTTGCAGCCCAGCACTGTGTCGTAACACGGCACTGCCTATGGTGTGTGCTTACCACGCCGCCCTTGGCCTGCTGCCCGACCGCCGCCCCGACGCTGCCCGGCTGGTAAGTGCGCTTGTTGCAGCCCAGCACTGTGTCGTAACACGGCACTGCCTGTGGTGTGTGCTTACCACGCCGACCTCGGCCTGCTGCCCGACCGCCGCCCCGACGCTGCCCGGCTGGTAAGTGCGCTTGTTGCAGCCCAGCACTGTGTCGTAACACGGCACTGCCTGTGGTGTGTGCTTTTTTTTTGTTCCCCTGAGGAAAATGCATTAAATTGCATACCCCGGCTGTGGCGAGCCGGCGGTTATGTGGGGCTCTCCACCCCAGATGGGGGAGGCCTACCCACTAAAAACCTCAGGGATTTAGGGAGCCCCCGGGAACACCAAGCGACTTCCGGGAACCCCCAGCCTTCGCTCCCCTGCCGATACAGAAGAGCCCTTCTCGGGGGAGACTACAATACCTCCCCCGATCTCCGCCACCGACGACGCTCCCCACGCCACGGAAGGAGCGTGGTCCCTCCCGGGTCGCCGTATTTGCGGGCGCGATCCCTCGCGCCTGCCGGCGGCCCGCGGCGGCGCCGCAGCTGTGCTACCGAGCCCGGCGCCGCCTCCTTCGAGCGGGATCGGCCATCTCCCGAACCCGCTCGGCAGCCTCCTTCTGGAGCATCACTGCTTCACAGAAGGAGGCCACAGCCCTCCAACCTCCCTCGTCTGCCAACATTGCCGCAATCAATGCCGGCGGAGACAGATCTCGCCCGATCTCTGCGACCAAGACTCGGCGCTCGGAGGCCCACGCGGGGCACTCCGCCAGCGTGTGCTGAGCCGAGCCGAGGTCGGACAAGCGCAGTGGTGGCAATGTGTCGATCCCTCCCGTCCTATTCGACACAGATACTTATCGAAGCAGCCGTGCCCGGTGAGTATCTGAGTCAATCGGTAGGTGACCTCCTCCGTCCCGCGGAGCCAAGCTTCGAGGTGCGGGAGTACGGCACCGACGGCCCGCTGGCGCGCGCAGATCCCTAATTCGAGCTGCCAGGTGGTATGTGCTTACCACGCCGACCTCAGCCTGCTGCCCGACCACCGGCCCGATGCTGTAATTAAACAAAGATTGATAGTTTGTGATATATAATGAAATCGTTATGAGCTCTACATATATAAGAAATTATACCTGGCATTTCACGCTTACCGTGTGCTGCTACAGCTATCAGACAAAGCTGACACTATACTGATCCTTATACTACTAATACTTATAGTACAGCGAGAACCGAGTTCTGTACAGTATGTAGCCAAAGTAACTCACACGCTACTTAGATTTTTGAATATATTTCACCAAAAAACTCAAAACGATAAATGTGTGTTGATTTGAAAATTTTCTATATAGTTTAAGATTCTTTATCAAAATACCGACAGGGTGTCGAAACGTGCGCGAGCAGTGGCGATGAAGAGGCGTGCAGTACGGGACAGTCGATATTTGACTATATCGACCGCCAGCACCAGAAGTCACCCATATTCTACAACTTTCTCTATACGCCCGACCTCGATAACCCGGTGAGTGACCCCTGTATTCCAATTTCATTAATTAAATCTTGCTCTTTTTTCATCTAACTCGAAGTTTAATGTTAATTAAAGTAAAAACGTTACGACCACCCATATACATAAGTAATTAACCATTTAAAGTTATTTTATGTTATTCAATTGACAAGGAAATCTAATGTGACAATATGTCTAGGTGTTACGACCAGTGAGTGCCGAAAGCTGCCTGGAAGTGTGGGGCTATTACACCAGCGAAGAACTAGCTCACGGCGCTCCGTACGACCTAGAGGCACTACCGCCCGTCCCAGACCTCGCCGACCCGCAGCGACGATTGCTCACATACGGGTAATTCCTGACACACTCGTGCATGAACCTTCAACATATACATACTTAAATGTGCACAAATGCGTACACGTATATAGGAACAATATATCTACAAAACTTCTTAGTGTGTACAACAACAAACATATATCTATCATTTATCTTGGTATATATGATTCAATTAATGTTGAGTGATATCTTTAACTACACTATTTATGATAATAATTAAAATAGAATAGGGCTGCACGTTAATCCATAATTTTTATCATACGAAACTATCGATTACTGGTTGACATTAGTTTATCTGGTATCTATGTGGTATAAGATCAATAAATTTATAAGATAAAAATAATAATGCAATTACCGTATACTATTGACGCGTGCAACACCAGGGGCATCACTAACGCGTTGCCTACCTTTGCCTATTACTGGTGTTTAGAAAAATTATAGTACTTATACACTGCAGATCAAGTATATAGTGCAAGCCAACAACAACATATTCTCTTTAAATCACTGTCACCACTTCGGAACTGCCAAAGAATCAAGTAAAACTACCACAGCTATTTTTGAATGTCTATTGATCACAGTATCGATAATATATTAAAACACTAAATATATAAATATTAATGGAATGACTTAAATATTTTTTTAAAAGTTTCAAATAGCTCTTTAAGGTAGCAGTAGAAGTAAAAATTTACTTACGCGTGTGAACTTTTCATCATGTCTAATTATCGTTTCGCTATTTGTCTCTTGCAGGTACGATAGTATATCGCGAAGTTTGCCTGACGCGTTTAGCGCGCTGCTGGAGCGCATTCGGCGGCTGGAGCTGGAGCTGGGCCACCTGCCGCAGAAGTGGCGCGTGCGTCTCGACCAGCTAGAGTTGCCCAACACGTTGGAGCTGCAGGTTGGTGTGTCTGTGGAGTTAGTCTGAGGGGTGAAGCTGGTATTTCTCCGCAACTGATAATGTTTCGAACTCAAAACCTAACACTATCTTTTGAATCAATTTCCAAATTCATTCAAAACGCGCTATTTTTTTGTGTACGTTAATAATTTTAGTGCTTTTTATCCAGTGGTTCGGTTCTACGTTGGTTTTTTTTTAATTTTTAAAGCAACCAGAGACATTATTAATTAGCAATAATATTGGCAGCTTGAATAATTCCAGTGTAGTATAAGGGCAGGAGAATGAATGATATCGTAGCATTTAGAATAGTAGTATAGATGAAATATCGTAGCATTTAGAATAGTAGTATAAATGAAGAGCGTATGCCGTCGGTCCTCAGCGCAACGCGTCAATGTCCTCGGGGGTGGTGCGGCGCGCCACGCTGAGCGCGCACAAGCGCGGCACGTGCGAGGTGCTGGTGCTGGGGCGGCTGCAGGCGGCGCCGCCCGCGCACCGCTGGGCGCCCGCCGCGCACGCCGCGCCCGCGCGCTGCGACGCCTGCCGCGACCTGCTCTGGGCGCCGCTGCGGGTGAGTCACTGCACCTCTCCGCCACAAGCGCGGCACGTGCGAGGTGCTGGTGCTGGGGCGGCTGCAGGCGGCGCCGCCCGCGCACCGCTGGGCGCCCGCCGCGCACGCCGCGCCCGCGCGCTGCGACGCCTGCCGCGACCTGCTCTGGGCGCCGCTGCGGGTGAGTCACTGCACCTCTCCGCCACAAGCGCGGCACGTGCGAGGTGCTGGTGCTGGGGCGGCTGCAGGCGGCGCCGCCCGCGCACCGCTGGGCGCCCGCCGCGCACGCCGCGCCCGCGCGCTGCGACGCCTGCCGCGATCTGCTCTGGGCGCCGCTGCGGGTGAGTCACTGCACCTCTCCGCCACAAGCGCGGCACGTGCGAGGTGCTGGTGCTGGGGCGGCTGCAGGCGGCGCCGCCCGCGCACCGCTGGGCGCACGCCGCGCCCGCGCGCTGCGACGCCTGCCGCGATCTGCTCTGGGCGCCGCTGCGGGTGAGTCACTGCACCTCTCCGCCACAAGCGCGGCACGTGCGAGGTGCTGGTGCTGGGGCGGCTGCAGGCGGCGCCGCCCGCGTACCGCTGGGCGCACGCCGCGCCCGCGCGCTGCGACGCCTGCCGCGATCTGCTCTGGGCGCCGCTGCGGGTGAGTCACTGCACCTCTCCGCCACAAGCGCGGCACGTGCGAGGTGCTGGTGCTGGGGCGGCTGCAGGCGGCGTCGCCCGCGCACCGCTGGGCGCACGCCGCGCCCGCGCGCTGCGACGCCTGCCGCGATCTGCTCTGGGCGCCGCTGCGGGTCAGTCTCGCTGCACTTCTGCCTCAACTCCACCAAACTCATTAGCGAGTACAAAAACTGGGTGTTCTAAACAAACGGCGTGCGATGCCCAGTCAATTCTTGATACAACTCACACGTCTGTGCCAAAGCTCCCAAATACGAGGCCTTGACAAAGCTAAAGCAACTTCTATTCTATATCTTCGGAGGTCCCAATATCACGATCTCAATAAAGGCCCTGGAGCAGTGGTGAGACTTTGGTACTCTGTGCGTTCTTTAAAAGCATTATTGTGGAGAGTGGCCTGAAGATTTGCAATACCTACGTAGCCTTTTTATTATTACACTTTCCGCCGCCGTAGTGGAAGTCTCAGGTGGTCACTTGGACTCGATCTGAATTGAATTCTCAGTAGTAATATTCTCTGAGCACTATATGCATTACTTCAAACGAGGCTTAAAAATAGCATTTCTCTCCAGACGAATGAGTTCTGTTCCTGACATTATGGTTAACACTTACCATCAGATGGATTAATTGTGCGTTTACCAACTACAACAATAAAAAACTATACAGAATGCATCACATCAAGATAGCACTATTATTTAGATTTTGTATATAAAGTATCGTAAGGAACCACATGAGTCGAATCAAAATGTTATAGTTAATGTTATATTTACAGTCGGGTCAATTTAATAGGCCACATTTGACATTTCATTAAAATTCCTCAACTAACCTTGTAATGGCGGACATAAAATATTCAATATTTTTTTAGTTTGGAAATGCACAAATGGCCGTTTTTACAATGTTGCGTTTAGTGAAGTCTATACGTAAGTGATGTCCCTCAAAAAATCGAATGAATGCAATGATTATTTGTGAAGGGATTATTCACCATGAATTAATAGACAAATTTTTATTAAAATAAAACATGTTATTCTTTTGTTTCATAATAAAAAACAATAATAACTTAATAAACAGAAATAATTGATATTAAAAAATTTTAAGGCAATTAAACTCGTAAAATATATTAATACAGTACCTATAAAAAAGAGCGTATTCCCATTTAAAAGGCCGGCAACACATCTGTTGTTGCGGGCAGCGATAATCACTTACCATCAAGTAATCCATTTGCTCGTTTGTCTATTACAGTTATTATGGAAAAGTACTTTTTTTATAAGATAGGGATCTTATAAAAAAAGTACTTTTCCATAATAACTGTATTCGATTCACATATGTTTGAAGTAAATATCGATTTTTTCACCATAATCGGAGTGTTTAAGCAGGTCACCTCACTATGAACAAATGTCAAATGTGGCCTATTAAATTGACCCGACTGTAATTGGTGTAATGATCGTGGTGAGATATAGCGAATGGGTCGGTCGGCGCAGGCGGGCGTGCGGTGCGTGGACTGCGGCGCGGCGTGCCACGAGCGCTGCGCGGACTCGTTCGCCACGCCGTGCACCAAGTACAAGGCGCCGCCCGCCGACCGCGACCCGCGCCCGCAGACCGCCAACAGTACGTGCTGCCACCTTTCGTGCGCGTGTTTCATTACTTCATTTTCATTCTTAAGTGAAGGGCCATACAATATTTTTTTCATCCCACCACTTCGGAAAGTGTAATTTTGCGCTTCGAAATCTGGCTGGAAAATTCTATTTTATTCGCTTGAGCGGCAAAGTAGATTTGAATTTAGAACATCACATAAAATGAGTACTCAATATAATTGTAAATTCAAAACGTCATTAAACCTATTTAATGTAACCTCTATGGTGCCAAATTTATGATTAGAACTTTTTAAATTGTGAAAAAATTTAAATTTGGAACCTTCTTGGTTTCTTTGTTTTATTTGCGTGCTTCGCGCCATTCTAGTTTTTCACGTTTTATTGCTTAATATAATTTGTCATTATAAATTGTTTTCTTTTTCATTTTGTCATTTCCTCGCTGAGGTGGGATGAAAAGTTACGTATTGCACTCGAGTGGAAAGATTTTTCACTTTGTGCTCGTTTGTTTCCCTCGCTGACGCTCAGGATTCTAATTTAGAATCACTCGCTGCGCTCGTGATTCAACTTTAGAATCCTTCGCTTGCTCGGTCATCCAAATCGAGCACGCGGTTAAAAAGGAACTTTCCACTCTTGTATAATAAATAACTAATTAATTTCATCGTGTTCGTTGCAGTTGAGTCTGATTTAACCTATTTATGAGGATTAATAAGTAAATATTACGCAGATAGCCAAGGAGCAGATTACGTATGCCCCACTCAGAATACTATCGGAAGTTTTAAGAATATTCCTTATTAAGAATTACTTGCAATATGTGAAGCCCTATTGTATGCGAGCCGTTCAAACTTTAAGAAAGTAGTAATAGTTACAGATAGTAAAAGTGCACTCCAACATATAGCTCGATGCGCCTCTGGCAACAGAGGTGTATCAACAGCTTATAAAATACTTGAGACAATCTATGAACTTATTTCTAAAAATATTTGTTTGCGATTACAATGGATTCACATATTGGAATTTCTGGGAACGAAGAGGCTGACCGTACAGCAAAACTGGCAATAACTAAAGGTGAACATAGATATGTTAAATCATTTTATTCGGAAATTACATCAAAATATAAGCCTTTTTTTTATAAATGGAGTGAATATTCGATAAACGGTCAAAAGAAAAATACATTTGGTATAGAAGTATCCAGTGTCAGCCTCTACGTCACCCATGGTTTTACAATGTTAAATTAAGTGGAGGAAGGTTCGAAAGGGTGATGGCCTTCCAACAAGTGTGGATAAGAAAAACAATCTTCAAGTTGCTAGGAGAGATTTAATTAACAGATTAAAAATTAATATTATGGATGTTGGTATGTTCCACAGTATTTTAGCCCAGCCAACTTCCAAAGAGGCCCATATGTTATACAATGTACTGTGCCCGCCGCGACTACCTTGAGATTAACTGTGATTGTATATGTTCCGTATTGTGTATGATAATGTATATGTTCCGATAGGACTGACATATCCATTTGGTTAAAAGTCCTTTTAAAATAAAGAGAGAAAAAAAAAGTAAATATTTATTTAATATTTGTTTTAGTCTTTACCTTCTGTTAGGTTGACGTGTTGGCGGACAGATAAATATATTCTCGTTTGACGTGTATTTAAATGACGACCTTATAGAAAGAAACCTTTGCCTGGTGCTCAATAAAAAAATTTCGATCGTTACGGTAGATTACTAAACATATCTTTACCTATTCATTCGCTAAAGTGGATCGTATTTATTGAATTCTCAGCGAATTTTTTCTCAGCAAAGTATGTCGCGGGACGTGATTGGATTATTTATTTTCACCGTATCCGCCAATCACATCAGATGAAATACTTATTAAACCACCCATTGGGGGGTGACATATCCGTCTACAAACGAAAGTAGGATAATCCAGCTAGTAATAAAGCAAATCTCTAGTCTGATTCAAGATAATGCACACGAGATGTATACCTACTATACTCTTAAAAAATCTAAGGCTCATGATATATATCAGTCGATCAACATGAACATTATTTGGAAAACAATGCTCTATATATTCTCCTAAATTCCTGAAACAGTCCTTGAATCGTTCTGACTTTATTTGGTGGTTCATTTATACAAATAACTAGAATTGGTAAAATTGTATATTAATATTAAGTCAACGGAGAATGTAAGTATTGTAGTAACAATTTAGTAGTAATTAATAAAAGCCACTTTTAACCCACTTTTACATCACATTGTCGTTTCGAGAGTGACTATTATGTAGGTTATGTTCGGACTTGATTTTAATGAAAATAATGCTTCTATGTCTGTTTAACTAACTTTTTAACACCTTTGCTCGTAAAGCTGATGTAATTCCACCGGTTTTAAATATGTAAGGCGGGTCATAAAAAACGCGTGTATTACCAAAGCAAATAGTTACGTTATAGTCCATACAAATTCCATAACAGTATTATTTGCCATTTCGCGCGCTGTTGCTATTGAAATTTTGAACTAATCGCCGCGCGGCGCCATTTAGTAGGCAACGCTAGTTTATTAGTTATAACCATCATAACGCAATAATATCGTAATGTACTATTAACTATACTCTGTCCATTATGTTATTTTCTTTTTGACAGATCGCGCGTATGAAATATTGTTTCTATTTTCAAATAATAGTACTACAGTAATAATATACTTTCTAGACGGGTAACGCCCACATAGTGAAGTGCTCTGTGCATAACAAACTACCACAGACAATAAGCAGTCCTTGAAATCAGATAAATCGATAAATTGTCTTCAAATCAAATATTTGTAAATTTATTTATTTCCTTCTCGACAGCTACCTTACATTATTTATAGGTATGTGAATTTTAATATTAAAACGCATATGTCAAAACACATACATACCATTTTTTTAACAAACTAGCTAGGTAATTGGTAATTCGCCAAAAATATAAAATTTTGCCTAATTTACTTGGCATGTGTAAAACTTTATTTTTTCATATATTTCTGATCCATTTAAGAGAGAAAAAGGAAAACTTTCTTAAATGGATCAGAAATATACGAAAAAATAAAGTTTTACACATGCCAAGGAAATTAGGCAAAATTTTATATATTTGGCGAATTACCCCAATTGGGTAATTCGCCAAATATATAATATAAAAATTAAACAAGTAAATTTATTTACATTATTTATTACATAGATTCATCAGATTCTTCTTCGTAAATTACACTAGACTCGTCAGTTGAGTCCTCTGTTACTTAAATAACCAATTCTTGTGCCATCATGTTATCCCTCGATTGCCCTTTTAACACAGTTCCTTTCGGCATATTGAGAACTTAATTAAGCTCTACTGTAGACTGTACGTATTGATAAGGAGGAATATAAATACTCAACTCAACTTATTATATTGTAAAACAATACACAATGAAAGCAATGAATGTGATACAAGCGTTGTATGGCAAATGACAACCAAACGGCGTAGCCGTATTTAATGACACATACAATCTAACGTCACTCCTCACAACTCCCGTTGCCTAGACAACCCCATAGACAATATTTGACAATTTATTTCATGTATTTGAAAAAACCAGATAAACGAATTTAATATTTATAATAAAAATAATATCGCTGCATTAAATCGATTAAAAGTTCTTCTTAAATAAAATCGATATTCTGTTTTAATCGAATCGGTAACTTGCGAGTTCATCACTGATTTCAAAATATCTTAAACTGTCAAAAAGAAAATAATATAATGGACAGAGTATAACTAACGTTAACTTGCTCAAATAGACTGTTTGACAATTCAACGTAACGTCGATACTTGTCGTTGTTGGCAGGCGTGTCGACGCTGCAGTCGTCCTCGCAACAGTACTACGAGCAGTTCTCGTCGAACGTCGCCGAGAACCGAACACACGAAGGTCACCTTTACAAACGAGGCGCGCTGCTCAAGGGGTGGAAGCAGCGGTATGTATCTATTTCACTAATACTGATTTTTTTGTGGGTATGGATGGTGAATCGATCTGTATTTGTCGATGCGATAGCGTCGATACTGTTAAAGAGGAACAAATTCAGGAAAGTAAACTAAAATAACACGATAAACTTAAGGAAAATGCTTCATAGTTTCGAATTTCGCCATCCATACCTACTTAAAAATTCATTACAGAATATACAAGACATGTAAACCATATATTTTGCAAAACAATATTTCGTCAATTTGTCTTAATGTATTTAGTATGTAGCGTGGTATACCTATTATATGCTATTTTGGTATCATTTCTAAAATCTGGGTAACAAATTAAACTGATAAATCAATTGTTTATTCTAAAATTATCACGTTTCCAAGTTCAGCATAGGGACGGTAAGTATGCCACAATCTTCAAATCACATTAGTTCACGATAGATACCTTCTGATGTAATGGACACCGTTTAAAGGATTATTTATTTAACAAATATCACTTCTGCACAGATGAAAATGTACTTATTTATTTAATTAATATACTATTGCACTTGGCTTGTCTTAGATGGTTTGTTCTGGACTCCATAAAGCACCAGTTGAGGTACTACGACGCGATGGAAGATTCGCACTGCAAAGGTTTCATTGGTGAGTCTATTAAATCTTTATAAGGCAATAAATGTTATTAATTTTGTCAAACCAAGAAAGGGATGTGAAGATAAACGCGCCGCCTTTAGAATAGCGGAAATATATAGGGTGCCTGGGACTCCAATTAGGGAGACCAAAGGTTTGCACATCTTTTTTGGGTTCGATTGGTCAGTTATTTCAGTGCGTTTGTACAGTTTTATAATAACGTAGTAGTAGTCGGTAATTTTGAAATGTCTCGTAAGATTTTTTTTTAATTACATTATAGACTTGGCAGAGGTGCTGACAGTATCTCCTGCGACGGCGGCGCCCCCTCTTCCCAAGAAGTGCGACGACCGCTCCTTCTTCGACGTAAGCAATTTATTTCCAGTTAAACATCACCACATTTGATTACTAATCTTTGATGCTCACGTTTTTTTTTACAAACTTTTTGACCAAGCTACTTTTTACAAATGGAACAATGGGAACTCGTATGTTGAGTGGTGTGACCTTACTTAAGTGCTTTAAGTAAATCCGTCTAACAAAAGTTAGATTTTTAATTCGAGTCAGTAAAATGACATTTCCAGTGTCATGTGTCACAAATCATATTATTTAATATGGTATGTATTACATATTTACAATAAAAAAACGCTTTGATACCTAATAAAATAAAGCATGACTAAATGTCTAATGGCCGTTTTCACCAGCCCTGTCTTAGCTTAGGTGACTCCTAAGTGACATGCTGTCACTTTTTGTATTAACTGAAAAGAGTGAGACAGCATGTCTCTTAGGAGTCGCCTAAGCTAAGACAAAGTTGGTGAAAACGGCCATTAATCTATTGATTGCCGAACATCACTATTGTAGTGGGTCACCCTTTTTTGTATTAGTGACAGTTGCACTTGTCTTTTTACTGACTCGAATTAAAAATCGTAGTTTAGGGGAAGTACGTGCAGTAATATAAATATGGAACTAAAACGGTTTTAATACCGAATATATTTTTAATCGTCTCTAAACCCCTAAGATTAATATAAAAAAGGGAAAATTGAAAGTTGTGAGGAATTGATATTAGGGAAGCACAATTTCACACCAAAACACTACATCGAATTGATTTAAGCAAGCATGATGTATATCCGCGCTGATGACGATTTTGTATTTCTTATACGCTTCGTTTTAACTTTTTTTTTTGTTGAATTCACTTAATTACTGCAAATAATGTATTACAGTATATTTATTACTGGAAAAAAAATACTAACCGATCGAAACAGGAGGTATGTAAAGTGAGGTAGTAGTGGTATAAGAAATATGATGGCGACAAAAATTTTAGTTACTTTCATTTCCTTGTCAATTACATGGTTTTTATGACCTGAATGTTACTGTAATGAACTTGTTGATTATTTCGTATATAATATTTTTCGGATAAGAATTTTTCATTCGTGTTTATACAGGCTGGAAATTTGTAATGCCACCTGGAGGGGAATTACTCTTAATACTGTAGATAGAAAGTTTTACTTAAAGGAAACATTCCTTTATTGTTGAAAAGAAATAAAACTGCATTCAAAGATTTTTGAAAATTCACTTGCCCCACCCGGTAATCGAAACGACTAAAATCTGCAAAAGTTTCACCCTGTATTTTTATTGCACCGATCGGTAGGGTCAATTATAAGGATCAAATCTCTCTAACAAACTTCATAAATTAAATGAAAAGAAAACATTAATTAAGTATGTACAAAAAATGATACACTAACTAATTAATTGTTCGAAATGTGCCCCATTTTCTTGAATACACAAATTTATTCTTCGTACGATTTCATTGCAGGTAGCCTTTAAAAGTGTGTTGTGGTGAATATTATTGATAGTATTTTGTACTTCCACTCTCAATTCGTTGACATTAGCATACGATTTAATGTAAATTTGATCTTTTACATAGCCCTACAAAAAAAAATCTAAAGGGGTGAGATCTGGTGATCTTGCAGGCCATCTGATTGTGCCGTTTGTACCAATCCATGTATTAAAATGGTTATTAATCCAGGCAGTAGTGATTCTGCTGTTATGGGCTGGAGCACCATCTTGCTGTAGAATTATTTGGTTTCGCTTTTCATCGGGGAAACCATTTAACTCATTTCTTAATAAATCCAATATTTCTAAATACTTTACAGTGTTTAGGTGACCTTCGTACACATGGACTAACACAACCATATTTCTCATAATTCCGCACCAAACGTTGAAAGAAAATCTTACTTGACTGTTAGTTTCGTGAACACGAAGAGGATTCACTTGAGACCAATAGTGGTTATTGCGGCGATTGTACATGCCGTTATTACTGAAGTTGGTTTCGTCGGACCATACAATGTTACTCAAAAAATTAGGGTCACCGTCAATTTCTCTCAGCATGTTTTAACAAAATTGTAGTCGTCTCTCACAATCCCCAGGATGCAATTTTTGTACCAACCGACCATCACGATAACATTTATAATTATACTTTTTCATCACTTGAAGTACGCGAGTGTGGGATGTTCCAATTACTTCGGCAGCATCTCTGCTTGAAGCCTTCGGAAATGCTTCGAAGTATGTTAAAACATTTAGATCAAAATCGAAGTTGTTCTGCTGAAAAGTTTGCCGTCGCTTTTTGTAACTACCCGTATTCTTTAAATTTTCTACCATTCTTTTCAGTACAAACCGAGTTGGTGCCTGTCGGTCTGGATATCTCTCCATACCACCGCAGAGCACGATTCACATCTTTGTTATTTAAAAAATAAGCTTCCAATAAATCAAATTGTTCTTGATAAGCCATTTTTACCGTGAAACAAATGTTAAATGATTTGTAAAAACAATCTTATTATTATGTAAATAACAAATGAAAATCTATTTTCAAATGTAACATAACATTCCATATTTAAACTGCGCCACACACGCAGTTATATCGCATAAGAAAGGAGTCTGCATTACAAGATCGCATAAGAAAGAAGTCTGCATTACAAGAACGTACAAATTACTATGATACAAATGAAATCAATGAAATCTTAAATTATTAATTCTTTGAATTAAGTTTTCATTGTTTTCCTTTCATTTAATTTATGAAGTTTGTTAGAGAGATTTGATCCTTATAATTGACCCTACCGATCGGTGCAATAAAAATACAGGGTGAAACTTTTGCAGATTTTAGTCGGTTCGATTACCGGATGGGGCAAGTGAATTTTCAAAAATCTTTGAATGCTGTTTTATTTCTTTTCAAAAATAAAGGAATGTTTCCTTTAAGTAAAACTTTCTATCTACAGTATTAAGAGTACTTCCCCTCCAGGTGGCATTACAAATTTCCTCCCGGTATTTTGGTTGTGTAATGAAGTTTCGAGCCAGGATTTCTTCATGGTAGAAATCCGATCTTCGTCCATGATGTAAAAATATTGTTATTTGTTAGGCTAGCATTGGGTCGGAAAGCGACGTTGGGCACCTTGCAATTAGTTGATAAGATTCTAACTTTTTTCATTTTTATTTAGTAAAAATCGACATGTATCATTTACAGTTACGTACGAGCCGACGCACGTACAACTTCTGCGCGGGCGACGCGAACGCTGCGCAGGAGTGGATTGAGAAACTGCAGGCGTGCTTGCAGTGAGCACTGTGATTGTATAGCCTTACAAATAAAATGCCACTTAAGTTATCAATCTATACACAATTAATGTTTTACTACCGAGAAAATTTACATACGCATTCAAGCAATTTTTGAAAAATAAAAGATTTTTTTTTCATGTCGGTATATCAAATATCACTTTTACCTTTGTTTGTTGATGATACTTGTGTTTAGATTTGAAACAGCTATTGTAGAATACAGTTGTTAGCTTTACTTATTTCCACATTATTATGCTGTCAGAGAAAGTAAAGAAAATACTCATGATACATATCTACTTCAATAATCGATAAGGTGGTTTAATTTATGTTGTAGTTTTATATTGCATCAACACTATAAATAAATATTCTATGATGACTTTGTCTATAACTAAAATATTGTAGAATATTTAACTGAATTTTCTCAGGTAGGAAGAATTTTATGGTCCGAACTACTAGGTTACAATAACTGTTTATACAAAAATTTGTGGCAACAATTCGAATATTTATTATTAATTTTGTCTAAACATTTGATTCTGTTACAAATGTGCAAAATGTCAGCCTACGCAGTTTGACATCAATTATTACTGTATTCTTACTAACCTGCGATCACGGAGTAATTAACTAATAAATATATTATTTGTATAATATTAACGCGACATTCACGTGTCATCGTATCGATCTCGACTCGGCATTAAGATGTATACTCGCCTCTACTATGAATATATTTGTTATATAATATGTTAGTTCAAAATAATGAAATTGTGTATGATTATGAATGATGTGTTGTTATGTTACATATGTAAATATTTTATTGTATATGTTATGTTTGTACGACATTGGGTCTCGTAACTTACGAGATCCATAGATGTGGGCGTGTCAAGTGCTCAAAGGTTTTCTTCTGTGGACCCAAGAACGATTGTTTTCGTATCTTCATAAATTTATGCGAGATATTGATTGTGCTTCTGACAACTGTATATTTTTTACAGTTAAAAATATTATTTAATAGATATAGAATATTATAGTAATTTAAACATTATGGTTTAGATTAATTTAAACACAGATATTTATGTTTTAGTAATTTTTGAATGTATAAATATAATATTACGTTATATCTAGGATATTATTTTTTAATTTGGGAATCTCTTTGTAATCCCTATATATTGTTACATACATACTTATTGATTGATGTACGTTTGTAAATATATTTTAATTACGTTTTGTGTTAAATGTCTGTGTAGCTAGCTTCGTGGAGAAAAGTTGTGTATGTATGAGATTATTCGTGCCAAAAATGCACCGAGTGCGCTAATGTTATTGCTCATGAATGGGTGAGCGGCAATTGCTCTATACTTTTCATTTCTCACCATTACAAGAGATATGTAATTATTATCTCGGTAAAATATATCGACGCGTCGGCCAAGTGCCAATAGCACCGCGTAAGCTGAGGCAAAACTATACACAAACTAAAAAAACTATTATATACAGCAGTTTAATCAGTGCAGTTGTAATTCAAAATAAGCTTATGAGATTTCACTTGTACATCAATGCAATGGAACATGATAAAATATTTATTTATTACAAAATGATTGGTACTTTGCTGTCGATATCTAAAAATCTTTGATGTATTAAAATAAAAAGTAAAGAACTTATTTTAAACAGTGAGATATATATGTACTTCCATTTTTTTCTTGTTTTAAACATGTACGTGTTTTATAGCCATGGAGCAAAATAATGGATTTATCATAAACCTTATCAAAATTGCAAATAAGGGGAAATCCATAATTATCACCACGGCACCGAGTGGCATTTGCTGTTAATCCAAAGGCGCGACTTGCTTAACACCCACTACTACATTTTGTTAAAAAGATAAGTATTCAAGGGAGTTCAGTATTATCAAGAATTCGCATAAAGTGGCAACTTTATCTATAGTTTGTTTTAAAAAAAAACCAATGCTTCTGATATAAATTAGTTTCATATTATTAAAATTTCGGTATTCGGTCAGGAAAACGTCAATTTTTGGGATTATTAGTACTAATACCAACTTGCGTCAAACTATACTAACTGTCATGAGTGTAGTTTTTATTTATACTCAAACTATATTAACTGTCATATATTCGAAAACGTTTAAATTGCTTGATTTTTTTTTATCAATTTGTAATCATACATTACGAACCGCGGCCAAGAGTGACGCCGCTTATAGACGTAGTTAGAATGACACAATGAAACCACCAGAAAGTCTCGAACGCAGCAAAATTGCTTCGATCGATACTACTACACAATATTTTATTAGAATATTTTTCTTTTTCTTTAAAATATTGTTTATGTTGACAATATGAAAAGTGGACAAGATCTACAAGTTCATTGTCAGGTCACGACAATAACAGGTGTTACGACGAGGTCTAACTAGAACAAATTATTTCGAAGATAATCTTTGTTTTACGGAAAATTCTGCGTTTTATTGCGGCACAACAAATACCTACATTTGTTAATAATTTGTCTTTTTTATATATACGGAGCGGGCATTATATTTGGTAATAATATAAAAATGACGCAATGTGGTACAGGCACAATGGGAAATCCTTTAAGCATTTAAGTAAGTAATGTTGTGCTAGTCGCTCCTGAAGGTTAATATATATATTGTTTCAAATAAATTGTACTATTGTAGTATATGACAACTTCTGTTAATATAAAGGAAAAAAGTTATAACCAAATTTTTAAATTATAGGTAAATTTAAGGTGAATGAAATGTACCAAATAATGTTCAGATCTATTGCAATGAATCATATCACAATGTTATAAGCTTCGAGTGGCTGAGCGATTGCGCGAAACTGATGCCTATTGCTGTACGCCGTCTCGAATTTTTAGTGTTGTTAGTGCAATAAATTATATTCTAGGAAATGTTTAGCATCACAATATATATACTCCTATGTACAGCAGTAGGTTAGACCACTGCCACCTGTAAAGTGCACTCTGTACCTTGAAATAAACAATTTTATAGAACAACAAAGATTTTATTTTGTTACTGTGATACCTAAATCAATTTTAACGAAATTCCTATTTTTAATCTATAAATTGGGGGTTGCTTATCTCGTATCTAAGTTACTCGCCCCATGTTATCATCATGGGTTCCGACTGTTATTTATGAAAATATATTCCGATTTTCTATTATGAAAATTATGTTAAAGATATACCAGATGGTGGGAGACTAATTAATGTGTAGTGTTCAATATGCTGCAAAATCGAAATATGCTACAGCCAACTGCATCGTCGATTTTCATTCGAAGTACCGCAGAATGAGGCGAATCGCAGCTATGGGTAAAGTCCGTGGTTTGATAGCTTTCTTAGATAAATCTGACCATGGCTACTGTATTGCCACATGACCATAGAGTAACCAAAGGTACCCAGGTAGGTAGTAAAGGTAACCAGAGAACCCAGCATTCGTTAATGTGAGGAGAACTTCGTTTAACAGGGTGAGTCCTTGTATTTTGATATTATTCTCTGATAGACAAATGGCGTATTCTGCTGACTTTAGTATTACTGGGTTTCACAAAAAAATAAAAATTCAACCAAGTTTTTATTCTATCCAAGGTATTATTCTATCGTTCGTGGCGGATGCTCGAATGTGAGGGTCGGCGATACCACGAATAATAATGGCGCTTATTAGTTCATCACTTAACTCTCGCACTATTTCGCAATCGGAGCAAAGTGCGGCGGGAATAGTCAGCGTAAGTGGGGTAGTTGTCAGAATTTGTTTACATTACGTCAAATAAAATATTGGTGATATCGGGAGTTTTAGGACTAAGCGGCTTAAATTCTTTTTTTTTTAATTACTCCACGTTCGCTCACTAGTTACCCACTTATTTAACCAAGTTCGAGCATCCCCCTTTAAACAGTTCCCTATCCTCGATAGACTAGATTCATGATCATTCCACTTATTAAGAGATTTAGCTCGATCTACACACCAATCTTCGATGTTATGAAGATTGAGATTAAAACTAGAAATATTTTATTTTATTATATTAGGATAGCTAACAGCAATGATAACAAATATACACAACTATAATAACGATTATATGCCAATTAAAAGCTATCACAAATAGCCACAAGTTAATCTGCACACTGCACTTTACAACTGTCAATTACCAATAAAACAGTATAAAAACAATATTTTAACAGAGTGCAACAGTACAATGTTGAACAAAAAAAAATATAATAAATAAAACAGAATCTAAAACAAAAATGCGTTAGATTACCTCCTTCAGAAAAAAATCCAACAGAACATTTTTGATGCTATGGATACCATTATGAAATATGTCCACATCTACATTGAGACTATTAAACAACTTACTAGCTCTAATCCTAAAACTATTCTGTCTGAAGTTGATGCGAGAGAGAGGAACACCGAATGTCATGTGAACTTTGTTACGAGGCACACGTGCAGGTACCCTAATACAGGTGTTGCCTAGCAGTTCAGGACAATCAATGGTTCCCCTCACAATTTTAATCAACATTACAATGTCATCATCTCATTGTAACTCATCTTCGGTACTTTAAATTTATAATTTAGGGAGCGGGTGAACTTCTTCTGTATATTTTCAATTCTATTGATATATATATTATAACGTGGACTCCAGATTGAGCTTGCATACTCCAAATGACTCCGTACATAGGCACAGTAGATTATTTTTAATGTTTTCATATGCTTAAAAGGCTTAGACATACGCATTGCGAACCCAAGGGCTCGGGATGTTTTATTACAGATTGAAGTTATATGCTCATCATAAAGAAGTTTACTGTCCAAAATAACCCCCAGGTCCCGTGCCTCACATTGAGTACCTAGATAACTTCTTATTTTTTAAATAATAATTGTAACAAAAGGGTACATTTTTTCTTGTGAAGCTAATTAAAAAGCATTTGGAAACATTAAGGTCTAGCTTGTTAGCATAACAGTAAACATCTAGCCTTCTCAAATCGTCCTGAAGCTTGTCAGCATCGGATAAGTCGTTTACCACATTAAAGACCTTCATATCATCTGCAAAAAGAAGATATTTGGAATATCTAAAACATAGACCTATGTCATTAATAAATATTATAAAAAGCAAAGGTCCCAAGATAGAACCTTGTGGGACACCCGATGGAATATTGTGCCATGAAGACATCCATTAAGAACGACCGCATGAAATCTATTTTGAATATAAGAGGCAAACCACCTAAACACTGTTTAGGTTAGGTTAGGTTAGGATGATCTAAGCGGTCGAAGGCTTTGGAATAGTCAGTGTAGATAGAATCCACCTGGTGACCCTGATCCATTTGGTCCGCTGCGAAGTCTGTGAAAATGGCCAAATTAGTTACAGTGGAACAGTTTTTCAAAAAACCATGTTGCTGCCAACTAAAACTAGATTTCAGCTACTGTACATCTGGTTAAAAATAATACTCTCAAGAATTTTAGTCAACAGGCAAAGTTTCGAGACAGGTCTGTAGTTATCTACACAATCTTTTGGACCTCTTTTGTGTATCAGCGTTACGAAAGCAGATTTCCACTTATTTGGCATAATACTTCTTCTTTTTTTTCAGATTTCTACTTATTTAGCATAATAGATCTTCAGTAAGAGATCTTTTATATAAAATTGACACGGGGATACTCGATTCATTGGCACAGTTTATCAGATAAATGGCAGGTATATCATTAGGTCCAGGAGACTTATTAAGGTCAAGACCTTTAAGAAGTTTGAGCACTTCGTCAGTATTGATTTCAATCGAGGATTTATCACATGGATAATCTAGTGAATCGGGTTCATTCTGAGTCACCGAAGTGTTCGAGTTGAGACAGAAAATTTGAATAGAAATAACCGGCAAAAAGTTCACTAATATACTTACACCGTCGCTACATAATTGATCACCGCAACGCATCTGAGAGGGAATATATTGTTGAACACATGAAGATGTGATAATACTAGGGTGTTACAAAGTTCGTGGGCGTGTGGCGGTAGAATCGCGAAAGTGCACCCCGACACGCGCCCCGATATGGGCTGGAAGGACACCGGAGGGTTTTTAGTGGGTAGGCCGGTACTCTACCGGAGAGCCCCACTCACGGCCGCGCCTAGCCAGCGCGGTGACAAGGTGCCTTTTCCCGTCGCAAAAAAAAGGGTGTTATAAAGTTGTAATTTAACACTACTACACAAATATTAACGCATCATCATCACTTCCAATCATAGTCCACTGCTGGACATAGGCCTCTCCCAATTTGCGCCACAACACCACAAAGCCAACCACAGCGGCTGATTGTACTCTTCGGTTTTCTATACAATCTGCCGAACAGTAGATGTGGTCTACGGTACCGAAGCCTTTTCGAAACCCGGCTTGTTCCGGTGGCTGGAACTCGTCGAGTCTTCTAGCGAGGCGATTTCTGACTACTCTCGAGAACAACTTGTAAATGTGGCTTAGGAGTGAGATAGGTCTGTAATTCTTCAATAAGGTTTTGTCACCCTTCTTGAAGAACAGAACCACCGCACTCCCGCTCCACGCTTGTGGTGTTAAGCCTTGGTGAATGACGGAATTAAAGAGACTAGCTAGCTCTTTCAGGACTGTAGTCCCACCGGCCTTGAGGAGCTCTGTTGTAATTCCGTCATCACCCGGCGCCTTGTTGTTACTCAGTTGTCTGAGAGCTGCCTCAACCTCGCCCGGGTCGACATCCGGGATTTCTTCGGTGTAGTGGCGCGTGAGTGGGGCTCTGTGGTCATCGTCGCTAGGTCTCGATGGTTTAGTCATCCGTGATGAGTATAGGTGCCTATAAAAGCTCTCGATTTCCTCGAGAATCTCGAACTTAGAGGTGACGGTTACGCCATCCCTGGTCCTAAGTTTCGCCAGATGGGGTCTACCTAATGGCTTAGCGAAGACTTTGGTGCCTCTATTTCGCTCAATAGCAGCCTCGATATTACGAGTGCTGCAGCGTCGGAGGTCACGTCGCGTCAGCTTCCTGATTTTCAGGTTTAGGGACCGCCTATCTGACGAAGACATCTGGGCGTCCTGCGTTTCTCGTCTTTTCTTCATAAGTTCGAGAGTCTCGGGTGAAAGCTTGGACTCCCTATTGCCGCGTTTTCCGGGAAACAACCTTCGAGACACATCCTGTAGCGTTTTGACCACTGTGTCGGTTTTTTCATCGACGTTGCCCGTGGTTTCCAGCAGTGCGAAACGATTTTGGAGTTCCAACTGGAACTTTTCGGAACTTAAGGCTATTTGGGACAGCGTAGGTCGGAGAGTAGGTCTCATCATCCTAACTCTTTCGGCCTTTAGGTTGATATTTAGAGAGCCTCGGACGAGTCTGTGATCGCTACCGGTATTAAACCTATTGAGCACCGAGACGTCTCTAAATATATGCCCCTTGTCTGTGATGATGAAATCTATCTCGTTCCTTGTCACATTATCGGGGCTCCGCCATGTCCACTTTCTGTGAGGCTTCTTCTTAAAGAAGGAATTCATTAAGAAGAGCCCCTGAGACTCTAGAAAGTTAACCAGCATTTGGCCCCTGTGATTTCGGCGCCCCACACCGTTAGGTCCGATTATCGTTTCGCCGCGTTCTTGTACTCCCACTTTGGCATTGAGGTCTTCCATTACAACGTTGTATTGAGCTTTCCTAGTACCATGTAATGCTTTAGCTATGTCTTCGTACATGGTTTCGGCTATCTCATCAGAGTATGTCGAAGTCGGCGCATATACCTGCACCACCTTCAGGAATTTTGAGTAAGAGGTACGCTACCCTCGTCGACACACTGCTGACTTCCACAACGTTGCTAGTGAGACACTTGTTGACTAAGAAACCGACACCGCTCTGGGAAGGCCTATCACCTTCTCGGAAGTAGAACAGGTCGCCTGACTCAAGGGTTATCGTGTCCTCCCCCTGTCTTCGGACTTCAGATAACCCCAATATGTGCCAGTTTATGCGACTTAGTTCTACCACGAGTTCGGTGAGGAGTTGGTCCAGCCGTAGACTTCATCCGTTGTACGTCGCCAGGGTCAATTTTTTGAGGTGGTGGTAGCCTCCCGTAGCCCGGTGATTCTTAGCACCCCCTGTCCCGCTGTTACCTCGACCGCTACCTTGGCCGGGAATAGCGGGACTACCGGGAACTGCGGGCCGTTGGTTTAGTTGTGATGTCATGGTTTTTTTCGAGTTTTCCTTCTCTAAGCAGTGGTTCTTGGCACTGCTGAATTTTCCCTTAGTCGCCTTCTACGACACCCACGGGACGAGATGGGGTGGTGACCTTAGTATTCTTTACGTCCGTCACCACACGGAAAATATTGACGCAGCTTATATAGAATCTGTAGCGAACCAAAACACTGACCAACCTTCCGGCCAACATGATTTTCAAACCGTAGACATTCATCCATATAACGAACATAACTATCGCGTATGTTGTTCTTTACATCCTACCCTTAACCACGTCCTTCGCACATATGCCGAGGTCTAAAGGTGCAACAGAAGCGATAGCTGGAGCTTCCTGTCCAACGGCCAACCAAGTTTCGTTAGTATATTAGACTCAATAGTTTCAAAAGCGATTACAAGTAAAAAATCGTCGTGTCCTGTGTTTCATAAACCAGTATTGTAAAAGCTCTAATTTCCCTATCCACCACTACAGCATATACCACAACCACATAGTGAATAATTTAATACAAGTTGCCAAATTATAAGTAACATACTCGTATCAAAGTAAATATATCCGAGATAGATATGATAATGAATACATATCCTAACATCCGTAGTCGTAATATGTAATAAATAAATGTTTAAGAATGTAGATTTACAAAGTAAATTTTAATAATTTGTGACATGATGTTTTTATAACAATTTGACCACGTCCGTTTAAGTAACCGGTTGCTGGGGTCATACAAAGTAATTTGACCATGATACTGGAATCTGCCAGGAAACCACATAGTGAATAATTTAATACAAGTTGCCAAATTATAAGTAACATACTCGTATCAAAGTAAATATATCCGAGATAGATATGATAATGAATACATATCCTAACATCCGTAGTCGTAATATGTAATAAATAAATGTTTAGAATGTAGATTTACAAAGTAAATTTTAATAATTTGTGACATGATGTTTTTATAACAATTTGACCACGTCCATTTAAGTAACCGGTTGCTGGGGTCATACAAAGTAATTTGACCATGATACTGGAATCTGCCAGGAAACCACATAGTGAATAATTTAATACAAGTTGCCAAATTATAAGTAACATACTCGTATCAAAGTAAATATATCCGAGATAGATATGATAATGAATACATATCCTAACATGTCCGTAGTCGTAATATGTAATAAATAAATGTTTAAGAATGTAGATTTACAAAGTAAATTTTAATAATTTGTGACATGATGTTTTTATAACAATTTGACCACGTCCGTTTAAGTAACCGGTTGCTGGGGTCATACAAAGTAATTTGACCATGATACTGGAATCTGCCAGGAAATATGCTCGTTAAAAAATCTTGTCTTCGCGAAAATATTTTCAAGCGCTATAATCTCGTAAGCACAAATTTATTTAATTAATTAACTTAAAAATCGTAACATTTAATTGCGATTTCGCTCCTCAGAAGAGTCGCTATTTGCGCTACCTTTTTGGGTATAAAAGGATCAATGCAGGTTCAATGGGGATCGGAGTGTTTGGTGTGTTCCGCGTACGAACTCGTCTCTTCGCATCCTTTATAAAATAGAAAATAAAATCAACTTAATAATAGTATGAAAAATAATATGATTCAGTCACTTGTGCTCTCTACAAATGATAATTTTGCAATTATCGCATACGCTGGTTTATTTTCATGAAAACACCTTGAACACCTTAAGCCTCTGTCGGCCGACTGAGATGGCGGAAGTGGGAAGTATAGTTGCGAAATATTATAATGGCCAAAGTTTAGAAATGTTAAAAATCAAAGAGCAAAAAGTATTTACAAAAATAAAACCATATATCATATTATGTAACAATTTATTTTACCAATATTAATAATATATTAACATATGTGGTCCAAAACCACCCTCTCTCTGATAATAATATAATACAAATAATTTGCACAAAGGTTTGAACCCATAACAAAGAAAACAAGAGCTAGACTAACGCACTACGACTTGTCCGGTCGTAATGACTCTGGTCGCTAATGACTTCAATTACATTCACAACAAATATTTTAAAACGAGGTAAAAATGGAAAGAAACTAAAAGTTTTTCATAATATATTAAATAATTATTAACTAGCCTAAACGAGGGAGACGCGACATCACGTTCCGCTGCCTGATCATTTTACATTATATACAACATGAAATAAATATTTCTATATGCACGACGAAAATATGCAAATGTGTATGTACATAGACACCTAGGTGCAGCGGCGCCGGCCGCTATATATCACACGGTACAAACATCGCTACATTGTTTGGTTCTTGCCCGCCGTTATAAATCAGGCTCGATTTCGTTGCCATCAAACATATTTGAATATTTTAAAAGCCATTTAATATAATTAATCTCGTTTATTGTAAGTGTAGCGTATCTTCAGGTTAGAATAATGTTTATTATCCTATATCATGTTTTTTTATGTAAAACCACTAAATTTTATTGCTTATCAAAACTTCAATGATAGAATTGCTTTGAATAGCAATAAACAGAAATTATTATAGCAACGAAATCGCGACCATGGCGTATCCTATTTGGCTTAGCTTGACTCGACTGTTACGGCGTCAACTTTAACACTCACTAGAGAGGTTAGGCCATTATTATTTCACTTCACTTAATAACGCTACGTCAATTTCACAGCTATATCATGGCCTAGTTGACGTCAATCAGTCCACATATAAGGGCCCGAACACACGCATCATTGTAAACCTTACGTTAGGAATAAGCTTTTTTGGTTACTACAAAATAACTAAAGTAATTACATACGTCGAAAAATATCCGCAACCTGCACTGTCTACATTATTATATGTCAACGCGAAGAATCATCATCAAAGGTAGAGCGGGATGTTTTACAGTTGCATCTGCATATTTGTAGTAATACCAACCAATTTTTACTTTTTACATGACTATACAGAAAAATATAAATTGTAGGCAAATTCGTATAGAAAATGTCAAAAATTCGAAATTCTTGTACAAAATGACAAAATGCCTAAAAACTTCGAAAATTTCAGTGGCGGTTTTCGATGTAAAATATCGTTCATCGGTGACATACTAAGACTGATTGACACTACGTATAGTATCATTAATTAAAAAAAAAAGCTTAAACAAGATAGAACAATAAACATTTGGTAGTAAATTTCCTCGTGTACGGGGTCTATTCAATTAATAGTAGCATAACAAACTCGACAAAATGTTTCTTTAGGGTTTCAACTACAGTGAAATGTTAATACTTTGTATCAAGTCATAAACAGCGGTGGTACGATATTTATGTGATTAACTACTTATATTTAAAACGCTGTTGGAAGATAAAATTGGCAATTCCAAAATGGTATACTTGGTAGTACTATTTGATTTTTTACATATATTCTCAAATCTGAAATATAAATAAAGATATCATTCGTTTATATTTCAGATTTGTTATTATTAGACAGATTCATAAAGTACTTTTATAACTACACGCTGATAACAATACATATAACCAAAACCAACAACTGTAGTTTACAGATTCGCGCGTATGTCTTAGAAGGACAATAATCGAAATTATTCACGTGTACTTATATTATCACCGCATAACATAATGACTTCTCGGCGATTGGCACTGATAACACGTATCTAATTTGATAGGGAATCTGGAATCCGTGACACATCGTCTATAAACAACGGTGCGTTCATGTAACTTCAATCGACAAAATTTTACAAAAACATTTCGACTCGATTGCATTATCGACAACTGTAGATAACAGAGAAGTAAAATATGATTTTTTCAATAACATTTTATAAATCTACTGTGTTGAATAAGTCGAAGATTGATTGAAACAATTGTGTCGAAAGAAAGACAATGTATTACATGTTCACACGGTTTCGACTTTCTGCTGAAGCGAAACTAATGAATCTGAGAATGACAAAATGCAGTCGTGAAAAACATATACTCGTGGATACGTATCACGCTTTGGTTTGGTTACAATATTACAAAATCGTTGCACATAAAAATCTTATTTTCTTTTGTCAATATGTCATAATACAAAACATGTGTAAAATTCAAACTTTCTATCATTCCCATATCTAATTGCCATGCAAACGGATTTTCACTGATTTTCCTACTTCATACACAGAATTTAACATTATAATCACTAAATCATGTTCAAATTAAGTGTACCAACGGGTATACGGCAACCGGATTCAACATTCGTTATATAACATTTAGTTAAAAGTTTGTGACAAATTCATTAACATAATTTTTATCGAGGGCGTCTAGATTTAGAATGGATAAAAATTATAGGACTTTTTACAAAGACAGAGATAGATTATCACACATTTGTTACCTACCAGTGTCTCGCTCATTGAACACATATTTGATGACTTATTCTACACAAAGTGGATTGATTGCTTAAATTTATGTACTGCACGTTTATTGCAATCACACATTATTTCAATAATTAATTGAGTTGTGAATCACTAATAACGTGCTGCATTTGATTGATCTTACTATGTCGTACACCTGTTTATACACAAATATGGCGCATGTATAATAGTGTTGCACAAAAGCATCTGATCAGTCGATAAAATTTCAAAACTTTAACCACTATTCTAAACACGCATAACATGTGTCCTACCTCAAATAAAATACAATACATTTTACATGTTCGAATAGATCAAGGCAACAATGTTATTTCAAACCGTTACTAAACGAATTAGGCCACTAATAAAACGCAACAGTGTTCGATAGTAACATGGATGATTTAAAGAAACTATCATATTAAAAATGCAAGAGTAATAAGTCGTTGCCCTAGACGTAGAGATTGTAAGAAGCAGGAGACGAAAGAAATTGTAGTCAACAATTTATTTTAGCACTATTGAGCTTACCACCACAACATTTTATATTGTACTTAGTCAATATTGATTTCAAAGACTCGCAGAAAAATAGATAAACTTAATTTTTATATCAATAACACATGCTCATAAAATGTCAAAAATTAGGGGATAGACGGTGCCGATGCCGTCGATCTATATTATTTAACGTTATTCGATTCAAACTCAAAGCGATAATAACGCTCTAGAGTTCGGTTAGATTGATTTTGTGGTAACCTTAGACTCGTAACTCATTGCTCTACAATTCTCTACCTCTGCGCCATTAATCATTTTATCGAGCGTCAGACACAGAAATATCGACGCAGTTACCGAATATGGTGCATCACTAAGGGCAGCCGTTCGACGCTAGTGCCCCACTGGCTCCACGTAGTTGGCAGGGTAGAGGCCTACGCGCCCGTCCTTGCGACCTTTGCACCAGCCTTGTTCATCTTCATCTTCCAGTTTTTCAAATAAATCACCTGGAAATAAATATGTTGGTGTCATTTGAAAATTGCTATCCGATTTCAATGAATGTTTAATGACGAAATCTGATGAAGAGCATTTACATTTAATAAAAAAAATACTATCGGTTCAATCACTATCATCATATACGCTCCCACCAAAACGATCCAGATTTTAATCAGACCACTGACCAGTGCCGAGCCTATAGCGCCATCGATGATTTTATAAGGGGTTAATCAGTAAGTATTCATTTATTTATTAAGATGTTACCCTTAGTCTCGCGGATGATGGCCTTAACAAATAAAACAACCTTGACGTCCATCGTGTCCTTAGTTAGGAACAATTCCCACAGCAAAGGAAGGGAATATCAATTTTTTTTCAGACTATCACAAGACAACTGGCCTTAACTCTTAACATAATTTTCGGTTACAATTACTGGATCTAGAGAAAGAGACAGAGAAAGTAGCAAATGCAAACTCTAGTTGTTACATACAAACTGCACCTTGCCTGAAGCTGATGGTTGTTTTTTACCTCCTACACCACATCTTACCTATACTATATACTACAAGCTGGGCGCTACACTTTTCATCGCAATTTGTCTGACGCTCTAAGGTAGTTGCATACTGCACCATATCTTAGCTGTGAAGCACTAGTTGTTACACTACATCACAATAGGCTTGTATCCACTATAAACAAATCTGATGCATTAGGTTGCATAACTATCAAGATGATCATTTAATTATGAAAAAACAAAGTTTTATAAAATAATAACTTTTGATTATTTATATTTTTATAAAATAAAATTGCACAAAATAAGCCATAAGTCACGTGACAGCAAACACCAATTAAAAAGTGTTACGTCACGCCGTGCGAAACGTCAAAGTCAAAATGTCATTCCCAAGTGTCTTGTGGAAGTGCGAAAAAGAATGGGCATCATTCCTTCTCGCGAGTGTTAGCCACTTTTTACGTATCTGCTGATTGTTTGGCACGTATATAAATAATTTTTTTGGTGTTTTTATACTTGTGCTTGTACACTGGGGCACTATGCAGTACTTGTAATACGATGAATCCATTTTTTATTAAAATAACTTCACAATACCGAATATTCCGATACTAAAACAGCTGTGTTTTGCACGGCGTGACGTCATTCAAGACGCTATGACAGTCATGAGCGTTTTTGATGACTAATGTCAAATATTTAATTAAATGCAAAATTATTCTTATAAATAAGCATTTTTTTTCAAAAATAATAATTATTTTGTATATAGTAGGCATCAAGGTATATTAGTATCTAACTACTGAAATTTAGGCAACAAGCCTATTGTAGACGTGGGTCGATTATTACATACTGCACGACACCCTGTCAGCCTACATAGGGCACGGAACATTGTCCGAAGCTGTCAACCCGTTGTGACACACTGTACACTGCATCGTACCGTGTCAGAAGACGTAGACCAGTTTTGACATGACGGTCGCTTTCCGTTCGAGTTCACCGCGGCTTGTCAAAAGCTGTGAGCGGGTTTGCCACAGTGTCGGCAGCTCTAAGCTGGTTGTTACACAAGCAGCGCAGCGCACCTTGCCGGAAGCTGAGCTCGTCGCTCTCGGCGCCGGTGTAGTCGTAGAGCGCGCGCACGGGCACGCCGGGCTCGCCGGAGTCGGTGAGCGCGCCGCCCGACTCCTCGTCCCACTCGTCCTCCTCGAACGGGTTTTCCTGCTTGCCCTGCCCGGACTCTTTCGCGGGGGACGTCTTCGCGCTCTTCGGTGCCGACGCCGTGCCGTTTCTGCGAAGCGGGTGATGATAGATTACAAATTATTACTCGATTTTTATTTAGTTTATTCATGTTTTACATTTACTATACTTACTGTATTGAATTAAATCAAGAAGATTTATTATAGTAAAAAATCAATGAGCAAGATTTGTAGTTTTTTGACGTGAAACGTCTTTAAAATCGCGCCGAAACATACGGGGTACCAGGTTTAAAAAGTGTGACCGTAACGAAAAGGTCTATATCATCGTACCTTAATAATTAAAAAACTATTAGTCTTAGAAATAAAAATGTGGTGTGAATATTTTACTTATATAGTCAGCTCGCTATTGTGACATTGAGTTTTTTATTAAAATACTTAACAACACCGTCAATCTTGTTTTTTTTATTTCAATCTTTTACTTTAAAAGCGATTCCCTGACATAGACGTTTCACTTTAAAGCCAACGGCCGTGTGCCCCAGCACAGCCCCACCCGATTTTTTTACTAGCGGTCCGCAAGTTACGCACATATTTTCAGCCAATTTACCACAATGACATATCGAAATGAAACCTGGCCACTTACAAATGCAGCTCAATATCACCTAATGGGAAATGGGGAGTCTATGCTCGCAGTTTCTCTTCGTGATCGTATCTGAAATTATAAAATCTGTAGAGCGGTGGTCACCGACATAGTCTGAATAATTGCGAAACTTAAGTGGCAGGGCATATTTCTCGCAGGATTGACGATGGTTGGGGCGAATAGCTCCTCGCATGTTAGCAGCGAAAGACTAATCGGTGTTAAGTTCCTTGAGGGAGGCCTATGATCAGCAGTGGGTCAAAATGAAGATAAATATACATTTCTTGAGAGTATATCCTAGCAAGGGCTAAATAGAACTTGAAGTATTTTGATAATATGATATGCAGAGAAAGACAGGATATCTTTTTTTATTACAGGAAAATATATATTTCCTATGGGAATATTCGACATAATACAGACGGAATACTAACTATATTAGAATTTAAAAAATAATTGCATACGCGTCTTATAGACAGCAGACGTACATTTTTCTATACACAAATTGTATGTATAAACAATATTAATATTTCAAAATGCATTACATACACTATTACTGCTTTATGTATATAAATGATAAAAATTGGCTGTTCTTTAAATTGAGTCTGGAATTTACAGAATCTATTCTAAACATGGCAATATTATTATAATTTTTATTCTAATGACCAGCAAGACATGGAAATGTGTGACCTAGTTAACTTTACGTGTTGTACACGGGTACTACGTGAATACTAAAATGCAATATAAGTATGAAAGTCCAGTATGTGTCTTCTTTATTCTAGGCTAACAGCGTTGTATCGTCTTAATATTGTCGTTCCAATATCCATTCTCCATTCTATTTGTCGGAAATATGGATTTTTTTCTTTATATACATCGATTACCTAATGCCAAGCCTATGTGCGGAGTACTGAATGCTCGTATATAAACGTGTCATATCGCTAACTTTGCATCTCAGGATACCAGTGCGAATCCTGTACCTCGCATCACTAATATTGAACTAAAAAGTATACAAAATAACACGCAAATATTTTTTTCACTTAATAATTTTTTTATGTTGAATTTTGTACTAAATTCCTTTTCGTGTTAACGACAACAACTCTCTTAACACATTGCACGTTATTTAATTCTTTCAGCTTAAGATAATATATAATACTATAATTGTAAGTGTACTTTTCGGTACTGTACACGCAATGTTCTTTATTTTATAATAAATATAATCTATATTATCGTGAAGAAAGAAATACTTGCAATTATTTTGAAACCTGGTTTGTGGCGCCGGTATTTAATGAGTATTATACTTTAATTTTTGTAAATACGACTCATGCCTACTTCACAACGTTGAAAACTCTTTTATAATATTGTTTGAGCTATGGCTTTTGTACATAAATTAACAAATAAGTACGATAAATTAATATTACAGTAATAAGACCTTCCATTTATGTAAAGAATCAAATAATAGCTATTTTAGATAGTGTCATGTTATTTTTTCTTTAATAAGCAATAGCGTACGGTTTCATTTAATATTTATTTACAATTAAAGGAATATAACGCAAATAGAGAGAAATAAGTATTGAAGATAATATAACTTTAACACTTATTTCTCTATATCTGCGTATTCTCGGCACAAAACCAGCATGCAGCATTTTGCAGCATGCAACAGATGGTTTTGTTATAAACTTATTCCATTTTTAAAGTTTCGTTTACATTGTCTAGATTACAATATAATATATATAGGTATGCTGTATTTTACAGAATGTCTGATTGTATTGATTTTAAAACAATTCGTATGAAAGAATGATTGTGGATACCATAATGAAACCGCAGACAATTCTTCAATTCGAATATATGATAAATTATTACAACCAGAAGTGACATAACTGAGAAATGAAAAGGCTTTTCTTGTAAATATTACATGAAATAAAAAAAACAACGAGCTTTGTAATTGCAATATTCTGGAAGTTAAGTAAATGTATTTTTTATGGTTATATTACATTCGCTTGACGTTGCTGCAGGCCAAGATACTTTGACAGCTATCACAGTGCTCATTATTAACTGTACTTAGATAACTTTAAAAGATTATAAAGAAATAAATAGATATTTATATAAAATAAGATTAATGATAACTTTTTTATTTATTTAGGAACAAGCAGTTACAATCGGATAATATTATAAACGAAATAAGAAATACTTGTAAACCTATAGTTCCATAGCTAATTACATGAGAGATATAAATAGTTATATTACATTTTTTGAGAATAATATATTGTATATTAATATATAAAGGTGAAAGTATGCGTCAAGTGTTCCGTTATATTTAGTCTACAATACACCTACCATAAATATATTTTTGAGTACAATTCCTAGATACAATAGATTTAATTTCATAAATACAATTACAATAGTTTTAAATTGCATTTTTTTTTATTTCTTAATTTTTAACGAGACTTTGAACACTTTAGGTGATTAAATTACATTAAGAATAATTACAATGACATCAGCACATTCCTAAGATTCCTTGGATAAAGCTTTCAGTGATTCACTCTTAAACATTCTTGGCTTAGTACAGAAAAAATCAAGGTCATGCAGCTATCGTCATAAATTTTGCAAGATCGCCTAATAAATGTGTTTCTTCCAAAACGTGTTTGAGAAACGGGATATGAGAAAAGAAATTTTTTACAATTAAACCTCCCGCTCGATCAGGGAACTTGAAAAGAGACATTACGTAAGAGTTTAGGAGCATCGATAATATATAAAGAAAAGCTACGTCACAGAGATCTCGGCGGTGTTTGAGAGATAATATGCTATGATTCCTGGCAGATGTATTATAATCAGTGCATGTTCGACCAGTGCGATAATCTAGGGCCTTGACAAATTTATATTGGCTTGACAAAAATAACGATGTGTAATTTGTATTTTTTATTTTATATGTGTCTCGAATGTCCTGTATGGTATCGACTGAAATTGAATTGAGGCATATCAAAGAGTAAAATACTTAATTCACTCACTAGTTACTAATCTACGAAAAGGCGTGTAAATCAAAACTAACGCGCTGTCCGAACATTCGGTCATTTGGGTGATAGCGTTGCTATACTGGATGAATTCAGGGCGCGTGGCCAGTCGCAGCTGGCGACCGGCAAACGGCTCGCCGCCGCTACCGCAACCTTGACACGCGTATATTTGGAGGCGCTGTATACTGCACAGGGCAAGGCGGGGAAAGGACAGTGATAAGGTTAGGAACATTGTTTAATAGTATATAATCAACCAGATAGATACACAATCTCGAAGACGCGGCGATCTAAAGTGTTGGTCGTAAAACTAATTGTAGGTAACAGCTGAGGTGCTAAGGGACGTTACAACTCTGCGAGACGCTTACGTATGTAAGTAAGTTATCATTATCAGTTACGTATTGACCAGTTAAAAACTTCTTTTAAAATCTGTGAGTGCTTGCTGCCAAGCAAAATATTTCTTTTGAACATTTATTTAATGTAATACACACAAAACTTTAAGGTGCGAGTGCATTGTCTACTTAAGTTGAATTCTCGAAGATAGGAGCCGGTTAAAGACTTCAAGGAGGCAATAATTTAAGTCGCCGATTTTTTCTTGTAAAAACGTTGAATTAAATATTACTTCTCATCCTAGTCAGTAAATGTAGATAAATACGTACGTGACAGCTATGGGTGCACTGATGCTTTTCTTGTCGATGGTATTGTTTGCGGTTCCGTTGTTGGTGGCGCTAGTGTTGTTGGGTACAGGCGCGCTCGGCGGCTCCGTGTGGTTCGCCCCTTTGCTCGCCTTGTTGTTCGTTATCGGTGGCAATTCCTGTACACCACACGTATCACATTTTACTTTTTATTTCCATCGGACAAAGAGTTTGATGTTATTAAGAGGATAATATACGTAAATTTTTAATAAAGAAATGATTTAATATTATTCTATAATATAGGATAAAATATCGAAATTATAATAATAAATATAATAACAATTAATTAATCATGCGTTATGCATAAAAGCAGAATCCACCATGCAACATTTATATCACAAATAATAAAAAAAAAGCATAAATAATAACGGTTTAGATTAAAATGAGAATGACCTTAGTACCCGAAATTTTAATTTTGGCTGCTACATCTAATTCGCATGCTGGTATGGCCGACTATGTTAAGTTTCGCATTCTCATTTAAATCCCATGTGGGCCTAACCACAGCATACAAGCAAAATCCCACAATGTTCCGTTACAGAGTACCCTCGACCAGACTTCCGCATGTAACGTTCTAACTTCGATTAATGCAGTTCGAATGATCATCGCACTACGATCGATGTTAGAAAATTAATAATTATTAATGCGTTTGTGTTGTTTACATGGGTAATGCACGACTGTTGCGACCGAACAGTCCAAATACTTACTGCACTGTATATTGTGCTTAGCCCCCTCTCTAGTGAACTGTGTAGAACTTTCGTGTGGAGAACACTATCTAAAATACGTATTTATTGGAACAACATTATGTAATCCTGTAGTCTACAGTTTATTTATTTTAAAATTGTCCCATAGAAAATGTAAAGAAATATTTGTTCCAATATGTACTTGTTTCTGAGTAGACAACATTAGCTCGATTTTAGCATAACATGATAACTACGAATTTTAATTTATAGGAAATATTTCAATTTACTAAAATTTTACATCCTTAAAACATAATGTTGTCAACTTTAAATGTCTTGTGCACCAAGATTATTATAAAATGCGTAGCAAATGTGACGTATATTTGCAAAGATATAGTTTGATAATAATAGATGTCTAATTTAGAAATCAATACTATAAAAGTATCTTCGTGTGTAATATTCAAAACAGGGTGAAGAAGAAATTTAAGTAGTCTTACGGCATTTATGTGTCAAAACAAAATTTTACTTGTCAATTACAATTGCTGCACAAAGTGACAACCAGGTAAGATTGAATAATGACAATACAATATTGCAGCCGCCGTTTGGTAAACATTCCGCTTTTTAGCAAAACATATTCGTAATATTATCGTCAAAACTGAGCATAGTTATAGATAATATATGGTGCTAAAACATTGGCGACCGCGACAGTAAACATACGTACTGCAAATGGCGGCCGTATTTTGTAAAGTTCTTCCGGTTAAAACAAATATGGAGTATAGTCAAATTATTTGATTAATGTGAAACTTCTGAATTACATAATGTAGCGCATATAGACATTTTGAAACTCAAGAAATTATGTACATTTATATTAAAGTGGTCAGATCAATATAATATTTTAAAACGTGGTTGTGGAGTGTAACTTTAAATAGTGGTGGCCGCCATTTTGTGAATGCCGCCATTTCATGAACGCTTGGATACTGGGCGGCTTATAGAGTGCAACGTACGTCCTCGCTGACGGGCCGCTGGTTGAGCAGCGTGATGGGCGCGGTAGGCAGGCTCTCCTTGGACTTGCCCTTGGCGATGTCGCGGAACTCCTCCGTGTACTCCTACGACACACCCGCAGCCGTACAGAGTACGTACGCAGTACGTACACACCGGCACGTTGGGACTCTTAACTTTTCATTTTTTAATGACTAAGGATTGAAAGACAGCTGTTTAATAGTCGGCATTGCCTACGGGTGCATGCAATCGTAGAATTATACGCTTTCTAAATCCCTATTATGAGTTTTTTGGAAAATAATGATTTCGGTTTGAAATAAAATTGTTAAATGTAATTAATATAATCTTTCGGCATCTTTTGCCTACAGATTTTAGACTTGTGTCTGTAATAGTTGACATGAGCAAAAGAGTTAAAACTTCGGAATCGAAAGTGTTCAGTCTTATATCTCCTTTGAATCAACAAACCTTTTAATCTGATATTTCATTAGGTGTACATTTATAACTCGTGATGACATCAAATGATGCATCAGTAAAATATATATGTTTTTATATGTAATATAATTATTAGAATACCTCAGAGTCCCAACGTCTCGGCACATGCTAGTAGGCAAATAAAAATTAAGAAAATAAAAATTAATAAAAACAAAATTCTGAACATTCATACAAAGCTTGTGTATTAATAAAACTATGCTGTAGTTGCTGGCTAAACTGAAAGAATAGAATGGAAAGAAACATGCTATTAGACAAATGGAGAAGAAAATAACAGTTAACTAGTTTTATCAAAATTGATAATTTTGCACAAAAACATAATTGTAAAATTACAAACACGTATTTATACATTCATAATTCACACTTAAAACAGTCTTTAAATATGGTAATAATTTTAGGACAATTCTAATAACGGCAACACTTATTTTTCTTTATTCCCTGCTGCTATTCGTTTTCTAACGGTTAACAAATTTAACAGCATGACGGTATTCATTATTCACAAGCTATAAATGATATTTCATGCATCCGGTGCAAACGATTGACCCATATATTTTATATTGATTCACTAAAATCAAATTAGTAGTCTCTATCCGCAATTCAGTGGGTCCCAAGGCTCTTATGCCTATCTCTTTTTAGTTCACGACAGATGAAAGAGAAAAGAGATGGCCTTGGAACATTACTTCGGTGATATGGCGGTGACTGTGGCAGTGCGGCTCTGTGGTCGTTGTTTCCTAAGATGATTGAAGATGGACTTTATTGAAAACCATCAAAGTGTTTTCGTGCGTCACCGTCAGACATGCATTCTATCTCCGGGTTTCGTGAAAGCGTGTATGATCCCGTTCAAGAGCATGTTGGAATGTATCTCAGCACAGTAACCATAAAATTACTAGCAGTCGTAAATATGTCATATTTATTTAGCTGTTATTATTTGTACAGTTGTGTATGGCCCTCGTAATTGCATAATTTCATTGTGCTATCAAAGCGTGCATCTGAGTCAGAGTTTGTTTGGTCATATTTTAATGTTATGCATTAATAGCATTATTAGAAACTAGAAACAATAATATAAATTGTCTCCCTTATAACATGAAAATTTACAATCCTTATTAAATGCTTAGAAATAAATTAAAACATCAATTTGTAAATAGTAATAATTATTTTGAATAATTATAATATTTTACCTATATTAAGGTATGGCAGAAAGAATGAAACTATAGGAAAAAATTGATCAAACAATAGATAAGCTACATTGATTTGTTTTTTATTTTACATAAGCGATTCTCTACCAACTTATGAATTCAAAAACATTTCAGTACCAGTAAAAAAATAAATTTATGATTTCAATGGGTAATTTGATCCAACTCTGTCAATAACTGCATTGACTTTGCATTCAAAATCAATATGATCTTTAGATCTTCAAATTGACTCGATTAAAAGTTTTTTCGTTCGAACCATCCAGTTCTTTTTAAAATAAATTTGATTTCTTTGTTTCCTTCGTTTTAAGTATATGAAGTATGTTCCGACGGCGGCATTGTGTCGACTTTGCTATATAATCTGTGCATGTGGTCCGACACCAGGCCTACCATCAGCGGGTTTGCATAGAAGCGGCTGCTGCCGTAGCGGCCGCTGCTTGCCAGTGAGGGCGCCACCTGCGAAGCGCCGCCGCACAGCGCGGGAAGGTAGCGGCGCAGACGCCGCCACGCGTCACCCGCACGCACGCTCAGTACGTAACCGAGCGGCGTGCGCGTTGACGGAGATTCCTCCTTGTTTCAACATTAACCTTTTTATATGCGCTTTGAGATCTTGGCTAATATTATGTAGGTCTCATATTTTCCATGTATGTTATCGCATTGGTACTAATGGTTCTTTTTTTAAACCAAATGTGATGAGTATTCAAGTGAAGTTTTCACGGTAAATTCGTATTTTACGAACTACATATATACAATTTGATTGCTGACAAATAAAGTATGTTCTCTTATTTTTGTCACATTAAACCTTAGGAAAGTATATTTTAATTAACTTTTTGGAGACTTATTGGCAAATTGAAAAATAATTCAAAATCCGTATTAACTAACATTAAAAAAAAGAATACTTAAAACTAAACTATGTTAAATAACCATAATCAGATACCGAGCTGGTTTGTTATGTAACTATAGTGTTGACTAATTAACAAACAAGCACAGAAATATTAATCACATAGTTTTACTCTACAATTGACATTTGAAAGTAATATAGACAAGAAATAAGGTAACGATCATGCCCAATTTCGACACTAAAAGCTTACAATGCATCTAACCTATGATAAAGATATTCAAAGCGTTCAAAGTTAATACGATGCACGGCGACAAGTCGACATGGACCTGGGAACTATGTTTCGAAACGAAGACAAACTTTTGATGTATTATTTGATATTATTAGATTTCAGAAATGTATTCTCTCTCTGAAGGAAGAGACAGGTAGATATGTAAAATAAATATTAAAAAAATACCACATTTTGTCGTCGTTTAATAAGGGTAAAATTCCTAAATTTTGCAGAGATAAAAATGCAAATATTTTCTTAGTTCGTGTTTACGACATACACGGGAAGATAGAGTGCGGAGACACATATTCCTGTTGTGATTCCGTAAACAGTAGATTTTATATATTACCATACCTTTTATTAAAATATATAAAATGGTTGGTTCTTATCTGATATCTAAATTTGTTTTACTTATCCGTTTGACGAAATGATAAATAATTTGTGTCTAATGGACTGTTACTGTATACAGCTTTCCTTTAATCAACTCAAACTTAACTTTTACATTTTTTTTTATTTTATTGATATTAATACAACATAAGATGTACCTATACAAAATACAAATTTAGAAGGACCATATCGACTTATCCACCTAAAACCGACAGGTACTATGCTTAGGGCGGCGGTTGCGCGTGCGCAAGGATTGTGGAGGTGGCGGTGATGGTGGGTTACCTCGAACTGCGGCCAAGCCATGGCCATGTTAACGCCGTGATTGTTCGCCCACCATTTCAAGTCCTTCTGGTGATCCGCGTTGTTTATCGTGTGGTGGAATTCCTCGTAGATCTGCGGTAGCCTGGAAATTTGCGTTAAACAGATTTAATTCGATGAAAGGTGGTAAGAAGTGCACAATAATATTACTTAAAATTATTCGTAGAATGTACGACGATATCAAAACATGATAGTTTCTGGATTAATTTGAAACATTTTGTTACTAATGTCAGGTAAGACCTTGGCCTTCATCTCGCCTGGTGGTAAGTGAAGATAAGACTGAATGTTGAAACAAGATAGATTTACATTGTAGATCACAACTGCTTTATATTCTTGTTACAGCAACATCAATACTGGACTTATCCACTTGACGGAAGCGGATAGTTTGTTCAAAAGCATATACTTATCTACTGCAATTCACGGTAGTGATTTTAATTGCAAAAATCGTAATGAATTTTTACTATATATTTTGACATCATTATTACTACTCGAGACCAACAAATTATTGTAGGAAAAGATCTAATTAAAATGAATATGATAAAGATCATTATTGGAATTCACAATTAAGTTGCCATTGATTGGTTACGCCATTACCACGTTTCACTGAGTAGCTCTCCGTTGCCAACGTAAGCCAAATAACCGGAAACGTGAATGATTCTAACTAGAGAAGAGTTATTGTTGGCGTAAAGATTAGAAGCCCATTGCACTAATTTCAACGGCTGTAATTAGGTTTTACTAACATACACATTCGATTTATAATATAACATTATACATTCGATTTGATTGCAGTTGAAACAAAAATTGCTATCGCGCTAATGAAATCGAGTGTTTACCATAGCTATAACATTAGAGTTCATAGACAAAAACACAAAATTGTTTACACAAATTCATTGATAATTTCACGAAGAAGATATAGACCATAGAGCATAATTTAATAACATTAAAAGCATAACGCTTATTACCAGTTTTCTTTGTTGATATCTGTGCATTTCAGACATTCATTATAAAAGGTTCAGTTTGTTTTAAAAGTTCAATTACACAAATTACATCTGCAAAGGGTACATTATTACCAATTTTTTCTCAAACTTTATCTTGACAGTGGTTTCGGTATATCTCTTTAAAGTACTGTACGCCAGCTTTCCAACCACAAGTTTTAGTTTTTCACGATCATTTGATCAAAATTGGAATTAATTTTCTGGTTTTGTCAAAATCCTTCTAATCAATCTCAGTAAAAGTATATTTATATCATCTCTGAAACATGACTTTTACCAAACAAAAAACAAGAATCATCAAATTCAATTCATAATTGGCAGAATTATTGAGTAACAAACATACAGAAAAAATATACAGTCGAACTGATAAACCCCACCTTTTTGAAGTCTTAATAATATCAATGTTAAAAAAGTCGATAGAATTATTAGGTTAGCACACTAGAGCTCCTGACGAGGAACTTCTCACTAATCGAGTGTTAATGTTTAATTGTACACCGACACATTGTTATGTTGAGAAAAATTGAGGTAAGACGATGCATTTTCATAAAAACCCACCGCCAACCAAACCGAGCCGAAGACTTCCATTTGATGAGAAACTGAACCTCCGAGTAGCTACGTTATTTAAAACAGCTAGCATTCGAATCATCTGTTAACAAAATGGGAAATGACTTATGTACGTTCCTGATAAAATTGGTGAACTATTAAGGAGAATTCAGTAATGCCTACACCTAAAATAGCTTTCAACATGTTCATCGCATACGGTATTTTCTTTTGTAGAAATTTCATCACTTACGAGGGCTCTTGACTGATGTTGAGACACTTATGGAAGCTAAACAGTACGTCCTTAAAGAAGGTGAGCCGCTGCGCCTCCATTTGTTGACAGCGCTCGAACACTGCGGTCATGTCCTCAATGTAACGCGGATTATACGCCGTGATCTCCGCTAGCGCTGCCTGATACTTTTCTCGGTTTTTCGACACCTCTTCTCTGCATTTTGACACTCGTTCCGCCATTTTCTTTACCTGGAAAGATTATGAATTTTTCTGTCAGTTTGGAGTAATTGTCACTTATCAATTTAAGCTTAATCAGACAGAAATGCAGTTTGGTTACAATAAGCAAATTAAAATTTCTTCCTTGGATTTTTTTAGCGTGAATATTTTAACTGCGATGATGTATATGAACGCGTCAGAGTATACGTCGGACTTTACAAGCAAGAAATAGCAGATAGAAAACGGTTGAAATAATAAACATTATTAACTAATTGTTCGATTAGTCTCCATTATGTATAGCAAAACAACTATTCAAGTATTAGAAAATATTATATTTTAATTTTTAAACTATTAAGTATTTTATATATACTTTAATTAATATCATAAATTACGTTTTGTTAAAAGGTTCTATTCATTAACTGATAATAAAATAAAAGTAATATATTACGAAGATCTGAAGCTTTAACTGAAGATTCTATCAGAGTTTTGTCCGTGGTTTGAATTATCATCAGCATCTCAGCTTATTATCATTAATTAAAGCTCACTAAATTAATTTCTACTTTACGTTAAACTTTCAAAATCGTTAAGAACTTCGCAATGTTAAAAAGTAATTAGATTTCTGGCGGCTTATTTTCTCCAAAAGCCGAGTTATAGCCAACATTAAAGTGTAATTTGTTATTTGGACTAATTGCTGCGATATTTATGGGTGCCTGCCAGAGGCGCGGATGATCGACTAGTCAGCTGTGTAATTTCAACGATATTTAAATTTTGAATTTTACGTCAATAAACAAGGTTTAACGTGCATTGGACTGACGATCAATCACTTACAATTATCCCTAAGCAGTAAAAGAATAACTTGCAACACAGCTTGGAATGTGTATGGTTATTGTTGAGTCGGACTGTAGTAGTCTGTGACATCTCCAAGAGGACCTTACAACGATTACAATGCAACGATAGATTTTGTTTAACCTGCCACTTAGTACTAATTATAGTAGTAGCAGCAACAATAGTAATATTTATGCAGAAAAGCACGTATTCAATATATCATCGTCTGTATCGTCGTTGTTATACATATATAGGACCTAGATCATATTGTCGACCGTTAATTGGAATCAAATCAAAATTAACTTTATTCAAATATGACTTTATGGAAAGCTCTTTTAAGTCGTCCAATTTTTTCCCCTACCACCTATTCAGGACGTATTTTTTAGCTAATAACACGAATGGGCGCAAGAAACTTATCAGCTTTATCAAAAGTAATAACAACATTTACAATAAATTATGTCGTTATCATACAATGTATTTGTGTTTACAATTTATACTGGAAAGCTAATATTTACAATTTAGAATGTAATATCTTCAAATCAACACCAAGTATTGGCATCATTTAAATATTCATTGACTTTGTAATAGCCCTTACCTTATATTAGCGTCTTTTTAACACGTACCTTGAACTTATGAAAAGGCAATTCAGCTACACTATGTGGAATCTTTTTATAAAAATTTATATATTTGCCCATAAACGAACTTCTAGTTTTTTGTAGCCTGTACGTTGGAACGGCAAGTTTATTTTTATTTTTTGTGTTTAAATTATGCATTTGGAAATTAGTATTAAATGTGTGACAATTTTTATACACATAAATCAAATTTTCATAAATATACTGGCCCGCTAAAGTCATTATATTAATCTCTTTAAATAAATCTCTAAGAGAATCCCTTGCTCGTAAATTATAAATAGCGCGGACTGCTGTTTTTTGAAGAACAAAAATACTAGTAAACCATAGGACATAACACTGTAAAAATAACTAAAATAAAAATTAATCTTGCCGTTTCAACATCTGTAAGTTGTCTTATTATATATATACTCGTATATATATATTTATACAGCATATGCTGCAGAACTTAGTCTATTTGATAGGGTCTCAATATGTGGATCCCATTGCAATTGAATGAAGTCGATATTGAGAGTATAGAAAGATTTAACATTTTCTTTTTAAGGCAGAATGCTTATGCAGTCAGCTGACTGCTTGAGTAAGAAGTGTGACAGACCCAGTGGTATAAAAAAACTGGGACTTCGCTAAATGCGAGATCTCCAAGTTACACGTTCGCAAACCCATTTGATCTTCTTCATTGAGTATACAGCTAATCGATGATAGCTACATTGCCACAAGGGAAGTTTGAGACGGCGTAGTAAAGTAGAGCTCTTCCTACCCTAGTATATTGAATTTACCATAACTATACGATTGATAAACAGCGACAATTTTTTTTATCAACATTGGAAAGACATCAACTCATAGTTACGTTTTGATTCACCTTAGTTGCTAAATAAGTATTTATTATGGCTGTCAACAACACTACAAGTTTACATTTCAATTACGAAAACCACTGCTATACTCGACGTCCAAAACTGCACCTCCGCAAAAATAATTTTTAATTGCTTATAACCCACATTCAGTATCATTTAAAGCCCAATAAATGAACTTTAAGAATAGAAACATTTATTTTAATTTAGAAGAATTTAAATAAATGCTGCGATTTTGCTTCACGTAAGAGCTGCTATTTCCGATGCCTTTTGGTATAAAAGAAGCAATTTTTTGTACACCAAATATAATACGAATTTCATTAAGTGTTGTTTCGTGTACAAGTATAGATGTCGCCGCTGCCGGTCGTCAGCAAGTGATAAATCCAGCTCATTACAAATGCAAACCTGGCTTAATTGAGGGAAGCCTACCCGGCAGACGTCACATCCGCCGGCGGCGTCAACCACCCCGCGACCTTTTTTTTTAATGTTTGGAAAATGCGTTACGCATACCCTCGGCCCGGGAAAACCGCGGGGTTATGTCGGACTCCCCGCGCGCTTGGGGGCCGAGTGCCAGCCAAGTGCGCGGCCCACCGACTAAAAACCTAATAATGCCCCTCACTGACGCCTTGCCGCGAGAGCTTCGATCGTCGGTGGGTCCTCCATAGCCGATGAGGGGGGTCCATCAGATGAGGGGGGGGACACGCCAAGGGGAGCTGCATCGCAGCGTGACAAGGTCATGGGAACTCGTAAGAATACTTCCACGAAACCGCCCCGCGATTCACATAATTATATAACTTGTGAACGTCGCTGAGAGGCTATCCCAGGTGTTAGGAAAGTATAGTGACTCTTTATGGAAATGTCCTAATAGTCCCAATGTATCAAATGTTTTTAAATATTGTCGCTGTGACTTAGTAGTCTCAAGAATAAAAAAAAAATGTTTCTTACCCTCACACTAAGTCTATTGGACTACTCACACTAAGGATCTATTGTAACGGATAGATAGATATATTATACAAATATAAATATTTTTAACGGAAATATATATTAACAACGATAACCACGGCGCAAATGTTCGCAATCATCAGACAAAATTTGTCCCCCCCACCGGGACTCGGGACCGCCGCGACACCGTGTAACCGATGCTATGCTATGCTATACTACCCACTCGGCTATGGAGGTCGTATCTTAACATAACATTTATTTTATCCTAAATCTGTTCTTATTCAAACAAGATTTATCCATAGGCTTTTATACAAAACATTTAAATGTCAATTTACAGAATGTCCCGTTTTGATGTGCATGAGTTTATTTGGCTTTGGCGCATTAGCGCAGCCAAATAAACTATTAAGGCGGCGGCAGAAGGTGCACGGGATTGTCGCGTAAATGTGGTTTGGTAAGTGCTGCTAATCACGCACCTAGCATGCGATGTAAGGAAACGAATACGTAAAGTTCAAACTACCAACCAAATATAACAAATTTTCTTGAAAAATCTTGGTGAGTCAAACGCAACAGTTGCATTCCTAATTACAATTTCGGTGTGGATGTGTTTTTTTATATTTGTCGTCAGAACTTTTATTTTATTTAACGTTAAAAATACTCAAGAAGGACACCATCCCCGTCCATTACATATACAGAGCGTTGTGGTAAAAGTTACGGGGCCCCAATATGAGGAGTCACGTCCCCGGAGCTCGAGCATATATTCTTAAGTATCAAGTTCCACTCCATGACATAAATGTTTGAAGCGTCGCCCGTCTTTACTGATGCACTGTAAGACATTAGGGGAGTAACACTGGTTTCATCTTACTGTTTTGTTTACCGATCAAGAAGGAGTATACTGTCTCTTATAACAAAAGGTCCGTTCTAGGCCGGCATGAACACTATTTTGCGTTTTAAGCTGAAGCTATTATTACTTGATCTGTGGTTGAAGAGATATGTACAATTGCACATTCCTAATCAGAGTGAGCTGCAGAATCAAACAATATGTATTGAGTTCTATAACAAAATATATATAACAGCACTTTAATGCTCTTTTCTAATTATAGACAAATACATTATAGAATAAATTACTATATTGAAAAAATTACTTTGAAATCTGTTATATTAGTTAACATTCTTCACAATGACTGGGTTTAAATAAGATTATCGCAGCGTGCAGACTCTCGACGTAGGCTCTTGGTAAATTAAATTTATGCCCAGGAGCTACTCGCGTACTCTTTGGCTGTATTCACAAATGAAAGTAATTATCGCGCCGTGCATTAGCACGTACATCATATTAATGATTCACCTTTTATTTTCAAGCATAATTAGACATTCACAAATGATGGAGAAGACAAAATGTACAAAATATTATTGCTTATTTTATAAATGAGTTGTCTTAACAAAAGAGCTGCGAAGAATATTATTATTTCATTAAATAATTTTATTTTATTGATCACCAAGACATATTGATAAACAGGTTATTAGAGTCGGCAAAATAATATTTAAAGGGCAAATAAATAATATATAAGGTATCTATGTGCCCATTTCAGACCTTAAAACTAATATTATTAGAGAAAAGCTAAAAATGAAAGCAAAAAAAAAATATTTCGTAAGGTTTGTTCTACCTAATACAACTAAAAAAATTAATGATTTCTTTAATATTATATGAATTTCTACAACACCAGCAACATTTGCTTTCTTCCGTTTCGTGTTCATGTTTTCATACTAATGACATATTTTGTAACCCGTAAAAACGTCATGGTACCTCTACCATGTAGTATTCTGACATTACTTTTTGCGTATTGTTGTAGATATAGACTAATTTCAATATATAACACTAACTAAATAAAAATATGCAATTAAATAAACATACTAACTACAAAATAAAGAGGTTACACTAGTGTTGTAAAAAAATGTTTTTTTTTTATATTTGTCAAAAAGTCATTTTCCACTAACAGATATATATCAGACGTGTAGTAAGTAATAAGTATAACATAAAAAAAACAATTTAAACATTTATTTAGATCGTAAAAAAATCCCAAATGATGGGATCATTGTTTTATGTGATGTCATGTAGTTAATATCTCCACTGTAGGAATCATACCGTATTATCATTTTGTCCGGCTTATACTGCGTGTAAAGCAACTGTGTGAAGCAGTGCTAAAAACAATCAGAATACTAACATACAAAGCGAAATTTAATAATTAATTAATTGTTGTGCTTACCGATAAACTCCTCTGTGGCGTGAAACAAATGAACAATAATTAGGGAAAGTCAGTTTTATTACCAAATTAAAAAATTATATACATAGATCATCTATATGCTATTCGCTAAGTTGAAGAGACTATCATTATTGCTTTTAATAGATAGTGATGAAATTACTATCTAGTACAATCTAGTCATTGGATAGGAAAAAGGAATTTGCGGGTTACATTCGTAAAAAAAATTTCAACGTTAACAAAAGAAATAAAGCGATACTACAAACCGGCTACCGTATATTTTTATGAGAAAGCTCAATTTTCAATACAGTAGACGTTCCCTAAATCATAGTAGAAGAGAAATTTATTTCTTAACATATTTGTTTAGGCTCTATTGATCAGTTCAGCAAACACAAAATGAAATTGGCAATCTACCTACGTAGATATAATAGCTCAGCTTAAAAAGATTTCGTCCTTATACTCGTACATCACACTTATACTCGTATAATATATAAATCATGTAAAGTTCGTAAAATGCGTACTCTTGGTTGTCGTTGTCACTAGAAGTGTCAATAGCTAGAAAAATATAATGCAAACTATGTACACGATGACGACGTGACATTCAATTTCCTCTGTCGCGAGATGTCGTCGCCCTGTCTCGCGTTTCTAGGTCATTATGAACTTTGTGAACTTTCTGTGGGTATTTCGCAGCGTAATTATCATTTCAGCCGAGATAAGCCCACCTCTGAAAATAGGCCTTTACTAACTCCAAACTGTAATCAGTAACTACTGGACTAATGTCCAGCGCTGTTACCACTCAACAATTTTTCTTCCAGAGCAACTGTGAACAGTTTTGGAGATAAGACGTTGTCCTATCTCATACTCCGCTGAAGCAGTATCGATCTTGAATTCTGGTCCTGAATATAGACGAATACTTTGGCGTATTAGTATAAAGAATGCAACAATTGAATGTACCAATAGTTAAATAGATGCACAGCCAAGATCTGATGATCAACGGCTTTTCATAATCCGTGACTGTTTAAGTCTTCAGTCTTCTGTATAACTGCCGCGGTGTACATATTGGTTTATGGTACTGTAGCCTTTTTGAAATCTGGCTAGTTCAAGAAGCTAAAAATCGTTAAATCTGTGTTGATTCTCGAGAACAGCTTATAAATATGGTTCAGGAGCATGATAGATTCTTCAGCTAGATTCTATCCCTCTATTTTCAATGTCATTAAAATACCGAAAGCATTAACATGCTTTCGGCTTGACCTTCTTATTGTATTTCATATAGTCTCACAACGCTCCAGCGGAGCCTGCTCAATTCACTCTCTTGTTCCTGTTGTAAGTTGTCAAGGCCAAGGTCGTTTGACAGTAATTGTCCCCCAGTCGGGGATATTAGAAATCCTGTCACCGGCACCGTGCCAACATCCGTCGCCATCGGCGCGATGCCAACGGCCACTTGAAAAAAGTCTCTTTGGAAAACTATGTTTTGGGCCCACTTTTACTTCGCTGGGTTCAATTAAATCCAAGTTAGTGGGAAGCACCAAACCCTCGTCTATTGGCCCGCAAGCAATTAAGATTGGTCAATTGCTCGCTCCTAATAAAACTTTTTTTCTATGAGGGGAAATGCACCTTATGCACCGCGACACCGCGCTGGCTAGGCGCGGCCGTGTATGGGGCTCTCCGGTCTGACAGGCCCGGCCTACCCACTAAAACCTCCCTGAGTTTTCTAGGCCCATGCGAGGCACATGGCGGGGTGCGCTTTCGCGATTCTACCGCCATGAACTTCAAATAAAACCCTAAAATCGAAATTTGTGACCGAAATTTTTACACAAGATACTTTTAAGCCTGTTTTAAAAACTGCATAATGTTGCAAGCCACGTGTATTCTCTGTACTAAACTAAGAACGCATTTTTTAAATAATTGACGAGATTCATGATTCCAATTAGATAAAAACATTAAAACTTTCAATACCGTCAATATCATAAACTTTATTTAAAATTACCGAATCAAACACCTTGTTAAAAAATTTTATTCTAGAATTTAACTTATAATTAAAAAAAAAAAATCAAAATGTTGTATTATTTATTACCTTATTAAAATTATTACCAATTTATGACGGTTTTTCTGGACCCCAACATAGAAAAACGTATTTCACTAAAGAAATACGAGTATATTAAAACAGATTATGGTGTCTGGCGCAATAATGAATATTTCAAGATGATGATGATAAATCATGAGTATATAGTTCATTGAAGCTAATTTTCTATAAACTATAACTATTTAATTCGAATTCGAGAAGGGATTCACTTGAATTTTCCAGCCAGCATTTGAGTAGAAACAGCTTGGTACTCAATATATGGGAAGTCCGTATCGATTAAAAAAACAATGAGTCCAATAAATTAGATCATTTATCAGTTAAAATTGTACATACTAATAGCGACAAGAATATTGAACCTTGAAGTAGGTAATTTGGGGCGATGATTAGTCTTTTTCAAGAGGTTGTCTCTAAGTAAATTTTAATTGTAGTATTTATTTATTTATTTATTTTTTATTTATTTCACTTTACAAACCCACAGCTCTTAAATAAAACTATTAACCTAAGAATACAATACAATACAGCCAAAAACGGATTTTCATTATTTAAATAAGCATTCTTAATGCAGTTGACTAACCTATTCTATAGAAACAAAAACTAAGAAGTTGTGTGTGTGTGTGTGTGTGTGTGTGTGTGCGTGTGTGTGTGTGTGTGTGTGTGTGTGTGAAACAGTGTATGTGTGTGCATATGAGTGCATGTGCCATATACAACACAAATAATATGTAATAATCTAAATACACAAATACATACACACATACACATATACATACATATATACATACATACATATATATATATATACATACATATATACATACAAATATATACTCATTCTCCAAAATCGCTCAGCAAACACAATACACTGCGCCTGAACTCCGCTCTCCCCATATAAAAAATGTCAAAGACGAAAACAACTTGTTGAATTTAGATTTAATACGATGCGCAATAGAATTCTGGACATACCTAGACCGAGTCACGGGTACGTGAAATAAAGTAGTGTGTCTAGTGCGTGTTTTTGGTGCATTTAACCGTAGAAAAATACACGTGAGTTCAGGGGCATCAATAACTCCGTTGCAGACATCATGTAAAAACATCATGTCGAATTGTGTTATATAACTCTTTAAAGTATATATAAAGTATATATAACTCTTTAAATGTCTGAATAAATAGCAATTGAAATATACTGTCATTCTATTAACTGTACTTGGGGAAACTGCTCTCGTCACAATACGCCTGGGAATTCGGCGAGAAACGTGATACAGATATCTAAAAACTACATTGACAGATACAATAATCAATACGCGTGGATGAATGAGTAGATGAACCTGTAGTTCTTATGTATTATTATCATCTCTAGCGACAAAAGTTGCTGGCTACATTTTCCAAGGAATTAAAATTACGGATTTATTTATTTCAATGCGCGAAACATTTAGTTTTATTTTTAGCAAAGGACACTCAACGGTAGTATCAGTTTTTACACATGTTTTACATGACAATATATGAAATCTACGTAATAACACTCAATTTGATGTGGCATCTTCAGAACGGTTACTTTTAAATATCTTGTAACTACGTATCAACGTCACCTAACTTGGAATGGAATTGGATGAAAACAATTTCTATGCTACCAATTACCCGAGACAATTCTGTTTGCAACACTAACGTTCTATTTCACACACGTGTACAATTTTAATAGGCCTTCACCACACCTAGCAAGTAGTGATGTAGGACGCACTACAATCCCCACATATTTGTTATATAACGTATTGAGTGCGACAAGGTTGCACCTGAAACCGTAACCACTTGGTAACACGTGGTATCTTTCGTGCATGTATTCTGATGATTAAATTACTATTACCGCTATGACCGTTTAAAAAATATTAAAGAAATATTTTGAGCGATGTTTGAATTTATATATAAAACGAAGGTTGAGCACAACTGTGCTGTGCTCAGGTTATAACTATAACCTGATATATTTTATATATAGAGAATATTTTAATACAGAACTTTATTGAATTATCAAATCGACTTCTATCGTTACTACCTATAAATAGGTGTAAATGAAACATAAAAAGCAGTAAAAATGCTTACTTTAAGTTATTCAGTAGCTAGTTATATTAATTAGGGATAGCAAAGTAATTTACATATTGTATACCTTACCTAACTGTGCTCCTTAGACCTCCCCGGTCCATTGCTATGAGAATTAATATCCAGTAGCAATCCTTTGACAACGACGTGGCATAGATTATATCAATTTTCGAGATGATTCCTCTGGAATGTTTGGTCAAGCTTCGCGAAAAACTTCATAAACTTCATTTAAAAGTGTGGTGTTTTCTTGTCAAAGGTGCTCGATTAAGAGCTGGGCTATTTGCTGGCGAATCTAACACTAAAACCGACTGATTGACGAGAAAATACCGAGCGAGAGGTATGTTTTGGGGTCATTATTATGCTGAAATATTCACATAATGGGAAGATGTTCTTTAAAATCAAAATGTTATTCTTGAAATAGGATTTTTACAATCACTTTTTCACGTCAAAGATGCAACACCATTGGTTTACAAGTCTACGCCGGGAAACTTTGTACTGGAAAGTACCACCAAGAAAACCAGCAAGGGTAATCATTTTGCTACCTGTATTTTATAGAGTCATTGATTAGAAGCTGGTCTCAGAGCATACCCATAGCATTGCACACCATTGTTTTCGAACCTCGGCGACAACAATACTACCACCGTCGCTCAAAAAAATATACACAGTTTTATATATACAATTTTCATTGAGCTGCAGTTATTATTTCATAAAAATATATTGTGAAATTGCATTAAAGAAGGGTCCTTAATTAGAGAAGTTATACGTTCAAAATTTAAGCTACTTTTATTTGTATTATCATGCATAAATTGGAGTAAAGTACATTACACATAACACAAAACATTGTATAAATAGAGATCTTAAAACAAAAGAAATAAAGCGATACTACAAACCGGCTACCGTATATTTTTATGAGAAAGCTCAATTTTCAATACAGTAGACGTTCCCTAAATCATAGTAGAAGAGAAATTTATTTCTTAACATATTTGTTTAGGCTCTATTGATCAGTTCAGCAAACACAAAATGAAATTGGCAATCTACCTACGTAGATATAAATAGATCAGCTTAAAAAGTTTTCGTCCTTATACTCGTACATCACATTTATACTCGTAAAGAAATGTGGTTTGAAAGAGGATATCGTGACAAGAATAGAGAAAGGGATGCTTGGGTGGTTTGGGCATGTGGAACGGATGAATGAAAGTAGACTGACCAAAATGATTTATGAAGCTGGAGTGAGTGGAGATACGGGACGAGGAAGACCTAGGCGAACATATTTCGAACAAATCGAAAGTGTCCTCAAAAAAGGCCAGGTCAGAAGTACCCGCAATCGTCGAGCATGTATGAGGAATGTTATGAAAGTAGATGAAGCGAAAGAGATATGTAAAGACCGTAGCAAGTGGAAAGACGTAATCTCTGCCTACCCCCATGGGAAAAAGGCGTGAGTGTATGTATGTATGTTAAAACAAAAATCTTTTAAATTCAGCTAAAGACAAATAAACGATCAAAAGAAAATACAGGAACACTGAAGAAGAAAGAAACACAAAGCAATGCACAGGCTGCCAAGGTATAAATAGAAATGTAAAATATCAAGACGCGAATGGCAGCGGCAGCTTGAGCTAAGGAGAAAACTAAATAAATATTCCTAGGATATAAGTTGTAGTATATTATATCCTAAGTTGTAGTATATTAAATAGGTGCTATTCTCGAGAGAACGGCAGCAGTAAACTTACAACCTAATGTTTTAGTCTAGAACATTTTTAGAATTTCGCTCGCTAATTTCAACGACTTTGGCGAAACCCGAAATATAGTACAATGATGGATACTGAAAATTGTAAAAACCTTTGGTACGTCTGTTCTACTCGCGTCGTTCTAATATCTCAATTGGTTCAATTGCGTCCTTGCTATGACATTATTGCGTACAAAACTATTAGAATATACATTCTAAGGCAATTTTACAAAGTAGTATATAAAAATATTATTGAAACGAAAGCCCTTGGCGAGACAAGACGCAAGGGTGTTTACGGTTGGTCGCTTCATAAACAGTTCCCCTAAAACTTCTCCCCTAATCGTCCGCCAAGAACGTGTACCGGTTGTCACTACAAGTCAAAATAATTTTATTAAAAAATTGTGCGCGACATACGACATACAGAGGCAGGATAACTCTATCATAGTAGTAAGTGGTAGTAAGAAGAACATGAAAGTTGTTGAATTTGTGGAGAAAGAGATTGTGCGGAACTATAAAGAGGCTTTTTACCATCCTTTAGGGTAGGGTAGATTTTATTTATCGAGGTTCAATGACCGAAACAATATCGATAATATACTTTAATACTGGTTAATTAAGGATTTAAATTTCAACATATGGGCGACTATTGGTAACAATAAATATTGCACGTTATTTGAAGCATTAATATAGTCAGTACGTAAAAAAGACGCGATATGCCCATACACGTAACAATAAGAACTCGAAACCACGTCTGAATTATGCAATTATTCGTCTAAATTGTGTATAAAAGTTTTTGCAGCTGGTATCCGAAACTGTACAATGTAGTCTAAATATATCGATAAAAAGCTTCCCGGACGTAAAATATCTTTTGACGATATGTAAATATTCTTGTGTTTTTGAACGAAAGTTATACGCGTGTGTATAAAGAGTTTAATATTTGGTATAGCATTGAAGTTTATTTTGTTGGAAATCTAAACTTTTTTAACTTATTATTATACCAATGAGAAACATATCAAATTCAATACAAGACAAAACTAATTTATAATATATATTATATGAAATACCTATTCAATGAGAATATTTTTATGATGAATTTTGTAGCGAGGGAAATGTGAGGGAAGAGCAATGTTCACAGTCGACTGCTTCATAAAAGACTTCAATAGCCGAGTCCAAACTAGCGATTTTAGCGACCATCCCTTTGAAACAGAATAAATAGATTGTTTTTTTAAACTAGAGAATTCAATGTTTTTTTAAAGATGAACAAAAAACACATTAAACAAAGTATCTTAGAAAATAAAGGTAATAAAGTATCCACGCTAGAGAATCTTTAGTGTATAAAATACGTACGGAGCTGTGTAAGCCTCCAAATTTATTAGCTTGTTTTAGAACTTTGATCTCACAAGCAATAGAGTTGTTATATATGTGGAGATTCTAAAGCACCCGTACATGTAGAAAATAATCGTATTAGTTTTTGTTTTGAAAGGTGTCTGAAGGTTACAATTTATTGAGTATAAATTTAAATAGCAATCTTGTTCTCTGTAAACATGGTATTTCTGTGTATTTTTTGACTTTGAAAGTATACTATATAATCTCGATTATAAATTAAGATAATAGAGGAATTCTAGAAATATGTAGGTGGTAGTATATATTTTCTAACACAAATTAAACCAAACGAAATAAGTTGAAATTCGAACCTGCCATTTCGTTAGAATTCGGGATCTTCAAATCTAACTCAATTTTCAATAGGAGAATAGCTTCGATTCTAAAAATAAGAATAATTAGAAGAAATTAACCCAGGTTTCCTAAACAATGTTATCGAGAGGCTATTGTCAAATTGGACACATAAAAATTATGCACGGACACAAACTATCCTAAAGATTACACGCCAATTAACCAAAACACCATTGAGAGCTATCCACGGAAAGTAAACTTCAGCATAGTGACGGAATTAACAACAGTTCTCAGATTACATAATCGAACGACGCACCTCATACCGTATTACCATACAAATACGTCTGTGACTGAAGTGGCCATAGATGGCATTGTCCCCTGCCATTCATTCCCTCGCTCGGTCGGCCACCGATAATAACCATTTTCCTGTACATCGGAATACCGCCGCCACCGCCGTCGGCGAGGGAACCGTGTCAAGGTAAAAGCGTAATCTTATTGAGGAGCATCCGTGGACCAATCAATTTGATTTGATTCGAAGTGGTAGCTACTTGATTAAAAGGACGCCGAGTGTTATCAGGGAGCAAATTAATACTTTACTGAATACTTTTGCAATGAGGATACAATATAAAAATGCGCGTAACTGAATACTAATCAATAACGACTCTGATAAGTCGGTAACTGAATCAGTTACCTTATGTGCTGAGACGGGCTCTTGTGAATTAGCTAGCTAACTGGTTATATAGGATTCTTAGACGCAGGAGTACGAGGGCTGCTACTTAAGTATCCGGAATCTGGGATTTCAAAATTTTTAAACGCAATATATAACCTCCATGGTAAAATTCGTTCTTTTTTTGAAATACTGGCCGCTATTTTTTTTCCCTTATGTACGCTAGTGTTTTGTTTCTGATGGGTTTAAAATTGTCATATCGCTGAAATGATGGAACTCACACGTGAAAATATTCGTGCTATGATTTATTACGATTTTCGACGTGGGTTAACGCTACAACAGTGCGTAGATCAATTAACTTCAACTTTTGGTGTTGAAGCTCCATCAAAAACCACTGTGTATCACTGATTTAGTCAGTTCAATCGTGGACGGAGTAAGCTCACGGACGAAGTTAAGGAAGGTCGCCTGAATCAGTCGTTGTGCCACAAAACATTGAAGCTGTACGAAAACTAATTATGCAAGACCGTCATGTTACGTATCGCGAGATAGAGGCTACTCTGGGCATATGTATGACAAGCATTAATAAAATATTACATGAACATTTGTTCGTAAAAAAATTTGTTCGCGTTGGATACTGCACAACTTAACTCAGCATCAAAAAGAAGCTCGCGTCGAATGGTGCAAGAATATATTTAAAAAAATTAACGGAGGTGACTCAAAATCTGTTTATAACATCTACACAGGTGATGAATCTTGGATCTATGCGTACGATCCCGAAACTAAGCAACAATCTACAGTTTGGGTGTTTCAAAATGAGCCGAATCCTACGAAAGTGACTCGTGCAAAAAGCACTTTAAAGCAAATGGTGGCCTGCTTTTTTGGTACACGACCGGTTCGACCGATTCGGAGTGGTACACGACCATTTGTTTGCCGGAAGTATTTGAAGAAATACGTAAAAACAACAAGCGACGCAGAATCATTCTACACCACGACAATGCCAGCTGTCACACATCACGCAAAACAAATACATTTTTGGAGGGTCATAAAATAGAATTGATGGGTCATCCACCGTATAGCCCAGACTTGGCACCTAATGATGTCTATTTATTCCCAAATGTATAGAATAAATTACGTGGTCAACAATTTTAGACCCGTGAAGATGCCGTCGACGCGTTCAAACAACACTTTTCAGAGATACCGGAATCAGAGTGGAAAAAATGCTATAAAAATTGGTTTCAACGTATGCAAAAGTGTATCGATCATCGCGGAGTAAATACTTTGAAAAACAATAAACCCATATTTAGCCATATACGTTTGTTTAATTTTTCTATTCCGGATACATAAGTAGCAGCCCTCGTAAGCAGTGCAACTAAAGTATTTTTCTGACGTTGGCGTAATTTTATACGGTCGGTTCCATGATTCTTCAGTGATATTTTTTTCAGATTCTTCCGAGATTCTTTGTCAGATCCACAGATAAAGATGTTAGTCAAAGTGTTGACTTGTCAAGTAATTATCGTACTTTTTAGTATGTATTTATCTTGTGCAAACAATTGGCCCGTATTGAAGTAAGCACATCCTTTATCGAAATGTAATAATTGTCTTTTACGGAAAGTGATTTATGAAATAAAACATATAAAATAGTCACTCAATAAACAAATCATATTATAAAATAGTCCTCCGGCATCTCTTTGTTTATAATCGTGTAAATAGAAAAAAAAATTGTCTTGAGGCTCATTTAGTCAACTCATTTTCGGTTATACCCCTATTTTTTCCGGATGGTTTATATGTAGAAGCTATAATGGTTCAGGAAGAGCTAAAGGCAGAAAGCGTGTCGAATATAACAATCTCTTCATTAATTTCATTATATTTATCATACGGTTAGGGCAGGGTTGTGTTGCAAACTTGAGATACGCATTGTTCATCGTATTGTAAAGAAATCCAAAAAATTTTAGTTTACTATCTGAAAAAAAGAAACTAAGAATAGCTATAGCTATAAATAAAAAAAATAAAAATTAAAACGCTATAATTTGCGTTTTAATTGTTATGGTTTTATTAGCTTTATTTTAGTTATAACGAAGAACTCGAGTAGTTGTTTGTAATGTGAAATTTATTATTCAGATAGTTAATATTCAAAATTTATGTCACGGACGCTATAGCATGCCTATCTATTGTTAGGTGGATTTGTGCCATAATATTTAAGTAAGAAGCGAGTCATTACTCTACTCCTTATACTAACAAAGTACCTACGACTGGTTGCGTCATCTCTGTTTCAGTTGCGACGATAATTGCGATACGATTACGGATAATGATAATTAAAATGGGACGCATCGATGATTGATCAGAGTATTGATGAAATAAAGCAAAGGTGATCTTTTATAACTTAATGCTTTGTAGCCCTGTGATCCCGGTACAGACCAATCTAACCTGCCATGCATCAATATGTTTTACGTATTTAGAAATTCATTAGTACATAATTCTGAAGCTCCTACGGTGAAGTTACTCAACTAAGAACTCGACATCATCTATTCATTACTTAGTAAGTTTGATGGAAACATTGGTTTGTTTTTGCGGGAGGATTATCCGTATGTCTCTGACAGTTATGATTACAGTTCCAGGAACGTGGAACTTAAAATGTTAAACTTAAAATGTGTAGTTAATGATGAGACGACAAGAACCAATGGTGTATTATTGTTTGGTACAAATATATTATCATCACTCCTTCGTATCCTATTTCGCTGGCAGCTAGGTCGTATATAACGCTATCATTAGTTCCTCTATCTAAGCCTCAGCGTAAGTCCAAATTTTTGCCGGGTATCTGATGTCACATTGTCCTTTCTGTGGTTTTAATACAGTAAATGCTTGCTAAAGAATTAGTAACTAACTAGGAACACCAAAATCTATTATCTATTGTCATATCTTTGTACGATCCGTTAGAAATCCTTTCTTCTGTGTCTCTACATGGAGGGATACTGCTGTAAAAGTTTGACACTGTCGCCATAATATGTGACTGGCTGCTAATTTAATGTCAGTTTTAATTTGAAGTTTAAAAAATGATAGTTGTTATATGATGTTTGGCATCAGCCCACATTCTGATCAGTCTCAGAATTACACATTTTGACTAATGTCAGCAAGTTGCGATGCATTGTGTAGCATACTGACGTATCAGTAATGATACAAAAGAAGTAAAATAAAAGCGATTTCGATAACGAATCGATCGCGAATTATACTTGTCTAGGGGCCCAAGCGTGAACATCTATTTTCGTATAATAAAATCGAAGTGAGCATCATTTCGTTTAAACAGCACTTCTACGAATATCCTCATCATAAGATTCTTATAGTGACGCAATAAAATATTTTTACACAAAGAAGTTTTAAATAGCCGTTATGACGCCACCGTTGAGTGGAAGTTTTCCTTTCAAAACATAATACATTCATTTCTACATTAGTACCTCGTTAGTAGTTCTCACAAATTAAAACTTTATTGGTAGTTTTTTCACAGCACAATTCTTTTTTTCCATTTCGTGTATTCAAATACAACCTTTGTCAAGGTTAGATTCCATTGACACGAATTTCATTTTCGTCGCGGTTTTCATTTATTGTCGAGGGTCGAGGACAGGGCTGCGAGTGTTATTGCGCATTCGTACGGAATACCTACGATATTAATGCATTTTATTTACATAACAAAACGTTAGGGTACATGTAAAGTTACATTCTAACATTATGCAAAATATGTAGTTTAATACTTTATTCGCAAATTTTCAATTCATGGTCCGGATGTGTTTTTAAAGTACATTATGGTGGTGATAACAAATTTTTTCGCGAAACACTCACAGGATAGTTGAGTGAAATCACTCAAAGCAATAAGCCCTCATTTATAAACCAGCATTGTGTGTGCAAAAAAGACATCATTTAACCTGAATACAGGTTGATTATTAAGACCATCCAGTCCAGTCTATCACTAACTCGAGCATTTTAAGAGACTAAAGTTCCTTCTTAAATCCTTACCGGAATGTTTTTAGAAATCTTACATTATTTCTATTTGAACTAAAGACTTATTGCATCCTAAGCCTTCTCTAAATTAGAATTTAAATGACTCAAGAATCCTAGCCAACGCTTACAGTCTAATCCCTGACTCGACCAGCTTTAATACACTGACGAATAAGCTTCTATCAGATTCTAACAGTCCATCTTAGTCTCCCAGTTTCCTTTATGCTTCACTTGTGAAGGCGGTGACAATCCAATGAAGTCCAAACAGCCAAGGAAAAGGCAGAGTCCGCATAACCTATACGACCAGATTTATCTATCCCCATATAAAGAAAGACAAAATTAAACCTAGTCTTGCACAGCGCTTAATCCCAGTTGTCGGTCGTGTCGATTGAACGTCTCAATCAGACAACACAAGCAATGTACCTGGGTGATTTAGCTCAGCTCCTTGATTACGTAACCTGTTGGGAAGGGTCATATAATAAGCCTACAGACAGCGAAATTAAGTTACAACTCATGAACATTCACTGAACACTTCATAATATTGGATAATATAACTTTAAAAGTAAATTTAAAGCTGCTTAAGTTACTATATGTATATTTAATACATCTAGGTGAATTAATGACATCAAACTGGTACAGTAAGCGTACTGTACCACGTACGTACGTTGACATTGATCACGAATTATTGTGTACACTGCAAAAAGCAATACTTCACAAAACGAAAAAGATTGTTGAATCAATAGAAAAGGTTCACAGCATTTAAAGCAAATGGGTCTTAAATAGACAAAAGTTCCAATATTAAACCAATAAAGAGCACAGCTTGCCTGGTTGAAATCACTGTTGATAAAATGATCTGCGGTTGCCGGTCACCGGGTGTACTACGTGCAGGCATGCCTACAGAGTGCGGTATTAAAAAGTTTCAATGGAATCGCTACTGTTTGCAAAAGATTATAATCTTGCGGAAAAAAGACATAAATAAAGCTGTGAATCAGACAAAACTTGACTTATGTATATACCTAGTAAGTATTACTTTAATATAGTTTCCTATCTAAAAGAGACGTTACTCATTAGGTGGCTAAAAATCCTATTAAAAGAGAAACACTATATCTACAAAAATATTTCTTCGAATTTATTTCTTTCACTGAACAGCCGTGCTTTTCTTGTTGTTCGAGATTTTAGGTCATCCAAACAATAAACAGCAAAACTTTTTATTTTCCACTTTTCGGTCACGGAAATTCAACTATTACCCTGCGCAGTTATATTAGTTTAGTTTTAGTTTGATTTTTATTTATTTCATTTTCACAATTACATAATAAAATTAAATTTTAGTAAATGATAATAAAAATTATCCTCAAATGTACAATTAATAATTATTCTTATAATATTGAGTATATAGTTTAAACAATGACTGTAAAATAAAATATTTATGTATAAAATAAAATTGGTAATAATTTAAATAATGTCAAAAATAGATGTTATAGTAGAATTGATCGATTTGTTTACATAATAAAATTAAAATGGTAATAATAAAATATGATTACGTAGTGTAAAATCAAATTCAATAAAATAAATAATTTAAATAATTATTCATAAATGTCAAGAAAAACATATGACCGTGCATGGGCAAACCTGTATTTGTAAGCGACAAATACAAGAGCGTTCTCTATTCCCTCGTACAGATCATAGAGACATAACAAGATGATAGCCGAGTCGAGATCAAGTGCAGGCAGAACATTGTTTGAAATGAATGCACCACCCAATATTTTTGACGTGAAACGTCTTTAAAATCGCGCCGAAACATACGGGTACCAGGTTTAAAAAGGGGACCGTAACGAAAAGGTCTATATCATCGTACCTTAATAATTAAAAAACTATTAGTCTTGGAAACAAAAATGTGTTGTGAATATTTTACTTATATAGTCAGTTCGCTGTTGTCACATTGAGCTTTTTTATTAAAATACTTTAAACACCGTCAATCTTGTTTTTATTTTTTTTAATCAATTTGGTCTTAGCTTACACGATAGGTCACATTTGTCCGGCAGTAGACTCTTTTATATATGGTATATTAATAACACTACTTTGAAAGTAACTACTGTCTATTATCGTCAATTGCCTTGACAGTTTATTAAACTAGAACACCCAAGTTCCGCTGACCACCAACACCTAGTAAATAGTTTCCGATGTTAGGCAGGAAAATAGGCCGCCAGCGGTTATGGGGCCCATAGATCGATATCAGAGCGTCCGCCGATCACGTTGAGCGAGCAAATAACTCTGGTTCTTCACTTAATATCAGTATTATCTAATCGCTTATTTAAACCTTATCTCGTCAATATTAACTATAATGTTGTATTCAGTGCCTAATTTTTTCCGTGAAGAAATATTAAATATACATCCATGTGCCCTTCCTAAACGCTTTGACGTGGACGCGCTAAAATATATTTGTTTTTATATGCGACATGCCTTATCTCCCGTACTTGGTGAAATTTCTAGATATATAAAATGTAATGAATATTTGTAACATTCATGTCGTAAAGACGTCGAGTGTTTTTTCCAAAAAAAATTATATATATATATATTGCTTGCTTTATGTTACTATAGAGGTTTAAAATTTTATAAAAAATGTTGTCGTTCTTAATTAAGTTAATACTCAAATGAACACGTAGTATGTGCATAGTATTGACAAATAGTTGCATATTGTAATACTTGATTGGCTTGCTTGTAAAGATTTGGGTACCAAAATTATTGTAGTCATTCGAGCTTTTATCAACGCAAAGTTTATCTAAAATGTGAAGAAACCACACTGATTGAACTATCTAACAAAATATAACCCCTTTCTATACATGATGTAATTGAAAATTTAACAATAATGTTCCTCATATTCCTATGTAAGGCCTAACTAACTAAACCTAATAAAAGTTGGCAAATTTACCTCTAATTTTTACATGCTAAGTCGCCATCTGTTTATGGGTAAACTGCAATATCTATGCTTGTTTGTGTACGTTTTAAAGCTGTGACTTTATATATACAAAACATAGTATTACAATGTAATTACCTGGTCGGGACTCAGCGAACTGTCGCCGCTTGCGTTCCTCTCCTGGTTCTGTGCTGTCCGCTCCTGCTTACATGCCGTGTGGTACTCAAGTCTAGTGCGTTCCACCTTTTGTAGTAGCTTTGCCCACGGCTTCTGTGCTTTCTTGAACGCCTCGTCCATTTCTTTACGCTCTTTTAGCTGAATCATTGACTGTGAACAAACATTGATATTTTAATACTATTTTGATTGCTTTTCTAAATATCTTATAAATACTCATCATCTTTATGTACGCCTTCATTAGTGAAGTCGTTAGAGGTTTTTGAAACATTTGATATTAACTGACTGGTTGCCTCTCTGAAGTATCCCGTCATGACATTTTCTTTGAGTATTATTTTGTAAATAGGCGTGAAGGTTGTGGGCTACAAGAATTTTTTTTTCTAACATCGACTCATCGACAAGATTAGAGAACTAAATTAGAATTAAATAGATTAGAGAATTAATTAAAAGAATTAAATCCACACGTCACTGTCATAATTCAGATTTACTTGTGAAACTATCGACGTTTCGTTCGCTACAACTGATAGGAATTTAAAAACAATTACGAACTATTTAATTTTGCATTCTATTTAGGCCTACAGTGCAATTGACTATTAAAAACTACATTTTTTTTACTTAAATTGCGAAAAACCCAATCGCAAAAATAATTCGTCTCCTTTTCGTCAGAATTTATACCTAGATTATGTGCAATAACTTTTCGAAAACAAATTTTCTTTTCTTTCAATTACGTTATTAGCTAGTTTAATGTATATGGAGATTTGTGTAAAAGTAGCATTATGTTTAGTTTCTTATTAATGAATTAAGGAAAATTTTTGCATAAATAAAGCAAACTTATTAAAAATCTCCATACTAATCTATTCATAAGCTATTTCATAAGTAAAAACTTTTAATTTAATTATTAAAGCGATATTTTTATTAGATATTATTAGATAAAAAAAATTGTTGTATGTAATCAATAAGTGATAACGGTCATTTATTCTTTTTTTAAGTGATATATTAAAAAACATAAAAGCTGTCCCCCTGTAAGTGGTTACCTACAGTGCATGTAGTTCCTGTGAGATTTGCTGTAAATCCGTAACACCTACAAAACTACAGCGTACGATATCAAAATGTGAAACATCTATGTAAAGTCACTGTACCCAATAATTTCACTACCTATCTTACTACTACTATATATCTATCTTACACTACCTTCCACACCGGATCAAAGCAAAGCGAACACTGCTCTTTTGTGGACGAAATAAGTAAGGTACAAGAAGACAAAGCTGGTATAAAATCTTCCTATTCAGTTACCAGTTCAAAACAAATTAAACAAGAGTTACATTCTACATATTCTTGTTCAGCACCATCGTAAAAAAATCAATTATGTCAATTAAGCTGTTGATGATAAATAACATTGCTGATAATTATCGAGAGTTAATTAATCGCGCTTGGATGAGGGTTCGCGGGTCTGACAGGCAGCCGAGAATAAATTACCGTCATGTCACATGCACCGACTCCTCCTTTGTTACAATATATTTTAAATAATGCAACAGCCTGGAATCTTGCCCCGACCATGTATGTGTATGACGTATGTACTCTTGAATATTGAGCCGAATCATTTATTGTAAATGACGGACGAAACATGGTTTAGTATGGGCATGTGTTTCTCCTTACAATGGGTAGTATTTTCTTAATATAAACTTTGGCTGTTAAGATCGGTACTTAGACTAGATATTTAGGATGGGTAGGTGCAGTATAGGATTTAACATTTCGTAGAATATTTCTAGAATAGAGAATAACAGTTGTTCTTCTCCCTTGTTATATCGGTAGGATATTGTATATACTTGCAACAAAAATTATATATATTTTTACCTGGTTACCAGAGAGCCCTATATACCTTTTATAATAATAATATTTAATAGCAAAGTAGGGAATGCTTTTCACATGGTGGAATTCATTTGATCTATAAATCTAGGGCGTTGTACAAAATCGTAGAGCCAGTTCTGTGTGACCGATTTATAGAAATTGTCTAAAATCAATTGAATATTTTGTATTATTGCTAATATGTAGTTACACATTAAGTTCTCTTTCATTATCCTTAAAAGCGGTAAAAGCATATTACGACAGAGGTTGCAAAGTACCAAAATTTGGATTCAATATTACTATTGTTAATGTTCTTTAAGACATGACTTAAATCTATTACATTAACATTAAATCTCATTACTTATCTGGAATATAAAAATCAACAAAGCTCTCATATATTCATAAGATTTGAGAGCTGCAACTGACAATAATAGATCAGAAAACACAGGTACGGAAGCGCATACAGTATGAATTAAAACGAGAGATGATGCTAGTTCGCTATTCAATGAGTCTCCCACGGGCAATGTTCGACTGATCACATGCGCTGTCACGCCTGTAATGTCATAAATGCGATGCAAATGCAATGCATCAGACGAGCTTACATTACGTAACTATATATATGTTCCTTTAGCTAGCACTTTTTATATTTCTCTTTTATATTTTACTAGCGACACGCCCCGGCTTCGCACGAGTGCAATGCTATTATACGTCTTCAATCTCTTGTTACTACTATTAACTGAACTTACTAAACGAAATTATACACAATTGTGCGAATATAAAGACTCAGTTTCGATGTTTTACTGTCATTGAAAATATTATAACATTTGACATTTAAGATGCAAACAAACATCAATATGTTGAATGTTGAAATAAGTTGTATAAGAAATTATTTCATTATATATATTTTAAAACTACACGCGCAATGCCGCAGGGCACTATAGTATATTCAATGCAAAAACGTTCAACTCAATAAACACAATAAACACCACCAACTTCGCATTCTACTGAATGCAGTTAAATCACACATAACCTAGATATGTTTCAGCGTCAATATTCACTCCACCACATTATGATTAATGAAAATTGTTTACGTAAACAGCACAAACGCACATCATAGATTGCATGAATTGTATAAAATGGGAACGAAACGACATCATTCTATTTTTCCGCTATGATTCAACAAGCATAGAGTTCAATGGAATGAAAATAAAATGTTATTTGATGCAATTGAAATGTTTTATTAGGACGAATATTGCTTGGTGACCAATTGGTTAAGACGTCAACACGATTTGTTAAAGACCAGTTCCGAGTCGAATATTTTGTTTATGTTGTTTTCATAATTACATTGTGTCCTATCACATGAATGTCTTGTCAATCAACCTTACAGTGTACCTATTATTGTAAATATCACGAAATGAAATTAAAAAATCAAATGTTACTTTTGTATTCGAAATTCCAGTCTTAGTATTTACCGTGTCGTAAATGAATCCACTTATCTATCAGTCGACGAAAGATAAGCTATTTGTTGCATTCCGGTATCCGACGGGCGATAGCCATCTGCCGAGTATCGCATTCTTATCGGCCTGTTGATCTCGCGATATGTTCAATGTGGATTACACACGTATCATTTTCTGACTTTTTACCTCACGTATCACGTTACCTTGAAGGATTATAAATATAATCTGATAGTAAGTCACAATTAAACAAAGATTGAAGTTACACCAAGATTGTTAAAATTTATTAAGCAACTAACAATACACATAAAATGAAATTGCTTAGAAATGTAAATTTTTCGAAATTCGCCTTTGGTGTACGATCCTTAATATCTAATAAAAATGGTATTTGTACGATAATATCACCATATCTTACACAACTCACGACAGTGAGCTTCTACAAATACTCGTACATGAGGTCAGACGTAGATATTTTCCATATCTAAGTCACAGCCGCTCAGTGGTTCATTAAAAGGCGTTTAATTGTAGATATATTTATGTAAATGAAACTCCTTTCTTGGATGTCATTTCATTAAGGTGATGTTTGATGACATTTATAATTGAAAGACGTAAGGATCGTAAATAGGTAATTCAAATGGACAGAAAATATAACTAATAAAGTAAATATATCCTATAAGCTATATAATATTATGTAATAGAAATAATAGCTTTAAATGTTGTTTCTCTTTTCAGGTGAGTTTTTATTTGTTGTTTTGTTATAAATTTCATGGATTTTGTTCTTGTTAAATGTAAAATATAAAATCTCTTTTCAGAGCAACACATCTATAGTTTTTATTTCACAATTAGTAATAATTATTGATATAAACACATTATAAAACAACATTTTTTAGAGCTATGGAAAAGTTAAGATTTGAATTTATTGTAAAAACCATCGACGACCCGAAAACAAATGTAATATGCGTAACCTCGATAATGGATGCCAATAAGCATATATTTATTATTCCGGAGCAATTTCAACCTGCAAAACTGCATGATATTTTGATAAAAACTGAAACTTATCAGAAAGTTAAAGCTACGTTACAAAAAAGACATGAGAGAAGACAAGTATGGATTTCAATAACACCAGAAATTAATAATTTTTATAGAGATGAAGAAGGAAATATGCAATTTCAAGGGTATTTGTTAGAGGAAATAATACCAGAAATACAGGAACAGGCTCAAGGTATTTCTGAAAAAATGTTAACAAGAATTTTAGAAAATTTTACTGAAAAGAAGGAAATGTCTCGTTTACCGAATATTCGAAAATTGACAGAAAAATTTGTTATAGAAAAATTTACAAAGAAAAGATCTAATGTGGATCAGTGGATAGCTATTTTTGAATCGGAATGTACTCGTTTCGGAATGCATGAAGATATAATGAAAATTGAAGCTCTTAGATTATTTTTGGAGGACTCTTGTCTTGATTGGTACAGTTCAATGCTCATTAAGTATACTGTAAATTCAAATTGGTCTGTATGGAAAGACATTTTTTGTGAAACCTATGCTGACGTTGGTTGGTCACCTATCAGGTATGCAATTATGTACAAATATAAGCAAGGATTATTATTAGATTATGCCATAAAAAAAGAAAGACTTTTATTGGAGATAAATAAAAATATGGATAAACCTACAATAATTGATCTTATCGCTACAGGCCTCCCTAGTCATATAACAGAGAAAATTAATAGAAATAATTTAACAGACACTAAAGATTTATTCAATAATATTCGAGGATTGGAACATTTAGTAAATAAAAAATATTTGAAAAGAAAATAGGGACATCTGAAAACAAAAATAAAGTAAAGGATATAAGACCATGCAGAATCTGCGAAAAAGAAAATAAAGGAAACCGTTATCATCCTGAATCTTTGTGTTGGTTCAGGAATAGAAACAGTGATACTCTAAAACAAGATCAAATAAGAAATGTTAATAATTACGAATTAGAAACAGAATTGAGAGAAATCAATCAAAAAAACTAGTGATCCCGCCATTAATTAAAATTGAATTACTTATAAATAATAAGTTTAATATTTTAGGGATTTATGACTCAGGATCAAATGTATCCTTAATTAACTCTAAAATATTATTATTGAAAAATAATAATAATTGTAATATAGTTAAAAATGCAAATTTAAAGACAATTAATGGCGTTAAAACAAGCAGAGGAATAGTTAATTTAAAAATTAAGATTTTTAATATAGAAAAAGATGTAAATGTGTTTGTCATAGATGGAGACAATTTTGAATATGATTTTTTGATTGGATTGGATTGCATTGAACAATTTCATTTAGAACAAAATGATAAATTGGAAATTACTCAAAATATTTCGCCTGGAATAAATGAGGAGGATAAATTGCTAACAGATTTTTCCGATTTTCAAGTAGAAAGAAAAGATAAAAAAATATATTTAGACGGGACTAAAAAAATATATAATATTAATTTTAATGAACACATAGCAATAGAAAACTTCAACATTTCAATAAACCATCTAAATTTTGAACAACAGATAGAAATAGAAGGATTGATTACAAAATATACATCACTTTTTGCTAAAGATAAATATGATATTGGAACAGTGAAGGGCTACGAAGCGCACATAGATTTGTTAATAGATAAATATTGTAGTAAAAGGCCATATAGATGTACATTTGAAGATAAAAAGGAAATAGAGCAACAAATATCGAAATTATTACAAAAGAATTTAATAGAAGAATCTTATAGTCCTTTTGCTGCGCCTGTAACATTAGCATTTAAGAAAGAAGAAGGAAGAAAGTCAAGATTATGCATTGATTTTCGTGACTTGAATAAAATTGTCGTTCCACAATCACAACCTTTTCCGCTAATAGAAGATTTGATGATAAAAACAAGAAAATGTAAATTTTTTTCAACGCTTGATATAAATTCGGCATTTTGGTCCATTCCCATGAAGATCGAAGACAGACAGAAAACAGCATTTGTTACTCAAGAAGGCCATTTTCAATGGACTTGTCTACCATTTGGTTTAAAAACTTCTCCAGCAATTTTTCAAAGGATATTAAGTAATATTATAAGGAAACATAAACTATCAGATTTTGCAGTGAATTATATCGATGACATTTTAATTTTTTCAAAAAATTTCTCGGATCACATTACCCATTTAACTCTGTTATTAGAAGCATTGTCAAAAGAGGGATTTAGGTTAAAGTTTTCTAAATGTAATTTTGCGCAAGATTCAGTAAAGTATTTAGGGCACATAATAGCAAATAATACGATTACTCCAATGAAAGACAATTTAGTTGCCATAAGAGAGTTTCCCGTACCAAAGACACAAAAAAATGTAAGACAGTTTCTGGGAAAAATAAACTTTTATGGAAAATATGTACCAAATATATCTATCGTATTGGAACCTTTACACAATTTATTACGTAAAGGACAGAAATTTTTATGGTCGAAAGAATGCCAAGAATCTTTTGAAAGAATAAAAAAAATATTTTGCTCAAAACCAGTTTTGGCAATTTATGATCCGGATTTACCCATACATATTTATACGGATGCTAGTATTTTAGGTATAGGAGCGGTTTTAAAACAACCGCAATTTAATGGAGAAGAAAAGCCATGTGCTTATTTTTCTAGAAAATTGACAGATACACAGAAGAAAAAAAAGGCAATATATCTGGAGTGCTTGGCAATCAAAGAGGCAGTTAAATACTGGCAGTACTGGCTAATGGGAAAGAAGTTTATAGTTTTTACGGATCACAAACCTTTAGAAAAAATGAATATAAAATCAAGAACGGATGAAGAACTTGGAGATCTCACGTATTATTTATCACAGTTCAATTTTGAAATTATATATTCTCCCGGAAAATTCAATATAGAAGCAGATAGTTTTAGTAGGAATCCTGTATTGGAGCCATATGAAGATCAAAATGATGAAATAAAAATTGTTAATTTTATTAAAATAGAAGATATTATAAAGGATCAGGAAATAAATGAAGATATAAGACAGAATAAAAATAGATTTATTGAAAAGGATAAAATTTTTTATAAAAAGAGAGGAAAGCAAGAAAAAATATTATTAACTGAAGAATTCAGTAAAGAGGTTATAAAAAAAATTCATTTCTTATACTGTCATATTGGAGTACAACAAATAACAAACAAAATAAAACCATTTTACACCGCAAAAAATTTGTTACATAATATAAGGAAAATTTGTGATAACTGTGACATATGCATAAAAAACAAATCTAGAGGAAAATTTAAATTTGGCCTAATGTCTCACTTGGGACCTGCTAGTCGGCCTTTTGAAATAGTATCTATAGACACAATTGGTGGATTTGGAGGGTCACGTTCAACAAAAACCTATTTGCATCTGTTAGTGGATCATTTTACAAGATATGCCGTTATAGTAACTTCAAGAACCCAAAACGCAAATGACTTTATAAAACTAGTAAGAAAAGTGTCACATGATTATAAAATTGATCTAATTTTATCCGACCAATATCCTGGTATTAATTCAAAATGTTTTAAAAGCTTTTTAGAAAAGGAAAATATACCTATAATTTTTACTGCAGTTAACGCACCATTTTCCAATGGTTTGAATGAAAGGTTAAATCAGACATTGGTTAACAAAATTAGATGTAAAACAAATGAGAAGAAGAAAAAAAACAGCATGGACAACAATTGCTCATGAATGCACTGAAAAATATAATGAGACGGAACATAGTGTAACAGGTTTTTCTCCGAAATACCTATTAGAAGGAAAGACTATAAATATATTACCAGATGAATTAAAACAGGAAACAACAATTACTAATTTAAAACAAGATAGAAAAATAGCTTTAGAAAATACTATAAAATCACACAATTATAACAAAAAATATTTCGACAAAAAGAAAAGAATGTAATTTAGATGTAGGCGACTGGGTTTTTGTTGAAAATGGAAATCGATTAAATAGAAGAAAATTGGATGAATTGAAAATTGGGCCGTATAAGATTATAGAAAAAATTTCAAAAATATATAGGGTAGAAACAGGATATAAAAAAAATGAATCAAACTTATTTCATATAACAAAGTTAGTTCCAACAGGTGGGTATGACGTACTTTTAGGGGGGGAGATGTAAATGAAACTCCTTTCTTGGATGTCATTTCATTAAGGTGATGTTTGATGACATTTATAATTGTGACGTGAAAAGTTTCGGAATAGGTAAAGAAATGGCGAAAATAAACTAAATTAGCATATTATCCTATAAGCTAATATATTTATGATAGCTTTAAATTTTCTCTCAGGTGAGTTTATTAGTTGTGTTTATAAACGGTTTTGTGTAGTAAATCGGGCGGTTTTATAAAAAAAATATTTTTATAAAATCAATAATTTCGAGCGGTGATAAAACACTTTTATATAGCTGGGAAAACGGCCACGGAAATTCGCAATATTTGCAGGAGGTTCATGGTGCATTCTACTCCATCATTTTTCCACCATCAGTTTCTGGGTGAGCGAGTTCAAACGTGGTCGCAACAAGCACAGTGACGAACCCCGCAGTGGCCGCCCAAACCGCTACCAACGATGAAATGGTCGACAAGTTCATATGTCGTATTAGCCGATCGTCGATTAAAGTTGAAGAGATAGCAGAGACTATAGGCATCTCAGAAGAACGCGTTGGCTACATCTTGCATGAAATTTTGGGTATGAAAAAGCTTTCGGCGCGATGGGTACCGCGTTTGCTCACACGGAGCAAAAGCGAAATCGAGTGACCATTTCCGAGGAGTGTCTGGCCATGATTGAACGAAATCCAAAGAATTCTTCATGCGTTTCGTAAGTGTGGATGAGACATGGATCCACCACTATTCCGGAGACCAAGGTACAGTCCAAACAGTGGACTTTAAGGGCGAATCGGCTCCGAAGAAGGCAAAGACCGTCCCATCGGCCGGAAAGGTCATGGCGACCATTTTTTGGGATTCCCGTGGAGTGATTCTCATCGACTATCTGGAGAAGGGAAGAACGATCACAGGGCAATACTACAGCGATTTATTGACCCGATTCGATGCAGTATTGAAGGAGAAACGGCCTCGTTTGCAGCGGAAGAAAGTGCTCTTTCACCACGATAATGCACCGGCTCATTCATCCCGCATCGTCGCGTCCAAATTGACTGAATTGCGCTACGAATTACTGCCTCATGCCCCATATTCACCAGATCTAGCCCCCAGCGACTTTTTCCTATTCCCAAACCTAAAAAAATCGCTGGCAGGAAAAAGATTTGGCTCAAATGAGGAGGTCATCACCGCTACTGATGCTTATTTTGCAGCCCTTGAAACATCCTACTTTTCTGACGGCTTGAAGAGACTGGAGCACCGTTTGAAAAGTGTATTGATCTTCGAGGAGACTATGTCGAAAATAAAATATAAAACCAGACAAATACCGTCTTCTTCTTGCCTATTCCGGAAACTTTTCAGGTTGCCCTCGTATAATTGAAAGACGTAAGGATCGTAAACAGGTAATTCAAATGGACAGAAAATATAACTAATAAAGTAAATATATCCTATAAGCTATATAATATTATGTAATAGAAATAATAGCTTTAAATGTTGTTTCTCTTTTCAGGTGAGTTTTTATTTGTTGTTTTGTTATAAAATTTCATGGATTTTGTTCTTGTTAAATGTAAAATATAAAATCTCTTTTCAGAGCAACACATCTATAGTTTTTATTTCACAATTAGTAATAATTATTGATATAAACACATTATATTTATATTTGTAGCGTGGTAATTTTTTCAAGAATAAGCTAAATGTCAGAAAAATTAAGACGGGATGAAACTATAGGAAAATGAACGTTGTCAATCTGGAGAAATTGGCGCGAGATGCTAAAAGGTTGGGGGTGTTTCCGTTAAGTACGGACTCCAAAGTAATGGCGGCGTACCAAGCCTGATCGCCTGACCGCGTCTGGAAAGTAATAAGTCTCAGAAAACACACATTTCAAAAGTTTCTACGGTAACAATATATAAGAATGTAGAAAAAGAATGAAGACAAATGTTTTATAGTTGTTAAACGGATTTCTTATTATTTCTGACAAGCTTTCCGCCCGCTTTATTTTCCACAAGAAATTATATATTTTGTCATTTATTATTGTATAATGGTCTCCAACCACTCCGATACCAAATTACATACAAACCCAGCCAGTTGTTTTTATCCGTTTTTTCTACAGGAAAAATATATTTTCTCGTGGTAATAATCCGTATATTCTTCGCCGGGTTTTAAACTATCCCTTTATCAACTTTTATCAAAGTCAGTTCAGTAGTTTCCAAATATATTCAAAGAAATCTTTCAATCCTCTTATTTTTACCCCCTTTAAGGTAACAATTTTTCCATACGACGAATTATATATATATATATATAAATTATACCAAGTTTTATGTATATTATTATATCTAATTAAAAACTTAAGAAATAAGTTTCGTTTTCTCAATAGGCTATTTGACAATGCGAAAAATAAAGTGTCAATTACTGTTAACAGTATAAATTACGAGTTAAAAAATGATTATTTATTAACGTAAGTTGAAAATAATGATTAATTTATTTTAAAATCCGTAAATAAAAATTGCATTTTTTAAACGTTTGTCACGTGACACAAAACGCTCCTGATTGGTCGAGTTTATCATGACGTCACTTGCTTGTAAGCTTCGTTTGCCTACTTGTGTTGCGCCTAGTTGTGGTAGATTATCTCCGTTATATTAAGATTTTCTTTATTATGCATTGTTTTTTTTTTGTTATTTGCACTATTTTACAAGTACTTTCAACAATGGACAACGATTTTGTAAAAGCAGACAGCAGAAACCTGCCACAAGTCGACGCAATCATGGTCGGATTATTTTTCAAAAAATAATTCTGACTTTTATGCTTCGGAGCTAAAAAATGTAAAAACAGCAAAGTAAGTATAATTACACTTTACTGGTAACTTAAATTATATCATAAGAAAGTGAAATAATGATGAACTTCCACAAGAACTTATATAGGTTATAAATAATTAAGTTTGGCACAATTTCGTGAACATAAACGATAATTTGTTCACGTTACGTCGGTTATTGAATGTCTTCACATTGTTTAACAAGTTCCATTCTTTGCCGTTTGATAAATGCAGATCGGGAAGTACCTGCATCACACATTCTTTTAATGCGATCTGGCTGGCAATGAAATTTAAAAGGCAGAACTTTATCTTTTAAAATTATTTTCTGACTGAAACCCATTTTGTACTGATAATAATTTGCCATGTCATTTTCCATCTGTAACGAACAAACAAGTTTTAGTCGGGATCTTTTAGTGTACTGCTTATTGAAATCATAGGACTCTGTAGCTACAAATTTTAACAAATATTATGGAAATCAGCGGAAATATTCGAAGTGAGTTGCAAGAGACATTCTGTTAAAAACATTAGAGGTATTATAACCTCAAATCAATAACGAAAATATTAACATTCTGAATGTAATTAATTATTACAAAATATAAATATTATGTTTACTTACATCGAAATGGTCTTCACAAAAGAAAATATTTGTACTATTCGCTATGTCATTATGATCCCTCCGAGAAAGTAGCAACCACTTTCGGCGCACTTCGATATTCTTTGGAATACTTACAAATAGTTTTTCCGGAGTTTTTAACGACGTATTTGTACATTTTGGAACTGCACACCATTTGTAACTCATTTTGTTACATAAATCACTGATAAAAAGAAAATCCAATCGCTCTTTCGTTTTTAGTTTACAACACACAAATATATATGCCAGTTGTCACAGATCAGAATACAGGCAAGTGACGTCACCGACCTCATTGCAGCGCCATATTGTCAAAGTAGCGTTTTGGCACACTATTTAAATATTGAATTTTTAATTCGATGTTTTTCAGCTAATATATACCAGAATTAAAAATAACAACTTTTACTGGGTTCCTTAGACTCTACTGCATAATATAAAATGGATTTTTAAAAACCTGTCAAATAGCCTATTAACGTACTATCCATACAAATTTAGTTTTTAATTCAGAATATATTTAATTTACGACTGGCTAAGGATATTCAATTATTTTGTAATTAATAACAAAGTGAGAGCAAATAAAAAAACGAGAACTAGATTATTTCTCAAAACAAAATGCCCTTGAATACTCGTAGGAATGTGAAGATAAGATTGTGAAGAGAAGAATTTTGAATTTAATGCAGTAAGTACAAGATCTTAATACGCGTAAGACTAATGATGTGTATATAAAGACACGATGAATTCAGCAAACAAGCTATTTAAGTCATGGTAATAAGTTTCATTATCTTGCTAACTGCTCACGAAAAAGTTGGCTGTGTTCCAAAGCGTGTGACATATTCATCGGTTGGGCGCCATTACGGTTTACATAGTTTGACAGGATATTTTTGCACGTGACTTCCGACAACGATGGTAATTATTTTGTAGCGGAATAAAGAAAAGTCTGATAAAAGTTTAAAATACAAAGAATTCTAGCATGTCCTAACAGTATTATTAATATTATACTAACATACGAATCAGTAAACTATTGTCTTGATAGATTAAGTAAAATTACGCAGCAAATAAAGAAACACTAATTTAATAAATTATGTAAGTACAATTAATTTAGTAACATAGTAATATGTATATATACGTTTTATGATGTAATCAATCGATCAATATATTAATATTTATTAATTCTGGTCCTTTACAAGTTTCCAGATTAAAAAGTTAAACAAAATTATTAAGTAATTAATAAATGATTAAATACCCTTTTTGTCTGCGAGCTGAAAGTCAAGATTAGAAGACAGCTTCACAGATCATTCGATCTCTGAAGCTGTTTTATCATTTACTTACTTATAAAAATACGTTAAAATATCACAATATATGTGTACCTTAAGATTTTATGGTACATATTTGATACAGAATCAATTAACCAAGAGTTAATATTCGTTAATCTATACCGATGAGTATCCCATTGCATGGGGCTTGTTAGAATAATTGTTATGATATTACCGTGACACTGGGAAGCACGCATCCGCATTAACTTTAAGCAACATAAGGGAATCACATATTCTATAAACACAACGAGACTAACCTCATCTAATATGGACCGAAAAAGGGTACTCTACCTGAGTACCATTTTTGTGACTGAGTCTTTTCATGGCTGCTCTAAAAAATAGTTGCGAAAACCCAAATATATATACAGCGTTTCTTATTATGTCAGCCGCCCTGTTTAAGATTCTTACATGATGAATATATTCATAAAATGAAAATAGATCGACTTAAACAAAGTCTACGTGATCATTTGAAAACGGACGAGTCAAATATTTTAGAGAAATCTTGTAGGGTTTAATCCTACAATAAACAAGATAACTCAGTTTAGTTAGCACGAAATTCTTATCAGATAGCTCGATGAAACAAAGGCACTGAATGTGTACTTACAACACTACAAAGTACACTATCGTGTACTAAACCAATACCCCAGAGGCCCCAGACGCGTTATTGATATTCTCACACATAAAACTAATTGGATTAAGAAGTATTTTGACGTATTTTCAGCATGTGAATACTTAGCAACGAGTGGTTTAGCAGTTTTGAATTAGTTAAACATTTGTAAAATCAACGACAAGGCACAATATTTTGAAACGAATCAGGAATCACCACTGTATGGGTTTTCACCACATATTATGAAGCAAATATAATTAATTTTAGATGTCCGAGACTGTATTTCGCCAGAACTTACACTTTAATTGGCCTAATTTAGCATTTTGTGATTAAAAATCGATAATTTAAAAACACCAAAATTCACCATAAGTGGTGCCACCAAAGCATTTCCTGGTCATTTGTCTAATTGAGTTTAAATCTGAGTGAAGTCATATTCACATTGATATGTTTTTGTTACTTTTGTAAAGCGAAGACCAGTAATAGTAATTATGACGTTTAATAAAAGGATAATACACCTCAATTTATACCTTAATATTTTTTTATATATAATGCATAATAGAGGATTTAATGGTCCTGAATTTAACACTACCATTGTTTAATATTATACTAAATTAATGTAGAAACAAATAGGAAACATATTTTGCACTTCAAGATAGTTCGTTTGAATTAATAATATCTGAGCAAATATAACTTGCTTAGACAGAGTGAAACGGTTGGATGATTGAAAAATGTCAGATGAATAGTTATGCATAAAAAAGATTAAAATTCTATTTAATGTAAATTAATAACAAGCAAAAATTTTTAATAAATTATACCATATTTGAAATACAGGGTGTCCACAGCTATTGGTTAAAGAAAATCCCTGACTTTCCATGACTATCCCTGACCATTTTTTCAAATATCCATGACTATTTTTTCAAATTTCCCTGACCATTTTTTCAAATTTCCCTGCCCAAACTAATTAAAACATTTTTTTTTAAATAAGTCATTCATTGCTCTAACACCACAATGAGAAGTGTTGGCAATTAAAAAATAATAAAACAATAGCAGGCCCCCAAGTGGGGACGTGGACTTTTTCAGCAAATAGAATGACTTTTTCATCAAAAAGGAGGACTTTTGTTACTGAAAAGTAAAACTTAATTGTACAAAAAAATCAAACACTTTTTTTGCTAAAACAAATTAAAAACCAAATAATATTAGACATTCAAACAGTCTATCTTTTACCTAACTTTTTTTTATTATGACTATCTGGAACAGATGCGGTTGTAACGAATTCCAATACTTTATCATAAAATTTCAAAGCTCGGTCAATGCAAGGGCCATTTTCAAGCCATCTCAGAAGTTCACTTCAATAAGTGAACTTCTGTGGAAATTCTGTACTGCCAGTAATTGTTGTATACAGAGCTCGACGTGCCGGTGAGTCTTTAAAATAATTATACATTGTTCTTAAGTGTTCGTTTATTTTCTGTAGCAAGTTCTGCTTTCAATTTATGAAGAAAGCTCAGGTTAACATTGGGTCCATCCATCGAACTGCAATAACTTGTCATGGTCTAGATTTAACAAACCCTTTAAAAATCCATTTAATAGATCATTTGCAGTCGACTTCCCTAGAAAAATACTTGTCCAATACCTTGTTTCAACTCTTTCGGTAGTCTTGTTCCAAAATCTTATAACAATATCCATTTGACATTTCTGGGAGACTTTATTTAGTGATTCATCAAAGGAAATTACGTAAAATAGACAATCTTCTAAATTTTTTTGCAAACATGTTCTTAAATAAGGTGCTATTCCGTAGTTTATTACATATGACGCTTTTGTTTTTCCCAATGTGAAGTTTAGGGCAATTTTGCTGTCAGGAAACATTCTTTTGAATGCATGCTGGTTCTATCACTAGAATTAAGGGACATTTTGTTAAAAACAATTTCTAACAAAGTATTCCGCTGATGTCACATCATCGTTTTTGTATGTAGGTATACACATTTTTGTAACTTTACTTTTATGGGAGTCATAAGAACTTTCGATATTGAGGGACGAAGTCTCTGTGGCGCTTGCAATTGTCGAAGTTGATGGTTCATCAGATTCAACCTTTTTTGTAAAGAATGAAATGTTTGGTTGCATTTTTCTTAATTCATAATTTTTAACGTGTGTAGGTCTTTTGGCATGTGAAACCAGTGCACGTTTACCCATGTTACTTAATTTGATGGACTTGCAGCATATCTTACAGAATGCTAATCCTGGATCATTTGGAACATCATTCAGCCATTCAAAAAATTCAGGACTGACTTTGGGATCTAGCCACAATTTATTAAATTAACATTTTTTGGCATTCATTTTAGTTCTAGTGTTGTAAAATTTCTATAATTCCTCGTAGATAACAGTAATGAGCTGTTTTGTATGAAGAAATAGAAGATTTCTAAATACGAAAGGAAATTTCTAAATCTTCATAATACGAAGAATTAAGTAATATTAAAAGTAAGTAAACTAGTTATAACCTATAATTATAACATAGTTCACTCCAATTTTGAAGATACATGTCCATGTGCACAATATGACTGATAGTTCACCCTGTCAAACTCTTTATTTATTGTAAATACTCATTTATTTCAAACAAGGAAGGAGTAATGTAGTAGTGGTAATGGCAAAAAACTACGTAGTTTTCTCCGGACCAAAAAAAAATGCTTCAATGGTCTGGATTAAAGAATCAAACCAGAGCATAAAATATATCCCTCATTTTACAATCATTGGGAAATTTTTGCATGGATTTCAATTTACAGTTCAAGAAATTTTTATTGACAAATATCTTAAATTTTTCCTGACTCTCCAGGTAGCTCCTCAATATCCCTGACTTTCCCTGACCACCTCAAGCGTCCCTGACTTTTCCATGACTTTCCCTGACTTTCCAGAATGTGGACACCCTGAAATAGAAATAGAGCTGGAAAGGGGAAAACAATATCATGTAATCAAGACGCCAAGCGGCTATAACTTATTGTGTGGAATAACTGGCAACTGGAGAGAGTCACGTCCCAAAGATGTGCCCGTGAGCAAATAATTTTATCGGATCAAAAACTGCAGATACACTAGATAAGTGTATAACTTCAGGACAAAAAAGTTTTACCAGTACTATTATATATATATAATACGATCTTGAATTAGACATGTCGATTCTAGAAAATTTTAAGCGATGAACTCTAAATGGCAAAGTTCATTTTTTGCATAATTCGACTACTACGAATATACATCTATTGCAAAGTTAACTACTCGAAGAACATTGAGAATTTGATATTTACTCAGAGGCGTAACTATATAAGATTGGGCCAGCCCAGTTTACGGTACACGTACAAACAAAATTTATAGTATATTGCGATTGTTTATTAGACGAATGAATTTTTTACTGCCGCCGAGTTCAGGTAATAATTATCATATTCGGTAATAATTGTCCTAGTCAGAAACTTTTCCAATTAAGTAAGTAATTCCTAATATGCTTAATAAAGACTGGAATATTTTGTTGTAACGATTGATAACGTAAAGTTATGGTGGGTCAGTTTATAAAATGTTGTGGTGGAAATTCTGTAGTCCAATTACAGAAATTACTGACATTAGAAGTATAAATAAAAATGATTATATTGCTTAGAGATGTGACGAATTATGTGTAATTCCATGCATGAACCAAAATGCCTCTGCCATATCATTGATTCAACATGAATCACAACTTATCATTATCTATCAATTTACCTGAGCGTCATAATTTATCACACAGATAACGACTTAATGTGTCTGTCAATCAATGTCAATATTAATATGTTCGATTACAGCTGTGCATGTAAAAATGTTGCACAATAGTAACTGTTCAATATTAAATGCATTGTACAGACTCGTAGAATAGTATTTTTATTTCTCATTATATTAATTTATGTTAGTTTGTTGTCTTTTTATGCTCTTTTAATGACAGTTTCCCATTTCTTATAAGATGCAGTAGAAAAAAGCGCTTCGCTTTCGGAAATGAAGAGTAGGGACACGTGACTGTCTAATGGTTCTATAACGCTTTTGTCAAAAGATCAAAGACAACAACTACGTATTTATCAGATCAATTACCAAAATCATATGTCGTCGATAATAACGAGATTTACGAGAATTACCTAAAATTGTAATTAAATCGTTAAAATAATTTGCTCTAAAAAATGTACATTCTAATATGCATTGTGTTGACTAAAGCGCTCCACTGTACACGACTCCGTAAATTCAAGCCATTCCGTAGACCCTAAATTGCGCTTTGTAACAACTCCCAAAACATTTACTTTTATACAATTAGAGTCACATGACAAATTGTGTATTAATTTTTTCTATAAATTTCTGCTCTAGTGTCTTCAATGAAACTGTAAGACAACTCTAATAAAAACCGATTTTAATAACACTCCCCTTTATTTAAAATTTTAATATTGTTTCACGACTAAAATTTAAAGTTCCATATATTAATGACTTCGTATATATAAGACTGCTATACGCAACTAAAGTGTGACTATCTTCGTCAGATCAATTCTTCTTCTTCTTTCTCTAGTTCTGTTACCAATTTTATTAGAGGTCGGCGCAACATGTCTTCCTCTTCCACTCTTCTCTATCATTCATTTAACGTCAGATAAAATTAATACATTTTTATATGTGAATAAGTTGTATAGCTGAAACACTTTGTCAGCAGCAGTGAGAAGCTTGACATATCTGGACGATAAGTCAGGTGATTGATGTCGCCTATGGCTGATATAAATCGTAATTCTGAGTCGCTATCACAGTAGTCACGAGTCAAGTATGCACGATTGTCAAGGATATGATAATGGAGGAAAAGAGTTATAATTAATCATATCTTATTTATCACCTATTTAGTATTATTTATTACTTAAATCATATAATCTGACTAAATTCTAGATTTTGAAATAAATCCCTGATAGTGTAACTCAAAATTGGGATACATTATCTCAACGCAACATCCTTATATAACTCTAGACAGAGTTAATATTTGACTGTCAATAAACACTTGCAGTGTAGGATAATCGAAGAAGTAGCAAGTGATTGTTTTGCACACAATAGATGACTTTGAATAATCATCGATTGTGTTTAGAATGTACGAACAGACCTTTAAACAAATATAACAATTCTGACTAAATTCGTGCGCAAATTTTTATCTCTAGGTTATTATTAATTATTTTAATTGATCCGATCCAAGAGCAATCTCTAAAATTTATTATATAGTGTGGACAGTGTATTTGTGTTTCCTACACCTTACAACCTTACTTACTACCTTGTTATAATTGCGGATCACTTTATTATTAAACTGTGATATAGAACAGACTGGGGCGATTGTCCAAGATTTTCCTCGGCAGTAAATGATCCGCCAGATATAAGATTTGCCTATTTGTCACAAAATGTCATAAATATCTTGGCCGCGTTATAGTTCTACGCGTATTCCTTCCTAAGGCTTCAGTTGACACACAGCTCGAATATGAAGATAAACTCTTAAAATTACCGCACATCATTTTATTACCTAATGTTCACTAATTTAGTATTCATAAGACGTCGCATCCTTGGTGCCTACTGACATCCATGTTTATTACTTACGCAATAACCATTACAAACGGCTAAATTAGTAGCCACCGCAATAGTCATTCAAAAACGATACCTTGTGCATTGATATTAAGTTTCACTTGCATGTATATAACATATGCAGAGCGCGTGCATTTAGATGCTAAAATAATAATTATAATGTACAAACTATCGACATTCCACAGTGATGAACAACATAGTAATGAAGTAACGTGATGTCTGTCTATGTATCAACATGACGTAATCATCTTGCACATTGAATTTCAATGAAACAAACAAACAACTATATTCACGCATCGTTTATTACAACGATGAAATCACTTTACACGTAATTGGAAGCTTACAGCTCTGATAATTTTAAACACATAAAACAAAATCGTGTTAGTTATACGACTTATATAAAAATTCAAAACGATTACACCTATTGAAATTATTTATTGGAAATAACTATTCAAATATAAAAAAGCAGGAAAAAAAATTAGAAGACAACTATTTATTTGTTATAATATAGATAGATAAAAGGTGTACGAATGCAGTTACATTTATACCAGAGTTCACATTGAACACTAGTTGGCGTTTGGGATTCCGCTATCTTCCGCAATTGATAGCTCATTTTCAGTTTCGTTATACGATTGTATTCGACATGAGTTAATAATAATTACAATAAAAAAAAAGATAAAAATATAAATAATAATACAAGATTGATATAATACAAACTAGATAATGTGAAATAATATAAGTAAGAAATTCAGAGGGTCAGCTAGTTGTAAAAGTAATATCATGATTTTTATATTGATATAGATATAAATATTGAACTCATTGTTCAATAAAAAAAATTGCCGAACAGATCAATGTGGCGGTAAGCTTACACTAAGGATCGGCTTAAAGCCCTTATCTGTTCCTTTTGAGCATAGGAGCTTTGACGTCAGATATACAGGAGGAAATGTATGCTCTTTGCGGATAATATTGCCTTGGTGGATGAACGTGTATCTGATATCCAAAGTCAAAAGAGACAGAAAAGTGTCGAACATTTGTTTTACAACTTCGACGGCTCATCTAGTTTTTCCTGTCGTCTTGAGCGATGTATGTGCCGACTTCTGATATCTTGGGTCACCTATCCAGCATGTATAGAATAGGATAGCAGCAGCTTAGATGAAAAGAAGACAGGTCTAAGAAACTATCTGTGATCGACGAATGGCTCTTACTCTAAAGGGGTAAACAGAGATAAGCAGAGTTCGCGTGGTGAAAAGACTGATGTGTGGTGTGATTCGAGTGAACAAGGTAAGGAATGATTATATAAGAAGTTTGAGAGTGACAGAGAAGATAATAATTAACAGATTATAATGGTATGGGGCATGTGATGAGGAGAATTAGTAATGCTACTAGAAGAGTTAGGAATATGATTGTCAATGGAAATCTAACTTTATTTCCATGGAATTTGACAAAACGAATAAATCAAATTTACTCGAACTAACTTGTGTCTCGTATTAGGTGTAGTGGAAATATTCAAAAAGCCAGTTATGATGGATTACAGTAGCGGCATTCACCTATTATATAGTTTGAAATCAAATAATGGTAAAGCTGGACGCTTCCGTTCGCTCGCCAGTCGAGGCGCACCGACCATCCCTTTAAGGACCGCGAGTCAGCGCGGCGCATACATTATGCATGACGCGACTATGTCAGAAGCGCCGTGCATGGATCACGTTTGGCAACCGACCCGACATCACTGATGGGGAACATTACCGCTAGTACTTGCGGGCAATTACTAAATATTGTAAAGTGTTTATATAGAAATCGCGTTTAGATAACACAAAAATGTTAATTTGTTCGAATCAAATTAGATATGTTACAAAAATTTTTCTACAACTGTCACCATAGACACGTATGGATACAATTAAACTCATTAAATCCCAGTTCAACTGGCAGTCGCTTTATATAGGCAGTGAAGAGTTTAAATATTTATGAATGAGCAAGCTTTCTCGGAATTCGTTCATTTGGTTGATTTGGCGTAGACTAATTCCACCCATCCACCCAGGTTGTACTCAATAATTTATACTGTATTCATAGGGAAATGAGACTTACAATTTGGTTTGAATTCTAATTAAGACCTATTTTTATATGTTAACCAAGAGAAATGTTACACGGTTACACACAAATAAAAATGATTTTACTATGACAAAAAATAATCATATTCTTAGATAAATTTTTACACAATGTAGATCTTCAATTAAATATATAACTGAACGGACGGTGATGGAATATTAGAGCAATATTAGATCGTCGAAATAGAAAATTGTCCTTCAGTCAGTGATGAAGCCGGAAGTAAACAGATATAGTAAAATTGAAATGCATGAAAGTACATATAATATTCAAATCTTAGTCTGTACAAAAAATGGTTGCCTTATTGCCTAAGCAGCAAACTTTGCCAGGCAACCTTTTATCAATTATAAGCTATATTAATATATGACTACTATCTATCTTTGCTATTTGTTTTCTGTAAAAGGCCTATTAGAACAGAAAACATGTTTATACCCTTGCTTATATATGAAAACTTTAGTAGACAATATAATTAATATGACATTTCAAGATTGCAAAATCTTAAATCGCAGCCTTCAAAAATTTAAAGATTGTTAGTAATTCACTCACCTTGTGATACGTATCCTTTTGCCAGTTCTTGATTTGTGATATGACGTCATTGACCAGTCTATCGCGTACGCTCAAATGCAGGTCCGAGAGCCTCTCGGCCTCCACCATGCCACCCTTCCACGCCGCTTCCATCGTGCCATATTCGGGTCCTGCAACAAAGCGTTAACTAAATCATAAAATGAAATACCCGACGGTACGGTACCCAACTAAAAAGTTGATTCATTTTGGAAAAATTATCTTTCCTATTTGTTTAACCTAAGAACCACTGCTACTAAATACCAACGTTTGAATTTACTGCTGTCTGTCGAAAATCTGTTGCTTTTTTGCTCCTTCCTTAGTGACCATCTAAGACAATTGCCTTAAAAAACATTCATTTAACGCTAATTTGTTTGCAAAATAATGCGGAATATGAGACTGTAGCTATAGCGAGACAAAGTATATATCCAAACAGATTCTGGTAGATTTAACGCGTGTTTCAATAACAAGTCTCCAAATTACTTAATGAGAATGGATACCATAGCGCATGGGAGACTTACGTCAGTCGATTAGTTCCAGATTTAGACAAAGACGAATTTTTGTATATAATCTGAGATTAAGACGTTTTTGTATTGAGAGTAAAACGATAAGTATTTTGAGAAAGAGGAGTGGAACGTTGCGCAGACTCCAACTAAGTTAGGATAACGGCAGGATGAAGATTATGACGATGGAATATTTTGATAGATTCGTTTGGAATTTTTTGTAGATATTAAGTTGTGTTATTTATATTCATATAACTGCGTAAGAACTTACTTCTTAAGGCATCACCCCAAAGGTGATCCAAAGTTTGTATCAGAAACATTTTTTGGAATATTTCATTCGAAACATTGCAAAAGTAAATATATTGGCAATAAGTAAATATGGGTTTCAGTATAAATTTGCATGTAAAGGTTACCCCAAAATACATGTTCTGTATTTTATAAAATTCTTTTTTTTTTTAATTTTGTTTCTCAACAGCAGTGTTATTTTTTGAATCCTTGCCGAATCACATGCAAAGTCAGACCAGTATACAACAGTTAAGTAAAATTAAAATTTTCGGAAAACATAAATGCAAGAAAGAAATCTTTAAGGATCATAAGATATAGAATAACGTTACGACCTACGAAACTGTCTGCTACCGGTTGAGGCAGTTATTAAAACAGTGCCCAGATAATTTCATCAGTAAGTGCACATCGTCACCGACATCTTAAGTACTGATCGTATCATTTATGATGCAAACCATGACATATTTACAGTAAATGTAATTTTTTTTTGCAGCACTTAACGGCGTTAAAGATCTTAAAAAACTGAATGAAACCCTGTCGAATTTCCAACCCTCATTAAAAATTGTAATCTTGGGTTTTTGCTACAAAAAGGGGTTTTAAACCGTCTCCGGCCCAGTGGGGCTTGTTGGTCCTGTCAGGCATGATGCACGTCGGAGTGATACTGTCTTTCTTACGTAAAATTTAAACAATGCAAGCGGAAAGTGGGTAATAAATGGGGTACGTTATATGACGATAAACATTCTCAATATATAACATTTTTCAAACTATATTATATGAACCAGGTGTTCATGATTGCCATATATACATAAATAATAATTCGATTCTTAAAAAAAAAAATAATATTGCAAATCATCGATGTGGTTGATACTCACATTTTAATAAGGTTGTGACAAGGTATCTTTTTTTTTCAACTGACACAGCAATGCGTCTACTATAACCACGTCTATACTTAGCGACTTTCTACAATAGTATTTATATTGACACGTACAAACAATCGATCTCAGTCTTATGTGAGTAAATATACGCACCAAAATAAACACGGCAGTAAATCAATTATTTACGGACACACATTGTGGCGTACAGGTTAACGATATTGATAAAAGCATTAACCGCTGGATCAATAGTGACCAATGAAAACAAAATGAAAATTTGATGAACTAAATTTTATAATGGTGATGAATCTTAGTATGTATGTAGCATATATTGTTGGGGATGCCGAACAATAAGCGTCTTGCAGCTGAAATTATGAATATTATTAAAATAATGAAATGAAATTATTACATGAAAAAATATAAAGTTCTGGTTACAAGTCGTTCAAATTTAAGTTACGTATTTGAACAATTGACAATCGATACCAATATTTTAAGCATAATTGACTACATTGTGAAATAGATCCTGATACAAACTATAAGGAACAAGGGTAATTTATTTCTAGAAAACATCATCAGCGTTATGACAATATTGTATGAACAATTGGACATTTAATATTAATATATTGATTTGTGCAGAGAAGGATTTAAAATCGTGTCACCGCTCTTTAAGGTCTAACATCAACATTTAATATTCCACATTATATTAAAATGTTCGAGAATTTTAACCGTATAAATCTGTGGCTCCCAATTTTCTCAATACTTTAATTAGTAAATTACAATATTTTGCCCTGTATTTTATGGCACACAAGACTGTGTGTTGATGAGTTGCGAAACACGAGAATATAACAAAATAAATATTTTACTATGTTCTAATTCAACTGTATACCGTAATTACAATTTTTAAGTTTTTAATTGATACACACAAAATAACGTACGGATTCTATCTCAATTCGTAAGGGAACAGCTGGCTAAGCTATTATGTTATGTACATTCGACAATCCGATATATATAATCCTATTATAAAATTATTTACGAGGGCAACCGAGGCCAATATCTTGGTCTACATTCCTCACCGATAGCGTCGTTTACATTGCAATAGCTAATTTAATCAATTAAACCATTCCAAAAGATAATCTTTAATTAAACTATTCGGTACAAGGTTGAGTTTACATTGTTAAACAACGGCTTATTATTTCCATTGACCATGCAATGCCGACCGGAGCTCAGTTGAAAGGGAACCTGCTTAAATGGAGAGTAGAAACGATGTACACTAGTTATAGGTATTTATTACTTGTCTAGGAGACGAATTATGATAATTATATTCAATACAAGGCATCGCTGATTCATAATTAATGGAGACACCGATTTTGTATGTATATAAATTTGCATAATGATGAATAAGCTGACATTCACTTAGATACTACCGAGAAAGTTACATTTATCGGAAAAACCTTTAGGTTATTATGAGAAATGTTAATATACGCAAACTTTCATGAAGCTTTTGAATGTAATGCTACTATGATTGAACAATTGAAACTTGGAATTATTCCCTTGCTACTGATTATCTAACAATTTTTAATTCCACCTGACCTGTAATTTTTGACGCCTTTTATATTTTCAAATTAAATATGTACAGGTAAATGTTAGACAAATTATAAGATTTGACATCCAATTATTGAGCAGCAATTCTATGGCCATAAGACCATGTCATTAAGTTTGAGATCCGGATTTTAAAATGAACCAAAAACCAACAAGTGGTACTATGTATTGCGGTACAGCTGTAACAATATTGCTCTATTTGTAACTATAGACGATAAGTTGTTACTTGAGAGTGTTGACCAAGATAAGACTAACAACAAAACTCTTAATATATTTACATCGGAGCTTCGATACATAGAACAACAACGGTATATCACACGTGATGACATCATGTATTATTACAATATTGCGTCATAATTAACTCGTTAATATCTTGAACAAACGTTCGATGTCCAGCTTTAGGACGACAGCATACAGCATGAAAAGATGGAAGGATACAGCATGAAAGGGTTGCGTTAAGAATGATAAATATACGAAAAATGTTAAGTATAATAATGAGAAATGGAAGAAAACAAGCACGGACCGCACATAGAAGTGGGAAACGGTGTAAAGATAGCAGACAAAAAACTATGCACAAGCTTACGATTAATCTATACAATTAATCAAGCAGACGTGGTAAATTTTTTCGACCCAACCAAATCAAAATCGCAAAATCAAAGTTAACGTTTTTTCCTTATACAGAATTTACCCTGAGACCGGGGTAAATTACTCCATTATCTTTACTTATAATTAGCAAAAATGTTGCTAATTTTAGGTTTAGATTTATATCCAAAGAAACAGCTAACTCAAACCCAAGCACACAATATAAGTAAAATATAAAGTAAAACCCTATCAGAAAAAATTGGAACCAACAACCGCTTACCAAAACTTACTCATACGCACGCATGCAACAGGTGCGTCACTGGCGTCGATGCCCCCATCCGGAGACTTTCGATTTTTATATACTTGCGTTCTAACTACGCATCACTTACGAATGTAACAATATTGTGATCGACTAATTTACTAGTAGTACTTTTTACTATATAACGTGCCATTATTGTCGAATCAACAGATAGGAGACCATTCCAAGGACAAAGTAATATTTTTAATATTTGATAAACAAGGCAATGTGATGTCACACTAATATCAGCGAATCATAATTTTATTTTGGTCAGTTGAATGACTGACATTGGAACTATTTATTGTAATACTTACATAGAACAACATCTCCAGTGTAGGTTAACTGGATTAATATTCAAAAAGATACTTGGTTAGACTGGAAATAAGTGGTAAATATTTCCAGTCTATTGAATTGAAGTCTGCTACAGCGCCAACGGGGTGTGAGACAGGGCAATCTGATATCGCTAAAATTGTGCACAATTGCGTTGGATGATATTTTAAGCATTTGGATTGGAAGGATATCATAGGCTAAGTAGTTTTTCCCTTATAAGTTAATCTTAATGTAAACACGGACAAGAAGATAATTATGAAGCTCTATTCTGGAAGTTGAAGAATAGGATTAAAGGGCACAGATAGTATAACTAGGTAGTCCAACTTACAAGAAAAGGTCATTTAACGGAACCAACATATTCCCCGTACATCAAACGCAATGCTTGAAGAAGAAAGTTTAGATTCGTGCTTGTATCCATTGATGGACATGTGGAACCAAAATTTGATTACATTGAACCTTTCGAGGTGGCTCAAAGTCATCCAAAGGGCAATGAAGAGTGCTACATTCTGAGTTTCAGCTATTTCGGGTCCCTTATCCAACATGATGGTGACATTAAGCGGTATGTAAGAAATCGGAAAGACGTAGAAATGAAAGACGGATGAATGAAACGGCGACAGGCCTCAGGCCCCGATTTCATCGATCGAGCACTACAAACGATAAGAAACAATAGACTAGCTTGGTGGAGAAGAGCTGAAGTCATGTTACCAGAAGAGTTATGTATATAGTTAGTATATGATTATGGATGATATGAAATAAGGTAAGACTTATAGAAGTATGGATGCAATATGAATATGAATGCGAAGAATGTTAATGTGGAGATGACGTGCGTTAGAAAGGAAACGAAGAGGATGATATGTTGCACCGAACCCACCACGTATGATAAATAACTAATTAGAATAATATATATGAATGAAATAATAAGTAAAATGCCAAACCTTACATCAATTCACATACCACAGAACGTTTTAATTGTAAATTTTATAGCAAATATGATAAATTTACAAATAAACCTAAAAAATACAAGCTAAAATTAAACAATTCGGTTATCGATGTTATTATAAATTCAGTTAACAGTTTTAAATAAGTTATGCACATTTATGTAAGGTAAGTGTTAGCAGTTAGGTATATCTATTCAAAGTGAACCGTGTCCGCGAATAACTCATGCATTCGATTACCTAAGCATTAGTTCAAAACTTTCACACAGACAGCACATATTACCATAATTATGCGCGCGCGCCCATCTTATCAACGCAATGGTCTGTTCAGTGCACGCGTCCTTGCATTGCAACTCGATCGGGTGCCGAATACAATATGAACTTCAACTGGTGATTACCGAATCGAATGTTGCATATTGCAACTCGGTGTTCTCAGAAAACTTTCGATTTCACCATATAACTTGATCAAAATGCATCTGAAGCATTCACGGGACACGTGAAAAATAATAATAACCTAAAAAGTGAAATCGTTTGTGTGCCGAATGTATCGAATACTTTATTAGTTGTAAACTGAATTAGACCAAGCAAGTAGTATTGCAACTTAAGGGTAGCGTTTGCAATATCGTAGATATAAATTTCTACGACAATCATCATCATCATTCTCTTGCCCATTTCCCATTATCTGGGGTCGGCGCAGTAGATCTTTTTCTTCCATAAGAGTTATAGTTCCAAATCTCTACGACAATATATATATATATATATATATATATATATATATATATATATATAATTGATTTGTAAAATTATTCACGAATTTTAAATGTCTTTACCAGGTTCATAAATATTAGCAGAGTTATGTTATTTCCATTAACTTGACATAAATTCAATAGTTATATGACATCTCTTTAGATATTAATGTAACTGGATAACAGCGGTAACATTAAAAAAATATTTCATTGTGACAGCGGACAATTTCAGAGCGGATGGTAAGGAGATCCTGGGAAGAGTTATTTCCGTAGAATCGGATGATGGGATGATACGGAGGATAGATAGCAGTGAACGTCTTTCGCGTCACATCATGTAAATATCAAATATTCGTATTTTCTTGTCCATGTCACAAACAAGACTCATTAAAACTCAAAGCAACACCGACAAAAAGGCTAACTCGGCTAATGAATAACAACCTTTCATTGAGTATGGTAATCGGTGGACGCAACGGTAAAATTTGCCGACCAGTTTGCCCCGCGATCGTGGTGATTCTGGCATTTTAGAACGAGTCATACATACACTCAATCAAGTCATAATAAGTGAACCTAGTGTACATTTACATACAGACAGTATAATCTTTAAATCTTTGCCTATCAGGCCGAACATAATGAGTAAAAGCCAGTATAATTATAATTATACCTGATAGTATACTTGTTTTTAACACAATTATGTTAAACGGGCGAAAGAAAATATACCAATTTTTTCTACGGATATTCGAAATTACCATATCTTTAATTTATACATTTTCATCGATGACATTAATTAATTAGAACAAATTAGTAGAACGGGCAAAACCAATAAGTAAATATGGGTAGATTATCTATATATTTTTGCAAAATGATAATCTATATGCACATAAGATCAGAAAAGTTTATTTACTTTGTAACTTACAAATTACAAATTGTAAGATATATTATGAATTCCGTAGTTCGAGTTTTAGTTTAGTCCACTTTACTCTTTGTAAATTATTTTCTCAATGTGTGTCATCATCATTATCATCATAGCTAGTATGTCCCCATACAGGGACACGAGCTAACTTAACTAGGCACCTAAGTTAGGGCAATTTAAAAATTGTACGCATTCTCATTCTTGTATAGCGTATGCGTATGTTTCATATCGGACCTCTAAGTCTAAACGAACCTAAAAGCTGTAAAAACTTGTGGCATTTACAGACATTAAGATAGAAAGATAGTTTCTAAGATTATAATAAAAGTGTGTGCATATTTTCTATTTACAAGATTCAATCAAATCTTAATATCGCATAACCTTAAGAGAAGTAAGTACTAACATTATTTCATGTCAAAATACTTAGCACACGTCGCGCTCATTATCTAGGAGCGAGCTGTTAAATATCGCGGCAGCTAACGGAACAGGTGCGTACCGTGAGCGATCGGCATCTCTGGGACAGGTTCTGAGAGCTGGTTACACCGAGGGATTATGGTTAGCGAACACACATTAGTATAGGTACAAATAACTTAATCCTGTGTTAATGCGCACCTGTGAAGGTGCCAGAGCCAATGTGTGATGTTGTTACTATTTTCATGTTTATTCTGATCATTGTGAGTTTGGCTTTAACAACTGTTTCTAACAATTTATTGTGATTGTTACAAAATTTACTATTGTCATAAAGGTCATAATTTTGACACCGAAATATTAAATGTTTCTATTAAGTTATACTGCATCCTTATCAACACTGACTCGAGATAAAGATAAAGGAATCGCTTTAAAAGGGATACAAGAGTTGAACACAAACGAAAAGTCACCACAAGAAGTTTGTCGATTTTCACTTAATCTCACCAATACAACCAAGTACCAACCAAAGCCCCGTTGTTTACTAATTTACAGCTGCGGAATGAAAGCGAAAGCTTTCCAAACAAGCGACATTGTAATGTAAATAACGTTAATTTATTACAAAGTGTTCGTGTGAATAGTGGCTGCGCTTACCTTCATGCGCTGTAACTACGCGACGTCATAAATGGATTTCACAGGCATCAATGCACAAGCACAATAAGCCGCTTGACCGATGAATGAATTATTATAAATGGATATCCGGCAGCCGTTTTGATGTCAAAAGCTCATTGTGAAGCCATGACTAATGCTCGAGTCACTTACATATTGATACTCCACTTTCGTATCGTAATAGGAAAAAAAGAAAAAATATGTAAAAAAATAACTCATAAACTAGTTTATGAGTGTTATTACTAGAAATAACAACAGAAAACCCATTATAAAATGTTTCTGTGATTTAACCTAAACTAACTTGAAACAAAGCTAGTACTCCAAACGCACCTTTCTCAATAAGATCATTCCACTTCTTCCCCCAGCCGCGCAAGCTTTTCGCGTATGTCTTCTCAATGTCAGCGCGTTCGTGCACCAACGCCTGTAGCTCTGAGCATAACCGATGACCGTCGTCGACGCGACGCGTGGTGCGTTTGTAGTTGCCCGGCTCCCAGAACGAGTCGGATGCCGTCAGCAGCGCCTGCTCGTCGCTGTGGTGCGACATGCCGGTGCTGGCGCTGGTGCGGCACTCGCACACCGCACCTCTGAAACAACCAACATTAGACACTATAATAAAACATTTTATGTTATTGATCGCATACAACTCTGGTGGATATTCCGATTGAAACACCGGAAACCACTACCAAATAATGTTATTTTATGTTCCTTAACTGCGCGTGAGTGATTGGTATCGGTCGTTGGACTTATTTTATGGTTTTGGATTTGCCAGGAATTCTCATGTAATTTAAAATCACAGTTGCATTTCATGCGAATTTTAGCTCCAAGCTAATTTTTATTTTGCAAGATTAATGTAATTTAATTAAATTATAATTTACATAATCACTTTTGAACATTGAAGAAGCTACACCATAGCTCACAAATTTACGGCGAAAATCCTTGTAGTAGAAAGTTCCAGTAAATGCTTTTTTTGTTCAGCCTATTTTGTTATAGTTGTCAATTTGAAGCTGAGACTTGAAATCCAACTTCTTTTACAATATTAAATAAATGGAACATTATACATATCTGCTATTTGTTGAGGCACGAGTCTACCTAGCTGACTAACTAGTTAGGTTAGCACAGTTAGGCTTTAGCTAATCAGTATGGGCTTGTACGGATTGGTAGACTTCATCTATTAATTTCTAAAACTATGAAATTAACCAGCAAGTTGCCTCATGATGTTTTCCTTCACGGATTTTCTTTACCGCACCCTTATTTTTAATGGTTTTATTCAATGCAGATTTTCCGTTGACCGACCAAGAACGCAGTATTGAAACACACACCGATGTGAGAGGCTAGGCAATTAATTAGCTGCTTCAGGTTTAGGTATATCTGCCTACCTTTCATTGGCCGGAATGTATCGGTGATCCGGCACAGTACCTTGAACTTTTCCGGGTCACTGAATTATCTGATATCGGCGAACGGTCCATTTTGCTTACGTACAGTAGGAGTTAAGTTTTACATTATCAAAACAAAAGTCGCCGCTATTTCGAGCGACGTAAGTCCTTACGTCGCTCGGTCAGCCAATGTAAATGAATGTGGACTTCTTATAAGTTATTATATCAGACATTCTGTTTTACAATTTTGAACGTAGTGCTGAAAGTCCTTTACGTGTGTCATTTAATGGTATAAAGAAGCCAGTTAATAATATTATACACAAACACGAGGTAGACATCATACTAACACGTGGAAACTGTGCCGCTCAAATTCGGACAATTGGTATGATTTCATTTAGTCACATTCACGCTCCTCGCTCCAATTCTATGTTCTATTATATTTCTTTAATCTGTAAATAGAAGCCACGCTTATACGATAATTATAAAATATATAAATCACCTTTGAAAATAGAAAACAACATTTAACATATTTAATGTTATAAGTCCTAACATTCCGAAGTGTGCACGCAGGTATGCTACGCGAAAACCGGAATTGCCGCTACATTCCAAAGTCTGACTAATTAGGTAATAGGTAACGAATGTGCTTGTAAGATGAAATGTGGTAAAACCGTAAGTTCTATTTAACTTGACATTCGGTACAGAAACAACACCGAGCCGATTAGGAAGGTGCCTTACATTATTGTAAACATTCTACAACTACTTTGCAAATAAGAAAATACGAAAATGCAAATAAGAATCACCTTAATTTGATTAATTTTGAAATTTTGTCCGAAGTCATAATTGAAATTGTATTGATAATATAAGCATATATATGTATGTATACAACCATTGTGAGTTAGTACTGTTTCTTAATTGATATATTTTAATATTAATTATATAGACTAGACTAGTAACTTTCAAGTTTCGATGCATGTTACTGCTGCAAAGTGACACGATCCATAGAATTGTTGGTGGCCTCATCAAATAAAAATACTCATTAAAATTCTTGATCTGTGCGTATGAGCGATCACGTAGCTCTCAGGCTAATTGTATTGTGATTCGCTTTGTTTTTACAATTCTGAATAAACGTCGTATATGCAATATACCTACCAAGAAGAAGCTCGGTGGTGGCACATAGAAAGGGTTTGCTGTTGTTCAAATAGATTTATGTAATTTGACGCTTTGTGACGAAAACTTTAATTAGCTTAAGACTTCGTCGCATTTTCGGATATGCTATAGGGATAACGTTCAATTGGATTATGCATATGAAATCGCAACAGCGCATTAATGTCAGTAACCTTTATAGTATACTTTAAGCTATTGTTTTCCACATTTGTTTTTGATAAAGAGAAACCATAATTTAATCGAGGTATTGTTTACCAACTCGTAGTTTTACATTGTCACCACGGCATTCCTTCTCGCATCATTAATGTCGTGAATGTCTATGGTCAAATGTCAAGAGCGATACCGTAGTCCAGCTGTCAAGCGCACCACGATACAATCGCAACGCGTCACTCTGTTCAACCGCGAGTTCAGGGCTGGTAGGTACTCTAAATCAATTACGACTCAAGGGTGAAAGTGTGTGGTGCGGACGAAACTATTTTAGATAAATTTTGATAGGCAATTTCAAGATGTAGTTCCTCTTCAATATGTTAATAAATACAATATGTGCGAATGCAATATATTATTACATGAAATGTTTATTTTTCAATGTGATATTAACCGCGAAACCAATATTGAAATTGACTGTACGAGATTATTTTGCCACCTTGTCACAATTAGATTTTAGTTGAAGGTCTGACTGCTATAGTAGGTACGCCGACAAGCAGAACTGTGTTATAAAAATATGTATGGTGGTGTAGTATTAAGGAAAGTAATGAATTCGTCTTAAGGTTTATTTAACATACAGTATAAAAATTTTGTTAATAATTTCTAATCAAGTTTTAATTTAACTCTTACCTGAAGAACTGCAAAATGTGATGCGTTTTTCCCTTACACCTATTTCTTGTATATTGAGATCTAGTCATATTTAGCACACGATAAATCTTATTTTAGAAAAGAAGCTGGTGCAATATTTTATAAAGTAGTCAATCAGCTGATTACAAAATTGATTAAATTTTCAATATTGCACAGCACTCGTTAATCGAACATCGTGTTGACCTTTATCGATAAACATTAATAAAGTACGTAAATAATATACTAGTTAGGTTTAGTGATATTTTAAGAAGACTACATTAAATTAGCTTTATCATAACTAACATTTCGTTATGTCTGATAAGATAAAGTCACTCTCTACGTGTTTTCGAAATTGTGAAGTATACATAAAACTGTCAATTTCCAGAAATAAAGCTTTTGACATACAAGTATGACCTATAAAATAAAAAAATTAAACTATAAAATAAAAAATATTATTGAAATTAACTTTTAAAATACTGAATACGAAGGCACATACAATTCTATAATGGATTTGATTCTATTATCCCATAATCCTACAGTGATAAAGCGCTCCAACAAACTCTTCCCACGTTCACAAACACTAACGCTAAATTATATTGTGAACAAGGCGCGACGCTATTAGAATTGTCGACTAGATGGAGGCGCCGCGGAATTGTTTCAAGAAAACATCTTCATTATCCTTCATCACGAGCGTCTTCATTGTGCACATATTCCGCTTTATGGCCGTAATGTGTGGTCCACTAAACACTTCAACTAATTCACGTGGGCGAGTAACAGAAAACGCATTTTGATATTAATTTCGATTGGATTGACATTAATCAGCAATAAAAATCTATAACATAATCAACTGTTTATGGGGACTAATTTTAAAAGATAGTTTAACTATTCGGAATTCTACTACTATTTGTTTTATCTAAATCGGACAAATTGTTTTAATTTAGTAATAGATTGCTACAACTCAAATGAATTTACGTAATAAAATAAAGCAATTTTACAAAAAAATATAAATTGTAAACTAATAAAGTTTTAGATTCTCTTAACTTCTTATAACGTTTCCATCCATGAGTAGAGGACGATAACAAAAACAATTGCACATAACTGGTTATTTTAAGAATCAATGTAACTTTCGTATTACTGACAACGGTAAAGAAACCAGATACACCGAGGCACAGACACAGAATGATATCTACGTAAACACTTGTACGATACCTTGTGTCTAAGCAAATAAATTTGACTAAACTGATACATGACGATTCAGAACAGATATAGACTCTATGGACGTGGGCTTAAAATAAAACTTTGAAGTGTTTGATGGAAAAACAATGTTCGGTCATTTTGGGTGTGCGAAAACTGAACGACCTTGAAGTGCTCAAGAGTTGAATCATACTCGTATCAGTGAGATGTATTATGTTACTGATTGTAAATAGCAAGTAGCATAATATTTTATTTATACTGAAATTGGTACATAGTAGGAAAATATACAATTAAACTTATAGGTACAATACTAATGGAACGGTGGTAATGTAAATGTATGTGAAATAAATGTACACATTTTTATAATTAAAAAATATAATTAAAGAAGAAAAACGTACCCAGTTCGGTAACAGAAACATTAAAAGAGATCAATCTTCGAATCTTTTGTTGGTTCCAAATCAAGTTTATCTTTACACTGAATTAGCTTCATTACATGAATATATCCGATCAGCCGTTGACTTTGCAATAGCAGCGAAGCGTAAAAGTGATGATACAAAAACGCTAGCTCAGTACGCAAGTAACTTCTATCGGATTACGTTACCATTCAGACAGATAAATTCATTGTAGCGTTTGTTTACACAGCTGCTTCAGTTCATACTCAGACACAGTTTTGTAACCCACAAACAGTACTTCAGCATGTGTTGAATCTATAAAAACTATTTCCCACGCAAGAAAGACGGCGCAGTGACATCGTCACTCCTGGAAAACGATCACGCACAGCGTCTGTCTTTCTCGCTCATCTTATTGCTAGAAAGTGACAGCTTGCGTTTATTGTGGACGTACTTACGGCAATCAAACTCGTAACGGTTCGTAAAAATAGAATTGCGCCGTTGCAAAAAGGTGCAGAGCTGCAATTCGTGATATAACTAGGATATTATATAATTCTCGTTTATTATTACTTGTTATTACAAAACAACCATTCGCCGATTCGGTGACTATTCCATATTGACGGATTATTTATTTTATTGGTTATTTTAATGGCATAGTTTATAAATCTGTGTATTTTCAAATCATATATTAGACATGCATTGTTGTTAATTCTTTTAATGTATTTTTTATATAAAAGAAAGGTTATCTGCTCAATAAAGGCAATTGAACATAATTGCAAATTTCAATAAAAAATACCAGTTGTTTGTATACTGATCGAATTGTATGAATGGCAGAAATAACGGCGTAGTACAAATTTTTAAATTAAGGTATTTTTGTATTATAATTGACATTTTAATGGTGACTAAGGGACAAAGATTAATTAACTGGAAATTCACAAAATTTCTGAAAAGTAATGCGAGTGAGAAAACTGATGTGATCCGCAAACGAATTTTTTTATCAACACGATCATGAACATTTAAAAATAAAACGGCAATTCATTACTAATCATTATTTTTCGAAAACTATTGCCAAATAGACCTGGACTTAAAAAAAAAAGACTAAGATGCATAACAAAATATTTTATATAACTTTTGTATTGGAAATGTTAATTTTGTTTTATTATAGAAAGTCAAAATTTTGGGAACAATATGTAGGTTAATAAAAATAGCTGTCCATATAGAGTGGTTTTAAAGAAAGGACAGTAATGACCTTAACCCTTAAAAGTAACAACGATAACCCTTAAAAGTAACAACGATAACGAAAAGTGTACCTAAGAGATAATTCAGAACTGTATAAACACTGGACTTCAGGTCTGGATAAACCAAAGGTCGCACCTAATGATGGAGCTAGAGATCGTAACGGTCACGCCCGTGTGGCTAAGACGACCCGATTTCTTCGCACTCGCATCGCGCGGCAATACACTCTGCCAAAGCTGCCAATTAATCGAATAGACACGAGCGAGGAGCGGTAACGACGAAATTGTCGAGACGAGCCCAAATTACAGAATTGAGTTTTTACTTTCCAATTGGTAGGTAGTGCATTGCAGTCAGATGCGTTGGTGCTGAGGTGACCGGCGGCAAGTTTTGTTTGCTTTTCATTTGCTGCAAGAAAGTGCAAGTATAATTATGGTATTACAGCATTTCCCGTTGTAAAAAATGTTCTACAACTTGTTATTTCACAAATAAAGAATAAGATTTTTCCAATATTTCCTTTAGGAACATTACAGAATTTCTTAAATTTGTACAGTAATATAATTGTTACCATTGGGAGCATTTATCTCATTCAACTATACATCGCTACTTCTGTTTGTGAATACTTGGGAGTACTGCACAATTCATGCACTGGGTAAAAATAATAACATCGCATCTTTGTATTTCTAGTGTTTCGGCCGCAGAAACGTGAACTGGTGTACAAAAAAAAAACAAAAGCAAAATATGTAATACCTGAAAAATTATTTAACGTACACAACTTGCATCATTACCAATTTGCTTAGTAATTATAGACACCATACTGTAACGTCAGCGCGATTACATAGATATCGCACAGTCAAACACCTGTGCAACTATGTAAAGTATCAAATAATAAGTACGACATAATAGGGTTTTTCTAAAATAATAAACACAATAATACAGATGGCGGTTTGTCAAAAGATAAGTCAAAATTATGTTTTTGTAATCTGTAGCGTAAGTAGCATTTTTAAACTCTGCAAAATGTGCGTATGTGTGTACCTATGCACACACATACGTGCGTACGCACGCAGTTATAGTAATATGCTTCGCGTCTTTTTGAGTGTTTTTATTCATTTTTACAGTTTTACAGTTTGTAATCATTTCACAGATTAGCGGTAGTGCAGCAAGTGCGTTCGCTAATCTGTTTTTAAACAAATTGATACATCCGTCGTGTAAACCAGCCGAGTTCAAAGTTTAACAAGATTTTAACTGGACGCTTTCAATCCAATGAACGCGATGACGAAGGCTACGTCAACGCCATCGCTCAACCTTGACACTGAGCCAAGCCACACGGCGGCGGCGGCGGCGCGGCGCTCGTGATCCCCACCGGGAACATGCCGCTTGCCACGCATATATGTAAGTATCATTGTTAAAGTGTTAAATTATATTGTTAAAGCGAGACAAGCTTAAATAAATTATGTGGGGATGTGGGTTTTCGATTGGTTGAAGTTTTTTGACTGTTTTTATATCACGTTCTGTTATAGATTTATTTTATGAAATAATGCTAACGATTGATCTCTGTAGTAATGTGACGAAATCTGTGCGGCCTATTTCACCCAGTAGAAAAATTACTCTCGAAAGAAGGATTTTTTTACATCCGATAGAGATTTTTTAAGCAATACCACAATACACAAGTTTACTTAAATTATTCACCTTATAAAATATTTAAATACCTTCGGCAGGAGCACAGACGGAGTCCCTTAATGGATAAGAAGCTTCAGCCAATATTAGCCATATTTCTTTATTTGTTCATAGCACTTCCGCTACCTATATATTTGACGTCCATATCATAGAGTAAATTAAAATATTTAAATGCTATAATATCAATTATACATATTGTGGAGAAACAAAACACTAAGTTTATATCTAAAACTCACCTAATAAATAAAACTAAACACACACAGTCATTGGAAGCACAGAATCCTGAGTAAAAAGTCACTCACTCACAATGTGTTACACCGGCAAGTCGATTACGGGCTAAAGTATAATTGCGATTACATTCATCAGGCCGAGCCGAACGTGAAATCAGCCGCACGCACCGCACTATTAAATTTCCCTTGTTAGCCGGCAGCGGCACACGAAATACGTCGGATGTAGTAAGTTTGTTAAACTGACACATCCTCTTCGGATTGAGTAAAGATATGATTGCAAATATTATAAAACTTTTTTTACTTTTTTTAATATATTATCAATCTACAAATACACAAAATAAGCATTTAGCCTATCTTTGCATGATTTGATGCTGCATGTCACATCCAGCTTGCGACAAGCAACCAGCACAAGCACAGCACAGGAAGGAATAAACTAAAATGTAGAAGCAATATTTATTGTATTAAGCATATCTTTCTTATAATATTTGAATTGTTAACATTGTCTATTTGTGACATAGGATGTGGTCACAGTTCTCCATATTTTCACATCTTAGCTTCCAAACCGGAAAACATTGTTCCTTATAACAGTATATACGTAGGCGACCCTGGTATTAACTCTTACTCCGCAATGAAAGCGAATTATTACAAATGATCTTATAACATCAACTTAAAACTGTATTAAACAGTATATTCTAAAAGTATTGAAATTATTAAAATCCTAATTTTTCAAACATCCTTAATTTTAATAATTCGAATAATTCATTTGCCTGTCTGCCAATCTTCTTAATGTGTTCGTTCGTTACAGGTTTTTTTACATTGTCTTTATATGAGACATGCGTGTTATTGCAGCTTCGCTTTATGATTTATTACCATTCGTAAGTTTTATTACTGACTTCCTTTCAATTTAGTTTTCTATTCCCTAATTTTTATAATGATATTAAATTGATAATATTTCTTATAGAATGTATTTAGGTGTATAATTTTTTCAATTAAGACAATTGCTCAGTAAACAATAACCCTTGAAATTTTTAAAAGTTCGAAACCAAATTCGTAAAAGCAACGTCTGTTTAACTATAAAATTAATCTATAAATCTTTATTTACTGAATCTAGTTAATAGACTATTAATCAGTACATTACTTTTTTAAACGTAATATTTCGAACGGTTAGACATATCAAAAGTGTGTACCCAACACTTTTATTGATAATAGATGATAAATCATGTCAGATGGAACAATCGAACTAGATCGGCGCGATACAGATAGATTTACCACGAGTAACAAAACTAGCGAGCAAAAGCTACAGTTCGCTTAGAAAACTACAATAACTCGTAGTGTTCATTGGTTTTAAATAAAAGTATGTTGTAGAGTAACTTATTGTGCATACAACAAAATAAAATATATTAAAGTTCAAGGATCTTCTTTATTCTAAAATCAAACTCAAACTTAAATCTCCACTTGAGTACAGTTAGAAAGGGATAGTGCTATTGATCCCACATAGCGCCATCCCTTTCTAACTGAACTCGATCAAAGATTTAAACTTTAGTCTCATTCTGTTATTAGGCCCTATGTTTCACAGAATGCGTTGAGATAGTTCTACTGTCTCTTCACACGTCGTATAAAAGGCGAAAAATAAGACATTAGTTCCAAGGCATTTACAAAAATAAAGAAGATGCCCATTCCAGTACTTTATGTAGAAACATTATGTCTCAATGATTTTCTTACCAAAAATAAAACAATAATATTTTAAGTATTTTTTTACTATTATTGCTTACTACGTATTACTGCTTAAATCAGTAATAAACTTTCGTTTTACAGCAAATTGTCATAATCTGCCATGTTTGTAGAGTTGGGACAAATTATAGAAATCAATCGATTATTACCTGTGGGGTGATTTTCTACCTAAATCGACAATCGAATCACTTCGCGGTTCGCGCAAGCGGTTTAAATCAAACTGAATGTTGCGTTCATATTCTATTCTTATGACAGAAAATCCTAATGTTTATTTATGAAATTAGATTCACTACATCTATTTTAAAAATCGATAAGAAATCGATTTTGATTTGGCGTAAATCTTCAATCTATCTCAGATCACATCCCTAGATTTGACAGTCTGTGTTTGCTAGTTTGGTGTGTAACTAAAGGAGAACAGCGCAAAAAACTAATGCACACCTTATTACTTACGACATAATGTGTGCATTTCCTTGAAACTATAATATAACCTAAAAACAAACTTATTTTATTGATTATTTCAACATTCCCATTATGAATCGTGACAGAAGTTGGTAAGTATCATTTATTATTATTATATAACCAAATAAAAGCATTTTCATCGAGACACAAAAATAATAAAGTCAGTACATTTGCCCATACTAAAATGGTCAATACTACATAATGTTAATTGTTTATACCGGAGATTCTCACGGATTTTTGCGTTTGTGATCATGGATTGATTTCTCAATGCTTAAAACCGGTCGAAACGGAGAAAAATTATCATACAGTTATTCATAACAATCAGTCGTAAATGGTGTTCTTAGTATAATATATTACATAGACTAGGCTGTATACTATTGGTTTTGATATAATATATATCAGTGCTTGCGTTTCATACATACATATACTTAGGCCTCTTTCTCGTTAATTATTTTGACGTGACAACGTCTTAAATTAGGTTGCGGCTGGGAGTCACTTATGAAAAAGTGTAACGCTCGGTAACGTTACGATGAGTCACCGAACGAGAGAGAGGCCCGCCGAATGCCTTGCGTCTCTCTCCCACTCAACTATGATGTTGAGAAACTGAGTTTATAGGTTATGTCATACTATTGATAAATGTTGATAGTGTTAAGTAAATTATTAGTTTAAAATTAATTAATTAATTAATTATTATTTTACAAATTTTCATTAATTTCAAATTTATTTAGCAAAAATTTGAACCTTCAATCTGAATAAATGTTTTGATTTTCGAATTGATTCTTTAAAATTACAAATATTAAGAAAAAGTGGCAGATATAAGAAAACTTGATTTAAACTGTGTTGAGCAAGAATTTTAACATCTAATTTAAGTAAATGTTTTAATTTTCAACTTCATCATTTACAATTACAAATTTTAATTAATTTCAAATTTATTTAGCAAAAATTTGAACCTTCGATCTGAATAAGTGTTTTGATTTTCAAATTGATTCTTTAAAATTTTTTTTATTATCAAATAATTTTACCTTGGGAGAGCCATGCTTCGGCACGAATTTGGGCCGGTTCGACCGGAGTGATACCACGTCCTCACAGAAAACCTGCGTAAAATATCGCTTGCGCTGTGTTACGCTGAGTGAGGGTACCGGAGACCCAATCCCCCCTTATTCCCTTTTAAAAGGTTGGCAACGCATCTGTGACTCCTCTGGTGTTGCGGGTGTCCATGGGCAACGGTTATCGCTTACCATCAGGTGATCCGTTTGCTCGTTTGCTGCTCTACCCTATAAAAAAAAATACATTACTATTACTGGCTATTCTTCATAATATCTCTTACTTTTCGTCTAGGTTTTCTTTAACCAATTTGCCTATTTGCTTTTGCCTTATAAATTGCTATCGGTAGTCGTCTTTGGTCCATCTTTTCTTCGTGTCCAAATCATTTAAGCATTTCCTTTTGTCCTACCATTTTCTTTCAACCGCACGTTTACTTCACTTCTAACCCGTTCAACTCTTTTTATTTTATCATAAGTCTTTTTCAAATCTACGAAAGCGCAAAAGACTTTTCGATTTTGCACCAAACATGATTCGACCATGTATCGTAATGAAAAAACCCGCATCATACCTCCTTCTATTCCTCAAATCAGCCTGTACATCCTGTATTTTATTATCAGTTTCATTCATTACTTTTATGGTGAACGTCTGCAATAATTTACTATTGCAGAAATGTTATATATAGCATTTATTTTCCTAATTTATAACACAAGCAATCGATATTTTTACTTATCTATCTATAAATCAAATATAACTTAATTAAATCTAGATAATTTATTTTCTTTTTAAGCCGCGTATGAAAAAGGACAATTCTACGTAAAATTCTTTTTAATATTTACAGTTTTCCGAAGGAGTATTATTAACTATTTTGAAAAATAGTACCGGACTTACCTCTTACGGATCAGATATTATTTTGAAAAATTTAACTATTACAATGATCAACTAATGGGTATTTATTCCCCATTTTATAATGTCCAGAATATTGTAGCAACCTTTTAAATTACACGTAGGTCACACATTATTTATGAAATCCTTAAAGCTGGTTTTTAAATAGCTGGATATGTTGGATAGCTAAGGGTAAAATGATAGTTGGACAGCTTCTTCATTACAAACTATAATATTTATTCTATAGTTACTGGAGATTGAAAAATCCATACTTTGGCATAAAAGTTTATTCAAATTATAAATGTTATGATTTTTCTTGTATGACAAATATATCTTCTGTCAAGAGTACAAATAATGATTTCACAGCTTGCTCAGAATCACAATAGTTAACAACATACACCTGCTCTGTTCAGTACGACCAGTGCACCAAGCCTGACTGACGTGTAATAGTAACTCACTATGCCTTGAGGGCGTAGTAATAAAAAGAATCAGGTGGAGTTGAACATCAAGATAGATGAAAATTACACAAATGTAATGATTCGATATCTGACATGATCGTGCGGCTCGTTGTTAAACACGTTTTGTTGCTAATGCGTAGTTTAACATGATCCCCAGTTATTATTACATTAAGTACGCAATCCGCCGGCAAGCGGCGCCTCAGTGAAATTAATTAGGGCTGCTTGTCATATCATGAATTATATAATCATGAATAATAATATGCATAAATGTAACATTTGTATTCCATATTAATTTAATGATAAAAATATGAATATTGATTAAATTAAATGTCCGTTTTACCCGTAAACAAACATTCAGACAAAATTCGAAGAATCACTAAAAATGTTGAATCTATGTAGGCTTTAATTATCTATTAAATGTTTTTATTTGAATGATGTTTACAAACTAATTGTTTACGACTCTTTTTCTCCCAAGTAAAGATTATTAAAATCAAACATAAGAAAAGAATTAAAAATTATTTTGGATAATAGATTATAATGTCGAACGATATGGCGGAATTTACGAAGAACGATTTTCGTCCATCAGCTGCGTTTCACTGTGACAATAAAATGTTTTCTCGCCTAATTTTACACAACAAGCATCGATAAAAAAGTCATATTGATAAACGAGTAGACTGTCCACCCGATGGAAAGTGGCTACAATCGTTATACTACAAACGATTTAGTTCTTGTGAGACCGCAACAAATCTGTAACCCGTACAAGAGGCATACCTAGTGTACGTTCCGACATAAGACGCAATAACCTAGTAACTTCAGTATCATATCTTGCTCTTCAAACCCAGAACATAGCTATACAAGCACTGCATGTTTATGATATACATAGGTTAAAGTACTCAAGCAGATGAACCTAGTATAGTCACACTGTGGTAATCTTGTTAGTCTTGACTTTTTTTTATAACAAATGTGGCATACTATTGACATATAATTGTCAATTCACCTATTGAGACAGAAATAGTGTAGTCATCGAAGCAAAAATAAATATTTTTAGGCAACATCTTCACTTAACATCAGGTGAGACCGTTGTCAAACGCACTTGAGTGCGTTTTTGCGATTGGAATAAAAAAAATCTGATGTGTCTTCAATTTCTGTGTGATAAGTTGATAGTAATTATGAATTTTGTGAGTGTAATTCGCAAAACGTCTCTATTATATTAACTGATTAACGTTTGTGTTTGAAGGTTTGATATCGAGTAATAGGCAATTATACTGCAATCTCATATCACAGCTAAAAACTTAGCGAGTTGCGCTCTAATTTGGGCATATAGTTTCCAAAGCTGTTGCTTTGTATTGATTATTAAATATATTAAATAGTATACTTAATATATGATGAATAACTACATTAGTAATATACTTACACCTACATATATATTTAAAGTATTATATTAAATTGTCATAAAACCGTAGATGTCGCTTTCTTTGAGAAATCATTTGAGTTAAGCATATTTTGAATTTGCTTACTGGAATACGAGTTGAAGTTTGGGAGAGTATACTCTGACATTCTGGCGAAAAATTTCAAAGCTCTAATCACACATGAACTGCATTTATAATTTGTTGCCACATTTAGAATATATATTGCATTAGTTTCAAATGTTGAGAAGTTTTCACAGGTCTATTAATTCCAAATCACCTAACAGTTTGGAAGAGTCACAATCGCCACATCAGACATTTCTTTTTGCAAACCTAGTAGCAGGAAGTGGAAGTGTTTATAAATAAGCCTTTCACTTTATGGTTATTAAAAATACGGAATACCCAATACTTTCGATAATGTTCCTTACCCAAACGACTATATATCCTAGGCGTGTAGGTGCCCCCAAAGCTCGTGGTACGTCTTCAGAATACATACATGGCTGTGAGGATACATACATGGCAGTCAATCACTGGACTGACTAATCGGGAAGCTACTTTAGAGCTATGGGCATAAACATCTTTATTCTGCTTGTTAAAATATTGCAGAATTTTAAAAATTTCACTGCTATTACTCAATTTATCGGTTATACAACAACTTTATTATTGATTATATTACAGTTAGAAAGAGCCCACATAGCACCACTTAATTGTACTCAAACAGAGATTTGAGTTTAATTCTAATTCTGTACATATTCTTATACGTCTAAATATATATATTTTTTTTATAAAATATTCATAGATATTCTTGTTACGAAAATTAAAACTTTTAACGTGATCTCTTAACAAAAAAAAAGCGATTTATTGGGAAATTCTCTACAGCATTAAACGCTGCGTAATATGCGTATATTAATGTAATTTGTAATTAGTTGAGCTCAATTTCATATTTATCATGAGCTTGTTTGTTTAGTCTATGATATTATGTAGTCTTAATTACTTTTACTTTTTTTTAGACTAATAAAAACATAACTAAATTCTTGAAACAACGCATCCAGATTGCACAGTTTAATTCCTATTCTGATTATGGAGAAGGTGCTTCTTTAGAGGTTGATGCATTTAGCTCTTGTTATAACGGATGTCGCAAGTCAGGAAAGAAAGCGAAAGCGAAAAAAAAATGGACAGAAGGAAATATAACAAGATAATTCATACATGCTGGTAACTGTTGCAATTTTCGTCTTCAGGTGAAAAGCAGGGGCTTTATTTTGAATCATTCGTCTCATGTCGAGTGCTCGTGGAATGTTTTCTGCCCTTTATTCATTCATCATCACAGCTCACATACGTTCCCAGACATATTGGACCAGTGCGAATTGGTTGACCTCACATTTCACTTTAATTACTTCGCAGATGTATTTCACTATGTTTTCCTTCATTAACGAAAGTCGGGTAAATATATATAAATATGCGCAGTGCCACCAACATTACATGGTTTGCTATTATTATTAATATCATGTTGCATATACATAAATTAAAATCATTTTAGTACATCTACACCTGAGTATACCTATAACTCAAGAACGGTTGAACCCCTTAAAATTATCACTTATTGGTTGGCTATGTCTCCGTCAAGAATCTTGAGTGGTGGCGATCGTGAATCTCTGCTTAACGATTTATATATATTATCTACTCATTCTTGTAAATTACAAAAGATTTTGGAGTCGGTAAGTTTCACGATTTTCTTTAAGCCTACTCACGGCAATACTACCGCTGCTGACTCTTAGATTGACCACACTGTTGAGCGAATCGTAAAATTCGAACAACTGACGGCTTCTGGTTTTACAGGACACAATCGTCTATATTTAGCTTTTAAATCTAAGCTAGTAAAATCACCCCCAAGTACTATATGCTTACATGAATGATATGGTTGGCTATTTCAATTCGATTGTATTGATTTTTTTTTACAAATATGCTCCATTTAAAACTTTGTTTGAAGCGGCCATCTGCCCCCTGGATTACGCCTACAATAAGGCTCGTAATGCATAAACGGGACAAAGCTTTTTCACAATATAGGAAACTATATTTCAAACTATTATATATGCATGATAATATTACTTTAGGCGGTACGAAGTTCTCCGGGTCAGTTAAATACAAAATGTACAAGTGCTTACTATAATCACAATCTAAATTGTTTACATTTTTTGTTGTTTCTGTGCATTAATAAACTACTTTTGTGTTGGATAGTGAAAGATTTCACATCTAAAACATAAAACGTTATGCCGTTGCAAGTGATAATCAAGTTACATAGACAGCGTAAAGTTAAGCTTGACTGAGCGTTAGTAGTTGTTAGATCACAGTTAGAAGTAAGGCCGTATTTAAATGTAAAATGTCCTAATTATATCGTGTTATGTCGGATTCTCCAATGAAATATAGATTCTAGCGGTAAAGATCTATCGTTTTCTCTGGGTCGCCGGGATCTCAAACTATCCCCATATCAATTATTATTTTCCATCGAATTTGACTCGACTACTTCAACGTCAAAACTAAACTAAACCAACTAAAAATAGTTAATTTTACATTTATAATGTAGTTCTTAATTAGTAATTATTATAATTTAAATATATGTTTATTTTAAATATATATTAATAGGTTACTCATAACAAAAATTAAGAAAAATTTAAAAACATAAATAAACCTAATTTATGCTAGGAACAGAGAAACAGATCTGTCCGCCATATGGAATCATTGACGAATATCTGTGCTCCAGCAGTACAAACAGGTCATAGATCAGCGCCAATATTTGTTTAAGAGTAACTATCTCTGATTTTCGCAATTAGGCCTGAGAGCCACGAACGTCGATACTTAGTTATAGTGCTTATATTGCAATGAGAAAAGAATTTTGTTCAGCTAAGCTATCAATATTCCCTTATTTTGATTTTCTAGAAGTAACTTCCTTCCTGTCATTAATCAAGTATTTAGATGTTAATTTCTTAACAGGCAGCGGTATATTATTCCATATATTTATTATTTAAAATTTAAGTCACCAGTTTTTGACTTATGCCACACACAGTGTAGTCCACGCGAACAATAGATGATACTTACATTCATAGTAGACTGCGCACGCGTCATAACACGACTGACTTGTTCCAAACGAATTATGTTCTCATTGTACTCACTGAACTTCATTGGAATTCAGAACGTATCAAGTAGGAAATTTAATTTCTCCGTATTTTAACGACAACACTAAACCGTCATCATTCACTATACAACGTGCTTTTTTGGAATTGATTTGAAAATTATAGTTTAACAAAACTCAGTAGTGATTCTTTTTACACTGTTTTTATATGTATCGGTAACACGGTTGCTTGTAATGGAGATCTAACATGACGCTGTGGCAATAGTACCATATTAACGATTATTCTAGAAGTCTGATCCGGTAAATTGTAAATATCGCACTGACGCATTGACTTTAAAATTTTAATAGTACAGAATTTTATTTTTTCAAGTTTTATTGCAAATTTATCCTTAGAAGGATGCACTTCAAAATTTAACAAATTAGAAACTATATAACTGAGTTTGTCCCTAAAGACAAACTTGTCTATATGAATATCCATGACGGTATAACACTGACCTTATTAATAAAAATCATAAAAGAAATATAAAACTGTTTTTTTTTTTAAATGAGTAATCAAAATAAGCTTAGCGTTTTTACATTTATTTATACATTTTGCAATTTTAGACCAGAATTCTTTGAATATCGAACGAAACTAGCTATATTTCGATATTTAGTATGTATTTGTAAAAAAAATACTAATGCCGTAAAATAGCAAGTGCTTAAATTAGGAATACGTAGAAACTTTCGAATCCATTAATCATCCTATGACTAGTTATCTTCAATAAAAATTAGACTCTATTTACTAAATTCATTCCATATTTTTATCTTCAGAACTGCCAAGCATTGCAGTGCATTACCAGATTGGTCTTTCCGATCGCATTTCACCCAGAGTTCTGTAAAGTGAGCTTAATAATCTGGAAAGTAGCTCCAGTTCTGGAAAAAGTAGCTCCATCGTAAAAAACTCATTCTAGATATGACTCAGATTGAATTCAAGAGTAATTTCATCTAATGTAAAAAAAGACAAAATACCACACTCCTATACTTCGCGCTGATGAAAATCCCATGAAAACAATATTAATTGTGTATCGAAAACATCAATGGTCAGACAACAAAGATGAAATTTCAAAGGTCCACTTGTTTGCCATAGTTACAATACAACGTAAATTGAGAGGCAGCCGATGACAAACCTTGACACCAGTGGGTTTTGCTTTATTCTCTACGACAACAATGGCTTGTAGGGCTTTTGTACGCGCCCTCTGAAGATTTTTCACCGCCAATACTATTTGTATATTGAATAATAGTGAACACTTATTCAAATTGTCCACGGCCATTGCCTAATTAACATTGTGTAATGTTCCGCTCCAGTGGGTACCCAAGGGCACTTGTTGATAAGTTTAGAAATAAATATCAATAATTTACTACAAAACACTTGTAGCTTTTTTTATATATGTACAAGCTTAAAAACCCAGTAAATAAGTCTAAATGTCAACTCACAATTGATAGTAGTATTACTTTAGGAAGTAGTTGTCCAACAGAGTAAAAAACATATATACCCTTAATGTAGAACATAAATATCTATAGAGCTTGAGATCTTTTTTTATTAAAATATTTTATGGTTCATTTATAACGGTGAGAGTAGACAAATTTTACGACCATTCTTTTTACGGAACTGGCCTCCTTGTAGCATTCCATACGTAATTTATATCTGGATTTATTCGTAACATTATTAATGAAATACAGTACAAAAACAATACAGTCGTAACAATAATAGAATGTATTGACAATATATCCACAATTAAAAATATATCGCTTCGCAGATCAACGACATAAACTTATATGAATTTTGCTTTATATGTGCTGCTTATTTTTACTTTACATCTTAATCAATAGTTTTCTGGTGATTTCATGAGTAGCGTTGAACATCATAAATGTATACCGATATATGACACAAAAGTCTATTTTATAACGTGTTAACGGAAGGCATAAACGACTTCAGTGGTCACCGATCGTACAAAATCTTGACGCGAATTATCGTCACCACTTACAGCAACTAGGCAAATATCAATATGTTAAAATTCAGTATCAAAAATTAAATCATGTAGATATGATATTACAATCGTATACAGGTAAACATAATCACGTAGCATCTCTACGAGTAAATAAAGTAATACGAGGTGTATGTGATCCAAATTTATTTTTAATCTAGTAATATAGGTAAATATAATTTCTCTAGGAAAGCTCTGGCCACGTGAAATCAGTCGTACGTATGCAAGCATGCTTAATCAACTGTATTTACATATACAAACGAACGCATTTCACCTTGATCGTTGTTTAATTACGAAATAAAAGTGATACCTATACTGAATGACTCACCATGTATCCTATTGATTTCAAGACTGTTTATAAGTTATTGGCTACATATATTATAGACAATAATAATAATGTTGATTGATTATTTTGAATGTGAATGCAATGGCATGTTTTATTAATAGAAATTTCTATAAATTCATATACTTTACGCATAAATGGCAAAACATAGTACCTTATAACAAACACAATACTTTTCAGTACCGAACATTGACGAAAAAGTGTGGTAGGAAAAAGTGTGATGCTAAACAAAAATCCGATGTGTAACGATTATTATTATATAAATTACTTTCTGCCCGCGGCTTCGCCCGCGTGGATTTCGGGATTGGGTGTATAGAGGGTTAAGGGTCATAGCTTTTGCCCACGGCTACATATACGCGGAAGTCGGTTTATGGTGCGAAGATTTTATCGCGCTTCCCGTGGGACTATCCGTTTTTCCGAGATAAAAAATGCCGCAAAACTCCTCAAGAATCACTCTATCTATTGATGAAAACCGCATAAAAATCTGTGCAGTAGTTTTTGAGCGAAGCCTTTATTGCGCATCCCGTGGGATCTGTCGATTTTTCCGGGATAAAAAGTAGCCTATGTTACTCGGGGAGAATGTAGCTTTCCAAAGGTGAAAGAATTTTTGAAATCGGTCCAGTAGTTTAAGCGTGAAGAGGTAACAAACAAACAAACAAACAAACAAACAAATAAACAAACAAACAAACAAACACACTTTCGCATTTATAATATTAGTTGGGATATTGCCTTCGAATCCATTACAGAAATTCTTTGATTTCTTTAATTGTTTTAATATTTAAAGAGCATCGGTGATGGTGTGGTCGCGGCACTGATGTTTTAACCGGGAGGCGCGAAGTCAATTCTGCCATTTGTTTTTCGTTTTTTGAGTTCATGTTCATCTGTTCATATGTACATTTGTTTGACGCTCCTATGGTGAACGAAAATTTCGTGCGGCAACCTACAGCCTACATACAGAAGTGAAGAAATTCAAAGCTGTACGAGAAATCGACAGATCTGTTCTGAGTGAGAAAAACAGAAACAAGATCAGATAGCTTTCATCTCTTGTCTTCTCGCTGTGGTCCAAATATACTTCTCAAGATATACAACAGATTAATAACATAAAATAATGTTGTTATTTGGTATTGACTTTAATCTTATGTCACAGCTTAGTAACACACACTGTGGGGTTGTAGATTCGAATCTAACAGGAAACATGTGTATTATAGACAGATCAAGTTAATTTTTATCCCGTTATTGCTTCGTTCAACAATACTTAACAGTATCATTTAGTCTTTGAATTTTTTTTTGTTATTTGGAAGAATATTTAAATATTCTTCCAATCATAACGAATAAAAATAATACAAATTAAGTTCGTATCTAAGGATAATACCATTGAGGATTAATTAAATTATTTGAGTTTCATAACGTTTAGTAAATTTTTTGTCGAATTTAGATCAATCATCTACTGTAGGTATTGGTTTGTACTGTACGGTGCTTGATGTCTATTATGGAAACATATAACTGGAGGCCTCAAAGTGTGCTCTTACAGATTTTCCCATTTTTAGCCATTATTTTCCATGAACTTGTCATTACAAATCATCTTCTTTATAAAGGAATGACAAGTAGTATTCGAAGCTGAAAAGTCCAAACATATCCCATCATGCGCGTCAAAACCGCCATAAAATAAACATTCCACTAACACTGGGTAGAAGCATTACTGGTACTGACATAGGACCAAAGATATGAAATACGGCAAACGTATTTTTCCAAAATCACAAAAAAATGTGCCCATGGAACGGTGCAGACGAAATTCCTGCCCAAATCCTATTTACAAAAACCAAAGAAATGACCTATCGATAGGTTTTTCTCTTAAATAAGAGGAATGAAGAAAGAAAATTAAGTATGTAACCATTTGATCCGATTCCATAAGAGCATTGATAGATTAAGAATACTTAGTCTTGTCTTCGTGAACCTTTCTGCCTAATTTTTCGAGGATAATAGGCATCATTATGTGTCCAGTCCGACTTCCAAGTTTCAGTCAAACAATACACAAATAGAAATTCGTAAATATAGCTGTGTATCATTTTCAACATTTCTAAGCCCATTGTCGTAGTTTAAATGATCTCGATAAGACCTTTCGTGAGCTACTAATTAGTAACGACTGACTACGATACTACGTACTCAGGCCATTACATATCATGAATTACACTACATAAAATAATCGTAACTTTATTATAGTTTATATATAGACTGCTCAGACAGTTTGTCATGTTCAAATTGTCAATAGCACGGCACCAATTTGATAGTGTGGTCACAACTGCTATACAATAGCCTATCATAGATAATAAAGCCAGAGTAACACCGATAAATAGCCACTCTTCATCATAATCAAGACTCACCGAAGATAGTATATTGGTAAGTGCGCTTTTACCAAGTCACTTCAAATAAGACATAAAAAACGTCGAATAATCAATTACACAAGACGAATCTTTAGAATTACATTAGAGAATAGTAATGTTGTTAATAGATAATTCCACTCATTTTGCCTATTGTATAAAGCAAAATATCCTCCGTTAGTAATGAATTCATAATTTCTACCAATCTGTACCTGCACTGCACGGGCCACATTGTTGACGGCTTGCCGCAACCTTCGGCAGGTGGGAAAATATTATCAGTCCACCTTGTGGAAAGCCTGCGATACCGATGCAATAATTCTCGCTGGTATACGCGTAGTTTTCTTTTAATCTTCTTAAACCTTACACCATAATGATTAAGCCGGCTAGTATGCGTAGTTAATCGATAAATAAATATTACATATTCGCTAAATTTGTTTACAACAGTGACTGAACTAACCTTTGCTAAGCTAAACTTGTGCATTGGCAGATGCCTTTAAGCAATTTAATTTTATATATGTTTATAAATTTTTGTCTTTACAAATGATTGCACGATTGCAAATTTAAAAAATATGGAATTCAGAAGTGATCACGTTTGTATCAATTTTTTTATAAGTGTATATATTTCTAAATATTTCATAATAAACCATTTTACTACTGATTTAAATGCCCAACAGCGGAAATAATAGGCGCATTTAATGGGTGGGTGTCATACTTCATAGGTAACGTTGGTAGTTTGGCCTGTATATTATTTAAGGCAAATCAAAGATATGACTCTGTCGCATCTTCCATTAATAACGGTGTTTCTAAATGCGAAAAATTACATTGAATTAATCAATAAAACGATATATTAAAGGCGTTACAACGCTCAAACGTTATGACGGCGCGATCATGCGTGTGACTGTTGCTCACGTAACACAAACACGTGTGCAGTATGGTATGACTATTCAGGTTAACTTTGTAAGGAGAAAAAAAAACTATTTTTAGAGCTAGCCGCTGCTGGTGAACGATGAAGATTACAGGGGCAGATTTTAATATCAGAAGGACTTAAGTTCACACTAAACTTTGTACTAGGACAGTCTGGTATGAAGGTTTCTTTTGACAAAGCTGTTACAAACAAAATAGAACATAAAAATTTAAAATATTTAAGGAAAATATTTCTGAAAAGCGCCTGTTTCTAGTAACCACATACGATATAGCTCGAGTAAAATCCTACCAGCACCTAGTGACGAGCAACCTACAAAAGTAGATACATATGTAAGTAAAAAATTAATATAATAATCGGTGACAGAATTGTCACCACAATACCATTTTTAAGGACAAAGATCTGTTATAAAATTGTATGCGTACCATGACTTTGGCTTGTTTACATACATGTCAAACAACTTTTACAGTTACATAAGTATGTAATTTTAAATTTCCACAATTTCGCACGAAGCACAGGTCCACAACCTTTGTGCAAACGGCGCCGCTGCCGCCCAATTTCCGCGTATTCAATGAGTGGCGAACCATGAAAGTCGCAACAGATGCCTAAATCTTCATCCCAGCTTGGTATAAAAATCAATAATCATACGTATTAAAATTATAAAAACAATAAAGAATACAAACAACAATAATAGCAAAACATAGAGAAAATATAATTTTATATATCTCTAGTTTATAAATTTAAAACGTCAATTCAACGTCAGGAAATTAATAATATTTCATTAATATAAATAAGGTTAATTATAAAAACAAACACAAAATGTTAACACTGCATGAATTTCTAGATTTCATGGAGGAGCGAGGTCTACCTGGCACAGGTATTTAATTATACCTAAAAGGTAGCCTCAAAATGTGTAAATGTAACGATGCCATTGTGAAGAAAATAAACTATTTATTATTATTATTATTTCTATTTGCGACTAGCAGTTTAACATAGGAATTCCTCTTCGCATTATTGTTCCTCGTGTATTTTGCAATTCTTGACGAATTCCCTCATTGTGTTTCTGAGATGAACTAAGTATAGCAAGATGTCATTTAAACAAGTTTTAAAATCAAATATCCATTCATTGACAAATTATTTCAAATGTTACAAATACCCACTATTCACGGTTTATCATAGAAATTATTAGAGTTGATAGGAAGAAATGTTTTCTTTACTTTAAGGAGCAATAGTGCCACGTAGTTCAGATCTTTGGGCAACCGAGTTTTGATCGAAAGGTTGACAGTCCGATTCCTCCTTGGATTATATTTTTGTGGTAGGAGTTTTGAGCCCACCTGGCCCCTACTACCATTATTTTCCCTAACTTATCGATACAATAATAAAAATTTTGCATTTTTGTGGTCCGACAATAAGAGGTAACATAGTCAGTTCCTCGGGTGTTGAGAAGTCCAGGTGAAACCTGTTAACACATTCGGCCTTATCGTTACTTACCATTAGGTGAGATAAAGACAAAGAACTTCCCTGTCATATCTAAATGAATAAATATTCTTTGCAAATTATGGCGTAGTACTTATCCTGCGATGCGGGCGACTATGAGCTGTACGATCCTATCTTAGTCCTTAGTAGTGTTGCCCAAATTCAGTCTTGGTCTTGCAGTCTTGGTCTTGTTCTTGCGTTTTTGCAAGACCAAGACCAAGAACAAGACCGCGTATTTTTAGCAAGACCAAGACCAAGACTGACCGTACAAGACTTGAGCAAGAACAAGACATAGCCTGCAAGACTCTTGCGTCTTGCAGCTAGGACTTAGCGCTATTTCACTGAGTAGTTAGGTGTAACAGTTCGGTGTATAGGTAGGTACGCTTAGGAATTCTATGAGACGCAAAAAACTGTATCAAAGAATATGAAAAACTGGACCTATGCGCATTACGACTAATACCATAAACATAGCGAATAAAAATTTTAGACCCAAGGCATAAGGCTCAGACTTTTGACCTGACAATGTGGGGGAAGCAACTTAAAACAGAAAGTCTGCGCAAGTTCAATGAACTTTATGAAGAATATAAAAGTCTACACTCACTGAACAAATCTCTGGAATTACCAGAAAAAGAAAATAAAGTATGTGATGAAGATGAAGACGTAATAGACTTTGATAAACTCTATGAATGTCCCTCGACGTCATCTGGATCTTGTCTTCAAGGCTTAGTGATAGACGAGTTGGAGGAGTACCTGAGAAAACCAAGAACTGCCAGCTCAGAAGACATTTTAGATTGGTGGAGGACGCATGAGACAGAGTATCCGATTTTATCGAAAATGGCCCGTGATTTTCTCTCAATACCTGCAACTTCAGTACCTGCTGAGAGGTTATTTTCTAAAGCATCATTACTAATTAGAAAACATAGAAATAGGTTAAGTGATGAGTCAGCCAGATGGTTACTTTGTATTAATTCTTGGTCAAAAAAAAATATATAAAGTTTCATAACCTAATGATAAAGCTGTTTATTTGTGTTGTATTTTATTTTTTATTCAAATAAATGATAAATCGTAAAACTCTTTTATTAAATTTCTTATACGTTGAGGGTTCAATCTCTTTCTAGACAGATAAGTATTGTTCTTTAAAATACAGTCAAGTTATTGTAATTAATTTGTTTTTTTACATGTTTTAGCAAATGTAAGCTTATAAATCATAAATGTTTATTAAGAAACAGTTACTTCCATGGAAAACGACATATAGGTCAGTTGATTTTTCGAATTTCTTATCAAATCTTCAGTTATTTATTAATCTGCTTGATCTTTACTATGGCTATGTTAATTCAAGCTCACAATGTTCCAATTCTAATACGTTTTTCTAAGATTTAAAGTAAACTTTAATAAATAGTAATAGACTAATAGGTAATTGCAAGACTTGCAAGACTCTTGCTGCAAGACCAAGACCAAGACCAAGACTGGGAGCGCAAGACCAAGACCAAGACCAAGATCAGGTATATTGGCGCAAGACCAAGACCAAGACCAAGACCAGGTGTATTGGCGCAAGACCAAGACCAAGACTGGCTAAGTCTCGTCTTGTTCTTGCATTTGGGCAACACTAGTCCTTAGTCAACCACGCCGACTCCAGTGCCGATAGGTAGATTTCACATACACCTTTAAATTTCTTAGCAGGTGTATGCAGGGTGCCTCCCAATGTTTTCCTTCACACTAGGAGCGTCTAATAAAAGTACTTAAGAAATTTATTTAAAAAACAGATTGATCCTCTGCGCCACCGACGTTCAATATTCATTTAAGAAATCAATTTTACTTAAGCTATACAGAGATGAGTAAGAATGTACTACAACATAGTCAGAATTCGCTTCATATTGTGCACCTGCAAGTACAATGCAATCTGCAGAGTCGAAACAACAGCAATTTTCTTCGTCTATAATAAAAGAAGTATCCGTTGATCCTCTACAGAATTGCTACACCAAATGGGCCAAGCAAGCCGAGCAAGGAATAGAAACAGCTCCAGAAATAATCTACCATACTAGCTCTTATACACAAGGATGGTTAGGTTCAAAGTAGACCAGTTATTACTTGCTATGCAGAGTGGACCGGTGCCGGCGGTGCAATGGCCTGCGTTATTGGATGATACTAGGATGCCTGGGCGGACTATTGTTGTTTTAGAGACCTCTTTGCAACGAGTTTTGTGAGACAACATAATTATAGCTATATATTTACACTTTCAAGCAAACCACAAGTGTTAGTCAACAAAGATATGAAAACACGAATAATAATAACAACATACATTGTTCGTATAAGATACATTCACCGCATTTATTGACTAATTAATTAATATTCTTGAAACATTGTTTTTTTTTTTTATAGTACACGTATTTCGTTTTAGAAATAATAAATACTTACATACTAGTGATCCGAGAAGCGTGAAAACGCTCTCACTAAAAGAGCTAGCGTCTCATGGATTCTGGCACTGCCTGCAGACAAAAGATTATGGTTAGTAATTATGACACAAGCCTGGTTTTGAAATAGCTTTTTCGACAAAATTTAATAAACTTTAATACATAAAATAGAGTTAACTACTATATGTCGTCGAAGAAAAATTAGCAGAGGAAGCTTTTATACCACACTCGTTTATATGAATCTTAACTATCTGTGCCGCGAACAAGCTAAATTTCGTATAACATTGTTTTAGTTTGTAAAGTAGGTAAGGAAATGACCTCGTCATTTTTTTTCCTCAGGAGAGTAAGGCTGAGAATCCATCATAAGGAGCACGAAACGTGCCCAGGATACCCCCGCAACGGCAAGTGTCACGGAGGTTATGTCGGACTCCACGCGACCGGAGCGGTCTGACCACATGACCTACCGACTAAACTCAGCCTGTGCCTAAGTTCTAAGAACCATATAGGCAAATCGTAAGGGCGACCAGGAGAGGGGCGACGTCGTGCCGTGATTTTATGTCACAAATAGACACCGTACACTGTGGTTCTTGTGGGGGTTATAGATATGCTGCAAACTTACCAAGCACTATAGATTTGGTGTCTGTAACCACGTATCATGAAGTATTTTTTTCAATATATACAGCTATAAAATTGAAGTCTGTGCCATTGTGATGGTCCAGGTTGAATGATGGGAAATAACATATTAGTAACGAGCTCTGGTTTTTGTAAAAGTTGCATATTTGTTACGAAACTCACATGCGCATGTACTCTAGGTCCCTGTAGCCACTTATCATTGAGTGGACAGTTCGCTTAGTTTTAAACACGTTGTACAATTCAAATATAAAATGAGTCAATAATTTTATTTTCTGGTATTATCATTTATCATAAAGTAAGGAGCAACGCTACGCAAGCAGCAAAAATAATGATGTCAGGTAAAAATATGAAGGTAAATCTGGTAAAATGATAGCGATTCACGATTGGTCTCATAAATAGCAGAAAAATTGCAGTCTCAACTAAGCAGATAGCTCAAATTAATAATATGTTAAATTACTTAACTGCAATTTCACGCTCAAAAACATTAAAACAAGAAAATCATATTCATCTAATTGCAAACAAGAGTCAATATTTATCTGCCACATATATTTTATACAATGTTGTCTAAATCAACGACCATAGATAATGTGGTGTGTGGTACAATTATCGCATGCTAGCTACTTTTACATGGGCTCAATAGATTGTTTCTTCAGATCTTGTGCGATTTTGGAATTTTGCATAGAGTATAAAAGTATTTCTGTCCAGTTTGGGCCATCTGAGCTCATTCAACTCCAAGATTCCCAATATGAGTGCAATCAGAAGATCCAATAGAACATGCCCATAGAACAAGGGGTTTCTATTGGCTGCACAGATTCATGAAACTGACACATCTGTACTGCATGAAAAATCGTGAAATACCAAAACAGTTCTAAGTGATTGCGAGTCATTGAGACATCGGTGTAGTCTGTCATTTAAGGAAACGCGTGAGAACCCTGACGACATAACACTCCTACAAACTCAAAAACTCTTCGATTGTAAAACGAGTTAGAATTACAATAGATATATAAATCAGAGTGAGGAATAGCCACAATAGCCTAAAGCCTGTACTTATATAATAATAGTTTAGTTTGTCAACATGATAACAATGATGACAGCAATGACCGACGATAGCGTTGAAAGCATTACTGTCAGTAAGCGTCAAACGAGATGAAGCCAAGATTATATTTATCTATGAAAATAAATCATGTATATTTTAATAGACCGTAACCATCCGTAAACTAGGTATTGCAGATTAGGGGAAAAACTTTTGTTATGATCTCCGCGATCGGTTCGTTAAGTCATCAGTATAAAAACACAGTGAGCTAGCGAAATTACGAATTGCGAGAAAGCAACCACCGCTTCAACAATGACTAGAACTCGCTATGTGCGACTAATCCGCCGCTGGCCGCAATCCCATAATTGTATTACGCCAACGTGGCCGGAGCGTTGAGAGGCTGCCGCGCTACCTTCATGGTGTTTCGCCGACTGACGGTGGCTTTAATTGAAGAAAACAAACAAATCGTGGGTCAAATACACATTAATATCTTTACCATTATTCTTTCGGTTAGTAGTAGAGCTACAAATGGAGATTAATAAATTGGGTAAATTTACTTCTAGGAGGTAGACTCTGTACCAGGGTCGTCTGCATGGGTACCTCCGTCTTACCTATTTCCGCCGCCAAACAGCAGGGTTCGCTTTGCTGTGTTCCGGCGTGAAGGGTAAGATAGGCAGTGAAATTACTGGGTACTGTGACTTTACATCTTATGTCACAAGTTGGCAACGTGCACTGTGGTTCTTATGAGGTTTGCAGATTTGCTGCGAATCTCGTGGGAACCACATGTACTATAGGCGACTGTTACCACTTACCATCAGGTGGGCAGCCTGCTTGTTTGTCAACTTTAGCAATAAAAAAAAAAAAAATACTTGTCCAGGTAAGCAGTAGTTGAACATTTCATTAACAATATATAAGCGTATATCAAGTTTGAATCTAATCAGGTCATTATTAGCCTTTGAGTTATCGACCCAATCTAGTTGTTTACAAACAAGCAAGTAAAATCCGCTTAAGCAAGTGATATGACTTTTTCAAACAAAAAAGATAGTCCGTGAAAAACGACCCCACGTTACGGTCGGCCAAATGAGATCACTATACCAGAATTATCGATAAAACAGAATAACATGTATTGTTGTTGAAAGTAATATCATAACCTCAGGATGACAAAATGGGCACAAAGAATGCTCACGAGACACTTGGAAAAGGACATGTTGAGTATTTTTTAAGCTCTATAGAGAGAGAATGGCAGATCGTTAATTATTATGAAATCTGTTCAAATTATTTATTGGTGAACTCACCACTGTGAACCGAAGTCAAAACAAGATTCCCTTAAAGCTTTATCCAATGAATCTTAGGAATGTGCTGATGTCATTCTAATTATTCATTATGTAATTTAAAACTATTGTAATTGTATCTATGAAATTAAATCTATTGTATCTAGGAATTGTACTTAAACATATAAGTATTTATAGTAGGTGTATTGTAGACTAAATATAAAGGAAAACTTAAGGCATACTTTCACCTTTATATTGAATATATAGGTATATACTCGTATTATTCTCAAAAAATGTTGTATAACTATTTATCTCTTTCATGTAATTAGCTATGGAACTATAGATTTATAAGTATTTCTTGTTTTTATAATATTATCCGATTGTAATTGTTCCATAAAAAAAAAAGATTCGATGCAATGACATTAAAAAAATCCGCCTCATCAAGTAACGTGCTGCTTTATAGAAATATTTTTGCAGGAAAACGTTCTTGTACAGACTCCAGTAACTATTGTTTATTTCTAAAAATGAAGAGTTATGTGGAAGAAAATTTGACGACGAAATGAATGAAGAAGTGATATAACATAAAGGAGAAATCATATTTTTTCGATGGTATTAAACACTTTATCTGAGAGATACTTAAAATGTACGAGTATTAGGGCTTAATATACTGAATGGAAAAATAGTTTAGTATTTCATTTCAGGCATAAATAAATGTATTTAATTGTATAAGTTTACATTTATTCACTGGTTACAATAAATACTTAAAAACTAATTAAATTTTGCCAGAAATCTTATTATTACCATAATTACTTTTGAATCACTTTTACACATTTAATATTTATGAAAAATAGTTCGCAATGATCATAGCATTCAAAAAAAGGTCCCGACTAAAACTAATTGAAGATACCTGCTCTAAAAAAGTATAGCAGTGCCGCAGGAATGCATGACATCAATATGAAATAAACACGGCAGTCACGCGAATGATAAAAGATTGTGCAAACTAAGCCATGGGCAATTTAATTCAAGACCTGTTTGTTGTTTCTAGAATAGAATTCCTCGGTTTGGAGCTTTTGAGGAAATTCTATAGATCATTATGATATATTGATACGTTGCTGTATTTCCCGAGTATACAGATATGCCGAGTGACAACGAGGCTTCTGCGGTGAAGGAAAACATCGTGAGCATCGTGCGTCGTGAACCTGCATACACCTGCAAAAAAATTCAAAGGTGTATGTGAAGTCAATCATACTGCATTGTACCAGCGTGGTTGACGAAGGCCAAATTGTCCTAAAATAGTTAGTAGGCTCAGTGGGGAGGTATATAAGAAATGATGATGCTAATCAGACATTTTTCTATAATAATGTTTCTAATTAATTATTATAGGATATGGTACTAGTTGATTGCTGTATTGAAGTTGGGTGATGACAGCTTACATGTGGGTGTTACTTACACAGCTAGGTTCGTATCTTTGTTAGCAAAAAAATGTAATCTGTTAGCAAAAATAGCTAGTTGGACAGCAACTTATTGTCAGCAAATATTAATAAATCAGTCTGTAATTTCTATCATTCTGTACACCAGTAATTATTTTTTGTACAGCGAAATATGTATATACAATGAATGATCCATATTTCATCAAACTTTGGTAAGCACTCCGAGAATAAACAAAAACAGCATATTTTGAGTTTAGCATAAATGTTCATTAAACGTATAAATTATAATAAAAATTCAAACATTAACTTAAACTTTTAAAAATACTTTTTTGACTTAACTTTAAACTCTTTGCTTCCCACATAATTAAGTTTATAGTTTACACCGAACTACAAATATGGCAATACTTATGCCGTACCAAATAGTTATATGAAAAACATATTTCCCTAGAATAATTTTCACTTTCAAAACGTGTACAGAAATGGCCAAAACTTGCGGACACTTTCGTGAGAACCTATTGAGTTCTTGACTCGAACATGCCTATATCGTCTGCGCTTACGCTTTTGCAACCCGGTCAGGAGGTTACCAGGGTTGCATAACTAGTGAGCAGTTAATTATCAACGTTTTATCGAGTTCTACTTAACAGGTATGGCGCACGGTCACTACCGACATCATAATACATGATGTAACAGAACATTTGCTGACCGCTTAGCGATGTATTCAGAACTGAACATTTTTATTGCCATTTGTTAAATTATGTGCTTTTCGTAATTCTTGAACGCGGAAACATAAAGTTTGTGGAAATCAATATTATTAACATAGAATAGTTTATAATATAAAAAGCACTAGTAACACTAGTATAAGCCACACAGCGATATTTATAAATAAAAAACTTATATTCACATAAATAATAATCACTTTATGGTTTAAAAGTTTTCTGTATTAGTAATTTCAAAATAATATAATAGCCTTTATTTTAGTTCACTATAATTTATTCAACTTATTCACTATAACAGACGATAATGCAAAATTACCTACACTATAAAAGAAAAAACGCATTTTTGTTGTAAGACAATTCGTCGAGGAGTTTATAGTTCCACTCGCAGCGTTTCAAATTTCTCGACAGTCGTAAGAGCATTGTGGGAAGATAGCGTGGAATCACAGGTGCAAACAAACGCATGCCGAGTTGTTTCAACAACTAAAATATTATTGGTAAGTTCAAAATATATGATGTGGCTTTAAATACAGCATATCAAGATCAAAAAAAAAATCTGCGATAGCGTGGCAATGTAATAAAATAAAAATTTCAAAACGCTTTGTATATTGAAAATACATAGTAACAATTTTATGAAATGCTATTTTGAAGATACCAAAAACTATTTTATTCATTTATCTTTTTATAATAAGCCGCCTACACAATATATATGTCTTCACATACCTATCTATTAAATTAGGGAATAATAACCGTTGCATAAGACACTGCTTTACAATAAAGCCACCGATTTCATACAACACGACATTGTCATTTACAGCTGTTGACTTCACAAAGCCGAAACGTCAGAATTCGTGCGGAGTCAACGTTCTAGCGGTGGCTAGTCCGACCGGGCAGTTAAATCAATAGCCGGCCGCAATTAATGGGCGTGCGGGCATCGCGTGTCCTAGAGCAATGACTCCGGGTCACAGCCGTTAGACCAGGTATACACATACCACAGACAACCATTCATAGTGATGCGGTTAGTTAAACTAAGCTTCTTCATGAGTTCTAAAATGATCGAAGTCAGAGTGCTCCATAAGAGAATATCAATATATTTCTTAAATGCAGTGAGCACATCTAACGTATTACTAATACAGAACAATTTGAAAACAATATCAGTATCGATTCGAGATTCCTGATCGAGAAGTAAAATAATAAATACACTTAAGAAACTCGTGTGGATCGTACGAACGAAAGAAAACTGACTATTTCCGTACTTACTACTGTGGTAAAGACGCAACGCTGTATCTTGTATATATTTAGATATATTAGTGAAATTATTGTAAGAGATACACAGTTTAAAACAGAGATACATAAACAAGTGAACAAGCAAATCTAGTATAACTTCTCGAATTCAGCTGGTGGAAATGAAATAAGAATACAACGAGCATCTAAGATAATGCATGCCGTAAGTCCAGCACAAACAATTCTACTTATTTAGGCTTAATATTCCGCCGGACCATCGGCTCAGCCTCGTTATTATGTTTGCTTAGACTAAGCCGGTTATCCGAGAGATCTGCATTCTGTACTTTCCTGAGGTGGCCTTGAGAGAGTTGATTACGAAATAGTGGTGCTATTCTCGTGTATGAAAGGAGGTCGGCCAATCTTTCAGAATAGTTTTCAGTGTATAAGTGTCTGTATGTAAGATGCATGCTGCTAAAAGTGTCTAACTCAAAATCTCTACCATTAATTCTAAATCATAAATTCACATAGGATCTCAGTATAATGTTTGCAAATTGTGTTGAATAAAAGTTTTATGAAATGCCTACAATATTTTATTACGTCATATTATAACTGCAGTATAGAAAAGACAAATAGAAATAATGCTACTTAACTTCCACTTCAATTTCAAAGTTATCCACTGAGCCACTATCAAGTGTAGGAAGAGGAATTCTCGTCTCGTTCCCGATAACAATACAAGAAAACAAGTTATCTATCTTATGTTGGTAACGGCCCCAAAAACTCTTGTCCACTGAACATTCTTTGCTATGTGTTGTGTCAGTGAGCACTTTCGGCTTCCACCTGGTACACAATTTGTCGTATCTGAGGTTTAACGTGACAATATTGAAGATAGTACTGCGTCAAAGTTGAGGATGTTCAGCCAAGTCACTTATCGTCTCAAGGAACTCGAGGAACGGTTTCATCACTTTCATGTCTAGTTATACAGGGTCTGCACTACGCTCTTTATCATGAAAATTTGTCAGATCAGTCATAAAATCCACAACACCTTTGTATAATCTTTCCTTCACTCGTAACTGTAGGTCCATAAACTAGGCATAACTTCCAATACATTTCAGCAGTCGACGATCCATTTGCACTCAAGAATCGTATCACAGAATGCACTTCACTGCTGGTGGAATCAACGATTGTCGTGCACTTTGTTTGCATTCACGGACAAACATACACTGTAAAAATCAAAATAAATACCACAGCAGATTTTCAATGAGTCAAAAGATGGTGCTGCAGGAATAAAACTGTGCTTCGAAACCTCAACATTTAAATATAAACAAACATGCCTCATACATTGTAATGTGTATGTAGAAGAAAATATCTTAATTATAAGACTGCAATAAAAATCATTTAAAAAAATAATAACATTAAGAGCAATACTACACCGCAACTTAAAATCATAATCATTCAAATTTACCTGAAAAATGTTACCTATTAATCACTTTAGCTGAGCGTGCTTTAGTTATCAGAGCACTTTTAAAAAGTTATAGGCTATGGTACAGTCGCGAACTCGTTTCTGCTGTCTGTTTCGCTGTCTTTGGTATTTTAATGAATCTGCGGAGCATCCCGGCTAACATGAGACGTGAGAAACAGGGTTGAGATACACCGGTGTCTCGGTTGCATTAAATTGTATGGGATTATTGAAACGACAATAAAACGATGGCTACCATATTGTGAATGCTGAAGTTGTTACATTTATAGATATATATTTATATAATTATAAAAAAACTTAGACAATTAATTAAACTGTATCATTTCTGAAGTTCAGCAAATGACTTTATAAAATGAGTTTTACGTGGCAATTGAAATTTTTTGGCTGCTCTAATAACTAGCGTTTGCTTACATTTTTTTTTGACAAAATCTTTGACATCGCACAAGTAACAACAGTTCTATCGATATCATTTCTTACCATTGCAGACCTGTTTACTTATTTTACTGTAGATATTTTAGTACCGTTTGTGAGTGAATAAAGACCCGTTTCTTTGAAAAGCCTTGAAATTCGCCACGGTCATGTAATCGAGTTAACGGCGAATTGAATATGCGTAAGAATTTTATTCAAAGAGGGCATTGTTAGTGTAATTTTGATGAACATTGATATGGGGTAGACTATAATTACATGAGATAAGAAAGAAACGAAATACGAGGGCTGCTACTTAAGTATCCGGAATCTGGGATTTCAAATTTTTAAACGCAATATAAGACCTCCATGGTAACATTCGTTCTTTTTTGAAATACTGGCCGCTATTTTTTTTCCTTATGTACGCTAGTGTTTTGTTTCTGATGGGTTTAAAATTGTCATATCGCTGAAATGCTGGAACTCACACGTGAAAATATTCGTGCTATGATTTATTACGATTTTCAACGTGGATTAACGCAACTACAGTGCGTAAATCAATTAACTTCAACTTTTGGTGTTGTAGCTCCATCAAAAACCACTGTGTATCACTGGTTTAGTGAGTTCAATCGTGGACGGAGTAAGCTCACGGACGAAGTTAAGGAAGGTCGCCCGAAATCAGTCGTTGTGTCACAAAACATTGAAGCTGTACGAAAACTAATTATGCAAGACCATCATGTTACGTATCCCGAGATAGACGCTACTCTGGGCATATGTATGACAAGCATTAATAAAATATTACATGAACATTTGTTCGTCAAAAAAATTTGTTCGCGTTGGATACCGCACAACTTAACTCAGCATCAAAAAGAAGCTCGCGTCGAATGGTGCAAGAATATATTAAAAAAAATGTGTATAACATCTACACAGGTGATGAATCTTGGATCTATGCGTACGATCCCGAAACTAAGCAACAATCTACAGTTTGGGTGTTTCAAAATGAGCCGAAGCCTACGAAAGTGACTCATGCAAAAAGCACTTTAAAGCAAATGGTGGCCTGCTTTTCTTTTTTCTATTAATGGTCATGTGACTACAATACTACTGGAGAATCGCAAAACGGTCAATTCGCAGTGGTACACGACCATTTGTTTGCCGGAAGTATTTGAAGAAATACGTAAAAACAATAAGCGACGCAGAATCATTCTACACCACGACAATGCGAAACAAATACATTTTTGGAGGGTCAAAACATATAATTGATGGGTCATCCACCGTATAGCCCAGACTTGGCACCTAATGATTTCCATTTATTCCCAAATGTAAAGATTAAATTACGTAGTCAACTATTTTCGACCCGTGAAGATGCCGGCGACGCGTTCAAACAGCACCTTTCAGAGATACCGCAATCAGAGTGGAAAAAATGCTATAAAAATTGGTTTCAACGTATGCAAAAGTGTATCGATCATCGCGGAGAATACTTTGAAAAACAATAATATTTAGCCTTATACGTTTGTTTAATTTTTCTATTCCGGATACATAAGTAGCAGCCCTCGTAAAGAATTAGTCAGAATAGAATTCAGTGATTTAGTTTTATGCGTTCCAAGGAATGTACTAAAAAACGTTCACGCAACATAGTGCAAAAGTATTAAAATATTACGAATATTGCTGGACATTCGTTTTTCAAACAATGGAAAAATATTATGTAACCATCTGCATATACCTACGGGTGTAAGGACTAAATACAAATATAGTACATTACTGCAGCGGCCAGCAATAGAGGCATTGATGCACGAACGTGTACATGTGGGCCGAGGCGAAGCCAAGGCACACATACGTAAGTCCATCAATGTCTTTTTTTTCTGTTCCCCCTGAGGAAAATGCATTAAGTTGCATACCTCCCCCGATCTCCACCACCGACGACGCCTCCCGGCCACGGAAGGAGCGTGGTCCCTCCCGGGTCGCCGTACCCGCGGGCGCGATTTCCTCGCGCCCGCCGGCGACCCGCGGTGGCGCCACAGCCCTCCAACCTCCCTCGTCCGCCAGCATTGCCGCAACCAATGCCGGCGGAGACAGATCTCGCCCGATCTCTGCGACCAAGACTCGGCGCTCGGAGGCCCACGCGGGGCACTCCGCCAGCGTGTGCTGGGCCGAGTCGAGGTCGGATGCGCAGTGTTAGAAGGCCATCAATGCCTAGTTGTGGCCAAGGCTTGTATAGTACTTTTCTCAAATAATGCGCGGAAATTAAAACTTTCAAACTCAATGACCAACAATGAATAAAATTTTTCACGCGCCAAACGATTCATTTGTTATTTTTTCTCATTATAAAACAGGTTTTTTTTGCAAGCCAGTATGATATTTAAATAAAACTCTGATAAGTTACCTCCTTGGTTTGCCATTTTTCGGAGCAACAAATCGTTCCATTTTAAAATACACGATAGATATGAATTTACATGTATATTTATTTGGCCGCTAAAACACGACAGATATGTATTTTCATACATTTTTTGCCGGCCGCTGCTCGCATGTATTTGGCCAGTACAGCAATTTTAATTTATCTCGAAAAAGATTGTCAAAATAATACTCAAAAGACAATGCCAAGATTTCTATGGCGCCATGCCCCACCAAATTTTTTCCAGTTACAAACATAATTTATATATGAAATGATAGCTAAACATCTGCACTTTTGAAATAATAAAAGATAAATTATATTAAAGCAGAGGATCGGTAGTTATGATGGTATAAACAATATGATTTTTTTTCACAAATATTAGTTTTATCTTAGACTTTTTTATAAGATGCAATTTTTAGTAGCCATCTACTATATCCTAAAAACAATAATAACAACAACTAATTGTTCTAACTATAAAAAAAATTTTAAATCCAGTTCAAGTAACGCTCATACTTTATTAGAACACACGATTGAGGCTATCTATCAAAGTCATCTTTAACGGATTCGTAAATAAAGATGACTTTATAGACCTAATATTACATTTCTATTTACAGTGCACTTCTTGATATATGTAAATACATGTTATTATCTAACGTAATATTTTTATTTTATTTTGCATCAGAAGTAAAATGCGTTTATTCCTAAAAGCCCTTTATTGTGAACTCATTCTTACTAAAATGAATGATTAAATAACACTATTGAACATAAAAAATTAACAGAACAACAATTAAAGAAAAAAACTATTACCTATACTAAAAAGCATTCGACTTAGGTCCAATAGGTTTATGTTGGCTAAAAGGACTTGTATCCAGTGGCCAATAAAATTCTTTAAAAAAATAAGCTTTAAATTCTCCGACTAGGAAAAGGCATAGAATTCCATTAACAACTATTAAATGTAGTTTTTTTTTCCCCAGCTTTTTAGATTTTTTATATTTGTTGTTAGGATCTATAATTTTTAAATATTTTTCATAAATGTGTAATTACTGTAACTTAAATTAATCCTGGGGCAGATCTTGGCATTCTCTTTTCCAAGCATGTTTGAGAAAATATTATTTATGGACAAAAACGTGCCAAAGAACTTTTATCAAAATAATAATAATAAAACATAGATGATTTCATACCCTATAGATTAAAAAACATGCTTTGAGCAATTGAAAATATGTAAGTATATCAAGCACCAGATCGTCCACTATCCAATTCATCGTGGTCACTCAAGAACGTTTCTAGCCCAAGCAATGCAAAAATTCAGCAAGTAACAAATGCAGTATCGATCTGTGTAATGTGTGAGTGTGAGATGAATGTGAGAGGCCAACTGATGGCAAACTGTGGGCGTCTTATTGCTGAAGTCGAGAGTGGGAATTTCCTAAGAAATCTTTGGTCATTTAACAAATTACCTAAACAACATAATCAACAGTTTACACTTCGTGAATTTTTTTATAAAATGCTGATGAGCTTATTAATAATGGATCGACTTCGGTGATGTGGCGATTTTGGATTGGAAAAAACATCGGAACTCAAAACCTGGCTGTCACAAGGAAATCGACAGAGACAAATGCGAAAAAAGAATTAAGTAGTTACTGATTTATAAAAACAATAAAAATTAACGATTTTCAGCGCAAACATCGCGATGTGACCGTCCCAGTTATATTTTTGGCGAACACTCGTTCCGTGAAAGTCACGACAAAAAGTAAGCAACCTAATTTTAAACTGATTACTTGCAAATGACTTGGAATTTGCCTTGGTCCGACCGCTTGAGCTGGGTGGGTGTTTGGCTGCTGAGGAATGATCACGATATTATAAATAATTGTGAACAACTTTAAAAGTGTCAATAAATAAACTTAAAAAAAAACAAATAATATTAATTAAGAGACTACATGATAAGTAATTTGAAAGAGATACAACGTAATTCTACCTTTATTGTAAGGTCCATTGTAAATGTGTACTAAACTTTGTAACTGCACATATATTGTAATTATGATTTGGTCAAATAATCCTTAACGTTATTATGTACACAGGAAGCAATTGGAATTAGCATTGTCTGGTGCAAAAACACCTTCCTTTTGCACGAACTTTGCTAAGTATTTAACGGCAATAGTTGGATCCTGTTCCGACATCGGGATCCGGACACCTAGCGGCGGTTGGAAGGTCGAGTATATCGTGATATATCGACATTTTCACTTTCGGTATCAATATCTATAGAAAAATAATTCACTCTAATTTTCCACGGGAATTTTTAATATATATTATATATATATATATATATATATATATATATATTATATATATATATATATATATATGAAATAAATGAAATTCAGGTGTATGATTTTACAATGACTAGTAATAATCTTTATTTTACTTCCTTTTGATTCAGTTACTTCAATAATTCAGTAACAGAACATCTTATCTTGAAATTTTTGTTTCTCATTTTATTTACATACATATATCAGAAATGTAATATGCAATGTAGGAATGCAATGCAAAAGATACAATACGATACTGGCCCTTTCCTCGCAAGTCTGGATTTAGTGAGAACGAACGACGACGACTGAAGTCTCATAATATGCAAAAAATATATCAAATTAGTAAGAATTCATAGAGATACCCGAACCGAGTAGGTATCAATATTATCTCATTCAATTATATCCGCAACGGACATCGATGATTTCTGAAAATATATAGACATTTTGATGTTCTCGGTCCAAGGCCCAATACCAACACTAACGGGCCGATAGCTATAACCCAATTCCGACACTTCCGGAAGTAGCTCTGCTTACAAAAGCCGCGGTGAAGCGTACTTCCACAATCGTTCAATTTGTTTTATTACTAGAGTTGGTTACGAAAAAAGGAAATGTAAGGATCCCGCTTCGGATTTAACATTTCATATACAACACATACTTAACTAATGGACATGGGCCGGTCAGAAGACTTTGTAAACGAGTAGTGACACACATAGTGAAATTGTTACAAATATAATATTTAGTGGCAGCTAATAACTTGATTTTAAAAGCTAAATCAATTATAATAATCAAATAATTCCAGTCACGTCACGATTAACTAGATAATATTGTAGGATCTCTTCACTCGAGCAAGACGCGAGTCCGTTAATAGTTCGGCAAGCAAAAAAGAGCTGCAAAGTGATCGGCAAGTAAAAGAGTCGATGACATGTCGCCAATTATAATTGACGACCGGACACTGAACGAACAAGGCAAGACTGCAAAAAGATAATATGTGACACGAGAACTAGCTAGCAAATAAAATAATTTTAAATAATTACACTTTAGTCAGACAAAAATGGACTAGAATCTCGATAAGAATAAATTTATCTAATCTGTTTTCTGTCACTTCATTGCTTAGATGAAATTAAATGCTCCGAACATGACCGAACAGTGCGAGAAATACAGTTTCGGTTTCGATAACAATGTCAATACCAGTTCACTGAAACCGAAACGCGGTTTTTTATCCTAATTCTACCGAAACCGAAGTTTCAGTCGGACACTACTCAATGATGGTGTATGATCGCAAATATATCGGGGTTCACCTCGATATGCCATGTTTGAGTGATCTGCGACTTCTTGGATGATTATGTGTTACCGCTTTGCATTGATATCATTTGCGTAAAGATCGGGGTCGTCCGCGAATATTGGAAGTTCAACACTTATGGTTCTGGGTGATAATTAATATAAAGTGAAAATATGAGAGCACTGTTCATTGAAGGACACATTTCACTTGCCTTGGTTGTGTCTTACCGTGTAATTCGACACATGATACGTTTATTCTTCGACAATTGCTTAATCTTCAAATCAACAACTGTGTCACCAGCTCACCACTCTGCTGACAAGAGGTGAAAATCAATTTTATCGCTAATTAATTTGCAATTCAATAATTTGTTACGCATGGTTATGTGGAATTCAAGATAAATTTTACATATATACACAGTAAATAAATTATGCCGAGTAGGAAATTTACTGTGGTCTAGTTCAAATTTTACACAAATACATAATTTTCAAACTGGCTTCCGTCGACAAATTTCCACATCATTCAAAACTTTTCCTTAATACTTATTGGGTTTTACGTAATCTTTAATATCGAAGTTAATGTTTGAATGTTCAAGGGTTTCAATATTCGTTATTTATTTGCGGTATAGTCGGATTTTCGGCGAGGTAAGGCAAAGCGAGAGTCATTCCGCTCAAAACTGGAGCAGACCGACTGGGGCATATCTACGCCTTAATGAAGGCTGCACCTAAATAACGCTGTACTGACAAACCGAACTACCGGCGTTGGTCGTCGGCTGATTTAATATCTTATATTATCGTATCGTAAATTTCATTGCAGCAAATCCTCCCAACCAAATAAAAAAACTGTTTAAAATGAAAAGTTAAAGATTCACAGCGGCTTCTCTTTCCACATATTATGTGGACTTTTGCATTAGGAGAATTAACGCGAATCAGCGCTGTCTACCAGTATCTTGAGACAGCGTTGTCATTTTTTTTGTTGCTGACGAAGACGCAGATATCTTGCTCTGCCGATACATCATACCTTATGTATCCAAGCTACATACTCAAGCATTCATTCCGGAGGCGTATCAGCGTATATATGTACACCAGAGAGGATGTCTGCTGTCGCCGCCTATATCATTTAGAAGTCAAGGACCTATCCATATTGTAGGTACCACATTACAGTATAAGCCAGTATAAAACGCATTTATACGTGCCTACACATGTCTCACGGTAGAGACGCCGATGCAGCTCGATTATTCGAGTACCTGAACATGACGACTGATTGTCCTTGAGCAGTATCTCACCGCGGAGTTAGTGATTTTGCAAGACCACCAGGTAGACTGGCTTAGTTCTCGGTCTACTGACTACGTAGGGAGGTATGCTCACGGTAGCCTATGGTTTTTAGCAACTTGTCAATTTATCTACCCGAATACCAGACACAGAGGACCATAGGAACTCTTTACTAGATCTTCTGCTGACTACATCTCTGGATGGATATTCTATTTCAGTGGATTCACCTCTCGATTTTTCCGATTCTCATGCGATCTCACCCAGACTCAAGACGCATGCGCGCGCCACCTGATCCACCTAGACCTCTTAGTGTGTATCGCATGCAGCAGTACATGCCAGTAGATTGGGGTGGACTACGTGAGTTATATGTATCGTATCCGTGGAGATAGCTAGCTTCATATTCACAAAAAATACTTTACACATAATTGAAATAACTATTACCAGTGACGAATATTCGATTAAGTTCAAAAACTTCAAATGTATTCTGGAATCTGTGCAGCTGTGATCCACGACCAATTTTTTTATAAAAATCAAATCAATTATTGAACACTAAATAAATTTCAAAACAACGGATATACTATATCCAATGACTGTCTCGTAACGAATGTCAACAATGACCCCAAAAAGGTAGTCTTATTCTGATATGCGCGTTTTCATATTGAAATCATGACATCTGTATCAAATTATACATACATACATATTTAGAATTGTTATTTGGGTTGTTTGTCAATTAGTTAGTCTTCCGATTAAAAGAATAGAAAATAATAATGTAATAAACGCTCTATATAAATGTATAAGTCATAATTATTCAAACAATACCATTACTTAATTTTATTTACATAAAACAATAATATTACTTGAATATAAAAATTTACGAAATAATTATTACGCCTCTGAAATACATTCATATTCGATACGATTTACGATAGAACGATCACGAAATAGATCCCAACACCGTGGTCAAGTGTACAAGTGACAGGCGCTGCGACCTTGCCGCGCGACTTGTTATCCGATTCCCGAACGACGCTAATACCAGCTTAGGGCGGCCGAGTGTCCATTGGGACCGAAGGGCAAATTGGATTGTTACTATCAGTGTTCGGCAATCATAGCATCGTGTCGCGTACGACATGTAGTAGAGTTATTCTTCAGACATTGCCCTGTATGTATCTTGTTCTTTTACTAAATATAGGTTTATTATCTTTAAGATGAAATTAATTCGTATCGCTTATTCATTGCTACTTTTTTACACTTGACGTATTAAGGTTAGAAAATCGGTATCGCTGAATGACTAGTGGTGTGGTAGAGCTCGGCTCCACTTTCCTATGTCGTGTAGGAATTGCGTTCGGCAGCTCTTGCACATCGATAGCTCTTATACATGTTTTTAGAGGTTTCAAGTTCCTTTCTTTTAGAAACTTATTGATATTATATGATATTAATTACATGTTGGATAATAATTGGGTTGTTTATTTTAAACCAGTTTATAGGTTATTGCGATAACACTGAAGGTTATATGTAACATAGGAAGATAGTCCTTTCTTAACAGATCACAGTGATATAGAGAAGGCGAATTACGAGGATTTTTTCACCGTAACGTTATTCATGAACCACCTCTACGTGCAGTATAATGATGCGTCATCTTTAGTAAAACATCATTGGCTACGGTCACTAGTGCATTTTCATAAGATGTCAATCATTCATGGTCATTAGCATCTATGGTGAATTAGGCTCTAACACTACTTTATATTACCGTTCAAAATTTCGTGCGAAATAAAGCTAACATTAAAAAAATTATGCCACAATACTTTCCAAGTAGTTTTATTGTAACATACATAAGTCAGCACACAAAAACATAAAGATAAATTAATGTAAAAGATTTGCAACCACATTTTAGGTTAGATGGTGTTAGCAAAACAAGCCCTCACAGTCTATCTAAAACGAAACCCAACAGAAAAGTTTTACGCCTTTATAGATGGGGTAGTTCAGATCTAAGCCTGTGGAACCATCAGTGTAAACGTTGAGAGTGAGTGAATGTAACTGTAAAACAATTATAGGTAAATTCAAAAATCTTATAATATAACAAAATTGTACTTTCAGGTTTATGATTTCAATATGCAATATACCAGGGGCGACTGATACATAATAATATGTGGTTAGGGTATTTGATGACAATTCATCATCTTGTAACTGATATCACTAGTTGCATTTTAATTGGTAATTTAAATAACACCACTTTTTTATTTGATTCATTAATATTTCATCTTTTGAACAAGCAACAACACCATGTCTATGAAAATTGGAAAACTTTCGAAACTTTGAAAAATCGCAAACTTGAACACTGCATAGTTATATTTTTTTTTGTGAAAAAGGAAACACGCCAAAAGAAAATTGAAAAAATATCATCGGTTCTACAGAATTATGGGCCTTCATACTATTTCAACATGGAAGGGAGAGCTATAAGGATGATATCCACCCGGATCTCCCAGTGACAGTAGTGACCGAAGAAAATGTTGAAACAATTTGAAAGTACTGGCCGATCTAATAATAACATTGTGGTAAATAGCAGAAGAGCTACAAATTAGTAAATAATGAGTTGGAGAAATTTTTCATAAATATATGTATATTAAAATAAATTGTGTACATTGAGTAATGTGAAAGTAGTATACGACAGTACAATTCAGAATCCAAATAATAAATCGATACAGTGGTTAAAAAGTGGTAAGTTTACTTAGGAGAAATAATCCAATTTTCCTAGTGGATCTTTGGGAACATTATGAAAAGTGACATTTTATGTGTCAATGACATGTTTCTTAGTTTGAATTATCATCCTTTTCACACAGAAATATGTAAATTTTTGTCATCTATTATTCTCTAATTCTAAATAATTAAGTTTCTCTAATTCTTTAGCATTTTTGAGCTGTATTTGGGTAAAGCTAACACTTTCCATAGTGTTACCTCTACAAGTGTAACATAATATATTATGTAAATATTACATGTAAAGATTACTATTTTTGTTCAATATAGATTAGCATGTACTTTAAATTAAATTAAAATAGTTACAGAATAAGACAGATCATAATGATAGTAATGTTTCACAGTCTTAATTGTGGAAATTAATATAAGCAAATCTAAAAATTTTATGTGTTTTTAATAGTATTAATGCATTATAGAAAGTTACAAATTCGTCTAATAAAAAGAATTTCTATAATATCTTCTATAATTCTATAATTTCTATAAAATAATCTAATAAATTTTCTATGTTAAAGATTCAAAAAACTATACATTGATTTATAAAGAAATGCATAGATTTTAACAACAAAATTCCACAGTGTTACTGATTTGCCATTTCACACATTTAGAGCACATGTTAAAAATACAATTATGATGAAAGTATTCTACAAAGTCAATGATTAATTCAATGATAACAAGTTGTGGGCTAAAATTATTTTGATATAATTTTACTTGTAATGACAATGACAAATAGTAGTGCATATTGTGTACAATTATAGTAGAGTAGGTAATGTGTATTAGTCATAGTGATATGTTGATGCACAATATTGTTTGTACAATGGTCTACACCTTAACTATTGTCCTTTTTTTCATTGTAGTAAAATTTATGAATGTACCTTATTTGAAAATTAAGTTATAATTTGTATTATTAAATAAATTATCTAATATATAAGTAGAAACTGGCCTGATATTAAGATAATAAAACAATGAAGATAATTATCACTAACACTCCTATATATCTATACTAATTATGTGCAATCAATATAACAGAGCTCAACTATAAAAAAAAATATTTTAAATTTAATTTAAATACCATTTCATTGTCAGATCTAGATAATAACTATGTACACATTTAATAAAACTTAATTCTTCATAATCTGATCCCATTTTGACATCATCATAGTTTATCTGTCAAAAGTTAGACATTATGTTTGATACTACTATAAATTACTAGGGGGATGAGATCTGTCAATACTTAGATAATGAAATCTTTACCAGCCTTATCACTTAACAGTCTTAGATATCAACAATCAATAATAAATATTGTAAGAGTTGACAAAACAAGAGATGGACCTAAGCTATTCTAAACAAACCCTACTACAATAATAGCAGCCCACTCAGTAATCCTGATGAGATTGTACATAACAAATGAAATCCTGCTTCAGCAGAAGTATGTATATAATTTAAGCTAATGATATGATGACCTGAATGTTATTAGCTAATATAACCCTAATATATTGTATGTAACTAATTTATTTTACACCATTAATTTATAGGTTATTGATTGTGGTTGTCTACCATTAACCTAATGTAAAGTTTTAAATGATTACCTTTATTGACAAGACCGTATTGAAATTACAGTAAACACACACAACACATGATAGTTTCCTTGATTATATTGCATGTCTAAATAATGGAAAGATTTTATTAAATAAGTCTATGTATAAACTTATGTGTCGAAGTTATACAAACATAGAAGATAGGAATTAAACATGTATTAATACATAAGTAGTCAAATTATGTACAATCTCGTGTAATCTTCCGTTATCTCAGAAATGAGCAAAGTCAACTCGGTCCAGGCGAGCCGACACATCACGCAACGGCACGGCATTCGTTGCCGTGTCAAAAACTTGCTCACTCAGAATAGCAAAAGGAATTTACCACAAGTTTCAGAAATTATTAACTTACCTAATATCTAGAAATAGTCGGTAAACAGTAAAACCGTAATCCAATAGATGATATCTGACCACTGATCCTATTAAGGCACAACAAACATCTTTCCATCAAAACACAATAAAGTCACCACATAGAACACAATATTTTCACAATCTACAACTGTTCAATCGTTTTTATAAAAAGAAAAATCACTCCGCAACACCGAATCAAGGGAAACTGATAAATATTTTCAACACAAAAATTCGGTTAGCAATCAACACGTCCTTACAAACTGAACCATCGGCCATCACTGAAAAATGTTGCCAGTGGAATAATATAAAGTAGAGAGGTGACGCAAAAAATAGAAGGAATTTTACCCGCGCATCAAGTCAGTGAAGGTCATGCACTGTCATTTGTTTAGTAGAGTCTGGCCATCGGTTCTTTGCACAAGAAAAAAAAGCGTTTGATAATAGTATACTAATCTGTGATATTATCAGTAAGAGAACCGGTAACCAGACTCTATCAAACGCATTTTTTCAGTCTATAGTCGGTGTTGTCACCCCTAGTTTTTTTAAATTTACCGCTCTTTTCTTGTGCAAAGAACCGCTGGCCAGACTCTAACATCAATTAGAAAAAATATAATATTGGTAAGTATCGCGTACTTTTGTGTGTATTGGATAATATAATAATATTTTCCGAATCTGATATCCGACAAATTAAAGTAAAACTTATTCTCCTATTTTTTTTCGTAGAATTAAATGTCTGCGAAAAAAAAAGAGAAGAGATATCAATTCTTTTAAAAGTCCTATTATGGGAGTAAGCGTATTACTCAAACTATTCGGGCACTTATTATAAGTCGCTACTGAGAATCTCCCAGGGAATATTATATATTTTGTACACCAGATCGACGGATAGGAATTCTAGTAGTCGCCTGTCATAAAATCGGATGAAATAGAGTACAAGAAGTAGATATCGCACTAGCGCGTCGAAACGTTCCAATTCGAGCAATTAGTGTATTATATTTAATTGTATAACAATAACGAGACAATGATGCCGACGTTTCTCGTTTTTACTATTTTTTTTTCCTATTCTGTATAATCTGTTTCATTCACTAGTAATTTCGTGAAACATTAGTACATACATACAGTCAGTCAGTTTTTAAGTTGTTCTGCTAGTTGAAATGTATCATAATCAAACTTTATTATAAATGATCCTGTAAATCAATTGTTTATATTATGTAGAAATCAATTTATAAGACTGTCCTCCAACTGTACACTTAGCTTCAAAGAATCGCATTACGTAACAACAAGCTGTAAAAAAACCTCATTTAAAGTATTTCTAATACATCTTTAAAAGAAATTGTATTTTTATTAAGATCTAGTAGTACTAGACTAGTACAAATGGACTGTGGGCAAAAAAACATTTTCGAGAGCTTACAAGTAAAACTAAATATTTTGATAATTGGAAACACTTGTCATTAAATGCGTTTTCTAATAGCTCGGACATGATATACTTATCTGTGGCTCGGACCAAATAGGTATTCTGATGTATACTAATGTAGAGATAAACACCAGACAAGAACTAATGGACAGAATTAATGTAGCATTTAGAGTTATAAAGCAGGAGATGAAGTTGAAAATAACAACGACGGAAACCGGGCGAAAAACCGGGCTCGTGTCTGTATTAGGAATTGCGGCAGCCATTTCGAACATCAATAATAAATAATTTGAAATAAAATATCGCTTTACTTATTCTACCTTAATATCAAAATTTTCTCCCTCAAATTGGTTTCTGCGTAAACGATACCTCAAAAGAAAGAGTGATAATCAAGCATGTTTTCAGAAAGGTTTGCGAAAAGAAAACAATTTCCGTATTTTTTGATGGTTTAAAAGCGTATTTCTTAAATTTTTAAATGTTGTTTCGAGATCTACAAACGTCTGTAAAAAAAATCTCGCAAGCCATATGCTTCGAACTTGTTTTGCTAGATTGCTTACACATTACTTTAATAAAATATAATAAAACACAATACATTTATCGCTTAATCTGTCCGTTAATTAGCAGAAAATTGTAAATTTTGGTAAAATTCACAAAAAAAAAGTGTAAAAATGAATCAGAAAAATGAACAACATTCTAATATAATGAAAATATTGAAATGACATGATTAGTCTATTTATTTTCTAATAAATATATATATTTTATACTAGAGATATGAATGTCAGGTATGATTATTGTGGTCTGGGATTTATGATTCTGTATTAAATAATGTTATTGTTCTTTTACCGAAAATATATCATAATATATATATGTTTATTGTGATCTGACATTTGTTTTATAGAGAGATTGAGATAGATGAAAAAAATGGGTAATAGAAGATATTTTTAATATTTTATGCGAAATTAAACTAAAATTAATCGAATTATAATAATGTTTGATGATGATATGATACAAACAAAACAAATAGGATAACTATTTCTATAATAAATTGTATCTTTTATGCGTTTAAATATGTACGTAGTGAATGAATCTTAGATAAAGGATAAATGAATTTATCTTCTTACGAGGTTAGGCTCTCCCAAATTCCGAACAGGCGTAATAATTTTCTATCTTTTTTATCTTGTATGTAAAGGCGTAGCTAAGTTTTTGTGTCGCTTTTAATTTTATATTTGATTGATATCAATAATTACCTATGTGGAATAAATATAATTTTGATTTTGTTACTTATTTATTTATTAAGAGGGGGTAATTATACTTTATTGATAAAGTCAAAAGGAAAACGAAATTGATACCATGGTTTAGGAATTATTGCCCTTTACTATTATTTTTTACAATCGCTGCCTGGTATTGATAAAATACCTATAACTTTTTAGAGATGTGATCTTTTGTTTTTTTTTTGTTTCCCCTGAGGAAAATGCTTAAGTTGCATACGGCGGTTATGTGGGGCTCTCCTCCCCAGAAGGGGGAGGTCTACCCACTAAAAACCTCAGGGATGGCCTTCCTCAGGCATTTAGGGAGCCCCCGGGAACGCCAAGCTACTTCCTGGAACCCCCAGCCTCCGCTCCCCCGCCGATACAGGGGAGCCCTCCTCGGGGGAGACTACAATACCTCCCCCTATCTCCACCACCGACGACGCCCCCCGGCCACTCGCGGCGGCGCCGCAGCTGTGCTACCGAGCCCGGCGCCGCCTCCTTCGAGCGGGATCGGCCATCTCCCGACCCCGCTCGGTGGCCTCCTTCTGGAGCATCACTGCTTCACAGAAGGAGGCCACAGCCCTTCAACCTCCCTCGTCTCGCCCAATCTCTGCGACCAAGATTCAGCGGCACTCCGCCAGCGTATGCTGGGCCGAGTCGAGGTCGGTAGAGATGTGACCTATCTTGCTAAAAATAGCAGAAAAAATAAAAAGTTCCCCCGTACAAATTTATGGATGATAGAAACCCAAATTACAAGAGATGGCATGATAAATTGTAGAAAAATTCATCAGTGGTGGAGTGGAGTGGACCTTTTTGACAATCAGCTTATAGGTCCAGTGATACTACCTACAGTTCTTACAGCATAGCGGTTTCTGGAATTCCTAAGACATAAGTTACCGGTATCGTTGGAGGATGTGCACTTAGCTACTCGTCGGAGACTACTATTACGGTAAGGTAAGGAATGAGGCCTATCCAAATCGTTGGATTGGTCGGCAATGACCAGTCGCATGGCCGAAGACTCATCATGTGCAACGGAAATAAAAGAACTTAATAGTCAAGTGCTCTTTGGTACGTAGTATTTGGCTCGTGGATGAACGTCGATGTAATAATAGCCCATGCAATAGCTTGTTGCTAAGTTTGCAAACCCGTGCCACTGACTTGGTTAGTGGGTAGTTTTATTTCTAGCATTTTTTAAACATCAGTACTTGGAAAATAATTAATAAAACCACAATACTATATTTTTCAATATTCAGAAAAGTTCAATTTATACTTGCGCAGAATCGAAAGTCAATGGATCATACCGCTGAAGTTTCCAGAACAATATTCAAGATAAGTTATACTTTAAGTTTACATTTAGGAACCAGAATATGTAGTTTTATTCCATAACAGTCCTACTTGAGGCATTTGAGACTATCATAGTAGATATAAACATTGAGGGTTTACAACAAGATGAGGGTTAGTGCTCTTTAGTCTTTAATATGGTTTAATTTTAGGCGAGTTTCTTGATAACTTTTATATAGAAACTTCTACGAGTATGCTACGATTCTATGCAAGTAGAAATAGAACTTGAATTTATTTCTTTAACAATTCCATTGCAGCTGCAATAACAGTTATACATAGTATAGTCATAGGTACGTAAATTGTTTATATTATTGAAAATTCATTTAACCTTTCTTAGATAGAGGTACAAATAAATAATCTGATCATAAATTTTGATAAGAAGCGGTGCAAACGCAAGGCACTTGTTGTCGACATTTTAGCCAGTGTTATATTTTGTCGTTACAACATTGATGCAACAAAACAATCTCCACCAAAATATTTGATTAGTTGACCTTGGGAAATTTAATACAGACAAGACAAATTCTCGACATAATGTCGAAATATTGCACTCACTTAATGAATGATGAATTTTTGGTAAGACCATCTTCCAGAGAGTGTCAAATAACGGATGTATACAATAGCTGGGCAGCATTCAGGAAGTTATGCGACATATTTTTAATGCATCTATCGCAGCGTCTCAAGACGTTGCATGTTGCCAGTAATGACGCTGAAACCTAGCCGCTTACAATGACCATATTAGGAACATCATCCAAATACTAATGAAGTAAATTTCTCTGTGTCATCAAATCGAGTCGTTCGTAATTCCCAGAAGAACCAGGGCCATCGATGTCGCCTGAAAGTTGCGAACCTTAAGTAGCACTGTGCAGAGCACATCGCTCGCAGAATTTTCAGCCTTTGGGGCAGTAGGGTCTTCAAGTGGCAGGCTTTCTCTTTTCAAAAGCGAGTGTAGTATGTGGAAATGAAGCAAGCACGTGTAAATTCACATGTATGTGTATTTAGTGTGTGTGTGTAAATGCTCAGAACAGTGTTTTTGGCTTTTTAAGTGTCACGTGACTTGTACTATCTTTACCCTTGTACCTTTACATAAGAAAAGCTAAAATCATTATTGTAACATTAGTAGTATGGAGAGGATAACATTTTATAAAGTATTTACAATCAATACAAGACGCATGATATAGGTACATACAAGATTTACATAATATAACAAAATATTATAATATTTGTTGCAACCGGGCTAACAAGAACACGAAAACACTATATAATAGATCCGTATATCGCGCTGAAATATATAAATACGATTAAAATCTGTTGCATTTTGACAGATCAGCGCGGTATGTATAATTATCATAGTGATTAAGTGTTGGTAGCCAAGCTGCTTAAGCATTTTCTCATAATGCACAACTCACAATACAGGCACATGTCTTTATTAATACTAACAGACGCACATATCGTGGCATACATAGATATCAGAGCTGCGAGTACAAAAATATTTTATTTACTGGTAACATTTAACTCTGATAATGGCAATTTTTTTTATTGAACAGTTTTATAAAATTAGCTATAAACTTAACCCTGCTAAAAACTACAAAACTAAACGTTAAAAGTCACAAGAATAGCAATACCTCTATTGCGAATCAACAAGTGACACACAACGCGGAGGATCACAATTATAATAGGTTAGCAAACCTTGAGGTTAAGGAAGGATTTGTCATCTCAGCTACCACACAAAGTCATGTTGTCCACATGACTTCACATTATCAACAACGCTGTACAAATATCTAACAATATAGGAAGCTGATGACCTGTACAGGAGGTTGCATATAAACTTTATTTAACATTCCTTCATTAATATATAAAATATTTTCTACATCACAAGTAACAGTAAAGACGGATTTTCAAATATGAAATTTGGTAGCTTCATTTAATAGGAGAGAGTAAGCACCTGAATAAAAGAACGTTAGTAGTTTGTTCCTTTAATGCACTGCACTGTTTTTAACTAAAATGTTTACGAAAATATCTGCATTATGTTTGTAAACCGATTTTGCAAAAAAATATTATAAAAATGATTAGGAAAAAAAATGATGAAATATTCGCTCATTTATTAGACTGATTACAAATAAAGACGATAAAATAGTAAAAAAATAAATAATTTCATCAATTACAAATACTTTAAATGGTTAATATTTCATGTAATAAATTGTCAGTCATACAAGGATATTTGATAAACCGATGCTCCTTTTGTACTTTGATATGATATTTTTATAGAGCTTGAGGGTGAGATTGTGAATTTCTATAAAACATGGGAAGACAAAACAACAAAGCAAAAATATATATATATATATCATTTATATATATAAAACCACCAACATCGTCTTATAGAATTTATATACTACGTTATGTTTAGTAAATGCACGTAACACTAAGTACATCGAATAATATAGAATCACAATTCATTATACCTAAACAACAATCACACATTCCAAAAGGATTGTAAGATATTCTAAATATACCTACATATACATTGTCGTTTGACTGTGATTTATACGTATAATTATTTCTGGTATGTCGTATTTTAAATTTATTTAAGTTTAGGTTAAGTTACAATATTTAAAAAGTATTTTTTAAATAGAAAACAATGTTTCGGTGTCAAAATTCCAAGCATGTTTGAGAAAATGTATTACATATGAACTTGATTATAGGAGAGAGATAAAACTCTACACTCTATCCGTATAACAGCACTTTTGTCGAAGTGCCGCGATAATAGCAATCGCGTTCAGATCGTTAAAGTTTTCAACGATCAACACTAACTTTACAAAGAAATAGCAAGAGTAACGATTAGACAAATAACAGAATTCATATAATCCTAAATATTATATTATATTTTCCAGAGATAACTTCTTTCTGCAAACACGCGTATTTTAATATCATCACTGGTATGTAAATGTCAATTTAAAAACGACACAATCTGTCAAACATATCAACATTTTAAACATGCTTTGATATTTAAATTTCCTTGCTGTATATTTCTCACTCGATTATCGTGACTAGATTGTGGATATATAATTTGTGATTACTAAATAGTAAAATTTATAAATATATGTGAAGTAATGAAACCTTAATACTAGTCCTAAAGAAAGCATTGTATGTAACGATGTAATAGTATGTCAAAACACATTCGTGGCCTCTTTTCTTAATATGTTCGCCCTAATATAAAGGTTGCATACAAAACTGTAGTAAATTACATACACTGTTATATTTCTTCTACTCCACAGCATTTTATTAGCATTGTTCTAATAATGTGTTATCTGTACGCATCTTGGTTAATATTTACATTTGAGACTGTTTTGAATGAACTTTTGGGATTTATGATACGAAATATATATGCCGCATTACTTTTAGTAACGGAAATACTAAAAGTAATGCGGCAACACTAACAATAATGACGAATTTTATATACTATCACATGCACAGGGCGCAATGTCTATTTCTATATAAATAAATAAATATTTGTTACACTTACACAAACAAGCTTAGTTTGCTTTGTAAGGCTTGTGCTATGGGATCTTAGGTAACGGATAGACATACATATATAAATATTTTTCAAAGAAATATATATCAACAACCATGACTAAGGTACAAATGCTCGCATTCATCACACAAACATCTGCCCCCACCGGGATTCGAACCCGGGACCTCAGAGATGGCGACACCTTGACACCGGTGTACTATCCACTCGACTATGGAGGTCGTCGATTATGTACCAGGTTGACTGTTTTCTGATGTGCACCCGGAATGAATGACTCAAATGTCCTAAATCCTTTCAAATCTTGTCACCGCTATGAGTTAACAAGATAGACCGATAAAAATGTACAACAATATTGAGTATACATATTTATATTCTGAATATATTAAAACTAACATTAAAAAAATTGAGAATGAAAAGTTTCAGTGTGATAGTTTCTAATGTTTTATATTTTTAAGTTTTTGAATGATAGGTATTATTTCACTTAAAGCGCATCTTAAATTATATTTCATTTTGAAATGATTCATTATATATGATCAGAGGATTACTTTCGACGAATATCAGTTCTGTCCTTTTATGGATAATTATCTCAGGTTAAATGAGTGGCTTAGGAACTTGAATTTTGGCATCGTAATGCAACACAACGTTGTACATTGTGGGTGGGTTATCGCGATGTATGTGTGGTCAAGGGTTGGTGGTAGCAGCTAAGTGTGCCGGTCGCCGCAGCAGGCCGTGCAGTCGAGGCAGCCCTGCGCAGGACCGCCTCGCGACCGCTATCTCTTGCCACGACATCCCTGTTCCTGGAATTTTAATTTTTTTTTGTTAATGTAATAGTTATTTATGCAACTGTTGTATAATCAGGGGTATTAAAACACGAATGTGGATGTTAATAGTAACGTAGTAACGTCACATGAGTGTTTTAATACCTAATTATAACAGTTGCATACAAGACTATCTACAATCATGATGTGAATCCTCTATAAATGATTTTCATACCATAGGGTGTTGTACAGTGTTGTAAGAACTATGTAAATTCAAGAAAAGTCTAATTGCGAATCATGTAAGATAAACATACCTTACTAAGTAAAAGAATTATTTATTGTAATAATTATTTACATTTTGGATCGTACAATTATTGAACATTTGCACCTTGTTGAATGTTGGAAGATCCTGATGTACTTGGAATATTTATATTCACCACTTCATTATTTCTATTTTCTATAGAACTTAAAATTTGATTTGACACGTGGATTTTGCTGGATATAGAGTCATTAATGTAGCCTTCAACAACAGATGTTACGAGAATCAGAAATTACGAATTACAATAGTAGTACAATTATTTATTGTTCTTTTTTCAAATTTTTTGCGATCTGGTGGTGAAAATGTCATTGCATGAGAATGTTCTTTTCTTAAAATTCATAATATCACGCGTTTGGATGATATAATGATCATAATATCATTGAGTGTTTTAATGTTGGCAATAAGCTAATTGTTATAGGTTCTTTTATAGAGGATTAATAGCATGATAGTAGATAAAAATATATAATGCGTGTTTGTGTGACAAATACACATCTTTTCTTCAAATGCAAAATTATGTAAATATTGATGTAGTTTTGTTTCATAAATACGTACTTTACAGAAATAACATTTATTTGTACTAATTAATATATAATTTTAAGATAATTTTAGCTTTTCTCACATATCCACAATCGTTCGCATTTGAATCCATGACACTCAAATAAGCATAGGAACCTTAATCGCAGGATTATAAGTTATCGATTTGTGAGGCTTCCATTTTATTTCTTTGCAATGTTAGTATTGAAAGACTATCTAATGTAAAGTTAGTCACTTACTATGGTTACACAGGAGTATGTTGGTAATATACTATTACTTAATTTTGAATGTCGTAATATGAAAATACATCAAAAACATGGTTTGTTGAAGGCCCGGGTTAAAACCCCGTATATTATGCTTTTTCTTCAGTTGCTTTTATGTTTCCTTGCTATGCTTCGGCACGAATTGGGCCGGCTCGACCGGAGTGATACCACGGCCTTACAGAAAACTGGCGTAAAATAGCGCTTGCGCTGTGTTTCGCCGAGTGAGTGAGGGTACCAGAGGCCCAACCCCCCCTTCCCCCTTATTCCCTTTTAAAAGGCCGGCAAGGCATTCGTAACTCCTATGGTGTTGTGGATGTCCATGGGCAAGTTATTGCTTACCATTAGGTGATCCGTTTGCTCGTTTGCTGCCCTATCCTATAAAAAAAAATGTTTTAACTAATGTATAACCTGTCCAATAAGCTGTACTTACTTGCAGTATGCGCAGTGTGTCCAAAAGCTCTTGTTTATCAGCCAAAAGACTGGCGGCCTCCTGCTGCGCTGCATGCACGCACTGCCGTAACGCTGACGCTTCTTCCACTTTCCTGTTTAATATGACGAACATAACAATAATTTTCAATTCCAATGGACAACAAATAGAATGGACCTTATAGGCTTTGGGCACATGGACTCTAAAGTAACCTAAAGGTATGAAATGTCTATGAAATACGCAAAAGAACCAGGGACATCGATATAGCCCGAAGAAATGCGAAACTTAAGCGGGCAAAGCAATTTTTCACAGAACTGACGGCCGTTGGGCTACCCTTTCCACAAATATGCTCTGAAAATGCAGCATCGATAGGTCACCTACAAAGTGGACTGATGATTTGTTGCAGATCGCAAGAAAGTGATGGACGCTATTAGTGCAGGATTCGATCGATGTAGAGATTCTTGGCGGAGGCCAATGTCCAACAAATGGCATCTCTCGAATGACAGTTCTCTAAACGGTTCTTAGGACTTGATTAAGAGTAGACTCGTGGATGGGAGCGTATAGTCCACAAGCTTAAGCGTTGTATTTCTGGCACAGTCTGACGGATGGTCCACAGACTCGACCAGACTGAGTTCAGATGCAGTACACAATTATTTCATTTTATTACGATGCTATTATGACGATGATGAAGGTACATTTCTAATTGGAAGTTGTATCGATTCTAAAATTCAAATACATATTGAAGTTTAGTGACAATACAATATTGTAATGATGGCAGTTATAGACTATGAAGGTGTGGTAGAAAGATGCTGTTTTAACGAAAATTGATCCAAATATTGCCACACTTATAGCTCTATTATAGACTATAAGTGTGGCATATAGTCATTTTAGTTTTAAAACTATAATTTGAAAAAAAATTAAAAAAAATTACTTACGCCCTAAGCTCCCTGTTATCTTCAGCTATCCTGGACAATGTTAGGAGTCGCTTTTTCAGTTCTTCATTTTCCCTTGTCAGTCTATCAATGGTTTCCTTTGCCTCCTCTAAATCAGGTCTAGGTTGAGGGGTGGCTGGGGAAGCCACTGTTGACGGGGTGGAGAGGGGAGGACCTAGTCTCACTACGCCACCGGCATCACGCGTCACTCTTAAATTTGTCAAGTCAACGTCCAGGGGTTGTGGTGGAGGTGACGAAATGACTCGCGTGGAACGGTCCTCTATAAGGTGCAGTTTCACATTTTCTATGAGTATCTGAAAAGAGCATGTTGTGATAGTCTGAGCAATTGAAGCGTGTTGATATATAAGTTCTGTATACTACATCAATGTACAATGAATTTACGTATCGATGTTTGTTTATTAGCAAAGAGAATAAGTAGCTTAGCTCAACACAACAAAACTCTAGCAAATTCACTGTATATAAACGTAAAGTCTGTTGCCAGCTAGTAGAGGTAGTATATCATAAATATTTTTTCACAAACACCTTTTCGAGGCGTTGTTGACCTGTATAATATCATACTTTCTGTGTTTGATGCATGTGCCTATTTGAAGTTCAAGTTTACATTGTTATAATGGCAATAAATGCCATACTAGGATTGATGTGCATTATTTTCCGTTGTTTACGTTCATTTTGCGGTGGAGGCACACACGGCGTCGCGATATGGCCTTAAACAACTTTTATTTCTCTCATATCAGCACAGTTTTTGTAGTGCAAATATTATGTATGTTCTCAACTGTATTTAAAGTTCATTTGTTTAGATTACACTACTGTAACACGGCACTTTTTATCGAAGAGTGGTCACGGTTAAAGTGAACACCCATGAATGTGAGTCTGCTGAATCTTTGAACTCTCTATACCGAAATCAATGCCGTGTTGATATAAATAACTTTGTGATAGATTTCTATAATAATTACCAAGTTACACTTGGTTGCGATTTTGGCGTTGATTAAATATCAAAATTGTAAATAGGCCTAGTATTTATCAAAAACACAAAAAAACATTTGAAACGCAGGTTCTCGATAAAGCAGATGAGTATATGTAGATACTACTTTACAACTTTTGTTATTTTTTTACCATCAAATTTATATAATACATAAATACGTAGAGATGTACCGACGGTATCTATGCGAAAAATGTTAAAAGTTATATCCAGATAAAGTCCGCATCAGGTCTACATGAAAGGGGGTTTAAGATTAAGTGCTGCATGATTCAAAGTCGATGCACGAATCCGCGTCGACTGTGATCGATTATAACGTTTCTCACGTAGTTGATATTATTAGGTATTCAAAGTTTAATGAATACCTAATGAATGAATTACAATATCCACCTCTCGTAGACTATACACGATAAGACACAAAACTCACCTCTAGTGGCATGGGAGGTGCCACTACCTCGTCCTCGATAAACTCTGACAGAGCCAGAGCGGTGCTCATGTTCAATTTCAGACTTAGGTCTCTCAGTCTGGCTTCTAGTAGTTCGTCGTATGGCGCCAGGCTTGGTGGCTCGTTCTGAGAATTATAACATTTTGTAATGTATATGTATAGTCCACTATAGATCTTCGAGACAAGATTATGTATTACTACAGGACTCTATTATTCATTTACCTGTGCTAAATCAAATTATCACGTTCACAAACGACAACGCCAGACCTAAGTCGTCAATGCAACATAATTGTCTTATTACAAAATTCTATGGCAGAAACGAGAAACAACCCACTTTCATCACTAAATAAGGAAACAACAACATTGATATAAAAGATAAGCCAATAATATTTGCACAATACTATCGACAACATTTATTGCTATCGCGGCAGCCTCCTTCTGGAGCATCACTGCTTCACAGAAGGAGGCCACAGCCCTCCAACCTCCCTCGTCCGCCAGCATTGCCGCAATCAATGCCGGCGGAGACAGATCTCGCCCGATCTCTGCGACCAAGACTCGGCGCTCGGAGGCCCACGCGGGGCACTCCGCCAGCGTGTGCTGGGCCGAGTCGAGGTCGGACAAGCGCAGTGGTGGCAATGTGTCGATCCCTCCCGTCCTATTCGACACAGATACTCACCGAAGCAGTCGTGCCCGGTGAGTATCTGAGTCAATCGGTAGGTGACCTCCTCCATTCCGCGGAGCCAAGCATCGAGGTGCGGGAGTACGGCACCGACGGCCCGCTGGCGCGCGCAGATCCGTAATTCGAGCTGCGCACGCCAGGCCGCCACAATCCGTCGGTGCCACTCCCGCCTAGGTACTTCGTGCATGGGTTCCGGGGCGCTCCCCCCATCTAACCAACTAGTAACTAGTCTAGAGTCTAACCAACATACAAAAAGAAATAAAATCTCACCAACCACATTTTCAGGTGAAATGTTACCAAGACAAGAACCTATAACTCGCACTGTCAAGTTATTACCTCACGAAGAGCCAAAATTCAGCAAAAGCCTAACTTCACAAACTATACATCTTGTCAAAATATGCATGACATGAGCATGAAGATTTTTTATATGTAATTATGTTAAAATTGGTAATTGCTCTTAGGGATCGCACTGTCATTTCAGTCAACAATTTTGTATCATAGACAAAAACAGACTTTAGTTGTATACACGTAATACATATGAGATTATAAAAAGCTCAATTGTCTTACCTCGTCTGTGTCCAAGCGCGGTAGTTCTGTGCGCGTCAGTCGCGCGGCCACATGTGGCACCTCCCGTGTCTTGAAATCGCTGCTCTCTTCTGCTGTCGGCTCCGACCAAGCACGTGCGCGCATCGCGAACTTATTCTAGTGTGCGATATGATCGTACAACTCAGCTTTCGTATTCACAGTGAGAACGTTACGTTACTCATAGCACTTTAAATTATTGTGTAGAACTTCATATTGTACGATAAAGAAAATTATTATTTAGTCGACCAAGAAATTACTTTTTGACTTTAGTCGCTCAAACATGTAGGTTATGCTGCGTACAAACAGTGGGAAAAATGCTATTTTGCTTACTGTGTGGGACAAACTTTTTAAAGTATTTTTTTCCAAAAGCAATATTTTTTTTCTTATGGCAAAGTTAATACGTTTAGTGATTGTAATATTGACCGGAGAAAGTGCAAAAAAATATTAAATTTATTGAAAAATCTAACTAAACGTATTTAAATGTATTTCTGTTTAGTTTATTAATTTATATTCTCGTTGCTAAAGTGAAAGTACTATGCTCCAAGTTCTACGTAAGAGTCACTGGCTACGCTCGTATTTAAATTATACAATCCTTCACTTGCATGAGATTCCGAATATGCACTCGCAGTACACAACAACTTTGCTTTTTCGTTGCACTGATAACTATATACAAATGTTTAAATTAAAATTTCTTGTAGTGGTTAACTCAATGTAATAGGTAGGTACATATTTGTAAGTATTTTCTGAGAACTAATCTAAATCGGCGAAGCCATTTCTTAATCGACTACTGCTACAGATTAAAAAGCCAATTATGCAAAGTTATTTATTTCATGTGAATTAGATGAAAGTCATTAAATAGTTATTTTACGAGTATATGCAAATAAATTCAATAGTAAAAACTCTAATATAAATAACATTGTGTAATGGACATGGTAACTCGCTATGATAATTGTGAGTTGCCAACAAAATTTGTATTACATAAAATGTTATAATACCTTGTCCAATGTGGCTGTCGATAAATGTGTTAGTGTGAATGTATTTAACGTGTCAAAGCATAATGCAATGAAATGAAGATGGAAGGGGAAAAGCATGCACACACATTTACTATTTAGCTGAATGAAATATCTCAAAAAGCATTGATTATTTTAATTATTACTTATTAGCCAGTATTGCATAATTTATAATTATTATTTATATTTTTCCTGCTATTTTGTAGGATACTACTCTATTATTAGATTAAGTGGTACTATAAGTCATGGCAGATAAATAAAATTCGTCAACAATCCACTGTAAAATATGAAAAATCTTACACGAAACTATGTGCATTAATGAGATAAATGAAATATAAACACAAATAATCTTAGAATTAAAATACATCTGGTTGTTGTAGAGTTTTATAGTTTTCATTCAATCTACTCTTCCCGCATGATCACAGAAACTCGATTAAGTCTCACAGTGAAATTCACACATTGTATTTAGACAATTCATAGTAAAACCGCGTTCCGGTAATCATACTTCAAGGGCTGATGACCAATATTGATAAGAGTAAAGATACCTAGTATGAAAATAGAAAATTTTTATAGAGAACTAGAGAAAAAAGGACGAGCGAGCATAGCCACAATACCAAGTAAAACCTAAAATAAAGTATATATTCAAAATGTTTACACTGCAACGTTTTGAACTGAGCTGATTATACAAGGACTAAAATTTCACAACTGGGATGGTCTCAGAATTTGAACATTTGACGATATGATCCTAAGAAAAAAATATATTTAAGTTCTGCAGTTCTGCAGTCACATTAAAACTGTTTTTATATCTTACTTCTTACTGTGGTAGTACATAACAATGCTGCCAACACAAATGTTACACTGCTGATTTATTTATAACTTAGCAGAGTTTGAAACAAATACAACTTTACGTAGAATAAAATTTCAATCAAATTTTATCAATAAATGTCAACATGGCGACAATAGAAACTCGTAGCGTATATTGTGGCAAGTGACATGCAGTGAAACAGAAATAATCAGCAGATGTTGCAACATAATGCAACATGAAATGGTGTACTAGCAAAGAACGTATAAGGAAATAAAGCGTTTGAAGCAGTTTTTAAAAATGTTTCTATCACAAAAAGTATATTTGTAAAAATTGCTAAAATCTCTTTACAATTAAATTTTGCTTTACCTGATGGTAAATGATTTAAAAAAGTTAGATTTAAAAAATTTTAATGATTTAAAAAAGTATAGAATAAGAAAATATTTACTATCATTAGATAGATATACAATTGTTATTGTTATCAAATTATAAATGTCTTATAAACTTGATAGTTTATATCAAAAGACCACAGACGAAATAATGCTTTAAGATAACGTTAAAGCGTGACGGAAACATTTTTCGTATCATCCATTCACACACAAACCCCCTTGGCTACGACACATAACCGCTACATCTAACTTACTCCACCACTACCAGTTCAAAGTGCGATACGATGATCGCGTATAATACCTTGAGTCGAGTCTTTCGTTGCGATAGCCGAGCGGGCGGGGTACGCCATAGAGAAAACACACGTAGACACATAGTTAGAGAAAAAAACGGATGCAGATATTACAGATCAAGAGCGTTTACATCGGCAGTAGCTTCCTCTATCAAAAAAATTGCTTCCCTTTAAATTTAAAATATGTATTAATAATAATTTTCTCATACAAAAACCTCTAGAAGAGATTGCAAGTATATTTTAGATGACTTATTATTTATATTTCGTTGTAATTTAAAGTAGTATAGAATAAAAATATTTTTGGTTTCCAGAGGATTCTGTACTACAAATTTTTGATTATCGTTTTAGTTTTGAAGTGGAGACTTTTTCATTAGGAGCGTCTTTGGGCGTACACGCTCTTAACAAGAGACGGCGATACGGGGCGTACGATGGGACGTGATAGTGACGACTGAACATGCAGATTGTCTATGCCCGGCTCGAGATTTTTGAGTTTTAAGCTCTAAATCGTATAATCTAATGGTCATATAATCAGTTTAGGTATACAAACCAACGAATAATTATACTTATGTTTTATGAATATCAGTTAGGTCATCATCAAGCTCCATGGCATAGACATCCCTCTGATTGAATAAAAGAACAATTAAAAGAGAAGAACAATGTTTATGTATTCATGCTAAAATAAATAAGTAATGTAATTACGTTTAACTCCAAAATTATTACGGTATACATAAAATGTCAAGAATACAATATGTCAGTGTTTGTTAAATAAACTTTTACTTTAATGACATTGATATAATTAAGGTTTAAAATTAGTTACGTATATAATTCGTCTGACTAAAAACAAACTGTACCAAGTTATAGTAAATTAATATAAGAGTAAAGAATATTATTTAGTCCTAATATATTGTACTTGAGATACGCTTCTATATTTCCCACAAGTTTCAATCTATAGAAACACTTATTCTCAAAATAATAATATAAATCGTCCGATAAAGATTCCCGAGGATGATATTATATTTTCTTCAGTACATGTATTAATCCAGATAAAATTTTAAATGATTATAATTATTTAGAAACTATAAGTATAGACACTATAATAAGTACGACCAACAACACCAGTCATTGCTTAATAGGAAAACTGGCTTCAATCAATTTTTACCTTTTTATCTAAATGTTACATTTGCACAGTTTCAATTCCGACTTAGCGTGCTGTTGGCCGAACGAAAATGAAATATTTATTAAAAATTGGCCTTTAAGCAAATTACAATAAGGTTCAATACCTGGAATTCGTCCCACGGTATCGCAGCGCACTCGTCGGAGGTGAGTCCGTCGGCCGCTAGCCGCAGACTAGATTTGCAGCCCACACTCTGCTGCACGATGTGGATATTGTTTAGTCTCCACGTGCACGTTGATATCTACGGAGCAATGATTAAGTATTTTTTTGGCTCGCCTTAGGGGGTATAGTCTCTTTAGTTTACTCTGCCATTTTATGCCGCCTTAAAATATGCTATCGAGTCAGTACTGATAGTTGCGAATGTTAAAGGTGCAGTCCAAAATTTGCTGTCTGATCTTGTATGCGCGTGTTAGAGTTTAATTGGTAATTCTGGAGACAGTGTATTATTGATTTTTTCTTTGGACTGTAACACTTAATAGATGACGTTAGACTGCATACAAATGAACAAATGAGGAATTATGGATAGATATAAAGAAAATTTGTAAATAAACATACGTATACGTATCCGTAATAAATATACGTACCATATCACTCAAATGTTCAAAGACAACCACGACAGTAAATTTTGGGAAGCATCCTTTACATTCCCATAAGTCAATTTTGTAACAGAAATAAAATAGAAGATTGTTTTGGTTCTTATTCTTATTTATTTCGGTTAGGATGCAGAGAAAAATATTATAATTTGTATATTATTATATACTAGCTTTTGCCCGCGACTTCGTTCGCGTGGACTTCAGGTTCGTCCCGTCTAGTCTAGTAATAAGTAAGAAATACGGTAACTAAGCACTGCAGAGCCCTAATCATAGGCCTATAGGTAGCAACTGCAGTATGCTTCTATAAACTACATTTAACGATCTTTTTCCTTTTGTGGGTTATTCCTAAGAGATAAACATATACCATCACGGACTTTTTTGTAGACCTTTTTAAGTTGTACAATACTGTAGTAGATTGTTTTGATCTATCTTGTAGGATTCAGTCAGCGTTTGCAATGTAAGCGCAAAAAATGTGTTTTTATACGACCTCACATTAGAAACCTCAAAAATTGTAGCCTGTGTTATTCTGATGTATAAGCTATATTGTGGTAAAGTTTCATTCAAATCCATTCAGTAGTTTTTACGTGAAAGAGTAACAAACATCCATACATCCATACTTACAAACTTTCGCCTTTATAATAGTAGTAGGATCTTCACCAACAATATCATATTTTTATAATTAAAGGTGTATTTAAAAAAGTTAATCTAACCACATCGCGCCTTCTACACGAGCTGGTGACGGAATGGTCGCTCGGCGAGGACGATCTTTCCACAACTTCAGCGGCCACCTCCACGCTGCTCGATATGCGGCCGTGTTCAAACTCCCTGCGAATACATACACTTTTTCTGATAAACGATAACGATAACGATAAACGTGTTAAAGGAACTTACACAGTGCCGCTCTAGGATACTTTTACTAAATAGTAATATTGTTATTAAGTATACAACATTACATTATAATAGAATATGTTATAAGTTAGACCATACGAGACATTGACAACATTAATGAAGTGTCAGCAGACGACTCTGATATATAGTAAAAATAATTACTCCGGTAAAGTTTATTAAGGGCGGGGGGGAGAAAGAGCTATTAGCAAGCAAACACTCAAGCCATTCTTACTTATGTGTGAATGACGTCCTTTATAACTGTTAATTATAAACTATGTATTTGGATACAAATAGCGCAAACCAGCACCAGTAGCATGTGTCAAAATAGTGTATGATATAAAAAATAAGACATTAGACGGTAGTTTGCATAAAACAAGACGAAGGTTTACCTAAAGGCGACGGCGGCGTCGTCCGGCGACTCGGCGGCGAGCCCCACGACCACGTAGCGGTCGCTGTCCGAGCTGGCCGTGGACGCGGCGTCGCTGCGCGCGTCGTCACGCGTCAGCGCGCTGTCGATCGACGTCACCAGCGACGTGAACCCGCGGCGCATCGACGAGAATCCTGCGGCATCATGCCACTTATCACTGTTCTGTCTGCATTTACGCCTTACACATTGCCATTTGACACGAGGCGCTAGGTCAGATGTTAGATGGACGGTACTTTAAATAGATTTATCTACTATCATGCTATTAATCCTTTATAAAAGAACATATAACAATTATCTTATTGCCAACATTAAAACACTCAATGATATTATGACCAAAAAAAGAACATTCTCATGCAATGAAATTTTCACCACCAGATCGCTAAAATTTTGAGAAAAGAACAATAAATTGTAGAGTAATTCGTAATTTAGCAGTGCATTTCAATAATTGTACGATCCAAAATGTAAATAATTATTACAATAAATTGTTTATTATACATGCTTCGCAATTAGACTTTTCTTGAATTTACATAGTTCTTACAACACTGTACAACAACCCTATGGTATGAGAATCTTTTATAGAGGATTCGCATCATGATTGTAGATAAAGTCGTGTATCCAACTGTTATAATTGGGTATTAAAACACTCATGTGATACTATTATCACACTCGGCTACGCCTCGTGCGATAAACCCACATTCGTGTTTTAATACCCCTGATTATACAACAGTTGCATAAATAACTATTAACGCGAGAAAATATAGCATTGAAGTTGTCACACGACATCCGTTATGAGTGCAGTGTGAGCGCAACGAAGTCGCACATATCTATTAAACGTATTAATACGTCAATTGATACATTGTATAGAACAAATAAGACGTTTAAACAAATATAAACTAGACATTCATAAAATAAGTTTAGGTAATTATGATGTATAAAAGTCAAAATATAAGAAAATGCAGTGACGTTGACGTCCATCTTGGTTGAAATTAATAAGACATTTAATAGCAATAATATGTCTGGAATGGGTATTACCGTTGATAGTTCAAGCGTGGCCACTTCAATATTGCGTCAAACATTTTATGCATTAACGTGCTCATAAGCGACAATTGGCATTGATCATTGACATATATTCTACCGATAGACAAGAAACCTAAAGGAAAAAGTGTGTTCAAATACTGGTGAATGTTAGAACTATAATCAGCTAGATCGCTAAATCTATGTGTTCGCTAATTACGAACTAAACATTTTATAATCATCCTGTCTATACATATATTAACCTAAAGTCGCCGCGTACGCTTTGGAATAGAGGAACATCTGTATGGCTTTACTCTATGACTTTAGCAAGCACGTGCCAGCGCGGCGTCAATAAATACAAAATATTGTTTACGTTGTATAATTATAATATTACTAGCTGTGCCAGCGACTTCGTCCGCGTGGAATAGTTATTTTGAGCATCATATTTTATTTTTGCAAACAATCACCTCAGCTGTTACCCGATCTTGACAAAGCGACATATCCAAATTTGATCACCATAAAAACGATTCTAGTGAGTTGACATTAAAAGATAGACATATACTGTCGCGGACATTTTTTTAGATTATTTTAAGAGGAATAATTCTTTCATACATATTTTTTTGGTATCTAGAACCGTTTTCGCAGCGCACGCAAAGATGAATAATTTTCACTGTTTTTCCACATTTTCCATTATTTCTTCGCTCCTATTAGTCGCAGCGTGATGTTATATAGCCTAAAGCCTTCCTCGATTAATGAGCTATTCAATAAAAAAATAATGTTTCAATTCGAACCAGGAGTTCCAGAGATTAGCGCGTTCAAACAAACAAACAAACAAACTCTTCAGCTTTATAATATTAGTATAGATTATACTTATTTCCACTTAAACAACTAGATATTTTACTCACTTAAATTTTGAATAATTATTTTTGTTCAGGTTTAATATTTAATCACTGTTTTAATTATGTTTATTGTCGGCCTATGAGCGATGCACAGTGCGCGAATGGCGACGACTCACTGAGCGAGGTGCAGAGTGTACGTTGCACTTCACTTGAACGTAGTGAGTGTTCGGGCGGGCGAATCTAGTACTTAGTACATATATATCGATGGCATTGATGTTTTTCGTTTGTTTCACCCCAGCAATAGATGTAGGTTTCATCGTATGAAGTTGACGGACACTTTGCTCTGCTACTGTGGTGATACGTAGGTGGAGGATATCCACTATGCCATGTGGTAGTGTGAAACTTACAAGGACCATTTAGGTAATGACAAACTCAGTAACACGGACACGTACCACTGTTTATTACTGAGTTTGTCGGATTGGAAGGTAATGTTAAACGGATTCTAAATATCTAGTACGACTTTTGTTGCATTCCTAGGTCCTTTAAAAAAGGCATTGAGGTATCCAGCAGGTGGCTACCACAGCGTGTATTATTTTTCTGCACTATTGTTGGCTTCCGACTTAAATACTATCAGGTTGTATATTTAGTTAGCTATTTCGCAAACTATCGATACGATCAAAGCTATACGAACCGCCAAAGCTGAGCCCTGGGCTGGGCGGTATCTCCTCCGCGGGCAGGGGCTGCGCTGTGCAGACCTCAATGGAATTCATCCCTAGAATGCCGCTGTCTCGCTCCATCATCGACGGGGCCATCGTGGCTTCGGAGCTTGCTGCGGATTTATATGAAAAGTTTCGTTAGAACATTATAGTGGCAAATTTACATGCTGCAATGTTAAATGCTGTCAAACAATAGCACTGGTAGTATGTACAGTTGTAAACATGTATAGTCAAAAATACGTCAAGGTTTACATTTACACTACGAAAGTCGCAGCTACTCTTAAAGTCGTACTATAAGCGACATCAGAGCTGTGTCAATATTAGTCTTTTCGGCGGTCCTATCGAATACATTCATTATCCAAAATAAAATACTAAAACGAAACTGTTGCTTATATTTGCACCTGGTACTCATTTCAAAAGATGTTACATATATTTAGAAATTATTTCTTTAAATATACAATCATAATAAAAAGTTAAACAAATCTAAAATTTCAATTAAATATAATAAACCTAATCATAAATACTTAGCTAAAACTAAATTGAAAGATTAGTCTAAAAATCCATCGTCATTGGGAAGTATGCTCAAAATGGTGGTAGCATTAACACGTCGTAAAGCAATACTTATTGTTTAACCAAAGAAATTTCCAACAAATAAGGTCACTTGTTACATTAATCAAACGAGTTCAAATTTCTTTAAAAATTCGGCCTGGTTCTGGTCCCCACGGACCTTGCGTCTCTACATTTGTGTCTTTTTAGATTTTTTACTGTTTCAGTCGTCAAACTAGCCTTTTTTATGTTCTAGGAAGATGAGTTGGGGATATGGTGCGGTGTATAGGATGCGGAGGAGGAGGTGCGGGGGTGTGGTGTCAACGCAAAAAGTATCCCACACTAAAAGCCATCTCAACTTCCAAAGAACAAGAGTTTGCCGTCTGGTCTATTCCAAAAACAATTCCGATCAATCCATAATGAAATTGCGATTGTAAATAAATAGATGTCATTAAAAATATAATAAATAAATATTTCTTATATTTACACCAATTAGCCTAGCTTAAAGTAAGCCGAGTAAGGCTTGTGTTATGCGATCTAGGGTAACGGATAGACATACTTTTATTATATATATATATAAATATTTTGGATAGAATTATATAATAACCATGATTAACGTACAAATGCTCGCATTCAAACGCAAACATCTGCCCCCACTGAGATTTGAACTCGGGACCTCATAGATGGCGACACCGTGAAACCGGTATATTAACCATTTGATATCGATTCAATCACACATAAATCAACAGCTGATACGCATTGGCAAGAATAAATTTATCTGTCGGCACGTGAGACACTACCAGCAGGAGTCTTGGTGGTGGCCTCCTCTACAGTGATGCTCTCATTCATACACAGGTCTCGTTTGCTCTCGCTGTACAGATTACGTGAGCAGTGCTGGCCGCACCTTACGGTGATCACTGCAGCACTCATCTATTTGCAGGTAATACAGACTAGATGAATTGAGCGACATGTGTAGGTCGCGCTAGGACCACCAGTTCTAGCATACACTCCCACAGCGTAGCACTGACCCAACCGCAGGTTTTGTAGACGGGAAGAAATGAACGGCCATCTGTTCAGGTTGCAAAAGGGTTGCAAGAGGATTGCTGGCAGCATCATAATTCACGGTATACTGCGATCTTCCCCATAGTGAAGCGCTCACCCATCCGCAGGTCCTGCAGGCTGGACGAATCGAGCGGCACACTGTCCAGGTCGCGCGAGGACTCCTGGCCGGCACCGGACGGCAGCACCAATGTCAGCTCCGCGCTTGGCACCACCAGACCCACCACAATCAACCTGACGTCATGCAATTCTTTTATTTATCAACAAGATCTATTCCGATTACGGTCTGGGCATGTTCCAACAAACAAGTTTTATCATCTGCATCGCACTGCATCGCATCTGTTATCGCACAAAGTTGAGGATCGTGTGAAATCCTCAACTTTGTGCGATAACCAGCTGTGTTCCAGGGTCGATGATGTTTATCACATGTTGTTGGAATGTGCCCGAAACTCTGAGCTAAGAGAAAGACTTCTCGTGGGAATGGATTTGGCTAATGGCAATATAAATTGTTTGCTGACGGACCCATTGTCTGGCTTAGCCAAAAAATTATACATGTTTGTTTGCATGTCCTTTGAGGAGGCAAAGTAATATTTGTGTATATAACAATTGTGTATGTGTAAAGTTATGTAAATATGTGATTATTCCTATGAGGCTGACATGTTCACCCAAAGTGTTCAAAGCCTCGTTAAAAATTAAGAATTAAAAAAAAAAAACAAAATCTATAAATTTCTAAAACATTAAACCTCAATAATTGGGTAGACGACAATTTTTTAAATTCTATATATAATAAGAATACTCTTTTAAGTGAAAAATATTGTAGAACCAACAGTACACCTGCAACTATTACTTTTGAAGATACATCGCCAAGTTTGCGGCGCTGTCGCGGGTCGCTCAATAACGCTCCATACTAAAAACACTGCAATCGTGACGTCATAACTCAGTAAAGTCGCCTAATGTGTATGAGCGTATATACAAATTTTAAAATAACTTTGTTATTGGTACGTTTATAGGTATACTTTCTATATAAAAAATGTTACATTTAATATGAGAATGTGTTCGTTTCATTAGAATTACGTAAATAATAATTGCTCATTTTTTAGAAATCTATAAACAATATAAATTAAAAATTAAACTGTAATTTCTATATTGACATACTTTCATTAGATACAAATTGCTCAAATCAGATAATTATAGTATATAAAGGGCCATAATCAGTTGTAGTCGTCTACCCTATTCCCACGTCTTTGTGCGTCAGCGGACAGTATTTTAAGGTAAACAATTCCTTTACACATCAAGTAGAATATCTGTAATAAATAGATTAAGTAGGCAAATTCTTTCCTGAAAGTTTTAACCGAAAAAATAGTTGGGAACTGTTTCAAGTTTGAGTTGTGGGCAGACAAGCAAACAAACAATAAATAGACTAACAAGTAGTAACAAACAAACAAACAAACAGTTATTAAACAACTAGCTTTCTGCCCGCGGCTTCGCCCGCGTGGATTTCGGGATTGGGTGTATAGAGGGTTAAGGGTCATAGCTTTTGCCCACGGCTACATATACGCGGAAGTCGGTTTATGGTGCGAAGATTTTATCGCGCTTCCCGTGGGACTATCCGTTTTTCCGAGATAAAAAATGCCGCAAAACTCCTCAAGAATCACTCTATCTATTGATGAAAACCGCATAAAAATCTGTGCAGTAGTTTTTGAGCGAAGCCTTTATTGCGCATCCCGTGGGATCTGTCGATTTTTCCGGGATAAAAAGTAGCCTATGTTACTCGGGGAGAATGTAGCTTTCCAAAGGTGAAAGAATTTTTGAAATCGGTCCAGTAGTTTAAGCTTGAAGAGGTAACAAACAAACAAACAAACAAACAAATAAACAAACAAACACACTTTCGCATTTATAATATTAGTTGGGATTTATTCGGAAAAAATTGTTTCTTGCAAAGCATTGGCTTTGCTTTGAATCTTATCTATATCTATACTAATATATAAAGCTGAAGAGTTTGTTTGTTTGAACGCGCTAATCTCCGAAACTACTGGTGCGATTTGAATAATTCTTTTTTTGTTGGATAGTCCATTTATCGAGGAAGGCTATAGGCTAAATAACATTACGCTATGACCAATAGGAGCAAAGACAGGGCGGTAAATGTGTAAAAAACGGGAAAATTATTCATTTTTGAAGGCTTTCTTTGGCGTGCGCTGCGAAACGGTTCAAGATACACAAAAAATATGTATGAAAGAATTATTCCTCTATACATGATCTAAAAAAAAGTCCGCGACGGCATATGTCTATCTTTTAAGGTTTAGTCACAATGACCGTTTTTATGGTACCAAATTTGGATATGTCGCGTTGTCAAGATCGGGTAACAGCTGAGGTGCGCAAAATAACTATTCCACGCGGACGAAGTCGCGGGCACAGCTAGTTACTCCATAAATGTTTTAAGTGTGATTAATAGATAACTTGACATTTTATAAATGTCTTTTATACAACCATTGTTTTTAACTAACCCCTCCTCGGCATCCGGTTGTCTCGCGGCATCGTGCGTAAGCCACGCGGCCATTTCGGAGACCCGCTCCAGCTGTCGGAACAAGAACAGCATCTGGTAGTGATTGAGCTGCAGCCCCGCCAGCCCGCACGTGCGAGCCACGCACCAAATCTTTGAGAAGCCTTCTTCAAAGCAAACCTGTGGGGCAAGGCAACCGAATATCACATAGCTTTGTTATTTGGATTTCCTCTTCTAAAAAAGTCCTAATTTTTATGTATAAGTTTACAAATCAAACGATTGTTAATCGGTGTTATAGTGGCATGGATCGATTCAATCCCTAAACTTAAAAACTCAAACTCTAAAACATATTAGTATCCATTGGTATGATAACACACCAAGGCCACCACACGATTTCCAAAATCGGCGTGAGTAAAACGGATAGAATTATCAATAGTTAAATTATTTTATATATTAGAAGTTTGCAAAAAGAATATTTCTAGCCATCAATAGAATGAAATTATTACCTACTGACATATACAGCTTACTTATAACATAAAGTACATTTAAACAGGTGTCATAATATTTTTATGTTGATGACAGGGGTCATTGATTTATCGAGTATATTACTTCAACGGTTTTGTGAAACCGTTTTGTTAGATTTATATCTAGTGCAATAAAGAGAATTATTAAATATAACAAATTATAAACCAAGTGACGACACTGACACTAAACCATTATATACTTCTTGTTAGAAAAAACGGATCACTTTTATGGTATCTGTCATAATTTAACACGAACGAGTATTCATTTCATGAAAAAAAAAAAAAAAGATCAAAATATATAAGAAAATTTTATTATAAGAATTTGATTTGTTTATCTATAAATGAAATGAAACAGTTGCGAGTTGGACTACATTTCACATTTGAAAATTAAAAATTAGCATTATTTTAAATAATTTTGTACTTTATTAGATTTTTTTAAAGATTTAACTACATTCTGTGCAAATAAATATGTTTGTTGTTTACTATGACTTTGGGATGTCTGCAAAAAAATTTTTTTTTTCTATAACGGATAAATGGATATACCATATGCAGACTGGTAGGAATCGGGAGATTTCGAAGCGAGATGATCGATTTCTTGTACAATATCTTTACAATATCGACACCTTAATGCTTTTCAACTACAGTAGCAGCTGCATGTAATATGTAGGGTGGCTGGAAGTAACTGTATAATTAGACGAAGGTTAAAGAAACGAGGACTGGTACTGCAACAAATGGACCGAAATTAAGCGTAAATCATCAAAGAGTATTTAAATTGGGTAGATGACAATTTTTTATTATTATAAGACAACAGAGATTATCTCTGGCTCTTTAAAGACAATAGAAAAGCCTCATTATCTACGAATTGTACATCAAAATATCCAAGGCTTTTCTGGCAAAGATTTAGAAATTAATTTGTTATTAACATGTGAAAAAGTTGATATATTGTGTGTTACCGAACATTGGCTTAAGAACCATGAATTAATCACCTTTGATAATAATTATAGTATTGTAAGCTCATATATTAGACAATCTGCAATAAGAGGGGGGTCCTTAATTATATTAAACAATGTATTGCATTATAAAGAACGCAAAGATGTTGTATCACTTTCCATTGAAAGAGTTATTGAAATATCTTGTGTGGAGCTTAACAATCTTATTTAGTGTGTATCTATAGGCCCCCATCTGGAAGCTATATAGAGTTTGAATCCACCATGGAGGATGTTTTGCAATTAGTGTGCAGGAAAAATAAGAATGTAATTGTATGTGGAGATTTTAACATTAATATTCTAGATATATCAACTCTGTCCAAAGGTTTATTAATTTATATAAATCATTTGATCTGCATCACGTATTTAACGAGCCAACTAGAATAACACCCACATCAGCTACCTGCTTAGATAATATTTTTTGTAACTGTAAAGTTATTGATTCTGTTGTAATAAACTACATTAACTCTGATCATAGTGGACAACTAGCCTGTCTTGAGCACCATCATGTTAGCCCTAAAACGGAATTGATTTGTAGACCTATATCCCAGGGAAGGTTATGTAAATTTAAAAAAAAAATAACATCTCAAATTACATCTTTGCCTACTGTTGGTGGAGATGCTAATAATTTATATAATAATTATTTAATTTAGTAAGAATGGAAAGCAACAATATGTTCCCACAAAAGGTTGTAAAATTAAACAACAAAAAGAAATTTAGTGACTGGGCTACTCCAGGCATATATAAAAGCAGGAGAACACTTTTTGAATTATATGCTTTAAAAACTACTTCTGTCGACCCTGCCTTTTTAGATTATGTAAAAAATACTCAAAGACTTTTAAAAATGTTTGTTTATGTGCTAAATCTTTATACATATCAAATAAAATAAATATGTCAAAGAACAAAGTTAAGACTACATGGACTATAATAAATCAGGAAACGGGAAAAAGTAGAAGCTCTGGGAACTCTTTCTCTTTAGAAATTAATAATAAGACTATCAAGTCGGACGATGCAGTTGCGAATGCATTTGTTGATTATTTTCTCAAATCCTGCTATAACTACCAGTAATCTTAACTCATCTCCTAGTTTAGCCGTCACCCTCCTGGAGTCAAGTGTGAATAGGTGCAGTGAATCATTCAAATTTAGCCATATTGATGCTTCTTCAATTAAGAAAACATTCCGTTTACTTAACAAGAAGAAAACTGAAGATCTCTGGGGTATATCAACTCACATAATTCAATCTGTCATCGATGAATTAGCCCCATTGTTAGCACAATTTTTAATTCTTGTATTGATGAGGGTATCTTTCCTGATCTAATGAAATATAGTAAATTAATACCACTTTTCAAATCGGGTAACAAAAAAGATCCCTCAAATTTTAGACCTATATCCATATTACCTACTTTCAGCAAAATCTTCGAGAAAGTTATTTACAATCAACTAATAGGTCACTTGAGAGCAAACAGATTCATGCATGAAAGCCAATTCGGCTTTACCAAAGGTAGATCCACTACCGATGCCGGAACTGCACTTATGAAACATATTTTTGACGCATGGGAGGGCAAGCGGGATGTAATTGGAGTGTTTTGCGACCTTTCCAAAGCGTTTGACTGTGTGAGTCATGAAACGCTTTTAAGTAAACTTAGACATTATGGTGTCTCGGATGGAGCTGTTAGCCTTTTAAAATCTTATTTATCAGACAGATTGCAGAAAGTCGTTATTAATAGATCAGAATCTGCTAGCTCGCCTATAACTATGGGGGTTCCCCAGGGATCAATATTGGGTCCTCTACTGTTTCTAATATATATAAATGACCTTCCTTACTACATTACAGAATCGTGTGAGACAGTATTGTTTGCAGATGATACTTCTTTACTATTCAAAGTTGATAGACAAAAGGAATGTTATGACGATGTAAATAGTGCTCTCTCGAGAGTTCTGTATTGGTTCACAACTAATAATTTGTCTTTAAATTCTAAGAAAACAAAATGTATCAAATTCTCTTTGCCCAATGTAAGGCAGGTTGATACTAGTTTAAATATGAATGGTGATGTCATTGACTTGGTAAATAATACTAAATTCTTAGGCATTACGTTAGATTCACGACTACAGTGGGATCCACATATTGAAACTTTGGCAATCAAACTTAGTTCAGCGGCGTACGCAGTAAAAAAGATTAGACTTTTAACTAATGTTGAAACGGCAAGAATTGTTTATTTCAGCTACTTTCATAGTGTTATGTCCTATGGACTGCTGCTATGGGGATCAGCGGCTAACATTGAAAGTATTTTCCTTTTACAAAAAAGAGCGATTCGTGCTATTTACTGTTTACGGGCTAGAGAATCCCTAAAAGAATTGTTCAAAGAAATTAATATTTTAACTTTAGCTAGTCAATATATATATGATAATTTAGTTTTTGTATATAGAAACTATAATAAATTCAATAAAAACAGTGATCTACATAATGTGAATACTAGAAACAAAAATAAACTTGCCGTTCCAATGTTCAGACTCCATAAAACTAGCTGTTCGTTCTTGGGGAAATATATATCTATGTTTAACAAGCTTCCGCAAAGTGTCATTGATTTACCTTTATATAAATTTAAAATCCATATCAAAAATACACTCATGAGTAAAGGTTATTATAAAGTAAGTGACTATCTAAATGATCACAGTATTTGGTTATAGGGACACTATTCATAGAGCCATGTTTGGTAACATTATTTATAATATTGTATTATTTTATATGTGTATGTAAACATACATACGACTGTAATCGTATTAGGTATGATTGTATCTTATACTATATTGTATTTTTATATTATATTATTATAATTATTAACATTGAAAAGAGGAGATAAAAAATAGACCTTCAGAGTTTCTTGCCTGTTCTTCTCGAGAAGGCTCTCCCAATTTCCGAACAGGTGTCGAGTCAATATATTTTTCTTTTTTTTTCCTTATTCGTACGTACGGACAAGGTTTTTGTTTTTTTTTTTTTTATTATTTAAGCTTTTTTTTTGTTTTGTTTGTTGACGTCAATAAGTGCCTGTAAAGGTCTATGTTGAATAAATATTATTTTGATTTTGATTTTGATTTTAAAATTCAATATGTAATAAGAGTTACTTTTAAGTGAGAAATATTGTAGTGCTTTATGCTGTACTGTAACGACGAAGGAACGAAGTCTACAGAAGAAATGGAGAACGCATTAACTTAATTCCAACAAAGTTTCGCAGGAAAATCAATAAATAATGTCAAATAAATGGATTTATTAAAACACTAAAGCTTCTTCAAAAATAAAAATGAACTGCAAAACATCCTTTATATCATCATCATCATTTATATTTAAGCAACATGTAGTTCCATCTTGTAGTCGCGACTGTATAACTTACTTTACTAGTCATCGGTTCAGCAACAAATGTGACCAAATCAATATGTGATACCCATAATATCACATATTGATTTGTTATTAGGTTTTCAACTTTAGCTCTGCTGAAATAGAGCTTATATATTTGGAAAAAAATACCCTTGTCAACTTACCCAGGCAGTGAGCGGAGTAGCATCCAGTAATGGTGCTGGTTTGTAGTTGAGAGCCCGAGCACCGCAGAACTCTGCCCAGAGTGGTTCCACACGCAGGCACCAAATGGAACGGTTTTCTCTCCAGAGCAATTCAGGAGAAATTGCCGTGCCACGATCGATGTCATCCAGATCTAACGTTATTGTTATTAAAAAATTAGCTTACATATATCTGGATAAAATAATTATATGTTACAACTGTAGTAGCTGTATATTGTAGCTTTCTTGGAATATGATATTGTTTATGGACGAGATTGATTGAAGTTGTCTCAGGATATTGCTATGGAAATATAATAATAAGATTGAATTCAAAAATAATATTTTATTTTCGTAATGTCTTTGTAAATAGCCAATAATCTTTCCTTACATTTTGTATATTTGCTAGTTTCATCACTATTTGTAATTATGTCCCATAAATGTTCGACCAGTTTTGGCTCTATTTGCGATATAAGATGGTTAAATTTCGTATCTTCGGATGTAATTTTTTGGACCATAAATTGCGCTTCGATTTGAAAAACCATATCTCTGGCTTTTCGGGCCAAAACGGTGGAACCTTTATGCTTACCTTGCAAGATTCAGCAGAATTTTCCATTGTATTTTGCGTATTAAAAATTTTGATAGTCAGCGGGGTCACCAAAATGTAGTTGCCAATTATTATATTAACTGTCGGCGGCCACAATATATGTTTGTTGTTAAATTATTACGAAAATAAAATATTATTTTTGAATTCAATCTTATTATTATATTTCCATAGCAATATCCTTAGACAACTTCAACCAATCAATGTGTGGGAAATCTACTTCTTTGTTGAAATACTTGATAAAAAAATATATATATCCAATATTCAAGGTATATTGATCAATTCCCTATCAATCTGAAACTTACCCGTGTTAAAATAGTCATATAGAAGTTAGTGTCAATTTAATTTAGTTGTGAATTTATTTTTTCTCTGAGAAACAGCTAGTAAAAATAGTTGCATAAAAACAAAGCAATCCTCACTGTCAGCGTGCAGCACGAATTGGTCGTGTATGGGGTCGTGGTCGTCGGCAGCACAAGGAAAGTGTTCACGGGGCGGTGCTCCTCGTCGCAGGGCCGACAAGATGGCCGCTAAGTCAGCGCGCGTGCCAGCCGTGTCTGTGTACATCACACATGCAGTTAGTTTTATAAGCAGTATTGTTTCCTCCATCATCCACAGCTATTCCCATTTAGCAGCTTAAAGGATATATGTATATTGAGTGAAAACAGAAGTGTCTATGTGTATTTAACGCACATGTTTCCACACATCGCCATAGTAACCTCGTAATGAAAATTTTTCTACGAGTATCCATACTAATATTATAAATGGGAAAGTATGTCTGTGTGTTTGTCCGTCTTTCACGGCAAAACGGAGCGACGAATTGACGTGATTTTGCGAGCGATGAATTACGTGGATATAGTTGAAGGGATGGAGAGTAACATAGGCTACTATTTATCCCGGAAAAATCGACAGATCCCACGGAATGCGCAATAAAGGCTTCGCTCTTTCGGAAAAACGGATATTCCCACGGGAAGCGCGATAAAACCTTCGCGCCATAAACCGACTTCCGCGCATATGCCGTGGGCAAAAGCTATGACCCGTAATCCTCTATAGACCCAATCCCGAAATCCACGCAGCCGAAGCCGCGGGCAGAAAGCTGGTATAAAATAAAAATACAAAGAGAAAGAGTTTATAAATTATTGATAATAATATTACCATTTCTTATTATAATTATGATAATTGGAAATGTAAATTGGAAGCGTTCACCGGCTATTATGAACAGGCTTGGAATACTCATTAATCTATAACTTGGAAAATGCATAGTGTGTAATTAACATTTGAATACTATGTGTGACTGTGCGTTTGTTTACGCGTGATACAATGTCTTTGGGTTTGGCTTTGGCAGGCATTCCACAAAAAGTGAGTTTAAGCAGCCTACTAGTAACATTGGCAACCCAACAAAGGTATTTTTATGTAGTGGCAACACTAAGTGCCATCGCTCTCTTCCACTTGCGATAAGAATACGCATAACACGTATCTCTGTACTTTTGTGATCTAAAATTAATAAATTTAAGTATTTCGACATCAATGATTTTCTTTACTCAACCCAAGCCAGGTACATATATAATGCATATACCTTAGTCATATATAAGGTAGTTTAATAGTCAACCATAGTAACATATTAATAGTTTGCAGAGAGAATGGTTTATGGATATCATTATAAACGTATTAAAACGAGATGTAAAGTTTATGTATTGAACAAACAAAATAGTAATTGTTCGAGAGCTTCTACGTAACACGTACAAACCCACTGTCTTTTTGAACCATCAATTGTGAAAATAAAAGTAATAGGTCACGTAAGATAATAATAACTCACTGGATCTCGCGGACTCTCGCACGTTGGTAATAGTCGCTCGCGCAGTACAGATGTGAAGTTCCCGTGGCCTGTCCCGTTGCTGGGACACATGTTCAGGTCCCGCCTCCAGCACTATCTGGAACACAAGCCTACAAGTTGACATGATTAAAAGATTAAGAGAAAGTGCCCAGGTTTCATGTTTGGCTGATTATGGTGACTTATAACTAAACAATAAGTATGTTAAGTGTGCGGGTTTTTTTTTAAATTCCGAATTTAAGTGCATTTTTTTATAGGATAGGGCAGCAAACGAGCAAACGGATCACCTGATGGTAAGCGATAACCGTTGCTCATGGACACCCGCAACACTAGAGGAGTCACAGATGCGTTGCCGGCCTTTAGACATTACATAGACATATTTGACAACGATTTCACTTGATGTTAAGTGAAGATGTTGCCAAAGGTGGAACATGCAAACTCAAATAGTGCCTATTTACTCTTGCCTTGAAAATCCCTATATTATAGGTATCGGGAAACAAAAACGCAGGTAGGGAATTCTATTCCTTGGCGGTTCACATAATGAAGGACGAAGCAAACCGAGAGGTACGAAGAGGTGGAGTGCCGACCACATACGGAGTCCCTAGCCCCGTCTTGTTGTCTGATGGCAGGCGGAATCAATTCATGCAATTCCTGAGCACACTCCCCGAAATGTGACCTGTAGAAAACGCACAGATATGCGACTTGGCGGCGATGTTCGAGGCTCTGGAGAGTTTTGGTTGTTAATGGCTCGTCATTTATTAGTCTTCTGGTGCGTCTGTCAATAGCGGGTAATAGGTAATGGGTTTGGCCTTTTAAGTACGGTAGATTATTTATTTCTTAAAATAGATTTTCTCTTAACAAATATAATTTTATAAGAGCGTTACAATACATTCATCAGATGTGAGATACATCTGATAAATATATTATTGTATGGCGATTGCAGGATGTCCTCAGATGAAGAGTGAAAAATTGTGGATAGCTGAAATTAACAGTCGTCAAAGTAACCACTCTAAGGCTTGTAATGGATAGACATTTATTAAGTATATATAGTATATTTTTGGAATAAAAATATATATTAACAGTCATGATTAAGACACAAGTGCTCGAATTCATAACACAAACATCTAATGGTGAAGCGGGAGTACTACTCACTTGGTTGTCAACCAGAAACAAGTCAAAATGTAAAATTATATTACCAATTATGTCACGGAATAGTACATTATGGTACAAGTGTGTAATGTTGGTGATTACCGCTGAGGCGCATTGACGCCCGAGCCGTCAGGCGAGGGTCTTAAGGAGCCGAGGACGGTAATCATCAATACACACGTGTATCATACAACGTTTTTCAACACACTTCTGAATAAAATAATACTTAAATAAAAAACCATTTTCTTCATAAATTGTATTTGCAGACATCTTAATTAATAACTAACTAAATAACTTCAAAAGAGAAAACGAGACGAGTTGTGAAAAATGTTTCGTAATGGTGGGAAAAATTAATCAGTTTTCCTATGCGCGCGCATCGGCCATAGATTAATAAATTTCGTAATGGCGGGAAAAATTAATTAGTTTTCCTATGCGCGCGCATCGGCCATAGACTAAAAAATGAGGTTTCTTTTTTTTTGGGCTTTTCGCGGATAGCTTTTTAGCGCAAATGTAAGCGTAATTCAACCACTAAAATTTTCCACTAAAAATCGGCTGGGGCTGTGCCGGGGCACACGGCCGTTGGTTTTAACGTGAAACGTCTATGTTACGGAATCGCTTTTAAAGTAAAATATTAAAATAAAAACAAGATTGACGGTGTTTTAAGTATTTTAATAAAAAACTCAATGTCACAACAGCGAGCTGACTATATAAGTGAAATATTCACACCACATTTTTGTTTCTAACACTAATAGTTTTTTAATTATTAAGGTACGATGATATAGACCTTTTCGTTACGGTCCACTTTTTAAACCTGGTACCCGTATGTTTCGGCGCGATTTTAAAGACGTTTCACGTCAAAAACTATTACTCACTCGTGAATAATAGTAATGAAAAAGTCACAGTTTGATTATAGGTGTCATTATGTGCCTAATTGCCATGGGATTAGAGCCACTTTATGAGGAAGTGTGTTGAAAATAAAGATTATGAAACGAGATAGAATAAGAGTAATAACCTTAGGCATGATAGCTTCGGCGCGCACGTCGAAGTAGGGCGGCGCATCGGTGCGGCCGGCCGCGTCGCTAGCCGCGTGGCCGGCGGCGCGCGCCACGTGCGGCAGGAACGCGCCCAGCCACGTCACGCTGGCCGCGTCCACGCCCACGCGCACCGGGCTCAGCTGCGCGTACAGCTTGGGCGGCGGCACTGGCGCGCGCGACACAACCGCACATCAACCATCAACCATCAACCGCCAACCACCAACCACCAACCACCAACCGCCTCGCACCGTGCGCTCACCACCACAGCCGCAAGTGCTCACACATTGACGCCCATACACAATATTGTATGGAGATTTCAAACAACCTGGCTTATTCCATACTAACTTTTGCCTTATTTATTTAATAACCAAAAGAGCGAACTTTATGCAATTTTTACACATACGTCAATAGGCATTAAAAATTTGTTGTCATAAAGTTATCGTCAAAAATGTACAAAATTCTGACATAAAAAACAGCAATTTCTGTTCGGAGATTTAATTGGAATCAAAACTTGCACTTTAGGGCCAAAAAGTAATGTAAAAATATATACACATATATAAAGATGTTCCATTTTTGTATGGAAGCTGGACCCCTCTCAGCCTACAGTAATAAAATAATATTTTATGGAAAGAACGAAAAATAAGGAACCTTAATAAAACCTGCAAAACATTGTAAAAAAAAAGAAAAGGTTTTGAAGTTAAGATCAATAAAACAGCAACCCAAAGCTTTTTCTATATTGGCAACTTCGATTTTTATTCACGATGTCACTCATTGTGACATAACCGATATCAAAAGCTTCACTGCCACTATACTAAAATAGAAGAATGTCACTGTCACACTGACAATGACATTACGATGATAGGAGGTAACTATCATTATTTAATAAAAATGCAAAGGAACTACCCAATACAGCCAACATCTACAGTTTCATTTTCAGGAATAAATCTGCAGTAAGAGCATATATTTATTATCAGAATTTATAAATAGTTTCGGAAAAATAATATAAATAGCTTGACGCCTTCATTAAAACCTGTAAATATAAAAAAAGCTTTATGAAGGAAACCAATATGCGAGACTTTAAATATTATTTTTTAAAAGTTCGCAGGTTTTATATTTTTTTTCTTTTTGGAAACTTTGTCTTGGAGGGGAGATCTATCAGAAAAACATCACACAGTAAGTGTAGCAAAATAATAAAAAATGGGGCTCAAAAAAAAAACGTCTCCTTTATAGAACATTTCTAATTGTTTTATTTTAAATATCAAAAAAGATAAAAATCAAATTGTAATTTTTCTTAATTACCTGGAAAGCACACATCTCCAGGGTAATAGAAGAATGTGAGCTCTGCGTGTAGGAGTCCGGCGTCTCCTGGTAGAGTGGCCTTTTCGGCGCTTACTAGAGGCCGCGGTGCCTCACGATTCTTTGACCCTGTTGATACCTATGAAAAAATACAAATTAAAAAATGTAGGTTATCATTATTAGTATATATCATATTTTATAATAGTGTTATAGGATCTGTTAAACTTTGAATAAAAAAAAAATTTGAATCTATATATGTATTATACATATAAACCTTTGATACTGATTGTATGTCAGATTTAAATCTAAAACGTAAATAATATATTCCTTTCAAAAGATTTATATAGCAAATACTTCTTTAACATACGGAAATCTTTAGATTATATAAATATTACTATAATCCGAGTGCTAAGGCTATTAATACTATATGTGGAAACTTACAGTTGACCTTTCTTTGGTTTTAATGCTCTGTAAGTAGATGTATTTTACTGAATATGTGGTCTTTCTGGTATAATGGTGTATAAAGCAAATATGTTATTATTTAGTCTTATCTACCTTATAAACAGTGAAATCGTCTATCCTAAGTATGAGGCACGTGGTCATTAACTTTCCTAGTTGCTGCAGTATCCTATTTCTGGTCGGCGATGCTGAAATACAAAAAAAAAATGTCCCAATTAACGGACTCGTTAGTTTATGGATAAAATGCAATGACAAAGAAACATAAAATAATTAACTTCATTCTTATCCTTACTATTAATAACTACAGCGTATGGTCTCATTATTTAAATTGTTTTTATTTTTTTAAATGTAAAAAGGAACGTTCGAGTGTGACGATTCCTGTAGCATACCTGCGGAGGTAGTGGTTGTGACTGCAGAGTGCGTCTGAGCAGGCGGCGCGGTGGTTACTCGAGGACTAATGCCATTCGTCATCGGCTCCTCCGACTTCTCTGAAGAGTTGCTCTGTTTACATACAACACATATTTTAATACAAAGCAAATTTTTGTACAGACAAATTCCGAAATGATTTGGCATAGGTAATCAAATCTATTGCAAATGGTTCGAAACCATATCAAAATTTGTCCAAATTTATTCTTTAAAGTTTTAGTATTTGTCATAATTATGTAAAAATGCAATTCAGCGGCCGCTGCGTATTTGTACGTTTTTGTCTTGCTTTCATATTTTACGTGTGTCAAAGTCAGGACTTGGATATAATGATGCAATTTACAAAATAAATATCTTTGTCACTCAATTTTCAATGCATAGTTTTATGTTTTGCAGGTAGAGAGATCGGATAATAATTATAGAAAAACTAACTTTGCGAACAACAGAGGAGCTTAAATTTTTATTTTATAAGGACTTTTGATAATGACTAGGTCCTGATAAGCGTATAAGAGGGCAAGATAACATTTTTCTCGAAGTCAAAAATCACTATATAAACATTTATTATTTTAAATTAGACGTTGATTGCGAAAAGACTAGTTAAAATTGGTCAGTCAGCTTACCTTGAACTGTAAATGTAAAAGCACGTCAACACGTTCATGTAATCGTGTATTGTATGTTTAATTCAAATGAATCTCTTTAGGCTGAATTCTAGTGCCAAACACTACGACTTTGTAATTCATTTCATTTTAAAAATAAAACTGTTACACTTAATGTAGCTTATATTTAAGTTGTTGTAACCGAAATGTACAAATATTACCTATGTATACCTTAAAGTAGACAAATATTAACCTTGGGCGGTTGGGGCATCGGCCTTGGGTCAAGCTTGTCTAGCAGCGCGGAACAGAAGGACGATAACGACTGGCTTATCCACTGGCTATGTGGTGTCGCCGCTTCTCTGGTAGAAAGTATACACATTTGTATCAAAGATAGATAAATAATGTGAACTTGAATCTTTTTCAATTGTCAATCAGATTTTGAAATTCTGTGGTTTAGGGATGAAGCAGAGCATTGCGATTATAGTGACTAGGAGTGGTTGTTACTGTTATAAGATCACTTAGTTGTAAGGAGCCGTATACTTTAAGGTTCACAATAAATTGAGATTTAAGCTAGATGTGGTTATTAAATTTGGTACACTAGTGATAATTGTATTTTTATTTATAGGTGATGTGTGTGGCACTTGAAGTGTTTCGATGAACCAGTAACACACTACCTGTAACCTCTCCAGTGCGAGCGGTCGCCAGCTGCCGGGTGGTATGGAAAAAGGTCCGCTTGCATGCTAACTAACGTGACTTGAAGAGCACCTCCCTTTGCTAGGGACGGCTTTTCTGATCTCCCCACTGCAAAACCGTTTGAATATTGAATTTATTAAGATAGACAATGTAACATCAAGTATAACTAAATATATATATATTAATAAATAGCAATTATAGTAGAGACCATTGAAATTATACAAATTTTCAGATTCAACTCCAACAACAAGTTCGCAGAACGACACTCGATAACTCACGTAATGGATGAAAGCAAAAATGAACTTTCGTTTATTATTTATTACTGTTTAATTATTTATTAGGAAAAATAAAAAAAAATAATTGTAAATATATTTTATTTTTTAAATATTAAGGTGATGTCAGACGTATAAACACGATAAAATTACCGATTTGTGATAGGATCATACATATTGTGAATCATTACCATATGGAACATCTAACTATACCTATGGCATCTTTACCTATAAAAGGAACACAAATGCTGTTTATGAATAATATGTAAAATTTACTTACAGCCAGGGTCATCGCAGAGGTGCAGGTCTATTCTGGGTGCGAGCAAATGGTAGGAGGTCTCGCGTACGTCGTGTTTAGCGAATAATCGCGCCAGGATGTCCCTGTCGCCACTACCGCCAATGGAGGACCGGCTTTGAATGTTTTCACGGGGCTCTTGGATCTGTTTTGGGACGATAGAATTCATTAACAATATTTTGTGGGAGAACAGTTGCTTTTGGTTCTTTGTTAGTTATCTAAGTGTTTACGCATAACATGATAGTTACCGGTTGGCTGTGTGTGCATTTGATGTGTAGAGATTGCGATTTTTGTACATTTTAATATTTAAAAATACATTGATAGGTTGTATCACTAATGACTCTAGATCAGGTAGTACACTGAATAAAGACATAAATCTAATACTAATATTACAAAGCTGAAGAGTTTGTTTGTTTGAACGCGCAAATCTCTGGAACTCCTGGTTCGAATTGAAAAATTCTTTTTTTATTGAATAGCCCATTTATCGAGGAAGGCTTTAGGCTACATAACATCACGCTGCGACTAATAGGAGTGAAGAAATAATGGAAAATGTGGAAAAAACGGGGAAAATTATTCATCTTTGAGGGCTTCCGTGTGTGCGTTGCGAAAACGGTTCTAGATATTAAAAAATATGTATGAAAGAATTATTCCTCTTAAAATGATCTAAAAAAATGTCCGCCACAGTATATGTCTATCTTTTAATGTTAACTCACTAGAATCGTTTTTATGGTAATCAAATTTGGATATGTCGCGTTGTCAAGATCGGGTAACAGTTGAGGTGGTTGTTTGGAAAAATAAATATGATGCTCAAAATAACTATTCCACGCGGACGAAGTCGCTAGCACAGCTAGTAATATAAAGGAATAAACGTGTATGAAGGTTTTATGTATGTGGGGAAGGAATATTACCTTCCGCAGCGCCTTGGCGCGGGTAGCAGCGGCAGTGGCTCGCCGCACCGGGGCGGCAAGCGCAGCAGCGCAAGCGAGCGCGGCCCGCAGTTGTCCGTCGGTGAGTGCCCACGCTAGCGGCTCAGGACGGATGGCTAGGCGGGATCCGATTACTGCGCAATCTGAGCCAATGGTCGACGTTATAGCCAGGGACCTCAAGATCACCAGTCTGCACGACCACATTAGGACGCTCGCTACTAACATGTTCTGCAGGGCTGCCAGTTCCCAGCACTACCACCTGGTGAACGTCGCCCAATACCACGCCCGCCCTCCAGACAGGAGAGCCCAACCCAGAGACCTCGTACTCTCCTCAGAAGAGAGCGATGAATAAGAGGCAAAAACCACAGCTCAGAATGAGCACCGACACCTAGACGGAGAACTATCCCCGTCGCCCCAACGCCCCGTCAGTAGCAACTGTCTGCGTAGATGTCACTGTAGGGGGTCAAAAGGCCCCGAACAGTTTCCTCTGCCTACAGAAAAAGCAGAGATGGAAGTCCAGTCAGTCAGCCAATGGTTACTTAATCATTATTTATACTGTATTTTACAAAATGATTCTGCTGCTTTCAGCTTACATTATTTTCATATAACATAATGACAAGACGAAAATATATGACTCTTACAAAAAAAATTATCTGATTTCGTGTAGAGCCAAGCTTCTAAATGTACATGCCCTAACTCTATAAGATGTAACTTCGCAAAGTCTACACCTCGGTCGAAATATGTGAATTGGCTAAATCGCTATATTCATAAGGGCATAAAGTAAAAAAATATCTACTGTAAATTACTATTCTATTACAATAGTTCTTGTAACGTGAGAGTTTGTAAATTTAGGTTGTATAGAAGCTCTAAATGCGGCCAGTATAAGTCAAATCATCTGGTAATATTTTGCATGAAAATGTTTTTGGTAGTATTTCATTTCTTTTTGTAAGTTACTTAGATTCTCATGTAAACGTCTATCCCAGGTAGTTCCCCCGTTCCCGTAGTTCAAGGGGTTAGGGGATAAACGTAACAAGTCTTATAATTTTTTATGTTATTTGTGTACTAATATAAGATTACATACCTAATTTCAGCTTTCTAGGGCACAACAAAATGCTTTATAAAAATTGATAATCATCAGCGGGTCAATGACGATTTAGGGTACTTTAGGTATTAATAAAATCTTAAGTTTCAGAGGTATGTAATTAAAACCTATGCTTAAAATATTCGCTATTAAAAACATATACCGAAATACTTATATAACGCGTATAAGAAAAGCCCTAGTTATTAGTGTTTAAAAAACGAAGAAATACTTTGTGTAAGTCTTTATGGAAAATCAAATGAACAAACCATAAAATCATTTGTGAATCATAACTGATTACAGTAAAATTTCATGAGTGTGACTAGGATAAAACCTCTAAGACATAAAAAATGCATTGCAGTAAACTCGTTATCGACGATACAATCCTGTAATTAATATCAGGATATTAATTACAGGATTGTGTCAAAATTCTAACGCTGATGGCGCTGTCGACAGGTGCTTTTTATAATAAGAAAACATTTCAATATTAACGTACCAGACAGTCTTTTCTTTATAATAATACGGCAGTGCGTGTTGCCGAGCAGCAATCGTAGGGGAGGCAGATTGGCAGACGAAACGCCGTGAGCTTTAGCCTCGATCCGAGCACTCTGCCATTCAAGTTCCTGAAAGAGAAGGGACAGTAGACGAGGGTAGTTCCGAAATGGTTTGTACAAAATATATACATTGATACACAAGATTGAATCACACCTTTAATGCTATAGTTATACATTTAAATCTGTATTACAACGGCTCACTGTTGCAGTTTAACAAGATACAAAACAAACTCGACCCATTCAACTCACCGATCGTTTTGATAAAACGTTGTGTAAAATGCGCGATCTACCTATTCTATTGTTACTTCTTAAGGAAATAAAATGTATGTATTTATTTGTTAGGTTGTAAAATTGTGAATAACGCCCTACTTTTCTTACTCGCCACACCGGATTACGAAACGGGAACGGCTACTCGCATGCGGAAGCCTCTGGGATGATTGGAGTAAGAGAGAATCAACCAGTACAGGATGCAACATGGCCCATAGGTACGGCTAAGTACGGATAAAGGCTCAGCCAAACTAATTAACACTTATCAACCACATTTCAGAACATAGATTGAACGATTTCGACTCGAGTGATCATGACGTCGAACGCAAAGCTTTTATATGGTTTTCAATAGACAAATACAATATGTACGTGGTCCAATTTCTAGTACATGTGCACTAAAACATTTACGTCCAAGTGTTGTCGACATTGCCATCATATTTTATGATATCAGAAGATACAGAATTATAAATTTTGTATATCTGCAGAATATGCATGTAGATCGTCAATCGTTATTGAAGCTGTATATTGTTTGCACCTTTTTTTTTCGAGGGGATATACAGCTTATGTACTTTGTCACCGCGCTGGCTAGGAGCGGTCATGTGTGGGGCTCGCCGGTCCGGCCTAAAACCTCACTAAAACCCCCCGGTGTTCTCCAAGCCCATATCGGGGCGAGTGGCGGGGTGCGCTTTCGCGATTCCACCGCCACACGCCCACAATATTGTTTGCACCAGTAATCAGTATAGTCACCCACGTGGGCGTAGATTAATTAAAGTCCAATAATGTCCGTTGTTTAAATTACATGCAGGTAAATAAAAAATCTTCAATGTAAAAAAAAATATTAGAGAAAACAAAAGTTTTGCGAAAGACCGCGTGGCCCGATGTTATAGAAATAGAGTACTTTTCTATCATGATTTCAATAACATTTCACTTCTAGGTCAAATTAAATGTTTTGTTTTATTGTTTCGTAAAGAATTGTCTGTGGTTCTGGTATCTGGTAGGTACATCGCCAAAAATGTGTTATATTTTATAATTCAATTCTTAGTAAGTAACGAAGCAATTCATATCATTACAGTTTTATATAAAAACAATACTTTCAAGCAGTTTAATCACCAAATTGTTGTTTTGAAAATTTATTCCTTAAAATAAATAAAACACGGGTTACGACATTTCGTTCTAAAAAAATGTGACAGTGATAGATAGACAGGGTTGCGTCACTTTCTTTAGGCCGGTCCGCAATTTTAGTTTCATTCGTGTTTCGATAGAAGGTGCATATGCAGATTGCATATGCACCTTTAGACACAAAGACCTACTTAATGGAGAAAGTAAAAACAGTTAAAGATAATTATAAAAGGTACGTCACCGATGATATTGCAAAAGTAAATGGCGTCATAGTAGTAAGGTTACCTCAATACCACTGTGAGCTTAACCCTATAGAACTTGTGTGGGCAGATGTGAAAGGGTATGTCGCCTGAAAAAATAAAACTTTCAAGTTAACCAATGGCAAAAATTTGCTGACGGATGGTTTAACACAAACCACACCAGATAAGTGGAAAGACTGTGTTCAGCATGTCCTTAAGGTTGAAGAAAATATGCGTGGGTTGGATGACAGATTAGACCAAAGTGTGGATCGATTAATAATTAATGTTACAGACAGTTTGTCTGAATCTGAATATCATCAAGTGAAATTTCGAGTGATATTTGCACCGAATAATAATAAAGTTCTTCATGAAATTAATAAAGAAAATTATAATATTTCTTGTTTTTTCTTCTATTATAAGAATGCTTCGTAACATTTAAGCATTCGTTATTATGTCTGTAATATATTCATCAATAATTACATAAATTAAAAAGGCACATAAAAAATGTACCTTTACACTGTAGATTTGAACCCGTTTAAACGACCAAAAGGTCAATGTCCGTTTTTCTCAATTGATTTGGCACCGACTTTAGAAACAGATAATGACAATCACCTTGAATATAAGAAGTTGACCTGTATCAGGCGATTTGATTCTAGTCAGTCTTAAGTCTCCCTTCCGTCCTTCTGGCGTCCGAGACTCTACCGTCACTCTTGTGATCTGTAATGCATTTACTAGTTTTCAAAAATGTATGTAGAAATTTCAATTAAAATTTTGGAAAACAATCAATATTTGTTAATATAAAATGACATAAATATTATTTGGATTATTTTGTTATGGGACATATTAACATAATTATATAAGAATAGTAAGTACTCTACTTGAATATTCGTATAATAATTATACCTGAACACTACTGGTGAAAGCGTCACAGTTGAAGTCTATCTGAACATGATTCACAGCCACAGATATTCCGTCTATAACCTGTCAAAATAAATAATTTCTGTAACTCAAGGATAGAGTCATTTTTATGCAACATTATTGTACAATGGTTAATTGCAATCTGCTCAGTGATTTAATACAAGCTTATTGTGGCCTCAGTTTCTAATCACTTGTAGTTTTAATTTAGTACATACAGTATGACGACAAGTAACAAAAGAACATTTGATGATTAGAAAATATTATATATTATAGTTCTGAAATTATTTTACATACAATGAATTTGTATTTTAAATTCTATGATCACATTACCTAGTTGTCATTTCAAAATCTTCATTTTTAGTAAAGTAACCAAAATCGAGCAAAACACATAAAAAGACAAATTAATTAGAATGCAATCTGTGTATACTGTTGCTACTTACCTTATGTATATAACTATATTTGCCGGGAATTGGCATTGAGTTTCCCGCATTTGGGTTCATAGCCCGTGGCTCTGAACATACCTCCAAAGCTATATGCACTTCATCTAGATTCTAAAACAATAGTTATATGGATTTATATAGTTGATGGAAGCTACTAGAATAACTAGCTAAATACTGGTTTATTTATTTATTTGCCATCATGTACATTATATAGATTTTATTTACAATTTTATAAAGGTGCAGTACATGACCTTGGTAAGGGTTTTGCAAAGTACAGTACAGTAAAATTATTACATTAATAGTGTATATGTAAAATTAATTATTTATCATTCAATTAGTTACATAAAATTTGAGTTTTTAATTCATTGATATATTGTATTAAATTGTAATTAAATTTCTACTGGATAATATTCACTGATAAAATTATAAAAAAAATACACAATGAATAACTATCACTTTAATAAAACTAAAAGTCTCAAATTTTCATTTCCTAATATAAGAAAGGTGAACAATATTGTTAGAAAAATGAATGACGAAAAAGTAGAATTTATTGATTGTACAAAAGTTTTGGGTATTACATTTAACTCTTGATTACACTGGGGAGTACCTACATTTTGTGTTATAGAGCTGTTACTAAAAGTGCAGCTATCCTGAACTTAACCTAGTTCTATTATTTGTTTCCAAAGAGAAAGAGTTCCCAGAATTTCTGATTAACTAACAGTCAGATTTTTAATATTCCATGTAGGCTTAATTGTTATTAATAATTTCTTTTATTATATGTATCAAGATTTTGCAAATAAACTTTGTTAAGAATTGAAGAATATTGTCTGACATAATTGACAAAGACAGGATCAACAAAGCTATTTTTAAAGAAAAAGTTAATCCTCTGCTACTAAATATGTTCGAAGTAACTAAGTTACTAAACAATTTAAAACTTAAACTGTGCAACTTGAAACATAACTGAAGCTTTAATTAGATATGGTTGTTTTCTATAATTATATTAGTCCAGTCATATTAGTGTCTCACCTCGGAATTTGAGATAATAACCTGGAAACGTATACAGCTTTATTTTGACATTCTAAAAGTTGTCTTAAAAGTGTCATATTATCTCGTGTCTGCGTCATTAGTTATTCGAGGTCAAAGGTCACGAAAATCGCTTTTTTGCAATTATCTCCGTTTCTATGGTTATAATCACTTCAACACCTATTATAACAATTTAAGATAAAAAAATTTGCCACAACTTTTGTCTCTACTTTTTTTCTATACGCTCAACCCTTTTCGAGATCGAGGGCAGAGAGCACCCAATGCTCAGGCATACATACTGTAATACAAGGTCAACTGTGAATCTCGATGAATAATACCTTGTGTATAGTTACTAAATTATTAAAATATTATCAACAATAAATAATTTGTAAATAATAGTTAATACAGTTTATTGAATTATGTTTTATATATATAAAAAAATCATTTAATTTGATTCAATAATAGATTGTAAATAGAAATAAATCAAGTAAATATAATTTAATTTTTATTTAGGTGCTGTACTTTTGTTACAATTCACTGGTTTTGTTATTATAATTGTAATCGGGTCACAAATTGTAAAATAGCTACCAATGATTATAACTTTTATTTTTGTTTGAATACTGAATGTGAACTATACTACTATATTTATAAGTGCATACCAAATTATCTAATTATTACATTTGTTTCACTCTTTACTGAAACAACTTGCTGAAACATAAAACTTATACAAATGGTACAAAACAGTTGTCCAATTGAAAATATTTCATTTGGAAATGAACCTCATTTTGTTTCTCATTAAAATAAAAATCTATTTATTGTCTTCTGGGACTAAGTTGGTTTATTAATTTAAGAACCAGTACTTCAAGATAATAAACTGTATACACATACAACAAATTTCTTGATATCACAAAACATATTCTTCCTTATAGCTTATAAGCTATAAGGAAGAATATATTTAATATGTATACATATTTTCTGATTGAACTGCAGATTTTAAACAAATTATATTAATCTTTTACCATTTTATTAAAGTCACTGTAAATTTCAGCATACAAAATTTTAATATAATGAAAGTAATTTGATGCCTAAGTAATTATTTTTATTCAATGTTAAATTATTGAAATTAATGTTAAAATTATTTATCTCAAAGAAAAGCATACCAAACTTTTAAATTTTAATAATAACATAAAATAACTAAATAATACACTACTGTCATCTACAAAGTTGAAGGTACAAAACAATCTTTTATAAATTATGAGTTGTTGTTTTGATATAATAGTGGTGGTTAACATGCAAGATTAAGGTCAGATATGCCACCATAACTCTGTGAGCATTCAACTGTATCAGAAACAAAGATACTTTAGTTACAGACACTGCACTGACTGACCTGTAGATTGGGTTAAAAGTGCCAGTTATCATTGATTCATTGACTATAAAGAATAACTTTTACACAAATAATACAAATTAATTAACAGATTTTATTTAATCAATGTGTCCTTTCATAATAAATATACCTACTAATTTATTCTAAAATATTCCTCAAAGTAAATATTAAATATAATATGAAATATTACATGTAATATTGTGCTTTGATGTATTATGATGTAGGCACATTCCTATATGTTCAATAATAACATTATGTTTATATTTATAAATAGATTAGATCAGTAGCTATTATTTATGGTTTACTCAAATACATTTTTTAATTTGCATAATAAGTATAAATAATGCTACAGTATTGTAAGAATGAAATAATTACCAGCACTATTGGCACTGTTTTTAGCTTTGTCCATTGTATCCTAAAGCTGGCACGATTGCACTTGGCAGATGTAAGTCGCACCCAGCCAGGTAACTCCAATAGATCGGTTAATAGATCTTCATCTAAAGTCAGATCATGCAACTCTCCAGAACCACGAAGAGCTGATAGTGATATTTGCTCTGGAGATAGGTTCTTGGTGAATCTGCAATGTACCAACACTTATTATATTTTGGCATAGAAAATTTAATAATTTAAGATTTTATGAATGACAAAAATGTATAGGGGTTGCATTTTATAATGGCACTTAACGAAATGTGCAACAAATATTACATTAATTTACATAAGTATAGAATATATGTATGTGTATACACCTGGAAATTGCTAGCAATTTAGTAGTACTAACTAGTGTTTATTATATAAAACAACCAGTAATTGAGCTAAAATTAATTAAGACCTATTTTACATAGTACTCCCTGATAAATATATTTCTTGCAATACAAACAGAAGGGCGTGCAAACTTACCTTGATAGATGTTTCAGTAATTGATTCTTTATAATAGTAACCATTTTCACAAATAATTTGTTATATCTAACTAATATGGGAGCTACCGAATAATCATTATCAATAAATATATTTGTCTGATAAAGTTTTCTTTGACTGGAATGAATTATGAATTGAAATTACTTGCTAAAATCGCAACTTCTCAGTCAATCAACAAAAACGTCAAATTGACAGTAATGGTTTTTTTCTTCCCACTAGAGAAAAGCTCTGTGCCATACAGCCAAGTCTTAAAAGTCTTTAATTTTTGTTTTGAAAATGAGTAAAATAAATGCCAAATCTTCGGTCTTTTCTTCTTTTATATATTTCTAATTGTAGATGTAATGTAACGGAAAATTGGTATAAAGTTGTCATGACTTGTTAATAACCCTTGTACCGATGGCGGAACGTCAAATTGACAGCCGTAGAGAGAAGTTAATTTCTTCTATAAAGGAAAGGCAATGGAAGTAAGATTGTACAGTCTCGACTAATGATATTTTTATGAATGGATTACTATTGATGACTCATATCGATACTACGCGGCGTTCCAAAACTGTATCGGTAAGTTATGCATATACTTTTAGGCTTGTATTGATAAAATTAAGCCAGATTTTTATTACTTATCATATTGATTGACAGATAGAAAGAGTCAACCACGTTGATTAATTAAACTAGAGTAACAGAGGGCCTAGACAAGATGCCTTTCTATTTTCGTAATCGCATCGCTAAAATAAAAAATGTATGGTATTGACATAACCGATCGCTTGACTTTTCGAGTGGTTATGTCAATACCATACATTATTTATGTTAGCGATACGATTACGATTATGGAAAGGTATCTTGTCTAGGCCCTCTGATCTCCTACCTAACTTTTGCAAGTCACTGGCTATATTTAAAATAGTACAGACATGCGTCAGAAACAGTATAACCACAAGTTTGGTTCTCATAGACTTTCAAATGCTTCAAAACTGTGGATAAAAATATATTGTTGGCTTTTTTCCTACTTGTGAATCTTTTGTTCTGCTCTAGAATGGTTTGCGTCATATTTTCGTCGTCGGTAGCACGATGTACATATCAGCCAATGAACTTTTATCACGCTCACGCCATTTTAACGGCAATGCTTTTGACACCACCTTTCCCTTCATCTCCTAAAAATTTGGAACTATATTTTGATACCTTTTGAAAAGAATAAGCACAAAGCACAAGTCACACGGGTGATATAAATATGTAACTTGAATAGCTTAAAATTGGGGGGTAACACCCCTACAAAACTTGTAGGGGTTTAAATAAAACATAGTAAAAATTACTAAAATAACAAACAAAAACGAAAATATACTTTTTCAATAGTTAAACAAATAAAATACATTTAATATAGAACACGGCTGTAAGTCTGTATTGCAAAACAAAAATGTCTAAAGTCTATCTCTGATTTAAATAATCTATTGGAGATTGAAACATTTGGTTTGACTGGTTGTTACGACAAAATCAAAACTGTTCAAATCTGATCAAAACTCAAACTTAATGAGAATTATAGTTAGTTTCGAGTTCCGAGCACTAATTATTATCTCTGACATCAATTTCTGATCGCAGGTAAAATCGAACCATACATTATATTTTGCAATATCAGTGATGACACTGTTCGCAGATAATTATTGTGATATTATTACTGTCTTTATATATATCATTAGATCATTATCATGCTTTAACGGTCAAAATATCGACAAAATATCGGCATCTGAAATTAAATCTGTAAACATTAATATGAATACCTTGATTCGCAATAAATATATTCATTATGATGTTAAGTATTTATTACGACATTGTATATGAAAAAGACAAAAAATGGTAGCATGATTTGTTGATAATTAATTGTTGTAATTGTAATTTATTATTGGTTGAAAATTATTGTTTTGACATTTACGCTGACGGTTATTAAGGCAGGAGCATCATCACTGTGTGGTGCTCGTAACGCAATCTGCAACTATATTATAGCAACTATAATGTGAATATAGCAACTAATGTGAATGTCATCATCTCCAATAAAAACGGCTTTTGACGAGATGAGTGATGATGGTTACCGTAAATGCCATTCGGAACGCACCCGAAGTTTTTAGGGGCGCGTTTTTTATATATTCAAAAAATTAAATCAATTATTATAATCAGAGATCAAAGTAACAACACAGATAACACGGACAACTAATACAGGAGCACCAACAGTAATCTTATACGAAATAAAGACGTTTACAGTTCTGAATATTTTGATAATAAAAAGTTTTACAAATGATGTAATATTTTATTGTTTTATAACAAAAAACTGGTTTATAGGTTAAACAAGATTTATTTGATTTGGCTAACTGGGTAAAAACCTAAGTTATAAAAAGGCTAGCATTTATTATCAAGTCAGCAAAATATCGGAATTATTTCATGGGAACGAAAAATCTGACGGAAATGGAACGCATACTTAGCAACCATAACAACCAAAACGCGGGTTATTTGTTTGCATCATCACTATGTCGTATTTCCATTTATTGATTTTTCTGTGAACTGTTTGTTAAATTTTCTTTATTTAGTAATTTAAACTCCCCAGATTAAGATATTTTTTCTTAATAATTTAGCACTGGCTGTTAGTAATCAAACAAGTGTAAAACAAAAAGTATAAAGAGTATTCATTCACTTGTCAGATAATCTATCAATCATCGTTGTTGCAGTTTTAATTAGAAACTTTTATTACTTCAGTTTTCTTTAGATATTTATGCTTGTTGAAATATTTATTTATTGAGAATAATTTAATAAGTAGGTACGTATTTTTGCGTATATTTCTTTATTTAATTGAACTATTTGTCACCAGTATAATCCGCTATCTCATATACGAGATGTTGTAAGGTACTAATTATGCAGCAAAATTAGTAAAACTAATTTTTAATATGCTTTTGGTTGTACTAATAAATTTATTGGTTGTGGCAGTAATGTAAACATGATGTTGACGAAAAGTAAGTTATTATTTAAATGAACTATATGGAACTGGGGATAGTACTACTCAATGAGTCATGTTTGATAACTACATTATCTATTTTTATACTACATACGATTATAATTATACTACTATATATAATTGTCCTAATTTATGTATTTTAATGATATTGAAAATGAGTCTGAAAAGAGGGGATAAAAAAATAGTATTTCACAGTTTCTTGTCTGTTCTCGAGAAGGCTCTCTCAATTTCCAAACAGTGTGTGTAGTTTGTTACTATTAGTTTGAAGTAATATCGTCAGTAAATTTTTTTGTATGGAAACTTGCGCCCTTAGTATTAATGCAAGTACATATATTAATTTTTCATATCAGATTAATGTGACTCCTAAAATACCTACCGAAAACGATAGCTGACTCAAAGTAGAGCCATAGGTGTAGTAATTTTTTATCCTTTACGTATATGCTTGTACAAGTTTTTTGTTCTTTTACGCTTAAATTTGTTTTTACGTCAATTAGTGCCTGTAAAAGCCTCTTTGAATATATATACTATTTTAATTTTTACATCTTTAGTAACTAGTAATGATATTTAAATTTTTTAGCTACCTCACAATAGCACGCTTAGCCACGCAATGTCACGCAAAGACAGCAATATAGACGTTACCAGCTACATTGATACAGAGTACTCTTCTGGCGATTCTAATAGAACAGTAATTAAACAGCATTACCAGGAAGAAAACAATAACGAAGTAAATGAACTATCCAAAGAACTTTCAGAGATGGGATGCATTGTGGATGCAGTAAAGCGACCTCCTAACATTTGCGTTGAGACTTGCGTTTACGATACAGAGGGCGAAAAAAGGTCGCATGCTGAAGAAGATGCTTACTCGGACGAGTTTGAAGATGACAAAAGTGACGACGAAGAGTCAATGAAAAGTATAAAAATAAAACCGCAATCTTTAAGCAATGTAACCAAGAGCGATCCGCCGCCATCTTCAATTAAACTTACCAAAAGCCATTCATCGTTGTCACATAAGTCTCCAGGATCTATTTCAGGGCGTTCTACAGGAGATTATGGGTAAGTAACATTACAACAATTTTACGTTTTTGTTTATTAAAGTATACGTCAATAGGGGTGTATTTTTCAATTATATATTTCAGGTATACTTTTTAGGTATACTTTTATTATCTATTAATAGGTTCGTACTATAAATATTATTACTGAAGAAACATAAGCTTTCTTTGCTTCAATCTATTTCTTAAATCAACAGGAAGAATGCTGAGCAGATATAGAAAGCGTATTGCCAGAGTCCTATCCATACACTTTTGTAACTCAAAGAACAATCTATTTCTCCACATACATTGCTCTTGTATTTTACTTAAATATAAAATCAAAATCAAACATTTATTCTTCAAATGGGGTTCTTACAATCACTATACAATTTTAAGCTAAAACCTGCCGTAGTTATTAGAACTACTAGCGGCCATATATGTACGTGCTTTACAAATCTTTTACACGGGAATATAATCTTTAGGTATTTTTTTGTCAGTGTACGTTACTATGGAATTTTGATTATTTTTAAAAGATGGAACACAGAACGAAGCTGATAAAATGAAACGAGATTTGGGTTAAATAAGATAATTAGAAGAAAACGACTTAAGTACGCTAATTTATTTATATGGAATTGAGTACGAAACCGACTACATATTCATTTACCTCTTTTGAAGGATTAGGCACTCTAATTACTATCTGGTTACGAAGTCCAACGCAAGAAGTATCACTAAGGGGACTTAACGCTATTACCATCGTTCCAATGTGAAACTAATGGCTAATTTTATATGTCAATAAAATCATCTCTATCATATTCTCAATGTAGGTTACAAACAAACAAACAATCAAACAAACAAACTCGTCAGCTTTATAATATTAGTATAGACATATTGGACGACCTCCATAGTCGAGTGGATAATACACCGGTTTCAAGGTGTCGCCATCTCTGAGGTCCCGGGTTCGAATCCCGGTGGGGGCAGATGTTTGTGTGATGAATGCGAGCATTTGTACCTTAGTCATGGTTGTTGATATATATTTCAATAAAAATTATTTATATATGTATAATATATGTATGTCTATCCGTTACCCTAGATCCCATAGCACAAGCCTTACAGAGCTTACCTTGGGCTAGGCTAATTGGTGTAAGTGTAACAAATATTTATTTTTTATTTATTTATTTATTTATATTCGTTGTAAAACGCATTTGCTAAAAAAATCGGCAAGGTTATAAAAGTTTTAAGAAAAACATTTTGCCTTTATTTGATAACGCATTACGTGAATATTCTAAGAATTAATATATAAACTCACATTTTTTGAAGAGGAAAAGTAAGAAAAATGACTGCGGTTTTGATAAGAAATATAAAAGGGAAATAAAAAAAAAATAGAAGATGAAGAAATAGTCTTAAAACCGTCGTAAATATTTTTAAAACGCAATTAATCGCAATTAAATCGTATTATTTTCGGGGATGATATACCCTCTGAAAAAAATAACTACAAAGTAAGCAGTTAGTTTAATACCTATGAAAAAATCATAATTTTTTCATTATTTGAAAAAACTTTGATTTAAATTAATTTACCTATCATCTCAGATATATTATTTGCGTCAGTGTACTTGTTCTCTTGCACTGCATACAGTTCACTAATATGACGGTTACAAATTATATAATTGGTTTACTAGTAGGTCGTTTTGCTTTTTAATTGTTCAGCTCAGAAATACATCGTACTAAATTGTCCTTCTGGTATGGAGGGCGGCTTGAACGCGGTAATGAACCATGAGGTAAATGAATAAACAATCAGATATAGGTTGAGACAACGTTTTCACATTAACATCATAACTGAGAGTTCATTCCAGCAAAATTAATACAAGGCAGACAAGGTCATGGGTGGTTTGTGGAATTGTCCTGGTGCCGGATCTAGAGCCGGCACAATTTTTTGTGTGCAAGGTAAACATTCAACACGTCAGATTTAACTTATTGACCTTGTAACAGCTGCTATGTCGTTTGTCATAGCACTGATTTTCATAATGTCATTGTGTATGCTTAATGTGTACATTTTGTGTGGTCATCCACCAATATTAAGATTAAAAAGGTATAATTTAATCTCATTCAATCCAGATTGCATTGTACATTTGACATATTCTCTGGCAGTAATAAGGTGTATTATTTGTAGGGCTGTGGGGGATGGCGCATGTCATTTACAACCTGTGCCGCCTCTAGGCAGATTCTATGGAGTGAAATATGTTCATATTTTGGCATTTCGCGTATATAAATTACGTTACGTCGTGGTCTATAATGTTCGGCAAATAATTTATTATCATACTTTTCAGGTCAATTTCACTCCAATCGACGCGTCGGATTAATATGTCTTTTACGAACGACAGACTGAGAGAGATCGAGCGCCACAACCACATACTGCTAACAAAAATCCTTAGTGTCAGGAACGGCAAAAAGTCTTCCATACCCTCAAGTGAATTGCGGCGGCCCCTTCCCTCCTCTGCCGTTATGAGGAAGAATCAACAGAGACAGATTGATAGAGAAAATATGGTTAGGCTTTTTGTATTTATGCTTCTTTTTGTCGAATCTAGAAAGAATAATTCTCTCTGAAAGAATATGTATGTATTTAATTCTTATATCAGGTTTTAGACTAAATTTAAAACATATCTATACAGTCGTTAAGTAAAGTTGAGTATACTTTTCCTATATCAGGGACATATACTTGACCATGTCCCTGATATTGAAGAATCCATAGACGACGACGGTTACCTCTTACCAGATATACTCGGCAAGTATATATCGTATTGATAAAGAAATAGCACAGTCAAATTACCCGCGCATATAAAATATTCTTACCGCTATATGTTTATAACTCTACAATTTGCTATTGATAACTAAATTAGGACTGTTTACCGCAGTATAAAATCTTTTTCTCGAGGGAGGATCCGATATAACGGGCCGAAACCACAAGAAGATTATCTTTAATAATAAAGCGATATTTTTTTTCGCTTTACACCGACTTTAGCGTTTATTATAGGGTGCACTTTTTTTTTACTCAGATTGACTTTCTTACTCGTCGAACAATAAGAGAGTATATAAGTCTTAAAACATCATTCGTATATTTCTTCTTTGCGATCCTATCGGTGTGATCCGTTCAAACCTATCTAAGACTGTACTGTGACGAAGTGTAGTAGTAACTTGTCACAACTTCGAACTTGAATCTGAATGTCATTTTGATAAAGGCGCATAAAATAATATGCAATAAATTAGGTTTATCCGTATCAAAGAGAAATCATAAGAATTTTGTCAATTAGTCAATCGTAGGTTGTACAGTTAAATTGTTAGCGATGTAAGTATAACTCACAATATAATTTACAGATTCTTCTGAAAAAAATCCAGCGCGCCAAGTCTTCGGTTCCGACACTGCGCCGTTGATACAGACTGCGCGTCCGGTGCACGGACGCAACTAATCAATGCTGTTATGTTACTTCGTATCTGGTTGCTATTAAATTTTATTATATTGTTTGTTAGTTGTATTTTTCTTATCAAAAGGAGGTAATCTTTTATATATATATATATATATATATATATATATATATATATATATATATATATATATATTATATATATATATATACCAATCATCCTCTTGCCCATTTCCCATTTATCTGGGGTCGGCGCAGTAGATCTTTTCCTTCCATTCCTCTCTATCAGCCGTCACTTCCATGCTTACTCCTTTCATTCTTATATCATTCTTCACACAATCGATCCATCTTTTATTCGGCCTTCCTCTGCCCGTGTAGCCCTCCACTTTCATATTCAACATTCGCTTTGTGAATTGACATATATATATATATACCCTTAACATATTTTTATAAATGTTTCTGCTATGCAAGCGACTGTCAGCTGGCTTCGCAGAGACGAATGTCTAGAGCGCTTTAGCCAAGCATGTTACATAAGATGGGTATAATATAATTAAATAAATTTGCATAGAGGTAAAATTTTACCTTTGGTGAGGACATCATTGTAAATAAATTAAATGTCAAATTCGCAATCGATCTCACTTCGGATTCTTATTATACATAGTAATTTTTTTTATTATACTCTTATATTTAAAATAACGTAAACTTAACGTCATTTTACACAGGTTACGCTGTACTCTACAATTTTAATTTGGTATTCTACTAATGTTCAGTACAGAAGATCAGTTATTTTACTTGTGGCCATCCGATAGCTGAATATTTAGGGGCATTGATATAGCCGTGAATGTAACCTCATCTAAGGACGATAATCAATATACAATGGTATATATATTAAAATACATTTGAGCCTAAAAATACATAAGTCTCTATGTAACTTTCATAAAAGACTCAGCACCGGATCATAAAGGTCGATCCACTCAAGTTTGTTTGAAAGAAACATTCTGAAATTCATCATAGTTGTAGACCGGACAGTTTCAATCATAATCTGTTGGATTATGATTTGTTGACAATTTTGACTAAAGGAATATGATTTACTCTAAACGCCATGGAATCTAAAGCTCTCTTAATCCATAAGGTTGGTAGTGTAGGTAATTTTCGTGCGTATTTTTATTGTTAACCTTTACGTTGAAAGGACCGTATTGTTGCCAACGGAGATCTTTTTGTACAAAAAAACACTAAGTATATGTGTATATGATTAATATTTTTTTGTACAAATGTATTAACTAACATACATTACAGTAATAACTTTTATATGTAATACTAAATATTAAATAATGTTTCAAGAAAAAAAAACAGTTTTTTTCTTCAATCATTATTTATGGCAAGAGTAAGTATTATTTGAAGTAATATATTTTTAATTTATTATTCATAAAAAAAATATTGTACCAAATTTAAACAATATAACGAAAAAACTATCAAATTATTTCTTATATAATTTAAATAATACAGTTTATACCATACTGTTATCCAAGTCTGTAGTTTACATAGTATAGTAAAAATTCGTGTTGAAAAAAACTATCTGAATCGTAAACCATTTGTTTCTGCGTAGATAAATTTACAAATGAGGCTTGAGATTCGATAAATTGATTGAAATGATTTCCTAAAGTACGGAAATTTACTATTTGATAAATTATGATTCATTCATGCAACTCTCATTGGCAGACTACTCCTACCACTGATAAATATACTTGCTTACTTTCACCTCACTCGGTACTGACTAGGAACATCACTTCACTGATTCACGCGTTTGAATTATTCCCGCAAAAGTGTTAGTCATCGCGATTTATGAGATTGATGCAATAAAAAAAATTGATACTCACTTCTCGGACGCGGTACAAAATAAAATCGTGACGCAAAGGTCGTTTCATGTACAACTAAAATATAAATTGTTTTACTGTAGTGTAAGCGGCAATTATATTTCATATATGATATTTCTTTCCCCGCAAAAACTATGTTAACTGCTGCTAAACAAGATATAGGTAGTTGTGTTATTCAAATAGTGCGATTCAATAATTCCTCCTTCGAAGTATAAGGAGGATCTTTCCATTATCTATAGATTTTCAAAATGTCCTTCTCTTCTCATCTAAACTCATAATCGTCCTATTCCTGATTCTCCTTCGGTATTCTTGATTATAGCAATGCTGCTTTCTATAACTGGTCATTTTTTATATGTTAATCGTTATCTACCGATTACTTAGTTTATATGAAACAATTAACTTTTAAGTTAATGTCAATGTTACGGAATATTACTTTCCGTAAATATTCATCGAATGCGTTAATCGTTAATTCATTATTTGCTATTTTGGATTCAAAGGACGAGCTATTGTTCAGGATTTTAATACTCCCATCATTCAGAAAGAGTGGGGAGGAAGCATAGCTCACTACTCCGTCTGAGCACCACAGCCATATTACACTAGCTGTGCCAGCGACTTCGTCCGCGTGGAATAGTTATTTTGAGCATCATATTTATTTTTGCAAACAACCAGCTCAGCTGTTACCCGATCTTGACAACGCGACATATCCAAAGATTACCACAAAAACGATTCTAGTCAGTTAACATTAAAAGATAGACATATACTATTAAGCTCGGAGTAGCTAAATAATCGTAGGCCGTATACGCTTATTTCTAGTGCAATACAATATCTATGCCAAAAGTATTGGAGTTTCCTTGAAATCAGATAGAATCAAGGCCAGTGAACTTTATTTTGCCTTTTAAAATTATATTCAATTTCTCTGTTTACTGTATTTTTAAAATCCTTATGTAGGCTGGTATCTACATAACCCAAAAGTCCCGGTATGTTTAAGGTTCTACGTTGATACTTTACTCAGATTATCATTCAGTCACTCCTTCACCAAAGGTCAGGCACAGATCAGGTACTGTGATTATTATAGTACTCGTTACCATAAAGTTTTTGATTATGGTAAAAAAAAAGTTTTGCTTTTGTTTGTTTGTCTATTTAGTACGTAATTAGTTACTGCATGTACTTCTTTCTTCGTCCTAAACATAGACCGCACAAGAAGACTTGATCAACGGCACGATGCCAACATCCCATGGTTATCGTGGGGTAATCGCGATAGCACTGCAATTTAAGTGTTTATTGACTATTAATTATAATTATATTGAAGTATATTATTCGTACAAATGTGTAATTATGTCTAGGCAAAATATTTGTCATAATTCATAACAACTGGTATAATATTCTTTTTATATTCAATATTTAAAATAAATTTGATTGTTCGAGGTAAAAACAAAAGATAAGAGCAGTGCAGCTGCTGTTCGGGTCGTAGGTCGCACGCAACACTGTAAACAATACATACGGACAACAATTTCCTATTGTGCCCGATTATTAACCATAGAGTTGAACGTACTCTATATATAATATAGCAGTACTCTTTAGTAATTAATAATAATAACAAATAGTTCAAGAACAGAATCAAATATTGTAATGTGCTAGTCTTTAGTAACTATCTATACTGTAATTTGTGTTGGAAAAGAGTTCCAGTCAGTATTTGTTTTGAAAATTGTAAGTTAAGTACTGCTTTATCTTGATTAAGCATGTACCCAGAAATATTTTTATTTTTGTTTTGAACTTCTAATATTCAAATCAGAAACCCGATGGTCATTTTCAAGCTGATTACATTGTCAGTTGCTTGTAGCAATTTAGTACCTTGGTAGTTAGATTAAAACTGGGTAGCAGGGGTGAAAATAATAAGTGCGTATAGACTAGTCAACTCATTATTATGACGTTACTTAGTAATATACCAATTAGTCAAAAGTGAAACAAATACAATATGTTTTTCATTGCTTGCGGAAGATTTAAACGATAGCGACGGAACAGCACAACGCGAAGTCATACCTAACGTGTTTATGTGTAAGCGACCTATAATGGTTTCAGCTTTTACAACGGTGTTGGTGTGTATGGCCAAAAGAGGGCTATGGAAGGATTAGGTAAATTTATTATAATGGTACAATCAAAACATAGTTTATCACACTGTCAATTAATATCTGTGTTCTTGTAACTTTTTTAGTTCGAAATGTGAGTTGTGAGGGCGTGTCTATATTGTATCGATATTAAGCTGTAGCAAAAGAGTATATAAGAGGAAGCCTGAAAGTAGCGCCAGTGGTAGAAAAAGTGAGAGGAAGTAGATTAGTATGGTTTGGACATCTGATGCGGAGGGATGAAAGTCATGTCACAAAACGAATGTTGAATATGAAAGTGGAGGGATACACGGGCAGAGACATAACTAATCCTCTATGTATACTTTGTTGTTTATTTTGCAACTACATTGGCCATTTATCGCAGGAGGAACAGACTCCTTTTGAAAACAAGTTTAGATTGTAAACATGTTGACGGTTTGTGCTTCAATGATTAATGTTTTTAGTAATTAACTGATTGTTTTAGGCACGAAGAGATTATTTGGTTTGGTTGGTACGGTTAGACCAGACGTAACATTTGTTTGTATATGAAAGTTTTTGTTGGTCAGATATTAATTGATAATAGAATAGATTCCGCTTTTGTTTCTAATGATAGATATTTGCTAGATTTTTAGTGGAACCTTTTTTATCTATCAAACGTTTGTGTTGCATTAATCAATATAAAGATATATAAAACCGGAACTAACACAACACTGAGGACTGCATCGTACTCTCTCCTAAGGAGAGCTCACACTCATTTCCAACCACACGGTCATTAGGACCAAGGCTTTTAGACATAATTTAGTTGGTACCGGTTGTTACCGGTGGGGCCGTCCTAGCTGGTATGGAGCTGATCATAACTTCCACGGTACTTGGCTGCGGGAGTATCTCTGGCACGTTTCTTGTTTGTTTTGGTGGATTTTCAGCTTCTTATACATATGAAGAATCCCATTGACAGATTTTTTTTTCGTAAATAAATATTGTGTTTATTAACATGTTCTTTATGTATGGGTATAGATACCAAAAATTTACATTTTAAATTATTGTTAGTATTAAGTTTACAATAATGTTTTTATAAACAAATTATATTTAGGCAAACATTAGGCACACAGTAATTAAAGGAGGATCGCAATATTTTGAAGCTATTAATGAAGCGCATATTATTATAGCGCATATGTATTCGTTAATATGATATCGAAGGCGTGAAGCGTGCGAAGACCTTTGCTAAAAGTGCACATGGTAACATTATAATTTATTGCTCGTATAAATAATATTTACATGGCAACTGCTATGCGCTTCCATTTTCACCAATAAATTATTGATATAAGTATATTTATTAGGTATTACATACTGCTTAGTAAATGTTATTTTACAAAAATAAAAATTCTAACGGATGATTTTCGAAAGAGTGTACTAATGCAGAAGTAAAATGAAAATGAAAAAGAAAGGAAATATCAAGAAGGAAAGGTTTAAATGGATTTGGTGTTTAGAAAGGATAGAAAAGATGATAAGATTTATAAGGTGAATGCAAAAAGGCTAGGTTAGACTATTATAATTTTTATTTGCGATTTACTTTAGGACTTAAACTTAGCAGAACGTTAATACATGGTACAATAATACAATTTAATTGTTAAGAAGAAACTTTAGCATGTTAAAGATTTTATCTTTAAGTTTATTACGCGTAGGTAGTAATCAGAAAATAATTATTCGAAATATCTAATCAATGCAACAAAGAGTCATAGATAAGTATTACGATACAAATACAAGTGGAAGATGGTAATAAATATACGACGTAGTATAAAAAGCTATATTTTTTATGTATATATAAAGATCGTGGTAGGCTCACCGGTCAAGAGAATAAACTAAACTAAACACCACGAGTATTTTACACACAACAAGTTTAAACTGTTTAAATTGTAGTGAGTGAGAACGTGGTGATCTCTGACCTAACATGAGAAAGGGGAGGGCACTATATAGTCAGTATGTAAAATTTCGCAAGAAAACTAAATAATAGGTCTTTAACTATGAAATTATAACTATTAGTTTCGCTTATATTCTACCCTACAAGTTTTGGTTGGAATTGAATCTATACAGGGTGTCCCAAAAACGACACGTCACAGTGACACTGGGGTTAGGCCAGCACAAGAGGCATCGAATAAGCCTAACATGACCTCAGTAAAAGTTGCTCGGTTTTCAAGATATTGTCAATTTAAACTTTTTCAAAATTTTCACGTTTTTTAACGTGTTCAGTGCTAGCATTACGTTAGATAGCCCTCAGGTTTCGATTTTTCTTTTGTACTCTTGTTGCGAATAGTTGCTTAAGATGATAGAAGTGTTATTTCGTTGATAACTAATGTAAAATGTGGAAAAATACTGGATTGAACTTGAAAAAATTGAACAACGAAAAATTACTTTCAACTTTGATCACTTGCCGTGAAAAAAAATTCAAAGAAACTAAATGAGCAAATAACGTTAAAAACTTGCATGTCTTATGCTTATTCCAAAATGGTATAACACATGTGTCTTATTTTAATATTATACGATTTTTTAATGCTTCACTAATACTAGGAACCCCGGAAGCTACCGCTAGCAGGTAAAAAATAATGTCACGCGCAACGATAAGGCATTGTTATTGTTATCTATTAGCTTTTTTGTTTGTCAAATGCATGAGAATGAAAGATAAGGATAGTTTATTACCCTTTTGTCGGCTAGATATTGTAAGCAAATAGCTTTGTTTTTGACGTACGTGTCGTTATCATCTTTTCAAAGAAATGGAGAAGAAAGAGGGGTTGTAGTTTTAATTCTTATGGCCCTGCACTGCAAATCAAGTTGTTACGACAGTTCGTTACCTTGCGTTTCGTACGACAACCGTGTTAATCTCTGCGTTCCTTGTTTCCGTGTATTCCTTAATTTAAATCGACTTGGCTTTTCTCTGGACTCTGATTTCTGTTTTGAACGACAACTCGGCGCTCTGTTGGACACTGATATTGCTTTACGGAACTGTCTTATTAACGATGGCAAATCGTGGTACCCAATACACTCACCGTGACTACTCGGACATGCACTTGATTTACGGCGAAACCAGGCAGGTTTCCAATCGAGGCAATGTTTCGTACAACGCAAGATTGGCTGCAAGATTATACTCCGAAAGATATCCAAACCGTAATCCGACGACTTACGAAGTGATCTTAAGAGTTGTGAACGCTTATCGTGATGGCAGATTACCTGGAGTGAGTCACTCAGAAGGAAGACCTCGGACTGTTGACGACAACGTGGTGTTAGAGCAAGTACGAGAGGAGCCAGGAACTTCAGTGCGAATTATTGAACGCCGCACTGGTGTTCCCAAATCTTCGGCACATCGAATTTTAAAACGCCACAAATACCATCCCTACCATATCCAACGCGTCCAAACACTGCTTCCGGCGGACTACGCTGCGCGTGTCCAGTTTTGCCGGACAATGATTCAGAAATGGAGAGAAAATCCAAATTTCTTCAATGAAGTGTTATGGAGCGACGAATCAGTCTGCAAAAGGGATGGGTATATCAATTTGCACAACATCCATAGCTGGCAATTAGACAACCCACATGAAAAAAGAGAAGACCGATCACAGTACCAATTTAAAATTAATCTGTGGACGGGAATTTTCAACGGTCAAATATTGGGACCGGTCGAGTTGCCGCCTGTTCTGAATGGACAAAATTGTTTAGAACATTTGCGAAACAACCTTCCTGTATTATTGGAAGATACTCCGTTGGCGCTGAGACGAAGGATGTGGTTCCAACAAGATGGCTGCCCAGCACACTATGCCTTACCAGTACGTCAGTACCTAAGCAACGCATTCCCCGAAAGATGGATTGGGCGACAGGGGCCAATTTCATGGCCACCGCGCGTTCCCCGGATCTAAATCCCTTAGATTTCTTTTATTGGGGTTGTCTAAAAGACAAAGTTTATGCGAAACCAATAAGATCCGAAGAAGAGTTACGGCGACGTGTATTCGATGCAGCTCGCACCATATCAGAAATCAGCTTAAGAACATTGAGCCGTAATTTTATTAGGCGATGTCATTTATGTATTAGAGTTCAAGGGAGACAGTTCGAGCATTTACTGTAAACTTATTAAACCAATAAGATACATGTGTTATACCATTTTGGAATTGGCATAACACATGCAAGTTTTTAAAGTTATTTGCTCATTTAGTTTCTTTGAATTTTTTTTCACGGCAAGTGATCAAAGTTGAAAGTTATTTTTCGTTGTTCATTTTTTTTCAAGTTCAATCCAGTATTTTTCCACATTTTACATAAGTTGTCAACGAAATAACACTTCTATCATCTTAAGCAACTATTCGCAACAAGAGTGCAAAAGAAAAATGGAAACCTGAGGGCTATCTAACATAATGCTAGCACTGAACATGTTAAGAAACTTGAAAATTTAGAAAAAGTTTAAATTGGAAATATCTTGAAAACCGAGCAACTTTTACTGAGGTCATGTTAGGCTTGTTCGATGCCTCTTGTGCTGGCCTAACTCCAGTGTCACTGTGACGTGTCGTTTTTGGGACACCCTGTATATTAGGTTATTTTACACTAAAAAGTACATGCTATTTTTATCGGAAAATTGTACGCTATTGATTATAACTTTGTGATATGTAATTTTCTTACCTTCACCTTAATAAATAAAAAAAATCTTTAGTATGGAATAAGTCTAATTCTTGGAAATCTCGATACGAAACGCGTTACATACGATACAAACGTTCATACTTTAATCTCTGAACTATGTAACATTTGTTAAAAGCTTTTATTGTTGGTCTATTTTTTCTTCAGTTTGCTTTGTGCTCATCCCATGAATGACGGTTTGATAATAAGGGTTAAATTACTTAAGATATTGAGAAACGGCTGATGTCTAACTGCTAATCTCCCTATATCTTGAACAATAGAATACTCGTTACCTATGTAAGCGATGGTCACACATTTTGTATTATGGCGTTGTACGTAACTGATCAATAACAAAACTAGAAATAATTGAAACTTGGTGCGCACGTTATCAACGCGTGCATGGATTTTTAATGGGTATCGCAAAATGTATTAAACAGCGTATCAGCTCATATTTGTCTAGTTATCAATTGATAAATCAATGGAAACTACGTTACATGATTTCTAAATTTAGCCCCAGTCAAAAATTTGCCCACTGACAATGATATCAAGTTGTTGACGTAGGTGTACCGGAAACTATCGACTTTTCCCGACGTCATAAGCGACGTGAGCGACTGGCAATGGGGAAGACAAGGTAAAATACAATTTTTCTTCTATTAGTTTTTTACTTATCAAACCGCTGTTTTTATGAAGTTTTATAGAAGAATTGTGCCTTTTTTAACTTTTTAACAGTTATTAGGTAACATAATTATGGTAAAATATTTTTGATAATATGTTTTTATATTTATCATTGATAATTCAAACTTTATAGAACTTTTACACACATTTTGATAGACATTAAGGCAACTAATAATATATTTTAAAGGGCAAAAAATTGTTTTCAGCAAGTTATAAAGAATAACTACAAAATGCTGGGAGGAGAAATGCCTATTATATTAGAAACTATAAGAGTGTTTTCACCGAATTATTCATATTTTTTAATAGCTATTTTTCATACCTACTTTGACGTTGTTTTTGTAATGTCTACTGTCCTTATATTATTATATATACGTAGTAGTATTCTCTCTACAGACTATAATACATAACCAGTAAGGCAATATTGATGTCCATTATCGTGATTTTATGACAACGATTTGTGGGCGGAATAGTAAAAAAATTATAAAAGACTTAGAAGCTGTAACCCCAATTGTAAAATTACGCAAGTGTGGTGTGTATTTGAATCATGATGTAAAAATGTATAATGGGTTTGTAGAATTAATTGAAAGTAGAAAGTTTCTTGGAATTACACTAAATGCACATTTGTAGCGGGATTTCCATATTGATTCTTTGACGAATAGACTTAGTTCTGCTGCATATGGTTTTTTTAAAGAGTAACGCCTGTATAGGCCGGTACGAGACACAAGCTCAAATCTCTACTTACGAGTAAGCATAATTAGAAAAGAATGGCGCTATTCCTTTTAACTAATTTTAATCAAGCAAAGATTTAAGATTAAGTTTCCTTCTGTGATTAACATTAACATTATTACAATGTTTAAAAGCTATTGATTAAATACAAGAAAAAGAAATAAACTTGCCAATCAAACTTTTCCAAAACTAGAGGTTTATTTATAGGATTTTTTTTTTATACAAGTAAAGTCTACAATGTGTCTTTTCATAAATTTGAAACGCAATAACATCAATAATCATCCAAATTTACTTCGATGATTAGAAATGCTTCAGATTAGTTTTGATGACTTAATAGTTACGTTGATGTCAAAAAATGATACAATTGTTATTATCGTGAAAATGAGATGAATTAAAATATAAATAATATTTGTAGTAATGAAGTTGGAATTAAACTTTTATTCTGAAGCAATCTTTTGATTGAATTTTTGATCTTTAATATATGTAATTCATTCTATTAAGATACAATACATGTTGCATTTAATTATGTATTGTACATGATGATTCTAAAGCGAAGATAACAAATACACCTTCAGAGTTTCTTTCCTTTAGTAGGTTCTCATTTTTTTTTCGTGTGTTTTGAAGACAGTAAGTACTTGTCAAAGCCAATTCTGAATAATGGTTATTTTAATTTTGATTTCTATATAATTTCATTGTACACACCAGCAAGTAAGATTTTCACTAACCGTATTACCTCCTCTTACCGTTTGCTTATGCAGCTGTGGCAGAAATGGCATTTAGCAATTGACAGTCTAGATTGACTTATTGAGCTATTTAATAGGAATATACCAGTCTCATAGCAAATTGTATAGGAATTAATTTATTTTATAACAAATTTTGTAGGTAATATGTTAAGTTTGGCCGCGCGACTCTTTCTATTCCGTCAATATTTCAATAAAAATTTGATAATAGGTTCAATAGACAAAATAGCGTTGTTATTTCTAGAAATATAACGTCAATGTTATTCCATTTACCGAATCGACATATGAGCGCGAAAAAAATTGAATGTTTTATTAGTAAACAAAAAATGGCGTTCCACAAAGGTGACTTTCAAACTGCTTGTCTGAATTAATGAGAGCTGGTTATAGAATAGAGTGGGATTGAATAATCGTTCACTGGAACGCTTAAGCAAAAATTAAAAAAAATATACCGGTTCTGTTGCTAGACGGGAAATTGGCACCTAATATTTTTTAGATTATTACAGTTATCCAATGTATATATACTTTAATGTTTCGATCATATTCAAAATGGAATGATTACGGTAGATTATATAAAAATAGTATTACTCGCTTATGTGAGTAATATTAATTTTAGCTTTGTTTTTAACTTATGCTCTTAATAACACCTTTGCAATTTAAACATAAAACAAAGAAACTTATGACTAATGCTTCCGAAAATATACACAAGAAAAGTCTGTAAGCAAGAAGACATCGGTATTGGCAACTAACAATAGTCTCATTAATTAATCACTAGTTGGAAAATTTTACACTGGTAAGTAATTGATTAGTTTGATAATCATACTACGAAATATACTTTTATGTGATTGTAAGACATATCACATAAATGTTGATAATTGTTTGTAGTAGGATAATTTATTTCGCAACAGTCGCTATCTGTCTGTATCATGCCACCATACCTCCCCGGGCTTGAGATAGATAACAAGAAGTTAGATATAGTAGGTCTATGTAATTAATTACATACAAAATGATTTTTTATATCTACTGGTGACTTATAAGAGAAAACGGAAGTCAAAGCCTCAATCTCTGGAAATGACACAGTTATGGCTGTTAAAATAAAAGCGATATTGTGATAGATGTTTATCATATCTTATAGGCTAGGGTGGCCCCCAAGAAGAAGAGCTTTCAAACGTCGACCAATTGAGATCTTTTATTAATATGTATAGCCATTTTCCCCTTCGGCTTATTCAATCATACCCATGAGCTGATTATGGGCTTCGGTCGTATGACGCTGTAGTCTTCTAAGTTGGTATTCCATTTGTGGGCGTGTGATGGTAGCATCGCGAAAGCGCACCCCGCCACGCGCCCCGATATGGGGTGGAAGGACACCGGGGGGTTTTTAGTGGGTAGGCCGGGTTGGTATTCCATTCCCGTTAACTGTATTGTCTTACAGTCAAGAGCATCGCAGTGACACAGCAAGTGTTCCACAATTTCCTCTTACTTCTTACACGATTTACATATCTTGGTACTTTCAAGTTCCATCGTTATTAGCTTTGTCTTAGTGCTAAAATGGCTGGTACATGCGTCAATTTTTAGGAGCATTTGTGCCTTGCTTGAACTCTGTATAAACTTGAGTCAGTTATTCGTGGGGATAAAGCGCTTGACGTATGTCATTCCTCCTTATCGATTAAGCTCTTAGGCTTGTATTGACCACAGTTTTGTTGTTGAGTCGACAAATGGTTCAAGTTGATGGGTTTCGGATCCCTTTCTTGCCAGTTGGTTGGCCTTTGTAACAAATTGTAAGTAGCACTTAGCTTGCATCTTGAAGCTATCTCATCATGACGAGTTAATGCAAGTAATCGTGTTTGGGCGAGCGAGAAATAAGGAAATTGAAAATAAAAAAAACATTTGAAAATAATAAACAATTGCTCGGCTATGATTTTATAAAATTGTCAGGTTTGCTTTTTTTATTTAGAAATGTGCTAAATGAATACGCAGTAAGCTTTAAATTTTAAGATTCTCCATTATATATTAAGCATTTATATTTTAAGCTTGTTCTTACAACACGGACTGTACACAATAGCTGTATTTTGACGCTAGTCACTGAACAAATTAACGTACGACGTCGTCCCAACCAACGTAAACTGTTACTTGTTTTAATAATGTGTTTACTTAGTAGATTTTCTGTGTAATACTTTTACAGAATTGCTAAAGTATATCACAGCAATTTCATTCATTCATTCAATATGCGATTGTTGATTCATCGAGCGTTGAGTTGAGATAATGAGTTAGTTATAGGTAAATTTAACATATTTCAATTTTGCCACTGATGTATAAGAAAGTAATGTTGTTTTCTTTTCATGTTAAAAACTAAACTAAACTGAAAGTTAAAATAACAAACCTCAGTTACAGACCTGACTTTTCATATTTTATCTGCTTCGGACGTTAGTGGTGCACTCTAGTTTATTGTTGACAGTTCATAATTCGATACTGTGTTTGTTCGCAATTTTCTTGCGAACCTGCCTTAGCTTAAGAAAAAATACTATTGTAAATAATGAAGGATAGCAATTTTTTTTAAAATTTTGAACTGTTAACAACAGCAACAATTTGCAAACAACAGATTTGCAAATTTGCTGTTTCTTATTGCTATTCTTTATAGTCGCTTATTCCAATTTAAACTAACCTAACCTAACTTGTCATCGTCGTTGGCGCAACTAAAAGCTGTATGTAGAGCAGCTGTGATGTAAGAAGGTAAACAATAATGTGATATACGTACAATTAATTTCTGAATTCACTTGTGTGGGATTAGTCTTGTGAAGTATTCCATCCCATCCTTAATTGACCTAGGACTAATCAGTATAAAATCTTTTATACATTTAAACAAATTAAAGTATGTATATAAGTCAAATTTTATTGGTTTGATATTTAGCCTGATGGTGGAGTATTAAGGTATTTTTATATCTGACTAAAATGATCATTGTGTATGCTCAACTGTCAAACAATTATATTATCTAGCTCCTTTTTTTTGTTTCCCTGAGGAAAATGCATTAAATTGCATACCCCGGCTTTGGCGAGCCGGCGGTTATGTGGGGCTCTCCTCCCCAGAAGGGGGAGGCCTACCCACTAAAAAGCTCAGGGATGGCCTTCCTCAGGCATGTAGGGAGCCCCCGGGAACATCAAGCCACTTCCGGGAACCCCCAGCCTCCGCTCCCCTGCCTAGAGGGGAGCCCTCCTCGGGGGAGGCTACTACCTCCCCCGGTCTCCTCCACCGACGACGCCCCTCGGCCACGGAAGGGGCGTGGTCCATGCCGGGGTTATCTAGCTCCCTATATAATAAATTGTTTAGTATTCATCATTGGTATATCATCATGGTATCAATATACAAGTAACACGTAACAATAACAAATTCTGGACGTTGATATTTTCTTTGAGTATAAGTATAGAAAACAATTTATATAACACTACATTAACGTTCAACAAACACAAATATGCAAAACTATTTTTTTACAATCAAAGATGTACATGTAAAATGCTTGCCAAAAAAAAACTATTTACTATCGAATGTTCTGAATGATAAGTTCATTTATAAACATTCCACTTTAATTTTAGTTTCACAGATGTACAGACCTCTCAGTTCATTACATACGTGATTCACGAAATGACGCAGTTATAAGCAAACAATGATTTCAAATAAGTATCCGGTAAAATGTTTTGTAATTATTTGAATTGAGTCCAAATAGGTATTTCACTTTATAATAACTTACAATACTACTTGATTCTTCGACGTATCGTAATTAATTTAATTTCTCTGAATTTTTTGGATGTTTCTGCATGCTGGAAAATCAGTATTCCGAGCAGATGTCATGTTTTTCCATTTATTGTTTTGACACGAATATTTTTTATGGTTAGGGTATGTAATGTGGTCAATGCAATTATGGATAATTACCGGTACCGGTGGCGTTTATGATAAATGTGGTAAAAACTTTTGAATAATTACATTTACCAGTAATGAAATATAATTCTAAGGCCGCTTTGAAAAATTTGGGAAATAATATAATTTTTTTTTCTTTATTTAATTACACATTCGGTATTTATAATTACAATGAAGAATATTTAGTAATAAGAATTATTTAGTTCACAATTTTATTCATTTTATCCAGTTGCGGCTCAGGAAATGGTTCAACTTCTAGTTGCGAGCGGCGATTTTGACCACGGCGATTTACTTGTCCCGCCTGGTCTACATCACCACTGAGCAGGAGACCTATTTTTGAATTACGAATGCGACTTCGAAATCACCGATGTGACTAATAATCACCGATTTTCAATAATTCTTATTTTTGAATATCACTGATGTGACTACCTTAGTCACAGGTGTGATTTCATTACGAGTGCCCTCACCCACTCGTAATCAAGTCATACTTGTGGAAATGTTATCTGTGTTTTGTTTGATTTTTCAGTCTATATATATATATATATATAAGCTACATTCATATATACATGTATGTATATATTATAGGTATATAAAGGTTTATTTACATATATATATAACCTTTATATCCTATAATATATACATAGATATATATGAATATAACATATATTATTATATATATATGTGTATATAATAACCGCAATGGTTAAGCGGGCAATAACCGGCAGCGATTACATTGATATATACATATATAAACCTTTATATACCTATAATATATAACATACATATATATTATGAATGTAGCATATATTATATTATAAGCGGTTACCCCACACGTTGCGTAATGTTGCCGGCCGTTGCCTATAAAAGCCGCTGCGGTTGGCTAGCGACTCACTTATCGTCGGGCATTCGGAGCGGGTAGACCGGTCGTAACGTTATTACGTGTTGCGTTGCGTAACGTTGCGTAATTCGTAAAGTAGGCGTTAGGCTGATTTTGTTCCTCTGTAAAATTATGTTGTTGCCAAATTATTTTTTTTAAGGAATTTCTCTTCTGATTCCTAAAATCAGAATTGGATTAAGCAACTCTTAGCCCACAATTACGAGGAACAAAGTCTTCTGCGTACTTTAGTGTTCGTGTTTGTGATAATGGCTGGCGGATCCAGTCGGAGTGGCCGTGGGTCGCGAAGTCGTTCCCGTGATAAGTCGCGGCGCCGTTCGCGTGGCCGTCACGGGGTGTCCGCTAGGAGCCGCCGATCGCGACGTCGGTCATATGGTGGGACGCGTGATGAAGATTTCACACCGTCAGAAGGAACGCCTAGTCGTGATCGCCATCATCGTCGCTTGAACAGATCGCGGTCTTCAGGCGGGTCACATACCCCGGATTTGGCTGTTCATTCCACATTGAATTCGATCATGGACCGTCTTGCGTCGATCTTGGCAATATAAGTGAAGGTCAGGTTAGGCCGAGTCGGGAGAAGGTTAGACCTTTGATTGACTCTGCTGAGCCTCGGAATGTTGGGCGGATGCAGGTGCGGACGGGTGTGGTGCGTCGGGGACGTCATCGGATCGCGGTGCGGCCTTGGCGTTCAGTGTGAAGACATACAGTTTTGTATGTATTGGACTTTATGTCCGGCAGACATACAGTTTTGTATGTATTGGACTTTGTGTCCGGCAGACATACAGTTTTGTATGTATTGGACTTTGTGTCCGGCAGACATACAGTGTATGTATTGGACTTTGTGTCCGGCAGACATACAGTTTTGTATATTGGACTTTGTGTCCGGCAGACATACAGTTTTGTATGTATTGGACTTTGTGTCCGGCAGACATACAGTTTTGTATGTATTGGACTTTGTGTCCGGCAGACATACAGTTTTGTATGTATTGGACTTTGTGTCCGGCAGACATACAGTTTTGTATGTATTGGACTTTGCGTCCGGCAGACATACAGTTTTGTATGTATTGGACTTTGTGTCCGGCAGACATACAGTTTTGTATGTATTTTACTTTATGTCCGGCAGACATACAGTTTTGTATGTATTGGACTTTGTGTCCGGCAGACATACAGTTTTGTATGTATTGGACTTCGTGTCCGGCAGACATACAGTTTTGTATGTATTGGACTTTGTGTCCGGCAGACATACAGTTTTGTATGTATTGGACTTTGTGTCCGGCAGACATACAGTTTTGTATGTATTGGACTTTATGTCCGGCAGACATACAGTTTTGTATGTATTGGACTTTGTGTCCGGCAGACATACAGTTTTGTATGTATTGGACTTTGTGTCCGGCAGACATACAGTTTTGTATGTTCCAAATTCCAAATTCCAAATTCTTTATTCACATTAACAGACACGAGACACAATATAAATTAATCTTACAGGTACAGGGACACAAAAATAATGCATGCAGAAACTTAAAAATAAGAATAGAATTAAGGTTTAAGTGAAGTCTCGCGACTGCTGTGTGAAAGGGTACCTAGATCAGCATGAGGTTAGTGAAACTAACACTATCTAACCCTAGTCTAACTAACCCTAGTCTATGTATTGGACTTTGTGTCGGCAGACATACAGTTTTGTATGTATTGGACTTTGTGTCCGGCAGACATACAGTTTTGTATGTATTGGACTTTGTGTCCGGCAGACATACAGTTTTGTATGTATTGGACTTTATGTCGGCAGACATACAGTTTTGTATGTATTGGACTTTATGTCCGGCAGACATACAGTTTTGTATGTATTGAACGTACGAGTGGACGTAGCTTGAATATGATGATACAGGTATAAGAATGAATGAATGACTGACAGACGAGGATGGTGGAGTTGCAGCAGATGGCAGCATACAAAGTGGTGACAACCCCGAGGCTCGTGTCGAGGACGACACTATGTCAGGAGAGGCCGTATAAGCGGTTACCCCACACGTTGCGTAATGTTGCCGGCCGTTGCCTATAAAAACCGCTGCGGTTGGCTAGCGACTCACTTATCGTCGGGCATTCGGAGCGGGTAGACCGGTCGTAACGTTATTACGTGTTGCGTTGCGTAACGTTGCGTAATTCGTAAAGTAGGCGTTAGGCTGATTTTGTTCCTCTGTAAAATTATGTTGTTGCAAAATTATTTTTTTTAAGGAATTTCTCTTCTGATTCCTAAAAATATATATAATAGCCATAATGGTTAAGCCGACAATAATCGCAGCGGCTACATTCTGCGTGGAACCGAACTCTTATATTTATGTGTGTACTTTATCTATGTTGGCAGCTCTGCGATCGACTTTCAAAAATTGGATGTTTAGGAATCTGTGACCTCAAAGTCACCGCTGACTATTTAGTCAGCGGTGATTTCGAAATCGCATTCGTAATTCAAAAATAGGTCTCCAGAACGTCAGCCAGTATAGCCAGGAAAAAGTCAATTTCATCCTCAGCAGCTACTGTAGTCGCGTCACAATGTTATAGTTATAGTCCGAGTATCACACACTGCGCTAGACTTCTGGGGCACGATTCTCATGCAATAGAAAAAAGATCACATTCGTAAAAAAGTTCGAAGTTCGAATTTTTTTCGAATGTAACACAGTTTGTCTATTCTCAAAAGTTCACAATCGAACTAGTTCGCATGAACGTCATTCGAACAAAACGAGTAATACGGACCAGTAGAAGTGGACATTCGAATACGAATTTAAATCAAAAGTTGATTGGATATACTTTTTGTTTGTGTTTGATTTGACTTTACATAAGAAATGGACCAATTTATTGTAGATTTTATTGGTGATTTAGTTCAAGAGTTAGAGGCAGCGAATGCAGAACCGGCGCGGCGAAGTGTTTCAGCAAATGTAGATCCATTTGATTTGAGCAATGCAGAGTTTATTAAACATTTTCGATTAAATAAGAACCTCACATTAGAACTCATCCAAATAATTGAGCCAGTGATTCCACAGCGATCACGCATTGACTTAAAAACAAAGGTAGGCAAAAAAAATAAAAGAAAAAAATAATTTAGAAAAAAAATATATATATATTATATATATAGTAGAAAATATCGGAAATAAATGATTTTTAATTTCTCGTTTTAAAGTTGTTTACTAAAAAAACTGAAGAGTTTTAAATTAGAATGTCATATTAATAAAATAATATATTTTTAAAAGTAATATTTACGAATAAAATCTAATAGTAGATGAAGCAGTAACAGCGTTTTTATAAACGCTTTCAATTCTATGTAAATATGTCTTGCAATTCTACCGTAATTTATTATTCTGACGTACTATTTCGAATAGTAATTGTTCTATGGGTGCTCAGAATACAAGATAAACGAAACGTTCGAACTTTTCAGTAGAGCGGAGAAATTCGTATACGAATTTTAATATGGAAAAAATTCGATTGCATGAGAATCAGCTTTCCAGGTCGAAGGGTATAGGTGAGGTATATAGGCGATTCCAGGAACGTACCAAACACTACAGGCATGACGCAAAATATGCATAAACTAATTTAAAATGGCTATTATAGTTTGTTAGGTGCTATTTATAGTAACAAAATTGATATATATTATACATTATTATAATTAGGTAATATTACCAGTATAACCCCTACATACTGTCAATCATCTCTTAAACATACGAATACAATTTTTGAAACATTTTATTATTGAAACAAATAATTAATCCGTTATCGACATGTAGTATAACAATAAAAAAGATATGCGAAATGGTACTAGTCATTTATGTGAACTTTGTATTAAATTTTAGAAAAGTCAAATCGGAAAATAAAAAAAAAAATAATATGTGTTGTAAAAATTTACCTGAAATTTTTGAAGTAACTTTACAATGGCAAGTATATATTTATATCTTGAATTTAATTGTAACAGTATTTATGGTCAGACTAAGAATTACATAAAAATAAAAGATCAATATGGAGAAAAAAATTGTCTAAAACATAGCGGGAACTGTGATATTTATGTAGCTCTATAATTACAGATGCCTATAAATTAATAATTTTAAGTGAAGTTTATATGCTTTTTTTTTTTTTTTTTTTTTATAGCATAGGGCAGCATACGAGCAAACGGATCACCTGATGGTAAGTGATAACCGTTGCCCATGGACACCCGCAACACCAGAGGAGTCACAGATGCGTTGCCGGCCTTTTAAAAGGGAATAGGGGGAATAAGGGGAATAGAGGGGAATAAGGGGGGTTGGGCCTCCGGTACCTCACTCACTCGGCAAAACACAGCGCAAGCGCTATTTCACGCCGGTTTTCTGTGAGGCCGTGGTATCACTCCGGTCGAGCCGGCCCAATTCGTGCCGAAGCATGGCTCTCCCACGGTAAATGCTGATTTAAATCATGTAATATCTAAAAATATTGATGACTTACTTCGTGAAATAAATGAGATTGATTATAATGTGTTGAACATAGATTCGATTTGGTGTCACTCTGCGGACTTTATATACATTACTAACTGACCCGACAGACGTTGTCCTGTTCCACGTCTCAAAGACAAAAAACAATATCTAGATGACCGTATTGTGAATCTAAACCATCCTCAAACCCCCTGGAATACACACAAAAAATTTCATCAAAATCGGCCCAGCCGTTTAGGAGAACTTCAATGACTAACACACGTACAGAAGATTTATATATATAAAGATAGAGAATATGGTAATTTTCCGGGAAAATGTTCAGGGTCTTTCATTCATAAAGACTTTTATGAATACTCCTTAAACATTTGTCGCATTGATCCATCTGTTTGGGTTTGGTTCGAGTGTATCTATGATTGTTGATTCATTTTTATTTAGAAAATATATGAATAGGTATACTATTGTGTTTAAACAGAACACTTTTCTACTTACCACTCGTGAAAAATGCACTCTGACCATTATATTACATATTTACCTTACTCGTATATACGTGCTTGAAGCATCTAATTAAATATGTATTTATTTTTATTTGTTATTACTTTTTCGCTTACGTCCACCGATATAACATATTATCTTATGGTTAATGTTACCTTATGTTTTTCACGTAAACTAACGTAATTATAAGGAAACTTTTACCATAAGAAAATATTCAGTCGGTTGTGCAGCCTTGATCGGAATTTCTTCTTCTTTCTTTACGACGGTAAAAATTGTTCGAGTTACTTTCAGATTTATAATATTAGTAGGGATTATTTATAAATTACCTTTTTTTTTGTTCCCCCTGAGGAAAATGCATTAAGTTGCATAACCTCGGCTGTGGCGAGCCGGCGGTTATGTGGGGCTCTTCTCCCCAGAAGGGGGAGGCCTAACTACTAAAAACCTCAGGGATGGCCTTCCTCAGGCATGTAGGGAGCCCCCGATCTCCACCACCGACGACGCCCCCCGGCCACGGAAGGGGCGTGGTCCCTACCGGGTCGCCGTATCCGCGGGCGCGATTTCCTCGCGCCCGTCGGCGACCTGCGGATTTGTAAATTACCTATCATTGGTTATAGTATAATACCAGTTGCTAAAAAGTTAGTTAAAAAATGATATGAAATGTGGAATGTGATTTCACAGATTAGATTTTGAAATGTTAATGTATTAATATTGACACTAGTTATCAACTATTTATATTCTCAAACACTATCCGTAACAAATTTCATCAAAAAGGGTTCAGACATGATACTGTAACAGACAGACATACAGAGTTAATTTTATTGTTTTTTATAATTTAAAAATGATCTACTATTAGCTTACTTTATAATCGCAAAGCTTATAGCTATTGCACAATACTAATTATTTTGCGTCTAAAAATTGATTACAAAGATTAGATTTGGAAATGTTAAAGTATTTATTTGCTATAAATAGAATAGTGTGTCACAGTTATCAATAAATATGTACATTCGTTTCTTGTCATTAATTTTTTTTACAAGATTTTATTTAACTTGCAATGTATGTGTTTGTATGTTCGGGTGAAATCTTACAACTAAATTTCAAGGCACTCACCCTCGACCGATTCAGCTGAAATTTTATATACACGTTTAGTTTGGATTACAATGCATGATTAACCATGTGACGTCATTCTAAATCCAACATGGCGGCGTACCCAAGATGGAGGACGAATTATTTTTAATGCACTCCTACAATATACATATATGTTATAAAAGCTTGTCGCGAGATTTAGGTACACGTATTTACTTTCATAGTTTTAAAATGTTAATAAGCAGCAATTGTTTTTCAAATGCGTTAAATTTGAAAAGAGCGCGTTTAAATAAAAGCTTGTTTTTGAAGAGTTTTTTTCACCTTTTTTTTTATTTTCACGTCCGAAACAGTTTTCAAGATTTTCTACATAAATATCACACATATTTAAACATATGTGTGCTGAGTAATATCGTGATTCTTATATTTTATTGTAAGTAATTACATTCGTAGAGAATACTCACTACTTACTAATTCTCCTCCTCCTATATAGTCCTCATTATGCAATAGTTTCATAACAACGATGTTTTCATTATTTCATTGTCACCATACAAGAACAATTGCCTCTACCATTTAAGGTAGATCCATAATCATGAATGGCTTTATGCATGAGTCAAGACCTTCGTGAACCGTAGATCTCCTTGTATTGTTGTATCTTAACCTGCGCATGCGCTGAACAATGTAGTTCCATTCTTGACCTTAATACTAAAGTTAGATATCCATCCTAAGGCTTAGCGCGCTTGTTGCTATTAGGTATTTAGGTTTTAGATTTTCAAATCAACGTCGAAAAAGTTGCATTGATTTTCTTCATATAAACTGGGAATATGTCTATTATCAACATCTACTTTATATCGATGTATGCGTTTAACCTCGGGGTAAGAATAGTAAATTGATTTAGGAATACTTTGTAAGCCCTTCTTAAATATAGTCTTAATCCAAATCTAGTCACGTTACAAAACAACATTTTATACCATCGCTTTTACAGCTTCTGTATACACTTCTTGCACCACGCCTTTTGGCGACGTCAATTTCCATGATCGATCTCATAGGATTTTATTATTCAACTTGCACGTATGACGTATGTACTCAATGTAGTCCGTTTAAAGGATTACAGCAGCCTTGTCGTAGTTGTTTGTTGTAGTTGCATGAAACAGTCTACATTAGCAATGGATACACCTCCCTCGAGATGGATTCAGCTCCCTCGAACTGGATGCTGTGCTACGGGGTCTTCCGTATTTGTGTAACGCTGCCAATGACGATTAATTACATTTAGGTCAACACCACAATTTCGGACCATCTCTGTTTGATTGTTTCTGCTTTGCAGTATTCCCGGAGTCTTACCATTTCATCGTTTGATAAATATCACGTCTGCAATTGTGCAAATATGAAAAAGTCTTAAATTTGAATCGGTTGATAACTATACATTACTTATTTTTACTGGCAGTCCTCTTTCAAGAATCAACCAAGTTCTAATGTCAGATTATACACGTCGTATCTGGTATATGAAACAAAGTTTCAATTATGTTATTAAATCTCAAAAAATTGATCCGCTGCTTAGACTTGATGTGTGTATAATTTGTGATTACTATTTGCAAAATGAATGGATGAAGTGATGATACCTTACTACTTATTGACAAAATATTGTATGACTATTAAATAATACTGACCTATTTTTTGAATGAAATGTGATAAATACTATATGGTTTTAATCCTGTACTGTAGAAGGCTGTACAATCTGTATGTGTACAAGCTAAGTGAGTATGTACGAAATCAATTGCAACAATTTTGGTACTGGCCGTTAGTTTCTATGAAAGGATTTTATTTAAGCCGTTTTGAGTTTGTTGATTGTAAGTAATGTGTTTACTTTTAACACCAATAAAGTGCTTGTAACGGTACATGTTAAAATATCTCAAGATATTTGAATATACTATTGTCACACAATTATACTCTTTCCGGGTCAATTATCATTTAAATCTGAATGGCTTGTAAATTTTTTTCAAAAATTATTTTAAAACTACGAAAGATAATTGTAAATCTAACACTTGGAACAATTTTTTATTCACTGACATAAATTTTCAATCCGTAAATTACTTGACGCTAATTACTGGCTCTTGAATGATAAGCCTCTGAAAGAACAGGATAACAAAATCAGTATTACGCTTCCTTCCTTCATCCTTAATAAATTAAATTTAATTCAACAATTTTCCTTCAATTAACATTGGTTTAATATGTATATAGAATCAAATTGAAGACTTGATGTTGAACCTAAGCTGTTAATAACCTTTTTTTTTTGTTCCCCTGAGGAAAATGCATTAAATTGCATACCCCGGCTGTGGCGAGCCGGCGGTTATGTGGGGCTCTCCTCCCCAGAAGGGGGAGGCCTACCCACTAAAAACCTCAGGGATGGCCTTCCTCAGGCATGAAGGGAGCCCCCGGGAACTTACCAAGCTACTTCCGGAAGCTGTAAATAACCTAACCTAATTTTATTTAATGATGAACACTGACGAATTGAAATAATCGAAAATGGATTTGTTAATAAATTTTATAAGCTCAAGTAATGGTTATTCTGACAAGATTGGGAAAAAGGTGAATTGGTGAACCGGATAATTCGCTTATATGAAACAAGTCAGAAAGATGCGTTTGCCCGAAGTACAAATTACTTAAACTAGTAACTCTACTGTCATCACGAGTTTTCGTTTTCCTCCAACTAATCACAAGATGAAGTTGCAATTGTCACCAGTAGCTAGCAACGTAGGTCATCTGTATTGACAAATATCGTATCTTTGATGCCAGTGCGATGTGCGTTCAACTAGCGAATACGTGAGCAATAGAGATTGTATTTGCTTATGTTTACGTATACATTTCCACTTTAAAGATTGTTAGACTCTCATAAGGCTAACAACGATCACACTAACAATCATCAAAGTCTATTATTGACACAGTAATGAGTTTGTAGAATTGAAAGCGATTTAGACTGATGTTTTTGAATTTACATTGATTACGTGATTGGTTGATTACAATTATTATTACAACCACTAATATATACAATAGGATGCAATAATAATATGTTTATAATATATGTATAATATATATGTTTATATATAACAACTAGCTTTCCACCTGCGGCTTCGCCCGCGTTATATTCGAATTTCCCACAGGAAGGATATGTTTTAACAATACTGCCATACAACCTTTCACCCCCTCCTTTCAACCTTTTACAACCCTTTACAACCTTTTTTGTATAAAAAAGTAGCTTGTGTCCTTTCCCGGGCTCTAGACTATCTGTGTACCAAATTTCATTTAAATCGGTTCAGTAGTTTTAACAATATTTCTATACAACCTATTATCCCTCCTTTCAACCTTTTACAACCCTTTACAACCTTTTTTGCATGAAAAAGTAGCCTATGTACTTTCTCAGGCTCTAGACTATCTATGTACCAAATTTCATTTAAATCGGTTCAGTAGTTTTGGCGTGAAAGCGGAACAGACAGACAGACAGACAGAGTTACTTTCGTATTTATAATATTAGTATGGATTATATATAAATACTGTGTCCACGCATTTGTTGGCTGGAAGAAATCTCTCTGAGTGATAAGTCCGCCTTTGGACCAATTAACTTGGTACTTGCAAATATTTTTTTTATTTTTTTTAAATCTACATCTGTAAATTTAGCACTAAGGCAGACCTGGCACTTAATATTATGAAACGAAGTCATTTAATACTATGATCCGCTGATGTCCAGTAAAATTACCTATCTTGTATTTAAAAAAATCATTATTATATACAGGATAGAAAATCGCGCCCAATGGTAAAGGTGAACGGTGGAATAGAGATTTTCCTCGACTAACCATGAAATGAAAAAAAATCACACTAATGGCCGTTTTCACCAACCCTGTCTTAGCTTAGGTGACTCCTAAGTGACATGCTGCCATTGCTATGGTCCCTTGTCATAGATGAACTTTTAGTAAAAACTTCAGAAATGAATCTTAACGTACAGAGCTATGCAGATGACGTAGTGGCCTGTGTCATAGGCCCCTGTCAAAGCACTGTAACCTCAATTTTACAGAAAACCGTAAACACAATTGTTAACTGGTGTTCAGAAAATCAACTGACTGTAAATCCTACGAAAACTATTGTAGTCCCTTTTACTAGGAAGAGAAAGCTGGATAAGCTCTCACCACTGACTATAAAAGGAACAACAATACCATTTTCAACAGAGGTCAAGTACTTGGGCGTAATCATCGACAAGAAACTGACCTGGGAGTCACACCTTAAGAACACGATACAAAAGGCTAAAACTGCCTTAGGTATATGTCAACGGCTTGTAGGGACGAGATGGGGACTAAACCCAAAAATCACCTTATGGCTTTACACCACCATCGTCAGGCCGTCAATAACTTACGCCTGTACGATATGGGGCTCGAAGGCACAGCAAGTTACGGCTATAAAAAAGCTATCAGGCCTGCAGCGTACTGCATGCCTGATGGCTACAGGAGCCGTTAGATCAACACCAGCCATAGCCCTCAATGCAATCCTCAGCCTCCCACCTCTAAACCTCTTTATTGAGAAGGAGATGATGGCTGGCATCTATAGGACTAACGCTGGCATAGAACACTGGAAATCCCAGACAATTAGGACACTATATCAAAAAGTGTTTGAATGTCCACTTCTTGCAATGACGACAGACGTCTTGCCTCCAGAAGTTAGCTTCCACAAGAATTTCACTGTGGAAATCTCCAAGAGGGAAGACTGGGCGCAAGGCCGACATAGAGACCCCTCATATGACGGGTGTCTGGTGTGGTTCACCGATGGCTCCAAAATGGGGGCCAACGTAGGATGTGGCATATATGGGGGCAGACCCAGGGTTAGCAAAAGCATAAACCTGGGAAAGTATGCCACTATATTCCAGGCGGAGGTCTGTGCCATAATTGAATGTGTACAAGCGAACCGCCAACGAAACTACGTAAACCAAAAAAATTGTAATCAATTCAGACAGTCAGGCAGCTTTACTAGCAATAAACAATATCACACTTAAATCAAAGCTAGTAAAAGACTGTGTGAAAAAACTCAATGACCTGGGAGAAAAGAACAAAATCACTCTCAAATGGGTGCCAGGTCATTCTGGAATAACCGGCAATGAGAAGGCCGATGAACTAGCCAGGGCTGGGGCTCAAGGAATACAGTTCGGCCCAGAGCCTATCTGTGGTATCTCAAAGAACCAGGCCATGCAATACCTAAAAACTCGCCTTCTTAACGAGGCGAAAGCAGACTGGCACAGTACGTCCGGGATGACACACTCAAAAGCACTAATCGAACCATACTCTCGCAAACGCACTGACGAGCTACTAAAGCTTAACAGGAGTAACTTGAGCGTGATGGTTAGGGCTTTGACCGGTCACTGCAAGTTGAATAGACACCTTTACAACATGAAACTAAAGGACACTGACACATGCAGAGTCTGCGAACAAGAGCGTGAAACACCAATTCACCTCTTGTGCTACTGTGAACCGCTGATTCACAAAAGAAACAGACACCTGGGGAAACACATCCTTGACCCAGATGAAATAAAAACAATCCGAACTGGGAACATCTTATCGTTCTTGGTCAGTGCCCAGTTAAGGGAGCTACTGTAGGGCCTACATAGAACCTACATAGGAGGCTGGTCACAATAGATCTTAATAGGTCGCAGTGATGCATATCAGCCCCGACTTTCACACGAAATAGAAGTGACATGCTGTCACTTTTTGTATTAACTGAAAAGAGTGAGACAACATGTCTCTTAGGAGTCGCCTAAGCTAAGACAAAGTTGGTGAAAACGGCCATAATACACCGAGAGTAATATTATCAAGGCATTCATAGGTATAATTGGTAATCATTTACCTATTCAGAAACCACAGCTTTAGAACTGTAATCCCTGACCGACTGAGCAATGTAGCATGACGACAATATTTTGACAACTCTCCTTAAAATCTACATTGATACACTTAAAATACATTTTCAATATTTACACCATACATAAATTTAATTTGATTTGGAAGCTTTAGCAGCTTTCAAGGGCTTTTAGTATTTATGTACTCAATATGCTTGCGACTGTATTGGCCATCGAAAGATACGACGTCATGTCTGAAAAAAGCTTGATTTATTAGTTCATTGGGTGTGGCGTAAAATGGGGTGTCAATCAAGCGCTGCGGGATTAGTCGGAAAACCGTCTTCAAGGAAACCGTGGTTGGCGGCCGCCCAAACAGCGATGCATAAACCTGGACTCGGTTATTTTAGTATTACTTTATTGATTTTATTCCACCGTTTACTCCTGACATTACTTGGCGGTTTTTTTTTAAATTTCTTGTGGTGTATGGTTGGTTATCAACACTTTAACTGTTTATACCTTTTTTTTTTTTTTTTTTTTTTTCCCCTGAGGAAAATGCATTAAATTGCATACCCCGGCTGTGGCGAGCCGGGGTTATGTGGGGCTCTCCTCCCCAGAAGGGGGAGGCCTACCCACTAAAAACCTCAGGGATGGCCTTCCTCAGGCATGTAGGGAGCCCCCGGGAACACAAAGGCCACTTCCGGGAACCCCCAGCCTCCGCTCCCCTCTCTAGAGGGGAGCCCTCCTCGGGGGAAGCTACCACCTCCCCCGGTCCCCTCCACCGACGACGCCCCCCGGCCACGGAAGGGGCGTGGTCCATCCCGGGTCGCCGTAGCGGTCGCGACTTCCTCGCGCCCGCCGGCGACCCGCGGCGGCGCCGCAGCTGTGCTACCGAGCCCGGCGCCGCCTCCTTCGAGCGGGATCGGCCATCTCCCGACCCCGCTCGGCGGCCTCCTTCTGGAGCATTACTGCTTCACAGAAGGAGGCCACAGCCCTCCAACCTCCCTCGTCCGCCAGCATTGCCGCAATCAATGCCGGCGGAGACAGATCTCGCCCGATCTCTGCGACCAAGACTCGGCGCTCGGAGGCCCACGCGGGGCACTCCGCCAGCGTGTGCTGGGCCGAGTCGAGGTCGGATGCGCAGTGGTGACAATGTGTCGATCCCTCCCGTCCTATTCGACACAGATACTCACCGAAGCAGCCGTGCCCGGTGAGTATCTGAGTCAATCGGTAGGTGACCTCCTCCTTCCCGTTGAGCCAAGCTTCGAGGTGCGGGAGTACGGCACCGACGGCCCGCTGGCGCGCGCAGATCCGTAATTCGAGCTGCGCACGCCAGGCCGCCATAATCCGTCGGTGCCACTCCCGCTTAGGCACTTCGTGCGCGGGTTCCAGGGCGCTCCCCCCATCGCCCCCCGGCCGACACGCCGCGACGCATACGTCGCCGCGTACATGTCGGCCAGGATGTCGAATGGGGGGGAGCGTCCCAGAACTGTCGCCGCCTCGTACGAGATTGTACGGTAGCCTCGTACGATCCGTATGGCCATTATCCGCTGCAAGCTCCGTAGCAGAGCTCTGCAGCGGGGGGACCTCGCGCAGTCTTGCGACCACACGGGAGCCCCATACATGGCCACGGATCGCACGACGCCCTCGTACAGGCGGCGGACTCCATCCCTCGGTCCCCCGAGATTGGGCAGCAGGCGATGCAATGCGCCCGCCACCCTTTTGGCTCGGGGGACCAACCGCACGAAATGCTCCTCGAAGCTCCAGCGGCGGTCCAGGGTGAGGCCCAGGTACTTTATGTACGGCCCCACCGGGACCACCGCGTCACCCACCCGGATCCGGCAACTGGGTGGTTCCCGGCGCCTCGGAAGGCCGTGGAACCATAGCGCCTCGGTTTTGTGAGGCGCTATTTGTAAACCCAGCTGGCGGATCGCCCGCACGACACATGCCACCCCAAGCTCGGCAAGCCTGAGCACCGGCTCGAAGTCGGCCCCTGTCGTCACGACGAGAGTGTCGTCAAACTGTTTATACCTACACGTACAGTGTAGGACTAAAACGATGGCGTCGTCTCAAAGCAGAAGGGCATGGAAGGCTTTCTCTTCTTGTCTTGTCATTATGACCACATTCATTACTATCTCATATTCTCTGCAGGTTTAGTTATGTACATGAGACGTGCGGCGGTCATGAATTTGAATAACAAAATTAGTGTTCGACATTAGTAGAGTTCTACACTGTAGAGTCTATAACTCTACCCCTATATACTACTACTAGATTTACTACTTAACAAGAAATTTATATCAAATTTTGACTCTGTATGTAAAATGAAGGTATTTTGTTTTTAACGATTACACTATTTTTCATCTTAATATAGAACATAAACAATGTTTTCCCGACAGCACGTGAGTAAGTTTTACGTCAAAGCCGTGGGGTTTCTTTGATTTGATCGATATTGTAGTTTCGATATAGCTATTCGTTTTACAGCGTATCGGGAAAGCGAGTATCTCTTTACGTGAGACTTGTACACACAGCAATGTATGGGAAACTACTGACTCTTAATTTATATGGGGTGTACGTACTCTGGCAGATATCCCGGCCACTCCCTCGACCTGCTGGCCGTTACGCGTGTTGTTGTTTACATTCGGATTTGGATGAATGCGAAATGGGTTCCGAGTACGTTACACTTTACGCGGAAAAACGTTTTAAAATATAGCTGGCCGAAACGAGATCTTAACATTGTTTTCCTTAATCACGATTATTTATTTTCCTGTAGACATATTAATAAAGCACTACACTGTCAGCAACTTTTATTAAGAGCTAGAAATACCAAGAGGAGGAATACACAATTTATGTTTTTTAAAATAATATTAAAGCGAGATTGATGGCATTGGGATTGCATTGGAATTGCGCTCCCATCAATATGAGCCAGTAGGGTCACTAGGACCAAAGGCTTAGGCTGAGTTTAGTCGGTAGGTCTGGTGGGTCGAGCCGCCTCGATTCACCAGGAGTCCGACATAATCAACGCATCCCTGCTTGCCTATTGCGTTGGTATCCATGACGGATTCTCAGCCTCCTCTCCTGAGGAAAAAGAAAAAAAAATGGAATTGAGAGTTTTGGGAGAAATAGCTGGAGTAATGAGAATAAATTGCGAAATATTGCGATAAGGGTAATGAGCGGGTAATGAGCGAAAAGAAGTAGTGACAAGTAAGCTTAGATGGTTTTGACACATAGAAAGGATCACAGAACACAGAAAGAGAAAGTGGAAAGGATGGACGAAAGAAACTTATAAGACAAATATCACTGAGGAAGAAAAAGTGGAGAAGTCGAGGAACTTAGGGAAGTATGTCCAGAACGTAGAAAGTAGAAAAGTGGGATCACTGCCAACATACAACGAAAATGCAATTAAAAAGGGATGCATTTACGAAAATAAAAACTAGTACTTAGATACCTACGTACAATAATGCTCGCAAGGTCACGCAGTCGAGAATAATGTGAATAGGCCTGCGCAGGGCTTCACCTGTTTAACCAGGTCAAGCGCATTTGCAATAACTATTCATGCAGCTGACCGGAGCCATGTAGCCGAGATTTCAAATAAATTTATATAGTGTTCTATCTAGGACGACGTATTTTGTCCTAGATTATTTTATGTATAGCACGGTAGGATAACCGCAGTTCGTCTTATGTTTTGTTAAGCTCTATTGAAGTCTTAAAATTTTAGCTTACGTTTCTCATCGTCAATAGTGTCAGAATGATAGAGCTTGAGAGAGGTTTATTTAGACTTCGCATCAAAAGCTTATTTTGGATTATTTTTGGCGTTTCGGCAGAGCAACATACGAGTAATGTAATGATTGGGTATGACGAAGATAATTTTAGATATAATACGTTCACAGTTGAGTGTAAGCCCCTGACAAGAACATTTCGGGCTATCTCACACCGAACTTATCCAGTGAAGATTAGTAGCGATGTGACAGAACTACAACCGTTAGCTTTAGCCTTATATAGTGTTATATGAAACCCAATAAACTCAATTCTAAGGAAGTTGGATAGATTAAATGGAGATAAATAAGGCTGATATGAGTAATGATGATGACAACATAAATATGTTATTTGTACTGAGTTTTGATCGATAGTGAAAGTCGAGGAATGATTGAATTCTGCATTTAAGGTAGCCTTTTTATTACAAATACCATATGACGTCAGCCATGCAATTGCAAACGTAAAAACTGATTGAAATGTGCACAATAATAGTAATAATACCTACTTACGTATGTTTTATCAGTTTATGTATTTTTTATTATGTCGTAAAATTTGTTGGCAAGTAGATAATGAAAACCACATTAATATGGTTAACGTAGATACGATTTTATGTCAATGGAGCGTAGTCATATTCGTCGTAATAAATTAATTTTAATTATCAAAACAAGAAATTAAAATCCATTGGTTCCATGATTTAACATTAAATTATAAACCATTTTAGGGAGTTATATCGCGATCGGATCGGATCGGATGAAAGGAGCTTGAAATCGTTCATAGAAACCGAGATACGAGTATTAGTCGCGTATTGACTAATACCTCCCGGTTTTTATATCGTCATTTGTTTACTAAAACAAGTTGACAAATTGTGTTTTTCACTTTGTTGACAATTGGTCTGTGTATTACTTATGTGTGTTAAAGGAGAGTAGGGATAACTTTGCAAAGAAAAAACTACAATTCGGATATGTTTTGAATAATGGATGAAATATAGATACAATTTAACAATAATATTCAACATGTGACGCATTTGCTAAGATTATTTTCCTATTTTCTACGATACAATTTTGTGGGAAATAGGAACCTTGTGCAATACAGTGTCATTCTTATTTTTTGGTTGTGTTTCAGTAATTTTGTAATTTCCTAGAAAATCCCATCAACAGTAGTATTATAGACATTTTAAAGTAGATATACGTATTAAACATCTTTCAAAATCACACATTTTTTTAGGATTCAGCAGTATTTCAACATGCACCTAACAAGTTTAACTCTGCACTCACAAATATGTTAGCCACATTTGCCAATTTAGCTAAATCTACAAAGTCAGTTCGTAGTGTGAGGAGGCCCGATAACCTTGTTACATCTTTCATAATTATTACCGACCATTTATTGCTGAAAGTATACATACCTAGCCAGGTCTTTCTATTACCTTATACTATAATCTTTTTTGGGCTAACTAGCCCTGTACTCAAAACACACAAATTCGATATATCGTTTCGTTGTTGCGCGACGTCCTATATTAAGTTTTTATATTTCTTTCCAGCTCAGTGCTTCTCCGGATTTACTTGTCCCTGGAAATAGTTAATGTTAATTTAAAAGCAATTACCCGAAGAAAATTAATAACTTGTATGTATTAAAAAACTAAAACTAAAAAAGTGCGTCGATTGAGCTTGAATACCAATTCAATAGTATATAGTTTGGTTTTGCAGAGAAACCTCTACCAACTCTTAGCAGCGGTTATTATTTAAGTGAATACGTTTTGTATTAAAATATAATGCCGAACGTAGTTTGAATGACGTAATACGAATATCGACTTCTGTATAAATTGCCGTTAAAGTGATTTGTGTAAATAATACTCCTTCTTAGAATTCATACGTTACATTATCGAATAGAGATATATAAAAAATAAAATTAAATAAAGGATACAGAAATATAAAATAAAATAACATAGTGTGGGTTATATAAAATATAGGTGATATTTAACTATAATTGGTATAATCTACATCGCGTACGGCTTCGTAGCAAAACTGGGGCGGCCTACTTTACGATAAAACGTAAGTACGATAAATGATTACAGTACATGGCATGATACACCACAAACAAAAATAAGTAGTAACCGTCGAAAAAAGGTTAAAATACTATCTTTTTTAATGCGGTACTAATAAGACGCAACATATAGCTGAGGTCAAAGCTCAAGTGTTTGTGGGGCGACTGTTAATTCAAGGGGAGGTAATATATTTAGAGTGTGAGAAAAAAATAGTAAATTTCAAATACACTCGATTTTACACTCTACGGAAATTATGAAGTTATCGCAGTAACTAACATTTTTGTTCTGAACATAAACAAATTGCTCAGATAGTGAATAGATAAAGTATAGTTGAGTAAATCAGGAAAAAAATGGGTAAAATAAACACCTTCTATACTACCTTCTAAGCGGAAAAAGTATAGAATTTACATACATATCAACATATTCATAACTAGCGGCCCGTCCCGGCTTCGCACGGGTAGATAATACTCTTCGCAGAGTATGCGATGAAAGACATTTTATGGCTAATTTTTTTACACCTTCGGTTGGTTTTAATAAGAATTTGTAAAGATTTCTATAGTAATCTAGTACTAAATATAGCCTATGTTACTCAATGATAATGTAGCTTTCTAATGAAAAAAGAATGATTAAAATCGGTCTAGTACTTTTTGAGTTTAGTCGTCACATACAATATTTCCTCTTTATAATATTAGTGTAGATGAAACTGTTGGTTTATTTATTTCGATTGTTCAATTACATATATATTTTAATTCCTGTAATATTGTAATAATACTATATCGTGTAATAAGGGGTATCTTTTTTCGCTTTTAATAGTACTGGCAAAAGTTTAATTCAATTATTAGTTAAAAATAATATTTCCGAGGAACTAATATCAATCAAATCAATCAAATCAAATATCATTTATTGTGAAACACAGGTAACAAAAGATGGAATAAAAATGGAGGTTCAGCTGTGTTCTGCCGTTACCCACAGCGACAACGTAATAAATTAACAAATTTTAACAAATTTAATACATCATATTAGGTAAGTAAAAAAAAATTCAGTCAATATAATAAGATTTTCTACACCATAAAATCCCTATTATCATGTCAATGTTAAAATGTCAAATTATAATATTAAATGTCAAAACTCCATGTCAATAAACATTTTAATTCATTACAAAATAGAAAAAACAAATAATTAACAATGCTTAAAAAGACCAAAGAAAAACAAATAATAACATTAAACATTTTTATCTAATAAAAATTCCTGAAAAGAATAATAACATTTTCAATTAAAAATTCCTTCAATTTATGCTTAAAACTATTAATATTGTTATCATTATTTCGAATTGACATTGAATTTTATTGTATATTCGGGATAATATTACAGAACACGCTATCATTTAGCAGTTTAGTTTTATAGGGATCATGAAAGCTTATCTTTATGTCTTTCCCTTGCCGAGAATTTAACATTTCTATGTTTTTTTCTAGTGTAAACAGCACATTCATAGATATACAGGCATGGTTGAGTCATTATTTTGTTTGTTTGAAACGGTTTGCATGAAACAGTTTGTTTCAGATTAAACATTGACCGAATGCATCGTTTTTGAGATTTAAAAACTTTAATTCTGTCTGTAGCGTTACCCCAGAACATAATACCAATCTGAGCGCCGAGGTGACATAGCCATGATAAGCAATCATAAGGCTTTGCATTAACAATTTACTCAACTGATACAGGGCATAAGAATAACGATGAGCTTATTGCAGAGATGTTCTATGTGCGTCTTCCACTTTAGATTACTGTCAATATGTATACCCAAAACTTAGCTGTGTCGGTTCGCAAACTCTTTTTCCGAAAGTAATTTATGTTAAGTAGTAATGAGTTACTTTTTCTTTGTTGGAAACTTATTATTTTAGTCTTTTCCAGGTTTACTTAAGATGTTGCTATCAAGCCATTTATTACTGACGACAAGGTCACATTTACACTTGATTTTAAATTATCAATATTATTATTGCTAATAAGTATCGTGCTGTCATCGGCAAAGAGAAACATTGGGTTGTCTGTAACACCTGGTAGATCATTGATGTACATTAAAAAGAGAAGTGGACCTAAAACACTTCCCTGAGGAACACCATACTTAGCTAATCTTGTTTCGGATTTATATTCTATTTCAGTTCATCTCTTCACTCAATCTCTTTTGTGTTTTTGAGTAAAAGAAATGAAAAATCAATTTATGTCCTGGTTATAAAGAACTAATTAATAATTGTCTAATAGATGTAACATAATAATAAATAGTGATGTCTACTTTAGTTTTATCACTCTCTAAGGTACGGTGTGATATCGCGCATTTCTCCTTGAAAAAGAAAGAAGATAAATTGAGGTAAACTCCTTTTTTTTATTCCCCTGAGGAAAATGCATTAAATCGCATTTATTTAATAATTTTATAAGCGTTCTCAACCACTTTTCATAAGTTGCATTCATGTGTTAGCGCTTATTATACTGTATCTCAGATTACTGATGGGAAGTTCTTGTATTATTTATTCTTCTAGTATTGATCCTTAGTTGTTTTCGACAACGAGTAACAAACAATCTTCCGTATTGTTAGGGTGTTTGAATCAAACCATATCTTTATTGATCAATCAAAAGATAGAGCGCCAACAACACTCAATTAAATTTATCAATGTGGGAAATAGTGTTAATAACAAACAAAAAGTTGTTTTTAAATCATTGTGATAAATATTTTGCAATGCATATGGATTATAACGTTATTTCTGTTATTGATCACTAAGATAATTACTTGGAGGTAGGCCACAGTGGAATTTTCCATCACATCTATTAAGTATAATGCCGCTCAATATTTTTTTAAAGATACGTGTGTGTCAAAGACTTTATAATTTCCACAAGAACATATAAAATACAATTTTTAATCGTACTAGTAATTCAAAACTGCCTTTATGTGAATACTCAACATGTTTTTTTTTAAATTCGCAATTTTTTTCAGTAGTGATTTAAATTTATTTGATATTCCTTTTACAATACATAAATAGCTGAATTTTAACGCTTAATTATTATTATATTTTTAACTAGTCCATTAGTAATTGTCACAGAAAAGGTAGATAACAGGAAGGTTGTGTTGTGAGTGAGCGTTGAACAAGTATAAACATTAAAAAAAAAAGATTCCGACGAATTGCGAATCTCCTCCTTTTTTGAAGTCAGTTAAAAACAATTTATAATACAACTACTATCTGATACTCTGTGATACTGTGGAATCCTGATAATCTCATATTTAGAACTACGCCAATAATTTAAGATGACTGTAACTAAAAATTAATGAATAATGAATCAAAATACATTGTAATATGCTTCTGATTAGTAGAGCCGATCTCTATTCCTAATAATAGTTTCACGGAAGCTTCAGAAGACTATTACTTTTTATTTGACGTATATTATATTTAGATATATTAAGGCTGCAATTTATTTTATTTCAAATAAATAGATACGGATTTTAAAAACTGGAATGTAGACATCTAATGGCCAAATGTCAAATGTTCGTATTATCAAAATTGTAATTTAATTATATATACTGTGGGCGACTGGGCGTTGCTTTTTCAAAGAAATGTGGAGAAATTGCTATAAAAAAGGTATAATATTGAATTATGTTTACACGTTTTCCAGCAAATGTTTGCAAACAACGTGTCCCATTTAGCGTGCGACCTACTTCTATCAAATTACACTTACAACACGCTGATAAACGACTTCACAAAGCTTAAAATACATTCTTGATGCACTACTAATTAGCGTAATTGTATCGATTGTTGTCATTATTGGAACATAAAGTTCGTTATTACCAGATAATAAGTTAGCACTGCGCAAAACGATGTGCACAAGATGTCAGTCATCACATTATAGAGGAAATACGTAACGCACAATCATAATTATCGCATTGCGGTAAAAACTGTAAGCCGAAGATCACGGGCTACCTAAGTGGTTTGGTTACTTACGGGAAAAATCACAAGTGCACGCTTCGTGTGACGCGGAGTCCTATTCAAACCAATTTACGCGGCCGGCCCGTGAAGCTATAAAAAGACGCGCGCCGCTCCGCCCCTCACTCCAAGCCGAGAGCTCACATTGAGAACGCGCGCTTATAGTAACTATTACGTACCTAACCCAAAAACCGATAATCATGGTTATGAAACTAGAAACTGTAGCGTCCCTATACGCCGATGCTTACCCTGTGCTGTCTAAGTCGAGGAAAGATTTTGAGTGCATGAGCATGGAGTGCTCGAGGAGGCAGAAACTTCGTCGCGCTGCATTGCCAGCTCTTGTCGAAGATGACTCTGAAGAAATTTTCGAACCTGAGCAGCGTTCATACAAACTACAGGCGGAGGGTCTGCGAAGACAGAAGTCCATTTCGCCTCAACGGCGTGAGAAATTATGCCGGCAGCTTGTCTTGCCTTCGCTTTCGGAGGATGAAGAGCCTTGAATCGATTTTCAGGGACACTAGGAAAGAAGTAATAATGAGGTCAGCTGCTACCTTCTGGCGTGGCTGATATCAAATAAGAAGCTCAGCTTGATACGTCACTAAATCGAGTGATCGTGAATTGCCAGTGCCTGCGATTATAGTGATAACAAGCAAAGACGAAGCCAGTATTGGTGATATTAAGTGATATCAAAATGAAATTACGCCAAAGTTTTGCTAAATATTATAGACACTAAGTTTTCATATGATTGCAATGTTTTGAATGAAATAAATTTTGTGTTAAGCTAATGACTGGTTTATTTATCCCCACTATTTGCCACGGTACGTATATCTTGCTTTTAAATATTATTGATTGGGAGTGGTAGAGCTGTTTTATTATATTTCGATAGTTCTTCTGTCTAAACATCTTAACAATAATCAAATCAGAAGTCTACACTTGCACAATTTTGAACAAATAATAAGTATAAATGTTTGTTATTGTCATTGACAGTTTTCATTGGGCGTCTAGACACGCAACGCTGGTTCGCAGCAAGGTCAAAGATTAATTGGAAATTTTTCATTCATATAAATTGTGTACACTTGCTTTGACTAGTGGAAATAACCATGCATATTTATACAAAGTAGTCATAAAACTTCTTGTTTACTACTTAATTTAATAAAAGCACAAGGCAACTTATGTGCTTCAAAGTGGTGGTGTAAATTGTAGATTGAATTTATAGATAGATATTCTCGGTAAAACTGAATTACGATAAAATTTATTCAATAATTTTTGATGGACATTTAATCTCTTAGAAATCAGATTTTAACTATCAGATCAGAGACGATAAAATTTTTGTGGGCACACCTAGTCACAATCCTTACTACAATTTTTCTCAATTGATATAAACGAGTATAGTATATAAAGAGTATAGAGACAATACCTTTTTGCAATTGTGATAAATCTGTGAAAAAACATCAGATACAGGTTATCATTTATTTACAGGTTTTTTTCGTGATCACGAAATTATCTGTCGAGCTTTCCGATTTTTTATAGAATTTATTTAGAAGGCAGTGTGATTTATTTAGTAGGTAGACATTGAGTTTCTAGACTGAAATCATAAATTGTCAAAATATTTTCCTATATTTTGCTTACGCGCAACATCACAATTAATTTCTGCAACTGTGTTAACAACACATGTCATATTATCATTATAATCACAGCTCATATCCCGCCCCACCGAGGGACACGAGCTTACCTTGACTACGTTAGAGCCTCTATCAACCACACTACCTTAGTACAGGTTGTGCAACTTCATATAAAGGTGTACCTTTGAATTTTTTCTAGATATATGCAGAACGTCACTCGATTTTTTCCCACACAATGGGAGCGTCGTATACCTATATAAAAATTGAAAAATATAAACATAGTTCCTTTTCTTTCCACAAAATATATAACTACCTATTTGCCGCGGCTTCATCCGCATCATTTTCAATTTTCGCATATTAAATATATACATATGTATTTATATAAATTACCCTATGCACTTTCCTGGGTCATATATCAGGGATACATTAGCCATTTTGGCACTTCATCATACTCTTGAATAAATATTTGAAAAATTCGTGCTACTCCTCCGTGGTGACTTCAGAACAGCCTTTTCTGGTGATGAAAATCGTTGATCTCGTTATTGATTCTTTATTTTTGGGAACAATTAAAGTCATACTATACCACCTCAAGCCTATATGCGTGATGAGTAATCAGTAGTTCATTTTTTGCCTTCAACACCATATTTGTCTGTCTGCCCATACGTGAACTTGCATTGTCGTGGTCAGAGATGATTTTTGATGATTGACGTTTAGAGTTATTTTCACGGAGTTTGTCAATAATTTCTGTCAAATTAACGGTCGTGTACTAGTCACAAATTACTGTACGATGATTTTCTAAAGCAACAGTAGCCACGTGTCTAGTGTCATTTAAAAAAGAAGCAATCGTCCCCTTTGTGGCACTATACGCGCTCTTTTTTCTTTGGTTATTTTTACTTTGGTTGGTTTCAGATAATCTCGGAACACCTATACGCTTAATTGCTGCTTTGTTTTGGGGCAGTAGCTATAAATCCATAATTTGTTACCTGTTGCTAGGTATCACATCAACTTTGAACAATTTGAAGCCCCTTCATTGCATTTGGCAAGTATAGCATGGTAGCAAGTGATGCGGTTCGTTTCTTGAGCATCAGTCCAATTGTGTGGGATACTTCGAGAAGGCACATTTCTCACACCCAAACGCTTGTGTAGGATTGACTATATTTGACTCATACCTATATCGAAAGGTATTTAGATTTCGTTGTAAGTCACTTGCTTGCTTGTATCGATCATATGGAGCGAGCACATCATCATTATTTTTACTATTCATAGTGATGCACGAGCTACTTTCACGAATTTCATATTGGAGATTGATTCAACAGCGTTTGATTTCTACTTTGTCAAAAGCAGATTGAAGCCGAACGAGGCGCAGCTGCGCTGTCAAATAATTACACTTAAAATCGTAAAAAAATATGTAATGAAAATTTTCCAGAGTTGAATCTATTTTATTGTAATTACGCAATTTTGAAACTCACGCAAAATGGTACCAGAATGTGTGAGCAATTGATAGTAATATAAATCAAATGGTATTCTACGACTAGAGTTCATTTCTAAATGCAATAATAACTTTTTAAATATTGTCCATGTGACCAAATCTGGAAACTTTTAGTGTGACCTATGTATTGTCATATTTATGATAAAGTCTTGATGTGACCAAAACAATATTTTTAATTGTTTACAAGTTTGTTTTTCAGTTGTGCTTAAAAAAATAGTTCTTGCATTGGGCTTTGTTGAAGGAGATTTAAGGTGTTCTACGTCAAACGTGCATTTTTTGTGGGAGTACAGTATTATATTCTATATGAGACACCTTATCTCTAGGCACTCAGTAAAGTCACAGACAAATACGAAATTCTTATCAAACTAGAACGTAATTGATTGATGACGTCTGGATTGATTTTACTTATTCGTATCAAATTAATATAAAAAAGTCCTGTAAAATTGTTGTACATACAACTGACTTTATGGCTTATATGATATGAGCTAAAGAAGTAATTTATTATTGAATTACTTATTAAGTCTGTTGCTGCAGCGCTGTTACAGCTATTTGGTCCAATCCAAATAGCTGTTACAATGAATAAAGCAAAACTAAATCTTTATGGCTATTTATTTATTGTACATACCGTTTTTGCACAGCAGCTTCAATAGATTCTAATACATACGAAAAATTCTGTTCGTTCGTTTCGTCAAAATTCTGTACTTTTGGACATTTTGCGGGTTATAGAAAGCTGCGATGATTTGTTATTTTAAGTTACGAAAAAGTTCTGCTAAAAGTGGGTTTTTCTAAAAGAAATTTGTTCTTTGCCATCTTATGGCATAAGATATAACATTACAGTACCCAATAATTTTACTGCCTATCTCCACCCTTCACACGAGTTATATCAATATCAGTACTGCTGTTTTGCGGCAGTAATAGATAAGACCGAGGTATCCAAATATACGACCCAGCGCCCGTGGCACCACCACCGCAACGGAATATAATAGAATGATTTATCACTATGAACTCTCAAAATAAAAAGGATAAATTTCAAGATAGCGGTTATGCTTTATCATTTCTTGTTTGAATGCTCATGTTGCGAGATCTGATATAGTGTCTCACTCCGGTAGCATAGAAATGAATAAATTACAGGTTTATTAATTCAAAACAAAATGAAAACATTTTTATGTTCAAACACGTTATTATAAAGTAAGAAACAAGTAATTACCATTTATAGGACATGTGACTCAAATGACATCCCGGACGAAAACATAAATATAACAAGCCAATCATTGACGAAGATTTGCTTAATAAATCAATGGGTTATAATTATTAAACAGAGAAGATGTTAATGTCAAAACAAAAGAGCATTCAACAAGAACGCTTATAATTAATGTTCGAATATTCTACGGCTTCTCTGAATTTATCGCTAGGCATTAATTATAATATATATACGAACTGCTGATAATTGTCGGCAAATATAATGAACAGGGCAATATGTGTGTTTTTAAATCAATATTAGTATTAATTATTTACTTCATTTCTGTTAAGAAAAAGTATTGTGGTGGTGATCAACAGACTTTTAAAAGACAGTCGTATTTCTCAAATTATTTGAAGTTAGGTATTTAAGAAAACTTTACGTTTTAACGTAGATGTAGTGATTCGTTTAGTAATTTCATAATTTTAGTATGAATATTGTATTTTAATTTTACAAATGAAATTAAAAAAAATATATTAGAATCAATTTTGAATTGTATATTATTACAATTATTTTAATACTCGTCGTGAAGAAATTAAATGAATAAATTGAATGACTTGATGTTATAGAATTCAGAAAAATTTATAGAGTGGTAGTAAGAACTCGCTAGGACGAAATAAAAATCAGCTTCCTACATCATATTTGTTTGATGTACTTAGTTTTGTTTCTATTTGTTATCGCGCCATGTCATAGCCACTTCAAACGTCACATCTGTCTCATGGAGACTGAGTGTAACTGGCCCAGCCGTCTGTGTGCATTTATCATGATAGCGATACCGATTACTGTACAAACACCGATTACTGTACAACGATGTAAATAGTGCTCTCTCAAGAGTTCTGTATTGGTTCACAACTAATAATTTGTCTTTAAATTCTAAGAAAACAAAATGTATCAAATTCTCTTTGCCCAATGTAAGGCTGGTTGATACTCGTTTAAATATGAATGGTGATGTCATTAACTTAGTAAATAATACTAAATTCTTAGGCATTACGTTAGATTCTCGACTACAGTGGGATCCACATATTGAAACTTTGACAATCAAACTTAGTTTTGCGGCTTATGCAGTAAAAAAGATTAGACTTTTAACTAATGTTGAAACGGCAAGAATTGTTTATTTCAGCTACTTTCATAGTGTTATGTCCTATGGACTGCTGCTATGGGGATCAGCGGCTAACATTGAGAGTATTTTCCTTTTACAAAAAAGAGCGATTCGTGCTATTTACTGTTTACGGGCTAGAGAATCCCTAAAAGAATTGTTCAAAGAACTTAATATTTTAAATTTAGCTAGTCAATATATATATGATAATTTAGTTTTTGTATATAGAAACTATAATAAATTTAATGAAAACAGTGATCTACATAATGTGAATACTAGAAACAAAAATAACTTGCCGTTCCAATGTTCAGAGCCATAAAACTAGCTGTTCGTTCTTGGGGAAATGTATATCTATGTTTAACAAACTTCCGCAAAGTGTCATTGATTTGCCTTTATATAAATTTAAAATCCATAACAAAAAGACACTCATGAGTAAAGGTTATTATAAAGTAAGTGACTATCTAAATGATCACACTATTTGGGAATAGGGACACTATTCATAGAGCCATGTTTGGTAACAACATTATTTATAATATTGTATTATTTTTATATGTGTATGTAAACATACATACGACTGTAATCGTTTTAGGTATGATTGTATGTTATATTATATTGTATTTTTATATAATATTATTATAATTATTAACATTGAAAACAGGAGATAAAAAATAGACCTTTAGAGTTTCTTGCCTGTTCTTCTCGAGAAGGCTCTCCCAATTTCCGAACAGGTGTAGAGTCAATATTTTTTTTCCTTATTCGTACGTACGGACAAGGTTTTTGTTTTTGTTATAAGCTTTTTTTTTGTTTTGTTTGTTTTGACGTCAATAAGGGCCTGTAAAGATCTATGTTGAATAAAGATTATTTTGATTTGATTTTGACACGTGCCTTTTGTAGATTAGCTACTGTACAAGTTTAATATTTTACGAAACTTTTTATAGAGATATACTTTGTTTTTTTTTGTTATTATAATTTGATTTTTTTCGATCTAGTCTCGATTCATAGCGTTGCTGACGCTGTGGTTTTGGTACAGGTTGATAGGTCCGGGGTCGAAAATGAAATATATTAATGTGTTTTTCCAAAACGTTTAGTCAGCAACACGTCAGGTTTTACACTTGTTTGTTAAGGTAGGCTCGTGTCCTTCAGTGGAGAGAAGCTGAAATGAGCTGGGATGATATCTTCTACTATATAAAAATAAGTCGGGTTTTCCTTTCTGACGCTATAACTCCAGGACGCACGAATCGATTTCCACGATTTTGCAATTGTTGGAAAGGTCTCGGGCTCCGTGAGGTTTATAGCAAGAAATAAGAAAATTCAGGAAAAATTTCAGCAGAAAAGCGGGAAAATCTTTTTTCACATACAGCGAGACAACATGACATTTGACAGGACAGCTGTCGGGCCAGCTGGTTGGTTATAATTTTTTTAATAATTGTTTTTCTGCTAAAGACAAGTATTCTAGCATATATAAAAATTTGTTGAGATTGTTACTCTCGGGATGGCTATCTGCAAAACTGTTTTCGTATGAATATTTAAAATGTACAGATTTCTGTGTTTTGACGACGTTGTATGTTAACTGCTATAAAATGTAATAAGATGCTAGAAATTTTAATAATCTAATTGCCCAACATAGATGATTGACGATGATTATGTCATTAAAATCTAAGACGAAAATTTACATCCACACTACAAATATCTTTCTATTTAGTGAATTGTTATTTGTTTATTAAAATTGAATCTCTATTGTTTGCATGTCTCATGATTATTTAATGATTTATGTTTCAAAATATTATAATTTATTTTTTTTATTTTATAATATTGGAATACAAGCTACATTGTTTATGAGTTAATGAAGTAGATAAGTAATAATATAATTAATACACCTTTATCACTTTTCTGCACAAATGATAAGATTGTCACGATGGATTTCTCCTCTTCTCCCTCCCGGGTCGCCGTATTCGCGGGCGCGATTGTCTCGCGCCCGCCGGCGATCCGCGGCGGCGCCGCAGCTGTGCTATCGAGCCCGACGCCGCCTCCTTCGAGCGGGATCGGCCATCTCCCGACCCAACTCCAGCTTCCTTCTGGAGCATCACTGCTTCACAGAAGGAGGCCACAGCCCTCCAACCTCCCTCGTCCGCCAGCATTGCCGCAATCAATGCCGGCGGAAACAGATCTCGCCCGATCTCTACGACTAAGACTCGGCGCTCGGAGACCCACGCGGGGCACTCCGCCAGCGTGTGCTGAGCCGAGTCGAGGTCGGATGCGCAGTGGTGGCAATGTGTCGATCCCTCCCGTCCTATTCGACACAGATACTCACCGAAGCAGCCGTGCCCGGTGAGTATCTGAGTCAATCGGTAGGTGACCTCCTCCTTCCCTTGTAAATAGGTACCTGTAATACTGAAGTTAAAGTTGATCCAGAATATCAGTCATGGGAACATGCCGCAGTTATCTCTGACAGGGAAATCAATTAGGATTAATCTTATGTAAGGCTGAGGTTCCATCACAGTTGTCATCTTTTGGGTGTCGCTGTAGTCATCTGAAGCTCTCGCACTTAGATTATCTACTTACAACAATTAATCCGACTTAGGCTTTCGATCAACTTCGAACACTTATGTATTTATTATTTTTCATGCGCTTAGCAACGCTACATTGTTCTGTCTATTCTCTTGTGGATAACTGTGGGTATCCTATAGGTTATCCCATAAGTTGGTCACCTGAGAGGATTTTTGCCTATATATAATGTCGAGAAGACAACAGCAATATGTTATGTAAAATATTAATGGTTTCTTCTCATCGCCTACTATTTTAGGCTGAAATGACGCTAATAATATACCGAGTGATGCTAATCTACATCGAGATAGATGTATTTATCAAACCGGTACGTTGACCGCTTTGATTGCGAGATTTTGTAGTATTTCAAATATATGTCTATATATTGCTGTAGAAATCCGTTACATATAAGCTATTGTTTTTATGTAATAGGTTTTACGTTAATGGTAAAAAAAGCTTTCTCAGAATCGAATACTGCAAATATTATAATAAAGTTTGCTGGACATGGTTCTCTACCCAAATGCTTTATATAAATTTCGAACTCGTTAATATCAACAACAAACAATTATACCTAGAAATATAAAATAAAACATATCCAGTCCCTGTAATTGTTCCTAAAGTTTATTAATATAATTGTTATGTTGTATCTTAAGTATTATTTCTTCAGTACAATTGTCAGTACATCCGATGAAAGATAAGAAATGGGTATTTACAAAAATGAATATTGAAATATTGAGAAAGGCTTATTTAACGTAAGAACTTAGCCGGCTACGAACTTTGCGACATGCGGTAATACTGACACATCATTAAGCGTACAGATCGTAATGATGAATATTTCTGCCTAATATTAATATATATTGACACACAAAATTGTGTCAATTTTTTTTATACAATTGAGCAATATTTGCTCAAAACTCTGAAAAAACAGATGCTTCCGAATAGTCAGTAGAGATAATTATTATGAATGGCTAAGTCTTATTTTTGTGAAAAAGATATAGCACAAGTGTATCAACATAGCATTCTTTTCAGCAAGACTCAGAGCTGGGTCATAACTAAGATCGATCCACCCAACCTTGATTAGAAACAAACGTCCGTACTGTATTAGCTGAGCTAATTGGCCGTCATCTAGTCACAATCTTAACCATCTGGATTATGATTAATGGACAGGTATAGAAATGATGACTTCTTTATTATAATTTCTGTGATAGTGACTAAAGCAATCCATACGATTCGCAGTGAAGAAATTTTCATTGGAATGAGTGGGAGTTTCTATTGATAACTGGCTTCAACGCTTAAAGGAATTTATTGCAGTCAATAGAAATCATTTAATTCAACACACATTAAAGTCATAAATTTATATGCAATAGAAAGAAAAAAAATCAAACATTCATTTTTTATTACTATATAATTTATATTCAGACTAAGCATAGAAATTACGAAGCACAACAACTAGAATATTTGAAGATACCGTAGAATATAAAACTTTATGTAGCAGTTTGGAATATGTTATATCCTTAAAATTGTACATTTATTAAAGTACAGTAGCGCAATAAAATATGGCGGTGGTATGGCGGTCAAATGTATTATAATATACGAATTTTTAAAATATGTTATTCTAAAAATATAATGATCATGGCTTATGCTATACTATGGTGTTGAAAAATCGATCAACTAAAAAGTAGGTAACCAAGCAAAATACATGGAGAGATAGCTATAATTTTATTTGAAGATATATAAAAGGAAGTTTATGGCGTGAGAATTTTGCTGAACAGAACTATCAAAGACTATGTTTTTCATTTTGTACGAAAGGCGAGCGCTCTTGTATTATTACAGTGTCCTCGAACGAAAGTTGTCATCAGGACAAATATGTTAATTCTAACTCTCATAGTAACATCAATATCATTTAAGAAATAAATGAGTTGCGCAGAAATCTTCAACGTGCGCTTTAAATGAAAAGGAAAATCAGTAATACATCCACGATACTCGTATTAATATGTATTTCTGTACGTTTTCTAGTCGTATAATATTCGTGTTACAAAATCCAAAGATTTGGACTGATCTCCTTTTGTGGGAGGTAAATGTTTTGTGGTATAACCAAATCTGTTTTTACCTTGTTTGCCTTTAGAAGATATTTGTTTGATGTTAACATCGACGATTCCCAAGGTAGAAAAACGTTTTGTTGATGTAATAAGCTTTCTTGATTACTTCTATCTTTATTTGAAATAATGTTTTAGTAGCAGTCGATATTATTTATTATTACAACGAAATCAAAAACTTTATAAAATAACGTTATTTCATAAGTAGACTTTGTATCGGTATTGCCCACAGGAAACAGATAGTTTACGATAGTGAAAATTCTTTATAAGGTCCCAAATACTCCTACAAAATTTTATCAGAACCGGTTTAGTAGTACGGAGCAGATTATCACGAACATCAAAACCCAGAAACTGTAGTATTTTTTATAATATTGGCATTCAATAGTGGCAACAAGATCTTCGCCTAGAAGAAGTGAAATTTCCTGCAAAATAATAAATATAAAAGTATACTATGTGGTCTGTTTCTAGCTACAATCCTCTAGATACTAAGTTAAATTGCAGTAAGTAGATTTTTGTGAAGAATTTTTCAACTCACAAACTTTGGGTGTGGTTGTAAGATATGCATGTTGAGCATTACTAAATGTTAACTACAATTTTAAGCTGAAGTGAAGTTGTTTATAAACTGTTAATTTTCTCCTAAAGTTAAATGATGACGAAGTTTGCTCATGGTTCTTGCATAACTACATAGTCGTACATTTATTATATGTTTACTATCTCTTTATGTCTCAATAATAAATCAAGTTTATATAAGTTCCAGATTATCTAGGAAATATTTATATCATTTGTCCGTAGCAGAGTGGTTTGTATACCGGTTTCAAGTTCTGGTTCTTTGAGGTCCCGGGTTCGAGTCCCGGGGGCAGATGTTTGTGTGATAAATACAAGCATTTGTTTCTTAGTCACGGTTATTAATATATTTCTATCAAGTATATGGTACTACAATACATATTTTGGACTAGGTTAATTGGTATCAGTGTAAGAACTATTTATTTTGAAAAAGTTTCCAAAGATTCAAAAGTAAATTTGTAACTTTGAGGCCGATTGAGCTCTTCAAATGCGCAAATGCTTTTACTCAATATCCCAAGTTTTAGCATATTTCGTAAGAAAGGTGGATTTTTCGCAAAAAAAAAAAATACGTTACTTAATATGTTTTATTACCTGGCGACCTTTCTCGGGCCATTGAATCGATTCAACCATCCCCTTTCCCAGGATTATACAAAGGGCAAACAGCTGAGCTCTTTGTACGTTCATGATAAAAGGGCAGCTGCTTTGAGCGGTGAATCGTAACGTACTTTAAAACGTGTACGGTAATGGTTCTCACGAATTTGCGATATGTGATACAAACTGTTTGAATCGCGTATTCAAGTCGCTTATACTTTGTGTTATAGACTAATTAAATATGTAAGATTAGACATAACACTAACAACTAAACATAGACTGTAAAAAAAAATTGAAAAAAAAATTAGTTTGTAAGATATTTGTTGTAAGTACGTTGGGTGCTGGGGTTGATCAGTAATAATACTCTGATGAGTTCAAACTTTTATTTCCAGTCACCCTAGGTTAAACATTTTAATTTTAATATTAGTAATATGTTACTCCAATATTGAATATACGAAGTATGAAATATTTGGCATTTAAAAACTACAAACCTTAAAGTAAAACTGAAATTGTAAACATACCTTGATGCAACTAGTTAGTCTACCATCATCATAACTCGTTTATTAGTTTTTTCACATAAAACTTGGAAAGTGTTCTTAACAGCTGTTTGAGTGTTCTGCCAAATTTTTACCATCAAAAAACGCGGAGGACGACCAAGACCCAAACCTTACGTTATAGAACCTTATTGTGTTATTGACTGCTAGTCGGTACTAACTTCGCCAGGTCCGCTAGTGAGTAATTTAAATAAGTTTATCCTTTTTTGCTCTCTGCTAATGCCACATATTTTGATCCTTACAAAGGAATCAAACCCTATAGCATACTTCCCGTTGAACTAGAATCACGATATTTGGCATGAAATCATTTCATGCACAAGTAACGGAAATCAGAAAACCCTAAATGTATAACTGTATCACAAAAAAGCAATTTATTGCGATTATAACATAATTGCAAAACGACAGACTGGAATTTTTCACTAAAACGAAAACTGATTCTAATATAATCCAAGAATATTAGGTGAGATACTATTCTAATTTAAAACGAAGTTATTGTAATTTTATCATATATTCTATACGGATCAAATGTAGTAGAAAAATTTATGTAGATGTTACTTTATCCCTTAATCAAACTAAATATACATAGTTTTGTGGGACATAATATAATGATTATCGTTACAGTTAACAGATGCTTGTATATATATATATATATAATATATATATATATATATATATATATATATATATATATATATATATATATATATATACGGATCAAATGTAGTAGAAAAATTTATGTAGATGTTACTTTATCCCTTAATCAAACTAAATATACATAGTTTTGTGGGACATAATATAATGATTATCGTTACAGTTAACAGATGCTTGTATATATATAATATATATATATATATATATTATATATATATATATATATAATATATATATATATAATATATATATATATATATATAATGCTGAAAATTTAAAGAATAATGCTTAGGGATGTGGATGTAGAGTGTATTAATAAATAAGCATATATACTTACAATCTTTACATATAAAACATATTGAATGAATACAATTACCACAAGCAAAAAAAAGTAATGTGATAAATATCCTTAAAATACTTTGGTCACCTTCATTTGCCTATCTCTAATTGTTCATTAATTTTATCTCAACGCTCATTGGTGTAGATTAAACGCAAAAATTCGGGTGAGAGAGATATGATATCGACAACAATATATCTTTCAATTTAAAATAAAGAAGAAAAGAGCACTGGTCCCACCTTAGTCTTACCAATTTTTGCCGCAAAGTAGCGGTGTATGCATGCTGGGTTTCGGCTTAAAGAGTTCGTTAGGTTTGTGAAATTGCTGGGTACTATGATTTTACATCTTATGTCACATATAGGCAACATACATTGTGATTTTTGTGGGGCTTTCAGATATGGTGCAAATCTCACAAGAACCACATGTACTATAGGCCACTGTAATCACTTACCATCAGGTGGGCAGTCTGCTTGTTAGTTAACATATCACAAAAAATGATAGATTTATCCAGTTCAAAATTAATGAACATTACAAAACTGTTCACGTTTGGTTGATTTTGTTAGATGGCGTTTACGTTTATAAGTAAATTTTAAACGTTAAGTACAGTGTTTTTAAAATTGTGTAGATTATGCATAATGTACATATTTTGTATTATTATAAATTCTGCTTGATTGCGCTACAGATTACAAAAAGATTACTTCACACAACCAGGAATATGAAAATATTGTTTCGCGACAATATAGCATAATATAGACTTGAGGCGTGTCGGCGTCACACATTCATTTGGCTGTCAGAATATCATTCGTCACATGGATTATGACATCAGCAACATGCAAGTGAAGTTAATAGTGTTACATATCCATATGGTGCTGCAGCACGTACCATACGTAGGCAACCTTCGTACTTGTTTGCCATTTGTGGAATAAATAATTCACATAAGAGTACAGTAAATTAATTTTAAAAGCTTTGCAAGGAATCGCAATTCGTCAAACTCTCATCATTTCTGCCAGTAAATGCTATAATTTTAATATAACAAAATATTTTAATTATTTACTCTATACAATCTATAAATAATTAAAATGATATATAACTGGAGTACAGTACCAAAATGTATGGAAATCATTGAGGGAGATCTGTCTCTATCTAGCAGAGAGCTCTATCGGCTGATATGATAATATAAAATTATCTTTCCCTTTCCGGATTTTAACTGCCATTTATGGTAGTTGGTATGATATGGTAGGTTCATAGGAGAAATATATATTTCCGTAGTGACAATTATTCTATATATTTTCCTAGATTTTAAACTGTCCCCATAATAAATTGCATCATAGATGACCCAGTAGTTTGGTGTGTATTTGTTATAAACCATTATATTGTTATTTCCAATTATTAGACGAGTCTTTGTCGAGGTCTCGACCTATGTAAATAAATCAATAATTTAATGCCACTGTGCTATTTCTGTTATTGCACATTGTTATTAATTGTACATATATTTATATCTGTGGTTGCAGTTGTAAAAATACATATATTACATTTGACTGCGTTATTATGTTTATGTGTATAATAACGAAGAAACACAGATGTTAGTCCAACAAGTACTAAGAGAATTAACAAGAACTAATGCGTCTAATATATATCAACTGAATCTGAAATTGTTATACTTAAATTTGAAATCGCCCTAACAGTACAGATACAAACACTTCGTTGGGCATATTTAAGCTGTAATGATAATAAATATGACACTCCTACCTTTTTTAATACGTAATAAATAATAAGTTAGTGTTAATAAGGCTAAAGTATAATCTATTTGTCGGCAGTATTATACCTTTTGACAATATAAATAAAAAAATAATCAAAGCTCTTCGCTCATCTGTACTATCACTGAGATATTTTGCGTTGTGAAATAACAAAATTGTTTCAAAGTATCGAAATTTTCAGTCTTCATCTGGGAAACTTTGCTAAACATGCGACAATCTGTCGTTATCTGGTAAACACAATTACACTGCAGTACAATCTACATCACAAAAACACAATTGAAACATTTTGCAAAAACTGATCGTTTTACGAGATTTTTGCCCGAAAACATGACAGTTGTATGAAGAAATTAACACGTCACACAAACAAACAGGAGTTATTCATTTAGGCAGAAAAAATCTTCGTTTTTCAGACGTAATAAAAAGAGCTACGTGATATAACCCACGCTAGCATGAGGTTTAATAATAGCGCGTTCTGTTATTGTAGATATTTCTCCAATATTGGCAAAATTGGCAAGCCTTAGTAATATTTTTCAGTTCTATCTTGTAGCATAAGCTTATGGGCAATAAAGGAGCTCAGTGCGGCCAAGGTAACTAGATAAAGCGAACCGCATGAAATTAAAATGAATGTCCATATAATATTATCAATAATCTTACCTCCTCCTATCGTTGCGTTCGACATAATCTTGTGAATTTCCTGAAGCAGGCCGAATGCATGCATGCATGCGTGGTGCTTGTATTGGTGAAAGCCTTTATAGTTCTACAGATTCGCGCTATGTTTTCGCTGCTGCAGTGGCCGTTATTGTACTGGTTTTACGGTACAGAGCTTTGATTGTCGCGCGCCTGATATGACGACTGTGTTCCAGTGGTCCCTTTGGTGTTTAGTATGAGTCGACGCATTAGTTCTCCATTTACAAGGGTGTTTATGCGAAATTATTTGCCAAAGCGTTAGTTGGCAGTTATTGTTAAGAAAAATAAGAAAAGTTATTATTATATTGTTAAGAAAAATAACTGGAGAATCTGTCCTCCTTGAAACCTGTAGATAAGACGACGACGTGTTGGTCTTATGTGGGCGGTTATTTTCCTTAGCGCTAAAAAAAGTGAAGGAAACAGCCCTCGACAAACTCGGTCTAATTTCTTATCAAACTTAATGTTACGCCCTGACATACCACCTACGCATCTCATTAATTTACATTGAAGCCGTCACGCCGCGCCGTGCCGTTGGGCGGGAATACGAATTTGGAGCAGTGACCGTTGACTTTGTCACTGTGACCGACCGCCCGTGGAGGCGTGGGATGAGCTAAGGTGACCATGTACCTGCCCCAATGGCATAAGTGTGATGTAATGCTAATACAAATAAATTGAAATTACTGTGGTTGTGTCACCTTTTTTATTTCTGGCTTGTTCAGGGTTCTGGGACATTCGCGTTATTGTCCAACCATTTGTTTTCCTTTGCACCTTCTTAATTTCAAAGTATCAATCAAAAAGCATTCATCTAGCAAAAGGCAACTCTTTCGGTTGCCTTTTGCTAGATGAATAAGTTACGCTGAAATTAAGTAGATGCAAAGGAACACAATTGTCAATGTCCCAGAACCCTGAAGAAGTCAGAAACAAAAAAGGTTGCCCTTTGGTATCTTAATCTAATCTTCAAAAAGCAAAATTTTTAATTCATACTTCTTACGAGTATTTTGAACGTATGTATAATAGTTTTTACCGTCATAATCTGAAATTCAAAAGTTACTCGCGGGTTTTTTTCATTGCTTATGTCAGAATAATGTAATGACAAGGTCATCTGCGTTATATGTAATCAAATAAATTTTATATAAAATGAGTGTCGTTTTTAGTTAAAATTTTAGGCTTGTTTTGACTGATTGGCTCGTTTATAATTTCATAATTTTTTATTGCCTGATGTATCGATTGAGTTGCTGGACTGTTCTCGTTAATTTCCAAAAGTAACATAATTGTACGAATAATGCAAGTCAATTATTTTGATGTAATATCTATATCAAATAAGAATTAATTTTAATAGTTTATCTATTGAAAACATTGAACACGCTTAATTGCATAGCATTAATACTCTAACTTAGCATTAATACTCTCTCTTTCTGACCAATTAGCGATGAAACTAAACACTATAATAAATTACCAAATATTAGGTATTTCAAAGTTAATATCCAACTAGAAATACTATAGAAACTCTACAAAAGGGTAGTCAGTGCTAGACAAAATATCATTCACATTCGATTAGGTGGAATCATTCTCATATATTTCGTTCTAATGAATCAAAATCCATTGTCATAAATGTTATGTTACGTTGGAAATAATTTTAAAGCAATTTATTTTTCTCGCTCACTTCACTGGCATAACAAGTCACTGAACTTTATGGCCTCTGTTTTCGTGGAAGCCAGTAAGAGGTGAGTATCGAACGAAAATACCGACACTGGCTCATTTCCATAGAAGGAAAACATATTTACGTACTTTAGGTATCTGACCTCGCCTACATTGGTCAATTATATTAAATCCAAATAGATATTTCAGCCAATGTATATAGATAATAATGTATCTACAAGATTTTTTAATAACAATAATGTTTCATTAAATTGTTGACAACCATTAATTTATTTTTGCACACCTAAACAATAACTAGCCTTTTATTATATATTTTTATATTATATATATAAAATGTATAATATAAACATAACTTCGTCACGATTTAAGGTATACTAAAAGCAAAAGCAAATTTTAGCAAGCTAAAGCTTTATATTCACATTGGTCAAACTGCGTGTGTTAATGTTTTACCTCAGTTTTACACTAATAGAGGTAATTATTGCTTAACTTTTCTGAATCCGCACCATACTTACGATAAATAAAAGCGTTACAAATGATGTCGACATAAAAGACTCCTATATGCCGACAATCAATGGCGCTACTGAAATATAAATTTGTTGCGGCAAGAAGTGAAGGCAAAACCATCGGCACAGTTGCTACATTCGTTTCTCGTAATGATTATTGTTAAATATAATATATTTCTTTAATAATAATAATAATTTTATTTATTTTGAATATTTCATAGAAAATACATTTTTTAAATATTGTATAACATTTATTTTTAAGAAGAAAAACGAAACAGTGACTATCTGTCCACAATAGATAAACAAAAAGTTTCTATGTGTGCTTATTAAATAAGGCTTTATTTCAAACAATGATGGGAAGTCACCTTTTAAATTTCATTATCTTCTTAAAAGTATTAGTACTACATGAAAGTTTTAATTAATTAAAAAGGTAAATTTTAAAGCATTCATAATAAATTTCAAACATCAACACAATATCTTGAATAATAATGACATGATAGATTTATTTGACGGGAAATAGTTGATGAAGCGTAGATTTAGTATACAATTATCAATTTACTTCAGTCAACTAATTATATATTACAGATCTACACAATTCTAAAATTATAAGGATAATTCATAATCAAAAAAGTGATTGTTGCTGAAAAAGTTTTAAAACATAATATTCAATAGATTTTGTATGAGTATATGAAAATATAAACAATGAAACCGAAAATATACGATAATAAAACTACAAACAGTCGATCTTTTATATTATACAATTCAGCAATGTTACTTTTGTTGTGATTTTCCATTTATAGTGCATAAAAAAATGTACTTTCACGGTCACAAAACGTTGGAAATTCGTCTACGCCGTTCTCAAGATATAGAAAACTTTTACTTAAAATACCTGCGACGATTAATTTTAGTTTATTCCATTTATGATTAACAAATATTAAAAGTGAGTGAACTACTTCGGGATGTTATACATGCGTATTACGTGATGTGGTAATTCGACTGCTAGGTCATCTCGATGACAGCATGCTTGACGTCCTCGACATACCATATTGACCAGCCTACTCGATAACAGAGCACTTGCCAAGGTCAAAACTAAACTGTTTACTTTAAATTTTATTATTTTGAAGCAAAATACATTGGTATTTTATTATAGATTAAAAGGATAATTTTAGGTTTTCTTCAATTATATATTTTATTCACTAATTAGAGTTTATATAAATGTATGTAGCGTTTAAAAATTATAAAATTAAGAAATATGTGGGGTCAATGTCAAAAAATTCACTATAGAAAATTTCCTTGAAACTACTATTTTATATTGATTCTGTATTCATACATTTTTATCTATCCATCATACAGGGTTTGATTGGTTGAACGCACAGTCAGTCAATAGATGCAAATAGAAATAAATTAATACGCGGAGCAAAGGAACTGCCAGTTTTCCGCTCTTGTGTGATCTGTTTAGCCTCTTGTTACAGCCGGGACGGAATTTTGTGCTGCTGTTTCTGTTGCTGCTCCTCGTTAAACTTAGTGGAAGAGGTGACGGGGCCAGTATGTTTACGCAAATGGTGTCCCATTCCAATAATTCCTCCTTATTCCACGGGACTAGAGATCCATCCAGCTTCTTGCAATCATCTCGTATTATGCCCGCAGGTTCCAACAAAGCCGTGAGAAATATTTAAGCCGGCGTGATAGCGTGCGAGGCTGCCGTCTCCTTGTGCAAAGATATCATTTCATAGAAGGAGGATGGGAAGAGATATGCTTGAAGGCAATCTTTAACATTCTTAGCCGCAGACGAGAAGTTAACCCAGTCAGTTGACTAGTGGCTGTGAGACGTAGTCCCACTTTTGACGAAATCTCTATTTACGTTTCAGCCCCACGAAAGTATGTTAAGCCAATCCCAAATAGACCTTCCACAAGGGCGGAGAGATTTCGCACGTTGATGTAGTTGGGTAGTCGATACACCAAGTGCAATCACTGGTGTGATCGGAATTCTACGACATACTCAAGGAGGTAACTGTGTCAACCGTCTTCTTGGTATCTAAAAATTATTGGTCTATCTAAAATTATAAATCTGACATATTAGATGTCACAAGAACCCGACAGATTATTTTGAACAGTGTGCGGAGGAAATTCGTTTAACTATTTGAATATTGTTTTTGAACTGGTTGAGATGTAGGTGAAACATTACTTGCATTTGAGAGACATGCGTCCTTACTATTTACTTTATTAGTTTTTAATGTTTTCGTGTATAGGTGGTATGGATAAATAATAACAATGAATAATAAAAAATTGTGTGTAGAGAAGCGACGATCCCACCTCCTGTTGGTGGGGTATTTAGTACCCATTCATTGCAATTAGTCTCCCTGAGGACAGCTTATGAGAGATATGCTTCAGGGAGGCGTATACCGCCTATTTCTGTCCTAAGATGAGAATCCGACCGGACATAGTGGAGCTGTAAGAACAGATGCTCGAAGGGTGGAAGTGTAATAATTTCATAACGCCCCGGCGGCATCTTGATCTCTATCGCAGACACACCTTTCTACACTCTTAGCGGTTCACACCAATGTTGCTTCCTTCGCATCAATATTGGTCTGCTGTTTTGAGGGGGCATTATAGTGAGTGGAGAGTCACCACCTGCCATATTTACATCGATTAGGAAGCTTTGAGGAGGCAGGTGACCGGAGTGTCTTCTATAGCCGGGTTCTCATTACCACAAAAATCGAGATGCAATAGTTCACAAACGTTTTGACCAGTAATGACAATAGTTTCTGTGTATTTAACTGGATATAGTCTTTAGCTGCATTCTTATTGTGCAGATAGAGATTAGACCCAGTCGATACACTCCACGCACACTTTCATAATATTTTTCTTAAATGGCCTCTACGCGTTGAATCTGAATCCCTGGGCACGAGCACATGAGTAAAGAAACGAAACAGAGACAAAGCTTCTAAAGAGCTAGCAAAATTGATACCTATTTTGGTAAGGTTGGCACAATTGAATTAATAAAAAATATGTTCTTTTTTTCACATTTTTTATTAAAATAGGTTATTTTTTAACAGGCGTATATTCGCTTCACTTGTAACTATGTATGTATAAAAAATATAGGTATAACTTGAATGTCCTGATTTAGTACTTTAGTCGACACATTCGCACATTGGCTCGAACTCAAACATGAACCGTCATTTGACGGCAAGTTGAGTTTTGGAAACGCATTGTCGAGTAAATATTTTACAGTTCTGTTTTTAGAAAGTTTAATACAGGTTATTTCGAAGTGATCCTCATATATTCTGTATTATTGTCGTGTTTTATCATCCATAAGCTTTGTTAAAAGATCTTCCCGCCCGACAGCCTTTAACCACTCATGTCGTCTGAAATATTAATAAAACATAATGTTTACGAACGTATTTTAAATCATAATATTTTTTCCTACCTTTAATCTTCGCAAATATAACCAAACTAACCAAGATACTTTACAATGACCTGACACGAAAAACTCAGGTGCGTCAAAAAAAGCGCCTACTCGCTTTGGGAATGATACCAGAGGGAAGCCGGAAGCCCCCTCTCCCACTTGTGAAATCCTGCGCTCCGATTCAATACATTTCCCAAAAAAGTTATTGTAGGTATTTATTTAGAATTATTTACACAATTTTACCGAAATATCTTGTAAAATTTTCCGTAAAATATATCATAATGAGTATTGAGTAGTTTTGATTATAGAGTTGTATACCTTTCGATATACATAACACATTATAAATATAAAAATTAAGTTTCAAGTACAAACTTACCTAGTAGACTCCTTGGGATAGTTAAAATAAGAAATATTTTTAGTCTTTCTATTATTATTCATGCACACAGTACAATGTACAACAGTGATGTATATTTACAACACTTTTTAAATACTAAAACATAAATATTACTATGTATTAAGAGGCCTATTACAATTCTTCTTTCTGCGAGATTAGGTATTTCGAAGCGTCCCGACAACTCATTGAAGGTCATTTCGAAGGACTAAGCGATTTTGATACTTTTCCCAAAACTCATTATTCGAATTCGGAATAATTCGTTATTGCTATGTATATCTTATATGAAGAAACACATTATATGAAGATGATATTATAAATAGGACAGATGATATTGTTAAAAATAATGTTTATTAAATATTACCTAGCTACCTACCTATGTTATTTAGCAAAAGTCGGTTTTAGTTTTAAATTAAAAATAGTTCAGATTTGAAAAAACTAGTTACCGATTATAGGAATATAAATCATCATAAAACAGAATCACCTATTTGCCGAATTTCCATCAAATCGATCCAATGGTTTTGGTGTGAAAAAGCTTTAGAAATAATAGATAAAAATAATATATAGAATAGAATAACTTTACAAAAAATATGAAATTAAAATATATAATAGTTTAAAATTCGCAAAAAAATAATTTTAGTTACGTGATCAAAACTGATAATCGCGCTATACACTGACTCTCAACGGCACGATCACTGCATTCGATCGATGTAGGAGCGCTCAAGCTCTAATGAATTCGGACGGTTTTTTTTCCTCGCGGGAGGTGGCAGTGAATCCTCATAGGGGGCGCGCCACCACAGTGGTCGCTATGACAACCCCCTGGTGCTCGGACGACCTTGCACCAGATACCACCCGCGCCCGGTCTACGGCGGGTGGTTATGTTGGACTCTGACAGAAGGCCAGCCTACCAACTAAACACTGCCTAATGCCTTTGGCCGGGCACAAAGCCTGGGGCTCTATCGGCTTCATCTGAGCGCTCGCCCTCTCAGGGGAGGGGGCGAGGCAGCGCAGCCCTTAATGGTGCATACGCTTCATGGAGCGAGCCGGTTCCCAGAGTGGGCCGGTCGGCCTGTGCATCGCATTTTGTAGTAATTTTGCAGTATTATTTATTGTTTTTATTAAAATAAGATTTTATTAATAAATACTATCGTAGATAAAAGATATTCACAGTCAATTTTGCGATTTTCGTAGTTTTTTCGTTTAGAATAAGATTTTTTTTCTATATTAAATCAATAATATATCAAAATTCCGAGGCCGCTACGAACTATATGACTCTTGTATAAAGAGATAAAATTATCATTTTTTTATTTCATTTATGTAGAACAGTAGTTCAATCCAGGGGCTCAAAAAAGTGCCTTCGCGCATTTTATGAAAATCTCTCTCTACAATTTTGGGTTTTGTTAAAAAGTTAAGCAAAATTTACAAAAAACGAGACCGCTACAAACTATGTCAATAGCTATTCTGCATTATTCATTAAGTCAAAATTGAAGTGGGCGTGTGGTGGTAAAATCGTGAGAGCGCACCCCGCGCCCCGATATGGGCTGGAAGGACACCGGGGGGTTTTTAGTGGGTAGGCCGGTCTTCTACCGGAGAGCTCCACACACGGCCGCGCCTAGCCAGCGCGGTGACAAGGTGCATAAGGTGCATTTTCCCCCCGCAAAATAAAAAAAGAAGTCAAAATTGATAATGTATCTTTGTAACTGAGATCGAGAACGCCAAAATTGTCAATTTTACGCATAAATCGGGTTCGAGATGTAATATGGCTCTTAAGTAAGAAACTCGAAAAGAAAAAAAAACACTCATGTCTCGTCACGCCTGCACGCCCTGAGATTGACCACTGGCTGATCTAGTTTGAAGCGGTTTCGTTTCATACGGGACAAGCGGCCAGTGGTCACACACACACGCGTTGCACTTCTGGTGATGTACCTATCACAGCGCATTCGTATGAAGCTTTGTCTCTGTTTCGTTTCTATACTCATGTGGCACGAGCTTTTAAAGGACCGTATCTTATAAAGACACGTGTTATGAAACAACATAATAATTAATAATAATATTAATTGAGGTAATATTTCCAAATGAGATTACAGTCTTCATATAGGTATTAAAAAGTTCATTTACAAAACATTAACGACACTAACAAACAATGTTGTGACAATTAGGATAGGCGATAGTGGGACTGTCATAATAAAGAGGTTTAGAGTTTCGATATTTATTGTAATCTCTGGTACTACTGATCAAGTTTTCATGAAATTTTAGACCCGAGGAAAGTTTGTTGGTCCATCAAATATAATAACATCCGAAAGGATTTGCATTAATATGAGCAAATTTTCTCTTTTTTATTAATATCAATAGTAGCAAAGTATGCAACCAAATTCAGTCAAATATATAAAAATTACAAAAGTATTAAATATTTAATGATGCCAATCATGAATCTTTTCATTCCTTCATTCGTTCCATTATTAAAATAGATCAAGATTTTCATTGATAAATTTGTTATCGTTTCAACAAAATATATTTATTTTCATGTCATCAAACTAAAACACACATTTTAACATATTTAACTTACTGACAAGTCCTCAAACCCATCCCAATAGTAACATCGTACAAAAACTTGTTACAAATAAATAAAAACTTAAATAGAGTTTTGTAGAGTCAACAACACGCACTTACCGGTCAATAGCTCCAACCTCAAGGACTTTGGCCTGCAATTTTCATTTAGGATATTATTTTTTATCGCATTATATGGCAGATGAGCAGACACCTCACCTAATGGTAAGTGGTAACTGCTGTCCATGAACTTCGCCAAGGGTCATAGCTAAGTTGCTGATTATATTGGTATAATGCTCTCCTTAAGAGGAAACATCAAGGTTACGGCAATTAAAAAGTAGGTAAGTATACAAAACGAAATCAAAGAAATTTACTTGTATTTATTGATTGTCTGAACAAATTTAAAAATCAGTCTGATAGGCTTATGTACATTTGTATTACATTAAGTAAATAATTTACATATTTAAAAAAGAAATCATAACAACGACCTCCATAGTAGAGTAGTTAGTACACCGGTTTCAAGGTGTCACCATCTCTGAGGTCCCGGGTTCGAGTATAATAGTAGTATATATAGTATAATAGTAGTATATATAGTATACATATGTATAATATATATGTTTAATCGTTACTCTAGATCCCATAACACAAGCATTACAGAGCTTTGGGCTAGGCTAATTGTTATAATTAAAACAAATATTTATTATTTTATTTATTTATAAGAGCAGAACAAAAATATTGCTTTAGTGTGGTTTTCTAAGAAGAAAACAGGCTACTGCGATTTTATGGAAAGTAAGACGCGGGGTTTTCTCTTAAATTGTGCATTATTCATTAGTACATTTTTTACTATAATATAATAGGCCATTATATTATAGCTAGACAATATAATGATTTTGGAATTAAGTCTTTTCCAGTATTTGCTATAAACTAATTATCATCCAAACATAATTAGAATAGGAAAAATACGTTGATTATATAAATAACTATCTATAATAATATATAAATAAATATGCACTACGAGATGTTTCATGAGATTGTTAAAATTTTTCACAGTTCTAGTATTGTTATCATGAATTTAACATCTTTTTAAACATATTTTTTAATCTATATTCTTTGATCACAGTCAAACCTTAATAGATTTGATCTGTACTGATGCGGAGGTTAGAAATGTTAAAGTTGTACACTTTCTTGAGTTTGGGGGTCACGCTGTGATTACAGCAGAGATATGCATCAGGAAAGAAAAAACCGGCCCCTCGGTATGTCACTTATAGGCCATACAAGGATATTATTTCTGAACTTTTTGAGGAAGGAAGATTTGAATCAGATTGGCTGGAGCTGCATCGAAGAGCTGCCTGACTTAAATTCAATGGTTGCTACATTTAGTTCTGTAATCTTGCAGCTCTTCGAACTCCATGCTCCTCTCAAAACTACTGTGATTAAAAAACAATCTCTCCCATGGATCACAGACACTATCAGACAGATGATGATGATTAGACATAATGCACATAAAAGATGGATGAAAACTAAAAATAATTCACATAAAACATATTACAAAGAATTAAAATCTACAGTATCCACAGCTATTAATCATGAAAAGAAAAGTTATTTTTAACAACATATAAATAAAAATATAAATAATCCAAAAAAATATGGAAAAACCTTAAGAAAAATATTAGTATTAAAGATAGAGACTTGCATATACCTTGTATTGATCCTGATTTGATAAACAACCACTTTTTGAATGTACCGAGTACTGCTACTACAAGTTTATCTGATTTAACTTTTTTTGAATATAACAGACAAGGCACTACATTAATTTTTGCTATGCATTATTCACTAGCACAGTTTGAAGATCAGTTAATTCATTGACCTTTCTTACGAGACAAAGGTGTCATTCCCTCTCTTTGATAAAGTTCATCTAAAGGTCGTCCCGAAACAGTCTACTAGTTATTTAACAAAGGGTCGAAATTCCCGCAGCCTTCAAATAAGTACTTGCCAGAAATAGTACTCGTCAGGGCGACAGTGTGAGACGCCCACAGAGATTGTTAGCTTAATCAAATTCATTTCTATAAATCGCTCTAAAACCTATCTTCAATTTAACAAAGTTCGTTATTAATTTAAATTTGGTGTTCATCTTATCGCGCAAGAAGCGACCAGACGATTTTGATGTGCAAATAACATAGTACGATGTGCCATTCACCCCCGTAGAGTTCAATCGGGTCATTTACGGAGCTAAATTAATCATTCTTTTGCGTCACTAAAGGATTTCAAACATTATCGGATGCCTAACTTATTTTAATCGTTTTGACGTCAATTTACGGCTGCGAAATATACTCTATGCAAATTCACTTTCTCTATCCACTTCCCTATTCTACCCATGATCATATCATAATTGCTTTTATTATGACTTTATCATGGGAGACGCTCAATGCTACATTAGTTTTCTTCAAGTTCTTTTTTGTCTTTGCCAATCGTAATAATAATCTAGTAGAGAGGACTTACAAGATAATGCTCATAGTTACAGATTCGGCGCAAGCTTTTTTTATGCTAAGCTGTGGTGCGTGTTTCTGAGTTTTAAAGTCAGTATTTTTAAATAGTGACTAACTAAAGAAGTAATTAGTACTGTCTTCGAAAATCACTCAACATGAATATTAAATAACCTATTTAGAACAAAAAGAAAATTGGTTTCCTTATAATTCTAATCACTTTTAAATTTCGTGGTCATTCGTAAACATAACACCATCATCGGCATTAGTTGGTATTCTTTTTCTGCCCGCATATGTTAAATATGCGGACAGAAATGACGCACCACGACAGTTAACTATGAACAGTACTTTCCTAATTTAGGTGAGGCGATTTTCCTGGTAACAAAAACAACCATGCTGATTTTTAACTACGAACAGATCGTCGTTTGTTGTGTGTACATACTATGATCACAGCTGAGAGAAAATTTATAGATATAGCGACCCTGAATTTGTTGTCAATATGGTATCCCGAGAAATCGACAACGTTCTATTAAATATGTTTAAGAGAAAACATTTAAAGAAATTCTGCTATTAGTAGTCACAATAATAAAGGGTCTGCATTCAAACTATTGATATTGATCCAAATGGAAAATGCTAGAATTTTTCAAAATAATTTATACATATATACATAACGTATACTCACGTTTTTAGACAAAGATAAAGGTTTACCACTAGCTACGATCCAAACATACATCCTTAGCTTGACTTTCATAAATATTTTCATTCACGTTCATCGGTTTCGGGTACTCTTGGCATAACCTTCTTTCAATATATCACTATATACAAGACCATACATGGACCATCTCTACAAGTGTGGTTATCTAGCTCGTCTCCTACATTCGTTACTGCATTCGCGTCTCAAATTTTGTTTTTTATTTTCACTTCAGCTTTCACACTTTCACTTATACGTTTTTCATTTCAAGGAAACCCCTTATGAAGACCTTATCAAGCGCTTATTATACAATTTATCCTTCATGTAACATTAGCCATAATTATTGTAAAAGCATATTGCATTCTCAACAGGTAAAGTGTGCCGCAGGTATTGTCAGCGATATTGATTTCTCTGAAGGTAGTGGGTCACGTAGTATCAGGCATGACGTTTGACCCGCGCGGCGCGTGCTTGTCAGATTAACATCTGTGACGCATTCTGCATTAATTACATCTGGCGTATTTACTTGTCTTTGTTATCATTGTGTTGCTGCGTCACGACCCGCAAAGCCGATCAGCGTAGTCAAGGTTGTTGTGGATACCTGCTTCAAAGAAGAACTATGAGATTTTCTTAAAAATGTATGTCGTGGTAAAGAGGTTAGAAAAGGCAGAGTTAATTTCACTTCGAAACTCAAGGCGCTTATTTATCTCTGTCATAACGTTAAACCATAGCCAAAACAGAAAAAATAATCTGTATAATGTCTCTTAATTACCGGCAATTGGGGAGAGGTACTTAGTCTTTTAATTTGTTGCTATTGGAATTTATTAATTCGATTTATTATACGAGTATTATGCTCAATTGTTTTACATAGGTTTCAAGTGTTATATCCAATTGTTATATCCAGTCGACACATTATACGTTTCTACGTAAATGTAATACTAACTACTTATCTACTTCATACTAATCGCCTTAACATGGTTAGTAGGCTTGAGCCCTTCAGTGGGTATGTGAATGAGCTGTGATGAATAAAATAATGAACACATGACTACTAGCATGTGACATTAATTTGTCCTGAAACTGTTATATATGATTTTCAAATATAATCTGCAACATATCAAATTTTGTTTCAAGAACAAAAGTTATTCTATCTATTTGAGTTACATGAGTATTAACTAGTTAAAAGTTGTTTTATTTTTATAAAAAATATCGATTATTATCAATACTGGTACAGTAATGATGAAAATGACTTCAATAATACTACAATGATCCCGCGCTTACCCAATAATTTGACCAAGACCCAGTTTATTGGTAAGGAAACACTGACAAAGCCGCAGATAGAAAATGAATGATTAATCATATATTATGCCATAAAATAAATGTTGATGTAAACAAAACCGGTTTATTTCAATCACAGCAACACCAGCACCGAACACGTGTCACAGATGTGACGCTTCTTTACACATCAGTTTACGAAACAAAACCAATCCTTTTTAGGTGAAGATAGGGGAATACAATTAGACAACAATAAGAAACTGAATTTTATATACTGATACGAGTGATTAATGTCATATAAGTATGTAGTTATGATATTAAGTAGGTAATTTATTTCATTCATGTAATTATTACTGTATTTGAAGAATTTTTAATTCCCATTTAAAAGGAATGTACTTGTGACTTACTATCAGGTAATCTTTCTGCTCTTTATAACAATTGTTTATATATATATATATATATATATATATATATATATATATATATATATATATATATATATATATATATATATATAATATATATATATATATATATATAAATATAAACAAATGTTATGACTTCAATTGTGAGTTTCTACAACTATCATTTTTATGGACGTGAAGGATATCTGATAGGTATTTTTGGCGGCCTTCGTACATGACTTTTTACATATTTTTATAGGTAATTTATATTTTATAACTTTTACAATTAATTAATTAAAAAACTCTGCAACATAAATTTGAAAAAATTGTAGACGGGCTGAACCGTTTACAATACTGGGGATATACTGTATCTCGAATAACACCCAATGGGAAGGCACGCCACTGGTCACACAGTGATCAGGCAAAGCCTTATGACAATGTAAAAAAAAACTGCGCAACACGGTGATCCGGCGTTCTACGATTTATAATCTAGTTGCTACGTCGTTCTTTTGATTAAAATGAAACTCGTGACGTCAGAGCAGTTAAAATAATAACCAGGCGTTTATTCAATTGTTACAGTACGGGAGACAATTTGATTTATAAATAGCTCTGGTTTTATCAGGGTCTTGTTGCGAAACATATTTTTTTTATAACTGTTTAAAAGTATTTTCAATTATATATATTTTACAAAAATACATTTTAAATATTTACATATAACATTTTAAGTATTTCGTTTGTGATTATGAGAGATAATCTTATTAAGCTTTTATTATGCACTAAAACAGTTTTTTATGCAATAGGATTATGTATCGAGCACGTGGGTTACTTGATCTAGACACGCATCAGCGTATCAAGCCAAGCTCAAGCAAAGGAACTAGTTAGTCAGCGCCCAGTAATATATTACACGAACCACTTGGTGCCACTTTCGACCCGTCTATAACTGAAAACCTTTTTAACGTAAACACATACTTGTCTACGTGTCTTTAATTTTGTATATAAATAAGGACATGCAGAAACCCAAATTTCATGAAGCTAGCTCAAACGGTTATAAAAATATGAAGGTCAAAAAGTCGTAAAGTTTAATATTGACTGACTGACTGACATATAGTACCTAAATCTAACCTATTTCCAGATGACCTAGAAATTTGGAATCCAGGTCTTTAATTGTGTGTAAGCGAAGGAAAAAAAAACAAAAAACAAAAAGTAAGTGGAGTCCCCATAATACAAAAAACTTGTAATACGTACGCGAAAATAATTATATAACTCAAATAATTATAATTATCATAATTATAATAATTATAAGCTATATAAAAAGTAATGATTTCCCACCAAAAACATAAATGTAAAAAAGGTTCAATACAAAAATTATGGATGACTGTAGGCTTCGCCGCAAAAAGAATCGATATCTAAATGAGGGCCAAGTTCTATGCAAAATTGAAATATGTATTTATAAAGTTAATCAAAAATTGACTCCTCCTCCTCCTTTTTTACATTTGTGTTGTGTGTGGGATAAACAATTACTTGAAAACTCTTACTGCGTTTTTCCTCAAAATCTTTAACTTTGTCCATTTTCAAAGTTCTGGAAGTATCTTGTTAAAAACCTTTTCAAATAATATGGTATTTTTTCATCTTAGGAAGACTACAGAGGTGACGTACCAATCGCATACGTGGCATTGGTAATACATAAAGAAATATGGGCGCGTTACTTACCATGGCGGTACGTTATTTAGATAAAAATAATAAAGTTAATTATTATTTCCGTCTAATATTTGTTATTTGTCAGCTTATCTATACCAACAGAATTCTTTATATTTTTACTTTAATTTCAATTTCATGTTTATCTGGTAACAAAAATAGTGCACAATGTTATTTATTTTATTTAAGAAAGTATTCTCCTATTTCATATTAAGTCTTAAGAAATGAGTGCACCGATGATGGGGGCCAGCTGGTAGGCTAGCATGAAGATCATGGGGTAGCACAATAGATGCATTGTGGGTCGAAGTGCGATGGTTCTCACTAACAGTCTCCATATTCCTAAGATAAAATTCTTATATGATTTTTCATAGTAAAACGTTGATAACTATATAAAAAATACAGAAAGCAATTGACCGGTTCATCATATTATAGTAAATTATTTTAGTCCTTTAATTCAGATTTCCTTTTATAACACTAGATAGAGTAATATATAAGTAGAAATTATTTTTTGTTAGCAATTGACTTAAAGACGGATAGTGATCAGCATAGTTTGTATTACCTTGATCTTCTTTTTTCAGTTTCGAATTTACAATTTTTCCAAAATTGTAATTGATCTAATATTGTGGGAATTAGCTTACTGAAGAGTAAGGGGGCCAAAATGAAGCAAGTCTACGGGTGCCCTCGTTTATCAGATGAGTCGACTGTAATTCAATACGGTTTCAACGTTACCGCAATTAAGAGAACATCTTCGCTGTAAATCTCAATCAATACTACATCTATCTCGCTCCAATGCAGGACGGAAAAAAGTACAGACATTAACCATCAAATGTTTGCGTTCTTAGTTAAAATTTGTAAAAAAATAAGTTTACTTGGGGTAAGACTATTCAAAGTCTAAGTTGTATAATGTTAGTAATGATTCAAACAAGACAGTTAGATTTGGGTTGCGCAATAAATAATATTAATTCCATCATAAAATCCTCAGGTAAAATATTTCAGAGACAAGATTATGTAGGTGGCAGTGACTCTATATGCCCGAACTCTATACTTCCTAATTAGCCATTACTAACGTTTAGACGCCGTTTTAACAGAATCATTTAAAAACTTTACGCTATAAAGCCATTATTACAAATATTTTAAAACTTTTTTTTTTATAGGTTAGGGCAGCAAACGAGCAAACGGATCACCTGATGGTAAGCGATAACCGCTGCCCATGGACAACACCAGAGGACTCACAGATGCGGTGCCGGCCTTTTAAAAGGGAATAAGGGGAATAAAGGGAAATAAGGGGGGGTGGGCCTTCGGTACCCTCACTCACTCGACGAAACACAGCGCAAGCGCTATTTTACGCCGGTTTTCTGTGAGGCCGTGGTATCACTCCGATCGAGCCGGCCCAATTCGTGCCGAAGCATGGCTCTCCCACGGTAAAACTTTAGAAAGAGTACGAGTGTGGTGTGAGCAAGAGAGTAACATACATACGCTTGTTAGATATATCTTATATAGCCGTAATCCTTACTAACATTATAGGCGCGAAAGTTTGTAAGTATGGATGTTTGTTACTCTTTGACGTAAAAAATATTAAATGGGTATTAATAAAACTTAATAATATAGTTTATAAATCAGAATAACACATAGGCTGCAATTAATAAACATATTGTGTGACTTGTCCAAAATATGACGATAAAGTGTCTTGCGCGAACGAAGTCGCGGACACCAGCTAGTTAAACGTAATGAGGGAAGAATAATATTTATGTATGTGTCGCAGCCAACTAGTAAAATAGTCGTTCAATCAAACAGTTAGCCCTTTGACTGAACAACGCAAATCAACCATACGTCTAGTTTATTAATTGAATATTTGAGTCGCTCAAAACGTTCAACACTACAGCTGATTCAAAAGCCGACGTCTAATTTAATTAGTTCAGCGCTCACCACCGCAGCGTTAGATGCGTTTTGTTTTCAATATGGCGTCAACTAGCCGTGGTTTGTGATTGTTTCAAGATATTTTTCGGAAAGTAAGTAGTAAATATACGTTATACGTGTTATTAAAGACACAGAAATTATGAGGTCACTTACGAATGATACGAGTGAATCAAAATTTAAACAAATATTCGAGGAGAAATTACGGGATTATGAAATGATTCTTGCTTCGTAAATTTTTGAGTTTGTAATTTTTTGCTTGGTGCAATAAACAATATTATGATTAATAATTTAGTTTTTTATTTTTACTTATTTTATCAAATTTTTAGTCACCTCTTAAACTTAATTCAAGAATAACCTTCCAAGAAATTACAAAAAGTCTTCCTATGCTCTCAAATTAAGTATTAAACTAGTGACATCTTAGTTAATTTGCCATTTAACCAGTTGGCTCAGCGTCGTCTAGCTGTAATGTTCAACGTTGCAATCAATAAGTCGGCTAAACGACGTATAGCTGTGTGATTGAATGGCGTTGTTCAGTCAAAGGGCTAGCTGCTTGATTGAACGGCTATTTTAACCAGTTGGCTGCGACATATGTATCCTCACTTCCAAGGGTGTGTAACATTTTATCAAAGTATGATTTGATTTATTTAGCCATGTCTGTTGAATACAACAGCGTGGATAGTAATCTTTCCGTTTATAGTGGCATAGTATTAGCAGCAATAATTGTTATTAAAAATATATCACGGAGATGTGTCGATAAATACTTTTTGGAGCTATAGTCCTTTCTCTCTACGCAAATTAAATATGGTTATTTATAAGTAAATTAGTAATCGCCATTGCATTAATTTAAATGTTTTGTTTACTTCAATTTCGTTATTTTCTTCAACTAAACAATTTTGACACATGTGTTAACTGAGTCGACGAATAGTTATATATCCAATGAGTTTCTGTATTCGTTATGCATATTTTCACTATAACCATTTTTTCGGCTAAGTCTAACCTTATGGCTACGACCTCACTTAGAATACGCGCAAGTGTTCAGTCGTATTCAAAGTTTGTTAATAATCTATTATTTATACGTAGCGGTTCGGTCGGTTCAGTTATGAATGAATGTAGAGAGCTGAAAAATGTAACCAAAGGAGTTTAGGCCGTCAATCGGGACAATTTTTCATTTCATAAATAAAACATTGTTATGTCTCCTTCGCTGTTATGCGACGTTTTGAATGAATCAGATTATTTAAAAAAAAAATTTTTTTATACACAGAATATGCTGCGGTAATCGCAGCTACTTGTCATATACGACAACTTGTCCTTTACCATAACTATAGTTATTGTAAAGGATTTACAATATGAAACGTTTTATTTCGACGAGTCTATAAATTAAATCTTCATTCAGCTATTGAACAATACTAAAGTGACGTGTTGCTGATTTACGCAAAATAAAACAGCGCGTCACAATGCAAATACGTTAAACAAATAGTGTTGAAACTGTGAATACTACACGCGTTATCACAAAATGTGTTCTGTTCTGTTTTTAAGGCTTGTGTTATGGGATCTAGGGTAACGGATGGATATACATATATTATACATATATGAATATTTTGGTTAGAAATATATATGTATTTACAACCATGACTAAGGTACAAATGTATTCACACAAATATCTGCTCCCACCGGTACTCGAACCCGGGACCTCAGAGATGGGAACACCTTGAAGGCGGTGTACTAAGCACTCGGCTACGGAGGTTGTATGCATGAATAATATTATTTTATAATATTGTTTTTTATTTGCACTACACATGTTACTCGTGTTTACATATTTATTTTGTAAACGCGACGTTTTGAACGCTTTCTAGGATTCGTGGTCACAATGTCTTAGCAGGATATCCGTAAATGTATTTCCAGAGGCTGTTAAAAATTCTATACTAAAACCATCTTTATAATTGAGGTTTCAGTATGAATTATTATAAAAATAATTAAGTATTATCAGTAGTCCCACTACAACTTTCCTGTCACTTCAGTTACAGCATTTGAATTTAAAAAAATAATCCCACTAGTGATACCCCTATTGTTTTCCTAACCGCAGCATCCGCTGATCGTGTTAGAGTCAACTATTTTTAGTGGCAGGAACTGCTGACATTGACCCACGGTCTGCTCAGATTACTGACAAGGGTGTGTCAAGGACCAGATATACATATTTCTCAGTTAAAAATAGCTGCCGATGAGAACTAGGCTAAGGCCACAAACCAGAATAATTAATAGAAGAAGAAAATAATGATGTCTTAGATATGCCGTATGAATTATAATCATTTTGAAACAACGAAATATAATTATTTTATATAATTATTACAAGATAATATTTATTAGTTATATACATATACGATATCATATCCTATTATAATGGCTCCGAGAAGCAAAGACAAAAACATTATTAACTCGAATTTCGGTCAGAACAAAAGGTTTGTGTTGGATCTATTTCCATGACGCCCTATTTATAAGTACATGTTTGTTAATTTATAAAAACACACACACTGTTTTTTTAATTATATGTAAACTATTTTTATTATAATTTATGTGAGTGTTTATTATAGTACCTAGTTTAATGACATTAAATTTCGAATCACGGTGTGTACACTTTTAATGGATTATTATCTAGGACAGTATACTTATAAGCTATACATATTAGTATTTATGATAATCTTTCTGTATATGCTTATATATATAAAATAAACTTTAAGACTCAAAACTGGATATATAATATTTTTTCAGTTTCTGTAGAATTGAAATTGTATTGACAACATATTATTTGTATATACCTATATAGCTAATATATAGTATATTTATAAAGTCTTTCAGAGAGATAATCAAATCATTAATTTGTAAAATATGCAAAATGATGCATTGGTATGCAGAATATTATAATTACCTTTCAGTTTCATTAATTTCACACTACAGGGTGAAATGGAAATCAATCGACAAAATTATCTAGGACATTTTGACCGTTGAATGATTTTAATAATAATTAGAATCGTTATGAACATTAAATTAAGAAAATACATAACGGCAATTATTATAGCAATATCATTTATGGTATACAGTTTGCTATGTAATGCGCAATACCGTTCGAATAGCTAGATTTAATTACTTTGGTTTAAGTTGATGTTTCGTAAGCGGTTAAATCTTGTGGGGTTCAATAAAATATAAATGCAAATGACTTATGAATGAAACACCTGTACGTTTGTAAACAATGTCTATCGAATATTAATGTAATATTCTTATATACTTACATGTAATATTGTTTACATGTAATACTTTACCCGTTTCGAGTAGTAGTATCTAAAACGTGGTTAATTTTTTGACAACTAGATACAATATGATATTACAAGATTTAAAGTTTCATTAATTTCAATTTCACCCTAGAATAAACAAAAAACAATTTGGTTGTACTTTATTTTATGATAGTTCCGTTGTGTTATTTAGATTTCAGAGATATTGATAGTAAGAATGAAAACTTTAAAATGAACAGTTATTCAGAAATCGACGAGACAAGAATAATATAAAAGAAAATGACATTAGAAATATGGATAATGAAAGTGTTAGAAATAAAATAGAATAAGCCTAGTTTTTATTTTGTTAAGTTTATAATAGGTGATGTAGTGATATCACCCGGAAAGCGTACGCAGAAAGTTTTAATAAATAAGCAACGATAAAATTTATTCTAAAGCGTTGCCAACAGCAGGGCAGAATGATTATTTTTTCTACCTACTTATACCTACCGTGATATTGCACTAATTAGTTGGGTCATAAATAACCTATCAACGTAGCAGACAAATTGGCGATTTGCCCATGGTGGGAACGTCGGTCGAACAATTTTTTTTTATCACCAAACAAATACAATACTTATGCCAGAAGCTGGCGCCTGTAAATGAAGGAGATTGATTGTTTAAAGATACCATATTTGAAGGAAAAATCTGATCACTTTATTGTACCCACATTCACTTTAAATACTTGGCTAAAGTCAAAAAGTAAATGGACAGTGATACCACAGGGGTTCAATGTGCATCTTGTATTTTGCAGTCGGAGTCGTTCCATTTTTCGTCAAAGTGTATTGAATTTGGAGCCTTGGATGACTTAATAATTCTAATTGTAAAATAATTTTTGAAATCGGCTCAGTAGTTTTCGAGTTTATTCGTTACATATATGCCATTTCCTACACTTCCTTTATTATATTAGTATAAGCAAAAATTCATGTGTGATATTTTCAATTTATACTTACTGATAAAGTAATATATTATTAATTGTCTTTATTTATACTTTTTATACTTTAGCTGTATATTAACTTTTAATACACCTAACATACATTTACATACACTGTAAGAGCTTCTATTCGATGTAAGGCGCCCGCTACCCTCTTGATTCGGGGGACCAACCGCAAGAAATGCTCCTCGAAGCTCCACCTGCTGTTCAAGGTGAGGCCAAGGTACTCGATGTAGGGCCCCAAATGAACCTCTGCGTCACCCACCCGTATCCGGTAACTGGGTGGCTCCCGGCGCCTTGGAAGGCCGTGGAACCATAGCGCCTCGGTCTTGTGCGGCGCTATTTGCCACAGCCTAACCTACTAATTAGCCTAAGGAAATACTATTCCACTGTATTTAATGAGAATTAAACAGTATAATTTCGTAACTGGCGTTAATAACTAAATTAAGACTCTATTTGTATTTGTTGAATATATTGTATTTTAATAATCATAATAATTTTATTGTTGTTAAATCAGAAATATGTCGTAAAACTATAAAATAACATGGATAAATAAAATAATATATATTTGGAACATTACACACATACGACTGGCCGACGATACCATCACTACCTTACCCATAATCCATATGCAAGAGTGTCAGCTCCAGCTTCATGAACTCAAGAATAAATTGCATTCTTAATTATTTAATATTGATACCACTGATTTATTTATTTAAAATAGAGCCTAGATTAAGGATTCTGACGTAATATTTATAGAAGTTGCAACAAAAATCATTTCAGGAATAATCATATTTACTACTTGTATATTTAGTGCAATAAAGTGTTATTTACCTTTAAGACCTCGCCTACCCATTAGGCCAGACAGACAAAAAAAACAATACTGCTACTGACTCAGCGTACGCGAATATCCCATATAGAATACATCTGGACAGTTTCGTTCGACCACGTGATTGCGCAGTTGGCAGTACATTTTCCAGTTGGTAATTTGTAGACGCTACGCAACAAGTTTGGCAATATAAATCTATGCTCAATGACAAACGCTTGAATATATCCACAGCAATTGATACTAATATTGACATAACCTAATGATATAAAATTACATAATTTAAACATTTTTTTATGATACTAGATTTGCGCCGGCGTCATATTGAATTTTCGTATAGGTAAGAAATATTGTCCTGTGACAAATAATAATTATTATTTTCTCCGAGTTTCAATCAATCCTTGTACCAAAATTCATTATAATCGGTGCAGTAGTTTTTAAAAAAGTTTATTCGCTACAAACACACATAAATATTAAAATTTCCTGTTTATAATTAAGTGTAGATTTGAGCACATCGTAGTTACAGCAACTGAGTCATGAAAAGTCTGTGCAGTTTCATTCAATTATGTTGTTTTTCTTCTTGACATGATTAATTACTTACATGAAAACATCAACATTAAGTAAGCACATTGTTTACATTTAATCATTAATAATATATTATTGTTTCTGCAATAAATATGCATTGAACTTAGCTGATTATATTGATATTATCACACGCTAATTAATATGTCTAACCCAAATTCAATAAGTACTGCTTAATTTTTTATGTTGTAATGTCGTACTAATATTACGTTGTCGTACTATAAATTCGATATTATATATTCAAGAAGTTTTTAAGGATACTTATGTTATTTTTTCACGCAAAAACTACTTAACGGAGTTTGATTAAATTTTTAAAGATTATGCGGATGGTATATGGCTTTTTTTATGTTGGAAAATGCACCTTGTCCAGCCCATATCGGGGCGCGTGGCGGGGTGCGCAGCGCTTTCGCGATGCTACCGCCACACGCCCACGGGCTAGCTCGACCTTAGTTGGTCGAGCATTTGCCAAGAGGGGGATTGTCCCAGACACTAAGACAATTTCCAGGTAGAGAGGCACTTCAACGGCGTGCGAGGTAAGGCAGCCGCACACACTGCCTTCACGGTGGATGGTATAAGGCCTGGGGAAGAATATGAGAAGAAGAAGAGAAGATATGAGAAAATGTGATAAAATACGGGCGAAGTTACAAGTGTAAATATAGTTTTATAATAATTTTTAAATGAAATCCATTCGTAACTAAAATCTTGAACAGAACTACTTAGGACATTTTAATTCATTTTATCGTTGTCAGTGTCGTTGTTCTGCAACTTCTTACTCTAACATAGATGCACACTCTAATGTAAGAGCAAGACACACTCTAATCTAATGTAGTGATATAGACAAACGATATATCGTAAGTTCGATTTTAAGAGTAAGGACCCATAATGGTTACACCAATGTATGTAAATTTTTTTGATGGCCTAAATTACGAATGTTTTTTTTTAGTTTCTTGTTGACCATCAAGTCTGCTCACACTATAGTAATTGATTTCACAGTTCACGTCCCCACTGCGGATTACGAGCCTTCCGTACGTTAGGCTGACTAGGTCCCAGTCAAGTAGCATCTTTTAAATTTCTTTGGATACCTGAAACTAAATATAAAGAGAAAGAAATGCTTCCATTACATAATCACACCTCATATCCGCTTCTAGCACGAGGTTACGAGGTTAGTGATTAGGTTTAGTCAATCTCTGGTCCAGTTCGAATTAGCCGACATCACATACACATTAGAATCTTTGGTGTATGCAGGTTGCCTCACGATGTTTTCCTTGTCTGTAAAAGCTGCAGATAAACGTAAGTACATAGGAAATTCCAAAAACGTAAAACACATTGGCAAGGTCGATCCTGGGTATCCTGATTCGATAAACACGACCAGTGTCAAGACCACAGTGCCACCAACGCTCAACTTTTTAACTACAACGACTATTTTTAACGTCATTACTATGTAAGGCCTTATATGATATATAGAGTCTATTGAAGAAAAGTAAGGAGATATTGAAAGTAGCAATAGAGTTTTTCAGAACTTTGTATGTGTTAGATGAATCACTGTCTATTGAACTTCAATATATGTAATATATATATCATAGGTCATCCTTATATACAAGTCATAAATTAAAAACCGAAAAATAGATATAAAAATATTGTTTGACTATACATTAATAAGCGGTATACCATGAGCAGTGGTCTAACTCTACCATTGTACTGTTGCATGAAAAAGTGACAGAAGCGAACTTAAGAACTACCGAACCGGTAGTAATCAGTCTGATGTATAGTATGCACACATTACTTTCAAAATTCATATTAAACAGGTTTTCGCAACGGTTACTTGACTTTGGGTTATATCCAGATGGTGACACAGGCGATCGAAAAGGTTAAAGAATATAATAAAAATCTGTACATGTATTTTGTAGACTACAATAAACCATTTGATACTTTATAACACTAAACGTTGGAAAACAGTTTATGAAACAAATACAGAAAGTTATGCAAATATCAGACAGGGACCTGCTGGACTGGGAACTGGGACTGGGAAGACTGAGAACTTTCGGAAGCTCTCGATCCGAAATTCTTTATATAAAAGGTATCCGACAAGGCAATCCACTGTCACCAAAAATATTTACAGCTGTTCTAGAGCGTGTCTTTAGAAACCTGGATTGATCACAAACAGGATTGCGAATAAATAAAGAATATGTTAGCCGTAAGCCATAAATTCAGACCCACTTCGGTCTCAGCTTTCATTGAGTGCACCTATGTTTAGGCTTTAGGCTTTAATATTAAGGCACTTCCAATTCCAATGTAGCTATGTAACATTGTGATTATACCTAAATATTAAAAACACTGCCGCATCAGGCCAAGGTTCCCTAGAGTCGGCCAGCTCAGACATGTTATGACAGTTTCTTGGCAGTGAATTGCGAAACCATGCAATTTTTTCCAGTCTATGTTTAAAGTAAAGGGGAATTGACCAGACATATTTCAACTGAATTCCAATGTCAGTAGGTATATTATTGATTAAAAAATATGTTATTTGCCGTATTTAAATATAGTTCCGAATGGTTCACTTGTTTACTACCAGTCACGTAGTGCATACTATACACAGTTGAGTCATTGTATTCTCGTGGCTAAACTTAGCAGGTGTTGTGGTATAATTAGGCAATTTTTTGCTGTCATTCGTTTTCTGAATGTCTTGCAGTTCAAGGTTGAGCGCATCAGCATTTTGTATGCGCGTGTAACCGATCAAACTAACAAGTGACATATTGTCGCATTTATAAATATGAAATCACAACATTAAAAACAGATATCATATAATCATGATTCTTTTCACTATTAATTAAGCATCCTTACAATTCACACCTCACTAATTTAAGAAACTAGCTGTCAAATTGTCGGAACCTTCAAATAATTAATTAATCTTAATTAATTTTAATTCTTGTTATGGCGATTAACTTAGGTAAGATTATTTGTTGTCCAGACGGACGCTAAAACCCCACCGATCAAACTGATAGTCTGCCTCCAGATCAGCACCATTAGGTGTTGATCGGGTTTCGAGAGTTACATATGTTAATCTAATAATCCGTGTAAAAACTTCTTTTGATTACCTAGTCAATTAATACCTACCAAAAATATTATTTGTCACTAAAAACCAATCTACTATATTTTTGACATGTTTCTATTACTATAGCCAAGGAAACATACATATATGTATAGTACGTGGTGTAAAACAGATCCCTAGTGAGAAATTACCGTTTTAAAGTAAGAGAGTATGTACACACATATATGTAGGTATACATGTATATACTATCATTGTAAATTAGTTGAAGCTGCAAGTGGAATAATTAGAAATACCTACCTACGCTTTTATTTTAGATGAAAAAAAAGGTTTCATTATTGTAAATAATACCTCAAAACTCGTTATACGGATGGTATTAAAGTTTAAAGCTTTTGAGCAATACGATACAGTAAACCAGTTCTCTTACAAATGTTTAGTATTTCAGGGATCAGTTACTTTTGTGTTATCCCATAATATTGTTGTTAGAGTTTTATACCACACAAAGTAAAATAACTATACATTGATTCGTATATTAGGATATAGTAGGAAAGTTCCTAAGTATAGTCAGCAATATCTACATAGATTTGTATTACAATAAAATAATTCTACAGTATATCTAGCTAATCGTAAAGTCCACACTATTGTCTCTATAAAATTACTACATATACACATACAACTTAATGCCAGCATAATAATAACAATAAAATATTATGGTACGTCTATGTATGACTGGAATTTTGAAGTCCAATGACCTGATTGTCAATTGTTATCGATTCTTAATCTATATTACAGCGTAAAGCGTCTGGTCTGGTTCAAAATTTTTTACATAGTCAAAATATGTCAGGAAGTCGAAGTAACTATTATAAAATATATAAACACCTTATAATATAAACATAGACGACACGTTTCGCGCAGCGGTTGAGTGATTGGCTACTACGCAACTAATCGCCGGTTCAATTCCCGCACGGAACAGATATTTAGTATAACTTACAAAAATTTATCCTGTCTGGGTATTTGTACATGTTAGATTTATACATTTGTCACTGCCCCACAGCACTGGATAAAAAACCTAGCGTGGGGCGACGTTTTTAAAAAACCAAATTAATATATATAGATTGAAATCTATAAACATTCTGAAAACTGAAAGTATAAATCTGTTTTATGAGAGCTTATAAGGATTTATATAAAGTATGTTGAAATAAAAAAAAAGCTCTTAATGCATATATCATTGAACTTGTATTGTAATTACTTTTTAAGCCATTCACTGCCCAGATGCTAAACATAATAGAAAGAATAATTAAAACTTAAGGTAAACTGTCACGTAGCGGGAGGCTACGGAACAAAATAGGAAAAGGTAAAAAGAAAAAGATAAATACAAGAAACTAAGATATTAAAAGAATTATGAAAACAGCACGGCCTAAAGTTAAGAAATAAATTAAAATTATAAACAATAATAATAAAAATGGTAGAGAAGGAAAAAGGAAGGCGGTACCAGGTACTAAGCAGACAAGGTAGCAGTAGGCTGGCAAGTATACAGCAGCAGGCTGGTAGGTATTCAGCGGCAGGCTGGCAGGTATTCCGCAGCAGGCTGGTAGATACGCAGCAGCAGGTTGGCAGGTGTGCAGCAGCAAGCTGGCAGGTATTCAACAGCAGGTTGGTAGGTATTCTGCAGCAGGCTGGTAGGTATGCAGCAGCAGGCTGGCAAGTATTCCGCAGCAGACAGGCAAGGATGCAGCAGCAGGCAGGCAGGTCGAAAACGTAGAAGGCTCGAAGTTTTAATTAGAAGAATTATTGCTGCAATAATATGTGGTGCAAATTTTAGCGGTTGAGGTTCTTTTGATGTAGTATGCAGTCGAGTTTTCACACAGTACTTTCAGAGTTGAAGACTCTTATCTTCATAGAGAGCTTAAGGTAGTATAGAAGGTTGTTTGTAGAATCAGGAGTTTCCTAGAGTTGACTAGCTCAAACATTAAATTAAGTTTCTAGGTTGTTCTTATGTTTACCTAGGAAATATTAAGTCATACCAAAATTATTAGGCGTAACCGGATAGTAATTTTATCTCATTTCTAAATAGGTAATCTTAATCTTAATTTTTTACACTCGTACATACTGCAAAGTCTATTTACAGGCAACACATATAAGTAATTTGTTTCAATTGGTATTAATTGACAGTTTATAAGCAGCAAAGAGAGAAAGATGACGAAATATCGACATGGGTTACCGAAGTCTTATTGCTGCTCCGTAAAATTCCTGGGAACAATCGAGTTTTATTACCGCGCAATTATTATCACGTGCTTTCATTCACCATGAGTTCATATTCGATGACATGCTGATGTCACTATCGTGATCGGCGAAGTTCCTGCAAGGTCGTGCGATGGATACCTAACTATTGAGTTGAGATGAACTTAGAGTCTGACTGAATATATTCATCAATTTAGTATCGATAGAATTTGACTGTCTAGTGTTTGGAAAATTCTTTTCATAGAATTTTATATTTTTGCGAGCCTTCTGCCTACCTTTTCTTTTTAAGCTGCGTACATTTGTCGATTTTGTATTGCTGTTTGGTTTGTATAATCTACGTTATATTATTGCAATGACAACAAACTTTAGATAATTTAAATATCTCGTTTAACCCCCCTTATTTAATAATTTCTTCAAAGAGGGATTTTTTCCAACAAGATATCCCCTAATTTCAAACATAGCACTACGCTAACATATACAAAATAGATGCGTTCCACCCCTGTAGTTGATTTTCTGAAATAATTTTTATTAAGTATATATTGAATTATTTGAAATTGTATTTAGTTAAACTTGATAGTCATTTTGTTTCATATAGCAGACTATCATAAAGTGTATTTTTTCAAGTGTTACATAGGTATATCCATAGCAACCAGTACTCGGAAACAATGAATAGATTAATTAGTTACGCTGAAATTATCAATGGCTTTGAAAAAATTGAACTAACTGTAGACAATTAGAATAACTATGAAAAATTAATAATACCTGATCAAGTAGTTACCGGCCTTGAAAAAAAATACAGATGGCATAACACGGAGCTCGTGACAGTACCTATTGACTCTCACGAGCTCCGTGTTATGCTATGAAAAATAATTAATTTGATATAGATGGACATAGGTCTCATTTATATCAATTAATTAATTTTGTTACTTATCCTATTACCCTATAAATTAAGAATAACTTCTACTTTAAGTTATGAATGCCTATTTCACATTAGTTAGTATAGGTAATACATATTATGTATTAAGATATCCAAATCAACCATGTTCAGAATTGCAAATATTTAACGCGCATTAATCTCAGCATACTTTTCTCGTGACTATATAGTGACACAAACTTAACAGTCAATTTCCTCAAAACATCACGGCATATTATTGTACACGTGCCCCGAATCACATTTTATCCCGGCTCGGCGTTTCGACGAAATAATATTACATAATGTCACATGGAGTCGTTCAAAAGAAAATGGACGAGTATTTATACATTTTGTAATACGTTCAATAAATTAGGTTTTTGGTGTTTACCATACGTCTGCCAACCTGGTGGGCAGTTATAAACTGGGGTTATTTGATGATTAATTAATTTTGTATAGAACATTTTTTAATATTAGATCTTTTGCTATGAAGTGGCCAATGTTTTCTATTTCTTTTTGCTTGCTTCACTGTACTATATATTTCAGACAATTCTTTTACCATTTAAGTACTTACAATTCTAACGTCGTTTATCGGACTCACTCTCTAAACTCTTCCCATTTCTCTTAACGCTAGGATATATGAATTATAAACTAAGAAACCGGACGCAACTTAATCAGTATTTATACTAAATGAAAAACAATTTGCATTGTTCGTTTTAAGTTCATACTTTCATTTGCTCATGATTCCAATTTGATATTCTAAATTACAAACTACGCCTATAAATTTGGTTTAACTATTAAAAATTGTATCTATGTAGGTGAGTAGATATTTTAATTCTCAAAAGGAAAGGTAAGGTCAGGTTATCTTGCAAAAACGGTGTATATAAAAATCTTTTCTTGCTATTATGTGCAAAAGCGACAAACAGGATAATATTTTTTACGAAAAACCATAAGCAATAGTCAAGATTCCCCTTTATATTTCAAGCCTGTTCAGAGATGGCGCACTTTATTACTAATATTGGCGTTTATTGAATATCGAGTGTTTTTAAGTCATAGGGCTGCTGCCGAAAAAATATTTAGTGATAGATATACTTTACTGCACTGAAACTGAAGAGAATCTATAACAAACTAGCTTTTTGCACGGGGCTTGGGCGAAGAGCTCGTTATGTTAGATTTTTAATTATCTGTGTTTCTTCTATATAAATATTTTCTATCTCGTAAGATAATTTTTTGCCGAAGTCAACAAATGAAAACATTTTATTTCTGTTATGGTGGATTTTTTTTAAATTTGAATGTCGTCTTTGTTTATATCTACTCAAAGACCTAAACACTAAGCTACAAGCTTCTCTAAAATGTATTTTCCATATAAATTTTCATCCCCCATTTTAATCCCCCTATTTCCATGCCTTAAGGACCCTTTTCGCATTAACAGGAACATGTGTCCTTTCTTTAGCATTAGTCTATCTAATTTTGTACCAACTTTCATTTATATCTGTTCACTAGTTAGACATGACCGTGTAACATATAGACAGATAGAGTTACTTCCATATTTATACTATTAGTAAGGATAACTAATAAAATACCTACTAAATTCAAGTTATTAATATGGATATTTCGCAGTGCAGTGCAGTTTACACGTCTCACTCTTTAACAACTTTTTTTATGATAGCGTAATGTTAATTACGTACTATTTTTTTCAAATTAGTAACCTTTTAGCATATTCAATGCAAAGTTTATGGCTGTAGACTAACAACAATAGTGGGGTGGTTGCACACCGGCTCAGATGGGGTCGAAAATGGAGGTGGGAATGTACGGTTCGCCAATTTGTCTCTTATTTTCACACTAAACGATCAAACGCCTTTGCCACATCATAAAACACTGTGCTCCGTGATGCAGTGTATTTCGTGGATAAAAACTTTACGTTAATTTTGTGACAAAATCTTTCGGGCAAACCAGAAGGTCCCCTTCTGGTTTTATGAGATTATAGATTTTGTGAGTTGGCTTGTAAGCATGAAGTAAGGGGCTATACGTGTTTTTGCAGATATCGAAACCGCCCGCTCTTTCCCGTCATCCCGGAAAACATTAATCAAATGACCTAACCAAAAGTCCAATATTCTTTCATGCGTATTCTGTATAAAAACAAGAAGTGCGTTATAAAACTAGATAATAGGAAAAATATAAGCTACAAGTGTCAAATTAGAGGCACTAGATGCTATCAAGGGTAGCGATCAATTGGTGTGACTGTCCTTGAGAAGATCTGTATCCAGCAGGTGTCTGTCGACTGAAATGATGATAACAAAAATCTCTTTATTTATTATTGTCGAGAATCTGTAACATCCATCACAGATATTGAAAATGTTTGTTATTGTTATATAATGTAGGTTGGGTAAGTAAAACATATATAGGTACATATATGTTTCGACAGTTGATACCTGAGCCTTTAGGTAAAAGGCTCAGGTATCAACTGTAAACCTGTTGCACTTAAAATCGTTCATCAGAGTTCGCTTACGTCAGCGGTTATTTATCTCCGCTGAAATGAAAGGTCGCCGCGCTGTCTCTCGAGCGAAGTTATTTTCGGTTCAAGTGCCTCTCGAATTCAGGTTGGTGAACGTATATTAAGCTTCTGTTTGTTCATCCAAAATTCATAGTACCTACGCATTACCTCTGATATGATCCGAAGACAGGACACTATAGTATTAATTATAAGGACATAATCACATACGTTATGGGTAATGTTATCCATATCTGTTAGCAATGTGCTCTGTCCACCGTTTCAGCGCTTCAGTAGTGCGTTCCTAGTGTCGATCGGCCGTTTCATGAGCAATTTTCATTTATTCATGTAACAGTGGCTGAAACAACAAAACTGTGAAATGAATTGTAAGGTATTTTAGAACCTATGCGGTATTCAAATCTCAAAAAAGAGCAATACCCATTTAAAAGACTGGTAACGCACTTGTAACTCCTCTGGTATTGTAGGTGCCCTTTGTCTATTCGACTGCCCCCATATTGCATAAAAAATACTTCAGCACGTAAAGTAATGCCGTACAGAGTCCTCTGCTATGGTAATAGTTACATTACCTAATCAATTAATTTAATGATATACGGATTTCAATGATTTTTTGAAATTACTAATTAGTTATATTTTCGGGGGGCTTCATTTTTATAATTGGACTGCTGCCGCTCCCATTTTAGTTGCGGATATTTAGAGAAGACTGAAGAACTTTTTCGTAACTTATAATAAAACAATTATCAATCCATACATATACCCTAATTTAGCGTCCAATAATTCCTGCTTGTGTAAAGATAGCTTGTACCAAGCTTGGTACAATACATCGCACCCATTGCTGAGACTCTATAGCATAGTGTCTTAGATTCCTCCGTCTTATCCATTTCTGCCGCAAAACAGCAGTGCATTGCTGATCGCAATTCACATTTCTGTGTTCCATTTTCAAAGGTAAGGTATGACATAAATCTACTGTATATATATGGGTTATATCTTTGTTTACAAGTTAGCTACGTACACTATGCTTCTTTTGGGGGTTGCAGATTTGCTGCGTATCTCAAATAACTACAAAGTGATCATATCCTCCATATATATTATATATTTATTATATATATATATATATATATATATATATATATATATATATATAATATATTTATTATATATTTATCTTATATTTTTTTTATTTTTTTTTATGATATATTTGTTTTATCCTCGCCACATAAATTAATTTTTTTCAACGTGTAAATCATATCATATGAATCGTAAAAAATAGTCTTAACACTCCTTAAATATTCTTCTCTTTCCAGTGACGCAATAAATTCCCCGCGTGTTAAGTCTCACAAAAAGCTTTCCAGAATATTTCATCTCAATAACACCCTTTGGTGATGTAATTGGCAGTTGAAGCCTTTCAAAGCTTGCGCCGACTTCTAAATTATAGAAGACTTTTCTTGGTATCGTATAACGTCTGTTATAAAACAGTTATGATGTAACATTGTGTAATGTAAATTGTTACTTGCCAATACATAATAACAGGTTATTGTTTGTTTACTTCTATATTTTTGTACTTCCGACTTTAAATTTTATTTAAAAATGCTAAAGAAATATTTAAAAAAATGCATACTATATACAAATGTCAAAAGTGAATTGGAACAGTTAGTGTTCGGTGGCTATTAATTAGGCGTCAACACGGTATGTCGAACACGAGGGTTCGAGACCTACACAAATCCAATATTTTGTTTGTATCTTTTCATGTGTATTCTTTTACATATCTTATCTATTTAAAATATAACTTTACATACGATTAGAAACCTTACCTGATTGTTAGTGACGATAAATCGGAAAGTCAAAGCAACCTTCACATGCACTCCTCAACAACAACTGGTTCTGATCAAAATTTGTCAAATACAACAGTTTTATGGCGGCGACGAAATAATATTTACGGGGCATATACGTTACATATACGATGGAACTTATGTGCTTGTATAAGATCTAAAAACCTAATACTTTCCGAGTCAACTGACTTCAAAGTTGAACCAAAATTTTTCAAATGACACCCCAGTTATACCAGTTACCCCAGCTATCACCAAAGGAATGCTAGCTGGTAGCAAATGGACGACTGTACTTAAGATCAAGATATGATCTATTTTTTGTACAAGAAAAAAAAATTCTACACAACCTTCACTTCTCATGGACCACTAAATATTATTTAGCCAGGCTTGAAATATGCTGCATATTGACAAACAAGCTAACTGCTGACCTGATGATAAGTAGTTATAATTGCTTATACATCATGTGGTTCCTGGAAGATTAGTAGCAGATCTGCAACCTCCAACTTGTGACTTGTGCCAACTTGTGACATATGATGTAAAGCCAACTTGTAAATTCTCAGTACCCAGTCATTTCACTGTCTTACGTTTCAGTGTTCGTTGTTGCTTTACACCGGTGTGTACAGCAACATCGAACACCGATGTTTTGCAGGAAAAATAGAGAAGACTAAGCAGACGACCTTGGTATAGAATCTTTTTAAAGTAAAAGGTAAAATAAACTTATTTTAGACTTAATGGTACTATACAAAAGCTCAAAATATTTATTTATATTATATCAAAGGTTATATTCACATATTGAAATATTGAGCAGTTGAGAGACGATATTTTTCACAAATTTCCATCGCGCATGCTATTTATTCATTTTTGCGTTAAATATTGCACGCTGTGCCTTTATATTTGGAAAATCATTTGCAATTTGATTTAAAAGCCTATTTAGGCGAGGATGAGTAAATCGGGGTCTATCATATATAAGATATTTATGTGCCGACATCACATTTATGTTGTACTGCACTGTATGTTAGTACTTCAACTTATAGATATCAAAATTTCACTTAACAATAAATGTATACGTAAAGTACGATCTCTCACTATGTGGACTCATTATTTCTATGTGCTCCCACAAACATTACTGAAATCTAGACAAGTTAACCATAGCATGATGAATAGAATTCTTTGATGAATTAATGTATTCTATCAGACTATCTGCCGCCAGGCACGTCTAGCTCATGGACATATGCCAAAAGCCGTAAAGAAAATCAGCGCTCATTTAATTGACGTCGACCGGAATCTTTTGATCTCACCACAGTCACCAAGGTGATATAAATGATACGATGATGGAAAAAGGATGCGACTGGCTTATAAAATAATCAAGCCGTTTCGATTCAACCATGCTGCTTTACGAATAAGATCCATGTTAGATTGCAGTCTGTCATGGTTGATATGTGCTAAATAAGATTTATATGCTAAAGCTGACTTTAATCAATTCGCTTTCGTCACAGGACTTCCAGACATTTAGGGGGCACCTTAAAGTGTAACCATTTAAACATTAAGTGACGTAGAGCAGAATGTCATTGAACTGGAGCGTCGAAACTTTTAATAGCATTCGTGATTTTCACATGTCCACGGTTGGGAGTTAATAAAAGTAGTATTTATATTTACTATAAATGATTGCTGTCTACACACAGTCACTGACACATTACAGGCTCGAATATATCAATAGCTAATCCAAATTCTTAAAGAAAACTTCCCAACTTACTAATATTATTAGGCTGAAGAGTATGTTTGTTTGATTGAACGAACTAATCTCAGAATTTGGTTCGAATGATAAAATTAATTTGTGTGGGGTAGTCCATTTATCAAGGAAGGCTATAAGACTATGTAATTCTACGCTGCATATAAAAGAAGCGGAGCAAAAATGGAAAATGTTGCAAAACCGTGAAACATTATTTCTATTTGATTGAGCTTTCGTTTTCGCTGCGTAAACGATATAAATTACATGAAAATTAAGTACGATTGAATTGTTCTAATAAAACTAATGTCTGTGACAGCGTGTGTTTAGATTTTAAGATTGACTCATTATAAGCTTTTTAAGGGAATCAAATTAGTTGAAATTATCCTAATATGCGTTCCTTACCTTACGTTACCTCAAAAGGGGGTGAGATGTTATCATGCAGGTGAAACCGCGGGCACAAATAAATTCCATAAAATTTGTTTCAAATTTAAAATCGACCTAAAATATTTAATTTTCATGTAAACGAGTACTTTCATAGTACTAATACTATAATACTTACACAACATTTTACAATAACATAACTCTTGGTACGAAAGGTTTAGGTTTATAGAACCTTATACTAAAATGTTAATTACGAGTATGATGTCATAAGGAATTTAGTTATGCATTGAACTTGGTTGTATTTACTTTTCTAAGCGTCTGATTTGAATTATGATTCATAAAATAAACTAAATTGATTATACATGTTTCTTGTTTTGTTTCAGAATGTTTTTTGGGATTTTTCCATATATTATGATTTATTCTTCTTGCAAAACAGTAACATTCTTATAATTTATCAACTACATTCCACTATCTTATGTTCTTATGTAATTGAATTTTCAAATTTACCTGTCTTTGTCATCTTTTATAAGACAGACTCAGATGTCAATTAATTTCATGCATGCGCCAATCTATACTAATATATAAAGCTGAAGAGTTTGTTTGTTTGTTTGTTTGAACGCGCTAATCTCCGAAACTACTGGTGCGATTTGAATAATTTTTTTTTTGTTGGATAGTCCATTTATCGAGGAAGGCTATAGGCTAAATAACATTACGCTATGACCAATAGGAGCAAAGACAGAGCGGTAAATGTGTAAAAAACGGGGAAAATTATTCATTTTTGAAGGCTTTCTTTGCGTGCGCTGCGAAAACGGTTCAAGATACACAAAAAATATGTATGAAAGAATTATTCCTCTATACATGATCTAAAAAAAAGTCCGCGACGGCATATGTCTATCTTTTAAGGTTTAGTCACAATGACCGTTTTTATGGTACCAAATTTGGATATGTCGCGTTGTCAAGATCGGGTAACAGCTGAGGTGCGCAAAATAACTATTCCACGCGGACGAAGTCGCGGGCACAGCTAGTTAAAATATAATAGAACGTCTTGGTTACCGCTACAGTGACGGTTGTATCTTGACCCTGAAGTGAAGTCTCCGGAGGATTTAACTACACACCATGAACATAACGGATTATTGCTATAATAAAATAAATATTACAGTAATATATATAGGGATGCCACGAAATTTGACATTGAGTATACCACAAATGTCAATTAGCTCTGTATATTTAATTATGATTTTATTATTATTTCCTATTATAAAGAAACTTTTCACTATTTTTAGAGCATACATGTAAATATTATATGCATTTTGATAATTGATGATAACAAACAGACATGATGATAAATTCCATCCTTTACAATTTAAAAAAAAGACAATAAAAGTTATGAAATTAACATTTTTTTTATGCAATTGTGCTAATATGTTATGAGCTACTAACGCAGCTGCTAACCTGCACACTAACTGTTGTCCACACCGACACCGGTATTGCCAGTATATACCGAGAATTTTGTTTATCTTCTATAATATGAAGCCAAGTTATAAGGGTTCAAACAAATAATGCTTAATAGTTATTGCGTCGTGTTTGAAGAATTTGCTAGCATTATTTGATTATATATACATATGTGATTTCTCCTTGTGCTTAATTAGAAGTACTTGCATTATTACTTCTTTTAATAAATTCCACTCAAGTCCTTGACATTAATCTATGCTATAAAATTTCTTTCGTTGAGGCTAACCTACGATTATTACTTTTAAAAAATACACTGTTTTGTAACGTCACAATATGGTAATAAAGCTTAGTTTATATAAATTTTCTTTGTGAGTGATTTGTGTATATTGTGAGTGTATTAACCAATTTGCCAATAACTGGGTTGTTTATGTATTTATTATAAGAATATATTTGTTTAACTAAATAAAATTTTCCAGTTTGTAAGATTTTTATAAAGTAGGTACTTATTTCAATCCTTTATAAATAGTATGGATTTTTCGAGTGAAAGATTAAACAGTTTTTACAGCCTTATCTAAGTTTAACAAAATCGTGGGTAATTATTGCCTCTACATAAAATTATATATGTATCATATTATACATTGCGATATTCCCCGCGGGCTAAGGACTGGATATTATTTTATTAATTATGCATGAGCATGCTACTCAGCAATTCTAATTAACGTACATACATACATTAATAAATATGTACAGTAGTCCCATCTATCTACCTACCAAATAAAATCATAATAAATGATGCAAATTTCGTTATAAGGTTATGAAAATCTACAGAATAGCAAATAACGTTTAATTTTGTATTATAAATGATAGAGATTTGGACCCCGCTTGATTGCGTGTCAAACAGACCTGAGAAGAAATTAGAAAAAGACCAAAGAGCAGTATTCATGAGATGGGTTTAGAAATTTTTGCAGTAACGGCGTACACATAAAATAAGTGATATAAGTAGTGTTTTTATTATTATTGCTGGCTTTCGTAATCGGGTCAGATTCTAACTTAGATTTGAACAGTTACATAAATAACAAATATTTTTGCACTCACATCAATTAGCCTGGTCTAAAGTAAGCACTGTAATGCTTGTGTTTTAGGATTTAGGTACTTAAACTGATAGATACATATATTAATCATACATAGATAAATATTTGTATTCTTTATATAAATATAATATAATAATTATATAATATAAACAGCCATAACTCAGGTAAAAATACTCATTTTCTTTACACGTTTAGAAACCGCGCACTAAGCGCTCGTCTACAGAGGTTATCCAAATGTATGATAAACTTCCTTTTTAACTGTATTAAAAAAAATTGTCTATTATATTTTAATGATATCAAGATCAAATAGAATAATAGTAAAGAAGAAATCTTGTTAATCAACATTAAGTGGAATTAACTTAAAATTAAACATCTTGAAAAATTTAACTGAAAGCTAAATGATGGACTAAGATGTTACTACTTTTATATCGAAATAAAGACTTATTGTTGATTTTTCTTATTTAAGATCTAATTTATGTAATTTTATCCAATTTCTTATTAAGGTTGGTATTATTATTTTTAAATTATATTTGATTTTGTTAGTGGTTAGTAGTATGTACGGATCTTTAGTCTAATCTATAGCTTCACTATAACAACGTCATACGTTACTGATAATTGATAAGTTAACATAAATAAAAAAAATTGAACCAGCGCTCGACTTTATCAGTGACTTATTTCAGTATACTTACTTACACTACCGACTAAGTTGTTTTATCACTTAATAATTTAATACAAGTGATTATGCAACATATGACGTGTTACGGGTGTGTTCCAGTAATTTTTGGTCTAAAACAAAAACTACAATCGAATATTCTGCATTTTTTTGGCTATATTTTTCATTCATTTAGAGGAATTTTCTTCAAACAGTCATATTTAACTCAAAAAAGCGTCTTTTTATCACTCATGGAACGCTTTCGCCTTAAATACTTATTGGCTGACATGCCGAGGTACAACACAAACCACGGACTCCAAATTTTTCACAGTTTTCTTATGAGGCCTATCTAACACACCCCATTGTGAGAGTATTTTTCATAACTCACCGACTAAGCGGATGAAACGTCGCACAGAGAGGTATTTGACCCAAAAAGCTGGCCAAAATCACTTTTTTTTAAATTAGTGCTACCCCTTCAAAGCATTTTTTTTTTAAATTAGTATTACCTCTCCATACAATAACAATAAAGACAAAGCTCTAGCGCCGCCCAACACGACGTAAGCTCAGTCGGAAGTTACCGTTCTGTTAAAGTGTACGTTGTGATTGTTCGATGCGCTCAGATTTTAGTGTTCTAAAATATCTCCTATCTCGTGATTGAATGATTTTGTGTTGGTTTTCATTATGGATTCTGATTAACCAGGTATGTATTATATTAAGTACATAATTTCAACAGCTAATTTATTATATTATTTTAATTATATCCATAAGATGTAACCACGAAAAAAAACTCGTATAAAAACACATTTTGAGGACTGAGGACAAAGACTTTTTAATAAGTTTCTCATCATTTCTAAGTCAAAATTTCTATTGTATGTTGTAAAGTAGACCTTATAGGATGTAATTAAAAACAAAAACAGCCGCCCGAATACGCCCGCCTATTTTTCGTGATTTTTTTTCTGTAAACATATAAACTTTTACTTAACGAAATTTTACTTATATTTTATGTATTTTTTGTTATAGGCTCGTCTGGAGTGAAGTTTTTTGTCTCGAAATGACTTGTTCGATATAATGGAACGCTCAAACACCTCAATTTTTAACGAAAAGTTGAATTTTATGGAAAAAGAACTGATCAATCAGTATGATGAAAATGATCAAAATATTGCTAATATTAAACAAAAATTGTCAGTTATAAAACATCAATTTAAACAAAAATGGACAGCTGCTCGCAAAACAAAGGCCAGAAACCAATGCGGAGTGGCTCAAAGGATACAAATGGAATATACGCCTTACTCCTGAGGAGAAACAAATAGTCGAGAACAGAAAAAAAGACATCCAAGATAAGTTCCGCGAGCAACTTGGTCTATTAGTGGATATACCAAATGCAAACTTTGGCAACACCAATGATGGAACACGAGTAGACGCTTTTTGTTAACTATAACATATCTGCAGCAATTACCGGAATAGACTTAAATTTAATTTACAGATTTAAAATTATTTTAGACACATTGTGCTGTGGTTTAATGATAAACATAGAGAAAATTTGAAAATTATTGTCAAGAAACGGCTTAATTGTACGTTTCTTTATATAATTTTTACCCTATATCTCCGACCTTGCATAAAATATTGCGCCATGGGGCTGAAGTAATAACGGAAGCCATTCTTCCAATAAGACAATTGTCTGAAGAAGCTGCAGAAGCACGCAACAAACATATTAGAATGTTCAGACACAACTACACCAGAAAGTTTTCCCGGGTAGCTTGCAACGCAGATGTTTTAAACAGGCTCCTCTTAACCTCTGACCCTGTCCTGAGGAAGAATAAAAAAAATACAATTTCCAGCTGATCTTGTAAATTTATTAGTAGAAAGTGACATTTCAAATGTAAGTTTTGAAGATGAAAATGAAGAATAAATGATTGTATATATTACGTATGCCTTTTTTTTACCTTATTCAAGCAAAACCTTAAATAAAACATTGTTAGGCAGCCATTAAAAGTGTAAAATATTTTTGGCCAGCTTTTTGGGTCAAATACCTCTCTGTGCGTCGATCAAGTTTTTATTGAGAAACTACATTGCTTAGAATATTTCATTCGGTAATGGTAATCTTTTTGACAAATGAGTAAGTACAGATTTCATAACTTTACAAAATTCAACCCTAAGAAAAAAAATATTTTAATTTTTTTGTGTGATTTCAATAACATCATCCGCTGATGGAGGATATGGTTAAAACGTTTAAATTTAATTAAGTTAAAACAAAAATTGATATACCAATACACTACTGAAATAGCAGGTTTTAGAGATTTAAATTTAGTATCTAAGTACTCCAAAAAGAGTTTAGGGGTGCATTAAAAAAAGCAAAGCTGATTAATTTCAAACTAACAACGCACTGTCTAAGCTACTTGACAGATTGAACTAAAATTTGGCAGGCAGATAGCTAAGAAAAGATTTCCTATAATTTTTACCGCAATGAAATATCTCTCTCCTGTAGAAAATCCGATGAAAACAACTGAATCTATTCTTATGTAGTTGAATTTGGGGATAGTTTGAAATCTGGAGAAGATAAATATTCCTTTCCTACGGAGAAATTGGATAAAATGTGAGTGAAGCCGCAGGCGGTAAGTTAGCATTTGATAAATTGATTGTTTAGCGGACCTTTATTTTAATACGTTTTGGACGATTACCAAATCCAGTAAAAGTTTTCAAAACACCAAATATATTCGCATCATATCTATAAATAAAGTTTGATCTGATTATAATAATGTATAATTTGATCACTTCTTTTTATGTTCGCATTGGAAAATTAATAATCCGCTTATTATGTCATGGAGTAACAAAAAATCTGATTAACCTTATCAGTCTCAAGTGTGAAGGCTATCGGTTGTTACGCCACGATTCGGCGACATATTCTGGTTACTTAGATTGACTTCATCAAATTAGATATTTTAGATATTAGAGATAGATATTTTAGCCGTTTTCGTTAACTAGTGGGTAATAGTAATCTACTCGATTTTTTATGGAGATTTGTTGTTCGAGGATTTGTGGGGCAGAAGTTGGTTTGATTGGTTGTAGAACTACTAAGTTTAACTGGTTATCTACCTTCGATCATATGAAATATATGATCGAAGTTATCTACCATTATCTTATGTGTGTAATTTAATAAGATTTAAGATCATCACTACCGCATTCATGATATTGACTATAAAAATCATTCATAGCACTGAACTGAACTAAGTTCATTGTGATCATGTATTAATCATGTAATAAACAGTGTATTAAATGTAATCATGTAGTAGTCCTTTATTAGCCCAATATGCTTAAAACAATAAACTCACCGTGAAATTTTCCTGAAATTTGTGATAAAAGTTTAATCTAAATATTAAAACTGATACTAATTAATAATCTTACTCTGCTGTTATTAAACTAGAATTGAGTTGATACTAGAGTAGATTTGAGTTGAGTTAACCTAGATTCATTCTTCAGGGGTTGCGGGTCAGATAATCTCCTCGTTGTGCACCCTGAGCAACGTCTTTTGATGGCTAATAATCTGACAGACGGCCCCTCGAGGGGGGAACATAGGATGGCCGGGTGCAACCTGGGAGGCCGCTTGTAGCGTTGCAGCGGCCAATGGCAGACGGGCGAAGCCCCCCTTCTTCTTTAAGAGGGGTTGCTTGTCGTCTGGGGGCCCATTTTGTGTCGGTGGATGGCCGGAGAGGACTGGCGGCCGCCTTCGTGGTGGCTTGGTGTGGGCGTTTGTCGCCATACGCCGACGAGGTCGTGGTAGTGTCCGCAAGGGTTTCCATGGCCTAGTCAGGGCTCGATGCAGCTCTCCTTCGGGATGACATGCTCGCGTCGGGGTGCGATGCAGTTCTCCATCGGGATTAGAGTTCAGGTGTGGGTCCTCGGGGTATGCAATTTCATGCATTTTTTTTATTAAGTTATTATTTTATAGCGTTATTGTTACAAATATTGATTAGTCTCTAAAACAGTAAGCAAGTGAGTTCTTTACTTTGTATGGACTTACGGGTACATAAATAGATTTGAATATTCTAATAATTGAAAAGTTTTGAGAACAGTTGGGCCGATTCAGCTAATTTTAGTTTTGACAAGTTTGCATAAAAATTGTTACGCTTGACTTTGTATAATCCAATTACTATTATACAGTCGGGAATAAATTTGATTTCAGTAATGCTAACATGTGGGCCTCAGTGTCACGTGCAACTTCACATTTATTTATTCGTTTAAAAGTTTGTTAGCTCACACTGGATAATAAAAGACCAATAGCACATCCGTACTGATACATAAAATTGGCATAAGTAATTATAATGTACGATATTCCAATGTTCAGACTCCATAAAACTAGCTGTTCGTTCTTGGGGAAATGTATATCTATGTTTAACAAACTTCCGCAAGGTGTCATTGATTTGCCTTTATATAAATTTAAAATCCATATCAAAAAGACACTCATGAGTAAAGGTTATTATAAAGTAAGTGACTATCTTAATGATCACACTATTTGGGAATAGGGACACTATTCATAGAGCCATGTTTGGTAACAACATTATTTATAATATTGTATTATTTTATATGTGTATGTAAACATACGACATACGACTGTAATCGTATTAGGTATGATTGTATCTTATACTATATTGTATTTTTATATTATATTATTATAATTATTAACATTGAAAAGAGGAGATAAAAATAGACCTTCAGAGTTTCTTGCCTGTTCTTCTCGAGAAGGCTTTCCCAATTTCCGAACAGGTGTCGAGTCAATATATTTTTTCTTTTTTTTTTCCTTATTCGACATATGGACAAGGTTTTTGGTTTTTTTTTATTTAAGCTTTTTTTTTGTTTTGTTTGTTGACGTCAATAAGTGCCTGTAAAGGTCTATGTTGAATAAATATTATTTTGATTTTGATATGGAAACGTGTAACGCACACATTAAGTACACACATGTGCCTATGCACGTGTGCCCTTTCAAAGAGCATGATATCGTAATATGGCACGTGAATCATTGACCCGTTGCTTAACATTAGCCATAGGTGTAGTTAAAACCGCGCTGAGTCTGCGTGGTTGATTAAGCCTTAAGCCTTCTAACAGATTAAGCTCAATTCCATAGGTAAGGACGTATGAATCGCTTATTAGGCAAACAAACCTATATTAATTTATTACTTTTAGCTGCTTCTTATTCAAATATTTATAATTAAAAAAATAATTATTCTAATTTTGAAGAACATAACTGAATAACAAATTAAAGTAAAAAAACTTATATTGTTTATTAATATACAATACGCAACAGTTTAAACTGATGCATGAAACTTTTTCACATTCGTTGTTACTAATAATAGTTTGTCGTCTAACAACTAACAAGCTTAAACTAAAAGCAAAAGTTATCACAAACAAAAATAGACCTATGACAGCCATCTTAACGAATCCAGGGTACCTGAAATGAATAAGATTAATACATCTTCAAGTATCAGAATTCCTGTGACTCTCACACGGTTCTGCGGACCACCTTTGGAGAATTGTTTGTAGCTGTGACTTGGCAAAACGCAATATTATTGCAGATTTACATACGATAAGATACAATATATATTTTTTTCAGTTTTTGTTTAAAAACATGAAAACTAAGATTTTGTTCTCAAGTTTAAATAGTAAATTTGAAAATTTATGAATTATAAAATATACTGTCCTGCTAATGTTAAAATATTTGTTTACATATGTAGGTAGGTATCTGAGGGATTCTGTATGCCTTAAAAAAATAAGTACTATATAATAAAATAATAGATTAGGTCAAGATTAATAGGTCGCTTTAAGATTTTTCACTAATGACTAATCCTTTTGGCAGAATTGCTGTAAACCTCTTACTGCTTTATATCTGCCATTTATATCAGCTAGTATTTCGTCCTTTTCAAACGATTAAGCTTAAGAAAAGGTCAAGTTCATTATAAGCGTCACGGCAAAGGTCAGCTGAGATTTTAAATCTTTATTTTACTTTGAACAGACTTGAGAGAAATTTAACATCTTAAATATAATTTTGTAATAATATAATTTACACTCTTTACGAAACAGCTAACACCATTTGATCATTCTTTCTAAATACCAACTTAGAACAACAAAAAACAGACTTTGTAGTACGTATGTAACCCCAGATTCCATTCCAATTCCATACAAATTTTGCAAAAGAAAATTTTTATAACTATGTTTAATCCAAAAGTTTAGTACATTTGGTAAAGATAGCCTTTTTTGTAAATTGATCATACAGAAAAAAGCAGACTGCATACCTGATGATGACGTTACAATCGCCTATATTACATGTGTTACAAAGAGATTGATACTGTCAAAGCTACAAAAAAAATGTTAATACAACTTTATTACCTTAACATTAAGAGTAAGGTAGGTATCGATGTATTTTTAGTTTACTATACCTGAAAGATTCTTTGAACTTGTGTCTTAAGTTGTTGTAAAGCCACGGTATTCAATAATTTCACTACCACATCTTACCTTTTAAACTGAAACACCAATTCGAACGTTGCTATGTTGCGGTATAGATAGATAAGACTGAGGTACTTAATATTGCGGTGAAACGGTACGGTGAGCAACTGATATAAATAGTGAAGAGAAAGAACAAAATGTCATAGACCTTTCTCAGAAACGCTCTTCTCAAATGATTACTTGCGCACTGATAAATACCACTCATTAAAAAAAAAACAAACCTAAAATTTTCCCAGTAACTCACAAGTCGGATTCATTATTTTTATATTTTATGTAGAAGGCAATAAACATATAGAAGGTAAAAATGGGTTAAAAAAAGGCTTAGACATTTTACAGTTTTAAAAAAGATTCTGCTAATTAGAATATTGCTAGTACAGGAGACATGAGATTAGAGTAGTCAAGTATAAATGACTTTGGTAATAAGGTAAGGTAACTATTATATATTATAGGTATTAAAACACACTTACAGTGCGATAAGACGCATTCAGATACAACAGCTTGTGGAATAGGCTTTAAGAGCATAAATCTGTCATGTATTTCTACTCTTTTACTAATACCCTAAGTGTTGTTTGTGTTTCTACACTCAATCCCGACACCGACAGCAAGGAACTGCAAGAAATTTGAAATTGAAAAGACTTACAATATATGTATTTTTGGCTTGGTAGAACAATGAAAACCACATAAAAAACCACAAAGTTAAACATGCTCCAAAAACTTGATGCAATGATGATTTCATACTGATAAGCTTAGTTTTTCTTTAATACCTACACAAATTATCATTATTGTCAAAGAGGCTGCTTAAAGAAACAGTTGTGTCTTCGGAAACAGTAGTCTTCAAAATCTGCACAATGACGATTTGAATTCATTTAGTGATCTAAATGTTATCAGTAAGCGTAGATGCAGCTTGTCACTCATTCCAGCATTCTTTTTTTTTTGTTCCGCTGAGGAAAATGCATTGAATTGCATACCTCGGCTGCGGAGAGCCGGCGGTTATAGTGGGGCTCTACTCCCCAGAAGGGGGAGGCCTATCCAATAAAAACCTCAGTGATGGCCGTCCTCAGACGTTGTAGGGGGCCCTCAGGATCGAGTGTCGCATCTGAGGACACCGGCCTTTGCTCCCCATGGGTGCGCTAGGGGAGCCCTTCTCAGGGAGGAGTGATCTCCCGCCGCCTCCTCCCCTCCAACCTCCTACGACGTCACACCCCGGCCACCCAGGGGCGAGGTCCCTCCCGGGTCGCCTCCACGGGCGCGAGCTACTCAAATCACGATCACACATTAGGCACTGAAATAGAGAAGTCCTAAGTTATCAAAAACGAGATTCTATATATATATATATATAATATAGAATCTCGTTCTCGTAGTAATCCCTTGGTATCTACCAAGGGAGAGATTCTATATAGGATAAAACTAGTGTTGACAACGCGAAATACGAGCCACTTTGTGTCAAGAACTATTTCTTCCGAGAATACTTGGCAGGACGCCAACCACAAATGTTTTATTTACTAAAAACCCTAATGAGCAACGTCTCCTGTCGAATCACCCGAGAAACCGGGCAGCGAATAAATCATATAAATACATCAACACTAGCCACCTAGAGACTTTGTCAATGCCAAAAAATTAATTATGTGTTTAGTTTTCTTTGCGTCTGAGTGATAGAGTTGCATATTATTATAGGTTAGAAAACACGACTTAAATATAGATAAATTAACATAGGTTTTATTATTAAACAGGTATTGCTTTAAATATGTTACTATATTTACCACATTATCATCACTCTACTTTGTCTTAGTCTTAGAAAGGGTTACATAACACATTTTCTTCTTCTATTCCTCTCTGTTCTTATTTATGTCATTCTTCATTCTTCAATTTCCATTTTCATTCCATTCCAAGCATATTCAAACTCTTCTATCTATAATTAGGCGACCAGAGCAATATGCATCTAACACATAAAAATTCATAGATTGAAAACGCTTAAAAAAGCTGTTTGCTGAAACTGAAATTGAATCATGCTTACGGTTAATAATTACGGGGTTGAAACTAATAAACTGCTTGCATTGAACTGTCAAAAACAAATTCCAATGTTCATTATACTGATAAAAATATAAAATATGTAAATACCCTAAAATAATTAGGGTACGTTCATATATATATGATATGTGCATATTTTTTTAAATATAAGTAGTAGACAATGTTATCGCACGAAAAGTATTACAGATAGAGCAAGATAACAAAATCAAAACCTTTTTTTTTGTCCCTAACAGTATGTAACAGTTATATTTTTAATTTCATAATAAACGTTTACATTATTATTTATTTCTGGGCGTTAAAAATAATAAAAGTTCAATTTTAAACGATTGCAAAGAAGTACACAACAAGTCAACCTTACTGGTATTATAAAAGGCATTATGTTCCCTACACAATCTCGGAATCACACTGTGACGCCCCACATTAGTCCTGAATATATTAATTACAAATGGCCTAAAATTTCCGTGCCTGGAAGGACGAACTGGAACAGTGAAACGTATTCGCTCAAGAAGTTGAGGGCAGTCAAAGTGATCCTTTAAGATCCTGTATAACAATAATTGATCAGCTATCCATCGACGGTCCTCGAGTGATGAAAATTTAAAATATTTTAGTCTATCGTGATAGGAAGTAAGGCAGCGAAGCATTTTAGAATGAGTTGTTAAAAAGAACATAAACCGTTTCTGAACTTTCTCGATCCTATCAATATGACATTGGTAGTGAGGGTTCCAAACACTAGCACAGTACTCAAGACCACTCCGTACCAAAGCATGGTATACTTGAATAAGAGCTTGCTGATTTTTGAAAATTTTGCAGTTTCGCCAGATGAATCCCAACATTTTAAAAGCTTTCGAAATAATATTATCAAAATGATCAACAAAAGATAGACGACTATCAAATATAACTCCGAGGTCTCTTATTTTATCAACTTTTTCCAACACATTGTTGTTAATATGATAAAAAGAATTAAAAAGCTTCTTCTTTTTAGTGAAAGAAATATATTTGCATTTTTCAATATTAAGAGGTAGACCGTTAGATTTAGTCCACTTATTGATGTTATCGAGATCTTTTTGTAAAAGAAGTGAGAGAGTTCTTCAGTGGGAACGCATTTGAGCTGTGATAATGACGATAATTTTAAAATGTTGATATTTTGACAGTTGATACGATATCACGCTTACGGTCGGTCATAGAATGCTGGATGTTTTTATAATTATATAAAAACGAAACAGATTCGGCGTGCTCTGTCCCTTATCACGTTTTTCCAAGCTCAGCATATCACGTGCTAAACAAAGTTGACATTTGACATTTGTAGGCATTCTATTATGATTGCTCTCGGGATTTCCTGTTTTATTCCTGAAACTCTTAACACTTTCCGGGACACTTGACTATTAGCAAATATCCTAATATGACACTTAAAAATCCCATACATTTTATCAAATCGCCGAAAGCCGTAGTACTATAATACTCATATTTTTAATGTTTTTATACGACAAATACGGTCACAGACGTTGACGCCTATGGGCGGGACGTCACACCAGGAGTAACAGTGAACAATGAAATGAGACGGTAAGGCTACAGACGGTACCGTCTTGAGGCGATCTGTCATATTACATATATTTAAAAAAGTTTACTTTGACGGACCGCTCTTAGGCGTTAGCGCCTGAGGGCGGTCTGTCATAATATGGGAATCCTAAATGTATTATGTGGCAATAACGGCACTGGGCGGTCCCGCCTATAAACGATTTGTCATTCCGTGTAGACCAATTTGATATGTAAAGAGACAATACTGAAATAGGCGTACCGTCTAGAAGCGGTTAGTCGTTATAGAGTGATTTTGAAAATTGTTATATGACAGTTACGGCCCCTGACGCTATTGCCCTTCAATCTACTAAGGTTCAGGAACAACGTAAATAATATACAGTTTAAAATCAAACTTGTACTTTAATTGTCTCTTACAGTAATCAGTCTCGAATATTCCTCTACTTGAGATCCTTAATTAAAATTACAAAACAAAATCACAGTTTCTTCTGTTATAAATAATTAATATAAAAAGAAATAACAAATTCAATAATTATTGCTCATCTGTATTAGACAAACTGTGCCAGGCTTCAAAGCATTCTGGACACAGTGGAGGAGATTTGGGGCACCCACTGCATCTGTAACTTGTCTCCTTACGTTTTTTTGGCTCCTGACTTAAGCAAACTCTGCAATTTAGAAAAGAAAACTTCTTTTTAGAATTCTCACGCGCTGCAATGCGAATCGGCCAATGACCAATGTTTACTTGCGGCACCAAAACGCTTGGTTTAGGAGCTTTTGGGGGATAACTCTTCCATGCGTCAACTGAGGCAAGGTCTTTCCCAACCACATCGTCACCAATTTTAGTTAGACTTCTTATTAACTTTTCTCGGTATTCAACATATCCGTATTTCTTGTCTGTGTCTTTGATAATATACTTTTTGAATAGGAAGAATGCGTTCCAGGTGGCGACATCCAACATGTGAAATATAATTTTTTTGTACCATCTTATCGTTTTCCGTGGACAAGAATAGTAACTGATCATTTGATCAGCACGATCAATACCTGACATGAATCTGTTGTACCGGGCTATCTCTCTAGGCTTATTGACCTCCTGTCCACGTCTGTTAGTAACTTTAATCATCTCAGGTTGATCTAAAGTTGTCAACATTAAAACTTGCCGTTTATCTCTCCAATGACTCACGTAAACTTTGCATTTTCGTAGCCAAATATATTCACCTTTTCTCAGTTTCTTTTTTGCTAAAAATGTTGGATTGCCCTTTCGATTACTTCTCAAAGTGCCACACGTATGAGTTTTCAGGTCAAGAAGTTTCTCAGAGAGAGGCACGGAGTTGTAATAATTGTCCATGTATAATTCGTGGCCTTTAAGAAGATACGGTCTCATTAGCCGTAAAACTAACTTTTCGATGGTATTTCCACCTGTATTAGATTCATCGTCAACGTCTGCTTTACCAGAATACATGTACTGGTTCAAAACATATCCATCATGAGAAGTTAATACATAAAACTTAATTCCGTACTTCGTCTTCTTGTTTTTCATATATGTGCGAAAAATTAATCGACCCCTAAATAGCAGTAGTGACTCATCTAGCGATAGCTCCTTATCAGGATAGTAAGCTTCACGAAAATTGCGAGTCAATATATCTATGAATCTATTTATTTTATCTGGCCCTTTCGCATTAAGTTCAGATGCGCATATATAGGCATCGTAAAATCTGTTCGTATCTTCGACCCGACATCGTGTAATTAAAAATAGGATGATAATATAATGGGTCGGCATGAGTAAATAGCTTCCGATTTTCAGGTATACGAATTTGTCCGGAAAGGAGAGAAAGACCTAGAAATTTATACATCTCCTCTACATTTGTCTCATGAAAAACATTATGTCTTGAATGTCTAGTGTGCGGCCGGTTTTGGTTTACTAACGAGTTCCCATATGCATTTGTGCAAGTCACTAAATACTCCATAAGGTTCGGCGTAAATACTAAATCGAAAATATCTTTTTCATTTGCATCTTGATTTATGTGCACACGTGGGCCGGGTAACGTTTGATCGAAATTGAAATAAGGAATATCGCCAACAGTATCTACCCATTCTGAATCATCCGAGGCTGCGGTAGTTGGCAAAGGTTCATTCACAGTCCCCAGTACTTCGTTTGATGGTGTAGTGGTATTTAGATCCCTTTGTTCAATTTGATGGCAAGATAACTCAGATTCCTGAAAGCCTATTACTCCATATTCGCTGTTGTCTATGACAGACGGACTATTGGACCTATCAGGCAGCTGTTGATCAGGTATAGAATCGTCCTCACTGGTAGTCGACTTCCTGGACTGAACTGGGCTTTCACTAATTCTAGTGGAATGCATAGGCCTAACGTTTCGTGTACTAAAAATCTCATAATCAGATTCACTGCTCTCGCTTTCTTGAACGCCTTCTGGATCATAATTTGTATCTGAGCCGAACTCACCATCCACGTCACTGTAAGGGTCATGATGGCTCTCAGCCGCATCATCTTCATCAGCAAACAGACTTGGACGGTTACTTGACGCTAGTTTCTTCCGTTTAGAAGCCATCCTGTGAAGCAATATACATAAACAGAATAAATACCTACAGTAAAAACCGTTAGTAAGGAGCTAAAACAGTAGGCGGGTATTAACGAATTATTACGTTACATAAACGAATTATTGAAATGCAAATAGCAATTCAATAATTCGTTTAATGTTTTGTATTTTCTACCGTTCGTTTTAACGTGTTTATAGGTAAAATAAGTTATATTTACCTTGTTTTTGCTGACTAAAATCACGAACCGCAGCCAGCGACGCGACGATACACCGACGGCGCGCGCGCCGTGACACTAAACATCAACACGATAGAACTTGTATAGCGAAGTTTACGCCCGTCGGCGGTGCCTTAGTGTTAGTATGGTGCAAAACACTGCGTATGTGTGCGTCGAAAAATGGCTCAAAAAGAGTTTACTGCGACAGCTACTAACGAATAATGTCGCGTGATATGACACAAAACCACGTGCTTCCTAATAATATTATGGGCAAGCAACGGCTATCGGCGGTTTGCCTAATAATATGATACAAAGTTCACCGCCCTTAGCCGTACTGTCACGTTAAGGTATATCAAATTAACGGCGAGAGGCGGTTTGTCCCGGAAAGTGTTAAATGCAGTGACTGTTTTTGTGTATAGGAATTGACATTACGTAACCAAAACAAGGTGCGATATAGTGTTTTAGAACGCAAAAGCAAAGATAGTAAGACAAATATTCACAGTTTGTCTTTTCACTTTTTGTACAATTGAGTAATCATGCCGAGGTTTAACTTCCAGAGAATTCTTTCCCATTCCACGAAGTATACCCTATACCAATACCCTCGCGGATTAATCATATAAAATAAGTATCCGTTTCATTGGATTTTATATGGTGATATTACATAACCCAGAATCTCAGGACATCATGGCCTCAGGTAGCCATTTTAGTCTGTAAATACTACGCAGTGAGAAGAGTAAATGGTACGCTTTTTTCAAATATTTTTTAAAATGTTCGTTCAAATGCGATAGTCAAGTGTTATTTTTAAGTATTAATAAAATACTACTTAGTCTTAAACAGAATAATAATTTTAAAATTACGCCAAATGCAATTTGCAAATTACTGTGACTGTTGCTACACTAGATATTATAGTTTTTAACCAGCGATCCGAAAAAAAAGCAATATGCCGGTTCATTTTAAGATTTTAGCCGTCAATTTTCCTTCCTAGAGGTTGAATTTGAAAGCCTAACATCGATATTTACTAATTTAGTAATAGATGGAAAATAGTGAAGTCTCAAATGAAATATCACCGTTTCGGCTTTCATCCTTTCATTGGGTGAATTTTGAAAAATCCTTTCATAGTGCATCCGTAAATCTCGTAAGCAACATAATGTCCGAAATTTCAAGTCTTTAGAGCTATGATATGTTATGCATTGATATGTTAGTCACCAATCAGTTTTTTCTCTTATATATTCAAGATACACTAATGAGATCCTCCATTCAGAAATGCTCCATATAAAATACACGACAATCGTGACCTCATGAATTGGTAAAGTCGCTTAATTTGTATGGGTTTTTAACAAAATTGCTAATAAATTTGTTACTTATACGTTTATACGTATGTATACTTTCTATATTAAAAAATAGATATAGATTAGAGACAGCTTAATTTATATTAAAACAATTCTTCTCATTATTTTTATCAATAATAATTTATTTACAATATAAATCGAGATGTGTATTGTAACGTATATTTATGTGATCAAAATTACTAAAATTAGATAATTCCTATTAATATTATAAACGTGAGGGTATATATGGATAGATATTTGTTACTCTTTCACGTAGAAACTACTGAATGGATCCCAATGAAATTTTGCAATAATATAGCTTATATATCACAATAACACATAGGATAGAATGTATAAAGACATGCTAAGTGATTATAAACGTTAATATAAGCAAAACGAAAAACTCATCCTGCCACCAACTAGTTACATAATAAAAACATCAATAAATTGTAGGCATCTAGCCTATGTTTTGCTTCTGGATTTGTTCATAACCATAACAGGAAAAAAATGTTAGAATCGGATCGATGATGTAAGATACAACAGCAATTGAAGATCAAAGTCACCATTTGATACTTAATAATTTTCCCATATTTTATTATATACTCGAAGGAGCAGACTGATCATTCTAACCTTAAATTCAACGCTAACACGCGAATCCCACGACATTACGTTGCATGCAATGAAAAAATTATGGTCATGAATGAAAGCTACTATGCTCGTACAGGTTTCTTTTTATTTATAAAATTGGTCATTAATGAACTCTACTGTAAGTCCATTTACACGCCCTTACGAATAACCTGTATAGTGGGCAGCAATGAGTTTTATTGTGACATATGAGAAATTAAATGATAATATTATCAATATGTTAATGTTTGTAGATCCTATATCGCCTCAACTTCTACATCAAATTTGTTAAACATCTCTCAAAACAAATCTCTCATAAAAAATTGAGAAACGTACCTTTTTGCATAGTTTCAAGTGTATAAAAGTCAAGTAGTTAAATGGTTCCATCCAAGAAGACGAGCCTTTTTGTCAAGAAGAAACGCATGAAATCGCACCGTTCTCTCTTCCTATGCGACGGGCGTGTGTGGGGTTCTTCTAGCAAGACGAGTGACTGATCGGATTGATTGACTTCACATACATATTTGAGATTCTTCGTAGATGTATGCAGTTGGTCTGTATTTTCCTCCAATGTCCCTACGTTGGAGGAAAATACAGACCATCGAAAACATGAAATTCGAATAAACAAAAATGAATTGGGGAAAAGATCTAATCATGGACCACCCGAAAACCGGTGCAAAAACCACAGAGCTTTGCCGACGCTCTTCATAAAAATATACAAAATTATTCTAAAATAAGAGAAGTAATTACATTGGTCAGCAATTATAAAATTTGGCGAGCCACCCAAAAGCAGCATTTAAATAATTTGGTCAGCATACAAAGATTTTGTTTGCAATAAAAAAAAACAGGCAGCAATTCTTGTTCCGCAACTAATTTTGATAATGGTCAAAAATTAAATCATACATAGGCAGCCAACAATAACATGAGTCTGCATAATAAACATTCAGTCCGCAAAATAACTACTTGAGCGGCAAGATTTCATGATTGAGCGGCAGAAAAAACATGTCTATAAGCAGTATATTTGATTGGTATGTTAGGTTAGGTTAGGTTTTTTTTTTTTTTTTTTACAATTGAAGTTATGATCATTTTAGGTTAGGTTAGGTTAGGCATGACAAATAAAGTATTTTTGCTACTCTTATATGCAGCACAAAATGCATTTTTTGCTTACACTCTGAGTGCTTACCAAAATTTTAATAAACATGAGCAGCTGATTGCAGCTTATATAATTAATATGCTGTACAAAAATAATTACAGCCATCCAGAATGACATAAATTGCTGATTGATTTTGAAATGTTTGCTGACCATGAGTTGCTGACCAATTAGCTATTTCTGCTCACCGATTATATTTTTCTGCTCACAGAAATAACAATACTATGCTAACCATTTAATTGACACCCCTAAAATAATCAAGCTCTGAGTTGGACGAGCAGTTTTATTTCGTATAAAGAAATTTAATCAGTTTTTGTATAAAGAAATTCTTGAGATTCATGCTATTGTAATAATCTTGTATAGTCGCTCTCACAATGAGAAGTTACTGAAAATACTCTAAGCTAAAGAAAAATTATTTCGGAGAAACTCAGAGGACATATGTCACGATCATTATAAAAGATTGATAAAAGCTCTGAAAATAAAACAAATTATTTATTATCTTTTGACTAGAACTTTTCTTTGAATTGAACAAAGAATTTAAAGATTCTTTAGTACTCATAAATTTTTGTCAAACATCACTGCCGCGAACTTCGAATGAGATCATTGTCACAAGGTTCGGAAAAGTATTATTATGTGTCGCGGTTATTTTATTTATTCTAATAATAATAACACTGTAGTATAGTATTCATGTAACGCATCATATTGGTATCATTTGTAAATACTGCTACGAGTCTGATTTAAACGTTATAACCTCTTATGGCGCTCGATATAGCGAAAGGTCTACGGTTCTCATTGAAGACCACAAATATAACACTACTTATTAAAATACATAGAATTACAACAGTCCACACCTATTTCGCCATAATTCCAAGAACCTAAACGGTGAATAAAAGCGACAATTTAATTAGAGCTAACACTTCGTATGTAGGTATTACATATAGTGTATTGTTTTTAATTTCCAAATGTATGAATGACGGGTTGGGCCGAGCTTCACCTTGGCCTGGTTAGCCCCGTGAAACCATATGGGGTGGTGCCATAATTACTAGTTCAAGGTATTTGGAAGATCTTCGAAACAATATCACTTGAATTTTTCATGACTTTACTTTGTACAGAGGTCGGTCAATTCATGTTTACTACATTAAAACTGGAAGTTTTTGTTTGAAAACTATTTAAAAAGAGGGACAGAAATTAAATCTCACACTACATTAGTGTGAGTTTAAGCATAACTGAGAATGTTGAAGAGAAAAATACTGTAAAAGTGTAAAAAATAACAGTATTTGCACAAATATGAAAATACGCAAAAATATTTATATTTGAGAAATGGCAGTTAACCTATCATTACTTGAATTCAATGAAAGGTTTCATTTTATAAGTTCTGTTGCGTTTGACAAGATAATATAATGTTTACTAGAGGAAATTAGCAATTAAATCAAACGAGAAAATTATGTCATATGAGATTGATTATGATATTGTGATAATTATATTATATGAGAAACTAGAAGCTCTTTTATTGAATGTATTAGAAAACAAATATTCACAAAGTGGTACCGATTTGCCTGTCACAGATTTTAATAAATTGACAAAAATATTGTTATGAAAAAAGGCTATTATAGTGTTATGGATTATTGAATCGATAAAAATGCTTGGATTTAATTTTAATGACTCAGTTATGGTTACCTTGCCAAATATATTGACTATAGCAAATAACACAATGAAACTATAGCTCTAATAAATATAATGTGAACTTGTTCAAACTTGTAAAGGAACTTGGGTTCCAACTTTTTATCTGAAGCCAGGTTCTAATTCATGACTCTGTAAAACTACAGGGAAAAAAAACAAATCTTTACTGTTTTTTTCTTGCTGGTTCTTTCCAGTAGAAGGTCTTCTGCCTAGACTTTTGAATCAATAGCGTAGCATCTTTCATGTGCAAAAGTGTAAGTCCTATTTGAAGATATTGATTTTATCAAATTAAGTCCGGTGAAGATGATAATTATTACAAATAACAAATTAATATAAGTATCTATTAATAAACAAATATTTTACGATACCGATTTAAAAGGCAACATAAAGGTGACATAAAATAGCGTAATAGCTACTTTCCTGAGTCATAAAAAGCATTATAGATAGCCATTTAACTACGTATGATCCAATAACCAGTTAGGTATAGAACTTTCTAATTTTAAAACTGAATTAATTGATATGTTTTCAAGATATACTAATCAGTGTTAATACAATTAAAAATAACAACTATTCCGTAATGTATGTAGATAATTGTTTATATTAATAAGAACAATTATGTGCAATAACTCTTATGGCGAATAATTTCTTTGACTAACTATGAAGTTTTCCAGAATAAATAACGTATATGGTCATACTATTAACAAATAATAAGAGTAATTTTTGTATTATATTATATATTGGGGAAATGAAATGTATTATTACAAATAAAAAGACATAGAATAAATCTGAACCAATTATTTTATGGGATTACTCATGTTTTTCAATGAACAACGTTCTCAAAAGCTTCAAATTCCCAGACCTAAAAGAACTAGCGTTTATAATAATGATGTGTTGTCGTATACGAATTTTGTGGTATTGTTACGGTACTGACATATAAAATCATAGCTATTTTACTTATTAATACTACGAAAATCATTTGGTACAATAACTACATAATTGAGCTGAAAATTGTTTAATAAATATAATATGAAAGTTTCTTCTTCTTCTTCTTCTTTCTTCTTTCACTTATGACACTGAAATAATTTGTGAATAACACTTATGAAAACCAAAGCAGGAAAACTTTAAGGCTTTGATAAAAAAAAGGATTGAAAGATTACGCTACCGGATAAAGAAATTTCCTGTTACATAGTAAATCTCTCTGTTTATTTTTTAGCGTGAATTTATCTTAGGTGTCATCGATATGCGACGAAACGTAACTTATTTTAGTCTCGCGAATCCATTGTGTCGAGTCGAGATCATTTCCTCCTTCTAAAAATAGCTCGTGTTTATTTAGACAAAGACTGCATGTTGAACTCACGTGTTCCGTATATTCAAATACCAAGTCAGAGTGACGTCAGTAAGTCGGTAAGGTTTTTTGTTTAATATTTACGTCTATTCTATTCATACTAGTCTGTTGAAATTAGAACTAATATACTGTACTATACGCATTATTCAGGTAGTGAAATGATACTTAATTATTTATCACACAAGATCCAATTGTCCAAACTTCAAAAAGGTATTATATAATATAAATAGAGATGTATTTCCGGGAACCAGCGTTAGTAGTGACAGATAGATAATCCAACATCATAAATGTTATTTATCTGCTGTCACGTTTTTACATCAAAACAGCTGAAATAATGTTGATGAAATTGATATGACATGGGTAATAGTTTGAGACTGGTGGTAGGATATAGGATAAGTTTTGAAACGGGACACTTCCACTTTCCTATGAGAAAATCTCTAATACTAACGTGGAAAAAGGCTTATTTGTGTTATTTAGTATAATTTTAGCTCAATAGGTTTCCACTAAGTTTCAAAGATTTCAGTACAAAGTTTCTATACTAATATGTAGGTACGCTGTTAATATCACCTGCACATGAATCTACGCATTAAGGTAAACGTTTGCACAAACTATACCTGTCAAAAAACCTGTTAAAGCTTACGGAGACAATATAAAAAATATGTGTCATTTGGTTATTTAGCCACGGAATATCCTACTACTATTATAAAGGCGAAAGTTTGTAAGTATGGATGTATGGATGTTTGTTACTCTTTCACGTAAAAACTACTGAATGGATTTGAATGAAACTACTACCACAATATAGCTTATACATCAGAATAACACATAGGCTACAATTTTTGAGGTTTCTAATGTGAGGTCGTAAAAAAACACATTTTTTGCGCTTACAAATCTGCATGTTTATGCTGAAGGAAAAAGGTCGTTAAATGTAGTTTATAGGAGCATACTGCAGTAGCTACCTATAGGCCTATGATTAGGCTCTGCAGTGCTTAGTTACCGTATTTCTTACTTATTACTAGACTAGACGGGACGAACCTGAAGTCCACACGAACGAAGTCGCGGGCAAAAGCTAGTACTTCATATTTCTTGTATTAATTTAAATTAATACAAGAAATATGAAGCATGTCGAAGCAAATAAGCTTATAATCATCACACTTATATTTTGTAATGCAGCTACTAATTAATATCTTTCGGCTTCTCTTTTCTTGTGCTTTATGAAATTTCACTATTCCCCTAACGGAATGTACGATATAGATTTTGATTCCCTTGTGAATTTCAAAATACGTAGTATGAACTGAACATAAAAGGCAATACTTTTTACTACATCCATTTGGTTTTGGTATCCATTACGAAACTGTAAATACAACAAACATCTAGTATCTGACGTCATAGATCGGTAACGCGGTTGCGATGTCCCTCGTGTTGTACTTGTCCATAGGCCACAACTGTTTCAATAAGTGGGATGTATTTTTTTTTGTCGACATCGCCGTGAAAATGTAGGAATGAAGGCTTACTTCTGCAAGATTCTTCGTAATACAAAAGTTTTATTGTGAAAAATTTATTAACATGCCGCTCATTGTATAATAATCTGTGATCATGTTATAACGAACGTCAAACCAATTTCATTCGTTAATAGTTTTATAAATTATTTTATTCAGTTGATTATTTAATATTATATTTATGAAACTTTTTATCCTTATTCGTTACACATTTTCATACATACATACATATATGTCACGCCTTGTTCCCAATGGGGTAGGCAGAGACCACCTCTCTCCACTTGCTACGATCCTGGCACACTTCTCTTGCTTCCTCCACTTTCATGAGCGTCTTTATGCATGTGTAAATTTTCATGGTGTGTAATAAATGTATAATATGTGTAGTGGTGTGTAATATGTGCCAATAATTAAAATATTATGATTAATCTGCCAATGACAGAGCTGTAACCGGGACAGTACAATAAACCATTAATATTAAAACAATACCGACGATTGAAGGTAACCCTGATTAGCAGATTATGTACGTATTTATTCTGTACCTGTCTTATATTAACAAATGTTATCGCACACAATTCTTTATGTAAGCAAGCTTACATCTTACAGCTGTAAACAGAAACTGGGTTAGAAAACGCGCACAGAAATAAAGGAATGACGCAAACGTATTCAGTGCTTTGAATGAATTTCACCAGACCACTACCTTTGGATGGAACATGAAGTGATTTTATGTTACAAGCTAAAATATTTTGTGATATAGAAATAACGCTTCTAATTTTCCATTAAAATATTCAAGTAACGATATACGATAAACTAATCTACTAAAATTATCGACCGTTGTGTCTCATATAATAGTTTGTCTTCTATCTTCATATGTATATGTTGGGGTTACCACATTTGTCGATGTGCATAGTATCTAGCTTGAAATTACAGTTTTTCTCTCTTGTTTATTATAGGTATATTAAGATAGTGGGTGAAAACAGATATTGCAAAAAACATACTGATAGAATACCTTTGGGGCACTGGATACTTCCAGCGCTGGTATTCTACCAGTTAGTTATTTAGTGTAAAATATAATCCTAACAATATATATATATATAGTAAAAACGGGTCTAGCTTAATATTGTGTATTATTGTTTAAAAATATATTTTTAGTTTTTAACCGCTATTAATAATTATATTTGACTGAATATAGATTATTATTAGATTAATTTTTCATTAATAAGATATGCTAGTAACAGTGAGATCCTCTTTTTGGCTTCTTTATTTCAACTAGGTATAGTATCAAATGCCTGAAAAAACCAACACTTTTAAGTTTCAGACGTTTGTTAAGCACAATAGTGCTTCAATTGTATTAAACATGATAAATAAACACCATCCCATATACTGATGTAACTTATGCAGGGAAGATTACTCTCCTAACGTTAACTTTATGAAATGAGTATTTTTGAAGACAATCTTGTATGCATTAGTTAGTAATAATAAATCGCAATTAAGAGTAATCAGTCATTAGTAATCAGTCATTAGTTGTGTCATCACCTCAAGTTGATGAACCAGTATTGTTGGACAATGTGACCCATTATGCATCCTCTGCTCAGGTTACACTGTCTTCTCCATTGAAAGAAAGATATGTATTATTTAGTGATGAAATAGGGAAGAATATAGGATATATATTAAGTAACCAGTTAGGTGAACCTGTTATAAACAATTGTATGCCGGGTTCTAACTTTCATAATATTGTCAGCAAAATCTCAGCTTATGAGTTCAATTGTAATGACAGTTTAATTATATTATTAGGAAATGTGAGTGGTGTGAACAAGAATTCACTTAAGCACCTCTACACTGTTTTAAATGATTTAAAAATTAATAGGGTTATTATGTTCTCATTTCCCTATTGTCAAAGTTTAGGCAAAAAGAAAAATAATTTTATATTTAAATTGAATTGCATGTTGGATACCATGACTCAATACATGGAAAATATTCATATTATTGACATTAACCAATTATCAGATATAACAAATAATTTCTTTTTAATTAAGGATAGAATAAGTCTGACTACATTTTACAAAAAACGATTAGCAATGGTGCTAAAATATTACTTTTTAACTTCAGCCAAGAACTTGGCTGCTAATTTACAAAATGACAATGCTTTTATTGAGCAACATATAGAATATAATTTCTTGGAATCTGTTCCAAAGAATTTAAATTAAATAATAAGACAACAGAGATTATCTCTGGCTCTTTAAAGACAATAGAAAAGCCTCATTATCTACGAATTGTACATCAAAATATCCAAGGCTTTTCTGGCAAAGATTTAGAAATTAATTTGTTGTTAACATGTGAAAAAGTTGATATATTGTGTGTTACCGAACATTGGCTTAAGAACTATGAATTAATCACCTTTGATAATAATTATAGTATTGTAAGCTCATATATTAGACAATCTGCAATAAGAGGGGGTCTTTAATCATATTAAACAATGTATTGCATTATAAAGAACGCAAAGATGTTGTATCACTTTCCATTGAAAGAGTTATTGAAATATCGTGTGTGGAGCTTAACAATCTTATTATAGTGTGTATCTATAGGCCCCCATCTGGAAGCTATATAGAGTTTGAATCCACCATGGAGGATGTTTTGCAATTAGTGTGCAGGAAAAATAAGAATGTAATTGTATGTGGAGATTTTAACATTAATATTTTAGATATATCACCTCTGTCCCAAAGGTTTATTAATTTATATAAATCATTTGATCTGCATCACGTATTTAACGAGCCAACTAGAATAACACCCACATCAGCTACCTGCTTAGATAATATTTTTTGTAACTGTAAAGTAATTGAATCTGTTGTAATAAACTACATTAACTCTGACCATAGTGGACAACTAGCCTGTATTGAGCACCATCATGTTAGCCCTAAAACTGAATTGATTTGTAGACCTACAGTCGGGTCAATTTAATAGGCCACATTTGACATTTCATTAAAATTCCTCAACTAACCTTGTAATGGCGGACATAAAATATTAAATATTTTTTTTGTTTGGAAATGCACAAATGACCGTTGTTACAATGTTGCGTTCAATGAAGTCTATACGTAAGTGATGTCCCTCAAAAAATCGAATGAATGCAATGATTACTTGTGAAGGGATTATTCACCATGAATGTACGGAAGTGAAAGTTGGGTATGGGAGAAACGACATGAAAGCAGAATAAATGCAGTAGAAATGAGAGCTTTGCGGAGTATGGCAGGAGTAAAACTGAGTGACAGATTGTATAATGAAGTGATTAGAAAGACAAGAATAGAGAAAGGGATGCTTGGGTGGTTTGGGCATGTGGAACGGATGGATGAAAGTAGACTGACCAAAATGATTTATGAAGCTGGAGTGAGTGGAGATACGGGACGAGGAAGACCTAGGCGAACATATTTCGAACAAATCGAAAGTCTCCTCAAAAAAGGCCAGGTCAGAAGTACCCGCAATCGTCGAGCATGTATGAGGAATGTTATGAAAGTAGATGAAGCGAAAGAGATATGTAGCAAGTGGAAAGACGTAATCTCTGCCTACCCCCATGGGAAAAAGGCGTGAGTGTATGTATGTAAAACATGTTGTTCTTTTGTTTTATAATAAAAAACAATAATAACTTCATAAACAGAGAAATAATTGATGTTAAAAAATTTTAAGGCAATTAAAATCGTAAAATATATTAATGCAGTACCTATAAAAAAGAGCGTATTCCCATTTAAAAGGCCGGCAACACGTCTGTTGTTGCGGGCAGCGATAATCACTTATCATCAAGTCATCCATTTGCTCGTTTGCCTATTACAGTTATTGTGGAAAAGTACTTTTTTATAAGATAGGGATCTTATAAAAAAAGTACTTTTCCATAATAACTGTATTCGATTCACATATGTTTGAAGTAAATATCGATTTTTTCACCATAATCGGAGTGTTTAAGCAGGTCACCTCACTATGAACAAATGTCAAATGTGGCCTATTAAATTGACCCGACTGTATATCTCAGGGCAGGTTATGTAAATTTAAAAAAAAAATAACATCTCAAATTACATCTTTGCCTACTGTTGGTGGAGATGCTAATAATTTATATAATAATTTATTTAATTTAGTAAGAATGGAAAGCAACAATATGTTCCCACAAAAGGTTGTAAAATTAAACAACAAAAAGAAATTTAGTGACTGGGCTACTCCAGGCATATATAAAAGCAGGAGAACACTTTTTGAATTATATGCTTTAAAAACAACTTCTGTCGACCCTGCCTTTTTAGATTATGTAAAAAAATACTCAAAGACTTTTAAAAATGTTTGTTTATGTGCTAAATCTTTATACATATCAAATAAAATAAATATGTCAAAGAACAAAGTTAAGACTACATGGACTATAATAAATCAGGAAACGGGAAAAAGTAGAGGCTCTGGGAACTCTTTCTCTTTAGAAATTAATAATAAGACTATCAAGTCGGACGATGCAGTTGCGAATGCATTTGTTGATTATTTTTCTCAAATTCCTGCTATAACTACCAGTAATCTTAACTCATCTCCTAGTTTAGCCGTCACCCTCCTCGAGTCAAGTGTGAATAGGTGCAGTCAATCATTCAAATTTAGCCATATTGATGCTTCTTCAATTAAGAAAACATTCCGTTTACTTAACAAGAAGAAAACTGAAGATCTCTGGGGTATATCAACTCACATAATTCAATCTGTCATCGATGAATTAGCCCCCTTGTTAGCACAAATTTTTAATTCTTGTATTGATGAGGTATCTTTCCTGATCTAATGAAATATAGTAAATTAATACCACTTTTCAAATCGGGTAACAAAAAAGATCCCTCAAATTTTAGACCTATATCCATATTACCTACTTTCAGCAAAATCTTCGAGAAAGTTATTTACAATCAACTAATAGGTCACTTGAGAACAAACAGATTCATGCATGAAAGCCAATTCGGCTTTACCAAAGGTAGATCCACTACCGATGCCGGAACTGCACTTATGAAACATATTTTTGACGCATGGGAGGGCAAGCGGGATGTAATTGGAGTGTTTTGCGACCTTTCCAAAGCGTTTGACTGTGTGAGTCATGAAACGCTTTTAAGTAAACTTAGACATTATGGTGTCTCGGATGGAGCTGTTAGCCTTTTAAAATCTTATTTATCAGACAGATTGCAGAAAGTCGTTATTAATAGATCAGAATCTGCTAGCTCGCCTATAACTATGGGGGTTCCCCAGGGGTCAATATTGGGTCCTCTACTGTTTCTAATATATATAAATGACCTTCCTTACTACATTACAGAATCGTGTGAGACAGTATTGTTTGCAGATGATACTTCTATACTATTCAAAATTGATAGACAAAAGGAATGTTATGACGATGTAAATAGTGCTCTCTCGAGAGTTCTGTATTGGTTCACAACTAATAATTTGTCCTTAAATTCTAAGAAAACAAAATGTATCAAATTCTCTTTGCCCAATGTAAGGCAGGTTAATACTAGTTTAAATATGAATGGTGATGTCATTGACTTGGTAAATAATACTAAATTCTTAGGCATTACGTTAGATTCACGACTACAGTGGGATCCACATATTGAAACTTTGGCAATCAAACTTAGTTCAGCGGCGTACGCAGTAAAAAAGATTAGACTTTTAACTAATGTTGAAACGGCAAGAATTGTTTATTTCAGCTACTTTCATAGTGTTATGTCCTATGGACTGCTGCTATGGGGATCAGCGGCTAACATTGAAAGTATTTTCCTTTTACAAAAAAGAGCGATTCGTGCTATTTACTGTTTACGGGCTAGAGAATCCCTAATAGAATTGTTCAAAGAAATTAATATTTTAACTTTAGCTAGTCAATATATATATGATAATTTAGTTTTTGTATATAGAAACTATAATAAATTCAATAAAAACAGTGATCTACATAATGTGAATACTAGAAACAAAAATAAACTTGCCGTTCCAATGTTCAGACTCCATAAAACTAGCTGTTCGTTCTTGGGGAAATGTATATCTATGTTTAACAAGCTTCCGCAAAGTGTCATTGATTTACCTTTATATAAATTTAAAATCCATATCAAAAATACACTCATGAGTAAAGGTTATTATAAAGTAAGTGACTATCTAAATGATCACAGTATTTGGGAATAGGGACACTATTCATAGAGCCATGTTTGGTAACATTATTTATAATATTGTATTATTTTATATGTGTATGTAAACATACATACGACTGTAATCGTATTAGGTATGATTGTATCTTATACTATATTGTATTTTTATATTATATTATTATAATTATTAACATTGAAAAGAGGAGATAAAAAATAGACCTTCAGAGTTTCTTGCCTGTTCTTCTCGAGAAGGCTCTCCCAATTTCCGAACAGGTGTCGAGTCAATATATTTTTTCTTTTTTTTTCCTTATTCGTACGTACGGACAAGGTTTTTGTTTTTTTTTTTTATTATTTAAGCTTTTTTTTTTGTTTTGTTTGTTGACGTCAATAAGTGCCTGTAAAGGTCTATGTTGAATAAATATTATTTTGATTTGATTTGATTTGAGTACTTCAAGTACTTCTTTCGATAAGCTCTTACATCATAAATATTATATAATGAAACATTATAATATGATAGTAAAATGTTTAATATATATAATATTTACAACTTTAAATAAAATATTATTTTTTAAAAAAAGTTATTTACATTTTACTTTTTAGTTATTTCGTATTTTATTCACTCATATTATAGGAAAACATTTTAAACATCCACTATCTTTTAAAGTCCATCATATTGAATTTAGAGTGACGTTATCTTCATTTTTAAGTTATTTTCAGCAAGCCCTTTAATTTGGTACTCGTGTTACAAATATGGGCCAAACTAAACGAATGTACAAAATTTTACCTCACTACGCATATTTGCTTTAAAATTTAGTTGTAAAAAATGACGTGAAATCGTTTTTTAATTGTTATTACATTTTTTAAAGTTGTCGTCCGCAGTAAATATTAATTTATCAAGAAAAGATGTCAAACCTTGTTTATTTGATAATAAAATCACTCTTCCTCGGTGAAATGTTACTGTATGTTTCCATAATGCTTTTCTTGGAAAGGACTGTCTGTATATGGTGAGGCACTGGCAACATATGAGATGATTCGAAGATGTTTCGGGATTTATATCAGAGAAAATTAAAGGAAATTTGTGACTCGAGGCGCTCTCATTCATTTTATAGCATTGTCACAGGAGACAAAATATGTTTTTTTTTTATGTAGTTATAAAACGTTGACAAACCAAACAAAAATTATAAGTCGGTTATGAGACTTCAAAAATGCCTGACAGAATCAGAGTGTTGCTTATAACAAAAACTAGCTACAATCAAAACAGTAAACACATTCATATAATAACGAACTTTGCCACAATGGTAGTGGTGTCCAAAGGCGCAGGCGCATCCTTGTCCAACTGCGGGTTCATTTGCCTCATCCAACGGGAACATCTGACGTAATGCGTGTAACGGCTCACCCACTAACTATTCGGCACACCTGTTTATCTAGGCCTCGAGTATAAACACTAGCGGTATTTATTCCCAATCTGTTGTTTTATAACTTTTTGCGATATTTTTAAGTCTACTAGCACAACTAGATTAGTTATATATATAAGCTACTAACCTTGTTTATGAGTATTGTTCAGAACTGATACTTGCTTTAGAAAAAATATAATGCGTTTTTGATTGAAACGAATTCCAGCTTTATATAATTTGCTCTATACAGTATGGTTGATGGCAACTTCCGTTAATAAAAGAAAAAATAGCTAGTTACCTAAAAATTGAGGTAAAGTTCGGTTATTTTCTACTTTAATGAACACACTGAATTGTAAGTAACGTCATTTACGTTCAAGTGACATAACAGCCAAGAGCTTCCTTGTCACATCCTGTAAGGTATAATCTTTCCTGATTGTCAGTACGTTTGAAATAGATTCTTGTTTGAACACATCTATTTTTCGAATATTAAAATATATGTAAAGTATTTTAATAATACATCAATAAATAAATTTGTTCCTAACTTCCGCCTGCAATCATCAATTGTTATAAACAACACCAACATTGTTATACTTAAATTATTACACAATGTAATATAATGAATGCTAGTGTTGCAAACATATGTTTAATATATGCATGTAATAATATGGAGCCAAGCTGCAAATAGACTACTACGGGCATTAAGATGGTGTCAGATATATGGATTTATGTACATAATATTATGAGATATGTAGTTTCAAGGATCGGCGCTATCGATTAAACAAGCGATTACATTTTTGTCACTTTGCTGGCATCTAAGTTCCGTCTTCTATGTTGTACCATAAAATGTAAGTTTTCTTTTAATAATGACTGTAACGATTATAATGATTGCTTTACTATGCGTGTAGTAAAGCTATGGAATGCATGTAGCAATACTTCGTCACTTCTCTTTAAGACGCGAGTTCAACAGCACTATCTAAATATCGTTTCTATTTTTAATCTCTATTAACAAATATTTAATCATATTATATTTATGTATTTTATTATTATACTAGCTTTCTGCCCGCGGCTTCGCCCGCGTGGATTTCGGGATTGGGTGTATAGAGGGTTAAGGGTCATAGCTTTTGCCCACGGCTACATATACGCGGAAGTCGGTTTATGGTGCGAAGATTTTATCGCGCTTCCCGTGGGACTATCCGTTTTTCCGAGATAAAAAATGCCGCAAAACTCCTCAAGAATCACTCTATCTATTGATGAAAACCGCATAAAAATCTGTGCAGTAGTTTTTGAGCGAAGCCTTTATTGCGCATCCCGTGGGATCTGTCGATTTTTCCGGGATAAAAAGTAGCCTATGTTACTCGGGGAGAATGTAGCTTTCCAAAGGTGAAAGAATTTTTGAAATCGGTCCAGTAGTTTAAGCGTGAAGAGGTAACAAACAAACAAACAAACAAACAAATAAACAAACAAACAAACAAACAAACAAACACACTTTCGCATTTATAATATTAGTTGGGATAAGTAGAATATTTTAGTAAATTAAATTATTATTAAGTAATGTCTTATTTTTCTTTTTGTATTTTCATATAACACGACACACACACACGCCAGTTACGATGTTCAGCATATCTTCGAGCTGGATAAAAAAGTTTTAATGGGTTCTCCATTTTTGTTAGGATGTCAAAGAAATTGTTAAATAAATATTCCATTCGCAACATTATCAGGGCTCGTGTAAAAAAGATGTAATATCAACCCTCATGCTCTAAACCTTTTGGGGTAAACAGGTGTTTTCTCTCTAATCAAAAACTCAAAATCAAAATCTTCTTTATCTTCAGATATATTATTATTTTATTAGCGACAAAACTATTTATTATATTGTTAAAAGACAGACAATGCATAACTAAATAGATAACTAGCTGACCAGGTGAACTTCGTACCGCTTATCAGTCAATGACATTGTATAAGTCTGTTATAACTGCGGAATTTAGCGGAAAATCTTCATAGTTATTTTGCTATTATTAACGAAGATGAATCCAACAAAACTGATCAATCGTTTGAACCATTCTCGAGTATAAGTAATGTAACTCGTAAGACGACTTTGTTGTTTGAACTAATCACATAATAGGTCACATACTAATTACTGCTCTATTTGTTTAAGCATTGTGTTTGACAATTTCAATAAAATATCTAAAGATGACTATAAAAACTGTGTAACTTTATATGAAAACTATATTATTAAAAAAATATTTACTTTATTACATATAAAGTAAATATTTTCTAATAAAAAACTAGGGGAGACTTTCAAATTTTCAATTAATTACGTATTTAATAATTCCAACAGAATAATTTTGTTTTTTTTTTTATAAGAGGCAGTGTAATATTTGCTTTTTTAAAAGAAAATAATATATATATTATTACACCTGTAACCTAGAACTGGTATCCTTCTGCGAGCTGTTGCGAGAATCGGATCAGTTATTTTTTTCAATGTCAGACGTAAATACTATGGTGTCCAAGGTAAAAATTGTAGTACTTAAAAAGATTTTGGTTATGTAGTTACAATACCGCTTGAATATCAAATACGTTACGAACAAATTTAATAAGAGGAATTTTCGATTTTTTTGTCAGATAGGATTTGTAAATTCCACCCACCAATAAAGTATATTATTGATAGAAGTTATTCGATTCGTGATGAAATCATTTGTTACTACTGTATATCATCATTTGATACTCAGAAAGATGATCCAATATGCTGCAATATCCCATTTGTGTGCAGCTTGGGTCCATATTCTGTGATAAGCTACGAAATGTCCCATATTCCCAAGGGAAATTCGCGGGAGATGTACATCGCCATAAAAAAACTGCCCAGAGGTGTATGGAATAAGTCCAGAAGCACACTTGAAGTTATCAATTTATTTATTATTTTTTCATTTATTTGCGTGTATATGAAAGTTTCTGATCACACTTCGAACTGGGTCGCGAAAATGACGTACGTAGTCGATAATCATACCTGAGATGTCATAATTAAAGTAAGACGTCACTTCATAATATAAAAGAAAGTCGCTTTCTCTGTCCCTATATCCCTATGTATGCTTAAATCTTTAAAACTACGCAACGGATTTTGGTGCGGTTTTTTTAATAGATAGAATGATTGAAGAGGAAGGTTTATATGTATATTATTATACATGTTATGTTATCATAACATACATACAATAATAACATAAGCAGTCCACGTGTTTTGTTCAATAATATCAATTTTTCAATTGTAGTAGTTTTATTATTAATTTTTTAACTCGATCAATTTTAAAAGCGTATTTTTATAGTTTTTTAAACTACAATTTATTATACACAACGTTCACAGTTTTTCTGTAGTGTATTTAGTAACAACGAGAGAGATAAACTATATCAACAAATGACAAGGACTTAAATTGTTTGTAGAAGCTTTATTAAACGGTTTCTATTACACACAGCAAATATTTATAACACATTGAGCTTACGTCAAGTTTACTTGTATACTGGCGATTTAAACGTGCAATTATACCTACATATTTTAAAATACTAACAAAAACATATACAATATACATGGAAACTATAACAACCATTCAGCAGGTATAATGGAGTCCTTACATTTTAATAAATAATAATTTCAAATATTGTTTAGGTTATTGTAAAATAATGAAAGTAAAAACATAAATTTGCTAAATACAAAGAATTGGAATGGAAAAATTTTAAGCAACATTATGAACCTTATCTGCATAATTCGTACAACAACAATTCGTAATCATACTTATCATTGTCTATTCCTTATTTTTATTAATAATAATTCCGGGCTTAATACATAAGTAGTTTTTCTTCTTTCTTCGTTTATCAGGGTTTAATTTCCTACGTTTTACTATAAGTATAATTTGAGACCAAGAGTAAATATAATTTTATAATGAAAAATACTAACACAGGCAACCCCAGGTAATCTGCTTAATAGTACAGAATGACGGCCAGCTAGCAGTATGATGTGAAACGGCCTTATATTGAGTTGAATAAACTGTTAAAGGAGTTACGGTACCATAAATTGTTTATAGGACTGAGTCAGACCCCCATCCACCCCATGGATTTAGTGCCAATAAACTTCGCAAAACATAAATGAATTTGTTGATGTGTCGTTCAATATTTATGCAAACAAAATCAAACGTCGTCTATTACGTAAGGAATTTTTACTAACAATATTGTGTATTTATCTGAATAAATCTTAATAAGAAGATAAGAACCAACATTAATTCTTTCTCGTTAAACCTTTTATGTTTTATATATACATATGTATGATATATACAATACATACATATGTATGATGTATAAGCGTCTGGCTAATCTCCTAATCACAAATTTCTACTTACTACGCTCCAAACAGACTTCCCGAGCTTCCTCTACTTTCATTAATATTTTCATGCACTCTTGTCCTGACTTTCTTTCATATATCACTCATTTGGTCAAAGTATGACCCTACCAACTGGCCCATTCATATTTAGCTTATAAATTTCCTTCATCAGTCAATAAAAATATTAATTGGACAAGCATTTGTGGCAAACATAAGAAAGTTCGCCACTAATGCAAGCTTCATGAGCCCAAGTTTTACCCCCCAAACATTGAACCCATTTTTCTTTCTCTCACTCTCTCCCTTTTTACAATCTTGATCAGTCTTTTATTTTCTAATTTGAATCTTTTACTTATTTTTGTTTCATAAATATTACTTTTCTTACCAATCTTTGCTAGCTATAGTAGAGTAAGTTCGTTTTTAATATGTATTGCGATTATAGCTTGAACCTGCTTCACCTAATTTTTTTGGCTTAATGTTAACTTCTTCTGCAAGAGCTTGTATATTTATCTCCTCTCCTTTCCTCTATCTGTCTTTCACTGACATTCACCGTACTAAAATAAAATGATAAATAAAATGAAATAAACTCCAACATTAAAACAAATTAGCCATATAAAACTTAAGCGAGGTGAGAAGAATCGATATGTTTTAAAGCTCCCAAACAAAATCCTCCCAATTAAAAGATGGTCGGAGGGTGGAAGTGCAATAATGTCATAACGCCGATGGCGCCTCGATCGCTGTCGCAGACACACATCTCTACTTCCTTAGCCGTTCACACCAATGTTGCTCCCTTCGCAACTATATTGGTCTGCTTTTTTGGGAGGGGGTCCATTTAGCGAGCTGCGAGTCTCCACCTGCTATATTTAAATCAATTAGGAGGCTTTGAGAATCTCATGCCACCATAATCGAAATGCAGTAGTCCCCAAACGTTTTGACCAGTAATGACAATAGTTTTGTGCATTTAACTCTTTAGCTGCATTTTTTATAGTGCAGATAGAGATTAGACACAGTTGGTACACTCCACGCACATATTAAATTCCGGCCTCTACGCGTTGGATCTGTATCCCCGCGCACGCTTTGTAAAGGACCGTGTTTTATAAAAATACGTGATAAGCTACAATAATAATATAAAATATTATAATAGTGCGAACTAAGCGATAAACTGAAATACTTGCTATCTTTCTAATTCTAAAAATGTTTGAAAAAATACTTGCTGAAAATAACATACTCTGATCTATATCTACATGTCTTAACCGAGAAGAACATAAGTATATTCATTTTCCAAGCTTTCGTCAGTTCCACAGGCGATATAGGATAACTGACTAAAGTTTACATTCATGACTACGCTTTAGTACAAACAGCAGTTCAGCGGAAGCTAATCCTGATGTGGTATAAATAAATAAATAAATAATAATAAATAAATATTTCTTACACTTACACCAATCAACCTAGCCTAAAGTAAGCTCTGTAATACTTGTGATATGGGATCTAGAGTAACGGGTGGACATATACATATATAGTACACATATACAAATATTTATGATTGAAATATATAATACACCTGTACCACCAGGCTTCGAACCCGGAACCTCAGAGGTGGCAACACCTTGAAACCGGTACACTGACCACACGACTACGGAGGTGGTCAAATAAAAAGTGGTTATGTAAATAGTTGCCAATTATCCATCAATCCTTATGGCCTTTACAGTTAGGTATTACTATTGGTAAAATACTAACGGGAGGACCACTAATTATAACCCACACCATGAGTTACAATAAGACTGTGGCTCAACACAACACAAGGGTCTGAATAGCACACTTCCAGGCGTAATAAGCGCTTCCCCCCATTACGCGTGCGTACACACTTGCTTCCAAATCTGCCGCAATCATTCAATCAATCAAGGTACGCGCTCCGCTCTGGAATATTTTAGTTATTCTGACTCATCTGCTTGCCCCTAATCTGGAAAATTATACTATTGTATTATGTACCCTACGGAATAAGCACACTTTCCGACTCCCTGTGCCCTCAACCAACAGGTCCTTTGCCAGACGAGCCACCTCTTTCAAGAAGCCTTATATTTATAATAGGCTCAACCAATTGTTCAATATTAGGCAACTTAATTTTCGCCAGGTGAGATTGAAATTAAAGGCAGAGCTTCTTTCTTGGACATATGAGCAATCAGAGCGGGTGTTGGCGCGTATTATTTTGTATTTATAATATGATACCTTCTCTGTAGTTAGTTTTGTTTGAATGGCTAAGGACTGATGAATTATTGAGGCAACTTGGCCGTGGCGATGTTTATAATCGGTTTGGGCTATGGCTCTACACGCAGCTGTAATATGTTGGATGGTCTGCGAAGCACCATCGCAACGTCTACAAGAGTCATTGTAGTGGGGTCTATGAATTATAAATTTGTGATAATTAGCTGTGTCTATGACTTGATCTTGTATGGCGATCATAAATCCCTCCATTTCAGGGAAGAGTTCACCTCGGCGCAGCCACACGTTCGACGCTTTCATGTCGACATGAGGTTGCTGCAGGTCAAGGCGATGTCTTCCGTGAAGGGATTTATGTGCCCAAGCTGCTATTTTGTTTGTCTTACTGGTTATGTGCTCGTTAGCCTGCGGGCCAGTGGAATGTAAATTAAGTGGAGTGTAATGTTTATCAATAGAGAAATAACCTTGTGAAAATGTGATTGGTCGGCTTTTTGCTGGAAAAACTTTCTTAAATTGGTGATTTGCTGGTTATGCAGGTTTTGTTATATCTATAAGGCCGCGGCCTCCTTCGTCCCTTGGTAGCGTTAATCTTTGCATACACGATCGCGGGTGATGCTTCCTGTTAGTTGTCAAAGAAGTGTTAATTAATCGTTGTAGTTTGATAAGATCAGTTTTATTATTATTATTATGTCAAATTCGATGTATTACTCATTTTAATCCATATACCACGTATTTTTTTCATGCCTTTCGAATTTATTGAATCATCCCAACTAATATTATATAAATGCGAAAGTGTGTTTGTTTGTTTGTTTGTTTGTTTGTTTGTTACCTCTTCACGCTTAAACTACTGGACCGATTTCAAAAATTCTTTCACCTTTGGAAAGCTACATTCTCCCCGAGTAACATAGGCTACTTTTTATCCCGGAAAAATCGACAGATCCCACGGGATGCGCAATAAAGGCTTCGCTCAAAAACTACTGCACAGATTTTTATGCGGTTTTCATCAATAGATAGAGTGATTCTTGAGGAGTTTTGCGGCATTTTTTATCTCGGAAAAACGGATAGTCCCACGGGAAGCGCGATAAAATCTTCGCACCATAAACCGACTTCCGCGTATATGTAGCCGTGGGCAAAAGCTATGACCCTCTATACACCCAATCCCGAAATCCACGCGGGCGAAGCCGCGGGCAGAAAGCTAGTATTTATATAAATACGAAAAGTAGCGACAATTATTATTAGATACTAGTTCCTCAGTTATCGATGGATCCAAGTAAGGCTGAATTATGATGAAAACTACGAGTTTTTTTATCTACACTAATATTGTAAAGAGGAAAGATTTGTATTTTTGAATGTAACGAATAAACTCAAAAAGTACTGGACCGCTTTCATTGCACCCGTGCGAAGCTGGGCGGGTCGCTAGTCATGTATAAAGAGCATATCCAACTGCTGCTTTGAATGCTACGTGTTCGAACATATGCTTGCCACATTTCCGCCACAAGGACCATCACTCCATTGAGCGATATGCCCTGCTCACTCAAGGTTTACAATTCTTTGGGACCTTAGTTTTTTCAGATTTCATAATTTTTGACCCGATCACACATAAAAATTGTTTTCATAATTTTGCCATTGCAAGCGGCCTTTCAGGTACTGCTTGTTAGATATGATGTTTAAAAAACGATTTGTGTAAATTGCTTTTATATATCTTTCTAACTTTTGTTCGTTTTCTATATGCATAGATAGGGAACAGCAACACCTCAGAATGTGGCGTGACTAGGAAGTCCCACAACTGCACATAGCATCGTAGGAATTCACTTACTTACTGCTCGTAATTACTACGTACAATGAATAAAAGATTCATGCGTATAACACAAATTTCATAAATATATTAAATACATTTGAACACAATGAGGAAATCTCTTTGTTGAAATATTTATGTTTGTAAAATGCCAAATAAATCATAATTACTTCCAATTCTTACAGAATTATGAACAAATGAAAAAACATAATTTAAATGATCAAGTCACAAAACGCAGAAAATTTTTGGTCTCATATTAATATTTCTGATGATTTTAAAAATTCTCAGTTGAACATTCATCACTGTAAGCAGTGTGTAATACTAATAATGTACAACAATGTCGATTTACCGAAGTCCTAAAACATTTTCTTGAAACGGCAAATTCAAAAATGTGTCGTGATCATCAAAGCAGAAATTAATATTATTGCCTTGCTTGACAGGACACATTAATAAAAAGTGTACTCTGCGCCTACAACCTAATAAATGTTTATTGTGAAATAATTTTATTTATTAGACGGATTTACGCTATATACACACCATACCTTAAGCTACAAATATTATAACTATTTTAGGAACATATATATAAAATATTCCTTTTTTAAAAATAATTTGTTTGATAATAGATAATTTTCATAAACATGAATAGAATCAATTATTCTATTCATGTTTATGAAATCATATCGGGCAAAGCCTCGCAGAGTACGGAGATAAACAACTATGTTTAATCCTTCGAAAAATCTCGAAATAGGACCGCTTTAGGTAGGCCAAAACTATCAAGTGAAATCGCTACCAACATTATTCGGATAGGCAGAAGTCTAAAGCCGTTCTTATCCTGGAAACGGCTCTTCTAAAACAAAGCAAAATGGTTTTACATGTAGGTTCAGCCGATGATCCATGTTAGTGGATTAGCCGTTGTAGGTGCGGAGATCCATCGGAATCCATCTTCTGAAGCCAAATCGGTATTTAAAAAGCGAGCTAGTGGTGATAATGCAGTCTCGACGATTGAATTCTTACACTTAAATGCACACGGTAAAGCTAAATAGATATTTATGGCTATGTCCGCAACGTAATGTCCTAAGTTTGATTTTAAGAGTCGTTAGTAGCGTTTTACTTCATACTAGCATATCCTATCCTGTTTAGCATTAATCCTACTGTCAAAATGACTGATATTGGCAATAAGATATTAGTTTTTGAATGGATTTGTGTTCTGCTTGTGTGCATTACGAATCTAAGCCAGGTATCTATACCAATGAATCAATTATCGTTAATCTTCCCTTTTTGAATGGTTAATTCTTCCGGGTGCCTTCTTAACGATCGATCTGGTAAGCCCGCTCTGACCATTTTAGTTGTTCCGATAAATAATTCCCGCTACACTAGATTGTTTTGAGATCCCTTTCCTCCACGTTGTCAGCCTTCTGGATCATACACGTATTGTACCTGAAAGACTTGATTTCGATTTGTTATAGGTAAATAAATAATTTACCAAACAGAACTTCTGATGCAGCCAATAACAACTCACCAATTTCACGAGGTGAAGGACAAAGCTATTTAGTCCAAGGAATTTTATCGATGCCTTATCATTTATTAATCAAGGCCCATATACCAATCAAAACTTCCTACATTTGTGAGAAAGTAGGTCGTCTGTTGTCATGGCGTTTATACCATCCACAAATGCATCAAGGTTAACAAAATGCTGCATATTAATATATTTTTAAATAATACAATGTACTAGAAGTAACATTTAATAGATCAAATGGTGCTTCTTTTTATTTATTTATTATTAATTACTCCAAGGACTAATTTAAACATTTAATTTTAATTTTTAACTCCTTAATTCGCTTAAGTGGCATGTAATTATTATTTACGAGTATGTTACGTAACGATTTATATTAACAAAAACATAATTAAACGTAAATAAATAAATATTATGGAGCGATAGAAAAGACATTAATTATAAATATACATTGTGGTAAAAGGAATGAATTAGCACCTAGATTGCTGCATTATATTAGTCCTTGAAAAACGTTTCCATGTTATAGTTTCTTACCTCTTCATTGGTTGTTTACAATTTTATGAGTCATTTTATAGTGTCATTGCGACCTGCAAAAGTAGATAAAGGATTTCATATGTGTAGATATAGCTACCGCAGGACTACTCTCATGGACTGCTTTTTTGTCATGGATTTTTCATTTCTCTGTCCCTCAGCACTATAACTTTGCAGTACGTCAGCCCTTGAGCCTCAAATTTCGTGAATTTCATTACGACAGCTAGGTTAGAGGCTATTTCAAATTCGGGGGTCTCTGTCGATTAAGCGGATCTGGTTTGAATCATATATAACCAGTTCCCTAGTCAACCTACTTGCCACGTTTAAGGATTTCAAATGGATCCTTAGTGTCTCGTCCACTAGTAGTACTTACTATGTACTAGTATGGTATTTAGGGAGACAAGTGGTACTTATCACTGAGTATCTTGGAATGTAATTTACGAAAACACTTTAATAGTATTCATAGAAATACCTACTTTATAGTTTTCTTATACTAGATTCATTATTTTTTTCAGACAACTATAGAGGTGAACAGACATATACCTCCAGACGATACTTAGTTTCTATGTGTGGTATACCAGGAATGGCATAATAAGAAACATTAGCTAATGAGAATATTAATGTTTTCATTCGTATTGTCGCTGAAACTTGATCTAGTTTATTATTAAACTTTTGTTACAAATTTGAAATTATGCTGATATCTTCCACAGGATTACATCGCTACAACGAAAAAAAATAGAGTGAGAATAATGATCATGTAATAAATGGTAACTGATGTACCACGACGATATGCGAAGACCATAAATGTGAGACATTCTTCAGAGATTAGAGGCAGGAGCATTCAATGCAGCAACTCAGCAATTTATCTCGGCACAAATAAGTACCGCAGCTACAATGCAATTTATGTGAATATAGGCAACGATGTTATATACAAGTGAAATATCGTTGAGTATAGGAAATGTGAAGACAAACCATAATATTTGACCACTTCATGACATACATAAATGCGGTCTGGTGTTGACACAGTACGAGTATGTACAAAATCTACACGTACAGAAGCAATTAGACTGTATACGCAGCAGTCACAAATTGAAAACTTTATTACACACAAATATTTAATAAAACAGTTTATTTTAAAGTATCGCAGCAACATTGTAACAAACCCTCTTGATGCCAAATGATCTAAACGTCACCATTGCTATGCCTGTTCGTTTTAGTGTGAAATCAAATTAAACGTGGACACAAAATTTCAGCTCAACCGTTTGTTGTAAACATAGTTACATACATACATTGCAAGTTAAAAAAAAACGTGTATTATTAAAATGGCATTTATATTTAAATAGGATATGGAGTAGAGCAATTTATGATTGAGATCTTTTTATTAATATTTTACCATTTTGTGCTATTTATTGCATTAGCTCAGATATTAAAAAAGTCCCTTCAACCAGTAACATTTCCCATGATATTCTTATAGAATAGAACCATTAATTTTTATTGTTGCTGGGATGAGAATTTATATTTTATATTTAATAAAGAAGTGACCAGCCATGCTAACGTTTACACAAATACGTTTCAGCAGATATAACTGAAGTACGAACGGTTCGTTGACCTGAAAAACAGCAAATCAGTAGACAAATGCAATCTTGAATCTCGCTTAAGGACAACGACTTCGAACTAAATATTACACATTACACTCACCCCTTAATGCATATCAAAACAATCGGTTTTGATTTTATATTCGTATAACATTAAACACGGAGGCGATACAGGATTGTGACAATGTCATTTTACCCGACAATGATTGAGTCAAAAGGTATTTCAACCATTTAGGCAGTCTGTTTATGTATGTTTCACCGTATCGCTTAAACTACTGAAACAATTTTAATAAATGAGGTATATCACCCAACCACTGTACTCGTTGAACCAGTGTACGAAGACACGGTTCACACTCTGAGCGTAATACAAGACGTCTTTTGGCACCTGATTCTACCTCTACCTTCTCCAGTGCTCAACGAACTCAAACGTTCGAGCCTCTAGCGGCCCGTTTCAATAGCGTTGTTGACGCCCCTCGGATTGATGCCGAAGTGGCATTGCACCTCGTATGCTCGTCAGTAGGTTATGGAACCACCAAAGATTATACCCTCCTTGATCAAAGTGAAATTGCAACAGTCGCCTACAACGTAAATCATTCCAAAGAAAAAAATAAATGATTTTGCAAGTCAAAGATGCTACACCGTTGGTTCACAAGTCTACGCCAGGAGATCTTGTACTGAAAAGAACCAGCCAAAGAATTTTTTTTTCTCTCTGTATTTTTACACAGATTAGGGAATAAATTTACTACAACAAATGTTTTGTAACCACATATGCAGTTCTGTCCCAACAATATCGATACTATTGTGAGAGTCACAGTTGTTTAGTTGTTTAATACTGCACCTATTATATATAAACAATTTGGAAATCACACGGTACCTTAGAACCGTGTGACATTACTACTGTTTACAAAATATCTGACCTATCTATCTATTGCTGCCATTTTACTATATAAGTTAATGAAAACAATTTATTTGACCATCACATAAATAAAATAAAATAAGTTGTATGATGCCGTGTGATGACAAAATGTTAACTAACAAAGCAACCTGCAATGGTATTCTGCTGAAGACAGTGGTGAGATCAGGTGCTCTTATAAAGAAAAAAGACATTACATCGAAATTAAACAAAATGCCCTGAGGTGAAAAGTGTTTTTCACTTGAAGCTAAAGTCGGAACGTACGAGTGATTGAGCGCATGGTCGCAACACACCTCTAAATACACATTGCTCGTTGACAACGTAACGTAAGACATCCCGAGATATATATAAAAATAAAATACTTTCACACTATGGGATACATAAATTGGCTGGTCAGGTTGTCAGTACCACTAAGCTATAATAGAATTTGTCGGTAATTTTATTCAGTGTATAGTTTTGTGACATTTTAATAATCTTCTCCCCGGAGCATGACCATCGAAACATACTCGTAATATGATAGAGCAAATTAGCACTTCCAACTTTCAAAGTAGAAAGGATAAATTTCAAGATGCATTATAACAATAAACCGTTGTTTTGTTGCTCGTTCTATAGAAGATACCATATTTTACTATGATAGGACAATAACGCGAGATGTGAAATATTATATAAATATAAAAATAATATAAAATATCTCAAATAATATCTCAAAGTGAAATCCCGACATTATCTACATTTTTCTTCAAACGAATTAAATTGTAACGGCTTCATAGATTCTACCTAGACGGTACTTAACTAATGGCTCGATGTCTACATCACAGTGTTGCATGTGGTAAGAATTAAGTAATCATTAAGAACAATAGGTATAGTATTAGGTTAAAAGCTAACATGACAATTATCACGTTTTTTTACATTTTTATCTCTCGTTACCGGTTTGAGATAGGTTAATGTTCTGTTGGTTATGTTCTGTTGAGAATGATCACTTGATTGTTGTTATGTAGTAATTCTTCATCCACTTCATCTCTCCTATTCTTTCATAGTGATTAGAATTTTATTTATACCTGCTTCTATGTACCCATTACTACTTCACACCTATAAGTACTTCACTAGTCTGTTGTATCGTAAGTGTCATCGAATTGGGTGCAGTAAGAAATAAACTGTTTTAAAAACGCTAATATATTTTAATTATAAATTTAATGTGACTAGATTAAAACGTGATTAGATTTTCTTCGCGCATTTTATTTTAGACTTAAAATTATATTAATTATTCTCTTTTTCCTTTTTCTTTAATTGAAATTCAGTCTGGCTCTCCTTTTATTTTGCACTTTTTGCATGGTAAACATGTAGGATAAATTGATCTTATTGTTTAGCTTATATTATGATCCATCGCACACTATTGACATACTTACCACACATATACTTATATATTTTAAACCATCCATCGTTAACCCATCAGGAATTGGACCGCTTCGGAAATAGCTTAACATTTGATCACCTGCGTGGGTCGACTCGTCGGTTGACGTGAGTGTATGGCAACCTCACGTGTTATTTTCATCTTTAGCACCTATTGTATAAACCTATACGATTCTTTAGGAATATCAGTTTGCTATACCCATTCTGCTATCTTATATGACATGGCTAACATGCGAAACGTATATTCTCTTCGAGCTACATAGTGTTCTATAGTTTTATTTAACTTTTCCTATAGTAATACGCAGTAAACATTTTTTCCTTCCTCAATCGGCCATTTTATGAAGGAACAAAATAACAAAAAGAATACAGAATCAATTTTTTAAATGCGTGTGAATGGGGAATTCCGAAACTATAAGGAGTAGTGAATAGTAAGTAAATGAGTCTCAGGACCACACACTAACCAATTATTTAAAAATTAATATTACTAGCCAGGAAACGCACGCATTGGTTTTTTTCAAATTAAAACAGTCTGTATTATTATACTATTCCATATTGTCGCTAATAAGGAATAAATCAATTAATGACATACAGTACAACTTGTGAACATCTATGAAGAAACTCAAAGTTTGTAAGTCAAGTCGACTAACCGATATATTGCTATTGCCTTGGACTGAGCGTATTTATTTTACCAGAGCGTAGCAATTTACCATTTTTTTTGGTTTGTGCGTAAGCGCTATTCTACAATTATTAATATTCTACAATACGTTTAAGCAAACTATGGAAATGGATTGACTTTGTTATCGTTTGTTAAAAAGACATGACTCAGTCCTATGCGGACCGACGACGTGTCAAAAAACACTCTTGCTCTAATACAAACATTAATTGGCTACGGGCAGTTGTCACGCTCACATCACATGCTTCAGATGAAATGAATGATTCATTGTATCGGTACCAAAAATCTGAAATTACTGTCAACAATATACATCCGTTAATGATTATGATCATTGTTTCATTCAATGTCAATGGTATGTAACGCAATACAATAGTTTGTGTTTTTTGGTTGGGTTTTCCCAAAAATCATAACGTTTTAAGATTGGTTTAATCTTAGGTAACAACATCGTGCTTTTTTTCCCTATGGAGAGAGAGAGGCTGAGAATCCTCACAAGGTACACGAAACGTGCCCAGGATACCACCGCAACGGCAAGTGTCAAGGTGATTATGTCAGACTCCACGCCGGCCAGAGCGGTCTGACCAGCGTAACCTACCGACTAAACTTGATAAGACTTGAACGACTTGATAAGACTTGAATAGATGCTCTAGCACAGTTCTTTTATAGTGTTCATTTATTATTTACTTCACGTACGTGCAGACTCTGGAATGAGCTCCCACTTGTGTTTTCTAAGTGCAACTATGTCTCACTTCAAATGAGAATCATATATGTTAGATAACGACATCATTCAATTTTATTTCATAATAATTTTTATTTATAAATTTGACCGCAAATTTTTAAAAGTAATATAACACGAAATTATATATGTATATATCCATAACTAAAACCATATAAAAGGACTAACCTAACAGACCCTCGCCTTGGTCGCCAATACTAATTCTTTGATCAAAAAAATTACGAGCATTGTGGTCACCTGTTACTTCAACCAGACGGGTTGAAATTTCTTTGAACATTCGATGTGTGCCGAGTCTCCACAGATCCAGCGTTTAACTAGGCTCAAATATGTAATCGCTATCTAAGCTTAAATTAATTAACAGCTGCTTACTATCAAATGGGTCAATGTTATGTCGTAAATACGAGTATCTTCTTGCAGGCTACAAGTTAGACAATTTACCGGAAGTGGTTACATTTTACGCCAAGCTGTATATTCGAAAAGCTTTCAGCAAAACAAAGAAACATTTCGCGAAAGCACAGCAAAAGTATCACCAATTCTTTTATTTTCGATCATTACCATAAAAATATCGTTTAATTCGGAACGAAGATACTGTGTTACAAGAAGAATCATTTATTAAGGTAATTCTGACGTTGAAATTTCTGGGTGACTACTAGTAACAGTCTGACCAATCTAAAACCAATGTGCTCGCTCTATTTAATTAAAAATGTATGCATGTACATTATGATATTATGATATTATGATTCTGTATATATCAATTGAAGTTAGTACGTCATTTGGTTTTCGGGTCAAAGCGCGCCTGGCTGTTATGCTTAATTCTATGATTCTCAATGGCGCCGTTCTTTCGCAAATTTACAGTACTTACACAGAAACACTTAGCAAAAAATTGGTATTTTGGTAATCAGTCATGAATAATTCTATCATATACATACCTAATATTTAAAATAGCTTATCGAGAGACTGGTTATTGAGATGACATACTAAAAATAGAAAGCAGGTTTATGTTCCAATATGACAATTAATGTTCCACCTTCTTTGTGAGTTGTATTGGCACTGTACATACATACATACACTCACGCCTTTTTCCCATGGGGGTAGGCAGAGATTACGTCTTTCCACTTGCTACGGTCTTTACATATCTCTTTCGCTTCATCTAGTTTCATAACATTCCTCATACCCCTGGCCTGGCCTTTTTTGAGGACACTGTACATGGTTCGGCTAAATCAAAACAAGCCCGTGTCGCTCCGATAAATTACAGCAATTTACTTATTATGATCGAGTATACAACACGACATCTGCATAACTCGGTAATATTCGGCCAACAAATGCATGCTCACGTGCTCTTTGCCAAATCGTATCAACCACGACGCACGCAACTGATACATGTTGTATTGTATCTTTTTCGATTGAGCTGCCATGAATTAAAATAATCTATATAATTGATACATATCTTTAATTTTACCGTACTATTTAGTTGTAAATAAATAATCTAAATAGTCATAAATTTTATGTGTCTATTTTAGTACCTTTATTTTCTACTTTCGTACAAATGCTAAATTATATCTTTTGGCGATCATTAGATTAACGTAAACCAAATTTAAATTTCGGAATCATTTACGCATACCACATTTTTTAAATATAGATAATATTTTTATATATATAATATATATATATAATATATATATATAATATATATATATATATATATATATATATATATAATATATATATATATATATATATATATATATATATATATATATATATATCCACAAATGAATTTTGATATACATATAACTGTTACCTATGACTCGTTGGTCACATCTGATTTTATGCTGTGATCGGATTTCCTTATCGTCCATTTTATACCTTACTAGCTTTCTGCCCGCGGCTTCGCCTGCGTGGATTTCGGAATTGGGTCTATAGAGGGTTAAGGGTCATAGCTTTTGCCCACGGCTACATATGCGCGGAAGTCGGTTTATGGCGCGAAGGTTTTATCACGCTTCCCGTGGGACTATCCGTTTTTCCGAGATAAAAAATACCGCAAAACCTTGCTCAAGAATCACTCTATCTATTGGTGAAAACCGCATGAAAATCTGTGCAGTAGTTTTTGAGCGAAGCCTTTATTGCGCATTCCGTGGGATCTATCGATTTTTCCGGGATAAAAAGTAGCCTATGTTACTCGGGGATAATGTAGCTTTCCAAAGATTTTGAAATCGGTCTAGTAGTTTCGGAGCCTATTCATTACAAACAAACAAACAAACAAATCTTTCCTCTTTATAATATTGGTATAGATGTATAGACTTGTAGTCCATTGTAGCATGGTTATATGTATAGAGAAGATTACATACAAAAACTTGGATGCTATCAAATTAGTGGCTCAATCTTTATAATCTTTATAACTGTTCTCTTAATGGGAAAACGTCTGAAATACCTACAGTGTGCACCCAAATTTTTATATGGATTGATTTGATGATGAGTGAATTTATAATGAACTTATTCCACTCTATTTAAGGTTGTAAAGAATGGTTATTGTGTTAAAAAATCCCATTATTCCATCATGCTCTACCATTCTTACGTGTCTTATCATTCAGAACGCATGTGCTTCACTTAATTGTGATGCACATATGTTATTCTGTATCGAAAGTTACCAAACAATTAACATAAAACGAACAAATCCAAGTATTGCGTATAAGTCTACGTGATCCCTCTCAGGTAGCTGGGTGGTGATAACTTGTGTCAGGAGGATCATAACAAAAAAAATGCATAAAATGTTTTGCTTGAACTTGATAGGTGGAGAAAGAGGATGATGATTAAACTATAAAATTCACAACATGGGATTCTTCCATAAATTAATACACTCAGTTACATACTGCACTGCAAGATATAGAAACAGTAAAAAATTATATTTCAAGTGATCATCGTATAATCAAAAAAATATATATATCTAATATTAACATGCTCATCAGCGAGAATCACTTACATTAATTACTTACGAAGTACTTATGCACATGTGACTTCAAGACTAGACTTAATCAAGGATACCCAATTTTTAGTAACTTCACCGAATAACATATAAATAAAAGTACGCAAGCACAACAATTTCATTATAGTTAAACTTAATTTGCATAGCTGGACATTAAGTGGTATACTGCTTAATTGTTAATTATTGATGTCAACGAATATAGATTTACCGAAGTTAACGAATATAAATTTCCATTACCTAAATATTAATGGACTTATTAACTTCTATTATTGTCCCTCAAGTACGTTAAAAGTTAATCCAGTGCCTACTATTTCCTATTAGTCCCTGAAAAACCGCCAATACAAGTAGTTAACTATCATAATTTGACAACTTATATAACAGAAACTAGCAGTTTTTAAGTAGATCACCATCGCAACTATATAAAATAGACAATTTTGATTAACGTTAATTTGTGTTAAGTGTTACGAAAAGTAACGATTTAATGTTTTTTAGTAACTGAATATTGATTAACAAAGTTATGTATAGTTTCGGCTCAAATATGGTAATTCAGCTTAACTTTTTTATAGCTTTGATTTAGAATAAAAAAGCTTATATACTCGTATTACTTTAATTCATATCTTCTACCAGCCTTGTTGAACATAAACCCTCAAACTTACGAATATGTGATAGTTATAAAAAAATGTACGTGTGTCATTTTTTGTAACTCGTATATATTTACGTCTATAATAGCTGTGTTTAGAAAAATATTCAAAAAATACGGTAAGATGGATTGTGCGTAATATGTGAGTGTCAACGAATACTAAAATTGAAAAAAAGAATGATATTGAATACTAAATTAATGTCTAGTTATAGTCTTAAGAATAAGTTCTAGTGTTATCAATGATACGAGTAGTCACCTTCCTAAATAATTTGAGTCATTTAGCTGATATACTCCTCACGCCCGCCTTAATCGCTTACAAGCCAACAATGTAGGCATTTTTGCTAATTGATTGGTATTTCAAAGAATTTATTCGACTTCGACCTACAATTAAACAGAAAACTGCGTATAATTCACTGTGTAGTGTAAATGGGACACGATAACATTGACTCAACCTTGTCCAAATGCAGATGTTGCATACTTTTTATTATCGGCCGCTAACACGAGTCACATGTTTCTATGATCTGTGGTTGCTAGCTACAATTTTGTTCGTTTCACTTCGTATTGCTATATATATTTACTTTACTTAATATATATATTATTATTTTTAAACGTGATATTTTGGTACCATTATAATAATGTTTTTGAATGAAGTATTATATAGGTTACATAAGTCGACAATTTTTTTTGCAGTCGCTTTAAATGTCGTTTGAATTTATAAATAAGGGGTTGAAATTATTCTTACCTAAACAAATTTACCATATTTAAAGTCTTTATCACCATAACTATTTATTGCAAATGCAGTTAATAATTCAAAATGAAACATATTTCTATACCAAGCAAAATATGAAATAATAGCATCACGCATAGCAGCAAATTCATAACTTATTTACATTTCACAACGAGTACAATTAGGCTAATGTAGTATTGTTTAAATTATACTGTGACTATAAATAAATAGCCACAGCATAATTTAAAAAGTTCTAGAGTAATAATTTTAACAATATAATGTAAATTATAGTTATTTTTTTCGTAAATTCTAGTTGAGGCTAAGTCAAAAGTAATGGATAAATGACACTCGCTGCGCTCCACTCAATTGCTGTTGCTAAGTGAACTATATTTTCTTAAAGAATTTGTGGTTAGATAGGTACTATCTAACCACAAATTCTTTAAGAGGTAGGAAGGAATGGGTGGTAGGAAAATAATTTTGACGATTCAAAAGAGCTTTTATAAAGTCATATTTGAATAAAGTTAATTTTGATTTTGATTTTTGACTATTACATTATTTACAAAATGTAAATAAAACTCGATTAGATTGGACAAAAGATTGAGATATAGGTTGAGAAGTAGCGATATGGATTGAATTTAAATATAATGCGATAAAGGGCTTCTTCAAAATGTTTGAAATCTGGCTGGGTATTATTAAATATTTATTTGTGACCATATAATATGGTAAACAATAGGGTGACAGGTATTCTAAAAGGGAAACATGTGTTAATTTAGTTATTACCGAAAGATATTGTTACAGTAGGCAAAATAATATTTTTATAGATAAATCTCACATATAAAATTCTAAATATAAATGTTCGTTCCCGTACTCCTCCGAAATGGCTTGACCGATTGTTATGAATTTTTGTGAGCATATTGAGTAGTTCTGAGAATCGGCGAACATCTATTTTTCATACCCCTTAGTGATATGGGTTATCCACCCTTAACATTTTTTCTAGAAATTACTTAAAAATTATTTATATGGCAAAACAACGTTTGCCGGGTCAGCTAGTATTTATGTATTTTTATTGATCCACAAGCAGACTGCCCACCTAATGGTAAGTTACCTAACGCCTATGTGTGATTCCTATGATATTAGCAACAAAACTGCATCCTCCACAAAAACCAGAGTGTACGCTGCTAACATGTGACATAAGATGTAAAGTCATAGTAGCCAATAATTTCCTATCTTATCCTTTACAGCAGAACACGGCAATACAAACACAGTGCTGTTTTGTGGCACAAATCGGTAGGACGAAGGTACTCAAATAATTGATAATAATTTTGTATTCCATAGAGTCACAATTCTGTAATTGCTTAAAAGGAGCTCGAAACATTATAGACGTGATGTGGTCACGTTACTCCATAAAAATGATCCAGGCCTATATAGTCCAGTCGTGAAATACTAGGACTATATACTAAGGCATAAGCTAGAGATCTTATATAAATTGTCGCAAAACTAATAGGTACAACAGCAATAACTGACGTAATACAATATCAAACGCATAATACACAATAAAATCTCAGTTATTAATAACTACAAGCGTGAAGTGGCAACAATTGTAATTATGCTTGCTACGCTGTGGTAGGCTACACGAGGCGACCATTTTGACGAACGTGCTGCATACGTGCGTCTATGCAATTTATGTAATCCGCGACATAAATGTTTTATCCGCGACAATAAAATATAAATAGCTAGACAAAAACTTTCATTCGCCAAGAAAACAAAAATTTATATATATATATATATATATATATATATATATATATATATATATATATATAATATATATATATATAACTTCAATTCAGGGATAATCAAAGAAGAGCACGTCGAGATCATATCACCTACCAATTCCATAGACCTCGCATTGGATAGGTAATCCAAATTAATTGAGGGAGGTATATGTGTTGTTGTATATTTTTGATAACATATCATTAAATAAAAAAATCTTAAATCAATTAATCCCGTAATCACAAACTTAAATCAACACGAAAGTCGACGAATCAGAACGCATATAAACTCTTTCAAACGATGATAATAGAATAATGGGACGTTTTGATCGGTCGAAGCCGAGATTGCATGCAATGCATTCATTGATGGAAACGGCCGTCTTATGTGACTCCTTCGACTTTCAGCGCATGCAAACTAACAGCTCGTGGTCGCGATTAAATGTAAACACAAGTGTGATTCTGAACACGTTGTTTATAATAGTTTGTTTATATTTTACCTTATAACCGTGAACTCGTACGCGGTCAAATTGACTTGACGCTAAAATAAATTACATACATTATGTATAAAAAACCTTTGTGTTATCGTAAATACATTACTTCATATTTGACATTATGGATATATCAGTTCAACGCCATTATATGTTAGTATTTAATACAAATAAGGACTCACGTTTTTGTAAGCCTAAGTTTTTGGTAGAAAGCATCGAAACGCGGGGATGTATATCCAGCCAGTTCAAGGTAATCTTGAAAATGATCTATCATATTGCTAATTCGGTTTCTGCGATCACTGTGCAGACGAAACAATAAGATAAGCTGCGCTGCGATGTTTTCTGTGCGCCGCGGCATTATAAATCTTTTGTCTTCAATGAGTGGACATCGCACTCATTGAAGACAAAAGATTTTTAATTATTTGGCTTTAGTATTGCAAAGGTGATAAGTTCACACTTACTTAAAAATAAAAAAGGAATTACACAATATTAATTAAATTAATTTACTTTAAATATTCTAGATTAAATTTAACCTTGTTTGTACCAATTCACACAATCCTAAATTTTGTTTATATTATAATGTTACCAATTATATCACCAATGTTAAGGTAGATGCATGTAATAAGTAGACGAAATGCGGCATAATTGTATAGACGTTTAACTCATTTCATTATATTCAGTGAAAAATGCTAACAATATTATTTATGTGATATGTATAACGGATAATTCAATCATGCCTTACGTGTTCCGGGTAAGTGCGGACGTTGTAATGTAAATTAATAATATTTTCGTGCTAACACATGTTTGAATAAATTGGTTAGCTAGTAGACCGACATATTTTACTGCACAAAATGTAAAACTGTATAATTATTAATATTATACGCAATACAACTCAGTTGTACAAAACCGCTCGGTTTGATACAACACTCCAATCATATAGAAAAACCGCCCCACTGCATTTCACCTAATAAAATTAGAAAACAAAAATAAGTCAAATTATGTTTTTTTTTTATTACTATTGATTCGAAAGTTTCATTTCATATTTAGATCTTAGAAGCGATAACAAGGAAATAAATAACGCACGTGACTGTAACAAGCAATAACTCAGTTCCAAGAAAGTGACTACGATGTATTTTTGAAATATTAATATACGATTATCATGTCTTATCATATGATTGTCTTATTATAAGATAATCGTATATTAATCTTAACATAAGATATACTATATCATGCGTTGCAACTTAGTAAAATGCTATGTATTTTTTGTTTAAACAGCATTGAGATATACGCATTACATTTCGACTGTACTTCGACTAGAAATTAATTTTCAGTTTGAATACAGTTTATATAACTGCAATTAAACTGCGAAATAACTGCAGTCCAAGCTAGTAATTGGCGTACAGTTGCAATTGGCGAACTGCGTCCGTCTGTATAGAACAAATGCAAAGAAAATTTCTTTCATATCATTGAAATATTAAGATAGTATTACTACAGACAATGCTAAAAATAAAAACAAATTGGTATGCTACTGTTGTAGCGGAATCCACGATGTAAGCATCCGCGCCCAGTAACACCTGTACCATGCATTAGGAGAGGCTTACGCGGGTTCAACCCACTCAACGCATCAATCGTCTGATAGCCGGAAGCTGGGAAGGCGAGGATAGATCCATCGCATGAAATCGACATTTTTTTTTGTTAGTAACCAGATGGTGATATATCCTAACACTTACTTTAACGACCAACAATGAAATACTTTATTTATTAACACTTTATGTACAATGTGTACAAAGGCGGACTTAATGCCTATGGCATTTTCTAACAGTCAACCTTTAAGTGGTGCAGAAAGAAAAGTGGTAGATGTACCCATGACACAAATGAAAAACATATATGTATATATATATATATATATATATATATATAAATATAATATACATATATACATTATATATATATATATATTATATATATATATATAAAGTAAATATTTTAAATCCTAATACATAGATGTAATTAAAAATAAATAAATACCTGCCTAAAAAAAGAAATACCTGCTAGAATGCAGCCGGACCCTGACTGACCGTACCATTAGCGAGCATATAGCATACAATAGATGTCACAATCTCTACTTAGGTCCTAAAAAAATTAAGAGGACCTGTCCGAGTGCTGCTGCAGAAAGGCACAGTCATAGTGATCCTCAAATCTATAGAGTAGGCCCTGTACCAGGCCGAAATACTTTATTTTTACGTGAAATTATATATGGCTCCCCTCCATTCGGACGTACTTCCGTCATCATTCCAATGTAATCTCCAAATATGGATGCTTCAATCTGCACCTTCTTATAAAATATACCCCCGTAGGTACCCTCTTCTATGCGTTCAAAGTTATTAAAAACGTTGTGAATTCCTTGTACCATCCCTTGAAGTTGGTCACTGCATTCACAGTGGACCGGCACATGCACAAACTATACTGGAAATCAGTTCTTGTCAGACCTGCCCTTTAAGTGTCCAAATAATATTTTTAAAAATCTTAGAATACAAATTCGGTTTGATTGAAATGATTTTATACACCATTTCCGAATTGCTTTCGTATTATTTATCTAAAATACACACACAATAATGAAGTACACTAACGACTCAAGGACTAGAAATAGCTTTCTTGATGACGTCACACCGTACGAGCTCTTCTTACAGGTCACATGATAAAACTAACATTAGATTTATGTTATTGTTACTTGTTTGTAACAATAACTAAAATCATAAAATGTGTGCCACCTACCCAACTGTTATGTACAGTTGGGGTAGGTGGCACACACAATAGACTTGTTATTCCAAATAACATAGCTGAAGCTAATATCAAAAGTCAATTATATCTCGTACACATTTTTACCTCGTTGTGTTATAGAGAAGTATAAATAACTAACTAAATAACATATATATTGGAACTGAAATAAAAATATACTATTATTATATGCGGATAATAAACATCTAATTTTAAATTAATAGATATTCATGTATATTTATGAACATTTTTTTTTTTTATACTACAACGGTAGCAAAAAGGCTTACGGCCTGCCTGATGGTAAGCAGTCACCGTCGCCTATGGACGCTTGCAACACTAGGGGCATCACAAACGCTTTGCCGACCTTTTTAAAAACCTATTTACTCCCTTTTTGAAGAACCCCATACTGTAATCCCCCGGGAAAGCCTCAGCAGGGAGCTCGTTCCACAATCGGAGCGTGCGCGGAAGGAAATTACGTTGAAACCGCACTGTGCGTGACCATTTAGGCTCCAGCATGTGAGGATGAACACCCTGCCGATGGCGAGCGGTGCGATGATAGAATGTGGCCGTGGGCATCATGTCGAACAATTCTTTGGAACACAACCCGTTGTATAAGCGATAGAAAACACACAAAGAGGCACAGTCTCTTCTCAGACTTAAGGGCTCAATACCGCATGTGAGTATGGGATCGTCAACGATACGCTCAGCGCGTCTTTGGACCGAATCAAAAGGATCAAGTTGGTATCGAGGTGCTCCCGCCCACAGGTGACAGCAGTACTCCATATGGGGCCTGACTTGCGATTTGTATAATAGCAGTCGTTGCCTCGGAAGGAAGTACCGCTTAGCTCTGTTAAGCACACCTAGTTTTTTAGAAGCCAACTTGACCTTGTCATCTAAGTGACTTCGGAATTGAACGTCACTGGAGATGTTGACACCGAGGATCCCAATACTCTTCGAGATGTTCAAGGTTGTGTTCTGGAATTGTGGGGCTACAGTGAATGGGGCTTTTTTAGCGGTGAACGCACAAACTTGTGTCTTAGAGGGGTTAAATCGGACTAAATTGTCCCGCCCCCAATCGGAGACTCTGGTTAGTGTACTCTCGATTTCAGACACAAGTTGTTCACGACTTTCCTCCACAATGGAACGAGGGGTATTTGCACGGCCCGTGTAAACAGCATCTCCAGTGCTGTCGTCCGCATAGCAATGGATGCCGCCAAGCGACAGCATATCATTGATATGCAGCAGAAACAGTGTTGGAGATAGCACAGAGCCTTGTGGGACGCCAGTATTTATTATCCGAGTTTCAGAGCAGCTGCCGTCAACTACGGCTCTAATGCTCCTCCCGGATAAAAAGCTAGCAATCCATTTGCATAGCCTCTCGGGGAGTCCGTAAGATGGCAACTTCGATAGAAGACCCCGGTGCCAGACCCGATCGAACGCCTTCGCTATATCCAGGCTAACTGCCAATGCCTCACCTCGAGTCTCAATGGCAGATGCCCAACGGTGGGTGAGATACACTAGAAGATCACCAGTCGAGCGACCGTGGCGAAAGCCGTATTGGCGGTCGCTGATCATATCGTGTTCTTCTAGGTATCTAAGGAGCTTAGTGTTGATCACACGCTCCATCACCTTTGAGAGAAGGGAGGTTATAGCAATAGGCCTGTAATTCGATGGGTCTGATCTATTGCCCTTTTTGGGCACCGGGTGTACATTTGCCGTCTTCCATGAAGACGGAACCTGCCCTAAATGGTAGGAAAGCATGAAAAGTCGCGTTAGTACAGGACACAACTCTGGAGCGCACTGTTTTAACACCACTGCCGGTATACCGTCTGGCCCACTCGATTTCTGAACGTCGAGAGAAAGTAGCTCCCGCCGGACTTCCTTTTGTGTTATCCGGATTTCCGGCATGGAGTAACCACACCGCGGGATGGTAGGTGGCGTGGCGTTCCCATCGTCGATCATAGTCGAGTTTGAGGCAAAGAGTTTACCCAAGATATCGGCTTTCTCTTTAGCACTATGGGCCAAGTTGTTACTGGCATTTCGGAGTGGTGGTAAGGACGACCGACAAAAGTTTCCTTCGGCAGCTTTGGCCAGCGACCAGAAAGCACGACTACCCGAAGGGTAGCTTGCTAGCCGCTCGCCAATTCCGCCGACGAAGTCGAATTTCGCTCTGGCAATAATCTTCTTACTGGCTCTCGAGGCCGCATTGTACTTACGTTTCACATCAGTTGCATTGGGGTCATGTGTTCTACGAGCCGTAGTCCAAGCCTCGTAAGCAGATTGCTTAAGAAACAAAGCATCCTTACAAGACCGATTAAACCACGGTCGTTTTTTTGCCCCCGCAGTTACTAGTGCGTTAGGAATAAAATACTCCATACCCACCAGGATCGTCTCAGAGACAGCGGCTGCGCAGATGTCAGGATCATCAGATGTGAAGCATAGTTGCCTCCACGGGTACGATGCATAGAATTCTCGCAATCCATCCCAATCTGCTGACCTGTATTGCCACATACGACGCAAACAAGATGGCCTAGGTGGATCTGACCGCGCGCATGCGACTTTGGTCCGGACGAGACAGTGGTCGGAAGAGCCAAGAGGTGCATCCACTGAGACAGAATATCCTTCCGGACGTGTGGTCAGCAGAAGATCCAGCAAAGAGCTTGTATGGTTCCCAATGTCTGGTATTCTTGTAGGAGAATTGACCAGTTGCGAGAAACCATAGGCCAGAGAAAATTCGTGAGCACACCTTCCTGCGTAGTCAGTGGACCGAGAACTGAGCCATTCTAGATGATGGGCATTAAAGTCCCCTAAAATCACCAACTCTGCGGAGAGGTATTGCTCAACCACTTTTTCAGTCGTCAATGTCAGGTGCTCGAATAATCGAGTTGTGTCCGCATCACCGCTGTGGGACCTATATAGGCACGCATAAACGCGGGTGTGGCCGCCGCAGTCCACACGTACCCACAATATGGATAGGTCCCTGTCTTCTAAATGAAATAGGCGGCGGCAGCAGATATTTTTTTTTTTTTTTTTATAGCATAGGGCAGCAAACGAGCAAACGGATCACCTGATGGTAAGCGATAACCGTTGCCCATGGACACCCGCAACACCAGAGGAGTCACAGATGCGTTGCCGGCCTTTTAAAAAGGAATAGGGGGAATAAGGGGAATAGAGGGGAATAAGGGGGGTTGGGCCTCCGGAACCCTCACTCACTCGGCGAAACACAGCGCAAACGCTATTTTACGCCGGTTTTCTGTGAGGCCGTGGTATCACTCCGGTCGAGCCGGCCCAATTCGTGCCGAAGCATGGCTCTCCCACGGTAAACCTCCCGGGCATACATACATACACCGGCACGTCTACGAAATGAGTGCTCAAGTACGTAGCCGGGATACATAAGGTATGACGTATCGGCCGGGGAGATATCTGTGTCTCCGTTAAAAATAAAAGGGTCGGCTGCGCTGTCTCAAGATATTGGTGAACAGCGTTGAGGTTTGCGTGAATACCCCTAATGTTACAAAAGTCCACCTGCGTGGAAAGGGGTGCCGCTGTGAGTGTTTTCCCTTTTTTATTTTTAAAATTCATTTTTAAGGTTTCGTGTAGGTGTGGAAGTTTCGCTGTGCCGAAAGCTAAAGGGACAAATATGTGTAGCCAAATCAGGCGATGACCAACGCGGGTGTTGCGGTTTGTCGATGCAGCGTACGGAAGGGCCCCCGGTCCCCCCTGTGGCAACAGCCGGGTTCCACTCCGGTCTCCTTCTCCGGCACGACTGCAACCACAGGAATTTTTCGCAGGCTGGCAGTTCAGCCTCCCAAGGCGGAGATTAAGTAGTCCCTGGGTTCGGGAACTCTACTAACCTGCCACCCGCCAGCGGTTAGCCGTTTCACCAGGTCTCCCTGACCGCTGCATCCACACTCCGCGCCCGCACCGGTCAAAGCCCGTCCAGTGTGCAACACTGGTCCCCCCGCTGTCGACACAGCGAATCCTCAGGAGCTCTGGATACCTTACTCACCGCAGAAACACAACACTACATAAGAGTAGTGTTATTTAGCTGCGATCTTCTGTAAGGCGGAGGTACTTCCCCAGTCGGGCTGCTCCAAGTTTTGAGCGGAATGACTCCCGCTGTGCCCTACCTCTCTAGATTTTTTAATCTTCATAAATTTCTTAATTATTTTATTTCAAAAAGTTTCTGTGATTTGGTAAAGGAAACAATGTGACAACTGCACACCTTCACCTACCCCAACTGTACATAAATAAACTTGTTATTCCAAATAACATAGCTGAAGCTAATATTTAAAGTCAATTATATCTCGTACACATTTTTACCTCGTTATTGTGTTATAGAGAAGTATAAATAACTAACTAAATATCTACCGATTACGTGACCCGACGTAGGTTTAGGTCGGATACCGTTCCACTTGCTTATAAAGCAACTACTTTCTAGTTGGAAATTATGCTTTGTTGTTGGAAGTTATACATTGCTCCATATGCTTATCTTATGTCCTCGTTACTAATGATTTTAATACAGCATTGTATAACAAACAATACCCTGCGAATGTCGCTTCGGATGTAGAACGTATCCCCTCAACCTCATTAAAACTTCGTTTCGTTCGTACAAATTACGCCATAAAAATAAACTTTTCTATCACGGACTTTAATGACATGTTTAGGTTCGGTGTTCGGAAACGTAAAGAAATTTGGTTTTTGTCAGGATAATTATTTGATTATTATTATTTCATGTAAGTCGGGGCTGATGTGCATCACTGCGACCTATTAAGATCTATTGTGACCAGCCTCCTATGTAGGTTCTATGTAGGCCCTACAGTAGCTCCCTTAACTGGGCACTGACCAAGAAAGATAGGATGTTCCCAGTTCGGATTGTTTTTATTTCATCTGGGTCAAGGATGTGTTTCCCCAGGTGTCTGTTTCTTTTGTGAATCAGCGGTTCACAGTAGCACAAGAGGTGTATTGGTGTTTCACGCTCTTGTTCGCAGACTCTGCATGTGTCAGTGTCCTTAAGTTTCATGTTGTTAGTTGATTCATAATTATTTGATTCTATTTTTATTTATATATTGGCTATACATACAGCGTGTTCAGTGCCAGCTAAATTATATTTAAGGGACATATAACTTCGAACTGGATCACCGCATTTGCTTCGATGGGCAATACCCCAATTCAACTCCACAGAAGTTGGTGAATAACCAGCAATGGTGATAGAGTCGTCTGACCCACACCCCCATTTCACTAGCGACGCCAACGATTAGATGGACCATTTCGCGGAGAATCTCAAACTTGCCTGTAACACAGCTATGCCGAAGGCAAAAAGTTATGAAACAAAGCCCTAGGTGTATTAGTGGTGTCAGACAATCGCCTTTGTGAACTCTAGGAACTCTATTTCCCGCCCTCTTACCTACACACAGAAAACATATTTTGGTTATCAAACAACTATGTTAATTTTATAGTTTTATTGGAATAATGATCGTAATGATTATTGGTATAAATGAACTGATAATTATCAGTTATAACTTATAACATTTTAATAATGATTAAACTCATATTAGTATATGAGTTTCTTCTACTCTTCCGGTATTGGAAGCTGACTGGCGTATAACTTTAATTACACTACTTGTCGTTACCAAAGCAAGTGGGGGACAGACACATGTTAATTAGTATTTAAAGCCTGTTCATAGATGGCGCTTGCGTCGATAATTATCGTCGAGTTACGTTTTACAGACTGTTAATAGTGCTTATTGAATTCCATAGATACAATTTAATGTTTGTTATTGCATATACATGCCAATGCATTACGTCTGTGCTTCTAAAAAATATTATTACTTTTGTCAAATCAACACAAATTCGCATATAACAATAAACGGTATTTGTAGGCTATTACGCAAATTATTTTTTTAACAATATAGCTAGTAGGTAATAAAAAAACCAATGGAGATGAGTAGGATTCACAGGAATAGGTATACGAAGTGATTTCGATAATTAAATAGACTGATGTAATGAATTGATTTCTTGACTCAATATAAGCTTATATACAAATTTTATGATTACGGTAAATTTTACACGCAACCTGTGAAGTGTTATAATCCTTACTAATATTATAAATGCGAAAGTATCGTGCTTTAACGCAAAATCTACTGACATTGACTACCTTTTAATACGACATGTCTTTTTTCGCATTAAAAAGTAATTCTTATAATCAACTCGTAAGGTTGAAATATGAGATGTAAGTTACAATAGAAGATATGTCATAGTTAAAGCTAGAAGTTTCAAAGTTACATAAAATACCTATTAAAACTTATTTTCATTTCCATACTATACAATTGATTATATGAAACATCTTACAGATAAACAATTAAATCTAAATATTTTGAAAGAACAAGTAGTATCGCTTATTGTATTGTATTGTTTAAATATAGTCTTCTACGCTCGTTTTTTCTCACGCTAGAAGCATATAAAGAAGGTAATTCATTTTCTTGTTTTTAACAAAATATTAATTAAATATTGCTAAATCTTTTAGAGAATAGGTGTCTTTTAGAGAATATAACAATATTATAATGCGTCGATTGTTTGACAAATGTAATAATATATATATATAAAAAAAAATATATAATATAATTACTCCAAGGTGATTTGATCTAGGTAGTAAAATGATTTTATATCCTTACTACTCAGTTAGATATCTCTGATGCAGGTGTAAGAAAATGCTGTAATAAGTGAATACTTAAAAAACGTGTTTGAAGCAAACAGATTGAAATGAATCAGTATTAAAATACCTTTCTGAGCTCAATAGCTTTGGCTATTTTGAAGACGTAGGTATTAAACGTTTGCCAAAAGACGCGTGAACTTTTAATTCTCTAATTTTCAATTGTATTATTTTATTTCTATTCCTCTTTATGTTATTTACGTCTATGTAAAAAAAATACAAACTTATTACGGAAAAAAATCATTACGGAAAAATTTAAACAATTTATATATAAACAATTTATTGAGAACATTACTTAATACTAGTGCTATATTTACAACTTATATCACAGATTGACAACAACGTACGTAAATTAAATGAAAACAATTATACCTACAAAAGAATGTAAACAAATATTCATTTAGGAAACATTCATTCGTCAAGGAAACAATAGGAAATAAAAAAGGATGCCTCTCATGGTTTTTAAATTTTCTAAATCAGTAAGTAAAAGGTTTTGTTTTCATAATCAATTCTAAGGTTTTGGTCCTTTATATGTAATCTAAACGAGATTAGTTATAGAACACATTACACTATTAATTGAATAACCACTATTTCATACAAATATTGAATTGCATATTGTTATTACTAATAAAGTTTAATCAAATATCCATAACAAATACTATAACAAACAATGTATATAATTATCTATTTCCAATGAGATTACCATAAAAATGTCGTCTACATATTATATTGGCAAATAAACTGTAATGTTTACTACATTACATACATACATAAATTAAACAACTAACTAGATACATTAAAATAAGCAATTTTAAATAACCAATCATAATTCAAAAATCTATGGCATTGACATGGCCTTTATCAGTTTTACTACATTGAAATGCGATAGTGGAATATTATAGTTACCAATTATTATAAAGTTAATAAATAAATATTTATTACAATACATATAATAACCTCATCGTGCTAAAGTTCAGGCTATTTACATTGTCACGAGAATGTTTGTTACTGTTTTGTAACTCACTGTTTAGTCATAAATAACAACATTAAGATAACCGATTTTATGACAGTAAACACAAATATGACTAGCACTTAATCGAGAGATACATAACATTGTTAACAATATAGAAAAACAATTTTAATTTTTTTCTTAATGAAACTCACGTATAAAAAACAAAATCGAATAGACGCTGATACAAATATTATACACCAATTATGTTAATTATTATTATTAAACGTATGAATAAAAAATGCGAACAAAATATTTTAAAAAGAAGAGTTCACATAAATCACAAAAAAATACAATACTTCAAACATCAAGTGCAGTTCCGCTCGTGAAAGGTCAGCATTGCATTCTATTTATACCACGAATCGCTTAGAAGGCACACATACTATAGAAGACGTGGAATCTGAAGAAATTGAGACACACGCCACCTCACTATCTTCATATTTTGCTGAGCTAAGATATTTCGCAGCAAACATTTCTGCATTAAAATTCATACACTACGTAATACTCGACAGACTGTTGTGTCACAAATGCCAATCTAGGTTACAATTCCGAGACAAATTTCGACTTTGGAATAAATACAGAATTATTCCAACACGAGCCATGACACAGAGACGAGTGTTAAGTGAAACAGTCAGTTTTCATCGTATTCCTTCAGAGCTGGGAGCATTAAGCACTGTACTCTGTATTTGCGTTTCTTCGGCGACAGCTTCATGCACTTTTTCAGTTCACTGTTGCTGCATTCTTTATCTTCCGGCAGCGGTGGCAGGCATCGCTTCGGACGTTTCGGAACAACGCATTCCATGGTAAAGTTGTTGGTATCCTTATGCCGAAGCATGTCCACGTCTATATAGGACATGAACTGAGCAGGGAAAGCCAATTTCACCAGCATTTTAATAAACGGACTGCGCAACCGTTCACTGTGGCGTCTACGAGCCGACTAGTACGGCGCTCCGACAATATATTTAGACTTTGACTGATGCATACAAAACATGGACTGCCTTTTGCTGGCTACTGTTTAAAAGCCAAATTAGAATAGATCGATAACTATAGTATTTATAGTAAGTAATTTTGTCATTAGTGTAAATCTAATAATGAAAGTTATCATTAAATGCTTCCATTTTTTAAACACAATGATCACGATACGAGTATTATAGCGACAGAATATTTCTGATGGGATCATTATTTAAAGTAGAGAGATGTCCAAAAATTACGACCAATTCATGGAGGAATTGTCTATCAATATAATACAACATGTGTCGATTTTTTGCAAATGTTTAGATATTATATTAAATGTTTAGATTAGATAAATATCATTTGAATAAATTTAAGGTAGTGAATTTTTATAAGGAGTATATTTTTGTAAAACATTTCTTCCAAAATGTTCCAAATGTTAATCTTCCAGAATATTTACATCCTATTTATTAAATAATTTGTAAGTAAACCTTAAAATATTTTTTACGATTCATCAAGTTCGCTATCGAATGTACGCTACGATAGGAACCAAGTCAATTCCTTTTGTCCTTTTCCGATAATATCACAATCCCTATTAAGTAATAGTATAAACACGAGAGTAAGGATGGATGGTTACTTTTTCATTTAAAAACTACTCAATGGATATCTTCATACCCCTAAGTGATAAGTTAGTCCACCCCTTATATTTTATTTATTGGACAAATTATTTATTTTTAGAATGTGGCATTTAGAAATACATAGAACCCTAAATCAACACCTTTCTATCACAGCCATTTTTAAATAGTCATTTTAATAAGTTAGTTTTTTTCTACATTTCAAATTCCCTAGATATAATTTATATGGGAAGGCAACGTTTGCCAGGTCAGATAGTATATTTTAATACAAATATGAAAAGTACCATGTGTAGAGTTAATTAATCTAATGTTAGGTATTTGTTAACAAATTTCTAACAATAAATTCAACAGACTATTATGTGTTTGATAGGTACTTTTGCAATTACAATAACATCGATAACGGACTTTGAAGCGACATGCAAAAATAATTACAGTCATTTTCATCTTATCCGTAATATTCATAGAAACATGTAAGTTAGTTTGAATAGATACACACAAATAAATATTAAAACTTACAACATTCTGATGAGTTTAATAACTCTTACAATTGGGGTCAATGAAAGTTAATTTAAGTGTGGAATAAGATTTTTTAAATTAAGTGTAGAATATCGAACATATGAAATCTGGTTTGATTGAAAATTTAAGATTCCAAATTCCGTCGTAAAAACTCTGATACAAAATCCCTATTAACAGCGTCGACTGTCTAATTTTCAATGCTCAATGCCTCAAAACCACAGAATATCAAAATTGTCACATGAAATTTGATGAATCAGTCGAATGATTCATTCATAGACATGTATGTGTTTTCAATAGGGAATTAATCTCTTTTTTTGAAAAGAATCTTAATTTGATCCTTGCGTGTCAGTAAATCATATACTAAAAATATAAAAATTTTATACACTCGTTAAGTACTATAAAAATTGGATTAAAATTTAATATTTTCAAATTTCGCGCGTAATTAGACGAAGGCGCCGCACGCGTTGTTACTCTGTAGCGATGACGTCATTACGGCATGTAATTTATAATAAACAAAGCTCTTTGTTTGATGCTATGTATATTCATAAATTAAAAATGAGTTATTATCTTTTATATATAAACAACTAATAAAGAAATAATAATAAAAGAGTAATACTGACATCGATGTTTTAATAATCCGTAACTCGGCAGAACAAAAGTCGGGATTTGCAGCAAAGAATTTTCCGACCATTAATGCATTTATTTTTGGTAAATTCGTACTATCTCCTTTTACAAAACTGCTTTCCATAGTGTGATTCACGTGCGATTTCAATTTAACTTACGTATTTATAACGTTCTCTTACATTAAAAAAGCAACCTACAAACTTCTTTTTTTATTGTTTTGCGGCTTTATACGTACTATGATTCATAATGACATTGACACGCATAAGTTTACACTACCTTATGACGTCACGACATGGCGGCCTATGTTTCGCTCTTGTTTTACGTATAGATTAAAAAAGTGAATACTTTGAAACTCATTTTTATATTATTTTTGTTATTTTATGTACTTAAACATGATGGTTCCGACTATTTAATGCATAAGCTATCATAGTTATATGCTTTTAGATCTTTTCTAATATAGAGGGAAGTACCCTATTCATTAGGCCAGCGTCAAGTATCTCTTACCTACTTACTTCAATACCGACACATATTTTACGGCAACTAAAATAATTGAATTTTAATTTATTTTAAAATAAAATTTATAACTATCCGGCCTTTTGTGTATCTGGTATGATGAGATGTTAAAAATACTAGAGATTACTGATTATTTGCATTTCGAGTTACATGCATAAAATATAAAATTCGTAAAATGCTTAAACACGATATGGTCTTTTCTGTATCTCGTAGAAACTATTTAGCACAATGATCAGTTAAAATTACATAAATCAATTATTTTCTGTTTATTTTATTAAATAATCCAATAGCAAAGCGTAGGCATTGGATGCTAACTTTTCGTAGCAAAAATGATAGAAGGACACAAAACCGTACAAAGTTAAAAAACTAATGAAGGGCGCTCAAAATGTTAATAACAGTGCTAATCTTGGAACTATACAAGAAGTCAAGATGGCACTGGCGCTACGCAGTCAATTGCACTTACATTTTCTTAGCTTATAAATATTATTAGTGCTAAACTCTCTCTACATAAATAAAAAAAATATGACAAAATAACATGATGGTTCTCGGCTGCCAAGGTTAGTCAATTTAAAAGTTGTTAATTAATTCCTCATCTATCTCGTATCGTCATGCCACGCCCGATTGGCACACAGGTCGTTCGGCCTATGGTAAAAAGCAACGGTGTCAATGGAATGGAACCGATTGCCAAGCGAATTGTTTAAAACGTGCACATTGGTTCAAGCAGGCAGCCGGCATTGTTTGTTGATTGTCCTTTGTTACTGCATGCAACATGCAAATTGATTACAACAGGTTAATCATGAAATAGAATATTTTTTTTCTAAGCATTTGAAGTCCTTTCGCTAGAGATGTAAAAGCTTGTCTGTAGTAGTTTTTATGGAATGTTAAAATCAAAATCAAAATCATTTGTTCAGTCTGGGCTGTTACAAGCACTTGTGAAAGTGGAAAGCAACGCCAACTCTACGGCGGGAGACCTTGTACTGAGAAGAACCGGCAAGAAACTCAGCAAGGGCTGTTTTTTTTTCCCTGTATTAAATAGAAATAGATTCAATATTGATAATTCATGAAGTCACTTTCCATTACATAATATAGGAGATACAATTAATAAAAATATAATTTGAAAACATGCCTATATTAGGAATGCCGTGTCATGCAGTTTTAAAAGAATATATTAAAGTTAAATTAAAATAAAGTTAAATAAATACGAGTAGTACCCAGTATAGCAAAGAGCAGACTCATCTCCGCTGGCAGCACCCGTTCACGAGCATGACGCATGAAGCAGCCATCGCTTCGCTCAACCATGTCTAGGGAACGTAACGACCCGCCACACCAAAATCTGGTACCCGTGTACATTATCACAACTAAAAAAAAAATAAACAACCGCAGTAGACGCGCATACAATCATTTAAGAATTTTCGTCGAGCATGTATGAGGAATGTTATGAAAGTAGATGAAGCGGAAGAGATATGTAAATACCGTAGCAAGTGGAAAGACGTAATCTCTGCCTACCCCCATGGGAAAAAGGCGTGAGTGTATGTATGTATGTATGTAAATCATTTATTATGATACAAGTAACAAAATAATTGCTCATACACCTTTTGGTTGTTATGTCATACAGAATAAATATAAAATTCAAATAATAATAATAAACATAACTAGTTATAATCTCGATATAAAAAGCAGAAAAGAGTAGACTCATCTCCGCTAGCAGCACCCGTTCACGAGCATGACGTATGAGCCAGCCATCGCTTCGCTCAACCGTATTTTAGGGAACGCAACGACCCGCCTCACATGACACTGCCACAGAGACTTTAAAGAGAGCATGACTACTTTGAGCTCACAACCACTAAAACTGTAACATATAATACTAAAAGTTCAGGTTATTATCTATAGGACACTGCAACCGCCGTTTTGTCATTTCAGCAAAGAAGTGGGCGCAAGAAACTTATCAGCCTTTAAAGAAATGTAGCAACAATTACATAAGTGTTATTATAATAGGTACAGTTAAATATACATATCATTATGTTACACAGTTACCTAAGAATTTATTAACAATTTGTTTATTTCAACGAGCGAGGGTTTTTTAGTCCCAGACAGTAATCCTGGACTCGATAATATCCTTTGCTCATTAAAGATTTTTTTACTCGAGTTTTTAGTTTATTAAAAGGTAGATTAACAATATTGTGTGGTAACTTGTTATAAAAAGTTATAAATTTCCCCAAGAATGAATTTTGTGTTTTATGTGATCTAAAATTTGGAACAGCAAGCTTATTTTTATTTCTTGTATTTAATTTATGAATATCGTTATTCTTAATGAAATTTTTGTAATATTTGTGTACATAGATTATATTTTCATAGATGTACTGCCCCGTCAATGTTAAAAATGTTAATTTCTTTAAACTTATCCCTAAGGGAATCCTTTGGTCTTAAATTATATATAGCTCTAATTGCTCTTTTCTGTAGTATAGAAATACTTTCAATGGTGGCAGCTGATCCCCTAACAAAATGCCATAAGACACTATTAAAATAACTAAAGTAAACTAACCTTGCTGTTTCAACAAATTCAAATTCAAATTCAAAATCATTTATTCAGTCTGGGCTGTTACAAGCACTTGTGAATGTCGAAAAGCTACGCCATCGTAATCAAAGCTACAACATCAGCTAGAAGCCTTATTTTTTTAAGAGCATACGCAGCTGAGCTAAGTCTGCTTGACAGAGTATCAATATGGGTATACCATTGTAATCTGGAATCTAAGAGTATGCCTAAAAACTTAGTACTCTCATAAGAGATACCATTCACCATTAATATTTAAGGGTGTATTAACCTGCCTTACATTTGTATAGAAAACTTAACAAATTTGGTTTTTCTCGAATTTAATGAAAGATTATTTAATGTAAACCATTGTAGAACTTTTGATAGAGCACTATTTACCTCGTCCGAACAATTGCTGCCTCTGTCAACTTTAAAAACAAGAGAAGTATCATCGGCAAATAGCACTGTTTCACATAAAGTGCTTGTATAGTAAGGGAGGTCGTTAATATATATTAAAAATAGTAAAGGACCCAATATTGATCCCTGAGGCACGCTCATAACTAGTGAAGTTCCAGCAGATTCAGTTTTATTAATAACAACTTTTTGTATTCGATCCGACAAGTATGATTTAACAAGGCCGAGTGATTTGTTTATTAAAGCCTTCCTGCAGGTAAGAAATAGGTAGGAAGAGATTTATAACGGATAGTTTGATGACTAAGTCATTGTAATAATCAAACAATAATAATGATAAAACTTAAGATGGAAAAGAGTTGCCCCTAGATTCGAAGAAGTGATATGATGGCTATCTGATTGATAACTGTCATAACATATATATTATAAATAAATGTAGTGTAGCTATATAGTGTAGTAATAAATGTAGTATTATAAATAAATGTTATCGTTACGTCTTGATTGATGGACTTCATACATACCCATGAACTTCATCACAAGTGTATGCAGGTTGCCTCGTGAAGTTTCCCGTCACCGTAGGAAATGTCTGATAAATTAACATATGAAATAAGAAAACACATTAGTAAATGGCAGACTGGGAAACCCAGGATTCTCGTTTGAAAATACCAGTGCCAAAACTACATACCCTTTACGTTCCTTGTTAGGATTACATATATTTACCTAATTAAAAATGAATCCCTATTGCCCTTTATCACGCTCGTGTGGTAAATTAATATTGACAGTCATGATTTCTGTCAAAAGGCTAACCAATGCTCGGTCATTATGCCTACGTCATAAGTGTCTGCAAACTTTTTTTATGAACCTACTCTAAAACCGATTTATCTTTAGTTTTACCTTGATTTGAGTAAAGAAGGAGAGAACGGTGGGAGGTAGCCAGCCTTGCAGACAAACCCACCTATTAGATTTCAACTAATCAAACATCAACTCAAAGACTTATTAATTTTTCGCGATGGAATGCTATTACGCATCTTACTTGTCGATCAACAACCAACAGGTATGTGTTCGATTCTCTTGGTGGATGCCGGAGCATACCCACTAAGCCTCGTCGATGTCCTGTCTCTCCGTATCTAGAGTCATCCAGGGACTAGGGAACCCAAATATTCCGGACCACCTTCTATCTTTTGTTTTTGAGTTAGTAGCCCAGTCGGGTTCACAAATGTCTTTTCTGAAGGTAAGTTACTTATCCATTGTACCCTTTAAATATAGGAAATACTCTATGCTGCAATACAATGTTATTTTCAATGATTGTATAAAAATCTACGGACAGAATTAATTCGTCCGTTACAATTTGAGTGATTTGAAGCCTAGCTATCAGTCCAAATCTTTTATTTAGCACTTTTCATATAATTTCTCTTTTATTAATCTTGCAAATTGATAATTATTATAGAAATAAAGCATATCATCTACAATTGGTAATACGAGTATCATCGTTTGGATTTGGATTAAAACTTTAAATTTTGTTACACGTGATATCTATTATAATAGAGAAAAGAGATACTGAGAGAGAACAAAGTAAATTGCAATTATACTGGCATATAAAGTAATTTAGTTAGCATATTCCGGGCGTTGAAAACTAGGTGTTCAACATGAAATTGTTGGAACGGGCAGTGGAAAAATTTTGCTGAAGATTCTCTGTATCACTTCAGTTGTGGCTGGAATATTATTTACATGGATTATACCGCCAAATCCCGGTACGCAATTATAATAAAAACATTCACTTGTGAACCATTAAATGTACTGCTTTCGTAGTAAAACATACGAAAAGTGCGACCTATATTTTCACTAGTCTATATCCACGAACTTCACGGCTCCCAGTCAAGATAGCATCTGCCTAACCGAGACCAAAGGGAAATCTACCGGAAACAAGACGCTCTCGGCATAGGTTACCTATCAATGGTATGATAATCTCGTCCTTCATATGGCTATATCGCACACATTTATGTTTAGACATCTTTGCTAAATTTCTACCTTCAATAGGCCAGTTCTTCACTTTTATAGTAGCAACTAATAACTGATAAAATGAAATTATGTTCCCTGAATCTAAACAGTACTAAAAACATATGGTCATCTCCAGATGTGGGGCCTATAGTTTACTAACCTCAGACTTACACGATATTCTACTTGATTGAGTACATACTAAGTAACTGAGTCCCCAATTAAAACCGAAATTTTATCCAATTTTTACAAAAGCACCTATTAACTACCCAATTATTAGTAAAATCGCTATTTTTTTTTATTTTTTCGTAATAACCGCAGTGATTACAGCTAATGCTCTTTTTTAAGCATTCCATCTTCTATCCAGAACCTAAATGGAAATATTTTGGATAACAACTCAAAATGTGGTTAATGTAATATCTATTATAATAGAGACAAGATATCAAGAGAGAAGAATCGGAAATCTGCTGTCAAAATTAATGCAGGCATTGACAAATACAAAGATCGTTTACTATTCTGTAATATTTGCATGGATCCAATTTCAATGTGATAATCCAATCTCTACATTGGTCTGCCTTAACACTGTATAGGTTAAAGTGTTGCTTTATTTAGTCGACAGAATTTGCTCTCAATTTCACAATAGGTTGGTGTTGGTGGTGACATATAAATTTCTTCTTCCAACTCATCCTAAAGGAATACTATCATTGCGTCTATTTGACCATAGAATTACTGTAAATTCAAACATGTATTACAGTGACGCATAACAAGACGTGTCTGTAACGAGTAACATTGCCAACATCTTCTTTTTTATAGTCCAACAAAAATATGTTCATTATGACTGTTGTCAAATAAACCGATTATAACGTTATATCGATCTATTCTTTTAATCGGTAATCGATACAAGTAATTCCCGAAAATGATTGGTTAAAAATGAAATAAATTTGAGTAATAAGCCTACAATGAATAAGGATTAGAATTGAAAAGCTGATACAAAGGAAAAAAGAAATGTTCTTTTATATTAAATTATCAAAGGAACTATTAAAAGCAAAACAAAAAATTATTAATATATTTTATTCATTTTCATTGCACTAACTTCATCATCTTTACTTACATTAATTATTATCGAAAATTCTATAAAGTTATCATAACAGAAATCTCTACTAATATCTGTCATAATAGTTTGCTTCGTCTCTTCTACCACTTTGGCCCAGTCTTCCTTTTTGACATGAGTACATGCTTCCTCTAACAATGATTGCATTGATTCAGTGAGAATGGTGGCTTGGTGTTATGACGTGCTACATAGCCTTTAAAAAAGAAAAAATCATTATTATTCATACTAAGACAACAAGGGTTTCTAGGGTTACTGCGGTTATTCGCGGGGAACAGCTAGTTATTATACTAATAATAAATAATATGGAAGTAACGACCCCATCGCCGCTGGTGGGGCATTTAATGCCTCTTAACTGCCATAAATGCCTCATCGGTGCAGTCAATCTCCCTCAGGACAGCTTGTGGCGAGCTGGTGGTGAGTTGCGTCACCGAAGGTACCGATGTGCTTCAAGGGGGCGTATGCCACCCGCCTCGAGTGGAGTCGCAAGAGCAGATGCTCGAAGGGTGGAAGTGTAATAATGTCATAACGCCGACGGCGTCTCGATCGCTGTCGCAGACACACCTCTCTACACCCATGTTGCTCTCTTAATACCAATATTGGTCAGCTTTTTTTGGGGGTCCGTTTAGTTAGCGGCGAGTCACCACCTGCCATATTTAAATCAATTAGGAGTGTGGTGCTTTAGCGGCAGATTTTGCAGGTGTTTTCGGCATATTTAATTAATTTTAATATTTTTTTTTTATACCTCAACGGTAGCAAAAAGGCTTACGGCCTGCCTGATGGTAAGCAGTCACCGTCGCCTATGGACGCTTGCAACACTAGGGGCATCACAAACACTTTGCCGACCTTTTTAAAAACCTATAAACTCCCTTTTTGAAGAACCCCATACTGTAATCCCCCGGGAAAGCCTCAGCAGGGAGCTCGTTCCACAGTCGGAGCGTGCGCGGAAGGAAATTTCGTTGAAACCGCACTGTGCGTGACCATTTAGGCTCCAGCATGTGAGGATGAACACCCTGCCGATGGCGAGCGGTGCGATGGTAGAATGTGCCCGTGGGTATCATGTCGTACAATTCTTTGGAACACAACCCGTTGCATAAGCGATAGAACACACACAAAGAGGCACAGTCTCTTCTCAGACTTAAGGGCTCAATACCGCATGTGAGTATGGGATCGTCAACGATACGCTCAGCGCGTCTTTGGACGCGAATCAAAAGGATCAAGTTGGTATCGAGGTGCTCCCGCCCACAGGTGACAGCTGTACTCCATATCGACGACGAAGTGCCAATACCTCCTATCTAACATTTTTCGGCAAAATGACATTTTAATGCTATTGATGTTAAGGTATATTTCTGCGGGTATTGATGAAACCACCTATTGTATTCTTAACCACAACTGCAGAAAATTTAATGTGGCAATAACTTCTAAGTGAATTAGCGTATATTTTTCATGGCAATAGCTACTATCTACATACAACGCGACTATACCTCAACGCATAACATTGCCGACTGAGTTTACCGGGCGGCCGCGTCGAAGTTACATTTTGATTAGTTTTCTTTTTCTTGCACCAATTAGTTGTCATTGATTTAACAATAAACAGAACTACTTAATTCTTGTTGTTGTATAAGATTTCTACCTATAATAAACAAAATTTGTTTATAATTATTCTTTTAATTAACATCAATATCTCCTATCGTATATTTAATTTAGTAAAATCACTGGAAATGTTTAACCATTACCTCCTATCTAACCACATATCCACTAAGCTATTCATAATCAAATCAATATTTCATTCAAATGTTAGCTTTGTATGTTTAAATATTATCTGTATGCATTGATTTCATGATTTAAAAGTTCACAAGATTTTAAATGTTTTTTTTACTTCCTGTAAAACTTTGTTTTTGTTAGTTAGGAGGTATTGGCACTTCGCCGTCGATATGGGGCCTGACTTGCGATTTGTATAATAGCAGTCGTTGCCTCGGAAGGAAGTACCGCTTAGCTCTGTTAAGCACACCTAGTTTTTTAGAAGCCAACTTGACCTTGTCATCTAAGTGACTTCGGAATTGAACATCACTGGAGATGTTGACACCGAGGATCCCAATACTCTTCGAGATGTTCAAGGTTGTGTTCTGGAATTGTGGGGCTACAGTGAATGGGGCTTTTTTAGCTGTGAACGCACAAACTTGTGTCTTAGAGGGGTTAAATCGGACTAAATTGTCCCGCCCCCAATCGGAGACTCTGGTTAGTGTACTCTCGATTTCAGACACAAGTTGTTCATGACTTTCCTCCACAATGGAACGAGGGGTATTTGCACGGCCCGTGTAAACAGCATCTCCAGTGCTGTCGTCCGCATAGCAATGGATGCCGCCAAGCGACAGCATATCATTGATATGCAGCAGAAACAGTGTTGGAGATAGCACAGAGCCTTGTGGGACGCCAGCATTTATTACCTATCCGAGTTTCAGAGCAGCTGCCGTCAACTACGGCTCTAATGCTCCTCCCGGATAATATTAAAGAAAAAACACAATAAAGAATTGATTAGCGACTAATTAATTTTTTATAGTGACAGAGATGACATAAGCTTCAAATATCAAATAAGTTCTTAACAAGGAGGCTTTGAGAAGGCAGGTGACCGGAGTCTCTTCCATAGCCCATATTCATTACCACCAAAATCGAAATGCAATAGTTCACATACGTTTTGACCACTAATGACAATAGTTTCTATACATCTATATGGGTATAGTCTTTAGCTGCCTTTGTCATGGTGCAGATAGAAATTACACCTAATTAGTACACTCCATGCACATTTTCGCTACACGTTGGATTTGTATCCCCGCGCACGCCTTATAAAGGACAATGTTTTTAAAAGGTACGTAGTATAAGCGACAATAATATTACTGAGACTAGTAAAATTCAGTTTTACACTTTGCTTATTATGACACTTTTAACAAAAAAAATATACTAACCATTTATTTGAGCCCAAATTAATTCAATTGCATTATATTGGTAATAATATGGTGGGGTTCGGATAATTTTGTGCTCATGCTGTTCTGTTAATTCATCGATGACATATCGTAGCTTTGCGGGTTTATTTTGGCGCACTAACTCCATGTCAAATTTGAGACGTCCACCTTTTCCTGTGGGCACCTTCCAGCTTTGTGCTTCAGCTTTTGTGTCGTCAGTCTATGTCTGCGGCACAGTGTGGTTAGTGTTCAGCCAAGTCTCACGAGATAAATCATATTGTCCCCGTTAGTATTTTTTTATTCATTTTCCGTAAAAACGTCATTCCTATTAATGTGATGTCCGGTCGCTCCGGAAACCAAGGTTCCTGAGAATGTTTCGTAATAATTCCCAGCTACCACAGTTTATGCCCACGTCCTTAAGCAATATTTTTAATGTCTTTAAAGTTGGATATTTTCTTTTAGCAAAAAAACCGTATAGAAGATTACGAATCGCGTCCGCATCAAATAGATCGACACCTGTTATGGATTTTACTCTCTTCCGTTTTTTGGACGTATTCAATACGTTTACTTCGCGGCCTGAAGGTCCATACTTTTCTTTTAAAATTTTCCCAACGGTCTGTTTGCCAATTCCCAGTGCTTGACTAACACGATCTTCGACTTGTGTAAATGGCAATAAGTGGAACTTTGTTACCATTTACACAAGTTAGTTACTCACGCTCAAAATATTCGTGCAGTTTCACCACCAATTCACGAGCCTGGCTGTAAAGAGCCCTCTTTTTTTGACATTATGCCAAAAAATCGGTACTTTCACTACTTAAAACAAACGGTAGCCCCAGCTCGCTATCTACTCTATTTTTATATTCAAGAAAATTTTCAAATATTTTCAACTTTCGTTTTAAGAAATAAACATATTCTTTTGTAGAATAGTCATGAACGAATATTACAAAATACTTTACAACGTATTGGTAAGTTAATAATAGTGACCTATCACTCCAGAATATAGAAAGTTTATGCTTTTGCTTTTACAAGAAAAAAAAATTGAAGACAAAAAATCAAGATGGCGGACTCGATACGATACGAGCGAAGATTAAAAAAAAAAAGCTGTAAGATTGGCGTGTAGTTAGAACAACGATGCTTTACTTTTTATGTAGAGAAGTATACATAATTAGCTAATTGAAATACGAGGATAACATTGTAATATTAAGTCCGGGTAAGAGGCCTTACTGTGTTTAATTTATTATCAAAATATTTTAAACCAGCTATATTTGTATAGCGTTCACCAGCATTGTTAGTTTGTAATCTGGTTTATGTACTTCCCAACTATTCTAATATCTATTTATTGGTTTGATTGGACTAGTGATCTCTTCATGTCTACACTATATGTATTCAAATATAACAATAACATACATAACCTCAACATCAGAACTATAAAAGTTCTCTCAACTTAATATTGCTTAATGGTATTGATATTGGAAAATACAACATGTTTTATCGTCTCTGACACCACGTACGCGTACCAATTGTGTCTATTTTCAATGTTAACTTTCTGACAATTGTATATAAATAAACTCGTGTTTGTATGTTTTGAATTTAAAAAAAACAATTTATATTTTAAAAAAAATATAATTTATGTCATACAGTATTTTTTATGTAATTAGTTATTCCATTATGGACAACAAAAATTATCTTTATGATAATTTTTACTAAATAAAGAAAACAGTTTAATTGGTGCTGGTGCAAGATGCATGTTCAGTTCATTGTCCTCTTTATTGCAAACACATTACTTGCAGAATGGCAGTTTGTGTTAAACACAGTAAACAGATTACTTCATATCTAATCAAACATATATTCATTCATATTATCAAGCTTTCTATTGACATATATTTTTCTTCGTTTTATGCCTTATTTAGAAAATACTCAGTAAACATTTTCAACTTTCTGGGATTGCTGGCATTACTATATTACAATGACTAAATACAGTATTTGTGTTTATTACTGCAAACCCACGTATTACATGCTAACACTGCATTTCAAGTTAGCAATCCTTTTCTATTTTGAACATGTATATAATCAACATTAGCTACCTTCTGAAATATTTAATGACATTTTGAAGTTAGTTTTAGGTGCTTAACTGCATATTTGATATGAATAATTTATACATTTTAATGAATTTAACTATTTTGGGAAGACAAACTCTATACCAGGGTAATCTGCCTTACTTATTTGTGCCCCAAAATAGTGTTCTTTTGGCGTGAAGGGTAAAGTAGGCAGTGCAATTACTAGATACTATTACTACATATGTACAATGTTGTTGTTAACATTCATCGTGATTTTTGTGGTCGTTGCAGATATGCTTTGAATTTCATAAGAATGATGTGTAGGTCCTATAGGCAAGTGTAATTGCATTTAATCAGGTGCACAGCTAGTTTGTCAATATATCAAGAATCAAAGTCTAACCTGATAGAGATATCAGTGGTGATTACTAGTGACTAAATTTGCATTAATAACAATAAAATAAACTCTTTCAGATTGGACTTGTTATGGCAACACAGAGCAGCTACAAACAAAACGTGTCAATGTCGATGCCAAGCCCCCAGAGCAATCCGCGTTTGTATTATTTTATATCCTTAGATTTAGATCAGTAGTATACAAACAGTAATTCATATACAGTAATTATATTAAAGCATAGAGTTTGTAACCTCTATGAATGAACTCTATATTTATCAGTAAAATATTAGAACTTTATAGTTTTCCTTTCATTAATAAGTAAATAATTTGATAGTGTTATGATTGTTGTTTAGAATGTTAGATACTAACTTACTAAAATACAATAGTGCCAAGTATAGGCCATTGCAAGCTTAGCAGGGCTGTTTTCTTGGTAATGCTGCTGGTATCTAACTGCGTTTGTCCTGAGCATGACTCCAAATCTATGCTTTTTCAGAAGTTTTTGCAGTAATTACTTTTTATTTCTGTTAATTTTGAATTTCTTTGCATTATACTTACATTGTTCTCTTATGTTGGTTTTATTTTATATTTTGTTATGTTGAAACAGACTACATGATTGCGGGGCCCCCAATGAGTTTCGGTATGATGAAAGGTAACTGACTGATTATTAATGTTTTATTTTTTCCAAATTTATCTCACCTTGCTCATCTGTGGATCTAGGTACTCTGGGGTTTTATTGTTTTAGTTTTATTATTATTGGCACAAAATTTATTGTCTCCACATCACAGTCATATTTTTATTTTGCAATCTTCTGTTTTATGTGTTCATTATTTTATTTTCTCATATTCTTTCCACTTAGCAACTTAAGCCTACTAAATAACTACATGCTGGTACTGACTGCTCGCTGTTACTAAACTTCACAATTAATTATAGACATTAGTGCATATTTGATTATCTTTTATTTGCCCCAGCCCATCTCCTGTCCTATCCATTATGCTTTTTGTTTTTTCTTTCATTGTATTGCCGCCCCGCTGCTTGGCTTGAAGGCGGTATGAATGCACCGCCGCCGCACCATAACCAATACCACTACCACCCACAATACCAGGGTGGTCAGATGGGTCACCCGGGTGGGTTCGGAGGATGGCAGCCTCAGAGCCAACCGCAACAGCCCCGTTTCGGTGCAGAGAGCGCGCGCCGCACCACCACAGGTGGATCGGGTGGCGGCCAAGCGTCCCAGTCTGGAAAGGATGATAAGACAAGCCCATTTGTGTCGACATTACACTCACACCCTGGATTCCAGCCACAGAAGATTGGAAAAGGATCTGGTTCAGTGAGTTATCAAATTAAACTTTACCAATATCATAAAATAACTTTATTTAAGTTTGCTGTAATTATGCTGTAAATTTATAGAAGTAAAAATAATGAATCATTATATAAGTTGTTATTGACAAATTCCAGAGCTCTGGTCTACCAAAACCACCCAAGCCCCCAGAAAAGCCACTCATGCCTTACATGAGATACTCTCGGCGAGTCTGGGACAGTGTGAAGGCTGCCCATCCTGACTTGAAACTGTGGGAAATAGGTAGAATTATTGGAGGCATGTGGAGGGATCTTCCAGAGTCCGAAAAGGCTGGTTTTGTGGATGAATACGAAGCTGAAAAGGTATTGACTTATTTCTATTATTGCTTGCATTTCTATAATGTCAAATTGATTTAAAAGCCATGTGAAGATAGATTCATAAAAAATGATTAAATAAAAATAAAAGATGGATCGATTGTGTGAAGAATGATAAAAGAATGAAAGGAGTAAGCATGGAAATGACGGCTGATAGAGAGGAATGGAAGAAAAAGATCTACTGTGCCGACCCCAGATAATGGGAAATGGGCAAGAGGATGATGATAATGTGAAGATAGATTCATAGCTAATTCTTAATGGCCACTATAATTATGATATGTGTTTAACTTGTTACAAAAAATAGGTAAATAGTAGTAGTGAGTGTATTAACTCACCTATTATTGTGTATTGTTTTGCATATGCTAAATATAATAAGAAAAGTATAAGACACTTCATAATCTAAACAGGTTGGAACTTTTGAGTGTGGTGATTTTAAATGTTATGAAAAATCAGATACATCAAAAGTTAAATAAATCCAGTTTATTTTGAACTCAGGCGCAGTACACAGAAATGTTGAAAGCATACCAATCGTCGCCCGCGTATATTCAGTGGTTGGCGCACAAGACCAGAGGTATATCGTAAATTGAACACTATGTTTTACCTCAAAGGGATCAATTTTGTGTATAACCACGCCTTTGTCACCAGCTTGACTTAACACCTGGGATTTTGGAATTTATGTAAAGCAATTTCAGTGCCTGTATCCCATTATATCATAGGATAACCATACATTGTATATCGCAGCACAAGCACATACCATGCAGGCAGAGATGTAATCTATCAAAGATACAAGTACTTGAAATACAGATACAAGATACAAAATACGTATTTTCATCTTGTAACTATAAATTTTTTTTAAAATTTCATATCTTGTATTATTATTTTTTTGGTATCTTAGTATATTGTAACAAATCACTGATTCTATTGTTACATCATGGTGACAAAGATCTAAAATTGAATGCACCACTGAATAACTGTATGTGCAATTTTAGTCTAGAGCCAAATTGATATATAGCGAAGCAATTCTTTCTACTAAATGTCATTGATTATAAACTCATGTCATTTTTATTTCTTCCACAAAAATGACATAGAGTGGATAAAATTTTGTTTTTATACAAAAGTATTTAAAAGATACATATTTTATAACAGTATTTTAGATACCATTCCAGAAAGATATTTGTATCTGTTATCCGAAATACTTAAGTTAAAAATATTTTGTATTCCGGATTCTTTATTTCTGATTCTCGTACATCATTGCATTCAGAAAGAAATGATAACATCTATGAAATTTGAGACTATGTATTATAAAAACAAACATTTAGGTATTAAATTATTTTCTATTTGCCATAACACCATTAAAATTGTCAAGAAACATGCTACAAACATTTTAGATATTTTTATTTATTTGTTCTTTTGTTACTTATTAAGATAATATTACTTAATTACCAATAAATTACTACTACCAATAAAATTAATATAATATATAAATAACACTTTAAATAAGGTGTACTTATACTTAATACACTTTAAGTAATATCTTAGATTTCAAACTTTATAATACATTGTTGAAGTAAATTTAGTATGCACCTTTAATAAATCAACACCAATACAGTAAATCATCTCATTATATATATTTTTAACACTACCTACCAATGTGATTGTGGGATTAGACACCAAACCATCATGTTTGTAATTGTGTACCAGTCCTATAATATCTGTCTATAGGTTATTATGGTAACTGCTTTACATCAGGTGGGTCATATGCTTGTTTACTACCCAAAAATACAATCCCAATCCCTCATCCCCTTTCGTCTCCCAAAATTACAAAGTGTGACTAACCTTTACCATAATGCTAATTTTGTCCTTCACATGCACTTCACCTCATGTAAATTTGCACGATGGGGCACACCACTTACGTTTGGGATCTAGTCGGAGTATGAAAAAAGCTTGAAGACATATCACAACTCACCAGCGTACCTGGCGTACATTGCTGCGAAAAATAAGGCAGTAGGTAAGACGACACGTGAATTGTTCGTGCCTCGAGATTCAGATCGCAATGGCATAGAAATTACTGTTTCTGTTTTTGTCCAATATTCATGAGCTTATCTGACATTCCATAAATGTTTGAAAGGCTTAGTCAGACCTTCTTCAAATATGGTCAAATTACTATAATTTGAACTTAGTTTTTGGCCTATGCTAATGCGTTCTTGAATCAACCTACATATATGTCTTATTTTGATGATATTTTATTATTGCTTTTATTTTAAGTTTAAGTATGTCACTTGGAATGCAGTTGTATTATTGGTATGGAAACTAGTGATTGTATATTCTTGTAATAATGATGTATATATCAAATTTTACACCAAATCAATAAAATATTAATAAAAATTAAAGTTTTAAAGAAAAAGAATAAAAATGTTTCTTCCATAGATTTATTATACACTATTAATTGTATTTTGGCAATACATCGAGGCTGAGACTCAAAACGCACTTTTGTCAATGTGTGAGTGTTGCGAAAGTGTGTGTGACGTTCAATCAATTTTTAATAGCTTACGAGTATTATACTATTAATCAATTAAGAAATCAATTTCACTAAAATTTATTCTTAATAGTGTTTTCCTTTTTCACCAAAGAGAATCAATTTATTATAAAAATGACATTTTTAAAATATTTTATTCTTATCATGTAAACTTCAATTAATGTTATGATACTTAGGATAATACTTATGATTGTACTAAGGAATCATTCGAGTAAATATGCATGTCAATAATACTGAAATTGTTTTACACGATATTAGGCACACATTCACCGAACTTTACATTATATGTTGGCTTACATTTATTCTTTGTATGTATGTATTTTCAAAAAAATATTTCTGATTATACTACTATGTTTAAACATATCGTGAAAAGGCCACAGCTTATTGCGATTTTTAAAGTGTTCCTTCTTTAGTTTCTTTTTTTTTTTTTTGGAAATCTGGAAATATTCACATATTAATGATCAAGTCATAAAAGACATATCGTATTTCATATTAGATATTATCCGAAAATATTATTAAAAATATCAATACCCTATCGATAGTATCAATTTTCTACAGAGGTATGGGTAAAATATGATGAATTCACGTTTATGTTTTATCTAAAATAGATTTTTATGTCTATGTCTTTAAAACAAATATTTCCTACATCTTTGAATTGAGTGTAGTTACATGCCGTGCATACAGTATTACTCTTTAATTGTTTTTATGATTGTTGCATTACAAAAAAAAAAACATTTCAGTTGTATATATAAGACATGAAGAATTTTGATAATTATTGTACAATTACACTCACCACTGCACCAGGAACCATTGTTGAATACTATTGATACATACAAGGACTAAGTACGGAAAACACCCACAGGGGCAGCGGGTGACCTATGATGGTGATCAACTTACATTTGGCTCTTTGAAGCCCTTGCTATGTAAGAGAATGGTCTCGTCTATCTATCTCGTTTAAATATGCGTGCCAATCTTTCTCGTTGCCAATCTATATATCATATAGTATATAAGAAATCTATGGTTGATCTTGATCACTTGTCATTAATTGTAATCAACAATGAATATAGTTTACATTACCTTTGAATGTAAAGTTAAAAGAAATTACAGTATTAAATTCAATTTAAACCGTTTTATACTTTTTTTATAATTTTTTTTATAATTTTTCATTTGTACAATATTTTTTCTACTGCTGCTGGCTTGCTATTTTGTAATAGGCTATTTGACAACATTCAAAATATACAACAAATTATCCTAAAATATAATATTTATTTATGGTTAATTATTACTTAAATCAAAGTGATCTTTACATAAAAACATTGGGATGAGATAAAATGCTTTTTAGCTCTTTTCATCGGAAACAAACAATTTTTGAGTACTACTTATAGTCGTACTTGTACACTGTGGCACTACACACCAATTACATACCATTTTAGGGGATTTTCAATTAACAATTAAAATACACTCCAACTGCACTAATCAAAACAAAAAGTTTTCTTGCGTGTAACGTCACGCATGACATGTGACCGGCGCCATTACAGAAACAGTGTTTATCGCGGGTTTTATTAAATTTAAACTTCAACATTGTTTTTTCATTATTAAAACATTAAATATTTCGGAAATATCAATATACCGTAATTATTATCATATAAACATTAATATAAAACTGTTTTCCAAAATTTGTCAAATAGCCTATTGAAGGAAATTAAGAATCACAAAATGATGTGCTTTTATATATTTTTTGTGTAGAATGCAATGTTTATATAGCAGGAAATCAATTTGTGTTTAATATATTGTGTCAATAACATATGCACTCGCTGTTCTCGTAAACAAACGTCTGCCTGTCCACTTACTAATACTATTGGGCCAGCAGTAGGAAACTTGGAGGAGGAGAGCTCCGGCAAGAAGGGCAGCTCACAAAAGGAACAACAGCAACAAGACAGAAGAATTGACATACAGCCAGCAGAAGATGAAGAAGGTATTGATACAGTTTCTTTATCGAAATTGATATATCATAATATTGATAAACTGAGATTACTTGTGATCGAGTAGCTTGATGCTTAGGCAATATAATCAGTGGTACGACGTTGACAATGACTAGAGTAAAGATTATTGTTGAATACAATACAACACAATGCAACAAATGTAATAAAATACAGGGTGAAACTTTTGCAGATTTTAGTCGGTTCGATTACCGGGTGGGGCAAGTGAATTTTCAAAAATCTTTGAATGCAGTTTTATTTCTTTTCAAAAATAAAGAAATGTTTCCTTTAAGTAAAACTTTCTATCTACAGTATTAAGAGTACTTCCCCTCCAGGTGGCATTACAAATTTCCACCCGGTATATAGAAGTTAGATGTTGAGGTTTGTAATAATGTAATCCTATAGGATTTTTACAAACAACTTCAACATCTAACTTGGTCATACTATATACACCTTCCCGCTGTGTCACATTTATTTATACTTTATTGAGCGATGAAATGGAAAAATATCTCTATTATCGTTTGTCAAAAAGTCTTCATTCCTCACACATTTGAAACACAGCAACACCTAAGACTTATATATTAACCTTAAGACACGGATGGCCCAACTCTGTGGTCGGCTTCTATGTATCGAGTCACGTGTTTAAATCCCTCCACAAACAAATATGTTGTATGGATTGCAGAAAGTTGTTCCCATCTCAGCATATCCGAGTGGGCACAGCATATCAAAGTGGGGAGAATTAATTTTCAACTCTTATTTCGCTTATAATACGAACTGACTTTGTAGTACAAATGTAAAGCTTGACGTGTTGCTCACTGTATAAAACGGTAAAAGAAATATAATTTAAAAATATAAAGATTTAATATACAAATACTATAGTCTATAATACCATCACAACCTTGGAATTAGTGTGCTCAGTTTTCAATTTATCTGTAGACCAAGATGAAGGCCTGTCTGTAAAGCACGTCGCGTACGCCCGCTACTTGCGCAACCACCGGCTTATCAACGAGATATTCTCCGACACGGTCGTGCCGGATGTCCGGTCCGTAGTCACCACAGCTCGTATGCAAGTGAGTCGATAAATGGAATGTTAATCGATTATAGAATGAATGCATCTATTAAGTCAAAATTATTTTATTAAGTGAATGTATAATATCTAATCAATACAACATAAGATGTCTCCTGCAGTAATTTGTACCATCCAAGCAACCGAAAATGAGCATTACCTATTCCACAACTACTATCGCGAGTTCGCTCTTACTACTACAGGCTTATCCAGAATGTAGTAATCGTACTATATTTTGGTAGCAAACATATTAAAAGTTTGCTCCATTCAATATAGTGCAGGGCTGATCGTTGTGGAAATCCTTCGGAGGAGGCGTAGCATCCAGTGGTCGGTGTTTATTGGTTGAAATAATAATTAATGGATATTAATAACAATTTTATGTATGTGTTAATTCTGACACAGCATATGACCGAATAACTGAAAAGCAAACAAAAAACATTTCTCCAAATTACACTTATAAATTGTAAGTCACTCTCAGTTTTCACTGTCCTGTGATTATCTATAATTAAAAAAAACTTATAATTCAAAATAGGAAATTCGCTCTTGCCATCATTGCTTGATCTATTGTGTATTTATAAGTAAAACTGATTCAAGAAATTAATTATTTGAAAACATTAAAAACAAATAATCAAGGATTGGCGAGCGTTTTACCTACCGACTATGAATTTGTGGCATTAGACAAACTATCAATGCAGCCCTTCGTTCCAGGACAGTTTGAGATTCTTCGGTAATACAATCTGAGGTAGTATATTTATTCTCTATTCTCATTCAATTGCTTGTGGCTAATACATGTGCTATACTAATGGGCGCTTGTTCTCAATAATGTACTTCTTTTGTTCACCAAAGTCACATCAATTTCTGTACTACCGTCGCACATCGTTTAAATCTGCCACTATGGCAAGCAAATGTATAGGCGACGACCTCACAAAGAATTCGTCACAGTCCATGCTGTAATTCTAAATTAGCTTATATAAATGTTGATTAATTGTCTATTAATATAACAATTTTTATTTTAGTTTCATACACTTTAACTATTGTTTGTAATTTTCAATAGTGCTAAGGAACACTATTTATGAACTTGCCAGATTCTAAGAAAACAAGTACAGTCACTCACCGTGCACCAAAACAAGCTGGAGGATGAGCTGCAGCTAATAGAGGAAAAGTTTGAAACGAAGAAACGCAAATTCATTGAGAGCAGTGAAGCATTCCAGGAGGAACTCAAAAAGGTATTTCTGTTTGATATACTTCCAATTATTTGTTTCTACTTAGATATATGTATAATTTATATTGCAGTTTGCAGATTTAAAACTATTTAAAAAACATTCTCTTCATTGTGTATGGATCTGTAAATTGCAATATTCGTTAATTTTTGAGTTTATTTTTGAATTATTCAATAATAATCTGACGGATAAATTGGAGTCACTGGAGCAGCGGAGGGACTTTGGAGCCCTTTGTGTGTTCTATCGGCTCTTCAACGGGGGGCGCTCCGAGGAACTGTTTGACTTGGTACCAGCGGCACCATTCTATCACCGTACCACTCGACGCCGCCGCCAATAGATTTCACCCGTTCTACCTGGATCCATTCTCGTCTAGTACGGTGCGTTTCCAGCGATCATTTCTTCCACGGACATGTAAGCTGTGGAATGATCTTCCTGTTGCGGTGTTTCCCCCGCGCTATGACATGTCCCTCTTCAAACGAGGCTTAAAGAGAGTAATCTTATCTCGTTAGGCAGCGGCTTCTGGGATTGCTAAGTCCATGAGCAGCGGTTAACGCTTAACATCAGGTGTGCCGCTTGCTCGTCTGCCACGTAAGGCAATAAAAGGAAAAAATTATGTCCAATAGTGAATACATTATTTTGTAATCATTTGTACTTAAAATCACATTGATGTTTAGCACTGCAAGCCGGCAGTCGACGACGAGACATTCCAGAGAATGGTTGAGAGGGCTGTGGAACAGATGAAACGTGGCATTAATCCCGCTACACAACCACTCTCTCTTAACGTAGCGGAACGAAAGGATGGGGTATGACAACAATGATATTAATGTTTCCACTAACTACTACCTTATACTTATATTGAAAATCTATATTCTTGCTTACATTTATTTGGTCATTCCAACGTACAGGCTACAACAAACTACTAGAGGTTTGGTTGGTTTATGGGTAAATGTATAAATTGTTATACTAATATTCCACATAGTGTAGCTGAATTGCGTTTTCTTAAGTTCAAGGTATACATTAAAAAGACACTAATGAGTAAGGGCTATTACAAAGACAATGATTATTTAAATGATGCTAATGCTTGGTGTTGATTTGCAGACATTCTAAAGTGTAAATATTTGTTTTCCCATAAAAAAATGACGATACAAAGTATACGACGACATAAGTAAGTAGTTTGTTTTTCTTCTTTCAGGTTGATATACTTATTTTTATAATTTTTTGTAGTTGTAAAATTAGTTAATAATAAAACAATCTTTCAAATTTGGGATTGTGATTTTGTATATTGTGTATTTAGATGTGTATTTTTTTCCAACACTGATTTTCTCTCTTCCAAGGCCTACATAGAAATTTCTATGTAAGCCATATAAGTTTTATGGTGAAGTTGTTCAAAGTTCAAATTTACATTCAATAAGCTAATGTTATTTGCTAAACTGTAAATAAATATATGTAACTATTTTTTAAATATATTTCGTTTATTAATGTAATATTAGGGAGCCTTATTATAATTATTTACATCCCTGGCATCCCACCTAGCAACTTATTTGTTTCCTCATCTGTCTGAAGTCTACTTGGCAGTGCCGGTCTAACAGAGATAGACACAACATACCGGCTCATGGTTATTTTGATTACACTGGTAGCAGCCTTCTAAGAGGGTATACAAAAATGTACATATGTAGATTTTTTGTACTAAATTTCTTTTCTGTATTTGTTGTTAATTATTTCTAAACAGACATTAAATTACTAATGTACTAGTGATGTGCCCAGTCGCTGTTTTGGTGGATCGAGTCGATTCAAGTTAGTTTATACGGTATTCGAATTAGGATTTGATTCCTTGATTCGAGCCCAGTACTCGAATTCTATGTTTGGTATTCGAATATTCCTAGACTCGAGTCTGGCAATTCTAGTCCAGTCCAGAATTAGAGTTCGATTTTAGAACAAAAAGTTGCAGGTTCAAACTTGTTTGTAATATTAGGCCCGCGCCACTTCATTGCTTATGTAAACAGTTGGCGAGTACAAGTGAGTTAACCAAACTCGAATACTAGACTCGAGTCAGTAGGAGTCGTGTAAATAGAATCGAATTAGCGAGTACGAACTGATTCTTCCTAACTCGAGTACCGGAATCGAGTCCAGAGTACTCGAATCAAAATAAATTGGTGTTCAAGTAGGCAAGTCCAAAGCAGGAATCGAGTCTGACTCGAGTCAAACCGTACTCGGCACATCGCTATAATGTACCTTTGTTACCTTGTATTACAATTTAATAACTTTGCAGCCAATGGAGCATACACCGACTGCAGTAAAGAATGAGACGAACGGACCAAATCCGCCTACTCAGGTGGATGCAGTCTCGACGTCTGACGGACGGCCGCACGTCAATCACACCACAGATCTGAACCGGCCATCCGATGGCGATAATGATGTTAGCGCCAGCGGAAATAACATGCATGACGGTAAATAACCAACCATTACACCTTTTTTTTAGGGTAAATTGATTATGCTACTTGTCACCGCGCTGGGGCTCTCCGGTCCGGTTTAATCCACCGGTCCGGTTAAATTCGGTTGGAATAATCCACCCACGTTTGAGGGATGAGTGCACACAAACCATACCACCAACCCAAATCGTTCTCCAGAGTGATCATGTTCATCTCAGAGTCATCATCACTAGCACTAACAATATATTTTTGAAGTGAAAACTTCTTTAGCGGCGCTGAGCACTTTTTGTATGGGTAAAAACTTCCAAACTCGCGTAAGGGTCACGTGATCGAAAAAGCGTAAGATCGAGGGGAAGGGAGAGGAACTAGTATCTCCCACTCTTTCTACCGTGCCTGAGTGTGCTGCTCCGTTTAGGCGGCACAGGGCGCTTGCGCGAAAGTCGTCATATTTGTGTACGATAGCGCAATAAATAAACATTGTATTCTACCTCATAAATGATAGTACTTTTGTACTTATAATTAAACACAAGGTTAATATTGAAGTTTTCACTTCTGCCGGCGCTCCTGGAGTGCTACCGGTGTTTTTTTTTTTTATTTTTGCTTCACACTATCAAACTGTATAATGACTGAAATAACTAAACAATTTATTGACGCCTGCAGTCTATTAGTCAATATCCAAACCTTGAAAAAAGTGTATTCCCCTTTAAAAGTCTGACAATGCATATGCGACTCTGTTATTGCGAGCGTCCATTTGCGGCAGTAATAGTTTACTATCAGGTTGTTCATTTGCCCCTATTAAATAAAAAACTGTATAATAATGATTTTTCTTAGATAATAAAATATATGGATTAAAAATGTTCAAGTCTTATTGTGCTCATCTCAATTATCCGTTTAATAAAGCATTATCTGTAACATATTATAATTTAAATACTAAAATGATTTGGTTATATATAAAATAATTTACCATTAGAATGTTAGAAACATTATGATGCTATTGCAACACTATAAAAATAAATGTATTTTTCAATAGTTTATTCTATATATAAATTGTTATTGGCCAGATTGTTACAGAATCTGTCAACTTATATTAAAGCACTTATAAAAATTACACCTTTCTGCTCTGAAAAATAAAAATTGAAAAAACTACCCCGAGTAAGATTAGATTGTTTTATAGGCACATTAACAGTAATTTATTTTTAAGAATATTCCGATTTGTTCTAGTAGAACGTAAAGATGAGAACAGAGTGGAGAAAATAGAAAAAGAGCCTTCTGGTCCGCCGCCGGGACCAATGCAGCACGTAGCTTCGCCTCCTCACCATCGTAAGTATTACTTTGTCTATTTAAAAGTTAATTGTAGTAAATAGGTAATTTATTTCTACTCCCATTATTTCAACTTTTTAATGGATATTGCTTACTGCAGTAACTGCCTCTATGCAGTTTGACAGTCGTTCGTTTCGTGATCTCATATTGTTGGCTCTATGTAAATACTAGTACTAATGTTGCTCAGTACTAGAAAAAAGATTGCATAATAGCATTTTAAATACCTTATAGGTATACCTGATTGATAACTTTCAAATGTGGTATATATATATATATATATTCCATTTTTATGTTTTTTTATGTTTTCAACAGTTTCAGTAGATGCATTGATTTGGAATGTCACATGTCATGTAATAGAAGTAATATGTTTTTACACTAAATTTTGTATAGTCGATGATGTATGGAGTGTAATGTAAACATTAACTTATGACATGACAGTATATAAACAATTAGGCTTTTTTTTAAGGATTAAGAAAAATAAATTCGATAGATAACTTTTTTTTGTTAATTTTTGTATAGTTGTGTATATAACACACATGTGGTATTAATAATAACACTCCCATGAAGTTTCTTAAAACGCGAATGGTGCGTCGTTTTAGCTGTAGAATGAATTAACAAGACATCGTGATAGACTTTATTTAGTCAATCTCTATTTTATCACATGTCTTTCATCTCGCCTGAAATGTCGAAAAGAGACGCATTATTAAAAACCTCAGAATATACTTTGTGACTTCAATAACATATATTGTTGCAGCAATGATGATGCCGCCCAATCCGAACGCTGCGCCTGCTCATCCCGGAGGACCCCCTCACGCAGGACCACCGCCGCCACCAGGTAACAAATGCATATTTTATGTATGTATTTACCAGAAGAAGAGTACATCAGGGCTTGGCTTGGGCAGTTTTGCAGCTGAAATAAGTAAGGCGGAGGTAGCTTTTATGTATTTCTGCTACAAAATAATAAGTGTTATAGTTTGAATGGAGAGTAAAATAACTGGAGGAACTTTACATTTTATGGCACAAGTCGGTAACAAACACAGCTTCTTAAGGAGGTTGCAGCTTCATTGTGAATCTCACAGGAACAACATGTATTAAACTATGACGTCGATGAATATAAACTTTAACACAATGTTTCCTGCTGCTGATACTACGATATATCGTTACGATCGTACTATACAGCTTTCTCGTGCACACGTAAAGTTTTAGCTTAACGTGAATCATTGTTAATTTATTTTTTTAATGTCATCTCACAGTAGGATTTTATTACACATTTTATTTCAACATTATATATATATATATTTGTGTTACACTTACACCATTTAGCCTAGCCCAAACTAAGCTCTAGAAGGCTTGTGCTATGGGATATAGGGTAACGGATAGACATACATATATAATACATATATAAATATTTTTATACAAATATATATCAACAACCATGACTAAGGTACAAATGCTCGCATTCATCACACAAACATCTGCCCCCACCGGGATTCGAACCCGGGACCTCAGAGATGGCGACACCTTGAAACCGGTGTACTATCCACTCGACTATGGAGGTCGTCAAATTTTATTACACATAGCTATGTGCTATATCGCTCGTAACAGCAGCTATTTATGTAGTACAAATTTAATGTTTACCTGTTTTAAGACGGTCCATATTTCAGTATATTGAGAAAATTGATTTATTATTTTTAAATAACCATAATATATCAAAAATTCATATTAAAAGTGCAAGCCGAAATGTTACGCTGAAAGAATCACTCGCTTCACTAATCGCTCACTCAAATCCTGATAAAGGCCAAATACTTGGTCCAAACTAGTTAAACTTATTAAAGTTTTAATTCGGGTTTCACCCTTATTTAAATAATTCATAGTTTATATTTAAAAAAGTATAAATTAACCTAAATAAATGTAATGAAAGCTTTTACGCGAGGCTTTATATAATAATACTCTAACACTGAAATATGCAATTTAAATCCGGCCCCGGCAGAGCCGACGAGTGGGAAGAACCTGTACTCGTAACACATTATATACAGAAAAAAATGGCAATAATGTACAATTGTTTCTCACCATCATTTTGAAAAGCCTCTATTGATGCGCACATTATTACGAACAAAGTAGATTTTGAAGGAGTGTAAGAGGTTCCGAACCACGCCTGACGGGGCTCGAGTCATCTCATTTGCTTACGATGCATGGTGCAAACCAACCGTCGAGGCTGCCGAGTGGTAGGACATGGCCCAATTTATATAAAGAGCCTAACATCGCCAAAAACCCGTCCATATTTTACAAAATCTACTTACTCAATACTAATTTTTCAATAACATTTGATTTACCAATTTTGTGTTTTTCTCATGGAGATGAAAGGTAGCAAAATATTTTTAGTCAGACAAAATACTTTAAATCTCTAAATCTCTTGGTCCGTTACCTTATGACAATCTACAATTTCGCTCGAATGGACTACTTTCAATATGTGACAGCATTCGGAATTCCACACTTGAAATCCTTGCTCCGTGTGTGATTGAAAATACTATCTCTGCCGTTACAATATTATTTTTCTCAAACATGCTTGGAAATTTGAGCATTATTTTGACAACTTTCTTCGAGATAAATCGCAGTTGCTGTACTGGCCAAATACATGCGAATAGCGGCCGGCACAAAATGTATGAAAATCCATATCTGTCGTGTTTTAGCGGCCAAATAAATATACATGTAAATTCATATCTATCGTGTATTTAAAAAAATGGAACGATTTGTTGCTCCGAAAAATGGCAAACCAAGGAGGCAACTTATCAGTTTTATTTAAATATCGAACTGGCTTCCAAAAACAACCTGTTTTATAATGAAAAAAAAAAAAAACAAACTAATCCTTTGGCGCGTGAAAAATTTTGTTCATTATTGGATTGAGTTTGAAAAGTAATTTTATTAGACTTAAAATGAGTTCAAGTGAAGACAGTGAGTGTAATGAACTTACTTTAACGCTACCTGAAATTCAAGAGGCGGCAAGATCTATAATAGAAAACTACTTAGTTTTGATTTCCGCGCATTATTTGAGAAAAGTACTATACAAGCCTTGGCCACAAGTAGGCATTGATGGCGATACGTATGTGTGGCTCGGCTTCGCCTCGGCCCTCATGTACACGTTCGTCCATCAATGCCTCTGTTGCTGGCCGCTGCAGTAATGTACTATTGATATACTGTTCCATAGGAGGCTACGGTGGCGCGTACGGAGCGCGCTACTACGGCGCGGGCTACGGCGGCGGGTTTCCGGGAGCGTACCACTACTACGGCGCGCCAGGACAAGAGCACTACGGCCATCACCCGCCGCCAGCGCACCACGGGCCGGGACCGATGGGTCCGGGGCCGCAGCTGCCGCCCGCCCAACCACCACAAGCGCCGCCCGCGCCCCAACCGCACGACGGCAAACGTGAGTGGATTGTAACGTTTCGATTTCAAACTATTAACATTTTTATCCATACTTACATTATTAACTAGGTAATAACTCGCCGAACTTACAGTAATGAATTGGGTAGACGACAATTTTTTAAATTCAATATATAAATAAGAGTACTCTTTTAACTGAGAAATATTGTAGAACCAACAGTACACCTGCACCTATTACTTTTGAAGATACATCGACATGTTTGCGGCGCTGTCGCGGGTCGCTCAAAAACGCTCCATACTAAAAACACTGCAATCGTGACGACTACAACTGATTATGGCCGTTTTATACTATAATTATCTGATTCGAGCAATTTATATCTAATGAGAGTATGTCAATATAGAAATTTCAGTTTAATTTTTAATTTATATTGTTTTTAGATTTCAAAAAAATGAGCAATTATTATTTACGTAATTCTAATGAAACGAATACGTTTCTAGCATTCTCACATTAAATGTAACATTTTTTTATATAGCTATAAACGTACAAATAACAAAGTTATTTTAAAATTTGTTTATACGCTCATACAAATTTGACGAGTTTATTTAGTTATGACGTCACGATTGCAGTATTTTTAGTAGCGAGCGTTTTTGAGCGACCCGCGACAGCGCCGCAAACATGGCGATGTATCTTCAAAAGTAATAGGTGCAGGTATACTGTTGGTTCTACAATATTTCTCACTTAAAAGAGTACTCTTATTTATATTAGAATTTAAAAAAATTGTCGTCTACCCAATTCCATTCGTTTTGATGGTTTATAATTAGTAACTGCTTATATTAAAATAATGCGTCATGGTCTCACTAAAAGATTGTATTTACATTAATTAAGTCGTTAAACACTCATTTATTAGTCTTAAGAAACATTTTGATATTTCCAGCGGATGAACCACCTGCAAAGAAGGAGTCCGATTGATTATCGCCCAAACGCGTCGTCAAGAGACGGCGCAAGTCCTCGTCGAAGGACCAACACTGAGCCTGCGCGTGTTCTAACCGTGTGCAAGTTTAAGACATACTTTTCTATATAAAACGGACATTTTTCCAATGAGATAAAATAGCTATAAGGTTTGATTATTGTCAATTAAAGTCATCCATGATAGGTCTTTTTGGACGGATCATATTCATGGTTTAAGGTTAATAGTTTATTATAGTCGATTATATATGATGTTGATATAATTATTATAGTGTTATCATTTTTGGTGCATATTTATGTGGCGCCAATTGTAGGCATATCTTTTTTTCCCCTAAGAGATTTCCTTATTATAACAAAGTTAGTTTAGGATTAATCTTGTAGTAAGTATTATATATTTACTACAAGATACCCTTGATGTAAAAGCTGAAAATATACTCTTGAAGTTTATACTTCAAAAGTATATTTTACTACTACTAATTGAATTTCACAATTTATATTAATTGATTTTTATTGATACTTACTGTCATTTCTATTCCGATTGAAATTCCTATAATTAAATCAAATAACTTGTAATTAGGGTAAATGGTTATTACTTTAGTATGTTATCAAATTATATAAACAAAAGTAAATACCTTTTATTTGTAATAAGATAGGTATTAAAAATTATATAAATATAGTATTAAGAAATATACAAGTATTGTAATAGATATTATATAACTTATAGTTATACAAATAAAAGTGTGCATGGTCTTCAATAGGTCTTTAATATTAGCGAAATAATTTATAACTTAAGTGACATTTATTAAAATATTCTTCCACATACAACTTTTCCTGTTATAATTTAATTGTCTTTGATAATGTTAACAAATATACTAAAATTCTAGTAGCTGATGAACTGTATATGATGACGGATAAGTGTTTTACGTATAAAATAGATTATTATGTAAATGGTAGATGGATTTTATCTATTCTCATCTGTTTGTAGGCGATTGCTATTCCTCCCGAACTGCATGATGATAGGCCGACCACTGAGTATAGTACCGTTCACCTTATCTAAGGCTTGGGCCGCGATAATATCATCTGAAAATGCAAATAAAAATTTCTAAATATTCAGACGTTTTATTCTTATTTAAAATGCATTTGCAATAACTAAATAACCATTAGGCTCGATTGATCCTATAATGTTTTATTAATATTGTACTTGAATGAACTATGATGAATGATATATTTATTTAATCTAAGTTATGTTAATTAACTAACAGACCTACATCATTTTAGCAATATTGAAATTTTGAGGATTTCTGGTCTTTTATTTAGTTAAGACAATATGCGTACTTACTACCTCGAAAACGGCGCCCTCACATATAACCCGAACTAAAGATGTATAAAAGCCTTACCTACGATAAAGTAGACGCACTCGTATTTAAATATGTTTTTAAGAATATTATCAAAAATTTATTATTTTTCTTTGGTAATAGTCGGACCATTTCCATTGGTCATTACTTCCGCCAGACGTTATAAAGATTATTTAAAAATGAGATAAACTACTTTATAGTAGCAAGCCTACATTTTACATATATTACTCACGGGCAAACCTGTGAATGCGAGCATGAGGGCATTACGAGGGCTGCTACTTAAGTATCCGGAATCTGGGATTTCAACATTTTTAAACGCAATATTATGACCTCCATGGTAAAATTCGTTCTTTTTTTTGAAATACTGGCCGCTATTTTTTTTTCCTTATGTACGCTAGTGTTTTGTTTCTGATGGGTTTAAAATGTCATATCGCTGAAATGATGGAACTCACACGTGAAAATAATCGTGCTATGATTTATTACAATTTTCGACGTGGTTTAACGCAACACCAGTGCGTAGATCAATTAACTTCAACTTTTGGTGTTAAAGTTCCATCAAAAACCACTGTGTACCACTGGTTTAGTGAGTTCAATCGTGGACGGAGTAAGCTCATGGACGAAGTTAAGGAAGGTCGCCCGAAATCAGTCATTGTGCCACAAAACATTGAAGCTGTACGAAAACTAATTATGCAAGACCGTCATGTTACGTATCGCGAGATATACGCTACTCTGGGCATATGTATGACAAGCATTAATAAAATTTACATGAACATTTGTTCGTAAAAAAAAATTTGTTCGCGTTGGATACCGCACAACTTAGCATCAAAAAGAAGCTCGCGTCGAATGGTGCAAGAATATGTCAAAAAAAATTAACGGAGGTGACTCAAAATCTGTTTATAACATCTACACAGGTGATGAATCTTGGATCTATGCGTACGATCCTGAAACTAAGCAAAAATCTACAGTTTGGGTGTTTCAAAATGAGCCGAACCCTACGAAAGTGACTCGTGCAAAAAGCACTATAAAGCAAATGGTGGCCTGCTTTTTTGGTATTAATGGTCATGTGGCTACAATACCACTGGAGAATCGTAAAACGGTCAGTCAATTCGGAGTGGTACACGACCATTTGTTTGCCGGAAGTATATGAAGAAATACGTAAAAACAACAAGCGACGCAGAATTATTCTACACCACTACAATGCCAGCTGTCACACATCACGCGAAACAAATACATTTTTAGAGGGTCAAAAAATAAAATTGATGGGTCATCCACCGTATAGCCCAGACTTGGCACCTAATGATTTCTATTTATTCCCAAATGTAAAGAATAAATTACGTGGGCAACGATTTTCGACCCGTGAAGATGCCGTCGACGCGTTCAAACAGCACGTTCCAGAGATACCGCAATCAGAGTGGAAAAAATGCTATAAAAATTGGTTTCAACGTATGCAAAAGTGTATCGATCATCGCGGAGAAAAAAACAATAAACCCATATTTAGCCATATACGTTTGTTTCATTTTTCTATTCCGGATACATAAGTAGCAGCCCTCGTATTTGTGCGCACGCATGCGAAAAACAATACTAGGGGAAGGTGGGGTAAGATGGGGACTTTAAGGCATTTTGTAAATAAAACTTTTAATTTTTTTTGCACAATGTAGGAACTGTTATTAAGAAAATAATCAGTCTTTCTTTCTTTAATTATAATCAGTCAAAATAAAATATAACAAGTCTTCTCATAGAAATATCAATTTAAACAAAATAACTAAATCCCCCCCAATCTTGCCCCACCTATAGGGCAAAATGGGGTACCCCCTTGGGTAAGATGGGGTATAGAGATAATAAATATAATAAATAGAGTTTTAAGAGTCTTCGCAAAACGGGCAAGTATGGACAGCTTTGTCATCGTTATCGTCTACACCTGCACAGCCACAATGAGCCCATTTACCGCAAGTCTGGCATGTGATCCATCCTTCACTAGACTCTGAATATAGGCCTTGACAGTACAGACATTCTGTATCTTCGTTATCTGATGTCTCAGCGCCATCATCAGCTTTCTTCTCTTTTTTAGATCTCTTGGTTGTTTTTTTCATTTTCTTTTTGTTTGTTACCTTTGGTGTCGACTTCTTACTGTTTTGCCTCTCTTCTAATTCTGCTTTATATGGCGAAGCAGTGATAATAGCTGCTTTTCCTCTTCTACGAACTTGTCTAGGTTTTTTTTCGGCCATTCGTGGATAAGGCATTAACTGTTTCGGGCTTACCAGATTGAATGAAGTATCCAAAGAATCATTTGCTGGTGCTTGCTGAACTAAATTTGAGGTTGTAGGAGCACTAGATCTACATTGTTTGCTGAAGAATTTAAGGCAGTGCCGGTGGCCATTTGAGGATCAGGAGATGACGGTATTATTGCTGAAGGAACTGCCAGTGTTTCTTGTGAGATAACTGCAACAGACGGCGTGGGAGTTATATCAGCTTCGGGTTCCTTTTCAGCGTTCAATTCGATTTCAGTGGCCTCTGCAGCAATGAAGTCGTCTTCGGTAAAAACGTGTGGATTGTAAGGTGAAATCCCACATGTTTTAAAAGCATTTATTGCAGTTGACATTGTCGCAGCCCGAATAAATGCTTGCCCGAAGAGTTCAGCTATTTGAAGTTGGGAAACTACTTTCCAGGATTTGATCTCAACCATGCTGTTAGAGCCTGATCATAAAAGATACTCAAGGGCCGCATAAAACCAACATCAGCTGGCTGTAGTTTGTGAGTAGTGTGTGGTGGGAAGCATATTATTGTCACGCCATGTTCACGTGCGTTATCAACTAATTGCAAATTTTGGGTGTGAGAGGCATGACCATCTAAAATCAGCATAACTGGGTTTGTTTTAGAAGCATTGGTGAGTTTTACAAACTTCTGAAACCATCGTAAGAAAATATCTGCAGTGATCCACCCAGAATCTGAACATTCTGCCCATGAATTTGGTGGGGCTCCATTTAGTAGTTCGGGCTTCATACGTTTTCTAGGATATATAAACATGGGAGGAAGGTATGTCCCTGCAGCGTTAAAACAAATTTCAATAGTAATAGTTGTACCTCGTTCCGCCGACGTCAAGGCTCCCACTTGCTTTTTACCTGTTGCTGCAATCACTTTGGATCGTGATTTTGGCACCACTGAAATAAATCCTATCTGGAGTAAAAGGGTTATCATCAAGTGCTTTTCCTAGCAGTTCGAAAAATTTACCAACAGACACTCTATTAAACCCAGCAGCACGAGCCGCAGACGTGTTTTCTGGCTTGCGTAAACTCAAGTCAGGATGACGGTTCAGAAATCCACGCAGCCAGTCTTTACCGGCCTTTCCCTTGAGTTCATTAAATTTATGCTGTTTGTTGTTACGGACTGCTAACTCATAGGCTAACTTCTGTAATTCAGTGTTGACAAACCAAACAATCTTCCTTCCATTTCCTTTAAATAAGTTACGAGAATTTGTTCTTCTTCTTCTGAAAAAAACTGTTGTAATCGGACCCAACGGAACTTTGACATTTAGTATATTTATTTATCTTGGCTGGTTAACTTTACGCTCGAGTGTTGTTTGAGGGACATTATAAGCCTTGCTGGCTGATTTATAACCATTTTTTTCCATCTAAAACTGCTTGAATGGCTAATTTCATTTGTTCTTCACTCCACCTCCTCTATTAGTATGTCTCTTATAATCTCGAACCATACTCTATAAAAAAAAAACAATTAAATTAACTGAACTAAAAATGTTAAAACAGGAACCCAGTCAGCGGGTAAGACGGGGTACCAACCCCGTCTTGCCCGCAATTAGGTACCCCATCTTTCCCAAACTGGACATTTAAGTTGTACAAAAAAATTTGAGGTTATAAATCATAACAAACCGGGACGAATTAATGAGTATATAATAGTTAAACAAACACACACCAATAAAAAAATATGTTTCACATCTCACATATCATAAATTATAAACAGTCACGCACTTTATGTGAGTCAATAATTAGATAAAACCACTTAAAATAAAAAAAATGTACTTACCAAGTAGAAACGTGCACTCCTCCGATCGAATTTGTTGTGACACTGACTAGTACTGCTAAACAGAGTTAGATGGCGTTGAAATCAATTTTCTAGGGAGACTGTATTATCTATTTTTTAAGGGTCCCCATCTTACCTCGCTACCCCGTCTTACCCCACCTTCCCCTACAAGGTTTTAAAAACTGGATTATGATGGTTAAATTATTTATTCATCTGATTACAAATATAATAAGTTTGATCATTCACAATTCTCAAAAACTGATCAAAATATTACAACAATGTCAGGAATATCAGCAAGCGTAAACTTGAATTATTCATCTCGTTATACATTCACAGTTACCACCCCGCCCTCATGTTATTCGGAACTACTCTCCATTTTGGACCAACTATGAATCGAGAATTGTTTTTTTTTTTTATTAATTAGATCACTTGTGCCTTAAGACTAAATTAATAATATATGCTGAAATTTATAATTCTGCTACTCAATTGACTGACTTGCTCACATGTATACTAGTCATTCATCATTATTTCATTCGAAACTTTTTTTAGTTCCACGCAATTTTAAATATTCTCGGTGTCCCAACGTTCTCCCGATTACTTATAGAACATTTTTTATTGTTTTGGAATAGATTTGAACATTAGCGTGCAAAGAATTGAATGGTAAAATCACTCGTTGATCCCATACAAAACAGTTACTTACCTTTAAATGATACAAATGCTTGGCCACGCATTCGTCCCGTCATCAACCTAACATCTATAACTCCTCCATTATCTGCAGTAAATTGATTGAAGAGCGATAATAACTGTTCCGAGGTGACAGTGGGTGCAATATTCTTCAAATACAATACCTAAAAATAAAACGACTATCGTAATAAAATACTCTACCAGGAGACCTATAAAAATAAGAATTATTGAAAATCGGTGATTATTAGTCACATCGGTGATTTCGAAATCGCATTCGTAATTCAAAAATAGGTCTCGTCTTTTTATTCGTCTTTCCTTTCATCCATAGAGCGTACATTATTTTGGGTGCCCGTTTTCATCCAAATGAGTTTATTTATCATTATTTTATAATATGGGCAGTACGCACTAATATATTCAAAGCGCAGTTGACCAAAGTTCTACGTGTACTAAACAAAATATCAGACATAGATGAGTTTTGTTGTTCACTGGATGAGGACAAGATTATAATTATATTATACGATATTGATGTGTGTGTGTGTGTGTATATGTGGATATGAATGAGAGTATGTATAATTGTATCAGCATTATGGGATACTGAATTGGCAATATTATAAACTAGTTAACTTTCATAATATTTTTCCTTTTTTTATTATTTGAATAGTTTTTCTGCTATGCTAGACAGAGACAAACCAATAAATATACGATAATATAAATAAACATATCTGATCGTATAAATATAATTTGTTCAGCTATTTATGCCGCATATTTGATCTCATGAAGATGATTATGTTTTAAGAACTCGCTAAACTATAAAAAACTACAATCAGAAAAAAAAATACTCAATAACATTTATTTGTATGAATTTGTAAATTTAAACAGCAAAATAATAACTTAAACAGTATTTTTTTCATGAATACCATAAGTTAAGGAACTGAAAAAGTACCTTTGAAGGTGTTCCTGATTTGTAATCTTTAAACCTTTCCATTTTCATTATATCTTTTAATGACATTTTTGTTCCTTCCAACAATTTTGTTTCTGCGATATTAATAGGTATCTACTGCTCTAAATTCATCACTATGCCTATCCACTGGGTCCAATCTCACAATCTTATTATCTTTGATGGTGTATACTGTGGGTTGTTTTGAACCTATAACTTTATTGTTAAAACATATTTCGCTTTTTCCGTCTTCATTAAAAAAATCCTGTGCTGTGCTGGAAGATTTTTCTCTAACATCCCAACGACTGCAAGGCCCGTTTGCAGTCTGTATTGGGTTTAAATCTATAGGCACTTCTTTGTTTTGTTGAAGTATTCTCTCCTTTTTCCTTTCTAGGCGACGTAATATTTTTCGACGTTTTGTAACTGGCAATGATTTAACCTTTAAATGTCCAAATAGGTTCTCATCTAATTGTTTAAGGTCATGTATTGGATGACCTTCTGGATAAAATTTTTTAGATCCTGCAGCAATACTAGCAGTTTGTTTTGTTTTAGGGGTACTGGATTTATCAATTAGTATTCTGTATTAAAAAAAATAGGGGTATATGTTATATAATGTATGCAATTTAATTATATTTTACAATCATAATTTGAATTATAAATTAATACAATTACTCCAATTCTATCTGAAACGTTAGGTAGATGCATTTACCCCACACATCCCAATATAACAGGTGGGTCTATTGCCACTGTCAACACACTTTGCATGGATACAATTGTGCAGATTCCTTGCCTTGTAGGCTATTATAACAACATCGATGGGAAGAAAGGGAGTGGAGACACATTTATTATTAATCCTTCACTATATAATCAAAGTATATATTTTGAGTATATATTTATGATATATTTAATGTTTTATATTTTTGTGAAAATCCTATAGTCCTATAATAAAGAAAACATATTTATTTTCTATATTTCTACTAGTCTGGCAAGCATTAATACAAACCTATTGGAAACATTTTTGTAATGTTTAATTTTGGTGTATATAATTTCAAGTTTATTTCTGAGGACAGAAATCTCCATCTTGTCACGGCGTCTAAAAAGAAGACCTGCTTCTTTTTCATGATATAATATAATTTCTTCCTGAGTGAGCCCAGCCCTCCTCAGCCATTCTTGATGACCAATTTCTTTTTCTACATTACAAAAATTCTGAACAGATGTTAAGCCATAAATTGGTAATGGTAGCACTTCCGTAGTCTTTTGAAACTTTTCTGGTAATGATTCTGAACTGAAAATACCAAATGTTATGAAAACTCACTCAAAATCAGTTTGTTATAGATAATATATTAATATGTGATAATAAATAATAACTTACTTCATTTCGCTTATATTTATAGCTTGTTTTAGATAGCTTTCCAAAACTAAGCCGGTGCACACTGATAGCAATTAATTTTGCCAACCCTGTTGTTTTTTTTAATGTAGTTTTTTAATTAACTCAATTATAAATTGTAATCATGGATCAGTAATGTTTCACCTATATGTGTTCTCAGTCTACTTTCCAACTCTTACTGTCGCCGCACACAGGCCACAGCCACAAACGCCACCACGAGAAGCTAGACGCAGCCACAAAAGTAGCTGAAGCGCGCTACAGCCACTTGTGGTCGGTAGCTGCTTCTTTTTTAACCCAGGCATGCAACATCATAATGGACTCGGACGAAGAAGGTTTAATTGCGATACTTTTGATAAAAAGACGTCATCGTAGAAGACGAAACCGTAGTTATTTGATAGTTTACTGAAAGGGCAAAAGGGGCGCGGAATCGCGCGGGTGGCGTGTGACGGCTTTTTGTGTGAGCGTTTAGTGGCCGATGCGGGCCACAAGAAGCGAGCTGCGATGATTTGTGGCATGTGGCCGCCACCGGCGCCAACCGTGTGCGACGAGTTCATATAAAATGTATGAAAATTACAGGAAATATGCCAGTGGCGGCGTTTTGTGGTTGTGGCCGGTTTAATAACATCATCTTGACAGATGATGTTATTGAAGCACTTACAAGCAATAACAATCCACCTTGCTTATCGACTTTATCAACTCTTGAAGTATAGATAGTCAGGTACCTACAAAGATGATAATCTAGTTTTTATATGAGGTATGGGAGGTTTCATTTTTCTAGTCCTTTTTATTAGAAGTATAAACGAATATAAGTGTTGAGACTGAAGCATATGATGATTTGTCTGCATCCATGGAAAATTTTCTCACTGGACCATAAGTCAGATACCTCACTATAAGATATTTTTCTCTACCATAGTGATTCTAATTGCCCTGTTCGTAAGTGTAGACAATGAAGGCTGTGACATTTAACCTTATGGGATATGAAATCAACAGATCTTTAGTTTCATGACGTCTACGTTTAGCGAGATACATATCCACTAGGTGAAGGAACTGTAACCTTGTCTACGATATCATCAGGATCTCTGGGGGCTCCGTACCTCTAAAAACAGCCGCAATCACAAACGATTTTTACATACCAAGGTAAAACAAATAACGAAGCAGACATACAAAATATGCTAAATACTTAAAAAACAAAAAAAAATTACTGAATTGTGATGATTATTTACACAATCTCACTTTACCACATTAATTCTTCTTCTTCTTCTTCTTTTGGGTTTGATGGCGGTGCCCATAGGATTTCGCCAACCTCGAGTTTTTTGGCTTAGAATACTTTTTTTTAATTAAAGTATGCGCGCGACTCATGTTATTATCCAGGCCGTGAAAGTACAAGTGGATGCAAAATTAAAATTAAACAAGACAAATAAAAAACAATATACCCTGTTCACTGTCTATAAAGAAATATATAAAAAAGTTAAAGAGCGGAAACCAAATCAGAGAATAAAAAGATACCAATTAAAGTTTAATACGATTGTAGAATAAATAATGACAAAGAATATTGATGAAGGGTGAATTAACATAAGAAAGAAGAGAGTTAAATTGACACGGCTTGGGGATATAAGGGGGAATGACATCATACAATGAATATGAATATTTTGTACAATCGAAAAATATATGATCAGCCGAACCTTCGTCCAAACCACACTCACATAGGGAGCTGTCTTTAACCCTTATTTTTTTCAAGTGCACCGGTGTACTTGCATGCCCAAGACGTAACCGACATATAGTAGATATGCAAATTTTAGAGGCCTGCTTAAATTTAAAAAACCAAGGTTTAGAAGGAATTTCCTTTTGAATTTGAGCATAATGCCTTCCTACAACACTGCTGGATTGTCTCCATTTAATATCCCATGAAGAGGTCATTCGCTGTCTTGCCAGACCTAATAGATCATGAGAATATGTTAAATAGTGACTAAGGCAGCCACTATGAGTGGCATCCTTAGCAACTCTGTCTACTGTGTCATTGCCTTCAATGCCCAAATGACTTGGGATCCACGCAAGCACGACTTTTGTTCGTTGGAGATGACAGCGATATAAAATTTCTCTCTAATCTCTAAAATCAACGGGAATTTGGATTTACTCTTAAATGGATTTGATTTAATTGCTTGTAAACAACTTTTTGAGTCTGATAATATGACTGAAAAATTTAGATTGTGGGATTCCACAAAACGAAGAGCCTCCAGGATTGCAATAGCTTCTCCTGAAAAGACAGAAGAAGAGGGAGGACATTTAAATTTTAAAAATATTTGACGACATGGGATCCACACCGCAGCACCAACGCAGTTTTCTAGCGATAATCTCGAAGCATCTGTAAATATTAGACGCCAATCACTGAACTTCCGATCAATAATAGATTGAAAAGCAGCTTGAGCATTGACTGTATCCTTATGGAGACCAAAATCGATTTCTATCTCTGGTTGATGAAACAATGATTGGAAAGGTTTATTAAATAATGGGAACAAGGAACATTGATAAACTGGATTAGGAAGCTGGAGAAATTTGATGAAACTATTAAAAAGGCACGGAGGCGCCTTATGATGCCAGTAATTGTCAAATGATATATAGTCAGAGAGTTGATGCAGTTTTTCGATAAGAGGGTGATTAGAATACTGAATAGCTTTGAAAAAATAATTATCCGCCAAATATTGCCTTCTGATTGCTAAAGGGGGGTCACAACACTCTACTTGAAGAGCATTAATGGGGGACGATTTCATAGCACCCAAAATTATGCGCAGACAACGGGATTGAATCCGATCTAAACTGCCAAGAGCTGATTTAAGACATGGATCCAATAAAAACGATCCGTAATCTATATGACTGCGGATAATCGCATTGTACAGAATTTTCTGACAGAACGGATGAGATCCCCACCATACACCAGATAAAGAGCGAAGAATATTAATATTTTTCTCGCATTTTTTGAGAACATGAGCAATGTGAAAGGCACCTGACATCCTTGAGTCAAAAAATACTCCCAAAAATCTCACAGAATTACAGTTGCGAATGGGTTTTCCAATAAGTTCTATAGATACATTAGGAATATTCCTTAGACGCGAGAAAGTTACAACACAGCTTTTCTCAACAGAAAGCGATAAACCATGATTTGATAACCAGTCCGAAAGATAGGAAAGAGCCATATTAAGGCGAGAGGAAGCAATTTGAGCATTAGAGTTAGCTACATATAGGGCTAGATCATCAGCATATTGTAGTACATTACAGAATGAATTTACAGAGAGCTCAAGATCAGATGTGTACAGACTATAAAGAAACGGACTTAAGACAGATCCTTGAGGGAGACCTTTCCATATCGTTCTCGGTGAAGAAATAAAATTATTAGAACTAATTTGTATATTACGGCAAGAAAAAAGATTGAAAATAAAATTCACCAATCGAACAGGAATGTTAAAACTCAGTAATTTGTTTCTAAGAATAGGAAGTAACACGTTATCATAAGCACCTGAAACATCGAGAAATGCCCCTATAACATTCTCTCGCCTGGAGAGACTGATCCACATATCTATCGAGAAGATGCTCAAACTGTCCATGGTGCCCATTCCTTTGCGAAACCCAAATTGGCTTTTTGCCAGTAGCCCTTTTCTCTCCGCAAACCATTCTAGTCTGTTCTTGACTAGGTGCTCAGCAATTTTCGCCATAGTGCAAGAAAGAGCTATAGGACGGTAACCATTGTAATCAGAGGCCAGTTTACCAGGCTTTAATACAGGAATGATGATTTGGGTTTTCCAGTCATCAGGGGGAATACCAGTAATAAAAATGTTATTAACAAGATCGATAAAGAAATCCTTTGTGAAATTGCTACTTTTGGAAATAAAGGAGTAAGGAATGCCATCAACCCCAGGGGCCGAATCTTTAAGATTTTCCAATACAGCATAGAGCTCAGCTCTAGAAAATGGAGAGTCAAATTCCTCCAAAGAAATATGGGCAGAATCGTTACGATATGTCTCAATCTCACCAAGGGAGGGGACTGAAGGAGGGGCAATCTTCTGGCAAAATTTATCAAACCAAACTGATGAATCATTAGATGTAATATTAGTTGTAGAGGAAAGTGAGCATCTATATCTTTTAATGTTTCTCCAAACTAAAGATGGATGCGATCTGGGAGAGAGGGCCTCACAAAACTTGTGCCAACCTACTTTTTTTTTAAAGATAAGACTCTAGTAGCTTTTGCAGCAGAAGCACGAAGTTTAATAAAGTTTGATTCAGTCATGTTTCTTGCATATTCCAATTCCGCGACTTTTCGTGCCTTACATATAATGGAGCATTCGGTGTCCCACCAGGGAGGAGAGGAAACCTTTCTCCTACATATATTTTTGATCTTGAGCGTTTTATCAGCAGCTGTCAAGAGAGCTTGTCTAAAATTCAAATACACAGAATGCACATTTTCTAAATTAGATTGAGGAAGAATTTGAATTTCTTGATCTAATGCAGCACTAAATGAGTCCCAGTCAGCATTACACAGACTATACTTAAGACGAGGACAGGGAGGATCTCGCGATCTGCCATTAGAAGGCATAGAGAGAATAATCGGAAAATGATCACTACCATGTGAAGTTGAAAGTACAGCCCACGATAACGTTAAGGAAAGAGACGGGGAGCACAGTGACAGGTCTATTACACTTTTCGGGTTTTGCGAAGGAAGGACCCTACGAGTGGGAGATCCATCATTTAGGACGCAGAGGTTCAAGTTGTCACACACCTCTAAGAACGATGATGACAGATGATCACAATAATGTGAGCCCCATGATGTGTGATGAATGTTAAAGTCACCGAGAACTAAAAGCGGAGGGGGAATAGATGACAGAATGATGGATAGCTCTGAAACACATGAGGGGTTTGGATGAGGGATGTACACCGAGATAATAGAAAAATTCAACATTTTTACAGCGACAGCGTTAATAGATTCACTGTGCTGGGGTAACAGAATCTGACTAAAAGTATAATCTTTGGAAATAAATAACGCGGCACCCGCGTGACCATCACTTCTATCGTCACGGAGACAGGAATAACCAGAAACGCGGTAATGGTTACCTGGCTTAAGTCTCAATTCCTGAATAGCAAAAGCGACGGGAGAGAATTTATTGATTAAAAAAAGTAGTTCATTTTTTTTATTTTTAATGCTTCGACAATTCCATTGAAGAATTTGAGCCATTAAAAGTAATAAATTTAGAGAGCTGAGTCAGTTGTTCACGGATTTTGTACGGTAATTCAATATCATCAAAACGACTAAGAATCTTACCTGCCCATGCAGAATTTCATGAAGATCATTTCAATGTTGATCATTGTTGTCTTGTCTATGGTTACCATTCTGCAGACAATGTCCATCTGGGGATTGAAAGCTGGGAGACCTAACAATGTTAGAGAGGGCCTGTCTATCATAACCTGGGCTAGCAGCTGGTTTGGGAAGATTTTTTGTAACGTAAACTGTTTTGCGGTAAGAAGAACTTGTGGGTATGGAAGAAGACGGTTGAGTTGTAGGAGGGAGAGATGAGTCAGAAAGAACAGGCTCGATAAATCCGGATCTTACAGTATCTGTGAAGGATTTTCTTACTCGGGGAACTCTAACCGAAGCTTCAGAGTAGGTTATATTTTCTTGGGACATTATAATTTTTAATTGTTTTTGTCTATGGTGTTCAGGACATATTGGGTTATTAGCTCTATGATTGCCTAAACAAAGGAGGCAAGTAGGAGTGACCTGAGAGCATGAAGATCCGTCGTGCGGCTGGGCACATACAAAGCAGCGAGGCAGAGAACGACACTGCGATTGGATATGACCAAACCTGCAGCATTTATTGCACTGAATAGTGGGGAGAATGTAAGTTTCAACCGGAAGAGAGGTGTAAAAACAGTAAACATATGGAGGAAGCTTTTGTCCTGCAAAAGTAAACACAATAGTTTGAGTGGGAATCCACACTGGAGAGCCATCTGTAAATGTCTTCCTGTTCAGTCTTCTGGCCCTAACAATGGATCCGAAACCTTGCGGGATTTCAATAGCATCTACTATTTCCTCCAAAGACCATTCTACCGGGACTTGACGAACAATGCCCATTCTCGTAATATGATGGCTTGGAATGATAGCCTCATATTTGGCTAATGCAAGTGCTGGGTGATCTAGAAAGGCATTAGCATCATTGTACGATTTAAACTCGACGGAAATACGGTTTCTACCGATGCGCTTCACACCATCAGGTTTAATGTTCTTTATATTATTTTTGTGTAAGAACTGACCAAATTTAATTGGGTGTAAAACAGCTCCTGATGAGGGGTCTGAAGAGAGTTTATTAATGTAGACAATGAAAGGCGCGGAATCATTTTCAGAGTATTTTTTCTTATTAATAAGGTCAGGGCAGACGTAGGTAGATTGGATAGACGCAGTGGCCTGAACTAAACTCGTTTTTTTTTGACGGCAGCACTGAGTTTTGATCGGAAGGGCCACGTTTACGAGAATTACTAGATGGATTTTCGACATCTGTGTCCGCTAGGGGCGAGAAAAGAGGCGGCGATGAATCAGCGTCACCCCAATCCCCCCACCCGGATCCAGAGGATCAGACATTAAAATTTACAGGGCTAACCGATCCTTAATGGGTTCAGCCAGCAGGGTATTACAGCAAAATTTTGAAAGCTGAAAATAAAAAATATTATTTAACTTGAAACAACTACCACTTGTAACAAACACTTAACCCAGACGCACAGAAAACATTAAAACTATATAAAAATTTAAAATTATTGAGAGCCGATACTAAAACCGTTGCTATGGAAAACCTATAAGCACCACATTAATTATTATAATACTAAAACAAAACATACAACTAGACCCGAGTCGATCGCGATTGATCAAATCACTGTGATTCGATCGCGTAGCATTTATGAATGATCGAGTGACGACCACGAAAAGATTCGATCACCGAGATCGACTGGGTCACGGTAACTCGGTCCTGAGTCACGATCATGTATGTAAGTACCTGTGTATTGAAAACAAATTGTTACAATTCATTTTCGTTTTTATCCTTGTAAATGTTTACTTAGCACATTATGAAAAGTTAATAGTGGTAATTAATAGCAAATCAATCATTAAATTCGCAAAATGACCAATCGTGATGGATTTATATCCATTTACAAAAGTCTTTAAGCGATACAAAAAAAACAATAACAATTCAGTGAGTTTTTCGCAGAATTCAACTATGTATGACAGACGCGTATTTTATTTCATTTATAAAATTTAGGTCTAGCAATGAACACTATGAGATATAAAATTTGTGTTAAAAGTTATCTATTTATATATAACATAATCATGTAATAATCGTATCTAAAATATTTGAGTACCAAATTTTCTCGTAGCCCAACCAAACGAGCGTGACCCAAAACGTACAATAGCCACCCGATCAGAGACCCGAGACCTGTTGAACACCCAACCCGCTACCTCAATCAATCGATCATTTAATCGAATCATTGTGATCGAATCACTAAGCGAATGGGTCGCGATCGACCCGGGTCGCAACAAATGATCGATCGACACTGGCCTACATACAACATTTTCCCCAAAAAAGAAAACTCGTACGCAAAGTTTTTTTTTTTTAATCTTCGCTCGTATTAACCAGGCAAAACCGCAAAAGTTAACAATCAATCTAGTCTTTTTTTTAATTTTATGACCTGGTAACAAAGATTTTTAAGTCATAACATATTTGGAAAATATTGGCTACTTTGGGGTTGTCTGAAGTCTTTAGCTGTCTATAGCACCGATTCTATTGACCACGCAATTTATCCCCATAGTAGACAGAGCACAATTCTCTGTCTACGATTCTTAATAGCCTGTAATTTTGGCTGAAAGCCTTTGCAGCCATGGCCGTATAAACAAATTTAAAAAAATAAATATACAGTAATTATAACGCTTTACAATAGACTGTATGAGCATTGTACCCTTTGCCTTCCCAGAATGTGAAAATTAATTATAAATATATAAAGCTATGCAACTAAATTGCCAGTTACAAAAATAAGAAGAAGAAAGCTATGCAATTTATTATGAAATTAAAAAATGTTCTTTTTTTATATTCACTTGTTTTATTTATCACCTTTTAACTATATTTTTTATATAAACCTTTTTTAGCAGAGAAAAACCATCTATCCAAATTACACAACATTTTTTCTTTTTTTTTATTCATGGAATGTGAAGTCTGTACTATACTTAACACAATTTAATCTGTTTAATAATCTGATTATCAGATTCTTGGATTCTGTGGTCAGATATACTAATCTGTGAGTTTTGTTGATGATAGCTGAACAGTCACATACCTATTTGATTTGATTTAGAGTTTTAATAATCAAATTATAAAACCATAACGTTTTACAGGTATAAGTAAATTACATTTTAGAGATCTCAACTTGACTGCCAATGCCTATTTTATGTGGTGAAATTAATATCTTTAATTTGTAATAATTACAGATATTGCACATTAATTGCTTAATATTCTTGCGTCCCATTTATACGATGGATACTTGGAGTAACGAACTTGGAAATGGTATGGTACCAAACCAATATAACACGTCTATGATGACGTTAAACTCAATGGTGCCATTAGGACCATCTCTACCGGGAATGGCCGGTATGTGCTTGATGCCGGAAATGGACTCGGTACACCCTCGTTCATCCGAGATGGATGCTGCCCATCCTCAATCCCATGCAAAATTGACAGCCCCGGCATTTATCGGACCAGTTCAACCGACAGATAGATCAGACAGGACTAAACAACATGGTGATGGTGATTCAAATGAAATATCTGCTACAGATAAAAATAAATCAAGATCTAAAGATGGCAGATCTACTAGACGTTCAGATCGTTATGATAGAGGTATTAGTGTACTTTTTTCTTGTGATTAAAATAATCATCTGCTAATAGAACTCTTGACTATTTTCATTACACTATCACTGTTGATTAAACTGGATATTGGAACTCACTAATTTAGATTTCATATTTTTTTATATGAATATGTATTTAACTGAAACTTTATAAATGGTACTGTATTATCTTACTTCATGCATGAAAAAATGGTTAACTGTCATGTAAACATTAAAAACATCAGCTTCTACCTTTATATCAATTAAGCAATGAATTAAAAAATATATATCTTAATCATTATATCAACAACATCAAATTGTGAGTGTACATTTTATGTCACAGATCGCTCCCGTCGTCGATCTAGGTCTCGTGATAGTTACAGACATAGAAACAGAAACAATAGCAGCAGAGATAGAAATGGTAGGCGTACTGAACGGAGTAATAGGAGTGATAGACGGACAAAATGGGACCCAAATGATAGCATTGACATTGTGGAAATGGAGAATATGCCTGGTAAGGAAACATTGAAATACTTATTATTGGGATGCTATCCATTTTTATTGTTAAGACGTTAGTATTAATTTGTCACGTAGCGGAAGGCTACGGAGCAAAATAGGTGAAGGATATTAAAAAAAAGATAAGAACAAGAGACTAATATATTAAAATAATTATTAAGATAGCACGGCCGAAACTTAATAAATAAATTAAAAATACAAAAATAACAATAATAAGATGGTAGAAAAGGGGAAAGAAAGGAAGGCGGTACCAGGATCTAGATAGACCAAGTATCGGCAGGCTGGCAGGTATACAGCGGCAGGCTGGCAGGTATACAGCGGCAGGCTGGCAGGTATACAGCGGCAGGCTGGCAGGTATACAGCGGCAGGCTGGCAGACACACAGCAACAGGTTGACAGGTGTGCAGCGGCGAGCTGGTAGGTATTCACCGGCAGGCTGGTTGGTATTTTGCAGCAGGCTGGCCAGTACCCCGCAGCCGACAGGCAGGGATGCAGCAGCAGGCAGGGATGCAGTAGCAGGCAGGTAGGCAGAGAACGTTGGAGGCTCGATGTGGCAGCAATAGTACGTGGTTCTTATGGTGAAGTATGCAGCAGAGTTTCCACAGTACTTTTAGAATTGAAGACTTTTTCTTCACAGAGAGCTTCAGGTAGTATTGAAGGTTGTTTGTAGCTTCAGAAGTGGAAGTAGAATGTCGTCTAGAGACCCTGGACCGCCTTTTATAATAGCCAGATATGGTGTTCGAAACTAAATACAAAAATTTAAAATTATGACATAAAATTCATAAAAAGGAGTCCAACATGGCATGAAAAATAAAAAATATATTCAAATTTAGAAATTTGGAATTATGTGACGTCACGTCGGACTGTTGTCATACGTTGTCAAATTCTAGAATGTTCCTAACAAAACAAGAGAAATCGTTGAAAATAATAAAAATTATTAAGAAATTATAACAATATACAGCAAAAAGTAAAGAGAAAAGTAAATTACAAGTATTCAGTACAATAAAAGTGCTAAAAGTGAAAGTTATAGCCAAAACAGTGCAATTTAGTGATACAACAAGATTACATAATATAAGATAATTTATAAGTGTTAAACGCATTTGTAAACAGTTAAATTGAAAATAATATATTATTCCAAGGTAAAGTTGAGACATTCTTATTTGTAGTTACACCAAAGACTCATATTTGAACATTACATAGGTAGGTAGCAACAGAGAAGTCAATGATACATATAATTCAGTCTATAAAGTAATAAATATATCTGTCCATCTATTAGTTTTCTAGTAGATTATCATTTATAGCTAATAGCATATGCGTAGTCCTCAGCATATCAAACATAACACTTACAGTACTCTTACAGTACACATTACAGACAGAATACAACCCATTTGCACCTACAGTAATACTATACGCGATTCCCAATGGAATCAACACAAAGTTGTGTTGGGCTTGGGTGTTAATAGATCACCTCTGTCCAGCTCACTTAACACTAACGGCAGTGCTGTGGGGGAGTACCCCCAGTGTATCCTACATACAAGTTGGGTGTAGCGAGCACTTTCCTAGGGCAATCCATGCCGACTATCTAGAGGTGTTCAATATTCCCATACTTGAACTCTGTACATGCATGACACGATTAATTATAGAAATGCAGATGCGTAGATTGCATGAGCGTAGCTTGAAAACTAGCAGATGGCAGATTTGCATTAAAAGATAACAATAGGCTATTTGACAGGTTTTTAAAATCCATTTTATATTATGCAGTAGAGTCTAAGGAACCCAGTAAAAGTTGTTATTTTTAATTCTGGTATATATTAGCTGAAAAATATCGAATTAAAAATTCAATATTTAAATAGTGTGCCAAAACGCTACTTTGACAATATGGCGCTCCAGTGAGGTCGGTGACGTCACTTGCCTGTATTCTGATCTGTGACAACTAGCATATATATTTGTTTGTTGTAAACAAAAAACGAAAGTGCGATTGGATTTACTTTTTATCAGTTATTTATGTAACAAAATGAGTTACAAATGGTGTGCAGTTCCAAAATGTACAAATACGTCGTTAAAAACCCCGGAAAAACTATTTGTAAGTGTTTCAAAGAATATCGAAGTGCGCCGAAAGTGGTTGCTACTTTCTCGGAGGGATCATAATGACATAGCGAATAGTACAAATATTTTCTTTTGTGAAGATCATTTCGATGTAAGTAAACATAATATTTATATTTTGTAATAATTAATTACATTCAAAATGTTCATATTTTCGTTATTGATTTGAGGTTATAATACCTCTAATGTTTTTAACAGAATGTCTCTTGCAACTCACTTCGAATATTTCCGCTGTTTTCCATAATATTTGTTAAAATTTGTAGCTACAGAGTCCTATGATTTCAATATGCAGTACACTAAAAGATCCCGATTAAAACTTGTTTGTTCGTTACAGATGGAAAATAACATGGAAATTTACTATCAGTACAAAATGGGTTTCAGTCAAAATAATTTTAAAAGATAAAGTTCTGCCTTCTAAATTTCATTGCCAGCCAGATCGCATTAAAAGAATGTGTGATGCTGGTACTTCCCGATCTGCATTTGTCAAACGGCAAAGAATGGAACTTGTTAAACAATGTGAAGACATTCAATAACCGACGTAACGTGAACAAATTATCATTTATGTTCACGAAATTGTGCCAAACAAACTTAATTATTTATAACCTATATAAGTTCTTGTGGAAGTTCATATTATTTCACTTTCTTATGATATAATTTAAGTTACCAGTAAAGTGTAATTATATTTACGAGTACTTTGCTGTTTTTACATTTTTTAGCTCCGAAGCATAAAAGTCAGAATTATTTTTGAAAAATAATCCCATGATTGCGTCAACTTGCGGCAGGTTTCTGCTGTCTGCTTTTACAAAATCGTTGTCCATGGTTGAAAGTACTTGTAAAATAGTGCAAATAAACAAAAAAAAACAATGCATAATAAAGAAAATCTTAATGTAACGGAGATAATCTACCACAACTAGGCGCAACACAAGTAGGCAAACGAAGTTTACAACAAGTGACGTCATGATAAATTCGACCAATCAGGAGCGTTTTGTGTCACGTGACAAACGTTTAAAAAATGCAATTTTTATTTACGGATTTTAAAATAAATTAATCATTATTTTCAACTTACGTTAATAAATAATCATTTTTTAACTCTTAATTTATACTGTTAACAGTAATTGACACTTTATTTTTCGCATTGTCAAATAGCCTATTTACTTATAATTTCGAGACCTGAGAAAATTCTAGAACATTCCGTTAGAAGATTAAAACTTTACATATAATTGCAAGTTCCGAGAAATTTCCAGAATGCAGAATATTCTAATAGTATAGACGTTACAAATTTCACATTATAAAATCCAATGAAATTCCTAAATTAAAGTTAACTGTTGAATCTTTAAAATGGTACCATTTTTATTATTCTATAGTAGTTACTTAGTACTTGCTTAGATCGCGCAGAATCGATTCTAACTAAGTGATTCCATACTTTTGCTCGTAGTAGTATATGTATACTTCAGTACGATTTAAAAATCAGCTAACATCCCACATTATTTTAATTTTTATTTTATATCTATTGACTATGTAATCTCATAGCCAATCAAGTTAATAATATTGATATTTATTCACACTATCTGTCCTCTAGTTAATAGTTTCATCAATCTAATGAAATGTAATGAGGAACATTAATAGCAATATACACTGTTTTAGTAATGTTTTAGAAGATATTTGAAATTTGTCTTCACAATAATTACTAGATTAAACTCTGAAACAGAAAGAGGAATAGAAATGCATTATAACAATATTGTTACTGCAACTGTTTTTTGTAGCCTCATTAATCACAAAAATTAATATTTTCATATTTTATCAGACTTTCTGTATTTTTCTACAAGCTGAAAATTTGTATTAAAATAATCCAGTCAAGTTTTTAAAAAGAGTATTCAAAAGATAAAAAATCAAGATGTACATGTGGTGTCCTTAATTGTTTCTTATAAACACTTCAAACACTCTTAAATAAAACACAATAATTTTAGATTGACCAAGCAGTCATACGCATACACCAAGCCCAAACGTCAATAATGCTCCACAGACTATCGAGCGCTATTCCGTTACACGCCTTGTGTCTACGTACGCGCTGCTTGAGTTTTATTAAAACGTCACACCTCTTCCTTGACATAAGAAATTTTAAACAATAACATAAAAGAAATATTTTAATAATCAACTAGATTCCGATTCTGAATCTTCTGTATTTGTCGTAGTGTTAGGTGGTTGAATTTGCCATTGACCTTCTACTTTTTTTAAATGAACAATATTGCGTTTATACTCTTGACCAGTTTCATCATTTCTGACATTATATTCATTACCACGGGAGCTTACTACAGTGTGTGGAGTTGGATTAAATGTTGTTGTAAGCTTATTATTCTTGATCATGTTTTTTACGTATACTTTCCCTCCCTCTTCTATTTCATAATCACATGCTCTCCGTTTTCGGTCCTCATATATCTTTCCTTTTTCTTTCATTAATTTATCTCTATCTCTCGTTTCACAATCAACTTCCGTTCTACTTCCAGATATTGATGGTAGTTTGTCTCTAAATTTCCTGCAAAAAAAAAGTTCACCTGGTGTTTTACCTGTCGTGCTATGAGGAGTACTGTTGTACATTGTAAGATAATCCAAAAGGTCTGATTGCCAATCCGTTTTCGTGCTTTGGCTTATCTGTAACCTTTTCAAAATATCTCGGTTTTGACGTTCGACCTCTCCATTCTCCTGCGGGGTATATGGTGTTGTACTAAGCAATTTGATACCTAATTCCAAACAGAAGTCTTTAAAGTCATGACTAGTGAACTGTTTTCCGTTATCTGCGGTAATAGATAATGGAATGCCTAGCCTTGAGAACATTTCCTTCAATACTTTTACTGTATCGTTGGTGGTTATTGATTTCATTATTTTTATTTCTTTATACCTACTATAATAGTCAATAACTACTAACAAATAATGCCCTGAGGGAAGAGGACCTAGAAAATCCATCGCAACATCTTGCCAAGCTTGTTCTGGTAAACCTCGTCTTTTTAAGGGTAACGGTGGGTTAACCGCAGAAACAAGTGTACACCCTCGGCAACTTCTAACTTTAGCCTCTGCGTCTTTGTCTATCTTAGGCCACCAGACCTTTGTGCGCAATCGCCCTTTCATTGCCACAATGCCTGGGTGACCTTCGTGAGCGGCGTCCAATACTTGTTGACGGAGGGTTTTTGGGATTACAATTTTATCACCCCTAAGCAAGATACCATCATGAGTCCAAAGCTCTGTTTGGAAAATGCGATAGTTATTAATGCAGGGGTCCCAAACATTTGTGTCCAAAGCTTCTTTAATTAACTGAATTTCATCATCTGACTCCGAAGCTTCAATTAAGGTCTGCATAGGAATCGCATGAGGTCTTATGTATTGAACCAGTTGATTAATGTGATATTCATCTTTAGACGGTTTTATATTGGTGGGTTGACACAAACGGGATAGGGGATCAGCAATATTGGTTTTACCTGGTCGATAAACAACCTTAAAGTTATAAGATTGTAAACGTAAAACCCAGCGCTCAATCCTAGCACATGGCTTAGATCTTGGCCCAAAAATGACTTCAAGAGGTTTGTGGTCCGTAATCAAGTCAAAAGATTTTCTACCATAAAGATAAATGTGAAAATGTTCCACTGCCCAAACTAATGCTAGAGCCTCCTTTTCTGTTTGACAATAGCGTTTTTCGACATCAGTAAGACTTCTGTTTCCGAATGCTATGACCCGAGGTCCTCTAGAATCAGTTTGTACCAAAACTGCACCCAAGCCAACGGGACTTGCATCTGCCAAAACTTGTGTCTTATCTTCGGGGTCATAGTATCCTAAAGTTGGTATATTTCTCAATATTTTTTTAAGTTCAAGGAATGCCACATTTTGGTCAGTTTTCCAATATTCTGATAGATCAGCCTTTTGTGCAACTTTAAGTGTTAAAAGTTTCCGAATGGGTTCTGTTATAGTTGACAGGTTAGGAATCCATTTATTTACATAGTTCAAAAGCCCTAAAAAACTTTGAACTTCTTCCATTGTTTTAGGTTCCCTAAATGAGTCAATACTTTTCATGTAAGAGTCTAAAGGCTTTACCCCATTTCCAGACAGCTCGTGTCCCAAAAACTGTACAACTTTAGCATTAAAGATGCATTTTTTCTGATTGAGTCTAACGTTGTATTTTTTTAAGACTTCAAGGACATGACTTAATCGAGCTTCGTGTTCAATTGCATTTTGACCAAATACAATAATGTCATCGATGAAATTCAGTGTTCCTTCGCAAGGTAATAAGATGTTTTCTAGAGTTTTTTGGAATAGTTCAGGTGCACACGATATACAAACATTAATCTCTTATAACGATAAAGGCCTCTGGGTGTTATAAAGGTTGTGATGTGACGGCTGTCCTCATTTATCTCTAGCTGATAAAATGCATCTTTGATGTCTAGTTTTGAAAACACTGTTGCTTTCCTAAACTTTGGAAGGAGTTGATCCATGGTTGGAAGTGGATAATGTTCTCGGAGTATTGCTTTGTTAGCTAGCCTCATATCTACGCAAAGCCGGATTTCACCATTACTTTTTAAAACTGGTACTATTGGCGAGACCCATTTTGATGGTTTGTCAATTGGTTCAATTATATCTAGTTTAGTTAACTCCTCTATTCGCTTATTGACTTTTTCTTCAAGTGGTACTGGTATTCGACGACATGGTTGGCTTACAGGGGATATTGTGTTATCAATAGTTATATCAAGTTTGATACCCTTAAATTTAGGAAAAACATCAGTCTTCTGGTTGTCACTTACCATATTTACATTTAGTCCTAGTTTCAGAACCTTAAGCTCTAAAGCCGAATCTTTTCCCAGCAAATCTCTGGTGCCATCTTTAATAACATAGAATGTACAATTTTTTTCTTCACAGCCAATTTTGACATAAGCCTCGAACGAGCCTAGGACCTTCAAAGGTACATTACTACCATAAGCCATAAATATTTTATCCGGATTTGAAACTTGGTTGCAGACTATGACATTGCGGCTTTTTAAATACCTCCATGTTTTATCTGACAATATGTTGTGTGTACTCCCTGAGTCGATTAATAGTTCTAAATTTTCAACTCCACCAATCTTACATATGATTTTTTCATCTTCTCCTAGATAAAAAATATAATTTATATTAGCGGGAGATGAAGGAGTTGATTTTTTCTCATCTTTGAATGGTGTCAATGAATTTTTTGTCTTTTTGTATGTTATTGGTAATTTGGAGCCATTTCGATGTGTAAGTTTCCGTTTGTTGGCTCTTGTTCGACATTGAGCCATGTAGTGACCTATGTAGCCACATTTGGAACATTTTTTGTCTCTAGCCGGACAGCATAAATCATTGCCATTGTGTTTTGTGCTACCACAACGAGAACAGTCCTTTTTTTGTAAATCATCCAGTTTTGACTCAACTTTGTTTACAGTAGAAACGACTCGATGATCATTACCGTTAAAATCGGCTAGTTGTCGCTGTACAGATTCCATTGCATTGGCTTCTGCTATAACTTTGTCCAAGGTGATGTCATCGCCCAAGGTTAACATTTTCTTTTTGAGCTCTACAGAATTACATTTCTCAATTATCTGGTCGATGAGGTTGTTTTCTTCATTTGTAAAAAAACATTTTCTACTTTGTTGGCGTAACCTTACAAGAAATTTGTCAAATTTTTCACTCGGTTCTTGTCTTAGGAGTCTAAACAAGTGACGTTCATAGACTCTACTCTGCTTAGGTAGAAAATACTCGTTGAGTTTATCTATGGCAGTCTTATATACGTCAGATGTATCAGTAACGTCACAATCTAAAATATGTGCGCCCGGGATATTATAATAAATTTCTTGTAAAGCTGTTCCCCCCATATGAAGAAGAGTAGCTCTTTTCTTGGCGGCTGTGTCTATCCCAGCAGCCAGAAGATATATTTCCAGGGCTCGCAACCATTTATCCCAGCGCAATCCCAAAGACATGGAATCACCATCGCATTGCAAGGTTTCAAGTGGTGGTAGGTTGGACATTTTGAGCGACCTGAAACAAGGTTTGCCTTTTTATTGCACCCTTGGTGCCATTGTCTTAGGTGATTGAACATTTTTGTTTTATATTATCAATAAAATGCAATTTTGTGGTTGCTGATTTTTCATTTGCTGATGTATCACAACATGTATATTGTTTTCAGCAATTTTTACCCTAACCAATTTTATCAGTTAGTACCTACACTATATCCAACAAACCCAATGCAAATAAATGTCTTATAAGAACATTATTTAACTTAGGTACATGAAATTCAGTAGGTAAATGAAAAATGCTGGCTAAATAACATTATTTCAATTAGAAGTAATACTCCATTGCATTATGTGGATACATAAATTAATATAAAATATAGCATTTACTTATTCCAAAAGAGATTATCTTAAAACATGTAAGGTAGTTAGGTCAATTAATTACAAAACACCACCACTGACTCTGCTAAATCCAGTGGTTGACTGGTAGAAAATGCCATATAGCATTAAGTCCGCCATTTGTATAAATATGATTTGTAATGTGAAATAAAATTCATAAAAAAGTTTTTTTTTTTTTTTTTTAGATTACTCATCAATTACTTTTATGATAATTGTCACTATATTAAACTGACAATCATTTTTTGAAAGGTAAGAAACAACACAATACAGCAACATTATCGGTGGTCAAGATACAAAAAGTCAACATTCGGATAAGATTTGAACTTTTATATATATATTTTATTTTTATAATAATGCAATGAGAATGCTGAATAAACTTATACAATAAGGTTGATGGATACAAGGATATAGTTAGGCCCACATGATGTTAAAATGTTTAGTGATGAATTACATTTTATTGTAGGTACTCCTTGGTACATTAATTCACCTTCGATCAACTTTCGTGCTCCTTGACACTTTATTGCACCTTGGCAAAATATAGTTGTAGGCTTAGTAGGTTTACTCTTTAGTATACATGCCTATTATTTAATGCTCATTAGCATTATGTTGCACCTTGGCAAAATATGATTTGGTATGTAGTATTGTGTGTAGTGTAATCAAGGACATTTCGTTTAAAAAAAATATTGATAAGAATATCCGTAATGAGTAAATACAATATAATTAATTACCCTTACACTTTCCTATTCTGACCTCTTAATGTGCTAGGTTCGGCAAGTGGAGACCTCATAGGAATTGATGTAATTATACTATGCATATGAAAGTAATTTCAAATTTATCTTAATGGAGATGTTGCATATTTATGTAGTTAGGTGTAATTCCTTTATTTAAAAGATAGCATTATGAAGCATTAGTTTTAAAAATTTACTTGTTTCCCTATAACCCTAGCAGTAGTAGTAGATATTATGTTTATCAGTGAAACTAAGGACTATTCACTATATGAATAGTAGGTATGCATAAGGTCAAACGTACATTATTATATGTACGTAGGTAACTGATGAGTGTTAGTTAAAATGGTGGCCAAAATTTGTTTACGGATTGCCCGTAATACAACTTAAGTTACGTACAGAACAGATTTTGTTTTTTTTTTTTTTATGACGTGAGTTTTTTATTCTAAATGTGTTTAATAGGTATCAGCTCTAACAATACATGTCTATCCGTCCTTGATTAAAACACATTATATGACTCAAGCCTTCGTGTTTATAGGGGTGGTTTTGTTGTGATTTCAATACCGGGTGGGTTCGATATTTCCCCCTTTTTGTTTGTTTTTATGCATTACCACTTACTTGAAGGCTCGTCGCCACGTGTGGTGTCCTTAATTGTTTCTTATACACACTTCAAACACTCTTAAATAAAACACAATAATTTTAGATTGACCAAGCAGTCATACGCATCCACCAAGCCCAAACGTCAATAATGCTCCACAGACTATCGAGCGCTATTCCGTTGCACGCCTTGTGTCTACGTACGCGCTGCTTGAGTTTTATTAAAACGTCACAGATACACATGAAAATAAAGCAATATTAAATATTTACTAAATGTTCCTTTATATTCACTTACAACCATATAAAAATGTATTATTGATGCCACAAATATTTCTGAAATACAACAGTAAAGTAATTGTATGCTATATTTTATACTTTCAGGTGTTTTACCTTTTAATGTAATACAACAGCATGGAATGAATATGTCTAATCTTTCAACAATGCCAAACATGATGCAGCCCAGTATGAATATCATGTCAAATATGATGCCCAACATGATGGATTCTAATATAATGATGATGAACCAGCAAATGGTGCCTCAGCCAATTTATTTCTCTGCTGGCATGCTACTTCCAAGTTTACCTGGAGTTGTGATGCCCGCTAGGCGAGAAAAGCCTGAAGGATGTCGCACCATATTTATTGGTGGTCTACCTTATGGGATTACTGCAGATGTTATTACTGAGATATTTCAAAGATTTGGTGCCTTATCCAATGTGAACATTCAACGCCAAGGGGTTTGTCTTGTCCGTTTTGAGAAAAGCGAGAGTGTAGAGCAGTCATTTTGTATATCAGGGTACAGATTCAAATTACACAACCAATTGGAGACAGAAGCAACTACAATCTTTGTGGATTATGCACTGGTATGAGTAATTTATGTAGTTTTCCAATTTGGAGCCAATATCTATGATGGATGGCCAAGGCATGTAATTCTTTGCAATCATTCAATTCAAGAATTAATATATATATATATATATATAATTTATTGAATTGAAAGATTGCAAAGATGATAATGATTGAAAGATTTGATGCTATACTATTATTCTATATACTACATTTCATAAATACTACATATGTCTATAACTATATGCCTTTTATATTACGAAAATTAATATATAGTGGACAGAGGACAGTGGACCCCCGGTAGTCCGACAATCATTTTGCAGGGCAGTGTCGAACTATCGAATTTGTCAGATTATAGAGTACTGCCTAAGACCCCTTACAGTCCACATTTTTTCACAATAAAGTACCTTTTAATCCAACAAATTACAGATCCAACGATAAGATTCTTTATATTATATATATATGTACATACGTTGAAGTACAAATAGAGAGCTTACGTTTTATTATAAAATTAAAGACATTAATGCTACAGAACTTAATTGTGTACAAACAAGTGTACTGTAACGGGGATTATATGTAGCAATAAAATGGAACCACTGGATTATAATAAATATGTGTATTGAATATTAGACAAAACAATTTATATGTTGCAAATAATGTTACATCTCACCGTCAGGCGGGATGACATCTCACGTCTAAAACAACTTAAAAACTTATTTATAACCAAAACTCAAACTTCTGCAAGAAGTACCTATCACAAATAGTTACACTCTTCCCACCTTATTAAATAAAATTTTATAAAAAAAAAATTACAAAATTTTCTTTTCACTGAATAATAATTATAACAGACAAAGTATATAACGTACATTCATTTTACTTCTTTTTATTAGACACCTACATTAACATAAAGTTATTAATACATATAAAAGTCATTAATGCATATAGATCAAAACTACCTACCTCACCGGAAACCTATGTTCACTTTGTGAGACACATACAAAATACAAAATGTTAATCAGCTCCATAAACTTTTTTTCTAAATTTTTTCGTAAATATAAACAGGAACAAATTTAATATTTTCCTATCACAAAGTATATCAACAATTTTTAAGATATCGAAATACATAGAATAACATTACTAAGCATCGGTTCAGTTTTGGTTTGCACGTAAATGAAACCTTTATGAATGATGAAACTACCTAATTTCTTAACTAAATAATTCACATTAGCTTTATATCATATTTGTCTTTTTTAGAATCATGAAGATGAACAAGAATTTGAAAAAAACAAAATTTATCAAATAGACATATCAAATCGAATAGAGCCATTTACTCCAGCAAATATTGCATCAATTTCAGAGAAAATCAAAATGCATGATCAATTTATTGAAGTGGCACCTGTAAGTTTTATAAATACGTTTATATTATCGATATAAATTGATTCTAACAGTGGATAAAAAGTTATTAATATTTCAATTGGCACATACAATAACTTTGTATGAACTTTGGAAAATAATTTTAATGCTGCAACATTTTTATCCAACTCTAAATAAGTAGTTATTTACTAAGATTGGTACTTACCAATAAATAAATAAAAATTCAATTGAGAAGCACTACTCTAATAATCTTGACTACCATACTTATATACTTTCTCTATGACCACTTTTACATTTTAGACTGTCCAAAATTGGTTGGAACGAGTAGAGTGTGTCAGAACGGATGCAAACTTGTTTTACTCTTTGATACAAGCAGCTAACAACCATGTGAGTCGTTTATTCAATGAAAAGTTGCAATTGGATGAAGAATTTCATGCACTTAAAACAACATTGAAGGACAAGTACCTTAAAATCATTGTGCAATGTAAGTGCGTCTTATAAAATATTACCTTACCTTTGGACACAGTAAATTACAACTGTGTGACATACATTCGATTTCCTGGCGGTATAAGTACAGGCTGCTTTGAATACTAAGGTAAGCATTGACAAATTTATATATTATACAAAGCGGTACGTACGAGGGTTAGACCAGGGTATCGGAGCCAATATGAACGATTATGGTGAGATGAAATCATAGACTTGGATTGAGGTATGTAAATCTATTATAGTATATAAATAGGTACCACTGCACTGCATATAAAAGCTTGCAAAAATTCTTCAAGACACCGATCTGTGAGTAACTTAATTTCGAATATTAAGGAATGTTGTGGAGTAGTAAAATAGAAGATTACTAGAAAATCTTCTGTAATTACCCCGTTTTACTTTCTAAATAACCCTGCAGGTAATATATATTAATCAATGTATATTACGTGCCGGGTTATGTTATATTAGACACGGTAAGTATCGACATGACAGAAGCAGAACACAACTTATGGCTTTTCCCAATAACTTATATATCCATGATATTTACTTACAAGAGATACATTTTTGACATTTGCAACATATAAAATATTTGAAAAATCTATCTCTAGTTAGTTAAATAGATAGGTTATTGAGAAGAGACATTAATTGGTAACTTGGTAAGTAATAACTTGGTAATTAATACATTATGATTGAGTTGATGTTGAATCCAGAATAGTAACTCCAGATTATGAAATGACAGGTATCTCCGAATCGAATTTATAATCTGCGGTCATCATTGTGTCTGGAAGAAGATTGTATAACTACATTACTACTTACTACTAACATACTATTTATTCCTTGTTCTGTTGTTCTTTATGCTACAGAAGAAGACATAATAAGGAATAGGTAATCCCAAGATGTTTTGTAATGTTAATCTATTAAGTTTTGTTTGTGGTAAGTCTGGTGAAGTAAGTTTGATAGTGACATGGTACAATATATCTCTTACATCAAAAATATCTATAATTAAAAGAACAAAGCACTAACATGTTGAGTAATTTACATGAAGACAATTATATAAAGGTTTGCTTTTGATCGGCTTAAAAGGTAAAATAAATGTCTATTTTCAAAATTAGTAATTGGTACGTAATATTCAATTCACGTAGACCACAAAACAAAACTCAAGAATTACCATAAACTCACATACAAGGGCATATGCAATTGAAAGCGATTTGGGCACTTGCACGATTGGGACAATAACTTATAAATATTCATTCGGCTAAGTCGTTTGGTAATGATAATTTCCAAATTATTGTGCAAAGTTTAAAATTAGTTTTCTTAAAATCCAGGAAAGAAACAATTCCACAAATATAATTTACGGGTCAATGATTTTTTTTTTGTATAAATTATTGCGTTTTACTTTACATAACTGTCGTGTTTATCTATTATTGGCGCCATCTTATTTGGGTCGCTTAAGCGTTAAATGTCAGAAAACAGTAAGGCCTATTAAATGACATCTAAACTACAGTACGCGACAGATCGACATAGCAAATCGGGGTATGAGTTGAGGCGCAGGGAAAGGGACACCCCGCATCCCGCACATCACCTGCGCACTGACGCACTCCTTAGTATTAGTTCTGCAAGAGTTCATATCGAACGCACTTATCGTATTCAATCTTTGTACAATATCGTACCTGTAGTCATGGCATTATAGGGGGCTTTAAAGGCGACAATAAATCAAATAAAAAATATCTTGATAATAGTCGAACACTGTAGTAACATTTTCTTCAATTATTTTATTATATTTTTTTTTTAATAAGTTTTGCGTTATATTATTAATACGTACATATATTGGTGTTAAAGACCATTACCGAAAACTAAACTTGTATTGTGAAGATATATTAGATGTGATTTTAATTGTGACTCAAAAATTTATAACAAATTAATAATAATCGCTATATAGCGTTGATATTTATGTATGAGACACGCACTCACACAAGCAATTTCGTTTGTATAGGCATCACCAATATGTAACGCCTTTACATTGATTAAATAACAATTCTTTTTAATACATCAAAATTTATTAACATTTATCTTCAGTAATAGTTTTTATGTATACTAAAATATACATGTAATATAAATAGATTGGCTAAGGGGATTTTCACAGCGAAGCGGTAACAGTTTCTTTCTATATAACGCGGACAAGAATTTACTAAGGCTCACCTGATGATAAGCTGTCATTTGTATGGAGGCTTAGTCACCGCCGCAATACCGATTTGACTTGCCGATTGGTGTTACGCTGTTTAGTGAATGTACCGTACCAATCGGACTATTCATTAAACCAATAACTAGCTTATAAATGTGTCCTTTTGTAAACAACAGTCGAACAGGTTGCAAAAATACTGTCCGCGGCGAAACAGCAGCGCGTCTCCGACAATTTTTCGAGGCAGCAGCGGCGTAACATCGAAATGTGGTCCAAAATGACCGAGGTAAGCTGTTGGAGCACTCGATTACTTTATGCGAGTTACGGTGCGATGCACGATGACTAAAGTGCAGTTTTCTGTTACAAAGTGTTATTGTGTTAGTGCATGGCGCAAATTACGTGTTTGTGTTCGGCGCCTGTGTAAGTTACATCGTGTTCTACACGTTAAAGGTTTAAGGTTTCAAAAAGGAAGACGCAACCTTAGAAGGCACAAGTAGCTTGCGTTATTCCTTTAAAAAACTTCTTGCGCCGGCCGTGTACAAGTACCTACTCCTATTTTTATATAAAGTAATTACAATTATTTTTGAAAAAATCAGAGAACAACTCGACTTTTTAATTTAACATTAAATAAAGGCACCGTACACGCGTAAATAAATCGTGTGCTAATTGAAATTGTTGGTAATTGTTATGTTTTCAATGATTCCATATTATATATATAAATGTCGCGAGAAAATTGCATGTCCATTTCAGACCAATATAAAAATAAAAGTTAAACATTTTTTGTAACGCCCTAATTATATATATAAATAAATAATGTCCACATGCTGAATCGCTGGTTTAAAAAAATCCTTATATTTAAGAAGTTCTTTAAAGGCTTTTTAGAGGTTCTTTGTAAGAATCTCAACCAAAGAATCGTCGAGGGCAGTTTATTCAAAAGCAACTTTTCACCAAAATTAAAAAGTAGGAGAATTCATTTTTTTAAGTTTCTCAAACGATTGTTAACGTTACCAACAATATTATGCTATCAACTAATGGCTAAAGTAGATGTTGGCTAAAGTAGTTGATCGCGGCTAAATATCTCAGGGCTAACTAAAATGAGTTGAAAATATCTTAACTTAAATTGCTTCAAATTAAATAAGCTTCAACCTTATTTACTACAAGAATCCTTTTAACTTGCAACATCTACTTCGGCTATCAATGGCTAATTAAAATAAAAAGTAACTTTAAAATGTAGTCGGATTTAAAAAGAAATTCAACAATTATTTTATTCTTATTATTTTCTAATTATAATTGTGAACTGTTGAAGTAATTTTGTCAAACTGACTACATTTTAGACAAATAGTAGTTGACTATTTTTATTCTTAAACATGTTCCTGAAGGCAGTTCTTGTATGACTACACTCCAGCATTCTAGTGTGAAAGAATGGTGACCACACTCGTCTTCAGGGTGAGGGTGGTAAGTAGAAGTTTGTATTCCAGGCAATAAAGTTATTTAATCTTGGTGTCGTTGCTGTTTACTAAATTAAAACGAACAGAAAAAGACCCTTAGTCATATTATTACAAGCAGTTAGTACCAGTTTGGAGATCCAGCGGTGAGTGCCTGTCGGCGATAATAATATGATGATTATTCACTACCTTGAAATCAGTTCTTTTCGATGAAGTTCGAGCTGTGATATAATATTATAATTCTAATTATTATAATAATAGTATTAATTAAATATATCTAGATTTTGATAATACTGAACAATAAAAGTAAACTAGCAATGACACAAAGATAAACAAATACAGTGGAAGTGTAGGAAGGGCGTGAGCGTCACATACGGTTGTCCAGAAATCGGGGGTGTCTTCAAAAGTATCCGGAGAATTCTACGTAACATCAAGGTTTGGATAGTAGATGACGTAAGTTATATGTCGAGCAATTTGTATATGAATTGAGCTATTTTTCGCTAAATAACATACTGGCCTTGATCAGTTTACTATACTACTAAGATGGCAAATAAGAATATGGTTTATTTTATATTAGTTATTGATGTTACCATTGTAATACCATAGCCTATGGGTGCGTACAATATCGAGAATATCGCGTACAAATTACCGAACTTTCAGTAACTCTTTTAATACACTATTTGATTAAAACAAAAAATATTGAGAAAACTTCGCCAGGGAAGTTATTCCACTGAGTATGTGTAAAGGGTAAATACTCGCAGCATATGACCAGATTCGAGTCGAGACGAATCGTGTAGTGCATCAAACTGCTCTTCTGAATATATCTCGGTCCAATAAGCAAACCTGCTTGTAGGTAAAGGATCATCAACAAGAACTCGTTTATCTAAATTTGAGCCTCTATTTAAAAGAAGAAGTAAAATCTGTTTTACGACATATCGACGATCATAAAAAATATATTGTCGACTTTTGTTCTTGTATTGTTTCCATCCATGTATATGGTATTATTATTAATATATAAATAAGCACTTCTGACGTACCTAGTACATATATCCGTGATTGGATGTGAGTGAAGAAAAATTCAAGATGATTATAGGACAATATCATTAAGTTTTTCGATAGCTCTCTAGAGTAGTTTCTTTAATAAAATAAATCAATTAAAATAAGAAAGCCCCGTGTTAATTGTTACCGCAAATTAGACTAAATTAATGGCTCGTCTCAATGATCCACAAATTCCATTTCCTTTGTTGAAATCTATTTTAAAAACTTCCTTAATTGTAATACACCAGCATCGCACATAATACTATATTAAATTTAATACTAAAACTTCAAAGTATTTATAGCTTTATTCACATATTTATTGTTCGGCTATAAGTAATCTATGAAACTAAGATCTAATCAATATAAATCTTTGATAATAAGTCCATATAATGACCAGGACTAGGTTGTAAAAACTAAAATCTGCTTTCAGGAGGTTGACAATATCAAAGATGAATTCGAATCTTATTTCGAAGACGATGATAATGAGAAATCTCAGAGGTCTACGGCTGCCCAAGAAAAATGCGAGGAACTGAAGGTACAGTGTTTTGCTAAACTTTTTTGTAAACTACTTTAACATGCTTTTATGTTAAGAGCCTATTGACGTTGCAATGTCGAAGAATTAACTCCATATCACGTAACCAGACGTCCATGACTTTTGTTAATATAAAAAAAATTGGCAATCAACGTGTGTAGTTACAGACGTAATGACGTCGTGCGCAACAACAACCGTTTTCATATTATGAGTGAATGAAATTAAATATAACGAGTCACAATGCGAAAAGAGCCCTAAGCTAAATAATCAAATAGATTTTAGATTTTATTCTAGACTTCAATTATTAGTAATCTTTTAGTATTTATATCATATTATATTATAGCCGTTTGTGAATAATTTTCATTGATGTTTATCAGAAACAAATAGAAGACTTAACCTTCGAATTAGAATGCAGTAAAAACGATACACGCTTAGCCCAAGATGAAGCGGAGAGAAAATTCGAGAAGTTCAAAGCTCAGTTCATTGCGCAACAGGCTCTTCAGAACCCATCACAGGTATATATTTTATTGTCATTAAAATAAAAAGTAGCAATGTTGTTCTTTAAGTACCTAGTTAAAGTACAAGCTAGAATTTCCATTTGCGACTACAGAGCTATCTGTGTTGTTATGGTTACTTTTACAGGTCACACTTATACCTATTATTTCCATGGTCTTTATATACTTACTATGTATACAAGAATTATTGACTTTAATACATGTCAGTGCCCTATGATATTCCAACAAAAGAGTTTGGGAATAAAATTCCTTCAACACAATCAAACGGGGAAAAACCTGGTAGTGATTATATTTTTTTTCCACAGATCTATCCACCTCTACCCCCGCCATCAATGTCAACTGTGATAGAAAGATCGTTGTACGGTAACCCTCTTCCTTCTACTCCTGATGAAATGAAGATCATGAAATCTGGCCATATCTCGCCGTTAGAGGGCAAACTTATTAGTGTCATGACGGCATTCCTCCTGATCCATCCGATGGGCGCTAATTTGGATTATATAGTCTCCTACGTAAGGTCTATTTTACCAAGCATAGCTCAAAACCAGATAAGCCAAGTCCTCGAACACTACACTGACATTTTCCGTTGTAAAATTACGGGAACCGGTATTAATAAAGAACGAAAATGGGAATATATTACGTTGAATGCTATTAAAAATATGTAAATTTATTTTATTACTCAATTATGTTAATGAATAAAATAAAGGATTAAAATAACGCTAGTATTTAACTGATCACTACAAAAACCCTAACTAACCTACAAATACCGTTTGCATACCAAAAATAGTAAAACGTACATCAAAATAAGAATTAGATGTACAAGTCATATGGTATGCATTGTATATTGTGGCATTGGTATTTCTCTTAAAAAATGGCATATTACTCATTGACATATTTTTTGTCAGCATAATAGCACAAAACATTATTCAAAGAAATATACCAGGAGTGCTGGTAACTGTTAAATTTGTAAACTGAATATTTTACTGACCCACACAAGCTAATCCCTCCCGCCAGCTAACAACTGCGTCACCACACAAGATATGCGGATGCGTATCTTACCCTCACATCGTGATCGTCGGCGAGTGCGGAAACCTGGGCTACGTCAACCCCGTCAAACATATACGGTTCGTTTTTCACCCCTTACGACACGGCGATCTTCAGCATCCGAGTCGGTAATCGCACGCTCATTTTGCGTTGAGTCCGACCCTAATGGCCTTCACAGAACCTTTTCTTTTGCCTTCCTCAAACACAGCTGAATATAGCCATCTGCGGGGCATTTTACACGGAAGTAGTTAGCTACCTTATCATGATCCGCCTATAACTACCTACATAGTCCTTTCGTGTATCACTTGTTTTTGGTATTTATCCATTATTTATTAATCCAGGTATTTTTGGGGATAAAAATGGAATACCTGTCCATAAAATATGCCATGCCTGCTATATAGTGAGATTATAAATAAAAACATATATAGTAGAGATGGGCCGAATACGAATATTCGGCCGAACATTCAGTTCAGCTCTTACCGAACCGAATATTCGGTTCGCGCGAACCTGTATAGACGGTGATGATGAGAGTACTGACGAAGACGATGATAATAATCGGGTGGCTCAGACTGCTTCAAATTCTACTCATGCAGATTTTTGGAGCTGTTTTGAAGAAGTTGCCTCAACAAAGCTACCAGCGATACCGCCGGATAATTCAAAAAGTCCTGTTGCAACTGAATTGGACAAATATTTACAGGAGAACCTTCTACAGCGATATAAAAGTCCTTTTGAATGGTGGACAAAAAATAAAATAAAATATCCCTTAATGTCAAACATAGCTAAAATATACTTGACAGCGCCTTGGTCTTCAGTGTATAGTGAACGACTTTTCTCGGAAGCTGGGAATGTTTATGAAAAAAAACTTAACCGTCTCATGCCTGATCGCGCCGAAAGTTTGGTTTTTCTCCACCAAAATCTACCTCTTATAAATTATAATTATAAATAGGACTAAACTTTTGGTAGCTTTTTCAATTTAACTATTTTAAATTCTTTTCGATCGATCAAAAAAAGATTGTTTTATTTTAGTGAAAGAAGTAACACCACTTTTTAATTAATTTATTTCTTTATTGAAAGAAGACTGTTACTCGTAATTTAGATTATATGTTTAAAGCTGATGTTGAGTTTAAAACTTTAGAATGATTATTAATTTAATAGTTACTTACGTTACCTATCGTTCTTAATCCTAATGTTCCTATCATTTAGACTCTAAATGATAGGAACATTAGGATTAAGAACGATAGGTCTAAATTTTAGAGCATGCAAATGCTAAAGTTGATTAATGATTAATAAAACAATTTTGGTTTTTCTTACTTAAGCTACGGTTTATTACAAAATATTTATTATATATAATATATATTATATTTACATTTTGACGCACATTTATATCTTTTTGTTAGTTGCTTACTGAGAATGCTGGTGTAGGATGTCAAAGCGACAAATTACGAAACAACCTACACTCGTTATTTAATTTGTTTATTCGGTAATTATTCGGCAATGTAACCGAACTATTCGGCCGAGTACGAACACTGAAAAAGTTGCCGAATATGCCGAATACCGAATACTTACCGAATATTCGGCCCATCTCTAATTTATAGCCTTACCTTTATGAGTTTTCAGATAATTTTAAAGTTGTTTTCTCTAGTTTGTCTATTGTTATTGGCGAATTCAATACAAAAATAGTACAATATATTCAAAAATTGCATTTCCTAATAAAAAGGCATTTTAGTCTATACGTGCTATTGTTGGCGAGGTAATACCAATTCCGAAATACGGCGAAATAGCGTAATACGGAACGCTGCTGAAATGTTATCATATTTCCGTATAGGTACCTATATAAAAAGTACTCTGTGGTTATCATCTCGCTAGAGTAAATGTATTCTATGGTTATCATCCAGCTGTCTGTCATTCATTTCGTGTTTTGATTTGTATTGGAAAAAGCGCGGGAACGTTTGACCGAACTTGGCGGTCTTTTTAATAATAAAACTAAAATAATTATTTTTGTATAGATTTATTGTAAATAGTTTTGTACATAGACTTTATTTATAAGTGTATACATAGTGCATATTTAAAAACTAGAAGATGAGGAGTAGAAAAACTAAGAAAAGGAAAAAACGAGTAGATGAGGAAGGTGACATGGGTGGTGATGGATCTGACGATTCCATCTTCAGTGACGCCTCCTCCATGAAGTCCTTGGACGAAAAGAAAGAAAATGTTGATAAATATAAAGATTTTAGAATTCCAAACTACGTACGATTCTATCCAGAACAAGGTGGCAGTTTTGAATATGTGGTTTTTATACAAAGTACGAAATCTGAACAGCCTATTGGTAATAGAGATATGATGGGACTAGCGAACTGTTTGAAACGATATAATAAAGGAGTTAAGCAGTTACGAAGAGTGAATAAATACAAAATCGGTGTTGTATTTGAACGTCCTGGCCTTGCTAATGCAGCATTACAGAATCAGAAATTCTTGGATGCATATAACCTGTCAGCATCCATTCCAGCAGCAGCTAGCGAAGTTACAGGTGTGATCACTCATGTACCCACAGAGCTTTCTAATGAACAGATATACTCTGCATTGACTTCTACCAAAAATATTGTAAGTATTCGACGTTTTATGAGAAGATCCAAGACAGATGATGGTGCAAATAAATTGGAACCAACAAAGACCGTTTCTATTACGTTTTCTTGCCCAGTGCTGCCGGAGAGTGTTGATCTCAACAGCTGGCGCTTTGAGCTACGACCATATATACCCCCTGTCAAGCAATGCCTTAAATGCCTGAGGTATGGACATATAGCCAAATTTTGTAAGAATGCAGATCGATGCTCCATATGCGGTGAGTCACATAATTTTAAACTATGTAAAAAATCAAGTCAGGATGCTGTATGTTGTCATTGCAATGGTAATCACGTGGCTATTTCGTCACAGTGCCCTGTTAAAAAAGAAAAGATATTATTAAATAGAGAGAAAGCTCAAAATAAAACATACTCTGCTGTTGTTGATGAGAAGTCATACCCTCCCTTAAAACAAAATCCTGTTGATATGCTAGCTTCATTATTGAAGTCTGATTTGATCCTGAATATGGTTGTAGAGTCAATGGTCAAACTAATAACAATGACCAAAAATAATGAGACTGTTATTTCTACTCAGAGTATAAAAGATACTCTCTTGGATACAATTAAAAATAAGACCCAGAATACTAAATATTCTACTTAATGGATTTTTTAAATATAATGCAATGGAATGCTCAGAGTTTACCCGCACATAGATACTTATTATTAAATTTTCTTCAAGAGAATCAAATTCATGTAGCTTTGATTTGTGAGACGTGGTTAAAACCCCATATCCAATTTAGTATTAAAGGTTATAATATAATAAGATTAGATTCAGGTAACCGTCATAATGGTGTTGCCATTCTTGTCCATAATAGCTTGCAATTCCATAAGGTAAATACTACATTTGATGACTCAATTCAAAATATAGCTATAAGATTACATTATGGAAAACAAGAAATTTCTCTTGTGTCTTTGTACAGTCCTGGTAACTGTAGTCCTTTGTTCTCTAAATCAAAACTTGATCGTTTAATCAATAGTATTCCTGGGCCTATGCTGATTGCTGGCGATTTTAACGCCCGGCACACAGCATGGGGCTGCAGTTCTATTAATTCACGTGGGCGTGATATAATTGAAAGCATCAACGACAACAACTTAGTACTTCTGAATGATGGTCAATTAACAACTATTGGCTCTAGTATATGGCAAAGGAATGCTTTAGATCTTACATTAGTATCACCTTCTTTGGCGTTGAAGTGTGAATGGTCTGTGTTTGATGACCCTTTAGGCAGCTTCCATCTACCTGTAATTATAAAAGTAAAAGTTAGTAATAGTAAAGACCCCTCTGTAAATTTTCTAATATTTCCTAATCACTTTAATTTCCGGTTAGTGGACTGGGAAAAGTATAGTGAAACTGTTGATTTTCTTTTTAGTAACAATTTAAATTATGATCAGTCTGATCCTTTAAAATGTTATTCAGATCTCATAACATTGCTGAATCTAGCAGTACAGCAATCTATTACTAATAATAGAAGTCCACATTTTGCTCAATCACAAATATCTGGTTCAAAAGCTTCCAAAAAACATGTTTCAATGCCCTGGTGGAACCAAAACTGCAAAACAGCTGTAGATAATTGTAGAAAAGCATATACCGATTTTAAATATGACCTTTCAGAGGCAAGTTATCTTAAGTTCAAAAAGTTGCAGGCTTTGAAAAAGCTCATTTTAAAAAAGGAAAGAAACTTAAGCTGGTTGTCTTTCTGTGAATCACTGAATAGGTGTACTCCTATATCAAAAATCTGGAGGACAGTTAAGAAATTTAATGGTCATTCTGTTTCATTTCAAAATGTCTATAGTGATTGGGTATTCAAATTTTTAAAAAAATATACACCAGATACCGTAGAGGCCCCTTTGTCATTTTCAAATAAAAATCCCATAAATACAAGTAACTACCTGCTTTTGCCATTTAACTTGCAAGAATTTAAAACTGCAGTTTGTACACGTAGGGATACAGCTCATGGCCTCGATGGTATTCCATACAAGATGTTAAAACATACTACAGATAAAGCGAAAAAAATAATCTTAAAAATTTATAATTTGCTTTGGTCTTCTTGCGTTATACCTCCGGATTGGAAAACAGATTGTCTGGTCCCTATTTTAAAATTAAATAAAGATAAAACTTTAGCAAATTCGTATCGACCAATAGCTTTAACATCATGTATGGGTAAGATATTCGAGCAGCTCCTTAAACAAAGACTTGAATTTTTCATAGAAAGTTGTAATCTCTTACCTTCCAATCAATTTGGTTTTCGCAGGGGTCGATCCTCAAGAGAAAGTATTGCACATCTTCAGCTAGACATTTTCGATAGTCTTAAACAAGATAAAACCCTCATTGGTGTGTTTTTTGATGTTGTTGGTGCTTTCAATAATGTAAATCCTCATATTTTAGCTTGTGAACTTTTTTCTCTTGGTATTCCTGAAAAAATTGTTAAATGGATATTTAACTTTCTGCATGGTCGTAAGGTTTATGTTAAATTTAATAATGAATTAATAGGTCCACGTTATTCATATAAAGGAGTTTGTCAAGGTGGAATTCTCTCTCCACTGCTTTACATACTATATGTTCACAAATTAAACATTATTTTAGGTTCAGAAGTCAAAAACTTGCAATTTGCTGATGATCTGGTCATCTACTATTCAGGTTTAAATGTTCAACAAGTCTCATTAACTTTAAATACAGCTCTTTTAAAATTGCATGAATATTTCTCTTATTTAAACTTAGACATAAGTCCAGAAAAATCTAAAATAGTTATATTTGGTGATTGTGATATTATAGACATTGATATTAAATACAATAATGCCAGTCTTCCAATGGACTGCGAAGTAAAGTTTTTGGGTGTTGTTTTTACTTGTAACCTTACTTGGAACAAATATGTTGATTATCTTTTAGGGAGAGCTTATAAAGCTTACAACATAATAAAAAGTTTGTCGAAAATTGACCCTAAAATATTGTTAATGTTATATAAAGCAATAGTTCGAAGTCACTTTGAGTATGGCTTTCTATGTTTTGGATCTGAATCTCAGTTAGTAAGAAAATTAGAAGTTTTGCAGAATCACAACTTAAGATGTATTACAGGTGCCATGAAAACCACTCCCATTAACTCCATGGAAGTGGAATGCAATACACCTCCTCTAGAATTAAGGTTTAAATTTCTAAAATCGAAGTTTCTCATTAAATTACTGTCATTTGATTCTCATCCATTATTAAAAAAAATTAAATTTTTGCATCGAATATGTTCCCAAACTAATACATCTAAGACTCCTTTCTTACTTCATGACTTCTCAGAATGTATTTGTTGCAACCAGCAGTACAACATTTATAGAACTGAGCATAATTGGATATGTTATAAAGGATCATATGATATGCACTTTTGTAATATGAGCATTCATATATTGCCTGACTTGAAAGTTAAAGAAGATGTTTACGAACAACTAAATAAATTTTCAACTCATAGACATATATACACAGATGGTTCCAAGAATGATGAAAATGTTTCAATGGCAATTTACATACCTGATTCAAAAAAGAGTTTAGGGAGCAAACTTCCAGGTCAGATGAGTATATTCTCTGCAGAGTGTCTTGCCATCTTTACTGCTTTACAGTTTATAGAGGAGAACATTCATGAATGCACTCAGTGGTTAGTGTTGACGGACAGCATGAGTTGTCTTCATGCTTTACTTAATAATAGATTTGATTCTGGGGGTAATTTTATCATACATGATATTAAAAAATTGTATTTTAAGCTCAAAATCAGTAATATAGAAATAGTTTTAATGTGGGTTCCATCACACATAGGAGTTTTTGGAAATGAAAAAGCTGATACGTTAGCAAAAGCTATTTTAAATCAAAATAGCGAGGACGTTGACCTCACAGATCAGGTCTACCACAGAATACATTTACCCACGTTGACCACAGAACATATTGACCTTGACATCAAAAATAATGCCATACCCTATTCCGACTTATTACCCAAACTTAAAATATTGTTAAGAAGAGATTGGCTAGCTAAGTGGCAGGAAACACTTAAAAGTAAAGGAAAGTGGTATTTTAAAATAAATAATGTTATTGGTCAACGTCCATGGTTTATAAAATCAGCTGATTATCATAGTCGAAGGTATTATACCACCATTACACGCTTGAGATTTGGGCATGGACGTTTTCAATCTCATTTATGTAGAATGAATATCATATCGTCCCCATTATGTAATAACTGTACATTAAATGTTGAACAGACCTTAAACCACATATTTTTTGAATGCCCAGCTTATAATATCCAAAGACTGGTTTTAGCTGACAATTTAATTAATTTATACAAGACAAATGATAACATCCCGCGCGACATCCATGACATTGTGATGAATACAGAATCGTACAAATACTTATATAACTTTATAGTTTCTATAGACCTAGAACTATAAATTAAAATGATTGAGATGATGAGATGAGATGATGAGATACAGGAATAAGGAAAAATAATATAAAAAGACTTGAGTTATATAATCCCGGAAGAAGACAACACAATGAAAATGACATGACACAAAAGATTTTGAGAAATTATTTTATGATTGAAGAATTGGCTTCGGCCTTGACAAAATATTTGTATTTTAAATAACTCTCAAATAAAGACGACGGCTGCATGGCTCTGCCTTTGCCTTTCCCAAGATGGGAAGAAATAATTAAAAAAAAAAAAAAAAAATTGATTGTATTGTTCTTTTTTGTTTTTCTTCCCTCTTGGTTTGGTAAAATAGTGTATCTTTAAATAAGAGTACATAGTTTGCTAGATAAGATATTTATCGAAAAGCGCGGGAAATTTGTCGGGCATCGGACGTGATTTTTCGTATTAATTAAATTTGATTATTATTTTGGATCAGTTGAGTCTTATATGTGTATATATTATTTTATTTAGTATTCTTTAATATCTGTGTGTATTTGTAGCGGTTTTCGGTAAGTTTTTATTACATATTTTTTTCAAATGCCGTGGTAGCGTATGAACAAACCACCAGATGAAGGCATGGGGGACTTAAGCGCAGGCTTAAGTCCCCCGGTAGGATGCAATGTTGAAATATCGGGAAATGTAAGTGAAATGGACACGGATGCTTCATCGGGTAGCCAATTAAGTTCTAGGAAGCGGTCTAGATTACATAGAATTTGTAGACATTGTAATAAAAAACGTAAGAAGACTTCTTCTATAAGCACTTTAATTGAAAATGAGCAGGAATGCAATTGCCATAAACATAATGTAAAGATTAATAATGAGGAAAATTTCAAACAACCTCTTCCTTCTAATCATATCCAATCTGTTCCTCAAAATATACCAACATCAGTTTCACAAGTTAGCAGAAAAGAATATGTATCCACTGATTTGTCTCCCTATATTGTACATGTACAAAGAATTGACACTGCTCCAAATGATGGTACCACACTTCATCCTATGACTTTTGGCAGCTTTCTGAAAAAGAATGAATTTAAAAATATTATATCCGGTAGTGTTAAACGAATTGGAAGAAATAGATGTACAGTTTCATTTTCTACTCCTGATGATGCAAATAATTTTATTAATAACGACAAGTTGACACTCAATAAGCTTCGTGCCTTTATCCCAACTTTCAATGTTACACGCATAGGTCTGGTAAAGGGCATTCCTTCAGATTGGACACCTGAGGATATTAAACAAAATGTGACTCTTCCATTTGGCTGTGGGCAAATTTTAAAATTGAGGCGACTCAATTACAAATCTAATGAAAATGGCTCCATCGTTTGGAAACCATCTCAATCAGTTGTGTTCACCTTTGATGGCCAAACATTACCTAAACGTATATACATTTGTTATAATGCGCTACCTGTTGAACTATACACCTACCCTACTATACAGTGTTATAACTGCTGTAGATATGGTCACACAAAAACATTATGTCGTTCAAGTCCCAGATGTTATAAATGTGCTCAGCCTCACAAAGGTGAAGACTGCAATACTGATGAGTCTTGTGCAGTATGTGTTATGTGCTCAGGGTATCATTTTGCTATTAACAAAAGCTGTCCTGAATTTAATAGGCAAAAAGAAATAAAATTGTCAATGTCTCATAGCTGTATTTCATATTTAGAAGCAAGCAAACTACACCCTCCAATTTGTAAACCATATGCTGATGTAGTCAATCACAAACAAACTGTTCATCAGGCTCCAAACAATCCTCAAAAAACCTCATATAAAAAGACAGTAACTTTAAATTCTCGATCACTGCCTAAATTCTCTAGGGGCTATGATCAAATAGCTCATAAAAATATACTCAAGGAGTGGGAAATGCCTGTTCCTGATAATGGTTGTGCTCTTAATACCAAACTTGATGAACATCCAGAAGAGTTTAAAATCATTAATACTATTGTATCTCTTTTAAATACTTTTCTTTCTAGTAACAATAACTTGAAACCGTCCAACGTTGCAATTATACTTGAAATGATAAATAATTTAATTAAAAACAATGGATATAAAAATCCTGCAGTGGAATTGTAGGAGTGTTACTTCTAAAAAAGGTGATCTTATACATATTATAAACAATTATAATCCAGCTCTTATTGCCTTATCTGAAACTTGGTTGAAACCTGGATTTATTTTTAATATTCCTGGTTTTAATTGTATTAGAGAAGATAGGTTAGATGGGTATGGCGGTGTTGCTATACTGGTTAAAAAAAATATTACTTATTCTCCAATTTTACTACCATCTCATAATACAGATATTTATAATGCAGTAGGTATTAGATTAGATAATAATATCACAATTGTTTCCGTTTATGTCCCACATGCTTCTCCCGATATATTAAAGAATAATATAGATCCTATGTTTACTTCACTGACTGGTTCTTATATTGTTCTTGGTGACTTTAATTCTCATCACCGTATTTGGGGTTGCGGAGTAACAAATTCTAACGGTGAACAGCTGTTAGATATTTTAGACTCTCACAATTTATGTTTGCTCAATACAGGTGAACCCACGCGTCGTACTAATCCCAATGAGAACATCAGCGCCGTAGACCTCTCCATATGTACTCCATCACTGGCATCTTTAATGACATGGTCTTTACTAAAATCGTCATACGGAAGTGATCATTTTCCATTGATTTTATCAACACCCATCAAAAACCAGCCTAAACAAGTTTATAACTCCCGTCTTAAATATAAATTATCCAATGCTGATTGGGAAAAGTTCTCCTCAATTGTTAATTCAAAAATATCTCAATTGCCTAACATTCTTCAAAACGGAACTACAGATTGTTCTGATGCATTGACGACATGTCTTTTAGAAGCTGCAAATGAAACTTTTCCAGTCAAAAATAGATCTTCTGAGAAAATTCCTTCTCCACCTTGGTGGGATTATGAATGCACTGAAGCAGTTAAAAACAGAAAAATGGCAGAAAAGCTATATAGTGAAAACATGACAATTGAAAACTATGACAGTCTTTGCAATGCCATAAAAACTACTCGTAAATTGTTAAAACAAAAGAAACGAGATGGCTGGAGATCTTTTTGTGCTTCCCTTTCACCAACTACATGTCCTACAATAGTATGGCGAAATATTAAACGTTTTCGATCAGCTTTTAATTCTTTAACCTGTAATAGTTTACCTACATCATTGGCTAATAATTTTATGGATAAATTGGCTTCTCCATCAGTTTGTGAAGAACCTAATGTAGAATTATATGATCAATTTCCTTCTAACAATGATAATTTCCTTAACACGCCTTTCTCTCTTGAAGAGTTGAAAGGAATCCTAAGTAGCGTCCATGATAGTTCACCCGGTGAGGATGGTATTCCGTACTCATTTCTAGTAAATTCTTCTGACAGTACTTTATTATACTATTTAAACCTAGTAAATAAAACAGTAGAATCAGGAGAAATCCCTGTTTCTTGGAGATCACAAATTATTGTTCCTATTTTAAAACCTGGCAAAGATCCTAGTGATTCTTCTTCATTTCGACCAATTGCTCTAAGTTCTATTTTAGCAAAGCTAGCGGAACACCTAGTCAAAAACCGGTTGGAGTGGTACTTAGAAAATAAATGTATGTTAGCGAATAGTCAATATGGATTCCGAAAGGATAGGAGTACAATAGATAGTATTAGTATTTTAGTCACAGATATACGATTAGCTTTTTCAAATAATAAATCAGTATTGGCTGCATTTCTAGACATTCATGCCGCTTATGACAATGTCATAATTTCGAAACTAGTTGAAAAATTATTTCTGTTACATGTACCTTATAAATTAATTAAATTTATTGAATATATGTTGTATGAAAGATTTATACATTTGGATCTTCCTGATGGTAACAGAATTAGTAGGACGGTAAGAAAAGGCTTACCTCAGGGTTCTGTGATGAGTCCTCTTTTGTATAATGTATATACGTATGATTTAGAGAAATTTTTAAACAATGTAAATGTACTTCAATATGCAGACGACTTACTTGTTTACACTATTGATGATTCAATTGATAATGCCAGCCTAACTTTAAATAATTCATTAATATCATTGAATAATTGGTTGGATCAAAATGGATTGGAATTATCGGCTCCTAAAAGTTCAGTTGTTTTATTCTCACGCAAACGTTCCGTTTCTACTGTAAATATTATTTATAAACATATTCCAATACCATTTACTAGTAGTGTTAAGTTTCTAGGAGTTATTTTAGACTCAAAACTCTCCGGAGCTCAACATTGTGACTATATTGTTGAAAAATCGGAAAAAGTTCTTAATATGATGCGATGTTTGTCAGGCGTTTGGTGGGGTGCTCATCCAGCATCTCTCAAATTAGTCTATAATGCGCTCATCCGAAGTTTATTTGACTATGGATCGTTTTTATTGCAGGGCGGTAATATTACTGCATTTAAAAAGCTCGACATAGTTCAATATAAAGCATTAAGGTTAATCTTAGGAGCCATGAACTCTTCTCCAACTAATGCTATGCAAGTGGAATGTTCAGAACCACCTCTCAACATTAGAAGGCAATATTTAAGTGACAGGTTTTTGTTTAAAATTTACCAGAATCCCAATCACCCTCTTTTATTGAAACTCCAATCTCTAGAAGAACATATTAGAATTAATAGATACTGGACCCATAAACCTCCTATATGTTTGATTATTAGTTTTAGGAAGATTTTAGAGATTAGATCCCCCATTTTTCGTTCCTCTATATCACCGTGTTTTTCCGCCTCTTTTGAAGCAATTACAATTAACCCTAATATATGTTATGACATCGGTATTGAACAAAATAATTTACATGCAAAATACGTATTTAATTATGTTAGTGATGAACTTTGGAGTGAATCTAACTTTATATTCACCGACGCATCTAAGGTATCCGACTCTGAATGTGTTGGAGTAGGGGTATTTCACAAACAATATAACATAGTTCAGAAAGTTAAATCACCACCAGAATCATCTGTTTTTACTGGAGAGTGTTTAGGTATATTTAAAGCTTTAGAATACATTTTGTTAATGAAATTGAAATCATCTGTTGTTTTCACTGATTCTAAGAGTGCTCTTCAAGCCATTCAGAAATATCCATTAAAAATGAAACCATGCTATCCTCTTATAATGCAAATTAGGACAAAGCTTATTGAGTGTCATTCATTAGGATACTCTGTATTATTAGCTTGGATTCCAAGTCACCAAGGTATATCTGGCAACGAAAAGGCTGATCAGCTGGCAAAGGAAGCGGTGACGTGTGGCGATATGTTCCCATATTTAAATTACTCGCATGATTTAATTTCACTATCAAAAAATTTTCTACAGGACTCTTGGAATGATTTTTGGGTAGACATTTCTATAAATTACAGCCCTCGATACCTATCAAACCTTGGTTTCATCATATTGACAGTAATAGAACCAGTTTAAGTATTATTATTCGCATGCGTCTTGGTCATGTTTGTACTCCTGCTCATTTGGCGACATTACGAATTGTGGCTGACGACATTTGCAATTGTGGAACTGATGTTGGAAACTTAGATCACCTTTTCTTTTCCTGTCCACTATTAGATCATTCCTCATTCCTGGATTCGTTGATTGAACTTCATGTACCATTTCCAACCCGTATATCCTGTTTAATATTGTATCCAAATAAGTATTATAAAGTATTAGCTGCATTTATAAACGCCAATAACATCCAAATTTAAGTATATATTATTTATATTATTATTATTTATATATGTCACGTCCTAACTCTACTGATCCTTTACCCTTTCCTTAATAGACTCGTTTTATCCGCATTTTCCTAATATAAAAATTTCCCAACCTTTGTATCATAATCTACCAAAACTCTCAAACGTTGACACTGGCAAATAGTTAAAACTGATATGCCAAAGAGAAGAAAAAAAAAAAAAAAAAGATATTTATCCTGCAATTATAATGAAAAACTGGTTTAATTGGTTTTTAGCGATTGGAATATTTTGTCTTCTTTTCATCGCAATTCCTCTTCATTATTCTAGTAGGTCGAAAGAACAAATGAAACCAATATTTGACGAATATATTGAAAAATTTAATAAAAGCTATAAAAATAATCCGGCTGAGTATGAGTTAAGATTCCAACATTTCATAGTAAGTGCCTATTTGTATCTATAATTTAATTAACCTTATTGTTTTCTCGCATTGTTTTTATTATATTTATATATTCACAAAATAATATTCGATGATACCGATAGAGACCTATTTATGCCACTTTTTAACTTTATTTTTTTTTAATTATGGAGTTTTTTGCATACAAAATCAACACACACACAATTACATACCTGCATTATATTGTAAAAAGACCCTTTTGATTTACACTTATTATTTTTTTTATCAGGGCTATAGAACTATCTTCATCGAACCTTAATGATATTATAGCCAATTAGGCCACAAAGTACTTATTATCCTGATTAAAATATATTTATAAACTCATTTATTTATATTTATACATTTATGAAATTCAAAGCAACAAATAAAAATTGTAAGCTTGCTTAATTCTTAATTAATTATCAAGCAATTTGTAGGCTTATTCTGCTGATATATCACACCCGAAAGACAAAGAGCTATTGCATTTAATCAATAGGTTCACATGTATTGATAGTTGATATCATAATCTGTTGTTCTGTTGGCCTATTACTTATCTTATAATTTTTAAAATTATATATTGATATCATGACATGAGTTGTTATCAATTAATATTTCATGGCTTGTTCCAATGGTTTTCTATTTGAGACAATAATTAGATATAGATTTTTTAATATGAAAATATTTTATCATGTAAATATTTTTTTAGATATTAAATAGTTTTAGATATAGATTTTTTAATGAAAAAATAATTTTACTAAGTAGATATTTTTTAAAGAAAATTTGTCATTCAGGAATCTTTGCAAGAAATAGATAGACTGAATGCTGAGTCAAGAGGCCCTGAGCATCTCAGAGCCAAGTATGGGTTGACTAAGCTTTCTGACATGTCTAGTGCTGAGTATAAGGAGGTACATTTATCGGATGAAAAACTTACAAAACCTCCAATAGATTATGGTAAGAGCTGGGATAGACATAGGGATATCTATCATGTTGAAAACCATAAACACATTGATCATAAAAGACTAGTATTGGAAGGTGAAATTTCTAATGACAATAATGTCTACATCAGAAAGAAAAGAGCATCACTACCTTTACAAGTTGATTGGTGAGTAAAATATTAATGCATTGTTTAGTATTTATATTATAAAATATACAGAAATTAATAGACCCAACAGATGTTATCCTGTAGACAGATCTTAAATCTCGATATTTCAAACATATAAAAAATAAATTTTCAGTGGATCAAATTGTGAATTAAACCAGTTTTGAATCCACAATAAGTTACCACAAATAACACCATAAAGATCAAAACTATTTAGCTAAACTAAATTTACATAAATTTACCAAGACTATAACAAGTTTTATATACAAATTTGCTTATGCCTTATACTACACCATTAGTTCCATAATATTCAATGCATAAATTGACATATTTATATGTCTAAATAGGTATGTGAAATTACCTAATAAGCTTAATTGGGAAGTCATATTTGACTAATACCTTAATTACCCTAACCCAACCTCCTGCTCCTCAGTCGGGTCATATATGAGCTTCATCATTACTGATGATAATGTGAAATTGGAATTTAAACTTATATCCTATTTAATGTCACTAAAGTGCAATAAGACAACAATTTTTTAAATATATGAGTGTTATCATACCTCAGGATCCATACAAACCTCCTCTCCCATCTTCCCAAATCTTAATAGTTTGGGATAAATCAATTAAAGATCTTTATCTAAATATTATATAAAATATTACCATAGAAGATAGTTTTTACGAGTTCTATTTCAAGCTATATTTCACCCAGTTATGTTATATTAGATTACAACTTGATCAATGGATCATAATGAACTGAAACTTGTTTTAAAAACTTGCTTTAGATATTGACCAAACATTAATTGATGTTCTTTAAAGGTGTCAATTTTGTGTCATTGTGCTTACAGTAAAATGTTATTTAGATAGAACTTACTATATATATATCATTTATCTTAATGATTTTGAAGAATTGACTATTTGACTTTAGTGACTTCTTTTAATGAGTTTAGTTGTATTTATTATATTGTGATATGACTCAAATTTATTACATGTGATTTTTAGAATATTATATTTACAATCATTCACTTCAACAATTTATTCAGGATCTTTTATATTTAGAAAAAAGAAATCACTAACTAAATACGCAAATTGTCATTAATTTATCATTGATATTTGCAAATGTGACAGTTGTTAAGTTTATTTAATTCTTTGATTCATATGTGAAAAATATAAATATTTACAAGGTAATAAAATTTGGAGTAGTGAAGGGAACTATGAGTGGAATTTTTATTTTCTGGAGATTCATAAACAAGTATTGTCAGAAAGAGAAACACAATTATAAATCACCATACACCATACTACCCTACATACTGAAAATGTAGTAGACATTGCTGCTGTAATGCTTGGGTAGTATTATGCCTCTCTAAAGCTTGTACTCCTATTCCAGGCGGACTAAGGGTGTGGTAGGCCCCATTGAATATCAGGGTGTCTGTGGGGCCTGTTGGGCGTTCAGCACAGTTGGCACGATGGAGTCCATGGCTGCAATCGATACGGGGACCTTGAAGCAGCTCAGTGTACAAGTATGACTTCATCCAAATTATTATATTGACACTCTGTAAAATGTTGATAAATTGTATTTTTTAATACATGTTATCGCATAGGGGTATGTTATCATGACTTAATAAAAAAAAATCAGTTTATGACAAGCATTCATAGAATATAGAAAACGATAAAAGTAGTAAGCAGGCATGACCTTATCACCGTTGGTAGTAGCTGCAGTATGCCGGTCAATGCATTATAGATATTTTGCTCACAATATCCTTTGAAAAACTTGGAAAATCAGGAAAGGAAACGTATAGTTCTACCTATCTTATCACTCTAGCAGACGTCAAATCATCTATTATTATGTTTGGTATAACTTTGTGCGATACGACTATCTATCGATGTTTAAAATCAAAATTAACTTTATTCAAATATGACTTTTAGAAAGCTCTTTTGAATCATCCAAATTCAGGACGTATTTTTTAGCTAATAAGAAGAATGGGCGCGAGAAACTTATCAGCTTTATCAAAAGTAATAACAATATTTAGAATAAATTATGTCGTAATCATATAATGTACATGTGTGTTTACAATTTATATGGAAAAACAAATACTTACACTCTAGAATGAAATGTATTTAAATCAACACCATGCATTGGCATCACTTAAATAATCATTGACTTTGTAATAGCCCTTACTCATTAGCGTCTTTTTAACATGTACCTTGAACTTATTAAAAGGCAATTCAACTACACTATGTGGAATCTTGTTATAATAATTTATACATTTGCCCATAAATGAACCTCTAGTTTTTGTAGCCTGTACGTTAGAACGGCAAGTTTATTTTTATTTCCTGTGTTTAAATTATGCATTTGAAAATTAGTATAAAATGTGTTACAATTTTTATACACGTAAACCAAATTTTCATAAATATACTGGCCCGCTAAAGTCATTCGCTCATTATATTAATCTCTTTAAATAAATCTCTAAGAGAATCTTTAAATAGTCTACCGTGGGAGAGCCATGCTTCGGCACGAATTGGGCTGGCTCGACCGGAGTGATACCACGGTCTCACAGAAAACCGGCGTAAAACAGCGCTTGCGCTGTGTTTCGCCGAGTGCTTATCTTTCTTGAAGAACAAACATTCTTTCAATGCTAGCAGCCGACCCCCATAATAGTAAATCATGGGACATAACACTGTGATAGTAACTGAAGTAAATTAATCTTGCCGTTGCAACATCTTTTAGTATTAAATAAGTATTTTTAAAGCATATGCTGCAGAACTTAGTATATTTGATAGGGTCTCAATATGTGGATCCCATCGCAAAGTCGAATCCAAAGTAATACCCAAGAATTTTGTGAATTCAACAAATTCTACCACTTCATTATTCATTTTAACAATAGTATCTACTTTTATTACATTTGGTAATTAAAATTTTATTTATTTAGTTTTATTGGGGCTTAAAGATAAATTATTAATCGTGAACCAGTGCAATACTTTAGAAAGAGTACTATTTACAACGTTAATATTGCCGTTTCTTCTGTCAACCTTAAATATTAAAGAAGTATCATCTACAAATAGTACAGTATTGCACAAAGTATCAGTGAAGTGTGGGAGATCATTAATATATATCTAGAATAACAAGGGTCCCGATTTCGACCCTTGGGGCACGCCCATAACAATAGGAGTACCTGCATACTTAGTCCCATTAACAACAACTTTCTGGACTGCTGGCCAAATAAGATTCGATTAGTCTAGACGCTGCTTCAGAAATACCATAATGCTTCAGCTTATTTAATAAGGTCTGATGATCTACGCAGTCAAAAGCTTTCGACAGGTCATAAAAAACACCAATCGCATCCTGGTTATATGGCCAAGTGCTAAAAATATGTTTGAGAAGTGCAACTCCAGCATCTGTAGTGCAACGTCCTTTGGTGAAGTCAAACTGGTTTATATGTATAATGTTATTTTCTGTTAAATCATCGGTTAGCTGATTACATATAATTTTTTCGAATATTTTGCTAAGTGCTGGTAGAATGAAAATCGGTCGATAATTTGCAGGATCATTTTTATTTTCTCTTTTAAATAATGGAATTAACTTGCTATTTTTTTCAAGTCAGGAAAAACACCTTAATCAACACATAAATTGAATATGAAAGCAAGTTGCGCAGAAAGTTCTTGTACTATGAATTTAAGTATATGAGTCGAAATACCATATAAGTCTTCAGTTTTCTTGTTACTAATCGAACGGAATGTTTTCAAAATAGTATTAGCATCAATGTGCCAAAAACTCTACTACAACTCTACATTCTGCCCCAAGAGGGCTAAGGGTTTGTTTGGCCAAGAGATGAGACTACTTGTAGTTTCTATGTGAGAAAAAAAAAAAGCTCAAATGCATTGGCAACTTCATTGTTTGACTTTAATTGTTTATTATTAACCACAAATGAGAATGAATCTACAGTTTTTTTTTGTTTACTAGTTTCCTGGTCAATGATGTTCCAGGTAGCTTTTATTTTATTCTTGGATGAACAAATTTTGTGACTAATTCACATAGATTTAGCGCACAGACACACTTTCTTAAATATTTTAGAATAATTTCTAACATAAGTTATAAATGCGGGGTCACTAGAAGTAACTCTTTGAGCCTAGAGTAGCCCAGTCACTAAATTTCTTTCTACCGTTTTTTAATTTTATAACTTTTTTTACGATTACATTACTTTTTTATTACATTAAATAAATTATTGTATAGATTATTGGTTGTTAATCCTTCAGTAAACAAATTTCTAAATTTGTCTAAACCGCATTTTGTGATAGGTCTACAAAATCTCACGCTTAGAACAAACATGATGGTGCTCAAATGATGTCAGTTGCCCGATATAGTCAGAGTTAATATAATTTATGATAAGATTGTCATGTACATTAAAGTTACAAAAAATGTTGTCTAAACAAGTGACAGATGTAAGTGAAATTCGAATCGGTTCCTGAAATACGTACCTTAAATTTAAAGATTTGAATAAATTAATAAACATACTAGACAAAGGTGATTCCTCTAAAATATTGATATTGAAATCCCCACAAACAACATTATTTTTTATTTTTCCGGCATACTATTGTAAGGACATCTTCCGAAACACTCAAAATCTGAATAATTTCCAGAAGGAGGTCTATATAATACACACATAATAACTATCAAGTTCCACACAAGATATTTTAATGGTTCGTTCGATTGAGAGTGAAACTGTCTTTCCTATCCTTATATTGCAAATTGTTATGTATAATTATCATAGATCCACCTCTGATATCTGATTTTCTAGTGAACGAACTCACTATAGTGTAACTATCTAAGCTTATCAACAATTTATTCTTTTTTAGCCAATGCAAACCTGGCTAAAGGCTATCTTTATTGTCATATCACTTAGTTTAAATTACTTGGATCTTCTTCCAAAACGTTTGATTGCTCAATAGAAGCATTCTCAAGTTGTGACATGACAGTTGTGTTCCATATGGCTATTTTGATATTGGTATAAAATACTTTTGTGAATGTATTAGATTTGTATAGATAGTTATAATAGATTTTTGCCGATACTTTTAGGAGGCCATAGACTGTGCCCGCCTTGGCAACGAGGGATGCGCGGGAGGCGACATCTGCCTCTTGCTCGACTGGTTGCTAATCACTCAGACTCCGATACAGTTCGCGAAGGAGTACCCCCTACGGCTCAAGGACGGTCTCTGTATGACTAAGAAGAACGCTACTGGCGTCAGAGTGTCTGCGTTTACTTGTGATGAGTGAGTTGGCAGTATATATAAAAATTATTTGAAAAAATTGAAATAATGATATTTCCCGTCTAGAAAATTAAAAGTGATATAGAGTTATATAAAAAGTGATATAAAGTTTTGTCAATAAACAAAACTTTATGATATTTGTTGTTGTACTCTGCTATAAAAGTATCGGAAAAAGAGCAATAATACACGAAATCTCGGAGAGTGATAACATATTTGACCACTAAGTAATTATTAAGTTTTGCGGCAACCTTTCTTAAGAGGAAACACTGAGAGCGAGAGAATTAAAAAATAGGTATTTACAAAATCTATTGCTGTCGCGCTGCGCCCGAACTGCCTCGAACAACCAAGCTATCAATGGGTGAGTGCTATTGTCAATGTGTGCGTAGGTGGCTGCGCTAGGACGGTGGCGACCCGGCTCCTAGACGAAATCGAATTCGCATATTCAGTCAGTAGGTGACAATTTGATGTTGATATTGGCGTTTGCGGTGTTTGTTTCGTGTTGTTGAATTATGTCATACATTTTTGATCATTGCAATTCTTTACTTGACTTATTCTTATTATGAGCCCTAAAGGTTTACTTTATGAAAGAATTAAAAGAGATGATGCATTTTGGCAGAAAATGGAACCTATATTAGAACTCTTTTAGTTAGACTGCCTATTACCTGAAATAATTGACGGTCGTATACCACGAAATTTTGCGGTAAGAGAGAGGAAAGTATTGGCCATGGATTAGTATTTTTTGCCTGGCTTAAATTTTAGATTAATTGTATTATTAGGACAATTTTATATATTTTTACTTTATTATTTATTTACTGTATTATTTTTATATTTAATAAAAAATATATCAAGAAAAAGTTTATTAATAACTTTACAACTTAAAAAATCGTTTGATCAAATACTTAGTGTCTTACAATGACAGTCTGTGATTCTGTGTGTGTGTATCAATAATATTTGTGCTGAAAATAATACGAGTAAAAAAATTTAAAAAAAGAAAAACTTTTTAAAAAACAAGCTTTTATTTGACACCATGTTGGATTTAGAATGACGTTACTATATTTTTCGAGCTTTCAGCAAGCATTTTCATTTGATACCCATATTGTAGGAGTGCACGAAAAATAACTTGTCGGCCATTTTGTATGTATCGCCATGTTGGATTTAGAATGACGTCACATAACTAACCATGCATTGTCATCCAAACTAAATTTCAGCTCAATCGGTAACCGGGAAGTAGATTAAATTAAAGATGCAAGATTTGATTACAGACAAATATTGTACATACAAACATCGGGACAAGGGAAACTATAAAATCTTGTAATAAACAGGATATCAGTGATTAAAAATAAGTAGGCCCACCGAATGACTTTCAATTTAAATACCATTATTATCCATTTCTGGACTCAAGTACTTTTGAAAGTTTAATTCAAATTATAGTATAGCTAGAGTAATCAAAGCAATTTAATAAATGAATGTTATGCAGGAGACTAAAATCTGTTAAAAAAATCGACATCGATAAACCGATAAACAACACTAGACTATCGATAAAATTATCGACTATATACCTCATCATTCATTAGTGTATTATTTAATCTGCCTCCCGAACCTCGAGCCTCTCCCCGTAGTGTGCGATAGGGACAACTGCAGCTCGGAGAGAAAATACCTATTAATCGAAGACAAAATGTATTTTCGTAGTCCCCTGTTTATTCCCCCAAAAGTGAACCGATTTCATTACTTTTTTCAATAATAGTTAAGAAAAGGCTCTGGCTGTGTCTCTATGTTTTGTTTTTTTTATATAGTCACATGTAATTTGTTTGCTGGCCGTCTGAACACAACGGAAAATCAGGCTATTTTTATAGGATTTTAAACATTTATATCTCCTTTATTATATAATTTATGTAAAAAACAAAAACATAGGGACACGGCCACAGATGCTATAGATGCTGAGAAAAAAAAATTATAACTCTACTGTGATTTTCCAGGGAGAAAACAGGGGACTAAGTTTGTATGGAAAATAAGCCGCGCGGTTTCCTCTTAAACTCTTTTCTCTTTTCATTTCCTTCACTCTTGTAATGTTACCTCTTGTAACCTTTAATTGAAGACTGTTAGTCTTAGTCTATCAGAGCGAGGCAAATCTTCCATCACATCTCGATCGCTTTACACCACTTATAAATAGGTTTTTTTTATAGTAGTTACATCGCTAGCTTTCTGTAACCTATTTAATGTGTCTGAATAAAAAATTTCATTGGCGATGCAATGTTTACGATAAATCGTTTTTTTTTATATACCTCAATGGTGGCAAAATTATGTATGGTTAGCAGCCACCATAGCTTATCTTTTATGTTTTTGTCTATAACTGTATTTATCAAATGCAACTCAAGATTTACGCCAATAACATATGGATAACAATTATGCCAACCTAACAACAATAAAATAAAAACGTATCTATATCCGTTCGTCATACTTTTTTGACAGCTTGTATTAAAACATTTATTATTCACAGTTGGTTTAAAATAATGAATACTCACTGATAATTTACTTTTCCTAATAATTTCTGGTCGGATTTTAATGAAAACATAAATAACATTATAGGATTTTTCAGAAATTGCTAAAAAGCATATACATAATGGTTCACATTATAAAATATCGCTAATAAGAAGCAAAGGAGATTTTTGTGTGGAGGCTGGGCCCCTCTCAGCCTACAGTAATAAAATAATATATTTTTAAAGAACAAAAAATAAGGAACCTTTACCCGTAAAAAGACCTTTTTAAAACCTAAAGTTTTTAAAACCTGCAAAACATTGTAAAAAAAAGAAAAGGTTTTGAAGTTAAGATCAATAAAACAGCAACCCAAAGCTTTCTTTTGTGATTCAACTTCGATTTTGATTGTCACAATGAGTGACATGACCGATGTCAAAAGCTTCACCGCCACTACCAAACTAGAAGGATGTCACTGTCACACTAACAATGACATTACGATGATAGGAGGTAATTCTCATTATTTAATAAAAATGCAAAGGAACTACTCAATACAGCCAGCATCAACGGTTTCATTTTCAGGAATAAATCTGCAGTAAGGGCATATATTTACTATCAGAATTTATTAATAGTTTCGAAAAAATAATATAAATAGCTTGACGCCTTCATTAAAACCTATAAATATAAAAAAGCTTTATATAAAAGAAACCAATTTTCGAGACTTTAAATATTATTTTTTAACAGTTCGCAGGTTTTTATATTTTTTTTCTTTTTGGAAACTTTGTCTTAGAGAGGAGATCTATCAGAAAAACATCACAAAGTAAGTGTAGAAAAATAATGATAAATGGGGCCCAAAAAAAAATGGGGCGTCTCCTTTCAGAAAGAATGAATGTTAAAAAAATAGTAAAGGAACATTAAGATGTTCCTTACAAAAAGTTTCCAGCAATTGTGTTTCCAACAGAAGTAAAATAAATTCTAAACATATTTTCAAATATTTAATTGTTGCCAGTTTCGTTGGCGCTGAGCAGAAGATCATTGAAGCGTTGGCCCTCCACGGTCCCGTGTCGGTGGCGATTAATGCGCTCACCTGGCAGAATTACCTTGGTGGGGTGATCCAGTATCATTGCAGGTATCAGAGCGTGTTGATTGATAAATTACATTGATTGATATAATGGTTTTTCACGTCGTGTCACAGTCGAGTATTATAAAATATGTTTCACATTTTCATTTTCAGTCTATAGTACACTTAATTGTTATAACGAATACGGTTTAAATTGTAACAAGAGCACAGACTTACTAAATATCGTATCTGACGGTTGATGATAACGACACTCAGAGTAAATAGAACTGGAGTAGGCATCAGTCAAATTTCTCGAACAAATTTTTCTGTCATATCTTGCGGGGGGCGAGGTTACTACTACACTCTAAACCAGCACACATAAACAGAAAATTTTAACGTTTTTACAAATGCACACATGGACACATGACACACAATTTTGAAATTCACGCACACAAACCTTAAAAAAGTACGTTGACGTTCTATTCGAACACAAAAATGTAAAAGTGTGGGAAGTAACGAGACATCACCCAAAAGAATGATATCGATAAATCGCTTTCGTTCAATGAATGAATGTTAACTTGGCGTTAATATTTCAACATAATTAAAATATCATGCTTCGACATTTAGTATGTAGTCAATATAAAATTGACAGATATCGAAGGTTAATAAAATGCAAACTTATACTCAGTAGTTTATTATAGTAAATTATAACATCTAATAATTTTACCTAATTTTTGTGTCTTTTTAACTGCATATTTGTTATTGGTAGGATATTAAGGTAAAAATACGAATTTTGTTGCATGAGAAGCTACAGAAGTCCTATTAAACCGGAAAATAAAATAAGTTTTATTGACACCAAGTTGCGGATACAACAAAAATTGTATTTTTACATCAAAATTAGATACTGCAACACCGACATTGTTATAATAACATTAAAAATGCGTTTTCTAAAAGAAATATTTTATTGAAAAACACGTTTTGATACACACTATAAAAATAATTGAGTTTTTTGACACGGGATTGACAGTTAGTTCTATTATTCCCATGTATGTCATTATAATAATTAAATTAGTTTAATCGTATTAAATACAGCTAAATATCAGATAGGGATCTTAAAAAATACTTTAACAATCAACAATATCTCTTAAACGAAATTTTTTGATTTTTATCCTTAATATGTTAGCAATAATTTTGAGTAATTTTTTTTGCAGATTTATATTGGGTATAATATTTTGTGATCTCCCATGCTCCGGTCACTGATGTAATTAATATTACATCATTAGGTAATTTTTCGACTGCACCTTTTAGTGTATCATAATCCGAGACGTCATTCTTAAACAATATTAAATAAAGCGTACTTATTTTCTGTTTACTTACTTTGTTTGTCAATTATATTTTATTATTCAATAAGATTTAAGCATAATATTTTTAATTAATGTCAATTATTCCATTCATTCATTCATTCCTATTTACTCGTAAAACCAAAATATCGATATAGTTGCATCCCTATTTCAAGTGTGAAAATCAATTAGGGCTGCTGATTAAAAAAAGATAATATTTTTTAACTAAAATTTTTAAGATGATGTTGGCGCTAGTTTACAGATGCTTACCTTTTAAGCATGGCTCTTATATTTCCTTTAACAAAATTACACTCACAAAGTAAGTGTTACTATTTTATTACTGCTATTTTTATAAACAAAAATAACATACAATGAGATTAACAGTGACAGATTGAGTAATTCGCGATAGATAAAAAAAAAAACTATTGCAAATGTCCTCCTCATACATCTTTTTGATTTCTATATATAGAAACCGCTAATAGAAACAAAACTTGTTACTTAACTGTTATTCTATCAAGGCACCTTCACCATTTGGTATTGTACAAAAAGTGTATGTCTCGATAGAATAACAGCAGTGTGCTACTTGATCTATCATCTATACTTGATTTGAAGGGAAGTTTGAGTTTAGTTCATTTTTATATTATCGATTGTTTACCTTTCCGAAAGAATAACAGAGTGTGTGACCGAGTATAAGTGCGTGAACCCCCGACTCCTCTGGGTAAGGCTAAAGATGGGACTTACCAGAATTTTTCTGTTGTGTGTATATGCACCAACAGATTTTGGTTTAAGGAGGTCCCAAAAAGCCGTAAAACAGCAAGAGGAGTTCTGGGAAGGTATGAAAGATACTCTGTCGCAATGTAAGGAGAATGAGAGGATTGTTATGCTTGAAGATTTTAATAGCTGGGTAGGTATACAGCGAGATGGGTATGAAAAAGTGTTAGGTAAATTTGGAGATAAGAGAATAAATGCGAATGGGGAAAGTTTATTAGATGTATGTCTGGAATGGAATCTTGTGGTGACAAACACAATGTTTGCTCACAAGATGATTCATGTGTACACAAGAGAAGATGAATGTTCGAAGAGCATGATTGATTTCGTGATTGTGGATGAGAGACTGAAGAGTAAGGTGCGGGATACAAGAGTGTTTCGAGGTGTCGGCCTGGATACAGACCACTTTTTGGTTGTTAGCCGAATAAGTGGCCTTTTAAATAAATGGCGACATCGAACCAAGGAAACGACTAGTATTCTGCAACGCATAAAAGTGGAAAAATTGCAAGAGAAAAGAATAGAAGAAGAATATGAGCGAAAGTTGCGTGATAGACTTGAGAGTATGAACGAAGTTTGTGAGATAGAAAACATATGGAAGTTTGTCAAGGAGCAAATAGTGAGTGTGGCAACTGACGTATGTGGTGTGATTAAAAGAAAAAAAGGACGACAAGAGAAGAGAGTATGGATGGATGAAGACGTGCAAAAAGTAGTGCAAGATAAGAAGAAAGCATGGAGAGATTGGTTGGCACAAAGAGCTAACCAGAGAATGCAAGTGAGTACAGCTGAAGATACAGAGGAAGCCAGAAAGAAGTACAAAAGTGTGAAGGCATTAGTGAAGGATGTAGTGAATAGAAAGAAAGAAGAACGTAAAGATGAGTTTGATCGCAGGCTCTCTGATAATTTCCGTTCCAACATAAAGTGTTTTTGGAAATCCATTAGGACAGCTCGAGGATAGAGTACAAACTCGGAGCTGGGTAATATCAGGGGCCACGATGGAGGTATGATTAAGGGTGATGAAAGAGTGATGAAGAGATGGAAGGAGTATTTTGAAAGTTTGTATGAAAGAGCAGACCAGGGCGAACAGGACGATTATGTGTACATGGAACAGGATTGGAATGAAAGTGAAATAAGTATGGAAGAGATAGTGAAAGCTCTCAAAAGTATGAAAGCGGGAAAATCTGCTGGGTATGACAGGATTGTGGTAGAGATGCTACGAGCTGGAAAAGGTCCCGTCGCAAAACAGCTGCACTGATTTTTCAACTTGTGTTGGGTGAACGGCCGAGTACCTAAAGATTGGTGCGAAGCCGTCATAGTCCCACTATACAAAGGAAAAGGATCGCGGTTGGATTGCAAAAACTATCGAGGAATAAGTCTTCTCAGCGTCGTTGGCAAATTGTATGCTAAGGTTCTGATAGAAAGAGTCATGAAAGAGACGAGTGATAGAATCTGGGACGTGCAAGCAGGATTTAGAAAGGGAATGGGATGTACGGATCAAGTCTTTTCCTTACGATGCATTACGCAGAAATTTCTGGCCAAAAGCCAACAAGTATATTGCATATTCGTGGACTTGGAAAAGGCTTATGACAGAGTGGTGAGAAATGAGTTGTGGTCGGCATTGTCCATGCATGGAGTGAGCGGCAGCCTAATTCGAGCATTAAAATCTCTCTATGTGAATTCTAATGCTCGTGTTAGGATAAATGGTGCATACACAGAACGCGTTTCACATCGAAAAAGGTGTGAGGCAAGGGTGTGTAGCATCTCCATGGCTGTTTAACCTATTCATGGATCAGTGCCTGTCGAATTTGAAAGAGAGTGAATGTGGTTTACGCATGAATGAGTTACTTGTCAAATGCCTACTATACGCTGATGACCAAGTAATATTTGCATCATCGGCCAGTGAGTTGCAGGAGATGGTAACTGTTATGAATGACGCTTTAAATGATAAAGGAATGAAAGTGAACGTAAGTAAGACCAAGGTATTGGTGTTTGAAAGAGATGTAAATATGACATTGTGTGACATTATGATAGAAGGAGAAAAAGTAGAACAAGTAGAAGAGTTTGTATATTTGGGATGTATGTTTATAAGGGATGGAAGGTGTGATAATGATATATAGAGAAGCGAGTGAAAGCTGGTAACATGGTGAATGGGGCCATGCATACGTTTCTGAGTAGTCAGAAAATTTCAGAAAAAGCGCGACTAGCAGTGCATGAGGGCGTGCTGGTCCCAACATTAATGTACGGAAGTGAAAGTTGGTATGGGAGAAACGACATGAAAGTAGAATAAATGCAGTAGAAATGAGAGCTTTGCGGAGTATGGCAGGAGTAAAACTGAGTGACAGATTGTATAATGAAGTGATTAGAAAGAAATGTGGTTTGAAAGAGGATATCGTGACAAGAATAGAGAAAGGGATGCTTGGGTGGTTTGGGCATGTGGAACGGATGGATGTAAGTAGACTGACCAAAATGATTTATATGAGCTGGAGTGAGTGGAGACACGGGACGAGGAAGACCTAGGCGAACATATTTCGAACAAATCGAAAGTGTCCTCAAAAAAGGCCAGGTCAGAAGTACCCGCAATCGTCGAGCATGTATGAGGAATGTTATGAAAGTAGATGAAGCGAAAGAGATATGTAAGGACCGTAGCAAGTGGAAGGACGTAATCTCTGCCTACCCCCGTGGGAAAAAGGCGTGAGTGTATGTATGTATGTTTAAATAATGCACCTATATAAATACTTATAAAATATTTAATTTAAATGGTATAATTGCTAGTACATCGTTATGTATAGAACTGTTAAAGTATCAAAAATAGTAAAATTGTGTATTATTGTAACAAGGCATCGGCAATTTAAGACAGCAGAGTACCAAATGATACATACATACATACATACACTCACGCCTTTTTCCCACGGGGGTAGGCAGAGATTACCAAATGATGCTGTTACTGATTAAATTAATACCTACCAGATTAGAAAATTGTTATATGAACTATACAAATTCTATATGTCAAATGTCATAATAATTGAAATATGATAATGTTCAACCCTAGCTCACGCACTCCCCACGAGACTATATGACGTCAGACCGCACTCCTCACGAGACTATATGACGTTAAATTTGAATTTGCAGAATTGTAAAACATGAAATTATGAATTAAATAATCAATAAATCTTAAAAATAATACTTGCAAATGAAAGGTGACACCATCTTTTTGCATACTTGACGTGTTAGACTTCTTTTTACACGAAAAAACAGCACAAATAGGCATTTTAGTGGGAGCTCTGTTCGCCGCGACATGCAGAATATTGTGTGACAGCCCATAAGGCAGCTCAACTAGTTTTATATAACGTACAAGATTCCGAGTCTTATGCTTTGGCAGAGGGGAATGTTAGACAATGGCATCTCCTGTCTTGGTTACTTTGAGTAACGACATTTATCTTATTACTAACTCCAATCATCCAATAGTATCTTATTACTAACAATGTACGGAACAGTCTATTTTTCAACAATTAACTTACTTAATTTACTGTGCCCGTAGATTGGATAGAAGATATCCACAATGCGCCGCCACCACAGTTGGGTAATAAACTCGTTATACCATTAATTAACGACGATAATATTTCTATCAATGGGTTAAGTTTTAATCTGTTTTATACAAATTAACCGCCTATATTTACCCAAATTAACATGTGTTAATCTTCCTGAAAACCGTTAATCGTTGATTCAGCACCGTATTGATAAGTATGTTGGGCCGACGTGTGGTGCGTACTACGAGGGCGTGTACTTAAATTGAGTTGATGACTTCCAGAGCATATGCCAACAGGTATAGCTACCTATACCTGTTGGCATATGCTATCGCATATACAACATATAACGCATATACAACTATCGCAACGATATAACAGTATAATTTTAAACACAAAAGTTTTTCGGAATATTTAACGTTAAATATTCCGAAAAGTAACGTTTTAACTTTTCACGAAGTTATCTTTTTATAGTAAAGTATTATCGTTTATCAAATTTAAAAGTATGTATTTGATAAAAAATTGCCATCCCGTCAGTGTTGCCAACTCTAAAATTTATCGGATGATAGCACTCTTCGAAAAATACGGTAGATTTTCCAAAATTATGTTTTAATATAGATTTTAAATACGGTAAAATTACCTTGCCATGATTAGAATTGAAATAAAACTCATATTTTTATCCAGAATCCTATCAGATTCTGTTTGTGTCTATTATTGTTTCAATATTTATATACATATCGTTATTATGTTTCTTAGTCATTTCTTTACTGGGATTAAAATCAATACAATTTTTTCCACGTCGCTGTATGGCCTGCTGCGATAAAAGAGGTTTCCCCTGATGGTTTTTGTTAGTAGTTTATTCCGTTTTTTGTTTTGATGTCGTACAACACGACACGACGGCCGTGTCAAAATAGAGTCGTGTGTTCAACTCAACAAAACTGTTCAACCACGCCACGTTTTGACATGAAACGTCTTTAAAATCGCGCCGAAACATACGGGTACCAGGTTTAAAAAGTGGGCCGTGACGAAAAGGTCTATATCGTACCTTAATAATTAAAAAAACTATTAGTCTTGGAAACAAAAATGTGGTGTGAATATTTCACTAATATAGTCAGCTCGCTGTTGTGACATTGAGTTTTTGATTATTTTTTGCTACCGTACCGATCGAGGCAGATTACGGTGTTTTAACCGTAATTACGGTGCAGTTGGCTACACTGCATCCCGTCTTGAATTTGGTATTTTTTTTGTTACCAGAGTTCCCTATTTTGCCTGCCTCTATAAGAGTTGTCTGACGCCAAGTCTATTTATTTTAGTGAAAGGCTGCCTTGGTATACATATACCTTTGGAGTGTATAAGTAAAGACTATATAAGATAATAATAGAAATTATATGCTGATAGTATGGGTAAATACAATTTTTACAGTGGGGCATTGTCAGACCTGAACCATGCAGTGGAGATCGTGGGTTACGACCTATCTGCTGACGTGCCGTATTACATTGCGAAGAATTCGTGGGGGCCGGATTTTGGTCTGAATGGGTACGTACACCTAGCCATCGGATCCAACATATGCGGCCTGGCGAACGAGGTTGCTACTATAGATGTCGCTTAGAGTTGCCATACAGAAAAATTGTAAAATGTTGGTAGCTGATATGGTAGCTTTAGATGATTTTTCATTCCTCTATGTTGTTTTTAGTTCAATAAGTTTATTGAGATATTATTAAAAATGTTCACTCACACAATTAGCAATGTCAATCATGAAAATATGACAAAACGTGGTATATATAATACAATCTCAAGAGTAACTTTTTTATTAATACGGTTGTTAGATTTTAGCGTAAGTTGTGAGCTTATATTGTAACTTATTGTAATGTGTTTTTGAGTACAATCACTTAAATGTTAACAGACTACTCTTATGTTGATTTTTTGTTATTTTTAACTTATTTAACCTCGACTACATTACTAAAATAAGCAGTATATAGTTTTTTTAATACATTTATTTATAGATCTTTAAAAGTTTAATTATGCAGCAAGATTTGGTTTATTGTGAATTTTGCCAATCACGTATTGCTAATGGAGAATGTTTATTGTTGGTCTCGCTCTTTTTTTTAAAATAAATATTAGGTCCAACTATGCTCATAATTTCTCATTTGACGCCCTCCGTAGTCGAGTGGTTAGTACACCGGTTTCAAGGTGTCGCCATCTCTGAGGTCCCGGGTTCGAGTCCCGGTGGGGGCAAATGTTTCTGTGATAAATTGAATGAAAAGAATGAACATTTGTGCCTTTGTTATAGTTGTTAATATATATTTCTATCAAACATTGAGAGGGCGTCCTCGAGCATAAGAAATTCTGAAGTATGTTTTTTTTGTGGTGCAAAAAAGTCTTTATTATTTTATATAGGACGCCCTCCCAGACTGAGTGGTTAAGTAGGCTGGTTTCAAGGTATCTTTCAATCTTTGAGAAAACTCTATCAGCATTTTATTTTAAAAAATATCCTTTATGCAATGAAATTATTTTGAAGAATGTTATAATCTTATAATAAATGTATTATACTATCGAAAATTTGGAGTTGATCGCCGCTTGCCAAACTGCCATATTAACTGTGCCATGTACTTTGGAATGACTGCTAATAAGTAAGTATGGTCGAAGTTTTAAATCAGTCGCAATCATGTTGAAGAACATGTTTAAATTTAAAAAAATGTTATTTTGGAAAACAAATTGCGACACTGACAAAATTAAATGCATGTATGTCATAAAATCGGTAGGCGTTATACTATCGCATTTTTAAGACACAGAACTGAAAAGAAAGAAACCAAAGAATATCCATATTTTTTTAATTGATTTATATTATGTGAAACGTTTTGCTCAATTTATGTAGAGTAATGCATTAAAAAACGAAAGAAAACAGAACTAACCGTTCATTGTTAACTACAACATTCAAAACGGTTCTCCCCTGTGTATCTAACATGAGCTTACATTTGTATGTAAACGATATCGACAGCGTAAATTTTTGTATGAAAACTTTGTACAGCGCTTCTAGCGGAACGTAATTGTACTATTCTTTGATATTAAACTAACTTGAGTTTACAGTACTATACGCCAAAAAATTTATCAATATTATTAAAATATATTATAAAAATGTATCGAACTCATGGTAGATCCACAGGTGCTAGGAAATAAATTTTGGACGATTCAAAAGAGTTTTCTATAAAGTCATATTTAACTAAAGTTTTGAATTTTGGTGTCATTTGCAAACAGTATTTGTTAGCAATACTACAAATATACTAGTGTTGTTGCCCTGATATTATATTCATTTACATACAGCAACGCGTCACACTTTATGTGTTATATTGAGACAGCTCGTAATGACGGTAGTTTTCGCAATGCAGAATAAAACATGACATGTTGTTGACTGTACTTACGATATCTTGTTTTTCTTTATAATTTTATATTTGTTGCTGCAAAAGTCATTTATAAACGCTTTACTTAATTTATTTAATAAATAAAACAAGATGTCCAAATGTCACATACAGTTTTTATATTAGTGTTTATATTAAGTGTTACCAGGAAAGAAGTAAGTCAGCATCTATATTTTATTTTTCTACTGTCATGTGTCTTATAAATATTATTTTCATCTTTTTAGTATTAATTCGTAGTAAAAAATGTATGTAGCATTTTTATTTATGTTTCATTTTTATCTACATATTGAATATATTATACATATCAATATAGAGTACTGTCTGAAACTAGAATAAATTACAATATGTGCCTTAGTACCAGGGTATCATGGAAACAATGTGTCAACGTATCTCTAATTAAGGTACAAAAAATCTCAAAGATGTATTCGGACAAGAATCGAACCTTATGCAAAACTATGCCTTAAAAAAGTAATATTTATTTATTTGTTATATCTCTTATAGAATTGGCTTGTATGCTGATAAGCCTTTACATTTAAATATATTTTTACAAAAACTGTGCCAAATGTTTCGTGCATGCGCACGTTTGATTCCTGTCCTGGTGTAACGTAAATATTCTGATTAGTTGATAAGAAATTATGATAAATATTGCAAATTTGAACTATGCAGTTACGTTTATTGTGGTGTGTTTGTAATGTGTGCACTACATGAACATGAGTCTTAAATGACAATATTAAAAAGAATACTCGTATAAACTAAGAATAAAAACTTGTTGATATTATGCTTGTTTAAATTATTCTAAGGACCTAAAATGAAATCGTAATCGTATTTCATCAATTGACGACACTATATTACAACATTGACGACTTGTTTGGCGCAGCGATCGAGTGATCGGCTACTACGCAACGGGTCGCAGGCTCAATTCCCACATGGGACAGATATTTTTTTATACCGCACAAAACAATTTCTTCCGGAGTGAGAACACCCAGAGTGTTTGAGAGAGAGTGAGTTTGTGCATGTGAGATTCTGTGTTTGTGACTGTACCCACGACACAGGATAAAAATCCTAGCGTGAGTTGCCGGAAACGCCGCGTCGGTATACTTTCTAGCTGGACCGATGATTTGACGAAAATAACAGGAAAGCGTTGAATGCAGCAGTGCAGAACCAATTGGTCTGGATTATTTGTGGAGGCTTATGTCTAGCAGTGAGTGTCTTTCGACTGAATGATGCTGATGATAATAAGGTAATGCTCAGTTCTTTTCCAATTCCTTACCAATATTCCTTAAATCTGTAAATTTCTAAGTTGGTACGTAGTTATTAACAGTGAATAAATGTTAGTTTGGCTTAACAAAGTGAAATGTGAAGAATATACTTAGGTGAAATATGCTATTGGGACTTGGCTAGTGCTAGTGGATAGTGCTTGGCGACCGAATGATTTTATGGTGTCACCATAGTTTGATACAAAATGCAATTTAAAAAATACACATCTACTGAGGACTTCGAGAATTGTGGCTTTCATGGCTACCATATCATCAGCAAAACTAAGGTGCGTCATCTTCGCGCCGTTGATATTGATGCTTATACTCTGTCCATTATGTTATTTTCTTTTTGACAGATCGCGCGTATGAAATATTGTTTCTATTTTCAAATTATAGTACTACAGTAATAATATACTTTCTAGACGGGTAACGCCCACATAGTGAAGTGCTCTGTGCATAACAAACTACCACAGACAATAAGCAGTTCTTGAAATCAGATAAATCGATAAATTGTCTTCAAATCAAATATTTGTAAATTTATTTATTTCCTTCTCGACAGCTACCTTACATTATTTATAGGTATGTGAATTTTAATATTAAAACGCATATGTAGTTAATAACATCTACGTCAAGTTTAAATCAAGAATTATGATCAAGAATACTTAGAAAATCACATACATACCATTTTTTTAACAAACTAGCTAGGTAATTGGTAATTCGCCAAAAATATAAAATTTTCCCTAATTTACTTGGCATGTGTAAAACTTTATTTTTTCATATATTTCTGATCCATTTAAGAGAGAAAAAGGAAAACTTTCTTAAATGGATCAGAAATATACGAAAAAATAAAGTTTTACACATGCCAAGGAAATTAGGCAAAATTTTATATATTTGGCGACTTACCCCAATTGGGTAATTCGCCAAATATATAATACTAGCTTTCCGCCCGCGGCTTCGCCCGCGTTATATTCGAATTTCCCACAGGAAGGATATGTTTTAACAATACTGCCATACAACCTTTCACCCCCTCCTTTCAACCTTTTACAACCCTTTTCTGCTTTAAAAGGTAGCCTCTGTCCTTTCTCAGCCTCTAGACTATCTGTGTACCAAATTTCATTTAAATCGGTTCAGTAGTTTTAACAATATTTCCATACAACCAATAATCCCTCCTTTCAACCTTTTACAACCCTTTACAACCTTTTTTGCATGAAAAAGTAGCCTATGTCCTTTCTCAGGCTCCAGACTATCTGTGTACCAAATTTCATTTAAATCGGTTCAGTAGTTTTAACAATATTTCCATACAACCAATAATCCCTCCTTTCAACCTTTTACAACCCTTTACAACCTTTTTTGCATGAAAAAGTAGCCTATGTCCTTTCTCAGGCTCCAGACTATCTGTGTACCAAATTTCATTTAAATCGGTTCAGTAGTTTTGGTGTGAAAGCGGAACAGACAGACAGACAGAGTTACTTTCGCATTTATAATATTAGTATGTATGTATGTATAGTATGGCACAAAACAATGAGCTTTTCCACAAATACTATTTTCACAGTACTTTTGATTAAAATTTCATCGTCTTCAATTTTCACAGATGACACTCCAGTTTTATTTATTTGAGTTCATTAAAATGACGATAACTTTTTTTTTAATGAACCGATTTTGATGAAACAAAGTTTAGATATTATTCTGAGTTAAAACAAAGCAAATAGTGAAAGTTTCAAGCAAATCGGTTCAGTACTTTCGGAGATAAACGTGAACATACATACAGACAGACAGACAAAAAAATTCCAAAAAATTTTTTTTGCTTTCTTATAATCTATTTAAGTGCCCCTCTATCCATTTCAGTCAAAAGTACTAAATGTACAGACAAAATATTTTTACTGTCTTATTATATGTATAGATAAAAATTAAACAAGTAAATTTATTTACATTATTTATTACATAGATTCATCAGATTCTTCTTCGTAAATTACACTAGACTCGTCAGTTGAGTCCTCTGTTACATAAATAACCAATTCTTGTGCCATCATGTTATCAATTGCAACATCTCGATCCCAATCAGACATTATAAATTTTTTTGTCCTCTGTACAACACTCGCCCAGTTTTCAGGCGTCACATCACCACACGCGCTAGTTAATAACTGCAACATTTTATTTGCTGTAAACGGCGGCGTTGTGTTATTTCTTGCTGCCTTCCCTTTAATTTGTGCCCATATCAATTCGATGGCATTATACTGACAGTGATACGGTGGGATTCTAATGACAGTATGTCATGTCCATATTCCGCAGCCATTTCATCGACGACGTATCTTTTAGGTATACGTTTCGAATTTAAAATTCTTATCAGCTCCGCTTTCAACAATGTATCAATATATGACAATTTATTTCATGTATTTGAAAAAACCAGATAAACGAATTTAATATTTATAATAAAAATAATATCGCTGCATTAAATCGATTAAAAGTTCTTCTTAAATAAAATCGATATTCTGTTTTAATCGAATCGGTAACTTGCGAGTTCATCACTGATTTCAAAATATCTTAAACTGTCAAAAAGAAAATAATATAATGGACAGAGTATAGTCGTCTCTAGACCAAAAGCATAAACACATCCTTCAACGCAAGTGAATAGTTTCGGTGATATGTCATTGCCCTTCTTTATCGCACTCGCCAGTGATGTATCGGTCTCGTGTTTTGACCCAGAATGACATTGTAGCATATTCGTATAGTGACTACAACACTGATATATCGATAGTATACTTCCACAGTAGGGGTTCCACAGTAGACTATCGATACAATACGGTAAAATATCGACAAGACCTTCAAAGGTTTTTGAAGAGACTGAAACACGGCCCAGGTCTCGTCGAAATTGAACGCTTTGTCATACATTAACGCCAAAGAATAGTGGCAATTTAAACTATTCTTATATTAGACTTTTCACAATCTGGTTTATTCGGAAGGTTGACAATTATCAAACTTGACCGGTTGACATTTGCGTTGGGATATTGTTTATTTGCTGGAAAGTGTATAACTAGAATCACCAATGTACAAGACAGTTCTCATTTAGTTTTTATTAATTTGTAGTTTTTAAAAAAGTAAAAAATGTTTCTGGAACACGATTAATAATATACATAATACAGATCAATCAATAGACGATATATTTTCTGTTATTTTAAATGTTTTTTTAGTAGTTTTTTTTAAATGCATCAATAAATTGTAAAACTATTCAAATGTTACTATGTTCAAAAAAGAAGATAATAAGAGTCCAGCCTCTATATTTTTTTATTGTACCTATTTAGACTATAGGTGTAAATGGCATTAAAAGAACAAACTAAAGACAATGATGAAATGCTGGGTGGTTAATTTAATTTACTGTTAAAACCTTTCTGATATTTTTTTCATATAATGTGTTGTAAAAATTTGCCTAAAATGCTTCTAGATTAATCATTTACATATTCAGTTCATACAGAAAAAAGGTACAGTCACATATCGATGTAGATTCATAATTTCCTTCATCCATTGTAGTTGAATTTGTAGTCACACCATTTTTGTATCAGGAAAATGTATCATTTCCTTAAAGTATACCACTTATACACTTATTAATTATTTACATGTTATTGCAACCAGTCAGTTCGTATTCTGCAATTACGCAACAAATTAAAATGTTTTATCTTAATGTTATTTTAATATATATATTTTTTGTGAATACTTTGTTATTAGTGTTTCCAATAGAGGATTATTATTACTTAATGATTTATAGATCGTATATTGCGAAATTCAATAAGAATTACTCGAACGAACTGTTTATAAAACGAATGGAATATTTTAGGGTAAGTATCATTTAAAAGATTTTATTAGATGTAAAATAATAATAAAAAATCAAGAGTGATAAAGCATATTGTAGTAACGAAATTGCTTATTTACAATGCCTTATGCATTTATTAAATACCTAAATCTGATCTAACTTACTGCAATAACACTACAAAGATAAAGTTTTTATTATAAAAATCTAGGTAATATTATAGGTAATATTTCAGTCATTTCTATTAAAGAAGTTTACTAAATTTTCTCTAGATTTATGAACATTATTACTTCACATTGTCGCTAGGTGAAGAAAGGGAAGGTTGAACTATTTGGAGATCCTTAGGAAAGTGTAATTCCCTATCAAACAGTCAATTGTTTAGGTTTTCGTAATCGCGGTTAAAGATACTTGATAATTCACACAGTTTGGTTCTAAGGCCTAATCATTTAACAATCATTAAATTAGAGTACGCTCTAAGTATTTATGTCGTGGGTCCTTTTACTGAGTAGTCTGGAATTTATACTGTATATGTAAATCCAAAACATAGAGACAATTTTTGAAAATTTAATGTACTAAAGCGTAAGGGGCAAATACCGGGTCTAATCCCTATTGCTATATTAAGGAATACATCTAAAGACTACTATGATTCAAGGACTTGTAGTTATTGGTTAAAACGTTTATTGGTTATAAGCGGTGAGGCTGCCACCATTGTGATATCACTACACTTCCAGCTTACAAGGTTCTGTTATAGCAAGTCAATTTTGGTCGGTTAACTGAGCGGCTAATTTATGGCTCCTTGGAGCATGTCGGATATTACAGTAAACCTCGATGCGTAACTCACACGTGTTACAAGTGGCTCTGAGGGTCTCAGCACAAAGTACGAGCAACAACTACCTTGCCAAGATGACTAGAGGATATATCAGTAGTATTATTACATAGAAGATTAATTAATATATTAGTATTAATTTAATTAAATTGAAGAGTATCAGGTCTATCCTGCCATGTATTTTTATTTATTATATTTTTATAAATAATTTACTTACCTACATTGATATGAAGCTTCTAAAGTGAAGGAAAACATCGTGAGGTAACTTCCTCACACCTGTGACAAAATTAAAATATGTTTGTGAAGCCGACTAGTCTGTATTGGGTCAGTGTGGTTGACTAATTCCTAATCGCCCTAAGATAATTAATTAGGGTAGACTTGTGAGTACTTGTGGGTACGGATATGATATTATATTTATATTATTTGAATCCATCAACAATTTTGCTTATGAAAAGTTGATGAGATCCAACTAGTTTCGATCAAGGACTTGGTTGGTCTTTATGAGGGCGAGTTTGAGTGCAGGATGCTGGAAGTCGTGACCTTGGTGTGTGTAGGGCAAAACTATAAGTTAGACATATCCAACTTTTAACGTTCACGTAATCCAGTTATCATCTGTTATTATCGCTCTATTTAAATATGTGCAACCGCACGCAACAAATGTTAATAAAAGTGTTTTTTTCTCTCTATTTAAGGAATAACAAACGGTTATATCCCGTGTAATTAAACATAATTACTTTTAGGCATCATTAAAGAAAATAAAAGAATTGAACCAGATTCACGATGATGCTGTGTATGGGCTGACAAAGTTCGCGGATCAGTCGCCACTGGAAATTGAAGGGATGTTTCTGTTGCCACGTTCGCTTCAAGCCTGTACTCCTAAACAGTTAAAAAGTTGTCCACCTAATCATCGCCGAAGATATTTTAATAATACTGAACCCAAGCTCAAGAAACAGATTCCTGAAAAGTTTGACTGGTAAGAAAAGAATAACGTGGAATACTAAAATATCCGTAACGATTGCAAATTATAGATTGGACCCCTTTTTTGATCATTCGTCCAAGTGGTTTTCACTTAACATTAAGATAGAGATTTCTAGATGAGTACACGACTTGCTAACCACCTGATCAATTAACGTAGGATCTTCAAGCCCTGTTAGCGGCGGCATTTGCGCGATCGCACCCCTTGTAGTCATTTTCTCGGTCCTTTTCTTTTTTAGTTGCTTCGCCACGAGTAGGCCCCATCCATGCAAGCTGGTGCCACTTTGATGTACTGCACCTTTTTTAGCGTATAATAATATGGCTTCTTTATAGGGTAGCGCTCGTGCCTGCTCCTGAAGGTGCACTTACCCTTCGTTCGTTATTTGATAACAAACTTAGAAAAGTTGGTTATGAAATAACGAAATAAGCAAATAACAGAACTTCTTTTTGTTTTTGTTATAAAAAATAATAGGCACCATTAAATCAGTCAAATAGGAGAACCTCTCCTTGCATTTGTTGTAAAATAGGTAATCTTCATATTTGTATCCTCTTGGATATTTATTTCACTCTCCAGACTAGAAGCTGTTGAATTTGTTGAAACTAATAGCTATATACCTACGTACGATACGTTGACAATCTTTTATTAAACGTCGCTTTTTATTTTTTCTTTTATTAAGTCACTCGTTATCTTTCATCGAATCACATTTTTTGGGTATTCTTATTAATAAATTTCACTTTGTATTAGTTTAAAACAAATAAACAACAAAAAATGAAAACCATACAAATGAATGCATTACGCATAACGAAAAATGCGAATGCTTGATAGGAATTGACAATATTGATAAATCCGTTATGTTTTCTCTAAAATACGCGACTCATACGATGTGAAGTAAATAGTGAATTTCAAGAAGAATTTCTAACTATTCATAAGTATAATTATTATTATATCATATCTGCATATCATGCCTGTCTTCCCCTGTATGTTATCAGGTGAGATGACGATGTTCTTCATTTAGTTTTACAGATAGTTACTGCACACAGTCAATCCGCGTTATACAGAACATCGTCGACCTAGACAGGTCCTTTCTGACCCTCCCGACTCATTAACGCTGGCTCTTCAAGCCTTGCGAGAGGCGGCATCTGCGCCGCCATCCCTTAGTTAGTCCATACCTCGCAGCTTGCTGCACATGTACGAGTAGGCCCCATCATTTTAAGGCCGGACCCACTTTGGCGTACCGAGCCTTCCTTCGCGCATATGTCCTCTTCGGAGGGCAGCGATGACGTGCCCTCTCCCGAGGGTGCGCCAACCACTCCATTCAAGCCGTAGGGCCCTTATGGCCAAGGCTAGGCTGAGTTTAGTCAGTCAGTCAGTCACTAGGAGTCCGACATAATCAACGCATCCCTGCTTGCCTGTTGCGTTGGTATCCATGATGGATTCTCAGCCTCCTCTCCTGAGGGAAAAAAAATAGTTACTGTAAGGTATATGTACATAGAACTTATGTTAGAAGTATTACAGTTTTTATTACGTAGGAAATAGTACGGTCTCAAAGTCAAAATATATATTTTGACTAGCAAACTGAGTGTATATATTTGTTTCAATATATTTCTCTAAATAACTAAGGTATTTTAAAAATTAATTAGTCTTATGATATAGGTAATATTTTAGGCGAGAGAAAAATGTGGTCGGGCCAGTGCTGGATCAAAAGCTATGCAGAGCCTGCTGGGCATTCAGCATCGTCGGAGTCATGGAATCAATGGCGGCGATCCACAACATGAGCCTTCCAAGTTTGAGCATACAAGTATTATTTTTATTTCAATAACATACATTTTATTCTATTAAAGCTAGCATAAAAATATCTGTCCCACCAATGCTCAACCAATCATATTATAATTAAGACCCTTCCCGTTGTTTCCCTTGTTAAGCCGGGAGAGCGTAAGGTTAGAATGTGTAATGACGGCTAGGCGGGAGTAGCACACTCTGAATAGTGATAAAGCTAATTTAATTCATTATTATGTTGATTAAATATTTTAATGAGTAATAAAATCTTCTTTTATGAACATTATTTCAGGATGAAAAATAAATTATTTCTACCTATATTAATGAAATTAACAAAAATACCAATTTGAATTTATATTCATTGCGTTAGTGCATTTTTTCCAAAAATATGAAACTTAGGCCTGTATTACAAAATGAGACTCAAAGTACTTAAACTACGGGCGTTATGTCGATTCAAATGGATCATCAATTTCTAACTACACTTTTAACAGTGATTTAAGTTTATGTTTCATTTTAGAATACAAGGTCAACATAAAGTATTTATTCCACTTAAAAGATGAAATATCAAAACAAAATAATACTTTCACTTTTTGAGATAATAAAACATATGATATTGTCTATAATTATGAGATACAATATCACAATTAAGATAAGATTATTTAACAGTTAGAACGCGTGGAGAATTTTGTGATGGAGTAGGTACTTAAGGATGAAAATTTATTTCCTCCACACTTGACGAATTCGACCAATTATATTTATCCACACAGGAACCAAACCACATACACGCTAAATTTGAGATATTTATAGAAAAAGTTCCGAATGTATAAATATAATCAGATAATTTTGGTCGAAGACCTAACTCCCATATATTCCATTGTTTTGTTATTTTTTATTTACTTATTCCTACTTATATATACAAGCAAATCTCTAATTTTGCTTGCACATTATTTTTAGGGCTATTTAGAGTAGTAGATATATTGTCTGTGTATATTTAGTAGTAGGAGATATGCATTTTTCATAGTTTGGATCGTATTTATCTTTTTTAGTACCTACGTTATTATTCAGATTTCAATGAAATATGAAACACCAAACTAAGTCCTAAAACAGACAGGCAAATTAAATATTTATCACATATCTTTTATCGATTCTCGACACAAAGATGCTTAAGTTTTAAATCTTCAAATCTTTCTTTTAGGAGCTGATTGATTGCTCCAGCTTGACAAAAGGCTGTGAGAATGGCAATGTGGTTAATGCTCTAAACTTCCTTTGCTTTGACAACTATCCCATCATGAAATCTTCTGACTACCGATTGGAGCTAATCACACAACCCTGTAGGGCCCCGGCGAGTGTGAAGCGGCATGGGTTAGCAGTTGCGGGATTTACAAGTCTATGGTACAAATAGTTATTACCTACTTATATTAACTTCTCTTATATTAAAATCGTTATAACGCAGAGATTTGAAAATATAAATCTAATCTACAGTTTTCTAAATTAATATTGTGGATTAAAAAACCTTGTACTCAAAGAATCGTGTCCGGTCGTATTAAATAACAGAAACAATATTACTTCTGTTTCGATATCAATTGTGTACTTAGATTTTGTAAAGATTAAATGTTAGACGAAATAATGTGTGTCGTGACAACTATAGGATCTTTGTAGAGCAGGGTACTTGTGTACTTTCCCTTATACTTTGGTCTCTAGTCATTGACCCAGTGATCCGAGACATAAATAAAGTACCACTTAATATTACGCTCATTCTACGGTTATGCTAATGTCGCAGGAAGTTTTACGGAAGATGGAACAATGGTGCAAAGACACATGTCTTAGTATAAACCCAATAAAGACGGTAATTGTACCATTCCCACGTAGGAAAAGTTTGATGATATGAGTAACCTCACGAGTAATTCACGTCGGCGGCGCTGACTAACGTGGTCCGCGAAAGCTAAATAGCTTGGCGTAACTAAAGATATAACGATATTCTACTGGACTTACAACATAAAATTATTATAATACCACTAATCTGTCTGGCAGAAAATAATGAATTTGACTACAAGTGTATACCTATGAGTATAGGGAATATCTAAAGGCTAGTCTGCAAGGATATAACGAGGGCCTTGAAAACTAATCTCACGCCTGGCCCTGGAACGTCTCTATAATTATGAGTCATCGTATAGTAACATACAAAAGGCGTCCATGAAAGCACTTTACAGACTAAGTACTAGTACATAAAGAATCTAGGCTCAGTACGATGGACCTGGTGGAATGTTGATGGACGTACAGGACATATAGGCTTTCGAACATAATATTTTTTTTACTATTATATTTAGGCTTCATTTTGTTGAATGACGCTTAAATATATATTTTTATTCGTTTCCATGAGATCCATATTTCAACAAGAGAGGAGTGAGACAAAATACAGGTATCTCCACAGAACAGTCTGATTAGGTATACAGACTGTTCGACAATGAAAATATCTTGAAAAAAGGCTGATTAGTCAATCAGCCAGGCTGTCACCCATTTATCAGGCTAAGACTTACCTGACTATAGCCTCTGCACTGGATCATCTAGAAAAATTGTGCAAGGCCAAAACTCATTCAATTCAAGCGACATTCTCAGTCTTAGCCAAACAACTCTCAGAGCGTTGTTAGGCTATAAAGTGGAATTCATACTAGTAATTAATGCAATCGAAGACTTAATAATCTCGGGAAGAGTAACACAGTTCAGCTGGTTTACCCTTTTAGATATGAAGGTTTGGTCGTAAACGAATAAACGGATTTCTTTCTGATCTCATTTATACCAAGGAGAACGAATTAAATGAGATCAGAAACATTTGCCGTTGCACAAGAAGCATTTTTCGAATTATGATAAAGACAAGTGGAGCATGCGTAAGAGCTCAATCATACGAGAGGCACGAAGTATGCGCCACTATAAAAGAAATGACGCACGCCAAGCTTTTCAATAGCATGGAAAATTGGCTCAAATTTACTCCGAGGTCGAGCAGACCTCAGAACCGCCTAGTAAGTACTACGTACTTTGTGGGTCTTTGCCTGCAATGAAGAAGATAAGAGCATAGCACAACTGTTGTTTGGTAAGGCAACATCTGATGGGGATTGGTTACCCAACATCTGAATACTGGGCTATACCATCAAAATACATCATCAGGTTCTTGAAAACGAACTTTTAAATTGGACCGAAAAGCTAGTTTGAAGATTATATCAGGGAACACGGGGTATTATCACAACCAGAATAAATCCTCACTTAGTAGCAGTACGAAGGCCACTTCTCAGATAAGAAAATAATATACAATTAAACCTGTTATTTAAAATATTATCCGTTTTATTTCATAATCATTATTTTAATTATTTATCATATCAGTATTTTCATTTCTAAATTTAACATTGAAATCAGATTAGGTCACGATATTGTTGTGGTTTATACTTTTTTTTATTTAGTTGTTTTTATTAATTGACTCTTTGATTGATATTAATGAACCCCACAACATAAAAATGTGATACAAAAATATTATTTTTTTATAAAAAAAAAACATATTTTATTTAGTAATAAAATTATTACTGGTACCTATATAATATCTTTTTTTTCAGTAATACGGACGCTGAGACAATATTGGAATTGATTGCTACACATGGGCCCGTTATTGCTGCTGTGAACGCTCAGAACTGGATATATTACATTGATGGCGTCATCCAAAAAGCTTGCCCGTAAATATGTTTTATGAAATAGTATATTGTTCATGTTAGTCCTCTGCAAAGATTGTTCCATTAAATAATTAAATAAAAATAATAATTAAATAATTTAATAAATTAAATAATTATAATAATGTTATCTAGAAATGCACAATATTTGGCATTTTTATAAAAATACATATTTAAAAATAGGTTACACCGGTCTTTGGGCGTTAGATTGACAAATAAATATTTTTCCCTTCTGCACAGAGTTTGATAGCAAAATTATTTGTTCGTTTTCTTTGAAGATTACACTATTTTATTATGAGGATTACGAAGCTAAGGACGTTCACGAGGTGAAAGTTATAGACCCACTCGCGGAAGCGTGGATGGTCAGGGATTGTATTCTTGATCTCGTACTTGTCTAGAAAGAAATTCGCGCAGAGACGAACCTCTGCGGAAATGTCTTGCTAGAGAGACGCAGAGGTTCGTGGTTATGTGTTAAATAAAATATAACATTACAATTACAACGATTAAATAATATTAAGAAAACATTTTAAAAAAGACTTTATTTTTATGGATTATACATTGAAAAACTTAAATTTATTTATTCTGATTAGAAATTAGATTTACTTTAGGAGCGATTCATCGATAAATATTAGGTACTTTCATTTTCGGAATACAAACAAAACTAAAAAATAATCGAGCGCAAACTTTCTTGAATATTTTCTAACTAAGCTTTCCTCCAATTTGTAATTTTATTGTGTAATTACTCTTTTTGAATCTGAAGCTGCGGTTAAATCTCATTTTCGTAGTCTATTAACAAGTGAAATTTACATAGCGTCAATGTATGAAGGTCATATCCCTAAAGATTTCACAGGAAAATTTCATATCTTATTTCACTGCACTTTCTCTTGAACTATTAGATTACAGAATATCAAAATAGCTATAAGTTAGAATGCAGGAGAAGCGAAATTGAGATGTGGAATGTGTTGTAGGATGCGTTTGTTCCTTACAGAATTGTATAGCTGTACTATGTCTTTGCTTACTAGGTCTCGTGAGAGAACGAGATCATCTATAAGGCGTATTCATGAGTGTGCGGATTTGACATGATAGAAATTGTTTTTAACTGTATAACAAATTTTGGCTTTCACCTCTCATGACATTAGGGCCAAGAATAAGTCAGCTTCACTTGATAATATGAATACTGCGTAATAGCTGCGCAACATATCTCTAATTGTTTCAAATAACAAAACAAACTATGGTGGTAAACTTAGATAAATCAGTAGCCGTAAAGTGAGCGTAAAAGCCTTGCACTAATTAATGAAGCAACATATTACGAATTGTCTATTGTTTCAGAGGCACCTGGGATCAACTAAACCACGTGGTACAGATAGTTGGCTACGACAGCACAGCCTCAGTGCCCTACTACATCGTCCGGAACTCCTGGGGAAACAACTTTGGGCACGGTGGCTACCTAAAGGTGGCTATGTCGAATAACCTTTGTGGGATTGCTAGCAACATAGTCTATCTGGATGTAAAAGAAATATGAAAAGACATTTGTTTCCATATAATTATTTTATATAATATTATATGATCATTAGTTAAATTTGTTACCACAAAATGATGTCATAAAATATATTACAGTTATAATTAAGAAGTGTTATTTAAATTAAATAATTTTAACAGTTTATATATATTTTATATATTTATATAACGATATTCACCTAGTCGTCGGTATTATAAAAAATAATAAATGTGCAGCTCATCTTTATTTTGTTGCTAGCTGTATATACCTATATGATACTAGCTTTCTGCCCGCGGCTTCGCCTGCGTGGATTTCGGGATTGGGTCTATAGAGGTTAAGGGTCATAGCTTTTGCCCACGGCTACATATGCGTGGAAGTCGGTTTATGGCGCGAAGGTTTATCGCGCTTCCCTTGGGACTATCCGTTTTTCCGAGATAAAAAATACCGCAAAACCTTGCTCAAGAATCACTCTATCTAATGATAAAAACCGCATGAAAATCTGTGCAGTAGTTTTTGAGCGAAGCCTTTATTGCGCATCCCGTGGGATCTGTCGATTTTTCCGGGATAAAAAGTAGCCTATGTTACTCGGGGATAATGTAGCTTTCCAAAGGTGAAAGAATTTTTGAAATCGGTCCAGTAGTTTCGGAGCCTATTCATTACAAACAAACAAACAAACAAATCTTTCCTCTTTATAATATTAGTATAGATATACCCACTATAAAATGCATAACTTTATTTTTCACATATTTTGTATAAAAAAATATATATAAACACGTAATTATATATTTAAATCTCGATGCGAATGATTACAGAGATCTTTTGGTGTCGATTAGATATCCACGTATAGGTACTTCAAACAATGACAGTTGCGATGCCAGTGAATGCCAGTCAGACACGCTAATTTGGCACAGGCATACCTGTTCCGTGTTACTTTTAAACAACAATAAGTGATCATGGCTATTAAATATTTCTTACTTCTCATTCTTCCAATGGGTGAGTAAACATTTATTACTTGTCGCTTTTACGCACCTATAACTGATTCTTTAACGAAACTGCTTAGATGACTATATTAACTCCGTTGCTTAGTGTATTGCATAGAGTAATTAATAATGTATATTTATTGCCGACCCTGATTTTTACTGCTTTTTATTTTCTTGATGAAGTTGAAGTTATAAATCAAAGTGTAATTGTTTATGATGTTTATTAAATTGGCAGATATGGCAAATAGTGTCCAAGAAATTTGTATTATGTCTGTCTTTTTAAGATATGTCATGGCACAGTGCGCTGAAGCCTTTACCACCCACAATCATTTTTGCCTCGCGATTATTACGAATTATCTTAAAGATGTCCGCAGACATAGTTAGTGACCGTGGCCGCCACCCTACTAAGCCGCAAAAGTTGCCGTATTGACTTGATTTTGATTCATTATTTTATCATGATTTTGATTCATTATCAATCTGTTCGCATTTTCTTATAATCTCATTCGACCGATCTTGGCACATTATTATTAATAAATAACGAATGATCATAAACACATTATAAATATATTATCGTCCGTATTAGTTCCCGAAGATCCAATTTGGAGGATGTTGACTCTATTGGTGACTGCAGACTTTTTGTTTTAGTTTGCAATATTTTTATTTAACGTTATTTTTAGATGTAGATTTTAAGTTTTAATTTCATTTTAAATCTTTGTTTACTTGATATTGATTCCCGTATGTTACTTTGTCTTCTTTATAAATAGTGTTTGTGAAACGTGTAGTAATTAGAGACACAGTATATGTATAAGTAAAACAATCCAAAAAATATGCGGAAACGTTTATTGAACACTTAACGTAGTTTCAAACATAATCAACACTTATTATCATAAAAGGTAATTATTTTAACAAAACTACAGTAACATCACAAAGAATCGTTAATCACAAACCACAATAAACTCACTACGAAATCAACTTACAACACTGTTAGGTACTTTACTTAACTTGTGGGCACTGGGCAGCGAGGCAACTAGATCAGTAGGTACTGGTGGAAGTCAGAACAGCGAAAGAAATCAAAAATGAGGTGCACGCTGTCATTTGCATTTCCTGCGGCGGAACGGTTAAAACGGAAGTCACAATTATATTGAGTTAGAATTATTATCTTGCTTGGTATTTTCTATTCTAATTGTAGTGTCGGTAAAGTAGAAGGCGACGGTCAAACAAGTGTCCAACCACTGGATACTGGTTCCGGGCCCGCATAGCTCTTGAATGCTGTTTCCGGTATAACATTTGCTTAAAAATACTATGTTATGGTTCTCTTATCTTATCCGTTTCTAAAATTATATTATGGTGTTTTTTAATTATTTTAATTAGAACTAACAATTACATCAATATAAAAGTTTAAATATTATATTAACTATTATAATATATAATATTACCTTATATTTAAAATGTTATAAAATAGATAATTTACTGCAGTCAATTACAACAGACTGAATAAAACGTACCGCGCATCAAGACGGGAGTCTTCTGTCGGTCTTGGCTTAACATGCATATACGAGTACCTATATATTGATTATTGGGAGAAAGAACAATATTAGATACTTAAATTTTGACATGCCATGTTTATTTAGCAGGCTGGATTGTGTACCTGTATCTATATAAAAAATAAGGCAACTCTACGTGTAGTATACATTTATTGTTTTGATTGTTACCTCCATTTTTTGTAAATACATAAAATTTTCCCTAACTACTAAAGAAGGCTCAATTCCGACTCTTCTGATGGACGTGTACGAGAAGTTTCTATATCTCAAATAGACATATTTTTCGAAAGACATTTAAGCGTCTATTGATATCTCGGTAGACGAACATCTCTAAAGCCAACACGATAAAAACCTTTGTTGTCAACAATATCAACACCTTCTAGAAATAACGGCTTAATTATTTAAAGCAATGGAATACTAGCGTGACTTTTATGACTTGCACTCTTCCCGACTGACTGAATACTGATCCCAACCAAGTCATATCTAATTATTACACCTTTTAAAATCAAATGTGCAACTGTGTTCCGCCACGTGGCTCACTGTGCTGCCATCTATCCTCGACCAAGTCATCTAATCATTACACCTTTTAAAATCAAATGTGCGACTCTTCCGCCACGTGGCTCACTGTGCTGCCATCTATCCTCGACCAAGTCATCTAATCATTACACCTTTTAAAATCAAATGTGCGACTCTTCCACCACGTGGCTCACTGTGCTGCCATCTATCCTCGACCAAGTCATCTAATCATTACACCTTTGAAAATTAAATGTGCGACTCTTCCACCACGTGGCTCACTGTGCTGCCATCTATCCTCGACCAAGTCATCTAATCATTACACCTTTTAAAATCAAATGTGCGACTCTTGCACCACGTGGCTCACTGTGCTGCCATCTATCCTCGACCAAGTCATCTAATCATTACACCTTTTAAACTCAAATGTGGGACTCTTCCGCCACGTGGCTCACTGTGCTGCCATCTATCCTCGACCAAGTCATCTAATCATTACACCTTTTAAAATCAAATGTGCGACTCTTCCGCCATGTGGCTCACTGTGCTGCCATCTATTGGATAATGTCACAAACAAAAAAGAAACAGTAGTCAAATCCGCAATCTATCATCATGGTAAAACGGTGAAAGGAGCCAGGGTGCTGATGGTAAGTGCTGATGCATCGCAGCTGGACCACAGGTCCGTGGCGTTGTTTCATTCTCTCCTCTCTGCAACACTAAGGGTACGGTACCTCCACGGTAAATCTTTGGAATGCTAACAGTCGTCTCTCATTTACAAAATATATACGAACAGTTTTCTTTTTCAGTTACATCCGCGCTGGTCACCTTAAGTGAAGAAGATTTTGGCACACTAAATGACGAAGTAATAAAAAAGTTTACTTGGAAAAACTTTAACGGATTCTCCATGTCAGTCATTACATATGGAGCCCATATCCAATCGATCAAGGTAAGTATGTAGGTTTTTTGGGTGGATTCCCACAATGCGAGATGTTTCAACTATTTCAAGTTTAAATTAATTTTGTTTGAGTTAGTGTTATAGTACAATATTAAGAGGATTGGCCTCTTCGCTGCCTGTACGAGGGCGTCGTGCGATCCGTGGCCATGTATGGGGCCCCCGTGTGGTCGCGAGACTGCGCGAGGTCCCCCCGCTGCAGAGCTCTGCTACGGAGCCTGCAGCGGATAATGGCCATACGGATCGTAGTATCGAGGCTACCGTACCATTTCGTACGAGGCGGCGACGGTTCTGGGACGCTCCCCCCCATATGTATGCGGCGACGTATGCGTCGCGGCGTATCGACCGGGAGAGAGATGGGGGGAACGCCCCGGAACCCGCGCACGAGGTGCCTAGGCGGGAGTGGCACCGACGGATTGTGGCGACCTGGCGTGCGCAGCTCAAATTACAGATCTGCGCGCGCCAGCGGGCCGTCGGTGCCGTACTCCCGCACCTTGAAGCTTGGCTCGACGGGAAGGAGGAGGCACCTACCGATTGACTCAGATACTCACCGGCGAGCACGGCTGCTTCGGTGAATATCTGTGTCGAATAGGACGGGAGGGATCGACACATTGCCACCACTGCGCATCCGACCTCGACTCGGCCCAGCACACGCTGGCGGAGTGCCCCGCGTGGGCTTTCGAGCGCCGAGTCTTGGTCGCAGAGATCGGACGAGGTCTGTCTCCGCCGGCATTGATTACGGCAATGCTGGCGGACGAGGGAGGTTGGAGGGCTGTGGCCTCCTTCTGTGAAGCAGTGATGCTCCAGAAGGAGGCCGCCGAGCGGAGGCTGGGGGTTCCAGGGGCTCCCTACATGCCTGAAGAAGGCCATCCCTGAGGTTTTTAGTGGGTAGGCCTCCCCCTTCTGGGGAGGAAAGCCGGCTCGCCACAGCCGGGGTATAGAATTTAATGCATTTTCCTCAGTCTACAGTCAGTTTGTACTGTTTTAGATTTACACTACGATAACAGCCGCTATTACGAGTATGGATCATACACAGATTTATTAGTTCTTCCTACTTACCATTAAAGAGGATGACATTAGTCTGATATAGTTGAATATCGGAATTGAACGTACGTACGTATATCATATACTAAATGTGAAATACAAAATGTGTTGTATTTTTTCGTGCAATAGGTATGGAAAATAGGTATGGAAGATAGAAAATAAATGACCGAAAAAAATATATTTTCAGTTGTAGTAGTTCACATACTTCTTATATCTATTATTATGTCGGGTTCTATCGGGTAACTCGACGACTGTGTTTGTTTTGGGTTGGACGATTGGTAGCCGGATCTCTCAAGCTCAAGAAGGCAATAGGATAGCTCACTCAAGCTATCCTATTGCCTTCAAAGTGTACCCCAGTTTCACCAAAAACGTCTCGGAGTGTGCCTGGGGTACCCAGGGATTTTTCCCGGTATGACTCGACCCCTCTGCGTTCCATTAGCTTGCAACTGAGCAGCTGTCTTCTTTGCCTCCAAGCATGTTCCGCATATGGGCTATCCGTGATACCGCGATATTAAACAAACGTATGTTAAAATTGCTATGGCCCGTTATCTCTCTTATGATTAGGAGTAGATGTGATCGTTTTAGATGTATTAAGCTCTTAGCTAGACGAGAGTCGACTCCCGGTAGTAAGTGACTGTCTGTATTTCTCCAGGTTGTTTCTGTATTGTTTATGGTCGGGTATATTGTTCGATCCATTACGAGCAAGATAATCTGCTACATCGTAATCTCGTACTTCGCACTACTGTTTATCCAGTGAAAATTGATGTTGTTGTGCGTACTTTAAGGTTGTATGACACTCATATAATAGTCTCGATGCGGTGTGTCTGCGCTATTGTAAACGGTTTTTCCGTAATTGATCGTGTGCGTATTTGTAAATAGTCTGATAATCAGTCAGTCAGTGGTAATACATATTCAAACACAATGCCTATACTTTATAGGCATTGTGCTCTCCCCAAAATAGTCAATATGGACCCGACCTTCTTACTCGAGCGCACACACGTCCACTGCCAGAAAAAATTGAACCGAATTTATGAATACACTTTCATTTATGAAGTATATAAATGTGCAAATGTAGTGTGCGGTCCTGCATTTACTGTCAGCGTACGTGCGCACTCTTTATACGTTGTTCATATTTGCTTGATTTGATTTGAGAGCGATCTGATGTAATCATTGATTATTGCTAATCTGACAAAAAATAGATACTTAGTGCGATGTTTTCAAATCATTAATTATTGACCTGAACACGTGCACACAAGCGAATGTTACAATTCGTATGCACTAAAAGTAAATTTCGAACCGAACTCTTGATATTTGCATGAAACAACTAAAAGTTTCTCAGCTCGGAACACGGGTCTATAAATATCGGCGGTGGTACCGCATTGAGTCGGTCATATTTGGAAAAACGAATCATAGTGACTCAGACGAAGTGAAGAATAATATAATTTTTATATATTAAATGTTATCCCATAGAGAAAACCCAGCTTAAGGCCGTCTTAACTTTGGGTAAGCTCGTACCCTTTAGTATGTACGGAGCTGTGCTAATGATGATAAAGTAACTACGTACCTTTAAAAATAAATATAGTCGTATAACTGGCATTATCAATTATTTCTATGTCTCATCGCTCGCCTGAGTGGAAGTCGAATAGGAAATAATCAGTTCGCCAGTCCAAACCTTAACTTATCACGTTGTCTTTAAATGTTCTGAAATAACAGTTTGTTACATTTCCATACAGTTACATTCTATTGTACAAAATCTGCTTTAGGTTCCAGACCGCAATGGAATCGTGGCCGATGTAGTGCTCGGCTTCGATGATCTGAATAGTTACGTTCAGAGGAACAGCCCATACTTCGGGGCGACAATTGGCCGCTGCGCGAACAGGATAGCGGGGGGAATGTTTGAGATCGACGATCAAGTGTACGTGTTGGCGAAGAATGACGGAAATAATCACTTGCACGGAGGTATTATCGGTTTTGATAAGGTAAGTAAAAAAAAATATTTGTTACACTTACACCAATCTTTTTTTTTAATCGAGGGAAATGAATTGACGCACCGTCCAAGCCCCCTGGGTAGGGGACAAGGGTGTGTGGAACTTCACGGCAGCCGCGACTACCCACTAAAACCCTCGGGAACACCTCACAGGCCATGAATGAGCAGCTACGAGCATGCGCATAGCGCTGCGCTCGCATAAGCCGCTCGGCTTGGCCCGCACAGCTCCAAAACGCTCCAAACAGCACGGCCTTCCGTCTCCGCTAGGGGGTAGCTAGTGTTCTCCGTAGCTACCCCCACCATCGCAGGAGTCATGTGCAATGGAGGCGATACGGCACCCATCTGCCTGCACTGCCCGCTTGCGCTTTTTTATTACTCAAATTATGCAAATTGTCTTAGGTTCGACTGTAATAATTAAAACATGTGAAAACGTTGTTTTCGTATGTTCCAATTAAATTGCTGAATGCACAATGTTAACTAGAAGCACTAAATCAAATAATAATTAAAAATACTATAATACTACAAGCTGAGTGAAGCCTATCAATGTTTTTCAGGTAATTTGGAAGTACCACGTTGAAGGTCTGAAGGTGACACTGAGCTACCTGTCCAAAGATGGCGAGGAGGGTTATCCTGGCGACCTTGTCACCAATGTCAGCTTTGAGGTCCTAGAAGACAACACCGTCCGTATGGTCTTCCAGTCAAGCACTACCAAGAAAACCGTGGTAAATCTAACGAACCACTCATATTTCAACTTGGCTGGTCATCAGACTGGCGCCGCTGAAATTTACAAACACGTGGTAGCTGTGAATGCTAACAAGTAAGTTTCTGCTATTTTCTATTATATATGACGTATATATTATTGTATTGATGTTATGTTATGTGGTCAAAAAGCGCAGGAAGTCTAGAATCGTCATCTATAAAAAGCGAATCAAATCATATTCAGTTCATCATGTGTGACGTCGTTTATTTTTTTTTTATCGGAATTGCTTTAAATAACTTATTATATTCTAAGAATTCCTGATTTGATGCGTTGATTTGACATTTTTTCAAATCAATTTATTTTGTGATTACAATGATTATCAAAATGTATCTTTGTACTTATAAGTTTTAATACTTTCCTAAATTATCGATCAAATGCTACTGTTATCAAATGCTATCAAATGTGGTGATGTGAAGTATGACGATGACGATTCCACGACTGAGAAATTTGTTGTGTTTGTGGTCATTGCATAATATTTCATGTTTGGAAGTGATTTATTTTTAGTTCTGGGTGACAAGTATACTCAATGGAATTATTTTAAACGACCACCGTTTTAACTAAACAAAAATTACTTGTTTTGTAAATTTGATTTGGTGTATATTTTACAATAACGAACTCATTTTATTTGATTACTCATTGTGTTGTTTTGATAAAATTAATAATAGTATTCTGTCTAATATTAAGTTTTCAACTACCTATTTGATTAATTAAACTTCTAAAATTCGAAATCTTAACCGCAAATTAGCAATGTTAGGTCAGCTGTCCTTTAATTTTCAGGATTACTGTGACCAACTCCGAGTCAATCCCAACCGGTGCCTTCATGGACGTGGGTGGTACGCAGTTCGATCTGCGCATACCCCGGCAGCTTGGCAAACTCATCGAGAATAGCACTTTATTTGACAACAACTTCTGTGTCACCACTTATGACGATCAGGTTTATAATCAGATATATACTTTTTCATGAATTAACGTGTCTTGTGTCTCAGACACACACTATGAGGGTATAAAATTGCGGTTTTGTATGGAGATTTCAAAGAATTTGGCTTATTATATACTAATGTTTTCCTTATTTAATAACCAACAGAGCAAATTTTACAGAAATTTTGACATACACGTCCAATAGACACAACTAAGTAATAACATAGTTTTGAAGGCAAGATAATTAGTTGTCATAAAGATATAGTCAATAGTATACTTTCTTGTACTTGTTATTTCGCCAATATCGTCCCTCATTATATCGACCGGTTGGTTTGTTGTACTTGTTTGATATTAATAAAAATAAATTATTATGTCGGTCCGCAGAAATTGAACTTCGTGTCGAGAGTTGTGCATCCAGTAAGCGGTCGGACTTTGGAAGTATTCAGCGATCAGCCAGGAGTACAGCTGTATACCGCCAACCACCTTCCATCCTCGGACCAGCCGCCCATAGTAGGGAAGAATTCTGCTACCTACAGCCGCCACGGAGCTTTCTGTTTGGAAACCCAGAAGTTTCCAGACGCTGTCCACCATTCCAACTTTCCATCTGTTATATTAAAGCCTGGCGATTTATACGTACACAATGTACATTATCGTTTTAGTGTGGATAAATAACAATTATAAAAATCGATATCCACTTGTTTTTTTTTAATATATTTATATAACGTAACGGTAATTATTAATAATAATGTAAATAACAACATTAAGTTGTAAATAAAATATAAATATGTATATTACACATTTTTTTATACTTACACTATATAGATAATAATAAAAACAATATAAAAAAACTGCATTTAAAATGTATTTAAATGTAATTATTCAAATTGAAAGTTATTCAAATTGTTTCAAAAATTCGTCTCCGACCGGCTATTTACTCTCGTAAAGGGTTTCGGCAAAATTATCAGCGCTTCGTGTTATGTGGAGCACAGTGCTGGGCCTATTTGTATCATTAAATATATCGACGGTCCCTACGTATAAAAGGTCATGTCGAAAATGGTCAATTTTTTTATTACACATATGGCTTTAGATTGTCCATACGCTCATATCAATACATGATTTTGTTTAAATTGTATGTATTTTACTACATACACAAACCGTATATGAGAACAAGTATTATAATATTACGGAATTGGTGCCGTAGACGCGGATATGTATGCTTGTCATTTTGTACTACGTTTTAAAATGCGCGCCACTCGGTGCATCGCGGTCTTGTCAAAGTTAACGTCATTCACGGTCTTCATTAATTTATTTTTTATATTATTGCTTAAAGATCTAGAGATGTTTAAGGTACCATTGTAAACAAATAATTATATTTTTTTCTTTTTATACAGGTAATACTAGCATTTTATCATAAAAAATTGCATTATTTCTTCCTACGTACAAACGGTTATCTAAGATTTGTCTGATGTGGCTTTATTTCAATAACGGTGTAAAAACGGTCATCTGTCTGTTTTTTATAGTAAATGTATATAAATTAAGTATCTATAAAAATATTTAAAAAATGTCTAACTATAATAACATATTACGCAAACAATATATTCAAAGCTGAAAGTATTTTTATTTCTAGAGCGATTTGACCTTTCATTTCACTCTCCTGTAAACCTTAGTTTTAGACTTAACCTCTTATACGTAGGGACCGTCGATATCTTTGTAATAATGTGTTATTGTATTTGTGTGTCATTGTGGGAAATAAAGTTATGTCTATGTTAATGTCTTTTCTTTTATGTTCGCGTTGTTTTTTTTATCTTGGATATATGTCCTAATAATGTCTCCCATCTGAAATGATGATTTTGTATACTGACTATAAAAATACCAACATCAGTGAAAAATTGGATTCGCAGAGATTAAGAAAAACTTAAGTGAATACGTTTGGGTGAAATTATCAACAAAATATTCAAGAATTTCTCGGCTAGTCTAAAGTGTTTAGAATTTTGTGGTAGTTAGAATTGGATTATGGTAAGAGACTATTCAATCGACTTCTCAACGTCTCTAAAATGATACAAATATGGTATGTGGTGACTCGACAATTACTTAATTGGTCTCCATATAAGGCAGGCCAATATTGATCTTTTTTTTTTTTTTTTTGTTTCCCTGAGGAAAATGCATTGAATTGCATACCCCGGCTGTGGCGAGCCGGCGGTTATGTGGGGCTCTCCTCCCCAGAAGGGGGAGGCCTACCCACTAAAAACCTCAGGGATGGCCTTCCTCAGGCATGTAGGGAGCCCCCGGGAACATCAAGCAACTTCCAGGAACCCCCAGCCTCCGCTCCCATGCCTAGAGGGGAGCCCTCCTCGGGGGAGGCTACACTACCTCTCCCGGTCTCCTCCACCGACGACGCCCCCCGGCCACGGAAGGGGCATGGTCCCTCCCGGGTCGCCGTTTCCGCGGGCGCAACTTTCTCTAAAACACTATGTGAGGCCTTTCTTCTAAAAACCTTATACTTATCCTAACCTTATCTATCCTTATCCTAATATCATATATATGAAAATTATAACTCACTTCCATGACATGTAGCACTTTCATGACAAAAAAAAAAAAGGCCAATATTGATCCTAGTGTTCCCCGCCTTAACGTGAGCGACGTGAGTAATGTCTGCGGCAGCGGCAGTATTTCCAGTCTAGAGTATTCGCATAAATTAAGTTCGCTATCTATCACATATTTTATAATAGATACAAATATGCGTCGTAATATATATGCCTATTTCGAACACTCACTTTGAACGACTATGCTATTCTGTATGGACAAACACATCTCACAATACATGATAGATCTAGATTATCCTTAAATGTTTCTTTTAGCTATATTGGTATTCAGTTACTAAAATCAAGGTCGAGTGAAACTGCTACTTTCTACCGCCTTGCGAACTAAACTAACAAAAAATGTTGATCATTTTCATGTAAACAGTCATATGCTTTACGTTTTTACGTGACATTTAGTTTTCGTAGTTAGCGTAATTTGTTAATGTATAAGTTTAAAGATACTGGTTTCGCACAAAATTGCGACTTTGCGACAAAAATGAAGTTTTTTTTTTTTTTTTTTTCCTCGCGGGAGGAGGCAGTGAATCCTCATAGGGGGCGCGCCACCACAGTGGTCGCTATGACAACCCCCTGGTGCTTGGACGACCTTGCACCGGATACCACCCGCGCCCGGTCTACGGCGGGTGGTTATGTTGGACTCTGACAGAAGGTCAGCCTACCAACTAAACACTGCCTAATGCCTTTGGCCGGGCAGAAAGCCTGGGGCCCTATCGGCTTTATCGGAACGCTCGCCCTCTCAGGGGAGGGGGCGAGGTAGGAAAAAGAAAGCAACTTCCGTCGTTTTTATATTCTGGGAATGATCACCAGTCAACACCAAAATATAGACACCACCGACTTCACAATCATTACAATTTAGCAAGCGTGACAACTTCACACTATTGGTTTTGTGCGTGTATAGTAACTCAAGGTGTTCGTTATAACATATAACTAATATTAACATTAAATGCTGATAAAACAAAATATATTCACTTCGTCATGCGAAATCATCATAACAACCAAGATCACCCAAGCATATATGCACATCTATGTAATGACATCGCAGTCAACACCTGTAACTGTCCCACTATTCAAAAGTCACGTAGTGTGAAATATCTCGGTATTTTTATTGATGACACACTCTCTTTTAGACTTCACATAGAAAATTTAGTTAACCGAGTTCGTAAGTTAATGTATATTTTTAAAAAACTTAGATCCATTGCAGACAAAAAATTAGTAAAACAAGTCTACCTAGCCCTATGCCAGTCTATAATCCAATACTGCATCACTACTTGGGGTGGAGCACTAAAAACTATTCTACTTCCTTTGGAAAGAGCCCAGCGAGCGATTTTAAAAATATATAATTTTCTTCCCTTTTACTACCCTACGCATTTATTGTATAAACAGTGCAATGTGTTGACTGTCCGCCAGCTTTTTATAATGCACTCAGTATTAAAACAACATACTGCTCTTGCCTATAATGTAAATATTAATAGTATAAGGCGGAAAGATATCGTCTGCTATAGGAATTTTACCTCAAAATATAAATTACAAATAGATTTTTTTCATGTCTTGGTCCTTTTCTTTATAATAAGTTAAATAGAGTTTTAAAAATATATGATTTAAATTACTATAATTGTAAACAAATCCTGTACAACCACATTCTAAACTTAACTTACGAAGAGACAGAAGAGTTACTTGCAGTCTGTAAATAGATATTATGTTCTCGATATTTTCTATCAAGTAGTTTATTTATCACTTAGTTATAACAAACTTAGATATAAGCATATAAATAGTGCGCTACTATTATATTACTCAGATTAGGTTAATTTGTTAGTCATCACTAGGTATGATTATTATGAAACTTATTAAGATTTATTGTGATTAAACATTGTAGTTTATACCTATGCAATTTAGCATGTAAGCATTTATTCGCCTGAAACACAGGTTTAACCTAGTTCAGGTATTTTAATATTTACTATATTTTTATTTATATCAAAGATCTTTGTATATGTACATGACCAATGTTAATAATAAATAAATTATTATTATTATTATTATATATATAATAAATAATAACGTTATAAAAATTAAATGATAACACCTAATATAAAATTATAACTTTTTCTGCTACTGTTAAATATCTAGTAATAAATGAAACCAAATGCTTGACTTAGCGACATCTAGTGTAGTTGAGAAGAACTGCCAAATCACACCAAATCCAGCGTGGACTGGCAAGATGGCGCTACAACGATAATTCAAAATTGAAGTCTATTTCCATTAATTACGTGTGTCCAAAACTTTATTTAGATAGACTTTATTGAGTTGTCAATAATGACTAGATTATAATAAGCAAATCAGGTTATAACTTAATTTTAAATTAAATTTAAATGAAGATGTTATTTTTCTGCTATATTTTAGTTTAAGCCCCAGTAATGTGCGAGATTCGATTCGATTGACGTTCGGAGTTTCATGAACTCGAGATTGTGCATTTCGTTCGTAAATTGACCAGTTTAATGTTGTAAATATACAACATTAAACTGGTCAATTTAGGTAGGTATTAAAATTAAATAGCAAATATAGTATAAAGTAAGTGTTATAATTATAGCAGATAAAATAACATTATATTTAAATGTAACATAACGTTATGCTACATTATATAACTTAAGCAGATTAACACACCTCTAATAGTAACCAACATGTAGGTACGAGTATGATTATGGACAATCAATGCTGGTGGATTTAAAATTAGTTAAAATAGATAAAAGGAAAAATAAACGCTTGCAAAATTCGTCTTCTCTTTCCTACATCCATCCCTTTCCTTCCTATCCAATGCACACTTATATATATGCGCATGTGGCGCCTCCTTCGGACAAGTTGTTCATCGTTTTTTAAGAAAGTGACAGTGACGCTCTCTTGATATCGCGCCGCTACCAAGTCCGCACTGGGTACGTACTAGTAATAAGAAAAAATTGTGTGTATCTTCTTGTTTGTGTTGTGATATATCTAGCCTTACGCCTCGCCGCCAACGTTGAACTACAAGGAACGTGTTACCATCAGAAAATCACGTAAGTGTGCATTAATTTTCCATCCCTAGGAGCTGCGATTGTGTCTTTTATTTTTTCCTTTATTGCAGCTTTGATCTATCCATTGATGTTCTAAAGTTACGTAATTTTGCAAGTGCTGATTTTATTAACTAAAGTATAATTTACCGCAAATATATTATTTTCCGCCAAAAATACAGTCCACAAAATTATTCTAATATTGAAAAATTACCACCATAATTGTTGGTCACTATCGAACCGGATGAGATACTTAACCATTGGTACATGCATACGTAACGTAAAATTATCGATAAGTATTCTATATTATAGATATAAAATATAAAACTTTTATATCGTTCAAAACCGCTTGTTATTTTTACTTATATTTAAAGTTTCTGCACCCGCTAATTTTATATTAATTTATATGTACAATTTTCAAATTGTCAGGTAGATATCGCATTCCACATACATTTCATTTTTCTTATTACCCGCCTTATAAAAACTATTGTTCTGGAATTTTCCATTCGCTCGTCGCGCTGTCCGCCTTATTAGATTGCTAATCGTGCCTATATTTCGCATACCCGCAATTTATTTTATATCTACGTACATTAATAATTTCATTTTAATTTAGTTTTTAAAAACAAACATGGCGTCTAAAAAGAAGCAGTATAAAGATGGTGAAGCTAATGATGATGCGCAGTTATCAATATTAAAGTCGAAGCGAGATATTCTTTTTACTCGTATGCAGAACATTTTCGAGATGGCTAAGCGGGTAGAAACAGACCAAGCTGAGGCTAGTTTGTTATTGAGCAACGCTTCTAATTTAGATAGCTTGCGCGCTGACTTTGGAAATGCGCTGGATTCGTACGTCACATATCTCGCTGAAATTAATCCTACTTCTGACGTTAATTTTCAACCGTGGATCGCGTTTGAAGAAATGTTTTGTTATGTAAAACGCATTACATTTGTATATGAAACAAAATCAGAATCAGTACAACGTACGCCAATTTCTTCTACACTTAAGCCCTTAAAACCGCGCTTACCGCCTATTGATTTATTATCTTTTAATGGTGACGATCGTAAATGGCCATTATTCTATCAACAATTTAAAAATTGTTATACATGATAATAACTCCTTAACAAATAGTGAAAAAATGTTTTATTTAATTGGAAAGTTAACTGATAAGGCCGCATCTGTGTGCGCAGGTTTGCCGCCAACCGCCGAGAATTATCCTATTATATGGGAATCGCTTGTACAAAAATACGATGACCCTCGCTCACTCGCTCTTTTATATTTTAATCAGATATTGAATTTTAAGCCTTTAAATAATAATAGTGTAACCGCTCTCGAGTCTTTTATTTACAATTTCAACTCCTCCGTTGAAGCTCTTAAGCAACTAAATATTACTGATTTAACGGATTTTATACTGTTACATCTCGCACTTCAAAAATTAGATTCCGATACAGTTAAATTATTTGAGCATAATTATCGTAAGAATAAAATCCCTTCTTATGCTATGCTTATAGAATTCGTTAAAGAGCAGAGTAAAGCGATAAGTCATTCTACTCGCAGTCAACCTTCCTTTGAAACTAATAACAAACAGCGCAATAAAAATATGCTTGCACCAAAATTCATTCCAACTAAGTCTTTCGTCGCTGATTTAAGTAATTGTCCTAAAATTAATAAATATACCCTTTGTAAAAATAGTCATGTACATTTATATCAGTGTCCTAGTTTTATAAAATTATCTCCACACGAAAGGTTTAATTATGTAAAGCAAAATTCTTTTTGCATTAATTGTTTAAGTTCGAAACATAAATTATTCAATTGTAGTTCGCAAAGCACATGTTCTCAATGTTCTTCTAAACATCACTCACTCTTACATTTTAACTTACCTAATAGATCTGTAAACAGACCTGTTCATAACCATAATAATTCACCCGCTCCCGCTACCGCTTGTAGCACTGAGTCGTCGCCTAACGTTATCACTGAGCATTCTCGCGAAGACGTACGCGCATGCTCGAGCGCAGCTATAAGTTCAAACCAAAACACGTCTATCTGTAATTACTCGTGCAAATCAGTTAGTAATACCGCAACTACCGCACTTTTGGGTACCGCTAAGATTAGATTCGTAGATTGTAATGGTCGCGCTCATTACTTAAGATGTTTAATTGATCCAGGGTCGCAGTGTGATTACATTACATATGATTGTTGTAAACGCTTGTCTATTCCGATATCTAACCAAAACCGCTACACAGAAGTACAGGGAATAGGCGGAACATCACAAAAAGTTGATGGCATTACAAAGAAGATTGGCAGGAAACTGTACATTGTTGGTACCATAGTTAGACTAAGTGTACGGCGATAAAAATACCATGTATTTCTTCGTTTTTAATAATATAACAAAAAAGGTAATCGCACCATATGTCTGCAACTGCTAAATAAAAAGATAAACTCATTTAAAAAATAGAGCATAGAGGTAACGAAACGTCATAAATCACTTATGTTTTGACTTTTGCGACGCTTTGTCGATAACTATGTGTTAATAATAATAATAAATTTAATAATAAATTTTCTTTATTTAATTACACATTCGGTATTTATATAATTACAATGAGGCACTCCTTTTAAGTATTCCACTTGTCTTAGGAATGTCTCGCTCTTTCGATAGTATATTTCCTTACGTGCAATTTATTAACAAGGAAAAGCAATCAACCAATCAATAAACAAAAGGGTACAGTGGTAATCAGTTAAACAGTTATTATGCCTATTAAGAGGGTGGACAAACAAGAGTTCATGTATGGGTGTCATGTCTTGTGTTTGTGTGTGTGTGTGTGTGTGCGTGGGTTGGGTGTGTGTGTTGCGAGTGTGACGTGTTTATGAGATTTATGTGCCATTATCATTAACCCTATATTAGTAACATTTCCGATTGCTCGTAATCTAGTGTCAGTAGCCAGTTAGTAACGGTTACCTTACATTTTTGATAAGTTAGTCTATAGATATTTAACGTCCGATTTATTTTGTTATAAACTTTAACACTTTGTCTGCCGTACTGTTTGCATGCTAGTTTAGTTCTACTTCTAGGTTGTATTATTACCGAGTAAGGGTTACGTTTTTCGACTATTTTTTGGTCTATTGGTGTGTTTCTATGTACTCTTAGAATACTCTGCAAGATGTACAATTGCCTAACAGTGAGAACCTTGGCGTCTCTGTACAGATTAGTTGTATTATACAATCTATTCTTATAGAGCATTACTTTTAATATGCTTCTCTGGGCCCGTTCGATGTTAATAAGTTTTGTTTTAAAAGTACCACCCCATATAGTTATACAATATAATAAAATCGATTGTGCAATAGTTTTATAAATGTATATTATTAGTAAGTTATCTGTAATATTTCTAAGATATTTAAATATCCAAGTTAGTTTTCTTAGTCTATTCACTAAAGCCTCTAGTTGAGGGTACCATGTGTTATCAAAACGTTGTAAATGTCAAAATATGTGATTGATTTAATATTGACATAATCTATGCACGGTGATTCCATTAACACGTGAAAATGGCAACAGTAATTCTCAGTTTTGAAGAGAAGTAAATTGCCAGTTACAAAAATAAGAAGAAGAAGAATCTATGCACGACACGACCATAAATGATATTGCATGTGACCACAGACAAAGTAGTAGAAGCTACGTACGTTAACATAATATACTAATCTGTGACGTTAACTTGACTTTGCCAGTTGACATAATGGTGAAAGATTTTTCATTTATATCTAAAAATACAAGACTCAGCTAGGAATAGTAATATTACATTAATAAATTCTAGTGATATTATCGGTATTCTAACTGTCATTAATCAATTATCAGAATATGTATTAATCTATAATCGATATATCTGTAACGAATGAAAGTTATTTTTCTTATGCATATTGCGTTTTAATATTGCTTGGCACATAAATACGTTTTGTTATCAATATTCCCTGAAATTGTAACTTCAATTTTTCTTTATTTACAAAAGTTATAGATTTTTCTCAGTTAAAGAAAAATAGGTAACCAGTTACCGTTTACAAAATATTAAAAAATCAGAATCGTACATTTAACAATGTGATGGGTACCAGGCTTGCCAATCTTCTTTAAATTTTTCTTCCCGCTTTGAATTTAATAAAACTTATTTTATTAGGCAATGGTTGTGGAGCGTATTACGTCACAGCTCCCCGACTCATTCATAGACACCGCTGTCATAGGGCACATTGCTAACTTACCTTTAGCCGATGATGAATATTTTAAACCAGGCCCTATTGACATATTGTTAGGGGTCAATTTATATTGTCAAATTATGCTTTTTAATAAAATTACAGGTAACTTAAATACACCTTCCGCTATGGAAACTACTTTGGGTTACATAATTATGGGAAATGCACCTATTATTTGTCAACCGTCTAATAATTTACACACTTTTTGTACTTTTTCGCATACTTCACTTAATTCACTCTTAGAAAAGTTTTGGACAATTGAGGAGCCTCCCACACAAAAATACTTGAGTGCTGAGGATCAGGCTTGCGAAAATATTTTTGTTACAACAACTGTTCGAAACGCTGATGGGAGTTATTCTGTCGACCTCCCCTTCAAGGATAGCCCTGATAAACTCGGAAATTCACGTATTGCCGCTGAAAAAAGATTCCTTTTATTAGAAAAGAAATTTAATAGAGCGCCAGACATTCGCACCAACTACAATAAGATTATTTCTGACTATTTAAGCCAAGGTATTCTTACCAAAGTACCTGATGATGAAGTTTCATCACAGGGATTTTTTCTTCCGCATCATCCTGTAATTCGTAATGATAAATTGACTACAAAGGTTCGCATTGTTTTGGACGGCAGTGCCGTCACTAATACCGGTCTTTCTCTAAATGATATTTTACATACCGGTTGCAATCTCCAAACAGATATTTTTAATATTTTATTAAATGTTCGCATTTACCGCATAGCTTTTATCGCTGACGTTAGGCAGATGTACTTATGCATTCATGTTAATTCCGCCCATCGTAAGTTCCAAAGAATTTTATATAGATTTTCGCCAGACGAGCAAGTTAGTGTTTTTGAATTTACTCGAGTTACATTTGGTCTCCGGTCTTCCCCTTTCCTAGCCCTCCGCACTCTCCGCCATCTGGCAGCAGATGAAAGAGACACATATCCTCGTGCCGCTAGTGTGATCGAGAGAGACGTATTTATGGACGATTTGGCTAGTTCGGCTTCATCCATGAGTGAAGCGGTTAAAACAGCCGATGAGTTAATTAAACTCTTTAAGTCCGGTGGCTTTGACCTTGTTAAATGGTCCAGTAACTCCCGCGAATTGCTCAATCATATTCCTGAAACGCATCGACTGTCAGAATCTGTTTCGTTCGATGATGGAAATGGATTTAAGATATTGGGTCTTAGCTGGCTTACAGCATCGGATGAATTTTATTTTACGATATCACAACCGCCACTAGTTTGTACTAAACGCTCCATTTTATCCGCAATCGCACGTCTGTACGATGTCTTAGGGTTAGTCGGACCAGTTATTTTATTTGCCAAGCTACTTATTAAAGAATTGTGGTTACTCAAAATTGATTGGGATGAAATACCACCTAAACATATCCTTGATTTGTGGCAGAATTATATTTCTGAACTACCGCTTCTCTCAAAGCTTCGTTTCCCTCGTTTTATGCACGTGGAAGAAGATTCCAAGATCTCTTTAGTCGCCTTCGCAGACGCGAGTGAAAAGGCTTTTGGCTGTCATTTATTTACATGTCGAAAATCATAATCAACCACCTAAAGTTTCCCTTGTTTGTTCAAAGTCGCGCGTCTCTTCTCCTAAGACGATTGTAACTCTAGCAAGGTTAGAATTAAATGCTTTAGTCTTATTAGCAAAAATGGTACGCACTGTCTATGACCAACTATCGGCTAGACAACACATTGATAAAATTTTCGCCTTCTCAGACTCTGAGGTCGCTCTGTCTTGGGTCAACGCGACTCCCCACAGATTTCAAACATATATAGCTAATAGAATTTCGCAAATTCAAGGTCTTTTGTCTCCTGAGCATTTTTATCATATTGCAGGCTCACAAAATCCCGCTGATTGTATTTCTCGTTCACTTTTACCCTCACAATTATTAGAACATGACCTTTGGTTTCGTGGTCCCGCCTGGTTACCGTACCCACTCAATGATTGGCCAATCACTAAATTCATACCCGGAAAATCTAATTTGCCAGAAGAGAAAACTGTACCTATCACACATTACCAAATGTTTTGAAGAACATCCGCTACTCTTACTCGCAAGTAAATTTTCTTCTTATAACAAGTTACTACGTTCTATTGTGTATGTATTTAAATTTATAAGAAAAATTAATTATACCGCTAATATAACCGCTGAAAATCTGGATCACGCAGAAAGATATTTAATTATCGCTATACAAAATAATGAGTTTTATAATGATTTAAAAAGTATTAAAAGTAATAAATTATGTTCTGCTCCGCTACGCAAATTATCACCCTTTATATCCAGTGATAATATACTAAGAGTAGGCGGTCGTTTAAGTTATTCGTCCTTAAATTACGAACAGAAACATCCCGCGCTTTTACCCAAAAGGGGTCATATTGTAAATTTACTGATTGATTTCTACCATAAAAAATATTGTCACGCAGGTCCTCAACTTTTGATTTCAATTTTAAGACAAAAATTTTGGATATTGTCGGCCCGCCGCATTGTTAAGCAGCGTATTCATAAATGTATAAATTGTTTTCGTTTAAATCCTAAGCCTACTTTTCCATTGATGTCTGATTTACCCGAGTGTCGCTTAGAACCTAGTAACGCTTTTACACATACTGGCGTCGATTACGCGGGACCCTTGTATATTACGCTAACTAGGAAAAGAGGTGTGCGTAGTCAAAAAGCATATTTATGTTTATTTATTTGCCTCGTTACGAAGGCTATTCACATTGAATTGTCCTCTGATTTAGGCTCCGCTAGCTTTTTAGATGCATTTAAACGCTTCATTTCGAAACGCGGCCAGTGTAAATTTTTATATAGCGATAACGGAAAAATTTTTATCGCATCCAAGGCTTACCTGAGTGAACTATATTTATTTTTACAAAATGATGATTATTATAAAAATTTTCAAGATGAGCTTCTTAAGCACCGCATCGTATGGCGAACTAACCCTCCGACGGGTAGCCACTTCGGGGGTATTTGGGAATCAAATATCAAATCGGTAAAATCTTTACTTTTTCGAGTAATAGGAAAACAGATTCTTACATACGAGGAAATGCTCACCGTGTTAAATTAAATCGAAGCCGTGTTGAACAGTCGGCCTCTGTACGTTTTAAGCCCCGATCCATCGGAGCCTACCGCGTTAACTCCTGCGCATTTTACTGGTGCCGCCCCGCTATATGTTCTACCAGCCGCTGATTTAAGTAAAGAGCGACCAAGTTTGCTAACTAGATTTTCTTTAATGGACTCGCTAGTACAGTCATTCTGGAAGCGCTTTAAATCAGAGTATCTCCATAACCTACAGGTTCGAGAAAAGTGGAATACGGTATCTAACCCTTTAACTATTGGAACCATTGTTGTAATTGATACGGAAAATACTCCTCCTTTGCAATGGCCCTTAGGTGTTATAACATGTCTGTATCCCGGAAAGGACGGCGTGATTAGAGTGGCACAAGTAAAAACTAAGTCAGGCACTTACGACCGCCCGGTGGTGCGATTATGCCCACTACCAACGCAATCTTAAAATTTATTAATAGTTAAATCGCGCATTAATTTAGATTATTTTATTGTTAGTTTAGATATAGATATACTCGCATATTATTAGATTTGTATTAATTTCGCATTCGCTTTATTTAGTCTTGCATATGCATGTCCAGCTTATCTCACTTTTTCGAAGGAACGGATTCCTTCAAGGCTGGGGGGATGGTGGATTTAAAATTAGTTAAAATAGATAAAAGGAAAAATAAACGCTTGCAAAATTCGTCTTCTCTTTCCTACATCCATCCCTTTCCTTCCTATCCAATGCACACTTATATATTATATGCGCATGTGGCGCCTCCTTCGGACAAGTTGTTCATCGTTCTTTAAGAAAGTGACAGTGACGCTCTCTTGATATCGCGCCGCTACCAAGTCCGCACTGGGCACGTACTAGTAATAAGAAAAAATTGTGTGTATCTTCTTGTTTGTGTTGTGATATATCTAGCCTTACGCCTCGCCGCCAACGTTGAACTATAAGGAACGTGTTACCATCAGAAAATCACGTAAGTGTGCATTAATTTTCCATCCTTAGGAGCTGCGATTGTGTCTTTTCTTTTTTCCTTTATTGCAGCTTTGATCTATCCATTGATGTTCTAAAGTTACGTAATTTTGCAAGTGCTGATTTTATTAACTAAAGTATAATTTACCGCAAATATATTATTTTCCGCCAAAAATACAGTCCACAAAATTATTCTAATATTGAAAAATTACCACCAAATGCATCCATTTTATTTTCATTTTCCGGATCGGTCTAAAATTTTTTATTATGGTTCTTCTTCCTAACAGCTTTCAATCTATAACTTGAGGATATTTGAAGAAATTCATCTGAAAGTTAATTATAATCATTATTAAGTATTATATTGGTAGTTATAGTTTATTATATGTGTAAGTAATTTGTTCTAACTTCCACTAACTTCCAGAATCTTGCACTGCATCCATTATTTGTTGGATAGATTTGAAGTTTTCGTACCTACATTAAAATAATCTTGTCTTATGTGAACGTCATTGTAATAAGTTGTAGCAAAACATTCATTCGACTATTTTACTAATATACTATATACTAATAGTATATATGTAATAATAAAATAGAATGTACTATATAAACTTATTAATTAAATTAGGTACCAGTCTATTTAAGTATGTTCCATTTTGTGGAAAACGAAATACTTATCGTTGATATTGTATTTAGCAGATAAATGTATATTATGCTATCATAGTGGGTACATATTAATACCAGGATAGCAAAACAATTTATACTGGCCATATAGCATTGCATATTTGTGCTCCACAGTCATATATGTATGCTGGTGACTGTACTCAAATCATAAACAAAAATTACGTAATATTTATCTACGTTGATAACAGTGTTGCCAGATGGTTATACTTATTACATATGTATTTCGTAGTTTTTTGTTCTTTTGCGTAACATTAAAGTTATATACACTTTTTTTTGGAAGCATTTTTACGAACGTTTTAAGTTGAAGAGAAATTCCAAATGAACATTCACGAACACCTTTAAACGCAAATTCAACGCATCAGTAGGTAACATATGAATTTAATAGAAGGCGTAATATATTACAAAATGAAACTTCATTAATGCAGTTTACGGTTGACTTTGTTTGTAAAATTGTAATAGTTGAGGCATCTCGAGGCCTCCCTGAAATTTGCCGCTGCATGCAGCTGGCAGCGGTGGCACAACCTGGGGAAACCCCTCGACCACGATACCGCCACACGAACTCCCATGAAGTTACACGGTTAGGTCTTGGTACTGAAACATGTACCCATATGGGTTGGGTTGGATAGTATTATTATTACACGGAAGAGGACCTTATAACAGTTGTAAGTCTGGTGCACTGCCTCTATAATGTACCATTGGGAAATAAGCCTAGCGATTCAGCGAGGAAACGCTGCTAGCATCGTTGCAGTCGGAAACTCAATAGAGGCCTTTTTTTAATTAAGTTTAGTTATAGTTTTATTAGTAACTATAATTTTACTAATCATTAAACATATTTTTTGATTCCACTTAAAAGTAATTGTTGTATCTCACAACATTATGTAACATGGCAGCACTATCCTCGTAGCATTTAAATATCTATGCTGGCAGATTGAAATATTTATATTATCTGTGTGGTAAAAAATACTTCTTCCTTCCTGTCACTGTCTGTTGGTGTTCTGTTCTGTTCTGTCAAGTTGGTTAACAAACGTGTTTGCTCTTACAGTGTATTTATAAATTACATTAGTAATGTTAAGATCCAACAGTAATGTTTCTAATTCATTACACATATGTAAAATATATTTTATTAAACAAAAGTTATATTAACTTTTGAAGATAAGAAATCTAACTTTGATTTGTTGGCTCTGGCAACACAGATTGAGAACAAGCAGTCATCTCTAATTGGTCTGTGCAAGCAGTGGTAAACAGATAACAGAGCGGACAGCCGGTTAGTTCGTAGTAAGTGTTTTAAAATTCGTATTTAACTCCTGAGTTTTCCTGTCAGAAGTAATCAAAATATTCTATCGTTGCTTACGATTTGAACTGTAAATAGATTTTCCGCACAATTTACTCAATTTCACCTTACGTCTATTTCTACCATTAACTGATTTGGTTATGAAAATATTTACCATCACCAATTCAAGGTTTGACTAATATTAAAAAAAAAGAAATTAAAAATTTTTGTAACGATATGTACGAGGCATGTTTTTTAAGTAAGTACCGTTTTGGAATTAAAAAAAGACGTGCAAAGATATCGCAATAATTTTATTTTTACATGAAAGCCTGTACTTAATCTACTTTTCTACATAATTTCCGTGAATATTGAGACACTTGTCATAACGTGGCACCAGTTTTTGAATACCCTCCTCATAAAATTCTGCCGCCTGACTTGTTAACACTGTATCACAAATGCTTTGACTTCGTTATCGTCTTGAAAACGCTGACCGTTTCTTCAAGTGCAGGAACAATGGTAGTCGCTGGGCGCCAGATCAGGGCTGTATGGAGGATGATCTAGAGTTTCCCATTTGAAAAGATTTGATGGATCTTTTAGTGCGATTAGCCACATGAGGACGGGCATTGTCATGCAGCAAAACGATACCCTTACTCAACTTGCCACGTCTTTTGTTCTGGATTGCACGACGCAGATTTTTCAATGTCTCACAATAAGACGCTGCATTGATTGTCTCATTACGATGCAGAAAACTCCACTAGCAATACTCCTTTTCTGTCCCAAAAAAGACGATAACGAAGTCAAAGCAATTTGTGATACAGTGGTGTTAACAAGTCAGGCGGCAGGATTTTTATCGAGGAGGGATTCAAAAATGGTGCCACGTTTATTGACAAGTGTCTCAATTTCACGGAAATTATGTAGAAAAGTAGATTAAGGTACAGGCTTTCATGTAAAAATAAAATTATTGCGATATCTTTGCACGTTTTTTTTAATTCCAAACGGTACTTACTTAAAAAACATGCCTCGTAGTTGGCTACAAGTTGACTATTTATTTTTAAGCGAACTGGCCAGCTTGTAATGTAATGAGAGCGGAACTTTGTTAGCAATATCTTTATTTTTACTATGGATACTTTTAAACTATGGATAATACTACGGATATCGACAAAGTCCTGAGTTATAAAAATTTTAAATTTTTCTACTAATATTATAAACGCGAAAGTTTGTACGGATAGATGTTTGATACTCTTTCACGTAAAAACGTTAATTGAAAAAAACAATATACAATTATAATTTATCATATAATTTAAGAGCGTCGGTGGCGCTGTGGTCTCGGCACTGGTCTGTGCGCCGCATTGAATCGGGAGGCCTGCGATCTTATAACCACCGTGTACCCATGTGCTTTTCGTTCCGAATTTCATATCTACATTTATCCGACGCTCCTACGGTGAAGGAAAACATCGTGAGGAAACCTGCGTACATCTGCGAAGCGATTCAAAGGTGTACGTAGTCAACCAACTCGCACTGGGCCAGCGTGGTTGACTAAGGCCTAATCGCCCTAACGTAGTTAGGGTAGGCTCGAGACCCTCGGTGGGGACGTATATGAGCTGTGATGATGATATAATTTAACATAGCGTACCTATAACTTTATAATTAAAAAGATATAGGTACGTTATGCTAATATAAGCTGCTCGAAACACTAATCTTGCGCAGCGGAAGTCGTGGGCACCAACTAGTATCTTATAGTTGTAAACATACTATTTATTTAGTTCGGCTTCCAGTTATCCAGTAAAACTCAGTTATTGAGTGTTTTTTCTAATTCGTCATCTATTTAAAGTAGCGTAGTAAAGAAAATGTAAATTTGCGTGTAGAACTTTATTAGACTTAGAAATATGAAAGATGATGTTTAGTCAGTTACAATTTTAAAATGGTTACATCAGTTTTAAATGAATTAACCGTATGAATGGAAAATACTATTTGAACATGTTAAAAAAATTCAATTAGATTTGATTCATTGATTAGAATAAATAATTTATACAATTTGATAAAACGCGATATAAAATTAAACAAATCTACTGATATTTGATAATGATATAATAATCATTTTCCAAACTGGAACTATAACATTCAAGTACGTAAAGGGCCATAGAGTGAATTTAGGTTGGAGTTTCTTCACGGATTAAAATCAGAAATGGGTAGGGCACATTGTTCGCAGGAGTAACGGTCATAGAAGCGGAATGGTCCTTGACTGATTAGGTGATGGTGTGGACGTCCTCCGGGGAGGTTTATATCCGGAATGCCCGTATTAAAAGTTTATTAAATTTGAGCCTGGCATAATTAATGTAACGTTTATGCTTATGATATTTACTGAAAAATGAAACTATCTCGTTTCATGTAACATAGATCAACTATAATAGACTTAAAAAACTGTATTAATAGGTACATTTATTAGTGTGATAATTTTATGATGCCAATATTTAATGAAAATTGTGATCTCGCAAAGGGATTAGAAAAACAAAGTATCAACATTGAAAACAAATAAACAACTTATTCAATAGTTGTCGGTTAGAAGTTACTGTAATAAAAATAAATTACGCATCATTCCATTTGGAGACATACATATCGCACTAATAATACAATAGTGTATCAACTCAAAACGTCGTACTTGACATAATACTATAAACACACGCAAAATTTGATTCCTCACGCGTGATCAAGACCGTCGTTCGATTAGTGCAAAAAGAGAATAAGGATAAATTAAAAAACTTATGTGACAGTTATTCAATTTGCAACTATTACATGAAGTGAGTAATAAGTTTTTTGTTGATTCTGAAAAATGTTCGATTTTGAGTTGATACACTATTGTATTATTAGTGCGATATATTATTAACATTAATTAGATAATAATACTTTTTTTTTCCATTTACAGTTCATCAGCAATGGTAACATTGAATGAAGATGATTTTGGTACATTCAATGACGAGGCAGTGAAGAAATTCACTTGGAGAAACTCGAATGGATTCTCCATGTCAGTTATTACATATGGGGCTATTATCCAATCACTCAAAGTGAGTAAGTGGCTGGGTTTTATTAAAGTTGTTATTATTACTAAAATACCGGATAGACCTATTGTTTCGGGTTGATTATAATAGATAACTTTGTGACGTTATATGTTGCCGAAATCTATGAAAATGACTTCGAGAACGTGACCTTATGTAGGTATATATATTTGTAGCAGTTGCTTCCGCTCTTTATTTATAATTTATCTGTTAATAATAATTGGTGTTGTAAAATTTTTATCATAAATTTATGAATTATAACTTATATAATAACTGAAACAAACAACCTTCCACTTTTTTACAAGGAGTGTCTGCAATTACCTATAATGTTTTCTTAATTTTATTAGATTACTATAACTTTTCCATCCACTGTATTGTATGTACAAGTTATTCGATTGAATTTCATATTATTTTTAGCTGATTTCGTTTTGTTTATCTTAGTTCTAAAAGTTTCTAGCATCTAGTGGTAAGATTTTATAAAATATAATATAATAAGGTAGACGACTACAACTGATTATGGCCGTTTTTATACTATAATTATCTGATTTGAGCAATTTATATCTCGTGAAAGTATATAGTAATTTCAGTTTAATTATTAATTTATATTGTTTTCAGATTTTAAAAAATGAGCAACTATTATTTACGTAATTCTAATGAAATGAACACATTTCTAACATTCTCACATTAAATGAAACTTTTTTTTATATAGAAAGTATACCTACCTATAAAATTACAAATAAGAAAGTTATTTTAAAATTTGTTTATACGCTCAAACAAATTAGGCGAGTTTACTTAGTTATGACGTCACGATTGCAGTGTTTTTAGTATGGAGCGTTTTTGAGCGACCCGCGACAGCGCCGCAAAGATGTCGATGAATCTTCAAAAGTAATAGATGCAGGTGTACTGTTGGTTCTACAATATTTCTCACTTAAAAGAGTACTCTTATCATATATTGAATTTAAAAAATTGTTATCTACCTAATTGTATTAACTTAAATAATACGACATTTGAATTAATTAATGTAGGTTATTTTATATAAAAATATATTTAATATGAACCTTTCTATATTTAAGATAAACGTTTCTTGCCATCTTGAGAAGTCATTCAAATTTCTGAAAAAGTTGTTTGCCATACATGCTATATACGTTGAGCATAGTACTTACCTATTAGCGATGATTTATTATAAGAAACGGAACATTAATATTATACTTATTTTTCCTATTAATTATTGACTATAGCACTATATGGGTAATATGTACATGACTTATTATTTCAGAATACACACTTATGTAAATTTGCTATTTATTTGCTATTTAACATGTGCTTGTTTACTAGTTACTATATATATTTTCAAGTGGCTTCAGAGTAAACGTTAACTAGTCAAAAGAGATTATAAAAAGAGATTAGTTTTTATATATTTGAAATAATACGCCCCATAACATTTCTTCACAATTATACTAACCCTACAAGTAACAACACTCGCAAAAAAGATTTGATTTCGAGTTTTGAACCTCATGTTAAATGACTTAATATCATTCCAGGCCCCGGACCGCAATGGAGTAGTGGACGACGTGGTGCTTGGCTTTGAAGATCTGTACAGCTACGTTCAGCGGAACAGTCCATACCTAGGTGCGACCATCGGCCGCTGTGCTAACAGGATTATGGGGGGATTATTCGAGATTGACGGTATCAAATTCCAGTTAGCAAAGAATATTGGAGACAATCATTTGCATGGTGGCGTTGTCGGTTTTGATAAGGTATGGTATATCATGAGAAGTATCATGTAAACAAACACTGTTTGCTGCTGCTTTGCTGGCAAACAATGATTTGGTATAAATTGTCAAAAACGATTCCATCGATGGACATCTATCCACGTTTATTTATTCACAAGCTTTTAATTAAGATAAGCTATTAATGTTTACTAGGTGATCTGGAAGTATAATGTAGAAGGTCTGAAGGTGACTCTGAGCCACCTTTCCAAAGATGGCGAAGAGGGTTACCCTGGCGATCTCATTACCAATGTCACCTTTGAGGTCCTAGAAGACAATACTGTCCACATAGCCTTCCAGTCAAGCACCACCAAAAAAACTGTGGTTAATCTAACCAACCACGCGTATTTTAACCTGGCTGGTCATCACACTGGAGCTGCTGAGATCTACAATCATATAATAACGATAAATGCCAACAAGTAAGTTTTTAAATGTCGAAAAATATTATTATGTATTATTATCAACGGGGATCTGTATACACATTACAGATCCCCGTTGATTACAGCTTTTTACTTCCAGGATCACAGAAACTGACTCTGAGTCCATCCCAACTGGCGCATTTCTAGACGTCGGTGGCACTCCGTTCGACCTGCGCATACCACGACGTCTTGGCGAACTCATCAAGAATAGTGATATGTTCGACAATAACTTCTGTGTCACCACTCACGACAGTCAGGTTTGTGTGTTGATTTGTATATGATGTTATGTGACAATATTTCACACCTATTGCGATGTATGTTTTTAAAGCCAACCAATGTATTTGCATTCTGAACAAACGGGGGTAATGATGTTACCAAATTAAGTACGAATTTTAATTGGTAATATCTACTTCTCTCCAGCCGTTTGGAAAGTTCGTCATTTTTACACTGCTATACGAAATAAATAAAATAAATAATTTTAAAGTATTTGTGACGAAAAAATATATACTCTGTGGCAACTTAAACCTAACGGTTTTACTACTCATGTACATACTACTCTATGATTATGATTTTTCATGTTGCCATGGTTGTGTTATTTTCTGTTCTTATGACTTTTCCTTGTTGTATAATATTTGTAATACTTGAAAATACTTTAATCTGATTTTATTCTGAGCACCGAGTTCATTGTAGTATAAATATTCCTACAACTCCTAGCATGAATTGTAACTTTGTTGAAAATAGTAATTTTGTAAAAAAATGTAATTAGACAGTTATTTATTTGGCTTCCTGAAAAGCTTTCTCTTTTGAGATTCGCTGTATTACAACTTAAGCGAAGCAATCGTTAATTATTGTGACTTTTTCAGAAAATAAACTTCGTGTCTAGAGTTGTGCATCCACCAAGCGGACGGTGCTTGGAAATATTCAGCGACCAGCCAGGAGTACAACTGTACACTGCCAACTTCCTTCCTTCATCAGACCAGTCGCCTATCATGGGGAAAGGATCGGCTACTTACCGCCGCCACGGAGCCTTCTGCTTGGAAACCCAGAAGTTTCCAGACGCTGTTCACCATACCAACTTTCCCTCCGTTATGTTGAAACCTGGCGATCTATATGTCCACAATGTTCTTTATCGTTTTGGTGTGGCTTAATAATAATATCTGTGATGTTATTAAAAATGAGTGTTTGATTTTATTTTTCATGCATCATATTCATGACTTACTTGTTTATCTTTAGTTCAAGAACCGAATGTAGATAACAATACAGTTATCAGTCTGTCTAGTGAAAGCTCTGAAGTTGTGATTTTTATAATAGGCAACATTTCGTCTTTAAACGCAAGAACGCATACGGTACTAAATCCATTTGATTTAGATATTTCATATATTTTTTATAAATTATCATGTAAATTGTGGTAATAGCAGAATTGTGTAAACCATATGAACTAACAATACTTGACAGTATTGAAAACTAATACAAATCATGACATACATTGAACACAATTATAACCTTTCATCTTCTTTATTCTTTCTACATACCTTATGATGACCGTGCTGATTTTAGTGATGATTTACTTGATCATATTTATTTTTACAATTAAATTCGACGATTGTATGAATTAAAAACGTTATTCATAGAATCGTCGACTGATTCGTAAAATAAACAAATTCACTTGAACTTGTTTCTTGTGAGAAACAAAAAATAATTTCAACAGAATTACTTCTATATTTATATTAATTTGTAAACTTTTTTGGACTAGTGGACGATTAAAAAATAATTTTTGCGTTACATTTTTTTGCGTAGAGACATTCTAAATTAAGTAGTAACTACATGCCACTACCTTATAAAAGCTAAGTAGTACGGAAATTGCTCATGGACTCTCCTTAAAAAATGTTGTAAAAAAGTGAGTATCAAAAATGTTTCTCTCTTACAATAGGTATTTAGGCATAACATTTGCTGCCTTTTGCTCCTCTCAACTATCAGTAGATAGACAGTAATAATTCTTTTAAAATTCGAATCTAGCGACACTACCACAGATATTTTATTTTGCTAATTGACGCTACTAAGAACTAAGTACGGGTATTTGGAATGAAATACTAGATTCAAATTTTGAATATCAGTTGAATTTGAAATAAGATCGGCTACTTTAAAGTTTACTTCAGAATGGTCCATTACCTGATGCGTATAAAAAGCGAAAGCTTCAAGTTAACCACAGAAAGAGACAAGTTTTTTACTTTGAGGTTACCACATATTAGATTTTATTTTATTTATATTATTTTGGAAACCATTAAGATATCATCGACATAATTATAGCCTTTTTTTGAGAGGGGAAATGCGTCCTTTTGCACCATGTCACCGCGCTGGCAAGGCGCGGCCGTGTGTGGGGCTCTCCAGCCTAAGCGGACCGGCCTACCCACTAAAACCCCCCTGAGTTCTCTAGGCCCATGCGGGGCACATGGCGGGGTGCGCTATCGCAATTCTACCGCCATAAACATAATTATAGCCTGAATAATTGTGAATAGATGAAAGGTTGTCGAGTTGCAGACATAGGCCGGGAAACGTAGCGTCGATATTTTTACAAGATAATTCAACGATTTGGTGATCGGTGTGGAGATTCTTGACGGAGGATCTACCAGTGGGCATCTCTAGGTTGTTACGATGATATAGGATCCGGATCTCCTTGTTACGTCTGTCCGTCTATCGGTGAAAACCTTTTCAGCAAGATTGCGTGAGGTAGCAAGTTGGAATTAACATCATATTTTTATGTCTACGATGCATTGTACCTGAAAAAATCAAATTAATCCAATGGTCCATTCCGATCAATTCATTTAACACGTCTTTTCTAAAATTTCGTAGGGGAATCAAATCCTATAGGGCACTTATCATAGATCTGGAATCATGAAATTTTAGTAAGATTTGAGAAGAATATTTTATTGTTGTGATTACATACTTGTATACAATGTCAAACCTTCTTTAGTTTTAAGGTTGTACGGTCCCGACTTGAACAGCTCTTTAAATGTAACGCAGTTTGATTATTTCCATTGTGGCTATCATAAACAACAACTATAGGTCCCAAAATTAAGTAAAGAACTGTTTTATTGTAGTAAAAATAATGCGATATAACGTAACATACGTTGTTTAGGCACTTGACGTCATCTCGCCTCATTGTAAACGCAGATGAAATTTTGCGTATTTATTCAATAGATTTAACTTTCAAATTGAAAACACCTGGGTTGTATTGCGGGAACACAGAGAGATAAACAACTTCACTCCATCGCAGTTTTCATAATAAAGGTGGAAGTAGAACGCTTCATACGGAGCGGTGGGATTTCCATAATGTAAGAATGTGTCTTAACCGTGCTCCGGGTGCAGCGGTGGTAAAAGTGGAATGAGGAAAATGTATTCTATAAAAAATATAAAACAACTTGATGAAAATCGGAATTTTTATTTCAAGTACAAAACATTTTCATAATTACTAATTACCTAGTATTAAATTGGCTCATCAACGTTGATTTTCCGTGTCCTTGATGTTATATGCTATGTCGTCTTAGTTAATAAAAATTTTTAAGCTATGTTTCCTTTTATAAAAATTTAATCAAATAAAAGTCTTATTAAAAACTGAAATAACCAATGTATGTTGGGTTAAGAATGAAGAATATGTTATAAGAATTAGTTACAATTAGTTAAGTTTACATTGAATAAACGAGACGATGCCTTAATTATTTAACATACAGAACTACGCTGTAATATTTAACCCTCTTTAAGGTTAAATATAGAGGTAGCATCTAAATTTCAACATAGTCCATATTAATGTAAGATCCCTTAATCTATAACGTATCCTGTGTCCCATTGTGTAACATATCTCCGTTTTGCCGATATTCTTTCATATCGCCCCAGGTGAGATTAAGACTCCTTTTAACTCCATCGTCAAGGGGTGGAATTTGTGATCGTGGCAGTAAGAACGTCGAAAGGTTAAAAAGATCCAAAAACACCTTGTAACGGTCGCTGTAAAAATAAGGAAATTTAGGTTTTAACAAATAAATAAATCACATTGAAGCTACCCACAAAATATTGTGTTATTTGTTTAACTACCTCTACGTGCCATTTTTTTTAATACGCCAGCAATATTTACCTGAGTGTGGAGCGCAAGTACTGGTAGCCCGAAGAGCCACCCGTGCCCAGCTGCTGAGAGCCAATCATTCGTTGAACCATTATTACATGATTATCTGAAATTTGTAATCACTTTTATTTAAATGAACGATTGATGCGTGATATCATCTCGGAAGTTGTCAAACATAGTTTATCTACTATCATGCTATTAATCCTCTATAAAAGAATCTATAACAGTTATCTTATTGCCAACATTATAACACTCAATGATATTATGATCATTATATCATCCAAACGCGTGATATTATGAATTTCAAAAAAAGAACATTCTCATGCAATGACATATCCAACAAAATCCACGTGTTAAATCAAATTTTAAGTTCTATAGAAAATAGAAATAATGAAGTGGTGAATATAAAAATTTCAAGTAAGTACATCAGGATCTGCCAACATTCAACAAGGTGCAAATGTTCAAATGCATTTTAATAATTGTACGATCCAAAATGTAAATAATTATTACAATAAATAATTCTTTTACCTACTTATTAAGGTTTGTTTATTTTACATGCTTCGCAATTAGACTTTTCTTGAATTTACATAGTTCTTACAACACTGTACAACACCCTATGGTATGAGAATCTTTTATAGAGGATTCACATAATGATGTAGATAAAGTCTTGTATGCAACTGTTATAATTAACTATTAAAACACTCATGTGATACTATTATCACACTCGGCTACGCCTCGTGCGATAAACCCACATTCGTGTTTTAATACCCCTGATTATACAACAGATGCATAAAAAACTATTGTTATTTTATTCTTAAGAGATTAAAAATAATGAATTTAACGCTAAAGTGCTTTCTACTTAGTAAGTAAAATTGAATAAAAAATACTGCTTAGAATAGTCAGAAATCAGCAACCGGGACTTGTTATTGTGTATTCAATCAATTTCATCAAATTCAATTAAATATTAACAGTAATATGACGGATATTAGTAGAAAATTGAAAGGAAAAACCCTGTTTTTAACATTGCTTGATAATAGATAGCCATTATCATTGCTTAATTCTTAACAATAACTTGTATGTAACATCATGGGTATTTACATGTAACATGCTAGTAATAGTATTTTGTTATTTTTACTACAAAGTAATTTCGAAATGTAAAATACAAACAACAGCTCTTGACGACGTATTGAAAAAATAAAAAACGGCACAAGCGCCTTTGAATGAGTTGCGATATTGAAGGTTTTGAAGGCACCAGTTATACAATTACAAAACCAGATATGAAATTGAATGGCCTTGTCAAATATAAGTAAAGCTTTTTCAACTAGTTGAAGACCGAATTGAGCCGGTACCGATAGGGTGCAAAGAACCCGGTTTGAAATGACATATTCGTGCTCCTGAAACAGTCAAGTCACGTAACGTCATTAGGCCGTGCTATCGTTGCATACGGAAAAGAGGTAGTGCAATGTGTGCGTAAATGTGTCAATTTTTCAAAACATTTATAGCCTGACTGGCAGTCGTGTGTACATTTAAAATAATTTAAAAAGGAAAAAACTCATGAGATATTGATATTTCGCTGTCTAATCCTCAGACTTACAGCGCCATTTGGTGATAAGGCTGTCAATATCCATGAGTAGAGTTAGGAGCTGGTGTGGCTGAGAGAATCGTGGTTCATCCCGGTACATGGTGATCATTATAGCTCCCTGCAGCGCCTTGTGAGATAATCTGGTGGTTGTAAAACATTGGATTATATTAGTGAAGAATAAGTGACTGCGGCTAAATGACTAAACAACGAATATAAAAAAACAAAAGATGACCATATGCTATTATTTCAGGCAGAATTTGAAAAGAATTGATGAAATTATCAGCCATTCATAGTTTTTGACATACTTAGCTTATGGATTATTAGTATTACCAGTTTTGTTTCTTATTCGTAGGTTTATTTTTATCCTATTTGACGACCTCCATAATCGAGTGGATAATACACCGGTTTCAAGGTGTCGCCATCTCTGAGGTCCCGGGTTCGAATCCCGGTGGGGGCAGATGTTTGTGTGATGAATGCGAGCATTTGTACCTTAGTCATGGCTGTTGATATATATTTCAATAAAAATTATTTATATATGTATAATATATGTATGTCTATCCGTTACCCTAGATCTCATAGCACAAGCCTTACAGAGCTTAGTTTGGGCTAAGCTAATTAGTGTAAGTGTAACAAATATTTATTTATTGAGCACATTTTATCCTATTTGAGCTGCAGTTGTCTCTATCGCACTCTACGAGGACGAACGAGATGAACAGCGCGTCAGCAATAGATTTTATATGGACTTGTTCTTTTTTAAGAATATAATAAATTATATAAAAATAAATATTTCTAAGTCTAGTTAAGTCTACGTTGTTGTCTCGTTACGTCTTGTAAATATCATAAATTGAAAAGAGAAAAACACGTGGATTTTAAATTCTGCTTAACATTATTAATACGGGCCTTAGTGTACAATTATTCTTTAAGTTTTATATGAATGATAAAATGAATATTTATTATGCACGTCAGATCAAAATACATTCAATAGTCGTCAATAGACGCAGTTACTCCTCCTTTATATAATTTAGCCAAAAGAAAATCAAATGCGAAGCTAAAGACCGTGCGGGATGGAGACTCACTGTGGAGGCCCTCTGCCCCAGCTAGGGGATAAAGGACCTTAATCATGTCTGTAGAAAGTAATCAATTGTATACCGTCTTTCTCCACGGGATCGCAGCGCATCGTGGACGTCTGGGTCGAAAATGGAACGGTATATTTCGCGGCGATTTTCTGCATCTTGTAACCGGTGACGACGGACCGTCTCATTTGAAACTTTCTGGAATACACACCTTCATCATCATATGTAGGTTATGGATATAGGTAACTAAGTAAACTTATTTGAATTGTTTAATCATGATTAATTTCGTTTAATGTTAATCATGATTATCTTCGGAGTTTATCACAATAGGCTATTTGACAATGCGAAAAATAAAGTGTCAATTACTGTTAACGGTATAAATTAAGAGTTAAAAAATGATTATTTATTAACGTAAGTTGAAAATAATGATTAATTTATTTTAAAATCCGTAAATAAAAATTGCATTTTTTAAACATTTGTCACGTGACACAAAACGCTCCTGATTAGTCGAATTTATCATGACGTCACTTGCTTGTAAACTTCGTTTGCCTACTTGTGTTGCGCTTAGTTGTGGTCTCAGAGTAAATAGAACTGTGGTAGATTATCTCCGTTATATTAAGATTTTCTTTATTATGCATTGTTTTTTTTTGTTTATTTGCACTATTTTACAAGTACTTTCAACCATGGACAACGGTTTTGTAAAAGCAGACAGCAGAAACCTACCGCAAGTCGACGCAATTATGGTCGGATTATTTTTCAAAAATAATTCTGACTTTTATGCTTCGGAGCTAAAAAATGTAAAAACAGCAAAGTATAATTACACTTTACTGGTAACTTAAATTATATCATAAAAAAGTGAAATAATGATGAACTTCCACAAGAACTTATATAGGTTATAAATAATTAAGTTTGTTTGTGATAAATTCTATATCGTATACCGTGAGAGTAGGCAGTGTACACCAAAACAAATGGATAGATCCAAAATACTGTATTCACAAATCTTTTAATAATAAATCATTATACAAAAATAGTTATAAGTTTATACATAGTAGACAGCCAACACAAGATATAGTTTAAACAAACAATATGATTCCTAACAACTCAATTTAAAAACACATCAATCATGCTTACATCATCTGTCACACCAGCCAGTCAATGACACGATTGCAAACCTCTTTCTAACACTCCTCCTCAATCGTTGCCATCTGACTCTCTTTTCAGATACATTCTCCTTTTAACTTTCTCTTTCAATCTAATCCAACACACCCATCTCTCTCACACAAAACTCAAACTTCTTTCTCAGAAGTGGTTTCGTCAAAATGTCAGCAACCATCTTGTCTGTCTCTAAATATTTCAAATGAATCACTTTGTTCTCTATAGTCTCTCTTACAAAGTGATATCTGACATCAATATGTTTTGTTTGTTGGTGATGCACTGGATTTTGTGCTATTGCCATAGCAGATTGACTGTCTGTATAAACTACTAGAGGCTTCTCTTTACTCTCAAGTTCATTTAGGAAGCACTTCAAGAAAATGGCTTCCTTAGCTGCCTCACTCAGGCTAACATATTCTGCTTCTGCTGTTGAAATGGCTACACTTCTCTGTTTCGTACTTTGCCATGAAATAGCACCTCTAGCCATTTTGAATACGTTGCCAGAATAAGACCTTCGGTCAATAATATCACCTGCATGATCAGCATCAGCAAAGCCCTCAACGGCTTCACACACATCTTTTGAGTAGACTATTCCTAAATTAATGGTATTCTTTAAGTATCTTAATATTCTCTTAGCACTACTCCAATGACTATCTTCATAGCAATTACAAAACTGACTCATATAATTAACTGAGTGAGCAATGTCTGGTCTCGTGCATACAGAAAGATACATAAGACTACCTATTAGCTCTCGGAATGGAATCTTCTTATCTGGCTTGTGAATATCATTTGGTTTCACAAATCGTTGCCCAGGTACTGCTGGAGTCGTGACTGGCTTACAGTCTTCCATATTAAATTTTCGCAGTAATTTTTGTATATACTCAGATTGGTCAATCTTTAAGTATCCAGATTTTTGGTTCAACCTCATACCAAGAAATAGTTCAACTTTACCCAAGTCCTTCATTTCGAACTTTGACATTAGTTCATTCTTCACCTTTTTCATCTCAATATTATTATTGTAGAGAATCAGGATATCATCAACATATACTGCCAGGATGATCAGGTCTTTGTCTCTAACTCTGAAGTAAACGCAAGACTCATACAATGATCTTTTGAAGTTTAAATTTTCAAGTTCATTATTCAGTTTCAAATTCCATGAACGTGGAGCTTGCTTGAGTCCATATAACGATCTTTTCAACAGGCATACGTGATCTTCTTTACCTTCCTCTTCAAACCCAGGTGGCTGTCTCATATAAACTATTTCTTCCAAGTTCCCATTTAAAAATGCTGTCTTAACATCCATATGATCTACTCTTAGATCATGTTGTACTGCAAAAGCTAGTAAAAATCTTAACGAACTGTGGCGAATCACTGGTGAAAACGTCTCATAATAGTCAATACCTTTTCTCTGACTAAAGCCTCTTGCAACTAGTCGAGCTTTGTATCTGACTCTATTTCCCACCTCCTTTTTGATTCTAAAAAGCCATTTAGAATCAACAATATTGCTCGCTTCATCAGGCTTTACTAGTATCCAAGTACCATTCTTGCGTAATGCATCTAGCTCCTCCTGAATTGCAACTCTCCACTGTTTAGCATCTGTCCTTCTAAGTGCTTCGTCTAATGTAAGTGGATCATCCTCTTCTGATGTAGCTTGATATGTGACATAATCAGGAAATTGTACAGGTTTCCTGCTCCTCAATGGATATCTCCTTTCGGATTCTGCTGGTAAGTCTACATGCTCTGATCCGGTTGGTTGCAATTGAGAAGCTTCTTCATCAACGTATGCAGTATTATCTTCAAGACAGGCAGAAGTATTGGTTGTTTGATTTATCTCCACTGATAAATCATTTTCACTGACCTCACTTTGTACAGTCTCTCTTTGTACATTAATCAGCTTGTTATCCTCTAAATTTATGGTTACCATATCTTTTCCCTTTTGACCCACTGGTGGTTTTTGATAGAAGTTATTTTCCATAAATACCACATCTCGTGCAATATAAAATTTGTTGTCAGAGGGGTCAATTAATCTATACCCCTTTGATTCCTCCGAATAACCGACAAAAACTAACTCTTTGCTCTTTGGTTCCCATTTAGTTCTCTTTTGGTCAGGAATGTGCATGTAACATAAACAACCAAAAACTCTTAGATTACTCAAATCTATTTTACGTCCAGTCCATGCTTCTTCTGGAGTCACATTTTTCAAAGCTAAAGTCGGACTTCTGTTCTTTAGATAGACTGCTGTATTGACAGCTTCAGCCCAGAAACTAACAGGTAATCCTGCTTCTTGTAGCATTGATCTCGCTTTGTCAGCAATAGTACGATTTGCCCTCTCAGCAACTCCATTCTGTTGAGGTGTATAAGCAATAGTTAACTGACGTTTAATTCCATGAGCCTTAAGGTACTCATCAACCCTCCGGTTAACGTACTCTCGACCATTGTCCGTTCTAAGTACCTTAATTTTCTTTCCTGTTTGAGTTTCTACCAAAACTTTAAACTCTTTAAATTTTTCAAAAGCTTCACTCTTCTCTTTTAAAAAATAAATAAAAGTTTTCCTCGAAAAATCGTCAATAAACGTAATAAAATATCTAAAACCTCCTAATGAGTAATCACTCATAGGTCCACTAATATCAGAATGTACTAATTCTAATAAATCTGTAGCTCTTGTAGCTTTATTTCGTTCAAAAGGTTGTCTTGTCTGTTTGCCCATCAGACATGCTACGCAGTTTAATTTGCAAGTAGTAAATTTAGGAAAACTCACCCCAACAGCCAATTTATCTCTTAATAGTAAAAGGTTACGTACTCCCAGATGTGCCAATCGTTTATGCCACAAATCAATCTCATCATTGGTTCTAGATATCAAAACCGTCTCCTGTAAAGATGATTTGAGTTTATAAACACCCTTTTCAAGCATACCTTTTATACACGATTTACCCTTTACAACAAAATTAGCTGCTTCATAAATATCAAAACCTTTATTAGAAAATACAACTGTTTTACCTCTATTTACAATACTACTTACACTAAGTAAGTTAGATGCTACATTTGGTACATACATAACATTTCTAACTGTCATGTTTAAAGATTTATTCTCAACTATACCAAATCCTTCACCATATATCTTACCTCCATTCGCACACGATATCTCTATCTTATCATGCTTTTCGAAATCTTTCAACCAATCTTTCCTAAAAGTCATGTGAGATGAGGCGCCGGAATCTAAAATCCACTCTTCATCTAAACATTGATGTGTTGTAGCAAGCGCTGTAGCCGTAGTTGCAGACTGTGCAGTACTAGATTGCTTCCTACTCTTAGGATTATCTGGACAGTCATACGCCTTATGTGGACCTCCACAAATAAAGCACTTGATCTTTGCTTTGTTCCGTTTCTGAACATATTTCACATTATTATGATGCTTAGATTTTACTTGGAGTGCAGAATTGGTTCGATCTGAATCCCTCGTACCGACTTTGTCATCTTCTCTTTGAAACAATTTCGACTTCACATAATCTGTTGTTAACATTACATTTGCCGTTTCCATGGCCAATCTCATAGGTGCATACTCTTCTGGCAAACCTTGTAACATCAGTGCTGCTAACATTTCGTCGTCAACGTCCTTACCGAGATCGCTCAGTTGATTAGCTACTCGCATTAATTCAGTCACATACTCCGTTATTGATCTGAATTGTGATAGTTTCAAACCGACTAGCTTCGAAAGCAATCTACACCGATTATTTACACCTTTGTCTTCAAAAGCTGCTTTTAAATTATGCCATGCTTCATATGCCGTTTTTGCTTTACGCACATGCACCTTACAGTGTTTATTTATCAATAAGCATATCTTAACTCTAGCTTTTTGATCTCCTCTAATAGCTGCTACATTATCCGGGTTAGGTGGACTCTCTACATACTGCCATAGATCATCATGGATTAATATGCATTCCATATCAAACTTCCACGTATCGTAGTTACTACTTCCGTCTAACTTTTCGATTATAGGAAGTGAACCTGAACCCATACTCATATTTAATAATGAATTATTATTAGTTACCTCTCTTTGTGTACTCTCTAATAGTATTGGGGTGCTCTCACCACTATCCATTGTTCTTCTGTGGTCTACGCTACTGGGCCCATAACCTGATAAATTCTATATCGTATACCGTGAGAGTAGGCAGTGTACACCAAAACAAATGGATAGATCCAAAATACTGTATTCACAAATCTTTTAATAATAAATCATTATAAAAAAATAGTTATAAGTTTATACATAGTAGACAGCCAACACAAGATATAGTTTAAACAAACAATATGATTCCTAACAACTCAATTTAAAAACACATCAATCATGCTTACATCATCTGTCACACCAGCCAGTCAATGACACGATTGCAAACCTCTTTCTAACAGTTTGGCACAATTTCGTGAACATAAACGATAATTTGTTCACGTACGTCGGTTATTGAATGTCTTCACATTGTTTAACAAGTTCCATTCTTTGCCGTTTGACAAATGCAGATCGGGAAGTACCAGCATCACACATTCTTTTAATGCGATCTGGATGACAATGAAATTTAAAAGACAGAACTTTATCTTTTAAAATTATTTTCTGACTGAAACCCATTTTGTACTGATAGTAATTTGCCATATCATTTTCCATCTGTAACGAACAAACGAGTTTTAGTCGGGATCTTTTAGTGTAGGTACTGCTTATTGAAATCATAGGACTCTGTAGCTACAAATTTTAACAAATTTATGGAAAACAGCGGAAATATTCGAAGTGAGATGCAAGAGACATTCTGTTAAAAACATTAGAGGTATTACAACCCCAAATCAATAACGAAAATATTAACATTCTGAATGTAATTAATTATTACAAAATATAAATATTATGTTTACTTACATCGAAATGGTCTTCACAAAAGAAAATATTTGTTACTATTCGCTATGTCATTATGATCCCTCCGAGAAAGTAGCAACCACTTTCGGCGCACTTCGATATTCTTTGGAACACTTACAAATAGTTTTTCCGGAGTTTTTAACGACGTATTTGTACATTTTGGAACTGCACACCATTTGTAACTCATTTTGTTACATAAATCACTGATAAAAAGTAAATCCAATCGCTTTGTTTACAACAAACAAATATATATGCCAGTTGTCACAGATCAGAATACAGGCAAGTGACGTCACCGACCTCATTGCAGCGCCATATTGTCAAAGTAGCGTTTTGGCACACTATTTAAATTTTGATTTTTAATTCGATGTTTTTCAGCTAATATATACCAGAATTAAAAATAACAACTTTTACTGGGTTCCTTAGACTCTACTGCATAATATAAAATGAATTTTTAAAAACCTGTCAAATAGCCTATTGAAGAATAAAATTATATAATAAAAAATATACTAATAAATGTAATAGAACTTGCCATAGCTAGATCAATGTCTTCTTTGATAGTCTTATCCACTGCAGCCTGGTATTTGCCCCAGAAATTGAAGCCGTGCGTGTTTAGTCCAGGCGTGCGCTCCAGCCATCGTTCTATTAGAGCTAGCAACGCGGGTTCCTCTTCAGATCTGGTTCAATAGTAATATATATTTTTTATAAATGCTATTTAAAGAAACTATACATCATAACATAAAAAGTTGAAATTTAAGACATAGGTATAGATTATACGTTTAGAATTTCTTAATCACATAAAAATAATGAAAATTACTTGTGTAATGACTCCATAGCAGCGGGGTCGTCTCCAAATACAGTTTGGTAATTTTGATTATATTTCACACGAAGTGCTTGCTTCAAACCCAACTGAAAGTTAAAAATCATGTTTTTGTTTTTAAATGTGACATTAGTTTTAAAAACACTTCATTATTATTAAATATTGATACAATTAAATTACCTTATTTTCAAGAAGTCTGAACTGTAAACTCTGAAAGCCTGAAGCTGGCCGAAGGTAGTTCCTAAAGTCCATGAAGTCCAAGGGTGTCATAGTTTCCAGAATCATAACTTGATCTACCAGTAGCTAAGAGTAGAACAGAAAGTAAGTAGTAAATATTATACGTCTCTTTGTATAAATGAGATAATTCCGGTTACTGGACCATTGAGAACGTACATTATTAAATACTAAGAAGAAGCTCACGGCCGACTTTTGTCTCCAAAACTTATAGGTATCTCATAGGTTTTGTATGAAATGTCGAGTCACTATGTGTATGCATCTCCATGCATATTCGCGAATTGATAACTTTGTTACGACCCTTAGACTCTCGCTTTAAATTTTCAAACGATTATAACAGCAGGTGGGTCCCCCTGCTTTCATCTTCGAAGTACGAAATTTTCTATCATAAAAATATATTGACAAAACTATAAATAAGATTAGAACAAAAAGCGAGCGAAATATTTGTTCTTACTTATAATAATTGCTCGTAGCACTTGCTTTTTTAATAATATTGATTTTTAAAGCAAACCTAGTATACATGTATATTAATTGAGAAAGACAACTTAAAACCTTACTATTCCAATTAAGTTGCACTTAAAGTTACTTTTTTACCTATTTCCTATACCAGCCTGGTCACAAAATTATTGTGGACGTCAAGTGAACATATATTATAGATGCCTCTCATTATTTATATAAATACCGAGTATTAATAACAGTTATCATTCACCAGAGACACAGAAGTAGCAGGTGGTGCAATAAAAATAATTGCTTACAGTTCGAGATTTACACTATTTATGTCTCTTGATTTATAAACAAATAATGCTCTATCTTATTGTACAGTGTCCTGTATTGAAATATGATTACAAATATATAGTTACTACAAATTATAAAATATACCGTTAAAAACCGTTACAGAACCTATCCTATAAGCGATGTTTAGTCTTTCATATGTAGTCTATCTATCGTTAATGTTACTGTTACTATGCTAGCAAAAAGGAATACACAATACAATAGCTATAGTTCAAATATCTAATTGAAATACGGTTTTATCGGCATATGGGAATATATTTTGGGGTATATCTAGTTACTGGGATACTAGTATGTCCCAGTAACTAAAGTTAAGAGTCCAAAAACGTTGTATTAGAACTATATGTGATCTAAAATCTACCGAAAGATGTCAATCATAGCTTAGAAGTGTAACATTTATTTTGCCATCTTTGTATATTTACCAGTATGAATCATATTTGTTTGTTAAATCTAAGTTATTAAGGTATTCGTATATTATAAATTTATGCGTTTCAATTTACTAGAATAAATCTTGTCTTGTTTGTTTACATAACAATTGGAAAATCAGTTGGATATATATTTAATATTTACTAAGTTAGAGCAATTAATATCAAGATATAAAATGCATATAGGGATATTTATTGCTATTGGTGATATTTTTCTGAAGCGTGCTGTAAATTAAAGTTCAAAGATTCACGTCATAATGTTTTTAAGTGTTCGTAGGGAGCTATAGACTATTTGTCACTGGTTATGACCAGTTATCTGTTAGTCAGGGGTCGAGGCCTGAGATAATATCTTGCGTAGACGATGTAGATTAAAATTTGAGAGGCATGTTTGTATTATAAGGACATAATATAATATTACATATTATAGGTCATATAAATATAACATAATAATGTATGTATATACTTGTTTAATTTGTGCAGGATAAGGACCAAAGAGTAGCTTTAAACAATAATACACAATTCACATTCAGTAATAAACATTTAAAATGTTTTAGAAGATTACGGTAGTGTTGTACACTTTTTTCATTCTTTAATTTATGTTGATTTGCCACATAGTATTTTGTATTTAAATTACAAAGAAAGAAATAGGGTTATTTGGCAATACATAATATTTCAAGTTGATTAATGGTTTTTCTATATAACTTTTTAGCGAGTACTATCATTTCCAATATTAGTTTACAGTTTATCACTGAAACTATACCAATACTAATTTTATGGTTGGAAATAACCGTTATATTGAAAATCAAATGATTTTAACAACTTTAAATAATAAATCGTAAAATTATTTAGTGGCTTGATGGCGATGCTATTAGTATCGTTTTTAACACGAGCAAACTTACCTTTAGTATTAGTACGACTCTGTTCAGCCTCTTCAAGATTTCCATCGTATGACTTTCGTCTAGACCTTCCACGTCTAAGAGAGACCGGACAGAGTCGACTTCGAATATTATCTGCTTAAACCATAGCTCGTACGCTGAAAACATCGTGCAATTTTTAATAACATGGTCAATAACAAAAAATAAATTTCAAATTGTCTTACAGTTGAATATGGTTGTTTTAGTTGAGCATACATTTATACGGCCATATAATAAAGTTATTGACGATTTATTCATACTAATTAGGCCAGTTTAAGAACTTATGACGTTACTTTTGTGGTATATTTTGTATAGAGCGATCTGCGATATGCAAATATGTCGCTGTATCTTCAAAGGTAGTAATTTCAGATACAGTTTCTTCTATAATATTTTCCATCTAATAGTGTACTCAAAATATAATTCAAAATTTTCTGTTAGCCTATTGAATTAAGATTTGTGGTATAACATAGGTTATTATTGCATTTAATGATTTTTTGTATTAACAAAATGTTTTAATGGAGCTACACTCTAGTTTCGATTGAATACACAACTGATTGATCCAATAGATTTGCTCATGGCTAAACATTACGAAAAGGTTCATAGAACCGAATTGCTTTACGTTAATTAAAATATGAATGTCTATTTACAGTTATTTACAGTTATTAACGGATAACAGGCTATATCTTAGGTTGCAATTTTAATAAGAACTAAGACGATCAAAAGGTTCTCTGTTATGAAATTACTTTTGAGCCAATCAAATGTTCGACATGAAAGTAGTTTATAAATTAAAATTAAAAAACTTACTTATAAATAAACCATTCTTCTAACATTCTCATTTAAACCTACCAGGAATTGAACCTATCTAATATAAAAACTGAAATATCAATAGTCAACTTTAACGAATTAATATTTTTAATAAGCTTTAACGGAACGGTTTGAGGAACATTATTTAATAAATGAATATCTGAAAATAAGATTAGTGTGACAACTTTTTGATACTGTCTGGCGGACGCTAGCATGGTAGAGCTAATTGGGGAAGACCTATATCCATTAGTATCAGGTGAAAGGATGATCACAATGGTGTGATTTTTAAATTTATATTAAAGGACCTATGAAAGGAATGCTCTGATGTGGCATGCAGCCATGGAATAATACCTAATTTACAAATGTCTGTTAAAATATACAAACCTTGATGTGTAACAATGAACAAGTGTTCATCGTGCACTGGCTTGGACGACTCAGCGCTGAGCATTCTTTGAGCACCGAGCAATTTGTCTAGCATCAGGTACTCCCCGTACAACATGCCAGCCTCATTGCCAAGATGGTCTCCATCTTGACCAGAGATTTCATCCAAGGCGGACCTGAAATTGAAAATCATCGCGTGTTATCGTTTAATTATTTTAGAATTGCACAACAATTATGAAAATGCTTCAGTTTAACAGTTTAGATGAATACTTTTATAGCTTTAAAATGGTACATCGTTCTAACTTAAGTTTTCTTTCATTGTTAAAGTAGAAGACAAATTAAGTGTTGGATAAATGTAGGCATAACATTCCCTCCCTTGGCAGGCCATTATGGAGGCGCTCGTATAGCACGAGCCTCCCTACCTGCGGGCCGTGATCGGGGACTATCTGAGCGACAGGACGATCGGCGTGATGGGACGGGACGGGACGGAAACGTTGAGGAGGGTAGAATGTGGCGTTCCGCAGGGGTCGGTGGTGGGATCCCTGCTATGGAACCTCGCATACGACGCGGTCCTTCCTCGCCATGACGACTGGGGCCGACTTCGGGCCGGTGTTTAGGCTTGCCGAGCTTGGGGTGGCATGTGTCGTGCGGGCGATCCGCCGGCTGGGTTTAGAAATAGCGCCGCACAAAACCGAGGCGCTATGGTTCCACGGCCTTCCGAGGCGCCGGGAATCACCCAGCTGCCGGATCCGGGTAGGTGACGCGGTGGTCGCGGTGGGGCCGTACATCAAGTACCTGGGCCTCACCCTGGACCGCCGCTGGAGCTTTGAGGAGTACTTCGTGCGGGCAAGGGAGCGGAGGCTGGGGGTTCCCGGAAGTCGCTTGGCGTTCCCGGGGGCTCCCTACGTCCATCCCTGAGGATTTTAGTGGGTAGGCCTCCCCTTTTTTGGGAAGAGAGCCCCACATAACCGCCGGCGGCTCGCCACAGCCGGGTATGCAATTTAATGCATTTTCCTCAGGGGAACAAAAAAAAAGGCATGACATTAGATTATCGTAAAAAAAATTGGTGATAGGGTACAAATCAATTTCCGCTATATATCAATAAATCAATATATGATAGGTACTTCAGAAATGATGTCGTCGCCAAGTACGTAAGGATGCCTTCGCTGGACGAGAATATCGCTTGTTTTGAGAGTCGAAGGTTCCACTGTGCCGAAAATGGGTCATACCTCCACCACCACAGCATTACTTCCTATATTATCAGGCTATCCTGATTCTTCCGAAGGAGCCCTACCTCGCGACCTACGGTCACCTACAAAACAGAGTGACTGCAGCAGAACATCGTCGCCGCTACTAGCACCAGTATCTCACAGATGAGGTGACCCACCTCAGCCAAGACTCCACTTCGTCAGCAACTTTAGAATTGACGAATCCATCGAATTGACATCGTCGCTCAGCGGCATTACCACTGGTACACGGGCCTGCTGGTCAGTAGTAATCTCGAAGGCCTCATCACGTCGAGTGATGGATACTGAAACTACTAAGTAGTCGCTCGGTGATCAGATGTCCGGGCAAAAGGCACATTGCCTGACAAAGACGAATTCCTACGATAACGATGAGTTCACAATACGGTTTTTAGTAAAATAATCAACGTAATTCTTAAACTATTTAATATTTTAGTTACCTAAAAGTGCTAATAAAGTGGTAGTTCAGGGCGGTGAAGGTGAGATTAATTAAATTAGTGTACTCTACAATAATTAATTTATCAAGTTGACTGTTGACAAAAAGAAAAAACCAGTCGTTTTATTATAGTCGTGGTATATCTTTTTGTTGCCTTCTTGGATAAAATCTCTGATAAGAACAATAATGTTATCGATTTTTTGTTATAAGAGTGAAGAGTTTTAATATATTTAATAAATCTGTAATAAAATTTTGGAAAACTCTACGTCAACAAATTTGTTATAATATATCTTCTTATAAACTGAGATGAGATCAATTGATAGGTCTAGTAACCTATCAAACCAACACGTGTTCGTGATCAATTTTCGCAATTGGATGTTAACAAAAAAAATTGGCATCGTTATCTATTAACGTCGAGTTCATGTGGGTTCAACGATTTCAATAGAATGCTGTTTTAATATTTGGAGTACTGCCCAGTCGAGTAACTAGATGTTAAAAAACTAAAATTAAACATACTGATATGATTTTTACACTTTAAAGTGCGATAACGTATAGGAATAGAACGATAATGTAATATAAATTCGTAATTTTTAATGAATTGCAATTTGAAGCCACGTGTTCGAAGCTATATAGATGAGGCTTTTTGGGCCTTAATATGCAACTATGCTTTTTTTTTTATTAATGTCTGGAAAATGCATTACGCATACCCCGCGGCTCGGGAACACCGCGGAGTTATGTCGGACTTTCCACGCGCTTGGGTATTTTTTTTTTTTGCCAGCCAAGCGCGCGGCCTACCGACTAAAAACCAGACAATGCCCCTTAGGGACGCCTTGGCCGGAGCGCATCAATTGTCGACGCATCCTCCCCCTCATCAGACGAGGAGGAAGACACGCCGAGGAGGAGGCCTGACAAGGTCATGGGAACACTTACGTACACTTCCACGACCTCGTCGGCGTCATTGGCTCGCCGGCGGCGAGCCCCTCTCACCCCCCGTCGATCCCCCGGGACATCCAGGGGATCGTCGACTGACGGCGACCTTTGAGTAGCAGGAATCAGCCTTCCCGGGCCTCGTCCCTGCTGGTCACCGACAGGAGGAAGGAGGCGAGCGAACTCGCGCCACCTCCGCCCTGCGCGCCAGCGGCGGCATACCGGGGTCTCGGGATCCGCCTCCCTGGCCCGCTCCGCCGTCTCCTTCTGCGTCATGACGTCGGCGCAGAAGGAGTTCACTAGCGCCCACGTCCTCTCCCCCTCCAGCATGGCGCGCACCACGTTTTGGAGGGAGAGATCGTCGCCTATCACGGCGACCAACTCGGCGCGCCGCGCAGAGAACGCCGGGCACACCGCTAGGGTGTGCTGTGCGGTGTCCTCCTCGGCGCCACAATGGTGGCACCCCGGGGTTGGCTCCCTCCCGATGCGGTGCAGGTAGCGGCCAAACGAGCCGTGACCGCTTAGCACCTGCACCAGGTGGTAGGAGAGTGACCCGTGGCGCCGGTTCGCCCATGTGGTGAGGAACGGATGGAAGGCCGCGACGCTCCGGCGCAGAGTGCCGGAGACGGAGGCCGAGACCATTAGGTCGCCCAGCTCCTCAAACCACAGGCGAACTACCTCGATTGTGGCCTCCTCGGACGCGGAGGCCTTCTCGCGCGGCGCCAGGCGCTTAATCAACTATGCTGGCTCAGTGCGGCTCACTAGTCTTTAGATGTACACTGAGTTTTTTGGTACTCACCATATTATTTTCATGCACATAAAAAATCGAAAAATATATTGTTTTTTTTTATAGGATAGGGCAGCAATCGAGCAAACGGATCACCTGATGGTAAGCGATAACCATTGCCCATGGACACCCGCAACACCAGAGGAGTCACAGATGCGTTGCCGGCCTTTTAAATGGGAATAAGGGGGGAAGGGGAGGTTGGGCCTCCGGTACCTTCACTCACTCGGCGAAACACAGCGCAAGCGCTATTTTACGCCGGTTTTCTGTGAGGCCGTGGTATCACTCTGGTCGAGCCGGCCCAATTCGTGCCAAAGCATGGTGTACTCGAATCCCGGACCTCTCGGTCAGAAAAATATTTCCGAAGGCCTCACTGTCAGCAACAACTTCTGCATAGATTTTGTTTATTTCATATTTTAATATTGCCACAAAATCAATTGATTTGCTATCGATACTTTTAATTTAAAGCCTATACCAATTATATAAGAATTGATGTCATCGATGAATTAAGTAATTAGCAATTCTGTCGATGACCAGCAATACTATTGATAATATTGATAGATTTGCTGTTTAATATTATATTAGTTATTAATAGTATCTATAGTAATTGTACAGAAAAAATAAGAAAAATACAGAAATATCAACACAATCGATAATGTCTATAATTCTGAATAACCGATATTCATTTCAATAATATGGATTACTATGTGATGTGATGATAGAGGTTAGTAGTAGCACTATAGAAGTTTGTATTCAGTTATCCAGCAATATTTTTTTAAAGATTTTCAAAGTATTAAAACATTTACATTTTTACATTTTATTACTATTTATTAAAATAAGCAAGTAATAAATATTCATGTTATAAAGCTTACCGATACTATTATACCGAAATCTAATATTGAATTGAAAACTTATACAGAGATACAGAGATAAATAACTGAGTTACCTATATGGAATGTGGGCCATAGTCTTAAATGTCTTAAATTTAAAAACGCAATTCTCATACTAAAGTTTTGAGAAGGAACTACTTCACCAAATGGCGCTTGTTTCTTGTCGAGACAACTTTTTAGTCTTCTTTGGCATCTGGTAAGGCAAGTTTATGTTTAGTTGAACTAGATAATTAGTGAGAAGTTAGTGGGTATTAACATACACATAGCTGTATCGATGGATATTGCACAATTAATATATAATTTGATACTCAACTCTCATCGGTGGACAAACCTATTTCATTTCACTGACGATATTTAAGAAGTTACTGACGCGGGTAGTTAATTTGACCGTTAGAAATATTGAAATAAACAATTGTAGATTTAGAACATCGCTGGATTAATACAGACATCTAATAAGTATAACTTAATATCTTGGTGTCTGAGGAAGATTAGTTAGTTTAGTTGGTTTTTTCGCACTTATGTAATCTCATAATTAGGCCATTGTACTCTCCAAAACCAATCTGAGGATGGTTTATAATAGTTGCGTAGAAAAATATTGATTATAAGTTGCTAATATCGTTCATTTGTAAGAAATCTTTGTTTTACTTTGTGCGTAGGTACTTGACGTCATTTACGCCAATGAAAACAAAAACAAAAAATAAAGACATTGGTTTGCCTTGGGTGGACTGACCACAAATAGCCGTTATCTACTTAAGTTACGAAAGAATATTTAACTGTTAAAGGAACTGTAGTCATGTTTTCTTCTCACTACCTGGAGTTCATGTGGTGACACATCGTTCAGGTGTTCAAAAATAAAAAAACTGACATGTTATTTGTTAGTATTGTTTCATAATAAAAATAAGTCACTATATCACCATTGTGATCTTATCATCTCATTACATTCTTCACATGATATCCTCATTCATGTATTTCATAAATTTCGGACTCCACTCTTACTGTATCTAAGACAGATACTTTAATATAACTTTTAAAGTCTATTTGTGATTCAAGGTGAAAATTATTTGACCTTATTTACCAGCTAATTAAATAAATACATGCTACGTTGGAAAATTAAAATGTAAGCTATATTTTAATAATAAATGAAATGTACTAATGTGAAATAGAATAATTAGAAGGCGTCGTATTAAGTCCTTGAATTGGTTATAGAAGTCGCAATGTATGCTATTTATTGAAGTGTGTTTTGTGAGTACCTATTATTGCAAAATAATTTTCATTCGAAAAAAGTGTTGTTGTGTTGTGAAAAAAGGTCCAATCTCGCTTAAAATGTTATTTTTATAAATATTATTCTGCAATGTTGGAGACGATATTTAGGAGCCTGAAAAATTATAATTGCGAACTCAGTATAAAATAAGAAGTTTAAGTCAGCTAGTGTTTTTTGATCACATAATGTCATGAGTAATAAACAGTCCTGATTTTATTTTTAATATATTGCGTTTGCAACTGTATGATGAAAGTGCAAATAGTAAATACATGTATTTAAAACCCAATTTTAGAATAAAGTTAAGTTAAATAAAGAATAAAATTAATATTTTTTATATGAGAAGTTAATGTCCTATGGTATAAGTGACCAGTGGGGTAATTCTATAAACAAGTCTATAGTTGCAATTAAATCCGTTTAATAGTTGTGCTTGCTTTAATTTCATTTGTTTATACATTTTATAACTTTATCGTCCGATATCTGATGCACATAATTGAGCTATTCTCATTAGAGTCATACAATTCAATTAAAACTGCCAATAAATCGATAGATTAGTGGTGACGATATATAGGCTGCCAAAATTAAAGGGCAGGTCAGGAGAGGCGATAGGAGGATGGTTTCAAGGAAGTCACTGAAATGTCTTGGGCCGAAGTCGCAATGAGCGGAATCCAGTAGAAAGCATTAGAGGATTTGTCATACGTTATAAAATGTATTTAGAATATAGAATACCTTATTATCTCCTCGTTATTACAAATATACTTTTAAAAATATATTTCCAAACAATATTAATTGTAAAAGAGACAGCAATTAAGGTTTAATAACTTTATATTTCAACATTTTAAGTATTTAATTTTACCGATGACGGGGAGTTTGTGACTCCCTCAAAATTTGTTCCTTTTCAATTTATCGAAAAAGTATCTAATTAATATTAAATAGAAATTCGAATAAATGAACAAGTCTGTATATCTTGAAAACATCATTAAGATACGCTTAATAAAGAATCTAGAAACTTACCTACTCTAGTGAAAACAAGTGTACAACTATGGCGTCCAAAATGTTAAAATATATTTAAAAAAATAAATAAATATGTAAACTCTATATTTCATTGAATAGTAACCACAGAAAAGCAATATTATTTCTAAATAATTTGTTGTAATCTGATAATTATTAACTAGGTTCTTCATTTAAAATGTAATAACTTACCTCATAGGACACGCCATGTTAAAAGTGTGTATGTTGGAGCAAATAAAACAAAAAAGCAATACCAAACAATACACTAAAATTCGAAATATGAAACGAAACGCGTGGTCTGCATGCGATAGCGTCAGCGCGCTTTCCCCTCGCGGCGCGTTACACGATACTGTTTCTGCGGCCAGTGGCAGCGAGATTGACAGACATTGACGGTGTGGATTTCGTCATCCCCTTGATTTTGTGTAATTGAAAACCGGGGATCGAATTCTCGAATGATACCTATATGTAAATGAAAATAACTTGATCGAACTATCAATTAAATCTTGATCGCCATTAAGTAATTTTCTACAACGATAGTTAAGAGTTTGTACATTAGTACCTTTACACACTAAGCAAAAATATGCTGTCATCAGTAAAGTCCCAAAATCTTTTTAAAAATGTTTACTTTGAAACATACGGTGCAGAATTATTTAAAGTTTTGTTTGTAAACATAAACTTATTTCTTTACCAGGGTTTTGCAAGGTCCTAATTTAACCAATACAGCACTTGGTTTTTTAGGCTTTAATAACTATTTGGTAGGTTACGGTGGTGTCGTCGACATGGTTTGTTGACGTCGGAGTCAGGATTCTTACTTGAATTAATAACTTTTCAATAAAAATAAATGACAATAATTTCAAAACCATGGCATCCTTCTTTCTCCTTCTTCAACTTCTTTTTCCTTTTGTTTTTATGGATAAATTTAACTATAATGCCGTTTGTGCACATTATCAAAACTCACGCTGTATAAGATAGATAAATATAAAAAACAAACATGTTAAAATATAATTTTAATATTTGTAAATTTGCAATCATTAAAGTCAATTAAAGTATAATCGTATTTTTTGTAGCGTGTGATTTTTGTACAATGTTTTTGTTTATATATACTAACGTGTTTCATATTATCTTTGTCTTCTTTCATTTTATTTACATTTACTTTCATTCCTTGGTTTCTAATGCATACAGTTAACTGTCTTGCAACTTCGCCTTCATCGGCGCCAAAATCATTTAGCATATAGGAGGTAGTAGAGAGTTAACTCGTTCATTTTCATTCCTCATGTCATAATTTTGCCATCCACGCTCACTTTTTACCTGTATATTTCGGAATGTAATATATAAATAAAATGTCCCATAGTGAATAATGTTACAATGTAATCATGAGTCAGTTTCGGTTTCATAGTGTTTTAGAACTGTCTTTAACTAAATCGCTTTGAGGTCTTTTGATCAAGTAAAAATAGTTGGAATGCTATTCTTCTTTATTCTTCGTGTTTCATACAAGCAAAACGGGATTTTTGAATTACTAATATTAAGTGAATACATGTTAAAGAATTTTACAACTAACAAAGATTCGAAAACAACAGGTGCATTTTCGCGAAGGTGAATTAATTAGGTATTGACTTTTGTTTAATAGTTACGTCAACAACATCAGGAAAAGTCTGTTTTATCTGGTTTCCAAGTATATATAGGTATGTATACCTATAAAAATAAATCTATAGTAGACACATATCGTGTTAGCAAGCGCGAGGTTCCGTTGCCTCAGCTTTCGAACATGATGACATAATTGATACAACAGTATCATATATTTGATCTATTTAACTGTTTCTTTTTATACCACGAGGTTACGGCCATGACTAGCGGAAATTATTTCAAGAATGCAAATATTATTCATAATTGTATTAATTAGATACTAATATTTTAATACATCATATTATGAAACAACAAGTTCGGCGAGGACATCTTTATGAAAGGAAGATTTAACACGGCGGCGCGGCGCGGCGGTGCGCTGGCGTAGTACCTATCTATTGATGAGTCCCTAGTCGTTCGTCGGCTAGACTTTAATGATCATATTATGGTTCGGTGTGATTTGGAGATTTGAGTTTTCTCAATCCCGACTCTAGTATAAAGATAACATTGACCTATGGGTGCTACGTTGTGGTTGCCAAAAAAGTCAACTGATCGATTTATGAAATATTAATTTATTAGTCAATTGATCAATGAAATATATATAACATTGTTCTACCGAGTAGTCGATGAAAATATAAAACGTGAAAAAACGCAAGATAAATTTGACTCAGAATCTGCGTTTTTAATATGACATGTCTTTGCTATGTAGTTAATAAAGTCACTTTATAGTTAAATAATACATTTATTTAGCATTTTTAAATAAAATGTAGTCTTAATGTCACAAATGTAAAATAATAGAACAAACTGGTTAATAGTTACTGAATTCCGCATTCACTGATTTATTAGATTCACTGTTTAATCGTTTTGGAGATTTAAGGAAGCTTAAGATTTAAATAAGCTTCTTGTAAATCAAATAAATTATATCAGTTTTGAAGCAGCGTAGTGATACAAACCTAAAGTTCGTACCGCGATAACCAATTGAGTGTGAGACAGAGAGCTTATCAGGAACTAGTAATAACATTTTCGTATTTACGTTGCAATATTATATTAAAAAAAAAAGAATTAAAAGTTAAACGAAAAATGTTGAAAAACAACTATATAATTGAATAAGTCGGTGAAACAATATTTATTTTAGACTCGATGGCTGCAAGAATTGTATGCGTTTGTAAATAGATGCAATAATGCTAGTTTAGCTGTTTCCCATCACATGCATCTTGTTTTTAATAGATCTTAATAATAAAATGCAATGATTTTTTACTATAGGTCACGCATATTCATACTGTATACCTACGATGTTTAAAAACTGACTCATTTTGTATTTACATACCTATATTTTAATCTATCACGAGATTATTTGTGATTGTAACAGATCACACAGAAAGTACAGGGCAGAATGAAGTAGGTACAAACTATGTCTTCATTATCTGATTATACCTTTGCGACTAAATAACATTTTACCAAATTTCAATATGAATGTTACAGTTTCGACGCGCTAGTGCGTTATTTATATATCTGTTATATAAATAAATAACATCATTAGATAAATGATATTAAGTGGTGAGTTGATAATTGGAACAATGTCATAAATATATTGCTCGAAATGTCAATAAGTATTTCACCGAATTAACCACGACCTGTAAGTAATAAAATAAAGAATTAAAAGAGAAGTTTGCATTTCACTGTCAAGGTCAAGTGGTCAATGTTTAATGTGAATTGTCAATGAGCTATTAGAATTAATTACATATAAGTGGATGGATTCACCGTTTTGTATAGGTATTTTTATTGTTATATAAAAAGTAGACTGCTCACTTGATGTGAATATGAATTTTTAGTTATAGTGGCTGTTGGCTACGGAATAAAAGAGGAATTTTCTTATAACATTTGTATATTCTTCGTAGCTAAGGTCTAATTGACAATAATAGTAAAAAAGTTGACAATGACAATAGAAAAAGTAAAATTATCAAATACTAGCCAGTCGCGTAAGTCTACCCCCCGTGCAGAAGCGAATTAAATTTAGGGCTGGCATAAAAGGGGAGCATCCAAACTCATCGTTTACTAGCGCATCGCCTTTGGGCGGAACATCGTGATTCTTAACAACATCTCAATCGTCAACCCGTGATCGTGAGCTGGAGCTATGCGAAGCACCACTTTCCAAAGCGGCGAGCTCCGCTTGTAGCTCTAATTCCATAACGGATTTCCTTCGCTCCTCTAGTTCCGCCAAGCGACGAGCGTGTTCTGCTGCTGTACGTTCCTCAAGTTCCACTAAACGACGCGCATGCTCTGCTTTTATAGCAAGCTGTCGTGCTTTAATAGTGCGCCTAGACGAACGCGCGAGCCGCTTATAGAGCTTTGAGCATATTCAATGCCTTCAGAGACCGGTAATACATTACGTAAAAGTTGCGGATTTTGTGGCAAGCTTGACGTACCCGGGGTATCTACAGCAGAAGTATCCTGCGGAATGGACGCATGCAGGGGCGCTGGTATTGCGTAGCCCTGGCGTTGTACCGTACTAGGAGAAGCTGCAGAAGGTTTTCTTGTTGCACACTCATTATAACTTTATTGGATCTCAACAACATTAAAATACACTTTTATTTTTACTTCTGACACCAAAAACTGTTGGCTACGGAATAAAAGAGGAATTTTCTTATAACATTTGTATATTCTTCGTAGCTAAGGTCTTGTTGCGAACTCTTTTGAGAATTTATATCACATTTTTCTATGGTTTTATTATGTCTTTGTATTTCTGTCACTTATATTTAACAATTGGTTGTCATTGAATTGTTCCGCATATTATTGTTATTTTATACCTATTTTTTGCCAATATACTACATTTATCGGAAAAGCAGAATTATTATTTCAAACAAAACTACACACAGGTAACAGTTCACTTTCATCCTCTTCATTTTGGTCCTTCTCCGCAATTTTCCAGCATACCTAACTAATACTTTCATTACATAATTTAGAATTCACATTTTGCTTTTTATAAAATTCAACTTTTCATGATCACCCGTAGTAAAATGGCATCCGCACCTACACCGATTGCATCATCACCATCACCAGATGGTAATAGTTTGACACCATTAGTAACTATCGATGAGACCATTGGCACTCACTCTAAAAGCGAGTTTTCAGCTATTAGATCTACCCGTTCTTCTGCTACCGTAAGAGCACGTAAGGCTACCGCACAGGCCCAACTTTTACGTCAACAGCTAGAACGCGAAAAGGATCTCGCTCGACGTGAAATGGAACGTGAGCGAAAATTGGCTGATTTACAACGTCAAACTGAAGAGCTTGAACTTCAGGCCGAGTTGGCTTCTATTGACGCGGAAGCAACTAGTAGTAGAGGTAGCCATAATGGATCCAATAGGGTAAGTCTGGAGCGGACTAGTAAGTGGGTATATAATAATGACAATTCAGCGCATTTTGAGAGCTTTTTAGCAGACAAGTGTGAGAAATATATCGCACCTCCCGGTCATTCGTTTGTACAACCAATGAGCCCAAGGGACACTGCGCCTCTCATTAATGACAATATCGTGCAATTCGCTTCTAACCGCGAAGTTTCCGAGGTGGCGGGTCAAAACCTTCCACTCCATCCCACGGAGCTTAGCAACAAGCAACAGTATGATAATTTAATTAAAGCTGTGGCTGATACTGCAGCTGCCGCTAAATCTTTAGCTTCTCAACCTAAAAATAGCCCTAGAATGGAATTGTTTCCATTCGCTGGAAATACACTCCAATGGCTACATTTTAAGCGTATTTTTAATATAACTAAGACTTCATTTTCTCCTATAGAAAACATCGGACGCTTACGTAACGCCTTACGCGGGCCAGCTCTTGATGCAGTCGCAGCACTTTTAATGTCAACCGAAGATCCTGAGGAAGTTATGCGTGCTTTGGAAGAAAATTTTGCGCGGCCCGAGCTGGTTGTTCTACATGAAGTAACTCATTTACGTAATTTACCTCGCTTGAGTAATGATCTCAAAGAACTTGGCACATTGTCAAATCGGGTACGTAATTCTCTATCAACTATTAAAATGCTAGGACAGTTGGAATATCTCTTTTCTCCGGAACTGTTTTATTCCATATTAGGAAAACTTAATCCTATCATGAAATTGAGATGGTCAGATTATGCAATGCAGGATACATCAAATCGAGCAAAGCTAGAAATTCTGTCTGATTTCTTGAAGAACGAGACCGAGCGATACTATAAATTTGGTTTCTCTCCTGAGGTACCCGTCGTTTCAAATAAATCTAGTTTTGTAAAAAATGATAGGCGTGAGTGTGTGCATATCACCGATACCAAAGCCAAAACTTATACAAAGTCAAATTGTAGTTACTGTAAAGCCGATCATAACATTAAGCAGTGCACCGATTTTAAATCTCTTTCCGTTGATGACAGATGGACCTGGTTGCGCCAGGCTAGGATTTGTTACAAATGCCTGAGAGGCACGTCCCATCTATGGAAAAGATGTAAGGTTAACCCTTGCGGTGTCAACGGCTGCCTATTACACCATCATCCACTTTTACACCGTGACGTGTTACCCGTAACTAATAATAATTTTCTTAATGGTGAAAATAATTTATTCGTTGTTGATACCGACAATAACGTACCTACTACTTCATCAAATGAAAAATCAAGATTAGAAAAAGTTACCATTTCTACTACATTGACAAATACAAAACAAAACTCTATTTCATCTAACAATTCACATGCTTTCCTCAAGATTGTACCAATAACTGTGACGGGTCCTAAATCGAGTTACGATACCTACGCATTGCTCGATGATGGTAGTACGACTACACTCATTGACGCAAGTGTAGCTTCTCGGATAGGAGCTAGTGGTCCGCAACAGACAATTTTGGTGAACGGCGTTGGTGGTCTTAGTAGAGAAACGTCAGTTTCACACGTAGATTTTTATATAAAGGGTAGACACACACACGAGACATTTTTAGTTCGCAATGCTAAAGCAATGTCTTCGTTATCATTAAGAACTCAAAGTGTAAAGCAGGAATGTATTAGTAAATACAATCATCTTAATAACTTAGTCCAATATTTGACTTACGATGAAGCTACTCCAACCGTGCTTATTGGTGTAGACTATTGGTATCTATCAATAAGTCACGAAGTTCGTAAAGGTCGCAAAAACGAACCAGTCGCATGTAACACCGCGTTAGGATGGACTCTTTATGGCTTTAGCAATAGTAGAACAAAACCAGTCGAATTTGTAAATTATTGTTTTACACCATTAGATCAAATCAACGAAAATTTAGAAAAACTTGTTAAAGATCAATATAATTTGGATTCTTTGGGCATTCTTAAAACTGAAACGTTACACAGTAAGCAGGAACAGCGTGCTGTAGATATTCTTGAAGCCACTGCCAAACGTCTGCCAACTGGACGTTTCGTGGTTGGTTTACCCTGGCGTGAAGCTATTACGCACGTACCTGACAGTTACCCTCAGGCTCTGTCACGTTTAATGTCCTTAGAGCGGCGTATGTCCAAGGAACCAACATTTTCTACTGCCTATAAGAATTTTATTAACAACATGTTATCAAAAGGATATGCTGAGGAGTGCGCTCCAGATTCGTACCACGCCTTTTATAAGCATAGTGGTGAAAACAATATTAGGCTATATCTTCCACATTTCGGAGTTTTTCACCCTCAGAAAAATAAAATACGTGTAGTTCATGATGCAGCAGCTAAAAATGAAGGCATGAGTTTAAATTCTTTACTTCTTTCTGGTCCCGATTTGTTACAATCATTACTTGGAATTTTATTTCGTTTTCGAGAAGGCTCAGTAGCTGCTACGGCGGACATTCAAGAAATGTTCCCCCAAATTCGTGTTAGACACGAAGATAGGGATGCACTTCGATTTCTTTGGCGAGATGGTGATCCGAAAGCACCAATTAAGGAATATAGGATGACATCGGTAATTTTCGGAGCATCATCCAGCCCTTTCACTGCTTTGTTCATAAAAAATAAAAACGCATTGGAACACAAACAATCATATCCAGAGGCAGCTGAAGCCATTATAAACAACCATTATATGGATGATTATATTGGCTCACTTGACGATGTTGATGAAATGGCTAAATTAGCCGCAGATATAGTCACAGTACACAAAATGGCATGTTTCAAAATGAGGGGCTGGCTCTCTAACAATGTCGAAGCTCTTAGGTTGGTACCAGATGATTTGCGTGCCGACAAAACATCTGAGATCAACTTAGGCCGTACTAGCCCTACTGTGAGTGCCTTAGGTTTAGCTTGGGACCCTAGTACGGATTTGTTAGGTTTTCGTGCTAGCTTGAGTGATTCGCCACCTAAACCTTTAACTAAACGCAATGTCCTATCTCATCTGATGCGCGTTTACGACCCTTTGGGATTACTAGCACCAATTACGATCAAAGGGCGCATACTCTTTCAACAGACGTGGCGTGCTAATTTCGATTGGGATACGGCATTTCCTCAGAACGTTTCTGAACGATGGTTAGAGTGGTTCCAGGAATTGAAGACCGTAGGTTCTTTGAAAATCCCACGTTTCTTAGGCTCCAAGACGATCGGACCACGGTATAGAGAACTACACATATTTGCGGATGCGAGTGAACTTGCCTACGCATGTGTTGCCTATTGGCGTTATATTTATGACGACGACACAATCAAGCTCGCTCTCATATGCAGTAAGGCTCGTGTTACTCCATTAAAGCCGTCATCCGTTCCCCGTCTTGAGCTCCAAGCTGCTCTAATCGCGTCTCGTATAGCAGTGACCATTAGGGACAATCATAGAAATCAGCCAACTTCAACATTTTACTGGACTGACTCCATGACTGTTATTCAATGGCTCCGTACTGATGCACGAACATTTAAGCCCTTTGTGGCCCATCGTGTTGGAGAAATTATTCAAAATTCCAACGTGAACGACTGGAGATGGGTCCCAACAGACTTAAATGTTGCTGATGATGCCACGAAATTGCATCCACACAAATTAGACATTAATAGTCGTTGGTTTACAGGACCTTCCTTTCTTTTGGGTCCCCAGGATAGTTGGCCTTCACAGATAATAGACTCGGCTACTATCTGTTCTGAGGAACTTAAAAGAAGGGAAGTAATTTGTTTGACCCAAGTTATACCATTGCCGGTACCGGTTACCGTAGACATCACACGCTTCCATAATTGGTTACGTTTCTTACGTGCAACGGCGCGAGTACATCAAGCCGCTAATATCTTTAAGTCGTTTCTGACGACTTCAGGGGCTGAAAATGTTAATAGTAATGTTTCTCATCGCAGGCTACACGCTTCAGTTTCGCGAGCTTCTGCATCTACCACCCTTACGCCATTGACTGCGGAGCTACTGAAGACCGCCGAGGCCCATATTCTATTAAGCACACAGATCGACAGTTTTCGCGAAGAAATGGAGGCCCTTCTTAATTCACATGTAATACCCAAGAAAAGTCGGTTACTAAAGCTGTCGCCAGTTATCGGTAATGATAACCTTTTACGTCTGGCTGGTCGGATTTCTGCAGTCACTCGTGTATCAGACGAAGTCAGACGACCAATTCTATTAGACGGTTGCCACCCCATCGTAAGACTTTTGGTCGAAGATATGCATCGTAAGGCAGGGCACGCTAATAATGAATTAGTGATAAATGAGCTGAGACAACGATTTTGGTTGCTGAGAATGCGCACTACTGTTCGGAACGTAGTCAGCCAATGCATTGTATGCAGGATTAAGCGGTGCAGAACATTAACTCCTACCATCGGAGATCTACCCGAACAGCGATTGGCACACCATCACAGACCATTTACTTTTACCGGCCTCGACTATTTTGGTCCGTTAACAGTCACCGTAGGAAGAAGACACGAGAAGAGGTACGTGGCCCTCTTTACATGTTTGACATCCAGAGCCGTGCATTTGGAAGTCGTGCATAGTCTCTCGTCTGACTCAGCGATAATGAGTATCAGGAGGTTCATTGCAATAAGAGGAACTCCGAAGACATTGTTCTCTGACAATGCAACTACATTTGTTGGAGCGAATCGCATTCTCAAAGAATTTTATGAGCCAGAAGTTGCAGATTTCGCTGCAAACCGAGGAATACAGTGGAGTTTTATCCCTCCCGCGGCGCCCAATTTCGGTGGATGCTGGGAAAGATTAGTCCGGTCTATCAAGGTCGCACTGGGAGTCACCTTGAAAGAGAGAGCACCCAAAGACGAAGTTTTGCACACCTTACTACGCGAAGCAGAAGCTATAGTAAATTCAAGACCACTGACCCACGTATCCGTCGACCCATCAGACCCACAAACGCTGACGCCATATCACTTCCTAATCGGAGAATCTTCGTCTCAGCATGTGCCTACTACACTCGAAGACAATGATTTGCTTTGTAGAACTGATTGGAAGGTAGCATTGAGGCTTGCTGATCATTATTGGAATCGTTGGGTAAAGGAAATATTGCCGACACTTCAGCCACGACAGCCAACTTCTTCAGACACTATTTCAATAGACGATCTAGTATTAATAGCCGATGAAAATCTACCAAGAGGAGTTTGGCCCAGAGGTCGAGTGTGTGCAATATATCCTGGCAAGGATGGCGTAGTAAGAGTGGTAGATGTACTGACTCAAGGAGGGACGTTACGCCGACCCCTTAGGAAGTTGGTTAGGCTGTTGACATCAGAGTAGCCTGCGCACCTAATCAACTCTGTGCTTTTCTGCACAAGGGGGAGGATGTTGCGAACTCTTTTGAGAATTTATATCACATTTTTCTATGGTTTTATTATGTCTTTGTATTTCTGTCACTTATATTTAACAATTGGTTGTCATTGAATTGTTCCACATATTATTGTTATTTTATACCTATTTTTTGCCAATATACTACATTTATCGGAAAAGCAGAATTATTATTTCAAACAAAACTACACACAGGTAACAGTTCACTTTCATCCTCTTTTCAGGTCTAATTGACAATAATAGTAAAAAGTGACTATGACAATAGAAAAAGTAAATAATCATACTAGCAGTCCGTAACAGTCTACCCCCGTGCAGAGGTGAATTAAATTTAGGGCTGGCATAAAAGGGGAGCATCCAAACTCATCGTTTCTAGCGCACGCCTTTGGGCGGAACATCGTGATCTTAACAACATCTCAATCGTCACGTGATCGTGAGCTGGAGCTATGCGAAGCACCACTTTCCAAAGCGGCGAGCTCCGCTTGTAGCTCTAATTCCATAACGGATTTCCTTCGCTCTCTAGTCCGCCAGCGACGAGCGTTGTTCTGCTGCTGTACGTTCCTCAATTCCACTAAACGACGCGCATGCTCTGCTTTTTTATAGCAAGTTGTCGTGCTTTAATAGTGCGCCTAGACGAACGCGAGCCGCTTATAGAGCTTTGAGCATTTCAAGGCCTTCGAGACCGGAATACAATTACGTAAAAGTTGCGGATTTTGTGGCAAGCTTGACGTACCCGGGGTATCTACAGCAGAAGTATCCTGCGGAATGGACGCATGCAGGGGCGCTGGTATTGCGTAGCCCTGGCGTTGTACGTACTAGGAGAAGCTGCAGAAGGGTTTTCTTGTTGCACACTCATTATAACTTTATGGATTCTCACAACATTAAAATACACTTTTATTTTTACTTCTGACACCAAAAACTGTTGGCTACGGAATAAAAGAGGAATTTTCTTATAACATTGTTATATTCTTCGTAGCTAAGGTCTAATTGACAATAATAGTAAAAAAGTTGACAATGACAATAGAAAAAGTAAAATTATCAAATACTAGCCAGTCGTAACAGTGGCCTTTAGTAGGTACATGTGGTTCCTGTGGGATTCGCAGCAAATCTTTAATCCGCTGAATAGCCACAGAGTATTTATGTCTTAGTCATGGGTGTTAATGTGTATTTCTATAAAATATAGGATTAGTATATGTATGTCTATCCTTTACCCTAGATTCATAACAGTGTGTAACATAACTTTTGTGTTATACTTTTGTCACCGATTGGCACAAGTTCTAAGACTTATACGTAAAAAATACTGAAAGTTAAATTAGTAACTGCTTTTTTACATAATACATTAAGGCTAGTGGACAAATCAAGTCATGCATTAAAGATGACGTCTATAGAGTTATTATTATTATGTCGCTTGTTATCATGTGTCTATAAGACAAGGGCCTGTAGTCAAAGTAATATTTGTAACATACGTAGCCGTTTCGTTAAAACGTATAAACTGTATAGAACTGATAAACTGATGAACTGAACTGATGTAGAGCTGCTAGACGGACTAGTATATCCGAGGAGTTTATATTCAAAAGCAGTCCTTAATATGAACATCAAGTCTTCATTTTGTAAAAAAGAAAGATACAATAACAACCTCCGTAGCTGAGTTAGTTCACTTGTTCAAGATCACCATCATCATGTATCACCATCTTTGAGGTCACGAGATCGAGTTTGAGTCATGGTAGGAGCAAATGTTTATGTGATGTATTCGAGCATTGTGGCTTAGTCGAGTGGTTAATACACCAGTTTAAAGGTCGCCATCTCTAAGGTCCCGGGTTCAAGTCCCGTTATGACTTTAGTACACTTCCACTCTTCGAGCATCTGCTCTTACGACTCTACTTTTTTCGGCCGGCTAAGGTAAGACAGAGGCAGGTGGCATACGCTCCCTTGAAGCACATCGGTACCCTCGGTGACGCAACTCACCGACAGCTCGCCACAAGCTGCCCTAAGGAAGACTGACTGAACTGATGGGCCATTTATGGCAGTAAAGGGGCATTAAATGCCCCACCAGCGAGCGAGGGGGTCGTCACTTCCCTACGCACGCATTATTATTATTATTAAATATTATGTATTTCTTCAAAAATATTAAATATCTATAGAATATATGTGTGTATTCGTTACCTTAGAAACTATATCAAAAGTCCTACTTTGAGCTAGGAGTGAGTAAACAATATTTTTAATTATTATTTATTTACAGTGTGAGTTGAATTGTCAGCAACCCTTAGTTGCATTTTTATGTGTCTATAATTCTTAAAAATATTTAAGTATACTATTTTATTTGCATGTAATATATTGGTTGGAACTGACAGTTTATTTTTGTCCCAGTATGTGTACCACATTCCAGTTGTATGTAGTGAATATTTATTAGTTCCATGATTTACATATTTCAAAAATAGTCCATTTATGAAGTAGCTACATGATAAGTACTCTTCATTATCTTTGGGCTAATATGTGTTTACAGTGATCGTTGTCGTAATTTTTTTCTAGTTTCATCATATTTTCTAGTTTATTCATATTTTGTGTAAAAATTCGATGTTTGCTTTCGCAATAATAGATTGTTCTACAAAATTATGTTTATAACGCCCAATTTCATGGGGTATGTAAAACACGTACTGTTTATTTCGTAGATATACTTAGAAATCGTAGATTTATTTATCAGTATTGTTCAATATTTGCAATGCGACAATACGGACTACAATAATATTATTCTACAATTTCGTTAAAATACAATGTATATAATAATATGTAAAATAAAATATTATGTATATATATATATATATATATATATATAATATATATATATATATTATATATATATATATATATATATATATAACAATGTTAGACATATAAAGGTTTAACAGGACGTTATTTTGGAACGGGGTTGGTAATTTAATGATAAGACAATGAAACCAGAAGATCCTGTTTCAATACAATGTTACGGTGTTCTAAGCGAGTACCTTATATCTCGTACTATACTTAATTGTATCTTAATCATCCTATGGCATGCACAAAATGGCAATCACAAAAAAATAATACAGTAATACACTCAGACACACCTAATAAATCTTGCGCCTTCATGAGCTGTTATTTGAGTGTTTGCAATTGATAAAAAAATTAAAAAAAACTTTTTAAAAAACACGCTTTTTACGCAAAGACTAAAAAACGTTTGAAAAAACTTTTGTTTGTTATAAAGACTAAAAAACATTTGATCTAAAAAGTAGTAAATAAAAAAAAATAAAAAAAACTTTTTAAAAAAACACGCTTTTATTAAAAAGACTAAAAACCGATCTAAAAACTTGAAAATAAAAATAAAGTCACGCTTTTAGAAAATTTGGGTACATATCAAGAAAAATTTCTGATGACAAAAAGAAATGTAACTCAAAAATTTGTCTATAAAATTTAGCTAATTAGTCCAAGAACTCAATGACTATAAAAGCGTGGGGTGTTCAAAATTAAACATTACTCATTTAATGGTCTTAACATTTACACCCCACGCTTTTATAGTCATTGAGTTCTTGGACTAATTTGCTAAATTTTATAGACAAATTTTTGAGTTACATTTCTTTTTGTCATCAGAAATTTTTCTTGATATGTACCCAAATTTTCTAAAAGCGTGACTTTATTTTTATTTTCAAGTTTTTAGATCGGTTTTTAGTCTTTTTAATAAAAGCGTGTTTTTTTAAAAAGTTTTTTTTAATTTTTTTTTATTTACTACTTTTTAGATCAAATGTTTTTTAGTCTTTATAACAAACAAAAGTTTTTTCAAACGTTTTTTAGTCTTTGCGTAAAAAGCGTGTTTTTTAAAAAGTTTTTTTTTATTTTTTTTTTATTTACTACTTTTTAGTCTCGTGATTATTATAACAAACATAAAGAAATGTACATAATTGTTCAGAAAATGTAGTATTAGAATTAAACATATGCATTATATCAAATTCTATCTGTTTGCTTCATTGAACCAATTCTCATATTAAAAAGTTTTTAATTTATTACAACATAATTATGTATTTTTATGATTCGAAAATGATTGAATATTGTATTGTCATCTAGAATACACATGTAAAAAAAATTTGAGCTCGATTGGAGCAGTAGAAGTGGTCGAAAAATCGATTACAAGATTTGATCATGACAAACAAACAAACAAACAAACGGACAGAGTAAGTCAATAAAAAGCGTGTAATAATTAATCCCCATTAGATCGCGCACTGCACATCGTACTGCAGGTAAGACCGCCTCAGGATAAAATAAGTTTCTGTCATTGTATACTATCCAAACAACACTACCGGTGATGACATATTATTCTACTCCTTTTGCGACCACTAATTTGTTGTGGTGCTTATTACACCCAAAAATATTTTGATACTGCAGTCAAAGTATTGCTTTTCCACATGCACATGTCAGCCGCCGTCAGATTCAGAAAGATATAGTCAAATCTCTATTCGTACCAGTATGGTATTGCAGGCATTTTATTTTCCCAATGTGATGTTTACAGGGCTCTGTCATGAGGCCTTTTGGATGACATGCCTGCGTCTACCGTTCGCGGCGGTGTTTGTAATCTGTAGTGTCGTACGAGGATAACAAGACGATTTTGATTGAGCCAAAGGTCAAGTAGTGCATCGATGCTATTAGGTTCTGCTGCAGTTCAGCCTATTAATGATCAGTCATTAATAAGCTGAAGTGCAGAGGCTCGCATTTGAAATTTTTAAATCAATAACAATGATGTTCAGGGGTAAATTCAAGTGATCAAAGACATTAATTGAACGAAGTTGATGATTAACATAGTGAAGTATACATAAGGTTTAGGTATGTCTTTTGGAATCCAGGTCCATTTTCAATGCATCCTTTTTTGAAGAAAGATTTTATCGAAAATACTTTTCAAATCATCATTGTCTCGTTTGCCTAGCGTTGCATTGAATTCTGCCATGACATTGTGTAGGGAATTGTAGAAGCAAAAAAAAAGTTGGTGCTGAATATCATTCGTAATTCTTGTGCAGGAGTTGGTTGCCGCGACACAATTTTAATGTACCTCCTCTAGAATGCTTGCACATACATGCGGTAGCTATACACATATAAGACCCACTTCTAAATATTCACCAACTTCTCCAGTCACAGATTAGGTAACTATTTTGGATCAGGAATGAAACTACCTTTAACCCACTCGCTGAATTTCTTAAGATTTGATCTTTAACTAATACAGTGAAATATCCGATTAGGGTGGAAAGTGTTCGATAGCCGATTGATTAAGGGGATTTGAGCTCGAGGCCCATCCAAATCAACCATTGTTTGGCACAACATTGTATAATAAAGGCACCAAAAATTAAAATGGTAAAATTGTAAGCCACCAGGGTTATCGAATGTAAAGACCTCTACCTCTGAATCTGTAGCTCATTTCGCGAACTAAACATCGGGAAGTCGGTAGGACAGACTAGGCGGGTAGAGCCGGATGGGCAGGCGGGGTCTGCCTTTTGGCGTGGATCCTTGAGGCAGCCTTTGTAATTTTCTGTGTGGTCGGGTTAACCAGAAAGCATAGAGGATAGGGGGCCTATGATAGTTCCTGGTGCGGGAACGTGCTGTGCGCTATGGGGTGGAGTTTGAGACACGTTAAGACACAGACACAGACCTACTACGTGTGAAAGTTGACAGCAATGACTCAACGAAAGGAAACGCCTGTATTCTAAAGCTGAAGCTTCATATAATGTAAAATTGAACTAAGGTTGATTTTTACGAAGCATTTAAATTGGAATCACTTGAATTAATTATGTATTTGATTTTGCTAACATATCGGATAAAACTTTAGGTAATTCTAATCTATTAACATATCTCATGGGTACAATTTGGGGAACTGATGCCACAGAATTATATATATATATATTGAATAAAATCCATTAATAACCGATTTGATAAAACCGAAAATGGCTACCGTGAGCTACTGACATAGGAGTAATAAAAAATATTACGTAAAAATTAAATACATACATCAAAAATATTACTGATTATAAAGTTTAGCACAGTAAATTATTGATTCGATATTTGTTTTAGTATTATTTGTCTGTTTTATAAGTTTGATTTCTTTGGATGCTACTATAATCTATGTAATGTAATCATATATATTATTCTAATGCATCATAACGTATGATCACAAAGTATCAGAGAATTTAGTTTGAGTCTAGCTAGTCTCGATGTATTGACAGTACAGTCTAGTGTATAATAAATTTATTATTTATTTACTCTACCTATTATAATTATTTGATATTCTGATGACAAGCGACGTCGAAATAATAATAATTTGGGAGCAAAATTGAGAAAGAATTTTAAGTACAAAATACAAAACAAAAATTAGTGAAGAATTGGCTGTATAAACATTATACTGTTTGCCTTTCTAGAATGAGGAAAATGTAAAAAGACAGAATGACGTTTATCTATACTACTTTTTGTTTGCTTGCTTAATTCACTTTTATTTACTAGCGCTGCGCATTAATCTTTGTAAATAAAAATAAGTTATTCCTGTAAAATTGGACAATAAATTGCAGCAATTTACATTACTGTTGTGTGTGAAAAATATTGTATTTGAATAAAGTAAGTAATAATAAGTATTATGAAATATTATAGTTTTGGCAAACTAGGTACTTCAAAAAATGTCAACTCAATATAAATCATATAAATAAGTTGTGGGAATATGTTGATATTGAATAACAAACATCTCAAATATCTGAACATTCAACAGATGGTTCAAAACAAATATAAAAAAATATACAATAAGATTAACTTTATTTACAGAGTGATGGGTCAGACGTTATCAGAGCCTGTAACAGAGAAACAATCGACGACATGCCAAGACAACCGGTATTTGGTTGGATCTTCTTGCATGCAAGGTTGGAGAGTGTCCATGGATGACTCTCATACACACATCCTTTCTTTGCCTGATGATCCTGGAACAGCATTTTTTGCTGTGTATGATGGCCATGGAGGTAACTTACTATTGTATATAAAATTTGTTCAAGAATTGTTATTAGTAGACGTGTTTACTTTATTAGTAATAATTGTATTTACAACAATTGATTATGCATAGAATTATGAATAGATGTCTGGTTAACATTTATCTGGTGGTATTGTCTATTTAAAGGTGCAAACATAGCTGAACATGCTGGTAAACATCTACACAAGTTCATAACAGCACGCCCAGAGTACCACCTTGGTAACATTGAAGAAGCATTGAAGCAGGTAATATTGTATCCCATTATATGCTGTTGATGTGTTGCTATTAAGAGTGTTTGATTTCTGATATGATAACATGGTTCATTTTCGTTTTTAATTACATAATAGCAAAACTGTACAATATAGCTGTAATTCCGATAGTTTTATCCTTATACCAAATTTCATTACAGTCATTCCTTTTAAAGGTTAGAGTTGAACAAGTATCTTCTGGCTAGGATGTGATCAATGATATATGTTGGTCCATATCAAAAACAAATAATGTGGATGATCACAGTTCACATTCATCCCTACAGATGGACATGAGTCTACCCCATGTTAGTAAAATAAAGCCTTGGTCAACTATGCTGGACTAGTGCTTATTGGGTGACTTCACATACAACTTTTATTTTTTTTTAGGTGTATGCAGATTTTCCTTTTCCAAAGGAGTTTCAGATACATGTACATATGAGATTCTAAATACTTATTAGTATATGACAGGACACCTGGCTTCCTGTTTAAAGATAAAGAACAATAGTCCAGAGATGCTCCTACTGTTATTTTATTGTGATATACATATAATCTAAAATAAATAATCTATGTTTTTCAGGGTTTCTTAGACTTGGACCAAGCTATGCTTGAAGAAGTGATGCTTCAGAATAAAGTGGCAGGCAGCACAGCTGTAGTTGTGCTAGTGAAAGACAATGTACTGTACTGCGCTAATGTGGGCGACTCTAGAGCCATCGCCAGTGTAAAAGGCGCTGTGAGTATATTTCATTTATGATCAATATAGATTAGTGATAGATATTATCAAATGACTACAAATAGCTCCTATATGTAGTAATTTCAAAATATCTCAAAAGATTAATGAAGTCTGATCAGTACCATCAGTAGTCATAAATACTGAAATTATTTTATTTATCCCAGTATTCATGCCTCTTAAATGAATCATAGGATTTTTCTATAATATATCCCTTATAACAACATGTACATGTTGTTGGTAATTAGGCACAGTGAAAAGTGCATTTACTTTGTATTGACTAATTATTATTGTTTGTAGTGAAATTATATAGTCGACAAATTTTTATTGGGTCAATGTGTAACTATTACACATTGTATGCACTATACTGTTTATAATAGTGAGAAGATAAATAGGGCACATCCCCTGTACATTGCAACATAGTTATGGACTCTTGTCATTCTTGAAGGAGGATGTACAGTGTTGGATTCTCAAAAGGTTTTTTATTATACCTTGTATAAAGATTCACAAAAAAAAGCCTTTTTGTAAATTTTTATTTCTAACCTATTATTCTCTCTAAGCTTATAGCTTATAATAAATATTATTAGTTATTTCCTGATTCAATATTTTGATTTTAAAACCACGAAAAACATATGACAATACTGACAATAGTCTTTCCACATATTGAAATGATAACTTTAAATTTAATGATAGACATGATGGTACTTTGATTTGTATTATTTTTTATGTGGTGTATCTTTAGGTGGAAGTATTATCTTACGACCATAAGCCCAATAATGAAGAGGAGCTGCGCCGGATTACAGCAGGCGGTGGATGGGTGCAGTTGAATCGCGTGAATGGCAATCTAGCTCTGTCCAGAGCTTTCGGTGACTACGTTTTCAAAAGGAATTACAGACTGTCTGCGCAAGAGCAAATAGTTACAGGTTTCATTTTAAAAAAATATTTGCTGCTATAGAAACTCATATTTTTTACATTACAACTACTGAATGTTTACTTTTTTAGCATATCCTGATGTACAAGTGCGGCATTTGAATGATGACTGGGAGTTCATAGTCATTGCTTGTGATGGTATTTGGGAGGTTTTATCTAATGAGGTAGGTAACTTTATTAGATGTAATATTATTAGTGAGCATAGCTATTCTCAATTTTAAATAAGAGTATTACAAAATTATATAGTGAGGGTTTTGGTTAACATTATATGTTTTCACAAAAACAACAAGAAAATTCGTAATTGTTTTTTAAATGATTATTACTATTTAAGGCTATGTTAAGGAAAACATAATTAGGTAATATCTACAAAGAAATTCAAAGTTGTGTAAAGACTTGCTTGCATTGTAGCAGCGTCACTAACGCCATACGTAGTGTACATTTTGCCTAATTATTGCGATAATATATGTACTGGATGCGAGTTAGTAGTATGTTTATATGTTTGTTGTTCTGATGTCCCATAACAATTAGTTTTGGATTTTAAAACTCTACTAAAATAGACTTAAAAAATCTGAACAAGTAGTTTACGAATATAAATTTATGCCACTCGCATTCGGTATTTATACCATTACAGTATTGGTACCATCAGTGCTAGTACCGTTGTAGTGGCAATGTTGGTACCAATAGGACCCAACAGAATTGGATCATAATAAATTTGTACATTGAATTCGTACGACCTTTTGCTTTAAGTACGATACATATTGAAGTCCAAAACATGATGTTAGTCTAAAGTGCAGGCTCAAAATCAAAATTAACTTTATTCAAATATGTCTTTATAGAAAACTCTTTTGAATTGTCCAATTTTTTTTCCCTACCACCCATTCAAGACGTATTTTTTAGCTGATAATAAGAATGGGCGCAAGAAACTTATCGGCTTTATCAAAAGTAATAACAACATTTACAATAAATTATGTCGTTATCATACAATGTACATATGTGTTTACAATTTATATGGGAAAACAAATATTTACACTTTGGAATGAAAATGAAATGAAATGTATTCAAATCAACACCATGCATTGGCATCATTTAAATAATCATTGACTTTGTAATAGCCCTTACTCATTAGCATCTTTTTAATATGTACTATCGGGGTCTCTCGCGCCTTACCACTTTTTAGAAATATTCGTGTGCAAGCGGCTCGCACCGGGGACGACCACGTGATCCGTAGCTATCCCTGATTGGTTACGTATTTTACTACGATTTACTACGACCATTCATTATACCAAAAGAGATTTTGAAGACAAACGATTTTGAAATCTCTTTTAAAAAAAATATTTGCTGCTATAGAAACTCATATTTTTTACATTACAACTACTGAATGTTTACTTTTTTAGCATATCCTGATGTACAAGTGCGGCATTTGAATGATGACTGGGAGTTCATAGTCATTGCTTGTGATGGTATTTGGGAGGTTTTATCTAATGAGGTAGGTAACTTTATTAGATGTAATATTATTAGTGAGCATAGCTATTCTCAATTTTAAATAAGAGTATTACAAAATTATATAGTGAGGGTTTTGGTTAACATTATATGTTTTCACAAAAACAACAAGAAAATTAGTAATTGTTTTTTAATGATTATTACTATTTATGGCTATGTTAAGGAAAACATAATTAGGTAATATCTACAAAGAAATTCAAAGTTGTGTAAAGACTTGCTTGCATTGTACCAGCGTCACTAACGCCGTACGTAGTGTACATTTTGCCTAATTATTGCGATAATATATGTACTGGATGCGAGTTAGTAGTATGTTTATGTGTTTGTTGTTCTGATGTCCCATAACAATTACTTTTGGGATTTTAAAACTCTACTAAAATAGACTTAAAAAATCTGAACAAGTAGTTTACGAATATAAATTTATGCCACTCGCATTCGGTATTTATACCATTACAGTATTGGTACCATCAGTGCTAGTACCGTTGTAGTGGCAATGTTGGTACCAATAGGACCCAACAGAATTGGATCATAATAAATTTGTGCATTGAATTCGTACGACCTTTTGCTTTAAGTACGATACATATTGAAGTCCAAAACATGATGTTAGTCTAAAGTGCAGGCTCAAAATCAAAATTAACTTTATTCACATATGTCTTTATAGAAAGCTCTTTTGAATTGTCCAATTTTTTTTCCCTACCACCCATTCAAGACGTATTTTTTAGCTGATAATAAGAATGGGCGCAAGAAACTTATCGGCTTTATCAAAAGTAACAACAACAAAAGTAACAACATTTACAATAAATTATGTCGTTATCATACAATGTACATATGTGTTTACAATTTATATGGGAAAACAAATATTTACACTTTGGAATGAAAATGAAATGAAATGTATTCAAATCAACACTATGCATTGGCATCATTTAAATAATCATTGACTTTGTAATAGCCCTTACTCATTAGCATCTTTTTAATATGTACTATCGGGGTCTCTCGCGCCTTACCACTTTTTAGAAATATTCGTGTGCAAGCGGCTCGCACCGGGGACGACCACGTGATCCGTAGCTATCCCTGATTGGTTACGTATTTTACTACGATTTACTACGACCATTCATTATACCAAAAGAGATTTCAAACAAATGATTTTGAAATCTCTTTTAAATAAAATATCCCTTTCCATAGAGATATTTTTTTTAATATCGCTCGCTTATCGCTATCTCGCTTGCTTGTTTCCGCGCGAGCACAATTGTTGAATGAACGCAAGGCGTGGCTTGTGCCTTAGCATCGTGCAGTGTACAAGCGACTAACGCTCTAGGACTGGTAAGGCGCCAGTGTCCCCGATAGTATCTTGAACTTATTAAAAGGCAATTCAACTACACTATGTGGAATCGTGTTATAAAAATTTAAAACCTCTAGTTTTTTGTAGCCTGTACGTTAAAACGGTAAGTTTATTTTTATTTTTTATGTTTAAATTATGCATTTGAAAATTAGTATGAAATGTGTTACGATTTTTATACACATAAATCAAATTTTCATAAATATACTGGCCTGCTAAACTCATTATATTAATCTCTTTAAATAAATCCCTTGCTCGTAAATTATAAATAGCGTGGACAGCGGACGAATAACAAAAATACTTTCTATGCTAGCAGCCGATCCCCATAATAGTAAACCATAGCACATAACACTGTGAAAATAACTAAAGTAAAAGTTATCGTTTTAACGTCTGTGGGTTGTCTTATTTTTTTTACAGCATATGCTGCAGAACTTAGTCTATTTGATAGGGTCTCAATATGTGGATTTGCATTGCAAAGTCGGATCCAAAGTAATACCCAAGAATTTTGTGAATTCCACAAATTCTACCACTTCATTATTCATTTTAACAATAATATCAACTTTTCTTAGATTTGGTAATGAAAATTTGATACATTTTGTTTTATTGGGGTTTAAAGATAAATTATTAATCGTGAACCAGTGCAATACTTTAGAAAAAGTACGATTTACAACGTCAATATTGCCGTTTCCTCTGTCAACCTTAAATATTAAAGAAGTATCATCTGCAAATAGTACAGTATTGCACAAAGTATCAGTGAAGTGTGGGAGATCATTAATATACATCAAGAAAAACAAGGGTCCCAGTATCGATCCCTGGGGCATGCCCATAACAATAGGAGTACCTGCAGACTCAGTCACATTAACAACAACTTTCTGGACTCTGCTAGACAAATAAGATTCAATTAGTCTAGACGCTGCATCAGAGACACCATAATGCTTTAGATTATTTAATAAGGTCTGATGATTTACGCAGTCAAAAGCTTTTTTTTCGCTGCCTAAGGCCTTCAAACAAAATCGGCTCGATGGGTACTGTACAAATAACAATGCTTATTTATCAGAGATTACCTTTTTTCCATTTCCTCTAATCCTCATGATAGGATGGCTCGTCAAGAAGGGACTGTCAGAAAAGTTATAAGAACTTGCGAGAACACTTCGACTTCGTTGATTTCTGCTCGCCTATGGTGAGCAATTCTCACCTCTCCAATTTGAGGAAGCCGGTAATCCTCTAGGTCAATCGGGGGATTGGAAACGGATGGCAAACTGTGTAATGCAGGGTATTCGGATTTCTCTGGTCCTGGACCCTGTTCGAAAACGCAGGTGTAATTTCCCATCCACGTCCTCCACGTCATGGACCGATGAGCCTCAGGGCTGCTTCTGCTATTTTTCGCCGAATGAAAGTCTGAGGGAGTGCGATCTGTATCGGCGTTCCGTTCACTCGGTAAGGAGGGGACTAATAACTTTAACTGTCTTACGAGACTTTTTGGGCAAGGGTCCACTAACAATTGCTACAAATCTGCGACCAACGAGCGGAACATCGTAGTTCTGGCCTCTTTGCTACAAATTCTCCTATTACAGAATGTCATGTTATGTTACAGGAGGTAATATCTTTCTGCCGCGCTCGACTTCTCAGCGGCTGGGAGCCAGCTGGTGTGTGTGAAGCATTGATGCACCGTTGCCTCGCTCCCAACTGTGCCACTGGAGGTCTGGGCTGTGACAATATGACTGTTCTACTCATCTGTCTGGCCCCCTTCCCTCGCTCTCACACTGCACTCCATCATTCGGTATGTATGATTAGCGAAAATATAACTAGTCTTTAAAAATTATTTATTTAAATATTACGTTATTTATTTATAATTATTTATTTAAATATTACGTTATTTATTTAAATTATTTATTTATTATTTACAATTTAGGTTGAATTACCTACGATTTTTAAAGTTTACATGGTGAGGTGTCAGGTAACCAAATACCATTAAATTTGTCCATGCTGAAAGGGTTTATTGATGACAGTTGGTTCTGCATTTCCATTGGGCTAGTTGTACAGCAGACTCCAATAAATAAATACTATATACGAATATAATGGCTCAAAGGTCATAGCAGCCAAGCCATAAACTCCAAAAAAAAAAATATACGAATATACTACGCAGTCGTCACGGTACTCCCATTTCAAATTTTACTTTATGCATCACATAAGAGTAGAGTTATATTCTTGTAACATGTGGAAACCACATATGTGTAAATACTGTATGTAATTTTATGCTATCAACCTCATGCATTTCATGTCTTGAAAGAAGACAATATTCTGTACTTGATTGCAATAATTGTATTATTATGTTGAATTTATTGAATAGCATGTTTTGCATGTACGCCTGATATCAATGTGTGCTTATTTTTTTTTAATTCTTGCATGCTAAGGTTTGTTCACAACTATGACTGGCAGTGGACAAAAGAGCAGTTTTTGAGAATATGCGATTTGTAATAATGGTTTGTATGTCCAAGTTGCCTACACGAATCATATTTTAAGCGCCTTTACATACAATAAACAACTAGTGAGCCAATTACATCTAATACAAATCCAGTACAAAGATTCATCTTTAGTGTTAAATGGGGTGACTTTTCTTATAGAAAGGCATTGAAATTGCACCTTTCCTGTACACGCGACTTAAAGTTTTGTGTCCATAGATTCACATTTTAAAATATCGACCAGCCGGTTAATTTCAGCCTGGTGTGCTAATTAGAGGAATCATTCCCACACATTTCGTTCTAAAGAAACGACATCGAATGACATGAACGAGTTTCTTTTAAGTCGACCGACGTGTCTATCACGTTGATTACCTAGTTGTTTATTGTAAATAGACGGCCTGAATGTTAAATGGGTAATTGGTTGCAGTCACCGTTTAAATACCAGGACGCTCGCCCGAACAAGTTCTGGCCGCTGACTTCATTCAGACAGTTCTAATCTGGACGCTTGGCTGCTTGCTTCTGTCTGTGATGTGCCTAATGTGTTCACTGAGTAACTTGGTCGATTATTTCCTCTGTACACTTTATAGTGTGTGTGTGTGTGCATAAAATTTTTGGGTGATCTAATACAAGGTGTATTGATATTTAATTGATATATATATACCGGCATATAACTTTGTAAAATTATATATAATGTTTTATTTATAGTTGATGAAGTTCTAGAATTTTATTTCATTAAATTGAATCTTATTTTTGTACATGTGGGAACTTATCCACGCAATTCCAATATCTTGCCATGTTAGATAGATGTCAGCTTCTGTACACGTGGATAATGGACTGGGAAATGAATAATTTTCTAGTGAATCAACTCTTCGTTGCATACATTGATTCTACACTGTTAATTGTTCCATATGTGATTTTTTTATTATTATAACCAAGACAGAGGAAGTATTCGACCAAGTGTTCTTGCAGTCTGTCTGGTATTATTAACAAACGAATTAACTATTAATATATGTGTTGTGCTGTAGTAAATAGGCATGTGATCAAGTGATATTAGTCTAGTTCTTTTGTTCCAAATTTATTTTTATATATTTGTTGACGACAATAAGAATTTAAATGGCAGGTTTTCCTAATTGGCTCAGTTAAAACTTTATTATGTTTTGTTTGTTCATCACTAGATCAATCCTATTTCTTACAAGACATATAATTATAATTTATAAACAGATGTGAATTTAACTTTGTTTACTTGAAGACTGATGTGTGCCATGATTTCTCCTTTACAAGCGTAGTAACGATTCTGATATTTAAAAACTCAACACAAGATAATATGACTCAGTGAAGAATTGAACTTCTATTTTTGCTGTTTTCTCTAAAAATGCTAAAGGAAAAATAAAAATGAGGAATTGAAATAGGCTGAATCTTGTATCGTCTTAAACCTCGGCAAAAGTCGAATTCAAATGGAAACGGAAATTGAGATCTAACAAAATAGTTCGCAAATTGGGGAACTTTCGAGAACAGACAAAGAGGTATTATATGATAGTCGTAATTTTGAAAATCTATGTAATTTGCTAATTTTCATTGATTGTCAAATTATTTTTGTATCGTTCAAATCCCGAATTTCAAATTCATAATATGGCAAGTGATTTGAAAGTGTCAAATTCTCAAAATAGATTAATACACTGACGGACTCATAAACTGCATCAAAGTAATAGACGACTTTGAAATAAATATTTTAACCAAGTATGCAAACTTTCTATACAGATTTAAATTGAAACCCCTAGATTGGTTCGTGAACTTTAAAACAGCGTAGGGTCATATCTTTAAGTTTAAGTTTATGTACTGGAAAGGACCTTTAGACTTTTTTTGAAGAAAAAAACAGAAATTTAAGGAAAATTGGTTTAATTAAAAAATTGGTTTTAACAATAGACACAAACTTTATGCAAGGGTTTATTTGTGTTTTTAATAAGGTGTATTACCCCCACGTGCCCTTATTACGGATTCTAATCGGTTCCGCATAGATTTTATAAGGGTTATTAAAAGATCTTGCGGAATATTGTCCCATTGTTCTAAAAGTGCTGTTCTTAGTGCTGCCACTGTCGTGGGCGAAGGGTTTCTCGCATATACAGCTCTTTTTAAATTGTCCCAAACATGCTCGATGGGATTAAGATCCGGGCTGCGTGCTGGCCAATTCATCGTACGTATCCCAACCTCTTCGCAATAATGTTGAACTTGTGCAGCTGCATGCGGCCGGGCATTATCCTGCATTAAAGTAAAATTTTCGCCTATGAATCCCATGTAAGGCACCACGTGATCTTCTAATATCTCTGTTATATAGCGATGTGCTGTCAAACCCCCTCTATTACCGTTTCGACGGCCCATGTCTATGAACACAAGTTCTGTTCGCCCGTTCATCGATATGCCACCCCAGACTATACATGAACCGCCTCCAAAAGGAACACGCTCCTCAATGCAACTTTGAGCATATCGCTCCCCACGTCGACGATAGACTCTTCTGCGACCATCTGCACCATATAAACATGTCCTACACTCGTCCGTGTACAATACAGAGGCCCACTGCTCTTCTGTCCAATTCAGGTGATGACGCGCAAATCTTAAGCGAGCTTGTCTGTGAGCTGCAGACAACTTTGGACCATTTGCTGGTCTAAAAGGGGTGATATCTGCTTCCTTTAACCTTCTTCTTATTGTTCGTGCACACACGTTTACTCCACGCACTTCATTAAGCTCGGTTTTGATGTTAACTGACGTGAGGAAACGATTTCGCAGGGAAGTTGTAACAATAAATCGGTCATCACGACCTGTGGTTGCTCGAGTTCTGCCTGTACCACGTCTCCTCCTGTAAGAACCTGTCTCTACAAACCTTCTGTATATTCTAGAAACCGTAGACTGGTTTAAATTTAAATTTCTACCAATCGTTCGTTGATCCAAGCCCTCCCGCACCAATGCTACAATTTGTGCCGCTTGTTCGGACGAAGTATCCATATTATGGTTCAAAAACTCTCGATGTGTTAAAAAACTAACCCAACAATTATGCTGGTAACAATAATTCAATTGACAAAACAAAAAAATCAATGAGAATCAATTTAAAATTTGCTATAAATTAACACGCAAATCTGATACTACGAGTAAATTTTCTTTTCCCGGCTATATTCATTTGTTTTACTGCAGTTCTATTTTTAAATTTATTTTTTTTTAAGATTAAGAGCCAGTCTTTCCATATTTATATAATTTAATCTAAAAAGTTTGCATACTTATTATAAAAAATCCTTTTAGAGTAAACCTGAACTTTGATGCAGTTTATGAGTCCGTCAGTGTAATTCGCATGAGAACTTAGAACTTGTTCGTTACAACGCTAAAGAGGCTTTGTTGTATAAATATATCTTTTTGTTGAGCTTTGAGCTTGTTCTTAATGTATTAAAATTACTTGTATGTATTATTATAATAATACTTTTTTATTGCTTTATAATAATAACTTATGAATGTGATATTAATGTTACTAAAAAGTACAGTGTTCGGCAAAAGTGCTATTTTTGTACCGTAGCTCTTGCATATTAAGTAATGTGCTATGAATATGTACGATCTCAGGAAAGTTATGTCATTTTACTTAAGAATGAATTACAGTGATGCAATAGCTTTTTTATAGAATTATAAATATTATGATGTGAATATTCCAGCCATACAGAGATGGCAATATTCCACATTCAAGTATTGAGTATTGATTTTTAAAATTATCCATCTTGCAAGAGTCTTATTGCTTATGGATTATTATCATAGGTCGATAGCTCGGTCGCATGATGTAATGCGAGTAGTCCTCAAATCCACGCTAATGACTAATTAAAGTAGTCTATCTATAGTTTGGTCTATATATGGCATGGAGGTATACCCATACCCGGCACGCGACCTAACAAATATTGAAATTCATTGGTCAGTGTAAAGAAAGCGTGGCTTGGGGACTCAGTTTATGTATTAGACGTTGTACGGGAGTACAATGGCTGATACTTTTGCCGATTTAACTTCATATGCAATGTTTCTGAAATGCACATAAATTCTTTTTTTCTTTTTCTTCAGTGAAGCTAAAAATGTCTTCTTCAGTAAGTCACAAACTTGCTCGAAACAACATTAATTGTTGTTTGGAGCATTTGCAATTGTTGATCCATAACTTGTCCACGTTTTCTCAGTACCACCACTCTTTCAAAACAAATGCGCGGTGGAATATTCAACACTCCGCAAGCGGGCCCTATCGACTAATGAAAACCACTATCGCATGCTGGCCTTATGACATGCTTAAACAGAAATCTCCTATACCCCGATTGCGAGCTCTAACGACCAATGAAAATGAGCATTTATGTTAATTTATTTTAAATTTAGTGTACAGTGTTTTTTTATATTATTAGAAGATTTTTAATATTAAATTATATGTGTCAAATATTCCAATGACTTATAAACTTTAAATTCAACATTATTTGTTAATAATTTTGCATGATTGCCAAACGCTTCTACTTTTAATTTTTTTAACACAAATTATGAACTTATTTATAGATATTTGCATGTTTCTTACTTTGTGTTTGTGCGTTATTTTTGGTATATAATAAAAAATTGTTTGTGCAATAAATTGCGTAAATTTTGGATCAGTAAAAATAATCAATCCAAAAAAATCTTTTAAGTGCATGCATGCATGAATGTTATCGTAATGTTGTTGAAATATTATTCCTCCATATATGTGTCAGTTTTATCGAAGTCGTTTCGTAACACAAAGATACTAACAATGGTAGTTACTTGTGACTACTTTTGGACTAAATTAGACGAAACTATTGTATGTATTGCATTGTTTACATATATACAAGATTTTGATTCAAAAAAAAAATAAATCAGTTTACATGCAAAGCTCTCATAATCATGTGGATGATATTAATTTGCGATACTTTTATATGTATACTGAATGTGTATTCGTTTACTAAATGGTTGTTCTAACACGCTTCTGTTTTGTGTTTTGCTTGCAATAAAATATTTGGAAATATCGATAAATTGTTTTTCTTTTGTCCAATGGCGTCTGCTTAATACGAATGTTTGCGTCAGTATGTCTCATAGAAACACATGAAGCTGAAGTAACACCTCCACACAGGCAGTTCGACTGTCTATTTTTACAGATTTCACAAACAAGACAGTACAATCATAGGTTAAAAGTGTAGCACCACCTCAGTAGTTATCGTGATAGATTCTGCCTGATCTCTTTGTGAGTACTCCACAGTATTTTTCAATTATACATGTGTTGAATATTAGATTAATATTTTTTCTCTGTGTTTACATTATGGTTGCACCATTTTTTTTTTTTTTTTTTTTTTTTTTTTTTTTTTTTTTTTTGGTTCCCTGAGGAAAATGCATTAAATTGCATACCCGGCTGTGACGACCGCCTACCCACTAAAAACCTCAGGGATGGCCTTCCTCAGGCATGTAGGGAGCCCCGGGAACAGCAAGCCACCTCCGGAACCCCCAGCCTCCGCTCCCCTGCCGAGAGGGGAGCCCTCCTCGGGAGGCTACTACCTCCCCCGGTCTCCTCCACCGACGACGCCCCCCGGCCACGGAAGGGGCGTGGTCCATCCCGGGTCGCCGTAGCAGTCGCGACTTCTCGCGCCCGCCGGCGACCCGCGGCGGCGCCGCAGCTGTGCTACCGAGCCCGGCGCCGCCTTCTTCGAGCGGGATCGGCCATCTCCGACCCCGCTCGGCGGTCTCTTCTGGAGCATCACTGCTTTCACAGAAGGAGACCACAGCCCTCCAACCTCCCTCGTCCGCCAGCATTGCCGCAATCAATGCCGGCGGAGACAGATCTCGCCCGATCTCTGCGACCAAGACTCGGCGCTCGGAGAGCCCACGCGGGGCACTCCGCCAGCGTGTGCTGGGCCGAGTCGAGGTCGGATGCGCAGTGGTGACAATGTGTCGATCCCTCCCGTCCTATTCGACACAGATACTCACCGAAGCAGCCGTGCCCGGTGAGTATCTGAGTCAATATTATGGTTGCACCATAGACTTAAATATTAGATTTTTGCGGAGGCTCAGGAGATTATTGTAACTAATACTATAATATAATAATAAAGATGAATACACATTATCACGTTATTAATAGTCTGAGTTCCAAACATTACTAGAACAATCATAACAAAGTTAAAGTTGGATCAGAACAACTGTAGTTATGCGGATAAATGGACCGAGCCCTCTCGTTTCAGACCACATTTAACATAATCCTCGCGACACTTAGCTGCTGGCTGTCGTGGGTGGGTTCCCACTCCTTGTGTGGATTCTCTACCTCACCTGTATACCTCTATAGTAGCAAGGCCCATGTTGCTTACCGACAAATTCTCTATCACAAAGGAGAATGCCCATTGTAGTATGGACTTTAGTATCCGCCAAAAATGATTTTGTACCATAATGATTTTTATGATATATTGTAGATTTTTAACTATATATTCAATTATTAAAAACTATTTGACTCTATTTCGATGGGTAAAATAGAAATTAAACACCAAAGACTTTCAAGTTACGAATTTCTCCTATGATCATTTTTGATAATACCTATTTAATTGTAGAAGATTAAAACTATAAAATGATTAAGTCTATTTTATCCAATAAATATTACAACTATCCAATAATTCATATAAAATAATTAATTAATTTAAAAATAATTGTTTTTAGCAACATTGATATTAGCTATCTGTATAAAGAAACTCTTAAAGCAGAATAATTACTAAAATATTAGAGAAAGCAGAAAAAGACTAAAGAAAATTAATTGTTTTGGTATTCCTTTTACCCTTTCACGAGAGGACAGTGGAATGTATCGAATATATTTTTGACCAATCGATCCGATCGTTAATATATGGCAATACCGAAGAGACTATTTATCAATGAAATTAGAATATCATCAATAAAAATACACGGCGAATGAAACGGAAGTGAAATAATTACTAATTATTATGTGGACTTTATCTCCGGCGAAGTTTCGGCTTGGTATATTGCAGAGTTTTGTTAAAAATTGTTACTTATTTTTTGGTATTAGTTTGGTTAAGGCACAAGGACGAGTAAAGGTGATACTACGAATGGGCATACTCCTTTTCCAATAGACGCCATTTACAGCTAGGACCAACACACACCACACGCGTAAACAGAATTAAGCCAGCTGACACATGTAATCGAAGACTTATTATCAAGAGCTGCTCGAACTATGGCAACTATTCAACCCCTGATAGTAAATATCGAGCAAATAAGTCTACAGTAGTAGACAGGTAGCAGAATATTAATAGTTTTATTATAACGTAGACACTTTTTATTAACTCGGTAGGGCCAAGTGAATTTTCCTACAAGGTCTATCTGTATCTATGACTGTCTGTATGATCAGGGGGCTGGACATCTAGCAATCGCATGACTATTACAATTGTTCGTCGAGCAGTTTCCGGAAAAGATGTCATGTCATCATGTCATGACTTCGGTTGCAAAGCAGAAACTTAAAGGTATTGACGGAAGGGTTCCACCTATTAACTCGGCTAACCATCCAATCACCACCAACATGGTAAATCTCACTAGGTCCGACCACCGGAAGGTATAACAGATTAAAAGCTCCTTTTTGATTTAGCTGGTGCATAGCCGTTCTGTGTTGTTAAAGCCATTTATCTGATTAATTCTTGTAACTGTTAAATACGTGTCGTCATTTAGGTGTGCGTAGTGTTAGTCTAGTATTGGGAGTGCCTAGATGACGTGATAATCTGACCTTGTTTCATTAAATGTAACTTTTTGCTTACGTTTCTGCTGCAGTACTAGCAGAATCGACCCATAGTTTATCTTTACCTCTACCTAGTGCATAGATAGGCCGTGCTACACATATACGGATAGTTCGTAGAAGCTATTTGATTAGTGTTGGCGACGACTTCACTGCTATAAAGACTTAGCTGTGCCTCTAATTGTGATGATTACCTATTGTCAGCAAATTCGTTTCCGATCGATTGATGTGAGCGAATTCCAGAAATCAATTGCAAAATTGCAGTACTCATATCTTGTATGCAGTTCGTTTCAATAAATTTCAATCCATTTCCATAAAACCCATAAAAATCCAAAGAATTCCATAAAAAACGCGAAGAATGGTAATACGAACTGTGGGACTACTGTTTTAAAACCACAACTGTAACGGAACTGAAAAGCTGCGGAGGAGTTCTAAGCGATAGTTTTAAGTGGGCAAGTGGAGTAGAAACAGGTATAAAGCGAATACATTGCAGGAGCACTTCACGTGAGCGAAAGATTAGATAATGAAGCTTCTGGTTGAAATTTTCTTTGTCCACTACACGTCTACACATGTACACCTACGCCACTACTCCCAAGGACACTACTGGACAAGGACATTCGTATGTCCCACGCGCCATACATACGTGTCTTATGTCGGTGGTTGGTGCTGTAGTTGACAGATTTAGAATACATAAGTATCCGCTATATTTCTTCTCGTGGATGTCGTAAGGGCCGCCGTAAAGTTTGAATTGGACAGTTTGACAGTTTGAATTGACTTGCCTTCTATTAGTAACATATGTGTCTAACTAAACTTTTGAGGAGAGTGAATAATACGAGTACTTCTCTCTCCTCAAATCGTCACTTAACGACGATGTATTTTGACGTCTCGTTTCTCGAAGACGACACGAGACTGCAGTCAAAGTAATTTATTAACATTTAATTATTGATCAGAAGACTTGTAATTTATAAGGGGGCTTACAATATGTTTTATCTGAGCATCAATGAAACGGAATCTAATATGGCTGCTTAATTACAATATAATTTTAAAAGGGTTTTTATATTATACCATTTTATAAAACAATATAGTTTTTCAAGAGCGTCATAGAATCATAAAGTATATAGTAGACTTATGAAAAATATTAAAAAGTTAACGATGTTATGTTTATTAAATGTATTGATAAAAAAAAAACATAATGGGTTTTAACATAAATTACGTTAAACAATATGGAAATACGTTTAATTTTTTTTTGGTTGGGTTGGGTTGGGTTTTATGGCCAGGGGTATAGCGGTTAAGTTATTGTACCCTCAAGCCAACAGCCAAGCTTACACAGGAAAAACAATGCACCGCTAGCCAACCCCCCTGATTGAGCCGGATTGAGCAAACGCTTAATTGCTTTTGAAAAAAAAAATGTTTAAAACTTTGTTATGGCGGCATTGTTACAATATCTAAATCTCTAAATATCATCAAGAAAATCCAGGTGAAATGTAAGTATTCTTTGGAAACTTTTAGATAAATACAGACTGATGAAACACCTACTATAGGCAGCACACTATCGGCCCCAAACTTCGAATTACGGGGATAGTAACCTAGTTCGTGCCGATATTGTTAATATATGTATAGTTAATATCTCACCGTGGGATGATTGCGGTTATTGTATATTTCGGAAATTTTCAAATGCGCGTGTAGTACGTGTTTAATGATGCAAGCATTGTTTCGATGATATGGTTGGCGCAGTGGTTGAGTGATCGACTACTGCGCAACGGTTTGTGGTTTGATTCTCGTACAGGACAAACATTTTTATGACTTGTAGAAATTTGTTTCGGTGTGGATGCATGTGCATGTGAATTTCTGTTTTGGTAACTGTTGTTTAAAAATCATAAAGTCGTCTGTCGATTTGTATGCACTTCAAAAAAATCGTTGCTTAATACATTCATCACGAAACCGATGCAATCATGAGAGACATAAGGACTTAATCATATTATAAATGTCAATGAGCTCGCGACGAAATCGATACTAAACATTTACTGTGTACAGCAGAAAGCGTACTGGGAACTAGAATTAAAAGAAAAAGCAATAAAAATAATTAATACCTATATAACATTTCTGCTGTTTGGACTAAGAGTAAATCACTCTTTGGGACCCTCTGTCTTTAATGAGTATTCTTGGATACCGGTGGTGTACCATTCACCTGTATCCATGAATACTCCCTACAATCGAACCCCTGACTAAGGGTTTTAAGAATAATTATAAAATTAATACTTTTTGTTAACCCTTTTGTTGAAACCTGGCCGCAGTGACTAAAAATTGAATAGGCCTATTTATAAAATGTTAATATCTTTCTATAGTATATTTAAATCCAATGTTCTAAAATGTAAAGTTTATGTACCTACTAATATTAAATGTAATAATTTAATCAATATTGTTTATACGGCTGTCGACGGCGTAGTTTTGGCGATTGGCTGGGCCAGGGTCATTGACTAAGACCTAAATGGTTACGAGACCTCTTCGCCGTCTGCTCGTCTAAGCTAACCCATCTCACCACCTCAAAATTGGGAGGTCCATTCTCGGGGATTGGCGAAGCTATTGATTTGTACCAAACTTCTGTCATAGTTAAGAGAGAAATTAAAAAAAAAATGCAATTTCTTTCAATATCGTCTTAATTTTATATTAAGTAGATCTAATGAATTGTACAAAACATGGAAATATTTTATACAATTTTGTAAGTAACCTAGAAACTCGAACTTCTTTACAGGAATCTCCTGTTTCAACAGACGACAAACTAGACTCAAAGTTCATGACAAATATGGAAGACTTACTTTATGTAGAAGACGAAGAAGCGGACTTAAAATGAACTAAGACATTAATATATATGTATATAGCGTTGTAAGTATATAAATTAAGCATATTGTATGTGATTGATTCGTATATATTAATAATCAGAGAACACATTTGGAATCCTTGAAAGTATGAAAGCTATAGATTAAGATTGTGATAAATAAATTAAACTCGATGTAGGTTGTATCAGATGCCTATAGTTTGTTTCTAGTGCAGGCAAAAAAACGGGCAATAAATAATAGCTTTTCTTAGCTCATTTTAGTATTTAAGTCAATTTCATGAAATATATATGCGTATAATAATTTCAATATAGGAATGATAATAGTGTGTATTTCAATTTAATTGACATTAGGTTTTTGCGGTTTGGTCTGATGGATGAACTATCTAATGAAAGACTTTAGTTGCATTTAAAGTAAATAAATAAATAATTAAAAATGCATAAAATTTGCATGAAGAATGACAAATATTGTTTACAATTGTCTACTCAACAGTGTTAATATACATTGGCAATGCCTATAAACTATTGAGACCTCGAATCACCCAGGACGAAGACTGGACGGGAAGCGCAATAGCGAACGCAGTTCGCTACCCCGTCCAGAAATGCCTCGAATGCGGCGAGGCCGCAGTTCGGGGAGATGTAACAGCTTATCGTGGCCGTGGACCCCCATTCCACGGCCACGTAATCCGGCCCCGTATCGAGCAGGGTGCAGTGCGGTCGGTCGGTCGCCCAATAAATGGCGACCAAGCCCTGGTCTTCCCCAAACCACCTTGGGTGGTTCGGGACAGAGTAGGGCTCTGCGACGACCGCTAGGGCAACCTCAAGTGATTGGATTGAGGTTGCCCTGGAGCACCTTGCACCCTGTACTTTGGACGTCCATCGCTACGCTCGCCCCCGGGGCCGGGGCGGGAGGTTGGGCGACCCCCCCCCTTCCTTTTGGGTGGGCAACACCTCCTACTGCCCACCCGGTGGCCTGCCGGTCTCCTCAGGTCGTTGCAGACCGGGCAGGAGGAAGCACTCGCGGTGCAGAGACGGGCAATATGCCCCGGCTCTCCGCACCGGTAGCACAGAGTGCTCCGGTCCACCTGGCAGTTAGGGCACTACACTACACTAACGTGCCCTCTCTCGAGGCACCCGAAGTACTGCTGAGGCCGCGCTTCGAGCGCCTGCACCCTGACCGAGGACCACCCGATCAGGAGCCGCCCGACGTCAGTTTCCTGACGGCTACGAGCGGACGCTTGACCCAGGCGGTCCCCATGCGGGCGTGCCCGGCGCGTATTTCCCCGACCCTAACGTCAGCCGGAGAGCACTCCCCGGCAGCGGATAAGGCTGCACCACATCCGCTTGGGCGATAGACTCGTCGAGGTCCATCACCCGCACGTTCCTTCCAGGGCCTCTCTCATTCGCCCCGCCAGGGCTTCAGCCTTGGCGGAGCCCTCCAGGCCCGGTACCTCTAATAAGAGGGTCTCGGTCGCCGCCCTCCTGGTCCGTACGCCGCCGGTGATTCCTAGGAGAAGGGGGAGCCGCCTTCTTCTTCTTCCCCCCCTTTTCTTCTTCCTTTTCCCGCCCCCTTCCGGCGCGGCAGGTGGGCCGGGACGAGCTTCCTCTGCCTGACGGCGCTTATGCGCCAGCGGGGGCCGTCTTCCCATCTCGGGGAAGAACCGGCTCATAAGGTCGGCCTGAAAGCGGGCGAACTCTCTTTCCATTATAGAGGAGAGCTCGCCCCAGGCCGGCTTCACCAACTCCTCCCGGGGTGAATGCGATGTTGAAGGAGCGGGCGCCCGCTCCTGCCCACCCCCTGTCGCCTTGCCTTTCCTCCCCCTCGGCGCCACTGCAGCTGCTGGGGGAGCTGCGCTCCCTGGGGACGGCCGCGGTGGTCCCGCCTGGAGGCTCCTTTTTAGAGCCTCGTTTTCCCTCTGTAGGGACGCCACCTCGAGGTGAACCGGGAGTTCTCTCGGTCCCTCCTCTCTGCCCGCTCACACAACTCGGCCGTCCCGGCCTTGAGAGTAGTGAGCGCAGTCCTTAAAGCGCACACCACCTCCACTTTGAGCTCCTAGCTCGTTCCACCGTCCTTTCGACATCGGACAGGCATGCTAACATGCCTGCCCCAATGTCGGATGTGGTGGTGGTTTCCTCCTCTGCGGCTGCCTTTTTGGAGGGGACGTCCCCATCTGTCCACTTCTCTTTTTTCCCCCTGCCGTTCAGGGGACGCAGCGATTTGCGCTTACGCGCTACCCGCGGTGTCTCGCTGTCGGTGGTTGCGACCGATATACAGCTATCGCTGTCGACGTCGCCCGCAACCACCGCCACCGATGTCCTGTTGTTTTTGGACATCCTTGGTCGCGGCGTGTCCGGTCGTAAGAACGACAGGACGATGTCCCCGCCGCGGCTAATTTCCTCCACCCCTGAGGTGGACCCCGCCAAGGGGATCGTGACCGCCCACTCGCTTTCCCGTCCTCTGCTCGGTGTAGGGACCGGACACGCCGTCTCCTAGCGGGATCACTGGCTATGCTGATGCTGCCGCCGGAACTTCTGCCACTTCCTCCACAGCAGGCACCACGCCCGCACTCAATATCTCCTTCTCCTTGATTTTTTTTATTTAAATTCAGGTCATTCATTATGAATCCCACGAGTATGGGGGAAATATAAGTCCACCCGGGCGGTACCCCCTGCACCGGGGTAACCCTATATGCACTGGGGGGTCGGGAGGTACCCCAGGTTGGCGCTAGCTGGTGGACTGTACGCCGCCCACCACCCGAAGGCCCCCTGCTGCCGCGGTCCCAACAGCAGGGAATTGTGGTTTTTTAACGTGGTTGTCTCCACTCGGCCCGGTCGGTTAAGGCAGAGCACCTACACACTCTGATCGGCCGTGAGACATGATCCACGACACCAACCGGAGTGCACAGGTTGTTCGAAGACCTAATCGGCAGCCACACCCGTGGCCGCCGATCACACCCACCGGGGCCCATAATCGGTGCGAGCGTACCAAGGCGTGAACGCGCCACAGAACGGCGGCAGAACGGCGGCCGCCGAGTAGGACTCGGCCATCCCACGACCCGAACGGGCCCAAGGGTCTTCGACCCCCTCTATGCAAAAAGGGGGAACCTCAGCCCGGTATCCTCCCTATCTGGGGGGCGTTCCCCTATCCACCACTGCGGACGCGCCTGGTATGGGCGGCAAACCCACGCAGGATTGTGCTAAACCTACTTCACATACAGTTAAGACGGGCTATATAGGACTTGGCATTTCGCGTTAGCCTAGAGATATGCGCCCTAAAATTGACCTGCTTGTCTAGGGTGACGCCCAAGTACTTTACAGTACGCTGCCATGGAATGGGTTTCCCTTGAAAGTGGAGGGTGGGGGCGCCGCGCGGGACTGGCTCGTGTCTGCGGTTAGGATCGAACCCAACCGCGGTGCTTTTCTCCGGGTTAACTTCGACTCGCCACAGATGAAACCAGCTGGCTTATTTTGAAACGTCGGAAACTTTTCGAATCCGATTGACATTCAATCCGAATCAAATCCGTTCGATTCGAAAAATGATATTCTAAAACACCGACGGAAACGGCCACGGAATCTTTCCGTTCGGAAAGTCAACCATAGAGTAACATGCCCTTGCTAAACCATAGAGTAACATAACCTTTACGTTTTGTAATTTGATAACGTTTTATCCATAATCAAAAAATGGTTAAGTACAACTTAGACTGTGTTATAGTTCTGCTAAACATTATCAAACCTAGACTGTGAAGTTCTGTTAAACATTATAAACTTCGAATTTAAGAGTACCTATTCTAAAGAAAACTTACTATTATAGACAAACATAATATCGCATGAACAACGTGAAGCGATGTCGGCATTTATGCGCGCCCACGAAGACTATGCCAAGGGCAGAGTCATGGGAGCCGACGCTGCGCGTAAGAAAAGAAGTTTGACGTGTTTAAATTTTCTATAAGATGCTTAATTTATAGCTTAAAATATTACCAATAGGAGATTTATCGATAATAATATTTTTAGTTTTCTTCTACAATCGTAGAGGAGGACGTGGCAGGTTCCAGTGGCTCTCTAACGGAAGACCGCAGGGAAGTTCCTGTCACAGAAAGCTCAGGTTTTGTGGAGGTTCCCACGCAACCTGAACAAGGCTCACATAACTAAGTTTTATATTACCATATATTACCATATATGTGTACTACTCCAGTTATGTGTCGTTCATGTTGTACACACATACCTAGGAATACAATCTGGTCTAGAATATTATATTTAAAAAAAATGTATCAATAATCGATTGTATTCTGTTTTGTGTGTCAAATAAATAAATAAATTAACACAAACCACCAAAAAAAAAAAACACTAAAGGCCAATGTAATTTCCGCTTTCTTGCGACGGCACTTGATCTACGAGCTCGTTGCATTCGTCGAGCTATAAGAAACTCCATCTAGAAAGGGTCATTATATATTGTCGCAGCCAACTGTTAAAACAGCCGTTCAATCCAACAGCTAGCCCTTTGACTGAACAACGTCATTCAATCACACAGCTATACGTCGTTTAGCCGACATGTTGATTGCAACGTTCAACATTACAGTAGTTACTTATTTTAGTAGTTAATATGAGAAAATAGGAAGACTTTTTGTAATTTCTTGGTAGGTTATTGAAGGATTTTGTGGGGTTCAAAGGTTTAGTAAAATAAATAATTACCTAACGTTTGCAAAAATAGAATTTGTATTTGAAGAAAACGACACGGAACAGAACAGGATGTTGCCATAGGCAAAATGATACCATTACAAAAAAAATATATAAAATGGTTGCGTTCATACTCTAACACCCCCTACAGAACGCAAACCCATTTTCTGTATACAAAACAAATGTTTTTCATATGTGACACCTTTAGTCAAGTTATCAGCCACCATATCAGAACCTTTAACAAACATAAACTGGATATTATTACAAACAATATTTTCTCTAAGAAAATGTAAACGGATATCTATATGTTTAGTTTTAGATTTGTAACAATTAGTTGACGCAAGACGTATAGCACTCTGATTGTCGCTGTGTATGAGCAACGCATCTTCAACATGTTGTCCCAGCTCACTCTGAAATTGTCGCAGCCACAGTGCTTCTTGGGTAGCCGAAGACATAGCCATATATTCAGCTTCTGCTGTAGAAAGTGCTACAGTTTGTTGTTTGCAGGAGTTCCAGGCAATACTACCATTCTGGAACAGGAAAACATACCCGGTGCAGGATCTTCTATCAACATGATCACTTGCCCAGTCTGCATCACAAAAACCAACAATGTCCTTTGTTTCATTTTTACTATAACACAGCTTTAAGTCTTTACTTCCTTGTAGATATCTCATGATTCTTTTTATTCCAAGCCAATGCTGTTGTTCAGGACAGTTACAAAATTGACTTAATTTATTTACTGCAAATGAGATATCCGGTCTGGTTACCTGTGCCAGATACAAAAGACAACCAATAGCTTCCCTGTAAGGAAAATTGTTATTTTCACAATCTGTGTTTTTATCAAAATTTGCATTTACTTCTATAGGTGTTCTTACTGGTCGACACTCTGACATATTAAATCTTTCCAGTACCATATTTATGTATTTCTGCTGATCCAACATTATAATTCCCTTTTCACGATCTCTAGATATGTTTATGCCAATACACTGATGAACTTCACCTAAGTCTTTCATACAAAATTTTTCCATCAACTTATTTTTCAAATCTAACAATATATTTTTATCATTATAAAAGAATAATAGATCATCAACCCACACTGCAATAAATATCATTAACTGTTCATTGACCAAATAGTATACACATGGATCTATTATTGATCTCTTCAAGCCAATCTCTAACAATGTGCAATTCAGCTTCAAGTTCCACTGTCTGCTAGCTTGTTTAAGCCCATATATTGATTTCTTGAGCAAACATACTTGTGCACCTGTTGTATACTGCTCTGGCTGCTCCATATATATTTCAGTATCAATATCACCCTGTAAAAATGCACATATAGCATCCATCTGATCAATTTCTAAATTATATTGAGCAGCTAATGCAATTAAGTATCTTATGGAGACATATCTTACAACTGGGGCATAAACTTCATCATAGTCACTGCCCTTTCTTTGAGCATACCCTTTTATGACCAATCTAGCCTTATATCTCAAGACTTCACCTTGTTCACTTGTTTTGGTCTTGAACACCCACTTGCACGGTAAGACTTTCTTATGTGAAGGTAAGTCCACTAATGACCAAGTATCATTTTTCAATAAAGATTCATATTCTTCATCCATAGCGCTCTTCCAGTACTTGGCCTGAGGTGATGACAAGGCTTCATCAGCAGTTCCAGGGTCACTCAGGTTAGGTATAGGGCAAAATAAACTCATATCATGCTTACCCTTTTCTGCATACTGAGGTTTTGTAGTCCTCGGGCGTAAAGTCATACTTCGAGCCGGGGCATCCAGTACTACACTTCTCTCAGGTATGTAGGTTGAGTCATTATCATCTGTATGAGATTCATCACTTGAAGTACTACTCAAAATTTCAGATTTTTCATTGGAGTTCTCATCAGGAACCTGTTCATTAGAGCCACTACTGGAGGTACATGGTAAGTATATTTTATCACATTTCAATAAATTTTCTAAAAATTTAACATCTCTACTTTTTATAATCTTATTAGTTTTAAAATCATATAGTCTATACCCTTTTGTTGATTCACAATATCCTACAAATATTAATTTTCTAGATTTAGAGTCTAACTTAAGTCGTTTCTCCTTTGGTATTTGTGCCATCACTTCGGAACCAAATATTTTTAAATTAGACAAATCAGGCTTTTTACCAGACCATTTCTCTAATGGTGTTATAAAATCAATTGCCTTAGTAGGAGATCTATTTACAATATAGGCTGCAGTTGCCACAGCTTCAGCCCAAAAAAGTTTTGGCAAGCTAGCATCAAACAACATACACTTGGCTCTCTCAATAAGTGTTCTATTCATTCTCTCAGCCAGCCCATTTTGCTGGGGAGAATAAGGAGTACTTGTTTGATGCTCTATGCCATGCTGACTCAAGAAACTTTCAAATAATCTGTTACAATATTCTGTTCCATTATCTGAACGAATAATCTTAATTTTACTGTTAAGCTCATTCTCAACTCTACTCTTGTAATCTTTGAAAGTTTCCAATATACTCATTTTATCCTTTAGAAAATATACATGCACCCGTCGTGTGAAGTCATCAATAAAAGTAATGAAATATTTCATACCTCCGAGGGATGTTGTCTCCATTGGCCCACATAAATCAGTGTGGATTAACTGCAGACTGTGTGAAGCTCTATTACCCACATTGTTGAATGGAAGTTTTGTCTGCTTGCCTTCAAAACATGTTGTGCAGGTGACGAGCTCCTTATTCAATTTGGGCAGCTTTACTCCACTGACACAGTCTGGCAGCTTCTGGAGGTCTGTGAAATTCAAATGTCCCATGCGACGATGCCATAGGACAGCATCATTTATATTAGCTGGTACTGACAGGTTGCACATAATTTCTGTATGTGTATTTAAAACATATAAATTATTTACAAGTATGGCTGAACATAAAAGTTTTCCTTGTTTTTCAAAAATATCACAACCATCTGATCTAAATATAACTTTACAGCCATTTTTCACCATGGCACTGACTGACAGCAAATTTGCAGCAAGTTTAGGTATGTACAAAACATCTCTTACCTGAATTTTGTTATTTTTATTCACAAACAAATTGACATTTCCCATATTTTCCACAGGAAGCGGTGTCTTGCTAGCAGCAGTTATGGTAGATATTGGTGGACTTTTAACACCATACATCCAATCACTCCTGTTGGTCATATGCATGGAAGCTCCGGAGTCCACATACCACACATCCTTACTGATAAATTGCGAAGAAACTGAGAAAGCTGCAACAAAACCTTTTGTATCCTCTTCTTTGTTAGTATTCTTTTTCTTCGCATTACGGCAGAACTTTGCATAGTGACCATGCTTATTACAATTATAGCAACGGGGTCCCTTGTTAACTTTGGTAGTGCTTTGCCTGACTTCAACATTTCTCTTTCCTGTGAAGAACGCTGAACTATCTGAGTGTTGTACTTCCTGCAGGAGTTTTGTCTTGATTAAGTCTGCACTTATTACAATGCCTGAGTTCTCTATTCCCATGATCATGGGTTTGTAGGTTTCTGGAAGACCAGCCAACATCAAGGTGCCAAGCCATTCATCGTTAATATCAAATTTAATGTTTCTCAACTTGTGGGCAGTAGTCATAATTTTATTTACATATTCTTCAACACTTCCAGACGAAGCTAAAGTGGTTGTTATGAGGTCCCGTAATAAAGCCACTCTCCGGTACAAACCACTATCATCAAAAGCTTGTTGAAGATTCTCCCACACTTCTTTGGATGTTTTAGCACTTTGTATATGTACGTAAATAATCGGATCCAACAACAATATTAATTTTGACTTGGCCCTGGTTTCCTTCTTTGGATCTGTATGTGCTCCACTGATACAAGTCCACAGTTCTTCCAGTTCAAAATATGCCTGTACGGCGAATTTCCAACTGGCATAATTATCTCGCCCGGTAAGTCTATCAATGTGAAACGGGTTGTGACCCGAACTGGACATTTTTCTTGCGTAGTAACAAAATTGTTAGCGCTAAACAACTTGCAAAATGTAATGGCGGGCTGCGCGTCACTTGCAGGTTAGAACAAATGCCGGTCACAATTTTCACAGCAACTGCGTTGAATTTCTTATTTCTGATTACTAAATTACTTCTTCCGAACCAACCACGCTCTGCTACCATGAAGGATTTTGTGGGGTTCAAAGGTTTAGTAAAATAAATAATTACCTAACGTTTGCAAAAATAGAACTTGTATTTGAAGAAAACGACACGGAACAGAACAGGATGTTGCCATAGGCAAAATGATACCATTACAAAATAAAATATATAAAATGGTTGCGTTCATACTCTATCAGTTATTCTTGAATTAAGTTTAAGACGTGACAAAAGTTTGATTGAATAAGTAACATAAGTAAACACAACACAAAATTAAAAATTTTGATTCACTCGTATCACTCGTAAGTGATCTCATAATTTCTGTGTCTTAATAACACGTGTAACGTATATTTACTACTTACTTTCCGGAAATATCTTGAAACAATCACAAACCACGGCTAGTTGACGCCATATTGAAAACAAAACGCACCTAGCGCTGCGGTGGTGAGCGCTGAACTAATTAAATTAGACGGCGGCTTTCGAATCAGCTGTAGTGTTGAAAGTTTTGAGCGACTCAAATATTCAATTAATAAGCTTGACGTATGGTTGAATGGCGTTGTTCAGTCAAAGGGCTAGCTGTTTGATTGAACGGCTATTTTAACCAGTTGGCTGCGACATATATTTTATAAGCACATTAAAATTACCTATATTTTTTGGGGTTTTCATAAGTGTCTTTTTTTTATAAGACCATGTTATTCACGACTTCCTAGTAAAACTATCGTGATTTTAACAGTAAATAATCAGTTAATATTTACATAAGATTTACATGAACAAAATAAACAAACTTATTACATTCTATTTTACATTCACATTTCCATCATTCCTTAATCAAAATCTTTTTTATCTGATGCAATTTATTAACTTACCTCTAAACGTGTTACAAAAGGCTGAAAAGCGTTGAAAATACACTCTTTTGGCCAAAACTCGAGATTCGACAAAAGTTTCCGACAGCAAAAACCTCACGGAATAGTTTCCGTAAGCTAATGTTATTCGTTTCGAATCCTAATGTCAAAATCTCTCAATTTGACATTTCAAAATAAATAGCTTTCGGAAAGTTTTCGAATCCGAACGGAAAGTGGGTTTCCGACGTTTCAAAATAACCCTACAGTTGGACAAGTCGGCCATTACACGCTGCAATTCCGACACTATATGACTGTTGATACGGCTCTTGTAATAAAGGGCCGTGTCATCAGTGAAGAGAGCTAATTGAGGACCTACCGGTATTGGCATATCGTTTGCATAAATCGCAAACAATAGGGGAGATAGCGCGGATCCTTGAGGGACGCTGGCTTTTAATAGTCTGGGGGAGGAAAGGTACTTGCCGTACATACATGCCGGATGCGGAAAGACCTATCTTTAAGATAGGGCTCCATCACGCGCACTAGACGATCGGACATGCCCGATTGGTAGAGTTGATAGACCAAGCCTGCGTGCCAAACCTTGTCAAAAGCTTTGGCTACGTCAAAGATAACGGCTATGGTCTTGTCCCTACAGGGATGGAAGCCACTAAGTATGTACTTAACAATGCGATGTACTTGTTGTGGACAAGAGTGTTTAGCTCTAAAGCCAAACGGGTGGGCGATGATTATGCTCTTGTCAAGGAGGTGAACTTTGAGTCGGGAAAAGATGAGCCTTTTGTACGCCTTCCCCATTACAATATTTCTTTTACGCGTCAGCAGAAAGATTTTTAAATTGAAACTATATAGCGGCGAGTGCATTCTAAAATTGACATTATTTACGTGTCGAAAATAGATTCGTTATTTCCGAACCATCGAGACTAGACGTAAACGATAACGAAATATATAATGAGTAATACGTTAGGTACGTAACCTTTTGATATTTTTGCCTGCCCTACAAACATACTATACAAATTCGGAAAAATACAATTTTGTTTTATTTTGAACCAATATCACCATAATGACTGCGCTTGAAACGTTAATTTGATAATTATCGGTTTAATTCTACGATTCTTAAAATAAGTAAATAAATTCAAAAATATAAAAGTATAGGGCCACGTTACAAATTTCTGCTCCCGTGGCGTGACCTTTGAAACGCGATATGTTAAAGCGATTTTTCACTTAGAACTGTTAAAATATAACGGTTAAACTTCAAAATGGAGGTTATATCGCACGATAAACGCTTTATCATATGTCGTTTCGTTGCTCATGTTGCAGGGGCTAACGATACATTGCAATACAGGGTCTATATAAAATATTCGGTTTTTGGCATCACGACAACTCTAAACTTTCTTATATTCTTTATAGCACAAACTTGGTTAAATTTATTGCTAACATAATTTCCGACTTTGTGATTCGCCCTACCTCTCGTATTAGTATTACGACCACGCAAGAATAGGACATAACGGGATAAAGATAATATGCGGTTTTTTTTTGTTCAAGATATAGTAGATAGATTTTAGACCTTTATTGCAGACCGTTATTATATCACACCGTAAAAATTTCGTCTTGACGGAATCTCGTAGTCTGTATTTTTTTTCCAAAGGAATTCGTTCTTGCGCTTAGGTGTCTAGTGGTTTTTGTATTTCCTAAAGATATTATTTAGGAAGATTTGTATCGTACCAATATGCAGTCAGTAACACGTCAAGCTTCACAAGTTGGCCTCGCGTTGCTGTATGTGCTTAAACCATATGTCATACCTTTTGGAACCTCTGTAGAAAGCACATATGTTGTTAATGATTTGTTTATTTATTAAATTTAGCACTGTATACAAATTGTACATAGTACATGTTAAAATATCAAATCTATGATTTATATTTTATCCGAGTTATTATTATATGCATTATCTAATTAATAATAGCTCGGATTTGTTTTATTGTATAATGCATACAATTTGTCAATTAATTATTAACATAATATTTTTTTCCTATTAGAGAAACTATTGATTTTCGACATTGTAATAATAAACGTAACGTAATATTAAATATTATATTAAAATTAATAAATCTATAGATTTCAATTGATGTAAGATTTACTTAATTAATTATAGTTTTTATTGTTAAATAATATTAAAGCATGTAGGTAATATTTTTAATAGTAATGCCTTTTATTATATTGTGATACTTATTGTCTTATGTAGTTGTTACTTTCTTCATAGGTAAATTGTTAAAAAGTTTGCTATTTTAACCTTCGATCTTGTTTATAATTTTAGGTATAATAAACAAACATGTTATTTATATTTTATTTAAGGAATTGTTCAAATTCTGTTGATACAATTTAAAGTAGTCATAATTTTAATTTGACGTTCAATTGCGCTTAAAATTAGATAGTTATGTAAAATTATAACTCGAAAATTTTAATTGTGTTCTATTTCGTTATCTTATATCGAATTTTCTACGAGCTAACAATAGTAGAGTCTAGACTATTCACCTAGGTGAATGACTAACAAGTTTTAATTTAGTTTGATGTATAACAGAATTGGCACAATCGTATGCAGTAGTCAGTGTAGTCCATGAACTCGGCGCAAACACCGGCCACTGGGCTACACTCAATTGTATCCTATTAATTACATGTCGCATGTAAAATATGGTATGACTCAAAAACATCGTTTCAATAATATATTTTACGCATTTATGTTATATGTAGCATCAAAAACATTATTAACAATGTAGCATATTTAATTTTATTATTTTAATGAGTGTTATTAAATATTATTTTAATTTAATACATTTTAAATTATTTAGTGATGAATTGTTAAAACTTAAAAATTACCTCAGCATTGAATTTTATACATGGACCAATCTTTTGTTATGAAGGAACTTCCAAAAATGAATTCTTCTTTATACATCTGTCCAGGTACCAAAGATTCTTAGTAGGCTAGTAAAAACGATTAATCGTAGGCGTCCGTCTATGTATTGTGCATAATTATAAAAAACTTATGGCACTATTACAAACAAGTTATATTAATGGCATTTATAATATACTTGTCTCGTGTTTTAGAAGACAAATGTATGTGTAATGCTGGCTACAGACAACAGTATAAGTGTGCATCACGTGTGTACCCCGGTGCAATATTGTGTTATTAGATTTAGGTTTTATTATACTGGATGTAAGAATACATTGTAATGAAAGCATCAAGTATTTTATAGTGTGACACATGGGAACAAATGAAAATATCATCGGGTTGTAATCAGTTCTTCAGATAATCAGTATGCCCTTTTGCTGATTATTTACTTAACACATTATTAATTAATATAAGTATGTCCCATAACAAAGAGCATAATAGGTGTCAAAATGCTCACCCCATCAGAGTAAAATTAAGTTAAATTTTTTAAAGTGTACTTTAAATAAATCTGTCATATAATTGTGCTACATTGCGTTTTTGTTAAAATTTACAATAGAGCATATTATTCGTACCACGTTCCTCAATAGTATATAACTATTCTGCAATATGTAATATTATACCAAATATAGAATTATTTTGTTTATTTGTATTTGTGACTTATTATTTTATTGAAAAATTACAAATAAATGTACAATTATTAAAATACGCAAAAATAATGATTGGCTCTACCGGAACCCGGTACACGGTATTGTGTGTAAGCTTTGAATCAATTCGGTCATTGAGTTCTAATTTGTTTGATATATAAATATTAAAAATATATATGTGTATGTAGATATCAAAGTAACATTTTGTGAACTAACGGATAAATAATAAAAATTAAACCAAAAAGTGCCTAGGCATAACAAGGCTATTTCGTTATGATTATTATATTGAATGACGCGTAAGTGTCATTATGTTTATATAAACATATGTTTTGTATATGTACATATATACGGACGTAGGTATATGTAGAGAAGCTGTATTAAATATGTAATTATGGCATGTTAATATTTTTAAGATAAAAATCATAACCCAAAATATTGTAATTGCGGTTGATAAAGGTATGAAAGTGAGAATAATTTTATTGACTTAATATATGACATTTATTTTGCTTTTTGCAAATTTAATTGCGTCTGAGTGTATTGTAATGTCAGAAAATGTATTTTCTTGTAAAAAATATATTTTATTTATGTACCTATCATCAACTGTCTAGCTGTTATGAAAATATCAAATTTAATACCAATCATCTAAATAACTAATGAAGAAGGATGAACATAAATAATGAAGGTTATTAAAAACTACAAAAAAATATACAACTATAGACGTTGACTTTGTAAATGTTTATATATTTAATCAAATTCGACAACGACATCAAATATTAAGTGATGAAGTAGCCTTGTTATCGCATCGATGTAGCAGTTTATTGGTGTATAGTCAGAAAAATGATCTTCCATTATTTATTATATTTCATGTTGATAATTAATTATTTATTTTACCCGTCCAACTCTTTGAATATTAGGTATATAGTATAAACATTGACATCTTCATTAACCTGCGTTACATACATAAGTCGGTATGTTTTGCAAATAGAAAGTTAAATCAAAGAAACTCGTTCAAACACCATTTCTTTTTATTTAATCCAAGACATTTCGGTGATAAATATAAACTTTTCACTTTAAAAATATTAAATGAGATTTAGGATTTGATCATATTTCGCTATTGCACATTTTCATTTTTCATAAAAAAATATTATATGTCATTCTTGAAATATATGAAAATATATTTTTTTATTTATGTGTAAGTCATATTCAGAATATAGTGCAAATATTCATGCAATATACTCTTCAAAGAATTCTCGGGAATGCGAATCAAAATAACCAATGCCGATATTTCTTGCAAATGAAATCCGATGTGAGTTTCATCACATATATAAAAAAACGTATTTCACAAAATTTTGTTGTAGGGTAATGTAATAATGAAAATAAAATATTTAATAATTTAATTAACCGAAATCAAAATACCACACGTGGCCCGATTTTCTCTGAGCTTTTGTCTAGGTTTCAATATTCATTTCCCAAAAAGAATTTTTAGTATGTAGCTTTAAAAGAAAGATGTCTACTACACCAGCGTCGCAAAATAGTAACAAGAAAAGCTACAAATTAATATCTATTCAAAAGAAATATAAAGTTATTAAAAAGTAATAGAGCTATATGAAATCTAAATTCCTATTTCTAGCATGTTCATAGATTTATTTTACACGGACATCGCCGCTTCACTTGTCAAAAAATATGTGATTTTACAATATAGCCGACGTACATCGCCATCTGTTCATATTTTCGGATTTAGTTCAAACTGCTGCAATGATGGAGTAAAATAGTATTTTGACCTGTTTGTAAAAAATCTTAATAGTTGCATTTATCCCAGAGACATATTTCCTTCAAATGTCTTTTTAAGTTTTAATTACCTACTCTTGGTGTTTCCTGACATTTAATTTATAGGATTTAAATAAATTTAAAATATTTATAGGTAACTGATTCCCAACGTACCACTCAAATGAAAATAAGGGTTTCATTTATGGTATTTTAAGTTATTAACATTTATAGATACAGAAGAGATCATCATAACCGTATTACTAAAGATAGAGAGGTAGATAGATTCTTTATTTGGTCTACACATACATAATAAATATAATACAAACAAACAAGGAGTTTTTTATAACACGCGTAACAATAACAATCCCCAAAATCTAAATCTCCATATATTTTTATCTAAACTCAAAAGTTGATTGATAATAACTAATTCAAAAACAAACATTAAAATTAACGAGACTTGTTTTAACAATAAAATTCACCGGTGACCTCCACGTGATTTGCATCTTGCGCCATGGGGTCACCGGTGACCTCAAGCAGATGTATGTTTGAGTTACATTTAGGCGCCGCGGACACAGTTTCTCGTATAATTCGTGTATGGAGGTGACCGGCGTGGCGCTCACGAGTAATCCTCTGCAGTGGGACACATCTGGTAATCAATTTTAGAAGTAGTACCCAGTTTCAAGTTAACAAAATGACAAAAAATAACAATTTTTAAACTGTGCATATTATTGTCAATATATTGTACATTTTAAGGTTGTAAAAAATACAAAACTAAAACATTTAAATAAAACAAAGAATACTGCGGTAGGATGTAAAGTGCGGTCGGGGTGACCGCATGGCGCTGTCGTAACGGAAATCGAAAATTTCACATCACAGCGCCGTGGGGGTCACGGTGACCTCTGATAGATTTTTTCTAAATTCCTGAATCCTATTTCAGATTTTTTTAAAAAATTTTTTATCGATACATCAAATATAATCATTGAATACCACAAAAAGTTTTTATGAGATTTAATTTTTCCTTAATGGCGTTCAATGTGTTAAGTATTTACCTACTTTCTTATCGATATTGACTTTCTTGCTATTTCGGTTTGATCCTCATTTTGTGACTCACCTGTTGCATATGTATTTTTAATGAAAGGTACTAAAGCAATAGCATGTTTCGATGTGAGAAATTGAAGTTAAGCATGACTCAATCTCTGATTGAGCATGTCGCAATATTAATTCAGATACCTATAAATAATGCTTTAGTCCTTGTTCTTAGATACAAATATTATTTGACACGCGCTCAAACAGGGTTGTGTAGTGTTTAGCTTTAAATTCAGAAATGTAAGCTAAAATTTTTACTGCCGCACTGTTAAAGTACGTGTTCGCATTGTTTGTTGTATCTGTATACCTGTATATAATGTAGAGTCTCTGTTTGTGTAGTATTAGACCTTAGGCTTAAATCAAAAGTATTATGATAGTCTTAAATGGCAAGACTAGTAAATATTATCCATTAAATCTTTTTAAAGAAAATTGGTGATATTTAATTTGTCTAATTTTTAAATATAGTTGATAGCTGTTTTACAAGGAAGTTAAGTACAACACAAACAGGGCTTCTCTAGGATGCTTTAACATATCTATATAGTAAGTATAGATAGACAGATTGCTAGTCAAGTTTCGTAGTTGTGTTGAAAAGTGTATTCGACTACACAGAGATCTATATTACCAAAGATACAACATTATGAATACACAACTTTGTTGATGTAATCTTTTAATAAGGTAAAGCTATTCTGTAAAAAAAAACTGTTAAAGCGTTGCAATTCTAAAGAATTAACGAATGTTAATATTAATCCAAAAACATGTAATAAAAATTGCATATCTGATATAACTGCGATAGTATATATAAGACATATAAAAATTGTGTGTTTTAGAAGTAATCAAATTAGGCACAACACAAGACACTTTAAACGGGCGCATCATGTCGTCGCCTTAGTTACAACACAACGCAACTCATAATTGTAAACTTTTCAAAACTGACTGACATTTTACAATATCCAATTAGTATTTGTAGTAAAAAATAAAGAAAAAAATACTGCTAAAATACTTTACAAATTTAGACAGTTTTGTTTGGCCTTCTATAAAAATCACAATAACTTAAGTGACGTTATAATATTTTTAAATTTAAAATTAATTCGTTAATGGGAACTTCAGAATAACTTAAACAATTGTAAATTTGAACGTATACGATATCTTTGTAGTCGATTGTACAGTGGATTTCTTCAATGTGACAATGTTGTAATAAAGTTTTACATTCGTATTACGTCTGTATTTTTAATTTTTTTGGCTGCCTAATTGTTATAAGCAGCTGATTGGACTGGTTTACGGCTTGACAACTTTGCAACGTATTGTAGGTTTTCTTGACTACTATTTAGCCAAGTAGTCGAGAAAAAGCCTCCATAGGCTGCAGAACCAGAGATTTAGGGCGGAGATTTCTCCACCCTAAGTCTCTGGTTCTGTCAGCCTATGGAGGACCACAATCCAAAACATAAATCAGGGCTCTTTGGGTGCCCAATGATGCTTTCATATCCACCTTAATACTTTTTGGATTGAATGGAAGTTAAGTGTTAATGACTGAATGCGACAAAAGTTTAATCAAAAGCGGAGTAGTTTATTTAGTCATTTAATAGTATTTGTCGCGGCGACGGGCCTCCCGCCTGCTTATTTAGACATTGACTCGATATAATTAATAAACCTTTTAATAGCCTGCCTAGACAAGACACTCCCACTAGCGAAGAAATTTAAATATATTTATACATTGTAAAACTCTAGATGTATAAATATTTCTGCCGTTATCTTAGACTTTTTTTTGTCGATAAACATCCGTCGTGTCGACCAACGCTCGAATCGGCTCGCTAGAGTAAATGTATTCTATGCGAATCGGGCCCGCGTTGACTTACGTTTAAACTGACGACGGCTTTAACGGAAAACGTAATTAGGTATAAATGCAAAAACAAATTCACGTTTTTAGTCACGAAGAAGTTGAAATTAGAAATAAATAAATCTAGTTTATGAATAAAACATGAGTAGGTAATTATAACTTCAAGAAAAGTTATCGATCGTCTCATCTGAAATGATGATTATTAGTGCTTTACTTCGATTCCTCAATTACAGTGACCGTGGTGACTAACCACGATGGAGTGAAAGTGAAGATTTTCTTAGACTTACAGTCACATGCTTTTATTTAAGAAATATTTTCAAAAAATGTTCTTTGACCTCGTGCGGTCAACTAACAAGATGACTGTATCTGCATTAACGTAGATCTAATGCAAAAGTCGAAAACAATAATTGACGCACATGCGTACGTTACATATATTTCATTGGGGTTCGTGTGGCCTGGTAATTGGATGTAGTGGGGTAATACTACCCTGATATATAAGTGCGGGCGGCAGTCGGGGCGCAGGAGTGGCGTCGCGCCAGCCACAGCGATTGTATCGTGAGTACCTGTCATATTTTATATCATTTCGTTGTGAATATTTTAAATTTAGAACAGTGTTTTGATCGGGAGATCCTGTGTTCCTAGCATGAGCTTAAATTCGTTTGCAAACGATATCGACAGCGTATATTTTTGTATGAAAACTTTATACAGCGCCCCTAGCGGAACGTAATTGTATCGAAAACGATAGCAAACTCATGGTAGTGTCACAGAACTCGATGTTCTAACGGGATAAAAGTTTTTCTGCTCGGTTCGGTTGATGATAGATCTTTTAGTCGTATATCTATCGCCATGTTACTATTATGATTGTATTCGAATTAGAGTCTGGAGAGCCAGAGGTTCCATGGTTGCTGTGAAGTTGAGCCGAAGCTCGCTTTCGACTTTGCCCCTATCGGCATCTACCAAATAGTATCAAAATTATCTTAAATTAAATATTAAACTAAGCTTCCATCCACGTAGTACACGTTGAATGACCTAGTAAATGGATTCAATCTACTGGGATCGTTCGTTAGAAAAGTTTAAGGATACATTATAATTCTTGTCTTACAGAAACTAACGTACGTTATTTTTAACTTATTTGTATTATAATGTACTAGTTTCGAAGTGAAGCACTAGTTATTGTAGTCGTTGCATTGGTGTCTGAATCGGCAAACTTAGGTCTGGATTAGATTTGGTGTGGGATTTTATTATCATTCGAATTCGAGTAGTAAGCTTTTCTGTTGGATTTAGATGGTGATTGAATGCACCCGAGATAAAAAATATTTAAATCTCTATTGTTGTATTTCGTTTGTTAGTAGTTAGATTAAACATCTTTCGGTATTATAATTAGAACATTCATCCTATCATCCTCTAGATGCCTGAAGGAGACGACGAGTCGTGCTCTGATGTGGAATGTTTAATAAAATTGTTTTATTTTATTATTGTACATAGATACATCCAATTAAGTACAAAGTTTATAAGGACAAATACATCTCTAGAGGTTCTTTCAGCCATTCCAAATAGCAGTGTAAGATGTGCCAATACGGGGAAAATTGTTTTAATCAAGCATACATTACATTATTAGGAAGTCTTGAACGCGAACGTGAAGGAGTGTCCGAATGACGAGAAATACGAGCGAAAACCAAATACGAGTACTCGTACAACGGCAAGCAACCGGCCGTTATCATTTGCCACCGCGCCTTTGGCGAAAGGTTGTAAATCATATTCCAATTTACAGCAAGGAATGATATTGTAGGAATTATTTTTAATAGATTTCAATTCTTTCCTTATAACTTATGGTAAATGGTTATAGACGCCTAAAATACACATAAAAATCCGCGACACTATATGTATGTTGACTTTTACATGTCACTCGTAATAGCAGCTATGTTCATGAGATTCGCAGCAAATCGTTGTTACTTATTTGTGATAAAGAATGTAAAGTCATGATACCCGGAATAGTTTGCGTTTAATAGTTAGTGTCAATTCCAGGCACGTTAACATTTACGAAAGACTGTTTTAGTACAAAAAATTGCCAAGAAGAGAGAAATAATTCAAACATTTCAACAAAATAAAATGGTTTTATTATATTGAATTAGATGCCCAAAATAAACCTCACCGCCTTTAATTATGTCTACAATTACGGATGAGCTAAATGTTTGTTGAGTTATATAAACATTATAATTATTACTAATAAATTATTAGTACATATATAATTTTTCATATTAACAAATACGCAACAGTACGAGTATCATTCAAACTTAAGGTTCTATATACTGCTACATGTAAAGAGAAAAATGGCTTCTTTTTGAATTATATTCCTAGTTCCTATAGTTTTTATATAGAAAATGAATATTTTACCTATTCACTAACGTAGAAATCGTTTCAAAAGCGCACTTCTTTAATTTTTTAATTGTAGGAAGCTTGGTAAGGAAAAATTTTTATGAACTTAATATTTTCAATCTTAATTGATCTTGTTTCTATGTTATTAAATAATGAGAGGGTATGGGGTAGCCATATCGAACAGTCTTAACAATGAAGGAAATAAGCTCATATGTCGTTAGTAATAACGATGGTATTCGTAATGTTAACGTAAAAGTGTGACGTGTCGCTGTTTTTAATTACCTGATGTACTCTTGCGGTTGAGGTTAAGGAAAAAGGGCTGCATTCACCTGAGAAGATCTCAAATGTATGTGAAGGCATCCAATCTGCACTGAGATAACTTGGTTGACAAGAATGAAGTACCACAATTCAGGTTCCTGCTGTTCATAATAAAGATGACTAATTACGTTAGCATGACTTGACTTAAGAGCGTGACTGGATGTATCGTAGTAACCGGCTTACCGTGGCTTAATTATGCAATGCGCACAATTAAGCCGAGCAACTTGATCATGTAAACACCCCGTGTAAGATGAATGACTGATGCGCTTACGTCAATTGAATTACCCTGTGTAAGGTTGTCAGGGGAAATAGGTGACGGCCGGGGCAGCATTAGCAGGTGTCTGCATTTCACTGGCTTCAGTCCGAACGTCTGACAGTTTAGTGAATGAAACCTATTTATATGTTACAATTTTGCATCCTATCTGATAAAATCACCAAGAAGAGAGAACTGCCGAAACCACCTGTCGCTTATTTTTTTATCAAAAGTAAAAAAAAAATACAGGATCATGTCAGTACTTACAAGATTGATACGTTTATTGCAAAAAGGTACGAATCGAACAAAATTAAATATATAAATTTTAATTAAATTTAAATAAACTTAAAATATAAGTTATGTAAAACAAGTCTTGTGTTCTTTACATTACTAAAGAGCGATTATGCTGATTTAAATAATAAGTTATAAGTGTTAATAAGAGTTTATTGTAATAGTCTCCGATTAGAATAATAGAAAAACTATAAAATTATTAGAATAATCTGGGAAACAAACTCATTATGAAAAATACGTAAGGGTTTTGGAATTCTGCTATATCTTCTGCAGTTGTCTAATCATTAAAGTTTAGCTATAACATAATCTCTCTTTTCATTGACTGTAAGGCAAGTAGTTCGCCGGGTTAGCTAGTCATGAATATAAAAAATAGTTTTTGCAGGTACATGCAATTAACTGTCAATGAATATTACACTTGATTATGAATAGTACAACGAGTTAGAAATCTACTTTAAACTGAGTATGGCTATAATGCGACTTAAATTCAGTATAATATTCATAAGCATTTTTGAAACATTGAAGATAGTAAACTGCAATGTTTTCAAAATGCTTTCACAATCCTTCAAACTTTGCTTTTAGGTCTGACTTATAGGTACCTTTTAACCCTTAAAGCTATTAAGAGATGGTAGGTAATGGAGATTGATTTATAGCGTAGGTCCAAATATGAACTATGGCCTAGATTTGTAACAGTATATTTTATGATAAAGGCTTAAACCCCAGAACATAGAACCTGTGGTGACAATTTTACTTTTCACTTAAAGTTTAGTTTGGAAAAATAATAAAAATAAAAGGTTAATGAAAAATTCTGACATAATACTAAAACGTTTTTTTTATTCGTAATGAAGATAGTCCACGTATTATTATATAACTTTTAAAGTTATGTAAAACAAGTATTTTTTTGTAAATTGAAAATTTACGTCCAAACCTCGGCCTCAAACGGCCGTTTAAGTTTATTTCAAGCACTATAAGAAAATTAAAAAACAAACCTAATTTTACTTTTTAGTTTCGTAAAATAAGACTATTAGTATACATGCTGTTAGAGTATGAGAATTGAAAAACAAAGTAATTTAAATTAAATGAATTATATTGTATTCAATTCAGTTTGAGATAAAAGGCAAAAAAATACATAAATTTTAATAATGTATTTTGGTAATCAAAAGATGTGTCTGTTTCTTTCTTCTTTCTACTAAGTATTTCATTTATATACTAATGTAGCTTTTTGAAAGGTTACCAAAGAATTAAAAACAAGTAATATAGTCATATTGCTTACTTATATGCCTTTACTTATATAAAATTTACAAATACATTGTGTAATCAATATATGAGATCTGCAAAATAATTATTATATCTGGTTATGAGGTGGAAGCCTGAGGATAGGACTTCGCTTGCGGGGGCGGGCGCTGCTCCGTACCAGATTACAGTTGTAATCTGACATCATGTCCGATAAAAAGGATTTAGAATGTGTAAGTATTGTTTTAACGGAATTGTCTTCATAGCTCTCTTAGATGGTATGGTTAAGATAAATCCTTTATGTTATTATCTAGTTTTGATTTAAGTATTTATAATTCATTACTTCAATTATCTATATATCACAGTTATTAAGTGTGTTTGTTGAACTGTCACGATTATTTCAATATTTCATAAATCGAGTAGAATATTTTGAGTTTTGTCTTATTTATACGTTCTATTTGCATATTAAGCTTGCTCTTTTCCGTTTTGTTTTTATTCTTTATCTTATACATATTATTCTTCTCTTCTTTATATTACGAGTATCTTATAGATCTTTCATTTCATATTCCGAGTCTTTAGCGTTTTCGTGTAGAATTCTTCTAAGGATTGAAAGTTGCAAAATGTTGAATCAAAAAACATTAAAAAAGATATTGATATACATAATTATTTAGATATTTTAACCCATCGCGCCTTTGGTCGCGATTAGGGGATGGGATGGATTAATTCATGTTTGCTACAATAAATATTACATTTAATGTTATTTTTGGAATCAGTGACCCGAAAAATAATGAAATGATTCCCCGGTTGAGTTTCAGATTAGAATTTCCTTGTATGGGTTGTAAATAAAAAGGATAAAAAACACTTGTTTACTCATTTGCCAATAGGTGGACTTATGCGAAGTTTCAAATGAAATATTATTAGAAGTCTCAATGTCATCCGAAGGGAATGGAAAGGTTATGCTCGGAGTTCTCTATGTGATTGAATAAGAAATGACGAAATACGGTAACGAACCGAGGTCTACCGTTATTGATTAAGGAATTACGAACGACTGACATAGTAGCAAGCAGGGCACAATGATCACGGTACTGACCGTAATTTCAGCACAAAGGTACAAGAGTAATAGGTATATGCCAAAAAACGCAACGTCGGTAGATTTAAAAGGTAGAAGGGTGATGATTTAATGAATAACGCAGGAAGGTGGATGTTAGAACCGCAAGACCGTCCGGTGTAGATATCCTTGGAGGATATCTACACCGGGTTTATGTCTAGCAGAGCGCGTTTTTCAGTTGAAATGAATAAAATGACTGAATTGCAAACATAATTATATACTTTACAATAACGATAGTAAATGCAACTCAGTCAAAAATAAAAAGTTCGTTCGTTCGCTAGTTTCTATCTAGCAGGAGTTAGTAACATAAGTAGACTATAAAATTGTGACAATACATCAGAGAATTTCTGACCTGCCATTTGGTGCTATTCAACTTTGATCATAGTTTCGAAATATGGTCGTGATAGCACGCTTAAAATTGTCTGAACAGATCTTTCTGACTAACAGTAATGTTAACTATTATAGGGCGATCCAGCACAGGAAGGGACGCGCAAGCCGATGGAGTTGCCGACCCTTCCGAAGTCACTGACATTGGAAGAGAAAAAATATCTGCTAGCTGTGGAAAGAGGGGATATGGGGAATGTGAGGAGGTAAGTTGCATAAAACTTACCAAACCATGCAAAATAAAAGAAAATAGTGCGATCAGTGGTCTCTATAATTGTATCATATGGACAACTTTATAAGTATGACTAAGTACGCAGACAAAATAACTTTGTAATTTCGCATAAGCTGCTAAGCCTCCCGCTCTCTGCCATCTGTCAACAGACGAACAAATCTAATTATTGCGCATTGTAATTGGATTGTTTGGGTATTAATCAATTTTGAGCCTCGGTAGCTGTTGACTGACCGCTGCGTGGCCTTAACTTCAGATGGGAGCAATCAGCGCCGGTCTCCGGTGGACACAAAATTAATTTGCCGCCTAATTTTATTGAAACAACGCAAGCAAAAAAGCTATAAGTAATTCATGAATAATCATAGATACGTATTTGAGATATGTCTAAATAAAAATACAAAAACAAACACTAAATCTTATTTCAATACAATTTTTTTTTATTATTAAAAGTTGTAAAGTAGTGAAACTAAACAAATTTTTACCTTTTCCAGGATCCTTCAGAAAGCGCATCGTCAGAAGCACATAGACATAAACTGTGTAGATTCACTAGGTCGAGGTGCTCTAACACTGGCCATTGATGGAGAGAATATGGAGATGGTGGAACTCCTCGTAATTATGGGAGTTGAGACTAAGGATGCTCTTCTTCAATCCATTAATGCAGAATTCGTGGAAGCTGTTGAGTTGCTTTTAGAACATGAAGAACTGATACATAAAGATGGTGAACCTTACGTAAGTTGCAATATAAGGTTCGTTATTTATTCATAATCTACTGTGAGCTATATAAGCTGTGAAGCTTAAGGGTAATAAAAAAAAAACTATCTTTATAATGAATTTATAAATAACAGAATGATTAATTATGTTCTTTATCATAAATGTCTAGGACCCTATTCTTGTTTATACAGAGTTGGCAAAAAGTAGATCCAAATACAGCCATGTTCACGCCAGATGTCACTCCGCTGATGCTGGCTGCTCACAAGAACAACTATGAGATCCTTAAGATTCTGTTGGACCGTGGAGCTACCTTGCCGAATCCTCATGATGTAAGGTGAGCTAGATGAGAAAATAACAATTCACCTTTTTACACTTATTTTATATGGTGCCTCTAACCCTTTCACGGTGATGTAACGATCCAATAGCGACTGTGTATATAGATTTGTCAGACAGTAGCGTTTCATGAATGTGTGTATTAATAAAGAATTTTCTTAAGCACTGTCGTTGCGGGATGACAAATCCCACGTCATCCTTATAGGAGTCAGTAAAGTTATGTCATAAAAGTAGAGTCTAAAATATTAATAAAATTTTGTGATTTCTGTTGACAACTCATCAACAGATGTGGCTGTGAAGAATGTATTCGCGAGTCAACTGAAGATTCTCTACGCCATTCGTTGGCTAGGCTGAACGAGTACAGAGCTTTGGCATCACCCTCATTAATCGCACTATCATCCACCGATCCAATACTGACAGCCTTCCAGCTTTCTTGGGAGCTAAGGAATCTGGCTTTTGCTGAGCAGGTAATATTAAATGACATGAATGTTATTTTGGCAAAAACGATAAGTTTTTGTACGTGACCAAAAAATATGCTCATATATATTTTTTTTTCTGATAAAACCATGTAGGAATGCAAAGCGGAATATCTCGAGTTGAGACGTCAAGCGCAAAAATTCGCAGTAGATTTGCTTGATCAGTCGCGTAGTAGCCAAGAGCTGGCCATCATCCTCAATCATGACCCTGAGGAGCCAGCGTTTGTCGAAGGCGAACACATGAAGCTGGCTAGGCTGGAGCTGGCTATCGATTTTAAACAGAAGAAGGTAATTGACGTTTTTGTTAAGTAACATGTTTATTATAAGACATAGAAGTATCTAATGCATTGTTAAAACTTAAAGTATGAAAAAGAAAATTTTTAAGCTTTATTCTGAATTCGCGTGATAAATAGCCTCATGTCAATGTCTGTACCTAATTCGCATTGTATACCTATGCATTTAGAGATATGAACACTGGCCGTTGTATCAAAAATTCATTACGAAAAGAAAATTTATAGCATTCCTTACTGCGTTCATTAAAACTTGAAAGGCTTTCCGGGAAGTTTGTGTATTTTTTCATATACCACGACTTTATTTTCAGCAATTTTTTACCCTTGAGAAGTTTGAGCAATTCTCGAATTTCCAACTCACTAATTTTGTGAGTAAGTTTCACCTTTCTCATTAACCTATATTGTTTTAAAACGATGTTGAAGAGGTCTGGAACTATTTGGATAATTTAGCGATAATTTTTACAATTAAAATTTTATCAGTTGCTTATTTTAATATTTAAACAATAACTGTAGTCTATATAATTTCTGTCTGGATTAGTTTAAAGTACCTAGCAATTACAAAATTAGTAAGTAGCAATTGTAATATCTTACCGTATTAATCACTTCGGTCCAGCAAGAATCTTCTATGCTTCCCTTTGATATAAGTTTGTAAAACTTGATGGCTTTACATCCTTATATCAGAGGGTATCCACCTGCGGTGTGGTGATCCACCTGCGGTCCCGTTCCAGCTTGAGGATGTCCTTTAGCCCTGTAGTCTTCTGGTTTTGGTATTTGATTCTCGTCAACCTTGATCTCCTGCAGGCTAGACATCGCTGTGGCACAATAAGTGTTCCATGCTCTCCTTTTCTTCCTTGAAGGCACTACAAATCTTGTTACTGGCATGTCCCATCCTGGTTAATTATCCTTATGCTAAAATTACCTATTATAGCATCACCTGCTTGGCGTTGTTTTAATTCTAATTGGAGTCTGGTATTGATGTTACAGTTTCTGATTTTTAAATCTCTAGTTTGTTGCTCATCCAAACATCCAACAACTGCTGGCTGCCATCTGGTATGAAGGTGTGCCTGGGTTTCGTCGAAAGACTGCCATGGAAAAGATTATGATTATCTGCCGCGTCGCTTTACTATTTCCGTTCTACTGCACTCTGTACATGGTCGCCCCTAACTGCGCAACTGGCAAGCTGATGAGAAAACCATTCATGAAGTTTTTGATCCACGCTTCGAGCTACTTGTTTTTTCTATGTAAGCGATTTCCATTTAAGTCGTGGCCTATGTTTATTGCAACTTTTACAAATTTATTAATTTGAGGTGTTCTTCTTACTGACCGATTATATTTGGTGCATTAATATATATGTAAATGTATTTGTGTTTTTGTACGTATTTTGATTTGGACTGATATTTTCATTTACGTAATCAATCAAGAATATAAAAATGATGTTATTTAAAAATTGTATGTAAGTCGCGTAATAATTTTAGAAGTAATTACTTGTTTATAAACATTACATTTTAATATGAATTTATGGTTTGAAGGTGTTTGAGATTTGATACTTGAAGAATATGTATCACGTCGCGTAAAGTTTTAAATGAAGGATTTAATTTTTTTCTAGTAATTCTAATTCTCGTATCGCAAAGAGCGGAAGTGCAAGTTATACAGTTGTTTGGACCTGATTGGATGGTAAGAGAGCTGGAGAAAGAATTGTTGAAGCAAAGAGGAAATGGCCCTACCTATCTGGAGCTTGTAGTTGTGGTTTATGTTATGGGTAAGTTTAGGAACATACTCGTACTTGTTAGAGTTAAATAAAAACAGATCAATAATTAAGGAACTCGGTATTAATAGGAAGATTATCTTATATTATACTACATGACTAGATAATAGATTAGAGAAATTTGTCTCTTGTTAGTTAAGTCGTTTTATTGCGGTTTTACAATATGAAACGTTTAAGCCGAAATATGCTTAAGAATTGTTGATTTGCTTGTCTACTGAATTGTTTTACTATTTCTTATAGGTTTCATTTGGGAGGAAACTCAGGAGATATATATAGAGGGGATAAGATCTTACCTTCGTAATATGTGGAACTTTATCGATTTCACCAGAAATTTCCTATATGTGGCTGTTGCTCTTCTGCGGTTTGCTGCTTACTGGCAACAGGTGACGGAGATCAGCAGAGATCCTCAGACGAAGTTCATACCGAGAGAACAATGGGATGCTTTTGATCCTCAGTTGATTGCTGAAGGACTGTTCGCCGCAGCTAATATTTTCAGGTTAATATTGACTTAAATTACTATACTTTTAAACTTGCCTACTTGTTATAATAAAAAAACGTATTTACAACAACATAGTAAAATAATATTTTTAATATATTATAGGGAGGTATATGATCAGATGAATCACTTGATAGTAAGCAATTATCGCCAATCATAAAGACTGCAATATTAGAGTCTAGAGGGAGAAATTGGTACTGGGATGCTCTTGCCCAAAAATGAGAACATCTTTGTATATATAAATCTTCTGTACGTGTGTTAGTCATTGAACTCCACCTAAATGGTTTTACCGACTTAAATGAAATTTTTGTGTGTATTCCAGGGGGTTTGAGCATAGTTTAGATTCACAATACGGTCATCTAGATATTGTTTTTTTTTGGCTAAATTATGTATTTAAAAACATTTGAGACGTGGGACAGGACAACATCTGTCGGGGCAGCTAGTATTTCATATGTTGCCGAACCTGTGCCATATAAAGTAGTAGGTTGGTGTGAAATACCGCCACGATCTATTGAGCACACTTCGCTTTATTGAGTCCAATTTCTCCTCTATTAATATCCACGATACTGCTGGGCTATTTACTAATATTCGCAGCGGCGAGCTCGAGGCTGAAGATATTAGTAAATCGCCCCACTGTACTTCGTTCGTTATATCATACCAAAAATTTGGATATTGACAGAGGTAGTTAGAGTAGAGTAGAGAGCACTCTCTACTCTACTCTACCTACCTAAAACTTTTTGCATTTCCTCGTCTTGGGAGCACTCCCAAGACGAGGAAATGCAAAAAGTTTTTTGCGGTAAACGTGTAAACTTGTGTTTTTGTAGGATAAATTAAACTAAACTTGTATCTTTGCGAGATAAATCTATTGAGACTTTCTTTAAAGAAATATGTATCTGTCATTTGCATATCAATGTTGCTACATATAATAGATATGCAGAATTAACAGTATAGGTGACACCGCCCTTATTAGTGTAATGGTACTAGCCAGTTTAGTATTAAGGTTTATTAATGCTGGTAGAGTCTTAGATAAGTAAAACTTTTCTTAAATGGCAAAAACAATATTGGAAAGTTTTTAGAACTGTACCCCCTGATAGGTTTATTCAAAATATGTTTTTTGTCTTTTACCTTGAAGAGTTAATAAGTTTGATTTTAATAGTGCTTTGAAGCTGGTTCACCTGTTCTCTATCAATCCTCACCTGGGGCCGCTGCAGATCTCCCTTGGCCGCATGGTCATCGACATTGTGAAGTTTTTCTTCATCTACAGTTTGGTTCTGTTCGCTTTTGCCTGCGGTAAGTTTCTTGTGCTATGAATGATATAGATGACTTTTATTGAATACCAATTTTACAGTTGTGATAATAATTTTACGATAATTTCTTCTTTGAATTGTGGTGGGATTATTCGCGATATAGTCCCTTTGAGGGTACTATTTGATTCATAATTTATTAGTAAGACGAATAAATATAAACTGTATGCTGTAATTTTTAGGTAATACATATAGTATCACATCATATATTCAATGTCCATAAACTTATTTCTTTATATCGGAAGATCAGCGTATAATTACGATTGTATTTTTTTAAATATTTCATTATGCCTCTAATTTAGTACTAAATTGAATATAATATCAAGGTCTAAACCAGCTGCTTTGGTACTTCGCGGATCTGGAAAAAAGAAAGTGTTACGTTTTACCTGGTGGCCTTCCGGATTGGGATAACGCCGGGGACTCCTGTATGAAATGGAGAAGTTTCGGGAAGTAAGTCGGTAAATAACGCTAGTGTTGGAAATATACTTAGCAACGTAGTGTTATGATAACCAAGCTAAAATGTAAAAGCGTTCCTAGCTAGTTGAAAATATATTTTAATGATGCTCTATCAACGGTAAATAAGTTATTGACTTTTATTATGGGATTTAGTAGGTATATGCATTTGAAATACTTGACAGATTTTAGTAAAATCCTTAAAAATTTTTAATTTTATATATATAATAATTATAAATAAATATAAATTGTCCGTCTTGTTGTCTATTTCCTATATGCAAAAGAGAAATGTGTTCTCTGAGATTATGTTAATATTTCTTAATGAGCATTGTACATAAAAACCAATGTCCATTAAAATAAAGATGTGAGAGGTAGGTACTAATATAACCTTAGAAAATCATTCGATGGAAAACGTTGTAAATACAAAATTGTCTTATTAATACAATTTTATATTTAGAATGTCTTAATCAAATGTTAGCCAATCATAGTTATTTTCATCCTGCTACCTGTATTGTTGTACCGAAACCTATAGTTACATACGTATCATTTATGAATGAAATATTTTATTATACCTATAATTGGAAGTTATAAATAATAAGAGTTTGTGAGCTTGAAAGCGCTATTTTCTGAAACTATTGTTAGTAATGGCGATGTAGTCTCGGCACTGGTCTTCGAATCGCGAGATGGCTCGGGGTCGATCCCATCATGTGTAGATTTACGCTACCTGCGTACACCTGTTATGAAATGTATTTAGAGTAGACTCGTGCTTCTCGTTAGGGCCGCATATGAGGTGCGGATACTACAAGCAATATAATTGATGTATCATTAGACCAAAACCGCGGGTGACAGTTAGTTAATATATACAATATAATGTTAGTATAAAGTGGTTTACATTTGATGTGTCAGTAGTTTAATATTGTCTGTGGTTGTATCATATTGATAGCTGATCCAGCGAAACTCGTGCAGTCTAATAGTTACGGAGTACCTTTATTTTTATATTTATTTTTCTTCCCCTGAGGAAAATGCATTAAATTGCATATCCCTTTTTTTTGTTTTTTTTTTGGGGGGAAATGCATTATGCACCTTGACACCGCGCTGGCTAGGCGCGGCCGTGTGTGGGGCTCTTCGGTCTGGGAGGACCGGCCTACCCACTAAAACCCCCCAGTGTACTCTACCCCGGCTGTGGCGAGCCGGCGGTTATTTGGGGCTCTCCTCCCCAGAAGGGGGATGTCTCGATCCCTCCCGTCCTATTCAATACAGATACTCACCGAAGCAGCCGTGCCCGGTGAGTATCTGAGTCAATCGGTAAGTTACGAGGTACCTAATCTACGAGTCTTATGTCTAAGAGATAATGATGTGAGCTGTCAACTGGGAAAGACGGCAGAATTTTAAGACTTATATTGTAACAAAAAAAAAACACAACTTTATCCTAATTTCTTTTCTTTGCTTGTTCTTTCTTATATTTGAATAGTTCTGCTGTTCCGAGAGAAACGCACCCAAAATAGTCCCACTGATTAAATCGGTTTAAATTTTCTTGAGTATTTACAAGACTATTTTTAATATTTATTAATATGTTTTGTAGTATCTCAATTTAATAATTAAGCGTTAATATCTACAACTTTATTGGTGATAATTTATAAATATTGAATTATTACATTCTTCCCGTACTCTTCTTCATTGTCACTGTGTAATATACATTAATAATTACAAAGTTCACAATAAAAACAATTGAAACGATTTGACACAACAGGAGGATGAAATTTGATGACATGGCACAAAGTTCTTAGGTCAGGCCAATGTATTAAAAAAAATGGTAGGGCAAATTTTATTTCGTTTCCATAGTTACGATACACAGTCACTATAGCAACCATAAATTAAATAGCTAAAATATGTTATTATCCTAAATTACGATAGTACAAACCTTTATATAATGGGGGAAGCACAGTTTGGAGTACGCCACATAATAGGTGCCCCCATCGCCACCACGAGGTTAGCGGAGCAAGTATTGGTATGCATGCCACCTAGAGGCGCAAAATTCACACTCTCGGAATGGAAACTCAACAACGATCAGCGATGCAGAAACACAGAGGACCAGCAGCAGCTCGCGGATCGAGTTCTAGCAGAAAGCGAAAGAGTTCGAGAGGAAACAGGCGAGCGAGCACACATCATGAAATCCACCACGGACAGACGACTCGAAGAACGAATCGGGGATGTGGAATTCAACAAAAATGAGCTGCAAATCCAACGGCGAGAGATTTGTATAGAGCTTGAAGCACTTGGAGTTTATAAAACAAGATTACAGGACTGCCTTGCCTCATTACAAACGAATGCCTTAAATATTTGCAGAAAATGCCTCATGCTTCGAGATGGACGAATTGGTATTGATTTAGTTATTGACGAAGTCGAACACGGCCTACAGAGAGAAATTGCAACGATATTAGGTGGGCAAAGCTTACTTAAACGCGTTCTAGAACAACTCAATGAGCAAATGAGACGACTGCGATCGACACGGTATCTTCTTGATAGAGATTTGCAGTACAAACAAGCGGCAATTGATATTGACAAAGGCAATTTGTCTTTAAAACCAACTGATTTGTGTTTATCAATATACGAAGGCTATTCAAATCTTGATCCAGCAAATATATCTGCGGAGGAATATAATTCATATTCGTCAAAGAATATCCAGTTAGCTGCACGGGAAGTAACTAGTGCTAGACCAATTCGTGCCATGGTCGACACAATACTCAAACAAGTGATCGATGACCTTTGGGTAGCGTATAGAAATTGCAATCACAAGTTTAATGAAAGAATTAAGGAAACAAAAATAGCTAAAGCAAAATTGGAAGATATGCACAAAGAAACAACTCAGAAGATCTGTGAAATGCAAAACAATATATTAATGTTGCAGAAAGCTTTATCAGACAAAGAAGGTCACACGGCGTTAGCTCATACTCGACTCGGAAGACGTGCGAATAGAACTGGCGCTGAATTGGTAAAAGATCCTCCCGGTCAGTCTTTATATTATGAGTGTGAATTAATAAGAAAGAGCACTGAACAACTTCAACAAATGCTGCACGAGGCTAACGCATCACTCCGTTATCTTTTGCAAACACAAATACAACTGGAAGAGGACATTAACGTAAAAATGAACACTCTAAAAATTGACGAAGTGGACTGTATGACGTTGAGGGCAACTATGGATTATCATGCATATTAAACTTTGTAGTTGTTGAGTTGTGTAGCCTTTATATATATTGTTTGATCGTAGAGCTTGCTATCGTATTTGCTAATTTGTCAGCAGTAGTGTAAAATTATATTTGATGTTAATAATATATTTTTATTTTATATTATACACTATTTACTAATAACACAATTTTTATGGTCGAGTTTTAAATGATAGTATTAGGATTTAGAAATAAAGTTTACTATTAAAAAAAATATTGTTATAATTGACTGCTAGGGAATGCTTTAGACAGTAAGTTGCTATTGTACAGCAATTTCAAATGAACAAAAAGAACATGCAAATAATTAATATAGTAAATTGATAAATCCTTTTAAACCTTAGAAAATACGCATATATTCTTTAAACATAAACAGTTTAAGTCTGAACTGTTTATAAAATGTGATACAATAAATTTATAAATACAAGTCAAAATACCTAAAAAGGATTTGCGATTCAATGTTGTACTACAGCGTGTTCGAAACCCTACAGCGTGTTCGAAGCCTCGCAGTCCCTTTTTTGGGCTTCGTTCGGCATGGTGGGTCTGGAGAACTTCGAGCTGGCCGGGATCAAGAGCTACACGCGCTTCTGGGGTTTGCTTATGTTTGGCTCATACTCCGTTATCAACGTGATCGTTCTGTTAAACCTGCTCATCGCTATGATGTCTAACTCCTATGCTATGATTGACGTAAGTATTGTTTACATATCATAAATACACAAAAAATATAAAGTATTTTTTTTCCTTATAATTAATGTTTAAAATTAAATTGCATTATAGTTTCTTATGTTATTATTACAACCTCAATGTTTCTAGTTGAAATAGAATTTGGCTCTGTGGCGTTGGCTCTGTGGCCTAGGCGCTGTCTTGGAGGTATGAGTTTCGACCCTGATGTAAACCAAAGTATTTTTATCACATAGTGAATGAAAAAATCGTGAGACAACTCGCGTACACTAGTAAAGAAACTCAAGGGAGTATTTGAAATTAAGCAATCTGGCATTGTGTCAGTGTTGTTGACTTAGGTCTAATCATCCTAACTTAATCAGGGTAGTCTCGTGCCTGGCAATTTTTATTACAAGGTTTAGAATACTCAAAACGTTCGCGGAGGTAAGTAGAAAATACTGTATAACGTAAAATGTTGAAAAGGGAAAAGAGAATACGCGAGTTTCTGCATAGTTGAATAGGGAGCCATTTGATTTGCGAACGAAAATTGGAGACACAATCGTATTTACGCCACCATAAATGAAGTGTAAGTATAAGTCCAGGTAACAAGAATGAACATAATTATATAAAATGATGCGTATGTGTAAACAAAACACATCGTACACAGAGAAATAGCAAAATTGTTTATTAAAGACTACTAACTCGTTGAAACGTGGGGAGACCCGACCGATTTTCAATTGACGCATGCAATTTGGCTTTGGCTCTTCACACGCTGTTAAACTGGAGTGCGACGACAGGGCCCGGGAGCAATTTCAGATTTCAGTTAGTTTCTGTAACGACACTTGATACTTTGACACTTTGATAATTATATACTGACATTGGCGAGAATTAGATTTTCAGAATTCAGATACATACGTATATGGATAAAAGCATGTTTATTTTGTTAGTTGGGAGAAAATAAATTTTGGTATATATTAGGTACCTATACCATTATACGTGATTCAAAAATAAAAGAAATAAATTGAAGTCTACCATCTCATCAAGAGTTTATATTAATTTAATCATGTATTTTTAAATTTAATGACCACTAATCTCGGTAGCCGAATAGTTGAGGCGTTATCATATTTTGTTGTAGACACGGATTCGAGTCCAGCCCGAGTTAAATTTTTTGTATGCATTTTTCTAATCTATACATACATTTATTTAGTATTTTTAATAAAATATAGTCACAAATACAAATTAGTAAGTTTGGTTTATTTCCTTTCTACTTTGATTCCTGCTCTTATTGTGGAACGAAACTGTTGTTGTTATGTTCCGGAAATTGTACGTCACAGCTTGAAGCTTGAACTTTGAATAAAAACGGATTACTGTTTTTATCGAGATCATTAGATTTCGTATGATTCTCAGTTACATATAATTAATTGATTTATTGAAGCAGGATGAATTCCCTAAAACATATCTGTATAGTTATAAAAGCTTGAAAATCTGATTTCTCATAGGGATGAACGAAACCTGTTACGGAGTATACTTAAAATGGATCTTACAAATAGTTTGACACTTCGATGCAAAAGTTTGTTTGTAACTATTCCGAGCAGTTTACTCGTAAATCTGATTCTTCTAATATCGTTTGATAATGGTGTGTACATTTATACAGCGTTTGGTATCAAAACTAAGAGTTAAGTTTTAATGAATAACATAATAACATTATTTAAAATATATACACACTATATTATGCTGAAAAATACGAAATATATTTTTCATGAGCATGTACACATAGGTGAAATCAATACAGCAATAATATTATTTCGTGCAGAGTATAACAGCACAATTAACATTACTAAGTTAGATCACAGCCATCAAAATAATAACTTAAACATAATAGTAAAAACAAATAGTAGAAGACGGACGTTGATGACCTTCTTCATAATTTTGGAGAACAAAGCCAATCGCGGTAACATGCAATTGGCATATAACTTGATTGAATTCTTTTCGGAAATTTACTGGAGGTTGGTAGTCTTCTATGAAGATAGAACCCTGTTCTGCTGATAGAAAAAACGGAAAAGGCGAATTTATACGAGAACTAATACAAGGATGCACGTCATTGGTGTATAGTGGTGTGCAATACCATCCAACTAACTCAACTTACGTACAAAAGATGGAGTTCCCGCTCGACTGTACGCTGCGTAAAAGCATTAAAGGCAGATTTCAAGCAGTTCACGTCGAGGGATGGTGCCCCAATGTCCATATTCAAATTAAAGCATAGTGATTAGCCCTTTCTCGCATGTGATTTCGTAAAGCCAAAATTTGAAGTAGGTATACATCAATACCTACTTCAAATTTTGGCATCAGTTTATATGTTAAGTAATCATACTTAATATAAATTAACTGATGCTTGATGATGATGCTACCAGGCTGAGATATCTAATTTTCTGTCTATTACAACACTTTTATCTGTTATAAAAATTTTAGGAAGCCTCAGATGTCGAGTGGAAATTCGCCCGCACTCGTCTGTGGATGAGTTATTTCGAGGAAAGCGCGACCTTACCACCTCCATTCAACATCATGCCTACACCGAAGTTGCTCCTGAAAATGATGGGTCTGAGAAAGAAGGATAAGCTGAGGAAGATGAAGATGAAAGTAAGACAATAAATTATTGTTTTGAACTTAGTACTTTTTATGATAGGAGGGAGACTAATGTTTAGCAGTAATTATTTTGTCTGAGATGACAATATTTATGGATATTTACACTTCGTACAGATTACTCAACAGTTGATCGACAAACAACTTCTGAAATATTTAAACACTTACGTCTCAATTACGATTTTTCATATTTGTTAAGTAGCTGTTAAGGACTTTAAACTTTGAATTATATTACTTGGTTAGAACTTATATTATTCTTAGATTTCTTTCTACATACATCCAGGAACATAAGGAAAAAGAGCATGATGTACGCTATTTAGCGGTGATGCGGGCATTGGTGTGGCGCTACGTCTCCGCCATGCACAGAAGGATGGATGATGAGCCAGTCACAGAGGATGACATCAATGAATTGAAGGGCGACGTGTCTGCGCTGAGATATGAACTCTTGGAAGTCTTCGAGAAAAACGGAATGGATGTGTCCTTCACCGACAGAAAAGAGAAGAGTGAGTAACTTTAAAATCTCAAAGAAAAAGAATACAATTTTTATTTCAATGTGTTTTTTTATAAAAGCTGTATTGAAAATATTTATTTTTGAATTGTGCTTTTATTTGATTTTTTACCGATATACTTTACTGAAATTAAATACAAAACATAAGAAACACTAAATGGTGTGTTTGTCCATCCAGCCGTCTTAGGCAAGCGTATGAAGGTGTGGGAGCGTCGTCTCATGAAGGACTTCCAGGTTGCGCCGGTGGCTGGCACCGACGATGAGAAGCCGGCAGACGAAGACGGGTTATCTAAATTCAGACGCATCGCCAAGATGGCGGTGGCGAACACTACCAACGCCAAATGGGACCAGACGCTAGCGCAGACTGGCATATCGTACGTAGCAGACGTAAATTTACAGAATAATTATTATTTGTTTGACACTTATAAACATATTTTAAATTAGTAGTAAGAAGTAGAGATAAAAACACCTTTAAAAATCGATCACTTACCTACTTCGCCTTGTTTATCAGGTCTCAAATCGGTAGATGTAGAACTCGGGAGTCGTTTAAAAACCAGCAGAATTTACAGCGCGCTATGGACGAAGCTAGAAAGCTCGTTTTGAGGTCACCTTTACCAGGTAATTAGCATTAATTTGTATATGTCATTATATATGTAACGACATATAATGTTGAATATAAGATCCATACAGTTTTATAATATTTTAGTTCGACACAAAAAATAAATTGTAAAAGCTAAAGAAATCTTTTAATAACTTACCGAGCGAACGAACTAGTGTGGAATATTAATCACCATTTGATGAGGCAATTATTTATCTAAGTGCTAAGGTACTTCTCAGTGTACGAGTATTACAACAACAAATAAGGATAAATTTAAACAATTTCATAGTTTTTTTTTCGTATAAAAAGTGACCGATAATAATTTTGATAAAGGATCACGCGGTGCATCTCCAATCGATATGCCTCTAACGCCAGGGCACACGCTGCTTGAATTGATAAAGGATATATCGACTGAAGTAGGTGAGCCAGTCGATCTACGGTCACCTTCGCCTAAATCACCGAAACCTGGAGGTTAGTATTACATTGCCTTTTAAAGGCATGAAATATTATCATTGATATTTTATTTAGTTTGATTATAATTTTTAGTGTGTAGTTAATGTAAATAATCCTGAATGTGGATAGATTTAAAAATAATTCTTTTAGTAGGAGGGGATGCAAGTAGTATGGGTGGTGTAGGCGCTTTACTTTCCGCAGCAAGCGCGCAAAGTCGTGCTGCATCACCAAAGCCTCGAACACAAAGTCCGGCGCCACCGAAGGTAGCTATAATCACTGTTTTGTAATAAAATAATGAAATTATTGATGAATATTCTAGTAATCTGAAGATGACAGGAATATCTTTGGATTTGCCTAGTATTGCTTAAAATAGCAATTACAATTTTAAACAGTTTACTCGTAATTCAAATTATTTTATTTGATTCGAGACATTCAATCATATTATTTCAGAAATCTCTAAATTAATGTCACATTTTATCAGCAATGTCAATGTCATATTTAAGATAACCATACTTTAATACCTACAAATTTTGTAATAAATTTTTGATAATGGATTGATTTTTAGGTAGCAGTATCAAAAGCTGTCTCTCCGGCTGTGACCCCAGTGCCGACACCACGAGGACCGAGTCCGGTGCCTAGAGCATTCAGTCCTGTTCCAGATGAGCCCGTTCAACCAGGTATTTAGGCTCACGGGTGGGAGTTTAAATTAAAAGAGTTCCGAATTCCGACAGTCACGGATGTAAAGAAGCATCTGTGGCCCAACTTTTACAATATTTGCCAAACAAATAGACATAGTTAGACCAGGTGTTTCCAACTTCATAAAGGTACTTCCAAATTAATTAAAATCAATGACTTTCTATACAAGCATATTATGAAATCGCAAAATATTATAGATTATTCTGTAAATAACATTGTAATAACAAATATTAAATATATTTTGGTTGTTATAATTGATATTATATTGATGTATTATATAACTCGTTAATAATTTGTGTCTATTTATATGTCTAAAACCTAGAAGTAACGATAAGTGATTAACTGCTATTGCTTTTTGTACGGTATTCCATTAAACTAATCCATTATGTAAACGTATATTATTATTTTTTGTAGAACCAAGTCCACTAAAAGCTAAACGTGTCCCGGGAGAATCACCACCGAAGGTTATCAAGAGGAAACCACCAGTGCCTCCATCTCAATCTCCTGAGACACAGGTAATACTTATCTGTTTGCGTGAAACATATAATAATAAACAATGTTTTTAAACTTGCGCATTGTAATTTAAACAGGTTCACTTTATTATTTGAGGCTATAATGTGTCGAATTCTTAAAATCAGTTGTACACTTAGATTATAATTTTTGACCAGTTTGAATAATTTGTGCCGATAAGTATTTACAAGTATATATGTATAGTATGATACGATATCCTTTATGATGGTTTAAGCTTACTGCGACTTCGCCTGAAGAAACGAAACCACCGGAAGACATATCAATAGCGAGACCAGTGGCAGTGGAAATTAAGCCCACTGAAGGAGCTATTCCACCACCACCGCCGACAGTGAAACCCAAAGTAAGTTTAGGTTTCAGTAAATTTTATTGGTGCAATATTGGGAAAGTTTTAACATTGAAAGTTGTTAGCTTATACTTTGAAATTTTCTAAGAAGCTCTATTGATATACAGATTTTACATGCAAATCGAAGGTATATAATAAACAAAAAAAATGACTATAGCAATTTAAAAATTATACTAGTATAAATAATAATAATAATTTATTTATTTCGACCAATAGGGTTGTGTTAGGAAAAGAATAATAATGAAATCTTAATCTAATGTTAGTGAAAAGTAAACGTCAATAGTTATAAATTTATCTAGTTAAATGTTTAAATTGGATATGCATTCTATAATATTAGTTTTGATACTGACAATCGTACCTTTTCCTAAATAATCTGAGGATGACGTTGGAGTTGGCACGCATAGGGATGAGCATCGCTTTCTTATATATATTATATTTCTTATTTTGGTGTAAAAGCAATTCACACACCATTCAGCGTTCCCAAGGTCCTTGAGAAATGTAACAGCGCTATCGTCACCCTGAAATCGTTATTCTTCAGAATATCTAGGATATTGTACTACATTCACACAGTGGTAAATATTGTATAAATTGAACATCGTAATATGCTTTCTAGGCCCCTGTGGCTCCGGCTATGGAAGTAACACCGAGTACTCCGCCTGTACGTACGGTTCAGTCGCCACCCCCGCCAAAGTCACCATCATCATCCAAGGCTTCATCACCACCGAAGGCTGCATCACCAGTGCCTAAGTCTTCATCCCCAGTACCACCTATTTCAGATATACCTGTAAGTTTAAATGTATAGGCAAAATAAGTCCTTCATTTATTGAACTTCTTATTGAAAAATACTACCTAATACATATTATTAAGTTTGTGATTTTGTACGTTCGGGGTAACTGATCTAATAATTCAATACTACTTGTTTGATTTTGATGAAATTTGGTATAGGGATAGTTTGAGACTCTAGATTTTAGACTGATGCCGAAGACCAAAGCTGCGAACTACTGCTGTGAGGCTCGCGACGAAATCTGTTGCCAGTTAACGATTATTTATTCAAGATTAGTATTTATAGTTGTTTTTTTTAAAACTTGGAAATTAATAATTGTTTTCCATAAATATTTTATAATTATGTAACTTTATTTAATAATCTCAAGCGGTTTTATTACATCCCACATACTTATACTACTCATATATATTTATGTAATATAAATATTTTGTACCTAGTATTTGCCTGAGCAAATACAACAAAATATTACACACTTCACCTTATTTACTTATCTAAATAATTAAATAAGGTGAAGTGTATAATATGGCTTGATATTTTTCCTTTCCATATTTTGTCTAAATTACAAATAATAAATATGATTTACGAGATTACGGGCATCTATTTGAAATATGTGTTTGTATATTACAGCAAACGTTACCGACGTCGCCTCCTTCACCTCCGAAGCGATTGTCTTCAACGTCGAGTACAGAACAGTTGATACCTCCTTCATCACCAGAACCTCTTCGCCCTGTCAAGAAGTTGGATGATATTAAGACAATTAAGAGACAACCCAAGACTGGTTGGCTGTAGAGGCTCTATTTACTACTACAAATAGGGTAATTTAATAAAAACCTCTCTAATAATAGTTCAGATAAAATATTGAACATTTAATATAATGATGGTTTTGTAATTGTTTAAAGGAACAATTAAGATTTGTTCAATTTTGTTCCAATAAAATTTAAATTGCTAATGAGCTACAGTAATTCGTTGTACAATTATATTAATGAAATTTATTAGTTAGACCCACTGCCTATGTCAATCACTTTTTCTAGTTTTAAAAATGTACGTTCCTATAATGGTCGCTGAATTAGGAGACATTATTGTATCTGTTCTGACTGTATTTTTGATTTGTTTATTTTCAAATTACTTAAACTCTTCTAAACATAAACATAATAAAATAACATAAAGAAGTAAACCAATTTGGAAAATTAATTATGCATATTATTGGAATCGTTTTGATTTTAGTGAAGAAGTGAAGTCATATTTTCGCAGGATATTTATTCCTTTTTGTTTGATTGTTATTTCCTTTTTATGGAAACCTGAAATGTACATTTAAATTGTCACGTATAACGATAAAATAGTCACATCGAGTCTATTTTTATATAAATTCATGTTACATCAAAACATTAGTATCCACATCGGTATAGAATCAGAGTACAGTGAAATGCGAGCAGAGCGTGTAGTTTCAGAGCGTCAAATTCATGACTAATGTGAATGTCTGATAGACCGCTTTAGTCGCCAGGTATATTTGTCTCTGTATCGATTGGACGCGTTGTTTGTCTTTGTTCACCCACGAGTGAGTAAAATGGTAATGGTACAATCAATAAATGCGATAGTATCAAGATTAAGTCGACTGAAAAACTATATAAGTGCACATAAAGTAATGAAATTTCATATGTTTCAAAAATATTATTTAATGATTGTTTTATATTATATAGTATTGAAATAGTATCCGTTCTATCTATACATATAATAAGACAGTAAAAATATTTTGTCTGTACATTTAGTATTTTTGACTGAAATGGATAGAGGGGCACTTAAATAGATTATTAGAAAGCAAAAAAAATTTTTTGGAATTTTTTGTCTGTCTGTATGTATGTTCACGTTTATCTCCGAAAGTACTCAACCGATTTGCTTGAAACTTTCACTATTTGCTTTGTTTTAACTCAGAATAATATCTAAACTTTGTTTCATCAAAATCGGTTCATTAAAAAAAAAGTTATCGTCATTTTAATGAACTCAAGGCATGATAATCTATACATATAATAAGACAGTAAAAATATTTTGTCTGTACATTTAGTATTTTTGACTGAAATGGATAGAGGGGCACTTTAATAGATTATTAGAAAGCAAAAAAAATTTTTTGGAATTTTTTGTCTGTCTGTCTGTCTGTCTGTATGTATGTTCACGTTTATCTCCGAAAGTACTGAACCGATTTGCTTGAAACTTTCACTATTTGCTTTGTTTTAACTTAGAATAATATCTAAACTTTGTTTCATCAAAAACGGTTCATTAAAAAAAGTTATCGTCATTTTAATGAACTCAAGGCATGATAATTAGAGATGAAACGGATAGTGATTTGGCCGGATACCGGATACCGGATATTCGGCTAACTACGAGGCCGGAGCGCCGGATATCCGGCCACCGGATATTCGGCCGCTTATCGCGTTTCATATATGTGTGTGGATGTGCAAAATAATCCGTTACTAATATTATAAATTCAGTCTGTTTGTCTGCTACTCTCTCACGCCTAAACTAAAGAACTGATTTTGCTGAAATTTGATACAGAGATAGATTAGACAACGAGAAACAATATAGATAGGCTTAAAAACTTTTGTATTCCCACAGAAAAGCGCGATATAGACGAGTTTAGGGCGTAAAGCACTCAGCGCGAACGGTATCGCGGGAACATCTAGTATTCGGTATCCGGCCGGATAGTGCCCTACTATCCGGTATCCGGCCGGATAGTGAAAATAGGCCGGATAGGCCGGATACCGGATAGTTACCGGATATCCGTTTCATCACTAATGATAATATTGCGAATTATAATGTACACCATTCTTACATAAGTTACATGGGAAATTTAAAATCTAAAGACAATTCATCATCATGATACAATACATACATAAGATAACGTCTTTATCCCCTGCGGGGTAGACAGAGCCACAGGTTATAAGACCCCAAAGGCCACGTTTAGCATGTTCGTGGGCAGTGAGATGGAACAGGGAACCAAAATACGATGAAACGAAACCAGTTTTTATCAAAATAATATGATAAATGCGAAAGTTTGTTTGTTTATTACCTCTTCACGCTTAATCTATACATATAATAGAACAGAAAAAATATTTAAGTGTAAATCAGTTTCATTACGCATGTTAGTTACTGTTTCATTTAATCAATTTCTACAACGCGCTATTGTAGTTTTTTCAAATAAAGCCTAATAAAGGAATGTGTTTCGACATAAGGCGAAAATCTCCTTCGTATCTTTTCATGATCTTTGCGCTGAGAATCGAATAGGAAATTTTCTGTGAATTTTGCTTTAATTAATTTAATAATTTCTTCTGTGTTGATTTCGGATTTTGTTTTGCTTTGTGTTTAGGATTTGGTGTTACTGGTTGAGTTTATTTCAAGACGGACTTTTGCTGTGTTTTAGGCTTTTGTTTTGCTTTGCGTTTAGGGTTTAATTGGTGTAATTGCCAACTTCATAACGCTCTTTTGATGTATTATTGCTTTCTAATTAAGTTTCAGTGTTAATTCCATAGAATAAACTAACAAATTATCACTTGTAGGTGTTCATTTTTTGGATTATTTAAAGTAATCAATACATATAATAGAACAGAAAAAATATTTAAGTGTAAATCAGTTTCATTACGCATGTTAGTTTTTTCATAAATCACTAGATGGCGCTGTTTCATTTAATCAATTTCTACAAAGCGCTATTGTAGTTTTTTCAAATATTTTTTTCATAAATCACTAGATGGCGCTGTTTCATTTAATCAATTTCTACAACGCGCTATTGTAGTTTTTTCAAATAAAGCCTAATAAAGGAATGTGTTTCGACATAAGGCGAAAATCTCCTTCGTATCTTTTCATGATCTTTGCGCTGAGAATCGAATAGGAAAAAGGAAAAACGAATAATGTGGTATATAAACAAATTCTTTGAGTTTACTTTACCTCAAGGAATTGCTTTATACCAAAAATATATTAATCGGTAAAATCGTATATTAATATGATTTGTGTATCAATAACATTCAACTCGAAATTTACGCAGACGAAGTCGCGGGCAACAGCTAGTAGATAATAAAACTTTATGAAAAAATTGTTTGAGGAAGATTCCTTTATTCGAGAAGATTCTCGATGTTGAATCTAGTCTTGAATACCCACTGATTTGGGCCTAACTAAATAAGTTATACCGAAAACTTTTTCGAACTATATGCATATTGAGTAATAAATTTATAAGTGGACGCTTCATTTATATGTGCGGGAATAAGAGCATGTAATTTAAGCTGTCAATAAAGAAATTTCTTGTAAAATAGGGAAATGTTCACTGGCGTTTTAGCTACATGTTAATAATACCGTCTTATGATAGCCTCGTATTTTAATAACAACAGAAAAATACTCTCTGATATATTAGCCTGATAAGCCTTCGTTCCTCTTTAACCTTAGTACGCCTTATTGTTTAATTACGAAATATATTATATATTGTAAGCTTTAACCTAACAGTAGTCAGTATTCCAGCAAATGTCTACAACATACATATAAAATGATTCATAGTTTCATGAGAATTCTTCCTTTTTATTAGTTATAAAAATAAATAACATATGAATATTAACTTTTATAGATAATAAGAAATGACAAGTATTATTATAATTGTAACTTATTTTCCGTAATGTATGAAATATATTATCGGCACACTTTTATAAATTGTCATACTTACTAAAATACAATCTTATTATTTGCGTACTATTTTTATTTCGCAACTAGACGTGTCATATCGGATCTTTTTGGTGCTTTTTATTATTAATAATTTTAATCTATTATTTCGGCTAGAGACACCCTAAAAATTTCAGTAAATAAATAATTTCAGTATCATCAAAAATAAGATTACCACAATATATAAGATAATTTATTATAATGTTGAAATTTCATTCATCCAAAAGATTATTGTCGTGAAGTTTGGTGTTAACATACTAAATTTGAAAAAATATTTTGAAATTATGAAGATAATAATCAATAAATGATGATGAGTAGATCAAAGACGTCCAAAGTATAATGAAGCGCACTCATATCATCTGCTCATATCCCTTCGTCAGCTCCGAGCATCTTGGTGAATGAACACTTCGACGCGAACATATATAGGTCGTCGAGCAATGAGAGTGGCCCTGGAATACCGGTACCTCCACCACGACTATCTAGCGAGACGAAAAGGCCCCCCGCTGCCAGCACGTTTAAGAACGGTAGCGTAGTACACCGCTTGGGACAGAGTCAGTCACTGAATGAGTCACATGGCCTATAAGTATTGTAAATCTTACACCCTAGACTATTCTATGAAATGGTTTATCAGTGTCTATCAATCTTTAGTGGTAGTCCTTGAAAAGACTAATAGAGACTAGAATAGTCAGCGAATTTCAGGCCTCCTTCTGTGAAGCAGTGATGCTCCAGAAGGAGGCCGCCGAGCGGGGTCGGGAGATGGCCGATCCCGCTCGAAGAAGGCGGCGCCGGGCTCGGTAGCACAGCTGCGGCGCCGCCGCGGGTCGCCGGCGGGCGCCAGTAAATCGTGTCCTCGGATATGGTGACCCGGGAGGGACCACGCCCCTCCCGTGGCTGGGGAGCGTCGTTGGTGGAGGAAATCGGGGGAGGTAATGTAGGGATTCCGAGGAGGGCTCCCCTGTATCAGCAGGGGAGCGGAGGCTGGGGGTTCCCGGATGTCGCTTGGCGTTCCCGGGGTCTCCTTACATGCCTGAGGTAGGCCATCCCTGAGGTTTTTAGTGGGTAGGCCTCCCCCTTCTGGAGAGGAGGGGCTCTCCTCTCCGCAAAACATAACCGAACATAACCGCCGGCTCGCCGCAGCCGGGGTATGCAATTTAATGCATTATCCTCAGGGGAACAAAAAAAAAACGGGTAGTCCCTCAAATACCTGAAATACGCTGACTTTTCTTACAATTGCAATACAATGTTTATCTGCAGAATCTTCGCAAATGACAATATTATAAACATCCATAGTTCACCTGGTACCTGTATAAATGCTGAAAGATATATTTTAGTATGGTAAAAGAAAAAAGTGCCCGTTGTTGTGGTATAGTTCTTGATATCACTTTTCTAACACAATATCGCTGACTCAGTAAGTTCCAATGACAATTTTACAATTAATCTATTTTTATATTCATCAATAATTTTACTTCAGATACATCAAAAGATTACTTAAGCATGCTACGAGTATTTGTATTTTTGTATTTTTTCAAAAACTTATTAGTCTTTTTGCTCTTGATGGTTTTGACTTCACTAGACTTCATCATCTAAGTAGATGCGATGTATTTTTTTTACACTCACATATTATTATATAAACATGCTCAGAAGTTTCCACTACTGTACAGTTCAATAATCACAAGACCTGAAATCTCTTCCTGGCCACTCTGTGACTGCCACAAACATGCTTATATCAGCCCACAATCGAGTTGGTCCGACTTACTGTTTATGCTATTTTAATTTCTATTCAATTGGCGCTTCAATATAATTAGACAATAAGTCAATAATAATATATTTTGATGTATACACAGAGAGTTTGGGCGATTTAAATAATACAATACCTGGTAACTCGATTTATGTAAGTAAACGTAGCAGAGGTCTACTAACACCTTAAGATCCATCGGTGCAATTTTGGTCTCAAAATCATAATATGTACAAGTCAACTCTATCTAAAACATTTGGTAACCAGACGTGCATTAAAATATATATAAATAGGTTCGTTACTGTATATTTATTACTAATAGTAGTTATAAGTCCCAAGCAGTCCGTAAAGACAGGTTGTTCGCTCTATTTTCTGGTATGTACACACAGATCGCGATAAACGGACTAGCGGCCATTTTGACATAAATAGAACATACTACTGTCGAGGTACTTATGGCTACAAATGGGTGGCGCACTTTGAATACACTGGTATTCCACTTAAGCGTTGTGCCACCGTATGGCTTGCTGTGCACTATGCTCAATACCGTATCAACCGCTGAACCGCTGAAGTCGCGATATTATCGATGCTGTTTAAATAAGCAACCAGATTTCCTGCACGCACTCGTTATATAAACGTTGTATATTTCTAATGATGTTCTTAGTATGTATAATTAAACTTAACAAAGTTATATGTCATACCATGAGAGATACAATGAGAGATCAAAGAGCTGTTAGCTGCAGTAATAATGCCAGCTCCTCGTTTCAATATTACTCCTTACACCAAAATTATATCTTCTATAAATAAGGATACCTTTGCGTAAAATTCGAAAAATTTAAGGATTTGTGATATGACATTTTCGTCATATTTATTTTCTTCAAAGATGAGAAATATAATAAGCTAAAGACACATATGAATGTATCATGTGTGTTTGCCTTAAAAAACAAATATATTATCATAATCCACATTATACAGATACACGTTGATTATGAAAATATATATTTTCTTTACGGGGCCTTTAAATGACGAAATTGACGCCACCGCTTTTCCTTTTGCTTTCTGAGATTTTATACTTACTGCCTGAAGATCTTATTTTTAGCTTCCCACAAAACGTCACAGGTTGATTTGCGCCGATAAGAACAATCTTTGACTCAGCTCTCTTCTGCTCCTTTGCTATACTTTTTTCCGAAATATTGAGCTGACTATGAAGTTCAGTCCATCGTTACCGAGTTTTTAATTGCTGAGAATCTGAATTCTTAATTCATTTCAAGTTCTAAGGTTGACAGTTGATTTCTACAGCAGCAATGACCTGTAAGGAAGGCTAACTTTCGGATAACATGTGAATGTTTTTACCCTTAAACGATTGGTTTGTGTTTATACAGTTAATTATAGCATACAGTGTCTGAAAAACTCTGGCTTATGCAGTTGGGAAAAGAGTCCTTGAAGATTTAGCGTCTGATCAATCCTTGATTCTGAAGTCACTAATTTATCAAACTTGAAAAATTTCTGTAGTATTCTAACAATACACACTTTTAAATTCCAAATGTTTGAGCATTATTTTGGCTGTACCTAATTGCTTTTACAGAACTACCGTTAGGCTACCACATAGTTTGGTTCGTTATGAAAATTCCATCTTTGCGGTTTTTACTTTCTTCTATATGAAAATACCTAGGTTGGTGCAGAGGTGGAGCAGTGGGAGGCTCAGTAAATTGTTTCCATGATTTTTTCATTGCAATAAAAAATTCTAAATCTACTACGAATTTTGGTAGTATTACAGCAAAAACACCAATTTTACTGACGATAAGTTATAGAATGACAAACTAGAGGAAATAAATACCCAATTAAAACTTGTAACTGTTTCGCTACTTTAATTCTCAAGGCACTGTTACAATGGAGTCACAGTGTGAGAGGGCTAAGTAGCGTAAGATTCAATCTTGTGTCCATTGTTTTTTTTAATTATAAATGTAGTAAATACATTTGGTGTTAGAGAATGTTAAAAAAATATCTAAAGGTATATCCATTCGAATTGTAGGTTCTGTAGGAAACACTATTATTATTCTGTAAACCGGCGCTATTCCGTATTCTTTCTTGCAAAATAAATAATTTTTTGATTCTGAGTAGTGATACTAGTGATTTATAGAGCGCCATTGCCTTTACGAGTACAAACTTCATCGCTACAGTTTGTAAAAATCGGAGTATTCAAAAATTTTAATAATTATTATTTACAGGCTGTTCTTGACGTTAAAACAAATCTAATCACAAGATACCAAATACAGCTACGTACGAGTATTTTAAGACGTGCATACATTCCACCAGAAGGAAACTATACGAGGGCCATCTGCTTGGGTATCTCCGTCTTACCTATTAAAATAACAGTGTTCGGATTGCTTTATTCTAACGTAAGGGGAAACATACACATTGAAATTATTGGGTACTGTGACATTACATCTTATGTTACATGTTGGCAACGTAAACTGTAGCTTTAGCAAGCAACTGTAACCATTTACAAAAAAAGAAACAAACATAATTTTATATACTTTGCACAAGTTAAAACGATAAAAAATAAAATCTTTTATAAGAATAATGTTATTGCATCGTTTTAGGTTAGACGACACTTAGTTGATAAGTTAATTGATAATTGTTTTTGGTCTTTATAAATACATAACACTCGCACTACCTAATAATTTAGTACAGTGTGTATACTTGTTATTTATGTACTTGTTTCATATCATGTCAGACATTTGTGTTAAATATGGTAATTGAAATATAATATTTTTCACAGACATTTATTATTATTATATGACACTTATTATATGACACTTATTATATGACACACACATTGTAGACTTTTCATTTGAACCTATTACTAGTAAAAACTAAACACTTTTTTGTTGTTCCCCTGCGGAAATTGCATTAAATTGCATACCCCGGCTGTGGCGAGCCGGCGGTTATGTGCGGCTCTCCTCCCCAGAAGGGGGAGGCTTACCCACTAAAAACCTCAGGGATAGCCTTCCTCAGGCATGTAGGGAGCCCTCGGGAACGCCAAGCGACTTCCGGGAACCCCCAGCCTCCGCTCCGCTGCTGATACAGGGGAGCCCTCCTAGGGGAGGCAACACTACCTCCCCCGATCTCCTCCACCGACGACGCCCCCCGGCCACGGAAGGGGCATGGTCCCTCCCGGGTCGCCGTTTCCGCGGGCGCAACTTTCTCTAAAACACTATGTGAGGGCTTTCTTCTAAAAACCTTATACTTATCCTAACCTTATCTATCCTTCCTAATATCGTATATACGAAAATTATAACTCTATATGTAGCACTTTCATGACAAAATTACTGAACCGAATGGTTTGGTAAGTTACTTTAAACGTAGAAAAATGGGTTATAAGGGGTTGAAATACTGCATGAAAGTTTGTATAGAAAGTGCGCCATTATTTAAATATTTATTTTTTAGGCTTTTTTATATTTTACGCGCACTCAATTTGTGTCTACTCACTTTGTACGGCCCTGTAGACCCTAACGGCCCGGAACCGCACCGGGTCCGTTAGTAGGCAAGGCGCAAAATCTTCAGTTCTCGTGCCTTCCACAAATACCCTCAAGGTAGAGCTGAACATAGATGCACAGGTCTTAATTTAATTTGTTAATTTCTTATTTTAACTTGTTTTGACGTCTGTAAGTATTTCTTTTTTCAAAAAAGTATTCACAGGCCGTTATTGAATTACATTTTGAGAGTAATGGGATATCGTTTCAATTCAAACTATCTAATTGGATTGGATGGATTAGGTTAATGTGGACTAGATTAGATGTTGCTGAATAATTTTGATATTAGAGTTAACTAATATTTATAAAGATATCTTTAAGTAACCTTATCGAAATAAGGTTCACGAAGTCATTTCTTAGGATTCTGAAGTCAAATAACAAACAACATAATAGCAATCAATTCACTGATGTATAAATTTCTTCATGTGATATGAAGCGGATACGAGTATACGAGTATTAATTATTTAAATTGCTTTTTGTACCTATCAAAGTTGAAATAAGATAAAATTATTTCATGGTGATTAAATTTAGAAGAATTCAATATATAGATTATTGTTGAATACACAACAATGCGTCGGACGTTACACGTTGACCTTAAAAAGCGCTTACGACGTTCGTAATAGAATAATTTATTTTTATAGTACAAATGTAAAACTTAACAATATAATATTAAGATTGAATTTAGTTTTGTATGCCGCCAGTAAAAAAAATAATTTATATAAAAATGCTAGGAGTGTTTTATCATTTTAGCTGAAACGCACTCACTCCTCCAAATAGGTCTCCCCAAGAATGATCCTTATATGATTCTTTTTTTTTTCTTGACGGACCTATGCAGGACACGAATTTTTGAATCAATAGAAAACCAATTCGCATTCGAAATTGAGAGATTCGTATACGAATTACCGAATTCACTATTTCTGAACTTTCATTTCGTGCGTTGTGCAACGAGTGGTTCAACCCACTCGTTTTTGATTTCTACTAGTAGAATATCCTGAAGCTGAAGTGACCTTGACAGTGATCCGTTTCACGTGTGGGTCGTCGCCGGTTTTTTGTTTTTGTTGTTGTGATTTTGAATTTGTCTGCGTGAAACGGAATTTAATTAAGAATATGTTTTTAATGACAGCACTGTTCAAAAATTAAAAAAAAAAAAAAAAAAAACATTTGAGTGATTCAAAAATCTATAAAATTGTAAGCAGTAAATAATAATTTCGCGCACGATTTACATTCGTATTCGAATTTCAAATTCACGTCTAATGATTCAAAAATACGTCTCCTGATGCCGCAATGGCTATGTTCAACTTAGCCTTAAGTGTGTTTGTGGAAGGCGCACGAACGGAAGGTTTGACGCCTAGCTTGTTAACGACTCCGAGTGGTTAGGGTCGGTACAAAGGAGTCGACGCAAATTGGACGCGCCGTCTAGTAGCTCGCACGCTCAAGATCGCCGTATAGTGGAGGGTGAGAATCTACCCGGTACGGGACGGTACCGGGTATATTTTTGACGAGGGATGTGTGGCCCGGGTCGTCGCGCTCGCCAACGAGCGGTTAGAGGACGGCGGGAGGGATTCGATAGAGCGGGTGATGGGGTCGAGCGGGTCGCTGAAAATGTTTTTCGGACGGCGAGATCTAGCCGAGACGCTATCTATCGGGGTATAAGTTATCATTTTTTGTATTAATGTATTAGGGTGGGTCAAGGCATTTACGAAGTAGCGGGCCGCTAAAACTTAATGTGGGATACGATCAACGGAAGGTCGTAGTGCAAGTCTAGACTACTCAACACGAGGCACTTCAGGGCATGGCGTATGAATTTATTTTGGATTACCTGAAGTTTGTGCAACCGGCATTTGGGGATGTGTGCGAACACTACAGACGCGTAGGTAAGGATGGAACGAATTTAAACTTTGTACAATGTTATGTTATTTCTAAGAGACATTTGACTTCGCTTTCTTAATTTAGGTTAGTTTTTAAAAAGGGACATTAATATAGGAAAGTAACACCTAGGGTTGGTAAAATTAACATAAAAGGATTTTTGAGTGAGCTAGTTACATATTAAGCTTATTAGGAGTTAGAAAGAGATGAGAGGAGTAACAGTTAGAAAATTTATTTTTCACTTTCTACTCTATTAATGAAAGTACTCGTAGTTAAGTTGCATGTAGAATATTACTAACCATAAAAAATATGCATACCTACTGATTGTGAGTTTATTGCAATCAAGTGATTATAAGTCTTAGCCACGACGCTGTAACTTACACCGAGTAACCTAGTCCTTGACAGTATTTGAATTAGGAAGGTTCGAGAATTAATAGCCAAATCTTTTCTACGACTCTCAATTGTAGCAGGAACTTATGATCTTTTCGTCTGTTGTATCTGTGCTGCGAGAAAGTCGGCTTAGCCCAAGGCGGTGCGTAGAAATGTTGCCTCGTTATGCCATAAGGAATTATTCAGATTGATCCTGCCGTCAGTTTTGTTGACAAAACATTTACTCACATCACATAAAGGGCTAACAGTCTCCAACAGTGCGTCTTACCAGGAATTTTCTTCCTGTCACTACCAAAATGTGGAATTAATTGTTAACTGCAATATTTTTAAGCAAAGGCTATATATACAAACCTTCAAAAAAAAAACGTATGTAGGTACGTAAAAGGTCGGCTATGTTGATGTTGGTTGGATACAGGTGTCTTTGGGTGGCGATTTTTGCTTACTATCAGCTAATCAGTTTACTTGTTTGCCCACCTTTAAAAAAGAAAATCAGACAAAATCCACATGCTAATTATTCCGCGGTTGTTAATATCCATAGGGAAGGGTTCTACAATTGAATATTAAGGTTTTTGGTGAAACAAAGGGTAGTTTTGCAATATAAGTCGGATAAAATGCTACTGTTGCGGTATCATTTCAAACTGAATATCATTTATTATTCAAAATTATCGTCATCTTACTAACATAGGTATACGTTTTGAGTATACGCCTGTCTCAAAAATATGGATTTGAACGGTCTTCCACCTAGATAACCTAGAGCATATTAGTGAAGAGATCCCAAATCTTTTCCGTTGGAAATCAGTGGCTTTTGTTATGAAATCAGAGATTTTGTGACTATCGTAATAAGAAAGAAATTTTGCTAACGCATTTTTTTAATGAATAAAACTATCTTACATACTAGAATAACAATTCTCTCACAAATGTACAAAAAAGAATTTATAAAATAAAAATAAAAATATTTTCTTGAGAATTGTATTGTTGTATAGTTTTACATTTACGACTAGACATTTGGCAATAAAGGAACATACATATTAAAATTGTATATTTGACACAATGAACGAAACGCACGATAATTAACAAAAAAAGTGTGTGCAGTCAACGGAACCTCTGTTTTTAAATAATTTATTGATACTCAAAGCTATTAAACGAGTACAGTAATAAATATGGGATACATGACCAAATGATGAAAAATACCCATATAGTAAAAAAAAAGTTCCATACCCAGTACTCTGTGGAATTTATATGGTGCGGCTGATTCCAAACTTTGTCCCATAGTGAAAGTTGATGATTGATGTTTAGATTGATTTATCAACACTTACTAAAAATGAGCGCTTTCACGAGGTTTCCAACATTTTATTTGTTACTTTGTATGGAAACAGGAGACCTCATGTTGAATCATATCTTTAAAACGATTTTACGAACTTAAGTCAACTTAAATCATTAGCGACTTATTTTCTTACCCGTAATGCCAACAAACAAGAAACATTGAACAAATTCTGTTCAATACAGAAAACAGTAAAAGCTGGCAACAATTACTGCCTACTCGTTCAGTCGATCCATTAAAAATAGAGATTTTATTGTGTCGAACGAAAAGGAATAACAATGGAGTGCTCCAAGCCTGAATAATTTGTGAAGATTAGGTCTCCTAAAATTGAGTCCTATGGACGTGGACTTGAACTTGTGGAGACAATTTCAATAGTCTAATACCACAACACACTATAAAGCATTTAAAATATTGTTAATTACCTACGCTTAAACTAAACAGATATGACAACATTTAAAACCTATTCACTGTGTGAATATATTTGTGATTGAATAAAGCTTTCACAATATGAAACTAATAAAGCTAGATGTATAAACAACTGTCCATAATTTTAAGGCAATTAAAATAAAAGATCAATTTTCAAAGTGGTTATATATGTTGTGTACCTACGTCAGATAGTAACAATTCTTTTTTAAAAAACGGCATCACAAATACTATCCCTTATATTTAATAAACTTACATACCTAATTAAAAAGTAATTATTGCTATCAAGGCATTTATTTTCTCACTAATATGTCAATATTTTTATAAGTAATTACTAATTGGTCTAATTCAGGGGTGTACTATACGGTCGGTCGCCCGATTGTTCGGGAAATCAGAAGTGATTTTAGAGATAAATTTTGTTACCTCGTCTAGTATATTTACAACTAGCGGCGTCACGCGCTTAGTCAAAGGAAAGTGCCATAAAATAGCATAGTATCAATATACACATGCACAGACTTAAGGTCATTTTAAAAAAATGCAAAATTAATGCGAAAGTTCGTATGTATGTATGGATAAATATTTGTTGCTTTTTCACGCATTCACTCAAAAGCTACTAATGAAATTTGGTATGCGGAATGTTTGAGACGATTATAATTAAAGAAAATAAGATATTTTAACTGCAGGAAAATATCTCTTCCGATATTACACGAGCGAAGTCACGGGCGGATATCGAGGCAAAAAGAAATTGAGCAACAAATATTAGGTAATACAGGCAAAGTCAGACAACAAAATTAAAACGTAAAGAACGTAGAAATTGTAATATTATATAGTGACTGACTATTATTACGCGGGCTAAGTAGCTGAGGTAACCCTAACTCAGAGTTCATCTGAAAAGCATCACACCACAGAAATAACTTTTCATTCATTTGCTTTAATGTGATATTACTTTGTTAATGATTTTGTTTTATGTACTGAATGTACATTTACATAATTAATAATTTCATTTAAATTTCAGGCATGTTTTGTTGTGTATGTGTTGTGTGGAATAAATGCTCTGATGTCTTAAAATCTGGAGTCGATCGAAGAATATTAGGTAGATCTCCAGAAATGAAAGTTTGGGCACATGTAGTCTTATTGTTTACAGAGTTTCATACTCAAAGCACAATTTAAGGTTGTGAATTTGACATAAAACAACAATTTAAGTGATTCATAGTTAACAATGAAAGTATAATTATTTTCAAAGGTTCTGTTCTCAGTGGAAGTGTTAAAAAGAGATATTTATATTTGTAATTAACGTGTTAATTTATATTGATGTTAAGCATCAAATATTAATAAACTCAGCCACGTAGGGTTGTAAATTAAATTAAAGCCAACCAGACACGATTTTTCCTGTGACTTTAGATTTCCCTTTATCAGTTGCCACAGAAATTGACGGAGTGGGTGACGGAGATGGTGATACTCTCTGACTTCCCAGTGAAGATCTCGGTTTATCCGTTTTAGATGGTGATAAATCTGTTCGAACAGTAGTCTTAGACGTAGACGATTCGGGTTTAGGAGATGAAGTTCCTAGTCTGAGACCTTGTCTAGAAGCTAGTTCTGGTGGGAGGGGTATTGGTGGCGCTGGACTCTCTGGAGGAGGCGGTGTCATTATAACAGGTGGAGGACTTTTCATTTGTTTGTATTGAATCTCTAAAGATGAAGCTGAAAGAATTTGTTCAGAATGTACGCTAGGTGTCGGTGTTATTGGTTTTTGTAATCGAGTCTCTTCCTCTTTAGTCATGCATAGTGATGCAGTTGGCAAATCAGGTTCTTCTATCTGAATTATATGGTCTTTGGATTTGAATTGCTCTGTTGGTGGCAAACGTCTATTGCTGATAGGGTCAAAAGCTGGAGTGCTGGGTTCAGATGGCTCTTGTGATGATGATTTGAGTGGCCTTGTTTGTTCGGAACCTCCATCTGAACCTGAAGATAGAAATCGGTATATAATTTTTCTTTTAGTAGAAATGCATCTTATTTTATTTATAACAAGATATAGAAAAACGTTACCTTTGTCTTCAACATCTGCTTCTACAGTAATTTCGTGATCTTTAAGACCTTCGTCGTCAGACGCTTCAGGAATAGGTGTTCTGCTCCGGAAAGATTTTCCTGTTGCCAAGAAAAATATGTTCTTTCATCTTTGTTTCTAGGTACATTTATTAAGTTATAGATATTCACATAGAAAATCACATAAAAACAATTCTGATTCCGATTACCAACGAGAGACGTTGTATATTTGCCGACATGATTAAACTCATTTGTATACCTACTTGTAATAATTATTTGTAATAATCTGCTATACCTAGAGCAAATCTTGTCTTGCAAAACTTGTTTGTGGACAATGAGAATATTTATGCGATAGTCTTCAAGCCGTCAAGATTTAAGTCGTGTTTAAGTCTCTCTAGAAGTGCAACATTGACTATTGATACAGCCAAGTGTCGCAGGCTCTATACGAAATCTTCATAATGTATGTTATATATGTATATAGTATGATAATCTGGGATAAATAGGCCAACTATGTAAGTTTAACTTCCAGAAAGAGGTCAATCGACGTATCCTACACGCCTGGGTAGCGGTCAGAAAGTTATCTGGCATATTCTCTGCCTATTCGCAGTGGCTCAAGTCTTCTTTTTGTGCGTGTTGCCAGCTAGAGCAGCATTATATGGAAGCTTAAATTTAAATGGAGAAACATATGATAGCAGTTTCTTTGTGTGCCGAATCAGAAACTTGTTATATTCTATATATATGCTGTTTGTAAAATAACAAAGTTGGACTAAGAGTCAAAACACCTTAGAAAATGCAAACCCTTTTCATTTTTAATATAAATAAAATATGCATACCAACCCGCCCTGGGCCAGCGTGGTTGACTAAGGCCTAATCGCCCTAACTTAGTTAGGGTGGGCTCGAGCCCCTCGGTGGGGACGTATATGAGCTGTGAGGATGATGCATACCTACTTATTTCAAAATACTATAAATTATAATTTAAATATACTTAATAAATACATTTTTGTGATTTGGAGACTACCTTTGTTGTATTACGTTTAGCTAAGACAGACTAGAACTCTATCTAACACGTAGAAATGATACGGTAAAAGATACGGAAGAGAACACGCATTTATTTTTGATAAGCAAGGGAGAGACGATCCTAGTAACGTTATTACTCTGTCTGTAATATTGTGTGTTTATTAGCACGAAAACATTTTTTTTTGTTTCTAATCTTATTAAGACTTTTGTGTACATCGTATTACTTTTGGCTATAAAAATGTGCCAACTCCTGATGAAAATAATCCTGTCAAAATTTATTAAGAACTTTTATCCGTGTGTTTGCTTTTTGCAACTATTTAGAACATCTATTATCGAGTATATAATTATTTGATTTTATAAAATTAATGTATTTTTATCGGTATATATGTTAAATATTTTATGCGGTAAATTATAAATTATATTGTGTTCCTATCACTTGTATGCTGATCTACAGACACTCGGATTTTTCAAACATTGACTCAACAAGTAAAAATGATCTGTGTAGTAATAAATTATATCCACAAGACTTGTCATTTATCTAGTTAAATCGCAGCTGATGATAATAGGTACTATACATTGTGCAATTTATCACATCACTAACGATATGGCATTCGTTAATATACAAAAAAAATAAAAGGTAAGAAGTGTTATCTATTAATTGAATTTTGAAATTTTTCAGAGAGCATTGTACAAGTGAATTTAGAATGATTGTCTTGCTATTGCAACCAAAATATCAATATCGATACACAGAAATAAGAATCCCCTGTCTTTAAAACTACTGCTGTACTGTACTGCTGTAATAAACTGAAGCTATCCTCGGTGTAGTGGAAGTCCTAAGTCTTGCGACGTTACGTTAAGATTTTTCGTTAACAATAGCTTAAATGGGTTTATTCACGATCCCTTAAATAAGTGAATTCGATTGGTTGCGGTTCGGGAAAAAATATGTGGATATTATAATAAATTATTCCCCACTTTCCGCTACAAAACTTTGACCTAACTTTACTTTTCTTTGTTTGAAAGTTGTCATATTAATTCGAAAAACGATATAAAAACAAATCATCGATAGACATTAGAAGAGGTTAAATCTTTTACAATTACCTTTTGCTAAAGGTAATTGTAAAAGATCGTAAAAGATTTAACCTCTTCAAGCTGCTGCTTGATCATTATAAATCGCTGCATCATTTATATAAATAACTATATGACACAAGAATTTATCACAATGATAAATGTTATGTTATCTCGTTAAAATACAATGCATAAATATCAAAATCTTGAAAAATTGTCCATTGTATTTTATATTCATATCGTAAAATAAACTTACTGCTTCGCCTCTTCGAGTCCAGTCGTTTCGGCGTTTCGAAGACCTCGTCTTCCAATGTGAACTCTTCGGACTCAGAGTTTTGGTTCTCGCGTTCAGTGAAGTCAGATTTGATCTTGCTGCGCATGAACTTGGCGTAAGCTACGCGAGTTGTAGGAGTCACTTCCGACAGTTTCGGGTTGTATTCTGGGCAAAGTAATTTTCTAATTTAATTAACAGTGGGGTTGTATACCAAACCTGATGTCTTAATCAGTTTCATACAGACAATTATTGCGTGGGCATATTGATAAATACATTAGCTCTGAGAAAAAAATAAATTAACAACTTAGCTTGTAATTCAATGCAAGAATACAAACAAGTTATGAAAGACTAAGCACTCCTTATGAAGTTCACAACGAGTTTATAATGTTTTGATAAGTTAGCAGAAAATTGAATCTTATTTTGCTAATGAATAATTATTCAAAAAGTATATATACGTCTTTTAGGAAGAAACCTACTTAAAACAGCTTGCATTTTATAAATGTAAGAAAACCGCTTATAAAAATACTATCTATGTAAAGAAAAGTAAACTCACTGCACTCAGTAATATTCTACTGGAACACAGGAATACAAACATTTAAGTACAATAGCTATTTTACTGTAGAAATAGCAGTGATGAGTTGTAAGCAGACGATCTAGTTGTATGCCTTTGTTTTTAATGTTCCCTTTATTTAACTATGCTTGGATATTTGGGTTAAACCTTATACCTGAATTTTAAAGTACCTGGCTTTTATATATTTTGTATACAAGTTTATGCATTATTTCCTAAATCTAATATGACGGATTGTTCAATAAAAGTTAAGTATTAGAAAGCAAAGACGAATTTGAAAAAATCTAACAAAGTCGCCCGTAAATGGAAACTTATTTTTAGATAAAATCTTTAATGGTAAATATTTTATTTAATTACCTAAAAGTTTCTGTGGATCTATGGTTCGCGCTTGTACGTTGTCGAGGATGTGCGCGCGCAGGGATTGGCGGCTTCGGCGGATATCAGCTTCCGAAGACTTGCCGATGGGATCGCGGCGCAGAGTATTCGTGTGTACCAGTGCATTCCAGTCGCGCTTTTTGCTGTATATTTTAAACGAGTTTAAGGTGGTTACTGTACAATACTCTTATCAAACAGTAATACATAATATCTATCATATTATTACATAGATTTTAACAGTACAAATAATTTAAAGTGTGATTAGAAGCAAATTTAAATCACTATAATATAATTGAAGTATCGCGCGTTTTACCGAGATAATTCTGTATTTTCCGAGGGATTTCAAATATTCTCATGCCAACTTTAATAAAATCGGTGCAATCGGTTATTGCAGACCAATATAGGAACTCACCTATCAGTACTTCCACGTCTCACAATCGCCTTCGCAATCTGACTGAACACGTCCTTGGGTTTGCTTTCCTTCGAGATGACGTCCTTGATGATACCTTCAACGATGCCGATCTGGAAATCCTTCAGTATCCGCCTCTCCATCACCTTGCCTTTCTTCCCAGCGACTGGAATGCGATTATATTATCATTATCAAACTAATTATGTTTTATATAATAAATCTCGCGAAGTTAATCTGGTTTATAAATGAATTTTTGTTGCAACTTTGAGATATAATTCCATTTAATCTTTAGTAGCATATATGTTTTGTTAGATGCAATATGTCCTGAATAAAAATAAAGTAAGACAAAGATAATTCAGCATCTCTTAAAGTCACGTCATCTAAATTCATGTCATTTAAATTTTAGTCTGACTAAATACAAACTGACAAAGTTTGAATACTTGGTCAAGGGCTACAAAATTTTCTTAATAAGTCATTTATATAACATTTTATATTTGTAAGTACATTTAAAATGATAAGGATTTGACATTGTCTCTTCCATAATGGCTTAAATAAAAACTCAAATCGAGATTCGAAAGTCCGCAGTCAGCACTCGCTGTGCATTATTATTGACGTTGACGTAAAATAGGATTGGACTAATCACCCAGTGGTGATCATCTTGGGTTTTTCATGTCATACATCAATAGTTTGCCACGTAGTATCCACCATAGATCCAATCTATGGCGCGAAACTGTTTAATTACGTACTTGTGCCATGGCCTTGTAATATACAGGTTCTTGATAGCATCCAAGCATTGTAATGTCATAATAGATGTACCATGGTTTTTTTTCTTTCTTGCAGGCCCTATACAACTTAATGCTGGCACCAAAGCGGTACGTCGAGGCACTAGATAGTAAGATCAATCGCGGTACAACGCACCACCTTCCCTTGTGGTAATCCTGCACCCTAAGCTTCAGTGTCATTGTGATGTTGCTATATAGGACGGTCGCGTTCACGACATGATCATGATAAAAACGAAATTCTATACAAAAGCACCTGTGGTATCTTGCATTTTAAGCCTTGGGGTCTTCATGCCGTTGTTGTGCAAGATGTCGATGAGTTCGAAGCGCAGCGTAGAGATGTCTTGCCTGATCTCCATGACATCGTCCTCGGTAACGCCGACCTCGTCACGCGCCCGCTGTTCTGCCGTCACGTATCGGCGGACCAGCACACGCATCACCGCTTCATGTTGCTGCCTGGCCTTCTCGCGAGATTTGTGCTAGATATCAAATTTGGTTATTAACTCAAGACAGCAATAACTGCAATTCTGATAGTTTTGTGATCACCAGAAATCATGATTTATTATTTATTAATTTATCTATTAATAATTAACTAATAAAAAATAATATTATTACAATTATTTCTAATTACGAACGGATTATAAGTGTAGAAACGTGAGCGCAGTAAAGAATCGAATGTTCATCCAAAGGAAACTAATTTAGTGAGCGAATGATAAGTACACTGTATTTTTTAAAGTAAATATAAGTATATATTTAATAGAAACTAATATATCATAAAGCGTTTGGAAAAATGATGGTCATAGGTTGCTAATAGATAATAACACTAATTCATTTTTGTGTGAGCACATAAGTGCGAGCAATATCTATTTTCCTGACTTTTTACTATGTGTCACTAAAATTAAAACTATTCAAAAAGACGGGATGAAATTTTTATTAAATGTTGAAGTGCTTCAACTAATGTTACCTTTAGTCACCATTATTTTTGTTTCTCAGAGTGAAATCATAATAAGCATAACTTTGTAAAGTTGATGGTAGTATTAAAATATTTATTGATAACAAAAATGTTGATCGGTATTAATTAAGACTTTAAAATTTAAATTTAGTAAAGATTTAAAATTAGTAAGAACAGTTTAATTTACTGTATTAAATACTCACAATAATAGACCCACGGTCTCTATTAGTGAAGCAGTGTTTGATCCAGCAAACGACATGTTTGGGCGTAGGGATGATGTTGAAGGGCGGAGGGACTGTGTCGCCATCTTCAAAGTAAGACATCCACAGATTGCTTCGCGCGAACTTCCACTCCATATCCGATCGTTCCTGGTGTGCGAGGGTAATGTTTATAGTATTAAAATAAATAATAAATATAAGAAGAATAATAAAGCGTAAGAAAATCAAATCTTCATGTAATCTGACCCCAAGACGAGACGAGGCTTAAAATAATAATAATAATAAGTGCGTAGAGAAGTGAGGTACCCCGTCGCCCGCTGGTTTAATGTCCCTTAACTGCCAAAAATGCCCCATCAGTGCAGCCAGTCTCCCTCAAACAGCTTGTGACGAGCTGTCGGTGAGTTGCGTTACGGAGAGTCGGTACTCTCTTGTGCTTCAGAGAAGCCTACGCGACCCGCCTCTGCTTTGCCATAGCCGCCCGGACAGAGTGGAGACGCAAAAACAGATGCTCGAAGGGTGGAAGTGTAATAATGTCATAACGCCGACGGCGCGGCGTCTCAATCATTGTCGCATCGTCATCACACATCTCTACACCCTTAGTCGTTCACACCAATGTTGCTCCCTTCGCACCAATATTAATCTGTTTTTTTGCCTGCCATATTTCAATCAATTAGGAGGCTTTGAGAAGGCGGGTGACCGGAATCTCTTTCATAGCCCGATTTTCAGTGTCACCAAAATTGAAATGCAAGTCAACAAACGTTTTGACCAGTAATGACAATAGTTTTTGTGCATTTGCTAATTGGGTATAGTGTTTAGGTGCATTTTTATGGTGCAGATAGAGATTAAACCCAGTTGGTACATTCCACGCACACTTTCATTAAATTTCACTAAAATCGCCTCTAAGCGTTTGATCTATATCCCTGCGCACGCCTTATAAAGGTCCGTGTCTTGTAAAGACGCGTGATGTAAGCGACAGTAATGATAATAATAATACTGTTTATATCAGACCCCTTTTGTTCATAGAAATATTAGTAGGTACAATGATTATAAATCTAAAAACACTTATTGAAAATTATAATAAAATAAATAAAATTCATTTCATGTATCTTTTTGAGGACCCTGGCACTAGAGTGTGCACTTTTACCCAGTGCCTCAAAAAGGAACATTCAGCTTAATGCCTGATGCTGCTAGCAGAATACTGTTGGCGTTCCTGCGAACCCTATTCATCAGCGACGCAGATCTCTTACAAATAATAGTGTCAAACCCAGCCATGTGAGCATTGATAAGCATACCAGAGGGGCTATCGCACTAATAAATCGGAAGCGAAACGCACCGAACCGTTCGGCTTAACCAATCCGAACGCCACAATATCACGTCATCTGTTCGATGACGTGATATTCTAGCTCTCGGATTGGTTGAGTGGAACGATTTGGTTTCGTTTCAGAGTGCTACTATAATTCTCCGAAACGAAATTTCGTTATCGAACGAAAATAAAACGAAGTTTCGTTATCAAGCCTACTCTGATTCATTTTCGGATAGGCCGACGAAGTTCGGATTCATAAACAATATTCGTGAACGAATGGAATGAGTAAAATAATGTAGGTTCTTTTCATGTCAAGTACGCATTTTAATATAACTTGCAATTATTCGGTTTTTTTGACATGTTTAATGAATAATTCACTTCACGCGTAATTCATAATTACTTTTTAGATAAAATTACATAGTTTTCAATAAAAAAAGACAAAGTTTAGGCAAAATTGTAATTGTAACAAAATTTGTCATGACACTAAAAGCACCCAATCGCTGAATGTTATTATACGGCTTAGTTTAGGAGTGCTATTACATACAAAGAATGCTTATGAACTTACGACAACGTAAATACCCGTTTATAAAAAGGGTTTTTGTTTACATTTTTTGGTTAAAGATTTCTACGTTCTTTTCTCAAGTGTTGTAATAAATTAATCAAAATGTTTCTCCAAGTGGTTTTTTCCTCTGCGCTATCGCGATACACATTTCATGGGAATTTCATAAAACGTCGCAGTTCATATTTGGGAGTAGAAAGAACAAGTTGGATTTTGTTTCAAAAACTTTGTAAGTAAAGCTATATACTTTGTTCTTTTTATTTTAAACATTGTTGTTTTCTGTATTAAACTAAACATTTACATATTTTTATCACTTTCCAGTTTACAATGGCTCCACACACGGGTTCGGCTACTCCTGAACAAATTGATACACTCCTCAATTTCTTGGACGAGCATAGGGACCTAGCTGTCGGGAAATTGAGGAATATCGAAGGCAAAGTGCAGGCAAAGAGGCTGTGGGAAGAATTGTGCAATACACTGAATTCTATGGGTGGTTGCACAAAAACAGTTCAGCAGTGGCAAAAGGTAAGTTTTAAATTAAATAATTATATTATAAAATGACTTAGAAAACTGACGCTGTAAGTATTTATTACCTACGGTTTTACCAAGTGTATTAAAACTATTTTCAATAATGTGGACATAATTTTATCAATATGCAAAATAAAGCAGTGTCTGATATGGCAGTGTAGAAGTGGACATGGAAAGCATTTCATTTTTGGCTCATTATTGCAGGGTGTCTTTAGGCAGTGGTAACCACTTACCACAAGGTGGTCCATTAGCTATTTATCATGAGATATTTATTGTAGTTGTATAAAGAATATATAGATTTTTTTTTATTTTGTGACTGCATTGTGAAACATACATGATGGATTAATTATATTACTGACTGTTACAATTTGTTTGTAGTTGTACCAAGCTGAGTTCTATTCTTGATTTTATTTTGTAGTTTACTACAAATATTTGTATTTTCTAAGTAAATATAATTAGTTAATTTAAGTGTCTTTATTTGTTACAGCTTCTCAACAACAAAGAAGAAGGCGATCTGCTGCTGGCTCTGATGTCAGGAGCAGATTATTTCAAGTTGAAGAGGAGCGTGCTGAGAGAGAAATTCTCCAGAACAGAGAGCTTGCTGGCATTAGGTCTGAGCTTGCAGGTATCAAGGCTGAACTGTCGCAAATGTCTGGACTGATGAGGGAATACCTTAATAATAAGAATAAGTAATAAATTTTTACCAAGATTTTGTGTTTAATTTTATACTTATTTCTCTCAAGCACTAAGTTTTACTCTAGCAATAGATTTATAAAACATAATAACAAAATGTATAAAACATAATGACAAAGATACCTTACTTGATGTCTCAGAGCTTGATGTTTATGAAATTAATATTTTTATTATTATATTTGTATTGTGACTAAAAGTGTAACCTAATAATAATTTATTTTAAATGTAATTTTTTGCTAACTCCTCAGCTATATCAATATATAAATTGCGTTTTAGAAGCTAGTAAGACTTAATTTTGTTTAAGTTATTATTGTTTGAAGTGAATTAATACAAAATGTTTATCTTCAAAGTATATAATTTTAAAGTGATAGTTGCAACTTTGATAATTGCAGTATTGTAAAAATTGCTAGATAATGTAAGCAAACTGTGCCATCTCTGCAATACTCTATCTCCTAAAACAAAAAAAAATAAATTAGAGTTATAAACTATTATTATTTATACATTATATATTTTATAATATAAATATTTCATAAAATTACCTATACCCTTCTAACAATTGCACTAACGTTGCTCTCGCCCTTCGACCAGCCTGAAGCGCTTGAGTTGATTCAGAGAGAATCGAAGAAGAGGCTGGATTCTTGTCGGTTTGTTTCTGCTTGGAGTTTATCTATTGTCAGTTGCCCCACAGCCCCTTGGTAACTACCTCGGGCATAAAAATTTAAGGCCGTAAGGATCTGAAAAAGTTTACATTATTAACAATACATTATTGAACAGATTGAAATAAAATCAATATCTTTAACTCAACACCTACCTTAACTGTGGGCTCGATTGCATGACGCCGTGCCTTTGGTGGTAATAAAGGAATTATTTCCTGACATAACGCTTCGAACAATTCCCGACTGAGTCTGTAGTTTCCTACAAACTCCAAGTCGTGAATTTTCGTAATATTTAATTGGCTGCGTAGGCGGCGTCGGTTTCTTCTACGTTCTAAACACTCTTCTCTTAAAGCAGCCTCGACCAAAAACATTCTGGATGCCATTTTAAATCAAGTTAAGACAAATAAAATCCAAAACGAAAAACAAACGGTAACACTTTTGGCTTCGTCAATTTGAGGTTAAAATTCCGAACAAACAGCTGTCAAATTCGAATTTTCGTTTGACACTTTCGTGAAATATAGTAGGCTTAGAACAGATAAACGTCAAACAATTTTCGGGCGAACGAAACTTCGGATCGAATGAGAATTGTGGTAGGAAACGTGCGAAATTTCGAACGAAGTTTCGTTTTTCGTTGAATTTTGTTAGTGCGATTGCCCCCCAGATGCACTACAGTAACGCGGAGGCCCCAGCAGCATCCGAAATGCCTCGTATTAGATTGTGTTGTTGATTGCGGCAGTAACGACTTTAAACTATTATCTGTTACGATTTAAATCATACTTTCTCTTATTAAATGAAGGAAGTCAAGTAAAATGAAAATGTTTACATCGAAGCGAAGTTGTAAACGAAATAATTAGGTATAAGCGGCAAGTGGATTATTATATCAAGAACAAGTTACATGTTATTTTGTTGTTATAAAAACAATTAGATTCAGTGACTATCATGATGGAATCAACTCTGTATAAGGTTTTTTGAAGTCACGTAAAATATTACATGAAAAGTTTCCTTGTTACTCGATTTGGTCTTCGCATATAAATATGCCATTATGTTCTGACTGTAATGATCGTATTACCGAATTTAAATATGCACATAAAGTTATATTATGTCACATAAACACACAGAGATTATAAAAATAAAATTTGTAAGTATTACTATAAAACATTATATCATATAGGTATACTTATACTTTAAAAATATAAAACAATTTCTTAATAACGGAATTTAATACAGAATCATAAAAAAGTCACTAGCGAGTTAATAATACTATAGCAAGTAAAAAAAAACACAAAATTGAGTAGTATGACAAAGGATGTGAGTGAAGTGGTCATTTAAATAATAAATAAAATAAATATTTGTTACACTTACACCAATTAGCCTAGCCCAAACTAAGCTCTGTAAGGCTTGTGCTATGGGATCTAGGGTAACGGATAGACATACATATATAAATAATTTTTATAGAAATATATATCAACAACCATGACTAAGGTACAAATGCTCGTATTCATCACACAAACATCTGCCCCCACCGGGACTCGAACCGGGACCTCAGAGATGGCGACACCTTTAAACCGGTGTACTATCCACTCGACTATGGAGGTCGTCAAAAGTCGTAAAGGTTCCAAGGTTAAAAATTAAAGGTCGTTTTATAGTTTGCTTACCAAGTAAGTGAGGCGTTCATTTGTTTAACAAGTTCCATAGTAGTGTATAAAAGAAAAACAAAAAATATATAAAAAAAGCAATACATTAGAATGAATTTATAAGCTTACCGAGATGATTTGGTAGGAATTAGACATCATCGCAATAAGCATGTTGAGGAGCACAATGATGTTGATCACGGAGTACGATCCGAAGGTAAGGAGAGCCCAGAAGCGCGTAAAGCTCTTGATGCCGGTGAGCTCAAACGTCGTGAGATCCACGAGACCAAACGACGCCCAAAACAAGGATTGGGATGTTTCGAACAAGCTGTTGAGCATAAAGATTTCGTTATTGACGATTATTTTTAAGTTTCATGAAGTCGTTTAACTGTATCAAACTAACGCCTTTGCGTTTGGTAGTTAGGGTATTGTAATAGGAAGGGCATTTAAAATGTAATCGCCTAAAGACATAAACACGTTTTTTATAGAGCAAACTCAAAACATTGACCGTGATAAGAAATTTATTACTTTTTAATAAATTAATATAATGTTAATTGTTAACTATTAATAAGTAGCTCTCTTTATAGCGCTTTGAAGACTTTGAGCTTCCTTATAAAGCTCATTATAAACGGTGAAGTGGTGGTGCGCCGCGTCGAGCACGATGGTAGATAGATATAATTTTAAAATTAAGTTAACTTGTTGGCAACATTAAAAAGAGTACACTATAATTTAAGTTTTTAAATCTAAATCTATGTTAAATACTGGTTTACTTGGCATATCGTCTCCAAATAGTGCAGGCTCGCTCTTGGGTATCGAAATCGGGTATGCCGTTGGGATGGTGATAACATTTATTCTTCTCCAGCTCCGCGTAATACCACATCAGTTGGTTTAGACCTGATAATATAAAGTATTTGTTGTATATGATCATAGTAAATGATAAAATTTACACACATTTATTCGTTGTTGTTGGCAAGGTAGCTAAATTGGATGAGATGATTTGATGATTAAAGAGTTAAAACTCACATCTGATCAGACAAAAAAACTATACATTATTTTTGTTTAGTTAATAAATTTGGGCAAAAACCTATTTTCTATCAAATAAGATCAATGACCATTATTACCACGTACATCAACACTGTCAAATGTTAAATGAGTGTTATAGTAATAATTGATTGAAATTAATGTCATAGTTTTTAACCTACCACAACCAAAAGCGAAGAGCACGAGCATGTAGACGAAGAAGAACTTAATAATGTCGAGAATCATGCGACCGAGAGACACTTGAAGCGGGCCGAGGTATGGATTGATGGAGAAAATGTGCACGAGTTTTAGGAATGAAAAGATCATGCCGGCAGCAAATGCTCCTAAAACAGAACAAAAAAGACATACAGATTGGTAAAATGGGTAAGACGTGGTAACTTGTCAATATGTGGACGCATGTGGAAAGTAATCAATTCTATCTTCCAAGTTCAAATTTAAGCGTAATGTTTTTATTTTGAAAGGATTTTTCATCTAACAGTCACTTACCTGACCTTTTTCTATAATTGTTAAAAAATTTCATTCTAAAGTGTAAATAATAAGTAAGTCCAGGATTAGGTATAGGATCACCTTATTAAGAAGGGGCCAGTGTTTTGTACCATTTTAGATAGCAATGTTATAAAATAGAATTCGTACTGTTACATGATTATTAAGTAATCTTAGTCAAAGCTGATCATTTATATTTTTTTTCTCTCCTTAGGTATCCTTAATGTTAACTTCTAAATGTTTTCATATTCAAAATTACATAAATAACTTAATATAAAAGTATTTTATTTTCCCTGTTATTGTTACCTTTTATGTTTAGTACCGTCGCTGCGATTTACTGACGAAACTATCTTTGAATACACAAAGCTTAGTAAAGTTTGGACTATCAAGTTTTTATTGTCAGTCATTTGACGAGCCGACGTAAGCATCGGATAAACAACACCTTTCTGGCATTGTTCGTTGGTTTTATTGACACTAGTTATGTACTTAAAAGTATGCCTGTGTGATCGTAGTGTTGTGTGACGTTTATTTGGCGAGTCACCAAAACAGAAACATGTTATCTAGTAAAGAGAACGCCTACTTGGTAGGTTGTAATTTATTTATTTATTATTATTTATTATTTATTTATTTTAACAAAAACATTACAGAATTACATGATCGATTTCGGCGAATGTAACATAAATCCGATGGATTTTTCCGTACATTCCATTCATCGGAGACTCACGCGTACATATACAAAAATCAAAATATTCATACATAATAGCGTTTATAAAACTAGTACTTAGCAACTAATACCTGGTGAGTACCCACATAATAGTAGCAAGAACTTAGTTAGTTAATGTTGTGCACAGGTGGGTAGGTATATATATTTAGAATTTTGCAATACCTTAGTTTTATTTTTATCAGTGTGAGGTAGTGTGCTGTGAGGTGGCTGTGCGTGTTGTTTACGAATATAATTCACAGGATGCTCTATAAAGCATCCTATGTATAATATATAGTATATGCATTGAAGTGTATATCAACAAATTTTATGCATGTACTTACATGTTGTTACGTAACCATCAGCAATTTAATAGTATAAAAACAAGGAAAATAAAGCAAAATTGCTCTGGCCACGACATGACACAGTTTTTGATAAAAATTTTATTTTATTAGTTTAATGAAGAGATGTTACATACGAGCTTATAATAGAAAAATATTGTATAATACAATTATATCGTATACATCAAAATACTTCATAAGCTTAACAAATCAACGATATTAAATAGTTTACATAACACTTGTAAAAACTGTCTTTACAGTTTTTTAAATATGTGCAGAAGTAATTTCTTACACTTTCAAATATTTGAATAGGATAATGTATATTCATTAAAAGAAAAGAAAACAATACTGACACCGTTATTTACCGATGAAAATTGAATTCTACAAATATTTTTGTCGAATTCAATTTTATAATTCACTAGTTTTTCACTACCTAAATATAGTAAATACCTGATTGTCGCAATCTAATATAATATTTATCGATCATATAGTCTACATAGTATATAATAAAGCTGTGATCTACACAAAGCCGACCTGCATGATTGAAATGCACACTTACCCTCCGAAAGGAGCATTGGGTCGTAGGAATCCCATCTCTCACGAGGATACCAGGGGTCCATGCCGTTTCTGTAGTCGCGCTGACAATAAAATAGGAAAAATTCTTCATTAACTCTAGCTCTTTTTACCATCCAAGAACAAGTAGATAGTTATATAAAAAAGTGAAAGAGTGCAATGTGTATAATATAGTGAAAAATATTTAAAATCTTCATTGTAATTTGTTGAAGATATAAGTGTTTAACCTAGTAACTGAGAATTTTCGAGATTCACAGAAGACGACCATCGAACTTAACTACAGGCCACCTTAAAATAACCTCTCCGTAAAAACTTTTATTACAAAAGTTTAACTAAAACTTGTAATTTCTACATCTATATTTGATTTAAGTCTACATTTCTTAAGACGTGTATGATAATCAAACTTAAAACTTTGGGCCTTATCCTAATTTACGAATAAGGACGTCGTTATGGAGAGGAAGCTGGGATGGGTATGTCGTGTCTAACTTAGGTTAGTTCCACATAAATTTAACTCTGTGAACTTTTACCTAATTTGGATTCGTATTATGCTTACATTGAATTATTATAATTGAAATTAGGTACTTTTCTGGCATAACATAATTTCCAGTACAAGTAATTGTTCCTTTTTTCTAAGCTCATTAAATTACCTTTATATATATTAAACACCGTTTCTTGAACTGCAAAGATGAGTTGTATTGTAATATCTGTCATGGTTATTAGTTTTTATGTGTTACTGAAGGATAAATTTAAAGTGTTAGGTGTCCCATTTATATTAGTTAAAGGCTGCCAAGTTGTCACTATTTGAGGCACTGTACACATATTGCACATGGCCCGTGTGAAATTGTGATTTATGCGTAATTAAATGTTACCGTTACTGCTGTTACCAAAAGCTTTATCTAAACGTCTTTACGGATTACGATATAAGATATATACACTTAGATATATCATCACATTCATAGTATGTTAAAATAAGTTTCATTTTGCTTCTTAAAAATATTTTTCTTTCTTTTAGACTAATAGTAATACAAATTCGAACTTAAAAATAAATAAAATATTTCATACCAAATAATATGTTAGTCAACATATTAGATAGCCACTTAGTGGTCAGTGACTAGTCATCTATAATACATGTGCTTATTGCGAAACACCGTAATAAATCTGTCACGCACACAAGAACCACAGTTGAAAACTTTCTGTACATTGTGATTTAAGGAGTAAATTCAGGGCATCCAGTAATTTTACTACTATCCTTTAACCTTTCAAGAGAACGCGGCTTTGTTTACCTTTTACTTAAAACAAAGAATCTTTATTATTCATAATTCCGTTTCAATATCAATTAAGAAATATTTACAGATTACTTGAAAACTAAGAATAAAACATGAAATAAGATGTAAGCTTATATTCGAAATATAGTAATACGGAGGAGCTCAGCTCTCACTTCCTCCTTTGGACATAGCTACAAATCTGACTGACTCTTTTAACTCGCCACTAGATTTTTTTTGTAGTACCAGACCATACAGCATTAAACATACCTGAACAATATACCAGGAAGATATTCTTAAGCTGATCCAGGCAATATAGAACATGTTGGTGATGAAGTCCACGATATTCCAAAGGTCACTTATGTACTCCATTATACCTCCGGTCCACAGCGCGCGTATCTCCGCCCATATCAAGCCTGCCATGAATATCTGACATTTAAAATACATCGTACAAAACTATACATAAAAGTTTTGCCCCGTAAAGTGGTATGTATTTAATACCTTTGTAGTAAGTGTTAATATTACTTCTTCTAGTATTTATTATATATACATTTTTTAACCAGGCGATATGTTGTTGCGCACGGCAAGCGTGTCCCCTTACTCTCCTCGCTTATTGCAGGGTATATCTATTAAACTACTTCGACATCCATATCGTCTGTGATCAAGGTGATTTATGGACTGGAAAATGTAATATGTTTGGATCATCTCGGGATATTAAAATAATATATAAAGTGAAATAAATGCGATATTTATGATATTAGTATAAAAATAATTTAAGGTAATTTAGGGTTATGTTTAAATGTTCTGTTTTAATCCTTTTGTTAATGCATGCATTTTCATATTATAATGCTTTCCTTTAAAATAAGTATTGTAAATAAATAAAAATCTGAAAACAACACATATAGAATATTCAACTCTAGCCGGATTATAACGATACAATGGCGTCATTTTAGTTAGTTCGGCTGCTGAAAGAATGCGTTTCTGATAGCTGCCATCATTAGTCGTTTTTGGGTCAAACTCAGAAAAAGTGTACATTTTAAAATTGTAACGTAACTGATAAGTTACGAAGCTGAGAATCTCCGTAACGATACTGATGCCATAAGGCATAGTACACACCAAACAAATTATAATAAAACACTGCTTGATTAGGTATGTTTAGTTTAATCAGTCTTATATATTTAGATTGATTGATATAAATCACATAAAAAAATTATACGTAATTTATAAAATCAACGATACAAATTTTTGGGGTAGTTATTTTGCGGTAAAGTATTTAAACACAAAAGATAAGGTTCTCTTCAATACAGTATAAGCAGATCAAGTCCGGGGCAATGTAAGGGTCAAGAGAGAAGATAAAAAATCTTAAAAGCAAGAAGCTTATACAAGCAAAAGGCACACAGTCATATAGTACTAAATATAACAGCAATGCATATGACTATAATAGCAAATCATCAATAACATGGATGTACTGTACGTCCATGACAAAGAAGTAGGTAAAGTAGACAGCTAGACTGTCTCTATCATAGATAAACCGCAAACCTTTTTTGTTTCATACACAGCAACGAAAATTTTTCTTTTTACCCAAATAAAACATTTCATCATATGATTTGCAGTTAAATATTTGAAATACAGAGTTAGATCAATTAATCATGATTTGTTCTTTGTTTTCAAAATCAAATGATACATTCATGCCATTTTTCTTTGACATTTACAATTAAATAAATGTAATTAAAAGATATTAAAATTTGAGTCACTGTCACTGGAATCATTATTATTATTTTTAAATAAGGATATATCATGGGTAGAATTAATCGTATTCAATGAAAGAATTCCCGGCTTAGCTAGATTATAGTATCGTTGATTGTCGGGGTGCAACCGAATATCCGATAAAATAGTTCTCTTGGAAGAAATATAATAATAATATATAATAAATATAAAAAATGATTAATTTTTTTCATAGAAAAAATCAACGACTCGGATAAACTCTCATTTTTGTATTTGGATCTTTCGGGAAAATGAAGAAAATATATATTTCTGATCCAAATATAGCAGCAAACTCCAAATGTACGAGTAGCTAGGAGCAAATTAAAAAACCAGTCCACGTGATACTCAGATTGTGATATTTTGTGTTGTGTTATGCTAACAGTGTACCTATCTTATATTTTATATAATAGGTAGGTAATATCTACATACTTTTTGTTCTTTGTGTTCTAAGCCTTATGTTTTCTCAGATTAGTAACGTTACACAATATAACGAAATTGAGAATAAAATCTGAGAAATTATAATCTGTAAAAATATTTTTACGTGAACCACGAGTTATATATACTAACACTGACCGTATTCACCAAGATACTATCAAAAATAACAAAAGATTTCAATAAGTAAACAAAAATTATGATATATATACTAAAATAATAGTTGTTTATAACCCTGAAATATTTTTATGATTATTCATCCACAAGTACTGTTTGAACGCACGGCTCCAGTGAAAACATAATGGCTGCCACGGCATAGCTATTTTGAAGTAAGTAATAGTATTGCCAGAACAGAAAAGAAATATATTTCCATTTTAAATAACTGTGTTCTGGATTTTTATTGTGTTATTAACCCTGAGTAACGAATTGACGTAATTTTGGGACAGATTTTAAATTGACTAAAATAGATATCTGTTTTGTAATTTATGATTAAAATTTATCCTATTTAATTGTTTGGTTCATCAATAATAATACGACCATAGTTAAAGTTTACATAACTTATTAATATTCGTAACAATCGATTTCTCAAAAATAAAATGGTTAATGGGACATTAAAAAAATGTATGAGAATATTTTTTTACCAATTTTCAGTTTCAAAAAAATTGTTATTTTATTTAAAACTTAAGTAGAAATGCTATCAAATTCTGCAAATTAATAAACAATTATAACAATAAAGAAAAACAAATTAATAATATGTATAAATTTAAATAGTTATAAAAATAGAAAGTAGCGGGACAAGAAATCATATCAAATGTACACTTTTTCTGAATATGACCCTTTTACGAACATGGTATAAGACTCATTTTCAGATTGGATTTGATTTTTGGATAGCACGACATTGGTAAATGAACTTTATATTATGCATATGGAGCCCTGTCAACAATGTATTCTCGGCGCTTAGATTCTTCTTCTTCTTTTGGGTTTGATGGCGGTGCCCATAGACTTCGCCAACCTCGAGTTTTTTTGCTTAGAATACTTTTTTAATTAAAGTATGCGCGACTCATGTTATTATCCAGGCCGTGAAAGTACAAGTGAATGCAAAATTAAAATTAAACAAGACAAATAAAAAAATAATATACCCTGTTCGCTGTCTATAAAGAAATATGTAAAAAAGTTAAAGAGCGGAAACCAAATCAGAGAATAAAAAGATACCAATAAAAGTTTAATACGATTGTAGAATAAATAATGACAAAGAATATTGATGAAGGGTGAAGGCGCTTAGATTATAAGTGCTTTATCTTGATGTCTGACCTATAGAGTATAATGTAATATTGCGGTATCACTATTGAACAGATAAAAATGATATATTCACTCATGCGAGGATAATCTGGGATATTCGCAGTTTCAAAGTAAGTGTTCGTACTATGTCAGCCGTGCTGTTATAAATCAAAACAAAGACTTATCCGCATACATTCGCGGTTAGACATCCATTTATTATGCCACAACGCCCATTTACTACTTATTTATGGAGTGTAATGAAATGAGACGTAAAAAGCACTAAGAGTATAGCAAACAATGATTTATAGCTAGAGCGAGATTTGAGACAGGAAAATGCCGAATGATTTGTTAGCGGAGTACTGAAGGATACTTGGTTTCAAGATTCAAAAAATTCAAAATTCAAAAATTCTTTATTCAACATAGACCTTTGCAGGCACTTATTGACGTCAAACTCTACCACCAGTTCGGAAATTGGGAGGCCCTAGAGAAGAACTGGCAAGAAACTCTCAGGGTTTATTTTTATCTCCTCTTTTTTAATCGTTATTTACAATTAGTCATTTATAAAAAAAAAAAAAAATAAACTAAAGCTACAATAAAGCTAACATACATAATATAATATTTTCGTATGTACATTTACATACACATTAAATGTCAAAAGGAAAAGACAAAAAATAATAAATAAATAATTATGTTGTTACCAAGCATGGCTTTTGGGATACCGCACCTAGCTCCATACAGTGTTATCGTTTAAATAATCACTTACTTTATAATATGCTTTACTAATAAGTGTCTTTTTGATGTGATTTTTAAAGTTGTGCAAAGGCAACTCAATAATGCTTTGTGGAAGCTTATTAAACATTTTTATACATTTCCCCAAAAAGGAACAGCTAGTCTTATGGAGCCTGTACATTGGAACGGCAAGTTTATTTTTATTTCTTGTATTTACATTATGTAAATCACTATTTTTATTGTATGAGTGGTAGTTTCTATATACATAAATTAAGTTGTCAAAAATATATTGACTGGCTAAAGTTAAAATATTAATTTCTTTGAACAATTCTCTAAGCGAATCTCTAGCCCGTAAATTGTAAATGTTACGAATCGCTCTTTTTTGTAGCACGAAGATGCTTTCAATATTGGCCGCTGATCCCCATAGCAATAGTCCATAGGACATAACACTATGAAAATAGCTAAAGTAGATTAATCTTGCCGTTTCAACGTTAGTTAATAGCCTAATCTTTTTTACTGCGTACGCTGCAGAACTAAGTTTGTTTGCCAAGGCTCAATATGGGGTCCCATTGTAAACGTAATTATGTAAATACTTAAGAATTTTGTATTGTTACTAAGTCAATGACATCACCATTTATACACTGGTGGACAAATAAATCGAGCCACCCTTAACCCGTAAGTTCAAATGCAATTTCCTTCAAATATATGTACATTTGATAAATAAAAATTATGTTGGCAGCAAGGGCAAGTCATATCGAATACGGAGATAATAAACACAAACGCTTTCCATTAATCTTATGAGGGTAGAATGCGCGTTAAAAAAAATATCACAATTTTGCCGGTATTATCATAAAAATTTTTGTTTGTTTTGAGTGTATAAAAGTCGGTAGATTGAATTTTTTTTTGTGGCTTTTTGCGTTGTTGCTTCCTCTGTCATTAGTCTGCAGATTGCGGTTGCTTTTCTTGGTAATAATGGATACTACGCCTCAGAAAGCTGCTCAAGCTGTCGCATTACTTCAATCGGGCATTGGTCAACGTCGGGTTGCTCAAATGTTAAGAATAAGTCGTTCTTCGGTGCAGCGCGTCTATAGAAGATACCTGGAGACTGGAGCCTTCGATCGACGCCCAGGAACAGGCAGGCCACGGGCTACAACCTCCGCAGATGATCGATACATCAATTTGAATGTCCTGAGGAATCGGCGTCTGAACGCGGTACAGGTGCAACAACAGCTTCGTGACGAACGTGGAGTGGTTATAAGTGCGCGTACAGTCAGGAGAAGGTTGGCCGAACGAAATTTGACACCTCGACGGGCTGCAACAGGCCCAAAATTAACAGTAGCTCACCGCAGAGCACGCCTTCAATTTGCTCGTGAGCATAGAGAATGGACACTGGATCAATGGGCACATGTTCTTTTCTCTGACGAGACAAGGGTATGTCTTTACGGAAGTGATCGAAGACAGAGAGTCTATCGTCGCCCTGGAGAACGTTACGCTCAGTGTTGTATCGAAGAAACGGTTGCATATGGTGGTGGCTCTGTGATGGTGTGGGGCGGCATTTCTCTAACAGCACGAACAGAGCTGGTTTTCATCGAATCCAATGCTCCGTCACGTGGATTGACTGCAGAACGATATATCCGTGATATTCTTGAGGATCATGTGGTACCTTACTCAGGATATATCGAAGATGAGATGCTTCTAATGCATGATAATGCAAGACCCCATACAGCGAGAATTGTTACTCAGTATCTTAGGGACGTTGGCATTCGTGCTATGGAGTGGCCAGCACGGAGCCCTGACTTGAACCCCATCGAACATCTGTGGGACGAGTTAAAACGCAGGGTTCGAGCCAGGGTTCCGGCTCCTTCAACACTTTCTGGGCTCAAAATGGCGATAGAGGACGAATGGAACGACATCCCTCAAGACTTAATTGTTAAATTGATAAGATCAATGGGTACACGGATGCAAGCAGTTGTCCAAGCTAGAGGCGGCAATACACATTATTAAAACATTAATTTTTAATTGTTTTCCGATGTTATTTCTTTGTTTTTTTACTTTTAAAAATTAAATCTTTAAAACGTTTTACTTTTTCTTTTAATTGACTTTTCATTCTAGAGGCACGTACTCAACAAATTAAGGTGTTACCCCATACAATTTACTTTTATTGTAAAGCCTATAAAATTACTTATCTAATGATACCACTTTCATCAAAATTGTATTCATGCATTTGAAGGAAATTGCATTTGAACTCAAGAGTTAAGAGTGGCTCGATTTATTTGTCCACCAGTGTATTAATGAGTATCAACCTGCCGAACATTCGGCAACGAAAATTTTTACATTTGGTTTTTCTTGAGTTTAATGATAAATTATTGATTTCAAACCAATACGACTCTGGAGAGTGCACTATTCACATCGTCAAAACATGACTTTTGTCTGTCGACTTTGAATAACAAAGAAGTATCATCTGCAAATAAGACTGTCTCACATGAGTCTGTAACGTAATAAGGAAGGTCATTTATATATACTAAAAACAGTAAAGGACCCAATATTGATCCCTGGGGCACACCCATCATAATAGGTGCGCTAGCAGACTCTGACCTATTTATGACCACTTTTTGTAGTCTGTCCGATAAATACGATTTAATAAGGCAGCCAGCTCCATCTGAGACACCATAATGTCTAAGTTTAGCTAAAAGCGTTTCATGACTCACACAGTCAAAAGCTTTTGAAAGATCGCAAAACACTCCAATCACATCCTGCTTGGCTTCCCAAGCATCAAAAATATGTTTGAGAAGTGCAGTTCCTGCATCAGTAGTGGATCTACCTTTGGTGAAACCAAACTGTTTTTCATGCAATAGCCTGTTAGTTCTTATGTGACCTAATAGCTGATTATAAACAATTTTCTCAAAAATTTTACTAAAAGCTGGTAATATAGAAATAGGTCTAAAATTTGAGGGGTCTTTTTTGTCGCCTGATTTGAAAAGGATATAAAGGATCCAAGGATATTTGGAGGTGCATAGTAAAATGCCACACGATTGACCTTTGGCACACATCCAAACACAAGATCGTTCCGAACTTGCTAAATCCATATTTCAATCTACTAAGAGGAAATTTTATAGCTTTTAATGTCTGGCTCGTAAGTCAAATGTTTTTTTTTTATATTTCAGTGTTCATTTGCGATTTAAATTTAAGGCGTGACCTAGCTTGATCAGTTATTCAAGTTGTTTACCTTTTGCGTAAGTATATATAAATATTACTAACTTATAGATATATCTATTTGAGAAATACTATTGACAAAGATAATGTAAATAAATAACCGATTTTTCAAGAACCCAGACTGCGAGCATGAACTTTAAATTAACAAAATTTGACGACTAAACTCGACACACTCAACATAAATCTGTAAAATTTGACAGATATTTGACAGATATTCTAACGTAGTGAAATCAATGGATGCTTTTACCGATCGATATATGTTGATCGATTAGTCCATGCCCAGACAACTGAACCAGTGTGTTTCCGTGAATTAGAAAGTCTGTACTGCAGCAATGCAGCAAAGCAATGTAATTGTAATGCAGTATTTACCTACATTAAGGCTTACTATAACTCTCAAGATGAAAGAAGACTCTGCTTTCAGGAAAAGAAAAAATAACATGAAAATCTGTAATTAAAAGCTTTGTAAATATCACGTTGTTTCAAACAAGGCAGTGCTTGAATGTAAACGAGATACGGTTTTCATTTGCATATAACATCTGTTTTATTAGCCCTCGCGTCAGTCATGCCCGCAACGCTACGCATACTCATTCGATTGGATATCGGGTTGTTATCCGCCATTTATTCAAACTGTAGATTGGACGCCGACCCTTTGAGGTGTAAAATTTTTGATGCGACTCCCTATAAAGCTATTCCATATACGTCCAATGCAAGGCTCGTCAAAAACTATCGATAGGCATCGTATATTTAATTACTTACCAAGCTATTTTTTACCTAAATACATTACTATTGAAAATGACTTAAGTTAATATTGGTTTAATTGATAATGAGTGGCAGTCGTGATAACCTATTGAAGATTCTACAATATCTGTTGAGCAATCAACAGTTAAAAAACTACAGGTAAATTTCACTTCTCGTTTTTTATTGGTATGGTGACATACATTTTGAAATACTTGTGTTAATAGGTACTGTAAGGTTCTTCAGTAAAACGCCAACGTTCTCATATTATTCTTCGTAAGCTAAAGTTACATTTGCAATTTTTTGGGAATTGTTTAAAGTCAACTTTTGTTATTACTATCCATACGCCCAAATCTATTTTAATTGTTTAATATATTTAGGAAAAAAACACGGTATAGTTAAATAAAAAGAGAAAAAGAAACTTTGAAACTAGTTCGGAAAATTTTCCTCTTTGGAATATATAGCAAAACCAATGAATACTGCATGGAAACATAGCAAAGGTTGCATCAAACTTTCCCTTGATACGCCGACTCCATTTCGTATTCCGCCACCATTTTGGTTTGAGTGAAAAGAGCATTAAAATAATGAGTCATGTTATTCGAGTGCGCGCTAGCATTGTGAACGAGCACGTCTGTGGGTAATGATTCAAAGGTAAATTGGGCAGATATATCATCTCATCACACTGTCTACTTTGATGTTTGTATTTTGTATTGTTATAATAAAGTATTTATGTGTAACTTTATACGATAATGGTATGTGTAAAGAGAATTGATTATGGTTATTATTTCAATAACTTACTGATTTATTATTATATTATGATAAAGACCGCTTGGTTACTGTAGTTAAAAGTCGAATATGTCTCCGTTAATTATGTGCTAGTTAGCTTCTGCTAATTATTTACAGGAGACTGCCATACCATAGCAATTACTTTTAATATACCTAGCCAATTTTTGTTATTACGGATTCAGAGGAATTTAAAGCATTTAAAAAAGCATTTATTCCTGGGTAATTTAACAATATTATTTAATAACCAATCAAAAATTCCAATGACCACATCGAGTCATTCTATATTGCGTTAGTATTTTTTGTCTTTATATGTTTAATGTATGACATGAGAAATGTGGAAGTGCTCCTTTTTAAAAGATATACGATTTGGATTATAGTTATAGGCCAGATAAGGTATCATATAAAAAAAGTTAAGTCTTATTATGGTACTTTTATTGAAACTTTAACGTTTTATGTGATGTCGTTCTTACGAAGTAACTATATTTTTAAAGAAAATATCTACCAATTTAACATAAGTTTTGAGGTAGTTTAATGGCATGAAAGAATAAAAAGCAAATTATATGCTTTATATACAATAACGAGGAAGCAAAACTCGCTAATTATGGGTCAGAATAATTCAAAAGAAAAGTACTTGTACTTTACGAATCTTAACATGTATTCTTAATATAGGACATTGGAGAAATAAGGATGAACTCTGAAGCCGAAAATATAGTTCAGAAGAAATGATAGTAACAAACGAATGTAACAGCATTAAAGTTCCAAAAAGTTTATACTATGGGTTGGTTATTTGTTATGTAGACAGTAGTGGTAAAGTATAAAGAAGCTCTTGTAATTTTAACTTTAAAAATAATGTCATATATAAATTTATCCGCTTACATGAACATTGATAAAAAGCAGTGATAGAGTATTAAAAATATGATAATTAGTGTAATATGATAATTACTTGGTCTGTAAACGAAGACGAATATTTGACTAAATTATACTTTATTCAAAAGATAAACATCAGACTAAGATCGAATGTGACTAATATTCGCAATAATGGACATACAAACAATAAAGGTATAAATAATCATGCTAATAGGCCAAATTACTTGCTATGTAGACGATGACAGTGAACTCGATGAGGCCGGGCAGTGAGCCGCGCTCGTGCTCTTTCCAATGTTCCACCAGCTCTTGAAGCCAGCGCACGCCAGACCATTCCAGTACTAGATATTCAGCGCGTTGAGACGCGAGTGAGAGGAGCACTGCGGAAAAGGGTAAATACTATTTAATCTTGAATTGAAAGACTTTATATTTCAATCGTGTGTTAAATATTTTATTATGATTACGATTATGATTCATGAATGCTAATTAAGGAACAAGAAGTTAAAAATATATAATAAAGATTGTGTTATTGATATGAAAAGTTACATGATGCATCATTCCCAAGACCAAAAAACAAATGGTGAGCGGTTAAGGATGTAGAGTACCTATTAGTATTATTAGGTAATCACAAAGAACTTACTGAGAAACAGCATATATGATGAACTATGGCATATGAACTTAACAAAGGGCTTCTTCATGAATCTTCCATATTCAGAGTTTGGTGCCAGCATGTAGATGGTGCAGTAAATTGGAAACATAGCACCAAGTTTCGCCACCTAGACCAATAACACATTCACAGTATCACATTCGTTTATCTTCTTAAATTGTAAGGGGTAATCTCGAGATTTACTGAACCGATTTTAAAAACTATTTCTCCAATAGAAATCCACATTATTGCTGAGTGTCATAGGTTATACAAAAAACCGAAAAATAAAAAGGCTTTTATGTGGTAGTCCGTTTTGCAAAGTGAATCGGAGAAAAAATGGTCGAATGAAAGCGTTTCTTACGAACACTGCTTTAACTATGAAAGATATATTTTTAAATTCTAGAGAAAAGATGTGGAGCTTGAAAATGTCTACAAAAAAGTCAACTACAGCATATGTCGAATTTTTATATTTAAGTCACAAAAAGTAGTTTTTTTTAATATTAGTATAGATATTTTAATTTTTAATATTAATAAAATAATTTAAATCATTAGGTCATTTTTATTACCAAAAATATTACCAAAAATTATGAATCTTTATGAAAATAAGTAAAATCATCGTCTTAAGTGTGAAGGCCAAAGCAGCGGACGGCGCGCGGTGGCTTCGGGTTTAATTCGGTTCGCGTTAGTGCTTGCTTCGGGGATTGCTAATATTATGCCCAACGAAGTGGGCACGGGTCAGCTAGTTACTCATAAATAAACAAATTCATTTTATTATAAATGTCGTTTTATGATTATCCTTTTCGGAATGACATTAAACATAGCTAAGTGTTGTATGGTGGCAATGTAACAAGAAAATAAAACATTGGTTTTGAATCTATTTGTCCTAAAGTACATACATGAAAAACAGATTATATGGAAACAGAAGAAAATTATAAAAATATGATTAATGGAAAATATGCCATACCACGAAGGAAAATATAGCTCAGGTTAATTTCATACGTTTGGGATACATTCTTAGATTTGATTCAAGTTGACCTCAGCTATTTGTGATGCATTTTAAAATATAACCCAAGTCAATCTTAACCACATGCGATGTATTCTAAGATAACTTAAGTCAACTTGACCTCATCCTTGACTTGGTCATGATGTCAATCTAAGCTTTGATTCAAGTCAACTTCATATTTTAATGATGCATTCTAAAACATAATCCAAATCAATAAACGAACAAGACTTTATATCTGACCATCTGATGAGTTTGTTGCTGCCAAGGGCCTGGGACATACTTCTTAAAATCATTGATCATCATATCGCTTAAAATAAAAAAGGATCATTTACCTGTATGCATTGACCAACAATGTTTTTCCTCTTGAATCCTGGAAGACCTTCATACCATATGGCACCTAATAGTTGTTGGACGTTTGGATGGGCAACGAACTACAAGAAAAAAAAATCTGATTAATATGACGGTAGATGGTCGCTCAAGATTTTCATATATTTCGCAATTGGAGATCTCTCCATCTGGAAAAATAAACTAATAAAAACGCCCGTATTAAGAAACATGCATGAATTTAAAAAGATTTTAGTAACATGGTAACTCAATTAAAATATAATTTTTTCCTCTACTTCTACTCAGCTGAACACGGCACCGTAGTTGAACGTTAGCCCCTGTGCTTGAGGATCATATCTTCATTGTTTCGCTCCCGATGCCATTCCACAATTCAGGAAACTCAGTCAAAATTCTAAGTTTTGAAGAGGGTGGTAAGTTTATTATTAAGTTTATTATTTATAATTAATATAGTGCGACGAGTGATGCAATGTTTATGTTACTAGTTCATAATTATAAAAGTTAATTATAAATTATAAAAGTTACATTGCGTTACTGTAATGCGTCTAAATGGTCGGAACACATGGATCGAAGATAGTTTTACAGTAATCTTTCTTGTAAAACTACAGAGGAAGAAATCGCTGCAGAGAACAATTTTGAAAATATTCTATTTCTTATTTGTCCATCACTATATAGAAGGTTTGTCACAATGTTTCAGTTCAAAAGATATATGTAACGAGTGCTACATTAAAATATAGGTTTTCTATTTGTTTATTAATTTTCAAACGATACTTGATTGCGGTTCGAGAATTACACTTGATTATGCGCTGTTATATTTAAGTGAAAATTGGTATTGTCAATGTTTGCGGCATTTTCTCTCTATATATGTATAATTATGTAGCTATGGGAGAACAAAAGACTTAGAAAGCCAATCATAAGTTTTGACAACTTTTGTATTGGGTAGTCAGAATTAGTCGACACGTTGTGTTACGTCAATTATTAGAACTATTCACAAACTTGTTATATAGATATTGTAACTTGTTTATAAATTAACTGAAATATTTGGAAGTAAGGACTATAGTCGTAGAAACAAGAGCCTTTCCAAAATTAATTTTGCTGTAAACAGCTGTTTTCTAAATTATCAAGTGAATAATTAAGAAAAATAGCTCCAATGTTGAATAAAAGCTTTGCTATTCTTTACAGTAACAAAGTTTTATTCATTCGACTATAAATAATGGTTGGCATAAAAGGTATTGAACTGATTGACATACCAAATATTTCTCTTTTGTTGATGACATACACAAATCATCTATTAGGATTACGTTTAATTAACTCTGTGATAATTAAACGAATTACTTTTAGTTGGCAACAAGCTTTATTGACTGAATAAGCACTCTTTTTTTTAATAAAGTATGAAAGGATTAATTCTTGGATATGGAGTACATAAAGTTTGTGCTTTCAACATTTGGTAAAATTTATTGATGAAATTATTGAAGTAAATATTAAAAATAAAGACGTTAGCAAAACTGACAAAAATAACATAAATAACAGTAGTGGTATTGTATGTATTAATATTGTATAAATATTAATTGAATTAAATAAAGAATATGTAATAAAATTATAACTAATTGTACCGTTACATAGTTTGCATTATTTTAAAGACTGCTGCAGCCTTCATTTTTTATGTTTATATTTAAAATTCTATTGCCAATAAAGTTTTCGCATTGCATGAGTCCCGTACCTTAAAGATAAGGTACAAATTTGGTCTAACAAGAAAGAACTGGTAATAAATTTATATAGTCTTGACAACTGAGAATGGGAGGGATTTGGGAATATCATAACCGATGGTTATAGTGAGTGCGACAATCCTAGGGCCGACCTCTTGTTCAATTTGTATGAATTTTTATACTTGTGTTGTTGTGTCTATAAGTTACACAAAACACATATATTTACACAAAATGATTAACATACATATATTCATTTATTTTTAAATACGTATGTATTTATTTTTATTTTTATGATGTCACTTTGACTATGATCTTATTCATGATAGGTGGTACTACTAACAGCCTCCAGGAAACTTCCCACTTGGGGGCTATACTAGTATGAAGCGCACCAAAGAAATCTGAAACTCTCGTATAAATAAATTGGTATCTCTATGGTAATCTCGTATATCTGGGTTTTACAATATGATATGTGTAATGTGTAATTAATTTGTACACACAACACACTTTGTACACCTTTGATTAAAGTAAGTAAGTGATTGTAGTTTATTTATTATATTAACGTATTCATTATGTTAAATAGTATGTATCTATTATACATCTATTAAGTCTGCTTCATTAACTTTACAAAATATGTCCCTAAAGCTGATAAATCAAATAAGCTAATATATCAAAATTTATTTCTCGACAAAATATATTCTACTTCCGAATTAATAGTGTAAACGAATCTGTCAGTTTATCAAATAAAATGGGTTATTTTCACTTTTTGGGTTTTGTAGTTTGTAGAAAAGAACAAAACTCTTATAGGATCACTTCGTTGTCCATCTGTCTCAGGAAAATGTGGAGCTATCATAAAGAAGTGAAAGTCAAATACTCAGGTTTGCAATTGGGCAGCACTGAAAAATCAAACTTTTAAGTCTAAAAAAAGATGGCATTTTATGCTGCGTTTGGCATAAACTAATCACAAGTTAATTACATATCATTTTCACTAACAGATTAATTTTTAAGATAATACTTGATGATTTACAGTAAAGAAACTACTTATCACTTTTTGAAGTAAATTCACGTGTTAATGGATCAATGTTAATTTACGTGAAATATTTCGAAAAAACCTAAACAAAGTACTATTCCCGTTTAATGAAATTTTTATTCGTTTGATTTATTCGTTTCGATATTAAATTATGGAATCATGGAATCATTCCCATATATTGCATTCTAACGTAACGTAAAGTAAGCGTAACCTAAGCGAATATCATAAATGTTTCTTTGGTTATAATATAAGTATAAGCCCATTAGTGATATACGAGTAAGTTTATTATTTGATTAACGGTGTCGAAATCGGTCTGCTGCTAACAGCATAGCAGCAGCATATATATATATATATATATATATATATATATGTGTGTGTGTGTGAGTGTGTCTGTATTTTGGAGCCAACGAAATAATATTTATTGGCACATAGCCATTGAAGTAAAGGTTCAGTGAGTAAAATATGAGCGCTATTCAAGCTATGCCCTCTACAATCTTGGGACATATGGTCTTTCTCAATTAGTGCTACAGCTCATTGGTATCTTAGACATAGAGAGCCATCAAGCTTCCCTGTTGGGTATAATGCTAAACCGCCTTGTTCGTAGAACTGTGCAAACCTATCGCGTATGAACGACAATCAGCCGTAGAGTCTGGCGGTACGAGTCAGCAGTCTAGGACTGTTCCTGTTGGCTATTGCAATCATACTACTGTACTAAAGAGCGGCTAGACCGCGTTATTCTGAAATCGTTCTCAGTAATGCGATGTCCACGCTTTGTATTTTTGGTTAGCGTGGTGAGAGGCACGGAGATAAAATACGAATAATGTTGAAACGAAATATATGTAATTTTTTCCCTGCAAGTATATCCATTAGGAAACAATGGATAAATTCCTGGGTCACAAGGAAGCGATATACGGACCGCAAGCTTCACGCGGCAGGCTGGTTACCAATTCCTGAATTAAGATAAACTTTGGCTCACCATTTTCTGCTTGTATTTTATTGCTAGCTTCAGTCGGCCCAGAGTTTGTCTCTCTCCTGGTTCCCAGCTGTCCGTATCCCATGGATTATAGTTTAGCATGATCTCCAGCTCCTTAGAGGTCCTGGTGTGGTCTAGCAGGGATGTCGCGAACTCCTGGCATTGTTGTCTTAATGCCTATCATATAATCATAAATAAAGAGTAGATTTGAGAGAAAATATTTAACGACACCGCAAGAAGAGATCCATACACATATCTCAGTTACACATCACTACTTAAAACTTACCTTATACTCTACTCTAAACTCGGTTTCCATTCGACTGAGTCGCCCTAGATCCCAGGACAGCTGGAAGGCAGTGAGCAGGGGATCGGCTGAAGACAGCGCGATAAGGGACGGCGAGGTGAGTGCACGGTACGCGTTAATGCGTGCCTGTGAGTGACGAAGCGAGTCGTCTTGAGATGACTTGACGCACTCATCACAACCGCATCTGGAGAGATAAGTAGATTGTGCCTAATATGATTCAGAGCAATCCATTAAGTCTTTCTGATTATGAAATCAATATTTCATCCGCAAGATTTTCCTTATGAATGAGAGGGTTCAGTAATTCACCTACCAAGTAGTACATAACAGGTGTGTCATCCATTTCGTAGTAAGATATACGGTAAAGCTCTACTCGTCTCTCATTAGTTCTTCTTTGTGAGTTTTTATATTTGTTTTAACACTTAATAAAGATTTTTTTTACATCGTTTTCGAGAGGTAATCAAATGATACAGCGGATCTATCGAAGGTCAGAGAGATATATACAATATTATTTAAGTAAATGGGCTGCTGATAAACATATGCTGAACGAGGCTTCTTTAAGTAGGTAACATTTAGCTGATAGGAATCTTTCTATTTCCTAATCAAATAAAAGATGGAAGACAATACGATAGATGAGGTACTTTAGTGATTTAAAAAATCGACGATGAAAGTAGACATGCCTTTCATCGTTTCAATTTACCGAGTGAAGTAAACTTTGTAAACAATACATTTTTATTATCATGCTTTTTAGGTATTTCTATTTTTCTTAAAACCACAAAATTTACGTCTTTCCGATGACAATACAATACTTATTACAAGCAGTAATTTTTTAGTGGACTAAAAAGAAAATATATTTTTTAAATACATTTGTAAAACACTGCGTATTTTTAGAAGCTATAATTATGATACGAACATTTTACTTTTTTCATATGCATCTTTCTTTTACGAGATCGTGATTTTCTTTTATGACTTGATCGTTATTTTTTCAGTTTAGTTTTAAATTTATAAGTAATTTTATTAAATTTACCAACAATCAAAAAGTTTTTATGATATAAATACCAATTCGCATAGATTTTATTTGAAGAAACATGAATGACTTAACATCGAAATCTCAACAACTTTATTAAAAAAGTCGTGTGATAAACGGGTGTGTATATTATTGCGAACTCTAGACATTAAAAACACTCACCTTTGGCTTGCGCTTGTAAATGATAGCTTGATTGCAATAACCTACTTTCAATCCTCGTATCACATTGTAAGTACTAGTTAATCTACTAGGCCATGCAGATCAAAAGTGATGGGCATCGCATTCTCAACTATCTTATTCTGTGTGCCAAAATTTTGGTAAATTATATTAGAGCTAGCTTTTAATGAAAATAATGTTTGGCATCTAGTTAATCTGCTGGAATAAAACTTCTAATTTTCAGTCCAGATTAATGTTGTTTTCTTTAAAAAATAACATTTTTTATTACTTATTTTATATGATGACATTTAATAAAATTGATCTGATTTATACTGTATGTAAATTATATACTCGTATTGCATTGTAATATCCTATATATTTTTAGTGTCAACAATTTTTTTGAGTGTTTTAAACAATATGTTGATTTCGTTTAAAGATAAGTTAATGGTCTCATTTATTATTAATATATTGTAATTTATTATATATAATCTAATTAATGATGTTTCTCAAACCTAATAGCTATGTAATCCAAGCTTAATTGTGTTTGTTACTGTTTGCGGATAATTCTACCGAGCATCATTTAAGATCGATGTAGGTGCCAAAATTCACCACCTAGGTTAGAAAATTTTGTTTGAATAAATGTTAATAGACAAGAGAATATCATAGTTTATAGGTTGATATTCGTAACCTAACCTACAAAAACACTAATTGTACATCATAAATATTAAAACATTACAAATAACCTAACAAGAGTTAGGTGTACAAAATCAGATAATTAGATGTGCATTATAGTATTTCGTGGTGATGTTGTTATTATATAAAATTTAGAATATAGACAATTTATATTATATTATATATTTTATCAAAATTTAAACAAGGACGTCTCAAATAATGTTTCCTATAAAGGTTAATAGTTACATACTATTAACCTAATAAAATGATAACATTTGGTTATAAAGATAACAGTGTCCTAATTTTAGTTAGAACAGATTTGCTCGTATGGTGGAAGTTCCTGTACCTACTTGACGTCGTGAGGCACGGGCAGGGTCGCTCCTCGATCTAGAAGAATCTTGAGGATCTCATAATGGTTCCTGTGTGCAGCGAGAATCAGCGGAGTAATGTCTGGTGTGAAGGTAGCGGCAGCTGAATCCACGGACTCCCAACTCTATCAGGAGTAATAAAAAATATAACTTTTCTCGAAGGAATTATTGTCTTAAAAATTATTGTCTATATAGCATATGTTGAGGTTAGTTCACCTGAGTTATACACATCTACAGTTTCTGTAGAGTAAGTTAAACTGATTGACATTTTTAAATGTTCTGTGTAGTGTTGCATATTTACAATTTACCTCGTGTTTGAAATCAAGTCTTTTCGGTTTTCTCATAGTATACTATTTGACTATACAAAACACTCCTTTACTAATAAAAATATCGACCCCAAATTTAAGCGATACAACTTTGTCAGCATTGTTTTCATTGATATTAGTCTTAAACTAGGAATGAAGTTCCAGATAAATATTCCAGATGATGAATACTTTAACTTCTTATCTCTAGGGTTGGAAAATCAGATTCATGTTATAGATATTCACTATTAGTTGAGATGAAAGAAAAAGTAACAAAAACTGCTTAAATGTCAACCGGTATTTGACTTGTAACGTTAAATCTACTGCGCATCGCAGATCCTTAATAGAAATATGTACTTAAAATGGCGAGTACTCACGTAAGGTTCTCCTGGAACATGATGTTCTTCCTCCCATTGTAGGAGCATTTCCACAGCTTCCACGTACTCTTCTTTGATAGCATGCAGCAACGCATCCTAAAAATAACAGAGTTCTATTATTTTTCGATTCGTTTATCAATAATTATTAATATAGTTAAAAACCAATCAATGGATTTGTTGAACATACGGGTTCAAATCCGGTTCGATTCGAAGAATTTTCCTACGTTGTTTTTTTCATATTTATAACTAGCCGCCGAATTTAATGTTTCCATAGAATTGAAATATTTTCTCATAATATATTTTTCCATGGGTCTCGAAACTATCTTCATACTAAAATCAAATCAAAAGAAAATAATATTCACTTTCTCTCAGCATTTACAGATACACTTTATTGACGTCAAACCAAATTTTAAAATAAGAAAACACATATGTGCTACTTTATTTCAGTTCGTACAAGGAAATAAGAACTGTTTATGTTTGAAGATTTAGAGAGTTTTCTCGTGAAGAATAGACAAAAATTTTTGAAGGTAAATTTTTTTCTCCTTTTTTCCATTGTCATTTAAAATATCGTACTACTTGTCTAAAACAATCACACACACATATTGTCATAGGTAGTATATAGAACTTAAATAAATTATGTTGAAAAATAACAAAGAAGCTGTCAGTGTTTCACAAGTATACGACTTCTTGTACTAGAATGAACCAGCAACGGTAACACTTATTTCATTGTATTGTTACAATGTCGTACATGGCCTCGAAAAAAAAGTTGAGCCTATTACAATACTAGTTATACATAAAAAAAAATATTTCTTATTACACCAATTAGCCTATCCCAAATTAAGCTTGTGTTATAGGATCTAGGGTAACGGATAGATATACATATATTATACATATATTATATATAAATATATTTAATAGAAATATAAATTAACAACCATGATCATCACACAAACATCTGCCCACATCAAGATTCGAACCCGGGACCTTAAAGATGGCGACACCTTGAAACTGGTGTATTAACCACTCAACTACGGAAGTCATCAAATATATCAGTTCATCTTACACATTTTGGAATAATAGCAATGGGTGCCATTATTATTGATACCTGTTGACATTATGACCCATCTAGTAAAACATAAAAAATAAGTCTAATCATTCTAATGATTATAGTAAGCGTTAGAATAGATTTTTTGCGAACATGTGCTGTAAATATAATAATAGGCAGGCACTTTTTGGAACTTTGTTGTAAAAATCTACACAGTTCTACATAAATGTACCTTTAGTTTTTTGAAGCATGCAGGTTGGAACGGCATTATTATTAAATTTGTAACAAAAATTACAGTTTTTTGTATTATATATTGTGATATCTATGATAAAGGTGTTAGTACATGTGTGAAATTGAATTTGGAAGAAATACCTAATCCTATACTCACTCAGATTATTCGTTGAAACAGCTCGACACCACCAACAGATTAAACTCTTCGATTGAAATATTTGAAAAAGTGCGACGTGAGATTGATTTAGTAATGCAATACAATTGGTTTGAAATGTATTCCAACGCTATAGATCATGAAAATTAAACTTAGAAACGGGTTTTTCACATACAATAATACTTTCTTTTCATTTTATATTTTTTATGGAAATAATTTCACTTTATGTGTTTTGGATGTACTTACATATCAATGTCTGAATTTAGATTTTATTGTTAGTGTCAATGTTTTTCTCACTGTATTAATGAACATAATATATGATTGTCACGGTAGCTAGTTTAAAAAATCATTTACAAAAAGATTTATTCAATGAAGTACAAAATTCTGACAAAATAAATATGAGCAATTTTTTATCAACTTATATAAATGATGTTGCGTACTAATGAAAATTTCCAGAACGAAATCTTTATAAATCTTAAATAAAAAAAATGAAGTTAGGAGTACGAACATATACGAAAAATAGCAGTTTCGTAACGAAAACCTGATATCACTGATGTCGATTATTTTTTATTTTTATAATAACCACAGAAACTTATAACTATGGCTTATGGAGATAATACGGAACAGCATTTTAGATCATACGAAAGTAGGTGTTCAAAAGTAAATTAGAGATATGCTGCCCCATATAATGCACTTAGCCGCCGAGATCCGATAATAATCAGATTAAGGTCCTGTATTAGGGTCTAAAATACACATAAACTTTACCGGATCCGGTTACCGGATATTCCGATATTCTAAACTAAGCTCGCCGTGTGAGTTAGCCAAGTGTCGCACTATCGTCTAAAATATTAAAAGAAACATTTTGTCGGTTATAATCCCGAAAAAATGGAAATTCATCATTAGTATATTTGTTATAATAATTTATATATTAATTAGTATATAAAACTAAGTCGGGATAGTTATATCACTTAATTCCTCGAATAATAGCTGATCCGATTTTAATAATCTGTTAGATTCCTTTTTGTCAATAGTAGTAGAATAACAATTAAAATAAAGAAAAAGCTGGGAAAAGAAATTATGAAGACAAATATTTATTTGAATGCCAGCTAGTCATATATACAGCCAGATAAATAGTGTTTATATCCTATGTGGTTTCTATGGTACATTTTAGAAATTCGACACCTACTGCGTCTACTACCCGAGCAGACAGATTCCAAAAAGCTTTGATCTATAGGCGTAGAGTGTAATTTTTATATTTTTAACAAATAACACGTACCGTATTAATTATTTCTTACTATTCCTCCCCCTGCGATGATTCGTTATTTTTACAAAGCCGGGGTGGGTTTTGCTTTTAGAGTCTCACATAATTAAAAAACAACTCCTTGCGCGGTAGTTGTTGCTTTGAAATGTTACATTTTTTTTTATGTGATAGGGGGCAAACGAGCAGACGGATCACCCGATGGTAAGCAATTACCGTCGCCCATGAACGCCCGCAACACCAGAGGAGTCACAAGCGCGTTGCCGGCCTTTTAAATGGCAGTACGCTCTTTTCTTGAAAGTTTGGATATCGTAACGGTTCGGAAACACTGCAGGCGACAATTCATTCCACAGTTTAGCTGTGCGAGGCAGAAAATTTCTAGAGAAACGCACAGTGGTGGACTGCCAAGTATTGAGATGGTGAAGATGGAAGGTTTGTCGCGTGGAATACCCAAATTGAATAATATTATTTATTAAACAAAAATACATTTCCCATTCTACTTAAAAGTATATTTGTAGAAAGCTCGTGAATAAAGGCTATCGAGAAAGGATTTTCAAAATCTGAGAGGCAACATTAATCTACATCTTGAATAGATTCGAATAAATGAAGAGGAGGCGCCTATGAAAATATCAAAGATTTGATCACACCAGTAGCTGGTGAGTGATTTCCCGGGGGAACTTGGAGACAATACTGATCTTTTTTACTATTTCTAGATTTTATATACCAATACATTTATTAATTTTTAAGAGCTAATTTATTTTTACGAACCGATAAACTTAACGCTTTTTAATGATTTAGATTTATTTTAGAGCAAAAAAGTATATAAATTTTATTTTTGACTTTTATAATAATTTGCCTACAATTGAACAAATTAATTTCCTAATTAAGGTTTCCCAATAGCTTTGCATTTTATTTAAAACGGTTAAATAGATATATAATAAGAACTACTTCTAAGTTTAATAAAGATTTCTAACTTGAAAGTTGAAACGTTGTTATCATCACTAAAAGTCTGACTTAACAAAGTGAAAAATGATGAAGGCAGTTAGAATATTTATTTGGGACGGATGGTGTTCAGTGGTCGAATGTTTAAGACACAGGTTCGAATTCCGCCAGAGTAATTTTCTTTTTGTATTTTTTCTTTTCATAGTTATACAGTTTGGATTGTACACCCTGTATGGTGTACAATCCAAATAGGTCAGTATGGTGAAGTCGGAAACTATGAGAGACAGCGAGATCTGTTCTTAGGAAGCATGACTTCGATTTTAGATATATTAATAATTACATTCAAACTTTTTTATTCACTCTCAACATAACCGCGAATGGAACCTGGTCAATCTTTTAGTAACCGCGTTAAGTAAAAAGGACCAAATTTGGCTATGAAATCTTGTGTAAACACAACTGTCAGTAAATTAGACTAAAATGCCCACAGTTTTAATAATTTGCAAAAAGTCGTGAATAATATGAATCGATCATCAATTATCTGAAGAGACCATCTTATCTGTATTATGCATTACAAATAGCGTTTATTTAAAATTAGAACGCATTTGTTCAGCGGGCGTACCAATTCATTTAAAATTTGAAAATGGAATACTGTTTTTGGAATTAACTTCAAATGAATCACGGCACATTTTAACCAATATGCACCCCATAAAAATAAGAAATGCAATCTTGCGATCGTTACCCAAAAGAATTAATCTTTGCATTCAACAAAATGGCTACCATTTTGAACATTTACTTAAATAAAATAATTATCTTATTGGTGGGGTTTTCTTTCAATTAGTTAAACAATATTCCATTAGTGTTGTGCTTCTTACGACTTGCGGAATTTATACACATTGATTTTGACTCGGTTCGATTCCTGGTTATGTATGAGAGTGAATAAAAAAGTTTGAATGTAATTATTATTAAATCTAAAATCGACGTCATGGTTCTTAAGAACAGGAGACCTATTTTTGAATAACGAACGCGACATCGAAATCACCGCTGACTATTTAGTCAGCGGTGATTATATATATATATATAATATATATATATATATATATATAATATATATATATATATATATATATATATATATATATATATAGGTATATTTATATATAGTGCCCTCATTCACTCGTAATGAAATCACATAAGTGATATTCAAAAATACAAATTATTGAAAATTGGTGATTATTAGTCACATCGGTGATTTCGAAGTCGCATTCATAATTCAAAAATAGGTCTCCAGATGTCGCTATCTCTCATAATTTTCGAGTTCTCCATACTGACCCATTTGGATCAGTGTACACCCGGTAAGTATAAGGTAGGTAATTTCATTTAATTTTTATTAGAGACAAAAGAACATGAGAGAAAGAGAACACACAATGGTTATAAGAAATAATATATATGTATAGAATTTTAATATGTATTTCTCTTTTGTCTTACAAACTTAATTTATTTTAGTCCCGTTCTATTCAACTACGATTGTATTAAGATTTCTGCAGTCGGTTGAAAGCTCCACATAATATTACATAGTTGTACCTAACAGAGTCATGTAGATTTTTGATACAGCTCCTGAAATATTCCCTTGAGTTTGACGGGTTGTCGAATAGCCGCGGGCGGCCGTAGCCATATCTACATGGAAACCTTATCAAAACTGTTCTACGCAAAATACGCAAAACGAATTGGCCTATTTTCCATATTCATAATTATGTTTGGACAATTTATATTCTTGGCACGTTTATTGGAATGATTCTGGAATATAAGTAAGCATTAGTTGTATCTTTTAAGTTTTTAAATCAGCATTTTTTATAGATTGCCAACTTTTGATTCTATTTATTACCGACTATAATATAATGTAATGGTTATCAGGTACATTATATCCAAAAGTGTTTAAATTATATCTTTAGCAATAAACACTGTGTATTGTAAGAATGATAAAATACTTAGTAGCTATTTTATTTTATAACTACTTTGGCTAAAATATAATATTTAAACAATTGAAATTGGACCAAAAATTTTTTTTGGTGTCTAAAATAAAACTAACATGAATAATATTTTGAAATTGCAGCTAACATACAAGACTAAGCTCATGGTAATAATTATCATTCATATGTATGACAGTGGAAATCAAAACACTAATTCTGTCATAACTAGACTTTTTTCTATGAAAAACAAGGCATACTTTTTATTTCTTACAAAATTATTGTATGCTTTAGTCTACTAGCTGTCTATTTAGTGACATCAGTTTGCCAGAAGCTATCATAAAGTGTGAGCCTGGTTTGATATTAATTAAAGAATAAAACAATGATTAATCTATACTATTATTGCCGTATAGGATAGTAACTAGTGAGTGAACATTTTAACATTGAAAAATGACGGTGATCACAGCCTGTCACAATTACCTTATATAAGAAATATTGTAACAAAAAAATTCTTACTTTAACTTGAATGCCGGATGCTAGCAGTAGTTTGATGAGCTCGAAGTTTTCATTCTCGATGGCAGCTATCAAAGCTGACCTGTTGAGAGGATCCACGCAGTTGATGTCCAACACATCGGGGTTGTCAATGTATTGCTCAATTAACCTGTAGAAGACAGATATATTAAACCATGTTCGCTATAATAAAACGAATAGTATGTTTGAACATCTCAACATTTCTAAAATTTTATCTATGGTTATTAGTGGGTGGTTATTTTGGTGGTTTGTGTCAGGCATGACCAAAGGGTGGCCTAAGTAAAGTCATCAAGCAGTTCGATCCAGTCGGAACCACCGCAACCCAAAACGAACCGGTTCAGGTCGAAGGCTTAAGTATGTCGTGTAGTGGAGGGCATAGTGAAGTGAGGAGGATGGAGTATAGTACATACATGAATGTTCATATTCTATATAGCTATCAAATGTTGGTTGTAAATAACTAATGTTGCAGTTACATTGCTATTCATAAAAAAAGCAGCAATCTAATAGCATTATCTGATCTGTCAGTTACAATCGAATTTTATCTATATTTTTCTCCATATTTATATATATAACTAACGCTATATAAGGCGGACATAACAGCTAGTATTGTTTTCTACCAGTCAACCAAAGGGCAAAGCAGAAACAATCCATATAGCTGCACAACGATAATTAGATAAAATAAGTATAATACATATACAATAAAATATTTTATGAAGAACACATATTTATACACAAATATACACATATAAAAATACATTCTGACTCACCATATCATATATATACCCATATATACCCACATCATAAATAATAATAAGATCATAAAAAGTGTTCACAAACATTCTTTGTGATCTTATCTATGGATCGATTTCCAGAGCTTTATTACTTGGATGGTGAATAAATTGGACACGAAACTTAAGTGAGTAAACAGAGCCTGCTATTCCTTGAGGACTGGAAATTATGATTCGAGACACCCTCATGAAATGAATAGTCAGGACAATCAGGAAAACAGAAATAATAAAGTATGAATATAATTGAATTATTGAGAGTTGCATCATTAACAAAATGATTAAATTTAGTAGCTCTCACCATACGATGACAAGTGTTAATCTTCATTTTATAACATATCCAGTTTCCATTAGACGTGACTTTTTTAAACTTTTTAAAAGCTTTCTTGGAGCATAAACTTGCAATTCGAATTCCTTAAGAATTAAACGACTTAAGAAGCTGGAGGTATTTTTAAGTGAACAGTGTGTATAGGTGCATGCCTATTATAGACATCCAGTATCTTGCTATTCAATATAAGCAACTTATCGTTTCAATCACAAATGATGCGGATAATAAGCTGTTCCTGTCAATTACGGTAGCATATCTCGGCAGAAAATTCGGATAGATTTTTGCAAAGTTACCTAACAAAATCGCTCTTACATGAACTCTTTCAAAAATGAACTTTCGTTTTACTAGGTATAAGAAATTGACATGCCCTCTCCAAAAACATTCTATAGTGGGACATTAATCTGCTACAATGAAGTAGTATCGAGATGTGCTTTTGGCGTAATAATATCTAGAAAACGAATCGTTCTCTGGGATCTGACAAAGTTAGTATATTGATACAGCATTGGGCTGTGGGAAAATAATAATAAATATAAATCTATACAAAATTGTCTCATAAAGATGTTTCGCTAGTCAATTGTGCTTATAAAAATAGTTCCCGATTGGTTCTCTGGTCCTCACATCTCTATCACTCCCGTGAGAGCGCTCGACAAGTAATTTGGATAACAACCTCACCACATCGGCGTAGAGCGTTTAGATGCACAAAAGAATCTTAGACGCTTAGGTATTATTACGAAGATTGAACGCGATATTCACAAAACTTATTGGACATATCTCAGAAAAAACTATAAAAAAAGATTACAATAGTAATATATTTTCAAGTGTGCTTTATTTTTTAAAATGTAAAACAATTGAGATTATTAGTGAATCGACTACCATGACAATAATTAATTTATTAGTTGCGTATTTTTTAACATTTAATTATATTTAATTAATACTTCAGAGAGTGTCGAAAGAATTCCGTTAGTATGTCACGAAAGTAACTTCGCGTAATTTAAGCATTCACAGTTACGAAGTCCGTAAAGTGTCGAATTTAATAAGTCTGTAAAGTTTGTGTAAGCATTTTGTGAAAAGAAATTTGTTTATATTTTGTTTCGATAGACAATGTTTTAAAGCTTACTAAATAAATAAAATTAAGTCTTATTGTTTATAGTATACCTTAAATTATATTAGATTATTTGTAAATTTTACATATTAGTTTAAACTAAAATATTTATTATAAATATGTGCTTGTACAAGCTCAGTACCTAATATTTAAGTGGTTATCAACAAGATGATAAATTTTGCGTTTCTACTTAGTCTTATCATAAATTTGTTACAAGGAATTTCTTTTGTATTGCATTAAATATGTATTACTTATACTTTATATAAAAATATTAAAAATGAATGAAGCTCATTCGAAATAATCTGCATGAGGTGCAAAACAGTCCTTTAAACGTTGAGATCAATTATGAATAGAAAGAAGCACGTACCCTTTCCATGCGAAAATTCCTAACCTTATGGATTAATCTTATGGATGGATGGGATTACTATAGGAATCCCAAATTATCATGGCGTTTAGAGATAGTCATACTCTCTAATACTATCCATAAATATCCATTCATCCAGCAGATAAAAATCATTAAGGTCTGTAAAATCTACTAAATTTTCAGGAGAAAGTCAAGCTGTGACTTATTCTACCAAGGGACTGCATTTATCACATACGATCTTCAGAAGGTCGCGTTAATCTCCCAAACCAAACCAAAACACGACGCTTTGCAGTGTCTCACCAAATAAGCCGTCTTAATGATATTACATAGAAAAAATCGATAGGACTGCTAAAATCAATGTCACACAGACAATTTGAAGCGAAAACCAGTCGTATGCAGGGTGAGATAAATCCCCTAAAATAGGGTATCGAGAAATAAATAGGATTACAGCAGTTATAGTGATTCTTTTTATCGGTAATACTTGGCGACATACAGCATCGATCGCGATGGAATCGTATTTTATTATAAAATGTATGTAGTGACCTACGCTGATATAAAGGGATTGTTTTCAATCGAATCAGTGTTTTTAATCTTTTGACCTATCTATTCAGCCCGTGACCGATGCAACTTGGTCTAAACGTCGGGAATTTGTAGGTAATAATGCATGTCTGTCAGTAAAACTATATATATATATATATAGTTTGTCTGACTTTACATCTTAAAATGTAATTTACATATCTTTAAGAAATGTCTAAAGATTGTAGAGTTAGTATAATTGGAAATAAGTTGATCGAACTTAATTGCAAAGTGACAGAAATGGTAAATGTACTCGTAGTTGTGATGATGAAAAGTCATATATAATCCTCTGTTAGAGTCTTTCTACAAAGATTATGTCATCTATTTGAATGAAAATAATAATGGGGATAAAATATTATTGGAAATTTTATATGACTAATAAATATACTTTTGTTTATACATAACTATACATTGAGAAAGAAGGTGACTATTCATTAAAGAAAGTGGTTGGAGTTGAGCTTCCTGCTTCCTGAGAGATTCTTTGGAAATGGACAACCTCTACACAAAATTATAGTATACGCTTACGCTTAACTTGCGAAATAATATATACAGTTACGGTACCTAGTTATTTCACTGCTTATCTTACCCTTCAATGTGGTACACAAAAATGCGAGCAGTCTTATTTTGAACATTCTACTGATCTTAGAATACGTCAAAAACGAAAGTAATTCATTATCAGACTACTAGTGTTGCAGCTGCTAGAGCTAACTATTTTTTTACTGCGGATACAGTTAAAAAATACGCATGTATGTAATGAGCATGTCATCATAATTTTTTAACACAATAGTACAATGTTATACGAGGGTGGAAAAAAATACTGCAAATGAACTATCATTTATAGGCCCGAGCCAGAAGGTCACGCCGAAGGTTTTTAATGACACACACCTACCAAGCGACATTCAAACAGTATAGAACAGTTACGGAAAACAATAAAAGGCAATATAAAGCATTAAATAAGTTTGTGGAGAATTTATTTTCGAATAAAATACATCTGATTTATTTTAACTTGAAAGAAATCCTTGCTAGTAAATTTTTAAATAAATTTATAAATTTAAAACTAAGCAGTTAATGTAATGTGCGAGTTCAAAAAAGTCACAACGCTATAAAACACTTATGTTAAAAAAAGTATTTTCGAATCATATTTATAGCCTCGGAATACTTTATGTTTAACTGTACATAAGTAATATTTTTAATAGCATAGCTCTTTAAATACAGACAATCAAAATTATTATAATTAATTTATTTTTAGATATTCTCAAACCAAATATGAGCATTATGTTGGGTCACTTAATATCATATTTTATTAAATCACATAAAACGTAGCAATTAATTTGATTGTTATCGGCATTTGATTACCTTGATAGCTTTTAGAAAATACATTACGCTTCTAATAATCAATTACGTTACAATGTAAAGTGCAAAACATTGGAGGGGAAATGGCTAATGAGATTTTAACCTTAATTGTTAATGTTATTGTGATTTGTGGCAACCCTCTCAAGTTAACGGAAAGTATACTTTTGGAATAAAAATTTAAGAGCACTAGGGCACGAATATAAAAAGAAATTCGATTACATATTACCATTATATTAATAAGCCATTTGGCTGGCACACACAATCTTTTAAATTAAATACACGATTCTGTTTACAGTAAAAAAAATCAGTAGGCTTAGTGATTCTATGAAAAAGAAAAATAATAAGGTAATGAAATAAACGGGGTACTAAAGTAGGGTTAGGTCAAGAGTACTCTGAACTGATGTGTGAAAGTATTAATGAAACCTGATCAGCTTCCGTGGCATGAAGAACGAAACAAGATATGTACTTCCATCATCAGGAAATTTAAATATTATGACGTCGGATACGTTAGATCGATTTATCGTAAATCGATCTAACGTATCGCATTTTGATGATCATACACGGGGGCAGGAACTTAGTTAAGTGTGTAAGAGGGGAACATCTTATAAACTACGAGTATATAAGGTATGACAGAACGAAATAACGAAAAGCGGACCTTTTTCTTACTCCTAAGGTAAGGTAGGGTAAACTAATTGTAATATGTACGTCTCTAAAATATAAAAGATTTATGAAATTCATTTACGATACTATACATAATACAATAGGTTATGTAATGGCCGAGAGACGGATTAAAATTTCAGAGATTTTTTGAATTTGGTTTTTTTATGCGTATGTGTTTACCTTAATTATTTAATAACAAAGAAACAACATGTTCCCAAATTGTTACACACATAATTAAACTAGGTTATAGAAAAACAGCACTAAAAGTGGTAATGACAATATAAAAAATAAATAAATGTGTTACATTCAAGATTTGTTTCTTCAATTTAATCAAATAAAATCTTTTGACTTATTGTAATAGAAACTTGTGCGATGTGCTCAAAATGCTATGCAACGTAAAACAATATGTGTATGAAAGAAGTAACTGACAATTTCATAGGTAAGACCTGTTATTTGCTGATTTAATTAGTGGTTTAGTTTCTATTACATTTTGTATTATCAGATACTATTACCATTACATTACCACCATTTTATAATTATAAAATAATTAATTACTAATATCAATAATTTGCAAATATGTTATAATCATACATATAGATATGCAAATAAAGTAGACAAGACCATGACAAGTATATGTTAGAAAGAATTTAGTATAAAATTTTTGCTTTTGTTTTCAGAAAAGTATGAAGATTTCAGTGATGTGAATAGAAAAAAAAATAGGATCTCTGTACCTTTTAACTGTAACATAGTCTCCTCTATCAGCGTGTAGAAGAAAGGTCTTCTCTTCTCTAGTAAGGGCTCGCTCATAGATGTTCCGGAGGTCGTGTTGACTGTTCCTCAGCGCCTCTTGAGAGCTTCCCAGCAACTCCTCCCGGGAGCCGCGATTCATTTTAAGCTGTAGCAAAGAGTTTATTACTTATACTTATTTCAACTGATACTTATTTTAAGTGCTTATTGCACTTTGAGATATAAACACGTATCCCTAAAACAAAAATAAATTAAAACTGATAAATCATACTTTTGAAGCACTTATGTAAATAACCAAAGGACATGCGAAGAAATGAAGTGTTTATCGCGGACATATCAGAAACACATGTTTTCGCTCACATATGAAATAAGTAATTGGAGTCAAGAGACCATAAAAATAACGGATGACGCGTTCGTGTGATACGTAGACTTTGCAACTATTTGTTTCATTTGACACATTTATCTAGTTTTGACACATTTATTAATTGTGATTATCCAGTGATTCGGCCCATACCACTTTTTTTGTAAGGATAAATATCACATATTAGGAGTACTTAGCAAATGTTATTATATCTGCACTATAAATACATTAAACAAGCAACAACATATATAAGTGTTTATTGAGCTTACCAGGCAGAAATTGTGATAAATCATTGAATTGAAGACAAACATGAAAATAAACCGAAATTTAGAATTATTTATAAAATAAAATAATAGACAACAATAAAAAAAATACGACAAAAATATAAGTTATGTCGAACTCACACAGGTATTCGTAATGAACTCTCAAATACCAAACATTGTGTAAAAATTACACCAAAATCTCTATATTTTTCCGCGAAATTTATCACTGAACACTGACCGAACACGTGAACCACAGGTTGCTGATGACTGAGGACAGAGCGACTTGACCAAATTTGCCAGTGCGGATCGATAGGAACACAGACCATTACGCTTTGACTAAGTACACACAATTGAAGTGTACACACCTTCGGAACAATCATTAGGAAATATAGTTTGATTTTATAGTTGTGAATTGGATTGTAAGCATGCCGTATTCGGGCGTTGTTATGGTGATATTAATATTGGTAAACTCCAGTCAGGTGGACTGGAGATCAGGCCACATAGTCTCTTATAATAATGGTATATACAATAGGTAGATCAGAATCACACTAGCGCATTGAAACCAAAGTGTTCAAATTCGGACAGTTGGTATATATTTTTTTTGTGTTATGGCAATAGTGTAACGCTGTCTTTCAGTTGGTGCAATTTCATTTAGTTTCATAGCAATAGTGCAACGCTATATTTTTCCATCTCGTACGTTCTGTCACGTATTAAATGAAACAGATCATGTTTCATTTACTAATAATTCCGTGAAACATTAAGTATGTCAGTTTTTAAACATCGCATGGATATGCGTCATCTATATTAAAACATCATCGGTCTCAGCACTAGACCAAACTGAAAAGAGAACTAGTCATGTACTAGTGCGTTTTCCGAAGTTTATCATATTGACGTGTACGTAATATTTTTGCATTATAAAAAAACTTCATCAGGCATTGAGAATAAATAAACCTGTAATTAAACTCAAAGTTTGAGTAAAGATGATCATCTTTTTTGATTCGTGCTAACCGATCAGTGTAGGTTGATCAACCTGCACTAATTGGTTAGCACGAATGGAGCAATGAGTTTTATCATTAATTGGCAGTTTACCGCATATACAAAAATGTATATAATCGTGCTTTATCATATAATATTTTGGGGTTCATGCTATCCCAAATAGATTCTATTCCCATCATTACACCCCATATATGACACTACCGAGGGGCGCGAGCCTACCCCAAAATGTATTAGTGCGACTATCCTACTCTAGTGTAGGCTCAATCTCGAGGAGATATAAGCTGCTGATGAATCATATAGAAATGAGTCATATGCGTAAGTTTATATCAAATCAACGTCCATACGTCGGTTTGATTTTTCAACAGAATATTATTAGATGTATTAAATGCAGGTCGCTCTGTGTTCCATGGCTACCAAATTATGCCAGAACTCGAGATGTTATAGCAACATACATCTCCCATCACAGTTCAAACTACGACGCATAATCCTTTAATTTAGCAATTGTAATTATTGCAAACTATTTCCTTAAATAATGTCATACATGAGTATAGTATAAGTACATTATTGTGTTACTAAATTATTTTTTGGATTTGCAATTAGAAAACGTAAAGTTGTTAATCAGAAGATTTGTATTAATGTTACGAAGGCAGGTTTAGTTAATGTTACCAAGGAATTTTATAGATATGAGTTGTATTACAAGTTAGAAAATTATAACTAATAATCAACATTCTCCTTTCATAATGAATTTCTGGTAAGAGATTCAAAGTAGGAAATCTTTTAATCTAGAGGCCATATTCAAATTTTTCAAAGAATAGAGTGCTGATTTTAAATATATTTGCATAAATTTCTTTGCATGGAAAACGAAAGCGACTTGTTTCTAGGTAGCTTCTTCCCGCTAATTGTACTGTATTCATATTAAGTACTTTTGTTTCCATTATTATTAAATGATTTAAAATGAAAGAAAGTTCGCCTGTTTTTCTAAAACAGTTTTTCTTTTATCTAGTTAATTTTCTTATTACGTTGGAATCAATTTTTTAGCATTTCTATTTAAAGAGAATACATAGCTTAAGAGAATATAAGCTTACCCTTTCATTTATGACGAATCTAACCTTCTTTTTTCGTTTCTTCATAATTAATAATTTAATATCTCTAGTTCTTAACACCACACACGACTAACATGTTTAAAACAAAAATTTATTAAATCACAATTTTGTAACGATTTGTTGACATTATGAGATCTAGGAATCAAATATATAATTAATGTTAGATAGACGATATCACTGTTGCTTTATATCGAATCATGGTGATAACAATGAAAATTTTTATATACTAAGCAGTGTCGCTTGCAGCGACGGTCCATCAAAGACGTAGATTTACAACTGCATGTAGCTCAGCGCTCCATCGTCGTACCGTTCTATTTTAGCAGGGATATTTAGCATTGTTTACTATTTAGTAAAGTTTACAAGATCTCTGTATGTATAAGATATAATATGTACACGTATCGATCTGGGGATTTCAACGCCAATATTTTCTTAAGGCATATTTTATGATGTTATGTTTGTTTATTATATAACACACATTTCGTTCATTTGTTTTGATTAACTTTATTACTCTCGGATTATAACATCATTACTGCTATGAATCAACATTTACGATTCTGACGTTTGTTAAAAATTTTTGAAGTATTTTCTGTATTATACTCATATACAGAGACAACTCTGTATTGGGTGCGGAGTAACAACTAAAATTTTTTGATAAATCAAATTCGACTGAGGACCCACACTCACTCGTTGGACTTCGCAAGTTGACTATGTGAACATATAAGTTGAGTGTAATATAGACAGAAAGCGTAATGTGACTGCAAATTTATAGGAGGTATGACGATAATATACACACGCCACAGTAAAAGTAATTGTTTTAGTTGTTTTTATCCTTTGAAATAAATAATCTCTTCAATACAGTCAGAATAATTTACTTTAGAACACTTATTACGATGTATAAATAAAAAAATTTTTTACACTTACACCAATTAGCTTAGCCCGAACAAGTTCTGTAAGGTTTGTGTTATGGGATCTAGGGATTAGGACGGGAAGGATCGACACATAGCCACCACTGCGCATCCGACCTCGACTCGGCCCAGCACACGCTGGCGGAGTGCCTCGCGTGGGCCTCCGAGCGCCGAGCTTGGTCGCAGAGATCGGGCGAGATCTGTCTCCGCCGGCATTGATTGCGGATATCCTGGCGGATGAGGGAGGTTGGAGGGCTGTGGCCTCCTTCTGTGTAGCAGTGATGCTCCAGAAGTAGGCCGCCGAGCGGGGTCGGGAGATGGCTGATCCCGCTCGAAGGAGGCGGCGCCGGGCTCGGTAGCACAGCTGCGGCGCCGCCGCGGGTAGCCGTCGGGTGCGAGGAAATCGCGCACGCGGATACGGCGACCCGGGAGGGACCACGCCCCCTTCCATGGTCGGGGTCGCCGAGTGGTGGAGATCGGGGGAGGTATTGTAGCCTGCCCCGAGGAGGCCCCCCCCTGTATCAGCAGGGGAGCGGAGGCTGGGGGTTCCCGGATGTCGCTTGGCGTTCCCGGGGGCTCCCTACATGCCTGAGGAAGGCCATCCCTGAGGTTTTTAGTGGGTAGACCTCCCCCTTCTGGGGAGGAGAGCCCCACATAACCGCCGGCTCACCACAGCCGGGATATGCGATTTAATGCATTTTCCTCAGGGGAACAAAAAAAAGGGTGTTATGGGATAGATATACAAATATTATACATATAAAAATATTTTTGATAGAAATGTATATTAACAACCATAACAAAGGTACAAATGCTCGCATTCATCACACTAACATCTGACCCCACCGAGATTTGAACTCGAGACCTCAGTGATGGCGACACCTAGAAACCGTTCATTGTAGGCAACCTTGGGCAAAGGATTTAGGAAATTGTTTTATTGCAAGATAAACACATTCATTGAATAATTGCAAAAGACTCCCAGTCGATGAGTAGCGTCATATAAACAATCTTTGCGAAGCTAAAAGTGTGAGGAAAGATTTACAGCTCATGTCAAGACGGTATAGTGCGCATGTTTTACTACCAAACAACTATTAAAACGGATCAAAGCTTTAAAGAGCCTGACTTAAACTTTTTGTATAGAAATAGTGGAAATGTTTTGTGATGTGAAACTGTGTAAATGTATATATATTATATTATTGATCGGATTCGTTATAGAATGAGAACACCCTGGTGGACCTATATAGGTGTAGATAAGTAGGTAGACAGCGCCGATAGTACCGCGCTACTAGATCCTGAAAAGGTGTAGTGACAGTCACCTGACGATAGAAGGTTAATTATCAGCCAGGTCAATGGATGAATGAGTATAAGATGTAAGAGACACACGTTTCCGTTAACAAACGATAGGACGACATATGGGGTTTTTGGAGATAAGATCTGGCACTAACACTGAACGATAACTCAAAAATCGCCGAGGACACAACACGATGGGAAGTTTTAGTGAGAATATATCATTAAACTGCTATCAGTTAAAATTAACGTTAGCTGTTCTTCTATTCTTAAATGAAATATGCACATAGGCAATCTTGAATATAATGTATTATATGAATTTACTGTTTGAAACTACGAAATTTGCTTAGTTGTGAATCTGCTGATTTTACTGAATTCAAATGGGATGGGCATGGAATTGTTGGAACAATTAAAGTTCAAAATTATGAACAATGTACCTTATATAAACCAAAAATGTAAACCTTTCATCAGGATAATGCGCCGTGTCACATATCTATAGATAAGGTCACTAAAATAAACGAATTACGCTTCGAGCTACATTTCCATTCAGCTTATTCTCCAGACCTGATTTTCAACGATTATTCTCACAAGTGTCAATTAAGCTTAATTGTAGCAAAAATTAATAACGCACTATTATTATAGAGCTGTCATTTAACATTATAATTTTTACTTTATTCTGATGTTAAATGTAATTTTAGATAAGCTATCATGATGAGATGCTCTTGATAGCATGACTCTGAAATACTGTTGGAAGGCAATAAGTAAACTGGAATATAACTGACATGGGAATTCATTCAAATTTACAACATTCTATTATAATTTTACACGTATTTGATAACTTAGTGCGCGTGCAAAGGGCAAAATACTTATATAAGCCAGTACGAGTAGGTATATAACACCTTGATATCTCAGTCATTGAAACCCAGCTATGGAAGAGAGCTGGTCTTAGCACAAGCAAATTTTTTGCTTAAATAGAAACTATAGGCACGATAAACTTAAATTATAACTATATATTATAAGTTGAAAATTAAAGATTATTGTATTATATTGAACAAAAATAAATAAATCCTCTATTAATCGTTTCCTCCTGTATCGTCCTGGGATATAATTGGAACAATTATTGTACCAAGAAAATTGTTTACGATTCGCATTTTCCGTTTTGTTTTGCCCTTCTTCAATTACCTATTAAGGGCTTAGTTTCCCAAGGGTATGAACAGTGTACCTGTGTACCAGGCGAATAGATAGCTAGTGTAGGGTAATATTGTGATAATTGGACTTTTCATTAGATCTGTTCTGTTTTGACCATAAGCCGTCTATTGCGTGAGCTGTAACGTGAGCCCTTTCCCGCTCCCTCTAACGTTGCTGCGAGCTTCGAGTTCGAAATGTAAGCACAACAACACATAAATTTTTACATGTTAACTTTGAGACAGCTCTTATATGAGATTTTCGTAATACAAATGTAAAGTTTAACACGTTGCTAATTGTGGATACAGATTTTCTCACGTTGTCAGTATTACAATCGAGGGAGCTGTATACACTGCTCGGTAAGATCGTTTTATGTAACTCATGACAGCGGATTATGACTCCACCGATAGGGTTAAGACTTCAAAGCATAACTGAAGCTTTTAAACAGACTGCACTAGTATGATCTACATACTAGTGCAGTCGATAAATCATCAACCGATCAACCGATAAATTGCCCACCCACTCACCATGAAATTGCACCATTGAAATTGAAACGCTGAATACAACGAGTGTATACAGTGCTTCAAAAGCGATGGCAGAAAAGTTGGTTTTATAACGAGTCCAGACTTGAGTTCAAAGCGGATTCAGAAGGGTAAGAGTCTATTAACATAGGTAACAAGGAGGTAGTAAACACCTGAGGTGTATAGAAAGTTTAACATTGCAATGAGTATGTAATGGTTTCGACAGGAATCACGAAGGACAGACAATCGCGTTTTTATAAATAGCAACTTAGGCACCAATTCTATTATCTCAATTTTTTACATTTAAGGGAGTATAAACGTAATAATGAACATATGTCAGGAAAGAGGTATTAAGATTGAAATTTAATTAAATAGTTTAAAGTTACGGAATACTATTTATTTCTCTTAAAGATACAAATAAGAAATATATTTATGTTTTTGTTTGTAAAACATATCGTGTGTCTTTTTTCAGATATTTCTAGAAGAAATGGGCAACAGTGAAAAATCGGCTAAGCCAACATAAACTGCCCAAAATTGGAACACGCCACCTGATCTACGCGAGTACACACTCCGGTTTACTTAATACGGCCTTGGCTCTATATAGAGTCGAATTACAGCGACTCTCCCTTCTTTATGACCTGAATAGATTTTTATTGTTGCTGATAATTAACAAGCATAATTTTCATAAGAAAACAAACATTTTTGAGAATTATTAATCATCATATGTCATCATGACATTAACAGCAACATATTCACTGCTAAACATAAGTCAACTCTTGATATGCCATCTATCTTCTTTAGTGGAAATTATTAGCCGACATAGAGTTTAATTTTCAGATTTATATCGTCATTTTGGGTTTTGTGCCAAATAACCTCTAAATCGATTCGACAAACATATTGCAAAGCTCTTTGCATTACTTGTTTTGTGGAATAGGTTCATTAATTATTAGTTCCTAGTTTATAATCCTCACATTAGCTATGGACATTGTAACCGTATGATTGTCTTCAATAAGATTGGACGTTCGACTAAGCTTATTAAAGCGTTTTTGTGTCTGTTCCATGTTTAATATTTTGATGCTTGCCCCAAATTGGTATACGTAGTATAAGGAGCACTAAAAGGGAGTCTATTTTATATGGCATAATTTGTTCACGGGACGCATGTCTGTTACAAGCTTCAAATCAGAAGCCATGGTCTCCATGGAAACTGTTTAGTGCTTATTCCATTATCGTCGCCTATTTCTCCATGATTATCATAGTCGTCTGTTTGGGTACGTCGGGTAAAAGCAGTGTACTCATTGTAGTGTTCTGGTTTGAAGGATAAGGTAGGCAGCGAAGGCTCTGACTTTATGTGTTACTTCGCAAACTGGTAACGTAAACTATGGTTTTAGTATAGGTTGCAGACTTTCTGCTAATCACTCAGGAACTACATGTACTATCGGCGATCGTAACTACTTACCAGGTGGGTAGTCTGTTGTTTCTAATATATAGCAATAAGAAAAAAAAAACAGTTTACAATAAAATAATATAGTATTTTATTACTGATTCAGTAATATCGTGTATTACCTAAACACATTGCATAATCTGTTTCAGCATTCTGTATAGCTGGGTCCGAGGCTGAAGGATACGATCAGATTTAAATTCGCAACGCACGACAACGACAAAACGTACTGTCATTCTACCTTCGGCAGTGCTGTCACTTCTTGTCTTAAGTAAACAGAGAGTGACGGCATGTTATTTAAGATTGTCTTAAGCTAAGACAAGGTTGGTGACCCATCTAGACCTTGACCAGGGCAATCAGTCCTTAACTATATCAGAGTTACGCTAAGTGCACACGTCAACAAAGAAGACTTTAGTTGTAACTATAACAATAATTCAAAAATACATACAATTTATCTTGGAGCTCGCACCATGGTCACTTTGTCCACAACGAGACCTACACGGGTATCGTGACTTCGGTCCTACGGGACACTGGACAATATTGTAAATGTACACCACGCTAATCGAATTTTCAAAGTGGACGACTAGTGACTTCGCTATCGATAAGATTTTGCAGTATCGATAAAAGCAGCTATGAAATTAATCTTCTATATTTTCTAAATTATGCTAATTTTGTTTTATACAATTATGTTGTTTTTATTACAATGTTGTTTTTTACAGAAAATATGATTGATGAATATCTACAAAGTTTTCAATGTGGATACTAATATATTTTTTTTAAATTCAAATGAAGTTAAGAACTCGCTTTGAGAGTGGAAACCAGCTGACATGACCCCTCAGCAACTACAGAACTGACTATCTCACCCCTATATCAAAACACTACAAGACATATATTTAATTGTAATTATGATGATAAACCTAAATAACATATTTTAACGAAGTGAGATGGTATTACCGTGACTTTATATCTTATATAGTTCAAGTTGGCAACGTACTCTGGACTTGTTGTAAATCTTACAAGAGAACATGCAAAGTACTTGATACAAACAATCAGGCACAAAGGTTCACAATAATTTAAGCTATTATTCAAATTTCTAAATATTAACTAAATATTTACCGATTCAGTAATCCTATGCAAGATATAGTTCTAACTGTTTTAATGCGATCAGTTGTTTAGCGGTAGATTCTTATTTATGACGTTTATGTTGGTAACTTGAATGTCAAATGTTGTCTTTATACTCGTATTTACTCCTACTTAGGTGTTGTAGTTGTGACTGGAATGTGGCTGTTTGAGCCTTACGTTAAATTATATAGTACACATATCTTATTCACTCAATATACTATAGATAAATATTTATTTATTAACAACAAATGACATCTGATATAAATTTGAGTCAGTTTTTAGGGCGTGTTACTCAAAATCTAATTCATATTCTCTATAGATAAGTATAACGTGCTTCATATTACTGTCTAATTAAATTTAATATCTTCAATTTAGTCTTCCAAGCACATATTCTTTGTAATGACTCATACGAGAAACTGTTTCAAAAAGCCATTATATTAGGAGTTATTAATTAATTTCAATTAAGATCTGATTATATCAGTTGGATGATTCTGATAAATTTATAATTTACCTACGTATTTCTTTGTTGATCTTCATGAACAGAATTAAAGAACTATTAAAATTGAAACCTTAAAGGACTATAGTATTGTTAGAATATTGAATGCGCAGCTATTTTCTATGTCCTGCCATTTAAATACCATTACAATATAATGCCATTAAAAATACAGAGTTTTCGATAAATAAGTAAAAATAAACAATTTCTTTGTAATTGTGAAATAACGGTGAATAATGTTAAAATACTTTGATCAACTCCGCCTCCCAACTAGGATCAGAACCAACCGCCTAATGGGAAATCTAGTGACTACGGTCCAAACCTATGACTACCAGGACTACCACGTGGGAATTAATTCTTAGCAGTGAACGTACTATGGCTCGATGATGATTGAAAGGTTCATATGTATAATTAGTTAGGAATATTATACGTGTATACCTGATAATGTGCATTTTATATTATAGCAAATTCTCCAAAACATATTGAGAGAAGAAGGAAGAGAAATAGTCTAATGTTTTATTAAGTTGTTGAATAATATACTAGTAAAGATCGATAAAAGATGAATGTGTCATCACATCACTATACCGCAAGGCAAGCTAATGCCATTAATGTAAGTCCGTCGCCAATATATCGATACGCTAAACTGTACGAATCAACATTAACATAAATAATCATTTAATTAAAGAGACGGCTTTACTCTGACGGCAACAAAATTGTATGATTTCCTCTATTTATTCAAAATATTATTTTATTAATTTTATTTTTACTTCTTTTCTATTTCTTGTATTTGTATATTAAATTACATATACATAACTACACATATAATTTTTGTCTTGCCTATTTGTTGGATAATCACGTCCCGAAAACAATGAATCACTTTTTAATATTTAAAACATTTTATAGGTTCCTATTTATTTAATATTGTTTATTGTGTATAATTAGTAATACATATATTAAAAAAAAAACTGTAATAGGGCAGATGGCAATTTATTTTATTTGATAAATATTAACTAAATAAGAAGACTAAATAAGAGTAGTCTTTCAGATGAGAAATATTGTAAAAGTATGTATCTGCGATTATTACTTTTGAAGATACAGCAATATGATTGCGGTGCTGTCGCGGAACGCTCAAAAACGCTCCATACTTAGTAGATTGCAATCGTGACGTTATAATTCAGTAAACTCGCCTAATTTGTATGAGCGTATAAAGAAAATTGCCAATAATTTTGTTATTTGTACGTTTATACTTATAGTACATTTTTTAGAAATCGAATAACTATACTAATAAAAAATTAAAGTGATAATTCGATATTGACATACGTTCATGAGATCGAAATTGCACAATTTTGATAATTTTATATTATAAACAGCCATATTTAGTTGTAGTCATTTACCCTATTATATAAATATATATATATTAAATCTTTCAAATATCTGTATGTCTTTAAACACACACACACAATGGCCCAATTGTGAGGCTAAGTGCGGACAAAAGCCCAGGTAAACTAGCTATGTATTTACAATAGTAATAGAAAATAAAAAAATGTTTTCACTTTAGCTGACCGTGTGAACATTGTATAAGCAGTCAATTTTTTTTATGACATGAACTGTCATCTCAACATGACGAAGTCCTTAAAGAAATTTTAAATAAATCAATATTGTCACAATTTAATTAATATTAGTTCGTCATATTTAAAGAGTATAGACGACGTCCTTAGTTGAGTGGTTGGTATACCTGTTTCAAGGTGTTGCCATCTCTGAGGTCTCGGGTTTGAGTCCCGGTGGGGGTATATTTTTTTTTTTTTTTAAATAAATATCTGTTACACTTACACCAATTAGCCTAGCCCAAACTAAGCTCTATAAGGCTTGTGCTATGGGATCTAGGGTAACGGATAGACATACATATATTATACATATATAAATAATTTTTATTGAAATATATATCAACAACCATGACTAGGTACAAATGCTCGCATTCATCACACAAACATCTGCCCCCACCGGGATTCGAACCCGGGACCTCAGAGATGGTGACACCTTGAAACCGGTGTATTATCCACTCGACTATGGAGGTCGTCATATGTTTGCGTGATGAATGTATCTTAGTCATGGTTGTTATAATATATTTCTCTCATATTTATTATTTATATATGTATAATATATCTTTAGATATGTATAATATATGTCTATCCGTTATAAATCGGTGTAAGTGTAAGAAATATTTATTTATTATTTTGTTATTATCGACAGAGATTCAACAAATAAATAAACTTATAAAAAAATTTAATCGTTCTTAAATTTTAAGTCGCTTTATTTTGCGTTATTTAATTTATAATAAGATTCTGCCTGATTCGGTCGAATATGAACAATTACGCGTTTCTTTAAAGTTGGTAATCATCAACAGAACAGTCATCCTTAAACGCATTTAATATGCATTGAGACACAAAACACGTTAAAAATCATTGTATCTTTCCTTATTTGATATTAGTAGCGATGAATGGAATGGTGGAGGATTTCTTATGAAGATGGAATGTATATTATATTTTTTAATTACTTATTAAAATCCAGGTAAATTAATATTTGCGTGTCTATCAAGGCAATTTAATGAAACCTACATTCTAAGAAATATCAACAATCCGAAATTATTAGGAAGGAATTCTCATAATATGGAATTAAACGTAAGTATCTACGTTAAACTTACCTATATGTTGTTTGTTCTCAAAAAGGCCTCGTATATGAAAATTGGGCTTGTATTCAATATTGGATTAGCGTCAACAAAATAGCAAATTCACAGAAAGACGTATTAAAAAATTACATATTCAAATTTTCAGGTTATGTTACCCGTCCAAAGTTAGTAAACCTCTTTTGAATATTTCTTCTACGCTTCTTATTCTAATTGTTGGCCTACAACTCAGTGTTCATAAATTATATCATTTAAGGTTTTGTCTTGTGTGTATGCCTAGAAAATTTGAAAATCACAGTTTACTTTATTTTATATATTTATTTATTTATTAACACTTCATGTACAATGTGTACAAAGGCGGACTTAATGCCTACGGCATTTTCTAACAGTTAACCTTTAGGTGGTGCAGAAAGAAAAGTGGTAGATGTACCCATGACACAAATGAAAAACATATATGTATATATATATAATAATAATAAAAGTAATTATTTTAAATACTAATACATAGATGTAATTAATAATAATATACTAATACATATGCGATATCATAAATAGATAAAATTTAATGATAATAAACCAAGAAATATACCACATCATAATAAACTCTTCTGATAAATATATTTCCGCAATTTATTTTTGAAACTCAATCTGCTGTTGTCATATATGTTACTGCCAATATCAAACCACTTGCCCAAAACTCCGAGCATCTAAGTTTTTTATTTGATGCATTCGTACAATGTGCCCAGTAATTGTACGAGTATCATAACTTGTAATTGCACTATTATATTGTTAGGCAAAATGAACCCATAATACTAAGATACTAAGCACTTAAAATCTACGTTCATCATTCGCATTGAAATTCTGTGGAATACTTCCAGAGACAGGGTTCGTAGCGTGGTTCATACCAAGTCATTGCTTAATTTTATGCAGGTGATTTGGAGTGAAACTTAAATTTATAATTTATACGGAAAATATAAAACGTCGAAATAAAACAGAAATCATTTATCCTGAATTAAACTTAGTCCTGCCAGATAATGGCTAGATCCTACTACTATTATAAAGGCGAAAGTTTGTAAGTATGGATGTTTGTTACTCTTTCACGTAAAAACTACTGAATGGATTTGAATGAAACTTTACCACAATATAGCTTATACATCAGAATAACACATAGGCTACAATTTTTGAGGTTTCTAATGTGAAGTCGTAAAAAAAACACATTTCTTGCGCTTACATTGCAAACGCTGACTGAATCCTACGTAGTTTATAGGAGCATACTGCAGTAGCTACCTATAGGCCTATGATTAGGGCTCTGCAGTGCTTAGTTACCGTATTTCGTACTTATTACTAGACTAGACGGGACGAACCTGAAGTCCACGCGAACGAAGTCGCGGGCAAAAGCTAGTCTAAGATAAAGCTAACCTAGAACGTTTTATCTTAAATTGGTCTTGTGGTATATTTTACGGGTATGATCATCATCATCATCACTTTTACTTTATCTCACTCCCAGCAAGTGTACCTACGTACCATAGAGATTATGGTGTGTTAACCCAATCCATACATACTTTCTATCTTTCCCTAAGCTTCATCTTCCCTTCTCTTCTGATACTACGCTAGGCTGTTAGTTTTAATCTTCCCTATCACTACAAGTTTCCTCTTTAAAATGTTTTGTAGTCTTATTGATTCGGCTTACACAACAGACGCATTCTCATCTTCGCTACGTGAATACATAGTTGAAAAGAATACCGCAGTTAATAAAACTCTAATTGTAACTAACTAGTTCTTTGAATAAATATATAACATAATGTCTAAAACACACATGATTTGTCTAATAAATAACATTTGGCAAATAGAAAATGATGTTAACAAAGACAGACAGTAGGAAAATTATGTAAGAGAGGTTGTACGAGTAAAGTGGACGATAAATCTAACTAATCCGATCAGGCGCGTGCAGTGGCCTAGACCGGGCAAGGCGACGACACGCCCGGAAACACTGGACGACAGTGGTTCTCAACAAGATACAGATTTCTATAGTTTTATTAAAAACAATGCCAAATGACTTACTGAACATCGAATCAAATCAAAATCAAATCAAAATCAAAATAATATTTATTCAACATAGACCTTTACAGGCACTTATTGACGTCAACAAACAAAACAAAAAAAAAGCTTAAATAATAAAAAAAAAAACAAAAACCTTGTCCGTACGTACGAATAAGGAAAAAAAAAAGAAAAAAATATATTGACTCGACACCTGTTCGGAAATTGGGAGAGCCTTCTCGAGAAGAACAGGCAAGAAACTCTGAAGGCCTATTTTTATCTCCTCTTTTCAATGTTAATAATTATAATAATATATATAAAAAATACAATATAGTAAGAATACGATTACAGTCGTATGTATGTTTACATACACATATAAAATAATACAATATTATAAATAATGTGTTACCAAACATGGCTCTATGAATAGTGTCCCTATTCCCAAATACGTGTGATCATTTAGATAGTCACTTACTTTATAATAACCTTTACTCATGAGTGTATTTTTGATATGGATTTTAAATTTATATAAAGGCAAATCAATGACACTTTGCGGAAGCTTGTTAAACATAGATATATACATTTTCCCAAGAACGAACAGCTAGTTTTATGGAGTCTGAACATTGGAACGGCAAGTTTATTTTTGTTTCTAGTATTCACATTATGTTGTGATCGGGTTTATCTACTCCTCGTAAGAGTAGAATACTTTCTGCTCGATACGGTTTTCTAATTCTGAGCCAAAGGTTTACAAAATTATGACATTATGACAACCTTAATAGTATTTTTTATTCCGAATTTATAGGCAAGGACTTGGCTACCATCTTTGACTAATCGTCACTTAAATTCAAGTATGTTTTGCGCAATAGGAAAGTTTAAATCACTTATCCCGTGTATATAGGTATTTGGAGATTATCTGCATATAAATGATATGACATTTGAGTCTACTAGAAGTACATGAATTCCAGTAGGTTGTTACTTATTTTTTTTTTAGAAACCTTAGCATAGACTGCTATTATACATCGACGAAATATTGTACTTAATTTTGTATCTTAATTTATCAAGAGATTGAGAACTCACGGCAGTATGAATAATCAGCGTATAATGCTGTTGAGCATGTCGGTTCTTACGTAAACAATGCGTGCGTCTGCACGAGGCTCGGAATCCATTCAGCTGCCTATAACTTGTCGGTTGCAGTTAAAAATGCAATCGTAATAATTATATAGAAATCTCTAACAGCCACCTGTCAACTGAGATGTACGAGCGACACGCATGTCATATGTTTGCAACGTACACGGTGGCATAGTCTGCTTCTATGTCAATATTCAAAATAATATACCAGTGCCCAAAAAATTCAAATGATATAATATGCATTATTGCCAGTCGATAGACCGGAGCACTTGATTTTGTTATGAATTTGGTTCACAGGAACACTGATATTTACGCTACGCTGTCCGGAAACGTTGGAACAATTGGCCTCTTTTCATTAAAAAATTTATTTAAATAAAAAATCAATCATTCAATTATTATTATTATACTCCATTATTTAATTAGATTCTTTAAATTAAAAAATGTTTGTGTTTCAATAATTTTAAAATTCGTTGATAAAACCCAAAATTATCCTAATTTTTATAAGTATAAGTTATTCCACATTATATTAGCATTTAAAAAAATAGTTTTTATCTCAACTAGAACATTTTCTATTAACTGTGAACAGTGGTAATCGTAAAGCGTCATTTATTAATATTTTCTTAAAAAGTTAAGTAAGGGACTATAAATGATATTTGAGAATGTAATTTATTTTTTTATAACTATCGCCACAAATACTTCTCATAAAAACCAATATATCAGATTCGGAAAACGTTCTCCTCGTTATAAGATTTTTTACATCGCTCGCATTATCATTTCTAGTTCATTCCGTATTTTGTTTGCGCAGTCAAATATTTAGTCGGTTCAGCAACACTGTTGTTGAAGTCCTGGATCTGCGTTGTTTCATCATATATCATAAAAAGTGATCTAGGGGCTATTGGATAAATGCGCAGGCAAACAAATCAGTTTTTGGCGGCTAATCCATTTGTTTCTATAATTTGTACTTAAGTTCTTCTATTTGACGCTTAATAGGCTGCACGTCAATTTATCTGCAGACACATTGTTTTTCGGAAACCTTGTGATTCATCCTCTAACAGATCAAGAAGATCATTCTCAGGTGGTTCCTTCTTTCCTACAGTTTGACTAGTTTAATTAATCCAAGTCAATTAAACACGCTCAAACAAAAGTAAAATCTTATTTGAAAACTTTCTGCCCGTTTTTATTTCGGGTTTTCACTTAGAGCAAAAACAGTGCAAATTACAGCAATGGCGTATACCGTTTCAGGTAATAATCGTTTCGTTAGAGTTTAGTAAAAGTTTATACTTTTATTATTTTTCGGATTTATCGAAAGATTGAACTTATCTTACTTTTTTTTCTAAATTCAGAAAAATATCACGCACCTTGCATGGCAGTATACAACTTCATATAGATGAGTTTGATAACACCAAAATAGAGGCCGTCGTTTCTTAAAATGGGCTAAGTTGATTTTTGCGATATGCATACAAGTCTCATAGCACCGCTCATACGACTGCCTCATCACTAACTACTCGGGATAGCTAAACGATGTCTATTTGTTCTAAATCCAGTAACGGATAATCTTCTGTAAGCATCCTGGAATTTGCGGGCAGAAAGTATCGGTTGCCTGTTACGAAAGGCCTTTGTCTAGGCGAAAAGGCTGTTTGAAAAACGGTTACCTATTAGGGAACGATGGAATTAAATAGCAGCGAGCAATAGTTCGGGGTGACTACCTTTTTTTTTTTTTTTTTTTTTTTTTTTTTTTTTTTTTTTTTTTTTTTTTTTTTGTTTCCCTGAGGAAAATGCATTAAATTGCATACCCCGGCTGTGGCGAGCCGGGGTTATGTGGGGCTCTCCCCCAGAAGGGGGAGGCCTACCCACTAAAAACCTCAGGGATGGCCTTCCTCAGGCATGTAGGGAGCCCCGGGAACAGAAAGCTTCTTCCGGGAACCCCAGCCTCTGCTCCCCCGTCGACACAGGGGAGCCCTCCTCGGGGGAGGCTTACTACCTCCCCCGGTCTCCTCCACCGACGACGCCCCCCGGCCACGGAAGGGCGTGGTCATCCCGGGTCGCCGTAGCAGTCGCGAATTACTCGCGCCCGCCGGCGACCCACGGCGGCGCCGCAGCTGTGCTACCGAGCCCGGCGCCGCCTTCTTCGAGCGGGATCGGCCATCTCCCGACCCCGCTCGGCGGCCTCCTTCTGGAGCATCACTGCCTCACAGAAGGAGGCCACAGCCCTCCAACCTCCCTCGTCCGCCAGCATTGCCGCAATCAATGCTGGCGGAGACAGATCTCGCCCGATCTCTGCGACCAAGACTCGGCGCTCGGAGGCCCACGCGGGGCACTCCGCCAGCGTATGCTGGGCCGAGTCGAGGTCGGATGCGCAGTGGTGACAATGTGTCGATCCCTCCCGTCCTATTCGACACAGATACTCACCGAAGCAGCCGTGCCCGGTGAGTATCTGAGTCAATCGGTAGGGTGACCTCCTCCTTCCCGTGGAGCCAAGCTTCGAGGTGCGGGAGTACGGCACCGACGGCCCGCTGGCGCGCGCAGATCCGTAATTCGAGCTGCGCACGCCAGGCCGCCACAATCCGTCGGTGCCACTCCCGCTTAGGCACTTCGTGCGCGGGTTCCAGGGCGCTTCCCCCATCGCCCTCCCGGCCGACCGCGCCGCGACGCATACGTCGCCGCGTACATGTCGGCCAGGATGTCGAATGGGGGGGAGCGTCCCAGAACCGTCGCCGCCTCGTACGAGATTGTACGGTAGCCTCGCACAATCCGTATGGCCATTATCCGCTGCAGGCTCCGTAGCAGAGCTCTGCAGCGGGGGGACCTCGCGCAGTCTTGCGACCACACGGGAGCCCCATACATGGCCACGGATCGCACGACGCCCCCGTACAGGCGGCGAACTCCATCCCTCGGTCCCCCGAGATTGGGCAGCAGGCGATGCAATGCGCCCGCCACCCTTTTGGCTCGGGGGACCAACCGCACGAAATGCTCCTCGAAGCTCCAGCGGCGGTCCAGGGTGAGGCCCAGGTACTTGATGTACGGCCCCACCGGGACCACCGCGTCACCCACCCGGATCCGGCAGCTGGGTGGTTCCCGGCGCCTCGGAAGGCCGTGGAACCATAGCGCCTCGGTTTTGTGAGGCGCTATTTCTAAACCCAGCGGCGGATCGCCCGCACGACACATGCCACCCCAAGCTCGGCAAGCCTGAGCACCGTCCCGAAGTCGGCCCCAGTCGTCACGACGAGAGTGTCGTCAGCGTAGCAGACGACACTCACGCCGCGAGGAAGGCTGGTGCGAAGGACCGCGTCGTATGCGAGGTTCCATAGCAGGGGTCCCAACACCGACCCCTGCGTGAACGCCGCATTCGACCCTCCTCGACGTTTCCATCCCGTTCCGTCCCATCACGCCGATCGTCCTGTCGCGCAGATAGTCCCCGACCACGGCCCGCAGGTAGGGAGGCAGCTCGTGGTATACGAGCGCCTCCCTAATGGCCTGCCAGGAGGGTACCGAAGGCGTTGACGATGTCTAACGACACCGCCAACGCCACCCCCCGATCGGACTGCGGACTCCGACAGGGAACGAACACGCTGGACGGCGTCCAGCGTTGATCGCCCCCGCCGGAATCCAAATTGGCAGTCCGATAGGTCGGGACCCCGCGCGCGACAGGTGCTCGCCGATACGAGCGGAGATAACCCTCTCGAAGAGTTTCCCCGCCTCGTTCAGCAAGCAGATCGGACGAAACGAAGATGGAACGTCGCCGGTCCTTCCCTCCTTCCTGAGGAGCACCAACCTAGCGACTTCCAGTCGACGGGAAACACGCCTTCGCGGAGACAGCTCGTGAAGAGCTGCCTCACCGTGCTCCCGAACGCCCTGAGCGCCAGCGCTAGCACCTTTCCCGGGACCCCGTCCGGTCCCGGGGCAGTGTTGCGCGCAGAGAGCCGCGAAACGGCCCCGGCGAGCTCGCTCTCCGTCACCCGGAGGTCGTCCGACAAGGGCCGGGCGACGGGACTGCGGGGGGACTGCCCCGGACCCTCGGGAAGAGCGTATCTACTGCTCTTCCCTCGGGTGACTACCTGCTAACCCTGACTTTTGTCTTTTATTTAAAACCACCCAGCAACCCCGCGTACGATTAAGTATATCTACTACTAAATCGCTAACAATTATGCTGTAAATAAAAAGCCTCTTTACATTTTGAGTACAGCTAGACCTTTTTTAACAGTTTGTAGAAAGTGTTCAGATTGAGATAATTACGTTAAAATTTTATTCTTGACAGGGAATACGATATAGCACAATTTACAGCGATACTAAATGGGATAATTTTCAATAATACCGTCTTTATTGAGATATTTAAAATTATTAAAAAATATTATAAATAAACTTCATTTTTTCAAAACTCAAAATATAGAACTAAAAACAAAGCTAAGCACTTTCCGTATTTTAATATGTGAGTATTATGAAAAATTACTCTTTATTTGATTATTTCTGGTATATACACGGCTGTAAGTTAGACTATGTTGTCTCTATTCTATTCCTCGCCGCCGCCGCCGCCTCTATTCGCTAGGCAATAAAAGTTGATTTCGTATTTTAACTGTTTATTTTGACGTTGACTATTGACTGTATATTTATACTTAATAAACACAAAGTCAAAAATTACATTAATATTACATTAACTGATTGTTTTCTATTAAACTTTCTACAAACGGAGAAAAAAATATGTTATGTAAGGAGCAAACTAGCGGTAAGGAATAATGTTTATCACAACATTACGCTATCACATATTATCTTTGCATCAGCTTGTATGTACATAGTTTCGTAAATATTTCAATGTTCTGTTGTCTAACGAAAGTGTCAAGAATTGAATTTTTTCTGGTTTCAAATTTTATTGGTATTTATGAAGTTCTGATTCGATCACACACTGAAACTGCGAGCTTAGTCTCCTTTTTTCTTCGCAATCGAATCAGAAATCCGCAGATAAACCTGTCCTACATCATAAGTCCTTGACTGATATGTACGTACTGGAAACACACGGTGTGGATAAACTTTTCCCAAGATGGGCCGGCAATTTGGTGAGAATGACGAACATGGAATGACGTTGAATACTAGGAGCGTAGAACCGATCTGTTTGAGAATCCTTGGGAATAGGTCTATGTCCAACAGAGAATATCTCTAGGCTAAAATGGTAATGGTTGTAAACTGACAAAAAAACGGCAATGGCGTTGCGTGTATGTCTTAAAGTCTATTTAAAGATGCGATGATTTGATATGCACATTTCTCGTAGATGTCTTAATTGGAATATATTTTATATATTCAGTGTATACAACTAGTTACTTTATTGAGGAGGTCTTGCCATTGTCTTTTAATTTGCCATTGATTCTTACTAATAATATTACCAAATGTGAAAGTAATATTGTCTATTTTTTTTAATTTGTGGACATTTAAACCTCTTTTCCCTATGCAATAAGTGCTATTTTCATAGTTGAACTGTTTCATCAGGCGATGCTAACTGTACTTACATGTAAGGATAATTATAAAATAAAGAGATGTTTACTCAATAAGAATTTACATAATCACTTATGAACGTCAAAGAAGCTATTAGTTACCAGTCTACGATGGGAGGCAAGAGCTATTATTTTGCTCTCCCTGTTTTGTTACACTAATGTTAATATTGGTTAAGCAATCCTCAGAACTGGTTTAAGCTAAATTTGGTCTAGCTTAAGCCAAAATTCAATTACCACATTACATAAATCACATTATAGATAGTCAGATCATATTAGACAAACTCATTACAGATACACGTTTGTTACATTAACAATTAAATTATTTACTAAACACAAAATCAATGGGTAATATTAAAGCTTCAATCAAATCATCGACTTTATAGTAATCTGTTTTCATCAAATTATTTTATGTATATACTTTAAAGTTATGATGAAATTAGTTTTGGTATTGAAAGATATATAATATGAATAACATTAACGGGTATAGGTATATGCACTTATTTTAGAAATCGTACATTATACGTACATTAGAATACATTATAATGACATCGTTGTACGAGCTACATGGCGCTTTCATAGAATGTCTTTTAAAATCGATCGGCAGGCTAACTAAGGGTTGCATACATCAGAAAGTACGCACACAAAGTTGATGTGCATGTTTTCGTATTTAAATAGGTATTATATAATATACATATTTTTGGATGTATTTTAAAATATATACTTATTGATTCTATTTAACCAATTTGTTACGAAAGAGCTGATTATGACTTTGTTGCTGGCATCAATTTTTTTTGGATCCATGTACAAGTAGTACACCTCGATCGTCCGCTACATTTTGAATAACAAGCGACAATATTAAATAATAATTTCATATGTGACTCCTGGTTGACACGTAACGTAAATTGAATATTTCTCTTAAACTCTTCATGTATACTTAATTATAACACTAATAAACTTAATGTAAAGGCGTTTTCTAACTCTAGATTTTCGTATCTAAATATGACATTTATTTATACTAAAAGTAAATTTTGTGAGCTTAGCTATTTGAGGGATACTGATCCTATTTTGATAATGATACAATTGAAATGGGTATTGTTTCAGATCCGGGAAAGAATATTAGATAAATTTCACCACGAGGAAATATTTCTTACCTATGAGAAGTGATTTTTATTATTTTTCTACACTTACAGTGTGATGTTTTACTGATAATCTTCCCTCTAAGACAAAGTTTCCAAAAAGAAAAAAAAATATAAAAACCTGCGAACTTTTAAAAAATAATATTTAAACTCTCGAATATTGGTTTCTTTCATAAAGCTTTTTTATAGGTTTTAATGAAGGCGTCAAGCTATTTATATTATTTTTCCGAAACTATAAATAAATTCTGATAGTAAATATATGCTCTTACTGCAGATTTATTCCTGAAAATGAAACCGTAGATGCTGGCTGTATTAGGTAGTTCCTTTGCATTCTTATTAAATAATGAGAGTTACCTCCTATCATCGTAATGTCATTGTCAGTGTGACAGTGACATCCTTCTAGTTTGTTAGTGGCGGTGAAGCTTTTGATATCGGTCATATCACTCATTGTGACAATCAAAATGGAAGTTGCCAATATAAAAAAAGTTTGGGTTGCTGTTTTATTGATCTTAACTTCAAAACCTGTTCTTTTCTTTACAATGTTTTGCAGGTTTGAAAAAAATATCTTCTTACGGGTAAAGTTTCCTTATTTTTTGTTCTTTCCATTAAATATTATTTTCACTTCAGTAGCTCAAACATGAAGGTTTTGCTGCTTAAAATCAGTGAGTAAAATCGATTTTTACTCACTAGTGAGACAAAGCTAACCACAGATTATAGTAACCTATGTATAGTAACTAATGGGATAACCATACAGACTATGTTGTTTCGCCCTAAGATAATATGCCCATGGACATTGGATCTGCCTGATACTTCTCGTTGTTCCGTGTCACGCATAGGTACCACTTTAAACTAATGTAAAATAAATTGGCAAGAAATCAGAAAAATAATTGTTAAAAAAATGTCTCTTCGGAACGGAACATAATAAGTACTTATTAAAATCTCAAGAATGATGCGCGGAACGGAACTATTGACAGAAGTTCCTTTCCACGCATCATACATTCTTGAGATTTTAATATTTTTTTTTATTTAATTCGCTTAATTTACTAACAGGGAATAATAATAACAATAATTTGCTTACTTATTATTTTTGAAGACATATTTTAACAATTATTTTTCTGTTCTTTTGACAATTTATTTTACATTTGTTTAAAGTGGTATGCGTAACACGGAAAAACGAGAAGTGTCAGGCATAATTATCACCTTAGAGCAAAACAAAAAAAAAAACAAAATTTGGAATTCGAACTCGAAGGAAAACAAAAGACGATCGGCGAGAAAAAAATTTGCAGATACGCGTATTGTATTAAGTAAAATTTTTAAATAAATTACCTATTAAAGATGACTGAAAGTAGTTGAAACAAAAAGTTAGGAATGCAGAATTTAGTTTCCTTCCTGAAAAATCTCGTGAAAATAACTATTGTTCTCGCTGCTGAAGTGAAAAGTTATGTGTGTCACACGAGAGCAAAGTTGTTTGCATCTCGTGCCTTTGTGTCCCTCGACACGCTCAGGATTCTACTCTAGAATCACTCGCTTCGCTCGTGATTCAAATAGAATCCTTCGCTTGCTCGGGACTCAAATCAGCACTCGCAGCAAACATCAACTTTGCTCACTTGTTGCACAAATAACTATTTATTACTGTAGGCTGAGAGGGGCCCAGCCTCCATACAAAAATGGAACATCCCCTAGGCAATGGCGATAGCGTAAGTAACGTTAACTTCAAAGACGAGAATTTCGATTAAGCGTTTATAATGCGACTAGTTTTTCGACGACTATCAAAAACCGATAATAAAATCTATATTCCTAGATAATGGATGAGGCCGCAAGAAATAATATTTACTCGTTTCCTGCATTTTAAACCTAAGCACACAAATTAAATACCTAATAAAGAGTACCATTAGCACCTAACATGGTAGCGCTCTGTTCAGAATTTACGGGAGCTATGTTAGTTATTCTATATTATAACATTATAGGAAACGTGGCTATAGCCAGGGGATATTGCTTTATTAAACACCATCAGTGACAAGTTTGGCTGTACCGGAGTCTCCAAAGAAGACATTACGAAGATTTTGCGTTACTATGGATAAGAAATGTTTTCACGATGTATCCGTAATTCTATGTGCATGCAAACGTATTTGTGCTATTAAAATGGTGATTATAGAAAAATTGCTTTTAGTCACAAGTGCGTGCATAACTGACTCACATGATAATGTAAGAGTTCGGTAAGCGTTTTCATTCATAATGTATATGTAGAATTTGCATACATGTTTTCGCACTTCTACCTGCATCCCCATGAGCGATTTCATACTTTCGAACTTTTGTAAGCATGAGTGGTATTGCGATAGACGTTGATATGTTAGGAATAAAGTCGTACACGTATATTTTAACTAGTGCTGTTAATGTCTGAAAGAGATAGTTAGATCACTACTTAATAAATAAAGTCGCTTTATATACAACAGGTATATGTTTGGACACTTACATTTATTCAATTGAGTAATATTTAGAATCACAGATGAACGACAGAGATATAAATAGACAAATCTACCAGTCACTAGTCGACCTTAAACGCCCGCAACATTAATTCAATACAGATAGGGCTGTCAATAGTACTACTAAAACCTTAACCTAGAATATTTTGGGTACCTAAAAGAATTAACGATTATTTAAAATAATTATTTTATAGTTAATTTATAGGAAAAGACAACGTAAGTTTTCTTACTAATACTATAAACGAGAAAGTTTGTAAGTGTAAATGTTTGTTACTCTTTCACGTATAAACTACTGATTGGATTTTGATGAAACTTTTACAATAAAATAACATATACTAATACATATAATAATTTGTGAAGATTCTAGCTAGATGTTATTATAAGGTGTTCCGAATTACATTTGAGAGAACCTAAGCCACTTTCATATGCTCGTGTTACATTCTGCCAACCAATAAATTAGATTCAACTGCACACCACCAACTGGCACTCACAGGGCCGGAAACTCGCGACGCCGTAAGGGCCCGGCGGCATCGAATGTCGTGCTAACAATAGTATACTAATCTGTGGTGCCGACGACGGACGTTGATCCAGGAGACCTATTTTTGAATTACGAATGCGATTTTGAAATGTGACTGGGTGACTTTGAAGTCACGGATTCCTAAACATCCAATTTTTTAAGTCGATCGCAGAGCTGCCAACATACATAAAGTACACACATAAATGTAAGAGTTCGGTTCCTCATAGAATATAGCCGCTGCCGGTTATTGCCGGCTTAATTATTATGGTTATTATATATATATATATATATATATTTTTAGGAATCAGAAGAGAAATTCCTTAAAAAAAATAATTTGGCAACAACATAATTTTACAGAGGAACAAAATCAGCCTAACGCCTACTTTACGAATTACGCAACGTTACGCAACGCAACACGTAATAACGTTACGACCGGTCTACCCGCTCCGAATGCCCGACGATAAGTGAGTCGCTAGCCAACCGCAGCGGCTTTTATAGGCAACGGCCGGCAACATTACGCAACGTGTGGGGTAACCGCTTATACGGCCTCTCCTGACATAGTGTCGTCCTCGACACGAGCCTCGGGGTTGTCACCACTTTGTATGCTGCCATCTGCTGCAACTCCACCATCCTCGTCTGTCAGTCATTCATTCATTCTTATACCTGTATCATCATATTCAAGCTACGTCCACTCGTACGTTCAATACATACAAAACTGTATGTCTGCCGGACATAAAGTCCAATACATACAAAACTGTATGTCTGCCGGACATAAAGTCCAATACATACAAAACTGTATGTCTGCCGGACACAAAGTCCAATACATACAAAACTGTATGTCTGCCGGACACAAAGTCCAATACATACAAAACTGTATGTCTGCCGGACACAAAGTCCAATACATATAAAACTGTATGTCTGCGGACACAAAGTCCAATACATACAAAACTGTATGTCTGCCGGACACAAAGTCCAATACATACAAAACCGTATGTCTGCCGGACATAAAGTCCAATACATACAAAACTGTATGTCTGCCGGACACAAAGTCCAATACATACAAAACTGTATGTCTGCCGGACACAAAGTCCAATACATACAAAACTGTATGTCTGCCGGACACAAAGTCCAATACATACAAAACTGTATGTCTGCCGGACGCAAAGTCCAATACATACAAAACTGTATGTCTGCCGGACACAAAGTCCAATACATACAAAACTGTATGTCTGCCGGACACAAAGTCCAATACATACAAAACTGTATGTCTGCCGGACACAAAGTCCAATACATACAAAACTGTATGTCTGCCGGACATAAAGTCCAATACATACAAAACTGTATGTCTGCCGGACACAAAGTCCAATACATACAAAACTGTATGTCTGCCGGACACAAAGTCCAATACATACAAAACTGTATGTCTGCCGGACACAAAGTCCAATACATACAAAACTGTATGTCTGCCGGACACAAAGTCCAATACATACAAAACTGTATGTCTGCCGGACGCAAAGTCCAATACATACAAAACTGTATGTCTGCCGGACACAAAGTCCAATACATACAAAACTGTATGTCTGCCGGACACAAAGTCCAATACATACAAAACTGTATGTCTGCCGGACACAAAGTCCAATACATACAAAACTGTATGTCTGCCGGTCACACAGTCCAATACATACAAAACTGTATGTCTGCCGGACACAAAGTCCAATACATACAAAACTGTATGTCTGCCGGACACAAAGTCCAATACATACAAAACTGTATGTCTGCCGGACACAAAGTCCAATACATACAAAACTGTATGTCTGCCGGACATAAAGTCCAATACATACAAAACTGTATGTCTTCACACTGAACGCCAAGGCCGCACCGCGATCCGATGACGTCCCCGACGCACCACACCCGTCCGCACCTGCATCCGCCAACATTCCGAGGCTCAGCAGAGTCAATCAAAGGTCTAACCTTCTCCCGACTCGGCCTAACCTGACCTTCACTTATATTGCCAAGATCGACGCAAGACGGTCCATGATCGAATTCAATGTGGAATGAACAGCCAAATCCGGGGTATGTGACCCGCCTGAAGACCGCGATCTGTTCAAGCGACGATGATGGCGATCACGACTAGGCGTTCCTTCTGACGGTGTGAAATCTTCATCACGCGTCCCACCATATGACCGACGTCGCGATCGGCGGCTCCTAGCGGACACCCCGTGACGGCACGCGAACGGCGCCGCGACTTATCACGGGAACGACTTCGCGACCCACGGCCACTCCGACTGGATCCGCCAGCCATTATCACAAACACGAACACTAAAGTACGCAGAAGACTTTGTTCCTCGTAATTGTGGGCTAAGAGTTGCTTATCCCAATTCTGATTTTAGGAATCAGAAGAGAAATTCCTTAAAAAAATAATTTGGCAACAACATAATTTTACAGAGGAACAAATCAGCCTAACGCCTACTTTACGAATTACGCAACGTTACGCAACGCAACACGTAATAACGTTACGACCGGTCTACCCGCTCCGAATGCCCGACGATAAGTGAGTCGCTAGCTTTTTTTTTTTTTTTTTTTTTTTTTTTCCCACGGGGGACGGTAGTGAATCCTCATAGGGGGCGCGCCACCACAGTGGTCGCTATTGACAACCCCCTGGTGCTCGGACGACCTCGCACCGGATACCACCCGCAACCGGTCTACGGCGGATGGTTATGTTGGACTCCAGCAGAAGGCCAGCCTACCAACTAAACACTACCTACAGCCTTTGGTCGGGCAGAAAGCCTGGGACCCTATCGGCTTGAACTAACGCTCCCGCCCTCCAGAACGGGGCGGTGCACACAGCGTAGCCTCAGGAGAGTGCGTACGCTCTTAAATGGGATCGGTTGCCAGAGTGGTCCGAATAGTATAACGTGTGCGCTGATGCACTTAACTACTAAGCTAACTACACAGTTGTTGGTGTGTGGTTGCTACTTACGTGCTCGTGGAGTTTGGCGACGCAGAAGCCGCCTCAAGTAGCCTGTTGAGCTTAGTTGTTATTGTGTCTGGCGGGTCTGTTAACACGTGTTTGGGACGGCGGATGCGGTCAGAAACAACGTAGTTGGACGCGTTTTTAATGAGCGGATTGGGGTGGGCGGATGCGGCTTTGAAGAAGCGCTCCGAGCATGCTTTTAGATGTTGTTGTACGGTCGGCATGTCTACGTCTCTATGGAGATCGTGACGACGAACATAGTAAGGAGCCCCGGTGGCTCGGAGTAGAAATTTATTTTGCACGACCTGCATGCTGTGTAATATGTTTGGATTCGTGTGCGCGAACACGGGAGACGCGTATGTCATCACCGGCCGAATGCACACTTTGTATAACGTACGCTTATTGCGTAGGGACATTTTGGAGTTCGTGCCGAACATGTTCCCTAACCGATGCATATAAAATTTCGCGCGGTTCACTACGTTGCGACGTGCGGACGGAAGGTGAGCCGTTTGTCCAGGGTGACGCCTAGGTATTTAACAGAGCGCTGCCACGGTATGGTCGCGCCCTGCAGGCGGATGTTATCGGTCCCGTATGGAACTACCCGAGTCCGTTTCCGGCCATCCAGGCAAATCGCGGACGATTTGTCCGGATTTACCTCGATGCGCCAGAGACGGAACCAGTCTGCCAGCTCATCTACCGCCCGCTGCACACGCTTCGTAGTGTGCGCGAGGCATGTACCTTTACTGTAAAGTGCGGTATCGTCCGCAAATAAAGCTAACTCGACACCTTTCGGAGGTGTCGGGATGTCAGTCGTATAGACTGTGTAGAGTGTAGGTGAGAGCGTGGAGCCTTGAGGGACCCCTGCTTGGATGAATCGCGACGAGGACAGAGTGCCCTCGTGTTTGAATTTAAACGTTCTGTTAAGCAGGAACGTTTGTATTATTTTAACTAAGCGGTCGGGCGTGCCGCTGCTATAAAGTTTATAAATGAGCCCGGTGTGCCAAACTTTATCGAAGGCCTTGGCGACGTCGAAGAATACCGCCGCTGTGATCTTTTTTCTAGGGTAGAAGCCTTCTAAGGCGTACTCTACTATGCGATGCACCTGCTGAGGGCAGGAGTGCTTAGGTCGGAACCCGAATTGTTCGGGTCTAATGACATTATTCGAGAAGAGATGCTCTTTTAATCGAGCTAAAATAAGTCGCTCATACACCTTCCCTAGAGCGCTGATGAGGCTAATGGGTCGGTGGTTCGCGGGGACGTTTAGAGGTTTCCCTGGTTTGGGGATGCCTATGACAATTGCTTCCTTCCACGCTTGCGGAAGTAGCACTTGTCATAGCAGGCATTGAACAGGACTGTCAGAATCGTGAGAAACTGACGTGGTAGGGATTTGAGAGCCTTATTGGACACACCGTCAGCGCCGGGCGCTTTCCGGTTGTGTAGACCCTTGATGACGTTGAAGACTTCATCGGTGGTAATCGGGTCTGAGGGAGGGCTCTCGGGTGGATCTAACTGAGTCCTCCGGAGGACTTCTGTTTCGACCCGCGCTATATGAGCGGGGTCGCAAGGTTGGGTGCTAACTGAGCATTGTGAAGCAATGCTGTCGGCGAAGCATTCGGCTTTTTCGACGTCGTCAAAGGCCGTTGTTCCGTCCGGACGGTTTAATGGTGGTACGTGTTGTATCGCGTCGCTGCGGAGCGACTTTGCGATTCTGTAATACGCGGTGTGCGAAGGTCTAATGTCGGCCATGAGGTCTTCCCATTGCGCGTTTCTAAACTCTTTGAGTTTTGCCTTTACTTCCCGCTGAAGGCGGTTGGCTTCGGCCCTACACTCACGAGTAGGATAGAGGGCGGCCCTCCGGAGGGCTGCCTTCTTCCGTTGCAACAGGTCGGAGAGAGCTCGCGGGAGCTTACGCCGGGGTACGGGTACCTCGCGGACGTTGTCTTCGACTGCCTTTTGGATCTTAGATGTTATTGACGACACTGCGTTGTCTATCTCGGTGTTGTTCGATAGACAGTCCGCCTCGAGAGAGATGGTATTGTTCTCGATCGCGGTCGCAAGTGTGTCGTGGAATCCTTGCCAGTTGGTAATTCGCTTTGTTAGCGGTGGCTGTATCGCTTGAGGCCCTAGGATCAGTGATACCGGTCTGTGGTCTGAACCTAGGTCGTCCAGCGTACTGATAGACGTAAGTCTTAGACCTACGCTTCTAATTAGGGCGAAGTCTAGGACGTCCGGTCGCGAGTTCCCGTTGGCCGGGTAGTGGGTGGGCGTCAGAGGCGCCAGGTGGTCTAGATTAAGCTCGTCTAGGATGGTGATTAGACGTGAGCCATTAGTGTTTGTAAAGTTACAGCCCCAGTCGATATGTTTGGCGTTGAAGTCGCCGAACATTACGACTGGTCCGCCTAGTCCTAGTATGGCTTCAAAGTCGCTTTTTAGGGCTTCTTTTTGCGCTGGTATGTAGACTGACGCGACATAGACGGGCTGATGCCCTGTCATCGCCAGTCTGCATACCGTCGCCTCCATATTTCGGACGGTCGGTGTGGGAATAGGCGTGCAGTGAAGCTGCTTCCTATAGTATATCGCGGTTCCGCCGCCGCGGCGGCCTATTCTATCATTACGGGTGAGTTTGAACCCGGGAATGGTAAGACCTTTCCGGTCGCTTGGTTTGAGCCAAGTCTCCTGAACTAATAGTAGGTCGGTAGGGTTGTCCTTCACGAACTCCTTTAATTCTAATACGTTCGCTCGAAGTGAGCGTGCGTTAAATGACACTAGTGATAGGCCGTCTGGTTTGATACGGCCGTGGGACAGAGGCAGATTCCCCTGGCTGGCGTTATGGATATTGCTATTGTTGTTATTATTAGCCATTTAGAAAATTAATAGCTGTGGTTTATTTAACTGAGGCCAGAAGGGCCGCGTTTTGCAAGTATAAGGTGAACAGTTCGAAGTCTGTCTTTGCAGCTTGGAACTGTTTGGCAACTGTGCGTATTTTCGTGAAATCTATACGCTGTGCCATGTTGTGTAAGTACATTAGAGCCTCCATGTCGGAGTCGACGGAGTCGACTGTGGAGGGCTCTTTGTTGGTATTAACATTAATAATGGCCGGCTCCGGCTGAGGGCCGGGTGCCGGTTGTTTCGCAGCCACTTGTTGTGCGGGCCGCTTACGCCACGAGAGTGGCGAGCCGGTTGCCGCGGGCTTTGTTGGCGGTGGTGGTGCCTGTGGAGGAGCCTGAGGAGGAGCCTGAGGCCTCCTTGGACGCATGGCCGGGAAATCGGCCTCTGTCAGGAAAAATTCGCGATTGCGTCTGCCGCGGCCTCGTCCGCCGCGCCGCCCGCGTGACTTGGGTGCTTTGGGGCACCCACGCCAGTTGGCGGTGTGGCCTTCTTGGCCGCATAAGACGCAATAGACGGGTTTACCGTCTCCTAACTTTGTTGGGCATTCGGCCGTTAAGTGGGAAAGAAGGCACTTAACGCACCTTGGTGGGGCCGTGCAATTGGTCGAGCCATGACCATACTGCTGGCACCGGTGGCATTGACCGGGGCCTTGATTTCGCGGGGCTTCGACGTAGACGCCGACGCAGCCGCATACCGTAACTTCGCGAGTTCGGTAGATCTCGCGACCTTTCTCATTGTTCTGGAGAACAATGAGAGCAATGGGGTATGGAATCCCCTTCTTGCTATGTAAAAGATAGGCGGCCTCAACTGGCCAGCCTTGTTCGATTAATGATTCTTTAATCTGCTCCGGCAGCAGATAGCGGTTGACACCGCGCAAAATCGCTTTAATCTTTCGCTCCTCGGGGAGCGGGTGTGTAAATAATAGAATTTTTTGGCTGCCATAAGCTTGGTCAGCCTGCTGAACGATTCGCGGTCGGCGGTCCAGATTTTGGTCTGTACCCCGACCGTTTTGGCTTTAATGAATTTAATATTTGCCCGTTTAATTTCGACCGAGAGGTCGTACCACTGCCGGCAATCGTGCAGGGTGACCACCGGTGGCGGCCGTAAGTGTGCTGGCTCGACCCTAACGGGAACCGGTTTGGCGATGGGCGCCTCGGAGGCGTCCTTCGGGGAGTCTAACGCGGCCGAAATCGCGGGTGGAGACGCGACGCGGCTTTTCTTTGCGGCTCGGGCCTTCTTTTTGCGATTCTCCACGAGGGAGAACGCTTCGGAGTCCGAGTCCGATGAGGCTATTAGAGTTTCCTCGCCGGACGACGACGTCGGCGAGGGGGTGTCAGAAGGCGCGGGCCTTTTAAGAGATACCGAGATGTCGGTCTCCATCGATGAGGTCGATGGAGCGGGCGAAGGTGCGGTCGCGGACACGGGCGCGGGCACGGAGTTTTCTTCCGTCGAGTCGGTCGACGGAGTGGGCGCGGTCGCGGTAGCGGGCGCGGTTGTTTGTTCCGCCGTCAGGTCGGCTGACGGCGTGGGTTCGGGCTGCGCGGGAGTGGGCGCGGTGTTTTCCGCCGTCGAGACGGTCGACGGCGTGGGAGAAGGCGCGGATACGGGATCGAACGCGAATTTTTTGGAGATGGATTTTATGACCGATTTTTTTAAGGACTTGTCTTCCTGTCGGAGAGACCGAGAGCGTCCGAACATTGTTAATTATGGCGGCGGTAAGCGCCTGCACAAAAGACGATCAATGGTCGCGGCCATTGTTGAGATGCGCTGAGGGCGCGGAGGTGGTGCGGCACAAGTTGTGCGCAGTAAAAGGCGTGACGTCAGTCGCCCAAGTGGCGGTGACGTCAGAGAGAGCTTAGCGCTAAGGTAGCGCTGGGACGGCGCGGAAGGCGCGGACGCGGTTTTTTTTTAATTTTTTTATTAAAACGAGGGCGGCCTAGCTCGCCCTCCCTGCCTGACGGGGCAGGGAGGCGACCTACGGGGGGCACAGACACTGGCTGGGCGGGTCGCGGGACCGCGCCGAGCACAACACAAAATAACTTGAGCACAAGTACTCACTTTAGGCGGCTTGGCGTGTAGAACTCCAAGGGCACTGGCACTAACACAAACACTGGCAAGGCGGGGTCACGGGGCCCCGCGCGAGCACACTACTTTAACACTGAACACCAACAACTGACGCGAACACGGGTGGCCGATAGACGGCGAACACGAACGAAAAGCACCGAGAGCACGGGCCGACAGTACGGAGTGGCGAGAGCACACGTCCGTACCGAGCGGCGAGCGAATCGGGAAGTTTTTGAGTCGCTAGCCAACGCAGCGGCTTTTATAGCAAGCGGCCGGCAACATTACGCAAAACGTGTGGGGTAACCGCTTTATAATATATATATTACTATATATATATATATATATATATATATATATATATATGTTAAGTTTTATCGACAAAAACCTATACAAATGGGGGTCGCATCCCTCACCCCTATGAATGAGAGCTATTTTAAAATTTTATTTCTCGTATTTTAAGGAGTTTATTAAATCTTGCTGTTTTACGATTTTATTTGGTCTACATACACAAAAGTGGCCTTATTTCAAAGTTAATCAATAAAGTTAATGAGCTGTGCTAGCATTAAACAATAAATTTGTTAAGAAATTCTTTACAATAATAAACAAAATCCTTTGATTTAGACGGAAAACTGGGTAAAATTATCTATTTTTTTTTAGTTATTGGGCTCTACCTAAAATTCCGGGCCCTTGACATATCATTTTTTTTGTTTTAATTTATTGGCAATGAGTTGAGCTTGTAAATAAACCTAAAATAAGTACCGCTAAACAGGCAAATAGTTAAGAAACGGGTCTAACAAAACAAGTCAAAATTGACAAAAAAAAACCCTATTCATAAGAAGGTAATATTTCTATTGTTTGTGAGAGAGAGTATTGAACAATATTGTATACAGGTCGAAAGTGTATCGTATAAGGGCATACCTCTGAAGAAATAAACATTATACATTGAACAAAGCAAATATATACTGAAGCCCGAGTTTACGAATTCAGACCATTAGATGGAATATTATAATTAAATTATAATAGATTTGTTGATGGGAATGGATTATTTTATTGCATTTAATAAACAACCTCTAGCCAGCCCTATATGCGCTGACCTCTCTGTGACAATTGATGGGTCATGAAAAATTGTTGTCTCGATAAGATTGATTGGTTCTGTGGATAGAGTTGAATCTCAAATCTCTTGTCTCATGATCATAAACTTCACCTTAAGCCACAGTTTAGTGAATAATCTTAAGTAACCTAGTAAGTTTTCTAATACACTCAGACCTGTCCCACACAGGTCACATGTCCCTGATAGTGGTCAATACACACGCGGAAATAATACGAGTAGGTAAGACGTTCACTTGTGTGCCAAACATTACTTTATGAAATATCAAGATGTACTTAATAGAAACTGCAATAATAATTATAACAATATATTTCTAATACATAAATGTGAAATTTAGAAGCAATCTGGCAGCGTGTAGGTTTAGAGTACTCATTAAAAAAAGCATAGCATTTTATTTTTAGTTTTTAGTTCTGATGTTAATTGTTTGCAAAACATCAATCAGGCTGACATTAACTTATTGTGGAAGTTAAGTATTTTAGTACTGCAACTTAGAAACTAGAACTAAATAATTAAAAGAAGTTGAATAACTAATAGAATGTTAAAATTATGAAGATACCAATGTTAGTTCAGATGAAACACGGAAAAACCTCAATTAAGCTAAAGATGAGTCCCAGATACGCATTATGTACTCATCAATCATGTAAGGAAAGAAAATAACAGAATTTATCGTTACGTTGGTAGGTTTTTCTCTTTTTGTCATGAGGGATAACAGTTATGAAAGATGTCGTGGGGTAATAATATCTAGAAAATAGAAATTAATTAGAACATAGATAAGATTAATCTGGCTGTAATTCAATTTCTTTTCACCTGAAAGATCTTTTTCAATATTTTTTCCGTTGATCAATTTTATACCTTATAGCTTTAATTTCAAATATACACATGCATTCATATTATATCCATACTCATATAACAGGCGACCACTGCTGAGAATAAACTGAGTTGTGTACCTACTGTATCAAAATATCCATACAGAAAGAGCATATTAAATACAGATTTTCTCCAGTTGTGCAATTGAGAACGCTTAAGATATTTGGGTATTCTTATTCACAACAAACACTCAGTGGAACGACTCGTGTTGCAAGAAAGAGTAGAGGATCAAGTTTCTCTTGGCTGACACCAACTAGATGAATGGATCTTATAAAACTTGTGACATCCTGCTACATTATGGACTACGCGCAAACTACTGATACTAATAGGTAGTAATGGGTGGTATAGGTAAGAAGTATGGAGATCACGAAAGCAACTGGGAAGGAGAAGGGAACACCGTGATCATGACCGCACCGCTAAAACTGACAGACTAATAATATTCTCTTATATTCATTTTCTTTATCGCCTGTAGACTTATACTTGTAGACAGATCTGAACGCCATTCTCTCATTATATTCCAATACATTTTTATCTGTTGCTGTGCTGTAAAGGGCAATCAATAAATCCTTGAAAGGGGTCGTCACTTGTTAGCGCCTGGCAAAAGTAAGCGTAGGATACCGTATGTCTTGTTATTTCAACTACAGCTTGAGACACACTATCATGGTTAAGGTTCTTCCGTACAGCTTCTCTGAGTAGTACGACATGATCGTATCTCAGTATTTGTACTTTATTTATAATCTGGACTTTTCTCCGGTGCTGAACCTTCCACTCTCATATATTTCTTTCTCATTATGAGTAATACTATATACTTTATACCTTAATGACTGTAAGACTCAACACTGTTTCTTTAAGACACGATACTAAATACATCTGTAGTCAACATTTATAATGCTTAAAAGTTTAATGTCGAAAGTATTAAATTGGATTTAACTTTTTATTTACTTTTCTTATTATATCGTAAATGACTTTTATAACATGAATGTACTGACCCACAGATATAATGCAGCTAGTATAACTAAATACTAAATACAAATTGTAACAGTAGTGTTTATGGTGTGTGTACCTAGCTCATAGAGTCTTGTTTCACAGAAAAGACGTTATAATTAAAGGGATGGAGGACTTACAGTGTCGATAATACAAAAACTTTGCATTAGACCTTTATTTTCTCAAACGCTTGTTTATTTTATTTGTAACTGTATTAGGTATTTATAAATGTTTTTACTTTTAACCATATGATTAACTTCGGTAGCCGTTTTCATGTTTTAACACAAATACTCGTATCGTGACAATTCATATAAAAAAATAAAAATAATTTATGAGATGTAACTATGTATGCATCAAAATTACAACAAAATCTTCATGACATCAAAATACATGGCTACATGGTCAATATTTTGAAACGTGCGATATAGTGTATATACTCATAAATAATCTTAATCCAATGTACAAAATCAGAAGGTGAAAATAATTCTAGCAATATTCGTTTCTATATCCATTAATTTATTTACATTATTTTTGTTTATTAATAATAAATTACTCTATTTACGTGCCCAATCCATTATTTATTTTTTCTTACACTTGTCTGTGCATCACTGCGAGTGCCAATTAAAAACCAGCGCTAGATGTTTAACACTCACCGAACCCTATGATGCCCTCTATTTTTTTTGAAGGATTGCTGAAGCCGCAGCTATGTTCAGCTTCACAGGTCGTTAAGGTCGGGTCAAAAAGATTCGACGCCAGTTGAGCGCGGTTCTAGTGGCTCGGACGCTCAAGATCTCCGTGTTTGTTTTTCTCCGGTATGTTTGACGGGGGATGTGTGGCCCGGATCGTCGCGTTCGCTGACGAGAGTGAGTTTTAATTAATTTGTTATATCTTGTTTAATTTGTATGTGGTGCTATTATATTGTGTTTGTGATTAAATTTCTTTTCTATTTCTATTGATTTGTATTTCGTTACACATATGTATTTCCATTTTATTATATATACAAAACGAAATCGCATGTATTATTTTTTTGACTCTATGATGTGAAGTAGTTGTTAATATTTTTTATATGTGAACGAGTACACTCATTTTATTAATGCTTCAAGCTCTTATTAGCTTATTAATTTACGAGTTCTAGGTGTATATATATATATATATTTTAAATAGTTCATAGTTCCAATTTACCTGTTTGGATAATATTTAATGTTACTTTGTATACCCTAAATACAAGTCAACTACATTTATATGTTTATGCTAGCCCACTTCCTCGTCAATACCGATTTCTCTTAAAACACTTGTATAATTATTTTTATCGATGACGGTGAACATCACTAGTTGATATAAGATAGAAGACATAAATCTTAGATGGTGGCCAGGATAGCTAGCTTGGCTCATTTAATTAACGGTGCATGGAACATAAATATATTTGAAATGGTGTTAGAATATCAACCCACCTAGCATTAGACAGAATAATGTACATAGATTCCTATGCATATAGTCAAAATCCTATGTTTTTACAACTTAATACATTTTTAATTAAAATATGTGTCCATAACCGGCTATCAAGTGAATTTAATTTAAAAGATATCCTCAATATTTTTCTTTATATAATGGTTTTCTAATGGAGAGGTCCAAAGTTCAATTCTGTACACTGTCTTATACACTGTTTTTGACATCATGACATCAACATATGAAGCCAACTGAAGCCAGTAGATCAGTATGTTTGTCAAGGTTTAGTTATATGTTAATTTAGTAACAGTATGCTCTGCCTCCTCTCATACCGTTTGGTGCAGGTATAGAGCGGACATGGATGCTTTAGTCACTACTAAGGCCACAGATGAGAGGGATTGGGATACTCTCGCCTCCTTTTGTTAGGATGTTGTATCGCAGAAGGAGGCACCAGATAGATAATCCCTACTCCGCTCATCTCCAACGCAGAAGATAGGGCTATAATTAGGGGTTAAGGCAGATGTATTTCCATTTCACTCATCTCTCTTATTAGCTATCAACACTCCAGTAACTTGTATGTTACTTTTCATGCAATGCATTCATCACTTCTTAGGGCTTTTATTCTTTCATCCACCCAGCATTCATCACCATTCTTGTCACATGCTATCCACGCATTAAATGTCTATATAATAAATACTAGTCCTTACCGTCTCATTTAGTATAAGGACCACTTTTTAACTCCACTTTAAGTATACCTACACTTCACATTACCTAATCATGTCGCGTTACCTATATATTTTACATTACATTTAAAATATAATATTCTATAGAATTTTCATTTGAATATTTATTTTATTTTAAATGTTAATTTATAACTTAATTATTTTATAACATTATTATAATAAGGGCGATAGAAATGGTATCGTCAAAAAATATTGTAACATACAATTTTACTATTAATAAATAATTAATAAACTTTTTCATCGAGTTGTTGTTTGCCGTCATAAGAAATAAATTATTGTTTTCAAATATGTGAGTTACAATTACAGAAAATTAGATGGTTACAAAAGTTTGTTGCAAAGCTTTTACGAAAAAGAGTTTTGTGATGAGCCAAACACATTTGCGGTAGTAAACTTTGTACTCAATGTGAAAGCTCATCGGTGCTAGTTAGTCGCCATCAATGGCCAATTGTCTGTTATGAATGGATGCATTCTGCTTTGACGCTGTTTTCATTAGCTGTATTAAGGCTAGAAGTAGTAAAACTGATATGTACATTGATAGATTTTCAGTGGATTAGAAACTGTCACCTTTATATTTATGATCGCATTTTCATCGGTATGAAGTTTAGAATTAGATATGTAAAGCTCAAAACTACTGTTAAAGAATACTTATGCTGTGTGCTATGTAAAAGAGTTCTAAGAGCGTATTACACTGAATTAATCTTTTTTATTTAATTAGTAACCCATCTGTACATTTTCTTCCGTTGTCAGAATAGTGTAAACAGATTTTTTATGTCTTCATTTTGTTATTAAACTTTATAAGGATCGACAGCGGTAGGCTTCGCTGCAAATAGAATACTGAAATAAAACAAGATATGAGAGTCAATTAGTGCTATAAAAAGGTAGAAAAAATTATTAATTATTTAAAAAAATAATTTCAGATGGGTATGGAAATCAGTTAAAAACCGAGTCAGAATATTATCAGAATTGGATCAGACATAGAAACTGGGTCTAGGTGACAGGACAGGTTGCCTCAGAAACCGTCTAGTATTTCTAAATAAAATGCTGTAAAGGACGAATAATTACTGATAGGTTATCTAAAAACAATATTTCAATGAAATATTGTTTTGATAATTACAAATGTTAACATCCGTAAGTTAGTATTCCCTTCCAATCCTATGTAGTGTACCAGATAAATTCATTGTTCTTTTTTCGTTTCGGTTAGATAATTGTTTATGATGCTGGTACTAGGAATTCGATAATATAAACCGTCAGACGTGGAGATTCATTAAATATACAGAACTCTGATGTTTATTCCTTATAATAGATTACTTTATATAATTTCCGCAATTGTTTATTTTTGGTTCCTCTGTGTTTGCGATTTGTATTTACTGTCGTTTTGTCGTTTCGCAAGTATATATATTTGGCTTCTGAAATATATACACATGTGACAGACTTATGTAAGGATTGGTAGAACAAATACGGTAAATTGTTTCTAACATTATTGATTTGCCTCTTATTTACCAGATAGTACTATTACTATCGGGTAAATACCATGTATGTCCGTATCGAACATTGCTACCTAATAGACACAACCGCCTTAATAAAAAAGTTGTCTAAATGAACCTTCCAACTCCTGCTCTAGACATATCTATAAAAGTGTTTTGATGCCGGGTTTTTGTGCCGGTTATGTGGCAACACCTATATAGGGACGGGTACTATTGTCAATGTGCATTTGACTACTATAGCTATAATATATAAACAAATTAAATAAAATTATGTCATTTTGAAGACCATTTGTATGACGATTAAAAAAGTTTTCGTCACCCAACACAAATCTGTCTACGTCGAAATTAGTGTTAATTTATCTTCGGACTTACCGTCAAGCTGCTCAACAAATATTTACGTGATGTATAGGTGGCTAATTAATCCAATTTTGCAGTAAAACACGTGCTGGAGCCGCATTAAACCAGAGACCCTCGCAGTTGTTGCCTTAAGCACGCTCTGGGTGTCATCTTGCAAGTTAATTGGCAGTTCTGCTGGCTAATGCTTTATTAGAGGTGCTGCGTCTTTTATTAAGTCTTTCTTTACGGTGAATCATTGGAAAGGTCAATGCGACGTCAATAGTAATCTTGTTTTTATATTAATATAATATCAAAAGAATTATTTAATTGAACATGTAATAACAGATTTTTCTAACAGGCACATAAAAATTATATCTAACAAATACATATTTTTATGAGTAGAAATATTATTAATAGCATATGCAATTGCTCTTCAATTTCAAAGCTTTGTTTTACAACTAACGATGGATAAATATTTCTCAAGGACAACAAAAAGTTTCTCTCATTTTATGGGAAATGTATATTACAGCACACAATATGTAAATAGGAGACATTAAATAAAGCGTTTTATTAATATGTACAAAAAAGTTTTTTTTTTAATTTATTTAATTTTCCTTATTACTTCATGCGCAACTTCTTGTAGTTTCTTTTTGTACGATATATTGCGCGGATTATAATTTTAATGAATTTTATTAGTATTGTGAAATAAAACTTTACGCAACTCAACCTAATTAATATATTAAACAATGCAATGCACATTCTATCAACGTTGTTATTTTATCATTTCTCTTGTAGTGGAGCACAGAACATCATAGCACGTAATTCATCATCCTTTCGCATATCATTATTGTAACTTTGTTGTAGTAAGCAGACGACACATAAATTACAAGGCAAACCTTTTATCTTCATATTATGGTGCCATTATTTAGAAATCTGAATATGGAAATAGCAAGGTGACAGAAATTTCATTAATTGTGCTACAGTAACTCGTGTAGTTCTTATTTTTTGGTGGCGAGAGATACAGCTATAAGTGATTTACTTTCTAAGCTTTTCTTTCCACTCCATACACGCTTTATACAAGTCATCACTGCAAATATATTTTGCAGTGATGACTTGTATAAAGCGTGTATGGCTCTTCACCTTCTAAAATTTACAAAATTATAAAACGAATATCCTATGTATAAAATGCCGACAATCGAATCAAGCGCTTAAAGTAATAAACGCTTTCCAAGTTCAAATAAATTAAGGAGTTAAATAAAGTAAGAACAGATTTTGTTTTATTAATAGTTTTTTGACCAGACTGAACGATACAGCGATGTTACGCATGCGACTATACCTGGTTAATCTAATTATAGAATTTAAATATATATATTTCATTGTAAGTGACGTTAAGTAGCTAATTGGCAAGGACTGTGTGGCTTCGAGCAGCGATCAGTTTTTAATATCACTAGAAACAGAATTACAAACATTAGTTCTTTAAGAAATATATCATGTTCGTCAGAAACAATTGTATAAGTTATTATTTTTTTCAGCAAACCAATTAGCCTAGCCTTAAGTATTGTTTATGTAATGGGATTTCGACTAATAGATGTTCTTATATTAATCAAATATAGATAAATAATTTTGTTAATAATATATATTATATATATATATATATATATATTACTTTATGGTCATGGCTATATATATATTATATATATATAGCCATGACCATAAAGCAAACATTTGCCCCCATCGCAACCTAAAGCTAAAACCTTAGAGATTGAAACCAATATACACATCTTTCGGTAAACTAATTTACTTTCTCTAATTTAATCAGAGTTAGTCAGCTAATGGCAGAGGCGTTGAAATCGTGATATTGAAATGAGAAGAATAGCAAACCCTGATAGGCAATTCACTTATAATAAGAGCGAAGAGTAGGTAAGGGAGGAAGAAATATTTTAAAATGAAAAAGGTATGGACTACGTGTCCATCGAGCGGAAATTAATTATGAAGATTTAATAGTGTAATCACAATGTACGTAATTAGAGATATATAAAGGCTAATGTGATCGAAAGTAATATGACTCCGGTAATTTATAATGGACTTGTATTTGCTACATGGACAAAATTTGAAAAGACTTCATTTTGGACAACACTTTTGCTTGATCGATTCATATAGGAGACAATAGTAGTCAAATGCGATTCTTCAGTCACTCTCAAAAGACTCCAATTTTTTCATCTCTGTCACATAAAAATTATAGTTACGCATGCTTTGCTCTTGCCACTAATGGACTAGGCTGATATTTGTGTTTTGGATGCTAACGTGCAGGTGCTATTGAATAAGCTAGAGCATCTACAAAATCTTATTATCAGATTTACATATCTACAGCTTCCGCAATATAATCATGTAATTAGAGGATACAATTTGGATAGCTCTTTATAAGGCAGAGACATGATTGGCATTTCCGTACCGTTGTCTACCATGTACTTAAAATGCTTTTGCTCTATTGCGGCAATACGTGTTTGGAATAGGCTGTCTGAGAGAATACGTGAAAGTCAATCAGTGGAGACTTTCAAAGTTAGACCGAAAAAGTTCAGTTTTGGCAAGAATATTGGTTGCATTTTAAGCATATCTACAAAGTAATATGTCTAAACATTCAATCAGGTTACCTGGAAGGAATCTCTATCAGAGGTAAGCCTACAAATATACATGTTCATACTTGTATCTATTATATTTTTCTCATTTTATTTGTACAATGAAAAGTTACACATAAATTGCGTCGCAAGCTCTAGTGTAGCCCAGCAGAACTATTTCAGTCTCTATTCCCTTATCACGTGTTGATATAATGTCAGTTATGTCTAATAAGGTAGTGAAAATTCTCTGTGATTTTCAAAATCCTGGCTGTAATGAGGAAAGGATGAAGGAAACTTCTAGAAAAGAGTTTAGCTAGAGGTTAACCACTCTTTCTAGTATGTTTATAATACATCCGATCAAACGAATATGCCTCAAATACCTGTAATTATCGATAGATATATGTTGTATATATCAATAAAATTTGCGTGTGTAAAAGTGAAGTGGCTTTTTAGATAAAATTTATCTCTACATCCCTGCCAATACTATCATTTGACCAATAAAATAAAAATTTACATTTCACTCATATTAATACTTTTTATATATTTGTGTACGTAAAGTGATCTATATGCGCATACATATCAATATGTATCATAATAATCTATAATTACTGCTTTAGATGAGGTAGCGGCTAAAACTTTACAGATACTATATATTGTAACTGTTTGTTATTACTTAATAAATAAAGGAAATTTGTTTTCATTTATAATTATCAGCTTTAATTATTATCTTTTTCTGTACTTATTTGAGTTTAAATATGTTTGTTTTTATTCTTGTGTTTTTAAATTGCATATTTTGTACCAAATAAACATTTCTTCATTCATTCATATAGTGGATAAATGCAAAACATTAATTATGGTTTCACGAGATTTTCGTATAAAAATATAATGTTTGGCAATTAAGTTACTTGAGATATAGAAGACAAATATTGTTGTGTAAAATTTTGTATATTCATAAATATTTATTTTTCAACAATAGTTCATCCTAGTCAGTGGTAGTCCACTATCACTTTGATAGCCTTCCATTAAGTCCTGTAAGACATTAAAAATAATGCAACTGGAATACGAAGAATAAGTTTCAGTTCTAGACAACGTAACTGAATTATATAAATTTATTTCTGGAACATTTAAAATACTACAAAAGCAAAGAGTAAAAAATAATTAAAGCTTTTGTCAACGATTTGAGAATTAATTATAAATCAGAAGATAGAATAAATGTTTATTAGTAGTAATAACTAAAGTCTTTAATATACATAATAATGCCATTTATTTCGAATTGAACAATTTTACATATTTCTATTATTTTAACATGAATATAAGTAACATTATACAATAAATTATGTGAGACTTTAGGAGTTTAAGTACATATACCTTACCCTAGTCTACACAACTAATTTATCTCTTGAGATTATTCGAAACTTATATCAAACCCAGCCTTATAAATGATTCGAATAACCTCATCGGTAATCATGTACATGTCTGATTTAGTCATTATAATTGAATCGTTATAATTGAGTTCATAATTGTATAAAGAATAGTAATAGATTCATATGATTTCGAAATAGTTTATTGTTATTATTATTGTGAAAATATAATTTATGTGTCATCTAAAATATATTTTTTAAGCGTTTTTCGCTTTAGAGTGTAAAAATAAAACTAAGTCATAATTTAAAGTTTCTTTACCAAGTAACATTTATGAATACTTTTTAAGTAGGAAATACAATGTTTATAGGTGTATCATACCTAGACATCAAGGACCAATGGTCAGGAAGCATAGGAATATTTTTTATCAAGAATCATATAATTGAACATTAATAAATGTAACTAATTGAAGTTCTTAAGTCTTTAAGTTATTTTAAGGATTACTCATTAGTTTCATTTTAAAACAGATTAAAAGTTTTTATCGATTAATAGAAATCGATAAGAATAGGAAATATATTATTTAATACGATTCGGCAACTAGAGCCCGTTAATTTGTGTCATTTTTTAAAATTAATAATGTCAATTTCAATAGATTTTATTTCAATTGACATTTATTTCAATACATAATGTCTAACATAAATAGCTTTAGGCTTACAAATAAAAAATATATAATAGAAAAAAATAACTTTACAGAAGACGAATAGAAGGAATTTACAGAAAATAGAAATGTAAGGATAGTTGAAATATATTTTAAATTATAGTGTCAATTGAAACCGCAAGACACAAGAGACATCACTAATTACGCTTGACAATCATGGCAGGCATCGACAGATCTTTTCCTTCTCTCTTCTTCTTCGAATTCGCTTTTATCCAATTCTTCGTTATCGCGCCCTAGTCTGATGAAGTGATCACGAGCTCTGCTCTTTCTTTGGGGGAATTCACTACCGATCAGGTCAGAGCTTTGCTCATATCCTTGTGCCTTGTCATCGTCAACTGATCTACCCAGTCTGATAAAGCTTGGGTTTCTGCCGAATCTGACGAAGCTAGAAGATCTCTTTGGCATGTCGTAGTCTTCTTCGTAGTTTTTTAGGAGCGCGTACAGGTCGTCTGCAGTGAGAGCAACAGGCTGTGATCTTCCGAAGCGCAAGAAACTGTTCCCTCTACGAGTGGGTCGCTGGAATGTGTCTCGGAGATCGGCTGCTGACGGCTCGGGGGGGTACGATCGACCAAATCTGGGTAAAAAAAGCACTAATATTATTTATTAAACTAAAAATATTTAGAAAATAAGATAAAATCTTGTGTGAAAGTAATGTAATTTCCTTATTTATTTTTTGCTTAGCAAGCAAAACAAAAATGCATTTACATCCTTGTAAAGATACTCATTCAATTTGAGATAAAAAAATTACACGTGAAGGTAGACGTTAGTGCACATAATAAGTAATTATAAAGTAAAAACAATATTTTTTTTTAAATATGTGTATGTTTAGCGATTTAAGGCTGGGTTGTACAAATTTAGGATGTTGTTGCTTGTATCAATTACAGGAAATTAGCAGGTATATATGTGCATTATTAACAGTTAAATAACGTTTGATAGGTACCATTAAATAGGAATTATTGTTATTCAAGGCTCGATTGAATGTATTATGTAATATCCTACTGTAAAGAGAAATCTGAAGTATAACAACAACTAGGTAAGAAAAGCAGACAATTACTTGTTAAGTACATCATAACGATAGAATATTCATTCATATACAGGAAAAACCTGTGTAGAAGTACTACCTAACAATAAAATTGTTCATAATATTGAAAAATCGAAGCTCCTATAGGAGGTAAGAGGAAGAGTAGTTTCCTTTCTTGAATACATTGTTAGTTATCACTATTTTACCTTCTTAAGCACTCCCAAGTATTTAAAAATATTATATCAAGCAATTATCGATACCTAATCATACTGCGGTCGATAGCGCTCCTGCGTCTAGCTTCAAGGTCGGGTGATCTCCTCACGGGGGCTGCTGAGGAGCAGACTACTAGCCACAAAGCTGCAAGCACGGCCACGCTTTTGTAACAATTCTTCATGGTGACGATGTATTTCACCTGCAACAATTTTTTCATGTACATACTTTGTAATTACATTAAATAAGCAGATTAATATTAAGTTCGTTACCGTAAATAGTAAACGACTGGACACACTTCTTGCATCCCTAAGCTACTAGCAAAATTAACGAATCATTTTTTAAAGAACTTAATTGCGCTTTGCAAAGTATTGGCAATAGCCAATAACTACCAATGTACTTTGGCCATTTTGATTAGAGTTTGTTACGGCATCTCCTGTATTTTATTGGATTATATTTAAGAAAGATTTTCTTGAGCCGACTATCAAAATATCTCCGACCTGACCAGTGTCAACCCAGCTATTGCCGGAGAAATATATGAGTATGTCGTTAATCTTGGAGAATCGAGGTCATCAGAAACTTTTTAAATGCATTTTACTATTACCTCAGACTTCAAATTCTTACCCTGCGAATTATTGAAACTTAAAAAAGTGGATATCAGTTGGAGTGAAACATGCGTGATGTAATGGGTGACAAGGCAGGAGAAACTATGGAGCAACTGAACAACTGAGCAATGACCTCCATAGTCGAGTGGATAGTACACCGGTTTCAAGGTGTCGCCATCTCTGAGGTCCCGGGTTCGAGTCCCGGTGGGGGCAGATGTTTGTGTGATGAATGCGAGCATTTGTACCTTAGTCATGGTTGTTGATATATATTTCTATAAAAATTATTTATATATGTATAATATATGTATGTCTATCCGTTATCCTAGATCCCATAGCACAAGCCTTACAGAGCTTACCTTGGGCTAGGCTAATTGGTGTAAGTGTAACAAATATTTATTTAAAAAAAAAAACTGAAAAGTTTAGGTTGTTTGGCAGCGACTTCGGTATATTATGTTTTGTAGTTATTTACCAAACAGCCATGAACCACTTCGTCGCTTTGGTTTCTAACACTTGGTGTTAGAACCTTTTACTTGCTCTTGATATATAAAAAACAACATAATAATATAATAATAAAAATATATACTATATTAATTATTATTATACTAACTATATTACTTTATCGTTATTATGAGGATCGGAGACTAAAGTTTAAGTTGACGTTAACGGCTAACTCCAGTTAAAGTCAAAAGTCGGGTTTCATTGTTAATATTAATATTGTCGGACTAAAAAAATATCAAACGAACTTCTTTATTTTTCGTTTAGTAGCCTTTTTTTTTTTTTTTGTTCCCCTGAGGAAAATGCATTAAATTGCATACCCCGGCTGTGGCGAGCCGGGGTTATGTGGGGCTCTCCTCCCCAGAAGGGGGAGGCCTACCCACTAAAAACCTCAGGGATGGCCTTCCTCAGGCATGTAGGGAGCCCCCGGGAACACAAAGGCCACTTCCGGGAACCCCCAGCCTCCGCTCCCCTCTAGAGGGGAGCCCTCCTCGGGGGAAGCTACCACCTCCCCCGGTTCCCTCCACCGACGACGCCCCCCGGCCACGGAAGGGGCGTGGTCCATCCCGGGTCGCCGTAGCGGTCGCGACTTCCTCGCGCCCGCCGGCGACCCGCGGCGGCGCCGCAGCTGTGCTACCGAGCCCGGCGCCGCCTCCTTCGAGCGGGATCGGCCATCTCCCGACCCCGCTCGGCGGCCTCCTTCTGGAGCATTACTGCTTCACAGAAGGAGGCCACAGCCCTCCAACCTCCCTCGTCCGCCAGCATTGCCGCAATCAATGCCGGCGGAGACAGATCTCGCCCGATCTCTGCGACCAAGACTCGGCGCTCGGAGGCCCACGCGGGGCACTCCGCCAGCGTGTGCTGGGCCGAGTCGAGGTCGGAAGCGCAGTGGTGACAATGTGTCGATCCCTCCCGTCCTATTCGACACAGATACTCACCGAAGCAGCCGTGCCCGGTGAGTATCTGAGTCAATCGGTAGGTGACCTCCTCGTACGGCACCGACGGCCCGCTGGCGCGCGCAGATCCGTAATTCGAGCTGCGCACGCCAGGCCGCCACAATCCGTCGGTGCCACTCCCGCTTAGGCACTTCGTGCGCGGGTTCCAGGGCGCTCCCCCCATCGCCCCCCCGGTCGACACGCCGCGACGCATACGTCGCCGCGTACATGTCGGCCAGGATGTCGAATGGGGGGGAGCGTCCCAGAACTGTCGCCGCCTCGTACGAGATTGTACGGTAGCCTCGTACGATCCGTATGGCCATTATCCGCTGCAGGCTCCGTAGCAGAGCTCTGCAGCGGGGGGACCTCGCGCAGTCTTGCGACCACACGGGAGCCCCATACATGGCCACGGATCGCACGACGCCCTCGTACAGGCGGCGGACTCCATCCCTCGGTCCCCCGAGATTGGGCAGCAGGCGATGCAATGCGCCCGCCACCCTTTTGGCTCGGGGGACCAACCGCACGAAATGCACCTCGAAGCTCCAGCGGCGGTCCAGGGTGAGGCCCAGGTACTTTATGTACGGCCCCACCGGGACCACCGCGTCACCCACCCGGATCCGGCAACTGGGTGGTTCCCGGCGCCTCGGAAGGCCGTGGAACCATAGCGCCTCGGTTTTGTGAGGCGCTATTTGTAAACCCAGCTGGCGGATCGCCCGCACGACACATGCCACCTCAAGCTCGGCAAGCCTGAGCACCGGCCCGAAGTCGGCCCCAGTCGTCACGACGAGAGTGTCGTCAGCGTAGCAGACGACACTCACGCCGCGAGGAAGGCTGGTGCGAAGGACCGCGTCGTATGCGAGGTTCCATAGCAGGGGTCCCAACACCGACCCCTGCGGAACGCCGCATTCGACCCTCCTCGACGTTTCCATCCCGTTCGTTTAGTAGCCTACGGTACCACGTATAACGCGCATTTAAATAATACGCAATTTCAATTTTAATCTCGTCATAAACACAGCGATACCAAAAAAAGAAAAAGGTCTAACAAATGAAGTACATAATTAAAAAAAGGAACGTAGTTTCAATATTATGAAATCAATTTGTATTTGGAGTACTGAATACTTATTAAGAAAAGATATGATTTCCGTATTAGCTAAGAATTGATTAATTGAATTACAATAAGTACCAATTGTTTCGAGGCATCTCATATTAATATATTTCTAATAACGAAATCGTATGAACGAATGATTAATTAATTCAGGCTGGAGCCAGTGGTGCTCGTAGCTCGCTACTAATCGTTATAATCGTAATAACCGACAATCATGGAACTTATGGACAGTGCTTGGGATCGTTAATACGGTTTATGATACCCTTAATTACATAATATTTAAGATAAACTATGGATAATCAATGAAAATAAAAATTCGTTTAAAGCAAATATATCCAAAAATATCAAAAATTCTTAGTTGTTAATGCGCAATCAACAAGGATCAACAGGTAAATAAAACACATCTGGAATCCTGACGCAAAGAAGTCTGTTGGCCGATTTTGCTATTTATTAATTGCAACCGAAACGAAACTAAACCGTTGCGCTTAACTAATAATCCAGATTATCGTGACATCTAACAAATTACGCGCTCCTATTTATCAAGCACAACAGTTCCATTTCGGCTGAGATTTGTTGATAATCATAATTCTTTATTTGCGGTAATGTAGCTACAAACACTCTTATAATTGCAACTTAAATAAATAGGATTGGTCCCTTACAAATTACCTGTTTGAGCCGTGTAAAAGTAATTTGAAATTAAACTAATTATATAAATATTATACGTATAAATATAAATAAATATTCATAATTGATATTTCGTTTGGGATTAATAAAGAGAGTAATAATTCTCTGGTCAAGATAATAAAAATAATGTGGATAATTATATAGATTGTAATATTTAAAAATGAAAATTTTTTTTTTAAGTCAAGCCATTGATTTGATTACACTATTAAAACTTTGATGTGGTTATTAGCCACATTTTCGTCAATTTCTATTATTTTCAATAATTTGTATACAGATATGTATCCTCTCTGAAATTTTATTAAAAATAGTTTTGACCAGATAACATGCATTGCTTTTTATAAGCTTTAATCGATATGGATAAAAATATACTTTGTTCTACTTGACTATTAGGTTGGAATTGAGATTTTTTAATACGTTAAATGTTGTCTTGCAATACGTTCTAATGCAAGAACTTGAAACTTTAACTTAGTAACAACTTGCAGTTATCAGTATTCCATGCGCCGCATTTCTACGCATTTCTTTTGGAGCGTAAAAGCTATCAATATCAATCGAGTTACCCCATGAAATCACTCTTTTGGCTAACACCGAAGATATATAACTGTAATGAGTATTTATTGCTGCTTTACTGATACGTGTAATCTGAGTTGCTTTATAACATACACGAAGTTATCAAACTTTCCACATTCCAAATATTAACAGAATTATTTCTGATGATCGTGGTTACATTGAGTTAGCAAACGTTTACGACCCGATATTGACTGCGCAATTTTCTGTATGACACACAAAGTCACCCACCAATCTCATATCCAATTCAGTCAACAGTTTGTTCAAAAATAGACGATTACACAATAAAGACAATGCCGAAATAAAATAAAAATAGAACTGAAGAAATATAAGTAAAATAGAAAACTATCAGCAACAAAAAATGTGCTAGGTCAACAAAGCACCCGGCTTCAGCACTACACATAAACCGAGCATTTAAGTGAAACGACAAAAATAGCGGTATTATTCAATAGTAGCAAAGCTTGAAAACATCTAATGCTCAGCCAACTAAAATATATTATAAAAATATGTGTGGAATGGCAAAGGAGTGCTTGTATTCTGGCAAGGTTAAAAAGAGTATATGTCGCAATGCCTAATGACAACAAATTCTCAGTCAACTAAAATAAAAAAATATATATATTTACAAAAATGCCAATGAAGTACGAGTATACGTTGAACTTGTGTATCGAGAGTTCCACACATACTTCTATGTAATCCGTAATATAAATACAGGCCCGCAGACATAAGTTTTGTATTCATCATGATACTTCCAAGCATTCCTGAGAAAAAGTTTCTTGACAGAGAAATCGGCAAACAGACAACAAAATGATCTTATTAATGTCCCGTTTTGCCTTTCGAGGAACAGGATCCTAAAAAAGTTAAGATATAAGTTATAACGCTACTATGAGTATTTTCTCATTGGGTATTAGGTAGGCTATATGTGCGAGTATAAGGTATTGTTATATTAATAGACCGTTTGTTCAAACATAAAGAAAATCGTTTTTATTTGTTTATTTTATTCAATAAAAACGGAGTTCATTGATCTTATCGTCCCCAGTAAAATAATATTATGCTTACTGTAAAGAAACCAAAATGGAGTAAAATACTTGGGATTGAATATGTACTTCTGTTATTCAATAGGAAGTAAGTGATACTTACGCAAAAATGTAGAAGAATGTGGACGAAAGTTGAAAGAAACTACAGTTGTATACACATACTTAAAAAGATATTAAATATTTAAATCGACAAGTTTACAAACCCACAATACAAAAAACCTATTACAGCAAAGTACAGTTTGCAACTGTTAGGTACATATACCGTGATCGAACTAAATACAATCAGTAAACAGCGGTGACCCAATGTTGTACGGCTTCAAGCAAACTCCAAAACATGTTGGAAATCCATTCAGTGAAAAGGATTTAAGTATTAAGACTAGGCTGAGAATAGCGTTAGTTGTAAGAATTTTAAATTTAATATATTTACGACAAAGTGCTCTCTCCTCTTACTTCGTGATAACACCTACTAATGAAAATCACAAAATCAATTACAATGAAAATATGTTCAAATATTTTTTATAAGCATTATCCTTACAGTCAGACGCTTATAGGCTAATGGAAATCACAATAACAACGAAATATAAATCTTATATATAAAAATGAATCGCAAAATGTGTTGGTAAGCGCATAACTCAACAATGCCTTTACCGATTTGGCAAATTTTGGTCTTGAATTATTCGTAGAAGTCCAGAGAAGGTTTGTACGTAGAGAAAATAAAAAAAATAAATTTGAAAAAGTGTAAAGTCAACATTTTTATACAAACAATTTGTATTAATACTTAAAAGCCAATTTGAACCTTTGGCAAGACAAAAAAGTGACGTTAGTTCTGTCAAACAAATTTAATGTCATCATATGTCATTTCAAGTAGGAACAGAAAACTGCCACTTTACAAATCTTTTTGACAGGACGAAATCTGTCGGGTCCGCTAGTAATAAAATGAAAATCATACTATAGTTCATCCATTTAATATTAAAAAATTAAGTAATACGTTGGCGTAACTAATCTGTAGGATGCTGCTTGTGAAATTTTTCAAATTGAGAAACTAACCCAAACGTTTTATAACCCTGCCATAGATAAACAAAATGTCAGAGAAGTCGATTTCAAAATGATGGAAACAGATCTCTTTTAAAGCAAGCAATCTATGAGATTGTCATTGCCCTATCAACCCTAATGTTTTCATAAAATTATCGTAACTAAATCTTGTGATCAGTTGACAGGTTCGCTTTCGTAATCATGGAACCAAATATTGAAACGGTTGTTGCTGTTTATTTTTTAGCTATAACGCCTATTGGAGTTTTCTTGTAAAATTTAGCATTAGGATATATTTCATGCAGCATAGCATATAGGATGCATGCAAACTCTTAACTTTGAAGTAAACTGATATTGCCTCCGCCTGAATCCATTGAACAGTGTAATTGATAAATATTTAAATTATTTGTTAATAATTAGTTAGTTTAATATTGTAATAACCTTAAATGATAATAATCAAACACATTCATTATATATATATTAACAGTTATTTTTGGAGTCGACACCAGTCAAAAAGGACTATTTAATCCTGACTCTTGCTTTGAATTATTTAAAAATATTGTTCTTTACTTTTTAATTTAAGGTTCTAAGGCATTGTTTTGGAGTCAGTTATTGTTCTTTTGTTTGAAAAAAGAAAACAAAGTCAGCCGAACCACTCTTTGCGAAGACATTACATAGATAAGATTTGCACTCTATAAAATTACTTGGTGGTGGTGGATGGATATTACGTTCTTGATATTTTTGTAGAATGAAATATAAATAAATTCAAATAATTTAACAATACACGATAGAATACTTATCTACCTTCTAATGTTAACAGCCACGTCATCAATAAGCTCTGCCGATCTAAGATATACAAAGAAATGATGCTCCTTTTATTAGGCTCTGATATTCTTGCAAAGTTAACGTGTAGTTGAGTAAAAAATGGCATGATTTACTATGTACGAATAAAACATGCGCCGCAATTCTTTCCAAACTCAAAAAAACTTGATTCCGCTGACCGATATTACGCTCAATCGATAAGTCGGATATTGAGACAAGTTATTTCCGCGCCTTCAATCAGAGGAAAGTTCATTATTTAAGCGAACGTCTGGAAAATGTTGTTAAAATGTTGCTGATTTCTTTGTTTGTTGCGATTCGAAAATATTTTATATATATAAGACGACATTAAATAATGTAACGCTATGCTTTAAAAATTCGAATGAAGTTTTTTTTTATTAAGTGAGAGTGCAGAAACTGAGAAGAATGCATTGCCTGTGTGATATTTATATACAACATAGGTTCTAAATCTCGCAATATCCCGTACGTTTCGCGATTAATGTTTTGGGGCGTAATGAAAGAGAGTTTACCTGACATAGATAAAAACCAAAATCATATTGATGGAGTAATAATAATTTGGTTATAGAACTTCGGTGCTGTGGTAGCACTTAATCGAAAATTGTAAATGAAAATGAAATAATAATGAAAGAAATTCATAATGCTTAATATGACAATATTAAATTGGTTGAGTAACTTTTCCATTTCATCTGAGCGTCATCGCAAATAATGACAATGTCGAAATCTGAAAATAAACGTTACCTGTTCTTCCCAACAGCCTAGGAATGTTTTATTATACCATTGATTGAAACTTCTCGAAATATGACAACATTATTAACATAACTGTTGCGTCAAACTTGGGTAATGTTGTGATAATTAGTCATACTTCAGCAAAACAAGTAGAAATGCTTCTGTTACGAAGAGAATTCGGACACTGGACCCGGTAATCTCAACCATTTGATTGCGAAATCAGTTTAAAGTTCAATACCAAATTATTCACAGTAAATACACATAGTGACTACATAAGATTCTCTATTGTGGAGAAGCTTTTTGTTACAAGGAATAGCCTCTTATTTAATGACTGTGTGAACTCTAAATGGACAAACTATTAGACTAGTCTTGGCGAGTCACGGACGCTCTGCCAAGGTCTGAGCAGCAGACGCGCTGGCGCCAGTGAATTAGTGGTGTGCAATGTAATTGGTTGTTTGTCGATAAGACATGCCTCAGAAGGCTAAGCTATAAACGATTAAACTCAGTAGAGACATTAAGTGGTAACATGTGGTTTTTAGTCGTGATTATGTGATTATATATTTTTTTAAAGTATTGCAATGAAAAAAAAAATATACTTGTATGAATAAACTATTCTCAGTTTGTAACATATACTTATTTATTGGCCACCATTATGTTGTATCTACACATCAAATCAGCATGTTAAAAGAATTAGCCATTGAATTCTTATTTTAACTCTAATAGCAGAGTAAGCTTGTGCTTGTAGACACTTTATCTTCACTATTCTTTAAGCGGAAAGTTTAATCTTACTTTAGAGAGCGAAACCAAAATAACAACCGTTGAAAACAATGTGAGCTTTTCAGCGCTTGCTACATTTTTCTAAATTGTACGAGTATCTTAAGTTCAAGGATATCAATTTAGTTTTGGCTTGGATCACAAAGTATGCGCCCATTATTACGAGTATTTATGTGTATATGTAACTAGATAAATTCAGAATGCTAGAATTTTATAACACTGGAGTTGATTAACTCTTTTCAGTGTTCATTATTTATCTATTAAAATGTATTTCCCTGTTACCTTGCTGAAAATATACATTATATTATTATTTTGTTTCCTAAAAATCGATTGCTTCTTTTATCATTGCCGTGCGGTAATTTGTTTTTTAAACAATTTTGAAAACGAAAAATGAATGTTAACTTTTCGTTGGATAACAAACAAATTTCACGTGACCATTGAAAAAGCACAACATAGAGACACAGCTAAAGGTTTCGTTTATTTCTTATGGAAGGAAGTATTTAAATATGTTCAGGTTTGGAGGAATAAACAGGATGCTAGGTGTATGTAATAAACCAATTCAATATAGAGTAGGCTCGAGCCCCTAGCCTAATATATAAATTTTATTATACTGTTAAGGATTACTTAAATGATAACGATGCCTGGGTTTAATTTTTAATTTTAATATTTGTTACACTTACACCAATTAGCCTAGCCCAAACTAAGCTCTATAAGGCTTGTGCTATATTTATAAATCCTAGTGGAAGTATATTTTTTATTTTGACTTACATATATAAACTTAGTATTCTAGCTGCAAAACTATTTGAGGTAACATTTCATACCTAGAGCAAATAAATGCACGAACTAAAATTATATTTGCATTATGCCGTTAAAAGCATTTCATCACTCCAACTGTCAAGAGCATGACAATGGATACATTAGCAGACCATTTCTCCGCCGGATAACTCGAATTGTTAGAAAAAGGACTAAAACTGCAGTTGTAAACCACCATCTCCGGGAGTAATGGACCTATGGAATATGTTGTAACAAAATTGTTAGACGCCTACATTTGTATTACATCTGCATTATTTTATGACTAAATAAGGCAAAATCCTTTTTTTTTTCTTTGATATTTTCAGCGTTTCAGTTGGCAAAGTAAAAAAAACATAAGAAGTATTAACGGTAACAAAAAATCAAGTGCTGTTTAGAACCTATATAGAACACAGTACATGGAAATGCAATTTGCTGCTCTAAGTCCCCTAGTACTTTTAAGTTAAATACTTTTTTATCTCCATTACTCCAGTTTGTTTTTGTTAAATTTGTTGACAAAGGTTCAAAATTTCACTAACATTCCAAATCGTACCTAACTATAACAAAACAGCAGAATAGAAATAGAAATCACAAATGAATCGCAATCTTGTCAATTATTTTAAAAAATGCCTTTATTTTTTTAAATCCATCCTCGAAATTGAATACTGATATTTAGCGTACCTAGAAATTGTTTATCGACAAGGCATGTGGCATCTATGAAGAAGACAAAGTATAAATCATCTCGATATAAATCTAATTATCCGGGTCAACCAGATATTGAACATATTTCTCACTCAAGAAATCGGGTTAAACCTCAGAAGGGAATGTTTGCTATTGCATAACTCATTCAATAGAGCTAGCTCAGCCCACTCCTAGGATCATAGCATATTGTCTATGCCGCATTATAGCCGTGTGTAATGTTTGAATATAACTTAATTATGTCTCACACTTTCTCCAGATGATTCTAGTAACGAGACGCTCATCTACTGAATGATTGTACACCTAGCAACGTGTCTAAACTTTATATGTGTGTTAAAATTAACATCGCTCTTATATCGCTCGTAATAGCAGCGGTTTTTGTAGTACAAATGTAAATTTGATCTAATCGTACCTATTCTTATTATATTTTATCATTACTTTTTGTATCGTATTTTTACTACCCACTTCATTCCAAACCTCCGCAAATATCATCTGTATTTTGTAATTTCCTGTTTTCCTAAAATATCTAAGAGTAAAAGCTTTGGCGCACCCTTTGAAGAACCCTATCCATAGACATTCGTATCCGTTGCGGCAACTTAATACTATTCATTCACCTTCCCAATGAAGCTTGCTTGATAATAAGCACAATATAAGCGCAGTGTCACAATGCAACTGGGATTGACTTACAATGGCGCGGTCGCGGAAGCAAATTGACAGTGTCTATGCAAGACGTGTGAACTTTTATTGTTTAGAATATTCTAAGACAAGCGGTCCTATTTCACTATATTCAAGAGGCTACCACTTATTGTTACTATGACACCTTGGTATAGTAATATTATTTTATAATAATATATAAAATATATAATTACAATTAAATATTAGTATATGTAATAACTATATGTGTAATAAATACATATATTTTAATATTTATATATTAAATTAAATAAATGATTATTTTTCGACAAAAGTTATTTTAAGATTATGCAGTTAAGTTTTTACGTACATATGTACAGCCAGCAATATATGTACCAAGCTTTACATTTGTACTAGAAAACTACAGCTATTACATGCGGCTAAAGAACTTTCTTAAAGTCAACATGTATAGGCTGACAAGTTGCTGTGTTTACAGAATTTTGTAGAAAATTCCTTCACTAATTTATAAGTTCCTTTTAATCTTTGATACTTTATAATATATAACATTACAGAAATTAGTTATAAAAATGTTGGTTGGTTTATTTTCTATAATACACTTTTTCAATTAAAAATATCACTTCATATTATCAAATGTCAATTTATAATGGAAATTCACTAACAGGATTTTTGTGGCATCTGGGTTTATTTCTATTGTGATTCTCATTTTAATGGCACATGTGCGTCTTCATTCAATGAACTCAAGGAACTCAATTTTCTCAAAATAGGATTGTAGTCGTTAATATAAAGCTATTTAAAACGTTCTTGCCCGAAATTGATTTAGAGTCGATATTTTCTACTCACGATTAATTAAGTACTGAGGACAAAATTAAGATCGTAAAATAATACATGTTTGTAATAATATTTTGTAGTTACGTTTCACTAATTAGAGCGTAAGACAAGTTCAATTTGTATTCCTTTTGTTAGAATGAAATGTATGGAAGAGATTGTGGGATGAGGTATCTTTCCCAAACAAATAATAATTAGTTGTCAAAGCCCGATGTTTTATGTTATTATACCTATTAGTATATAGTCTTTTTATTTTGTGAAAACTTTGTGGAACTCTTTTGTTACCTCTTTGTGGAAAATTTCGCGCTTTGACCAATTGTGGATCTTCTGTGCTACCCCGTATGACTACCCCGTTTGTGCCACATTCACTGTCAGTCCAATATATTGTGCTCAAGAGTTTCCTACGGTAACAGACTAATCTCCGTCAGTACAACATAATTATTTTATCTTTATAATATGAATTAAAAATGGTTGTATGAACAAAATTTTGTATTCGTCAATAAATTGATATTGAAAAATCACAATAAATTTAAAGTTTCAACTTAAGACAACGCCGTTATTAAAACTTTTTTCGATTTTCTATGATAACCGTATATGCATTCCTATTTCTATTAATTTGCGAGTTTAGGAACAAATGCTAATATACGATTTTTTTTAAATGTCAACAAAGTAACAACAATTAAAATTCCGTAGTACTGGGTACTTATGGACAGATCTATATAGTACATGTTGTGGCTATTCTTTGTGAAGATTTAAATTCCATTGCTAACTTGGTTTTCTGTGAATTATCCATAACATTTGTGGTATTCTCTTAAATAACAGAACAAAATTAGACAATCGATCCTTAGCTTTACATTTATCCGACATCTTTAGAAACTTAACTACTTAAGATACAGCCACTTAAAAATTTGCATCGGCAATTTCAATAACAAAGACCGCTATTTTGTGTTTACATTAACATTAATAATACTTTCGAGATCAAAGAGATTTTATTTATTGCGCTAATATGCGGCCTAAAAAAATAAATATTGATTTAGGCTTCCATTAGTAGAGTTGATAATGAGATGAATCATTTTAATATCCTAAAATATTCAAGGACAAAAGAGCAGCGGAAAGCCTTCGATTCTCTGTGCTTTCTATCCGATTTTTAATTCTATGAGTAGCTGTTTGCATAGGTACTTTTGTCACCCACCACGGCCATAGAATCAATCTACATCGACTTGACACAATTCTGTTTCAGTGTTTATTTTTGCTACGAACTTGAAAAATTTAGAATGCACTGCTGGGTTTTCTAAGAGCTAATATGTCCGCCTTTGAATGATCATAAGATTCCTTTATTAGGTAACCTCATGTTAAAAATTCCAGTTCACTATATTAACTTCTTTGAGTCGTCATTTAGTGTCATTGCGGTTTACATCCAAGCATCTACAAGTAAATGCATATTTAAGAAAATGGTTTGTGAGCACTATCTGAAATCACTTACTCAAACACTTTATTCTCAATTCATACTATTTAAATATATATATATAGTTTGTAATAGTTTTGATCTTTGTCTAAGCGAACAGTTTACAGTTTTTTTGTAACTAGTCACTTAGTTGACTGGTAGAGAATGCCTTTTTGTATTAAGTTCGCCTTTTGTACTTTATTTATATTATAAATAATTAGTATCTTAATGAGTTATTAATTAGCCTACGAGAGCGCTGTAAGACTTGTGTCATATCCATGACTAAGGCACAAATACTGACAATCATCATACAAAAATCTGCCCCCACTGGGATTCGAACCCTGGACCTCAGAGATGGCGACATCTTGTAACCAGTGTACTATTTGGCAAAGGTCATCACATGCAACGCATAAGCTTATACATGTTGACTTTAAACTAAATATGTATATATATATAGGTATTGTAAATGTAATTTGATGACTTCTGCCAAATACAAAGCTAGATTAAAACAATACAAACAATGTAATGCGGCGGAGATTTATATTTTTGTGAGTTAATTTTTTATTTTTATTTTCTTTTTGTTCCCCTGAGGAAAATGCATTAAATCGCATAACCCGGCTGCGGCGAGCCGGCGGTTATGTGGGGCTCTCCTCCCCAGAAGGGGGAGGCCTACCCACCAAAAACCTCAGGGATGGCCTTCCTCAGGCATGTAGGAAATGATATAAAAGATTTGCTGACCTTGTTCTTTTGTAATGTATATAACCGTAGCAGCAGCCACACAACACAACCAAATAATCATAAAATTCATGCGATTCCGCCCCCATTATTAGTCATAGCAGATAGTCATTGCTTCCTCTCAACGCTACCGCAAAACAAGAATAATAAAACGATGTGACACGTTTTGGCAAAATTCCTAAAATGGCTGAGGTCAGCCAAGTTAATAACCATCTTATTACCTTAGTATAAGATCGATTGTGCTACTGCTGTACCGTGACAGAGAGAATATGATGTTAAATAGATAATATGAAAGGAAATTTGTTATTTCCTTCGTATTATTAGGGCTTCACAAAATTTTCCGGAGTTTATGGTAGGATTCTCAGGATGATGATGGTGAACATCTGGGATGTGCTACAGCATGGAACCACATGACTTTCATATATTTTAATGCTATTCGTATAATAATATTTAAGTTCTACGCAGCATCTATACTCTCAGACTAGCAATTAAATTATTCTACGTACATAAGTAATTAAAAAAAAAATTGAACTTCATTTTCAATTTAGTTTAATTCATCTCATGGCATAATAAAATCATTTGCTCAATTTATCATTATCTTTTCTATGAAACTGAATATTACACAATTTCTCAGTGAATAGGTAATATTTACCATAACAACTTATTTTTTACAAAGAGAAATAAAAAATTAGCTTTGGTCGATACTAATATTCGCCTCCAACTCACACTGTACTAGGCGTGGTTGAAGATAACCCGAAACTGTTTTTGTAGTAATAAACTGACAAGCAATCAGACTATCCAACTAACTAACTGCTTACAGTCGCCTATAATGCACGTTGTTCCTGTGAGATTCGGAATAAAGCTGCAACTATCACAGCCACAATGTACACACGGCTGAAAATCAAATAACATATATTTGTGTTTTTGTTATACATTAATATATCATGATGTGCTGCTGACTGTCTATAGCCAATTGAGGACATAAGATATAAAATCAATATACTCTTTAAATTCATAGCTAAATTTCCCTTCAAAAAAGATAATAGCAATGCGAACACAGCTGCTAAAAACTGGTGAAATGAATATCCCTGAGGTCACGATCTTTCTTTTTTTACGATGTGGAACATCTAGTTCTAATTGATAGTCGTGCGTGAGACTCTCCAGACGAGAACCAAGGCCAACTAAACCTAGAAGACCGATCTAGCTGGCGTGAGGGGTGTCTGTGCACATAAGATATTCCCCAGACGTGGTTGCTAGTCGTGTAGTGCCTTATTGTGCATAAGAATTTAGAAGAATTTAGCACAGAGTGTTTCTCCGAAAAAGTTGGGAATCTTATATAAAGTTGGGATTAGGATTCACGTTATAACTAAGTTATGGACATAAATCTGGATGGGCGTGTGGGGAGGGGAAGACCGAAGAAACGATGGATGGACTGTGGTAATGTTGATATGTTGAAGAAAGTAGTAAGTGTAATGAGGAAGTGTGAGGATGAGGATGTGAAATAAGGAGTGATAGAGGAAGTGGAAGAGGAAGACATGTTGCGCCTACCCCAAATTAAATTGGTAAAAGGGCAAGAGAAAGAAGAAGATTAGGATTCACGCTTAGCTAAAGCATGTGTCAGGTCTTTACTGTAACAAACAGTCGCTACAAAAGGTAGCTTGCTAACAATGTTCCGCTTGCATAAGTTACTACTTGTTTTAACTTTTGATGGATAAATGTGTCAAATGGGCCATCTATCAAAGTTAAGTTATCTTGACTGACTTAATCAACATGATTGGTCGGTGGCTCCAATATGCTACATATCATATGTATTATTATGATATGTGGTAATAACTGGCATGTTGTACGGATTATTCTTAATCATACCCAACAAATTAAAAGTAAATGTCTACTTAGTAAGTAGTTTATGATGCAAATTACTTAAATAATGCATAGGTTTTAAATGTATATAGACAAATAGTCAATGAAAGACAGTATACTTAGTCTGGCCATAAATACTGTTACACTTAAAAATAAAAAAATATTACATTTGAATTTCGAATCTGTCATTTGTATACGGTTGTTCATTGTGTTTTCTCATTTTGGCGCCAATACATTTTATAATATTTTGCGATATTAAAATGGAGTGGGGTGATAAAGAGAACCGAATCGCTGTGATTGCATTACACAAAGTAGGTATGGCGCCAAATGCAATTTTTAAAACTCTCCATACCCTTGGTATTAGTAAAATGTTTGTGTACCGGGCTATTAATAGGTACAATGAGACTTCCTCTGTTTGTGATAGAAAAAGATCTGGCCGTCCACTTAGTATTCGTACGAAAAGGTGGTCAAAGCAGTAAGGGAAAGAATTCGAAGAAATCCTGTCCGAAAGCAAAAGATTTTATCTCGGGAAATGAAGATAGCACCTAGAACCATGTCACGTATTTTAAAAGATGACTTAGGACTTGCAGCCTATAATAGACGCACTGGTCACTTCTTAATTGATAATTTAAAAAAGAATAGGGTGGTAAAATCGAAACAACTACTGAAACGGTACGCAAAGGGAGGTCACAGAAAAATTTTGTTTACGGATGAGAAAATTTTTACAATAGAGCAACATTTTAACAAACAAAATGACCGTATTTATGCTCAAAGCTCTAAGGAAGCTTCCCAATTAGTCGACAGAGTGCAACGTGGACATTATCCGACTTCAGTGATGGTTTGGTGGGGTGTTAGCTATGAAGGAGTGACTGAGCCATATTTTTGTGAAAAAGGTATCAAAACATCGGCACAAGTATATCAAGATACCATTCTTGAGAAGGTAGTTAAGCCCCTTAACATCACCATGTTCAATAACCAAGTATGGTCCTTCCAGCAAGACTCGGCGCCGGGTCATAAAGCTCGTTCCACGCAGTCTTGGTTAGAAGCGAACGTTTCGGACTTCATCAGAGCTGAAGACTGGCCGTCGTCTAGTCCCGATCTTAATCCACTAGATTATGATTTATGGTCAATTTTAGAGAGTACAGCTTGCTCTAAACGCCATGATAATTTGGAGTCCCTAAAACAGTCTATACGATTGGCAGTGAAGAATTTTCCCATGGAAAGAGTGCGTGCTTCTATTGATAACTGGCCTCAACGTTTAAAGGACTGTATTGCAGCCAATGGAGACCACTTCGAATAAGCTTTATATACTTTTAATTGATTTATATTTATGTACTAAACTAACATAGTGTAAAAGTAATAAATGTTTTAAGCAGATAAAAAAATGTTTTTTCTATATTTCAATATTTATGGCAAGACTAGGTATTCTATATATTAGTCAGCAAGAATTATAAACAAAATAATGAAATACTAAAAATATCTACTGGTTCTATTAGCCCAATATATTTACACGCATTATGTACTAAGCTAAATATTTTTGATTTAGAGCATCTGTATATACCGCAGTTTATCAAATAAATTTATACAATTCTTTTTAAGAAAAAATACAATGTAACTCGGGCAAAATTGCGGACGGAAAGCTACTATAAATTGAGCCGGAAAAATCTACCAATAATCTTGTAACGGCTACGATACCGTTAGAGGGTCAGACTCTTTGGTTCTAGAAATCCAACGTCTGTGGTTAAGTAAAGTTGAGGGGTGTACATGGTACCGAATTAGTCCTTTTAGAATTCAGAATTTAAAGCAAGCTTGCATTGCGTTGACTAAGGTCATTGGTGCTTTGCTTTTTGCTAGCGTGGTGAAAGATTTATTTACAGCAACGGACGTATTATAGCTGAATTGATGATTACGAATAAACAGTAATGACATCAAGACAAATCACGACTACCGTCGATGTGATTTACATGCTATTTTAAAATGGAATCTAAATGTCATATGTGCATTTGTTCGCAGCAACTATGGTGCCTTCACTATAGTGAAGCCATAGGCTATTATTATGAAGCAAACATCTATAATTTCTTCATAGATATATGTAACACCTATGAAGATTAGGGACTTAGCTAGTTGATCTAGTGTATAGTGATAAAGTCGTGAATTAATGCGCACGTCCGAAATTATATAAAACTGACGTTATATAGTCACTCGAACAACCTCACTCCATGTTCAAATAAAAAATACAACTTCATTACTGAACTTATTTGAAAAATATGTTCAATAAAATTCTATTACCTATAAAAGGATGTAGGCAGGTGTGTAATTTCGTCAATAAAATTATAGAGATCGCCCGATATAGGCGTTCCTTTGAACGGTTTGTGTTTAAATGTAAAACTTAATAGGATTGTATCTTTCGAAATATATTACAACCCAAGTGATAGATAGATAGATGGATATAGGAATACTTAATACGTGAGGATTAACTACCAATAAAATCAATCACTGGCATAAAAATCAACTGAACAATGAACTTCTTAAATTATTCCACTAGGTAAATATAGAAGCATGTAACAAACAAGTTTAAGGTCTGTGCTGATTATCTAAAAGAGATTACAATATAGATAATTTCGATCTGAGTACTTACGTATACTGCGTTACGTTGAGCTTTGACGACCTCATTTAAATATACTCACATCTTTGCGAAGAGATGTTAAAACCGAAACAAGACATACACTTACATTAACGTGGTATGGCGTATCTTTTAGAATAGATATAAATCGTTATGTAAATCACTATTCTAAAGCTCTGTGTTACCAAACTACTGGTCGTCAATGGCTTCTGTAATGCATAGGATACAAACATACAAGCCTACATTTTACAAATTCTCCGTACACTAAAGCATAAACTAAACTCTCTTTACACATGATATATTTGATATTGGAAGCATTTTTGCTATTTTCACCCATTCACTATCTTACGAAAACAAGATATATACTCGGTTTGCGGTATCAGCAGTTTTCGGGGTGCTTTTGTACGCTTATGGACGAAAGGTAAGCTTAATACCTACACCGCAGTTCTTGTACTCCAGACCTATCTCCTGCTTATATTCCTATACGCGTCGGATATTACATACGAGAAAGAAGAACAAAAACTTAACACTTTTCCCTTGAGCTGCCTGACGGTTATGCTAGGAGTTATATGGGAAATTAAAATGAACAACGAGATAAGTACTCTTAGAAATGGTCTGCTGTAGCATAATTGCTATAGTAAATCAGAAGAACTCACATGGATGCTGAGAGATTACCACATCAAGTTATATTTAGTGAGATGGCGGACTTAAGGAGTCCTGTTGGGAGAGCAATTAGTGCGAACTCACGTTTTGTGTCTGATCGATGCGGTACGAAATACTGTGCAGCTATATGACTGTATAACTATAATTAGTAAACCCATTAGTGCTAAATCATCTACAAGACATATTGAGGTCAATAATGTAAAATACAGTGTTATAATGAGCGAGATTATTGCCGCTATCTAGGTACTTTTTATATTCTTAATCGGCCACCGCACAGCCAAGCATTTGAGTCTTATTGTTTTTATTATACATATTTCTTATTCTAAATGCTTATTATGTAACCTGTATTTCCTATATTTCATCCAACTCGAATAAGTTTAATATTAGAGTAAGTTCTATTAAACATCAAAACATTCAAATTTCAAATAAATATACGAATATATTGAAAGCCAATATTAACACCTTATTTACACTACAATGCAGGATGGAAAATCATTATCAGTTAAAGCCCCAAAAACCCCTTCGAACTGTGAATAAGCCGTTAGATTCAATAATGAAATACGAGGCTTTTACCGACTGAGGACATTTTAAGTACTCTTTTCATAGTTCGAACATTCGAACAGTTGGAACAGGTAGTTTCATTATACTTCCGTATTTGTATGTACCAAAGACATAAATTAACGAGTAGAATTAAAACTATACTAAACATAAATGAATGCTAAGAAGCTGTGACATAATGGCTATTGTTTTCCGTAAATAGTTCTATGGATAATCATCATCGCTGCTCATAGACGTCCTCCGAGGTATCGAGCCTATACCTACTATGTTAGAGTGATTTGATTTGGTTGAACCACACTGAGGCAGTGAGTAATGGTTGACTATATATACTATTAAATTAGTTCGCAGGTATATGCAGATTGGTTTGCGATATGGTCCTTCACCGTAAAACAGTCAGACAAATGTACATATGAAATACATTAGTACATGGCTCATCTACCCCGGGCCCCACGAATTTCCCTATTCCATATACTGTGTCATAACATCACCAACACTGCGACACTAAATATATCCTGCGACACTCGTACAACGAGATTCATACACGTATCGTTCCATAAGGCATACATTTTATTTTATTATAATATAATTTCTGTTCCTACCGAAGTATGTTAGTTGAATATAATGACATAGTTAGAAATAGAAATAGAATAGTATGAAATAGTTATTTTTATCAATTATATGCTTATTTATAAGTAAGATTAAATGTTAATACAACTGGGAATGGTAATAAAAAACAACAAAACTCGAGAATTAAATCATGTACCCAGTAAGTGTTAGGTGCTATGCACAAGAGGCGAAATAGAGGCACCAATATGTATTTCTACATTCCAAAATAGATATTGTACTGCTTCTACTTGACGGAAACGAATCCAACTGAGATGAATAAGTATATAGATTAAATAGATAATCATTTTTTTGACGACCTCCATAGTCGAGTGGATAGTACACCGGTTTTAAGGTGTCGCCATCTCTGAGGTCCCGGGTTCGAATCCCGGTGGGGGCAGATGTTTGTGTGATGAATGCGAGCATTTGTACCTTAGTCATGGTTGTTGATATATATTTCAATAAAAATTATTTATATATGTATAATATATGTGTATGTCTATCCGTTGCCCTAGATCCCATAGCACAAGCCTTACAGAGCTTAGTTTGGGCTAGGCTAATTGGTGTAAGTGTAACAAATATTTATTATTATTATTATTATATTTATTTAATTCGGCCCAGTAGTTCTTGAGTTTTCAGTGATGTAACTAACACAACATTATTTTATTTATATACAATAGATAAAATCAGAAAAGAGTTATATACCAAAAATTGTCCGAAATACTTAACTCTTACTTAACTGTTAACTCACGAAACCCTTATATTTATTACATATTAACAGTAGAAAACGCAAGCAAATAATAGATTATATAAGTATCATAAAAAAGAAAATAAAAGTGTAAGTGGTATCATTATTAAGACTCATATATAACTGGTTATTAGAAAAAAATACTAATTTAATACTTTTTTCTAGTTAAAATTATTTTAAGTTAGATTTTGTTTTTTCAAAGTACCCCGCACAAAACAGCCCGCACGTAATCAAAGGTTGGTAACAACTAGGTACTACGTATTCAGGTTCCATTAACAGTTTTTAAATGCATTTAACAAAAATAGTTGGCGACAAACCAGCATTGCAAACTGAAATTGAAAACAACAATGGAAAAAAACTTTAACTAATAAGTTTTTTGATTTGCTTAATAAGATTGAATTGTCTCATAAGTTTGTTGAGACTATGTAAATTTTATCAAATAATTATGTAAAGTACATGATTATTTTTACAAGTTTAGCATATAAAAGTTATCTTTTGCAATCCACATTGTGTTTTCAACACTTATCAGTAATTTTTTTTATCATGGTATATACAATATAAGTCAAATATCTTTGCATGTCAGAACTTTACAGCTTTATCAAAAGAAAGCTGAAATTTGACGTATAATTTTAGAAAATTATATCAATCAATCTCTTTATATAAGGAGAGTAGATAGGAAAAATATTAATTAGGGACACGGGCTCAATTTTTTTGTCTACAGGACTCTGGCTGCATTTTCTCGGTGAATGGATATATAGATTTTTGAGCGAGAAATGAGCTAGTTTTCCTTTCACCGATAAGGTTTTATTTGCTTTATGAATGTGTGTTGTCAAGTACAAGTCAAAATTATATAAAAAATATCCCACGACAGCATGTGTAATATTACGTGTAACTCACGATAGCTTAGTAATTCGAAGCTTTCTGATTATATTTGTTCATTCGTTCATTACACTCTCAGTCATTAAAAATAATACCTAAAATTACAAGGTGCCGCCGACAAAGTCGTGGGCACAGCTAGTAATATATAAACGCTGCGTTTTGATGACTGATATAATTAAGACACTACAATGATATAAATTGTTACCAGAACTTGTGTAGGCAACACAGCCTTCAGCAGAGATAACACGAGTATAACAAAATACCCAAAGAGAATTTCATTTAAATGAGATGTTGACTAAATTAACGTAAGGAAATAATTAATTACATTTTATATGTCAGTCCTCAGCCTACCGCTGGCATAACTTACCTATTCATATTCATTGAACCATCTTCCGTCTAAAGAAATGCACACTTTGGGTTTTCCCGAGATGTGGTCCTGAGAACGGATTAGGGAACTCTATCGTAAACAAATTTATTCTTTAGCATTTAATACGTCGTTAGGCGCTGTACTTAAGATGCTCAAGATGGTAATCTGGGTACGTCTCAAAAATGAGTCTTATAGCAATAGTTTAAAGCGTTTATGTATATACATATATAAAATAAGTATTTTTTACGACAAGCTTATTCTTTATGAAAAATTGAAGATCAAAAATCAATTAAAAGAAAAAACGCCTTAACAACTGGATATTGAATAATTTAAGCTATTAAATGCACTAATATATATATTGGTTTCTCACATCACATAAGTGTATATACATCAAAATGTAATAAAATTAGAAATTTGAGTCTTTAAAAACTTTCAAACCACGTATCACAAAGGTCTGTGTAAATTTATTGTTTGACAAAAAAATGCTCTTTATTAAACATAAATGGTGTATAACTTCATTTTAACTTAGTTTCAAACTAGAATACGAACAATTAGTATGATTGTATTGCAAATTATACAATAAAAGTATATACATTGAGTACAGTCAGATGTGATGCTAAAATTCTGTAATAATGTGGTTTCTTCGTCTTTATTTGTGAGATTTTATTGTCAATTGTGAGAAAAATTATTGATTTCCATACGACTTTCATAGTTCTATATTATAACAATGGCACTGTTTTTCAGTTCATAAACCTTAATGATTACAAATTACTGTTTAAAACATGAACCTTTCCACATGATCACAAGCATGAAGTTTTAATGTGACAACATGTTTTAATAAAAAACGTTATATAAATTATAAATTCTTTTGAATAAAAACAATAACACTTTAAATTTTATATTGCTGCCACAATATACCCTTTTTAGAATTAAGCTTTTTAAAATATTAATTTCTTTCACCGTATTTCAATTTTTCACTTCTACTAAGTTGATATATAGCAACGCGTGGTTCACATGTACGAAAGAGATGGATATGTTTCATTTTGCTAAGTGGTAGCCAGAAATTGGCACAATATCCAAGTTTTTACTTTTAATAAGTGGAATTTGTGCACTTGGCACATATAATAAAGTTATTTACATAACTAAACGACTATTATATTATTATCAGATACACTTGGAGCTCTGCATGTTGGGAAAACTAGGCGAGAAGGTATTTTTTTCATTTCGTCTCACTTTAGTGTAAACCTATGTCGTGGATGTAGTTACAAAAATAGAATCTCACATAAACATACACCCAAACCAGAACAAACAGAAATAGGTCATAAATATTTGTTTCATACGGGAATCGAACTCGTGCCTGTTACGTAATAGTTAATCACTCGAACGCTGCACAAATCATGCCGTAAAATATGTCATCGTTGATATAAGGGGTAAGTGTTATGGAAAAACCTCCTACAAGAAGCTCCTACAGCTACAAGAAGATATTGTAGAGACGATTTAAAAGTAATTTTCTATCTGGGTGTACTTACCAAGAAATCTCAACACTGATTAGCTAATCAGGCTCTGATTGTTCACCAACCAAGGTGAAAAAGAACTGGTCTTGATGGGTCACACTAATCAAATACCAGTTATTGACAGACATGACCTATTTAATATGCACTACGGCAATTCATTTACCATGATTTATTTTTTACCTAATATTAATTTATAAACTACAGACTATACATGATGGCCAAGATCTAACGTAATAGAAAGTGACAGTGTTAAGAAGCAGTTAACTGAAAAAGCTGGTCCACAACAACGTGCCTTACGCATATTTCAAAATCTAATAACTCAGAATTTTTGATTATAAATATTTATGGTTCTTTTTTACTTTTTAATATTATCTCTAACTCTAACACTTAAGCTTTTAAAATTTAAGCTTACGAAAGGTTAGCGATTGTGTTGCAAGTTCTACGGTGATTCTGACTTAGTTATGAAAGCGTCCGCTAGAAGCTTTTACATGTTTAAATTGAACAACAAATCACGAAACAGAAGTTTCCGTATCGCATGAAATTAATTCATAAACTGTAACAATTTGTTTTTCATATTTGAAGGGAACAGACAATTCCCTTTTAAATATTAAAGCGATGGTAACTTTATTTGTGATAAGCTCAAATGTAAAATATAAAATAACTTTTAGTTCTGTGTTTTTTCATTTAAAAAAAACTAATTAACATTTAAGTATATACCATTAATTTACTGATTTGATTTTCATTTATAATATGAAATGTTGAAATATTAAAATTATTAGGTTGTGTGATAAAATGTACCTACATATAGTTAATTTCTTTGGTCTTTCAAGATAAAATAATTATATAAATGATGCAATGACATAAACAACCTAAATGATAAACGATTTTGCGGATATTGGATATTTCACTACTTTTCCACCCGTAGAAATCTTTTATCTATGTGACGACAGTCATACTTTACTGCAAAGCAGCTTGCACGTAACTGTTAAATGTTAAATGTAAACTGTTAAATATTTAAGTCACTCACGTATAATATTACTTATTTTAATAAGAGCAATAAATACAGAACGGGACCTACATTTTCCTTATGACAAAACTCCATATTAATGTCGTGCTCTACGCGCTTAGAATGTGGGATTAAATTAAGTTAATTACTATTTTTATGTAGATAATTAGTTAGCATTGTCTTAGTTTGGCATTATATAAGTTTCATGTTTCTTCTATAGAGTTAAATTGATTCGTTGTTTAATACGGACATACATACATCAAAAATAAATCACCATATAGTAACTTAAACTCGACTGCATATAAATTATTGTACCTTTCCTACCACTGTTATCTACACTTACACTACAGTATTATTTCTTGGCATTAGTGGTTCAAGTAGAAAACATTAACCTTCATTACAGAATTAGATTCTAACTGAGATTTTATAGACACTTGGTGATGTCAAAACGTCTAAATGTAGGATATTCAGACGAATCTAATATGGTCTCCTACTTATAAATGTTGCACGTTGATAATTGTATATGATTTATATGGAAAAAGGAAATATATAATAGGGATAATTACTCTAGTATTAGATTTGCTATTACTGATTTATCAGTAATTTTATATCATAATCATTCTTAAAAATCCAATCATAATCATTAATTTTAATTTTTGTGAATTGTAAATATTTCTCTCCAGCGTTTGAGTGCCATTTGTCATCAAAGTTGCTATACTATGATTTTAGTGCATTAGAATAATTTTAACCAAATTTTGACTCAAAACGGTAAAACAACATGTCACGCATTTCCTATAGATAATAGGAACTCTTATATATATCAAAGATATAAATAATAAATTCTAATATTTCAAGATCGTCATTTTTATGTTTTTAAACAGTTTATAATTCAGACTGCAATACTGAAAAACACATTTTTATAACTGACATACAACAAACCGTCACACAGTACAAAAATACCAAAGGCAAACTGCCAAAAATTCTAAAAGTACCATTTTTCAATAATTCTATGGTTAGACGCATGTCCGAATACATCTATTCCAGACCTTATAAAACCAGTTACCAATTGATTTGCGAAACAGATTAACGCCAAGATATAAATAAATTGTTAGAATAGGGAATTGCTTTGTGGATTGAGCAAGCCTGGTATAACATCACCTCTAACTGCACTAGCAACCGGTTGTCGACGCGCGCGCAATATCTTGTTTACCTATTCGGGAGACCTTACTACGTGGCGATATAAGTGTGCTTGTGGGTTAGGTATAACAAATATTTAATATTGTTGACATAATATATTATTTATTAATAAAAGTAGCTAAGTATAAATAAGTAAAAATAGCCTAAAATTATATGTTAAAATGCATCTAGACAAAACCTCAATACAGGTTTACAGATGTCATGATTTAGATTAAGGAATCTTATGTTTATGTCGAAATAAATAAAAAAAAAAAAAAAAAAAAAAAAAATAAAGATAAATCACTTAACTACTACTTAACTCATTATATACAATAATTATCATGCTTATTAATTGTATCTGTAGTCCGGTTAGATTAGGGTGATGTCTAAGTGAATTGTGAAAAATTCTTTTGTACTTCAATCATCTAATTTATATAGAAAAATACCAACTACTTAGCAAGAATACTAACGTCGCAAATTAAAATTTATTACATAAAGCCTTCCTACACTCGCTTTTCTTCATACTAGTAAATCAATTTACCGCGGTAATGCTGATAGTGCTCTTTCTAGACTTTAAATTATTCTTTTAATTGATATTTACAAAATTTATATTTATTTTTCTTTTACTGAAGTACAAATTGCTAATATTTAGTTTATTTGAATGGGTGATTTTACGCTATTTGCATTTTATTGTCAGCTGGCAAAGTGAACTACTAACATCTAACTTTCTGTGTTATTTAAATTAGTTATAAATGTCTGTCCTTTGCGTCTTGTTTATTTATATAAAATTATAAAAAGGTAGTTCAAATAAATATTTAAATAGTAAATTGATAAAATATCCTGATAAAAATATTATATAAATTGGCAATTAGTGAATAAAAATGACGATGTTGATTTGCTTTAACTTTTAATTATAAAATAAATAATACAACAAAGGTTTTACGAGAATATCATGGGTCGCACAAACTTTGGAAAGATCTCATTATGCCTACATTCAATTAGATAAATACCCCTCTATTTTCGTCGCAACCCATTTCCAAAAAGTTAAGCAAAGTGTATTTAGCACACTTCCCAATTACCTTGAAATGCCTAAATTAGTTAAGCAGAAGTGAGGTATTAAAATTAATATGCCAAGATTCTCTTAATTAATATGACTTATAACAAAAAGAAACATTTTATCATTACATGACGCAGATATTCCCATTTACTAAATATATTTTGAATACTATGAGCAAACAAAAAAGAATGGATACAATATAAAACATTTGTCTATATATTTCAATTCATTATAAAAGTTTTCCGGCTAGCTGCAAATTGCTTTTAGTTAATAAGATATAGTACACTAGTATTTGAAATATACAATTTTAAGTAATAATATATTTATAGTATATTATTTTTAACATTTAATTACAATGAAATAAATTTTTAATTAAAAATTAATTTTAAATCTTAGATATTTATATATCATCTCCATAAAATTACATTAACACAAAAAATGCAAATAAACTTACCAGTTGCGCAGCCGTAGTAGTAAAGTTCGTAGCCCGACCACGTAGCCCGCACGTCTACGTCGTAGCGCGGGCCTGCAGCTTTTGGCCGCTGTATCTCGGCTGCTACGGTTTTATGCGGAGGCTCAGATGCGTGACGTCACTTGAACCAAGATCAAGCCATGGCGTGGGATGGCAGTACAGTTGCACACGTAAGCATTAATTTTGAAAAATATATTTATCTATTACTCAATAAACATTAATTCTATAAATTGTTTTACGTTTCAAGAAACACAATCGATTCTTAATATGGAATGCTTGCAGAACTTATAAATTAGAAATGTTTTTTTTTAATACGACTAATATTAATAAACAGTTTGTGCATTATTTATAGTTTTGCTAAATAGCTAATTTCTCGTCCATGTAATTTCATGTCCACGGTCTTTTACACATCTATGAATTTTTCAATGAAATATTATACAACCAAGTAATACGATTTATTGTTATAATAGAGGTCAGCCGTATTGCGTCGATTAATATGATGATAAATTTATGAATATAGGAATAATTCTAATGTATTTTTAACAAGAATTGTGAAATTACTGTTAATATGACAGTTAATATTACGATCATGATTATATTACAGTAATTTATTGACTGATTCAATTTATTTTACGTAAGTTATTTAATTCGCATTTCTATCTATTAGTTTATGGGTTTGACAATTTGTATCGGTAGTGCATACTAAGAATATCGTTTCAGAATATTTATCTACCAAAACATTGGTACTATTGCTATGTAGTCTAATTTTATTTTTATACAATCATACATTTATAAACTCTTATCAGGAAGGGGTTCGGTGTCTCTCTAACTAAAAATACTGACTCAGAGTATGAGAAGCTGGGAAGTATTTGAATGTCATCTCAAAATTGAAAAATTGCACGACAATCTCATTTTAGCAATATGTTGAAATTATAACCATGATAATACTCAAACCTATAATAAAGATTTCTTAATTTTTTTTGTATGAATAAAATCAGCGTAACTTTAAGAGAGACTTATCAAATGATAGTGTAAAGTGTTGTAAATGTATACATAGATAATTATAACTACTTCTTAGCATTTTTATTGCTATCTGTACACTAAAGAGGCACATTCACGACCTTCAGGGGCGAGCCTAGTAAAAGACTTCAACGCAGTACTGACATAATTTATATCGAAAAGTTTACTGACTGTCGTGTCGACCCTACTTCGCACTTTTCAATTGACAATATAATACATTTCCTGTTTGAATACCAAAAAGTACGTTGGTATAAAATATAACGATTGTATACTCATTCTAAATTATATTACCTTGTAGAAATAGAAATATACAAATTTTATTATCCTTTATCAACTTTTCAGTTATATTTTGACTATTCGTAATTATAAATCGCTTAATCATATCACTATTTATTTTTATATACGTAGTAGAGTTGTTTGAGTTTGACAACGTTACTTGTAATATACACTGTTGCTAGAAAAATTATGAGCAGTGTTACGCGAACTCTTCGGTCACGCTCATTACACTTTTGTAGTTTGACAGCCTAGTACAAAATAGTTATAGCCTAGGGGTGTACCACCAAATTTCTCAACTGCAGTTAGCGTGTTTTACAATCATAAATTTCAAGGATTATTGGATTACCTTCATGAATGAAACGGGCTAAATATTAAAAGTAGTTTGTTTTTTACATATAGTCCGTTTCATGTCGTAGTTATATGTTAGATAAATTACGGTTAGCAATGTCGTAATAAAGTAGTGCGTGCTCTTACTGATATTAAGAACTGTATTTTTAATTTAGTTGAGTTTCATTTTCAAAAGTATGGCGTTTAAAATTGTTTCCACTGTACCCTCAAGAGTTGTCAAATAATTTGTGGGAGTCAAGAAATGGTGAGTCCATTCATGCACGGCAGAGTGCAATTTGAAGATTCCGCGCGCGTCTCCGAACATTTAAAAACTTAAAACGATCCTGGGGCCATGGGTGGTTTGTAGGTTTACACCCTCAAGAAAATAACAGAATAGCCAAGTTTCTATCCGCGAACTCTTAAAATAGTCTACTTAAAACATAGTATAAAGTATTTTTGTTGATAATCGAGATCACGTGATCCAGTGATTTACGTAAATGACAATAACAAATATAATTTATACGTTATTGCTACTCTTTCACCTTGGTTCATTTGATTCATATTTCCGAGAATACAATGTATATACATATATAGCTATATCTGAATCGATATAAATCAATTTATAAAATAAAATACACCATTTCTTACTTGTATCATTATTAAATATAGGTATTTGTATTTACTACGTCGCATTTTAGTCATCTTTTCATTCATTGTGTAACAACTTATGTTACTTCATGAATGGACGTAAAATTATTTTCGTAAGCGCTTAGACAGACTGGGCATTATGCCAAGTAAAAGTAAGTGGCGCCTACACGCGAAAAGACGGATCTGTTTATAGATGTCGCAAAGTGATATTCTTTTCATTATGCTGGTAATAAATCAAATGAAATTATTAATTAATCTTTATTACAATGGACATATCGACGCATCCACATCAGGTCATTGCGTATCAATCAATTTATTAATTAAGCACTGTCTAGTATTCTGTAATTACATTTTTTTGTATATTGATAAGCAGTAATTAATAGTATAACGTAATGCTTTATGCTTAAAAGTGTAATTAATAATTATTTAGCACCCTTTGTTTCTTAGGCGCGTTTTAATTATATAAATTTTATCGTACAGACAGCGTCAGGTCAATCTACCTCCCAATAGCACTGCTACTTCAGATGTAACGATCCAAAGGTCAATAAGGGTGACTTGACGTGACGCCGTGTCTACATACTTTTGTATTTAAATGAATAATAAATAAAATGAATTGTAAATAAATAAATAAGTAGTAGGCACTTGATTACCTATTTGCTTTTAATTTTCTTTTGTTAGTTGTTTGTTCTCGTACTCCGTTCTGATTGTGATCACCGCCACTTCACCTTCTACCTACGCTTTGGCACCCGACTTCGCTTGGCTCGGCTTTTATGGTGATCGCAATCAACGGAGGCGCTCAATAGAATCGTGGCTTAAGCTGATAATCATTTCCCCAGGGAACAAAATACGGGCTTAAAAGCGGCGCCGCCACTTACGGGCATCAACCCTGGCCTGTCGCTGATCGCCATCGCCACCTACACCACGCTACTTGGTTCCCCCTCCAGCGGTCACCCATCACCTTTGGCTGCAACCCACCAGGGAAGTCCGGGAATCACGGAAGCAACCTGTCAGTCGGGCCTAAATTACCCACGACCCATTTATATGTAAATAAATACATTTCTCGTGTACGCTGGAGTTGGCTTATATCATTTAACCACCCGCGACAATACTTTGTGTTTTATTGAGACTGGTCTATGTTAAATGGTAATAGTGTTTTAAGTAATAGTTTAACCATAATAATGGTGATCGTCTTTATGAGCAATACTTATATTGTTTGTTTACATAGCTTTTTACCGCGCTAGTCAACACTCGGAAAAAGATAATAATTTCATGTAAATTATAATAATTGAAATATTCAAAGCAATGAGTATTCACTAATTCTACAACGCTTAATGTCATTGTGGTGTACATATATCTTCATTAGATTAGAAGTTGATATTGGAAATTATTGAACATGAAGGTTCGAGTATAAACCCTTTCCACGCTAGCAGATAAACTTTGTAGTTTGGGTTCCAAACTTTGTTGAGATTCCAAATTTTGAAAAATCTTAAAATCATTATTATCTAAATATAATCAATATAATAAGTAGCTAGTCAGAAGCCTACAGCAAAACAAAACCAAGCCGAAATATTTCCTCTTTAGAAAGATTTAAGCCAGATGTTTTCAAATTAAACTGCCAATTAGTTAATTTAGTTCGATGACAAAATTTCCCAAATAATGTAATAAGTAAAATATACCAACCTATTTCTGAATTCTAAAGCCACTACATAATTCGTTTGCTTACTTGTGGGAAACGTAGGTGAGTAGCGAAAAAATATATTTCTGTATTGTGCCTGTCAATCAACATACATAATGAAGAACGTCTGCGACAGAGAGGTTCCCGAAAGTAAATTCAGATCCGTTTGTTCAGATTAAAACGTCACGTTCCATGAACTGGTAATCGAAAGACTATCGTATTAAAATGACGTAAACTTTTGAAAAAACAAAACAACAATTTGTGCATAAATATTTTTAAATACTTCTACATCCGTAAAAGTTAAAAAGTTAGAAGTCCAGTTTTACACCAATGCTTAACTCTAATCTACATAAATGCAGAATTCTTAGCTACCAAAACTATAATCTAATAGAATCCTTACCTACTTTGTGGGGGAAAATGTATTAAGTTTTTATTTTAAAAATTTATTATTACTTTCAAATTAGTTTTTGTTTTTTTCAGTAAAAGATCAACAACAACATTATATAAATGTAACGTGTAATTTTCTGACGGTCTTAGTGTTATTGATATGACAATGCCTTTTACCTACTAAGTGTAAAGAAAAACAAAAGGTATGCAAAGTTATCATTTACTAACTACTTTACTTACCTACACGCACAATCATTAAAACACACCACAATTTTCTAAAGAGAAAGTCTTAACGCCTTAATTAAATCAAGTTATATTTGATCAAGAATGTTTTGGTTTTCTTTAAATCATTATTGTCATTTTTTAACTAAGTTCTATTTCGTGGTCATAATGGCTTAAAAATAGCTATAGTTTACTTATAGATAATCAGAATAGACACTCCTAATGAAATTGTCGCAACTACTTAATTATCAGTTATGTGAATTTACGAGCCAATTATAGCCCGTAAATAATCGGATAGTTGTTCAATGGCATGTGAATGTAGACACCGAAATATGATCTGAGTATCAAGATGCGACGCTAAGGCGCCCTGTATGACATTGGACGGAAAGGTTAGTTCACACCGAGAGGAGATGCAAGGCAAAGAAGTTGAAGAGCCATTTTATAGGACGAGAACTTTACACTACATAACGTACCTCTGCAAGAAACATAAGAGTCTAGAGTTCACAGAAATTTGTCATTGTTCAATGTCGTCGCTATCAATATGTATCATATAGGTTATATTTTTCATCGCTAACATAAAAAGCGTGCGTCGGGTATTCTCACGTTTCTAATGCTAATTTTTTTTTTTTTTTTTTTGTTCCCCTGAGTAAAATGCATTAAATTGCATACCCCGGCTGTGGCGAGCCGGGGTTATGTCGGGCTCTCCTCCCCAGAAGGGGAGGCCTACCCACTAAAAACCTCAGGGATGGCCTTCCTCAGGCATGTAGGAGCCCCCGGAACACAAAGGCCACTTCCGGGAACCCCCAGCCTCCGCTCCCCTCTCTAGAGAGGAGCCCTCCTCGGGGGAAGCTACCACCTCCCCCGGTCCCCTCCACCGACGACGCCCCCCGGCCACGGAAGGGGCGTGGTCCATCCCGGGTCGCCGTAGCGGTCGCGACTTCCTCGCGCCCGCCGGCGACCCGCGGCGGCGCCGCAGCTGTGCTACCGAGCCCGGCGCCGCCTCCTTCGAGCGGGATCGGCCATCTCCCGACCCCGCTCGGTGGCCTCCTTCTGGAGCATTACTGCTTCACAGAAGGAGGCCACAGCCCTCCAACCTCCCTCGTCCGCCAGCATTGCCGCAATCAATGCCGGCGGAGACAGATCTCGCCCGATCTCTGCGACCAAGACTCGGCGCTCGGAGGCCCACGCGGGGCACTCCGCCAGCGTGTGCTGGGCCGAGTCGAGGTCGGATGCGCAGTGGTGACAATGTGTCGATCCCTCCCGTCCTATTCGACACAGATACCCACCGAAGCAGCCGTGCCCGGTGAGTATCTGAGTCAATCGGTAGGTGACCTCCTCCTTCCCGTTGAGCCAAGCTTCGAGGTGCGAAGTACGGCACCGACGGCCCGCTGGCGCGCGCAGATCCGTAATTCGAGCTGCGCACGCCAGGCCGCCACAATCCGTCGGTGCCACTCCCGCTTAGGCACTTCGTGCGCGGGTTCCAGGGCGCTCCCCCCATCGCCCCCCCGGTCGACACGCCGCGACGCATACGTCGCCGCGTACATGTCGGCCAGGATGTCGAATGGGGGGAGCGTCCCAGAACTGTCGCCGCCTCGTACGAGATTGTACGGTAGCCTCGTACGATCCGTATGGCCATTATCCGCTGCAGGCTCCGTAGTAGAGCTCTGCAGCGGGGGGACCTCGCGCAGTCTTGCGACCACACGGGAGCCCCATACATGGCCACGGATCGCACGACGCCCTCGTACAGGCGGCGGACTCCATCCCTCGGTCCCCCGAGATTGGGCAGCAGGCGATGCAATGCGCCCCGCCACCCTTTTGGCTCGGGGGACCAACCGCACGAAATGCTCCTCGAAGCTCCAGCGGCGGTCCAGGGTGAGGCCCAGGTACTTTATGTACGGCCCCACCGGGACCACCGCGTCACCCACCCGGATCCGGCAACTGGGTGGTTCCCGGCGCCTCGGAAGGCCGTGGAACCATAGCGCCTCGGTTTTGTGAGGCGCTATTTGTAAACCCAGCTGGCGGATCGCCCGCACGACACATGCCACCCCAAGCTCGGCAAGCCTGAGCACCGGCTCGAAGTCGGCCCAGTCGTCACGACGAGAGTGTCGTCAGCGTAGCAGACGACACTCACGCCGCGAGGAAGGCTGGTGCGAAGGACCGCGTCGTATGCGAGGTTCCATAGCAGGGTCCCAACACCGACCCCTGCGGAACGCCGCATTCGACCCTCCTCGACGTTTCCATCCCGTCCCGTCCCATCACGCGATCGTCCTGTCGCGCAGATAGTCCCCGACCACGGCCCGCAGGTAGGGAGGCAGCTCGTGGTATACGAGCGCCTCCCTAATGGCCTACCCTAATGCTAATAATTTATTGATTATGTTTACGTTGGTATCATTATTATATATTTAAATTGAAAAACCATATTTTCCTTTTGAAGCTTATTCAAAAATAAACAAATTATGATCACTGCTATTTAGGTAATAAATAAATCTTTTTGAATAGATTGAGATTATCGGTTGCTCTGTAGTCTTTGTAGCATTGCATTTCTTTTAAAAGAAGTTTATTTATAATTTGTATTTTTAATATTTATCTATTTTATTATTATATTTAAAATTTATCTTAGAAAGGAAATATTACCCTTTAAACCAAAACCCGCAACATAGAAATTAAAGTACTGCTACGTAAGCAAAGTGTGTCTTTCCTCCGATGCTGCTACATTCTACTCTTAACTTATATACGAACATAGAATTATAACGTGACGTATGGATATGATGTACGATCCCTTTAAAAGAACTCATAAGCATACCCGATATAAGATAACTTAGTTAACATTATACTTGTTAATAATATTTAACAGGCATAGGCACTAAAGACGTTTAAAAATATATATTAATACATAGACTATCGATATTCTTAGTGTATATGCGATACGCTACTGTTATGAATTTAAGATAATGGGAAATGGGCAAGAGGATGATGACTAAGAATTTTACACCACCTAGAGAAAAAATAAAAATAACGAAAACATAGAACTAAGAATAAAAAAACCTTTATCTCTATTTGTCTCGTCAGAACCACTACGTAGGCGTTTTAGAATATCCTTCGCTTATATTGATTTATTTTTCATTTGAAACGTTAAGTAATGGTGTGTGGTACTTTACTTTAATAAAATTACTCCAATATTATATTTAATATTTATAGAGATTAAATGTATTAAACGCATATATAAGATTTTTTTCTCTCATGAGGCTTGAAAAATATCACAATTGTATAAGCCAATAATTATCAGTTTTGAACCAAGTCTTCATTGTATCTTTCTCACATATATACAGAGGTTTTTATCTAGACATTTCATCAAGACAACAATAGGTGTATAACAAATAAAGTAGCACTATACGGGATCAACAGATTACTTGATCCATTTTTCAGGCTGGACAATGTGACGCAAACCTACAATGCGTGCCAGATTACAGCATGACAAATATTTTCGAGGTACAGGATTGAATAATAAGATATGGCGGATTATATAACACATTCGTCAGTTTGGTTGGGTAAAGTTATCCAGTTGGTACATAAATATTCTGTTTTATCCAAATAGTTCGCAGTATAATGGACATTTTATGTAATAAGAAGTATGTGTTTTTTTCATTGTGTTTACCTAGTGGTAAGTAATGATAATGGGAAAGTTAGAAGCAAACTTCTGCGCTCCTCAACAACTGAAGAACTATCTATCTATCCTCTAATTGTGGAAACTCAACAATCCTATCAATATTGTCTACGCATAACAAAAGTCTCAAAATGGGCTATCTAATCGAAAGATCCGGTGATAGAATCTTGGATGTACACATTCATCATTTTAGTCAGTAGGTACCCCCTGCTGGACATAGGCCTCTCCGAAGGATCCTACCAGCGCTGCGGTAACTGGTATATGCCTACCACTCGAAGACCTTTTCGCTCCAGTGGTCGTCAGTCCTGCGAGCAATATACCCATTGCCACTTTTTTGCCACAAGGTTCGTAATTCTTCGGGCTATGCCGGTGACCCGGTTCTTCTGCGGTTTCTTCATTTCTCATACGATCGCGTAGACAAATTCCGAGTAAAGTCCTCTCCATTACCTTTAGTGTGACTTTGAGCCTTCTTATAAGGCACATTGTGCGTCGCTAGGTCTCGGTGTCATGCGTCATCACCAGCAACACGCACGAACGAAAGACTTGAATTTAGGCAATTTAGGAACAGTCAAATTAGATCCGCCGATTGACCTCTTTACTTTTTGAAAGTTAAACCTACCTAACTGGACTATTTGTCCCAGGTAAACATACTCTTCAACAACATGCGATGTAGAACTGTCAACCTTCATACGAGTGAGTACTATGTGGAAATTCAACGTGATTTTCTTTTTTTACATATATATTTTAAAATACACTTCTTGGGAAACTCTATCGAGAACAACTTATAAGTATGACTCAGGAGCATGGTGGGCCTGTGGTACTTCAGTGTTTTAACCTCCTTTCGGAAAAACAAAGTTACTACGACCTTGTGTCATACTTTAGGAGTTTTACGTTCGAGTAGGACAGAACAGCCACCCGCCTTCAAAAGCTTAGCTGTAGCTTTATTACCTGATGCTTTTTATTTTAAGGTTGTTTGCGAGACATAAATCTTATACATGCTGACCTCCGGAATATTTTTGGGGTAATGTTGATTTAATTTGACTCTAGAATCTGAGGTCTCAATAATACTTAGTGGCGAAGTCGCATAAGTCCATAGAAGCATTTGATCGGCCACAAGCCAAGTCGGTATGTGACGTCTCGGCCTTCGTCAGCACACTCTGTCAAAGTGACTTTCTTGTAAACACTTTGGACCTTTTTTTTTTCACTCTATAGCGTATTCAATACGTTCAGTATTAAATTGACGTTGTCGCTAGTCAGAGACTTGGAGATCTGTTTATTGAGTCGCTGACGAGCGTCTTCAGAGATTGGCTTATTACTATATAGTCCAACAAAGGAGATAATTTTTTTTAGGCCCACTAGAAAACGACAACGTTTATTGATATTACTGAAATCTAAAATATCAATTTATTATTAAAAGCAATTGCACGATATTATGAGTAAAAATGAAACGGGAATAATAAAATCAATTAATTAAACTTAGTAATGACTTTTGATATTTGAGGTAAAGGAACTAACGTTTTTTAAATCAAAATAATAACTAGGTACTAAGAATTATTAGGTTATCTAATCTTCATATATAAGACAATCTGCAATAAGAGGGGGGTCTTTAATCATATTAAACAATGTATTGCATTATAAAGAACGCAAAGATGTTGTATCACTTTCCATTGAAAGAGTTATTGAAATATCGTGTGTGGAGCTTAACAATCTTATTATAGTATGTATCTATAGGCCCCCATCTGGAAGCTATATAGAGTTTGAATCCACCATGGAGGATGTTTTGCAATTAGTGTGCAGGAAAAATAAGAATGTAATTGTATGTGGAGATTTTAACATTAATATTTTAGATATATCACCTCTGTCCCAAAGGTTTATTAATTTATATAAATCATTTGATCTGCATCACGTATTTAACAAGCCAACTAGAATAACACCCACATCAGCTACCTGCTTAGATAATATTTTTTGTAACTGCAAAGTAATTGAATCTGCTGTAATAAACTACATTAACTCTGACCACAGTGGACAACTAGCCTGTATTGAGCACCATCATGTTAGGCCTAAAACTGAATTGATTTGTAGACCTATATCCCAGGGAAGGTTATGTAAATTTAAAAAAAAAATAACATCTCAAATTACATCTTTGCCTACTGTTGGTGGAGATGCTAATAATTTATATAATAATTTATTTAATTTAGTAAGAATGGAAAACAACAATATGTTCCCACAAAAGGTTGTAAAATTAAACAACAAAAAGAAATTTAGTGACTGGGCTACTCCAGGCATATATAAAAGCAGGAGAACACTTTTTGAATTATATGCTTTAAAAACAACTTCTGTCGACCCTGCCTTTTTAGATTATGTAAAAAAATACTCAGACTTTTAAAAATGTTTGTTTATGTGCTAAATCTTTATACATATCAAATAAAATAAATATGTCAAAGAACAAAGTTAAGACTACATGGACTATAATAAATCAGGAAACGGGAAAAAGTAGAAGCTCTGGGAACTCATTCTCTTTAAAAATTAATAATAAGACTATCAAGTCGGACGATGCAGTTGCGAATGCATTTGTTGATTATTTTTCTCAAATTCCTGCTATAACTACCAGTAATCTTAACTCATCTCCTAGTTTAGCCGTCACCCTCCTAGAGTCAAGTGTGAATAGGTGCAGTGAATCATTCAAATTTAGCCATATTGATGCTTCTTCAATTAAGAAAACATTCCGTTTACTTAACAAGAAGAAAACTGAAGATCTCTGGGGTGTATCAACTCACATAATTCAATCTGTCATCGATGAATTAGCCCCATTGTTAGCACAAATTTTTAATTCTTGTATTGATGAGGGTATCTTTCCTGATCTAATGAAATATAGTAAATTAATACCACTTTTCAAATCGGGTAACAAAAAAGATCCCTCAAATTTTAGACCTATATCCATATTACCTACTTTCAGCAAAATCTTCGAGAAAGTTATTTACAATCAACTAATAGGTCACTTGAGAACAAACAGATTCATGCATGAAAGCCAATTCGGCTTTACCAAAGGTAGATCCACTACCGATGCCGGAACTGCACTTATGAAACATATTTTTGACGCATGGAGGGCAAGCGGGATGTAATTGGAGTGTTTTGCGACCTTTCCAAAGCGTTTGACTGTGTGAGTCATGAAACGCTTTTAAGTAAACTTAGACATTATGGTGTCTCGGATGAAGCTGTTAGCCTTTTAAAATCTTATTTATCAGACAGATTGCAGAAAGTCGTTATTAATAGATCAGAATCTGCTAGCTCGCCTATAACTATGGGGGTTCCCCAGGGATCAATATTGGGTCCTCTACTGTTTCTAATATATATAAATGACCTTCCTTACTACATTACAGAATCGTGTGAGACAGTATTGTTTGCAGATGATACTTCTTTACTATTCAAAGTTGATAGACAAAAGGAATGTTATGACGATGTAAATAGTGCTCTCTCGAGAGTTCTGTATTGGTTCACAACTAATAATTTGTCTTTAAATTCTAAGAAAACAAAATGTATCAAATTCTCTTTGCCCAATGTAAGGCAGGTTGATACTCGTTTAAATATGAATGGTGATGTCATTGACTTGGTAAATAATACTAAATTCTTAGGCATTACGTTAGATTCACGACTACAGTGGGATCCACATATTGAAACTTTGGCAATCAAACTTAGTTCAGCGGCGTACGCAGTAAAAAAGATTAGACTTTTAACTAATGTTGAAACGGCAAGAATTGTTTATTTCAGCTACTTTCATAGTGTTATGTCCTATGGACTGCTGCTATGGGGATCAGCGGCTAACATTGAAAGTATTTTCCTTTTATAAAAAGGAGCGATTCGTGCTATTTACTGTTTACGGGCTAGAGAATCCCTAAAAGAATTGTTCAAAGAAATTAATATTTTAACTTTAGCTAGTCAATATATATATGATAATTTAGTTTTTGTATATAAAAACTATAATAAATTCAATAAAAACAGTGATCTACATAATGTGAATACTAGAAACAAAAATAAACTTGCCGTTCCAATGTTCAGACTCCATAAAACTAGCTGTTCGTTCTTGGGGAAATGTATATCTATGTTTAACAAACTTCCGCAAGGTGTCATTGATTTGCCTTTATATAAATTTAAAAACCATATCAAAAAGACACTCATGAGTAAAGGTTAAGGTATTATAAAGTAAGTGACTATCTTAATGGTCACACTGTTTGGGAATAGGGACACTATTCATAGAGCCATGTTTGGTAACAACATTATTTATAATATTGTATTATTTTATATGTGTATGTAAACATACATACGACTATAATCGTGTTAGGTGTGATTGTATCTTGTACTATATTGTATTTTTGTATTGTATTATTGTGATTGTTAACATTGAAAAGAGGAGATAAAAAATAGACCTTCAGAGTTTCTTGCCTGTTCTTCTCGAGAAGGCTCTCCCAATTTCCGAACAGGTGTCGAGTCAATATATTTTTTCTTTTTTTCTTCCTTATTCGTACGTACGGACAAGGTTTTTGTTTTTTTTTTTTTTTATTTAAGCTTTTTTTTTGTTTTGTTTATTGACGTCAATAAGTGCCTGTAAAGGTCTATGTTGAATAAATATTATTTTGATTTGATTTGATTTGATTCATATTTTAATTGATTTCTCAATATTCCCGTTAGATAAAAACAAGCTAATGTTCCTTATAATATCTAGGGTTAATAAGAAATTATTTAACATATGTCTCATTAATAAACGTTACATTTTGTAGTGGGCCTATTCTCCATACAAGAAAAAATTATCTCCTTTAATAGGTTCGTTATGACAGCTGTCAAATAAACTGGTTTAAAATCTATATTTTATTTTTATTTGATTATAAGCTATATCGAAATCTATTCTTTCGAATCGGTAATCGATTTAAGTACTTAATTCCTGAAAATAATTGGTAAAAATGAAATAAATTTGAATAATAAGAATAAAATGAATAAGGATTAGTATTGAAAAGCCGATGCTTACGATAAACACCTGATTTATGTAAATAAAAATGTTCCTTTATTTTAAATTTTCAAAGTTAAGGAACTATTAATTTCTCATTATTGCTATAACGATATATGTAGGAAAAGTAATATAAAGCAAACACAAGAAATATTAAAGTATTTTATTCACTTCACTGCCTATCATGCTCATCATCTTCATTTACATTAATTATTATCGAATTTTCTATAAAGTTATTATAACGAATATTTCTATCCAAATCTGATAGTCTGCTTCGTTTTCTCTATCGATTTGGCTCAGTCTTCCTTTTTGACGTGAGTGCACGCTTCCTCCAACAATGAACGAATATTTTTCACTGACAATGGTGGCTTGGTGTTGTGGCGTGCTGCATAACCTTTAAAAGAGTATACATTATTATTCATACAAAGATTCTGGTATAGAACGCCATTAAACATTTTTTTTAAATCCTCCTGCAGATATCCTCCTGTAGATCCAGCATGGCAGATTATGAAACGCCCACCTTTTCCTGTGGGCACCTTCGAGCAGAATGTTTTTGTATCGTCAGTCCATGTTTGCGGCACAGTGTGATTAGCATTCAGCCAGATCTCATTGATAAAATGAAATTGTCCCTGTTATTAATTTTTTCCTTTCTCCTAATGACGTCATGATCACGTCACGAGACTTTTTCATAATGATTCTCGGCTACCTCAGTTTATCAGTCTTTAAGGGACATTTCTAATGTATTTAAAGTTGCATATTCTCATTTAGCAAAAAAAAACGTATAGCTGATTTCGAATCGCATTCGCATCAAATTGTTTGACACCTATTATGGACTTGACCCTCTACCGTTTTTTGGGCGTATTTAATACGCTTACTTCACTGCCTAAAGGTCCAGACTTTTCTTTCACAATCTCACCGCCTCACCCCCTGTTTCTACCTAATCCGCGCGTAAAAAGACACGCCGAAAAAAAGTCTAAAATAATCGCTAAGAACGCAAAACGGATTTAATAAAATACTGGCTTCCAACTCTAATTGCGACGCATTTTCTTGTTCTTAACATTATTTTTTTAAATGTGAATGAGTTTTATTGGAAGTTATATTTATTAGTTACAGAGAGATTTATTCGAATGGTTTGAATGAATATTCGGATACGTGTTTTGTAAATATGGTCGCAACACTACGGTTAAGTCTACACAGATGTAACCTTGTAATAACGTCAGTATTCATTTTGAGAAAAAATAAATAAACTTAGTTTTTTGATTTTTCGTCTAATAATTATTTGTGTAATGAATTTTTTGTTTATGATTGGTAATTATTGTAATTACGGACAAATAGTTTCATAATTGTTTAATATTTTATGAATGATTTTTCGAAATCAATGTTTTACGCCAGTACAAGATTCACGTGTGCGCCATAGTGCACTATGACAACCGTGAAATGTCAAAATGAGCCTATTAAATTTGTTGGACTATAATGATTATTTACACGATATTTATTTACACTACAGAAAACTTCAAGCTCTTAAATTTTTTGTCTCTTAAATTTTATATTTGTTATAATTCATAATTCATGATTCATGATTCATAATTCATAATGATTTATTGCATTCATGTTGTAATATAGTTGGTAAAATAATTGTAAATAGTTCATACATGAACCCTGTTAGGGCGCAGCAATCTTATAGTTTACTAACACAATCATAACATTAAATTATTATTACTCTATTAATTCAAAAAAGAAAACATTAATATATAAAATTAAATTGCATTGGTAATTATTTCACTATTACATTTGATATGTCATAATAAGTCAGTACATATATATTTTTTAAACTAATTCATACACTTAAATTATTAGAAATGTCAATTTAATTACAATTCAAATATCAAATAAAATCAAAGTCAAGCTATTTCTCGAATTAATGTCAGTAGAATATTACTAAATTAAATTATTAATAAAAATATCTATACATAGGAACTATATTAGGAATTGTAATTTATTTCTAATCCAATATTGCAAATCATATATGTCAATAATTCATAATACTCGATCTGAATGATAAAATTAAAAGGAAAAAAACAGTACTTATTCAATTCAGTGCAAATTAGTTTTATTAGCTTCAAAGTATTCCGATATTGAATAAAAACTGTTTCCAATCAGGTAACTTTTTAATATTTTCCGAAACTTGCCTATATTTGCTTCATTTTGTATGTGCTTTGGCATCTTATTGTATATCCTGATAGCCATATTATATGGACCAGATGAGACCATATTCAGATTCGCAGTCATTGGGTTCAATTTTATAATTTTCCTTAAGTGCTGTGGTCTATTATACTCAGGAAAAAGGTGCATATTTTTCTTTACAAACATGCAAACTTCCAAAATATATATTCCCGTAAGCGTTAATATTTTTTCTCTTACAAAATAAGGTTTACAACTAGTCATGACATCTATATTTACTAAAATACGAACACATTTCTTTTGTAATATAAACAGTTTGGATGTGTCCACACTGTGGCCCCACAGTATTATGCCATATTGTAGCCATGCATGTGCATAGGCATAGTAAGTAATCAAGGCTGTTTTAATGTCAGTTATTTTTTTCAACTCGTTGTTGTTTAATGTCGATAAGTCTTTGAAAAGGCATATGTTGAATAAATACTATTATGATTTAGATTTGATTAAATGGCGCTGTTAATTGTATTTATTGTACATCAAGCTATTTGTGTGACAACGAGTTACATATAATGTGTGATTTATCCTTTTGCTTTTTTTAACCTTTAAGAAACTATACGTCAAACAAACGTCAAAGCCGCAAGCTCCAGCACAGATAAAAATACATATACATATTCGTATTTTGGATAGTCATTCCTCAAAAATATTACTTCTCCATAAGTATTTCATAAAATATTTTTGTTATTCTTTTTCATTGCATTTCTAAAAGAAATCAAAATGGTAAGACAACTTTTTGTTACTATATCGATATGTGTGCCGGTTTAAATATTAATTTGATTGATAATTTGCAAAGTCATCAAGCTATTTGCTTACAATGAATTTAAATTACTATTTTAGTATTATTCAATTATTGATATCGCTTACTGTCAGTATTACTAGTTTAGCAGTATTACAACCCATGGAAACATTCTTCAAGCATTATTTATTTTGCTTATAAAAAAATGGATAACCTCCAATTTTCTACATACCGACTTAATAGTATTATAAAGAGAAATAACAGTATAATTAGTACTTTTTGTTTATAAGCATAGGCTTATATTTCCGTTCTTTCTTAAGAAAAAATTCACTGAGTAGCACGTATCTATTGAAAAGTAGATATAACTTATCTTTTAGAGACATATTTTTTTTAATGAACATTTTCATTTACAGTTTAGAAACCAGTATGACAGTGATGTCACAGTGTGGAGCCCTCAGGGGCGATTGCATCAAGTGGAGTATGCTATGGAGGCAGTGAAATTGGGTTCTGCTACTATAGGCCTTAAGAATAAACAGTTCGCAATTTTGATTGCTCTGAAAAGAGCAGTCAGTGAACTGTCAGCATATCAAAAAAAGATTATACCTATTGATGAACACATTGGTATCTCCATTTCGGGCTTAACAGCAGATGCCCGTATGTTAAGGTATTATTAAATAACTGACAAAAATGTCACTTCTAGAATGATTAAGTGTGATCTAGTGGTTTATTTGCTGTGTGTGCCTAACTGCCATAGTCTTACCAAAATTATAGCTATAATTACAATGTCAACAATATTATTGTGGTATAGCAGTTGGATATATAATTATTCCTTAAAGTAGATCCCAGGTGATATTCATGTCTTCAGCCTTATTTTCAGTCACTTTGCCTCTTTTAATTAATAACATATTCATCTATTTATTCAGAATGACCGACTTATCTCCTAGTTAATAATGGCCATTCTGAAAAATTACAGCCATTTTATTAGTTAAGGTGTAATATTAACATAAGAAATATAAAAGATATTCATCAGAAATGAGCTGTTTCCTTAAGTTTGAATGTTAGTTTTCAACAACTTTGATGTCTAGCTAGATATGTAGATTTATCATAAATGCAGTTTTAGTCCTAATGGTTCCAGACTTCATCATCCACACCTAGATAAAAAATTGAATATACATATTTATTAGATCCCCTAATTCATAACTGAAGTTAGTACTTATTATTATTTATTCTGTGCTTTCTTATAGTTATATTAATAATAACTTATGTACATTTTCAGTCGCTTTATGAGAACTGAATGCCTAAACCACCGCTACTCTCATGATGCTCCAATGCCTGTGGGCCGACTTATAACTCTTGTGGGAAACAAAATGCAGATATGTACACAACGATATGATAAGAGACCTTTGGGTGTTGGTTTGCTAGTCGCTGGTTATGATGTAAGTCTAGTTTGATTTCTTCTCCTTTTACACCTTTCTTATAATGTACATGCTACAATTATTTTTAATAGTTTAAACACTTTAGTCTGTTATGTTACTCATATTACATGAGTACCATAACGATGAGGTAATCCTCATACGGACTCTGAAACTTAATTAATGGAATATATTACATAAGTCATAATTAGTGCTCGGAATAGGTAGTTTAATTTCATAAAAATATACAAATTTATTGACAAATTCACTATATTTCTTTCTAACTACAACAGACATATTATCACTCATTTTTATTATAATTGTTCAATCAATCTCATTTTTATTATTATTATTGATAAATAGTATTGTCATAATAATAGATTATTTACAAATACTTTTGTTATATTCATAGAGTATTAATTTTCACCTTTTTGTCTGTCTCCTAGAGATAATAATTTGCAGTTTATGTTTGAGTATTACTAAATAGAACTATTAGAGAAAGTTTCATTTGTATTCGATTTGTTTACAAATTTGTTTCAATGCTGACAATCATTTTGTATTTAAATTATGGAATCAACTCCATATATTTTGTTCTAGCAAAACAAATACTAATGTCATGAGTATTATTTTAATTATAAGTCCAGATACAGTTAATGGTGGTGGTTAGACTCACATTTGCCTAGCTTCCATTCATTCAATTCAGTGAGTAATATCTCTATTTTGCCTTACTTTTTCTAACATCCCTACCAACAATAACATTTAGAAAGAAACATAAAAATTTCTCTATATAATTCTCTATAGGAATTCTAATATTGTTTATTATCATTCCTTTCTAGGATCAAGGCCCACATATTTACCAAACATGTCCATCAGCAAATTACTTTGATTGCCGTGCTATGGCAATAGGTGCTCGTTCTCAATCAGCCAGAACGTATTTGGAGAAACACTTAACAAAATTCGTAGACTGTGATCTTCAGGAGCTGGTCGCCCATGGTCTGCGTGCTTTGAGGGACACCCTGCCTAATGAAGTTGATCTTAATACTAAGGTATAACTTTATAACTGAAAAATAACTAACTGCTACTGCATCATCAGACAAGAGTTAGAAGCTTCTGTTATCCGAAATGCCCCTATTTTTGGGTGGAATTTTTGGTGTTTTATTTATTTATTTTCTTATTAGCTGAATGTATAACTATATAAATATAATAGGATAGAAGGCATAATTAAAGAAAATATTCATCTAATGAACTGAAAACTTTAACACAGATAAAGAGTTATCTACAGTCAATTGTCATTTGGCTTTTTACATTTTTATAAAGATATTTATATATTATAGATTACATTAATTATGTAATATTACAAAAAAAAAATGTAATAAGTGCTTTTGTATGAAATATTTTATTCACAAATATTTTGGGAATCTATAAAAGAATTGTAGGAATACAAAGCGGGGTCAGTTCTTAAATGTCGAGCAGTTCGATGAGATATATAATCTGTAGTAAAAATGATTGACTAAAACCACATCCAGCTGCTCACTAGAACAATTTTCAATACATCAGTTGATATTTGGCCAATAGTAAATAAAGTCAATTTTTTATTATAAAAAGTTGTACAATATTTCTTGAACTTGTTGGACTCTGTGATCTAGACGTCATTGTGTTCATACAGTTCGATACTGAGTCTCACTTAGGTGAAAAATTTAACTAATTACATAATAAAATGCAATGAAAAGGCGTGCATATAAACGTAGGTTTTGCTAACACAATATATTTCCACAGATTGTTCTTTAATATATGGTTCAAACTAAGATGTGGTAAATAATTGTGATCCATGATATTCTAGAAATATTTTTATAAAACACTATATTATACTTCCCCTTTTATATTCTCAAATACTACATTGCAATAGGAAATTTAAGGTAAATGTTATTATAACAAATGTTAATTTATGAATGATTAATCAATTTATGTTTTTGACAATACATTTCTATATAATTAACAAACTTCAGAGTTTCTTGCCTGGTTTTCTTGTGAAGATTTTCTCAATTTTCGAATAGATGTTTTGACATCAATAAGTGTCTATAAAGGCCTATGTTGAATAAAGATGATTTTGATTTTGATATTAGAATTTTGGATTTGGAATATTTCTTTTGAAACTGAAGCCTGTCAATTTAAATGTCCCAAGTCTATATGAAACATCAATTGCTATATTTTTTTGTGAATGTCAACATTCATGCGTGCTGGTACAGCTATAATTATGGGAGTACCCCAGGGATCAATATTGGAACCATTGCTTTTCCTGATTTATGATATAATAATTTGATAATAAATCGATAATCTGATATAGTAATTTGTTATACTTCACTAACAACTTACTATATGCAGATAGAGTACTGTGTGCAGATTAATTACTGGGTTTAGATGGAGTAAAATGTTTCTTCGATGACATTATTATTCAAGGGTCTACAGAAGAACAGTTATTCTATCGATTGAGAGCAGTTCTGCAAAAACTCAAAGAAAGTAACCTAAGAGTTAATAAAGAGAAATGCAACTTAACTTAAACGTAGTTTTTAATTATTGACAAAAATCAAAGCTATTGTGAAAACAGAACCTCCCAGGACATTAACGAACTGAGAACATTTCTAGGAATGGCTAATTATTATAATAAATTATACCAATTTAGCAAGCATTACAAACCCTTTAGGGAACGTACCCATATACGTGACCCGTTTAGGGGGGGAGGGGGTCGTCAAAATACCACGCTTGGGCACAGGGGCGGGGGGCTTAAGTTTTCGTCACGTAATCAATATACTTTAGGAAATCTCGCGTTTTTGCGAGCTATATTTCAAATATGGCGGGCAACGTTAGCGCTTTTCAAAACTCATTAGGGCTTAAAAGGACCTGTATCAAGAAGCCGTTAAAATAAATGATTTAAGATTCTGTTACAATATGACTACGTATGTTTTTCTTCTTAAAATATTTTTTTAACTTGTGATTATAGGATTATAGGCAAGCGCCGTATTAATAAAGATAATATGAAAAAATTATTTTTTTTTTAAACTTTCTATTTGCAAAACATAAATTCAAAACCATATTTATGAATTACTACGTGAAAACTAGAGGGGAGGGAGGGGGTCTTAGCATATACTACGGGTAGTCACCGAGGGGGGGAGGGGGGTAAAATTGTAAAAATATGGGTCCGTAGTATGGGTACGTTCCCTTAAATGAATTGTTAAAGAAAAATGTATGTTACATATGGACGTCCAAATGTCTAGAATGTTTCGATAAAATTAAAAGAGAAATACTAAGTGAAGAGTGCTAACTCATTTCGATAGAACGAAATCATTACTTTTAGCTACAGATGCTTCACCTCATGGACTCGGAGCTGTACTATCACACAGGTTCGCAGATGGATCACAACGTCAACGAACATCACGAAAAAAAATACTAAGTAGTAATAGTAATAAGGAAGCAACTGCAATTTACTGGGGCCTAAAAAAGTTTTTCCATTACTGTTACGGTCGAAAATTTACATTGATAACCGATCACAAACCCTTAACATCAATTTTCCATCCACATCAGACCTTACCCGCACTTAGTACAATGAGACTATTCCATTACTCACATTTCTTGTCTGGATTTGATTATAACATAGAATATAGAACCTCATACGAAAATTCAAACGCAGACTACTTATCCAGATTCCCTGTTGAAATAGCCAAAGAGAAATCAGATCAACACGCAGCGTTCCAACTACAATTAATAAATCGACTAGAAGTAAGCCCTGTTACTATTGCCCGAGAAACAAAAGGCGATAGAGAATTAAACATGCTACTTCAAGCATTGAAATTAGGACAATCATTGAAACAGTATGGTTACAACGATAATGAATTTACTTTACGAGATGATTGCATTCTAAAAGGAACTCGAATGGTCATACCCAGCAAATTACGCACAGAAGTACTTAAAGAACTCCACGAAAGACATATTGGAATCGTTAAAATGAAACTATTAGCCCGTAGTTTTGTTTATTGGAGAAATATTGATAAAGATATTGAAAACCTAGTCAAATCTTGTAGATCATGTTGTTTACAACAAAATTCACCATCACCAGCACCACTGCACCACTGGGAACCAGCGACGGCGCCCTGGCAACGAGTACACGTAGATTTCGCTGGACCTATAATGGGACACTACTTATTCATACTAGTCGACGCTTTTTCTAAATGGGTAGAAATAATTCCCACTAGAACGACTACAAGCTCGTGGTGCATACATAAACTCAAGGAAACTTTCTGTACATTTGGAATACCGCATACCTTAGTATCAGATAATAGTCGACAGTTCACATCCCATGATTTTGATGGTTTTCTCACAGATTATGGTGTCACACACAGAACCACGGCCCCATATCATCCATCTACTAATGGCCAAGCAGAGCGTATGGTGCAAACGGTCAAAAAGGCACTACGTGCAATGGAGGGGGAGAGAGGCGACCTTTCGGACAAGATATACACAATCAAGTGTCGCCTGAGACGAACACCAGGACCAAACGGTCAATCTACTTCATTAAAATTTTAAGGTTCACTGAGGAAGTAAAGACATAGATGTTGTGAATACTACACATTCAACAAGCCAAACAAAATTAAATTTATAAAACTTTTGTTACCTAATGAAAGGACTGTAGATCATAGATTGTACGAAATGATTCTCGATTGGAATGTGATTCTCATATTGATAGCTGACAGACTTAGATCTGGTGCATAAGCAGTAAAAATGTGAGAGAAAATGGCTAGATTGATCTATAATTATAAGTTTTTTGTAATTATGTTATTTAAAAATTAACAGAATTATCTAAGAAATAAAATATAACTCATCATCATCGTAATTCATAATCATGAAAACAGTAATTACATTTTTAAAATCAATCTTTGTTTTCGATACAACAAATGCTTAGAATCATAATAATTTAAGAATCTTTATTCTTAATGTGTTTAGTTTGTAAAATAAAACACCAACAGATATTTTTAATATTAAAACGTTATATTTGGACTTTAAAACCTTTAATGCAGTAATATTATAAACATGTATGTCAATAACAGCATTCTATTATCATTTGGCTTAAAGTTTAAGCTTTTCAAATATTTTTGACTTTCACTTGGTTACAGAATGTGTCCATAGCAATAGTGGGCCCTAAAACACCATTGCGAATTGTGGATGAGACGGAGCTGTCGAGATTCTTAGCGCTAGTGGAGGGCGAGGAGCGCCGCGGCGGCCATGGTGCCAGCGCCAGCGCCACTGGAGATTCGGGCCCTCCCGTTGACCGTGACGACGCGGGGGACGACAGGGACCCGCAAGTTGCGGTAAGTCAAACATTATTAAATAAAAATAAACCAACAACCCAGAACATAGTCTAAATTAATTTAAAATTAACATCGTAAATTTTCTTATGACCTGTGAAAGGCTATTGACTATGTTAACCATCAAACTCGAACTTTATAGTGTCTTTTCGGAAGTGATTGGCCTCACTGAATCTCATTTCTCGAAGAGGGTTCAGATGGTTAACATTAATGGCACTGAGTATGTTGGTGCACCTATAATTATGGGAGTAGAGGGAGAGAGACCTTCTATACTTCACTTATAACTTGTGTGATACAGTACCGATACTTCATTAATATTTAAGGTTACCAGAGGATATATAGAAAGTATTTTATACTAATAAATTGATAAACTAATTATGTATCAACTCTTAGTTCACGTTATGTAAAAATTAATGGAATATCTGAAAAACTTATTTAAAGAAATTTGTATAATATTGACATATAATAAGACAGTAAAAATATTTTGTCTGTACATTTAGTATTTTTGACTGAAATGGATAGAGGGGCACTTAAATAGATTATTAGAAAGCAAAAAAAAAATTTTTGGATTTTTTTGTCTGTCTGTCTGTCTGTCTGTTTGTATGTTTGTTCACGTTCATCTCCGAAAGTACTGAACCGATTTGCTTGAAACTTTCACTATTTGCTTTGTTTTAACTCAGAATAATATCTAAACTTTGTTTCATCAAAATCGGTTCATTAAAAAAAAAGTTATCGTCATTTTAATGAACTCAAGGCATGATAATATTGCGAATTATAATGTACACCATTCTTACATAAGTTACATGGGAAATTTAAAATCTAAAGACAATTCATCATCATGATACAATACATACATAAGATAACGTCTTTATCCCCTGCGGGGTAGACAGAGCCACAGGTTATAAGACCCCAAAGGCCACGTTTAGCATGTTCGTGGGCAGTGAGATGGAACAGGGAACCAAAATACGATGAAACGAAACCAGTTTTTATCAAAATAATATGATAAATGCGAAAGTTTGTTTGTTTATTACCTCTTCACGCTTAATCTATACATATAATAGAACAGAAAAAATATTTAAGTGTAAATCAGTTTCATTACGCATGTTAGTTTTTTCATAAATCACTTCATGGCGCTGTTTCATTTAATCAATTTCTACAACGCGCTATTGTAGTTTTTTCAAATAAAGCCTAATAAAGGAATGTGTTTCGACCTGACCTAATAAAGGAAGGCGAAAATCTCCTTCGTATCTTTTCAATAACATTCAACTCGAAATTTACGCAGACGAAGTCGCGGGCAACAGCTAGTTTATGTTCATAAGAATCATATATATTTTCAAATTCGTATATTAAACACGAGAAATAACAATAAGCTTAACGTTCCAACATACAGGCTGCAAAATTTAGAGGCTATTTTGTGGGCAAATGCATAACCTTTTACAACAATATTCCACAAAGTGTTTGTGCGATTTACCTTTTCACAGATTTAAATCAATTGTCAAAAATGCTATTAAAAAGGTAATTATATTGTTTAGGATTTCTTAAATAATAACAATGTTTGAGTTTAATTTTAATGACTAAACAGTTGCCAAATATTTTGACTACACAATGAAACTATTGCTTTTATAGATAGAATGTGAACTTGTTTAATCTTGTAAAGGAAGTTTACAGGAAGTTTGCTTAGAATATTTATCTGAGGCCAGCTTCTAATTGACGATACTGTAAAAATTCAGAGAGAGAAAAAAATAGCTCTTGCTGGTTTTCTTGGTGGTTCTTCCCAGTACTAGGTGTTTTAGAAAGTAAAGTAAGTGCAATAAAGTAATAATTAAATAACAGTTAATGCACACAGATAAAAAAAACACAATTGATAATGTAATAAAATATTAAAATTATGTCAAAAATCAATGTCTTTAAGGCAACCTAGCATTTATTAATTTAAAATATATAAGAAGGCCTGAAGAATTCCCACAGGTTTTATCACGCGATTTCTCGAAAACTATTTGTCCTAACAAAATTTTTGTACTGGCAGTTAAGTTTAGAGTAGTTGCTGTCAATCTTAAATTATTATGTCAAAGGCGTGTTATATTTATTACTTTGCTATCATAATACTTAAATAATATTATATTTATAATTTTTAGTCTACATGCAGTGGTAAATCATTATCAGATGAATGTGCATATTTGTTATACAAACATCGAGCAGTTTCCTGTGGATCTGATGATGGCAGATCTTCTATTTCCACATGTATGAACGCTTTTTCAACTGTCTTACTGATAAAACTTTGAATCGCTTTTTCGTCAAACTTCTGTTTTCTTTTCCTAGAATGGACGGCGGCGGTAAGAAACACGGTCCATCTAGGTGTGTAATAGTATTTGAATAGCTCAGCCCACTGTTTACAAGCGTAATCGGCTATTTCCCCATTGGGACCCCACATAGTGATCTGGTTGCGGGCGTTAAACTCATAAACATGACTCTCTGTTGGATCTTTACTTATAATGCGAGCTTTGCTTATCCAATTATGTATTTTGAAATCCTCGTGTGTACTAAGTATTAATTCTAAATCTTTCATAACATTAAGAAATGGTTGTACTGTGGAATTCAGTACCCACGCACTAGATCGTCTGTTGTTGACAATTTTAATGTATAGCTGTTCTGCGCGATATTGTAATGCCTGCCTTGTGATATCCACAAGATCGTGTTTGAACCCATTGTTAAAACACTCAGTATTTTTTATGAATACAAATGTTTTAAAGGCATCAAATAAATCCTTGCTGTGATACCAGGCCCAGGGAGTGATGTTAAAATTAGGGCGACGTGTTATTACGTACTTTCCTCGCATTTTTTTACTTCCTTCATAATTGTATATGCTGCGCAATAGCGACTTCCAAGCGTTTGATGCGTCGTTGCAACCATATCTTCGCTCAGCGTAATCCGCTATCCAAGCTTCTAGATCACCAACTGGTTCCTTACGCCAGCTAGATTCTAGCATCAGGTCGTACACCACATAGTTTTGGTTTATTCCTTCTGCCGTTATGCCGATTCCTATCATAGTAGAATTTGTCTGTGAGCGTGCTTTGTAAACATTAGTGTTGATTATGTTCAAACTACCAAACATTCCCAAAGTACCGCCGAAGTTGTGCAACATACACCAAATAAATGGCTGCCCATAATACATCGCATACACGTTAAATCGAGGTCGTTGTTCAGACTGTAAATCTAATACTAACATTCGTCCTTTAGGCACAGATGTTAGAAATGCTCTTACTCTGCTAACAGGCCATAGCTCAGCATCATGGATAAACATCCAGTTTTGAACAAGCCATACAGCATTACTATCTGTATCGGATAGTATTGAAAATATTACCTTTGACGTATCACGTACAAAATCCGTAGACCATCCAGAGATTGATACCTCGTTAAAAGGATCGACTGTATAAATGCGACCGTTCGGAGTACCTTCCGTTATTTCTTTTATAAACATTTTGCCTATCATTTTAAACAGCGGGTCGTTCGGATCAAGGAAATAATCGCAACAGTATTCACTTTTGAATTTGTTCCACACATTGACAGGATGTAAAGTGGCGTTTGGGAAAATTCTCGAGAAAGCTTTGGGCACATGGCCGTTGAACGCTGGAAACACAGGCACGATTCCTAATTGGTACATGTAACTGCCAACGACTTGCTGGAGTTCTATCTGCTTTTTATGCCAAGATTCGAACAGGGGCCCACCCCAACCTCGTAAGTTGCCCATCCTATGCCATGATAAAAATGCAGGACCTGTAAAATGTTGATCTATTTCTTGACGAGTCATTCCTAGTTCTCGGTACACATTTGCCCATGCTGCTTCCTGGGCGAATGGAGCTAAAGCCAAATTTATACCGTTCAGTGCCATCCATTGGAGGTGTTCAATCCAGTCTTCTACATCCCACCAAACAAAACTGTAGGATACTGTGCACGCATTTTGGTAGTAACGAAATCTATCGTTAGCCACGATGCCTTCCTCTACTTCTGGAAGCGGACTCGGAATAGAAACATGTGAAGCCTGCCATGCGATTTGACTCTTGCAATATTTTTTTAAATAGTAATTAAAGCCCCATACAGCTGCTACCCCAGAGCTCGCTTCTATATGGAGTTTACCATTAGACGTACTTAGGTAAAAAGCATCTTTCTTATTTCGAAATACATTAGGATTTACTTTAACAGTAACTGCGCTCGAATATTTATTTATTATTTCGAGAGCTACTTTTTGTTGTTCCGCTTCCGAGGCTCTGGTTTGCAGTTTAGTTGGATCCAAGTAGTCTACATTTGAAGTATTTACTAGCGTAATAGTGAGAAGGAAGTAAATAAACCGCACCCACAACATTGTCGTGTACGCTCAATAGTTGCTGCTGTGGTACTAAATTTGTATTTCAATTGAACTTGTTTGATATTGATAGCCCGACCGGACGTTCTCATCAACTTACAAAAGAGAAAATGATTACAATACAATATGCAGTCACTAGTACGAAATGCGGTTAAGATAATCATCACATTATGTGTAATAGAAAATAAATAAATCCTTTTATTTACTTTTTATAACTACGTCTTAAATCAAAAGTGAGAGATGTATACCTTAGTATCATTATTAGTCAGTGTTGTATAACCGACAGGTATGGTATACAAAGAAAAATATTTAATGGTTATTTTGCATTAATTAAGGTAATAGCTAATATTGATCACATGGAAACACTGCTTTAGATGAATTATTTTTATCAGAGCCCTCTGCTTGGCTACCTCCGTCTTACATAGGTAAGACGGAGGTAGCCAAGCAGAGGGGTAGCCAACTGTTGCCTTGCGGGGGAGCTATTATATATAGATATAATAGCTCCCCCGCAAGGCAACAGTTTTTGCATTGTTGTGTTCTGTTTAGAAAGGTGAGATATTACTGTGAAATTCCTAAGCACATCATTTGTCACATGTTGGCAATGCACCTTGCATTTTTCGAGGATTACGGTGAAACTCACAAGAACCACATCTAATATGTATGTGACTGTAGCCGTTTATCATTGGGTGGTATTCTGCTTCGTTATCAATATAGTAGTATGAAAACCAATTTATTGGGTCTTATTTTTAGGAAACATGTTAGCCTTTATTTCAATTAATAAAACGCTGCCTTAGTTTGCATCTTGGCCCTGTTTCATTTTAATAAATGACGCATAATATACACCGTTACTATCGTAGAGTTATGAGATCAAAAAATATATATTTCTAAGTTTGAATTAAGTATGTCAGTGTGACAAATTTTCAAATAATAAAAAGTTATTATTTTCTGTTGAGTGAAATGATAGATTTATTTTCAATAAATATTACTATTTCTTACAAGAAATAATATTTATGGACCTAAGATGCTTGTCTAAAGTCAGAAAACCTAATGAACTGATACTTTTTTCTAACTAGATGTCTGTTATTTCGTTCTAGGTGGCCATGGAAACCGAGTAAGCGCTGAGCGGCTGCAGGGCACTCCGTTGCTAGAAGACACAAACTCTCTCTACAATCACTTCCTAGGCCGAAAATTGCTGGCCATTATGAATAGATTGGATGCCCTGACGTCGAAGCTACCTTTCTCCTTGCTAAATCATAAAGGTTCGCCTTGGCCAGTGTTCAGATTGGTATTTCTGGCTGAGTAAGTTGGTGATAATTGATGTTATGTGTAGAAAATGGCCGATATTTAATAATCCAGTACCTATTCTATTATTTGAATCCTCATTAGCTTGTTCAATCACCAACACATTAATTTCACACAAAGCTTACACAGTTCTTCTGGACTGAGCACTGGCCAAGGCAAAATGAAGGAATTGATATACTTTTGATTATAACCATTTTTTATGTATCACTAATAAAAAAATACTTATCTTGTAATTGTTTTATTCATTCTAAATGGCTTAATTATATTGCACGGAACTGATTGATACACGGTGATATTTTGCTTCAACTGGAGATGATAAATTGGTATTTACTTGATGATACATTTTACTATGATACAAAAAATATACAGTTTAATCCGATGTCTGTGCCTAAGTACTTCGCAAAAAAACATTTATCAATTAAATGACAATATCAGGTGATAAAATAAATAAACATATTGCGAATATGCTGATCAATGAGCAGCACTTGCAAAACAGTGGTATATTTATATTGGCAATTATATAGATCGCTCTAAAAGTTGTTTAAAATCAATGTGAGCAAGTTGACAATATCCAACTTGACCTGATGATTACGTGGTCACCAGTAAAGAATTAAAATAAATGTTTTTAAATTACTTTAGCTAATAATCTACCTATATGTTATATTACATATTGTATTGTCCAAAGATAGTCAAATTTAAGAAACGTATATTGGGACTATCACTATTATTATTTAATAATGTAATATTTTTGACCTTTCATTAGCAACAGTGACGCCGTCAGTAAAGGTGATACTAAAATCAACTATTATAGCGAAGTCAGCGGCAACACTTTGAAATTATGTCAAAGACAGGGTCGTGTAATTTCAACTATTTTCCTTAAAGATATAAAATAACTTATGCAACAATTTTATTAAAAACACTTAATAGCAGAGCTTGTATTACAGGGCTACCATCGGATTTTCGCATAATTTTAGTACATTTATGACTCGAACATAAAAAATTGCCTTTTCACCATTTAAAATAAGGAAAACGATTTGAGAAACATTTTGTTTAAACCAGTCATTGTAAGGAAATCCAATTCTAGCACCGTTCAGCTGCAGATTTTTTGCATATGAAATGATGTCTGCAAGTAATCTCACTACGGAGGTTGTTTTTTTGTCGTTGCTGTTTGATGTTACCCTGGTAACGAAATCAATATTCACCAGGAAACGAGATTGATGTCAGCTTGATTATACATATTTATAAGATTTCAGCTTTCTCTATAATTCTGCAATAATTTCAACGTTTGCTTTTCAAGCCCATCGCTCACTATAATTGGGTATCCTTCCACTAATGTTCTTGAGGTGTTTGTTTTTAATGCACAATCTCCGAGATAGCACATAGTTTTTTCACGTATTTAACTATGTATAAACACGTAATTAAATCTGTATAGTGCGAAAATTTGCTCTTTTTCTATGCTATACTATTTACGTTACTTATAGACTATTGTATTGTTGTTGTATTATGTATTATTCTTGTTTTTAAGGAAATAAAACAATCTAAATATTATTTATTTGTAACGATTCTTAAGATCTAATCTTGCCATCTATAGAAAATATTCTAGGGCTATCATCAACATCATATTTGTTCAATTCGTTTTCGTTAATAATAGCAGAATATTAGAAAAAGTAGAGAAAATAAATTATTAAAAAAAACTACTTACTTGTCTCTATTATTTACATAGTATCATTACAAAAATTTCATAATTTTTCTCAGATGACACACACTTAATAATTTTGGACTCTTAGGTGAAACGAAACATTTACGCCAAACTATTATCGTCTAATAGAACAGACAACATCCATGTATTTACAATGAGAGCTCACGAATATAAACTATATATCACAAACTGGTTGAAAGAACTAGAATATGATTTAACAATTGCCCTCCACCATTTGCGAATATATAGTTTTTTGGTCAATATTAATCTGAAGTTTCTTTATCACTATACACCCATTTATATATCAGTTTTACTACTCATATTTGTAGGGTAATTTGTCCTAAATGCCTTTTTTACTTTAGATTACCCTTCCAATTTAATACCGCGGGACTCGAACCCGGGACTTCAGCATGACGTGACGATGTCAGCAATTCGGCCACTGAGTGGCTAAGTACAATGAGCTATTTATCTTTATCAGCATCATCAGGCGTCTCCCAAGAATCACTACTCTTATTGGTCCTGTGCAGCGAGGATGCAGCGCCTTCCTGTGTCTTTTACTAAGTCGTCGGTTAGTGAACCAACATGCTGATAAGACATGACACCTACCACTTAATTTTCCGACATATGCCCGCCACTCCAAGACCTTGCCGCATTTACTTAAGACCAGTTTGGAAATCAATCAAAGAGTATCGCAGTGTTTCCCACTACCCTAGGCCCGTGCTGATTGGTGTGGACCGCCAAATGTAGGATAATAGGGTGCAGCACGAGCAGTGTAAGGAGGTCGTGGATCCCATTAGATGTAATTCGGAATCCTTTACAACCTTGACAAACTTTTGTCTTGGGAAAATGCTTTTTAACATTTCAATGTTCCTTGAATCGGTAATAAAACATGTTGTATATAGTAAATTGTTTTATTAATTCTTAATAACAAACCGTATTTCATATAAACATTGGTTGATTTATTCTAAAGAATTTTACTTTAAAGGATAGAAAAGTTTTTTCAGACTTATATTAATATGTTTGTGTATGATATGTCTTGAAATTCGAAGTTAAGTGTAAACAATTTTATTTTATGACTGTCAATATTTACTTCTGGAAACATAGTGTTAATGTAGTTTCTAGACTAAGACTAATAAAACATAATTAAATTCAAATCTCTAAAACATTCTATGGAATAATTTGTATATAGGTAAAACATTCGTAAGATGTTTTATATAAGTAGGTAGGTACCTACTCGACATGTTAGAGAGCATATATTCGTGAGTTTTATGACTGGAGAAACAGAAAAACTAAGCAGTTACATTAATATTGATGAAGAATTATCCAAAATAGGAAAAAAGAGTTTTTAAATTTTTGAATAAAAAGGGGGCCCCGCAAAGAAAAAGATATGACTAGCCTATCTTAATTTAAATTACAGTGTGATTGGTGGTTTTGTAAAATTTTTGGCATCGGACTCGAATATATAAATTTCTTCTAAAACTAACTTTTTCGTTGTTACTACCTATATTATTCTTAGCACCAATATTCATAATAATCTTATTTATCTACATAATTTTACTTTTATAGCCAAGTATTTACAAAGAGACAAATCCATTCTGAAGTTAATTATGGTTTGATTTTGAATGATGATAGTATTTATTTTGGAACCGTAACGATTGTAATCTTAAGGTCTATCAATCTTGGCGCTACTTAATTTTTGTAATTAAGAATTTGAACTTTGGTTCAAAAGTAATTAAAAATGGGCACCATTCAACCCGAATTTGCGTTAATAAAAAAATGTTTTGACAATTACATCTTTGGGTTCAGTATTTTGTAATGTTATGTCATACGAGGGTGTCCAAGACGTAACCAGACGTAGATGGAAACTTTAAAGTTGTTTGATCTAAAACAGGTACATAATTGTCTTGCAATATTATTGGTTGTCGACTCGAAGCTTCATTAAGTTGCTTTTCTAACACTGCGTGTTGAAGTTCCTCTTCTTCTAGCTCAAGTGTAAGCTCATCTAAAAGCTTCATTCTTTCTGCTATTTCTCTGTCAGCGTTTGCTAACTCTATAACGTTGTCGTGCATTTCTTTTGTGGTTTTCTCCAGCTCCTCCTCGATTTTGTCTATTAACATTGTCACTTGCGATACGTTCTCGCAACTATTCGCCTTGTTCTCATCCATATACCTCTTTACTTTCGCAGTCAACCGCACAACCAGTTCCTCCTCGCGGTGCAATCGCTTGTTGATTATGGCTAATTTCTCCAACAGTTCAATTTCTTCGCGTATTCTAGTGATTTCGTCGGCTGAAGCTTCAGAATCTGTGTCATTGGTCGTTTGCATAAGTCGATCAGAGTTCACCTGGCAAATGTCGGTCAATTCTTTCGTGAAGTAGTGCTCTCTCATGAGGTGTCTCTCTCGCCTACTCTTGTGCTTTGTATGCCTTCTGGGTGGTGTGCCGCTACCAATGCCGACACCGCTGTCGCTATTGCCTGTTTGGCTATCGTTCACCTCGTTACATTTGCCGAGGTCTCGCAAGTAGGACTCCAGCAAATAGTTTGTGCCGTGCTTCTCCATTCGACTCTTGTGTGTTTGATCTTCAAGTTGGTCGATTAGTTTTTCTTGTTCTCTGAAATTAAAATATTTGATGCTATAAAAATTGCAGTAATGAACATAAATTGAAATATTGAGATAGACAATACAAGACAATTTGTACAAAATTTTAACCGTCAAATTTTTGAATCGAACAAATATGTACACTGAATTGGCTAGAAATATTAGATAGATCAGATCCAGTGTTTTGATATTCAATTAATATATATCTATCAAATATATTAATTGAATATCTACAAAACTTGCACTTGACTTTGACTTAAGATTATATTACTACCTTAGCTTATCCAGCTGCTGGTGTATAGTCCTGCTCTGGTGTTGTATGACGGATACCAGGCGCGCCGCGGGGTCCTCGCTACGGGCGCGTGGCGGCGGCGTGCCTGCACGGAGCCCTCGGCGCCGACGCCGCCGAGCCCCTGTTTTACAGCCGCCATCGCTGTCACGGCCAGAGTCGTCTTCCCCACCACTAGACGCGCGTCGAAGCGAGAGGCGAACCTGGATTTTTTATACAACAAAGTTTTTAAATTCGCAAACTGATAGCACCGTAGCAGACATATCGCACTTTATGGGGAGTATTTTTCATGAAATTAGCAGCTAATCTGCAATCTTGTAGTTGTGACAAATCCGCGAATCAAAAATTTCTTCTAAAATCTATTGTGAAAATCCATTGATCTTTTTATAACTTTAAAAATATTTTTCAATTATGTAAAACGATAATTCTTAACTTGCTAACCAAACAAGCTAAGAAGCCCTTACACCAACCATAAAACCAGACCATAAAAACTTCTGCTTCCATACCAATAGGTAAGATAGAGGTATGTAAGATACTCGTACGTATGCAGATATACACCTTATATTATACAACAAGTAGACTATCATTATTAAAATTCTTATAAAGTGCAGTAAAGTATAATTTATGTAACCACAGTGATATTATTTCCTTGGTTTTGGTGATATACCTATTAGTTTTTTTTGTTTGTACATACGAGTATTACGTTTTAGTACGGCTATAGAAAATTGGAACTCGGTGATAAAAGAAGGTTGCATGTCGCCATCTCTGTAATGGGTTTTGAACCTAGCATTAATGTGGAAACAACGTATTTTTAAAATAAATGCTGGCTTTCGGCAAATCTGGGTAGGAAAAGGTACCCAAGCGGACGAGTAAGTTGTTCAAGGAGGCACTTTTACTCACCTCATGTCGAGCGTCACCCCAAGCTGCGAGGACATGCAACACAGGCACATCAGGAGGGAGTGGCCGCTCGACACCTCGCCACCTTTCTGCCAGCACCCATTCCTCGTTATCGCCTAGTTCGCTACCCGCTGTAACATAAATTCTTTAAACATTAGAAATATTAAAACGCTATAACTTGTTAATTTTTCTGGGTGGTATATATAGAAATCGAAATCAGTGTTTGATGAACATAGTACGATTGCCCAACTAATTAGGTCTCTAGTATGTCACAAATAATGTACCTTTAGCATCAACTTACGCTTTAATTGTATCACATTTGAAATGTGAGGAAAGGGACAGAAACTTTTTGCAAACATTTATCCAATATTCCCATGCAAAATCCATATCCATACTTGCTTTAAAGGTGGACAAATTACGATGTGTACCTTCCGGTGCGTCTTGCAGTGCGCGCACGATGTCCGCGCAGGTGGTTTGCGCCCGAACCCCGCGCACCCACAGCTTTTGCCCGTGCGCCAAAACACCGACCTCTTCGTCGCTGTAGTCCGAAGACGACGCTTCCATTCTCCCTGAGAACAAATTTTGTTCTTAAAACTTGTATGATTGTGCAGTACTTACGTATATTTATCATATATTGTACTACTCCTGACTAGACAGTGTACATAATGTACTATCAAATAATGTAATATTGTAATCCAGCGCAATTGTTTGATCGTCAGAGCTCATTAAGAAATAATAGATTTTGGATATTCTTTTGTGCGGGCAGAAGGTGTGTTTAGTTCGGCAAATACTTGTGACTCTAGACATCTTCTGTCTTAAGTAAATGTTGTACAGGTTAGATGAAGTCAGCTGCAGATGTAACCAATGTACGTTTGTGAATAGATAAGATACTTTAAACAGTTTGAATGAATACACTTTGAATGTCTAAGTTTTAAACACTATTTAAACGCTATTGAAATATATTGAGATATAACTAAGGATCTATTCTATTAAAAAAAATGTTTTGAAGTCAAATTATTCGATATCAACATTTTTTTTTTATAATTATAAATTCAAGTCCATTAAAATATATTTTTTTAACATTTATTACGTCAATTAATTATAGAAAAAGCACGTAACTCATTGTTCAATTAATCACTCATATACTTGTACATTTTTAATAAATACAAACTGTTTACAGATAGCGTCATCAGTGGCGCTTTAGTATAATTAGCTTCGTTATAAAAGTGAGTTCAAATTCAGGACTCAAAATATTTAGGTTAATTGGTCAGTTCCTGATGTTGACTACGCGAGGGGCTCTCTCAGCCCCGCGACCTACCTATATGCCTTCTGCCTTCCGACATTAGTCGTGACTAGATGTGCATGTAGTAACTATTGAGGTATCACTTATTAGAATTCAGTAGTGTATTAGATATGAAGAAAAACAAAATCAAAAATGGCTTACGATAATCCTGCTATTGCGCCGCGATACACGCAAATACATACAGAATTGCCTTTTATAGAATCACAGGAGTCGATACAATGTATTGACAGGTAAAGAATTAACGAACCCGTAGTTTGATTTAAAGGCAAGAAAATAAATAGGTAGCGTAGATAGACACCAGCTACTTAATAAACAAAATCTAATCATAAACTTTTTAATGTATGACCTCAAACTATCACAATTAAAAATAACTTTTAGGCATATAATATTTATCACACGATTAATATCTAATCAGAATCCGGGACTCAGAGTTGGGACCTATCTCAGGAGGAATACTTCTGAAGCTGAATGATATTATAAGGTGATTAGGAGCAACTATATGAGATGTTAGATGTTATGACTCGATTTTCAAAATGTCTGCAGTTGATTGCTTATTGAATTATTAAAATATATTTTTGGAAACAAAGTTCATGTTCAGTTATACATAGTTCATGTCATTAAGCCTACTTAGTCTACATACCTACCCAAAATAGATTTCATAGCCAAAGTTTTATGCACAAGTTTGCACAACATGGGTCCTTCGTGACTGGCACGCCAGGGGTGTTCCGTCTGCGTTTATAGCGGCCCACTGCCCACACCCCCCCAATAAACAAAAGGGTACACCAGATAACTGCATAATAGAACATAATGAAGGGTGGATCTGACAACTATGGTTCTGAGTCATCGACTAGCTTGGCTTGGCTTGACTGCCTTAAATAATTGATAAAGAGATTATTTTTTATATTCTATTAATATTAAATAAAAGTGCCAGAAGGTCCCTTCACACAACTTTCAAAATAAGGTGACAAATTTCCGTCATTAACACCTGCAAATACGACCTAAAAACATTTGTAGGTACATAAAATAGATTAGGGGATATGTTTTTTCGCATATAGTGTTTAACAATCTTGTGATAAAATATCGTTTCAAAAAACAATCCTTATTAATAAAATGTTATTTCTAGATATTTTGTCTCAAAAAAGTTTATCACAAAAACAAATAACACACACAAGTACAACAAAAATTTGTGACCTTTGTTGCTTAATAACGTGTCAGTAAGAGTAGCAGAAAATAGGTTGAAGCGTATGGAATTTTTTGATGTCAGAGATGCCCTGTTATGGTTGTCCAGTTAACTATCAAAAGTAATCGTTTGTGATTTTTGAAGAGGCTGATAACTGGTAATCCAGAATAGATCACCTACAACAAATAAGGTGATGCTGTGTATGATTAGAAGGGCAACCGCGCGCGGAACAAATCCATAGTTTCGGATCTACTGCTGCGTTGAAGAATGAAGAAGAATATGTGTCAGCCTTGAGGCCTAAACCTTCTAACCTTCAGATTAGGCGCTGTTATATTAAAGGCGAGAACTGCTGAAACCAAATTCCCAAAGCTCCAAATTTGTAAAGCAACGGCAGCATGTCACTACCTCAAGTTGGCATAAAGTTATGAAAAATAATGACACATATATTTTATCTTACTTAAAATTTTACTTGACTTTGAATATATATGGTTTTGAGTTTTCATATAAAATACGAAGAAACTTTTTTCCCCAACCTAATAGATTTTGAGTCTTTTCAAACAACATACAAATTCTTGTAAAATGTTTTTTTAAACAATCACTCCATATATGTATTTACTTATCATCGCCATAAATCTTAACTCTCTAACTCGAAGCTCAAACATATTAAAATCAACACATTAATTATAATAATACGCCAACACGTTTAATACTCGTATTGCGTGCAAATTCTTTCAAAATGCGCCATAAAAGAATAAATCCATGGCGAAGTTTAGTCGGCAACATTAACATAGTCCGTAATTTAAGTGTTGGGTGCGTGACTCCGACCCATTAAGTAGTTCCTTTCCTTCACCCCATTCCACCCTCTTGCACCTCACCCCTATTTTTACACCCTAACTGACATTTCGGCCGCTCCCCGCGTGGGTAGTTTTCGCGGCGCCACGTAAATATTTGAACGTTGTAAAACAGATTTCTGTGTAAGTAGATACCAAATGTACTTTTCAGTTTCTTATTCGAAAATACGCCAAACATACGAGGGTGGTCCATTAAGTACTTAGCCTACAAAAGAAAAACGAAAATTTTGGAAAAGTGGCGATTTATTTCTAAATATAGTCTCCTTTTAGCTCGATACACTTGACCTAGCGATGCTCCAACTTCTTCAACCCGTCTGAAAAATACGTTTTCTCGAGGTCTGCAAAATAGGCCACGTTGAAACTCGTTAAACCAATTTTTGACGGTCGCCATCGAAGGAGAAGAGTCACCGTACACAGCATTCAAGCGCTCTTTGATTTCGCTGCGCGATTTCCCTTCCAAAAACAAGAATCGAATCACCGACCGATATTGCTCTTTTTCCATTTTTCTAAAATCCGCGGACACGCACGCTTCCACATGGGTTCAAAACAAAACTACGAGTCCGATTCGGCTGAAATTTTGACAGTAGCCGTCTACGAGAATGTACCACACGATAGTAAATTTCTTTTGTGATAGTGGTGCCGTCGGGAGGTGAGGCTAAGTACTTATCGGACCGCCCTCGTAATACAAATTTATTCGAATGAATAACAATTATATCTTAAATAATCCAATTTATTATATGTTATGAAATCACCACAGCTTATATCTAACCCCCCATGTTAAAGTGATTAGGTCAACCAGACTCCAGTACGGATTGGTCGATTTCACATACATCTTTGAATTTCTTCGTAGGTAGGTCGCCTCAAGATGTTTTCTTTCAGCGTAGTAGAATCCAATTAATGTACATACGAAATTCGAAAAAGGAATAACACAGGGCAGGATCGACCAAGGGTCTCTCGTATCTCGTCATTCAAAGACCATTGCCGACATCACAAAGCCGACCATAAGTTTACATCCGATACTAGTCGATATAAACAACGTAAATTTTTTGTATTATTTTTTTAATAAACTACACAAAGTCGTATTTACTAGGGACTAGAAACTCAATCAGCTAAAATTGTACAAATTATTGTTATTAGATTTATAGTTTTCTATACGTCAAATACCTGTCGAAAACTATAACAAACTTATGGTAGAGTCTTATTTATTAAATACTTTGGTTAAATAACGCAGAATCAGTAGGTACAGTAACAAAGCAGTCAAATGTCACTAACGTTGGACTGTTGCAAGATATTTTCAATATTTTGTTTGTTGTATTGGTTATTTTAGTTGCCGTAGGTAAGTCAAAGCCAATTAACTTTTCAAGCTAATAGAAATTGTCTCACCACGCCTCAGTACCTAAGAAGCGGGTCCTGTATCTAAACAATAGCAATATTGTGATGTTACTCTGGTATTAACTTATTCACAAGCCTCATGAGTCTCGGCATGTACCCATATTAGCTAACTGACGATTATTTTTTTCCACTAATTTACAATATGGTTAAGGTCCTATGTCCCCTAGATGGGGCAGAGGGCGTCCACAGTGCGTCGCCAGCCCGGTCGGTCTTACATTTACAATATACTCCACTTTATTACAATAAGTAGTATTGATTATGTACAGTAAGTAGCACCTCAAGGTACACAGTTGAATGAAAACAGCTTTTATTGCTTAGGGAGTACCATATCATATTATGAAACTAAGTTAGGATATTGTTTATCTTAGCTACTTATGTTTTGCAGTTTAATGTAGTAGATATCACAGGATACAAGACGCTGAATCCTAAAAACTTTTCTCTGCTTCCCTTTAATCATTTTTTGCATCTTAACTAGACTTATTTTCCTAATAACAGGCTCGATGCGTGGAAGGATGTGGGTAGTTACGTGTAGTTTTGTTGCAAAATGTTCCCGTAATAGGAACACCTGGTGCTAGCGCATGACCGGTCCTGTTATTGTAAATCAATATACTTTTGATTTCACGACTACATTTTCATCACATCTTTATAAATACTATAAATACACTTAACAGAACATCTTCTCATTAACTATATTAGTAGTATATTTATTTATATAACCGTAGGATAATATATATGATAGCCGTTATATAGAATGTAGCAGTGGGTAACCGCTTGCACAATGGGACGAAAATACTGGTCGAAGAGTTACAAAATATATGCTGGGAAGTATCGCGTGTATAACATCCTAAAGTGATTGAATGATTGAGTGATTTATGATTTGGTGAAAATCGAAGTAAGGTACTGATTGCTGTTAAAATCACAGGACATTCGGTGTGAGAGATTATTGAAACCTTATCCTGCACCACTACTGGATAGCCTCCAAATCTTCACACTCATCTGTAGGCCCAGTAGGCACGTCTATGCGTCTACGGGATGTTGGATGGAGGTGAGGCATCATGTGAACTCGAAAGCACAACTTAAATAATAGTTAAAGGCCATATATGTTCTATATTAGATAAACCTTTGGTGCAAAGCAAAATTGTTAAATGACATCTTTAGTCACTTGTTGAAACAAAAGAAATGCTTGTTAGCTATAGACACAATGACTTTGAATGTCTGGTGATACTACACATCAAAATTACTGCATAGTATATATATACTACACAGCAAAATATATCACAAGCAAGAACGTGCTAGCGATAATATACTATATAATATAGAGGCTTGTCTCAAGACTAGCAGAAAGAAGATAGGCACTAGATTAAGACTTTAAACTTATAATGTCGATTTTTTTATGTCGTGTCTTTTTTGCTGTTGGAGAAAAATCCTGAAATTTGCTTTACTCGTGAATTGTGGCCACCTAGTCTACATAGTGATGATACTGAAAATTATCGACACCTTAATTGATTGCTATGTATATGTTAGGCTTCAGTTAGAATTTTCCGTGTATACCAATACTTTAACAGTATCTACTCGTTGCTATGGTATGGTATAAGTATGAATGTAAAATTAATTATCGAAGTTATCGTGTGATTAATAGTTGTAAATTTATAGAAACTAAATTCGCCGATATTAAATAAATTCTGGAAGCAAACACTTTGAAAAGATATATGTATAGTACCTACAGATGTACTCTCGCCAAAAAACGATGAGATAAATATAAAAAATAACATACATCGTCAAAAGTTGATAAAATAAGCACTGTCATAATTTTGAAAATTTTAACTTACTGAATCACAATGCATTCATAATAAAACTAAACAATAAAACAAAACTTTATCGATTAGTATGCAACTCACTATTATCGCCTGTGAAATTAACAACTGCTACGATTTTTCAAGTGCAAAAAGACAAGAAAATTGCCAGTCCACCGGTGGTGTAATTTGTGCACATTAAAATCTATCGATATAATAGCATCACTAGTGCAGGCATATTATCGGTAGTCCTGCCAGACGCATAATAACAGGAGTAGTGGCACCGCTTTTGTACAAAAGAGATCGCCTGCACGCAAGGACGTGCCAAATTACCCTTACACACAGCTTATAAGTATAGGCAGCCTATTTAAAATTATTTGTCTAACTTCGACATTTTTTATCTACTAATTACAATTTGATAGTGATAAGAGTTTACACTCTTTTTCAAACAGTTGATTGCATACTTATTACTTAACTCGTCACTATGTGAATGTGATTGGCCAATAATAGAATAAACATCCGATCTGTACTTATTGACTATAAAATTGATACTTTTACTTTTTTGTACATAGAGATAAATAAATAAATAATAAATAAATATTTGTTACACTTACACCAATTAGCCTAGCCCAAACTAAGCTCTGTAAGGCTTGTGCTATGGGATCTAGGGTAACGGATAGACATACATATATTATACATATATAAATAATTTTTATTGAAATATATATCAACAGCCATGACTAAGGTACAAATGCTCGCATTCATCACACAAACATCTGCCCCCACCGGGATTCGAACCCGGGACCTCAGAGATGGATACACCTTGAAACCGGTGTATTATCCACTCGACTATGGAGGTCGTCAAAACAAACAAAACTAAACAGCCACAAAAACAAACAAATTTGACTGCGATTTTCACTAGTTTTCACATTTATCTTAATAGAACGAAATATAGGTAAGTAATGTTGTATTTTATATTGACGTGTTAATGTCAACATAAGAAACATTGCAAGTCACCGTCAATGATTAAACAATAAAACATAAATATTTATGATGCAATTTACTGCGACTTGGAAAACAACCATAACTTAAATTGCATGAGATGTATGTGATCTCACATTAATTAATCAAAAATTTTTTTGAATTTTGTTTCTAATTTCTGTGGCTTCGAGCATCCGATTCTTATCGACTTTCGTTACATGTATTAAAGTTTCTTGCTTAAAAAATCTACTGCAACAAATGATCAGCCATTAATAACAAGTAGAATAATTAGTAAATTAATATTCCGTATTAATATTTGTCATTCGTTTTGAGAAAAAAAGTTATTCTTGCGTTTTTCACACAAAGATGCAGTAACAACTGAATACACCAACCTAAAAATGGACATACTTGATAGCATTCTTCATCAATTTTTACTTTTCTCTTATGGGGAATGTTTAGTTGATATATCTATTTAACATTACCCGTGGCGAACAATTGAAAAATACAAACATATAACGTTAATAGATAAGTTATCAAAGACTTAAATCACCTGCTGTGTGCCATCTATAGTTTAAAACAAACAGTAGTCCCAGAGCTAATTGCGCATGAAACTTTATAAGATTATGCCCAAGTGGAGCGCAAGGAACTTTATTACCGATGCGGTGACTAAGTGAATGCAAACATAAACTAGTCATTAGACAGAAATTAAAATTAATAATCAATACCTAAACAATAGAAGGATGTGTGCGCGCTGTTGTGTTCAACTGTAATTTTCATATCATATTATTGGGGTGGTAACAAAGCACTCATATGCAAGACTACCTATTAAAAAGCTTTTTAAAAGAGTTCTTTAATTTCCACTAAGCAGTTGTTCCCTTTGATCTGACAATGACATAAAACAATAGGGTGAGTCGGACGTACGCTACGTTTGCTACGTGTACGATATGGTTTTGTGACTTATTCTTTCACTTATAATTATAGCATATTATAAAAAAAACTATAATGGTCAAAATCAGAGAGGTGAGAATCATGCTTCTGACAAAGATTTTCTTAATAAAATAACGTGGTATGGCTAAAATACTTGTTTCCAAATGAAGTTTCTGCGCATAATTACAAGGCACTTATCATATTTATTTTTTTACGATAATATTTTATTAGATTTTAAACTAAAAAGGCCTAAATAGTCATTCCGGGAACGCGTCCTTATACCACGTTTCATAGTTGAGACAAGTCAAAAATGTTTACAATTAAGACTTAAAATTGTATTTTTTTATATATTAGCTTCGAAAATTATTAAGTTACGAATATACGTATAAATTAAATAGCTAAAATATATATTTTTCATATTTTGACTATTCAAATGCTGTCTGACGTTTATTAAATCATTCAGTGAACGCGATGGATATCGGTCGATATAATTCAAACAAAACGCGCTAGGTAGCGCTAGCGAGCAACAGTGTGAAGTTCACTAGTCAAAGGACAAGACGCGTGTCGTGTTTTTGGAAAAAAATAATTGATTTTATTGGTAAGTACGTTTTAATTTCGTATGTGGGTAGCGTACTTTAATTCCCTATCACTACGGGAACGCTGTTTGGTGATTAGTCTTCCGATAATTTGCATACTTTTTGCTAAATTCTTATAAATATTACAGTTCACGTGTTCCTAACCTCAAAAACCAATATCTAACATAGCGGCATGAAGCGTGATATGAAAATATTCATCGGGTAGTCATTCAGGGAACGGTCATTTCGGGAACGTTCTCGTATATGACGGGCGTTCTCGAAATGACGATTAACGGGCAAAATGACGCTTTCTTGCTTTTAAATACATAGAACAATGCATTTTTTTTTTGTTTTAGGTAACCACTTAGTAATAGTAACATGGAAAATAAAAATGAAGATAAAAAGAAGTCAAAAAAACGATTAAAACAGGACAGTATAGCTTACAAAAAACATCGCGAAAAGGCTAATGAAAGGAAACGCAAGTTTTTAGATAAAATGACACCTGAACAAAGGGAGATGAAGAGACTGAAAGATAGGGAATATTACCAAAGGAAGAAGGCTGAAAATAAAGTTAAGACTGTTAGTGATATGACTGAAAGACAGAAGAGGAAACAAAGAAAGTCGTGGAGAAAAAATTCTCAAAAGTATAGACAGAAAAAAAAGATGTTGGAAAATATTTTAAGTAATAGCCCATCAAATTCTGAAAAAGAGATAGAAAGCGATAATCGCTTGTCAAGAAAGAGATCAGGAAGAAAACTGGTTAAAAAAGATAAAGCACAGGCTTACAGGACTGTTAAAAAACAGAAAGATAAAATACAGAAAATGCAAAGAATTATAGATAAGTTGCGAAAAAAGTACAGAGAAACAGAAGACGCGAAGAAAGAGTATCCCAAAAGAATGCTGATACGCCTACTCGCAAAGTTAATGAATTAACAAGAGAATGTTCTGTTACCCCTGAAATTGTTGTTTTAAAACTGTTTGTTTTAAAACTACATTTGATTTATTTAATTTTAAGCATTGACGCAAGAAATCTTAATGATACTTGTAGAGTGCAATTACTATTTGTTCCTAATATATAATATTTGTTAACTGAAACTAAAAGTTTATTATTAGATTAAGTTTAAATTTTGATACTCATGTTGGTCATTCTTTAAGTACAAATAAAGGTTTAATACTTAAAGGTATTTATTATTTTCATCTACAACATAATGCAAAAACCAAACGTTGCAGTCATTTAGGGAACGTCAACGTCATTTAGGGAACTTCATTGTCATTTTGGGAACACTCCCATCATTTTCGGGAACATCGCAAAAATGGCAGATTTTTCACTAATAAGTAGGGTTATAGTTAAATCTTGCAAACATATCCTAAAATGACCTTTCAACATTTGTATTTATATCATTAATTGATAACGTATTGCACAAATGTATACAATAAATTAAAATTTTGAAACGAAATTTACACTAATTGAAAATCTAGGGAGAGTAATATAAAAAATAAGTCTTTTTATTATAAAAATATACAAAATGACAGCATTTACTGGTAGAGGGACAGGTTAATTATAATTTCATGACGGTGATTATTAAAAACGTTGGTTATATTATTATTTAAAAAATATTTAAAAGTGTTCCCGAAATGATTTAAGGCCCTGTCATTTTTATTATTAACAGGTATAATTCCTAAAATATAGATTTGTGTGCGTGCCTCTTTATAGGAAAGGTTCATAACAAATGACACAACATATTCCATATGTTAATTTTCTTATAAAGAAAACTTAATTTCTCAGATATTTCAAAACCCAAAATGCCGACCTCTCTGATTTTGACCCATAATCTGTCTGAAAAAAGTTGATTTCTGATGGAGTTGATGATCTACTAGTATTTGAAGTGATATGGGTATTTTATCATTATGGCCCATATTACGAAAGCTAATTCAAACTAATTTTAGTGAACCATTTTCTATCATTCAAACTTGTAATATATTTTAAAAGATGAAATGAGGTCATAGCATAGATTAAATAGACTTTAAAAATATTAAGGGTTAAACCATAAACGTATAAAGAAATTATAGATAACTAACTCTTTATGGCAATAGGCTTGTTGCCTAAATTTCAGTAGTTAGATACTAATATACCTTGATGCCTATTCTATACAAAATAATTATTATTTTTGAAAAAAAATGCTTATTTATAAGAATAATTTTGCATTTAATTAAATATTTGACATTAGTCATCAAAAACGCTCATGACTGTCATGGCGTCTTGAATGACGTCACGCCGTGCTAAACACAGCTGTTTTAGTATCGGAATATTCGGTATTGTGAAGTTATTTTAATAAAAAATGGATTCATCGTATTACAAGTACTGCATAGTGCCCCAGTGTACAAGCACAAGTATAAAAACACCAAAAAAATTATTTATATACGTGCCAAACAATCAGCAGATACGTAAAAAGTGGCTGACACTCGCGAGAAGGAATGATGCCCATTCTTTTTCGCACTTCCACAAGACACTTGGGAATGACATTTTGACTTTGACGTTTCGCACGGCGTGACGTAACACTTTTTAATTGGTGTTTGCTGTCACGTGACTTATGGCTTATTTTGTGCAATTTTATTTTATAAAAATATAAATAATCAAAAGTTATTATTTTATAAAACTTTGTTTTTTCATAATTAAATGATCTTCTTAATAGTTATGCAACCTAATGCATCAGATTTGTTCATAGTGGATACAAGCCTATTTCGATTATTAAAAAAATCCACTCGCTTGTGTCACTGGTTACTTGTATATATGTTATATTTCAATTATTTTTCAATGATAACTGATTTGCTTTTCTTAAGTCTAGATAGAATGTAGTTATACCAGTAGATGATAGAAGACAGTTATATTATGTGTATGAGATGTCTGTGAAATATATGATCAGCACTTATTACATTATATATAATACAACTTATTACATAATATAAAGAATTCGATAAATACTTCTACTATTCCACTAACGTCGATTAAATTTATACTATTTTCACTACAGCTTGGTGTGGGTTATTGTTATGTCAGTACAAATTTTGACATAACAATGTGACAACTGTCATATACGGATAACAGCTGTCACTTGCACCATGCTATAGTGAGAATACGGGTACCAGTAACAATAGTAAGTTTTACAGATCTCAAACCTTAGTGCTGAGCTAGCAATCTATTCTAACTTAATTTATTTACGTTTAAACTACTATACTAAAACTGGAAATTACTATGTGCTTTTCAATCTTCTGATTAATAGCTCTAACTGCTGCTATAGTAATTAATTTACGTTGTTAAATGACTAAATGACTCAAGTTATTAAATTTAATGCTATTTTGTAATCATATTGTCTTTCTTATCTATGGGTGAGTATATAATTGACGGTTTCATAGAACATAAGCACTAAAATTGCATTCCTTTAGGCTGGTACCCAGAGCAATCGAGAGCTTTACTTCCCCGTAGTGTAAACGCATATAAAATGCGTTAGAATTAAAATTAACTTTTTTTTAAATTCCAGTCTCAGATTCATGATATCCAGATATTATAAAAATATCTCCAGTTAATACTAAATAATTAAGCCACAAAAATATTAATAATATATCGGAATATTGCATGATTTACAAAAAATAATCATTTAAATAGTATTTTATTCTCATCACTATTGACGTCTCTACTTTAATTTTTTTAATAGAAGTCAAGCTTGAAATTTTGAGATGTTATTTTTTCTGAAAGTTTACTCTTTATATCCCAAGAACAACCGAACCAATTTAATTTCTTTTAATTTAAATTATATAATTTAAATTGGATTCGTGTCCGTCATAACGAACAATAACTATTCAAATATATAATAGCAGAGCTTAATAATTTTAGAAAAACAAAGGTAGGTATATTAAATAAAATGTCAGTATTGGATTCCGCCATCTTTAATAGCATGATTATAAGTCGGTCGGATCAGTAAATTTATTAAATTATTGATAATTTTCCCTTAAATCTCTAGTCACTTCTCTGAGTAAATGAGAGATTTCATTGTGATTTTCGTCAACTTTGGCAACAACTATGTTTTTGTTATTCTTTTTGCACAGTGTTATACATCTTTGAAAGTGGGATAGAAATCAGACTTTGGCACATGAAACGAATCAAACATAATAATGCATGTAGAAAATTTGTATCAATTACTTCGCACAGTCTCTGCAAGCTTACCGATTAACTGGCGCATGTGTCACTCCCGTCAACAAAAAGTAAAGCATCGAATCATGTAAACAATGAAATATTTTTTATGAGCTGTGCTAAGATGAAGCAGGTGCAGCCTTATCTAACTGATTGGCCGCATCAAAACAATCGCTTAATTAAGTACGCTACTTTTTGAAGGGTACCAAATTATTAAATGAATCGACCAATCGTTATATTCAACGATCTTACTTCTGTAAATCAAGCGACGCGTCATAAAATATAAACTTCCTCCATAATACATATTTGAATTTGACATTGAACGGTATCTAAGGTACATAACCTTAAATAAGCGCAAATGTAATCGAACAATGAGTTTGTAATTATATTATCGTAATTAAATTTTAACATACCATCATTTTATAATAATTTATTTAATGATATATTCGTATGCACGGATTTTCAAAAATGAGGAAAATTTATCGAATATTGTTTTGTTTTGAGTTTTCTTCCCTTCGTTGAAGTAAAATTATACGCTTATACTAGGCGCAATATCGATTTTATAAGGTGTGCAAGAACCAGAAAGCCAACATGATTAAAAGATAAAATCGTTTATATCTTAGTATTAGTATTAGATATTTGATCCACCTCTTCTTTAATTTCTCTTCTTCTCTAAATTCTCTTCTTTAATTTAAAAAATCTTTTAACGCATTTCTCATAGCGTTCTTCGTAACTGGAATTTATAAGCTGGTATATAAATTGTATCATAGTTGTCATGTTTCTTATAGTTGTTAACTGACAATATGGTTAGCCCCGCGTTGCTTAATTGGAAGATAAGGTATGATCCGTATATTGTAAACTGACTGAAATTAATATGAAGGTACTATCCTGAGAAACACTATAAACAATACTTTGTTAATATAACTGACGTGCATGGGCCTACCAGCTAGTTCCAACATAGTTATGATACAAAACTTGGCTTGCCGGTTCCTAATCCATTCCCTTTTATGAATAATAGGTTCTAAGAAGCAAACTAAACGGAATTACAAAATGGCTGGCACGAGCCAAATTACCCTGTGTTGCCATGTTTCCGAGAATTCCACCCGATTTAATGGTTAATACCTTGCGATGCGTTTTTTTATACTCTGCAGCCGGACTTGGTTTGTCTAAACCAGTTTCTACGTTAATAGTAGGTGTTTACAACGCGTTTGTGGATAATTGTTATATATTTACCAAGTTATGTTCAAAACTTTATGAGCTTGGTATATGTATGTTTTGTTGGCAATGTTTTTACCCTATACCTACTCGTTTTGTAGGAAGGTAGGTACCCGAGGTACCTATTTTCTTGCACAAATGGTTGCTTACTTTTCGATTTCAATATTAATAGCTAATTCAAATAATGTGACAATGTTGTTATATTTGTGTAATTGGTTAGAACTTGATATGGAAAACAATATATATTCAACGGATGTAATTATATTGTATTGAACAATAATACTTGCTATCTATATCTAATGCAATTATACAACGATGCAATTTTATAATATGTATTAAATACATGTGTAGTTATTTTGTTACGAGACTGTATATCATCAATTTCAATGTAATTGAATATCTGAGAAATATATTGACCAGTTACAATTTATCGATTCATTTATTAAATTTGCCAAGATCGTGCGGAAGTAGATTAATGCTATTTAATGCAATTATATTAACATTAATTGCATTGAAATAATGATTATTTAGTTATAAAATTGCTTCTCTGATATGAAAAATTGTGTCATTTCACGAGCATGAAGAGTCTGTAAGTACTTTCAATGCATAGTGACTTCTAACAAAAATACAAAATATTCCTTTTTCAATCGAACGTTCGTCATAAATATTACGAGACTATTACATTTTTCTTGAATAATTATTTGGGTCCTGAAAGATATATAGACATTTTTTTAAGTTCCTCTTTCGATTACCGTAACTTCGCTTCCTGTAAACGAGGTCGGAAATTGCCTGCCAGTTTGCAACGGAAAACCGTAGACTTTTTGTCGATTCATCTGGTAACATGAACAATGATGCGATACTCAAGTCAATGTACTTATATTAATAATTGCTGATAAACTTATACAGCAGAATATTTACTACTAGATGTTTAAGTTAGACTCCAATAATTTTATTTTAACAAGTGACAGTTGATTAATGTAGTTGCACATTAAGATCAGGTTAATTATGTACTTGGAGACAATGATCATTGCTTCAATACAATTGTTAAAGATAAAAACAAGACGCATAAAAATATCCAAACCGAGCAAGATACTTTCTTGTTAATATCAGCCGTAACATTACTTTTCAATAAAATATTATATTACAAATAAGGAATTCAAATTTTATTCCGATATAAGGAGTGACGTTGTTATATTTTTTTTTGTATAAAACGGCGTAGTAAGATATAATACTAAACTACGATTTTTAATTCGAGTCAGTAAAATGACAAGTGCAACTGTCACTGATACAGAAAAGGGTGACCCACTACAACCCACTACAATAGTGATGTTCGGCAATCAATAGATTTAGACATTTAGTCATGCTTTATTTTATTAGGTATCAAAGCGTTTTTTTATTGTAAATATGTAATACATACCATATTAAATAATATGATTTGTGACACATGACACAGGAAATGTCATTTTACTGACTCGAATTAAAAATCGAACTTTAATAATATTATTTAGTTTATATGTAGATACTAACTACTAAATATTATAATTATAATTTCATAAGCCCGTTAAACATAGAAGAATACGTAATCGCAGCAGTTTATTGATTACAAAAACCAGTCAATGATTATTAACAGTAAATCAGGCAACAATACCACAAAGCAAGGCAAAGCTAACTGTCCTCTTAATGCCACAAGTATGTGGTGCAATACACAAACATAATATTAGTTTTCTTAATATAATTAATATGTTCTCGAGACTTTTTTTAACTATCAGGCATGTGACTTGTGACTATTTAATTGAAATTTGCTTCAGCGAGTTAAATATAAACTGAAAGTGTTAAGCGGGACCTCCACTTAGAGCCTTAAATATAAAAGATATGACTAACATAAATATAGATAACTAGCTGACCCGTGCCACTTCGTTGGCATAATATTAATAAACCCCGAAGGAGCACGAACGCGAACCGAATTAAACCGAAAGCCATCGCGCGCCGTCCGCTGCTTTGGCTTCACATTTATGACGATGAGTTACTGTTTTTAATAGATTCATATTTTTCGTCTATATGAGCTAATAAATATGAACCTAATGATTTTGAATGATTTTAATTAATAAAAATTATGTCTATGCTTAAAATATACTTTTTGTAATTAAATATAAATGTTTTATGCTGTCGTTGATTTTTTGTAGGCATTTTGTCAAGCTCCACATTTTTTCTCTAGAACTAAAAATATATCTTTCATAGTTAAGGCAGCGTTCGTTCGACAAGAAACGCTTTCAATTCGACCGGTTTTATGTTCTCTTTGCAAAAGGGCTACCACATAAAAGCCTTTTATTTTTGTTTTTTATAACCTAACTACCTAACCTTAACTATGACATCAGCAATAACCTGGCTTTACTAATTGGTGAAGAAATTTTTAAAAATCGGTTTCAGTAGATCCTGATTACCCCTTCAAATTTAAATATAACAAAACACAAACTTTACTTCTTTATAATATTAGTATAGAAGTGATAGATTATGAAAACAGAAATGCTCGCATCAAGCTTGGTAACGATGATATACGTAATATTTGAACAAATTTTTATACCATTTTAATATATTCAAAGTATTGCAAAATTTACTTATCAAAAATAGAATGCTATAGTTACTAGATTATTATTTGTAGATGTTCTTAAAAACGACGAGAAAAGGAATGATCTTGTTAACCTAACAGTTAATTTAACTGCAAACGTACTTTTAAATGGCTTTATTGTACATATATTTACTATAGTCATTCTCTGCTAGTTAACTTTAAGGTGATTTAATGAAAATAAGTCAATAAATAAACGACAATAAAATCCCAATTAGAAAAGGTTAAAACACAAAAATGTGCAATTTATATACTAATACAAAAAAGTATACGCGTATAATTATATAAATATGTTACTTAGTGTTTTAATCTTTAAGTATGTTGCTATATTTTCATTTTCATATTTACCTATGTTTTTATTTTCATATTTTAAATCCTTTTGCTGTAACTGGTTACTAAATTTTTACTAAATTATGGTTCAAGCAGTTCTTCCTTACGTGTTTCTAAAAGTTCTGGGGTCATTTAAAGAGATCGTTTATTTCATTAAATACACTTAAACACTTTCATTATGTATCTAATATTTTTTGGACGCACTAAAAATTACAAATATAATATCTACTTCTGTAGGAATAAGTCAAGGCGTTTTATATGGAACAGCTAACATTTTTCATGATTTTTGGCTTCTTTGCGAAAGTCGTTCGATTACATGTATGTGAACAGCTTCATTCTGTCGCTACAACTTGTTGAAAAGTTCATAACTTAGACCTGTTTGTAATCCGTTTTTGTGAAACAATGAGACGGGAAGTATTATCCATATGGATGTAGATTGTTACATTATACTTTCTTCCCTTACGTTTTTGTGCAGTACTAATAGGTTCGTTTTACAATAACCATGACTGATATGATCATAGAAAAACCTTGGATTTTTCCGCTGTCAGTGTCATTGTTACCTCATCGCTGATCGAAGCAATTATGAGACAAATTGTAAATGCAATATTAATCTCGCTTATATTATACTAGCTGTACACGGATTTGATTCTTTTATATCGACTTTCCCATAGAAATGAGATGTAAGAGATAAGATATATTTCAGGATATATAAAGTAAAGGTAAAACTTATCATTATATTATGACATACAAATAATAAAAGTATTGATTTGACATCTTGTAAAACTCAATCTGTATATACGTAAACATATATGTTACTGCAAAAATTACGATTTTATAAGATTAACGATTCTATCGATATTTTAAATAATCTACTAAAACAATTAATATGAAAATCATAAAATATTATTAGAAATATTATGCATTGCGCGTGCTACTTGTCGATTTGCGTTATGTTTTTTATTTAGTGTTCCTAAAACACTAAATAATAAATTATTAACAAAATAATTAGCGTGAAGACTTCACATGCATCGTGCAAGAAAGTGTATGACTTATTGGCGTCATCGTCGGAGGCAATGATCGAGATTGTTCTAATTACCCGATTAACATCTATCACATACCTGCGCAATTAATTTTGTTATTACGTAATTGCGCGTAAGTACAGCGACGCCACGGATAAGTAATAACAATGAAAATATAATGTTGTCTGGCGAATTAATTATAATGACAGAGTTAAATTGACTAAGACAGAAGGAACATTTTCTATTTTGTAATTGTTTGGGGGACAATTCTCCAATCCTCGTCTTATGTTTGGAAGTCGATAGGAAAATAAATTACGAGACTTCAATAACTCGTTGATTGATGGTATCGGCGATTTGGTGACAACATTATTGTTTTTATTTATTGGCCCTCATAATTGAATTGAATATATTAATGATAAAAATAGATGTATATTTCAGTCTATTTATTATTTAGTACATATAATTAATTTAAAGTATCTTCAGTTTTTTTTATGAGCAGGCTGGCTACTCATCCCATAGCTGGTTCTTGATTTCTTCATCTGTTGATTGGGACCCCACTGAGCTAAGGCATCAGGAAATTCACGGGTATATATCCAAACTCCTGTGAATTCTCCCAGTGCCAAGGAACAGTGGGGTCAGTCTTGTTAGGAATTCTTCTTCTTGATTTCTTGGTCGATTTTTAGGCTTATAATACGAATAATGACGGTAACTGTGATTTGAAATGCGCCATCAAAATATCTTAATAAACGAGAAATAATAACAGTTAACATAATTAAAATTTACTTATTTGTATAAGAAAAAACGTAAAGGCAAAAGTAAATTCTTTTACTATTAAACTGTTAAGCCTTGTTTATTCTTAATAACATAGTTTTACATAATATAGTTTCCTGTTTCTGTTTTACACTGGGAGTTTTGCCAGAACTGTGATTCGATATTTCCGTTGATCTGTTGTAAATATATGATTATACCGGCATCCCTTCTAAAATAACCTTGGAACATAATAAGTGTAGCTATCGTGGCGACAGGAACAGAAAATTGTATTAACGATATGTGAATTTTGCGTTGAGCTGATAAAACTAAAGTAATTGTAAATTTACTTGTATTTTTTATTTAAGTATACACTTATCTGCTTTTAATATTTTATGTACATCACGTTTTGTTTTATAGATGAGCTGTCGTATAGCATTTCATAATGGAAGTAATTTATTTCAATATAGAAAAGTTTAGTTTAAATGGAATAGTAATTGTGGAAACTACTGGTTCGAAATTATTTTCTGTTAACCCATTTAAAGAGATAGACTGAGGCATCAACAACATACTAACTATAGTATTGGAATATCAATAATAAATATGGCTACGTGATTGAAGCTTTACACAAAAGAATTTGCAATGCTCTATCTAAATTACCTTCTATATGTCTTCAAGGTTACTATTAATTTTGATTGCACCTTCGTCAGCATAACTGAATTTTCTTCGCCACACGGTTTCTTGTACCGGCATGTTGTCTTTATAGCCATGTGGTAATCTATCACATTATTAGAAGGAAATGATCACTATAATTTGTAATGTGTGACATAATATTGCGATCCCTTTCGGCGCAGCGCGGTTAACCGCGAACATCCGTCACATACAACAACTCCACCTAAGTACGGTTGGAAGTCATTACTGTCACAATGTTATACTTTGGTGATTATCAAATTGTGGTAGTTATTGAAAACATAGTAACTAAACTGAAGAAACAATTCTGAACAATGCGAAACTGAAGAAACATTACAAATGCAATCAAAGACATTACTGCCTGCACATGATACAACCAGTATACTAAATACTAACCAATTTAAGGAATCATTTTCTATTTAATATTTTGTAAAAATTAATAGTAATAGTATTATATTATAATAATACTTGAATTAATTAATATTCTTGACCAAATAGGTGACATACTGAAGGAAGGTCAGGTCAAGAGTACTTATAACTAGTGTTGCCCAAATTCAGTCTTGGTCTTGCAGTCTTGGTCTTGTTCTTGCATTTTTGCAAGACCAAGACCGCATATTTTTAGCAAGACCAAGACTAAGACTGACCGTGCAGGACTTGAGCAAGAACAACTCTTGCGTCTTGCAGCTAGGACTTAGCGCAAAAAACTGTATCAAAGAATATGAAAAACTGGATCTATGCGTATTACGACCAATACCATAAACATACATACATGAATAGCGAATAAAAAAATATTCATTAAAATCAAACAGAGTGCATGCATAGTTTTATTTTAACCATCGGCACTTTGATATTGCGGCATCAAAGGTGCTTGGTTGTACTGACTTCTCAACGAAATTTGCCGCTTTTCAGAAGTACATGGTGATCATACACGCGCCGGCGGCATCTATTGAAATCACACACAATAATCGTTGCCGCCGCACCGAAATCATAACATTTGACACTATTTGATTGCCGCCACAGGACCTAGGTATACTCATGTAAAATCCTAATTTTGTGTCGTGCTGTCCCACTCACACTAATACTATTTAATATATAAGCGAGCGAGACGGTACGACACGTACTTCGTTTTTCAAATTTGAAGAGTTAATTTGTTTTTTACATGTTTTAGCACATGTATGCTTATAAAGCGTTAAATGTTTATTAAGAAACAGTTACTCCCATGGAAAACGGCATATAGCTCAGTTGATAACCATATGGCAGTTGATTTTTCGAATTTCGTATCAAATCTTTAGACATTTATTAATCTGATTGGTCTTTAGTATGGCTACGTTGATTCAAGATCACAATGTTCCAATTCTAATACGTTATTCTAAGATCTAAAGAAAACTTCAATAAATAGCAATAGTTTAATAGGTAATTGCAAGACTTGTAAGACTCTTGCTGCAAGACCAAGACCAAGACTGGGAGCGCAAGACCAAGACCAAGACCAGGTGTATTGGCGCAAGACCAAGACCAAGATTGGCTAAGTCTCGTCTTGTTCTTGCATTTGGGCAACACTACTTATAACCGACGCACATGCATGTTTGGAACATACCCCCACGTGAAATACGCGTGAATATATATTAATAAGAGATCTCATTTGTCTCTTTTATTTTAATCATTTTTTAATTTTATCCAATAGACATCAACTGATGGCCATAGACTTCCCCTAGGGACGATGTCCACACCGATCGGTCCTATGCTACTTGTTTTATATTAGTTTTATTCATAAATTATAATATATAGGTTTTACAATAATAATGAAATTCGTTGTTATTGGCACATACCAGAAAGTACTCTCCTTTCACGAATGTTGCCATCATAGAAAATCCACATATGAAACACTACTAACGTCCAGAGCCTTCTGTCTCTACTAAATCGTGTGCCCATCTTATGTTCCATTACCAGTTAAGATTAACAATTATGTAGGCTATGTCAGCAACCCTAGTGCTTCTGCAAATTTTATAATTTCTGATACGATCGCGTTGAGAGACTGAGCGTTTGGGTGACTTTGAACCTCCTTGAAATATTACGAGGATATTGAGGAGTACGCCTTAAGGCATTTTGATTAATGGATTGATTTGGGGCTCCAATATACAACAATTTTGATATGGAAAAAAAAGTTGATACATATATATCCACTAAACAAAAAAAAATCTTGTTGTAAATTAATGTTATAAAGAAGAAAACATTTGATTGCTTGAATTGAATAAGCTCCGAAGCTGGTATAGAGATCGTTCGAGGCACAGAAAAGTATTAGGATAATTGTTATCACGGGTAAATATATATTCTTTGCGTGAAAATCAATATTTAAAACAGCTGAATAGATTCTGGTGCGATTATTAATAAGATAATTTTTACTACAGCGAAACATATAATTTACCGTCACAAAATCCAATATAGCTCGAGCGAAATTGCAAACTGATAGGTAGCGTTTAAATAGTTTTTGTCAATCCTGGTATACTAACTTTCAACCCTTATTTCACCCCCTAGCTGGTCGAAATTTCAAAAATGTTAGAACAAATGTTTAATGATTTCTTATCAAGTGCTTAAATATCAAGTTTCATGGTTTTATCTTTTAAAATTAAGAAATCCCATACAAACTATCAACCTCTTCATCCCTTTTTTTCGAAATAAAAAGTAGCCTATGTTCTGTCTCAGGGTCTAAAGATTGCCTGTACCAAATTTCATCAAAATAGGTGGCGAGGTTTAAGCGGGAAACCGTAACAGACAGACAGACAGAGTTACTTTCGCATTTATAATATTAGTTGGGATCTAGTATATAAGAAGTTGAAGTGATTTTTTGCACAATTATGTGGTTTGAAAGCCATTTTATAATCTGCAAATGTCAATTATAATTTGTTCATAAACAATTGATTGATTAATTAGCCACTAATGAACAAAAGTTTTCTACTGGTATTTGCGATTGTACCTATACTTATTATAATTTACATAACAATATGAAATAACTACGCAAATTTAGATCTGTTTGACCATGAGGTCTATGAAATTATGAAATTACTAATGTATATTCACCTTATACAACTGTAACTATATTTACATCATAGCACACCTTAATTACAATGTACTCGTATATATAAGTACCATATTTTTTTTTTGTGAAGAAATAGTTTCTCTATTTTGGTAATTTCACTCACCTCACATGGATATTGCTTCCAGGCAAGACCTGAAAAAAAATTATTATCAATACCAGTATTTACCAAAGATTTCATAGTTTAGTTAATATTTATTATCGTATCGTAAGAAAATGTTCGGATTATTTAACTCCATATGAGGACAGCCATAAACGTATATTAATTAAAAATTCCAAATATATGCAATAAAAAAATAGTTAAATTAATACAACTAAGACCAGGAAGTCAACAAACTAACCGCTTGCTCACTCACTCACTATATCTATAGAAAGAGGCCACAATAGGCCAAAACTCATTACGTTGAAAGGGTGAGGGCTCTAAAGAGCAAGGGGTGACCTGACACCTTTCAAATTACGCCGCGTAACGTGGGGAAGTATATTTTGAATGACGTAGTATCTATAGGTTTTTAGTAAACAGGTTTTTTATTAAGGTGATGGGTTTCACTGCAATTTTGTTGGACTAAATTCAAAAATCACTACCATAGCATTTAAGTTAGCGCACCAAGAAATTACGTTAACTTTTTAAATAAAATCTTGTCTCTGGAGATGTTCAGAGTGAAGCCAGAAACAGTGCCTGCGACTCATGCCCCAGATAAGGGCTTAGGGGCCCCTTACGATTCATCAGAAATCACCCTCACTAACCAACCAGGGGTTACTTTATCTACGAGTACCTATCCATACCCGATAAAGACTCGCTTTTATTCCGTGTTCCAGTACAGAATTTTCATCTTATAACACATTTTGGGAACGTAGACTGTAGTTCCTGTGGGTATATATACCTTCTTGACTAAAGCTAACTGGCGAAACTCGCCTCATTTGCTAGCAAACCAGACTAAAGGAGATGGAAAAAAAATATAGAATAACCTGTGTACGCCTGTCTATCGCTTCAAGTTGTTCCATGAATTATTTATTTATTCTTTATGTACAATGTATAGAAAAGCCTGTGTAAAGACATACTGCCTGAGTTATTTTCTACCAGTCAACTCTTAATTAATGATATTAATAGATATTACTTATAAATGTCATAGTCATATTACATAATTACAATAAATTACCTAAACTAATAAACAATTACAATAAGATTAGAATTCTGATGAATCAATTTCCCAAGTTTACTCACTCAACCTGCTAGAAGTTTTTATATACAAAGGTAAGTTGTTAAAGAGAAGAATAGACGTTACAAAAAAGAAAAGCATATTACACTTAAAACGCTGCAACGAATATTTGTAGACATTCAATTGTAGTTCAAATGTATTACTCTAGTTCAAGCCTTAGTGGTATTTCACAGTTAATTATTACTACATGACAATACATTCTCAAATCATTCCTAAATCCGTAATTCGATCTGGGCTCTATTTGCTTATAATATATACTAGATAGCAAATTGATAAGATTATTCTGATATTGTATTATTAAAACTTATAAGGCCCTCTCAATATATCACATATTTGGTCCCAGTATAATGTTTGGCTAGGTCGCTATACCTATCCACTAGTCCATTCATATTTGCCTTATAAATTGGCAGTAAATCAGCAACCGCAAAAGATACCATAGTGTACATTGCCTACTTGTGATATATGCAACTTACCCATTACCCATTCATCCAGAACACAGTAATGCAAAATCTACTAAGATTTGTATTATATTTATATTTTCTATCTTCGAAATTTTACAAGAACATTAAAAACTAGTCGATTTTAAATAGACACATAAGTTAATTTAACGATAAGTCAATTTTTATTAGCAATTAAGCGTTCCTTCTGCGATATGCTAACCAATAAGTTGTCGATAGCGCCAGCTGTGTTCCACAATACTGGTGTTTAGCTCTAAAAAGCATTTTGTTTGTAATGATACACTGACATTTGCACCTGTCGATACAAAAATAGTGGTGTACTCGGCCGGTAAGCCATGTAACGGAACGTAGCAAGATTATTTATTTTTTAAAAAAGGTGTACAGGTTTTTTCAAAGCTCAGAACACTGCTGTTGTGTTCTACTTGACTGATTCCATAGCTGAAATATTTTGAATCAGTATAAAAGTATACTAGTTATGCCCGAGTGTCAGTTTTATTTTTTATATTAGATACCTGAGTTTGATTCACCCAGTTTAATTGGGAAGTCAGCCCAGTTACGGTCAAATATGGCTATTTAAAGATATCGCTTTAGAATCGTAGTAATAATGATCCGTATAAAATTGACGATCTCTTAAACAAAATTGTAGCAGGTTCTACTCGTCATTATTTGTATAAATATTATATTGATTAATCTTATTATTTAAAAATTTTTCATATTTGTAATAGTCAAGTTTTTATATTAATTGTGTTTCCCCCTTTTTGTGTTATTACAATTTATCAAAACTTCATTATGGGATCTTATATGCCAAACTGTTTTTGCACATAAAGATAAGAATGCACTCAGTTTTTAAAACATTTTTATCTCGAAGAAAGAAGATTAAATGAAAATGCACCATCTAATCTGTATTATGTAAAAAGATATCCAAAAAGCTAACAGATAACAAACAATATTAATATACGGTATACTCAGAATCAGCAATTCACAAACCTAAATTTATACGCATATTAGTATAATGCAATTTTGGTGCACATGTCTATAAAAATCGTGGTCACATAAATAACGTCTCAGATCTCGGATTCCTGTGTTATCTACTGTAACATTTATGACCTCGTAAATTTCAGATTGCTATAACTAAAGCGAATTAAGTTTAAAACATACAATGTTAGTTGCACAAACTTCGAGGCAGCGGAAGAAATGGTATACCCGTTTAATTTTGTTACGACGCAACAATAAAACGTCACCTCGGGCTGTTATTTAAAAGTAATAGCGATTCAATGAATGATAGTTCTTAAAAGCAATCAAGACTTTATTTGGAAGAGTATAATAAATAACTTTTTGCTGATATAAATAAACCTTAAGAGATAATTTTATTTACAATTTAATATTACAATAGTCCGTAGATGTCAAAACTTCCTTCAGAGGACCTGATTCTAGGGTCAATTTTAGCATTGAACTCAAATAAAAAAATAATATTCTTAAAACTTACAGTGCAGAAGTTTGTAAAATGTTAGATAAACTGTCATAGAGAACAAATATACAGAACTTGTCTTTTGTGAGTAGAATTAACATTCTGAAGCTATTTTGATATAACATGATGGTGCTTAAGTTCATGCTTTACAGAAGGCAAAAATAATAACTGTTTGATTTTGTAATTTAAGGTTACCTTTTGAAATGTTCGGCATTTTGAGATGCGCGTTGTTAAAATGTATGCGACTGTATGCAACCTATTAGTTTTATTCACACGAAAAGATTGAAACTTATTACCTAATTTTAGCCAATCTATTCTCAAATCTACGCGAACATTGTACACATTACTATAGATGAATTGTATTAGAACGTGTATTTCTGTACAAAGCACGTTCGTTCAGTTCGAATTTATTTTAACCACTGTTGAAACATAATCTTTGAATTTGATCTTTTTACACTTCCAATTAGAATTTCCGATAGTTTGACTTAGTTGCGATATAGTAACGGAACCCTTAATAGTGTAAACAGCGTATAAACAAATGCAGGATGAAGCAGGGTTAGCGGCATCATGTAAAAGATAAAAAAGGACCAAATCTAATTGAATTTTGACATATTTGCAAACGAGTTTTCGATCGCAATTGAAATTAATAAATATTAATAAATATATTATATTTCTTGACATTTGTTTTAAAGGTTCTACTTAATTAGTAAAATGTACAATAGTACATCGGAGTTGTTAGTAGAGCTTTTGATAAGCAAATTAAGATGACACAATTTCAATGGTAACACAAGCAAAATAAAAAGTGCGAGCTTTGTTTTGATATAATTCACTCTACTACGCTACCTGTCGTTGGCTGATCACCAGACATGTGTTGGACTTTCCCGATACATAGCAGAGCATTGAACAGCGTCAATATCTTTATTGCCCTTAGCCGTAGTCATCCAGGAACAAAGGTATTGCAAGAGCCAGTCATATGCCTTAACAGCTATTATTAGGAATTACCTAACCGCGCAAGTCTTTTCTCCGGCGATCATGGTAGACAAGCTGACTAGTCCTGACGGCTATTATACAACCTGACGTGCAACCCTATGTGACTGAAGCATTTACGACTGATCAATACTTGAATCAAGTGTCCGTAGTTCTAATAGCACTGTACTTTCTATATATATTTATATCTAAACGCTTTTTTATAATCGTTGTCTGCCTATGGGTAACATAAAAATATTTTGTGTAGAAATTTAAGGTTTTTTTACATACTTTTGACCCCTATTCCAACAACATCCTCCAATGGTGATTTTTTTTCCAAATAATTTTTTCATGCCTTTGTTTATATTTTATCCAAGTTACTAAACAGTTGTATATCAAAAAATTCGTTTTCAGTGTATTCTGCGTTATAAAAACAAATTACTCCAAAGTTATTTGAGTTTAATTAAAGACCATTTATAAGTTAGTTATTCAATGATTTTGTGTAATTTACTAAAGAAAAGAAAATTAGTACAGTGATAAGAAAAGAACGGAGAAGTATCGTGAACTAATCTTATATATTGTCAAGAAATTGTTGACGTTGAAGTGAGAACCCTTCCCACACTAAGTTAACATCCCGTAACTTAATTAGGTAAGATCCGATAGCACTTTAATTACGCATGCAGTTAAGCAGAGCACTTAATTCTAAGAAATATATTTTTATCACTAACAGTACTTTACTATCTAATAGAACGAATCAAATTCCTTTGTATCAAAGTCATAGCTACTGAAGCTATGAAAGAAAGAGCCTTCAATATTTTGACGATAGTCTAAGAATAAACTCCCCTTTGAGACCAATCTGTGGAAACTTTTATGTTGCTGATTATTTTAAGTAGTTCTATAGGAACTAGGGTCAAATTATTATTATTTTTTTCAAGGAGTTAAGCTAGACGTCATAAATGCACCCAGCAACGTTATTACTTTATAATGAATATGATATAATCGCTTACACATAGTATCAACAATCGTACAATATATACGCTTAAATGTACATAGTTACTTTGAAAATACTGTAAGTACATTGTTTATAAGGCCGGGTTCTAAGAGAAATTGCTTTAAACCAACTCAAGTAAAAATATGGAAATAATTTATACAATACACCAACCCTATCATTGCAAATGAACACATATTCATAAAATAAAGGCGATAAATAAAGTTGCAGTCAGGACTCATATTATATATAACATCAGCCACACCTCTCTTAAATAATATCGTCAAGTCTGTACTACGTGCTAGACTACGCTTTATGTATTAATGTGAACTTTATAAAGTATGTACATAGGTTGTAACGCGATAAATATACTAAATTCAAACCTAATGAAAGAAAGTCTGTAATAGATACCTAAGAAATAACATTGCATACTCTTTAAAAAAAAAATATTTAATGAGCCGTCCGAAAAGTAATTATTAGTTTACAATATACATAACAACAAAATATTCAGCCATAGAAACAGGGTTGTAAGTAAGCAAGTACAATTACAAAAAAAGAAAACTGTCAGAAAGTACACATAATAACAATAATAAATCACTGACGCTTCGGAAAAACTAGGTATATTATGTAAATATGTATGACGTGATATTTTGAATAATATAATTACTATACGACTAGTATATCATCAAATATCATTAAGCCGCTACCGAGCTTCGATTGTTAGATGCTTATTATCAGCACGCAACTGGCAGCCCAATAACAGACGTAAGGTGTCAGCAGAATATAGTATAATTGATTAGTTTTGAATCGTTACACAGAAATAATAGTTCAAAATATAGACTAAGCTTTTATCGCTGTTTTGACGATGGCTGAATATAATTATAGACTGTGATTCAACCATGCGGTAGAATACTGTCAAATATTTTTTGATCCGGCGGATGTGTCAGGGTGACAAAATAGGTTTTTACTGGCTTTTTACGCGATATAAAGTAATATATATTATATATCGCAATATAAACTTATATCGCTCACTTATGTCCTGGAACTTGTGTCTAAATATCAATAGGAAAGTATTAACGTGAAATGTATATTTGCTTCTTATCCTACAATTGCATAAAAAATATGCAGTGTATTGACGAGGCGTAGCTTTCATTCTGTTTGCTATCTCAATCGATATGTCCAGGTGTAATAAGGACACGTGTCGACTGGTTTGAAGCATTTGATGAACGCAGCATCTGCTAGCCCATCAAAATGTGACATTCAGTCCGCAACGGCACTATCCGAAAGGTTAGTAAAAACAGTTGCCATGTAAAGGCTTAAATACAATCAACGCTTTTAGTAGAGAACACTTCATTTTAATATTTTTAGACAAACGCTTTTATGAATGAAATGAAAATAACTATAAAACCCTCCTCCATTAAATCAATATTATTTTTATTTTTTTGAACAAATACTATACTGACTAAAAATCCTACAGTTAGCAAATCAACTACTAATTCTGTAACTTTCATAGCATTCTACAATATTAGGTAATCGTTATTATACATTGATAATAAAATAGGTATATTTCTAGTTTCTTATCACGATTTATCCATAAATATTTCTGTGATACTTTAATGAACTTATTATTAGGAATACAATTTAATTGAAGTCCATTTAATAAGACCACCTCGAAGCATCAATATCTAAAAGTACTTGTTTTTATTATCCCCAAGGCCGAGGATCGGTAAATAATCACGATATAATTGTGCCAATGAACACAAGAATAGTTTGAAACGCCCGTAATTACAGGTTTCGTCACAAAGTCATTCCATAGAGTACCAGTTTGCTGATGTAAATTAAAAAGTACACATTATTTTAATAGCTTTTCTAGGTGCTGTCAACATTCACGTTTTAATTTTCTAGCACATTTTTATAATTTTTTACGATAACTTATTCCTTGAGATTTGAGACTAATTCTAGAGTCATTCAAAAGTCTGTGTCTATGTGTACCATTCTTTATTTAAAAAATCAACCTGTTTCCAATTAGCGACCAAAAAAGCGTTACACCATATGATACACCAAATCAAACAAATCTTTAAAATGTAGCTTATGAACTTGAATATTTTTGACGTGTATATATTTTTAGTAGCTGCAAAAGGATATAAAACTAATTTATGTAGGTTGACAACATAAGTTTAGACACTACGTGTTATTTGTGTCAGACTTTTATGTTTTGTCATAATATTATCTGAACAAACAAGCCGAAGCATAACCTTAACAAATGCTGTAAGAGATAAAAATTAGTTAGAAAGTACAGTGACAAGTATTATATTATTACAACACTAGCAGACTAAAACAGTACGGTAGATATTCTATGCATCAAACTCAAGCATAGGTATATCTCGAATACCTACTGTTATAAGACATATCTTACCAGATATATCACACATATCTGGTATGAGGTGTAATTCATTCTACCAGTAGTTGTAATCAATATGTGGCTATAATGTGAGACATCTGTGATGTCTTTGGCATATTATCCGGATTAAATGATAAAAAACAGATTGTTATTATATTTTGTTTTAGTCGATAAAAGAAAATCAAAGCAAACAAGAAAATAAATTAATTGATATATTATTTTATACATAAACATTTGAAAGGTTTTAAATATTTCATAAAAATTGCATAATAGACTTATACAATCGCGGGCGGAGTTTTCTGTAGACCTTTTCAATGTGTACAATACTTGCGAAAAAAAACGACGACATCACATTAGAAACCTTTAAAACTCTCAATCACTCGATCTATTGAAAAGCCGCATCAAAATTCGTTGCGTAGTTTTAAAGTTTTATGCATACATCGGGATACAGAGACAGAGAAGGCGACTTTGTTTTATACTATGTAATAACACAGCAATCCAGTATAGCGGTGATTATTTCGGCCTCCAGACTGATGAAGTGGCTCGACCATTGTGAGCTACAGACCAAACTCAATCCAAAGCCCTGTTTCTAATGACTCTCACTAAGTGTTAATAGTCGTAGTGGACCGTTCGACACCAGAGGTCATGATTCAGAGGTTAGGCCTAAGAACTCAATCTTCAAGAAGGAACTAGAAAGAACGGGCTATTCAAAATGAGATGATATACACGAAGCGCTTCATTAATGCTAAAATTCATCGCCGTAAAGAAGTAACTTAAATTTGCACTGAACTTAAACAAAACATAGATCCATCTAATTACTTTAAGCGGTCGTTTTGTTGATAACATCGTGCCAACCAGAAAGGGGCATACCAGTATCAAGGCCTGAGAGGAAGAAGAGTTTTGATAATTATAGCCTATAAGAAGAGATTATAAGAGCCTATATGAGATTAAAATTAACGAGAATTGAATTCCCAAGACCAGTCTTCCATAAAATACCATAGTATCGAAGTTCATCAAGCTCATGGACACGATTGACTGGGCTAAAGTCGAAGATTGGTAAATGGATTATTAAGAAGGAAAAGCGCAAACTCTAAATAGGTCAAAGTGCGAAACTTTTTGTTAAATAAGGTAAAATATACAATCATTTAAACTGTGACGAAGCCATAAAGACATAAGAAGAGTCTATAAAAATACACACTATGTTTTATTCCTTAAACAATAAGTAAACTATTATTAACCTATGGGTAATTTTGATTACAGTATGCGTTAAATTTGTCTTTTTTTCCTTGATTTGACTTTGATTTCTTTGCCCTTATTTATATAAATTACGAAACGATAAACAACACAGGTAATAAACAACGTCAATCCGGCAGCTTTATATGCATATTTGCAGTTACGCCTCAATCGCATGCAGCGCTATAATAACTATGCATTTTCGTGCTGCTTTTGTGCGATCGACAATTTTAGTAATCTCAAATAGTTTTTTTTATAGTTTTTGTTGAACAAATTTAATAGCGTGTTTTGCATGTAGGTAGTAAAATTAAAATGAGCCTGAAAAACTACCGTTGACTTTTAAATATTAAAATGAACGTTCTTTTATAAATTATGATAAATGATGCAAGCAGTTATCGAACACAACAGCCAACCTAATTCACAAAACAGGCAGTAACAAAGAAAGGGGACATTTGGGTCGGGTCATTTTACGAGCACGGACCCCGCCCGCCGATGTTCGACCGAGATTTTCTACACGCAACACGAATTTTTCTTTGTATTTCAAGATAATCTATGACTTAACTGTGATAAATAACTTTTCCAGGTATTTAAGGGTGTTTGCTGTTTTAATTAGAGCCATCAATTAATTTTTTTGTATATATACGACGCAGTGGCCTTTTATCTATTCTTCTTCTTATCAAAACGTCCAGGACTGATCTTGCTATGCACCAATGTGTTTTTCTTTCTTCGAGTTTTATATGTACATTAATCCGTCATTCCTACTATAAAAGACACATCGTGACCCAACTTATATAGAGAGAAAATTCTAAAATTTACGTGAAATCGATCAATCCGCACTGGGCGACAGAAATAATTAAGGCGTAATAGTTCTAACATAGTTAGAGTAGGGTCGTACAGGTATGTGAAATAAAATATACGTGATGAGATATAAATATATATGATTTTGATACAGTCTTTTATTTTATTAATTACCAATTTTTATTATGTATCTACATGAGGTTTAGTGATTACTAAAAATTCTATTATTTTTAATATCAATTATTCATAGCTTAAAGCTAAACAAAATTTAATTCCAATCGAATAGAAAACTCATCGAAGCTAAAAGAAATACATCAGTTACCATAAAATATTACTTATATAATTTACACGAAGACACATTTCACAATCCTTAAGTCATTTCCTCTGCAGGACGCTTACGAGGTCATGTGGGTCCATATATTGTATACATATATAACCTTTAAAAATGATTATCAAATTGATGGTAAAATTTGCATATTTTTCATGCAGGCCTTCAGTAGTTTTATATAGATCATTGTGAATATATATACAGACAAATGAAGGCGTTGGACTTTGTAGCATAAAACGGTTTTAATTATCTTGCTTTGTTTCTCGGTATTGTTATTGTATAATAAATGCAACAATAAAAACTTAAGCGCGTCTAACAACACATAATGCGCGCAGTAAAAGTAGATAATAAAATTAATTAAAAATAAAAATGGAAGCGGTGATAATGTGCTACCTTGACGGACTTCAGCTACTCGTACAAGATATGAAGAAAAGCACTTAGATGCGCCTCGAGATGAGTCAGAATTCATAAAACGATTTTATGGCTAACTGGGTTAAGTACTACATTAGAAAAATAGATGACAACCAGTATAGAAACTTTTTTGTTCTGAATTCCACTCATTATGTCCCCCGTCACCTTAAGGACAGTTAAAGATATACTGTGACAATGTCTAAAATCAGTCTGGAAAAGACTCGGAAGTGAGTTTTTGGGGATAAATGGTTTCTTCCTAGTTGCTTCTTTAATGTTTTATAATTCCACTCTCATATATTTTATTATCTCATATAATTTGTATTAGATTCCAAAACTTTACCAAACTTTCATTTTATCTAACTTCCTTTCATTTGTGACATTTTTCAATTCATGATACTGAGCCACATAATTATAATAAAACTTTAAAAAGATGTATAATATATTGTGTTTATCTATAAAGATTATAAATCCGATTTGATTTGCATCTGGTGGAAATGGTGGAAGCGTTAATTATTTTAAAATCACTTGTATTGAACGAGATAAGTATTATTAATTGTGTGTCTAAACTAACAGTCTTGCATGCCTTAATTAAGAAATGGGTATAAAATTAGTAGTGGCGCATTATACCTAATAATCAAATAAAGACGAAAAATATGCTTCATTTTAATTCTCTTACCCACATAATTAATTCAGTTTCCCTTCGCCCGGATTTTTTGCCACGTCACTTGATAGCGATAACCGTGGATTTATATAAACATTTTTGCTTTGTTACCAACCCCGTTGTCATGACGACTGCAGTACCAACAACACGGGTACCTAGAAAAAGCACTTATCCGATGTCACTCGTCTAATGACAATAGAGTTAATGTTGTTTATTGTGGGTTTTCATGGCGGCTTTTTAATTCAGGTTGTAAGTATTACAAATTATGCCTAATATCGGCGATTGTTGACAGTATAATTACTGGTATTAAAATGTAGTTTGATAGTTAAGTTCGAGAATATTCCTTATCGATTTATTGTTTGTGTCATTAGACACTAACCCCCAGGGTGATACTTTTATGTTTGCAGCTACAAAGCTGGACGCAGTAACAATACTTTTGCGTCCTGCGAAAGAAAATGCGTCCCAAGCGCCATGTTATAATAATAAGAATCAAACTGGTATTTAATTTGTTATTATTATAATTTCATCTCATAAAATTCGATAATAAATCGAATTTCACAAAATTAGACGAAACTTATATTTAGGTATCGTATAATTAAAGGCTATATTAAAAATAAATGGAAATGAAACAAAATTTGATTAACTTTGAGTAGCATTACTATTTCAAACCTCTTGCATGAATCCCTCGGTACCATCAGTTTCTTTTATTTATTGTTAGATACACTTCCTATATGGCATACTTTATGTATAGTGCTATTTAAATGTGTATTGATTTAAATGCATAACTTATATATATATATTTTTATTCGATAACGGCCAATATTAATAACCGTCTATCGTTGGTTTTACCTATCATCTAATAAGAAAGATTTATACACTGCTAAGACCGTGTTTCTTAGTCTACTAAAAGACGTGTATTTTGTTTTCTGAGAATTAATGATACTCGTAAATTTTTGCTTTTTACTGTCAACCTAACTAGGAATTTTAGGCTATTAAAAACGTCTGTAACTTGCTTCAATGTTTGAATTATTTCGATTAATTTAACAAATAGGTTACAATTAAAGAAATTTACATACAACTTAGAATACATTTATAAATGGTTGCGAAACTAATGATTTGGTATGATACAACTTGTAATGAAAGTCTCAATTAAAGCAACGAATCAGGAATGAGAACGGAAACATCTGTCGGTGAGTTGGCTATGGCGACATATGGCCGGCATTTTGTTTTCATTAGAATGTGAATAAGGATGAAGGATATTGGAAATTAGACCCACCAAGTCACAAAGACAGAGTTCACTAATAGCATAAAACGATTCCAAATTCTAACTTTAGGGAGTATCAATATTAAAAAGCGGTTAACTTTACAGAATAATGCTACTATGTTAGCGAATACTAATGCGAACGCCAAATCTGAATATCTTCGATGTTAGTTTTTTTCTATTCTTACTCAGTTAAAATATAAAAAAATTGATACAAGCCATATTGATTCATATAAAATTGTTATCGAAACTTAGTCAACAACTACTCAAAATATCATAATCTGTATTTTTAAAATAAATGGAAATCTTGCTATAATCAAGTGCGAGTTGATGATCTAAAGCTCCACGTATAGAGACAAAATAATACTGAAAATTTCAATGAGCTTGTATATCATGAAATGTCTCCGCTTTGTCTGCGGTTCGTACCGATTGTCGAATCGGTGTCGCATAAATGACTATGCTATGAGCTGTAGAACTCCCGTCTTATATATATGAATTACAACAGGCAACATCCCTACCGAATAATGCTTTAATGCATGACAAGACTGTGTCTTCATGCCTCGCCCCTGCTTCTCCTAACATATATGTTAAGTCGAGAAGCTTGCGGATACTATAATGGCACATGGTTTCGGTGAGATTCGTAGCATACCCCAAAAAACTATAGCGAACTTTGCTGTTTTGTGGTAAAATAGATAAGATGGAGGTACCCAAATAGACGAGCAGTGTAGTTTTCCTCGGGAGAGACCCGACAGATATATATATATATATAATATATATATATATATATATACAGGGTGGAAATTTGTAATGCCCCCTAGAGGGGAATTACTCTTAATACTGTAGATAGAAAGTTTTATTTAAAGGAAACATTCCTTTATTTTTGAAAAGAAATAAAACTGCATTCAAAGATTTTTGAAAATTCACTTGCCCCACCCGGTAATCGAACCGAAAATCTGCAAAAGTTTCATCCTGTATTTTTATTGCACCGATCGGTAGGGTCAATTATAAGGATCAAATCTCTCTAACAAACTTCATAAATTAAATGAAAGGAAAACATTAATTAAGTATGTACAAAAAATGATACACTAACTAATTAATTGAATGTTTCCTTTAAGTAAAACTTTCTATCTACAGTATTAAGAGTACTTCCCCTCCAGGTGGCATTACAAATTTCCACCCGGTATATATATATATATATATTCATTTTCCCGTATTCGTAATGTAAAGCACAATCCATAAGTTGCCTCGGGGCTAACTTATTTGGTCCCTCAAACTGTGTCAAAATGTCTCAGGGCTACTTTCACCCTTCGGGTGACAGTCTTCTATTACCCCTGTGCCCCAATAATACATTACCGAATAATGCGGGCCCATAAACGAATAAATCGATTCACAGAATTTACAAGCCCACCGCTTGATTAAATTAACTCAACCTTCAAACACAACCGTTATCTGAGAGAAATCTATAAGGACACTATGAATGGCGACGCGTAATTAAGGGAATAATTGTCGCAATTTAATGCTAATTTGGACGTTTATAGTATCTTTAATTAGCCAGTTAACGTACCATAGGCTGAAGAATACCTTGGAGGTATATTTGCGGTAACATGAATGGGAGGTATCTCGATAGTATGAGGAGTATACACGTGTGTCATAGATAAATGGAGAACGCTAGAATTTTACTGTCATCAATTTAACCTTTGTGCCAATTGCTACCTTGGCGATCCATATGGCTACTATAAAGTTTACATTCATTTGCAATTGATATTAACGACAACTTAATAAGCAAAATTAAGTTAAGTTATTACATTGACATCATATCCTTAGTTTACCATAAGAATACACATCGAATAACAGTCCTATTATCATTGTTTCAGTCCTTATCTGTCAAAATTGCTCATATATGAACCGATCGATCAATTAATGCAATGTTCGTTGATCTAAGATTAAATCAAATGTATAATCATGTTGGATGACCAAAGTAAAACAGGTTGCGGTAGGTTATTGAAAATGAAAAAGTAGATGAGCAGCAGGCTCTTATCTCAGGGTAATCGCTACAAATCTGTGATTTTCCTGGCCAACAAACTAATAAATTGGGCTCACTGCTTTCTTTGTACTTTTTTGTTTCCGTTTACTTTATTTACATCATCATAGTCACAGTGGTTTGAAATTGTTTGTTGTATGTGAGGTAGTAATAAACGAAGCTATCTATCTAACCCATTGGTTTGACGTTAAACTTATTTATAAAAAATCAATCGGTCCAATATATTTTTTTGAATAGCGAAATTTAAGCACTATTGCTTATACTTAACATCTTGTCATAGAATTTTGTTCCGGATTTTCATCTGTAATTACAGTAACTTCCGTTAAAAGTGTCCGAGTCAACGACGGCAAGTTATACTTTATCTTGAACATGAAAATGTACTCTGAGTACACCTAATCTAACTTACATACATACATTCAAGTTAGAACGAGACGTATGACGAGCAACGACGGTATATTATATGCCGTTGATCATCGTTCGAAGTTAAGATTACGGGCCCAAGCCTGGATCTACGAAACTTTCAAGAGACTCCATCATCATGAGATATTTGGATATTTAACACTAGGTCCAGAAACAGAAACGTAAGAAAGAGTGAATGTGAAAGACTTCATTCTACATTCGCTCTGTTTAGCGTGACTTTTTTTATTTATTTAATAATGTAATAATGTTTTATTAACAAACACCGAGTTACATGGCCCAACACATTTCACAATTATATCAATACTGCAGAAAAATGGGTCTTTAAATCAGGTACCAGCGGAACTGTCTAATAATAATTAAAAATGTCTAACAATTAGCCTTCTTTTATTTAATTTGAACTTATATATAATTTTATATATGTTGTATACAATATACAACATTATCTGAAATAACAAAAAGAAATCATTTAAATACTAATAATCATTGATATACCAGATCTAACTTACATAACACAATGTAAGTATTACTACGAGTATACTAGGCATAAGAACCACTCATAAATACTAGTTTATCCACAAGAACATCGAGCCTAGCTAAACCGTAAAACGTGGTATAAATATACCTTTTTTCCTGACAACTATGTTGATGTAGTTATTTAATTAGCTAATAGGCTGTGAATATTTTTCTTAGTAAAGGTAACACTTAACACAGTGAGATACGAATCAAATTGCAATGCACGACGTATTAATTCATGTGTTAGTGTATGTACACTGTTTTTGCTGCTGTTTGTCTCGCTGCTTCAGAATTAAAAGCAATCATTCTTCGTGTGTCTGTTTAGCACGCGTTCTACTAAAAGCGAAATTGAAAATATTTATATATTATAACTATATATTGCCATCCATATTGTAATTTAAGGTCTGGAAAAATTCCTAGGAATAACTCGGACAAAAAGGTATTACTTATTGAACTTAACTTATATATTATTCAAATTAATTGGTAATGAAATTAATTGGAACAAAAAAGATCACATAAGTTATGATTACGAGTATCATGTTGGTATAAAGTAAAAGAAAACTATAAAAAATATATTTCATATAAAAATAACCTTAAACAAGATTCCACTTAGAAATATATTTATGGCTTACTAGTATCTTTTATATGAATTATTAATAATTATTCATTAAAGTCGTGAGTACGAACCTCATCGCCTGGCCGATGTCATAACACCATTTTCGAAGACTCTTTACAGAGTTATCTGTAAAGAAAACAGAACATTTAATGACAATGACAAAAAATAGTACCAAAATGGCAATCATTTTCTTTTTTTATGATCTTTAATTTATAATTAAATGGTATTTCAAACTTAAACAATAAAAAATATCTTTTCATCATATGTATTCCAAATATGGCGTCTTAGTCCTAGATAAAAAAATAACAAAGTTAATTTTTCAGATCAGGTATTAATAAAATATGGGTTTTTATTCTTATTTGTTAATGTTATTGTGTATATTGGTATTAGTATATAAGTATATTTGGTATATATGTATAGATATATTGTTAGTTTTGTTTTTTCTTTTTTCGTTATTAATTATTTCACTAATTAAATTTCGTGAATCAATCACGATGATTCATTTGTAATACACGCATTATTTAGATTACCATACAAGTTCTCCTTTCGCAGGTCTGCTGGAAGAAATTTCATTTATGAAATAAGCAGTACCTATGAACATTAATGTTATTTTTAATGATGTTTTACATGTATTTGTTTTTGCGTACATACATGTTAAATAAATAAATAATAGTATTGTATTGAGTTTCGAATTTAATATAAATTATAAAAAAAAATATCGACTAGAGATAAGTGCGATTACTTATAAAATTAATGCAACATATTTTCACATTTATGAGTAAGACTACAATAATTAAACATGAGCACCTTTTAATTAATGAATACTAGATCCATTTTACAAACAGATAAAGTTGGCAGGAACTACGGCAGAGCCGCACTTTGAACTAAATCTAAAATCAATAACTTTAAGAACGAAAAATATAGAAATATTAACAATCTTTATATGTTTACAAAATATATTAATTAAATATTAACTATTGTCATTTATTGGTTTTTAAATCAAAGATTTAAATAGTATTTATGAACACAAACAATACTTGTAATATTTATTGTGATTTTAGTACTTAGACATAATGAATAATTATTATGTGTTGTTCCTAAATTATATTTAGTTACTAATTATATTTATTTTATAAATTATATTACAGCAATTAATCATATTTAGTAAATGTAACTATTAGCTATTTAGTAGAATTGTCTAATGGAAATCGCTGTTTTTCGATGTAACAATCTTATATTTTATGGGCATTTGTGTTTTGACACATATGATGCATGTGAGACAATCAATATTTAGTGATTTCTCTGAAAGAAATTATCATTTCAACTTAAATTGTATAAATAGTCTAAATTTAAGAAGTATTATTCATAACAAATACATTACACCACAAGAGTAAGTGTATTCCCCAAGTCTCGCTTCATTAATATTAATTAACAAACAACTTCATTGAATATGTAAACTAAATAGCTCCTTTTTATCAATAAAAAATATTTAGTTGCCGTTAGATTTTTATTTAATTTCTTAAGCAAATACACTCAAATATTATCGAGCCAACACAATCTAAAATCAACAACTTTTGTATGTCAAGGCTGGCTGCAAGTATTTTTAATTTATTCTCTTATCTCACATCGTGCAGTATCTTAACATTTTGTATTTTAATTACAATAATACGTAAGTCAATGACAGCACAAATCGTAGGTAACAACTAGGGCGAAGAGAGCCATTAGTTCTTACATTTTAACGTGAGTGGAGCTCTACATACGATGGTGGTGTTATAATGACAGATTTAGAGCAAGATTTATTACTGAATATTGTGATATTGTGATGGAAGTGTTAGATAAAAGCTTTGAAGTTGATAAATCATTTGCATTGACTTAATCTTCTTAGACAGGTCTCAGTGTGAGTTTTGAAAGTCTAGTAGGAACAATCGTAAATCGTAATCAGTAAAATAAATTAATTGCCTATTAAATAAGCTTGATACCACATTAGTTCATCGAAGCTGAGATATTCGAATTTGGGAAATTATTAAAAGAATATTTAGTCGCACGGTGCGAGTAATAGCGAGAGTCTCAAAATATGTTTGTTGCTGGGATACTGAGTTTTCTTAATGCGATACTCTTTCCGCCTCGTACATTCTGTTTGATTTGTTTCATGCACCAAGTGTTTCATGAAACATTCAAGATCGTACATTGTACTAGTGTATTATCTATAGTAAATTGTCATTAATTTATGTATGTAATATACAAATCCCTTAAGCGATGGAAATTTCCAGCAGTGTAAAAAGAACACAGGGTTTCAATCCTTGAATGAACGAAGATTCGGTTTCTACTACGGCTTTTTTGTCCTAATAATCTGGTGCCGACCATGTTTTGCTATTTGAAAATTCTGATGTATTCGTTGATTATGATCGTCATCGTGTTATTGTAATATTTGTATGATTATCTATTCATAAAGTTATTGTGAATACTATAACAAACATTTTAATATTAAAAGTCCCTTAGTTTATGGCACGCAGAATAGATTAGATTCCTGACAAAATAAATAATTCATTGTTTTTTTATAACTAATTTCACTCACTATTTTTTTTAAAAACGACAAAAGTTGATTTGAATAAAAACTGTTGTAAACTGTTATTTTTTTAATTTACAATATTAATATTATACGAATATTTTAATGTTTGCGTACCTGTGTACTACTTAACCGATTTTGATGAGATTTGGAGATAGTTTTTTACTGCCGGAAAATATCTCTTATCACAAATTACCTCGGAGAGAACAAACCGCTTTATGTAGTCGTGGGCGTCGACTAGTCTTTAATGATTGACGGCATGATCCGGCACGTGCCACCTACGTTTGAAACTAATAAAATAATAAACCACACTGTACTGATGATAGCAAACATATATTTTATCATACACAAAAATATTAATATTTTCGTGGCTTGCGAATTAAATAAATATTTATGTTCTTTTGCAAATATATCAGATATTTAGAGATTTGTCAATAAAATGTTGAAAATTGATTAAAATGTTTATATAGAGAACTTAATAAGATCGTAGTAACTATTGTTTCGTGTAAAACGCCAGGAGCAGATATAATGTATCGATTTTTTAAAGTTAGGCTAATCTCAATGGTGCAAGATGAATAAATATGCATAATAATATAGATCAATAATTTGAACATGTTAATCCAGGCTGCAACAATCTTATTTATTTAATTACTGGGTAGGACAACCAACAAGTTTTATACTAATAAAAACTTAAAACTAAGTGCTAATTTATTCTCTTTAAGTGCATACCCAATTACCTACGGCACGCATTAGTATACTTGGTGCTACTTGACCATTTCCTTACACATAAAATTATTCCACATAAAAATTTTACAAGCTTTTTATAGAGTAAAGTACAAAATAATCAGAGTGATTTGTAATATTGTATTATATAACTACTCGTCTAATTCTTGCAGTTCTGTCCAAAAATATCAATGTAATTTTTTTTATTACTATTTTGTATTTACGTTGGTGTTTATTTATGGTAATGTGGTGACTATAATTACCCATAGTACTCTTCACATAGAATGGGATGTATTTATCTGCTAAGACTTAAATGAGTTTAATAGTAGCGGACAATTTAATGGCTCCGTTAATAATCTTACTATTTCTATAAGGATGTTACGATGTCAATAAGTAGAAAAGAAATTGTTTATTTCATTTGAATGAAATTGAATGTCTGCAGTACGCAATTTATTTTAATCTCGTAAACTTTTCAATTATTACGAACAGTCGGTAATCTTCTCAATCCTTAACAACCAGGTTATTTATTGTTAGGTATTTTGTTATCATTAAACAAACACATATGTTTCAATTAGAATTCAAATCTTTAGTAGTATATCTACAAATAATCTCGAACAACCGTATTGTACGTACCAATCCAAACCTTCTAAAAGAAGACATAAAATAATTACTACGAAATTCTCACCGAGAAGTCACCAATTCTCGAACGAGAGTTGCGGTAGTAAATGTACCGTACAGAATGTTTAGTCAATATATCAGTTACATAACCGAAGCATGGTCTTTGACTTGGCAGGTTATCAATATTTAGCTTGGAGCTTATAGACGGTAGAACAAATTAATTAGTAAGCTGATATCTACACAGTTATCTGTGATCTATTGTTATGATTATGAGTATTGAAAACCTAAAGCAATACCAATGATTGTTTTATATGGTCCCAATAGTTTTTAAATCTAGTCTTAGATTATTTTAATCATAATACTATTTTCACAAGAACTATTTTCAACAATATATTATAATAGAAAATATTCGTAATGGTATAGTATTGTAAAATCAAGTGTAGTAGTAAAATCAATCAAGTAGTCAAGTGCCTTTTGTCACATCTAGGCACTAAGCTATATTTTAAGAATTTCCTAATCCAAAATTTTTTTCGACGTTTAATCCAAGACATGTTTGTATTCGTGTTAGCTTTCAACTAAGCCAACGAGACGTTATTTTATTATTTAGATAACAATATTCTTGCTTGTTGCAAATGCAAACAATAAATTTAAAAATATCTCGTAATGTAACATACATTGTCCCTTATATTTAAATGAAATGTCCAAGGTCAAAGACTCGACTTTCTTCAAATTCCAAAATTTTAAAACATATACGTACCAATAATTTAATAACTTAATGAAATCATACACCATGGTGTAACACGGAAAGGTGAGGCGTAAAAAAATAGCGTGTGTGATTTTAAAGCATGTTTATTCAACTCTTTACATAGAAATGTTAGTACACGTCGGCGGTATACTTTACACTTCAAGATAGGTAAAAATATTTACAGAGTTGTCTAAAAAAAGAACAAAAAAACAATAAAAGCGATTATTTTAAAAACTGCTAAGTTCGCCTTACCATGTTCTCCATCGGGCACTGCCTCTGTGAAAACATTTTGAACATTAAATTTTTGTTTTTATATCACGTGACATAATACAAACATGCAGTCTTTATTGGACGCAGCTTTGATTTGATGGTTTTCTAATTATGAACTTACATGGTGGTCTAAAAGACCAAAGTGAAACAGAAATCCCTGAGACCATTCTGACGTGCTTTGCCTTTGACTGGTGCAACTAGAATGTGGCGAAGGCTGGCGGCGTGGGTTTATCCAGCTCAGTGGGGTTGAACCACCACCACCTGGTAGCCACCACCACGCATGCGTATTCAGGGGTGGGGCAGCAAAATATTGATTATTTCCTACCCCCGTTTCTATGATGGTCTGATAAGCAAGCCACCTTTATCCGTGGGGCCGACAAATTGCTGTGGGGTGGCGATTCGGACTGGAGGTGAAATATTAATTATGTAGTGGGCAAAGTGATTGATTGATACTGTCTGTAAAAGCAACTCTGAATGCTCTTTACTTGGTTGTAGCTTGCAAGTTTGTAGTCGTTCTTATACTTAGGTGGGTTTTATTGTTGGAAGTGTAACTATGAAAACCTGTTTGGTTGTCAAACTTTTTCGTAATTATATATACATTTTAATGATATGGCAAATAATTTAAAATGTAATATAAACTAGTTTAGTAGTAATATAAAAATGTTAGTAATATAAAGATTACAACATATAAACAGAAATTAAATTTATACTGAATTTCTATCGCCCGCTCAGGATTGAATAATTAATCTTTATATAGTTTGACCACCAAAAAAAAATCTGGTCAAAATGCGAGTTAAACTCGCGTACTGAGGGTTCCGCAAATAAGTTTACGTAGCATACTTGTAAGTATGTACGTACAACTTTGCTTCATGCTACATTTCATTATTCGTCAACAGGAACTCTAAAGGTTTTGACTTTATTACGAGTGTCAATAAATTACATATATTTTTGTAATGCAAATAAAATTAATGATTATCGGATTTCTTGATTCACGTATACCACATAATATTACTTACGCAATATTTTATAATTCTTGGTCAACAGCAAGTTTCTTTACTTGAGTTACTCCGGCCAATGTTTTTGATTCTAGATCAATGGGAAGTTACCTTGCGACTGTCAAATGCGGCATTATCGGAAATGCCGTACCATTTAATTAGGTAGAATGAAAATATTATTTTATTTGGTACTGTAAGATAATTTATACCTCAGTATATGATATTAATTTCATTTTAACATCTTTACGCGTTTTTGAAAATAAATGTCTTAACAGACAGACAACAAAATGATGAAGGTAATTCGTACGGAACCCTAACAATTATTACACGAAATAAAAAAATATTCAATAGGCACAATAAATGAACCAACAGTTTTAATCATTCACTGTCGAAATTTTATAAAAATATGTTTGTCTGTGTATTATTTTTATTAAGAAAAAGTTTAGGTCTATGTAGTTTTAGTTGTATAATTTTTCCACAAAGAAGTCGAAGGAAGAAGACGACATTTTGTCATAATTTGCTATTTACTATTTTACTACTCTATACTTTACTTTTTCTACTATTATCTCCGAGATTTTATTTTGTTTATATCTCCGGTTGGAAAAAGAAACTTAATGTGAATATTTCTCAATTTTTATAGAATGTAAAATCAAGAGTATTATGAACAAATTGATTAATTTAACAATGATTAACGATAGTGTTTTGATCACTAAATTTACTTTTTTATCTTACACTCGATGTGAAAATACAGCTGTCACCTACAAACTATAAGGCTAACATATTCCCTCAAGGTGATAATCTAACAACCTCGGGTAAATATTGGCTTTGTTATGTCACGCTTAACAAAATATATTGTTTTTGCCATTTACATTTAAGTTTGTTCGGAACGCTTAGTGTAGAAGCCACCTTGCTTCTGTTTTTTTATTTAGAGTTTTAACTTTGGAACACCTTCTATAAGCAATACAATTAAAATGGACCCAAACTATGTTATCACAAACTACATACACATTTTTGCTACATAGGAGAGTAAACAGGATATGAACGGTATATTCTGTGACCTATCCAAGGTTTTTGATTACGTTAGTCATCAGACACTTGATATAAATTGAAATAATATAGTATCTCTGCGGATTCAAAAAGTTGTCATTACTGGAACTCAGTCTTTTGGAGCACTCATAATTACGAGCGTACCTTAGGGATCGATATTGGGATTTTTCGAAAGAATTAATATTAATAATTTTTCATACTGCAAATTCTGACATAGTGAATAGTACACTGTTTAAAGTATTACACTGGTTCAAATCACTAACTTATCACTTAAATCAAATAAAACTACATGTGTTAAATTGCATTGCATAGGGTTAGTTTGACTAACCCTATGTCAACTTACATTAAAACCGATTAAGTAGGGTGCGAGCCTATTCAAACGAATTCGTCTTATATTTTTATCCCCTTAAGTATATATTTTTTTAATAGTTTTGAACTTGATGTCCATTATCCGATAAATCCTACAATTAATAACATTTTTCGAAATAGTTTATCGATCGGTGTCGAGTCAATATATTTTTTCTTTTTTTTTTTCCTTATTCGTACGTACTTTTTTTTTGTTTTGTTTGTTGATGTCAATAAGTGCCTGTAAAGGTCTATGTTGAATAAATATTATTTTGATTTTGATTAGTTTATATTTTTTTCATTGATTTAATGCAATTTTTAACTGGTTATTAAAAATTTAATCCCAATCTTGTCCCACAGTTTGTAGCTTCTGTATCGTAATAATATCTTGAATGATTTGTTAAACATGTATCTAATTATTGTAAATGCTACTCATATTCTAATCAATGTACCGTTTTGGCAACTAGAAGCCATTAATAATTCTAATATGCTACCAACTACTAAGTTTACGTCTACCGACAGGTCACTGTCGACTTCTCAAACAGTTGCAAGCAAAATACCTTTATTGTCATTATCTGATCCAATTACAATAATTTGTAAATAACTAATGCCTATTTGTATGTACAATCAGATAGCTTCTAGTCCTTACTAAATAATTGTGCAATTTTTATCAAAAGCGGATAGTTTCAATTTATCATATTTTCAATGTAATATTATTTTATTTATAAAATAAGTCGTAGTAGTACTAGTTTCTTAAATGTAGAAATTGGTTCTTGAGATGTTTTAATTCTTGGCTGGCTTCTTTTTAATGAAGAAGTTGTATCCTTATTAAGCGTATCAATATCCTAGAAACATTATAATATTAATTATTCAGTTTAGTACCAGTATATCACTATTTACTTAATGTAACAAATCATATCCGTCGTAATAATAACTTTAAAATTCGTTGTATTGACATAGTCAACTCACGATAAAAGCAATAAAGATTTCAATCAGGTAATCTACTTCCATGTTATTGCAGTTCACTGCATTTTTATTTCGAAAGTAAAATTCTATATAACTTTTTTGTAGCAGACCCATCATTAAGCGATGAAATCTGCGGTGTATGTCAACGTTCGACGGCGCCGTGTATCAAACCGGCAATTATACATGATATTTTTGTCACCGCACGGCAAAGCGCATTGCGGCATTATCGAGCTAAAGCCTTTACTGGCATGTTCTAGGAAAGTCGGGGAATAAGACATATGAATAGAAAAATACACAGAATGTCAGCCACATACTAACTTCGAATCAATATTAAATATCGCTGCCTATATTTGACAGATGGTGCCAAATAAGAAAAGTCTATCCTTAAGTTTGATAAGACAAGGTGCTTCTCGAAGATTCAAAAAAAAAATCTTTCTTATACTGCTCGAGGCTTAGGTTAGCCAATCCAGAACATTAGATTTATCGAGCTATAATTTAATAAAACTAAATGTATAAAATTTTCAATACCAAATGTAAGAAAAGTAAACGCTATTGTTAAAATAAACAATGAAGTGGTAGAATTTATGGAATTCACTAAATTCTTGGGTATTACTTTGGATCCGACTTTGCAATGGGATCCACATATTGAGACCCTATCAAATAGACTAAGTTCTGCAGCATATCTGTAAAAAAAAGTAAGACAACTTACCGATGTTGAAACGGCAAGATTAATTTACTTCCGTTATTTTTTTTCAGAGGTATGTCCTATGGTTTACTATTATGGGGGTCGGCTGCTAGTATAGAAAGTTTTGTTCTTCAAAAAAGAGCAGTCCGCGCTATTTATAATTTACGAACAAGGGATTCTCTTAGAGATTTATTTAAAGAGATTAATATAATGACTTTGGCGGCTACAAAATTTATAACACATTTCATACTAATTTTCAAATGCATAATTTAAACACAAGAAATAAAAATAAACTTGCCGTTCCAACGTATAGGCTACAAAAAACTAGAGGTTTGTTTATAGGCAAATGTATATTTTTTTTTAACAAGATTCCACATAGTGTAGCTGAATTGCCTCTTCATAAGTTCAAGGTACATGTTAAAAAGACGCTAATGAGTAAGGGCTATTACAAAGTCAATGATTATTTAAATGATGCCAATGCTTGGTGTTGATTTGAGGATGCATTCTAAAGTGTAAATATTTGTTTTCCCTTATAAACATATATGTACATTGTATACATAATTTATTGTAAATGTTGTTATTGCTTTTGATATAGCTGATAAGTTTCTTGCGCCCATTCTTCTTATCAGCTAAAAAATGCGTCCTGAATGGGTGGTAGGAAAAAAAATTTGGACGATTCAAAAGAGCTTCGTATAAGTCATATTTGAATAAAGTTGATTTTGATTTGATTTGATGAGCATCGCCAATTTTAAAAGGAGCGCACAGGATCACCTGATTTATAGCGAGTAAACGAAACAGTTTTCACATGTTTTTATAAAAAACTATAAACATAAAATTTCAAAATAATATCCCGACTAAAGCTAAACAGTAGAAATAAATAGAGCGATCTTCCCTAATACAATAGCACAGGTCCTATGTTTTGATTAAAGCTCTACGAATTGTGGGAGAAATAACCCCCAGATGACGAAAGGCACCTCGAATGTAAAGATATGATTCTGCTACATGTTTCCCAATTCTACTTTTGAAACCATAGTAGTTTTGAAAACTTAGAATACATAGACTTACAATGTATTGGCATTCAAACGAATTTTTGTGAGCAAAATGATAAGTAAATTGATAATGATTTGTAGCTGGGTCCAACGGCTGTATTATAAACGATATTTATTTAGACTTTCTATCTCCCTACCGATATGACACAGAATGACCGTGCTTAGTTTTCATTAAAATCTAATAAATACTTATGGACAGCAACACATATTAATTTAAGGGCTCAACGGGTTTTCTTATTGAACAGATTGACTGGGGTTGTAGCTTTACCCTACAATAGACCGCAACAATTTTAAGTATATTCCTGCAATCGACTGAGGTTTCCAATACATAGAGATAGATGTAGATAGGCAATAGCCTAGGTAATAACCTCCACGCGTGATTAGTGATACTGGCATAGCAGGCGTAAGTTGTCAATCAACTTCAGACGATGCCCTATTGTTTGCCTTGCTTAAAAAATTTTGCTTGCTGTGTTAGTATTAAGCTTGCATTCTGTACGTTATATAGTTAACACCGGGCGGCGAATATGGCGCCAGTATTATGAAACAATTGGTTGTGTGCACGATCGCGGATTTGTCGATGAAGTACTGATCGGTACAATTACTATTAGAATATATTTAGCACACTATTGTGCTTGAATTTAGCACAGGTTGAACATGAAAAAGAACCCATTAACATAAAGTGATAATATGTACCGAGAATGAAAAGCTATTCTATAAATGGGTAGGTGTGCATTTCACTTAACCTGATAGTAAATTTTATATAGCTTTATATTGACAAAAAGCAAACCACCCTGGTGGTAAGTAATCAAAGCCACAGGGCTTATGTGAGATACACGGCAAATCTGCAAACCCACAAGAACCGCAGAGTACATTACCATAGTAAATACCATTGTAAATATCAAGTTACATATAAACTGGTATTTAATCATTTCACTACCATATTCTTAAGATCCGTATCTGTTATTTGCGATACAAATAGATACGACTTAGGCAGCAAACAACCCTAATAGAGTATTTTTCCAATAAAACTTGTGTTTGGTAAAAATATTTAGTAAGAAAAGATTCCAGTTTATTCCTACAATGTTCAGGTGGGTCGTGCATATACGTATACTTTTGCAATATTGTATACTGCTATACTTACTTATAATGCTACTTATACTATAATAAACAAATGCGGAATAGTCTAAAAGGAAGTCTGCAGATCAAATAAAGTACTCGTATATAGTGCAACAACATTACCGGTAATTTTATTGTCAAGAATAACCGTAAGAGAGAGCATACATATCGTTTGTTCATGAGCATATGAAATCAATACACTTTTGAAATTTTTATACAAAGCAGTTTTTATTTACTACTTTTACCGAGGATCAAATAGACAGAATAGACTAGCCATTGGAGTGTTTCTGTCTATTTAGTTTATTATCTATAAATCATGTAATTGTAATTCGATAAATTATCAATTAATTTATGGTTTAAAATTTAATCAACTTATTCTATATTATAATTTTATAATTCATCTACATATTTTTTTTTAAATTCATCTAATATTTTAGCCGTTTTTATGGTATTGGATCTTCAGTAATATTATAGCGTTCTATTGTTCTATTTAAATCAAAAACTTATACCTAACACATAAAAACACGCTATTAATACATAACAAAAAAGTATGTAAGCTTATCTTGTAATAATATAATCCATAAAAAGAAACAGAATTAAAAAATAAGTAGCACTAGGGAAATAAATACAATCTAACAATTACAGCATGTTCTTCTCTCTAAAGCGGGTGAGATCACAAAGTCACTCGCCTGAATAAAATTAATTCGGCATCTCTTTGAACGTTCGCGAAAAAATAGTACATAACAACAAATGTTTTATTCATGTAATTGCACTGCTTGATCATAGCATAGTACAGCTCAAAGTCGCGTGCGATGAAACATAAAATACTATTCAAAAAATGCCAATTTCGAAACGAAACATACAAGTTTCCATTTTTGCAATGCACCTGTTTATTTAAGCACGATACTTTCAATTAAAAACTCATTTCAATAATTGATGAAATCGACGATTAAGAATGTTTGTGTTCTACGTGATTGTTGTTTTGCTGCATCAATGATCATTGACAAAGGCAGTTGTATTTTAAGAATAGTTACAAAGTATTTCCGGTACGGAATTTAAAGTGGAGTTTTATGACAGACGTACTGAATAATCATTTCTAAATTCTTGTTTATAGTTTAACAATTTTATTATGGTTTCTCTTATTGACAAAAATACACATTCCTGTATAAGCATAGAGTGAGTGTATTATGTTATATATATCTATATATATATATATATATATATAATATATATATATATATATATATATATATATATATATATATATATATATATATATATACATATCTATAAGGTTAAATATCTTTATGTGATCTCTTAAGCTTAAATTTGTGTTGACGTCAATGAATGTCAGTAAAAGACTATGATGAGGAAAATGATGAATAACTTTTTTTTCATTTTTATAAGAATGGATGTGGTATAATTATGGATGGTATGTCAAAAGTTAGCATAATGGAATAATGATGATACCCTTTAACATGGAAAACAACAATATAATACACGGAAAGTATTTTGCGTGGAGACACTTTATGCAGTTGCCGAAGTTTGCGCACCAGTGACGAACAAAAGACGGACGATGTTTTGAAAGCATAGCATATAATGGGACATGTTTCATAGAATTTTTATATTACCTATATTTTTTTTTACAGACTATTTTTACACACTACAGACAAAGTTTTTTTTGGTTACATCTGAAAATATTGTTAAATAAAATATATTGTTTGATTCCGTCTTAGGGCACAGTATTAGTTCAATTAAAATATGTTTACATATTATAATATTTTCAATAATCAAATTAATCACACATGATAGTAAGTCAATACCCTTCAATTTCTGATCTCAAGCAGAAAATATTGTTTATGCAAAGTAGATGATTAAATGGCCAAGTGGTTTTGTGGACCCAGGTCTAAATTTTGGATAATGTTGTTCTCCTGGTCGAGCTGAGCAAAAAATGTAATGGTCGCAAAAAATGTTAACGACAGATTTTCCCGCTAGGGGGCTCTGAAGTCTGAATTAGAAAATCGTGGTTTTCGGCTGAATCAGCAGATTTTTGGATATGTTGTTCTCCTTGACGAGCTGAGCAAAAAATGTAATGGTCGCAAAAAAAGTTAACGACTCATTTTCCCGCTAGAGCACTGAATTAGAAAATCGTGGTTCTCCGCAGAATCAGTTGATTTTTGGATATTCTAATTCAGACTTCGGAGCCCTCTAGCGGGAATATACGTCGTTAACTTTTTTTGCGACCATTACATTTTTTGTTCAGCTCGACCAGGAGAACAACATATCCAAAATTTTGACCTGGGTCAAAAAACCACTTGGCCATTTAAACAGTATCATCTACTTTAATTATGTGAAATGATTGTTAATATAAACCTTTAACATAGAAAGTCGAAAGACCTATATAGTCAAAACTCTATTTCTTCATAGTTTAATAACTAAATTATACGCATAAAAGATTAAATTTTAAGATTAAAGCTTGATTGATTATAACTGTTATCGATTATCTGGAAACTTTGCTACTATTAAGGAATATAGAATTGACCAATAATGTGTGTATGTGTAAACTCGTTAATTATGTTACGTTAGTAACAATTACACGTGTAATAAATAATCGTATGGCATTGTGCTGTCCCATATTTTCTGGTAATTTTAAAGCTTCTGAATTTGTCGGGCCAGTTATAATAACAATTAAATTATTTAGCGTAATTATATACATCTTTATACAATCAGACTAAATATATTTTGAGTATTGCGGGATAAAATTATGCGGGAAGAATATATAACATCTAAATAAAATAAGATAGTATAATAATACAATGTAATAACGGCGGAATAATGTTTAGTTATATAATATATATGCATAAGCTTAGCACAGGAAATAAATAAAGGAAATAGAATAATAGATCTGAATAATCATAAGAATACATATAGTAGGATTAATATATATGTTGATTAGAATATGTTGAGTTGACCCTTAGAAAGAAATAATATAGTAAGTAATAAAGAATTTATGAGATAAGTAGGAAAACCCATTAAATATATAAAAAATATTATTGAATTTGGGCATACTAATGTATTAAACATAAAATATAATAAACAGCTAGGGCATAAAAATTGTGAAAAGGCAGCTTCACTGTTGACCTTGTATTACAGTACGTATGCCTGAGCGCTCTCGTGCTCTCCGCCCTCTATTTCCAAAAGGGTTGAGCGTATAGAAAAAAAGTTGAGACAAAAGTTGTGGCAGTTTTTTTATCTTTAGTTTTTATAATAGGCGTTGAAGTGATTAGAACCATAGAAACGGAGATAATTGCAAAAAAACGATTTTCGTCAGCTTTGACCTCGAATAACTTAAGACGCCGACACGAGACAATATGAGTCTTGAGACAACTTTTAGAACGCCAAAATAAAGCTGTATACGAGTTTTCAGCTTATTATCTCAAATTCCGAAGTGAAACCCTAAAGTGACTGGGCTAACCTAGATTTTCGTAAATTGATATTTCTGTCATTATGATACCAAAATTGTCTTTGGGAAACATAAAAGAGCGTAAATATCATATTTGTTAAGTTTGTGTATAAATAATAAATATCTTACTGTATGGTGCGAAAGTTTTAGAGTTCCCAAACAGAAATTAACAAACTGTGAACGCTTTCGAAACGTTCCGACTAGCTATTTTCCTAGCGAAACCATGCTCTAAATACCGTTTTGCCCATCGTAAAACGAACAATGGATCGAGCGGGTCCTAACATTTCCACCAATTAACTCTGTACGCACTTGCAAGGAAATGTGACGCTCGTTCATTTTGATGGGCAATTTTTACTTTTCACCTGTGTAGAGCAGGAGCTAAGAGCTATATTTACTCTTGAAACTGTAATTTTTGTTACATTATATACATTCTGTTGCATTATTAGAAGTTGAACCTTATAACGTCACCACGTGTTTCTGGAAGTTGCATACTCTGGACACTAATTTATCCAGCTTTATCAGTCACGATATACGTTGATAATCTAAATATTATTCCAATAAACAAACTAAGTCTGTTTGATCTTTTTGTTATTAAGGAAGTTTTTTATCACAATTAATAAATATTCTAAATTAAGATAATGCCACTTTTCATCGGCTATAAACTATGGAATATATAAATACTGTTTATAATCTAATAAATATACTACCTATTGGCATAATTTCGTATGTCTATCTATGTTGTACCTATTTATATGTCATAGTCCCCCATTTCTTTGTATCTGTTTGCAATATATTCAAATTTGGAAAATGTCTTCATGTGGACTGGTAGATATAATTTATGTTTAAATACAATTTCACTTGATTTCCTTTAAATGCAATCACATGACTTGAATGACCTCAAACTTATTGCAAGGATTTTATAAATAGAACAACTAACACAATAGATAAATTATAACAAATGAACAAAACTTTGTTTTTATTCCATATAATAATTTTATTTTTATTGTTAAAGCACCTGCGTCCCTTAGATTATGCGTCGACAATCGACGGAAGTTCGTCGTCGTGAGCCACATGGTAACGTCGCGTGACAGCTTTGCGAAACGTACAAATAGATTGGCGACACACGGAAGATATTTGCGTCTCTCGTTTTATTAATAATATTGTTATAAATATTACTATGTGTATGTAATGAAAATAAAAATTATTATTATTTTAATGTTTATTTTACATTGAGTTTACAGAAACTTACTAACATCAAAAACAAATATAAGTCTGATAGAGCAAACTTGTACTTGTATAGGAACAAGGAAAAGAATTCTCCTTTCAAAAACCGGGTGAGTCTTCTCGATAATAACAGACAAGAAACTCTGAAAGTCTATTTCTTTTATCTCCTATTTTCAATCTTCATTTACAACGAGTCATTAATAAAAAATAATAGGCGCAACAAAACTCCTTTATTTTATATCCAAAAAAGGAACATGAATTTGTCGGGATAGGCTTTTCGTGTTCATATAAATTATCATTCAATATTTTTAGTCTTCATTATTTATACACATGTTTTTTTTATATATATTCGTGTTCCGATTTCAAACTCATTTATACCCTGAATTTGAAAGATGGCACCATAAATGCGAGCAAGATCTAATTTTATTCCCTCTTATAAGCGAATCAACCAACGCTTTTCGAATTAATGGAAATAAAATGTAACTAAGATATACGTCATGAATTTTTATTTAGTATTACAAAGATATACGTAATATTATATATATTTATATCAATATAGACACCTACATTTTCATTTATACTATTGAAAAAAAAATACTGAGAGAACAAACGCCCGTATGTACGTATGAGTATGTAGTTGCGCAAAGCGGAGATGCGGTCGCGAGATGCGTACGCGCCGGGGCGTGCGACTGACGCAACGGCAATTTGCGAAATTATCCTTTATTATTACGTCGTTACGGTCCACGGTTCGGCGGCTCAACGGTTAGGGATGTTGCGATTCAAAACATTAGGGATTTTTACACAAAATTAAGTAATTAGGTATTAAAATCAAAATAACGTTTATAAATATATTACATAATGTAGATATAACTATAAATATATTAGTAATGTATTAGTATACTAATAAATATATTAGTAATGTATTAGTCCTAATTTCGAAAATTGAATGAGTACTTTTGTTTCAAAACATCTTTGTTACATAAATATGAATTTAAATTTGTAAGGTACAAAAATTCTGGGGTACAATGGAACGAAAATGAATGCTTTAGGTATATTATACGCAGTATGGTCCAGTCCGCAATATTTTGATAATTTATAATATCGCAAGAGTAACTATCTAGTAAAATTAGCGAAGTTCATAACTTACAATACATTCTCAAACACTAGAACCAAGACAATATAATCTTTACATATTTGAGAGATGTATGTCTATACATTGATACTTTAGTATCATTTCTTTTTTTATACATTGCTTTATACATAAAGAATACTGAATAACATAATCAATTTGTAGATGATAGAAATCTAGAATAATTCATTCTCAGTTTTATTACGTGAAAGGCTGTTGAATGCAACTAGTCACTTTATATTTTATCAGTAATCGAATCACATTATTCGGTGGGTAGAAGCTATTATTATACGTTTTCCGAACAATTCATTTGCGGTCCATCGATCGTTGCGGCTAACCTTCGGTAAACAGACATTAATATTACAAACCCAATCACCATACGAATGCTCGATGGACGTAAATCCCTTGCAGGCACTTCTTTATGAAATATTTACAGAATTTTCCATTCCGTATGTGGGTGGAACACTACCTCGATTTATGTAATAGATACTAGATAAAATTAGATTTTAGAACAAATTTAATTTTACTGCAATTAAGAATACTTTATAGCATGGGACATAAGACCGTCCCAAAATGTGTCAATATTTATTAGTTAAGTAAATTATTTGGTATGATTTCTGAATCCACGTAACTGACAACCACATAAAAATTATAATTATATTTGTAGTGCTTAAAGTTCTGGTTAAAGATACTATCCTACATAGGGTGATTGCATTCATCAAGGTATGAACGCTTATGCTTTGTGATACAAATCACTACCTATTATCAGGTAAAATTGACGGAGCGCCAATCGGTGCACTAGTGGCTCAGTACAAAACACAATTGTGATTCATTTGCGTATAGGTGTAATCGGACATTGCATATACCCTTCTCACCTGTGCATCGTATACCACGATGATCAATAGACAAACATATGGTACTGACGCTTATCCGCATTCTACCAGTGGGTGTCTCCTAGCAATGGGTGCTTACTGCTGACGATATTGACACTAGGCAACAATAATAAAGCAATTTACATCTTTTTTATTGCTCTCTGATGCTATACGCTCTCTTTGCAGCCCTCTATAGTTCAACAGAGCCCGTCTGTCCATGCCTATAAAGCCTACGTAGCAAATGAAGCAGCAGTTTCAGGTGCTTGTTGGCAACCCACAATAAATGTATGCTGTAATGTGCTTTGAGGTTTCTTACTATAAGAGCATTCCGTAGCCACTTGTAGGTTAGTTAGAAGAAATCTCTAATAAAGATAAGTCCACCTTTATGAATAAAATTTTGTAACCTTTGGGCAAAGTAAATAAGATATATATAAGAATTATTGTGAATCTTTTGCAAATAAATTCTTCGTGAGGAGCAGTCAAACTTTCACAACGATGCTTAAGTGTCCTCACAGATAGCACCGACCAGCGCTATTGAGTCAAGCAAGAGTAGCTGCAGTATTCCTAAGTATGGCTTAAGCTGCACCAGTATATCATGCTGCTTGATTTTGAACAGAGTATAATTTAACTTTTAACTGCAGTAACCATCATCGTCTAGACAATTGAACCAAAGTTGAGGTTCGTTACAAGATCAGTGCACAATTGAGTTAAATATTTCTTCAAGGGCAGGGCATATAATTATTACGCGTATCAGACCATTATAGCATATCAGACCAAGTTAACAAATAATATTCCAGATAAAGACTCAATGCTAATTATATTAAATATGATGTGGTTTTTGTGAAGATTACGGATTTGCTGCGAATCTCACAGAAACCATATATACTATATGCAACTGTTGCCATTTACCATCAAATAGGCAATGTGCTTGTTTCTCAATCTATACCATAAAAAATGCGAAAGAGTAAAATCTGCGAAACTAACAATTTGCTTAAATAACACTTACTGCAAAATTATCAATTTGCTTACTTTTAACGGATTACGGAAAAGACGAATTGCCTTTAAATCGTTATTTTTTACCCGAGGATTGCACAAACTGCCAGTCTACATGCCGTATAATACTATGAAAGGTACACCTTATAATACAAATATGAGAATCTTGACACATTCAGATTTATTGTCTGTCAAATTCGTGCCTTTCGTGACGTTCTGCCCCACTTCGTACCATTTCCTTAATCATTGAATATTGTTCGACATCACGCAGTCTGTGACGTAATATTGAAAGGAACCGTTATTTGACACCATTTCTGACAAACATACTTAATTATACGAATACTATAAATAATAAAACGATTTTCTTCCTAATCTAAACCACTAAGGTTAAATAAAATGTACTGCTACGTCATTTTAATATTATACTATACAATTTAAGCGTCCTTTATGCGAGCAATTATAGTTAATAGCAAGTCAACATCACATTAACATTTGAAAGTCTTCGTAAGCTTGTCTCTCTCTCTCTCTCATGACATTTTATCCCATTGTATTAACAAAACACCCAGTATTGGCAGGTTGAAATCCCGGGCCTGCAGTAGTAGAAGAACAGTGCCATGATGACAGCACCACCCCACGCTCTCAATGTTAGTTTTAACTAAATCATTTTGCTAAAATTATTTTATTGTTGCAATTTCAAACAGAAAACAGTACCTTGATAAGGTGATTTTAAAATTCTACACAAAATTTTGCGATCACTAAATGTAATTTTTCAGTTTAAATTTATTCTTCTCTGCATTTATTTCGAGTCGAAAAATAAAAGAGTTGCTAGAAAAACCGCCAAGCATTGCAGCATAATAATTATTAAATTTTAAACTATAGACCGTAGAAATAAACAATTAAAACAATGAATTTATATTCAATAAATTTAAATTTCCAACTGACATCAAGTTTTTATCGGTGAAAGTACGTACGTAATAATATAATACCTTAATATTTTAAACTTAAGACGAACTCTATATTCTGCACATTTCAGAAGTCGCACATTATGAAATCGATTCAAATGCATTCACTATTTATAACAATCGAGATTTCCTCGAATGAACACACACACGAAAATTCCATGACGTGCTTCCAAGAACCCCCACTCAACGCGAAGTCATTGACAAACCTCCAAATGGCTACCATGGGAATATTTTTAATGCATTTTTGTGTAAAACACAACCTTACACTTACGTTCATAAAGACTACTAAAACGTGGTATGTAAAATTATTCAAATTGTATTTTGCATTAGCAATGTGATCTGTTTACACGTAATAATGCATAATGGATGTGATTGGGAGCAGCTGGCAACTCATCAAGCAAGCATTCATTATATCAGCCATATACATTCACTGTTGGGTATGGAAGAATCCATATATATATATATATACTCGTATATATGCTCCTTTTCTTCAGAGAACTATATGTAATAGTAAGGGACTCTTATTGAAAATTTATTATGTTCATGAGTTCATTATAATAATTATTATGCTTAAATAAATACTACAATACCTTTTTTTTTTTTTTGTTTCCCTGAGGAAATCATTAAATTCATACCCCGGCTAAATTATGTGGGGCTCTCCTCCCAGAAGGGGGAGGCTACCCACTAAAATCAGGGATTTTCCTACATGTAGGGAGCAACACAAAGGCACTTAACCCCAGCCTCCGCTCCCTCTTAGAGGGGATCCTAGGCTTACTATTCCTCAGACGATACGGAAGTGTATCTCGCCGTAGCAGTCGCGATTACTCGACCCGCAGCTGTGCTACCGAGCCCGGCTTCTTCGAATCGGCCATCTATTTTGGAGCATACTGTTCCACCACAGCCTAACCTCTAGTCCGCCAGATTGCCGCAATCATGCTGGCGGACAGATCTCGCATCTCTGCGAATAAGACTCTTCTCGAGGCCACGTCCACTCCAAGCGTGTGCTGGGCCAGTTCGGATTGGTGACAATGTTCATCCCTCCCGTCCTATTGACTACTCACCGAAGCAGCCGTCCCGGAGTATCTGAGTCAATCGTAAAAATACTACAATACTAAGAACCAAATATTAAATAACTGTTGTACTCATACATTGTTTTTTTATTGATAATATATATTATTTAATATACCTCCATTTACGATTATATATTTTATATTATATAGGTAATGTACTGTATGGTATTCCAGTATCCATGCCATCTGCAGAATTATGGCATTTTCCACCAACTTTACCAAGCCCAGTTGGAGCTGGTGCAAAACTTATTGCCATAAGCTAATTTATTACTAATTTATTTATCTAACAAGAGATAGAGCATACCAACAACCTAAAATGTACCTCCGTGTTATCGAAGGACAAATGCACCAACAGCAAAATTATCAAATATCTTTTTTATATTATACTCGAAATCTTATGACATTTTTACTTAATAGTCGGTAGAGGTAATTGATCCTAGATCTTTCGATTAGCACCTAGAGGTCTCAACATCTGATAGGCTAAAGCAATCCCTATTTGAGATAAATTCAAGTTACCAGGATAAGAACAAAAACCTTTTCAATTCTAATATTGCGAGTATCTAGACACTATTACATGTGACACTTCAAGTACATACAAGCGTGTGATCCGGCAATGGTGTGGCGTAATAGAAAGAAGCGTGGACAAGCAATAATAATTGAAGCAAGCGATTCAATGAGTTGTGGCATCAAAACAAACTTGGCTGATACTCACACCGAAGTGAGTTCAGTGAGGATATTCTTATCAATACCTACTGATGTTTCCCACCCTACCGATATAATAATAATTAATATTAATGTTGATATTACAATATAATTTAACTAAATATACAGAGTTTGAAGCTTTTTATTCAGTTACACATCTGATGTGTGTGTTGGCACGATATCTAGTTATTAATAATGTTACAGAATGGCAGAACAAGGGACACCGATATAGCCCGAAGAGTTGCGAACTTTAAGTGTGCAGATGCAGAATGCAGAGCACATGGCTCACAAGATAGGCATATGCTGAACAACGCGGGAAAAAATTACTGAAAATCGCAAAAAGACGCTGACGGAAGCTTTCTGCGCAGTACCGATCTTTGGAAAATTATATATATTTAACTAATTACATTAAATTAAATATTTTGTATCAAATGAGGTATATTACATTAATTTATGTAATAATACCAACGATACACAATATAATATAATTTAGGACTTTAATTGATTTAATTTTACTTAATTTGTATTACGTCGATATCTATGTGAATCAGTTGAGATTTAAATTGTAAGTACGTTATTTGTACAGTTTCGTACGAGAATTTATACCACGACATGCTTGTTAACATACAGTGAAAGGCTAGTAGTCATTTTAAACAATTAAAATAACTACTAGCCTTATGTTCGATCGATAAATAATTCAGTACCTATAGTTTTAGTATAAGTAAATATATAATAATGTTCAAGTTAAAACGTGTAAGTTATAATCACAAAATTGTATTGTTGTATTGAAGTTCGGATTACATTTCACCAATGCAGTTTTTAATCTACGTATATTAATGTGAATATAATTTAAATCCTTTACTTGAATGGGGCACTAATTATCATTACTAGCCAGAGTAACACTTACATCTCGGTGTAGAAACAGAAAATTTAATCGCTATCAGTGTACGCTGCCAATATTTCTCTTGAGAAGCGGTAACTTAGTTTCATCGTACGGATTAAGGGTATGCTCTGCACACACTTAAGTTAAGCAGACCGGTTTACTTATCATGAGTTTTTCATTAGTTTACAGTCTACTAGTTTGTTGTGTGTTGTCAGCGCCTTTAACTAAAAGGTATCGAATCAATTGAGTACATTCAGTTAATAGTTTTACGATATGTCAAAGATCTATCGAAAACGATAGCAACTCATGAGGTGGGGTCACAAGTACAATGTTAACCAACAAATAATTATAAAGTGATATAAAAATTGGAACTGTTGTAAGAAACATGTATTATTAATTGAAACTTATTTAATATACAATAGCTATACTCTTTTTTTACTTTAGCCGCAATATATTTTTATACCGTGAGAAATCTCTACACTAGGATGATATAGTACCTTGTGTTACCTATTTCGGTAGCAGTAGCAGTATAATAATAAAGAAAAAAAGATCATATGGTTTGACAACACCTTTTAATAGAGGTCTCTGATTCAATAAAATTTTAAATGTGCAGAATTATAGCTCAATCTTTCAACTAGTTTTGGTTTTAATAGATTTGTACTAATATTATATTACAACGTAATAAAATTTGAACGTTTTGGATGGTCCGTAATGTCCGACTATTGTGGGCAAGAGCATAAGATATTTACTAAGTACTCTTAATTTTTACCACAATTTTTACAATTTTTTTTATTTGTTTATATTTTTTACAAAATAGACATATTTGAAAAACAAATAAAATGCTGACGTTTAAATATTCGTTGACGTGTGACTAAAAATATTGTTCTACAATTATTTTCTCATAATATATGACTAGGTCGCTTGAGTTAGAACGGACTCTTAAATTAAGCGTTAATATTTGAGTTATTGTCCGTCCATTCTGGTTGTAATAATTGGAACTATTGCTATTTATCGAACGCAATTGCAACTAGCCTTTAACCCGTGAAAAGGTCAAGACATTTTCTTCTTAATTAAAATAAATTCATCACATTGAGACATACAGTAGTTGTGGTGTATGAAGCGAGAAATTAATACTGAATAAATAACATCTGACAATTTATTTACCATATTAATACGTAAAAATTTCACTATTTTATGATTTTACAGCAGTAAAAGACATTATATATAAAAATGCGCTTCAAATATGTAGTATGCAAATATTACAGTAAAATTGAAAAATTCTCTCTTTTTACAGAGTACTCATCCTATTGAACCTATATTAGGGGTTCGTCCTAAAAACAATAAACATTTACTATCAACTGTAATAAAAATAAACAATATTTGTCTACGAATTAATAAAACACGTAATTAGCACAGAAATATAATAATATTACTGCACAAACACAAAAATAAGAATACAATAGAATTTCGTTATAAGCTAACCTTATTAAATTCTATCTACTAATCCCTAACAGATATTATAGCAAGATGTGGAGATGATTATGTTGGTTATTATCTCCGAGCGTGTTTTCACAGTTGCTATCAAAGGGCACTTGCTGCGAGCGTTAGGATTTATTCTAGCCAATTGATACTTAAAGGTCAACTCGGAAAAGTTATTACATCTTAAAGGTAAATAAATTTTTGTAAAGTCCAGATTACTCTTTGGTAATATAGTTAGTCCTCGAGATCAGCTCGAAATACATACATACATTAATTTAACTTTGTTCTTATTTAAACCATTAGACATAACAGTTTGTCATGATATAAACGTCTATGTGACGTGGTAAACAATCTAACATTCAAATCAAAGTCGAGACGAAATTAATTGTTTATAAATCATTATTGATTTAGAACAGTTTTTACTCTTACAAAAAACAAATTTCCTAAGGATTACCTATTGTTGTATCAGATAATCAGCTGATGTTTTCATATTTCGCTATCAATCAAAACTATTGCGCTAAGTTTTAATTACAGTTACAATTTTAGATTAATCGCAATAATTGCAAAATACTTTATAAATAACGAAATCGATTTAAGAAATCAAATTAATTATTAATTTAACTATAAGAGAAACGATAATTATAACAAAGTGATACAAAATAACATAATTATAAATTTGCTATTTCTTTTTCTTGCGTATTAACTTTATTACTTTTGCAGTTTAAGTTATAGTAACTATTTATTTTTGCATTTTATTTAACCGTACAGTGCAATGTTTCATTACTCTTGAAACTTCAAATTTGATTAATCATATTGAAAATTTGATTAAACAATTGATGTGATTTTGTATTGACTAAAATTTCGGAAAACATTTTTTTTTTTTTGCTTTTCAAGTTATATTATTTGTCAATTTCTATTGACATATTTTTTCATAAAAGTTTCACTAATTTAGCGTTTTTTGTAAAATATATGAGAAAAATGTCAATATGGAAAAAATAAAAATTTATCCATACAAAACGGAGTTTTCATTAACACTATGAAATATATAAATAAAAAATATAACCGTCATCAAAATATCGTTTTTAACAACTTGTTTTATTTTCGTATCAATACGACAAATGTAATAAATATAATTTGTCTAAAGATTCACAGATTTGATATTTTTGGGGTTTATATAAACTAATAGTAAGCGTGCATTTTTACCGTGGGAGAGCCATGCTTCGGCACGAATTGGGCCGGCTCGACCGGAGTGATACCACGGCCTCACAGAAAACCGGCGTAAAATAGCGCTTGCGCTGTGTTGCCGAGTGAGTGAGGGTACCGGAGGCCCAACCTCCCCTTCCCCCCTTATTCCCTTTTAAAAGGCCGGCAACGCATCTGTAACTCCTCTAGTGTTGCGGGTGTCCATGGGCAACAGTTATCGCTTACCATCAGATGAACCGTTTGCTCGTTTGCGTGTTTATCCTATTTAAAAAAAAAGGCGATTATAAGACTGATAGTAAAGCAGATTAGCTACTACTTACTCCGTACCTAATAGTGTAAGGAAGAAAGAACTGAGTATTTTAATTAAATCTAAACTCAGATTTTTAAATATTGACTACAGTGACATTAATATCCTTTCCTACCCTAAGTTCAACCATTTGTTCAATGGTATATATTCGTAAATACAAAACACTCGAGCTTTGCTATCATGGCAAAAGGCTGCTTAACTACGAAACATAAATAAAACACAATAACATTTTTAATATTCAATTAAAATGAAATCATTTCCCGAATATATACAAATTAATTTCATTTGTAATTTATTCGGTTTTGTTTGGTAAGATTTGTAGCAAATCAATTTCAAACCATACAACCTTAGAATAACATCCACCATTATATGTATAACAGGGCAGATATGCCAAAGTTAGACGTCGCGTCATTTGCCTCTCTTCTTCGCTCGTAATTGGTTGTACGAATATTCCTTGAGGTTTTTTGTTATTGCTGTAAAAAATTTCTTAAATCTTATTTTTGTTTTGTCACAAGACCCAATGAAAGTTTTAAAATGAAGGACCAAAGATAGTCTATTAAACCTATTTAAAACAAAACTAGAGAGTAAAATTGTGTATTTGGAAGCCGTTAAAAACTATTCTAGCTCTGTAAAAAATATTTAAGGAACTTATAATTAGAGATCGGATAATCGGATGCATATTTACCTAAAGTTAATTTTTGGCTCACAAATTATGGGAGCGGTTTTTTAAAATACATTTTGTTAAATAAAAATTCCGGGAAAAAACGGGACTGTAAATTTAACGTAGTGATATTGTTTGAAAATTACTAAATTAGCACGTGGTATTTATTTTCAAAAGACCGAGACTCCGGGTTCATTTAAACAACTATGCATACGTATTTACATGAAGTTTAGTTTCAGTTCCCCGTGCGATTTATGTATGTACGATTTATTACATGAAGAGTGTTTTACGAAAGTATAGTGAGCTAGTTTGACTAAAACAATAATCAATTAAATAATTGAATAAAAAAACAGAAATGGTGAAAAATTTTATTTAACAAAACAATAAAAAGCCGTTTCCATACTTTGTCTTAAACTAACTTTAGGTAAATATGCATTCGATTATCCGATCTCTACTTATAATGTATAACTTATATCAATAAGTATGTCGTCAGAGGTGCAACTTTAATTTAAACTTATTAAGTATACAATTCCAACTGATATCGCAGACAGTGTAAATTAAAATGTCCTTATCTCCGAGTGTTTAATAGACTTATCAAAGTAGATTTATCTGATCTCTACTATTAGTCTAATCGCATATATCACTGACATCATTATCAATCTGCAATGATTCTATCTAAACATTTAAATTCAAGTCAAAAACAGAAAGCATTAAGGCGCTTGCATTTCAAAAAATAAAAAAGCTACATGTTCATCATCATTATTTCAGCTGAGTGAAGCCCACAGTTAGGTAGATATACGTCTGCTCCAAATATCTCAACTTCGATCAGTTCTACACTGCTGGCAATCAACGCTTTCGTACCTTCGTGCTATTTTTACAAAGTCTTCGGTTCACTTGTTCACTGCATTTCGCGGCAAATTCCTGCCACTCAAAGAACTTTCCACCCCAATAGTCTTAATCCGGCGAGCTATGTATCAAACCCAGTTACTTACAGTTTAAAATTCTTCATGATTATGTCTGTTTCGAACATACAGACAAACTCTGAACATAGTCCTTTTCTCAAAATTTCAGTTCAGTTTATATGTAATCCTATAGTGTGGCCGTCCGTTATCACGCCACTAATAGTGTGTAATTTAGTAAAGGCTGTTGATGTTAAGAACCGGCAGGCCTTGGGCGGACTGGGCGACAGATAAGTTTTTGTCACCTTGTTCACTGCATTTCGCGACAAATTTCTACCACTCAAAGAACTTTCCACCCAATAGTCTTAGTCCGGCGAGCTATGTATCAAACCCAGTTACTTACAGTTTAAAATTCTTCATGATTATGTCTGTTTCGAACATACAGACAAACTCTGAACATAGTCCTTTTCTCAAAATTTCAGTTCAGTTTTATATGCAACCCCATAGTGTGGGCCGTCCGTTATCACGCCACTAATAGTGTGTAATTTAGTAAAGGCTGTTGATGTTAAGAACCGGCAGGCCTTGGGCAGACTGGGCGACAGATAAGTTTTTGTCACCTTGTTCATGTAATCCACGCACCTAATTAAATCAAGCTGAAACTCGTCTCATACTGATCACAGCGTGAATGCTTTGATATTGCCGGTGGTGATTGGCACGCTGAACATGCTTAGCGTGTGACAAGAATATATTTTAAATGAACCAAGAAAAATTAAATCCTCAAGCAAATCAAAATCTCGCATGCAATATTTTCTTAGGAAATTGGAAAAATCAATATTAATATCCAACTTTAGACCCAATACTATGTACAGTCAGCAACACATCAGGTTGTACGTCTGTACAACAGCCGCTATTACAAGCTGTACTTTACTGACTGTACATAAAAGACTTGAAGCAATCCCAACTAATATTATAAATGCGAAAGTGTGTTTGTTTGTTTGTTTGTTTATTGTTTGTTTGTTTGTTTGTTTGTTACCTCTTCACGTTAACTACTGGACCGATTTCAAAAATTCTTTCACCTTGGAAAGCTACATTCTCCCGAGTAACATAGGCTACTTTTTATCCCGGAAAAATCGACAGATCCCACGGGATGCGCAATAAGGCTTCGCTCAAAAACTACTGCACAGATTTTTATGCGGTTTTCATCAATAGATAGAGTGATCTTGAGGAGTTTTGCGGCATTTTTTATCTCGGAAAAACGGATAGTCCCACGGGAAGCGCGATAAATCTTCGCACCATAAACCGACTTCGCGTATATGTAGCCGTGGGCAAAAGCTATGACCCTTAACCTCTATAACACCCAATCCCGAAATCCACGCGGGCGAAGCCGCGGGCAGAAAGCTAGTTGCTTATAAAAAATGGCCCGCCGAAAATACCCGCCTTAAGAACAAATCGCGTAAGTGCTCGATACCGCTAGAACAATAGCATCTCATTCACTCATATTACCTTTCAGAAATAGCCGTTGTCTATTCAATATGAATTGTAAGACATGATCATTAAAAATCCATTTTCTCAGCTCTCACTGGTCCATTGAAATGTCGTTTTGTTAGCGATCGTAATAACGAAATCGAGAATAAAATTGTAAGTGATGTTTGTTGTTTAGACTATTAATGGCGGGATATTTATAAAGGGTTTTTCAACGAAAATTGTGTTTTGTAAATGCAAATTGACACAATAAATTTAGATACCAATGTTTCAATTTTATATTTTAATAAAAATGAAAGTTTTGGAAACAGGAATGAAAAATGATATCTAATAAATGTGTACGACGGCCGCTGTTATAAATTTCAGTACTTTTTCAGTAGTTAATTATTCAGTCCGTATATTCTCTCTATATCTCTGAATCACCCAAAGAGTGACTGGTAAAAAATGCCTCAGACATTAAGTCCACTTATGTGCACCAATATTTTTACATATAGTTTAAATAAATGAATAATCAGTACTTACTTCCCGCCCGCCGCTTCACCCGCGTTTTTCCGTGGATTTTCATATAAGACAAAATATATATTTTACCGCGGCCAAAATTATCGTATGCCCCTCCTCGAGTCACCAATTATACACATACTACATTGAATTAAAAAATATTTTCCTAACCCTTTCCCGGATTTTAAACTATACTTATTACCTTATCTAATAGACAGACATGCTACGAGTGCTATTTCTTTTAAAAAAGTACAATACATAAGTGAAATTTGACATAATAAAAATATCCATTTGTAGACATCATTACACAGGGACTTATGATTTAGGGTAGCGACAGCTTGTAATACAAAATTATCCAAATTGAATTTTGATAAATTCAAGTAGACCTAATTTACTGCTTTCAGTATAGCTGAAAGCTTTTAATTTTTTTTCCAAATCGAAATACAAATCTGCCGTGCTACAAACAGTGATCATAAACAATGACCGAATGATGTATCAATAAAATTTTGTCGCTTACAGCAAGTAATTAATGACGGTATAAGTGCATCTGACTCATTGGACACGAAAACATCAACTAGTATCCATCCCAGTCTAATCAATAAATTTCCCTCATCCATCTCTTTCCGAACCGCTGGAACTTCGCCTCAACATTCCACATAATCAGCCGAAGACATATATTTCTAATTCATTCCGAAACCATTAGTTGCTACTGAATATTCATGTGGTATCCGCTTCAATAGTCCATTGTGTTGTCTATGACAAATGGAGACCTTATTCCCATAGTACGAGTAGTGACTGCTGTGTCCGTCCGTTTGTAGGCAATTTGTCGGTGCGTTCATTGTGATACTTGACAAGGCCATGGGACTAACGGACAAAAATGCTTGCGTTAGACGCCTTACTAAAAACTACTTTGATAGCCACGTTGACAGTATTTCCGAACGATTAATGAGAAAGGCCTCATAGAAACAGAAATAGTGGTAGATAACTAACTTACAAACTGTGGATGACTTCGTCGATTTCATAATAATTTTCAATAAATATTATTTTACCTTGTTTTTAAGTTACATACAAAGTATGTAAACTGTTAGTTATCCTTAATATTAATAAGTAAATAAAATTACTTTAGAAAACAATATAACGATATAAACAATATAGCAAACAACATATTACTAATAAACGAATTAAACTTTAAGTTCGATATATAATTGATACAATTTGTCCTAATTGTAATTTTAATAAATGTCCTACTTCGTTTTTAAACAACTTTTAACATATTTTAACCTTCAGGTAGTATCAAACTTTCAATACATATATTTTTTTAACATAACAAGTACCCATTGCAGAAATTGTCATAGTTTTTAAGGTTGGCATGGATCTGAATTTAAGATTAGAATAGCAAACTCTACGTGGAGATAATATAAAAAAATGGCACAATCTTTTTTGTATATATGTGTGTACAATTTCAATCTCAATTCGTCGTCAATCGGCCTGTACGTGGTCGCTTTACAAAACATGAGAGCTATTTATGGACTTGCCTTCTATGACAAGCACACATCATTGTAGGCTACAATACAAAATCAGTGTGCCAATGACACGTGTGGATTTTTTCCTGCATTACTTCACTTAGATATCATTTGAAACTATGGCTAAGTCTAGTCGCTATTAGTCAGTCACATGTTATGTCAAAATGAGGAGAGTGAATTAAATAATATAGATTAAATGAACTAAGAAATGATAGTTAATTAAATACTTATTGTCACCGATGTAGCAGCCGATAATCGTTGTAAATAGAAAAATACAAAATCGATGTATAGTTAGACTAACCGGTATTCTATCACAAAAGAGAAACTCAATAAAATCTATTGCGCGAGGGAGTTTTGTATACACATATTATCTTTTTTTATGCAAAAATGGATATTCATCTAGCAAGCTTTACAGTATAATAATAATCATATTAGCCATCATCATGAGGCTACTTCACCATTAGCATCATTAGGATACTGGTCACGGAAAAAGTACTTGCTCGCAAGAACACATATATAGGTCCTGAGAAAAGACATAAGTTAAAGGCTTATTATACGCACATCCAATAAAGTTTACTGTCGATATAATCTCCCCCGTAAAGCAGCACAGTGCAGTGCTCCTCCACACATTGTAGTCGGCGCTCGAGCCCTTCACTAAAAGTTCGCAAACAAGACGTGCCCTGATAGCCTACATCGTACCTTGGACACTTTATTGACCATTGACTCAATAACATGGTCAACCAGGCAAAAATGGCCTGGCGCCATATTATACAAATTTTACGTTCATTCACTGCGCACGTATCACCATTCGGAGACCGTGTAACGATTTCTAAATGGTGATACATGCAGGTTACTGCAAACAGATGGGAGGATGCTTTCAGTGCAAGAGTTTGTCGCACGTCTAGTCTGTCGTATATTCACCGCGCCGACAATGGTTTACATCTCCACCTTCACAATTTTCCTTATATCTCTAGGCCGTCAAATTTTTCCGAAAGTGCCCCAAGAGCTGTTACCCTATTTTTTCGAGGGGAAATGCACCTTTTGCACCTTGACACCGCGCTGGCAAGGCGTGGCCGTGTGTGGGGCTCTCCGGTTTGAGAGGACCGGCCTCCCCTCTAAAACCCCCCGGTGTTCTCCAAGCCCATATCGGGGCGCGTGGCGGGTTGCGCTTTCGCACTGCCGCACACGCTGCCTTCATGGCAGGGTCATTAGGCGAACGCTTGCTCGCCTTCACCTGCCGGAGCTTAGGTCTCCATCTGCTCCTCCTGGGCCGGCTTTGGGGCACTAGACTGTGCCGCCTTTGCCGGGATTTGCCTGTTACCCTACAGGTGAGCTGTAGTTAGACTTATACTCCGCCGTAACCTGCCCGCGTGACGCGTCTAAGCCACTTGACCCAAATCGAGATTCGCCAAACAAGAATGACCACTGAGTGGCATCCCCACTGTAAACAATGACTTTTGCATTTCTGCATGTTAGTTTGAATAAAGACTGTGAAAATACTTCCGCTCGTATCATTGACATATGTTACAAATTAGCTACAAACTTGTGTTATTTGTCGACCTTCCAGATTCACGAGTCTTACAAGAATTATGTATAGTGTTAGACGCATTACACTTAGTTATAAAATAATTTAAGAGCTACTGAACAGCGTAAGGCGGATCCAAATAACGTTATCTAAGTTGTGGTAAACCAACGTAGATGGGTGCGGGTGCGAAATATCAAACTTATAATAAATACGAGTATGCAAGTATTCACGTATGAAACAAACGCGCCGGCGCCCACGCCCGCCCTGCTTTTTCGACGAAAACAAACGAAGACTTCTAAGGTTGCTTTGGTGATTGGTTGTTGCTCAATATAAGTAAAGGCACTTAAATATGAGACTACTAGCTTTCTGCCCGCGGCTTCGCCCGCGTGGATTTCGGGATTGGGTCTATAGATGGTTAAGGGTCATAGGTTGTGCCCACGGCTACATATGCGTGGAAGTCGGTTTATGGCGCGAAGATTTTATCGCGCTTCCCGTGGGACTATCCGTTTTTCCGAGATAAAAAATACCGCAAAGTCTTGCTCAAGAATCACTATCTACTGATGAAAACCGCATGAAAAGCTGTGCAGTAGTTTTTGAACGAAGCCTTTATTGCGCATCCCGTGGAATCTGTCCATTTTTCCGGGATAAAAAGTAGCCTATTTTACTCTCCATCCCTTCAACTATTTCCACGTAAAATATCACGTCAATTAAGCCTTCAGAGCTTACTTTGGGCTAGACTAATCGGTGTAAGTGTAAGAAATATTTGTTTATATATTTATTTTATTTTATTGCTTTCAGTGTTATTTGATGATATGGTTAATTGGCGACCTCCGAGTGGTTTGTACACCGGTTTCAAGGTGTCGCCGTATATGAAGTCTCGAGTTCAAGTCCGAGGCAGATCTTTGTGTGATGTGATTATTTATTTATTTCACACACAAAACGGAATACAATGCAATAATCAATGTTGATTAATTTTTCCTTTACAACATAGCATACCAGATTAATGTATACTTGTAACACTAGGGGTGTCACTCGCACGTTACCGGCCCTTTAAAAATGTTTTACAATAATATAGATTGTACATCAGAATAATATATAGGCTTACAATGTATAAAAATATACACCACGTAAATATAAGCTATTCGAAATACTATATTTTTTAGTTAAAAGCTTTAATACTCTTAATTTAAAGCTCATTAGTTTAAAGCTTTAATACTCTAATTTAAACTCTTAAAGGAAACTTGAAAGGAAATTATACAATTTGTGAAATTAATGTGTAATAAACAGCATCAGTGAATCATTGGTGACAGCAACCTCACTTGCATACTTTATCTTGTACTCTATATCAAGGTCGTCTACTTATGTACATACTTCCGTGTTACCTATTGCAGCAGAAAAACAGCAATGTTGTCGTTGCTGTGTTCTGGTGAGTAAGATGAAGTTGGTTTGGAAATGTCAGAATACCGTGACTTTACAAGTTGGCCATTTACATTGTTCGTTTTTTAGAGGCGAAAAATTTCTTCATATAAATTACATAACATAAATATACTCAACCTCTTCAAGTTTTATCATGCTCGAAATTAGAGTTTCCATTAAACAATTTAATATTACTATTGGTGTAAGACTATACATCGCAAAACAACAATATTTATTTATTCGTAACACAATACAACCATTGCTACAATCTATTTTGGTACTTAGGGTTTTTATCAACCAGAATTTATTATCCCAAAACGAAACTAACCCATCGTAGATAATACAAAGCGACCAACAATTCCGAGAATAAATAAAGGATCATTAACACTTGTTCATAACGACGTAAGGTTTAAGAACACAAAAACGCATTTAGAGTTTATTTCTGGAGCGAATTAACAGAATTGTCTCCCTCCCCTAGTTCCCATGAAACTAGTACCAGCGGAATAATTACTGGACTAGTCTAAAAGCAAGTTAAAAAAGCACCGCCCGGCAAGTTTGTTGTACTCATACGTAGTTAGACTTGTCTAGTTGTATGTACTAGTTTTTACCATTAGCTGCAAGATTTACTGGCCTAGATCATATACAGCCACATCAGAGCATTGTATGACAATTTGATTGCCATCAGTATTAACCTCAGCAGACGCATAGTCTTCATTTAACGTTATAATAACATTGAAGGTGAGAACTGATGTTTCGTCCTTTAATCTCAGAGGCACCCGATCTTGTACCGTACATTGATCTCAATATGTAGGTAAGCGCGTCAGCAATTCATATCCAACTACACGTCATTTACGTAATTAAGTACCTAGTTTAGAAAGATCAGTGTCTAAGCATTCACCAACCAAACCAATCGCACATAGGCATTCATACCATTAAATTTACCAGTTAATTCACCATAACTTGTAACCATAGTTTTAGAGTATTTTATAGGCTTAGATAAAGTGTAGTGATATAATAAACTATATACATATACTATTCAAGTGACTTTTTATCTACAAAGGTGTACTTTCCCGTACAGACCTCTTACTATTCTTTCGTTTGAACAAAACTATTTTATCTTATTTCATCTTATTGAAATAAACATCAACAAGTTTTCATTATTTTCCTCCACTGGTAGAATTAAGTTACCCAATTCGTTAAGTACAAAGATAGTTCAATTGATATTATTGTTTTAATCGTTTTTGTCAATCAATGCAAGATATTGAAAAAAGATGTACTAATCAATATCTGAAACTACCACATGGTTGTTGCTCGACATTCATTATAGCTTATAATCTGATTGTTATTGGGACCAAAAATCATTAAATACACAAAAATATTTCCACTAAAAGTCGTACTTCTATTTGTTACCTACCTTGAGCTTGTAGAGAGACATTCATAGACCTTCATTTTCTTGTCACTGATATATTTTTTACTATTACTGAACGCTTAAGTAATTACCTTAAACACATTTTTTTCTGTCGAGAAGATTGATTAGGTATTTTATCAAAATATGATTTCTCATACTGTTGAACTAGATTCATACACGTATTATAATAGTACTTAGAAACTGTTATTTTCTGATGAAAGCTGAATGACAGATAAAACTATATACAAAAACTATATTTCAACATTAAATACATCATATTTACCAAAGTACTTTCAAGTCAAAGACAAATTTATTCAATTTAAAACTTTACATTTACAAAACATTACTTTACTTTTACATACTTACAATGAATTATAAAAAGAGTTTAATTCTAGCTGGTAGCTATTGACCATACAGTAACGCTTAAGTTCCCATTTAAAATGCACAAACTTTAGACTGGTCCAATTTGAGGCAGTTACGACTTTCCTGACTTCAAAAGCTTTAAAATTGCCATTTTCTCAATTACGACGTAAAACTTTAACTATTCAGATATCTATCTCAAGCGATTTATTAACCAAAAAGTACTTAAACGTTCTGCGTCTATTCACGCGAATTTGAAATAAAATTCTGTTTACAAGAAACTAGCTTTTATTGTCTTAAAGTGTTGTTTTTAATTATTCCTGTTTTACTTTAAAAAGAAACAAGTCAAATAATTAAAGTTGTGGGTGATTGACTAATTACTTTAATATCTACAATTTGTGTTATATCTCAGGGGTATGTGATTTGCGCGAGGCTGCGTGCGCGTCTGGCCACCGCGCACGTCGTGGTGATGTCTCTCCGTCTGGGGGACTGTTCAAGGGTTCTCGGACAGTCCCTCCCTTGGCGTTGGCTGGACCAGACCTAGGTCGAGCCGGCCCCGGAGCACATGGCGGTAGAATCGCGAAAGCGCACCCCGCCATGTGCCCCGCATGGGCCTAGAGAACTCAGGGGGGTTTTAGGGGGTAGGCCGGTCCTGTCAGACTGGAAAGCCCCACACGCGGCGGCGCCTAGCCAGCGCGGTGTCGCGGTGCAAAAGGCGCATTTCCCCTCTTAAAAAAAGGGGGTATGTGATTTGAATAATAATAATGTTTTATACTTTTTTATCAGAGAAACTTAAAACTTTTCTGTCAATCAATGGTATGTTTTTTGAGAATGAAAAACTACAAAATGAGAACTTCATTTATCATCGTCATTATTTCCAATGAGAAATGTCACTGCTGGACACAGCTCTCCCCCAAGTATCTTCAAACTTCGCTTTCTGTTTAGATCTGTCGCAATTACCGGTCGATCTACCTTGCGAGAGGTCTTCCAACACATCGTTATACGGTCTCCAAGACTTTTCCGTCAGACCTACGCACAATGTCCCTGCCCACTGTTTTTCAAGGTTCGCATTTCTTCGGTACCCAAATTCTACTGCGGATTTCATAGATTCTGATTCCATCACGACGCGTGATTCTGGTGAGTTTAACAGTCTTATAAGACAAGTCATATTACAGGGGTGTAAGTGGCGGTTTCCTGTTCCATATTTACTGGCAACACTGCGGCATATGCACGGAGAACAATATAAACTGAATAATGTAATTATGTACTGTAGTTTTTAATTGAATTTCTTTAAAAAATGTTTTTGTTGTACACATCTTATATATTGTTTTAATATTGTATGTATTTTGAAGCTAGTTTGGAAATGTATTCGCAAATATATACAAAAATATTATGTTCAGGTTATCAAACTATGAAAACGAAAATATCCACCAGTAAAGAATGGAATGTCAAAAGCATTCAGTGCTTCAGCAATACAGCCTTAAATATAAAGAGATTAAGGTAGTGTATTAGGTTCAATAATAGTGATAGAGTATTTGATCAATATTCAAGATTAAATGGCCGCATTAATATAGCCTTTAAGACAAGGTGCTAGAGTTGTTGTATAAAACTAATGGTCTATTATTAAGTTCGAGGAAAGTCTATTCATTGTGGCTAGGTGCTTCGATTATAACTGTGGAAACGCATCAACGCGCTTTAGTTCGTATTGAGTTATTTAGGAAAACCGTTTGCAACTTTTTTACCACGTCACTCTAAGTAGATCACAATTCATAGCTGTTTCATGTACCTCATGTCGCATTATTTAAGCGAATTAATAAAAAGGGATGCTAAATTGTGGACATTCTAACATTAGGTTTGCCGATCAACATTTACTAAGCAGAATTATGAAATTAAACATTATCGCGTCCCTATAACAAATATGTAGGTACAATAAATATCACATTAAGATATACATGTGTAAATCGCTATTATTATAAGAGAATAAATGTATATATACACATATATTCTATATATATCACTGTATATACGGTATATGTGTATATACCGGTGATATTGAAGATCAACAAATAAAATGTAATATTATTATGTGTAATACTCGTAATATGAACAAGCAAGCATTAACTAATGAAATATGTAATGAAACAAAGATAATTAAATCACAGTGCTTATTAATAGAAATATTAAGCTAGCTTTTCACTGCCGCGTATAATACATAACATTAAAGAATTTATATTGAATTGAAGGATATTTGCTTTTATATAATCCTCTCTTGAATCTCGTGTCGTGTGCCACCTTCCCACAGTGAAAAAACAGCCGAATTCCAGAGGACATCCGACATCCCTAGGAGTAATGAGAGCAGTGACACATTAGTTCTTTATCTATCATCACAAAGAAAACAAATATAAATGTAATATAAAAATTAGATCATATTGTCATTACAGTCACAGAATACAATTGTAGATGTAACAATAACTACGTGATAGTTTATCCCATCATGCTATCATTTATCTTTTTTCTGTTATCAACAGACAGGAGGGAATTAGTTCCAGACTGGACTGATAAGCTTTTTCTTTCGTGTTTTTCATTATAACTTCGGTTAAAGGTAAGATTACTTGGGGAAAATCCGTCGCGGCAACAAAGAAATAATTTATTTACGTTACCTATTTATTTCATTATATTATTTAAAATGCTACCAAGTAATAAGTTTGTACTTAAAATATGAATACAAAACACTCAAATGTTTGCGTGAAAATCCTAAAATTAAGATAGTCACAAACCCTGGTTTAGTATAGACGCACGTATAATGCTTATTACCGCCATAACTTACATTTTAGCGAAACTAACATGAGTAAGTCATAAAATACAACTTAGTCACACAACACAACGCCGAAAATTACATACCTCACTCAAGTATGGCAACGTTAAATATGAATTTCAATATTAGGGTTCTGTTTAAAAATCACATAAATTAATTAGTAAATCAATATTTAACACGGGACTAATATCAAAAATAAAATTACTTATATTATGTTGGAGTTTAAAAAAATATATATAAAACATACAGCTACATAACCTTGTATATGAAAAACAAAAATAACTATATATCTGTTTGGAAATTAGAACCCATTTCTCAACAAAAACAGGCAAGAAACTCAGATAGTAGACGAAGGAATGGTAATTTTCTATCCTTAAGGTATATTTTTATAATTCAAACATATAAAAAGAAATACAGCATTTTAAATAAATTATATTGTTATTACAAGATTTTTAAATGTCAGATCATAATAAACATATCCGCTACAGATGTATGTACATACATTCGGTATAATAACAATAGAATTATTTGTTTAAACACATATTATAAAAAATATTAACATAAAATGGAACATATTTACCATTTAAGAATTTTTACAATTATTTTGTGAATAATTATGATTCCTATACTAAAGTCATATGCTTTCAATCCTTCTGAATCTTTAGCAAAATTAGAACCAATGTAGGAATTATAAGGAATTTGTAGGAACGTAAGTACTTGAAAAAATAAGAACTACGTGGACGACAGAATTTTAAATTTCAAATTTAGATTTGAATTTTTTTTTGTTTTATTTATGAATATTTACATATACAAAGGTATAAATTAATAGATCTAAATAGACAAGATATTTTTGTAATTTACTTTTAAAAAATTCATGAATACTTTAAAATTACTAACGTATAAAAGATTTGATAATGGATTTGTCTCAAACATTTCCTTAACGATACCCTAAATCTAACTAGGCACACGCCCGAGTCCCCTATTCACGAGTCGTTAGCTTCAAATTCGTGCACGACGAGGTGAACGACCGCGCCCACAGCTGGGCTCAAGGAGCAGTAAGTTTATACACCTGTGTCAAATTTGTAAAGTTATTATAATACCACATTGTTTATAAAGGTTTGTAAATTAACAGTTTTATCTGAGATGTTCTCTTTAGCCAGTATTGTTTCCAAATATACTTAATTTTACTTTATAAAATAATTAGGACCATAACAGCCGTGAAATTTGTTTTTTTTTTTCAGAAAATTACCTATTTTCTAATTTTTGTGAGCACTAATAGTCAACCACTGGTTGAATAAGGCCAAATCGCCTTAACATAGTTTAAGGTAAACCCGTGCCCCTCGGTGGGGGCGTATATGGGCTGGGATGTTGATGATGATGATTTTTTTTTTGTTCCCCTGATGAATATGCATTAAGTTGCATACCCCGGCTGTGGCGAGCCGGCGGTTATGTGGGGCTCTCCTTCCCAGAAGGGGGAGGCCTACCCACTAAAAACCTCAGGGATGGCCTTCCTCAGGCATGTAGGGAGCCCCGGGAACACAGGGGAGCCCTCCTCGGGGGAGGCTACAATACCTCCCCCGATCTCCACCACCGACGCCGCCCCCCAGCTACGGAAGATCTCTGCGACCAAGACTCGGCACTCGGAGGCCCAGCGGCGGTCCAGGGTGAGGCCCAGGTACTTGATGTACGGCCCCACCGGGACCACCGCGTCACCCACCCGGATCCGGTAGCTGGGTGGTTCCCAGCGCCTCGGAAGGCCGTGGAACCACAGCGCCTCGGTTTTGTCATTTACATCCCTTAACATTTAAAATTATATGTGTCATGTGTGCGTAACTCTTTCAGAGCATACACAAATTTTACTTTTATCAAATGCTTTGTGAGGATTTTTAAACCACATCTGTGAAGCACATTTACACAACACAACACAGTATCTGTTCTTGAAGAAATTTGGCTATCAACATCCAACTTAAGCTTATCTCGAATATTAGCATGTAATATAAAGTTCATCTGATGTTGCTTTGGAATATAAGTGTCATTTTTTTCTCCTTAGATGAAATGAAATTAATTTTTCGAGTGAAATACTTCTTTTAATTAATCAATTTATATATTTTTACATTTCGACAAAGCAGAGTTACTGCTTACTCATGCACTGTGTACTTCATGCATACATATCTCTCCTAATGTAACAATGTAACAACAATACCTCCTGAATATTGATGTAAGAACGGCTAGAATTCATAAATCCGAAATTATTCTCGAAGTAGGTACATAACGTCTACGAGGTGTGAAAATGCCGACATTGATGGCATTAAGTAGGTAGATTTTATTGTACTAGTGTATGCTTTTCTTATCATACTAAACAAAAGTGACTTATACTGTGGAATAAAATTCCAAATTAGCAAAAAAGTCCTTTAAAAAAAATACAAAAACTAGTATACGAGTATAAAACAAAACTGATATCCCCTTATTTCTGAACACGTACAAAAATCTAAGTAACATTTGAATATTTAACAACACTATGCATAAAACAATCTTAATTGGATTATTTATCAAAAAGGTTGCCTTAGTATCATAGTGCTCTGTTGAGGAACTTCCATTCATTTTCAACTAATTCTTAGCTAAAGCTAAAGCTTAAAGTTACTTTAATGCGAGAGAATCTTTAGATTTATGATCCACTGATTGATAATAGTATCTCTTAATTAAATAATGTCAACCTCCTTAATGCTTTAAGCTTATGTATAAAAAATAGGGAAGGTTTAAAAAAATATTTGAATTAAAAAGGAGTTTTAACTATTATAATGAAAATACTACCGCTAAAAATGGTACAAAAATATTTTAAAGAAATATTCTTTGAAAGTTATATTTTTATTATGTTAGCAAAAATTAATGTAAAACCTAAATTTAGAAGCCCCAAGATTAAATGTTAAATAAAAAAAATGTCTAGAGCGACTTTACTGTTAATAATTTTTAAAATATTATTAATTATAGAAAATTATAAATAAATAATATACACCGGTACAGCATTTTACTGTACATTATAAAATTGTAACCTAATAAAAAATGTGAACATTGAATATTTCGTGTTGATCCCACCGACACGGTGCGCGCGCGCACTGATGACGTACATTATGGCCGGCGCGGTGGCGGTTCAGTTCCCGCCAACTGTTACGTCCGTTGCGATCATTTGTTCTCACGGGCAATACCTCTGCAGCTGTCTGGCTGGTTTGTGAATTTTTGTCCATATAATTTTATAGCCTATTTACAGAACATCATCCTCTTGCCCATTTCCCATTATCTGGGGTCGGCGCAGTAGATCTTTTTCTTCCATTCCTCTCTATCAGCCGTCATTTCCATGCTTACTCCTTTCATTCTTATATCATTCTTCACACAATCGATTCATCTTTTATTCGGCCTTCCTCTGCCCGTGTATTCCTCCACTTTCATATTCAACATTCGTTTTGTGACATGACTTTCATCCCTCCGCATCACATGTCCAAACCATGCTAATCTACTTCCTCTCACTTTTTCTACCACTGGCGCTACTTTCAGGCTTCCTCTTATGTACTCATTCCTTATCTTATCCATCCTTATCACACCACACATCCATCGTAATCCATCATCGTCCTATTTACAGAACATTATCAGTAAATACAGTTATATAATGCGATATAGAGAGTCCGTGACATATCTATCAAAACTAAGACTAATTGACAATATGGACACAGATTTTAATAATATAATGTAAGGAGATGAACATTGTTTTGGATCATTTAAGCTTTAGTATACATAAGTAAGTAATGAACTGCCTCTTTAGTTGTCATTGTCTTTACTTGACGCTTATTATTTAAAAAATATCAAATCAATCAATATGATAAGTCTGGTGGTTTTAAAATTATTGCAACTCTAAGCAACTAAAGTGTACGAAAAATCGCAATCTCAATGTCAAGTTTCAAAAAGTATGGCAATTAAAGATATATAGATAGATGGCTATATTAAAGAGTATCGCGTTTAAATTTCACTGGCTCCTAGTATTGATTTTTCAAGATTATGTATTCGGATCTTTTTGGAGTTTCTATGTAATTTATAAAAATCTGAAATACCTACGTTCGTATAATAATAAACTCACAGGAGCGCACATAAATAATTTGATTTTTGCTTTCTATTGAGAATACATTTCATCCATATTTAATACAATCTTACATTCTGTGATATAGCGCTTTTTTATTGCTGTTTTTAATTTTTTTTTATTAAGTTTGAGACATAAAACATAAGGTTATGCTGTAAAATAAACATTTTATTTATTTATTATATACCAGTACACTTACTGTTAATTTTTCTGTGGTAATAATTAAGCTTATAAACCTAACAGCTGTACTGACGTCATTTAGAATTCTATTTATGTCAAAATACAAAAAAAGTGTAGAGTACTTCCGTGTTAATGTATCATATTTAGCAAAATATAGCCAATTTCCACTTTGTATGTATATTATATAAAACCTAATATTTTCTGTGAAGCTTACACTTAACTTTGCGGTTAATCGTTAGTCCCTTTGTCGCGCTCCAAAGCCTTCCAATTGTCGGCTCGGTCTACTGCAAACTAATTTGAATAAAATTGTTAAGCATTCACTGCACCTGCTTACATTCAACGCGAATAATCAGCCTTATGTTAAAAGCAATAAGATTGTCTAATGTATAACAATAATTATTCAAGCTTTATTACAATCGCCATAAGGTACATTTTCAAAAACTGTTTTGGGTAATGTTTTTCACGAGCTTATTCAAAGTAACAATAGTTTCTTTATTTCGATTTCCGCGACAAAAGAAAATGATGTGGTCGTTTTTTACAGTTATTACATTTCACTTATAAAATAAGAGGTCAATGAACTACAAGTTTTTGATAGGAAACAGGAGCCAGGATTGTAGGGTTACTGATTCCTGATCCTGATATGTTACTATTATATGTATAAATTTAAATGAATCTTTATTAACTAGAGAAAGTAGTGTCAAAAATGATTATTTTCAGAAAAAGATAATGCATTTTTATTTGCATTAAAAATTTATGCTGTATTACTGCTTTGAAATAGATACAGAATTGTTCTAGTATTATAATAACTAGATGGACAGGTATTTTTACACTTTTAGCCAATTTGTTGTATTCTCAAATTATACTTTATTGCGCAACTTTCTTTCTACTTCCACATAATAGTTATATACGATTAAAACTGTTGCAAATTTATCCTAAAATTATTACAGTGTTAATGACAATATTTATTATGTTTGATAGATATTTGACGGGTCGTAATATTGTCATGCTTTTTTAATTCACTCACATTCCACGATCTCTGCGTAACATATATCATTCTTCATTATCTATTGCAAGAACTTGTAGTTGATGATGCTTACCTGTAAACAAAAACATTAATTTACAACTTCTTGTGAAATTAATTACATATTTCGATTGAATGATACAACAATAATAACAACACAGTTATTGCAGTGGTCGAGTGATAGGCTACTGCGTAAAGATTCCTTTAAAATTTTGTATGACTACAAAAATTTATTCTGACCGTATACCCAGTTCAGAATAAATTTTGTAAAATGAGTACATGTCAGATTCTTTGTGACTGCACCGCATTGCCCGACACATTATAAAAATGTTAATGTTAGACTACGTTTTTTAAATATAAATAAAATGTCAAACTAATTTCACCTCACTAACGACTCTTTGTTAGGCGTGAAACTTTCTAAAAAATACTTTTCGTCGAGAATTACAGAATAACTATTTAAATATTAGAGAAACCAGGAATAAGGAATAATTTATTTAAATATAGCTTTTATAATATACCAATTAACTAATACATTTCCCAAAAGTTTCATTATTTTGTATAATATTCATCATCACAGCTCATATACGTCCCCACCGAGAGGCTTGAGCCTACCCTAACTACGTTAGGGCGATTAGACCTTAGTCTGCGGGTTGGTTGACTAGGTACACCTTTGAATCACTTCGCAGATGTACGCAGGTTTCCTCACGATGTTTTCTTTCACCGTAGGAGCGTCGGATAAATGTACATATGAAATTCGAAACGAAAAACACATTGATACACGGTGGGGATTAGATCGCGGGCCTCCCGCTTCTATGCGGCGCACAAACCAGTGCCGAGACCACAGCACCACCGACGCTCAAGAAGCTCCCATTATTATAAATGGAATTTTTGTACTTATTTGGCTGAAGTTTTCTGAAAATTCTTTTTTGCTTTTAAATCTTATTTGTTATTTATTATTTAGTTGAATTGCTTTCTTACATATTAAAACTAAAAGTTTTCCAGCTTAATCTTATTAAAAGCTTGTAGGAAAATGCGATATTCTTAAAAATTTTCATTCAAAACCAATTTCATAGATAAAAAATACCCTATAGATAAATATGTAAATGTATGTAAAAAATGTATTATCCCTGTTCATTATTTAACTGTAATTATTAGTTATCTCTACAAAGATGGCAACGAAAACTCCGACGGATAGAGTTTCATTGTCAGTTTTCAATTTCTTATAAATATAATTGGATACCTAATCAATAAATCATTCAGTTGACTCTCAAACTATCAAAAAAATAGGAAATAGATACCTGTATGCAAATATATGTCTATACATATTAATCTGATACCATTGTGACAGCATTTGTAGCGTAACGTAACACGTGTTGATTCGATACCATAAACACCAAAACAATTTCATCTCAACTGATTTTCAGTGGTGAAGCTAGGTTGTTGCCATACCACTAGGATTATTTCTAAGTTAAGATTCTATTATGATAGCAAGATAATGATAAATGATGTCCTTTAATAATCACGCACAAAGTAAGCATTATTATTATTTATAACTAGAGTTGTGATAAAACTGAAAACAGAACATCTGCGTAGAAGCCCTAAAACCGTTACAATATTAATTGATAAAAATATCGCCCGCGCCGGCTTCACGCGCCGGCGCGCGCGCATATGACGTCACTTCCGCCCCCCGCCCAGGTTTCCGGGCGCCATAATGAGCCTCCATGGACTGTATTTGCATGGTAATGTTAGACAACTAAGTAGTAATTCATGTTTACCTAGATCGTCATATTTTTTAACATTATATAAACTAGCAGCAGTCCATTGTTGATCTATGTGTATATAGCTAATCACATTTAGCTTGAAGTACTTAGTTTATTCTGAGACCACCCATACCCCTATAATAAAATGGTTAAAGCACAGATATATATATTTTCTTACCAAGGTAAGTAATCAGTAATTTTCTAAAAAAGCAGTCATTACTGTAAAACAAATGATCGCTCGATAGCTCGAATTGTAATGTCAGAGCAATGGCAGTTGTATATATAAAATACGAACAATAAATTAACTAAAAGTTAAATGTTAATTTCATTTATTCTTTCATCTTGAGTAAAAATTTGAAAGCAAATAAGCTATTTAATTTTTTTTGTCCGAAGTTATGCACTATTTTGACATTTATTTTGAACAGATTAAACTCTGTGCCATTACTAGAAATAGCATTGATATAAGTAGCAGTTTATCAAGCTGTCATTTGAAACCACGACAAAAAGACCCATTATATTTTTGGGAGTATTCTTTGATCGCAGCGTAACAAAATATTATTTTTTTCGTTAACACGAGCATGCCAACCGAACATATCTATTAATTTGTTCCAAAGGGTCTGTCAGACTGCTTTTTAATTGCCCCGGCGTTGCGTGCCACATTCGATAGGACTCGCGAGATCCGAAGGCGTTTCTAAAAGGAACGAATTGGTAATTTTGGACAATTGTGCTGGTCAGCGGCGTGACATATCGATTCTTACGCTGTTATAAATAAACAGTATCCATGTCAGTAAGGTCTTCGTTGTTCATAATCATGTAGTTGGTCTCCTCTCTTCTTAAATAAGGTGACAAATTCTTTGCGTTTAAAGATTAAAATGTCAATGTAGGCACTTAAAAGTCGTAACTGGTGGTTACACATGTTTTATGTGACATGTAGGCAAATAATTCCATCTTATCAAAGAAACTAGTTTTTGCAATAGTTTAATACAAATTAATTAATTAAAATCATACGTGGTGTGCGATTATTTTTTAATAGACTGTGGTATTTCTTCGTGTGGTCGTTCTTACTCCAATGGTCTTCATCACGGTTTTGATTGAACTTTAGGATTCACACTGGCTATGTAAGAGTTATGTCTCTAAATACCTCATAATAAATGTCACATATGAAATTCCAATTTTACGTTAGTACATGGTAAGTTTAGACTTATTAGTTTCAAGTGATTTTATACAATATGAATGTGAATAATACACAGCAGTTGCTAAGCGGTTTCCATAGCGTCAAAAGTCAAGATAAATGTTAATCAAAATAAATGAACAGCACGTTACAGACTCAAAGGCTAGGCCTGCACCAAATTACCGGACAGAGGCAATACCAGCCCAGTAGCATGACCACTTATATGATATTGACTATTATAGAAAGATCACTTTGAACTGTCAAACTACAAAGCATATGTTTCAAGATTAGGATTATATTACAAGATATAATCTTCATCATATATATCTCCGTGATCGAGTCGACTGCTTGAGTGTCTCTTTCTTAGCTTTTTTCGCAACAAAGCAGCGTATATACATGGCTGTGTTACTTTTAAAAGGATTATAGTGCTGCGGTTATTGTATGTACAACTACATGTACTACCGGCGACTGTAACCACCACACTAAATATAGCCGCTTACTATTATATATAAATAGGCACTGTCATTGTTTGTCAATATAGTTATATAAAAAACATAACATGCGGTACACGCAGAAACGTGTCATGTTGTGCTAGAAACAGATCTTGTGTCGCTTGTAACAGCAGCGGTTTTCGTAATATAAGAGGACTATTTACGCTAAAGGGATCCAGTATACAACATGACCAAAAATGACTTAAGTAAATTATATACTATTAGCACAAATTATTTATACCATATAATAGAATTTGACATAATTTGCTTTAGTCTTCGAATATCAATAAATTTAATTACAGTATACTCTTTTATTCCTCTAGAAGTTTCCTGTTTGTGATTAATATAGGCATAAAGCCATTAATCATTGACAGCATAATTCTATGAAATAACTTTTTCTAAACAAAATACACTAATCTGCGAGAGCCATTGTAAAATTGCATGTCATGTTTCCGCTGTAGTACTCTGTGAATAACTTACCCAGTCAGGCTTCATTATTATATATCTAGTAGTATTTTTAATAGTAGTAATTAATATATTTTATATTGTATACTGTACTGTAATACAAGTTTTAGTTAATTAATAAGTTGTAAAGTTGTGCCTCAGAAACGTTTGCAACAGCACTATTGCGATTTCACAAGATGATGACGGATTTTCCCTTTTTAGTCCAAACTGGATACTTAGACCCAAACCAAGCCACCAACGCTCTGAATGGATCTTAATTAAATAATTACACGGCCCGGTAATGCGGAGATGTAGTAAACGCTTTCCTAGAAATCAAATGCGCACTTTACATCTACCAGTGCAATCGTTTATGCAAAGAAACTAATCGAACCACTTTTTTATAGATATATGTCAAAATGAGCTGTAAAGTTTACATTTTATGTACGTATAGTAAACTTGTTTTTACATATTAATAATCTTTGCAACTTATCCCGGCGTACATAGTATATGTAAGCTTTAGGTAGAGACCGGTGATAGAGTGGCGAACATAAGTGCTGGTACGTCGTCATCTACTCCATAAATCTGCACCTGAGACAAGTGTCATGCGGTGATTCTGCCTCTACTCTCTGCAACATTAAAAACCCGGCACTCGTGCTGTACAAACATGGAGAACTATAAGTTATCATTTTATTATGTTTTCCTCTAATTTATGTGTTACACCCACCACCATTCACTTCATTAAACAATACTTTAATACCTCTATAGTATTAATAATTATAACTAATTTATTAGAATTATAGTAATGATCATCATGAACATTTCAGCCGAAAAACGCCCACTGCTGGCTATAGGCCTGTAATTTAATTATTTGTTCCCTGCTAATAACAAATTAGGTTTTTGAGGGGTTGACAAAGCATTTGGGATATTTCTTATGTTACAAACGTCCATAGCTTCGGTGACTACTTACCAAGCCGACCATAAGTATATTTTCGACCATCGGGATATATAAAAAAATATTAAAATTTGTCTATTCTGCCATTATTCTAATTTTGTAGTTTGTAAAGAACGATTGTGTTTTTGAGTACTATAACTTTGTACATAAAACGAAGGATTTAAATAATAAAGTAAGTCATAATGAGCAACCTTTACGTCTATCACAGATTTTGATGGCCTTCCCGCGCACGCAAGCTGTGCCTGTGACCTTGTGCTAGTGCGTTCGTTCGTCGTTCTTATCATAGCTTGTCATAACACATTTTCCTTTTTTTTTGGACGGATCTTTACCGATCACGCAGATGGCTATATTCAGCTTTGCAATGAGTGTGTAATTGTAGAAGGCGTACGAACAGAAGGTTGGACCCCTTGCCTGCTAACGACAGCAGCGACCGTTCCAAAGTCAAAGTTAGGGTCGAAACAAAGGAGTCGACGCCAATTGAGCGCGCCGTTGTTGTAACACAATTCGCTACCGTACTTAATAAAACATTTGAGCCTTCACTCACCATGCTGAACCAATGATAGAAAGCACCTTATTCCGTTAGCTGGTCTCCAGAAAGCAACATATAAGAAGGGGGATTGGATCAGGAACAACTTACAAGCATAACCTATTTATACCTGGCAAAAACACAAACGATGGCTTGTGAAACGTGTTCTAATATTTATATACATAAATACATTTGGGTTCCACTCACATATTCGAGTGCGTTTTCATAATTTGTAACCTAATAATCATTTCCCTTGTAATTAGGTTAATATCTAATATTATTTCCCCATATATTTGGTGATACGGTAATATATAACTATAATTATATATAACCATAATATAATCATAAAAATATATGTCTTTCCACAAGGGTAAATTATTCTTTATTATCTAGATCTTGTGTATATCTTATATCATACAGCTAACTTACAGTAACAACGAGGGGATGTAGAGCAGATTAAATAATTTCATAAAACTATCTTCCTCTTATCACTTTGGTCGCCATTAATTTTGTTTGTCAGTGTTTTTGATTGCAGATGGATGGTTTTTTACAACTTCACCTTGAAATTATTTTGTGGAACGTGAGTGTACCCTGGGTGCCAATTCTCAGTTCATGTGATTTGGTTTCGAATTTGTTATTATATCTTTTATCGAACGTAAATATCACAAAAATCTCCATTCACAGAGAAAATATATTCTCGGGTCTATTCGGTAGTATATAAAATTTGATATCAGGTCGATCACGAACGAACGGAGCGCAACCAAGCTTGGCTGAAGGCCTAGAAGCCATGGCTGTTAATTATTTATAAGAAAAATTATAGAAGGAAATAATGACATCGAACATTTTTATAATGTTTGGATGCTCATTTTTAGTAAGTTTAAAGAATATTAATTAGGGATTAAAGAAAAATTTTGTCGAAAAATTAATTAATTAGTTATTACATAATAAAATATTTTTATCAAATAATTAATTCTAAGTTTATAATGATTTATTTTAATACACTATTTTTTATCGTTTCTCATAACATTGAATATCATTTGTTTTTGAATTAGGTAGTATCTTTTTTTATTTTAGAAACATATATAAAACATTTATAAATCAACATAAACTGCTTAACATGCAAAAGAAACAGTTTGACAAATTAACAAATATATTTCATTAGATTATAAATTTATATTAAAGCACAATTAATTTAAAATTAATTATTAAAATGTATTATTACAATAAGAGGATATTAAAGGAATACAACATACATACATACATACACTCACGCCTTTTTCCCACGGGGGTAGGCAGAGATTACGTCTTTCCACTTGCTACGGTCTTTACATATCTCTTTCGCTTCATCTACTTTCATAACATTCCTCATACATGCTCGACGATTGCGGGTACTTCTGACCTGGCCTTTTTTGAGGACACTTTCGATTTGTTCGAAATATGTTCGCCTAGGTCTTCCTCGTCCCGTATGTCCACTCACTCCAGCTAAGGAATACAAGAAAGAGAATATTATTTTAATCTAAGAAAACTTATACAATAGCTTTGACAGTTAGCAATATCACAGACGATATTTTTGTATCGGCTACGGTAGAGCACTCGTTGCATATCGAGTACTAACACTGGATAAATATCACATTTGATATCACAAGAATTCCAAATGTCGCAATTAGTTGATCTCCGCCATGTTTTTTCGATAAATATCGTGTTCGACATTATATCAAAGGAGTGAGAATTGGCTTCCTGGTCTCTACCGAACGGGGTTGACGCAACTCAAGCACGCAGTTAGAGGCTTATGGTTTAATCTAAAATGTTGCACAAAGTGTAGACCAAACCTTTATACTTGTTCTACGAGTTCGGTGTCTGGATACTAGTATTAGATATGTAATAGTACTAAGTAAATAGCGCTTTGGATGCTAGCAGCGGAGGACCTTAGGACGTCTATTGACAGAAATGATGATGATGTGTAGCGCTTGGAACTCTCTTAAAAAGAAAGTGGGGGAGAAAATCATACACAAGTCTTGAAGGGGTACTATGATCGGGGTACTCTATCTATAAGTATATTTCTCAGTCGAAGATCATTGACCTAAACGTTATCGGTCGTGGTGTAATCTATCGTTTATTTAAACACTGGGTTGGCAAATTAACGTTATGAGACATCTTTGATGTGAGCCCCGATGGGAGAGACATCTATGTCGTAGTGGAGGTCTACAATCCACGGAGCACTTACTAGTACGGACCATAAAAATTGATTTTGAACAGTTTTTATCTTGAACATGATAGTCGGAGACGTGAACGAATGCTACGATGCGTTAGTAATAATGGAGCTCACGCACACTTTGTAAAGTGTGAGCTTATTTCTAAGTGGCTTTACTATGGTTACATATTAGGTGATAAAAACGACAAAGTACAAGAGAGCTCGATTTTTGACTGTTGTTGCATCTAAAGATGATTTAACTATATCAAAATAAGCTTTTTTACAATAATAAACTGTCACAGAGAATATCAAAAATCTTAGTGGAGGAATATCATAATTGATAAAAATAGATATTATATAAGAGATAATTATACTTTTTTATTTATATATCAAACAAAAATTAATTTACTTATGTTATATAAATCGATGTAAACAAAAAGACACAGGCTTATATACGAGCAATCAAATCTAACATGACACAACAGTTATTAAAAAAATCCATAATTATAGTTATGGAGTCTATACTATTAATTAAACTAGATAAGAATTATAAAATGACTGAATATTTATAAAATGACTTTAGCTGAATACAAACTATAAATAAATTATCACACAAAACATATATAATATTGATTTTCACCGATATTAGCGTAAAACCACAATCTAACTAGTTAAAGTAATTTACTAGTACCAAGATATATTAAGGGAGTTGTGACGTAAAAATTTAACGATCCGGTCTTGCTTATTCCGGATGAGCGATATTGATATGAGGTTTTTGAAATTAATAAATGATCTGAGCAATAAATCTGGAAATTTTGTTCGCGCCTCGGCCGTTTGTGATTAAGATAGCTCAGCCCGGATATTAACCGTCGTAAATTCACATCCTTATTAATGGAACATAACGGCTCAGGGGTCTACTTTGTAAATCCATAATGAATATTTTTGAGCTTAAATTTTGCAATATACCTAATATATTATTAAACGCACACATTGACACTAGTAAAAATTACTCATGAAGTAATTTATTGCCAAAAGTATATCCGATTTAGAATGTTTCTTCTGTTACACATATTTCGAGCAAAGTTCTACATAAACATAATCCTTAGTAAACAAAGTTGTAATGACGTTCATATGAAATTAATTCTAACTGTAAGGCACCTTCTTTAACTGGATTTGTGATTTTATGAATACAAACTTTACCATTCACAATCATAACAGTAATGTACAAAATCATGCTACAAGCTCATCCACGAACAAGTCGTCATTAAGTCCATAGGAAATTGTCAACGATATTGCAAAAGTTTATTTTGAAATTATACTTAATTTTACTATTACTAGGATACTAACGTCGTCTGATACTACAAACCTCAGCTTACCAGAGTCGTCGTCACAATAATTATACAGACCGCATGTGTGGCAAATGTTACTATGTTGCAGTTTAAGAACGAAAATGAAACTTACAGTGTTGAATTAAAGTTAAAAAGATACTGCGGTTGAAATCGTTATTGCGCAGACATCGATAGCTTCAGATGTAATAAAATAATAGTATTGATTTCTAAACACTGATTTCTGAATATAGCTTCATTAGGATACTGTGTCTTTACAAATTCATTCACAAAAATGATAATATTTCTAACAAACATATAGTAACCGAAAAATCATAAATATTTTTAATATTTATGACCTTAAATAAAATAAAAGTAAATGAATCAAAATTTTATATCAAAGATAAGAAGATACCTATATATAATTACCCTGTAAAATGGGGGAAAGCTATTTAAAGATTTTAGAATACGACCCTTAATCAGTCTACGCACATGTAAATATAACAAACACAAATGGATCGTTTTAGTTAAATATAATAATTATTGCATATAAATATTTGGCTTATAGTTAAGTCAATCATCAATCAAGATGGGAATTTCATGCGTTATAGAAGTTAATGAAATAGTTAAGTATTACGACGTTTAAATGAAAACTATTTTGATAGTTACGAGTATCATTCTCATTTTGATAGTTTTTTTTCAGCCGACGTGAAAAATTTTGTTTTAAGCTTTATCGGCATAACTGGTCCAAACTACAGAAGACCTTAAGGCTGGCGTTTACTTCGCCTAACATATCGCTCTGGTGGTGCAGAGAGGTAACGCCGCCAGGATAATAGGATCCATGCAGCAAACTGACAGACAGACATATAGTCTCCCACCAGTCTTAATATTTTTGCTAGTATTATTTATGTTGTAACTTAATTTGTTGGAATATCTAGAAAATTTACTGCGGAGTTAAAACGCCACTCTAATTAAAAACAAAAACATCATTCACCTAAATTCTTAACAAAAACGAATCCGCTTATAGTGCTTGCGAATAAAGTCAAATCATTTGTTTACAACGACACTTGTCATTTAAAATTGCTCATTACTGATCCAAAAATAAAAGCTAAGTTCACTTAAGCCGGTGATTATTCAAAATCGCTATGTAATACTGTTCACGCCTGATGATGGCAGTAAAAACCATCTCTTAAAGTGTCAATTATGTCACCTGATCCAGTATATCGATGCGTCGGCAACCGCTTGTAGTTTGACAAGCAACTGTCGATAACACTTGTCGTTTATCACACTATTTAACTAGCACCGTTATCAGGGCTGATAGCAATAGTTGATTAACTAATAAATCTCATTTTTCTTATGTCATTTGAAATTTGAAGTTAGTTTGTTCAGCAAATTATGAATTTCCTATTAACTGTACACTACATAAGTATTTGTTATTCATAGTTCATTCGATGAGCAACCACAAAAAAGCATTTAGGCTTTTTTGTAGTTGAAGGAATGAAACAAAATGCAATGAAATGAATCATGAATGAAGACGAAAATCACGTGATATGAAGAATCATGGTTATATCATCAAGAAACATTTTTAAAATATTTATTTCTTTAAATGACAAGCAGACAGCCCTGAGTAGATGGCCTACTATTTATCGCCACTTCACAAGTAGTAAACGCTTCACTAAACGATTGCCAGTGTGCGCTTTAGTAGCTTAGCTTTAGGGTATTTTAGCGATATGGAACTACATACTTTAACTTTTAATGTGAAGTACAACCATACTGTTGTTGTGGTTACTAGTAGCTATAGAGATTAATCGTTTTCCAATGCTAAGCATTTTAAAAACGGTATTAAGATTGACAAATAATAGTCGTTATTACACGCTACGATATAGACAACAGGAACAATTACTATTTTACTTAAAATCGATATATTTACCTGTTATTTTTTTTATTCATGCCCTACTTGTAGCTTCATATTTTTCTTTTTTACATTTTTTTTATTATATTTAAAGAATTTTAAGGTTATTAAGGTACTCGTAGATGACAATAGTGTTAAAATTTTAAAGTCATTTCTAGTATCACTTTTATTGTTTTATGTGGTTCAGGTGAGATGGCTATTAATAACTAAGAGGATTTACAACTTCTATAATTTTTTTTCTTTCTTTCAGTAATTTTTGATATTATTATTTTTTATTATATTATTATAATGTATATAGTTAACTGTTTAACAAGCGTGACTCTCTTACATACCCATATATAGACTTTTTAGGTATCCGCTGTGGGAACACATAATATGTAATAATTATAGCTGTATGATAAATACATAAATTCATAATGATCACAAACATATTTCCAAAGCAAAAACTCTGAGTTACTTTTCGAATTTGCATGATTAAATCGTTTACAAATAAACACGTTTATTACTAATTAGGTTATATTAATTTTTATATGATTATTGTAGACAGACTATATGCAGTTATATAATTACCGAAACAAAATTGAAGATAATGTGATTTCTTTTTAACTTATTATGCAATTCGCTTTTGTCTCTCTACATCTATTTTCCTTCATCTCTCTCTTTCATCCTGGGTAATGGCAAAAAATCGGAGCTATTGCTATTTGAACAGTAAAAAATTTTTGATCTTTTAGATGTTACAGACATGGGCACATTATTTATTTGTTTAGCCACTATTTGTATATTTTACTGTTTTATGTTTTGCCATGTCTGTATGTTATATACTTAATAAACTATCTGTCTATCTAACAGTTAGTATTGCAGATTGTCACGTTAGCGTCCATATATGAATCCAAAGTATGGATAGCATAAAAATTGAATTGATTCGTTTGTTTTTTCTCTACCGACTCGTATGCCGTGCTTTAGTTTAATTGTCCTAATTTTGATCGTTTTCAAATTTTTTGTAGATGTAATAAGTAAGTAATTATAACGAAATACACAGTATTTGTATAAATAATCACTAAAGTGTGTTATTTTATACATAAACGTTTTTTAGAAACGAGAAACGATATTAATTTACAGATATAGTCTTATTTCCGCCTCATAAATAAGAAAGGCTTCGTTTAATATAAATATATATATTTTTAAATTAAACATGATTAATGTTTTCACAATATCAGGCCGTTTTGACAGGTATTATCCCCATAGTTTATCTGTCAAAGTGTCATAGGTTTGACAAATAAAATATGACGAAAACACATTGTGAAGACTTTAATTCTGAATTAATAATGAAATAATCAGAAGCTTTTTTTAAAATAATCAATTTCATTTTACCTACAACTTTTTTTTAGCAGATTCAGAAATAAAACTTTGATATTTCATAGGATATATTTTAAAGGCAAGTCATAATAAAACTAGACTAACATCATAATAAAGTGTCAAAAATATTTAATTTTTTTTTTCAAACGTTACATACGCTCCATACATTCTCCCTGGAAGTAAACAAGACACGTGGATAATTTGACAGCTAACTGTAAATGAACTGATACTACAGTACGCACTAAACAAATAAACACAGCCGCTTTAATAACCGGGATAGAGATAGCATCCGCGTTTGCATTCAGAAAGTGGGCGTATAAGTATTGCCATGCGTGTAACTTTAAGGCTTTATTTCTTGTATAACTTGGATGAGGATTCTCGCTTAATAATAACTGTATAGGAAAATTTTGTAATATCGATTACTGTACTATTCACTTCTAGGTTGGGTGTAAAAGGGTGCCCAATAGTTTCAAAACGAATATTCAATACAGATCCCAATGTTTAACTTAACCCATCCACTTCTAAGGGCTTAAATATAGATTTAATTAAATATCATATATAGATATAATAAGATTAGAAAAAAAATCTTGCAGATGCAATGCTATTAATTTTTGTTGATGTGATACTATAAATATAATCTTTAAATATAAGTTACTATAAGTTTATTTGGTTCCGATTAAACGTTGTAGAATCATACATTTGGTTGTTATTGGCGTATAGGGTTCTCTGAGGTTAACTTCTTTTTTTGATTCTGATTACGCGACACCAGTACTGCATGCCTCCACTTGGATCCGATTGATGAGCAGTAATGTATTAATAGATGGATAAATAACTATTATTTAAGAATATTAGTTACAAATGTTCTGATTTGCTAAAAAAAACAAAATGACCCAAAAGGAAAAACAACAAACCATATTATTGTTTTTGTTACTAAATTATTACTTATTCCCTTTAAGCGTTACCTTAAAAAGACAAGTTTGTACTAAGTGAAGCTTCTATGTATAACTATCCTTTTATATTTATTATTAACTTTTATAATTTAAATGTTATAGAAATCAATATTATTATCTTTAAGCCCCGTGTTTATACTATTGAACAAATGGAATTTATTTATTTAGGTTTATAGAATTAATCTCGAAAACAGCTCTTTTGTTTTCCTCAGCATTTTGAACTTTGTAAGTAAAGCTTTGTTGTTACAAAAAGTAAACTAACCAGTTAACTCAAATCAGTAAGACTTATTACTCAAATATGTTAGTGTAAGAAAAAAAATAATTCTCGAAAAACTATACATTCATAGATATTAAACAACTATGCAAATCTTGATTAATACCCGAATATATAGTAGTCGATACCTAGTTCTATGTGAAGCAATTTCTTATATAACTTTTCAAAAACTGTCAAGGGTTGTGATAATTTTTCAAACAGTTTTTTATTTCTAATTTACTGGACCTTTTCTCGATCAGGTCTGTTTTGTGGTTCGCGTTTTCCGTTTATTTACAAGATCAAAGCATTTTTGCCAACTGTACGTTATAATGCCTTTGTTGAAGTAGGCACATAATAATTTTAGGTCAGTCTTATTGAAATTCACATAAAATTTATTTTACTAGACACAAACTTTCACTTTTAAATAACGATTTACTGATAACAGTGAAAACACACAGACTCGTGTATTGTATTCAAATCGCTTGCGTGAAACATTATTCCTTTACACTACAAAGAGAATTAAACTATTTAAATTATTAGTGAAAATTGAATTGGTTAAGTATAATTTTGTTAAGCTTTAGATCAGCTGAAAACATGTCGCTTTTACTCTTATGCGTTCTACAAATTCCTCGTATATCTTATAAACCAAAATTCCACGCTATGTTTGTCTTTGCAGTGATCCCAAAAACTATCGAATAGATTATCACTTGCTTTCGTCGTCAGTCAGCATTTGCAAATAGAAGCAATATTTGAAATTTCACATCATATCTCACCGCATTTACGTCTCCACTGAGAAGTTAGAACCTCCTCCAATCTAACAAAGTCAGGTTAAAGAGCTTAGTCATCGTTGACCCAATGAAGAATGATTGACTTCACATACGCGTACAGATCAGTTCGTAAGTGTGTACAGATCATAAGTGTGTGCAAGTTTCCTCACGATGTTTTCCTTCACAGTAAAAGTCACACTTACTCATGGGATTGTCGAACTCCGAATATTTCGATCTAAGACTAGTGTCAAGACACGAAATAGCGCCAAAGACTTTTGACATAACACACACATATTTTTATTAAAAACTGGGTCTAGTAGTAACATGTATACATATTCAGTTACAGAAAAAAATTATTCAAATACAAGCGTCACTTGTCTGTAATAAAATAACGCATAACTGTTACAAAGAGATATAGCTTCTCAAATGTTGAAGCGTGAATTTGGCAAACACAACAAACATCAACGCATTCCTACACGGAATTATGTTCTATGATTTTTATGAGCATGTGAGTGGAAAATTTGTGAATTAGACACTTTAGGTCAGTTTCCTGTATAATTTTTGTCAAAATATCTCACACGGTAAACGAAAAAAAGACTGTCTGTTCGGGTTAATTTCCTCGGGTTAATTAAATAATCTGGGGTCAATCGAATGTGCTACATGCGAACAATAGTTCAAAAAAGGTTCCAATAAGTATTACAAATAACAATTTGTGTAAAATTTAGTTACAATTTAGACAAGATAAAATCTTAAAATATGATAGTATGAAAGAAGTTATTTCGAATAACTTCTTAAATTTAAATTGTTTCTCAAGTGGTTTATATAAGTTATTTTCCTGTATTTATTTCTTATTATTCTGACTGTATTATTATTTACGACTTATGAAACTACCGTCAGTGCAGTAAAAATGTGACTTACCAGCCTAATGTTTAAAAGCAGTTTCGCGTAATAAAAAGGTCGATTTATCCTTTCTTGAACATATATATATATATCTAATATATATAAATCTCATGTCACAATGTTTGTGCTCAATGAACTCCTAAACTACTTAACCGATTATAATAAAATTCGCACACCATGTGCAGTTCGATCCAACTTGAGAGATAGTTTAAATCTCAAATTATCGTAGCAATTTTAATTTATTGCTAATTATTTTGCTGTTATTATTTGACAGTCACAATTATCTGTTAACTCCAAATGATTCTAACAGATGTCGATACCTTTCGACTGGGTTGAGTAAGTAATCAATAGATGGCGCTGCTATGATAATTATTTTATTAAAAATAATTTGGCATAAAATGTCTTTCATCGCATACGCTGCGAAGAGTACCTAATGTCTACCCGTGCGAAGCCGGGACGGGCCGCTAGTATATATATATATATATATATATTTATTATTTAAAAACTTTCTTTGCCGACTATACACGTATATGATGCTCTGAGGAAGACAAATTTATAAGTTGACCACAGCATGATACGTAGAAACACTCAAAATTACTTACACAATACTCAGACACTCGGTAGCGGTGACTCACGGGTCAATGCTATATGACCTGCACGTGGTAGATCGTCTCGATAGTATAAGGGTATCTCTCCACTAGTTATGCAGATAGCGAGATCAAAGCCAAAAGTAAGAGTATGTGAAACTACCTACTTATTAACACTGAACTCTTTCGATTCTGTTTTGGATTCGGAGTCGGTTTATTATCATATTGTCGTCGTATAAAATTGCGGACTTCTTCATGGATGAAGATAAGACGCCATCTAGTCCTGATCTAAATCCGCTGGATTATAATTTATAGACAGTTTCTAAGGATTATGACTTGCTCTAACGCCATGATAAGTTAGAATCCCTAAAGCAATCTATAGAATTGGCAGTGAATATAATTCCCATACAAAAATTGCATGCTGCTATTGATAACTGACCGAACGTTTAAAGTACTATATTGCGACCAATGGAAATCTAATAATAATAAATTTTTAATATTTTTAAATTAATGTATTAAGTAATAAATGTTATATGCAAATGAAAATATAATATATTTGCCATATGTAAGGCATACGACGATAAGTAGGATAAAAAAAAATACAGTGTTAGATATATCTTTATATATAGGTTAGGTTAGGCTTCTTTCCACTAAAGAATTCCATCTTTTCTTTCCATTCTTTACACTTTTCCACTAAGGAATGTTTTGTAATGTTTTACATTCCTTAGTGCAAAAGATAAGTTTAAAAAATCCTGGGATGTGATATATATTATATCCTATTGTAATAAATAGACCTGAGCTTTAAACTTGATTAATATTTTTGATTTTTTTTAAATTCAAGGGGTAAGCACTCCGCCTTACAGTTCGCTTATGTTTTTGGTGGAAACATAGCCTTAAACTTTTATGAATAATTTCCACTATAAGGTTTTATTTCTTACCGTTGTCCAAGTGTAACAACCTCCGTTCCGGAATTGCTCGACTTTGGCGGCAATAAATAGAAGAAAAAACTTGAAACTAGTTGTTACTCGCTAGTTCGTTTCTTAATTAAAGTAATAAATTTGATGGTTTCATTTCCTATTTCGTGTGCACGGTTGAAGATTTTTTATTATAGAATTTGCGTCGATTGTCATCGCTGAATGAATGAATTCAGAGTAACGGGTCAAATTGTGTAAATCCAGACAGTTTATTATGACTCTCCATTTTTAATTATCTTTAAGAATCAGTCAATTAATTATGACGTCAAATGCATTGATCATATCAAACTAATATTACCAATTGGTTTCTACATATTAAGAAAGCACAATTAACTGATAAATATTATTGAAGTGACAGTGTACCTACACTTTACTTACTTTTGATAATACTAAATGTTGCTGTACGTAATTCTTGTTCGCGGCGTTATGGCGAATCACTCAAAAACGCCTTCATACTAAAAACACTACAATTGTGACATCATAATTTTGTAGGCACTCGATTTGTGAGCGTTTAAATAAAATTGCCAATTACTTTGTTATTTGTACGGTTAAATGTCTTCTTGGTTTGACTTACATATATGAAGTCAACATTAATTAAAGTAGGTTATTAAATAAATCTTGAATATATTAATGTAGTCATCTAGCCTAAATTCGTAATAATTTAAAAACATGAATTGCCTCTCTTTCTCTCTGACCAATCCGTATCGCCCCCTTTTATTTAATTTTATTTATTATATAAACTAGTTTTTATACTGTGGCTTTACACGGCTTAAATAGGACTTAAACCACAGGAAAGATGTATTTTTCCTATAAGAAGAATATATTTATTATCGTAGTAAAATTCTTTTCTGTAAAAAATCCTATACCCCAAGTCTCAAACTATCCCCATATTACCTTTTATCAAATTGGGCCAACTGTTTTTAATTAGTGACGCCTTGTTATGTATAAATAAAAATGAAAATAACGGTACCAGAATAATTATTGTGAACCAAGTTTACGCTTCAAATGAATTCGTCTTTTTGAATAATATATTATTAGGAGAGTCTGAACAAAGTAACGGTCTAATTATAATATGATGAATGAATATATGCAAAATTGTATATGCAAAGTTTTATTATACTCATAATGAACCGTGCGTACACACGTTGTCGCATGCTAATAGAACTAATAGTCCTAACTTGGTGCCGATTTATTCAAAGGCTTATGAAATTTGATATTAGCCGTATGCTAATTTGCATACTAATAATACTAACAATGTCTGTGGTTCTGTATGTAACATATTCCTGTAACTATATTGACTACAATATAATTACAGGAAGTGTAGTATAGTCTATATATTCAAGTCTGGCGATAAGAGTGACCCTACTAATTTTAGACCCATTTCTATATTACCAGCCTTGAGCAAAATTTTTGAAAAGATTATTTATAATCAGTTATCATCTTATTTTACCCTTAACAAGTTATTTCATTGCAACCAATATGGTTTTACCAAGGGTAAATCCACTACAGACGCTGGAATTTCACTTTTAAAACACATTTTTGATGCTTGGGAGGGCAGACAAGACGTAATAAGTATCTTCTATGACCTTTCTAAAGCATTTGATTGCGTAAGTCACGACACATTATTGAGGAAATTAGGGAATTATGGTGTCTCTATCAAATCATTCGGCCTTATTAAATCATACTTGTCGGATCGAATACAAAAAGTTGTTATTAATAAAACTGAATCTGCTGGAACTTCACTAGTTATGGGCGTGCCTCAGCGATCAACATTAGGTCCTTTATTATTTTTAATATATATTAACGACCTTCCTTACTATACAAGCACTTTATGTGAAACAGTGCTATTTGCCGCAAGAGCTGCAAGCCGCTGCAAGAGAAGTATCATACTTCTCTTGTTTTTAAAGTTAACAGAGGCAGCAATTGTTCGGACGAGGTAAATAGTGCTCTATCAAAAGTTCTACAATGGTTTACATTAAATAATCTTTCATTAAATTCGAGAAAAACTAAATTTGTTAAGTTTTTTATACCGAATGTAAGGCAGATTAATACACCCTTAAATATTAATGGTGAAGTGGTATCTCTTGTTGAGAGTACTAAGTTTTTAGGCATACACTTAGATTCCAGATTACAATGGTATACCCATATTGATGCTCTGTCAAGCAGATTTAGCTCAGCTGTGTATGCTGTTAAAAAAATAAGGCTTCTAGCTGATGTTGAAACAGCAAGGTTAGTTTACTTTAGTTATTTTCATAGTGTAATGTCTTATGGCATTTTCTTATGGGGATCAGCTGCCACCATTGAAAGTATTTTTATACTACAGAAAAGAGCAATTAGAGCTATATATAATTTAAGACCAAGGGATTCCCTTAGGGATAAGTTTAAAGAAATTAACATTGGCGGGGCAGTACATCTATGAAAATATAATCTATGTACACAAATATTACAAAAAATTCATTAACAATAGCGATATTCATAAATTAAATACAAGAAATAAAAATAAGCTTGCTGTTCCAAATTTTAGATTACATAAAATACAAAACTCATTCTTGGGGAAATGTATAACTTTTTATAACAAGTTACCACACAATATTGTTAATCTACCTTTTAATAAACTAAAAGCTCGAGTAAAAAAAACTTTAATGAGCAAAGGATATTATCGAGTCCAGGATTACTTGGATGATCGAAGTGTCTGGGACTAAAAAACCCTCGCTCGTCGAAATAAACAAATTGTTAATAAATTCTTATGTAACTGTGTAACATAATATAATATGTATATTTAACTATATAATAACACTTTTGTTACTTGTGTCATAATAAATGTTTTCTAGTTCTTAAATGATTGTATACGCGTGTCCTGCGGTTGTTTTTTTTTAGTTGTGATAATTTACACGGGTACCTGCTTTTGGTAATTTGTATCCTTTTGTGGCTTAGGGGTAGTCATACTCTCATTAAAATCTCTTCGGCAGTGTCGTGTGAGGCGGGTCGTTACGTTCCCTAAAACATGGTTGAGCGAAGCGATGGCTGGTTCATGCGTTATGCTCGTGAACGGGTGCTGCCAGCGGAGATGAGTCTGCTCTTTGCTATACTGGGTACTACTTGTATTTATTATAATTTTAATTTAACTTTAATATATTCTTTAAAAACTGTATGACACGGCATTCCTAATATAGGCATGTTTTCAAATTATATTTTTATTAATTGCATTTCCTATATTATGTAATGGAAAGTGACTTCATGAATTATCAATATTGAAGTCATTTTCCAAATTGACGACTCTGTATCTATTTAATACAGGGAAAAAAACAGCCCTTGCTTAGTTTCTTGCCGGTTCTTCTCAGTACAAGGTCTCCGTAGATTGGAACCGATGGCGTAGCTTTTCGACTTTCACAAGTGCTTGTAACAGCCAAGACTGAATAAATGATTTTGAATTTGAATATATAATAAAGATAAATTAATATTTTTCTACAATTATTCTAAATCCAATGACCTAGGTAGAAGATGTTTCTCCTTAATTAATACTATAGAACGTATCCAGGTTCAAAACGCAATATTTTAATTCTGTAGCGTCGCATGGTAAGCATTTTGTGTCTGAGTATGTTTATCGTTGTTTCGAATTTCATATATACATTTATCAGACAGACAATATTAGGAGGTAACCTGTTTACGCCTCGAAAAGAAATTCATAAACGTATGAGAAAACAATTGGGCCAACATATTGCTAACGAAGTTAGGGTAGTCTTGCTAATTTACACAATGTAAATGCATTGACCCACTAGGCAAAATTTATAAATTTAATTTTATACCTTGGTTGTACCTTTTTTCTAGACTTTTCTTCTCCACCACTTACGTCCTTCTAATCCATTAATCTTAAATGCAACAGCTAATCCTAATACATATTTCAATATATTTTTGAATATATATTTCAATAACAATATCTAACATATATTTTAATGAATATATAATTCAATAGTAGTAGTATTTAATATATATATATGTCTCAAAATACAACAGTATGAATCTTTATTAGTAATGAATTTGCCTTTTGTATGCATAAGATTTATTTAGGTACTATAATTTTCTTACCTCTTTCGTCCATCCATTTCCTTGTCAATAAACAGATTAAAAATTATAGCTCGGAGGAGGGCGTTTTGTAGTATACAATTATTGTGAAAAGATATTGCTTTCGAAACATATTCTTCACCATTGTGAATGATATGCGGTTGCGTGAAACTGTAATGTATGTCAATGTGCCGCGCAAATTTTAATATTATGCAAAGAATTAATTTTGATGAAATGAAATATCCTTCTTACTATAAAAAAAGAACAATGATTATTTGTAAAAAGGATATATATGTATGTATAAACATATAATACACGATTCAGGATTATCAGGCAGTGGTTCAGATGTTATCACTGAAGGAGATGAAGATTCTCGTGTGTTTATTTCTTTTGACAAAATTAATCAGCAATACAATTATTTGTTTCCTCGCTAGTGGCGTTCTCTAATTAGTTCAATCTCTTTATTTACTAAACATTTTCATAAATATGAATCGAGACGATATAATTATGTAAATCTTAGAATAATGACCCTTGTAACACGTACAAAACTAGTAGTGAAAACTTTTATGTATGCTGAATTGAGCTGTAATATTAAAATTATTTCATGATTATAAGTCCTCGGATCCATGAGCTTACTACGGTATATAAATCTGTACGAATATAAAGTATTTCTCACCCCGACCGAGAGTGGGTTGGTGGCAACGCGCGAGCCTCGTCCATTAATTCTCAGGGCACACCAAGTGCATTTGAGCTTAGTCGGCAAGTAACATACGAATTTATAATTAAACATCGTACTAATTAAGAGCCTATACACCCTCAAAAAGGTTGGCCACACGAAATACAATTCGATTGAGATTTCAAGTGAACGATAACATAAATATGATAACATATGGGCATCGAGCGCTCAGACTTGCCCTAGTGACCCCTGCTGTCAAAGATTATTAATGTTATGCGTAGGCATCATGTAAATTATGATAAATGTATTGTACCCGTTTATCTATAATAGTGTTTGCAAGACAAAGTTGGCGAGTCTTAATAATAATAAATCGTTGTCTGGTTTGGTTTCAAGGTGCGACAATTTATAGATAATTGGGATAGTTAGCCTGGATTTGTGATCAAAAGTGGCAACACATAAATCGTTGTCAAATTGAGATACTGTTCATCATTTCTTTTGATTATTATCGATTTTAATATACTTTTTAATTTCCTTATTTTCAAAAATAGCATCAATCTGATCGAAGTATAAATTGAAAAACTCGTCGATGCAGAATTGAATGCACGCTCAAAATTTCCAGTATCTACATAGCGTAATAAAGAGTATAAAACTAATAAAAAATTGTGATTATTGAACATTGTGACTCATTATTGGCGTAGATTATAACACATATTTTTCATCAATGTAGACAATAACTTTCATATTTAAAAATAGAATAAAAATGTCAGGTGAATAGGAAATAGATTTTTTTTTAGTTTCATTTTTTGCAGGTCAATTGTGCGAATAATTGGATGGAATGCTAATATATATAGAATAGAGTATTTTAAAAGCATTGTTATAGGTGTAGGAGATCAAAAGCGATATTCACCCACGTCCTCAGCATTCTTTCAGAATTCCGACTTGCATAATCTATGGCGTTCTCGCGTCGGGTCGCCCCGGGGTTCCGATCTCACACGATCACCTCCGAGCCAATTCCTCAGCATCGTTTATTGTTAACATACGACTTTCGATGAAAGGCGCCGGTGGGCGGGGCGGCATTTTTGAGTAATTACACGTCTCACTGCGGGTCTATAAAGTATAAAAGTTCAAAATTCGGACAAAATATTCAGTTCTTTCCTCCTACGAATATTATTCAGGTCACCGGCCCGTCTGTGTATGTATATGTTCAATAATTTATTCCTTTGTACCCACATGTATCACTGCAAATAATAGAACGACACGATTGCAAGTTGTCCTATGCAAATGTATTTTTTGTGTGGCGTTCTAAAGGTTGGTCGAAGGAGTGGTAGGGTTTTAGATAATTAACAAAGTTTACGAGCAGCTAGCATCTTTCTGAATTACAGAAAGAGTAGTTACCAAAACAAAAACATAGTTTAGAGAATCGATTACGGAACCTTCCAGGGCACAAGCACAAGGTTACTAACAATACGTAATTAGATAACATCAGAGGCGATGTTATTTATACTAATATTTAAACGAAAGTGAACGCTTTCACCTTTCGCCATCACCGTATAGACTCCTACGCGTCGCATATGGGACGTCTGCTTTGAAGTGACTGGTGTTGCTTGGTAATAACTTCTGAACGTAACTTCGACAAATATTGATTAACATAACATAACCCTTTATTGTATACATAAAATACACACAAAAAAAAGACAATAACAAATGTACAAAAGGCGGCCTTATTGCTAAACAGCAATCTCTTCCAGGCAACCTAGGACAAGGGAAGTATTAAAAGGAGAATTAAATATAGGATGGGTGCAGTAATTGGACAGGACAATAGGCTATAGCAGGATTTAAGTTAAGGAATCTTTGACAGGAAGTGAATACGGACTTGATTCTCCAGCGTTCGCACTCTCCTAATATCCTCCGGGAGAGAGTTCTACAACCGGACGGCATAAGCCGAAAAAGAATATGAAAAAAAGACGGTACTTCGGGGCGGTATATTCAGAGATTATTTTAATGGCATAATCTGACTTATTCATTTTATTTTATTACTAATTAGAAACGTACTCATGTTTCATGAAGCAGATTTTTTTTTGTATATGAATTAATTTATATAAAACGAAAATTATATCTAAACAAGTGAGACATACGCATAGAGTGATATACAGGTACAAAACGGCTCAGTAAATGTTGTTTAACTATACTAAATATAGCACCAGCGCGGAAACGCTAGTCTTAAACTTTCATTTATTCACCTCTTTTCCCATAGGTCGGCGGTAGATAAAAACCTACACTGCATTGTACTTATACTGTTTTCCTAAAGTTTAATTTATTATTGGTAACCTGAATTTAATCACCGCGTCATAAATACATATCTATAATATAGTGATGATAAGTTAAATTAAATTTTAATTTTACCTAATTACTCTGCCAGTTAATATCATATCGGTAAATCAGTTTTTCATTCCATGTGAACTATTAGTATTTAGCAGAGGAGCACAGTAATGCCATTAGGGTGGCCAATGAAATGAGGTTTCAGTCCCTCTATCATGCAACTAGGGCTACAAGCCTCTTACTTCTCACAGTCAGTAATAGGCAGATATATCTGTTATCCATTTACTACAATATAAACTTTTAGCTTCCAGCTTAATGAAAATTAATGATTTCATACACACCTTCTAAGACTCCCAAAATGACCTAGTCTTTGTTCAGAATGTCTTTTATTTCGTCGAGGTAAGTGCACCTATTTCGTAGCTAACCAGTATGACTAGCATATTCGCGTTATACATTGTTATGTCTTTCGTCCATACTTCGTAGATTGATTATGTTATTTGTGATAAGAAACTTATTTTAAGTCTTTAGAAGTATGCACATTAGTCAGTCGGTCACATACTCTACACATCCTTCACGTCTCCTTACTTAGTACGGTCAAGAATGCATCCGCTTTATGAGTAAGCCGAAGTATAATGAACTCACAACCGGCGATTACATTTTTGTTCTCTTTGTGGATCTGGTTTAGGGCAAGGTGTCATAAAAATGTAATGTAAACAAAATTTTATGCGGGTATCGGTATTTTATTCGGTAAACTAATTGATAATTATAATAAATAAATACTACCTGTTATCGACTATCTTAATTTTATAAATGTTTCTTTATAATTTATGAAATAGTTTCTAGAGTTTTATTTGAGTTTTATCATTATCATAAATTGTCATTCAGTTTTTTTAACAATACTATTATCAATTTTAATATTTGTAATTATTTGTGTACATAATTTACAATATTATATAACCTAACCGGGGAGAAATTCACCTGTTTGCAAATCGTACACATGGGTGCCCGCAATATAAATATTAATTTAATTAGTATGGGTTCCATCGGAAATCAAATATAATATCTAATATGTAACCCACGACAAATATATTAATCCCACAGTAAACAATAAAAAATATTAAGTTATTATTTTTTATACAAATGTTTTATACAAATTATTTTTCACTTATAGACCCCTTTTATTACTATCTCCATCATTTTCAATGTTAATATTTATTTATTGTATTGATAACATCGCAGTAGCTTAACACAATTTATACATGAAAACAATCATACTTTTACTTTCACAGCTCACTTCTATAGTAAAAGGAGGAGATAAGGAAGCTTAAAGTAGTAATAATAAGTAATAATATAATTATAGTAAGTCATAAGTAAGTCTTATTTCATTTATTATTTTAACCGAAAGATGCTGCTGCATAGACCTCCACAATGTTCCTCACAAACGTCAATCCAACTAGTAGCGTCCAACGCCTTCATGCTATCATCACTAAGTTATCGATTCACCTTCTAAACGCTACCCTTATCAGTATATGCTTGTCACTTGAGGACTTTTCCGACTTGACGATTAACAGTACTGTGACCCTCTGTATCATCAGTAGTACACATCCGTACTGTGTACTCACTACCACTGTTATTCGCAATTCTTTGAACTATTTCTAGCTATTTCTAGCTATTTCTAGCCTTGGTTCTTATATAGATTGCATCATTTTTAATTCCATCACGTAGAGGAACTCCGAGAATTGCCTTCTCTATTGCCCTCTCTACTGCCCTTTGGGTGGCTTTGAACCTCTTAATAAGATCCATTGTAAGCGGCTAGCTGTCGGTGCCGTAAGTCATCTCTGGCACCATAAGAGTTTTGATTTGAAACACGCTCATGTACGCAGTTTACTTCAAGGCATTAATACTGTTTGATTAACATTAAGATAAATAGTGCTTCAGTGATTTATAATTTTTTTTCTACTTTTTGGCATTTCATCCATACGTTACGATAAAAAAAAGCTTTAACATTAACTTTTATTCTCTGACGATCTGAAATTAGTACAATAGGAATGATGACACAAACAATCGTTCACGTACTTTTTATCAATTACCGAAACAGAAAGTGTGTATAGACTCTATATGGAAACACAATATTATTATGTTACTAACTGGTGCCTGCTGTTTCGTCTGTGCAGGATTAGTATGTCGAGTAGCTTATATTAGCGTGGCGTATATCTTTATAAATTGTAACCTATGTATTACTATGAAATATTAGACAGGGTCTAGTCGGTAGGTAGAGCCTATCTCTGAGTCTATCACATTCAATAGGATTATAACCACAGAAATTGGGTCACCTCGAAAAGATTTTCTACTTTCCCCTGTAAGAGAAAAAAATAGACGAATGATTTCCATATAGCGGAAACATTCAAACCATACAAGAACATGGATATCAGTCAGGAATAAAATGGCGAGCAGATGTTAGTGCATGCGTTTATTAAAAGTGTTATAGCCATCACGTAATAGCCGGCTGCTTATTTTCCCCTCAATCGATTCGGTGACGGTGCAGTTTGAAAGCGTGTAGAATCGACAAACGATACCATAGCCAATGACTTACCCATTTACCCAATGACCCAACCGTGATAATTTCTTGTAATTAAAATAGAAAAAAATATATAATGTTAGAATTCAACTGTTATATTAGTCCCCATTAGAACTGCAATCCACCATGTATAACAAAAAGAATTCTGCTGGAACCAGTATTTTTATAGATGTTTCTTATTAAATTTCACACCGCAATAAGCGACAAAACGGCTAGATTTATCATAGACTAAGCTAAGCCATCCTTTTTCCTTTCCGAACCCTTTAAATTATAGATAGGTTCAATAAACAATAAAGCGTTATTTTTTGGAATATTTAACACAAAATAACGTGAATCCGTGATCAAAACATGTGGTCAAAACCCCATGTTTTATATCGTTGCGATTGTAATATTTATAATAAAAAATTGTAGGGTTTTGTTCTGAAAGCCTCGTGCCACCTCGTGTTAATACTTAACTCGTAGTACTCGTACAGGCCGCATTGTTGTTATCGACCTTATATCAGCCGGAATATACATGTTAGAAAGTGTTGTTCGCAACGCGGTGCGATGCTAGCAGATCTTTTTAATTAATAGTAGGTACTGGATTATCAATGAACGGACTTGAGTAAAATTAACGAATGATATGATCCGTTAATGTTTTGTAAAGTTTAATTATTTGATAATTTAATAATTAAATGTTAATTTCGTTAATTTACGGATTAACAAGTTAACGACAACAAGTTTTTGGGGCTTGAATAAATACATTTTATTTATTTATTTATTTACGACGCGGTTACGATTAGTATAAGATTAAACAAACCATAAAGATATTGTTTTCATAATCTATAATCACATATGAAACTGTTATGTATAATTATAGTGATCACATCATTAATTGAGTTTCGATTGTGTGAAAGGTTAAAAAATTATGCATTTAGCGATAGGATATGCAACAACTTTCCAGGACTTTATAAACTGGTTAGCTTTACAACCATAGCAGTTATTTACCTTTTTGGATATATGTTCGCATTTAAATGGTTACTAACTGGTGAGAAAAAATAACGTAAATACTACGGAAAATATATAAAAATTATGAGCATGGTCTATTCTGAAAATTCAATAAATTTCTAAATGTTATATATGGATTTTTATTTTAATGTTTATTCAAATATACTAAGTAAACAAAAAAAATCAATTATATACAGAAAAACAAACTGTGGATATACTGTATTTTTAAAAATTCAATACATCTGTAAATTAATAATATTTATATTTGTACCTCGTTTTCAACTATGAATAAACTTTTCAAATTATTGTATTTGTTTTATAAGTGATATGGAAATAAAAATTGTGGGATTTAAAACAATTCTAAATAATAATACAAATTTTAGAATCATAAAGTATCGTTATTAAACAATTCTACAATTTCTTAAAATACCAACAAAGTGATATCTTAAATAAAAATACATAGTAATTGTTACTTCAAAAATTGTCGTCTTGAATATAAATCATACTTATCCAAATCACAGTCATTATTAAGTCAATCTACTCAGTGCAATGGCTCTCAAGAGATCACTGTGGGAAAGACATCAACGAGCTCAGCTACGTAAAACAACTTACGTATTGTAATATTACAATTAATTTCTAATTACTATTACAACAATATATTATTTATTGATCTTATTTTTCGTTATTGATTTAAACATATTAATAAAATAGTTCCTGTATGGCAGTCACTATTTATCCGCAGACGCTATTCTGTTTTTATTTATATCGTAAGATAACTAAACAAAAAACAATGCGCAAAGCAATATTCACAAGGAAAATCAAAGCAGTATTTTTAACACTTAGATTATACCAGGGTAAATTACTTTGTAAGTATGTAATTTTAAAAATTAAGATAGATAGAATGAACCTATAACCAAAAACTCACATTGATAGCTTATTACTTTAATGGCGATAAAGTTTTATGAAAATCAAAGTCATGAGTTTTTATTTTTAATTACATTATTTATTTAAATAGATGAATTTTGATAAGCCTAATTATTACTATGTATTAACAGTAAAATTTTTGACTTAAAGACTGGAAGGAGTAACATGGCGGGCGAAATAATATTGAAGATGCAAATAAATAAAATATTATTATAGGAATCTTAGATGCTTGTCTAAGAACTGTAAAGCTTATACTTCTCAAATTAAAAACCTTAAAAATAAAAGTAAAATCTAGTAACTAGGAGAGCCTAGTTAACTTTTAACAGAAAACAAATCCTAAATAACTATAAGCGTGGCACTCTATTGATTGCTACGTAGTGTTTCTCATCGCTAATGTGGGGTTTTGATACTTAAGATCAAAAATATTATATATAGTTTATAAGGGGAAAAAGCATTTAATTTGAGCAAATATTTTTTTCTACAGAAGCTTGACTTATAAAAATACATACCACAAAATATTATTTCTAAAAGTTTGTAATACCCAGTATATACTCGTATATAGAACTAGGGTTAGAAAAAGAAATGATAATTCGTTATTAAGATTTATATCAAAATAAAATATTTTTAAAAATGTAATAAATTTAAAAAATATAAATATAAAGTTAATTATGACGTGCCGGTTCTGAATATCTATATAGGCGTCAATATTACTTAAATCATTAATACTTACCTTACTAGCGAGTAATAATAACACAGACATCTTTGTGACTAGACTTTTATTGCAAATCATTCTGCATCTGTAATCCAGAGAATGTAAACTAATGTACAACGCGGATTATGATTGATTCGTGCTGCTAATATAAGAAACTGATTTCTTTAAAACTAATTATAGATTATGTTTACATAACAATTGTGTTACTGTAATTCAAAAGGGTCAATGAATGGTTTAATCGCTATACATGTTTTTTCCCCACCGATACATGATTTTTTTCTCAATTCTTACTCAAAAGCATAAAACCTATAAAATTGTGTTGAGTAAACCTGTGTACTATATTATATATACTAAAAAGTGAAATTATTGAAAAAAAAATACAGAAGTTCAATCAACTAAGGTATTGAGTAAGTGCAATAAGGTTCAAATGTCGATTGATTGTCGGATAGCTTTACTAGTTTAATTATACTCACTCAGAGTATAGATTCTAAAACTCTTTCATCCTAAACATATTATATAGCCAATAAGAATACAGTACACTTGTCAGTTAGTGACTTTAAGAAGTGGTTTTCAAAGTAAAATAATTCCGGTCAGGGCGATAATAATAGTAGGTGTCAGCGTAGGACATACAGGTATGCAACAAAATTATGCAAATGCATCGTAAATTAGCACCACTTGGAGTGCAACATTGTAAATTAACAAATATTATGATGACACAAAGATCACGCAGTCATTTGCTTTTGACTCAAGGATTCGCAGGTTTTCTTACATTTGAGGCGTGAAGTCTTATTAGCGAAAGGAAACAACATATTTTATTTGGGAATATAAACTCTTTTTCAACATAAGTATATTTGAAGTCATAAGTACATTTAAATTCTTATTCTGAACTAAGAAAATTATTATTTATCTAAAACATGAAATCCTGTTTTCAATCACAATACGTAAATACGTCTTGTATATAAATATATATTGCTGGTAATTTATATATGAAATTGCTAACAAACTTCTTAACATAAACTTTAAATATTCCGATAATGAGGGTACTTGTTGACTTTGTCACGGTATTAAATTATCAGAAAAATTTAAGATCTGTTCATATTAAATGACAAAAACATTCATTTATAACTTCTATTTATGCATTTGCATGTATTTATAATAATAGGTTTATGCAGTATAAAAGAAAAACTATAACAACAAACACGTTCATTGACAATCTAAAATCTCCCCTTTCCATAATAAATGCTAATTTACATAAATGAACTTGTTATGAGAATAATTACAGTTATAAAAACTAGACTTCTCTACTGTAATGCTATAATGAGTGTCTTTATGATGCCAAAGTATAATGATTACGTTCTTTTTTAAACGAAATATTAGTTGATCGGTTAATACTTTTCCACAAATTTTCTAATATTTGACAATTTAATCAATATTTTATATAGCCTTAAAGTAAATCTTAAGTATTTACTTAAAATAAGTTTGGTATTTATTAATTATTGAATCGGTAGTATATTATTTATATATTTTACAAATCCTCACTAAAATAAAGAAAAATATTTGTTTTTAAGACGTTTGCATTGAACAAATGCAAACGTCTTAAAAACAAATGCAAAATTAAATAAAGCGGTCAGAAAATTTTATTTAATGAGCTTTTACTCATAATGAGCTCATTCTCATTTCTCATTTTTATTTAATGAGCATTTTATTTGAATTCTAAATGCTTTTTTCTATTTATTACTATAAAGATGCTTAACTTTTACCAAAATTACCCCGATGAGTTCGGAAAATCTCACCCACTGCTAAAATAAAACTAATAGCTACACAATTTAGAAAAAATATGGATATAATTTTTTTATTTGTTAAAAGAATGCTGTTTGTTTTATAAGAATTCCAAAGTCCTTGGGCATGGTTCAAGCACCGGAACAAATGTTTAACTAGTCTGTTAATGATACCAATATTTATTTCGAGTGTAGGTGCATGGGCTTCTCAGCTGGAGCACATACAATGATAATCTTGGTAACAATCCTACTACTATTATAAAGGCAAAAGTTTGTAAGTATGTATGGATGTTTGTTACTCTTTCACGTAAAAACTACTAAATGGATTTGAATAAAACTTTACCACAATATAGCTTATACATCAGAATAAAACATAGGCTACAATTTTTGAGATTTCTAATGTGAGGTCGTAAAAAAACACATTTTTTGCGCAGTTTTAGTTACCGTATTTCTTACTAGACTAAACGGGACGAACCTGAAGTCGAACGAAGTCGCGGGCAAAAGCTAGTCATTATATTCATAGTAAAATGATAACCAAAGCATGCTACAAGTTACTACAATCTAAACATATGATTTTATTTCAGGTTTTTTTAAAGCTGATTTTATTATATGTTTGTTGTTGTTGTTATCTTCATTAGCTGTATTGAAGTATTTATTTAGGAAAACAAATATTAATGTCTAGTTCGAAAAATATTCGAAACATTAATTACAATTATGATAATCAATTATGATAATCAGGTAGCGAAATTTTACAGTATACTCGATTACTCGAATATTCGAAATACATTTTAGTTTCGTGCTTATTCTTTACCTTGGTGATTTTTTTTTTTTTGTATTCAAATACAAAATTATTTATGTAATTTATCTCCAAAAATTTTACATCTCTTGAATGTTTTTATTATAAATAAAAAGAACTATTATAATGCATAGCGAGGGTTGTTATATAATTACATAATAAACCTTATTCAAATAAAACTAAATATTTTTTAAAATAGAAAACACTTTATTCTGTCAAAATACGTCACACCATAAAAAGAGTCATTACTATTCCAAAAACGGAATGAAATTGTATAAAACATATACGCGCATTAACTACGATCGTGACCATTAGGCTATAACAATAGTGCACGCCCAAATCAGACAACAATACCGAACCTAACCAAATTACTCACCGAAAAGAATTCAATACTGTTTTCTGTTGAAGCGCGTACAAAATCCACTATTTTTACACAAAAACAGCAACAGGCCGACGAACACTGGTCATAACACAACACAAGAAAAATTTAATATCGTACCGATAGATCGAATAATTTTCGCGGTATTTCCTTTCAAAGTTGTGCGCGTCGAACTCCGGCGCAAGTTTCATACAGACTGGCGCGTAACGCGCATGCGTCAACTTAACTTGACTTCACAAAATTATCTTACAATACATTCACGTTTGATTTTCATACTTATGTTCTAATAAATAAAGTACAAAACGTGTGAATTCTGATTATAGTTGAATCATTTTACACCTGCCTTATGTTAAAAACAATAGCAAACAAAATATAGTAAGTAGCATGTGACTTGGCGTTGACAGCTTTTAAGCTTCTTAACATATAAGTGTTTTAAGGTCAAATCTAAAGTAAAACATGAAAGATATGAGTTGAACTAAAATGACTTAGTTAAATATTTGATTGCCTCTGGGAAACCGTGTTCTCTGCTTTATTTTACATCTTTAATTTTGTATTTATTATACTTCATTTAAGTGGTTGAAAATCATATTAGTTCATTAATAAGTGCCAATTAGTTCAACAAAATACAAAGTTACATTAAGTTATGGCAATATTGTTTAGTGTCCAGATTGTTTAGATCTTTTTAAATTAAGTAATATTATTTCAAATCTATACTAATATTATAAAGCTGAAGGTTTGTTTGTTTGTTTGAACGCACTAATCTCAGGAACTCCTGGTTCGAATTTATTTTTTTTTATTGAATAGACCATATATCGAGGAAGGCTTTAGGCTACATTACATAACGCTGCGACTAATAGGAGCAAAGAAATAATGGAAAATGTGGAAAAAACGGGGAAAATTATTCATCTTTGAGGGCTTCCGTTGCGTGCGCTGCGAAAACGGTTCAAGATACCAAAAAATATGTATGAAAGAATTATTCCTCTTGAAGTGATCTAAAAAAATGTCCGCGACAGTATATGTCTATCTTTTAAAGTTAACTCACCAGAATCATTTTTATGGTAATCAAATTTGGATATGTTGCTTTGTCAAGATCGGGTTATGGAGAAAACCAATATGTTCTTCAGCCACAAGAAAATAAAACTAAAAATATAATTTACGCAGAAGTACTTTAAATTAATTATGTTCTTTTAAAAACTTAAAACTAAATTGTCTAAGATAATAACAGAAATTGCCGCGGACAAAGTTGTGGGTAACATCTGAAGTGGTTGTTTGCAAAAATGAATATGATACTCAAAAAACTATTCCACGCGGATGAAATCGCACAGCTAGTTAGCAATATGTATAGGATATAATGTATGGATATATACATACATACATACACTCTTTTCCTTTTTCCCATAGGGGTAGGCAGAGATTACGTCTTTCCACTTGCTACGGTTTTTACATATATATTTCTTTCGCTTCATCTACTTTCATAACATTCCTCATACATGCTCGACGGTTGCGGGTACTTCTGACCTGGCCTTTTTTGAGGACACTTTCGATTTGTTCGAAATATGTTCGCCTAGGTCTTCCTCGTCCCGTATGTCCACTCACTCCAGCTTCATAAATCATTTTGGTCAGTCTACTATAATAGGATAATAATGTAAAATAGGTGTAAAATAGGAAAAATAGTGCATTATTTATTGCTATCAAAACTACCAATAAACTGTTTAAAAACTAAAGCACATTCAAGAAGAGGTTCATCTTATTGCTATTGTTGAATTTATACGGTATTTTCTATGACTAATTTTATAAGAGGTATTCATACAATTATTTACTTCATCTATAGAAAAATCTTAGAAGTATATTTTGTATATCTAATTATATAATCTTGTAAATTGTTAGCTCTGTATATACTGTATAGTTACGTTTATTTTGTAGGAAACAAAGAAAAATAATATTTAATTTTCTTTGTTTCCTACAAAATAAACTCAAATTTAATTCTTTTCAACAGATGTAGGTTCTTAGAACTGGTTCTAAATTATAATCGTAACTAAATCATATCATTTATCGCTCAGTTAACAAGATGAAACAGGTCACGCGTTAAAATTTGCATAAGCGTCGATACGTTTCGCTGATTTATTAATTGTTATTGCTGCAAATTTTTAGTACTTCTCAATATTCATAAGCCTTTTTGAGTGTCAATTGAGATTCGGACAGAGATCTACGGCCTTAATTTTACAATGTAAGCGGTTGATTAAAGGCAACCTTGCCCAGTTTTATGTATGGTCATCTATTCAATTTTTGCCTGTCTCTTAACTGTAGTTAAATAAAACTATCTCTATTTCTATAGTCTTTTTATGAACTGTGCAATATTAAATATTGTTTAATAATACTTAATAAGTCAAAATAACAAAAACTTACATTAAAAAAATATATAGGATTAAAAAAGGAATCATCAATTTCAAAAATCACCTAGAATCGATTTTATTGTATTATTAGAAGTACATTTGAAATAAAGTTGAAAAGTAGAATTACTTTACAGCTACGATTTTCAATATCACTCCATAAAAATAGCGCTCCTATTTTCCTCTGATCGTATCCGTCCAACCTTAATGTTGTGTTATTACCGATTTTCTATAACATTTACGTTGGACCGAATCACGATAGATGGTTACTACTGTTGATTCCTTGCATCAAACTGTGCTTGCGGCTTAGATCTAGATAAGCATAGAATACTTTCGCGCCTACGTAATTTTCGTAAACCTAACGTAAGCGGATTATTATAAATTGTGTCTATATTAACCATTTAGTCGTGTATTTAAGGGATTTTTGTGAAATTGCATGTAATTGAACTGTAATCGGAACTCCCTGGCAAAATTTTCTCAACATGACGTGAGATGGTTTAATGAGTAATTATTCTGGCAAATGTCTGACTATAAATACTGACACAATTAGAAATGAACAAAATAATATGTACATTTGAATTTCGTATCTGTTGTTCTTGTATAAATGTTTTTATGTTTTTGCGCCAATCGGATGTCAGTTTTTTCAACATCACAGTAAAGTGGTTTACCACTTTGTTACACTTTAAACCTCCTTGTCGGTGGCGCATTAATGTCGGCACTAGTTTACAAATCGGATAGTTCGGGGACCGGAGTTGATCCTGCAAAATACCAATGTATTTTTAGTTTTTCGAATGTCATATGTACATTTATCTAAGGTTCCTACGGTGAAAGAAAACATCGTGAGGCATCCGACATACACCCAATCTAAGTACAAAAGTTTTATTTATCTTTATACGTAGAAATTGTAACGTATAATATGCTAATTATTAATTTTCTGTACTACCAGTCCCCTGCTCTAATTTAATAAGTCACTGCACTGTTCTTTGAAATAGCCGCACTTGTCAGCAAGACGCGTCTACGTTGTAGAAAAGCTTTGTATTGTTTTTTCTTATTATAATAAGATTAATTTTATTAATTTCAAGATTTTATATGCAATAAACAAATAATAATAAATAACTTTTAATCGATACAAACTCACAGCAGCAATAAAGTACACGAAAATAGAAACTACATTTTATAATTACGTCAAATGTACCCGAACTGAAACACACCTACGGCTGCTTTTCAGTTAGCACCCATAGTGATACACGGATGTGGGTAAGAACATACATAGATAAATGGACACGTAAATAAATACAAATATTGTAAAGTAATATAAAAACACGATCACGTTTTAATCAATAAATAATGTTTCGCTCAACAGCAAACTATAGCTTATTATTCTATGTTTCAACAATGTTTCAAGACTTCACTTTTCATAACATAAGATCCTACACCAAAATAACATTACAACCATGCATAATAAATAGTTGTAAAACATGCTACCCTATTTTATCTTCATAAAGAAGAAAACCTATATAAATTACATAAGCGTAAAACGTTATATTATTTAAGATTACACTATCATTTATGGAAAGGAAACCAATAAATCTCAAAGCTTAAAATCTGAACAATAAAAATTAAATGCGTGACGAACAGACAGATAGAGGGCGCAAAATGCTATTGTATACTGTTGTATTGACGAAACAGATACATCACCAGAACATATACGAATTAAATTACCAAAGCACGAGATAGCATCGAGCCACACAATAATGTTCATGTCGGCAACATCCGCACCATGCTCCGTCAGCCGCGGTCTGCGAACCATATAATGACGTTGATATATTCAGTTCTGACCATCCTACGCAACAACCCGCAGATGGCTGTTACGGTTTCACCTTGAGAATTGGAGAATGGTAAGAAGTATGGTAGATCCTCAAACTTTGCAGTCAAAAGATAGAGATTTCTGTCAATTAAGCGTTGCTAGAATATAATATAATAGAATATATAAAACCAATTGATGAATCTGACGTTAAAAAAAATAATAGGACATTTAAAGAACACACAAAATCAGAAGGCTATGACAATATAAGTACTAAAATAATAAAAAGCTGTAAGGATGAAATATGTAAAATATTAACATATCTAATTAATTTTTCATTGACATCGGGTACATTCCCAAGCAAATTAAAAATATCAATTATTAAACCACTTTATAAGAAGGGAGATAAACATGACTTAAATAATTACAGGCCAATAACATTAATTCCAATATTTTCAAAAATCTTTGAAAAAGCAATGCATGACCAGTTATTTTCATTTTTTGAAAAACATGACGTTATCAAGCAAAATCAATATGGCTTTCAAAAAAATAAGTCGACCACACATGCAACATTTGGTTTAGTCAATGAAATTCTACAAGACGTAAATAACAATTTATATGCCACAGTAATATTCCTTGATATGTCGAAAGCGTTTGACTTGGTATCACATGAACAATTACTGGCTAAACTAGAACATTTTGGGATTAGAGGACCTGCTCTGGACTGGATAAAATCATTTCTAGTGAATAGAATGCAATGTGTCGAGATTACTCAGTTCGACGATGCGGGTATAAAGCAGAGCTACAGGTCTGAATTAAAAGAAAATTGCTTTGGTGTCCCCCAGGGAAGCATCATCGCACCACTGTTATTTCTAATGGCGATAAATGATTTACCAAATATTACAAAACATAAAATGATTTTATATGCTGATGATGTTTCAGTCATTGTCACCACAGACCGCCAACAAAATATAGAGGAACACAAAAAGGAAGTAACACATACTCTGAAACAAATAATTGAATGGCTTAGTAAAAACAATTTGAAAATAAATATAAATAAAACAAAAATAATGAATTTTAATAATCTTATTAATATTAAAATATGCATAAATTATGAAGGACATATATTAAATGACGAAAATAAAGTAAGATTTTTAGGACTAGACATAAATTCTAAATTTGATTGGAAAGAGCATATCAAGACAGTGAGTGATAAAATAAATAGATTTTCGTACGGGCTATATAAATTGACAAAGGTAGCAAATAAGAATACAGCAATTACTGCATACTTCGCATACGCCGAATCAGTACTCAGATATGGTCTTATAATTTGGGGTTCTGGTACGGATATTCATAGGGTATTCACGGCACAAAAAAGATGTATCAGGGCTATAGTTCACATAGCACCAAATGTATCATGTGGACCTTACTTCAAATCTCTTAATATACTACCGCTGCCGTGTCTTTATATCCTAGAGATCAGCAAATTTGTGAAACAAAATAAAGGCCTATTCACAAAATTAAATAATGTAACAAGCAGAAAGAGCTATGGCAGCTTCCCATACATCATTTTATTCAAAAATAAAATAAGCGTCTATGAATGAAATATACCTTGTTTAAAAGATCATGTAGTGCTGATTAATAAGAAAATAAAATCGTAATTTAAGGAGTCCAGGTTTTTGAGCAATTTTGCATAGAAGTTTTATAGGTTATGCCTTTATTAACCATATTATTTTGCGCAACAACAACAAAAAACGCAACAGATTTAGTGTATTAATACATATGTTACAAGTAACACACAAAATGCGTGTGCTCACAGAGGATCTGCCGTGGCTACGACCGCGACCACTCATTTTGGCTTAAGAACCTTATAAACAACAATATCCAAGAAACAGGCCAAAATCAGAATCCTTAAGCACACCCAAGTCACAAAAGCAATATCACAGTCCGAGTCATATTATTAGTGGCGAAAACAAGAGTCCTTAGGCAGTCCGGGTCAAAAATTATAAAGAAAACGGGGGAAAAGCAGCGAAAACACACAGAACACACTCGAGCGTTGGCGCAAGGGAGCTGAGAACTTGGTTACTTACTAGTCTGTGGAGCTGAGTGATGTACTAATCTGTGTGAGTGATGAAAAATAAAAACGAAATGTCAAACGTCGTATTTTTTTGATAGCTCTGGATAAGAGTCTCTAAGCCAGCGCCCATTTTCATGTTAATTGCCAAAAAAGGTTTTTAATACTGAATTTCATTGAAATAATTTAAAATCTGTATAAACATAAATACACTAAACCAAAAATTACATTAGCTATAATCGTAAACAATTTAAACCACATATTTTACAGCAAACATTCATGATTTTAATATTGCAAAAAAATATTATTTAGTCTGGCAACCTTGTACTAAAACATTGTCATGCCGGAAAAGTAAAATAGCTACTTTTAATTAATTACTTTTTAACCTGGCCTTACCCAAATGTGCCAAAATCATCAAAAATAGTTTATGAATATTTTATAATCATTGGTTGCTGTGAGTTCTTAAGACGCTTTCAAAAATAGTGAATAAAAATCTGCCATAGCTCTTTAAGAAATCCAAACAGACTTGTACTTGATATGTTTCCAAGAACTAAACGTTTCCTAAAAAATAGCTACGTAATATGTATAAAGGTCTATAATAAGATACCTGAACATTTGAAGCAATTACCATTTACTATGTTTGTGACACATTTACGCAAATGGCTTATGGGCAAGTTGTTTTATTCAGTTGACGAATTCCTTGGACATAAATAAAAAAATTAAAATTACAATAGATTAAATTATTAGATTACATTATTATTGACATTGTATTAATATATTGTTTATTGTTGTGCCAAATAAGTGTTAAAATTTACTAATGCTGTAATAAAATAAAATTGTACATTTGCATGCTGATATTGTTCATCAGCTAAATAGGTTAGAACTTATATACATACATACTTATACATATGTTTAAGACCCTAATGTAACCCTATTTATAGCTAATAAATGATTGATTGATTGATTGATTGATTGATTGATAGAGTTATAGTAGAGCGTGGAGAATAAGGTACTTTCGTCAAGTTATTCATTCTCACATAGTGGAAGTATAAGTGTTAACCACTTATACTCCACTATGTGTCCAGTGCGGATTTAGAAGAATTTCAGCTCAACAATCTGCCTTAAATAACGAGTGTATGTTTAAAGACAGCAAAAAGTTAACAAATTTATCCACAATAGTACGAAAAATTGCAGACATAAGTGTCATTTTTGTGGAGCAAAATTTAAATTGATATGCAAACCCAGTTGCGTTCCATCGACGGCAAAGCACGTGCGGGCTCAACGCAGGTGCGCACTCGCATCTGTTCTCCCCTAAAATACGTTGGAAACAGGTAATAATAGGGGTCACACTAGTGTGAAAGACAAACACTAGAACAACGAGTTGTTGTTGTTATCTAAATAATACAAGACTATGGTTTGCTCTCAACTGTTTGAGGTAGATCAAAATTATCCTAAATCCTTAAAATGTTGTTTGTTTAATTTCAGGTGGCACATAACACAAAACTAATCAACAAAACTCCAAGTTTATAGCTAAAAAGGCGATGTTGAAACTATTCAGATTTAAAACACTAATAAGCGATTTCTATAGATGGCTAGTACAACTCCGTTCTTCAGAACGTGGTAGCACCATAGACGTGGCCAACAATTGGTGATGATTTGCAAAAGGTACCCCGCTTTCATTGTATAGAGCGATTAATGTTATTAGAGGCCCCATATTTCGACTACAAAACAACCTCATCATCAAGTAATGATAATAAGAAACGATTATAATTTATGTCATATTTTAACTATTCTTTCCGACAGTATACATTTTTTATATTTTAAATCTTTTTGTATTCGAATCATGTATTATTTTTTTATAAATTTAGATATTGTTTTACTCTTGACTTGTGATTCCTTTTTATTTTTATTTACCATACTAAGCAAATAAATATTTCGGGATAGCTAGTTATATTATGGTAAAAGTTTAACGTAAACTTTATGAAAAAATTATGCATATTACCCCTTTTTAGGTGATGATCTTGGTCATGTCGTAAGCTACTAGGCACTTGCTTAATGTAAGCCTACTTAGTATCTACATACGACTAGTATTTTATTTTAGTTTTAGTATAATAATGCAATTAACTGACATATATCTAAGCACTATCGTGACCTAGTACTTAAGTCCACTTTGTCTTCATCGGAGTTTAAGTGTTAAATTTAAATTTCCATAGGAACCAAAGCTTTTGCTGCAAGTCTTCTGAGAAGAGGAGGTCGCCTGGCCTTAATTCAATTTGTCGGTGTAATAACTATGTTAATAGTAAGTAATTGCCTTTTAACAATTGCAAATATTAGTAATTGTATAAAAAATATTGTACTCTTATTTACATGTTAATAATATAGTAAAGCATAATATAATACACTTGTATTCTTGCTTACATATATAAAAATTTAAAAAGGAGCGCAATATTTTATCAAATTGTATTTGTTTACACATATAAGATCCCACAAGATGCATCAACAACATAACGGTACTAATTGCAGGAAGATGCTGGAAGCTAGAAGCATAGGCCCGTTCGGTGGAAAGATACTTAGAAGAGGCCAGCCGCAGCAGTGGGTATTTCTCGCCTAAAATAATTATGATGAAGATAATTGTATTATTTTATTTATCTATATACGCAGTATAGAAACACTTACTTTATACTATATACTAGAGTCATCTGTGTAGGTCTTCGTCTTGCCAATTTCTGCCCCAAAAAAACAGGAGCTGTGTTTCGATATGAGAGTTAAAATAGACAACATAATCAATTAGTACTGTGACTTTACATTTTACATCGCATATTGGTTACAGAAATTGACCACATCTTTTAAAATGTCTACCTTATTGTGTTTTCCAATTTGTAATTTTCGTACACACCAATGTAATAAACCATCACATGAATAAATAGTAAGGAAACCAGTGGTTCAAATTTATGATGAAGGGTAGAGTTGTGATGCGTGTAGCTTCCATCTAAGACTAATGCAAAGTGCTCTCCAATGTAATAAAACCAATAAAGTCGTCCATCGTACAACTATTTAATGTTCTATAAGCCATGCCAGCATTTACGTGATGAAACCTATACGTATGGTGTACATACCTCGTGATACCTATGTTAGAAAATCCCACGTACATCAAAATAGCGATGTTATTGCTATTTGTTATTCAAGCGACGAAGTCTATCGTGCTTGGGGGCGGCGTGGTACTCCGTTAGCGAGCATGGCCGTGAAACATACCCGTAGTTGTGCGCGAAGAAAGAAATATTTGTCGTTTCTAGTTTTATATATAATTTTACAAGTACTTTATATTGCGGCAGCAACTTTTTTGTGACAGTCGTTAATAATATTTAATTATTTTTATTTAATTGTACTTTTCTAATTATTAATAACAAGAATTTAAAAATTATGGCCTAAAAGATTAGTTCAAATGAAACAATTGTTAGATTTTTGTCGCGTATATTTGATATTAGGTTAATGTTCGTTGATAGATAGCAGATAAAAGTCTGTAAATTTTTATCTTCATTCTATGCCACCCAGCATCTGCAATCTCAAACTTAAAAATCCGCTTGAAAATCACCTTTTTCTTACTGTATTCAAGCAGAGATATGAGTTTGATTCTCGTTCTGTACGTATAACATATATAGACCGTAACTCGTGCAAATATAAGACATAAAAGATAAATGTCAAGATAAGTTAATTTAATTTGTAACTATACCACGAAAAATGTATTTTCAACAATATATAAATTGATCGGACTATCCATCACCGAAATATCATTACAAACGTTTTCATATTACCAATGTTCATCGCTATACGAATTTAATTCGCGGTTGTGTCTGATCCCCTACCACAATTTTCGGTTATCCGAAAACTAAACTAAATCACGAGAGATGGGTAAAATTGATGATGTAATCGAAGAGCGAAGTAAATTTATGAGCCTCAATATAATTTCAATCCATAAGTCGGAATCAAACTTTTTGTTAATTAGAACGTCCACTAAACAATTTAGTAGCGATCATCTTAATGACTGAGAGATCCAACTTTGATTCACATGTTAAGATCCAGAAAGAGGCATGAGTTAACTAAGGCATACAAAGTTAGTCAGTTCCGATTAAAAAATGGTACCGCATAAAATAATGAGATTAGATAAAATCGTAGTAGCGATTATATTACTAACATTAACACAGTGGTAGACTAAATGCAAGTCGTAAATTCTATTCTATCTAGTTTAACAAGTTTCAAGCTCGTGCTTTAATGCCACCTGTATCTCATAAAATGTGACAGAGTTGTCAAATTTAATGAGTCCCTTATTTGCTAAGACCTGGTTCTAAACTATTAGGGAAATAGCTTAATGATCTTAATAATATCAATAAAAATGTTGGTTTTGTAACACCAGAGTGTTACCGATGCGAATTAAACATACTTTTGTTTGTACGAAGCTTTTGTTACTTAGTCAATACTTAGGGTTGTATTCTAATATCAAATTTAAAATCAAATAAAACTAATTGAATTTCTAATATTACATTAGAAAGGGATGGCCCTATTGAGCTTATATAGCACCATCCCTTTCATAATGTACTCAAGCAGAAATTTAAGTTTGAGTCTGTTAATTTCATATTTGATGATATATTATATGTATTATTTGAGGACACCGCCGAGAGTTGAGAGCATAAACAACAAAATACAACATCCGTTCGTGCTAGCCATCCTGAAACTACGATCCTAAAATCAATTATACTTCAACTCAGTATACTCGTACTTATTTATATATTTTTTATTTGTCTATTTTTTGTTAGCCAACAAATTGTTTACCCGCCTACAATTAACCTATGTTTTGAAAACCACAGGTTAATTTCAACAATCTTAATGCGCTCATCTATATTTTTAACATATGAAATAAAAAAAGAAAGAATACATCAGTCATCAACAATTGAAACAGGAATCAATTAATAATAGGACATAGTACATGAGATTCTTGCGAAATTAGCAACAAATTTACACCCCCCATAACTAGAACAACTCACGATGCCAACTTATGACAGATATAAAGTTACTACACCTTGGGTTCAATTTTACTACTACATGTATATAATCTGGAACAAAGCTACTTAAGCACCAGTTAAAATAAACAAGACGAAGGTAGCTTGTTACTGGTGTAAAACTCTTATACTCGTAGTAGAGTAAAAATAATAATTTGAGTCAAACTATTTTGTGATTTAGATTAAAACTTAAATTTCATTATTAATGCGATTTCACAAATAAATGTCAGCAGCCATCAAAACCTTCACACAAAGCAAGTTGTTCTAGAACACTTCTATATTAATGTCGAAGCAACCCCGATACCAAGTTTATAGGGAGCATTAAGTGCTTGAAATATTAAAGGCGGTCTGTGATATGATTGATGGATTTACACGCTTATAAATGAGTAGAGGGGTACGCAAAGAATGGATTTATTTGGGTCACTTTGTGTGTAGTTCTGCTCCAATCTAAAATGACGTGTTTTTGTTCAAATTCTTATTCTGACGTTGTTAAAATGTAAAAATACAAGCTGGTTGTTTTAGGTGTGATGTATACATGTGTTGCTTACACATGTATACATCACACCTAAAATAGGCTTTTGCATGTTATATAACAACATAAATTAACCTGTCTCTAATATCGATAAAAAAAAATTATGAACACCATAAGATTATTTTATATTAACTTATAAGTGTTACTTGACTAAAGCCTTTCCATTTGGTACTTATTTAATAAATAATTGTTTATATGCCATATTTTGATACTAATGAATATGTATAAATACTAGGTATTTATACATATGCCATATTTTTATCTACGGTTAAGGCATACCTTAACCGTAGATAAAAATAAGGCAGGAAATGCCGTAGTAACGAACGATCTCTATAGTTACAGGTGAATAATGTTATAGGGGATCAAATTACCACACACTTTTTAATCTTCAACATATATCTATTTAAATATACAAGATAAAAAACTTAAACATAAAACATTACAAAAACCCTCGCACTACAATTTCAAATTCAACAATCAAAAACTCAATGCCAAACACCTTTGCTTTTTTACAACCTACCAGAGACAAAATTTCAACCTCTTCAACAAATAAATACATCATAATTAGTTAAATTTAAGTCTTAAGATGAATTTATATATGTACGTCTGACTTGGATATTTAGTAAACCGTAGCTGACCTCCAACTCTATAGAATTGTAGTTTTTCGATTCTGCTTCGCTTAGACTTAACTACAACTTTCCTAAAGTTGTCGTTCCACTTTATAAAGCTACTTTTTATAAAATACTACTTTATACTTAAATGTCTCCCAATTTGAAAATAGGAATACCATAAACTGGTAGATAATAAAAAAATTAAATATTGTGAGTCAGTAATCGGTAATAACTAAAGCAATCAGTAATTATATTACAAAAAATTTACAATATGGAAATAACTATTAAGTTGTGGCATGGGGCAGAGTCAAATCTTATCAAATAAAATTTTGGAATCGAAAAGAATAGCTGTTTATTTAAAATTACACACGTGGGAAAATTAAGGATTAAGAAATAATCGCCGATATCAATAATAGATCCATGGATCTCCAAATCTGAAGTACAAGAAATGAACTACTTACTCAATAATATAACAGATTTGGGAAAATTTCGATTCATTTAATAAATTATTGTAATCTATTTTATCCGCAACGCGACGATTAAATACTTATATTTAATCGTCGCATTTACTTTAATAGGAGCGAACATATCGGGAAGAATATTTCATTAATATTAACACAAAACAATCTAGTAGGTTACTTTGTATGTATGTAGATAAACGCGCATTAGTTTTTACTAGCAATCGTAAACCTTTAAGTGTTGGAATGGCCTAATTAACTCGTTATTAAATATAACTTAGTGTTCATCTGTAACAAAGTGTTATGCAAATTTTAAAGTAAAAAAGAAGATTAGGTAACAATATTTCTACAGTATGTACGAGTGTGCAGGCCACATCAAGCATTAAAACCGTCCAAATTGCTAGCGATACAAAAGCGATTCATACGTCAAAATTGTCGAAATTGTACGTAACATTTCCACGTAAGTACGAGTACTTACTTACTGTAAAAAACAAATCCCAGGTCGAAAAAACATCTTTGGAACGTTTTAACTGTTACACACTGTTTTGATAGATATGATTGAATTTCAACAATATATAGCGTTAATAAAGCGCAAATTGACTTTTGATGTTAGGAACATACCTACATTGCTAAGATAGACAACAGAGAGTGCTTGCAATATGTATAACTTTATACAATAACAATAAAGCTTAAATTGACTGTACGTTTTAGTTAGAAAACGTTTGTATAGGAAAAATAGGGCTGTTTTAGGGTGTTCCGATAATTATTTGAATATAAAGTTTAATAAATATTTTATTAAAAAAACATCACTACTAGTGAACTTATCGTTAACTTAATCACAAAACTTCAGTAAGTATACAAAAGCGCGTGTTCGATATCCTGAACGTATTTAGATCGGTGCTTTGAAATAACCATGTAAACAAACCAGAAACTACTCCTGAAAATTACAGCCTTCATTTTATTTCAGTCCAAGAAAATTGTTTGATTAATATACAGGCTGTTGGTCACGAAACGCTATTTATTAGCTTGCGGGGAAAGGTGGTCTTACTGCAAATCATTCAGTGTGGAAATAATTAGCATAACCGATACAATAAAAGATTATTCATACTTTTTCTTACTGATGATGATTCAAAATATGATGAGCATGATAATAATGATGATGAGCTAATCATTTTTTATCATATTTTGGATATTTATATTCGTACTATCTCAAATAGCGAAATTCCAAAATATCTGTATAAAATTTTAATAAATCTGTTTAATATATTAGGATTTTTCTTATTGTGTGGCTTTGTTACGACAAGGCCACACATTAATAAATGAATTATGCAAGTTCGGAAATTATGGGCCGTACATATTTCAGCGATCCATTTTTACCAGATTATCAAAATTATTCATGCACAGTTATTATTGTTATTTTTAACTAAGTAATTATAATTACAGCTCGTATACGTTTCCTTTAAAAGTTAAAACTATTAGGGATTTAGGGATTTTATATATTTAGTCAACCACGCTGACCCTGGGCATACAGATAGTGTACACAGGTTGCTTCACGATGGCTGCGTGCGCGTCTGTTTACCGCGCACGCCGTGGTGATGTCTCTCCGTCTGGGGGTTATCCAAGGGTTCTCGGACAGTCCCTCCCTTGGCGTTGGCTTGACCAGACCTAGGTCTAGCCGGCCCCGGAGCTCATGGCGGTAGAATCGCGAAGGCGCACCCCGCTATGTGCCCCGCATAGGTCTAGAGAACTCAGGGGGGTTTTAGTGTGTAGGCCGGTCCTGTCAGACCGGAGAGCCCCACACACGCACGCCTAGCCAGCGCGGTGTCACGGTGCATAATGCATTTCCCCTCTAAAAAAAAAAGCTTCACGATACTAAAATTGTAACATGCAATATATACATTTATTTGAATTGAAAAATATTATTTTGCCCTAAGATTTGCCGTCGGATAAATATAAAGTTTTACGAATGAGGAATACATTGACACATTAAACTTTCTATTTGCACTATGAAAACCGCCGCAATGTCGACCAATATAAGAGATTTCCTAAAGTTTGAACAGTCTAGTTAAACAATTAACGTAATCTATATTTGTTCAATCTCCAAACCTCCCGATTGTAGTCACTGCAACATTTCTTATTTCGTATAAAGAATATGTATAAACAGTAAAGGCATTATAAAATTGTCTTAGTACTTTTTTATTAGGCTATTCACACGCATACACTCCTTAGCTGTCGAGTTTTATTCGTTTTATATTTTTTGTACTTTCACACTTAAATATATATAAAATTATACTAATTTAAACTTCTATAAAAGTGAGCGTATAAAAAAAGTTTGAAACAGTGTGAAACAATTAAAATCGGTTTTCCGTATCTAATTTGGAATGGTTCTTAGGAACAAGAAAGCATAGTTTGTGTGCGAGCTAGTATGGATGAAAATCGTGTCTTAGGTTATCTGCATGGAGACCATACCAGTAAACTGCCGACTATCTAGGAATGTGTCTGATACAAAAGATCACATCTGCTTGCTTGTTTCTTTTTATAAACAAATAAATACAAGTCACAATATTTCCACCCTACACTATACCCTACCTTTACTACACACCGGAACACAGCAATGCGGTGTGAGTAAGAGACATGAGTTTACATTCGTTTGTAAACGATATCGACAGCGTTGTCTATGAAAACTTTATACAGCGCCCCTAGTCAAATCAAAATAATCTTTATTCAACATAGACCTTTACAGGCACTTATTGACGTCAACAGACAAAACAAAAAAAAAAGCTTAAAAAAACAAAAACCTTGTCCGTACGTACGAATAAGGAAAAAAAAAATATTGACTCGACACCTGTTCGGAAATTGGGAGAGCCTTCTCGAGAAGAACAGGCAAGAAACTCTGAAGGTCTATTTTTTATCTCCTCTTTTCAATGTTAATAATTATAATAATATAATATAAAAATACAATATAGTATAAGATACAATCATACCTAATACGATTACAGTCGTATGTATGTTTACATACACATATAAAAATAATACAATATTATAAATAATGTTGTTACCAAACATGGCTCTATGAATAGTATCCCTATTCCCAAATAGTGTGATCATTTAGATAGTCACTTACTTTACCTAACCTAACCAACCTAACCTTTACTCATGAGTGTCTTTTTGTTATGGATTTTAAATTTATATAAAGGCAAATCAATGACACTTTGCGGAAGTTTGTTAAACATAGATATACATTTCCCCAAGAACGAACAGCTAGTTTTATGGAGTCTGAATATTGGAACGGCAAGTTTATTTTTGTTTCTAGTATTCACATTATGTAGATCACTGTTATATACAAAAATTAAATTATCATATATATATTGACTAGCTAAAGTTAAAATATTAATTTCTTTGAACAATTCTTTTAGGGATTCTCTAGCCCGTAAACAGTAAATAGCACGAATCGCTCTTTTTTGTAAAAGGAAAATACCTAGCGGAACGTACTTGTACTATTTTTATTATACGTCAAATAGGTATCAGAAACGATAGCAAACTCATGGTAGTGTAACTCTGACGTGTTTTACCATACTGGTATAATATGTAACAAAATGATTAGATTAGTAATATGGAACAGTAATCACTCAACTCAACAATAACTTCTACTGACACGTACCGCGACAAACCATGCTCCTCACGATTTATGGAGAAAAAACTTTCCTGGCGCAACCACGATTCCCGAAAATTACCGATTGGCTCCACCCTTAGTCCGAACAAAAAATGAATTCCTTTACCACAGGTCTGTAAATCTGGGTTATATTAAGCATATCCTGTGCTGACCGGACGTATGCGTGTTGGATACTACCACTGGTTAATGGCTATACGAGTGATAAATGTGCGATATTTTCATTCATAAAATTCTATTTTAATGAATTCAAAGTAAAAATGTAGAAAGACTAAAACTACTTATGGAATCGATGTAATATTATTGAAAATACTAGTTTTCCATCTGTAGCTCTGCCCGCATTATACCAGATTTTCCAATAGGAAAGACACTTTCTTGTGGTAAAATTTTATAAATCTGATTCTATCCTTTGTTTTTTCATTTAAATTTCATTAAAATCCATTCAGTAGTTTTGCGAGAAAGAGTAACAGACATCCATCCATCCATACTCAGAGACTTTCATATTTATAATTGTTAATAAAACCAATAGTTGTTGTAATATATAAAAGTTTATGGTATGTACAATGTATGTATATAAAATATATGTATATAGAGCTATATATAAAATATAAAAATAAGAAATAATAGAAACGTTCCAATGTTATATAAAAGTTGGTCGTAACTATATTATTAGTAGGTCATATACTCGTATAATTATCCTTTATTGCTTCCGGTAAGATAAGTAGTTAATTTGTTTTAATAAACATTTTAATGAAAAATATAGTACTCGATTCTCGATTTATTCCTAGATATCTTTTTATAAAAAATATACAAAGTAATAATTGACCGACTGTCCAAATTATTGTCATATTAACATATAAATTCACCCTGACTAAATAACTAAAACGGTGGTGGACAACTTATGATAAACTTAAATTGATTTTTACTTCAAAAATTTTACTAAATAATAGGTAAAGAAAGTAGGTATTTTAGCTGCCTTGTTTCTAATTGTAACAATTCTGCTGGAGAGCAGTCACAGCCAGGACGCGGTATACTTTTGTAAGTCCATAGTTTGTTTCAGCGAGAAGCAATTCCTTTCACAGTTCGTATCCACTTTGAAAATTAGACCCCAAAGCACTATGAAGGTATTAGCAAATATCATTAAGTATATAAACTTATCCCCATTAATATTATAAACCTTTAAGTAATACTTACACAATTTTAATGATATTAAGATGGAGACCTTGAGGATCCGGAAAAAGATATGAGCTATTTTATACTAAAGGAAAATCGGATATAACGTGGGGGACGCTGCGGGCCAAAAGCTAGTTTGTATATGTGAAACATATTTCGTTTATAATAATTGAAAATGAACAATTTTAGATAATATTTTCTTTAGCACAATTAAAACAAGGGCTTATTCATATTGCTTTATTAATGGCAATCACCCAATTATATAAATGAAATATAGAAACAACGATAATATTTATTTACACAAAAAATATGCCAACTCAGCCATAGGTAAGTTTATAGTCGCCCACAGTTGAACCAGCTTACAGAGATTACAACTGATTACAATACAGACACGAAAATTTAAAATTCCGTGAAATGAAGTCAAAGAAAACAAACTTACAAGTATTATATTTGTGTTTATGTATCGTAACAATTTTGTATTGCTAAATTCTCAATTTCAAATCGGATAGAACCATTTGTGCGATACCGATTTTCCTCTCAAATTGCAATCGAAACGTTTACATAACGTTACCAAAATCAAATTCACCGTAGACTGTCGAGTTTAGTGCGATTTGACCGCAGTTAGTCGTTTTTTAATATAAATCAATCACCCTACGTTTTACCACTAAATGTTCGGGAACACAATAATACTCGTACTAGTACTTTTTATATTATTAGAATCTATCGAAGCTGTGGTCTCTGGCTGCAAGAATTGACAAGACTGTAATGATTATTTCCTAATGGCGCAATCACGCAAGCCTTTTTTTAACGAGGTGGAATGCTGGTACGCACCATACCTGCCAGTGGCTAATTAAGAAGCAAGGCATACCCACTTAACCACCTGTCCATTCTGTGCTCACTTAGGGTCACTTAGGGCGATCTGGGTAATGAAAGCCCAATTTCTCCAGATCACCCGTGGACAACCCGGCCAGCTACTGGTCGGGTATTAACGCCTGTAGGGAAATACCGTGGACACAAAGGTAGTCTCCAGACGCAGAAGCCTTTGCATGTGCGCTTCAGGAGCCACCTAAGCGCACAGACCACACCTTGGGTGGTCATTGAGGGGCTATAAATGCTCGCCCTCTACAACTCAGCCGTCTCCGTCGGATTGGAGCGGCGTAAGGGTCTGCTTCCAGCTCTCTCGCCGCTGCCTCCTTCTGAAAAATAATATTTTCACAGAAGGAGGCTACAGTCTCCCATTCCCTCCCGCTTTCCACCATCTTTGTAACAATGATTGGTAGCGATAGATAGGTCACAGCCACCCAACGCCGCGCGTAGCTCGTGCCGCTGGTATGCATAGGCCGAGCACTCTATCAACGTATGCTCTGCCGTATCGCCGGGAGCATCACAGTGGTGACACCGCGGCGTCTCCTCCCGACGAGCGACCTTGTGCAGGTAGTGACCGAGCAATGCGCATGCCTAGAAGTCAGAACGAAAAGAAAATCTCAACAAACTCGAGTTTATGGTAAGCGTGCTGGACATATATTCTAAAACTCCCCCATTTTTCTAGCGTGTGTCCATTGTGTCGTTAACTTCAAGTGTAATCTAAGTGATCGCGAGTGGAGATTGTGGGATTGGAGGTTCGCGTGCCGCCCTTGCCACGCACGCCATTAGTTACCTCTAAAAACAAAAATACAGCAGTTTCTCCATACAATTACTGCCTTTACGCGAAGAAAATATTCTTGTTGTCACAAAACACACGCTTTTTAATATTAGAAATAATTAAGGTGGACCCGCTGAACCGCTTTGAACGTTCAAAGGAACCTCATGTCACAATAAATCACACTTCGCTTTCTACAATATTAATGGTTGTAAATTCGTGCTTAATAAGTGCCGTGCTTTTTTCTTATACTGCTGCTGACCCGGTGAACGTCGTACCGCCATCAATGTGTAGACGTAAGCCATTAACTGCAGAAGATAGCAGAATTCCAAAACAGGCTTTATATTAAACTATGATATTAAAAATCTGCTTAATTTTGCAATAAAACTTTTATACAAGTCTTGTCCTGGTTATGTCCTGGCAACACACACATTGTAATAAAAGTAGGTATCATCCAATTCGGTGCAGTAATTCAGAAGTTATTCGCGTACATACGTACATCTTAGCTATTAATTCCTATTTCTATTAGATACTAGGTTATTTAGGAACTTATATATAACTGGATTGAATTTCAAGCGCTTGCTTAAAGATTATAATCATTATTAAATTATTAGAGTAAGCTGCCTGATGTCACATTCTCTCTAAAAAATTTTATAAAAGCTTGAACAGAAAAGTAATGAATAAGTTTGTGGAAAATCTATATTCTGTATATTACGCAACATCGAATTAATGGCATCACACTTATCTCGAGAACGGCTGAACTGATTTTATAATCACGCATATGTTGACTCTATCTCCTTAAGAATAATAGAATAAATATTAAAATACTCGTATCAAGACTCATATAATAATTTGTGAGTTAGTATTTTATAGGATCAATATGGTTTGTTGACACAGGTTCGAGCCCCATGCAAGTCCAAAATTTTGCTTGAATTTTTTCTTATATATCAAGATATTTCCTATACATTTTTCATAAACTAGCTGACACAGCAACCTTCTTACCGCATACCATTCGATAAATACATGTGTGCGGTCAAGGAAGTTGGCGGAATTCCATTTTTTTTATTATATATTAAATATCATTATATCTTCTTTCCAAATTTTCTATAATATACGAGTAGATTAGTTATTCTGTTATTCTTAACGCAGATGAATCGTACTATAGTATACAAGAGGTGTGGGCCTACGAAGGCTCCAATTGTGCACATTACAGTCCCCTCTCGGCTAGTAATCCAAGGTACGAGTAAGTCTCCGTTAAAAACCAGCCGGGCAGGGCTGTAGATGCTTCTGTGAAATTAAGTATCCCAGTAGCGGAATAACCCCGACGATGAATAAAATAGGCGGCAAGATGGTTTATTTGGTAGTGGCAGGACTGTTGACTCCACTTGACTCAAGTTTACAACTGTCAGTGTCAGCAAATACTGTACGCAACAGCATTCCACCGTTCTGTCGTTAGATGCCACTATCTCCTAGTTTTCCACGTTTTTTTAAGTAGTGAGATTAAGTAGGTATCTACACATATTTAAATCAGATAACGATAATAATGTTATTTTAAAATCCTTTAAGGCTTGCTATCTTGAGAAAACCTAAATTGCATTTAGGAATTATATATTTATTTACTTACGTCTGACTTAAGTCCAAAGTTCGTTGTTTTAAGCACTTTAAAGACAATAAAATATAATAAAATAGATTAAATGTTTTCAATAATACTAAAACAAAATTACACAATATGTAAAATAAATAAAACATATTGCGCAATCTCAGTTGGAAAAATGATTCGTGATACAACTTCTGCAAATTATAGGCTTTCTGGCGTCATGAAGAATCGTATTCCACAGAGAATCAACTAAAAAATAAGATTAAAAGTGAGTGTTATCATTTTTAAATCAAACAAGAAATATTTATTCATATTTTTATTTTCTTTTTAATCCATATCAACCTGCTATCTTCAATATTTGCATCTGTATGAAATATGTGATATTCCTTTTTTAATGGAAAATAAAAACAAGGCTCACCTCGTAACAATTATAATTACAAAAGTACAGTATTTTTAAAACATAAAATGTTTACATAAAATATACATTTTTTACAAAAATGTAACATAGTACATCTAGATAATTACAAGACTATCGCTTTTTTAAATATAAAAATACTTAACATCAACTAGTATTGCTATCGATAACTGATTACTTTAATTAATAATAAATGAACAATTTCCATAATTAAGATATGCGAATTCTCGAAGTATAACTCAGATTATTTACAAGAGAAACATAATTACAACCTAGATAATTTAAGGTTAAACATAAACAATATACACAATTTACAAAATCATTGTTATATTCAATCTAATTAAATACAAGTGGGGATTTGTGAAGCGGAATAAAATTTTATTTTATCTGCTTCACGAAAGTGGACCTTTGTCATTTGACTTGAGGTCCATCTTTCTACTTTCCTCTAAAGCTCATTACTTAGCTACAGTCTCATGGCAGACCAATCGCTACGATGAATTTTGAAACCCTTACTGTAGAAATAAAGTTAACAGTCGATTGCACCAAAACATTTGAAAGCTTTGCTGTTCCAGAACTAAGTTTTAATTAGTATGTTATATAAATATATATTAAAAGTTACCTGGATCAAGTTTTTCACCCAATGATGTGACAAGATATTTGTTTTCTGATTTCGTTAGCATTCTCTGATCTGTATTTCGGGTTAGTTGCTCTTGTCTACACAAAGTGGTGAGTCTGGTGAGTCTTTCACTATTTGGTACAAACGACTGTGACACGCACTATAATCATAAGGTACCCCTCTAGTGCCCTATGTTCAGATCTAAAGAAAAACTAAGACAAGTACGTCAATATTATATAACCGTATGCAAAAGTATTACAATATACCTCACAATTAGGAGTGAGCAAGCTCAAAACACTTTCATCTTCCTTCCTTTTTTCACACATTTTTAATGTATACGTTCTTTATTTAAAACCTATACTATTAGCCGGAGATAACTTTTACAGCGTCACTCTAACTTAATTTGATTTCGAGGTATGCCAATCTTAAATATAGTATAACTCCAGCTCTAAATGTAGCAACCTAAATTTTCCAAACAACATAACAAACAAAATACTCAGAAAATAATAATGAAAGTAATGATAAATCACTGCTTTTTTTAAATAAGGATGGCAAAACTCATAAACTCACTCCAAATTAAGTATAAAGTGACAAAATAATAGCGATCACCCATACTTCCGAACACAACAATGGTCCACAGAACCGCTTTCTCTGGTCGCTATAGGAGTGACATCATGCTGATCGAATTCAACTACAAAGTCCTGGATTTACTTATTTTTTAATACTTAGGTATTTTTTTTTTTCAAATATATATAGGCTGGTTCTATACAGTCGGAATTTTAAGTTTCTGATGGAAATCTTTATCACTTTCATGATTTTAGAATGTCACAATTAATTCCGACAGTGTAGATAGCCCAGTGATATTATTAACTTTTATAATAATCGCAACACCAAAAACGTTTCAAGACAATTTTAAATGGAACTACACAAAAAGAGAAGACAGAACATAATATTTATATCGTGTAGACTTCGCTAAATACAATGCAATGCTAAGAAATAGCAATAACATAAGTTATGGACCAATTTCAACGGTATCACAAATTAAATGTTAAAAGAGATTTTTTTTAATTTGCATTAAATTTTAAGGTTAATCGTTTCGTTACGTATTTAGAAGGCACGATCTAACCTTTAATGTTGTAAGATCTACGATCTTTCAGAAGTTTCAACAAAAATAAAATTGACGTCGAAATATGAGAATTGTTATCTTAAATAAAGCTATGTGAGTTTATAATAATAAATAAAAATAATAACTAAATCTACTCTCGATCTACACACCTCAAATTTTTGACACATCCTCCTTCTATCTGTCGACATTTAAAGCCTATAGGCCCGAGAATTGGCCCCAAAGCACACACCGATATCGACTCGCAACAAAGCCATTATTTACAAAGCACTTTTTGGCCTGTCAAGTCCTAAACACGCGGTGGTATAAACTGTCAACATTCACAGCAGAACAGCTATCCCGGTGGGAGAGTTTAGATAAATTACGTATTTATGTACAATTTGAAATAGATGTTTCCGCTGCTTCTTAGAATAATGTTTGGCATATTTTTTGTGACTCATCGTACCGCTATTTTGTACCTAAATCCCTAATCCATCATTTTGCCGCACTATGGCACGTTCGCAGGCTTCCCATACGTTTAAGGCACCGACAAATAGGCACAATTATTTGTACATACGATAATTAATACAATGGATACGATAAAAAATATGAACGTTTAAAATGATTATTTAACTGTATAATCGAATATTTAAATTTGAACCGTAGAAAAATACCACTAAATACATATATATGTTGAGCTCACTTCTACTAGGCACACATGGATACATACTATTCACATTGTGGCAACATATTTTACCAATTAACATGTGACGTTGTGATGCAATAATATAATGTTGTGATGATTAAAACTATCAAAACTATTCTTTTAATAATTAAAGCTGTTACTTATCTATACAACATTTTCAATATCGACTAGTCTTATAAACCAAAATTATTTAAATGTGTAAATAATAATCCCTGTTGTACAAATCTAGAGCAATAAAAAGTGTCATTACATGATATGATGGTAGTAAACAAAAATACAAAATTAACCGATTAACAAGTAAATTGACTCCAAAAACACATTATACGAACGCATCACAAAATCACCTTACTCTTTTTTAACTTATGTTATAAATTTACAGATTCAAAAATATAATTTAAAAATTAATCGTCACATGAACATTTTATGGCACTGTATTTGCACGTAACGAATTGTTCCGGGTCCTGATGCGATACAATATCAAATATTACCAATAATAAATATATAACGGTATACAAATATACTTTTCATCTTCAGTCTTCAATGCAGAAATCTCAATAGGCAATAATAATCACAGTAAATATTAGTTGCAAATGTATATGGTGCCGTTTTTGGCGCCAAAGGCCATCAGTGGTGATTTGGTTTGGAAAGCTTAAGTAGGCATATTTCCACACACTCTTTTGCTTTCATTTCTTCTAGTGACGAATGTTCATTGTCCATAAAACAACATTCAAACATGATGACAACATGTATCTCTATCATTGAAATATGGTTATTTAAAGCAAAATCGGAGAGGTAATTAAAAACGTCAACAACCTTTCCAGCTATAAATAGGACGGTGTGCATGCCACTCTATCAAAGTACATATCAACAGATTTAGCGATAAGACGTATGCGGACGCCATTTTGAAAATATCTTTTGGCATTTATATCTTTATTATAGCTATTGTGCGTGGAAGGCGATAAAACTCAAATCGGTCCAAACCAATCCACCCTCCATTCACTCAGACCTGAACACCAAGGATTCTGTCAACAACAAAATCATATCTCACATCATCAGTCTTTTCTTTCTCCGCTTGCTCAGTTTCGGGCACGCTGAGGCAGGGGTTTTTGCATTCTATGACTTGTTCACTTGTCGTTACGGTCGCATTTCGCACGGCCGCTTTGTGTTCGGAGCGTATTCGCTCACAGAACGTTTTGGACGATCGTCCGTCTGGAGTACGCCTCTCTTCAAGCTCGTCCTCCCAATCTTCGTCCGACGCCGCACCCACGTCATCTGGTAGGATTGGCACCATACTCTTAGTTCTTGTGAAGAAGGCCATCTTTTCTCTGTGGAAGAAGAGTTACCATTCAATCATTTTTCTCTATCATGAAAAGCAAGATGAAAACAAGAACAATATTACAAACAGTGCCTACTTTCACGGTTTTAGCAGTTTAAAGAACATTTTGAAGTTTAAGTCTCAAATCAAGGATCGTACATGACGTACAGTAGTGATAGTATATATCGCAACTATTATTTCTGCTAATAATCTCTAATAGCATGCACCTTATTCAATGCGCAGTTCGCCCGCCTTATATCAGATTGTCCTTTAGGAAAGATATATTTTTTCATTAATATCTCCAATAGTGTTAACTACGAATAAATATTTGTAAACATACCATACATAAATACCAATACATCCTCTTTATAAAACAATTAAGTAATAGTCAGTAGTTCAATAGTTCTTTAATTTAAATATCCAAGTGCTATTTATAGAATTATTGAATATAATATTTGTATTAATGATCCGTATAGTCGTATTGACTATATGGATAAAAACTTATTTTGAGTTCATTTTATGAGTTTTAGAGATAGAGTCACAGTTGTGAGTTTCGACAGTTGCTCTCGATTACCTGGGATGCCATGATCAGATCCTAGTCTCATGGTACTTTCTCATAACAAAAGAAATGTTTAGTGAACCTGTACTTCTCTTCATAAAAGCTACGAAGAGATAAATCCATATATCAATGTTGAAAGAACTATTTCCTAACTCCTAGTAATTGAGGACTTACACCTTCCATCATCAACTCAGCAGCATAACATTATGATTACCAGAAACAAATGCCAATATAACTTTAGAAAATATGTCAAACGCGGAACGTGTGCCTATAAAATTTGACGGTTCCCCTTGATTTCTCCAGGATCCCATCATCAGACCCTGATATCCTCATCATGGTACCATTCCAGGAGCATCTTCTTTCTAACTAAAAAAATCATCAAAATCGGTTCAAAAATGGCAAAGTAATTGGCGAACAAACATAAAAAAAATATATACCAGTCGAATTGAGAACACTCCTTTTTTGAAGTCGGTTAAAAAATCATTAATTCAAAGAAAGGCAGCATGAAACTGATATCACTATTTACGTAAATTCACATTCACCTTCTCGGTTTGTATTCCATTCCATTTGTTATGAATTCAAAAGAATTTACTTAAAAAACATTACAAATACATGGTTCTTCACACTTATCTCTATGGACAGATACTTGTGTAGATATATAGTTTTATTAATTTGATTACATTTACATACCCTGATTTAGGTTTTTGGTCCTTCTAACCTGCTATTATATTAACTAGCAACCAGTAAGCTGATTTATTTAGATACTCACTTGAAGGTGACGAGATCCGGCTTTCTCCCTCCTTGTCGGGATCTCCGCAGCCTGTATATCTCCCTACAAGTTCTGTGCAATAGTCTGGAAGTACGGTCGCCCTCGTTGCTGGTAGACAGGAGACGCCTTAAGCTCTCGTCTTCAGCCACCCACGCGGCCACAGCCGGGTCCCCTCGGGCGCATGCTTCTTCTAACCTGGCGAGAGGAATTTCAGATAATTTGTGTATTTTGGTTACCACTTAGGTAACGAGATCTCCGCGTGCGCGGCTGGCTTACCGCGCACGCCGTTTGTGCCTCTCTACCTGGGGATTGTCCTAGTGTCTGGGACAATTCCCCCTTAGCGAAAGCTCGACCAACTAAGGTCGAGCTAGTCCGCGGGCGTGTGGCGGTAGCATCGCGAAGGCGCACCCCGCCACACGATATGGGCGGGAAGGACACCGGAGGGTTTTTAGTGGGTAGGCTGATCTTCTACCGGAGAGCCCCACACACGGCCGCGCCTAGCCAGCTCGGTAACAGGGTGAATAAGGAGCATTTTCCCCCCGCAAAAGAAAAAAAGGCACGAGATCTCATCATAAAGCTGTTATTCCTATGTTGTACATTTATAAATAGTTACATGAAATGTATTACCTACAAATCTCAACGTACTGAACAATCTTGCTATTTTTATAGCTAATTGAATATGTATATTACTTTTACTAAATAATTTGTTAAAAGAAAGGAAAACTACAGGCAAATGATGGTAAATATCATAGGTTTCCAAGAAGAAAATTTCCAGACAGAAAACAGGAGACTACGTTTGTATGGAAAATATGCCCCGACGTTTCCTCTCAAGCCTTAGTCAACCAAGCTAACCCCGTTCCTAATTTAATAAAAACGTTGATTTCTTTATATTGAAATAATTAAATTGATGTATTAAAGTTTTAAACAAAATCTTAAAATACACGGCTGCATTGCCTTTAGTTCCCTTTGCCTTTAAAAACCAACCTTTTTTTGAGCTGCGCGAGGTGGGCGATCTCTGTTCGCAAGTCATCCAAACGGTCGTGCTGTGCGTGAAGGTCTAACGTAAGGTCCAAGGAAGTTCGAGCGCCGCGACTTTTGCTACCCCCGCGTCTCGCCACTGAACCGCCGACGCGACCCCATCTGAGAAAAAATATTCATTTTTCACTTCTGATGCTCATAAAATTGACCCCCGTAAAGGCTTGGCAACTCGATTCACGGGTATATTCTTGACGTGATATCTGACCAGTAGAAATCCCCCAGTGTCATTCGAATACAAAGCTTCCCAAATTAAGTCACGATGATGCTGTACAAGCCATCTGAGGTTAACAACATTATTAATCTTCTGTATAACATAATTCATTATTTTAAGACTAAAGTTATCAAGCCGTAACCCTTCAAAATTATTTTAATTATAACCTTTTATTTCAATAAATTTTACATATTTATACTGCTTTGTGTTTTACTTACAAAGAAATTTAAATTTTGAAGGTTGCTATATGTACGATTGCTATATGTGCGCCATTATAAACTACCTCTTAATAAGGCAATAAATTATCTTTCATATATTGGAAACAATATTATCGATTGTGAATAATACATAGGAATTTTTAATATCTATAACGAAACTGCAAACTTCACATTTTGATAAATAGTTCTTCACGAATGTGTTTATCTACTAGTTCATTATTAATCAATTAATAATGTTCATTACTAACTTATTGTTGCAACAAAAAATAGGTCCTTAGAAAGAATGGAGAATTCATTTTACGAATATTAACAAAATTCCAAACTTAATTAGATGGAGAACGTAAACAGACATCTACAATTCTCGAATTTTTATGCAGCCCCAGTATTATAACAGCGAAACCACTACCACTATCCAGGCATTTCGCAGGGATGATTGTGGTGATTTCACCTTAAACAGTTCTTGTGGAATCTAGAAGACTATAGAAATCTGTGTCATATGTATTTACTATTTATCAACTAACGGAAACAGGGGAAAAAAGGAAATTGACCGTAGATTTTGTATGGAACTACAAGATAGTAACGTCACTGGCTGGTTCAAAACACTTTCGTAAAATTAAAATACAGTGTGTGTGTGCGTATGTGTGTGTGCATATGTGTGTGTGCGTGTGTGTGTGCATATGTGTGTGTGCGTGTGTGTGATGTGCTTTTATAAAAATTTGCTTTATCAATTAAAATTGTGGTTGATGGAAACATTCGTCTTCTGTGTATAATCATAAAAAGTTCAACTCAGTTATAGTAAAGGCGGTTTACCTCAGAGATCTACGTTCGCGCACACTCCTATCGAAAGGTATGCCAGTTGTGGGTGGCGGTTGTAGAGTCACCCGTCTTGCATAATGCGCCATTGAAGAATCTGATTCCGAACGGTTGAGCCTGTGAAACATACAAAAAGAAGTTCAATCATAGGAAAATATAGCTAATAGAGCATAAAACACCACTGGCAATCCTCCGATAACTCACTATATGGACAACTGAATGCAATCCGCAATAAAAAAAGGTCTTTAAAATTCATCAAATAAATGATTATACAATCAATAAAATGATGAATCTTTTTTAATCAATTGAAATTACAAAAATAAATTGGAGTTATATAATCTGTACCTTCTTTCATAAAAACAGTCATTTCTAAAAACAGATTTGACTTCAGATTGTGTGATTTATATTTTAAATATGATTTTAAATATTATGACAAAGAAAATATTGCGAATCAACAATTTCATTTAGTGCTGTCAACTTTAGTTACGTCAAACACAATATCTAACAATAGTTCCAGATAGCATCAGAATAGCTTTTAGGAATCAGTGAACTACTTCAGTTTAGTTTATTGATTTAGTTTGATGTACACGCAACTACGCATCATACTGTCTTACGTCTATCGTAATAGCAACGGTATTCTAAGTGCAAATACAAGACTTGGCGTATTGCCGACTGTACAACAGACAGTAATAGGTAAATGTGGTAACTAAAGCCCAACCTTTAATATGGGCTATCTAAAGTAAAATTTAATTTAGTATAGTCGAGAAATAAGTCATTAAAGAGAATGGAGCAGAAGTTTTACCTTATAAATTCAAAATTATGTTAACTCACCTGCAAATATAATGCCCCTTGCCGATGCCCTGCGGTTGCGGAGAAAATGTTTGAGATCTTTTTATTGTGGCTAGAGGCTCTTCAGGGCTTGCGTTTGGTTGCTGACTTTTCCTATAGTAAAACATAGTAAAATGAAGTTAATTATACATACATTATTTTTACCAACTGAAACGAAAACGAACAACGCAACGAAAAACTGTATTTAGCATTTTGTGAACAGTCATATGGGTTATGGAAAGAACTTCTATCAATGATGTTTTGTGAATGTTCAGAAATAATATCACCCTAAACATTATACTTTACTCCTCAAAATATTAAAGTTTCAGTTACAGTGGAAAATGTATACCTGACCAAAATTGAAAACTTTTAAAAACTACAGTGAACCCATTAAATTGGGAACACAATTTATCTTTGATTAAGAGTTAACAGTCTTGTTAATTAAGAGTTAACAGTTGTGTTAATATCTTTGAAATTTAACGGTTTCTTCAATGGGTTCATTTACATAAGTAATTATAGAAGAATGTAAAATCCCAAGCAAGAAACCCAAGGCAAATGCCCGCCACACCAGTTATTAAATAATAATAACTGCCGTGAATAATAATAAAATGAAAAATAATACGTATTATTCGTATCAACAACTAAGTAAATTTATATATGATGACAAGAATAATACCCTGAAATTTGTGGTATCAAATGAGATATTGAAAACTGAAATGGAAAAAAATTAAACATAGGCGTTTTTACTAACGTTGGAGGTTTATTTGTGGCCTATTAACGTGTTCGTTTGTAGTTTGAATTTATAGCTACACCTAAGCTGCTTGTGTGAAATCTCTGCGCGTGCAATACCCCAGCATCAACAAAATAAGTACATTCACATTGTGCCATATCCATGCTCACATGCTCAATGTATGCAAATATTGTTCCAAAACATGCAATATCATAGATAAACGTTATTTTTGCTACGTTTGTTATACGTATAAGATTAATTATTATTTAACACGTATTAAATGCAAAACTAAGTTAAATATTTAAAAAACTCCAATAAAATTTCTTTATTACTAATAAAACCACTAATTCACTTTCGCTATTGACTGTCTTACTTATGTTGACGTAGCAAAATCAACCATACTGCTTACGCAATAAAGATCAACACAAAGCGTTTACATTCCGCGCACAATGTAAACATACCTATATACAATAATATATACAGTGTTGTTGTAAACGGACGGAGGTTACTATTTCTCTAGCGTGGAGCTTTCGGGTCTGCCATCGGCTTCGACCCGTCGGAGTTTCAAATATCTGCTGAGAGAATATGCACTGAATACCTTTGGGACTTAAGGATAATATTGGATCGTTTAATTAATCAATGAAATTGCTATTTCCCTAATGCTGTTTACTATCTATTTCACATTCTAACTATTCTATAAAAATATCAGAAATTTATATCAATTCCAATATTATTACTCTGAAACCATATCGTATCATGTAGGTCACTAATATTTGACGATTACATATTATTTTGTCATAGAATAGTATGACTTCACATAGTAACTGTTTTAATACTTTATTCGACAGGTACAAATTATCCATAGATATCTATAATAACGAACACTTCGTAGAATATCAATCATTCGAATTAGTCACTTGTTTCTAAGCCACCACTCAGTAGCCACAGCATAACCTATACCCACCAAATTGATCGATATTGATACTAAAGCATTCAATTTCCACCACCATGTAGGCATATATTATACAGCATTGTGCTTTCCGACACCAATATAACAATAACAGCTTTAAGTATAAAATTGATTCTAATTTTCATATATGTATTAAAAACTTAAATCGATTTCAAAAAACACAAACAGGACTCAAAATGAGATATAGTAACACAGTACTAATACAACATAGAAAAGAAAAACACTACTAATATTGTTGAAGAAATATTTTTTTAACCCATTGAAAATTAGAACCGTAGAACGCAAAAATCAAAACTATGCTAATAATCAGTACAGGATATTGATTCTACACGAACCTTCTAAGTTGTCTCGCTCCTTCGGGACAGAAATTACACTCCGTATTTGTCTCCTTTTCAGCCGTCGTCGGCCTAAGGTAATCTTCCTCCAGCACTAGATCCTCGGGAATGTAGTCCTCAAATGAGTCTTCTTCTACTATCTGTGGGAGCAAGTACTATTTAGTATTTTTTAGTACATAATCGGTATTTATTGTTCAAGTTATTATCTCAAAAACAAATATTTTTGCCCTCCTGAAACCATAATCATATAACGTAATTTTAAATTTCAGCGCATGAGTCTGGTCTCCGGACCTTGTATAGGAAAATTGCATAGCACCCAATTTAAGAAGAACCTCAATAAATGCTACGGAAAAAGTCCATGTGGTTGTTACAATGTCGTTAAACTACTTTTTCTTGTAGAACCATACACATATATTTGTTGTAAAATGAAAGCAAAGGTCAATAGCCATTTATTGTTCAGTACTAGTTTTACTGATTACGTAGATTAGTTGATAATGTACACAATATAGACTATAATAATATATACACAAAGTGTGGTGTTTGCCATAAAATTGTAAAACATATTTTGGTTATATATTCGACAATTCATACCTGATTGAGAGGCTCCCTAGACTCGTCGTCATCAGATGCCGAATTTTCGCCACAATCTGCGTTGCATTCCGCGCCCATCATACTTTCTGGACCTATAAAGAAATTTATACGTTTATAAGACAAGTAATGTTTATGTCGCAGCCAACTGGTTAAATCAAACAGCTAGCCCTTTGACTGAACAACGCTATTCAACCGTCTAGCTTATTAATTGAATATTTGAGTCGCTCAAAACGTTCAACACTACAGCTGATTCAAAAGCCGCCGTCTAATTTAATTAGTTCAGCCCTCACCACCGCAGCGCTAGGTGCGTTTTGTTTTCAATATGGCGTCAACTAGACGTGGTTTGTGATTGTTTCAAGATATTTTTCGGAAAGTAAGTAGTAAATATACGTTAAACGTGTTATTAAGGACACAGAAATTATGACGTCACGGTCAGCTTACGAGTGAATCAAAATATAAACAAATATTTGAGGAGAAATTACGGGATTATGAAATGATTCTTGCTTCGTAAATTTTTGAGTTTGTACTTTTTTGCTTGCTTCTATAAACAATATTATGATTACTAATTTGTTTTTCATTTTTACTTATTTCATCAAACTTTTGGTCACTTCTTAAACTTAATTCAAGAATAACCTCCCAACAAATATCAAAGAGTCTTTCTATTCTTTCAAATTAAGTACTAAGCTAATGGTCACCTTAGTTAATTTTCCATTTAACCAGTTGGCTGCGACATTTATATTACAAAAAAAAACTTATAAAAAAAGATTTCCCTTTCTTGCTAAAATCCGTATCTTTTTTAAATCGACTTGTGTTTACTCCGATTTAATTTATAGCTTAAATAGCTATGGTTATTTTTCAGGTGGTCTCACAATATTTTCTCTTATTATAGGATTAACAACAACAACAGGCCGATTCTTTAAACATATCACAGGCTATGCGTAATTAAAATGTTATGTTTGACCAATACGATCTCATAGTTTGTTAGATGACTTAATAATCCGGCAATCTTTTTTTTTTTAGAGGCAAAGGTTCAATTGCGTTTTGGCTGCAATTTATTAGTAGAATTGACGCACTAATAGGAATTTGAACTGCTTCAACTATTCACTGACCTCTGTTCCTCGTCAAGGTGGATGTCTGCGATGATATGACGGTTGACTCATCAGAACTCTCGTCTCTTCTCATACAGCGGAAGCTTAAGACATTGTACCACTTCTGCAGCACCGTCTCAGGGTCGTAATCTGCCAAGCTTACTTGAGCACAACCCTGTTGGCAATTATTGCCGTTAAATACATCAAAATAAGGTTAGTTCTCGTTTAATGATTTGAATTGATCAGAAAATAATCGCTCTCGCCTGTTATGTTATCACATGGCACTCGAGGCTTGAAGCCGAATACTCGAATTTGGCTAGTTTACATCACGAAATACTAAAAACAAATGAGTAGACCTTTTATTTTTTTTTATACAACGATGCTTTTGTATAAAATCTTATTTAAAAGCAGACTGCCCACACGATAGTAAATGAATATAGTAACCTAGTACATCCATTACCATAATAGCAACTTATGTTAACACGTGTATATATACATATACATCAAATCCTATGTACACTCTCGTCTTGTTCAGTTCTCTATGGCTGTGTATAGACTATATACTTAGGAAATAGCACTATTTTTTGAGAACACTTCTCCATTTGTGGACCTCCACTTAACAAGCACTCATGGCTGTTTTGAGTGAAGAACCTCGTCACTTCTATGATTGTAATGTAGTCAGAACACTAAGTACGATTCGAGTCAGTTCATACAGTATTAAAATCAGGACTCGATTCCCTGATTCGAACGCAGTACTCGAATTCTGTTTGGTTTTCGAATATTTCTAGTCTCGTGTTCGATTCCTAAACTCTAGTCTAGAAATTCTAGTCTGGAAATTCTAGTCCAGTCCAGAACTAGAGTCTTATTTTACAACAAAAAGGAAAAATAGAAAAGAGTTAGCTTCAAACAGCGTGTAGGTTAGGTTATGCAGAATGACACAAAAATAATAATACTGTAATTTTCATTAAAAGATAATAAACATTGAAAAAGACATAGACAAAGAGCATAGGAGCTTATGTAAACAGTTTGCGAGTACAAGCGAGTTAAACAAACTGGAATACTAGACTTGAATCAATAGGACTCGTATAAATAGAGTCGAGTTAATAATAATAATAATTATAATAAACCGATTCTTCCTGACTCGTCTACCGGAATCGAGTCCGGCGTACTCGAATCAAAATAAATTGGTACTCGAGTAGGCGAGTCCAAAGCAGGAATTGAGTATGACTCGAGTCAAACCGTACTCGGCACATCGCTACCCCACAGCACTATTTTCCTATAACATTTTCCTGCCGCTACGTATGTTTATAATATTGCACTCACCAAGCATTCCGAAGCGTGAGTAAGGTTGACCTGCAGGGTGGCAGCTCGAAGTGCCCTGGAACCGGCTACTGCTGCCCTTTGTACGTGGCGCCAGGACAGAGTGGCCCCTCGCCAAGCTAGGGCTCCCGTACTGAACGGTACTCCGCAGCCACCACCGACCACTAGAGCGCCTCGGACCGCACTATAAGAAGAGGTTATAGTACAACTTGAAGTGACCAACTGCAACGTACTAATTATAGAGAAGCACAGCATAATTTTAATATTTTAGTTCCAAAAAAAACATTATATCTTAATAAGTGATGTAACTACTTCGTTATAGAATCGGATAACGTGTATAAGCAATAATTTTAATACTACAAATTGGGCGTGTTTCAAACATAACATTTACAGGTGTGGAGAAAAGGGAAAATACAATTAACGTAAACTTACACTTCAGTTCCCACATCGATGAACAGCGCATGTAGGTTGCGTACGCGTAATATGCCGATCTCCAACGCGCTATCTTCCGGACAGTAGCGCAATTTGATCTCAATTTGCGCACTGTTCACTGTAAATAACATTAATATATATTAAAAAATTGACACTACTCAACACACTCAACATTATAAACATGTGAACACTGATGCGATGATAATTAAGATATCTTAGCTCGATATGTAAAAAAAATATTATAAGCTTTTATTTTGCAAAATTCTTAATTTTTAATTTAAAAATTATAACTTATACGATTTCAATAGCCATAAAATAAGATGAATGGGATTGGTAAATTGTGAAAAATACATATTTGCCATGTATGGTGTACATTTTAATAAACGCACCCGCATTAGAGGGGTCGTTCTGCGCCTGCGCCGCCTCGAACACGCCAGAGTCGCCCGCCACCGACTCGTCGCTGACTGCAGCCGACACCGACCTAGTGTTTGTACCTGGAGCAATTCAACCTTACAATGAATCATAATTATCTAATGATATCATAATTTACAAAATTTTATATAGTTACCTCTTTAAATGTTTGGTGTGTTTACAAGATATATATTTTATATATGGATATATATCTTATAAACATCATTTGTCTATCTTATGGAATTCTTCAAAAGGGGAGTAAATAGGTTTTTGAAGAGTCGGCAACGCGCGAGTGACGCCCCTGGTGTTGCAAGTGTGCATAGGCTACGGTAACCGCTTACCATCAGGCGGGCCGTAGGCCTGTTTGCCACCATAGTGGTATAAAAAATCTTTGAATGTAATAAATGTGTATTTATATCATATTAATAAAAAAGATACTAAAACGCGGGTGCATGACATCATAGTCACGTGACAAGATAGTGCGTATTTATTAAATAAACAAACATATTATCAAATCCAATGTGTCAGCTACACTACACCTAAATATATTTTAAACACGACTTCGCAAGTGTTATATCGGATTTTATAAAAGTCCAAAAATCCAAGTAAAATTTCATCCCCTATTTCAACAGCTTTGGCACGAAAGTGCGACAGACAGATTTTTTTTATGTGCATACTTCACATTAATATAATACTTTCACTTGTATAATCAGTAAGGGAGTAAGTTATGATTTCTATTTTTAAAATAGCAACTCCGGAACTTACCACTAGATGAGGGAGTCCGCGGCGACAGCGGCGGCGGGGGCGTCTCAGATATCGGCGACAGCGGCTCACCGGGCCGCCCTGGGCCTTGAAGCTGCACCGGAACTAGCGACGAAATTGACTCGTAAGACATTCAAACTCACAAAAACTTCCTAATACAGGCAATTATTAATATCATAGATAGAATATAGTAGCCAACCGATAGGTACGCATTGAGCCAGCGTGATTGACTAAGGCCGTAATAGCCCTAATATCGTGGGGAGGTATATGAGCTGGGATAATGATTAATGTCAAAGTAAGCTAGTAAAAATGAACCTATTATTTATTTTATCAAAGTATACCACTCGAGAAAAGATAAAGTTCAACATTATTTTTAGTATTAAAAAAAAACAAATAGATTGAGAATAACATTAAAAATTTGGAAGTGGTATACTCATATAAAAGTTTTCAAACACAGAACAGTCCGGCGTAGATTGCTACATCGGGCACAAAGTGAGTTATCTATGCACGAGAGTTATTTAATACGAATTCAATAATTACTTACTTTACAAAGGTGTGTATTTACTTTTCTTTCAATTACCAATGTACCTAGCGTGATACAGTTGACGTCGACCACGCAAGTCGATCGATCGTTAATCGATGATCGACTAGTAGACGTCATTCGATAATTTCAACATAAAAAAAATATCGATCGAAATCGACTAATATATTGTGTCATTGTAGAATAAATAAACGTATAAAGACGCAAGAACAAAAATGATAACTAAAGAGAATAAACATTAAAAAAATATACATAATTGTTGCAGAGTGTTATCACATACTAGTAGCTAAGTGTTATTACACACTACTTAATTGTGTTAAAGTATGAAATTGTCGTTTTTGTGGAGATTTCAAAGAATTTCGCTTATTCTATACCACAGTTTTATTTATTTATTTAATAAGCAAGCGAGCAAACTTTACAAGGGTTAAAATATGAAGCAAAAATATTTTCAATGGCATTTATATTTAAAAAGTTTTAAATACGAGCGAGAAAAGACAATTCATAGTTAAAGACCATTTTGTTGTGAACAGTCTACATAAGAAAAAAGAATTAAATAATAATACTGGTGCCAAATAAAACAAAGTAATAATACATACTTGTTGCAAGTCCAGTAACTTCATTGAGTCCTGTGGCGACATCTATTCTCATTTCTGCTAATTTCTCTTCTAATTCCCTTTGTTGTCTTCGTTGCCTTTCCACCTAAAATTAGAATTATTTTTTTAATTATTATATTCTACATTTCGTATCAAATAAAGAAAACGTAAAGCTTTCCAAGTAATGCTTTCCAAGAACGAATAGAATGTATTCTTGAACAATTCATTACAGACATTCGAATCATTATAGTACACACAGCTCATTGAAAATGCCGTTGCTCAACGATAAACCCACACGTGTTTCGCCCATCGTCATACGTGACAGGCAACCTCTTCAAAAATAACAATAACCCTCTCAATTTATCCGCCTGTCCATCTACATTGACCTTTACCATTTGATAAACGAAAAGTGAAAACCTTATCGTATATACATCGTAGCCCCTATGCGTTAGTGTCAAATGTATTTCGAATGCTAAACTGACGCATCTCTCGTAAGTTAATGACAAGTAAAAGATTGATGTCACAGAAATTATTGAAAATATTGTTTTGTAAAAGGATTTCTAAAACTACTTTTTTATGGCACTGTGACCACTACTTGACACTTAATTTAACTTAGAAATTCATATATTAGGTTTCTTTAAGTTTCAATGTTGTATAGAGATTTTAGGAATTATATTTGTTTTTTCAAACTTATTATAGTTTTCTTTATTAATACTCAAAGAAATTAAACTTTTGGAATCTTCAAAACATGTGTCAACAGACTTATAAAGATAAAAAAATAAGCACTACTTCCGAGATAGTTTTTCGCGATTTGAGATTGAAAAGTTATCATAAATTAAATTGCAGTGTTAAAATGATATGAAAAAATAAATTTTATCTATAGGTATTAAATTAAAAAAGTAACAAAATTAGATATACAAATAAAAAAGAATGGCATTTTGATAAGTAAAGGTAAACCAAATATATCAAATAATCATTGAATTTATAAATCATACAAATAAACGCTAGAATAGTTATGATATTTACAGTTTCACGTACCTGAGTATAGGAAGGTGGTGGAGGAGGCGGACTAGCTGATGACAAACTACTTCTCGGAGATAAAGACGGTTGTGAAGGCGAACTACTTGCTCCAGGCGTCACGCTATCTGCGTTATAACTTGTACCACGAAGTAGCCTGAAATTATTAGTATTAAGCATTCAACACCTGTAGTAATTAATAAATAAAAAAAATTGCACCCACAATATGACGCAATCAATGGGTGAAGTCGAAAGAAATGTACCTTTCAACTCTTCTATGAAGATCCACCATATCAATAGGTTTGTCCGCTTGAAAGTTGGCGATTTGAGGCCCTCCATAAATATCAGTAAAACTAATTCCGGAACTCAGCGACCCTTTACTGCTCGCCGTAGACAAGGACCCTAAGCTTGAACTACTCGAAACAGACAGCGTGCTCGCTGACAACGTCTTTAATTGTCCCTCTAAAGCTGTCATTGATGTTAAAGCGTCCTTTAACTGCTGTAATAATAACTGCTTCTCTTCGTGAAGCCTTAACCTATCCGCTATACATTTATTCGACATTTCAAACGCATTCTTCAAATCTTGCTCTAATCTCTTGCACTCTAATTGTATATCGCTCATCTCTTGCTTCGACCTCGTTCTTGGAGTTATACTCCTGAGTTCTCTTAATAGTTGTTCTTTCTCTTGGAATAACAGAAGTCGGTCTTTGTCCGACTCTGCTTGTCCAGGTTGTACCTTATCTTCTAGATCTGCTAATTGCTGCTGAATTTGTTGTATCCTTTTCCTAGCTTCATCGTACTGAAACCGTACTCTTGCCATTTCTGCTAACCTAGTTTGTATAGGTACTAAATCAGCGCACAGGTCAGTTTGCGACGCTGTACTCAATTTTTCTTGGGGGAGGCTTAATGTCGACAAGTCAGGAGAAGCATCACCTAACTGTAGCCTCGTTAAGTCATCCTTCAGCTTTGCTAATGACTGCATTAGATCTGCCCTTTCCTTCTCGCCGGATGTCAGAGATTTTTGAATATTTTTCAACTCCGTCATAATGGCTTGGGCCTCGGCAATGTTATAACAGCCTTGTTGGGAACTTAGTTTTTGTTCCACTCTGAAATTCAAAACACATATTCAGTTTTTGTTCCACTCTGAAATTCAAAACACATATTCAATTATACGCGACCATAGAAGGGATATTGATCAATTCCTATGTAAGGAAAAAGGGAATTGCCTCATAAGGTAAAATTAATTGGACTTGTTAGCAACACTAGGATTTGTAAACAATCTGAATGAAATATAGAAAGTTAAAAGTATTTCTTATACTTAGCACCATCAAGCAAACACACACATACAGTGTTTGAAATTTTCTAAGGAAATAGTAACAAATTATTTTAGTGATAGCGGCACAGATTTAATTGATATTTTAGTACGAAGCAAACTGCTACATTGATACTCGTAATGATTTACTAAAAATGATATAACTAAGAAAAACTAGCAAACTGTTACATAGATAATGATTTACTAAAAATTATATAACTAATAAAAACTATAATAATATTTATTAGGCCTATAATTGAGGACAGTTTATAGATTGCATTTCTATAGATTTAGATTGTTTGTTCAACTTAGGTAAAGCTGGAATTTGTAGTATTATCCTTTTTAATTAGATTTACCAAACTTTCATGTTAAGTAGACTCGACAATACGTCAAGTTGAATAGTTAAACGCGGCATATTCAATTATAAATAGCTTTCAACTCACTCGGCTAAAGTATCGACTCCTCTCCTTGCACTGGCTACCTCGGCTCTAGCTTGCCGGAGTTCTTTCCTCAACTGCGCAACCCTACCCCGCGCTTGGGTCACTTCGACTCGCAGCTGTTCAGGATCATGCCGCGATGTGGTAGACGTCGTGGTCATAGACGTCGTAGACGAACATACTATAAAAACACGTTTGGTTTGAAAACATTCTCTACGTGCTTCTGTTATCTTTAATTATATAATACGTTAATAATTAATAAAATAATAATAAATCTATTTTTCATAAACTTGCGAGCGATAGTATTTATTATAAAAAAATTAAGTTAGGTGTCATTCGATTGCACAATTTTAATACGTACGCTAAAGTGGTCATTTTAAATGTCTTTAGGAAATTTTCAGTAAAACACCAATAAAGACCAATGATATATCAAAAGATATAAATAAGAGAACAAGCTTGAAAATTGATACAAAATAAAATAAAATTAAACGTAACAAACAATATTTATATATACTGTATACCTACAAAAAGTTTATAGTGATAACTTATATAACTAGATATTATTTTTTGCATTATTTCGATGTAATTCATTTTTATTTAATTTCTGCCTTACCGATATTTTATTCAATATTCAAACAAGTGCTACGTTACATTATGTACAATTATTTTTGCACTAATAGCTTATATACATACTTACATTTCATAACCATTACTGAACCCGTAAGATCGGTTAGGTATCAAATTATTAAATGTATCGAAGATTTTATAAATCAAATATTATTCAATTATTTATCTACTAATACACATATACTAATAGTTCATAAATGGGGATATGCCACTGTTCATATTTAAAAGTTATATTCTTACGATTTATTTATTAATTTATTCGACGTATTTATGCAAAAAAAATGCAATTCAAAATAGCAAAAAGTATATTTTCAATTAACAAATTTATTTTATTCAATGTTTAAAGGAAAAAATATTATATTTCATTTCTTCATTGACGTAAAGCTGTAACATTACGACTTTACATCAATGAAGCAATGAATAAATTTATAAAAATATTGTTCAAATGTTACTTAATTATGATTAGATCCTGTCTGTATAACAGGTCCACTGGTGCAGTTAAGAGTAAAATTATTTAAAAATCTTCCACCTGTACTTACTAGACCTGCTGTTAGGCCAGATAAAGACCGAAAGCATAACGTATTAAATAAAATATAAAGAAAACATTTACATCTACTATATAGATAAGTTTATAGATATGACAGCCCTAAAGATCTCGAGGTAAGCGATGAGAAAATTATAAACAATTTAACCGCATGCCACTACGTCCATTTGCAAACGTAATGTCTCTAGTGCTTTCGTGTTCATTACAATTTACAGGCGGAGTGGAACACGTGAGTACTCTGTGCACGGCAGGGCAGGTCCTAGGAATGCTTTTATGAACTTATTTCTTGCCTGATTCATAGCGAACTATTTTACTGCTGCGCTGCAGGTACGTTATGTGGCATCGTTGCACGTCCAAGCTACATATTACTTATTATGTTACAGAATTTAGGGCGAACATAATCTGTTAAACAGATTTAACTCGTGTCTGTTGTAGTTTTATCGCCTTCTAACTTAAGTTCGTGATGACGTTGAAAATATGGCTATATTTAGAAAAAAGCATGGCATGTTTTGTGCCCAACTGTATTGTTTATATAGTTAGTACAGCATATATATGCTATTCCTTTTAAATGTGAAGCCAGTGAGAGCTGATAATGGAGTACCATACGAATCGATTTAACCCTCGTATGTGTTCTACAATTAACTGTAATATTTTATATATTTCTATGGCTTTTTCATATGTTTTTAATACTGCTTCTTCATTATGATTGAGTAAAATAATCACCAGCCCCCACTTTAACACAAGATGCGAAAAATTCATTCGATATACAAAAAAATCTTTGATTTGAGGTCTTTCGAGTTATCATATTCTGGACAGAGAGAATTTACTCGTAAATATATGCCGTCCAATTTTTAGAAGGCGTTAACCTTTTACAAAGACGCCAAACGTTTGACCAAATAAACGGAGCTCCACGCCTTTTTTCGTATGGAGCATCTACAATGATTTGTATCACTGTACAGAATATCGTAACAGTCAAGAACAGCGAATTATGTTGTAAATAGCGCAAAATCAATAAAGATCCCAACGAGATGTAATTTTTTGCGGTAGTGCCAAATATGCATATCAATTGATACACAGTAGGTATTTGGTAAACTTATTGTCAGAATTCATTAAGAAAATTATCGCTCTTTTAATTTTATTTTGACTCCCTGATTAATAATAATAATATAGTATTTTTTATTATTAACTGAGCTCTGCTTAAACGAAACGTAAATAAATAGGTATATTAATCTCAAGATTATCTAAAATATGAAATAACAAGAAATTATTAAATATGAAAAATACAAAATTCCCAATATACCAATTAGACTTTTAGGACGGATTGCAAAATTAGTTAAGTGTAATGGAATCTTTAAGATCTTTTTATGTAGAAAAATATCCGTATTTCACCTAACCGTATTCACGCTATCTCCATTCGTAAATAAATAGTTTTAGGTCGAAAAATATCCATACCTACCATTAGTAGGTAGGTATTCACGCTATCTCCATTCGTAAATAAATAGTTTTACTGGTAAGAATAAGTGAAACCTATTAAATGCTCTTATTATAATGGTAATAGTTGAACATACATAGTAATAGTCTTACCTCTATTAATAGGACCAGTCAGTCAATAATTCATCAAAATTTATAAATTGTAATATATATTAAAGTATTGTAAATTATCGTAGAATATAGCGACAAGACTCAGGATATATTCAAAAAATCAGAACAAACGTAATTCATGTAAATATATTACTATATACTCACAACTAGTTCTAGAAGCGGCTAGAGTCGTCAGAGCATTGTTGAGGTGTTTGTACTCGTCCTGAGCGAGGCATAACCGCTGTTTCTTCACATCGTACATTTCCTTCTTGGCCTGAGAAAGAAAAGAACTCGTTCAGTCTTACTATTTGATGATTATTGAAAACAGAAACAATAAAATTTGAAAACCTCAAACAAACGTCCTATAGTCATATTGTAATTTTTATAGAATAACGTATACAATAAAGCCCAGACAGGATTGACATTCTACAAATACTGTAAGACAAATTAAGTATCACCAAGTTTACACTCAACCTTAACAACTGGTGTATCCAATGCATCACAAGAATGGTAAAAAACCTAAATCTTATGTCAATGGAACGATAGATATCATCAAATATTATTGGTCCATGTTCCACCCAATAACCGACTCATACTTTGTAAAAATTCAATGCCTCTCAGCGCGAAGCTTAAGAAAAAGGGTCCTCAATTATTTTACTGTAAATTTCAATGCTTTTAACATACAATTTTTTTTCTTTATGAGCAGTTTGTGCTATTTAACTCATGCGATCAAACAAAATGGAAACTTATAGTAACGATAGATGAATCAATTCTAAAGGGCCCTTTTTATGATGACCGTATGTGTGACAAGCCAAAGGACTATTAAGGATAATAACCTCAAAAGAATTATATCCAATAGTAGAATTTATTGGTATTTTTGAACTATATTTAAAAAGTACCTCCAAAATTGGCTATCGATTTTTATGGACGTACACTTAATACGAATGGAGAGAACAATTTGTTATTGAACTAATTTTATCATATGAGCTAAAGGAAGTTAGTCAAATCAATTAACATTTTCAAAATTTTGTACAAAATAGGAATGTCAATTATGATTAAGGATCAATTCCTGGTCCCAGTGTAACACTAATAGTTAAACTAGTGTGTTCAAAGTCCGAACTCGCACTAGTACAAAACATTGATTTCATCACTTGTTACATATTTAAGAAGAATAGACAATGCTGTCTTCTCGTCATAAAACTAAAATTCTTCTAATTAAAATTCAGTACGTAAGTACAATTTGTTCAATAACTTTGATGGCTTTATACGTGTAAAACAGAGCGCGAACGTCATACTTTGGATAATATTTAATTGAAAAAATATTATCTATAATTATTTTACCAAGAACAAGGATATCGTTAACATAACCCACATGCGACCTGTGGAATGTGGTTCTTAGCTTTAAATATTATATTAAATGTAGCTTGGTGAATAGAATAAGAACTTTAACACATTCAAAACTTGTTTTTATTTGTTAGGATTAATTTTGACCCCTTTTACGACAGAGGGTCTTGAACATTAAAGTAAAAATTTATACACTAAACTTAATTTAATCTGATCTCATAACACTTATCTGATTCTCAAAAACTTTGCGGTTCCAAACGTTTTCTTTTAAATCGCTAAAGTGACTGTTGCTGATATGTATTTGTTCTGAAACTTAAAATGGTTTAACGCTTTTCGCAAGTATGTACGAAATTCAACGAGCAACTTCCAAAATTATAAGGTCATTAGAGCAAAATTCCTAAGCGTATTTTTTGTGACAGACATAAATACAAAATTATATTGGCCGACGACTTTTTGCTTGGAATGCGCACAAAAAGCCCACAAGACGCTCCACTACATCATTTCACCGATCAAATCCTGTTCTGCTTTAATTATGCTGGTGTGCGATCGAATATACCGTACACGTATGAATAGCATGGTGCTTTAAATTAATTTGGTCATAATACTTAAACGAAAACAAAAATCAATCGAATGATCTGTTATAATAAATTATATTTACTGTAAAATGTTTTAGGGAGCCACCCGTCATCCGACACGCCTGCTGAAGCCTGCTCCATGTATGAGGCGGACACTGGGGGAACGTGCCGTTCCGGCTCAGCACCTGAGTGGCCACGTAACCCTGGCCTTCATAGTACGCCACTTCAGACACCGGCACTAATCGCACTTCCGCGGAACGAATCTGACGCACTGACAATATATTTTCGTATATCGCCTCATCCTCCAAGTTCTGACCTTCCGGACATAAACGATAGCCAAACTCGCGACTGATCTCATCTAGGTTAGCGTACTCCGGGCGTTTGCGAAGTTCGTCTAGGTTTTGATACTGAGGTTCGTCACGAACTCGCAGACCAGGTGGATGGGCTGACGATGGATCCACCCGCACCCCGTATTCGGGTGGTTCGCGCACCATCCGGGCGAGCTGTCGACTGCCAAAGTAACCGCGGCACCAGCTGTGCGCACCGACGGAAGCTGCACGGCCGCGGAACGCCGGCTCTGGTTCGGGCTCGGGGGGAGGCGGTTGGGACCACATAGTGTAAGCCCGCCGCAGCGGACACATCTTCACCCCCAAAAGGGCGCGCAACGACTGACGCGGACGCGCGGAGCTCGGATGGCGCGCGGTGGAATGCGCCCGCGCCGCCGAAAGAATGCAATCTCGGGCGCATTTCGGAGGTCGATCTCTCCGAAGGGCCCGGGGTCTGCGCCCGCGTCCGCCTCCCGAGCCGCGGCCATCTGTCGTAATAACTTCGTCGAATCGAAACGTTCGCCTGCTGAGGTGTTGGTCTGGACCTTAACGGACCCTCGGCGACCTCGGCCGACACGCAATATCCCAGCACGCGAATTATTGTCGGAATCTCCGCATTCTTATTCTCTGACAAAGAATCGTCATGTGTTCTATTTCAAGCACGTTGACTAGGCGACAATAAGCGGTACGGGCTAATGACTGTAATCCAGTTGAAGAAGTTGGCTGTGATGACAACAGCGATGCGAATGCAAAAAGTTGACAATTTCGCATGTGTCGACATCGGTGACGCGCCTCGCATAGTTAGGTCGCGATTTTCTCACATTTCCCACGTAATCAATTTACTCAGTTTAATGGACGTAAGCATAGGGTGCGCTAAACGAGGAGCCGCCATCTGTCGGGTGCGAATGCGCATCAGGTAGCCAGATTCATTTTTGTTCCGCAATTCCTATACTTACATGCATTTGCAATCCTGTTGTGTCCCAACTCTTACTCCCGATTTACGCTTCTGTAGTATCGTTAACGCTCGCATCTGACTTGCAAAATCTAAACAACAAAATTTGCCCGTAAGGAACACGAGATCGCCTGCACCAAACGTGTTAGCATAATTAACCGAGAACACTAAGTCTAGTCTGCGCACAGCCCATTCTCACGCAAGCCACTCTCAGACGAAGAAATAGCGGGCATTTTTCTAACTAACTAACCGCATAATTCTTAGCCACACATGCGTGGACCGGCATATGATCATAAACACAGATAAACATTGCGCACGTTGGCAACAGGCCACTTTAATGTTGAAGAACACTTCTATACATGGAATGAAAGTAATATAAAACCGACATACCGAAAGTCTGGTTACCAAACATACATAAGACATGAATATCAACAAACTCTTGCTTCAAAGAACAAAAAAAAATATAAAAAAAAGAGTGCAATTTTGTGCAACCGATTTTTTTATTAGGTTATTTTTATATATCTACTCGTATTTCAGGAGACTTGCGTAGGTAAGTAACTACAAATTATTTTAAATTTTCACATCAGTATGCAATTGAAAATAATGTATAATATAGACAGTTATTTTGTTAACAAACTGTGATTGTTGTCTGATAAAAAATGTAAGCTTTTGCAGTTCTTCATATACTATACAACGCTACATGTGATTAGATGAGATTTTTTCAGATATTCAAATATTGTTTCCTAGAGACTACGTTCATATTTTCATGAGCAAATATGATCAAACCCTTGAAAAAGATTAGTTCTTGATAATTATAATATAAAAGGTTCTACAATTCGAACGATATTCATATATGAGAAAACGTCCAAACCAAACAAACGTTTAGCTAAAAATATTTTAATGATTATTTTCTTATTGTAAAGATACCATTACTGGGCCTTAGGGTTTCCTATGGAGCATCTGCTCCCCCAGGACCGGTTGCATTTCGACTCAGTGTCTGTCCCCCTCTTGCGCTGTACGATGCCGCATAGCGCTCTCTCTATCGCACCCACGCTTCTTCTGAACAATTTTTATGTCCTTTTCTTCTTGTTGGCTATCCTACAGCAATACTGGTGCATTTGGATTTTCTTTCAATCTCGAAATGTATGGACGGTTTTATTTTCGTTCAAAACGATCACGTAATGCGATGCGATCGTGAAATTTTTACTTTTATTTTTATCAGGGTTGATTAATTTTCGTTTTTCAAAGAATAATTGAAAAGGCTCTCACTTGATAATTAATAGTCAATCATCAATTTAAAGACTTATGTCAATTTGTTATTGTGCTATAGCTTTATAGACATTGTAAGTTATTTATGCATTTTATTATTTACAACAAAATATACTATCGAAATTTACACCATCGTTGACTTTGTTTTGTATGTAACCACGAACAACAAACAAACCTAACATTGCATATCCAAAAATTTTATTTATAAGACAGGAAAAATCCTTGAGAATCATTACACGACCTCAATAGACATTAAATTAACTAAAACTGTTTTCAAAATTTATAAACAGTAATGTACATGTGTAAAATCCTGAAACAATACGAGTAAATAGACGTTACTTTCAAGATTTGCTTTTTTTACATTTCGATAAACAAAATATCTGGGCATATTTTAATCAAAACTTGCAGGATAAAGTGAAATTAATATGCAGTAACATAAAAGTGCCATAAATTATGTAATATAGAAGTTAGTAACTTCAAAGTACGAAAGAATTAACAGCAATTTAATAGGTACAAACCGGCTTTATTGTTATTTTGCATGAATAATTCTAAGCTTAAAGAAATAGTAACAATGAATGAATAACAGTGTGAATGTATATCTATAAAGTTAGACTTCAATTAAACGTTAAATTTATCCCCAAAAAACAATAAACGGAAGAGGTAACAAATTGTCTTCAAAAAAATTTGGAACACAAAATTCCGGAATCTGGCTGAGACAAAAGGCCCGAAGGTCGTGGCTATGGCTAGGCAGCCTCCGAAATCCAACCTACCCGTTCTTTTTATACGCCTCACCCGCTGGCTGGGTTGGATGCGATTAAAATTCCTCAGACGCCTAACACTTCGTCCCGTGCCCTTAGTGCATGTAGACATGACACGACACCAGGTACATTGTAAGGAATGGCTTATATTCGTATTACATTAATAAAATGTGACTGTATTTGTCAATTTGGAACCAAGCTTGGCAGATTTTATATCTAATTTTGCGCTTTTCATAAATATTGATTGAAAATGTCGGTTAAATAACATGTTGTCATAATAAAACTATAATTCATGTATGGTATTATTATGATAAGCAGAAGATTTATATGTGCATCTAGTTGAAACTGACAGATAATAATCCATTATACTCTAATGTACAAAAATACTATCGCGACACCTAAATAAATTTAATTCAGTAATAACTAAGCAGTTAGTTTATGGAAGAATAATATTCATAATCTATTTATATTATTATCATAATCTAAATATATGTCGATTTATTTTGGACCAAACTTATGTGCTATAGCTTAAACTCATTTGTTATTGACAGTACATGTCTTTTACTATTAGGAATCCACATTTCTAATTAAGATGATAATTGCCAGAAAATTATACGATATTAATAATTACAATTAGATTTATTAGAAACCTTCTTTCCCCTCCTTGTCTAAATTGAGTCAATGAAATTCAACAATACAATAACACGAAATCAGTCAAATATTAAAAATTTTACAAAAAAGAAATACTAAAACTGAAACAATAATAAATAATAAATTTTTATCATTACTTAGCATGTCATATCTAAAACTTATCACATTGAAGCTCTGTGGCGCGGTCCCGGCAGAGCAATCTCGCAAGGCTCGGCCCACGAGCTCGGTATTACCATATTACCGAACAGATTACCATTGACCGGTGTAACAATGTAATATGGCGGACGAATTTGACTGTACATAACATACTGAGGTTTGTTCTGATAAATTTTGTAATCTGTAGTTATGTAAAATATGTAGTACAAGTTGTAAATAAAAATGCCAATCACTATTATAAATATAAAAGTAACTCTTATCCGTCTGACTTTGATGTGGGGATAATTTGAACACCTGTAAGGACTTTAGATATGTCTTTACCATGTCAAAACATCTTCCTACAGAATTTCGTCGTCTATTACTGACTGACAAACCACTACATAAAATTAAGTTCGAAAATGACTATCGACAAAATTCAAATACAAAAAGGCATCTTATTATTAGTTTGTCACTAAACGAAACATTAAATACAGAAAAATGAAGGTTTTCGGCAAAAACTATTTAAGTGCTTGAATTATGAATTGTGTGATATTTATTGAAAAGACAAAGTTACCTTCCAAATGTTAAAAAGTTTTTTTTCTAAAAAACGTGGTAAAATAGTAGATATCTAAGATGAAACAATACAGTAACTAATCAATACCTATATAAAAGAAATGTCTACAAAAAAGACTGCTAGATATTAAGAAATAAAACAAATACGAATCAATCAAAAAAAGATGAAAAAAATACATGTTATTAATTGCTTTTACCACAAAAATATAATTACCGTCCCGCTAAGACTTCATATAGAACAACAAAGTCTGAAAAGGAGACAATAATATTGATATCGCATGTTCTTAGAAGACGTGTGACTATAAAGTACACCGTCTGTGGAACCATGCGTAGACTCGAACCCGGACCTATTGGCTCGCGGCCGCGTTTCGCAGTCCGCCGTTTGCACGACGACACCAGTCGAGCATGTCAATATTTGACGAAAATACCATAGACACATTACTTCAAGCGTGTAAAATGGCATGACGTTATACAAAAAAGAACCAGTCACAAAATTTACTTAATTCCTATTTTACTAAAAAGACGTAAATGCACAAAGTACTAAGCTGATTTCAAATAAAATTTATACCTAGTTATTATATATAGACTAAATACGATGATCTATTGGTTAAAGTATTAAATAAAAGTAAAACTTTATACTTATACTTTATTATGTTATTCATAATTAACCTAAAATACGACAAATCTAATTTGGTGTGCGTGCAGGTACATTAATATAAGGAGATCTTTAATTAGCCTGCGACATTAACAAGCATTATTTAATTGTAGACATTTGATCATTTATTCGAGGCTGCCTCTACATCATATAACGCAAATATCAAACATCTATCTCAATTACAATTATCGAAATTGTGTCACTAAAGTATTCTTACAAACTCTATGAGGACAATCAGTACCTATAAACATTTCCCCAAAATTCGAGTTCATACAGTGGAAGTTTAAAACGCGGTCTAGCGTGACACGCGATTATCCTTCGAGGTAGAGAGAGAGCGAGCAAAATGAAAAAATATCCAAGGTACAAAAAGAAGTTAAAAAAGATGTATGACAGAAGGCCGGGCCATGAGCGCACGGAACTCTGGGCTTCGAGCGTTCGTTTTTTACGCTCATATTCTTATTATTGGACCCGAAGCTCCCGGTGTTACGAGAAAGGAATGCAATATAGAGTAGTGAACTGCAGACATGACAAATTAATAATTAGGAGAATCAACATCAAAAATTCTTCTTTGACTTAAGCCGATGATATGCAGAAAATCTTGCTATATATAATCGAATGATTATTAATGTAAATAAAACATAAAAAAGTAAATAATTCTAAATAAAAGATAGTAAAAAAAATACTAAAAAAGAATAACTTGAAATAGATCTGAACAACATACAGGTTTAAAAAATAACACCGAATTAGAACATCAAAAACATTACTATTAAATACCATCATAAAATATATTTTTAATATTATAAATATTTCACTACTGTTTGGGCGCGCAACTTCTGTCTGCTCAGGATTTGTATTTCGAATAACTTATGTGTTATTCTGATGTACATATAAGCTATATTATTGTAAAATTTCATTAATATGCATTCAGTATTTTACGTGAAAGAGTAAAGAAAGAGTCCATCCATACTTACAAAATTTCGCATTTATAATATTAGCTTGTTGGTACTTTAAACTTTTTAACTTGGTATGCTTTTACCACGCCGACTATGTACTCAGCTCAACCTTAGAACGTAATTAAGTAGCTACATGCATACTTTATAACTTACTATTTCTTATCTATCATTACGCCTACTAAACATTTTATTGTACCATTCAAACCATTCGACAAAAAGTTGTATGGACGGCCACTATGACAGCGGCATCAGTGAAGTCTTATTACAAAATTCATCTTGAACCACTATCAATTCCATAAATATTTTTATAGTAATCAACCTATCACTTCGGAACGCTAATCGCGGCGGCAGGCCGGGCCATTACTAGATAATTGCACGTACTATGCATTATGAAATGACATACATCAAGGCAGAAGCGATGTATAGTTTCTATTGGCCTTTATCAAAACCACGATAAATCAAATATCACTTTGTTATTTTCATCGCATGTGTCCGGTGTTTACTAAAATACTTCCACTCAAAAAGAGAAATGCACGAAACGGTACCGGCTACCTGCGACCTTCAAAAGTAAACATCTCTGGAATGTCGATGAAAAAATAACCCTCCAAAAAAACTATAGGAAAAAAAACAGAATAGAGGATGGGAACAGTGGATTCTCGGAATTCGCGTGCCATAGTTGCGTTTGTTTCTTCGACAGTATTGTCGCTTTAAAGCAACGTGGTTAGATATCTCGGGACTCGAAACGTATTTAACACTTAGCTTCGGGAATTCAATCGTTAATAGGATATCCCAATCAAATAACTTGAAGATTACACATCTGAGGAATTTAGAAACATCATAACTTCATATCAAGCACGCCTCGTTTGTACTTAATCCAGATACATATAAAATGATGTCAGATTTAACTGCTATCGGGGCACGTATTCATAAACACTTTAGTACGAAAGTGTACTAAAATTATTTTGCAGTAATATTTTATTGTTATGCCAATACGAAATACGAATCCAATGAGTAGGTAATTTAAGAGCTCGACGTCGATATTACGAACGTGTTACTAGGTTTATGGACCCGTGATTTGTTCGCAAGTCTATTATTTCGGGTCTATAATATATCGATTTTTTTCAAGACGAAACGAATGCTTAAACCTAGGCTTATTAAAACCGATACCAAAAACAGACTACAGATAGAAATAATTTACCTTTTTTTTAAAATACTCATTAAATTGTTGGAATTTCATTGAAAGTATCTTGCAATAAATTTCAATTCAGATTTAAAAATACTCAGAGCAGAGAGATTTCTACAAAGTAGAGACAAAGTTATTTAACATTTTATTTATAGATAATGCTGAAAAATTTCAATTTACCTTATACCATTAACATGTCATTATGATAGAATAAATCCAGTTATTATCATAGGCTTTAAAGATATTGTCTGTTACTACTAGATGCAGCAGCGACAAACAATAATATTATTTCAGCTAATGGTCTTTTCATATTGTCGCCAAGAATGTTAATTTTTAAAAGGTTCATTATATTCTGAATTATGAACTTATGTTCCCTTGCACGGTGTAATGAATTATCGTTTGCATCTAGCTTGGTGGACACATTTCTGTAATTTTGTGCACTTTAATCACATTATGTGAAAATTAGAAGTTAACTTTGATAAGGGAATTTAATTTGCAAACAGATGCCGGGCAGACAGCGTTGGCACGCCTTTCTTCACAATGTGAATCGACGATTGAAAGACGATGCAGGATGGCGCTAGATGCTAATGACGCAGGACTGATCGGTATGGAGATCCTTGGCGGAGCCCTATCGACGTATAAGAAAAGGATCAAAGTTCAAATAATCGTTTAATGAATGAAGTTAAGAAATTCTGCGAAGAGCAGATTAGATTTAGTTGTAAATAAAAACATCGCACGTTAAACTGGAACCTCTATACTTCTGCCGCGCTACCAGCATGTTAAGCTCTTTCACCACATGCAATACGCAGTATAATACGATTGAAGGTATGGTAACACCATAATTACTTGTGCGTGCGTCTCCAAGGTCCATGGAGGTCGTTCGTCGGCGCACGCGACGCGCTTTGAAAACAATCTCGTATTACCGGGTGAGGTGAGCTTGCCTCTGGCATTTTGTGGGACTTGTCCGGTTTTGTCAAAATATTTTAAAGACGAACAAAATAATTCAGTGAAATTAAAACAGGATACAGATTTCGGTGCTGACCCAAAAATGTTGATTAAATAAATATAACAAACCAGGTATTAGTTGAAAAAGGCATAATGTAAAGTAGAGTAAAGACAAGTTGAAGCCAGAAATTTGTTTATTTGGAATGTGTACAAGTATCACTATAATTTAGCCTGGCAAACACGGAAATCTACAGTTTTAATGTTAAGTAGTTAGTAGCCATCCCATAACTTCAAAATATGGAGAAAACAACATAGAAATAACATAACATTTACGAATATAACATTTTAAGCGACTATCTTCAATAAGGTAGAAGTAATTTCTGTCTAAATGCTGTTAGAGGTTACGAAAGAAGTTTTTCAAATATTTATTGTAATTTAAATTCACATCTTTCCCCTATATTGGTAATATTAGTATAGATAGAAACCTATTGGCGGGACATTAAGCAATGAGGCCTAAAAATAAATGTAACTATTACAATCCGGACTCTTTTGGACGTGAGGTGACCCACGTGGGGTTATTCACGGAGAGTACGGGTGTAACATTAGCCGCGGCGGAACAATAGCGCACGAGCGCAGGTCGCGGGCGGGTCGAGGACGCTGCGCGGGCGCAGCCTTACGCCGTCCTTCAGGAATTAATTCCACTTAACGATCCAATTCAAATTTAATGCTCCGTTTTGAAAGATTTTTCATGACATTAATTTAATGCACAGTATAAACGGAGACACTTTATAAGCGAAATAAATGTACAAGAATTCGTTTTTTTTTAAAACAGAAGGATATACACATTCTTTGTTTTAAAATATTTCATAAAAGCTTTGCCACAGGTAAGATGCATGCAAGAAAAAATATTTCCAAATGAAATACAATATATCATAAATACAGCAAATCACACAGATCTTTCTACGGATCATTTACTATCATTTAAATAAATCCGGTTTTATCGTGTGGTTTTATTAGGTAACATTCTTTTAACCTGAAAAACCTTTTGAACGACACGGTCTGATCGCTATAGACAATGAGTGTGCACGCGCTGAGGTCACCGTACCCAGGTTGAGGACGGGTTGCCTTATCAGTCCTATATCCATAGTTTCGGAGGCGATACTTTTATTTCAATATTAACTATCAAATATTGAATAAATAGCATCATAAATATTTTTAAATAATATTTATTATAAGAATTCTACATACTTACTTACAAATCATATGCATTATTATTCGCACCAGTATTGTCTTCAAATAAGCATATGATCAAAATTAATTTGTACTGGATTTCATTTGTATACTCAAAGAAGGCTAAATGTTCACTAACATTATCCTTCATCACAGAAATAATTTCGATTTAGCAAAGCTATAAATTATTTTGTATTAACAATTAACAACCAAACCTTGATACGAAATTCGGATACGCCCCTTATATTATTTCTTGCTTCGAACGTTGTAATTTAATTCAAAACGAAAGTAATTTTCCAAATCCAGATTATTGCAGACATAAAAATTGGCATTCAAAAACTCCAGAGAATGAAATGGTCTCATATATAATCTGAGGATATTAATGTCCGCTAATTATGTAAATCTATATTAATAACTAACGGTATGAGAGCTTAACATTTTATCGTAACTTATGCCCAAGCCGTCTGCCCAAAACGAAATATTAAAAGTTTGAGAAGTAATAATGTGACAAAAGCACATCTGGCCTGTCATCCGTGCATGATTGAGGCAAGGAAAGTCGCATTCCATTCTCTGACAGCAAGAACATTATTAATAAACCGGGCAGCGAGAGGGCAACATTCCCGATCGAAAGGGCACAAAATAAAACATAACAGTAACCCAACTACTCAAAAGAATGTCTCATAACAAAAAAATCAATTGTATCAACTGTTGTAAACGACAAATATTATTATGTCAACAACGCTTCACCGATAAATCCTACGAAAAAAGACGTTTAAAATGTCGTTTTAACTCTATCCCTCTCTCACGAAATACCAAAGGGAACACGACGTCGAAATATTAAATCACGACTTACTGCCACGCTCAGCCGTGTATTATGACAAAGGGCAACGTGTTTTATTTTTATGGAAAAGATTTACAGGGACAACATTGGCCGACGACTACTGTGCTACGCTGAGAAGATTAGATAGTATTAACCTGTTCATCGTGTTTACTACACTTAAGAAATTCGAATTCAAACCTTTGTAATCTCTACGGGTTTCATAATGAAATATTGAATTAAATCACACGCATCACAAATAAAGCACTTAAAAAGGAAAAGAAAATTAAAACTGAAATATAAGAGGCACAACTTATGGCGGATGCCGCAGGGATGTATATGTAATTAGTCGAACAATTTTGTTCACATCTCAACCTACAATTAGTTATTAAGAGAAAAACGTATAATTTGTGAACAGTAGCAACATACACTGAGGCATGAGTTGCCTACCCAATAATTATTTAAATGATTTTAAAAACACTCGTGGGTATATCGGCATAGTGTACTAGTATATAATAGGGTAATAAAAGACTAGAGATATATATAGTTTTGGGTATAGCTTACCTAGCATCACACATATACTTGATATTTTTAAATGAACACGAAAACAATAGAAGAAAATGATGTTTACAATAAGATTACTAGTTCCAATAAAGTTTTAGTATTAAGAATGTTAATAAATAAAGCAATTAAACATATTTGATGGAAAATTTTATTCATTTTACATAGACTAAAAAAATTTTTTTTGCAATATCTTATATATACGGGATTTTAGTTCACAATGTAACTATGTAAACTAATTTATTGAATTCACCTTAATTAACAACTTAGAATTGTTCAAAGACCATTTTATACGCATTAAAAAATGTATCAGTAGGTCATTTATATAAAATACTAGCTTTCTGCCCGCGGCTTCGCCCGCGTGGATTTCGGGATTGGGTGTATAGAGGGTTAAGGGTCATAGCTTTCGCCCACGGCTACATATACGCGGAAGTCGGTTTATGGTGCGAAGATTTTATCGCGCTTCCCGTGGGACTATCCGTTTTTCCGAGATAAAAAATGCCGCAAAACTCCTCAAGAATCACTCTATCTATTGATGAAAACCGCATAAAAATCTGTGCAGTAGTTTTTGAGCGAAGCCTTTATTGCGCATCCCGTGGGATCTGTCGATTTTTCCGGGATAAAAAGTAGCCTATGTTACTCGGGGAGAATGTAGCTTTCCAAAGGTGAAAGAATTTTTGAAATCGGTCCAGTAGTTTAAGCGTGAAGAGGTAACAAACAAACAAACAAACAAACAAACACACTTTCGCATTTATAATATTAGTTGGGATAACTGTTGTCGATGCTTGATAATGCGAAATGTAAGAAAATAGATTTTTACTTGTTGAAAATGGGGTAAAACCTATAGCTGGTATTCATTCATAAATTTATGAAAATAAACCTGATCATTAGGATTGTAATGTTAAAGTTTATTGTTGTATTGTTAAGGCTGAAAATAATAATTCGTTCCTGACAATCTGGCTATTGATAGATAGTTTACATTTTTCTCCTTTCACCTATAATTGACCAGCATAGTAACTTGTAACTACCAACTCCTTTCTAATGCAATCAAAATACGTGATAATAATACCTCTACGAACGCATTCACGTAATACATATATTCATTGTCGCTGTCGAGTACGGCTCCATTTAAACTTAATGCACGAATATTATTATTAAGTTATAAATAAACATGTAGTTATGTAACACAACATTCACTCTTGTTTTGAACTTACTTCACCATCTTAAATTACATTCATTCGATTCTACGATACTTCAAATGGAGAAGAAAAAAAGATTTTTTTTAATATTTGTCGTTGAACTTGACGGGTGATCCAGTCATAAAATAAATAATGGTGTACCTTGAGGCGTTATCTCAACTAAATCCATCACATTTCTCTTGCGCGCCATTAAGGTTGTTGCTCAGAAAATATGCGTCCACGATTATAAGGTGAATTTTAATGCCGCTACTGGGCGGAAGCTTTCCAGCCTCTTAAAATTCCAAGAGACTCATGATAACGATGCCTTTAGCCGTTAATACGGTCAATGTTGGTATGGTAATGCACTACACAACAATCTTTTTAAAACATAAACGTTGTAAGACAGTTCGTGCTGCAAGTATGAAAATAAAAATAAAGACATTTCAGTATTTCAAAAGGAATTAAGCAAGCTGTGCCCACATAGCAATATATTTAGTAAACTTATGCGTTTTATTTCTTTAACCAACACACTGGTGTACGTTTAACCTTTGAAATATCAATCTTTTCTTTATGACCGATGTAAGCATTCCAAACCCATGACGCCACCAGTCAGACTCCTCACAATCACACGTGTTTTGTAACGCAGAGTACATCGGAAATTAAGATTAATACGAGAGTATTTATCAAAATTTTCTACTGACGCTAGTAATAATAATAAAATTGTGAAGGCAATCCAGACCTGACGGACTAGAATTGAACAAAGATAACGGACATGAAGAATTCGTATCACATTCTTCGTAGAGATTACAATCAAATATTTAAATGCGTCTGGAAAGAATTAAACTTGAATGGAGTTAAAATATTAAAGGTGGGTTTATTAATATGACAAATGCGTAGGGACAGACGATTTATATCGGCGGCATGTTAATGGTTTTAATCAATTTTACTATGTGTTGTACATTTACGATGAAAAAGAAGAATCGTTTTGCATATTATCTAGATACATCGTACCCGAGAACTGAGCGTGATCATTTATAATTATAATGCCATGGTGGAAACCAAATACAGATCTCTAGTTTTCAACTTGTCACATGTGTGTGACAAAACTACTATGGATGTTTTATGCTGTATAATTTGACGTTTGATATGATCAAAATCAATCAAACAACAGAAAACAAACGAATGGGCACGACCTTCATGACTGTTGGCAGCAAATTTTTTTACGGACGTAGAGCGTGAAATTGATGTAGAATCCTATTCTGTAAATCATCATACTCACGGTGCAAACTAGACGAGGAACAATGAGCAACCTCGACGTCATATATTACTATATATAATCTTATGTTTATAAATATAATCTTATGTTTTAACAGTATTTTATTGTGTGATATTAAATTTTATTATAGTTTACAAATTACAATTTTCAAATGCAGCTATAATCTAACAATTTTTAATTATTGATAGATCGTAATTATCCATTGGTACCTCCGATACAAACTTTATTAACGTTATAATTCCGTACGCAACTGTTAATAAGATATTATTGGGTGTTATCACTGATATTGCTACGAGGAATTTAATCGGGCATCTTTATGAGTTCCGATCGGTTAGTCTATGATTAGATCCATCCAATTACAGGGTACATTAATTTCCGTAAGAAACTTGTTGGTAGGTAACAGAGGAATATTGATGTAAGCATTACGTACCATGCATGCAAACTGACATTAGATCTTTAATTAATGTACTTTTAATACATAATTTTAATGTTTTATTGTTAAAACTAGATAACTTAAAGCAATGATAATGAGCTTTAACAGTTGACAAATGTGTCCTATATTTCAAATACAAAAAAATATCTATTTGCCAAATGAATGAAGACCTTATACAAAATGTACTGAAAACAACATTACTTTAAGAGTAGAGTTAATGAAAAAAATTTGATGCAGTACGCAACAACTGTATTGTGCTATTTATAAATGTTTAGTTTCAGTTTTAAATGTAGTAATAGTACTAGAATTATAAGTTTCCTCCTTTGTTCTTTTATTAAAAATAATGGCAATGCATGAAAATTATTTTGTAGCCGGCTTAACCATTATGGTGTAAAGCTTTAAAAGATTAAAAAAAAACATTAGTTTCGTGCATCGGACAATTCATCTTGGTAGCTGATTCGCGATCTTTTAGTTTTTTTGGGACCTTCACCATTCCGAATCGATTTCCAAGAATGAGCAGGTGTACCTTTATTTCATCATTGTTTATTTTTTTAATATGTAAATAAGTAACCCTTTCATCATTTGTTAGCGAAAATAGCGATGAATGAAAAAATGTATAGATATGTCGAATTCAAAAATGTTTGTGCATAATAGTTCAATTGCGAACTATTTTTTGGTCCCATACTTGTTATTAGTATACATTACTTAATGTATACTAATCAAAAAGTATTTGAATCGCTATCGACATCTCTCTAGATTGATCTTCATCTATGTGTAGCGATGAGCTATAACTATTTAATTAAAAACTGTCATTTATATTATATATCCGAATATTTAATTGTTAAGTATGAAATATCCGATCTATGGAATGTATCATTTTGAATTCTGTTCCGATTGAATTAACACAACGTGCATTTTCTTTTCACTTCATTTACGTAATCATCGCCACAGCTCCTATACATTCCTACTGAGAAGCACGACCCTACCCTAACAATATTAGGATGATTAAGACAACCAAGTTGGCACAACTTGGATTAGTCAACTTCACTTACAAAATTTATTTAAATTTCTTCGCAGGTGAAGTACGTTGTCTTGTAGGTATGTTCATATGAAATTCGAATAACGAAAAGCACATTGGTACATGGCAGGTTTGACTCCGAGCCTTCCGAATCTTGCGATTCGACGAAGACAGTGAGGCAACCACAGCACCGATGTTCTATTTTACATTTCATATCTTCTTACTATCGTAAGGTTGTTATTGAATTGAATGTACGTATTGTCTTTTGACAAATTTAGGATTTGAAGTTCGAATATTTTTTCAACATTGCATAGAAGACTAGTTTAGCGCGACATTTTTATATAAATGGTTTTAATGAAATACTAACAAACCTTGCACGAAGACAACTGTTTGGGTAACTCTTGAATATAATTATTCGCATACCCCGTTTTTCTTCTAATAACAAATTCATTTAAATTTTAAACTTTTAATTTAATGAATTAATCCTAAATCTTCATCATGTAATGTTTTAAAATTAATATAATTAGGTAGTAAGTAGTTAGGGTATGGCAACAATATAGCTTTTTTTAAATAGTTGCTTGGATCATTCACCATTGTGACAATTTATGAAAAGGAAGGTTTAGCTCTTGAATATAATTATTGCAACGCGACTTTCGGAATAGTCTTGCGAAAAATTCGCATATCCCGTTTTTCTTCTAATAACAAATTCATTTAAGTTTTAAACTTTTAATTTAATTAATTAATCCTAAATCTTCATCATGTAATGTTTTAAAATTAATATAATTAGGTAGTAAGTAGTTAGGATATGGCAACAATATAGCTTTTTTTAAATAGTCGCTTGGATCATTCACCATTGTGACAATTTATGAAAAGGAAGGTTTAGCTCTTGAATATAATTATTGCAACGCGACTTTCGGAATAGTCTTGCGAAAAATTTGCATATCCCGTTTTTCTTCTAATAACAAATTCATTTAAATTTTAAACTTTTAATTTAATTAATTAATCCTAAATCTTCATCATGTAATGTTTTAAAATTAATATAAGTAGGTAGTAAGTAGTTAGGATATGGCAACAATATAGCTTTTTTTAAATAGTCGCTCGGATCATTCACCATTGTGACAATTTATGAAAAGGAAGGTTTGTATAGCTGCTTGTGTATCGGCAGGACCACGCGCATTCCTACATAAATGGGTGTGCGTCGTGCGACTCGGCGGCCAAGTTTTTGCGGCTTGCTCTTTTTGCCCGCAGCGTAACTTGGTGGCAGGATCATAACTAATATTTATGGACGGTTTGTTTCGTTTCAAATTTAGTGTAATGATGAGCTTGGGCTCCCGTGCCGAATACACCTCACTTTAACCATCGGTTCGCCATCTCAAGTGTTTCACTCTTACATTGTAACTGATGTTCATATCAAATTTACTGCCGACAATCATTCCCGTTCACGGTTTGAGCATATATTTTTATTCACGAGGAAATTCTTTGCACACCTTTTGTTTTAGTCAGACAGCAGAGAAATCAATTTTCTTTGTGTTAATTGTATTCAGAAATGATTTGATTAATTTGTTGATTAATACTATTTCCCAAGTCAATTGAATAAGTATCTGGATTATAAGTAGCAGAATCTACTCGTATGTATGTATCATTCAATCAAAATTTTGTTCACAGTGATATAGAGCACTCATTAGCATAGTTTTATCTTTGTGAATTCTACATAAATATAATTAATTTTATTGACATAAATTTTCCATATGCAAATAAAGTGCATTTAAATTCTAGGGTAGACAGTGTTTATAGATTTAATGAAGGAATTCATTTCTCGCATGGCCTAATATTTTGTTGTAATATTTCAGATTCTTATTATTATTATAGTACCTATATTAACCATATTTAAAAGATTTTTCTGTCTTCTAATAATAATATCTTCGATTTTGTAATTTATAGCAAGACGTAACTTCCAAATAACCTTGCCTATTCCAATATTCTGGCACAAAAAACTGGAAGCTCGACTCCACCTCCTCACCTGTCCCGCCTCAGGCTTTAGACCACGTCGACCTTCCAGGAAGACCCGCACCAGTAATGACCGTAGCACCCGGCAATTACCCACCATCACAATCAAAATACAACAAATTATCCGTTGCCTCTTTCTCAGGTTTTTGAAATTATTCAAAAACCAGTTGTTAGACGTGTAGAATTCAGAGGGTGTGTTCAATTAAATATGTATTAGTGGTTGTCACGGACCACATTTGAATAATTGCAGTGCTGAACTGAATTTATACTCGTATTTAGCATACAAGTTACTAAGTGGCACATAAGTTAAAGTTAATAATACTAATTCCATACCTCTTATGGCATTGTTATACATTATATTGTATAAGTTGTTCAATCTATTCTATTTCCTTTGAATATATTGGGATAAGCAAAGCTTTATATTTATTATCTCATGTTAATATAACAAAAGCATTAGCAAACAATTTCAATATAAAGTAGAATCATTAGTAGTTACATGGTTGGTGACAAAAAAAAACTACTGCGTGGAATGTCGGAACGTTACAAGATGACATCATACTGTCAACACTGGACCTAAATGAGCACAAAATTACCATATTACAGAATCGCTAGCTCAAAAACTACAAAAGCTCTATTGATCTATTCCTTATTCATAGGATTTAATAGATATACACTAATATACTATTATAATTAAAATAATATACATCATACTAATTTAAATGTAACATAGCAGATTTTTACGAATAAACTAGTTTCATTGAATGATCACTTGATATTATTAATAAGTTTATAATTTGAAAATGTAAATGAACAAATCGAATAACATTTCCCTATTTCGTTAGCATTTTTAAACGTAACTGTTTTAAGCAATGCTTTGATTGGAGAAGTTAATCGCAAAAATTACTATGTGTATAATTTAGCAAGGGCGTTTTTATAGTCATAAATACTATGAGAATGCTAACTCTGCAACAGCAATAATATATGGAATACATAAAACGCCGAACTTGAACTGAAAGTGATGATTACACCTGATTTGAGAAGTTTGCAAAGTGTACACGTTCTAGTATGATTTAAAATTTTCTGATATCAACAAAGTAAAGGGTTTCTAATATCTGGTGTGGTATTTGTACAATGCCTTAGTTTGTAGACCGGGGAACGATGATCACTTATTGAGAATTATGTAGGTATCGCAGAATCGGCTGAAAGGTGTCAGTAAGACCTCTGTGAAATATACTCGAAACAATAAATTTTCAAAAAATTCATTCAGTGAAGGTAAAATTTGAAAAAAAACTTGCTTTAGATCTTGCAACAAAAAAAGAACTGTAAATAAGAACTGTTTTGGGTATCCCTAAAAATAAATTGATTCATACAACACCACAATTGCACGCACATTATTATATTTGACTATTTGGGAAGGTTTGCCAAGTACTTCAATAGGACGTAGGCCTTGGGCAAACTCTCAGCACGTCCTAACCATGAATACTTACCGTAAGTGTGCATGCATTCCCTCAACTTTGTCCATTTTCAAACACAACTGATTCAATAACACCCTTATTGCTACCTAAATAAGATTTATTGTTGACTAGAATCCTACAAGTTCAGTATGCATGTAAAATTATCCACCATATGTGCATGCCTCCACGTACGTTGTCGCGAAGCTACGGTCCAAGATAACCCAGCAATTTTTCTACATGCTCCAGGCATAGTTAAACAGAGTCGTGTAGGAATTAAATTACATTGTCAATGCAAACCTCGCCTATAAAATTCAAATACTTGGATGAGGTTTGCAAATAGACATTACATTACACATCAAATATACGAGAACCTTATAATTTCCATATTATGAAAGCAGGCAGGAATATTGGATTCTTTGTACGGACTAAAACACAACATCGTAAGCTATATAATGCTATAAAATGCTAATAGACTCAGTTTATATTCCGAAGTATGTCAACTTATTGCATGTGGGTAGTAAGTACAAATATTAGTCGAAATATAAACTTCATGGATTTGTACTCAATTGGCGGAAAATAGCTTTGCACTGACATCAGCGCATTAATTCTTGTATTGAGCACCTACTTGAAAATACATAATAATAAACAAATGAAAGATTTCTCGACAACGTGTCAAAATTCTCAAATTCATATACCTACGTCATACTCGTTTCTTGAAACCCTGGCTTCGAATCAGTTAGAAGGTAATTTACATTATCCATTAGTATTGCTTTTAAATTTAGTGTTCAAAAGGATTTGACGAACTGGTCTTATCAGTATCAAAAAATAATAATTTATCCTATTGATTTGCGTTTAATGAAATTTATTAGATAGATACAACTAACGCAACGAATGTTTTAAAATATTCGCTCTTTTTCCGTCTACACGTCTCAGCGTACTCTCACCGAAACTAGACTAGAGGCCGAGCAGACGCAGTGTCTATTCGCGGAACGCTGCAAGGAATTTAACTTATCGAATGATTGACTCACACTGTACGCAATATCCGAACTGTTTCTTTCCGCGATAATCGTGTGAATAACACGATAATGCTTGTACATTTAAATCTAGATATTGCTACATAATCATCGTGTTCGGAATGCGATACTAAAATTAATTCCACGAAACGAGCCCCGCCCAAGCCTCCCCAATCGCTTATTGAAGGTTAATATTAAAAACAGGTTAACGAAATTAGTAAAGAAAGATCTCATATTCATAAAAGTTGTTGCAACATAAGTGAATACAACTAAGTATCGCTAATGATTGTTTTGGAGACACACTGTTTGAGCACCAATGATTCAGATGTTAGTTATTAAAATAACAGTAAACCGGTAAAGTGGTATATAAATGGTTTGGAATGTCGGGCGTTTCCGGTTTAAAGCAAAACAATTCTCGCGGTGATATGTGATTTTAGAGCCTCATTATTGCGTAGATTTAGAATATGTTTGATCTAGATTAATGTCTCCATTAAAATGCTATTAGGTACTTGTTACTTATATATATAGCCTATTTAATTATAATTCTATTACAAAATATTTTATTTATTGTGTAGGTTTTGTACTAAGGAAGAAAAAAAAATAGGTACCGTCTTGCAAGATTGTTCCTTAAATATTATAATTAGTATGAATCAACGTTTATTGTATTATCAAATTCTTGTACATTAATTGCATCTATGTTAGCAGTTTGTTTTCATTAAGATTATATCACACGTAGATTTGCGTACATGCGGGTCAGGAGTTAACTTAAAGCGTACGTAATTGATCGATCTAATATATCTTTTTGTTTACTTGCACCGTCGCTTTATCAATTGATTGACGTCAATCGTTAACTGCTGGGGTTATCTGATGACCCTTAGTCTTTAAGAGATCATTATGGTTAGCGGTAACTACTAAATTGAAACCGGTAAACCAGAAGTTAAACTTACATGTATTGGTCACCTTTGGCATTTCTCTAATGTTCGTGCATTTCGGAAAGCTTCTACAATAATTAAGCTAATCTAAAGCTATATATATATATATATACATAAGTATATTATAACTATTTTCTTAAGCAACAAATGTACATTTAGTTTTTATTAAAAATACTTCCGAGTCCACAAAGTCCACAAAGACAAGCTTATCCTTAGGCGCCAAAAACAGTAGGTACGCTTAAATAAAAATGGTTATGCGATAGCAATTAAAATAATGCAGAATATAATAAGAATCAATAATTAGTAGCCGTATCAATAAAACTACAGTAGTCTTAAGGAGCTGGTTAACTGAACGGGGATAGTATTCAATTGAAGAATTTCTTATACAAGACTTGATATAACATTTAAATATATAATGTTTAATCAACGGACTTATTAAAAGACATATTCATTATATCTAATCTATTTATGCCAAATAAATGATTAGGTTTTGATATTTGGATACAAATTAACCCCTAAGATATCGTATCTTTTAATTCGGAACCAAACGTTATTATTGAAAATAAAAAAAGCCGATGATTGCGGAGAATTTGATTCGTTGTTGTTGTTCATCATCAGCTATGGTCCAGTATACAAATGATGGAACACAGGCACCACGACAGGAAAAAAAACGTTAACATAAATTACAAATTTATTTTATTCCCACAAAATTAAGCAGACAAACTTGAGGGTCAATTGATCATTTCATGCAATAACTTTCCATTGTTCGTTATAACTAACGATAAAATAAAAGAATGATTTGCAATTCATGCAAATGTCCAAATTACTCAAATTACGCTTGAGTAAGTATAATTTAAAACACAGACATTTTATTTAAGAAAGTGTCATATTAGCTACATCACGTAGACAGTAAATAGGAACGATAACGGCTTCTCACGGTGTGCAAATTCCATACGTGAGTTGTTTTAACAAATTTATCATGAACTAGAAGAGGGAACCATCTGGGGTTGAATGTATACTGTAAATATTTTTCGCCTTAGTGGGGTTAGAAACAAATACATATATTCATAATAAGTATGTATAGTAAAAACCTTCAATCTTCAAGAAACGGATGAGTAATTTGACCCAGAACTTCAGCAATACGAAATACTAAAGAACTATTTATTATTCAAATGCAAACAGTCATCCAAACCGTAAATAATAAAATTATTATTTCAAGAAATACTAATATCACAAGGACTTGTTAAGTTGCAGTATGTCAACGATCGCGGTGCGAGATAGCAAAGGGCCATATCTAACTATAGCGCAAAATTAAATAGCTTGGCCTCGAAAATTTTATTTTAAATAAGCGAACGTATTTCGACCTGAATACCAATGGTGATAATCAAGATCAAGAACATTTTGTATCAATTAGCGGCAATATAGAAACGTGTATTCGCTACAAGAGAAAAATAAATTATACATATACACGATTTATAAAGTGTATTTTCATTTTAATAGTACTGTATGAAAATTAACAAATAATTACAATTAAGTAATGTAGGTATTAGGGCTATACTATATTAACTATGAGGCTATTGTCCGCTTTTTCTTTTCCAATCTCAACAACTCATCACCTGTATGAATTAACCAGGGAACTTATTTTTAGTGTGGATGGATACAAATTCACTTTAATCAGCATTCTAAATTATACAGCTAACGTTAAAATTATACAACTTATTCTGCATTTGCAAATTATTAAATAGGTTTATTGAACACAAAGCACATCTTGTGCCACTTTGAGGAAATTTGTTATCACCTTCGCAGTAAATTTCATTTCCACAGGAGTAATTACCTCTCAAGATAGGAAGAAGAATAACGTTTTTCGAACCCGTTTTCATAAGCGTGATCAACAAATAACGAATACCACCAATTAAAATCGACATAGAAAGTCGTATTATAATCCTCTTAACAATTGCACAATTCATCAAGCGCCCTTATTTCCAGCGGTTCTGCTTCCCATTGCGTGTTCAATTTGAAACAATATAGCTTGCCACTGCCTTATCTCTTATCTCGCTATCAGGCCATCACATTCCATTGTTATCTGCAAGAAGCCCACAGATCGCGCATTTAATGTGCTTTTGAGTACATTAATTATTCTGTAAATAAAATAGGTCGTCCTAACTAATGAAATTCAATATAAATAACAGAAATCGTATTTTGAATTTGTGTGTGTTTGATAGTTCGGATGAATTAGAAATAAGACAAAGTTACACATCGCTTAAAATATTCCAAAGGAGTTCATTTGTAAATGGTTGATGAATAATAAGAATGTGGAGATATCAGCTTTTTTAATAGGTACATTTGAGAATACAGCACTAAGGGACAGCGTACCAATTATATGTAACTATAAACTTCTTTAAATAATAAAGTTAAGACGCTGAAATAACACATTTGATCTTAATAGCTATTCAACAGATGATGTACCGGGAAGACTTCCAAATTTACGAGAACAATGAAAGATAGACCCCACTGCCGTCAAGACGCTGCCATATAATTAAAGTCAGAACGAAAATGAATCCATCAGTATCCGATACAATCAAGCTACCAACTTAAGTCGACTTCAATTTATTAAAACGAATGACCATAATGAAAATGCAGCTGGTCATACTACCGCTGATGGTTTTACTTCCGTAACAATGGTACGGAGGTGCTTTTATAATTTGGCGATGAGACGATAAAAGATGAAACGATTGGAAGAATCAGACAAGTCAGCTTCGTAAAGCTATAAAAAGAAATACTTAATCGTGAATCTAATACTTAGGTGAAAAAAAACAAAGAAAATAAGTGTTTACCATCTACGACATCCAGATACCTAACGCTACAAAAAAATAAGAAAAAAATTGTCAGTCATCAATAAAATCTAACAGGTAGGTATAGTGAATAGGTTACTTACGTGAGAATTCATTAGCAGTATCTTTAAACGCAATTGGAGAACTACAGAATCGTTCAATTGAATATTTTATGAAATTATATAGCTTTAAGGAATTACTTAATAATAAGTCTTACCTCTAATGCTTCTTGCGCTGTATGTAGGTAATCCCTCAACATTGCTTCCTGAATGTTGAGCCATTCTAGCCGTGGATCTTCTAGCTGCGTCACCTCTGCAACAAATATCAACGAAAATAAATAATTTGATGGTCCCAAATATGTTGGTAGGGATCTTAATATGTCTGACTCATTTCTCCAAGTATGTGTTAACTAACATCATTTGTGCTCCGAACACTAAACAAAAAGTTACTCATTTGTTGAGAAGTCTAGGTACATATAGCTTTATTTTAGTTACTTAACTTACAGTGCAAAAGTGCAGTTGAAAAGCATTATATATAATCATGAGATTTGCAGTTAAAACAAACACACTTCATAACTTTATCTTGAAATGTCATTTCCCCAAACTTAACATAAAATCTATTTTGAGGAAACTATTTATATAGAATACTAGACAGTCCTGTACTAATGAATTCTTATTACTAGACAAAATGTTCAATTTAAAAAATTTCATAATAAAATTTCAAATAGGTTCATTTTCTAGAAACAATTTAGATGATGACCTCGAAAGATATCATTTCGAAACGCAGATCAGAAACGCAGCAGAAGTCAAATTAGCTTGGAATTCAGTATTGTTTCCCTAATCTGATATAAGTGAGCAATCAAAATAGGGTTGCGAGCAATCTTGTTATTATTTGTTTCAAATTGAGAGTACTCAACCTAGTTGTTAAACGTAACGATCTGAAAGTGATGTCGAAACTATTTTAAGTAACAGAGCTAATTGCAGTAGATTTAGTAGTAGAACAAATATAGCAGAATATTTTTACTATTGTAGTTTTCGTCAAGCCAGATTACCGGGAAATTATTTGTAATATTATATTATTATCAAAGAATAAGGTGTCATTATAATAGTATGAATTATAGTAAAAGACAATGCAATCAACAAACATAAGTATATTTGTCTTTTAATTAATAAAATTGCACAGAATCACTTATTTGGATTGGAGAGTCATAAATACAGTGTACAAATTGGTGGTTCCATGTACTTATTAAACCTAACAATGAATTTGAAAAATAAATTATTTGTAACTCCACTAATTTGCAGTGCAACAATCCAAAACTAGACGACAACCCTAAATCAGCTTGGAAACGCTATGGCCTTCCCTGCTCCAGAATTGAGAATGATAATTGAAAGATCGCCGCTTGCGCACTTTGTATATCACGCATTGCGTGGATGACACAGAACAAACTATGGAATCTGTTAAAAATAGTTTTATTCGTAAAGGAAATTTTGATGATATTTTATTGGTATAGCAATCTTAATATATAAATTAAATTTATTTCATCAGAAAACGATACAATACAATGCTACAGCTAGTACACAACAATAACTTCTATTCACATATATATTACAGTTGACATCATTCGATTAAATCATTAGCTGTACTATTGAAGGTATGTCATAATCCGAAATTGGGTACTTGATAAACGGCGTCGCATTCCACGCCTTGTTTAGCGCTGCCATGGTCAATCAAACTGCCTGTGTAATAAAAAACACGATCTCTATCAAAGCTTAATCGGATGCTTTTGCTATAGACAAATTTTTTCGTCGTCAATCAGTGGTTTAATTCTATATTTTTAACCCTTGAGACATAATTGATACGTCCACCTTATAAATGCAGAAACACCGGTAATACTAAAATTAATTGGCCTAAACTACTACTACTAGGTACTAAAGTTAATAATATATTTTAAAAAATTATTACAAATAATAAATATTGGAAAATATATAATAGCTACATATATAAATAGCTATTGAGTATATATCAGTCGCGCTTGCATGGCAACTATAAAATTCCATTTCAACAGAATCTTGATTACGAAAACTTTTACACCATATATTCGCATTTAAATCAGGTCCGTTAATTTATTTACATGTGTAATAAATATTACATAATTATGTTCAACTTTATACGATTACTTTTATTTGACCTAAACTCTTAATTTAAAAAATATATTGTATTATGTCTACGAAGTACCTTCTAAATATATAATGCTTCTTTTCTAATGTGACCATCCCAAATCGTGACGACCCATCAAAGAAGCTTGCCGACAGCAAACAGGCATCATAAGGAATCGTGACCTAGTCGCAAGCCATTCACGACATATCGTCACCCGTCAAATACTAATAAAGTCTATCAAAGAAATAAAACCGATTATATCCTATTACAGAGTTACCACATAATTTTTCGACGACATCATGTAATTAATTTAAAAACAACACTAAATAATATGAATGTTTATTTAAATAGATTAAGTCACCTACCTGAGTTTCTTTGTATAGTCAATCAGAAATGTCACATACCTTGAAGGATTGCAAACGTTAAGTGGAAGTGGGAAAATGCATTGCTTGCAGGATAAATTGCAGGCATATATCAGGAAGCGGACCAACGACGATACGGTGAAAACAGAGGAAGGCGCTGAATGCTAGCATAATGATAGCATTAATGATCTGCCTAGAGATCCTTGGGAGAAGGCTACACCCAACTGCGGATGTCTCGGCTGAAATTATGAATGATGATGAGATGAACTTAAGCAGTTATTTCATGTTTAATACTTGTTGCTGCATGAAATATATGCATACATCTATGATAAATACTAGTACGAAAAATTTAATTGTTGTACGTTAGAGTGCTTCAGATCCATAAACTTTAGATTTAAATACCTTATTATTACAAGTAGTCAGGTTGTATTATTAGTACAAGTAGTCAGATCAGCATCATCATTAAAAGTCAATAGTTTTAAACATCTCTAATTCCACCTATACTTTTAAGCTCTGTATACCTTTAAAAACTATTTATCCGCTAACGAGGAAGCGGATTCCTTCGCCTCGATATTCCATAGGAAAGCGTTATGTAAAACTAGTAAAATGCAGTTGGCTCGACTCGTATAAATATTGCGTTGTATGTAGAAAATAGGTATGGGGAGATCGCATACCTCGATACTGAGCGCAATGGAGTCACGAACCGGTAGAGGAGGTAAATGTTACAGAAATATTTTTACTGGTCTTTCTATTTTACTACCCTACGAATATTATAAACATTTCACTCAAAATGCCTTGGCTAAAATGGCAGGAGAATGAAAACGAAAAAGTTACACAACATTTCAAGGCTACATTCAAAATCCCTATAAGCTTAAACAAAATCTATCATCCCCGATAGACTCTTTCTTTTTTTTAGGCGGAGGAAATGCCTAATCCGAGGAGAGATGTTATTCCCCGGCGCACTATCCCTTCTCCAGGGGAAGGGAGGAGGGGGAGGAGACTGCTATTATTATTATGTATGTATATCTGTTTGCTATCAAATTGTCAATGAGACATTTTTTGTTGTAAATATAATAAAATTTCTGTTTTATGAAGATATAACCTTCTAAAGAATTAATTATCAATCTTATAATATCAATTTAATTGCTCTATCTTTTATTTTCTTCCTTTTATTAAATACTGACGACCGTCACCCGTTGTCGAAATTTCATAAATAAATTCTACCGACGGTTGTTAATAATATCGCAAGATTAAAATATCGACATATACAATTTTCAGATCATGTTTATAATATTGTTTTGGTAAAGTATTAAATAAAATAGGACCTCCGCATCCACAGAAAAGCCAAACTCCGAGGAACGAATGCAGAACGTTGCGAGAGAAGCAAAGAAGACGTATTATTTGAATGAAAGCTATCAAGATGATATCAGCAGCTGGGAACGTTTATAAACGGTTATATACTTGCTTATTTATAGCATAATATAATGTCTTGTAACTTTTAATGCGCATATTGTATAGCCCTAGGTTAATTTCGTGTTCATGTTTTATCGGTGGTCAGGTTGTGAAAAAATATGTTACTTACATTGTTACATTATATGTCAAGTGGCCACGGTTACAGTCAATTATAGCAGAATTAATCAGAAGATTAATAATACAAACCAGAAGAAGAATTACAATCAACTATTTTAAGATAAGCTATTTTTAAGCCTTGTATTCATGCGAAACTAGTGAACTACTTATAACATATATCAAGACGCATATTATTAACTACGTCATATTGGCGGAAAAACGAAATTCCAAAACTATAAATGCACTATGAGTTTGCGAGAGTTTTCTACAGATATTGGACGTATGGTAATCTTCAGAAGTCATGTCAATCTATTAACTAAAACCAATACAATTTTAGCTCATTCGCTAGGTACAAAATTTACGATGTCGATATTGAAAAGATTTCAATAATAATTTTGCTATTCTTGACAGAGACGACTCCACCAAATCCCTTATCCTCCAAATCTTAAATAATTACAGCTGATATCCATTCCCACCGTGGCAGCACGATCCTGCCCTAACTTTGTATGTTAGGACGATTAGCCAACCAAGCTGGCCCAGTGTGGATTAATCGGATTTTACACATACTTTTGAATTTCATGGCAGGTTATTTCATGCAAGTTACGTCATGATATTTTTTTTTCTCCATAGGAACCAGAAAATGTACATATGAAATTCGAAATACACATTGGTGCATGACAGAAGACAACAGGTTCCCCGATTAAAGACCAATGCCCAGATCACAGCGGCGTCTAAGATGTATGTATATACATAACCAATCCGCTCTTCGCCAGCATGATTAGCTAAGGCCTAAAAACCATAACATAGGGTAAGCTCGTGACCCTCGGTGGAAACTAATATGAGCTGTGATGAATAGAAATATTTAATGCGTGTTTCATTAATAAGAAACTCATAATGACATGCATAAGATTTGCGATACGAAGACATTGTAAATAAAAACACATTTACCTACCATGTGTTCATATCGCAAATCTTATGTATTAATATTACATAGTATATTACAGTTTTATAGGCTATAAAGGAGCTTTTTTTTATTTCAAGTACACATTGCATGTACTTATCAAAATTGTACATAATATTTTATAATCGTTTTATAGTCAATATGCGGTTGGTATTCCAACCGCATATTGACTTGACGAAGTAGTGGGCGTATTATAATGTATTTATATAGAAAACTATAAAAAGTAACCACTTATCATGTAAAAACGTAAATCTCTACGACACAACGTGGGCGTTGAAGAATAACTTGGATATTAGAGAAATTGCTTGATTCGTATTGATTATGTCGTTTGATGAGCTCAATAAATATGTTTCGGAATCATTAAAACATCCCAAATATGGTAACTAACTCCCACAAAGAACGTTAGCAGAAATTGTTTTATTTCATCCATTAAAATTTTTTCACTAGAATTTATATTATTTTTTTTGCACACACTTTAATATTGAATAATTATGGGATGTTACAAACGTCATGAAATATTATTCAGTTGTGTGAATCTATTAGGATTTAGGATTCTGTTTTTGATGTACATAATTATTATCGGAAGCTCTACAACAACGTATGAAGAACACTACTGCAGAAATCTATTAAGCGCTATTGCCTCTACAACATTTCTTTAGTCTTTACAGCTTACTGACAGCTTCTAGGTTAGGGTGTAACATTTCTTTCCGTTTGAAGTCCAACTAATATTATTTTGCCGAGCCTGTAACACCTGTAGAATAATACTATAATTACGTCTCAAATAAAGTAAAATTTTTAAAGCTTATACTTTTTATTATTGTTTTGTATGTCAGCATATGTATGTTCAGTGGAACTGGCACTTATGCGTTGTTGCTAATGTAAGTACTGATTTGGAGCGACAGTTACACCTTTGCGTTTGCTCTGAGACTGAGACCACAGTATTAGCTAGCTGTCTATTGTATTGGCCTTCTCCGCTTCTACGGTGAAAGAAGACATCATGAACAACCAGCATATCTTGAAAAAAGGTATATAAGAAGTCGACCAGCCCGCATTGGGCCAGTACAACGACATACTCGTATATGCCCCCTTATCCCTTAGTGGGGATGTATATTAACTGTGATGATGAAAGTCCTAAATAATTTGCCACTAGTTTAAATATATAAGAATAATAGTACTCTTTCAAAAAGCCAAGGTTTTATACCCACATTTAATATCCAATAAAGAAAATTTCCGATCACGACATTTTACGAATTGATATTTGCAAAGTATCTTATTTTTTATTCCGGATGCCGGATTTTTATTTTTATATGGATTGTCTCCATCTATATCTTTATTAATTAGTAGTTATTTCATATCTAGACAAGTAATAAAAATCATCCAACCATCCAAAGAAGTGATGCTTAAACTATAAATCTTTTAGTTGTTATATCATATTATTACTGCGATCGATAATATATCAATTGTCAATTGTAAATCATCAAAATGTATATATTTAATAATATGGTTAGCAACACATCAAGCTTTACATTTGCACAAAACCACTACCATCACAAGTGACATACCAACTGACTCCAAGTTAACATGTAAAGTATAACGCAGCACTGTGTACATTTTAAATTCATTACCAATAAATAAAAAAAGAAATGAAAGTCCCAAATAGAGTTATCCTGATTTAAGTAAACGTATTACTAGCTATAATAATAATAGCTTAGAAAACAATCTTTGTTATGAAAACACAGAGAGTACTGCAATCAAAATTTTTGAGTACCATTACAAAATGTTATTACCATTTATGAGAAAATAAATATAAAACAATTATAATATAAAGAATAGATTATTTGCTGTTCAATAGTTGCGGCACTGGTCTACCAATCGAGAGGTCAGAGGGGTTTCATGTCGCTAGAACTAATCAGTTATTCGATTTATACTTTGGATATAATATATATTTATCAAGTGGATAATGATAAATTATGTTACAGAAAACTAACCTAAATATGACTAACCCTAAACATCCTCATCTACCAAAGGAGGGTCTATGCTGCTCTGTGAAGCTTTCGTAAAAGCGCAACTAATAAAAATATTGGAAACCACTGAGAAAACTACAAGCAATTGAGAAATACGAGTATATCTGTAATTGTCTACTCTGACATGCTTGTTTTTGACTAATTTGCTCAGTGTAATAGTGAGTAATATAATTAATGTTTCATGCTTCAATATGTAAGTTTATGGGCAGCCTAACACTAAGCCTTAACCCTAATAATAAAACCCTTGAAGACTTTCTTTATTTTTTTGAAACCAAATATACCATTGACGTCTCAATTAAAAGCAATCATAACATTAAAGATGAGTATAGATAAAGGAAAATAAGTGAGCCGAGTGTCGTAGCTGATCTGATGCAAGATGCTTTACATAAGGTCGAGCGATGGTGTAATGAGACTCGTCTCAATATCAGCCCAGCGAAGACAGTTATTGTACCGTTCACACGCAGGAGGAAGCTCGATGGAATGGGTAACCTCAAGTTGCGTGGAGCGGAGATACCATGGTCCACGGAAGTAAAATATCTAGGTGTAACCCTAGATAAAGAACTAACGTGGAAGGAACATATGACGCTTACTATCGAGAAGGCCACAAGGGCCTTTAACATGTGTCGCCACACATTTGGTAAAACCTGGGGACTTAAACCAAAGATCCTCTACTGGATTTACAACATAATGATACTACCTATAATTGCGTATGGCAGTATTGCCTGGTGGCCAAGAACGAACCTAACCACATGCAGAGGAGTATTAGGAAAACTACAAAGGCTGGCCTGCATGGCCATAACAGGGGCCTTTAAAACTACTCCTACAGCAGCAATGGAACGGTTCCTGAACCTTGAGCCTCTACACATTTACATACAAAGGATGGCAATAAAGGCGTTGTACAGACTCAGTATGATGGGTATGTGGAACGCCGACGGGCCATGCACAGGTCACGTGGACATGAAGCATGACAATGGAATTCTGTCGCTAGCTATGACCAGTGATAAAATGACGCCTAAATACGTATTCAGGCGCCAATTCGAGGTCCACATCCCATCAAGAGAAGAGTGGAACAGAGGATTGGTATCCCCACGGGTTAACACCCTCTTCTGGTACACAGACGGATCGAAAATGATGTCTGGAACGGGGGCAGACATATACTGCAACAAGATTGAGAAATCCATCAGCATGGGCAAACTGGCAACTGTGTTTCAGGCTGAAACCTACGCCATTATAGCCTGTGTGCAGGAGAATCTGGATAGAGGCTGTAAAGGTCAAACCATCTATATCCTCAGCGATAGCCAAGCAACCCTGAAAGCGTTGTCTAGCTATAAGGTGGAATCCAAACTGGTAATGAACGCAATCGAAGTGCTTAATAAGCTTGCAAAGACCAACACTGTACGCCTAGTTTGGATACCAGGACACAACGGTTTCCCTGGAAACGAAAAGGCTGATTACCTGGCAAGGAAGGGTTCGGAAACGCCCATGGTGGGACCTGAACCCTTTGTCGGCATCACGTCAAAGACAATTGGAACACATATAAGAATGCAATCGCATGCGAGGCATACAGAGGAATGGAATAACCTACAGGGAATGACGCACGCCAAGCTCTTTATGGGCTCAGAAAACTGGCTGAGATTCACACTGAGCTCAAGTAGGCTCCACACCCGCCTGGTGCTTGGTGCCCTTACAGGACACTTTGGTACTAGAACTATGCTGCACAAGATGGGCCTCACTGAGACCAATCTATGCAGGGCCTGCAAGACCGAGGAGGAGAGCATGACACATCTATTGTGCAACTGCGATGCTCTGGCCGGCAGTAGGCAAAGGTTGATAGGGATTGGATACCCAAAACCCAACGACTTTAGGGTAATGCCACCAAGGGACATAATCAGGCTCTTGAGCACGATTGATTGGACTGACGGTGGTCAAGTAACTGTCTAACGACATTAAGAAGTAGGCACTAATGGGGTAGCACAAAAGACCCATAATGGGTCGAAATGCGTTGGCACCTCACGGTAGCCACCCCTGCCCCTAAGATAAGATAAGATAAGGAAAATAAACTTAATTATAATAAACTTAATAGTACAGAACTATATCGATACTATAATAGCTATTGTAACATTATGATGATCGTGTTACTTCTTAAAGACTTAATTAAAATAACTTCATGTTCAGAAGACGCATATTATTCCAAATTCGGTATAAAAACAGAAGCAGTGAACACTGCAACCAAATTGTGCTAGACCCTAATGCACACAAGTTTACAATAGTTTTTCTTGCAACAAAACCCGAGTGATGTTCTAGTAGTCGATATGCCGTACGTGCTGACATCTGCCATTAGGTAACAGCTATCTTCTCAATTAACAAAATACAAAACAAAACATATCCGATAACAACGTCATTCAATAAGCTAGCTTTACATTTGCTGAAAAACCTGTATTCAAGGTCCTCTGAATTTTTCAAGTTTAACGGTGATACTCTCACCGTTGCCCTCTAGAGTTCATAGGTGTGTACAACGTATGAGCGTCAGCAAGTAAACTAAATGAACACCACCTGAACAGCCGTGATGGTGACCGTATTGTCGGTCACTATTCAGCTGATGCTGTTCTAGTTATCGAAGGAGGCGTGTGTTAATGAGCCTCTCCATAATCTTTGTGACCAAGAATACTATTGTCTGTTTCTATTATCTCACTAAAATATGTGTAATATATGTGCATATAGGAGACATCTACAAACCTTATTACTTTATATCGTGTTTGAACAAACATTGCCATTTTAAATAATTAAACATACGCCAATTAATTAAATTAATCGATGCACAGTATCTTTAATAGGTTACGTCACTAGTACAACATTGTAGGAGCACTATGCATTGTTATTTACGGGGACACTGGCCTTTGTAAAGATAAGATAAATACAAAATTGCAGACAAAATGAGACCAATTAAGAAATTTAGAATAATGTAACTACTGTAATGGGTAGAACTGAAATGATCTACAGAAATTAGGTTAAAAATAATATTGTACTTTTATGAGGTATACTAAGCAATAAAAGTAGATGAAATGGACAGAAAAACTACTAAATTATAATTAATTTGTCGTTACCATATATTGTAATTCGTTTCTCTCACACTAATAAAATAAACCTGTATAAAATTTTTAGGTTATAATATATATTTAGGGTATATATATATATATATATATATATATATATATATATATATATATATATATATATATATATATATATACACACACAACATTCTCAAGCGAAATTGTCCGATATCCAATTGCTGTGACATTTACTCCTTCACGAAAGGCAGTCTGAAATATTCACAGCCGTACAAGGTTAATAGAAAATATTCACTTTAATGGCCGCAACAAATATTCAGAACATTTCGCTATCCGCAGTTGCATACCAAATGCGCATACGCATGTACGGAGCTAAATTATGAGCAACCGGCAAAGAAACAACGCTATAAATAAGCTTCCTTTACACCAAGTAACTATATAAATTAAAATATTTAAGTGCATCTACCGTATTGGATATAATATTTTCTACAACTACCAAGAATATTATATAAAATCTGTTTTTAAATATTTTACTTTTTTTACAAGACTGTTATCTTGTGTCAGAAAATTAGTTCAGTTAACATAACGTACTTCAATATAAAAAGTAGAAACACACACCTATATTATAGCAATCAGTGCGATTCATCAAGTTGAAAATCCCACTATAATAGCAATAGTTTGAGCAATCAGTAATTTAAATAAAAAAAATTTAACATTAAAAAACAGGATCTCGATGAAATAAGATCCTGTACAAAAGTTCCTCGCGACACAATCTCAAAAAATAGATCGTGCATTCTTCGTTCATGTGTGTTTTAAATAATTTCTTTCTTGTTACTTTAATTAACAATGTACCTTATATTCTCTAAATCATCTTGGAGTCGATAACTTACAGATAATGCCCATGATATTGAGAATAGATATTACATGTAACAAAAGATTTTCATTCTAGTACTTACTCAAAAATTATTTTATCTGTCTTACTTAGCGAACGTCTCGTGTAAATGGGCCGTTTACTACATAAGTGTAAATAATATGCACTACCTTGCATAGCCGTTATGAACAACATATGTTTTTTAAGTTACACATAACTTCAGATAGACCTTTGAGAATAGACATTGTATTACTATTTATTCGTCGAATGAGTTTCAACCGAGACATTAAATTACTGGACGCCATACACAGTCTGTTAAAAAATATAAAACAGTAGCGAACAAGACGCTAAAAATATTGCCCATTATTCGTATTCATGCACACGGCGACGTGTTTGCATAAAGAACGCGTTCCCAACACATATAATTCCATTCATAGCGCCACTTATCATAATTTTAAACATGCTCGTTAATGTATTCGTTAAAGTATGCCGATTGAAAGGACCGGACTGTGGGAACTTTTGAACATATTAAAACTGTTTAATATGTGTGAAATTTGGAAATACAGGAAAAATTACTATTTTAATAAAATTCGAAATGTCATTAAAAAAAAGAGAAATAATATTACTCGGTAACTAGCTACTAACTATACCATTATCTCCGCAGAGCCTTCAGATTATTCAAAATAGATACTTCAGCACCAAAATAAGACAAAAGCTGAGATTACATAATTATTACTTACAACAAATTGCAACTGTATCTCAAACTGGAGCATTCAATGAATTACGACCTGTTACTTTTTCTATGAATTTAATAATTTGTCACAAGAGAACAAATCTATTACTAAAACAAGCATGCTCTTGAATGTAAATTCAATACAATTCTAAAACAGTTTCAATACAATTCCGATACCAATGATGAATTGTTAAACTAAGTATCAAGACTGTCAAAACTTTCAAAACGAATTTTAGTTAATTCTGGTTCTATTTTTAATACGGCGCTACTATCAAAATTGCTTGAATCTAGTTTTTTTTTTTTTTGGATTCAAGAGCAGCGCTGCAGATGGTTTTGAAACACACAGTTAATGTTTGATTTCAATAATATAGGTACTTTTTTATTTGAATGATATATATAGTTACTATATACATACTATTCATGATTAAACACAAACTTAACTGTACATTAACAATTATATGGATATATAATTGTTAATGTACTAGGTTGTCTCTATTTCAAGCTACCAAATTCGTAGAGATCACATAATATGCTGGACACGCGTCCAAAGTATTCAATAATTCATATGCAATAGCTAGATTCACCGGAGATGCATACCCCCTACCACGAACATTTTTCACTTTTAATGTGTAGTGTAGTCAATAATTTTAAAGGACATAAATAAGGTTTCCGCACTTGTAACCGATGCAAACAGTTGATTGTGAGGAAATGAGTTATAGTCAGAGGAAAATTTGCGATTGGCTGCCATTTACCTCGAAGAGTGCGTAGTTGCATCTTTAACTTAGTTCAATGACTCTTTTATATTTTGGATATAACTTTTTTTTTGGGAAATTACCACTTGGCGTAATAGAGAAAAGTGTACAATCCCGTCTAATTTTATGTAGATCACAACAAATAGATAGATATATATTTTTAAACCTTGTGCTAAAGACACGTCTACTTTACTACTGCAAAACAACATAAATATATGAATATTTAATAACACGTAGAATCAGATCAGAATTATCAGTTCATATAATCAAAGTCTATATAAATCAAATTAAAAGTCTATAAATAATTCAACAAATTTCCATAATATGTGTGATTTCAGTGAATAGGTATATTGAAAATAAAATAAATTTCAACAGTATTTTCAATATACCTACTTTTCTATAAACTTTCTAAAAGTTTTTTTTTTTTTTCAAATAGTGACTGCCAAAATAATGCAAAGAACCTAATTACATGCCGCACCAATAGTACAGCCTCTACATTGATACTGTGATTATATAGACAGAACCGAAAAGACAAAGAATAGTTTGAGGCCCAGGGAAGAATATAGGATAATTTTTATGACATAAAAATATTTTTTTCTAAGCTCTACATAAATGCTACGTACGATTGACATGGTTAATGTAATACGGTCCAATTTGAGGATCATAGGCTTCCTCCCATCCGAGCGGCAATTCATTTCCAATGCAGTCCGCAAACGTCTGAGGCTTTGTATATCTGAAACAATGGACATATTTATTAGAAAACCTACTGACTTAAGACCACAATGAAGGAATTTCTGGGTAAGGCTGGATTTCGAGGCAATGTATATCATTACTCTTTATTGACGTCGAGTAGGAATATATTCATACAATTTAGACATAATTTTATAAAATAATAAATAACATTAAAAAACGTACTTTATTAAATTATTTTATAAAAAAAAATAGTTACCACATTTGAGCATCCAAAATACCGGAAATTGATATTTGTACTTTATGAGCAGGATTAAAAAGAATTTACAAACATTACTAAGGAATACATCTACATAATTTGCGACATAATAGAAACGGACGGTGTATTTACAAATAATTCTGAAATTATATAATAGTCACTATTTCTAATAAAAAACGATGAATATTCTAATCTACTATCCATAAAATTACGAAATAAAAAATAATCTCGAGCTATGCTCTGTTCCTATATAGAATGAATAAACAAAAGAAATGTATCAGCTTAAACTTCCCACGAACCCACGGGGGCCTATTAAACCACTACCATAACTATCATTAAAACAAAATAAAAAATGCTAACCCCCGTTATTATTTCGGATCTTCCGACCGGATAATTTTCACTAGTTATTTAGTATGAACCGTGACGAGCAGACCAATTTCATCTTCATCATGTGTAAACACGAATACTTTTTTAGTACCTACTAGCCTTACAGTCCAAGCAGCATAAAAATTGTTTTATTGTTATTGAGAGTTGTTATGATATAAATCGTAATGTGAGTCGAAATAACACTGAATTCTGCGATTCTGTCATAATTAATGTACAATTATCGAATTGTTGTAAATTTTCGGTTATACACAAGGATAAATTTTGGGATGGAATTTTTACTGACAATAAATTCCTTTTTAGACGAATCCAATACATTGGTGATCATTTAAATCAATGTTGTCGTTCTCGAATTAAAATGATAAAAATAATACGACTTTATTTAACGTATATAAGTAAAATAACACAAATTCTTAAAGCTATATTGATTAAAAAATTAGAATATCAGATGTATTTGATATAATATCCCCTTGGCAACAAAACCAACTACCATACGGATTGTTGTGTAACACATAGGCGTTTTGTTTTTTTCCTTAGGTTAAGTACTTTCTTAATGTTAGATATATATATGTATATCTCATTTCGATCATTAAAAACTAAATTCGTTTATGCTATAAGTACTATTGGATTACATTGGAATCTGACCTCCTTACAACACTTTAGACTGCACTGAGAATTATATACTGAATATAATATCACTGGTTACCTTACGTCATTAATCAGGCACATCAACGTAAACTAAGAATAGATGCTAAATCCAGAAAATAACCTCCTCCAAACGAGGGCCGTTTCAATTTGAATATTACGCGATTACCAACATTAAAAGAAACACCTACCATTTGTGAATAAATTATTGGATCCCTCTAATCACACACCATGTATGGCTTCTAAGCCGTGATTACTACTCATGAATAAAATGTTAAGTGATATCGTATTACCGGATTACGCAATGCCTACACAAATTACAATGATTTGAATAGTATTACTGAGCTCATTAGCGATACTCTGAACAAACTTTTGTAACCACAACGGGGATAGCGTTGACGTTGATCTCAAAAGATAGGATTAAAGAGTTTTCAATAATTGTCAAAAGGAGTGAAATTAACTATATAATTATATGCAATTAAATGTGAAGTCTTTAATTAAAAAGAGTATGTAAGTCTATGTATATTACATCATTGTTTAAGTTGGTTGTTGTTGGTTGTGGTTATGAATTTAGTTAGTACCCTCTTATCTAGTCCCCCGCGACCGATGAGTGTATATCTATAGTTATTCGATAAGTATAACGTGCACGAAGCTTATCGCTTTATGTATCGGAGACTATTTTATTTTTCTGTTTTAATGTAATTATTCACATTCCAGCAACAAACTAATAACTAGTGTCCAACTATCGATCAAACTAACTAATAGGTGGTCTTTAGAAGAAAACTATGTCGACTAAAACAGGTGCGATCTTATCCAAGTCCCTGGCATGTAGATAGTACAGGCGAACAGGCAATATAAATGACCGCAGATACTTGGCGGAGGCTCGAGGCGCTAGGGCGTGGTGCATTGGCGCCAGATACTTGATACACTTGCAAACTTCAACCATGATTCACACACTACCACCGGTTCCGGCAAAAGTTCAGGAGCCATCGATATTTTATAATAATAATAACGCACCAAATTTTTTGCTATGTTAAAATACTGTTTAAATAAATTCATAATATACTCTGGAATTCAATGGATTCAGTTTATATTTATATAAATTCTATGGATTCAATTTGTATTTATATAAATTATTATTCAGTATAATAATAATCTACCTATAATTTGTCACGGTATATTTGTATCTCGGTTCAGTATCTTAATTTTAATTTCAATTATTTCGTAATGCACCAAGAAGTTCTGTACATTCAGTTTGTCTTTCTGATTATCTACACAGCAGTAATACTTACACCGTATGTCCCTATAGCCAATATTTATCTAAATTTGTTACGGTTTGTTTGTATCTTAGCTAAGCAGCAGAATTTGAAATTTAGTAAAACCAAAATATCTCGATATAATTCAATAAAAACCCTTCTAACATATTTCATTCCAATCCACATGGATAGAGTTCAAGGGGATAGAGAAATCACAGCTGGCAGTAAAAAGACCTTTCAAGTTGAGATTTCTGTGACCACGAAAAATAATGTCCCAGTATTTAACGGGAGTTTGTTTTTAATTTTGTAATATAATATTTTCCGGTAGCCCCATTTTCATGTAGGCTCTATGCTTTAAAATGCCATATTTTCGTCTGTGCAAAACTTATAATTTCAAAATGTTGGTCGCTATAATGCTGTCATTTAATGTCACACTTTTAGGTTTTATGGAAAGATATAATCTCCTGTGAGCGACTTATTCTTTACAAAACTTATAAGTAAAGGAATCCTTTGTCAACATAAAGTCTGTATAAATACAATATTTAAACACACATACGTATATGGGAAACACAAGTAAGTATTGAGAATATTTTGTAAAAGTGTCTACTTTTTGTCTTTAGTCGTAACTAAAGACAAAAAGTAGACACTTTTACATGTTTTCTAGTACCTGCTAACAATATAATAAGTGCTCATTATATTTCCAATAAACTATAATTGCTGATTATCTGTAATTTATATAAAACTCCGTTGACCCACAACAAACTTGGCTACCGAAAGTGCGGGGCAACCATTTCGAAAAACGATCACTCTTATCGAAGTGAGGGGATAGAGGACGCGTGCGTGCGCGCATTCAATGCATCCACGTGGGACTGAGATGGGACAAATGAAGTGTAAGTAGGAGCGAGACGACTAGACTCACAATGTTGCCTCGTTGTGGTAAAACGACAAAACCAGTCCTGTCAGCGGGACGTCAAGACGAGTTGAGTTCTCGGAAACGGTGACCCGTGTCATGGAATCCCTCTGTACACACGCACAAGCAATCACAAATATGATCGATATTACCGAGTCTAATCAAAAACATTAGCGTAACAAAAATATTAATGGTAAAACAAAAACCAGCTTTTGAAGATATTTTCAATATAATTAATTTAATAACAATTTTAATACACAAATGATAAGTAAAGTTGAATTGCCAAACAAAGTGCCAAAAACTCGTTTTCGAAGTACTTGTATTATAATTCATTCCGATCTCACTTTCGATGTGCCGTTACTGTTAAACTTCGAAACATGACTAAACAAATTAAAAAAAATATTTTATATTGTCTTCGAAGATCAAGAGTAACCCTAACCCTACCTACCCTGTTTCATTATTATTTTAAGAAAATAATAATGAAACAGGAATAATAATGAAACTTGTCTAAGCGATATATCAGTCACGTATGTTAACACTAGCTCGACTTCACGTTCACAATCATTTGCTGTCAATATCGATTACATACATTTTTATATTAAAATAGCGTCCCTAGAGGAGACGCAGCAAACTAAAATTAGCACTATAAATGCTATAGACTATAGATATTCTATCATACTCCAGAATATATTTAAATCTTTAAAATATTCTATCATTTACGATGGTAAGCATGGTAAGTTTAAGCTACTGCCATACCTAGTGATTAAATTTGCTTAGAATGTTCAGTTCTAATAAATATTACTCAATAATCTAGTATGCCTTATAAGAATCTTGTACGATATGACTTGTGCATCTGATCGGATCTCATTGGAAAATAGCATGACAGAAGGCCAACGTTCGACGGTCCAAGAATAGAACCGCGAAGGTTGCTGCCCGCTTTGGGACTAGTGCGGTATTACTTCTTGCAGACATCTGTGCTCATACTACTGCAATGGCCTTTTCTTCTTAAAACTTGCCCATATCTAGTTCAAGAACTAGGGATTCCAACGGTGGCAAGTGTTCTGCATAGCGTGGCAATAGAAATTAGGACACCCAACAAGATTCGTACCCTTGAATTACACACATTTCGATCATCAAGCGAATGTGTAAAATAAGAGTCAGTAAAATGTTTAATCAAAACTCAACGGAAAACGCGAATTTCATAAAAATCCACCATTATTGAAAGCAACCTACATTCCGGTCTCTATGATCGTTTGTTATCCGACTCTAGGCGCCATTCTCCGACTGGTATTTGGCTCAGATATTCGTTGCCACGTTCTAATTTGAGAGTGTTACACATTTGCCGCGACGGGAAATTGAATAGTATAATGACCAAATCCTCAAATTATGACAATGTTGGGTCACGTCTGGAGGAGGCGGTGCCACGCTGTCTCACACATATCGACCGACCACAGACGGACACGCACACCTACTTATACTCTATAAATACCGCCAGGGAAATATTTTAATCCGGATGGCCCGTTTAATGCACATTCCTCAGGCTTCAGAACAATCTCGATTTTTACACTCTTCTTCGTGAGGGCGTTGACCCACTTTATCGTACACATCGTAAATCATATCACAGCCTCAACAAATATAATAGTATGACCTAAATTAAGAATTATCAGCAAACATTATATCTGCAGCATATATTATGTTTGGTAAAGCATTTGATGCAAATACGTATTTGGACTTGTAAATAGGTATCGCAATTGTTTAAAGCGTACTCACGGACAGGAAGATTACAGACACCAAAAAAGGAAGCGAGTTAGGGTCAACGTGATTTCCTCTCGCATTCCGAATCGCTGACACATTGGCACAAAGCAGTTATATTCGAATTAAGCACGGCTACAAGTCGAAGAAACGACGGATGAACCGAGAGAATACAAAATTCGGCTGATCCGAACCGAAGCGTACAGGCCACAAACATTTCTGACCTCTTACGTCATGGTTCCAATCACTGTTTTTATCCCCAAATTACTACGGCAATCATTCGAAAGTTGTAATTATGTAGTGCGATGGTATGCGCGTGAGCAGCTAATGTGACGCTATGACGTCACGATATACGATCATTGACAAACGACATTCCAACGCCTAGTGTGGACTGTTGAGACGCACGTCACGTTACACCAAGGTCTCGAGCTCATCTTGGGGACGGAGAACAAAATTTTAACTATTTTATCCTTTCATCATTTATCTTTAATTCATCACCATTTATTCAAACAACGAGAACTTCACCAAGATGTAAATAAAAAATATTTGAATCTTGTTGACTATAATACTATTATACAAATTACTATAATAAAAGTAGCATGCTGGCTGTAGATGTGACGGATGGACGGACAACGGGTTGCATAAACACAGAATATATAGGGTTTCCGATTGAATCACACCGCATACCAGCAGCCTTCGTCATGCCGAGCCGCTCGGCGCGTGCGACTGACTGCGACACAAAATGATTTCAAAAATTAACGCTGATGTTTAGCCAATAAAATCAACATGACTGAAATATATAAAAACTAAAGAAATGTAAAAAGCAATCCTAACGATAAATTAATATTTGACTACGATAAATGACAAAGTAACCTTCTACATATTTGCACCTACCTTTTTTACAAAAAATATAAAGCCCGAGTGTGTTGAAAGGATTATTATCTACAATGACCTTATTCTAAAACACCATTTTATGTTAAATATGAATATTGAACATGATAAATAGCTGTAGTTACCCTACAATCTTGGTCGAGGAACTCCTAATTGATATTGCATTGTTCGTTCGCATTACGTTGTTACAGTGCTTGCAGTATGATGGAGACTAATACGATAAATCGTAAAGGACCGAGACTGTCAATGTAAATCAGGTAGACCGTTGAACATATTTACGATCAAACTAATTTGTATGTACCTGCTGTACTCACACTCAAGACTAAGATTAAAACTGGTTATTTACTATAGGAATATATTTTAGATCCCGATATATAAAAATAATTCAATTATCTTACACACTATCGAATTATATGAAATATATTTAACCTGTTCCATTGTGGGTCAGTAAGCTATAATTCTCACAGGTCATATTTGTCCCCACGACTGTGTGCGCGAACCTGCTCTACTTTTGTTAGGACGATATGGCCTTAGACCATGCTGGTCCATTGCGGACTAGTCGACTTCACATACACTTGAAATTCTTAGTAGCTGTATGTAGATTGCCTCACGATGTTTTTCTTCACCATAAGAGCATCAAATAAATGTGCGTATGAAATTCGAAAAATTAAACACATTGGTACAAAGCAGAATCAACCAGAAAAGTTTGCGTATCTGGGGGTGTAATATATAAAAATAAACAAATAAATGTTAAATATATTTTATTGATCCCTGGATATATTCTGCTTTTACCTCATTACTTACTAATATACAAAATTGTACCACTTTTAGATATGAAACTATTCAGATAATTCGGTACACGGAAGCACTAACGGCTGAAATAAGTATACCAGAATGCTGGAAAACTAATGCTAATCTAGTAGTTACACGCTACTAAGAATGCCCGAGCCCTAGAAGCATGATAAAAATGTTGTTAATGGCTTGTAACGATGTTTGTCGGCAGCATCGTCGTCGACACAAACGATACTTTCCCAGTGATAGAAAGTCCAACATTAAGGATGGTAGCAGAACGACTTCATTCATGTAGCGCGAAGGCGAGTAGAAGTTTCCATATGAAAAAAAATATGAGTAAAGGTAGACTTAACTTTGAAAGTAATTTTCTGTTAACCCGTTAATGTGGCACATTTGATATTTGTGGAAGTTTTAAAGCACCTAAACAATAATGAGACCTAAAAGATTAAACAAACAGAAATTAGCACATACCATTGTAAATTCTTATATAAATAAACACATATAATCATCAAAACTACACAATACTGCCTTAAATATAAACAAAAACACAAATGATTAAGACGAGGGGCATAATTTCGCCACATAGTATTACATTGATTTCCAAATTACTGATGGATCTATTGAATTATATCTGGTATCTTGTTGCAGCCTTGGGGAGCACGAAACCCAAATGCCCGGAAGACAATATTTGTGTTAAAGTTTTTTTTTAAGTTTATTTGTTCACAGTTTGCAGGTTAGCAAGTTATAATAAAATAAAGTTAGCAGGTATGAAAACAGACATGTGACTGTTAGACGACACATCGATAGGTGTTCCGGAAATTATGATTTGGCGTTCCCAAACAGGCATTCATTCGATTCAATCGAAGGTGGATTCTGTGAATGTTTGACGAACAAAATTTCAATGATCCATTGTGCTATTGAACAAGCTGCAACGAGACTTTACCTCACTTTCTGAGTTTATGTTTATTAGATAACTTTTATTGAGACCTAAACTCAATAAAGTTCTCTAATAAACACAAACTAATAGTGAATGTTTCTTATTTGAATAAATGTTTGTACGCAACTAGCTTTTGCCCTTTGCAACTTCGTTCGTATAAAAATTTAAAATATTTGTAATATGTAAGTACATTTAGAACAATTCTGTCACATGATTTCTTTCGCAGCGCTCGCAACGGAAACTCTCAAAAGTAATAATTTCCCCCCGATTTTCTAAAACAGGATTCTGGAAAATCTTGCCTTAAAGTAATTTAAAATCAGACCCTCGTGTTTCAGTTATAAAAATAAAATCAAAAATATTAAATTAATTTAATTTTATTATTATCATCTTCATGGCTACACTATCAAACAGTCTTTAACACGTAAGTTATGGCAATTACATTTTTTTATACATAGAATTAGCAAGTTAAGTTGTTGTTCGAAATAAGTATAGACAATCTAATAGATTATTACCATTTATTGCTTTTCAAAGAATTCTCTGCGATATTTAACACACTTTTCCAATTCTTTAAATTAGGTATTAAAACATTTATTTCACTCCGAAGTGGGGGTAGTTAAAATAATTGTATGCATCAACAACTTCTTCGGGTGAGCCGAAACGTTGACTTAATTATGGAGAACTTAAAAAAAATTGTCAGGGCTTAAGTCAGGACTGTAAGGCACATGGTAAAAAATTTCGACATTTTGGGTGTTCAAAAATATATTTGTTTGACAGTCGGTGTGCGAACTTGCATTGTCATAGTGCAATATCATACGACGTCTTGGATGGAATCGAACAGTGGTATACCAGTCAGGGTTAACAGTCTTGCGATCTTCTAGTACAATACTAGTAAAAATAAACTTACCGTTCCAATGTTCAGACTCCATAAAACTAGCTGTTCGTTCTTGGGGAAACGTCTATGTTTAACAAACTTCCGCAAAGTGTCATTGATTTGCCTTTATATAAATTTAAAATCCATATCAAAAAGACACTCATGAGTAAAGGTTATTATAAAGTAAGTGACTATCTAAATGATCACACTATTTGGGAATAGGAACACAATTCATAGAGCCATGTTTGGTAACAACATTATTTATAATATTGTATTATTTTTATATGTGTATGTAAACATACATACGACTGTAATCGTATTAGGTATGATTGTATCTTATACTATATTGTATTTTTATATTATATAATTATTATAATTATTTACATTGAAAAGAGGAGATAAAAAATAGACCTTCAGAGTTTCTTGCCTGTTCTTCTCGAGAAGGCTCTCCCAATTTCCGAACAGGTGTCGAGTCAATATTTTTTTTTCCTTATTCGTACGTACGGACAAGGTTTTTGTTTTTTTTTAAGCTTTTTTTTTTGTTTTGTTTGTTGACGTCAATAAGTGCCTGTAAAGGTCTATGTTGAATAAAGTTTATTTTGATTTGATTTGATTTGAATAATGGCATCGTGACCACCCTTTGCAAAGGAGCAACCATTTTTTTTTAATGCTCCGTGAGTGATCTTGGTCGGTTTTAGCTCATCCTGAAAGACCGAGACTGCAGACTGCTACAGAATCTGGATCTTACGCATATATCTAAGACTCGTCACCACTCACCATATCGAAAACATGCTTCGAATCTGCTAGATTGATTGGCTGCAGAGTTTTGCGACACAGACTGCTTTTTGGTCGTCGCTAAGCAAATATGGTATCCATCGGGAAATCAACTTTCTTACGCCAAGTTCTTAGTGTAGGAGTTTTTGGACAGTGGTCCCTGAAATGCCTCGTATTTCACGGTGTGTCGTATAACGATCTTTGAGGATTAGCTGCCACATGGCTCGATATTCTCTTGCGTCATGGCGGTTTTTGGACGACTTTCACGTGGCTTGTCAGTGACGCTAGACTGCCCACGTTGAAATTTCAAATACCAGCGTTCTATAGTCCTAAGACATGGAGCTGCATCCCTACAGAATCTAATCTCTTCAAAGCACTGACGTCGCTATAATCGCACGAAAATTTTCCTTAAACATAACCATTTTAACAACAGACTCACCACCTTTCACCTTTGAATAGACTGTACAATAAGACTAATATTCGACCGATCTAAAAATATTCTTGTTTTCATATTCTAATTTCAAAAACATGAAAAAACTACGTTTTGAAAGGAAGGAGGTAAAACGGAAGGCTGACAAACGACATAACTTAAAGGCAGCCCTCGTATATAAGGTTAGCTGGGAAGGATAGATGTAAACTATCAGATGTAATTGGAATGGGAAATTAGGAATTAACTATAAAACTATACAATACAAAAACTGGTAATTGCTAATATTTAGCTCAATCAACAAAACTTTTCATGTATTTTAAATGTTATTTTACATTATTAACGAATCAAGGTAAACTATATAGTATTGCAAATGTAGTTCAATAATTTAATTTGGTAGCTATTTAAAGAAAAATATTTGAGATAGACACATTAAAACGAATAAAACAAGCGGCATTCTTCGGCTTACGATGTTGGGATTGTCTAGCTACATCAACAATTTTATGCAAATGAAGCAGACAACCATTTAATTTTATGAGTTGTGGCTATATACAATTTATAGCTTCCCCGTGGTAAGTAGACAGACAGTAGGTAATTGCAAACCGTTAATCTAAAAACAACGAATGAAACCTTATTAAAAGGGAACATCGGAGAAACCATCGCAATAAAAACAATCATCATGATGAAGACTATACAAGATTTTAATAACAATGAATCTGCGTACGTAAACAACTTTATGCTGGCGCACACGAAGATAAGGGAGGTATGCCAATTTTGATTACAATGGAGAGCAATGTTGCTATTTATCGCGTATATACTAGATAACATTAAATATTCGTAATTTGAAAATAAAATCACAACTAATATAAATATATTAAAACTATAATCATCCTAGTAAAATTCTATTTTAAAGAAATGATTTGATAATGATGATAATGATTGACTTGATAGTCTCACGTAGATACTGGAGACTATGCAGGTTTATAGAAGTACGAATTGGACGGAAAGATCGCAATATTAAAATTAATTTAAGTTTCATTTCTAATAATACCTAACAAGATCTAATTAATAAAATATATAAAAATATTAATATCTAGCTGTGCCCGCGACTTAATCAGCGTGGAATAGTTATTTTAAGCATCATAGACAATTTTGTTCACAATTAAATATTTTTAATCAACAACATATTTATTTGGATAAATTTATTAAAAAATTATTGGTAATAATGCATTAATTACGACCAAATTTGATTACCATAAAAACGATTCTTATGATTTAACCTTAAAAGATAGACATATACTGTCGTGGACATTTTTTTAGATCATTTAAAGAGGAATAATTCTTTCATACATATTTTTTGGTATCTTGAACCGTTTTCGCAGCGCACGCAACGGAAGCCCTCAAAGATGAATGATTTTCCCTGTTTTTCCACATTTTCCATTATTTGTTCGCTCCTATTAGTCGCAGCGTGATGTTATGTAGCCTAAAGCCTTCGTCGATAAATGGTCTATTCAATAAAAAATAATTTTTAATTCGAACTCGGAGTTCCTGTGATTAGCGCGTTCAAACAAACAAACTCTTCAGCTTTATTTAGGAGCTAGATCAATAATTGTGCTTCATTTCAACTAAACTATAATGATGTTATAAATAAAACAAACGTTACTACAACAGTCAAGATTGCTAAATAAAGTAGGTATATTTTAGTGTTTGTTTTATAATGGTATGTGCCTAATGTATGTAGATTAGGATAAGCAAAGTTTTATATACGCAGAATATTTTTACTGGCATGTATCTATGTTTCGGATTTTTTCTTTTACATTTACCATTTAGTTTATCATAATTTTAGTAAGTATAAAAACAAACACTAAAAGATTTCTCTAACAAAAAACTTCTTTCTGATGACCCATGGCAATAGAATTAGCAGAATGGTAAAGTGACACTTGTCACAAGATGCTTGCAACAAAGTAAGTTTCTCAAGTTAATCAAGTATGTTCTTTGCAACAATCAAAATAAATTGTCGTGGTAAATGTCTAAATGTCTCTTTAATATATTAAGAACAAAATATGTAATACGTGTTAGTTAAGTATTTAATGCTGCTAAGTTAAACTATTTGTAGGTATATATGAAAACCACAGACATACTATCCGTAGTAGAATGCTGAACTAAAATCAACAACCCTGATGATTGCTATTGTTCAACTAGCCACACCTACTCAACATTTACATGTGGTAATTCAAAATACGCGCAATATTTAGTTCCCGTGATTCAAAAAGTTTTCTATATAGTACTCCAACGCCATATTTTAGGTCTGTTACATGTAAAACACTTACCTACAAAAATAATCTTTAAACTTATCAAATTAACATTGATTGTGGAACTTATATTCCTCGTATAATAAATCAAAAACATATGATCAGCAGATTTCAAATTCATAGACTTAAAACTACCAAACATTTTAACACACATCATTGCCATCATTTTAGCGGTAAGGTGACCGGTTCGCCACGAATCCAGCAACACTTAGCTTACCAATGTCGGTCACCTTGGTTGTAGCGTGTAAATAACACGTTAGTAAGAATGTTTGATTTGGTAAACGAAATCACTGAGTTATTTAGCACCCACTCTAAAGAGTCTAAGTCAAGAAACACAGTAAAATGCCCAGCCCCTTTAACTTCACGCTTGAAGGGGCATGCATTGGGCGTGGGAAGTATCCGCAAGATGCTTTACACATACTTGAATTACACAATCCGAGCTTCGGTACCATTAGTGATATCGAGCAACGAGAAAATCTTAGAAAATAATATTTAAAAATAGGACATTAGTTAATTCAATTTCCACAAACAATATAAAAACGAAATTACGAGAGTCACTCATTGTCTGACCTATAATATTCTTTATTTTTGGGAAATGCAGACACCACCTAAAGTAAAGGAAAACCGAAACAACTATCGACTCAATAGTGTCAATAAATAATAATTTTCTGCAAAAGACTTACGAGTGTTTCATTATATATTTTTAAGCCATGTAACAAATTAGCTACATCAGCGTAATATCTAGTGAAGACATTATTTTTTACTTTTTTGCCGCGGTTTAGTAATGATTCCCACATAATTTCTACTCGCACATAACAGCAAACATTTATGGCAGATTTCACTTGCAACATAGAATTATGCATTAACGGGCAACGGAACGCAACACTCTGGTATGCGAACCAAACAATGTACCGACGCAGTGAAACTGCATTCAACCGATGCAATTAAAGCAATAAACACCGACATACGCGGGTATAAGTTCCCATTCGCCTGTTAATCGGCGCTATCATTGTCTTCCTTGTTTTCTTGCCTATATAGCGAAACAATAAGAGGTTTTTCTTAGCTTACAATGCGTAGCGCTATCGATCACTTCTATGTAGTATTTTTTGTGAAACTTCTTACATGAATTCAATACACATATCACTTTACTCTCAACAACAGCAAAAGAAACTGGTCACATTTAGCATAAAACATTTTGGTTGGAAATTTCAGTTTAAAAACAATCTAATACTTGCTAGTCACATAGGCGCAATATTATTTATTTATAACGATGTTTCCATGTGAATTTATTAAAATTTACTATATTTTTAGCTTTCTTATTATTAAATAGCAATAACTTTAAAAGAAGTCTTAGTGAAACAGCATTCCTCAGAGCAAATACACATTTTTCATAAAACATTCAAACACCACACATAAGGTTATAATAATGGTGTATACCGACGAAGACTTGGTCTGGTTATTTTTAGATATTAATAAATTGGCTTAGTGGCTCCGTTTATTATGTGCGCGTTTTGCACAAGTAGACGCTCCAACTGTGACATCCGTGGTGCCCTCGCCTCGCTTCTAGGTCAATTCTAGTGTCACTGCTGCTATATCACTTTGTAGAATAATTTTCAAAACATAGTGGTTTGCCTTCTATAATTTTCTTATTAATATTGAGTTAAAATGTTTCATGTCACTCCTATCTACGGGGTTGCAATAAATTTTATTTTGGTCCAGTGGACTGTGGTATGCACTTTGCCAAAAGGTCCAATAAAGATACAATTTTATGTATCCTGTGTCTGCGTCCAATTTTATAGTGATGTCAATGCACGAAACCAGATTATTTTATGCTTTTTAACTGGCTGTACACCACACCTAATTTCTTTTAAAATTGGTAATTTTTTATTATCGTCCTGATTTCAAATACTTTAAAGATACGGAAGAAATTGTTACTAATAGCGGACATACTTTTAAATATATAAAATTTTAGAGCACCTTTTTTTTATACAACTAAATTGAATAAGTTGCATGGGATATATAGCAACATTAAGTCTGCCTTCAAATACTGTTAGATTTGGTGTCGAGTGTTGTATTATTGCTGCTCGAAATAGTATAGTCTTTCTCAAATATAACGATTTTCTTATTTTTGATTTTCCTTAAACCATTTACAACAGCTGTTTTTTGTATCGCGCACTTATCATTTAATATACGTTTACTTACTTTATTTAATACTGAACATCATAGCATGACACTGAAATTCAAAACTGGACACGTACACTCAAAAATAAAATAAAAAACATTTTTGAGTGCAGCTGGCAAGTTTTAAGACAATTGCAGGTGTCATTTAAACTATGGTAAATAGATACAGCTAGAGACATGATCGGTATTTAATAGGGATGTGTTACGGCACCTGCAGCTCTGTAGTGGTAAAGGGGGAAACTGCGGGGTTGGGGAGGGGCGTTGCGCCGCTTTAGAAAGGCGCGACCATCGCCGCGGGCTCGAGCCGCATTCTACGGCCTGTCATTCACACCGCGCAACTTGCCTATGCATTGCATTCCATCTCCCACCGCGCTATCGCTTCATGTACTTACACATGCGTACCTTACGAAATCATCAACCGGACCATCGAGGCATACCAGACTCATATCATAAACGCTTCATCGAACTATTTTCTATGCCAGTTCAACTTCAACAACGCTATGAACCAGTTCCATGGCCCCATTTGTTACTTAGCAACGCCAAACACTTTAAACCTCAACCCTTCCGAAAACATTATTGAATAAACAAAACACATTCCTCGAGATAACAAATTGTAGTCATAATTTGTGTTTAGCTCATTTGTTGTCACAAAATTATGGAATGTCGTGTGAAATCGACGTTGTTATGCATATTTTCCGCCAGAGCGCAGTAGTGGCGCTTTGAGAGAACAGTTTGTTTTTCATAATTTTTTCTTTACTGAGAATTTGGCATCAATTTTCAAGCATTTAAGAACAAAAATAACCATCTGCACGTCCTCATAATGTGGCAATTATTTTAAAATTATATCAGAAAACTTTAAAAAATCATTGGAATGTACAGTTTTGACATGGGGCACCTACGGGTTAACACTTCTCTTTAGAAAACTTACCTGTCGCGCGGGTCGATCCACGTCGTTTTTCTGCTATTATGGTCAATAAAATACAGTTTTCCGTCAAAGTCCCTTGCATAATCCCATCCGTCGGGCAAGGGTATCTCACCGTTTCGTCTCCTTGGCATATTTCACTGATTAAATCCATTCAAACGAATAACGAAGTACACTCGCGAACTAGCTACACGGCCATGTTGAATACCTCATTACGAGGAGTGACGTCACGCGGGATCGGCCAATAGCGGCGAAGGGCCCCCACGATGGAATGCGGCGCGTACGCGAGCGCGAACACAGACTGCTTTCATACGTCACTTGTCCTATAGCTGAACAACATGCGACCGAACCACGCGACCCCTCGTCGCCGACTGAGCCGCACCGACTCGAAGCCACGTTATCACCGCTCATGATAATATTCCAGTACCTACTGTCTGAATGCATTCCTCAAACTAATGTTTACATTACACACACATAGGGCACACACGATAGTCTGACACCACCAAATCCTGACTAGTGTTTGGTACGGTGCAGATTCGTTTAGCGCGAAATAAACTGGCAATGTAAGCAAAAAGTAGGTAGGTATGCTTACCCATTCAATCTATTTACGATTCCGCTGTAAACATAGCTATAAGTAGCTGTGTATAGAACGCATTCCACAGTGTATGTACATTCGACATACCTATGTATATATTATGATAGCTCGCCTTGTAGATGGGTAGTTCGCTATTAACTTAATTTATCTTAGCTACTACGTAACTTAATTTGTTTACCAATCTCCAATAAAACAAGATGAAAGGATCATCTAGTATATATAATATCTATTTATTTGTATAGTACCAATCCATATAGCAAATTTTCAACTTTCCGTTTGTTAAAGTTGAAAGTCCTTGATTTTTTTAAATATATTATTTCGTGTGATGAACTTCCCCTAAACCATTTAAACAACAAAACAAGACCATTTTAATCTTATTCGATTTAGCAGGTACAGGAATATGAATATGTCGTTAAATTTCTTTCAATATAACATTTTATCTGAATAATATAGAAATTGAGATGCTAATAACTTACGTTATCAGCAATATTATTTCTTTGCAATAAACTATACGGAACAAGTTTTCGATGGCATTTACAAAAATTCGTCAATTTCTAATTAGGTATACGGCGGTATACTTTTCGTGAAAATTAACAGCTCGGCCTTTGTCATTCATTAGTCAATTCACAATTTTTAAAATTAAAAAAGTTGTGGAATTACTATAATTCTGAAATGATGACAAATGAAAATAAGTAAGGAACATTAAAAAAAGTAACGAAACTTTCATTGAAAAAAAAAGCACATAAAGTATGTAAGTAGGACTGATTAAAACCACTATAATTATTCGTGAAGACAGCTAGACATCAAAAATCAAATTTCTCGAATCTCGAATTTATCAGAAACAAGAAATATTTTCAATTAACATTAATATCTGCATTAATTAGAGACTGTATCGCTAAATCGCTTAAATGCAAAAATCTCTTAAATGCCTTTTTTTTTACATGCCTTTAATCTCTGCCTTGCCTATACATATATGCCTTTTCAACACAAATAAAATAACTTCGAGAGGCGAATACATATATGTCACGCCTTGTTCCCAATGGGGTAGGCAGAGACCACCTCTCTCCACTTGCTACGATCCTGGCACACTTCTCTTGCTTCCTCCACTTTCATGAGCGTCTTCATACATGCTCGTCGGTTGCGAGTACTCTAAACCACAGTGTACATCGCAATAGGTAAGACGGAGGTTCCCATGTAGATAACCCTGGTTAGTGTCCTTCCGGCACAATACTGCTCCCTTTATTTCAGATAGTCAAGAACCATAAACCATAAAGTGGTACACCGTGAGTACGCACGAGAGTTACAGGATTTGTAGAGTATTGTAGGAATGTTTTACATCAACCACGTGAAGCTGTGCGATTGAAAAGATCAAACTTGTGACAAAAATATTAGCTTCATCACGACAATGCACAGCAAATAATGTGCTGGTACATTAATTGAACTAGATACGTCCTTTTTGCAAAAAAATACAGGACTTTTCTGATTTAAATGCTACCTTGCCATGGGGGTAGTAACTTGCTGCGATTCAAACAAACTTCCTTAGCTTCCTAGACTTTCACTAATACTTTCATGCACGTTCGTCGATTATGGGTACTCTTGACCTGACCTTCATATTTTAGTACATCATCTATTTCAGCGTCTAAATTTTTACTTAATGTGTTCCCGCGATCATCAAGGAAATCTACGCATCAGAGCCCCACAGAGCCTAGGTAAGCCCAGACATTTTCTGGGGTCTCCAGCCATTTCCCCGTTACACTCACGAGGTATGTGGCTCAAGTTTTAAAGTGATTTTAAAGTCCTCCGTAACCGTTTGTTTTCATGATGCTTTTGGCAGGTAAGCATCTACTTTAAGAAGCATGAGGCAATGTGTGACTGAAATTGAAAGGTGGAATTTCTTTGAATGATGAATTCGCTAAGGACGGTCTTTAAGTGCCATCAACGAAAACACTGTTAAGCGGTTACTTGAAGAAAACCGAAAAGACGCTCACTTACCAGGTGACTCAAGGACTATCTGGCAAGAGACCAAATAAAAAAATATGAGAAAAATTAAAAAAGTTTGCGTTATCGTAAGTCGGTCGATTCCAAAATTACATCCTAGGGATCCCGAGAGACTACTATAAGACTTCTTCAAACCGGAAAAACAAGTTGCTTGCACCCTTAATTTATTGAGTGATGTTGTATGATCTGTATAAAAAAGACCTGTGATCTGTATAATATAACCGCTAAAATAACCATTATTGGTAAAGAATGAATAGGTACCTGTTCCTGACTACCTTTGAACTTCTTAGCAAATGTACACAGGTTGCCTCACGATGTTTTCTTTCACCCAGACCCCGAATCAGACCGACCCCGACTCCCCGTATCTCCCAATTCGAATCGTGCAGCGCCGAAAACATATATTAGCAAAATCTCCACTATAACTCAATAATAATATCAAGACCTGGACCCATACAACCGGCACAATCCAATGGTCTGCGTGATCAGCAAAAATCGTCCCTCTAAAATTCTTTTCTGTATAATTATTTAACAAAAAGCACTCCAAGTTGTCTGGAAGAGATCGCTCTAAGCGATAAGACCGCCTTTGCCCACAATGTAATTTATGTAATACCTGTATGTTGTTTAATGTTTCTTTTGTTATTGTGAACAATAAAGAATTTATCTATCTATCTCACTCCAACATTTCACCAAATTTAAATGACGAAACCCTTCTATTTCTATTGTCTTTATGCGATTATTGGTGGTGTCTTATTCCAATCTTGAAATAATGCAACTCTTTCAAAAGAATTACTCTGGTCTCCTTGGTTCCTTTGGTCCCCTTGGTTCATACACAGTAACCTACAAACACCTATAGTGAAGCCTTAGATCAAAATAAAAAACCTTTTTTGTTTTGATCTTAGAGCGAAGCAGCAAATTGTATGCTATACCAAAACCTATAAAGAGTGAATATCAACACCCAAACATCCTTGCCCAGTCCCTTATAAATAAAAAAAGAGCATAGAAACTTCTTTTTGAACAAAAATTGGAGCAAATCTCTCAGGATGTTGTGATTCTTATATTTGCTTAATACGGAACGTAACCTATTGTCATTACTACATTATCTGTCTGTGGTTATCTTCATATTATATAGATTTGTCAAATGATCAATAAGTACTAAATAAATTAAACTGTGAAACTAAATAATAAACTTTTATAAACCTAAGTATATAACACAGGATTTGTTCCAAACACAGTAATATTACCTATTATTTAAGTAAAGAGGATGTGACAGAGGTCACATACCAAAAATGCTAATAAACCTTATCCATCCTTATCCAACCCACCCCAAACAACAAAATATTAATCATATTTCTGAAGGATTGTCTGATATTTTATATACTAAAAATTAATCTGCAGCTTTGTTCATGTGCTTTGCCTGCTCAGAATTATCGGCAGCTTCATTGTTTACGTGGATTAGAATGTGGACATTACACCAAACATTTGAGTAGAACAAGAATGATTGAACATCATTGTGTCACTTAAACTGGGGGTTGGCGGCCATTCACAAATTACATCAAATAAATTTAATAATTTATGTCTCATAAACTAGCGACAATTTAGATACAATATTTTTTTTTTCCATAAAAGCAATATCACATCAAATTGAAAAAAAAAATATATATATATAATTAAAGATTAAATATATTAATAAAAGATATATAATTAATTTCACTATAAGGGATCAGTGAGTATATCTCCATATTTTTTTTTATAAATCCCTCAAGTTATTTATAACTGTTTTATAGCTGGCATATCAGTTACTTCCTTCTCACTTAGGTTGTTAATGCCAGAAATATCTTCTGTCAACATGTTTTTAAATGTGATCAAACAAAGTTAGAACACATCCTACCCTTTGTCATATAATGTCATACAACATGGACGCCCTCTCTGTCCCCACATAATATATGAGATAATTTGTGGATAACCTCTGAACTTCCAACACTAATCTAAAACATCAGTTAATAAAGTGTGCGCAAATTATCTTATATTGACCAGTCCAATGTTTACATTCATGAATCAAGTTACTTATTTCATTTATATGGATTATATAACTATTTATGTAATATTTTATTGATTATATGCATTTTATTACATTTGTGTATAAACATTATATTGTATGCTAATATTTTGTGTTGGTTTTCAATATATATAGTTAAATTTTACTTCACCAGGTCACTAATTCTGCCTACTTCTAATAAAAATAAGTAAATTGTAACTTATGCTTTGTATTCTTTATACAATTAAGTTTAAATAATTGAAAAAATAAGTTATCAATAATGTGATATACCTATTGACATGAAACGTGAATAAAGCATGAACATGCAGATATACTTTCCAAGAAACTTTCTTGTATTTGGCTCACTAAAGTGGCATACATTAGCGATTCTAAGGCAAATTACAATAAAAATATTTTAATTTTTTTTATTTATTTTATATGGAGCCGAAACCAAAAGATCTAAATGCAAAACCAGTACCTAATAATTTACAAGCTTGTTTTGTAAACGTATTTCCAGTAAAATTCGCGCTATGATAAAAATATGTCTATCCAACCGTAGGGTCCTCATTTACTTCATTATGATCACAGACCAATTAGAGAACAAGTTATTATGATATATGTTACATTATGTAGTAAGATAAACGATTTTGATTGAGTCTGTTTAGGAAATCCTACGTTAATTAAATTTCGTTGAAACTAATATCAGAAGAGTGTATTTACGAGTACTTTACTTCGTTTATTGTTTTTACAAAGTATAATATGTCTAACGCTGAAGAAAATTATAGACTTCCAAGGATTCAAATAAGCCGAGTTTTATAACATTTGTTTGTTACTTACAAAACTTAGAATTAGGCTGAAGCACATTATGTAATCAATTTAATTCCGGCACAATTCATTTACAGTTTGTAGATAGTACAACTGTCCGAATATTTTATTATAGCTTTGCATAGAATAGGAAAACGTTACCTCAAACATTTAAATTCTATGACGAAACACCGCCATCGCAATACCTATTTAATATATTTTTTTCTAGCTTTTTAAAATTTAATTATCAAAGGGATGGGATTATGTGCGCCATAAATTATATAAGCTGGATTGATAACGTCTAATTTTAATCATCTGTGGGGTGGTTTTGACGACCGGGTTGTGTAGCTACCAGACTTGATGGCTTGCAAGTCTTGAGGAACTTCCATAATTCTCTTTTCTCAAATCTCAATCCTCGGATAACACAGATAAAAAGGACACTCGACAAACCCAGCTATGTCGTAGGGCTACATCGCATAACCAAATGGGCCCTACACTATACCCCTCCATATACAAAAATGAAAACAATTTTTTTTATAAATTATAGTGATAAATTACACCAATTAGCCTAGCTCAGCTCTGTAAAGCTTGTATTATGAGATCTAGGGTAACGGATAGACATACATATATAAATAAATTTAGTAGAAATATAATATAACAACCATGACTAACAGTGGTGTTGTCGAGCCGGAATGCTCCTGATGAGTGTTATTCCTTTATGGACCGGTTCAACGGGAATTAAACTTTATTTATGATAAACATTAGAAGAAAAAAATATAAAAAGTAAAGATTTCATATATTTTAATTCAAGTGGCCCACGGTAAGTTACCTACATTTGGAACATATACACAAAATGGGTGTCGTAATGATTTCCTAAAAAAAAACGTTGCCGCTATCAAAATATGAATAACAGCATCCACCCAAATGCCTACTTACTTTACAGAAACAGAATTTATGATTAATTTTGCGTCGATGCTAACACGACAGCCCCCCTAGACAAATACCACACACTATTTATTCCGCAAACGTCAACGCCACTGCGTGAGCGTGATGTTAGCGTGACTAAAACGGTAGACAATGTGCAAAACGAATTGCTAACGCAAATTCCGCAAGAACCCCCAAGAACCCGTGTAGAACGTCACTAAACGAACGTTAATTGTCTATGGAATAGCGTTTTTTTAATGTCAAACAATATTTTGTGATGTCAAATTCTAATGACTTTTTTGAGATATTATTTTAGAGGTAGTAGAGTAAATAAGTTATTTTAGAGGTAATATAAATATTAAAATGATTCTAATGCCTGCACTGTTGGACTAAGATTTGACTGTTTTATTTTATTACAGATGTAAAACAGACTTCGTACTAGCTGCGATCAATTTTCATTGTTGCTAGAGTATATAGAACGGTATAATTAAATATTTTTCTATATTTCTTTTTTCACGTCTTTTTTAAAAAACTTTTCGTATTACCGTTATTGTACGAACTTTGTAACAATGTTAACACTGAAGTTATAAATAATCAATATTATTTTAGTGTCTTATTGTAAGGATAGTGTATTAAGGTCTTTACTGAAGACCTGCCTTGCAGGGGGCGTTGGGAGGCCTTCCTTACCTTTGAAACGAATCACAGGGACTGAAAGAAGAAAATAAACAACAGTCGTGGAACACTGAAAAGTATTTTACAGCTGCTGTTTGTTTTTAGAGTCAGAATACATTTTTTTATTTTGAGGAACCTACTTGGACTTTTGTTACCTACTTCAGACTTATGGCTTCACAACGAAGTGCTACTGCTGCTAGTAGGGCGAGAGAATTGGTTAGAATTAAGACGTTAAGTAGAGGCCTTTAGGATAATCAATATATTATTGGTGACATATAAATGTATACCTAATGCTAATCTTTAATAATGTTCAATAATAATGCTAATCTTTAATAATGATTTTTTTTATAATAGGCAGTATTGAGTTTATTCAAGTGTTTGTAATTATTCTACAATACCCGAGTACTATGTAATTAGTCAACAATACCTGAGTACATTTTTACACACATATTTACTGAAGAGTATGATCCTCATCTATAAAGTTGTTCACTCGGCAGCACGTTTTTTCGCCGTATATATTAACACGTGTAGATACTTCATACTTAGGCTGATCTATCACTATGCGTACCTACCCTAGATGTTTTTACTAATAATTCTATTTTATTATACTCATCAAGTAAATTGAGATATTATGTTTTTTAAAGACTGACTATTTTACAATATTAAATTGTCGTCACTTTCTTTTATACTTTTTCTTGTGTCTCGGTAAAATAGTACACTAGTTTGTACATATTATTAACATTTTTTTACGAGTACATTCTAAGTCTAATCTATACATTGGACAATTCAACATACAAACCTTAGTCTCGAAAGAAATCTCCCTTGAGCCTTTAAGATTTGTGAAGCGTTTTAGATCGGCACATAAACGGGAAAATGTAATTCTGTCCAATCTAAAATTTACAATAATATCTTTTTCAATTATGTTGAAAATTCTTTTGCGTTTTTCAACCCTAATTTGCCGCCTTAATCTGGCCTCTTCGTTTGAAGCAGCCCACAATAATCGCATGGTATGCATCACAAATAAAATTACTATTTCTTTTAAATATAAGCACATCTTACATAAATTATAAAGTTATCGGTTGGCAGCACAGACTAATTAGAGATACTCAGCAACTTTACGTCAATCTAACTGTAGGGTTGTCGGTGACGCTATTTGCGTTAGCGTTTCTTTAGTAAAAGATGGCACTTCTCTAACAACTACTATAACAAAACGTTGGGTTCTTGCAGTCGTTAAGGAAAACTTTTCTTTAGCGTTTCCGCACTATGACAAGAAGGATTTTGTCTACCGAATCAGCAGATGGTCACGTGACTTATCACTTGCTAATGTCATCCCCATACATTTTTTATTTTCCGCAGCTAATGAACGCTAACGCTAAGTGGCATTTGTCTAGGGGCCCTGGTGAACTCGAATATAAATTAAGGCGTATATTAGTTGATGTTAATAAAAAAATGGTCTGTTAATAAAAAATCCTAAATTGCCTGAAGTCACTGGCACTTTTAATATTAAGTTATTGCAGTTATTAAATTTTGTTAATGACACGTAGAAAGCGTTATTCGGACTATTTGTTATTATCACGTCACATCACACTGTCAATGTCATACGTGTTGTGGTGGCATAGTAGAGCATTTTTGTACGATTTGTCAATTTACGAGACGAATATGTTAAATTAATTTAGACTTATCATGCTTTATTAACGACCCAATCGTTTGAATAATAATCATGCCTTCCAGTGATAGTGAAAATTTTGAAAGCGCTGACGAAGGCCAGGACCACATAAAAAAAAATGTCAGACGAAAGAGAATTTCTTCATCAAATTACAGTACCGATACCTCAGAAGCAGAACCAGTATGTGATCAAGTATTGTCAAATTCCTCCAGAGATACAAATATAGAAAAGGTATTTATTTACACCTTATTGAAAAAAAATATTTATTAACATTATTTTATTACATGTGAGATTTGTGTAGTACAAGGCGTTCATTTAAATAGATACATGAAACCAATCAATAGAAACAAATTTTAATTCATATAAACCTTTGAAACGTTATATTTATTCCAGGAAAAGCAATCTGATGGTTGGGATGATTTTGACATTGAAATAACAACAGAAAATGAAAAACACCCAAATGCAAAGGTTTTGTCCATAAAAGATGCAAGTTCAGTTGCTAAAAAAGATATTGACTCCATAGGAACTGGATGGGATGACGTTGGAGACTGGGGACAGGTGGAAATTGTTGATAAAATTAAAAAGGTATGAGTAGTAATGGTAAATGGTAAAATGGTAGTAACTGCTACACAAAGACAGAAGATTAATTAAAACCCTACACAGACACATTCATCGATTTTTACTTGTTTTTTTTTTTACTAATATAGCAGTGTCATCTGCATGTGTTGCAGTGGTTACACATCCTCCACCTCTGGTTGGCCCAAAATATACATGTAAACAAATATATAAAAGTACTAAAGTTTTTTTTTATATTTAGGAGGGTAGTAATATGCCTAAAACATAATGATCTACACTTGTCATGTAAGTAAAAAAAAGTGTAGATCATATGTTTTGCTTGTATATTGTGCTGTTCCAGCATGTTTTTTGCATCCAGATGATCCATCCATCCTTAGAACTTGAAATTTGCAGAGTTTGTACAGTGGGTTTCCAAAATGATTACTATAGCATGTGGGATTAGTGTTGTTATGAGTTACCTTAAAATCTTAATGTGTTGTAGGATCATCTAGAATTTTTCTGTTTGTTCATTAGATTTTTTAAAATATTTATTTGAAAGTGAATATTCTCTGTTTTCTTCTTTTATGCACTACACTTGTATGAGGATTTATTTTTAGATTTATATTTCTGAAGGGCTTCAGAACATTTTGTTTGTCCTCGGAGACTTGTTAATTATAGTATTTAGAGTTGGTATATTTTATCAATTTGAGAGATAAATGATAGTTAAGTACTTTAACAGAGTTACAGTTTTTCTTACTAAGATTTCCTTGAGCACTTCACAGCCCTTGTTATTGGCGGCATGAGCTTTAATACACAATCATTAAATTATATATGATAAAAATAAAATCCAAGTATGTTAACCATTTAAAAAATCGGCAGTGGTCTAGTTCTTGGCCCGGGCCTCCCAGGGGGGTGTGGGGTATCATTGGAAAGCTTAGATCATGAGGGGTACAGATATTACAGTACGGTTAGATGTGCAACACACCTCCCATTAAAAAGTTATGGGGGTTCAAAGTTTATACTCTTTATTTATTAGACTATTGTTATCCTAAATTTCTTCTAAATTTCAAATAAGGTGTTACAAAAATAAAAGAACTAACAACTTTGTACCAATAAGGTATGCGATTACTTGATGACAGCACCTAAATAACTTAACTATTTTTGTGGTACATTTTTTAAGAATATTTAAGTTAGGCTATTTGTTCTTTTGTGTTTTCAATATTAGATATTTAAATCAGTTCAAATTTTAATAAAAGGACAATAATGTTTTAGGATGAAGTTCCGAAATCATTGCCAAAACCAGAAGATCAATCAAATTGTGACATCAGTGAAGTGACTGAAAAACTGGCAGCTGCATCTACAAAGAGTGGGTGGGGGTGGGGTTGGGGTGTTGACTCTTTGATTAGCTCGGCTAGTGCTGGCATTACAACAATAACAAGCCAAGTTTCACAGGTGTATTTGCAACAATCTTCTAAGACTAATGAGTTCATGATCATAGAATAACTAAGGATGTTCTTTCTGGAAATAAAGCTTTTAAGAGATATATAGTAGGCATCTGACATATAAATAGAAGAACTTACCTGTATCATTATTAAAAAATGATGATTTAGGTTATAATTATTTTAACAGAGACTTATTTGTTATTTTGATGTTAAGCAGACAAATATGCTTTTCATATAATATGTTTCAGCACCAGTGAATGAATATTCTGTGGTATGTGTCCATCAGAATGAAAGTTGTGTAAATAAACAATAATTATATTAATCAAACTACATTTTTTCCTTACATACTAAATAACTTATTTTTATAATGGAGAATTATTGGAAGCAGTATATCTACATAATAGGCATAGTATGCATCACTCTAGTTCATACCAATGTGTCCATAGTTATCTAGCATTTATTTTGTGTTAACTGCTGACCAGGGGAATCATGTGAAAGGTTTTGCTTACACTTTGAAGTCAATAAACTAGGAAATTATTAGGTTTTCAGTGCTTTGACAACTATCAAGGGTCCATCTAATATAATAGATTTTTGGACTTACATTTTATTTCACCGGCTCTGAAAGGCAATGTATATGTCGCAACCAACTGGTTAAATTAGTTGTGCAATCAAACAGCTAGACTATTTTAAGCACTTGGCTGCGACATATATACATAATCTGTGTATCCACAGAAATCTTAGAACTTTAATATTTATTCATACTTTTTAGGGCATATCAAATGTATTAGAAACTAGTATTGGTGCCCCAGAACCAGAAGAGCTTGCAAGAAAGAATATAAAAGAAGAAACAAATAAGGAAGTTTTAAGTGATAAAGTTAGTGAGCTAGAAAGAAATGACAAGAAAACAGAACAATCATCATCTGCAGAAAGCACATTCCCATTTGGTAACCTCTTATCTGGGGTCACTAAATTTGTGGAAAGTACAGGTGACATGAATTTATTTAAAGCATATTATAGCCAAATTTGCTTTGGGTACTAATAATTTTGTTCTACTAAAGATTAAAAAACACATACAATTGAATATTTAAGTGGGTATGGATCCGAAATTATGAGGAATAGCGAATAGTTTATCTAGCAGACTCGGGGCCGACTTGTATGAAACCTAAAAATGCCACGTGTACATTACACACACACCTTTTACTATACATTCTATTAATATTCAATGTGTTCAAAACATAATAAATAGATAACAAAGAACATTATTCTAAAAAATTTGAAGGTTTTGACTTTACTTAGTGCATGCTCCAAAAGTTATCCTAGTAGTATGTAATTTTCTCTGGAGCTTGCAATATTTACCCTATTAACAAATACTTTTTTTTATTTTCCAGGTACAAAAGTAATAGCGGGGGGCCTGGACACGTTAGAAACCATAGGGAAGAAAACAATGGAGGTGCTACAAGATGGTGACCCAGGGTTAGCAAAGAAGAGAGCTATGTTAGGCTTGGACAGCGGCGATAAACCGGTGCTCTCCCAGATTCTGAGGGAAGCTAAAGCTAAAGCAGAAGAGGAAGATATGATAAGGGAGGAGAAGAAAGAGGCTAAGGAGGTGCATTATGAAAATCTGTTCGATGACTTTGAAGGTTTGTTAAAATTTCAAAAGTTTATTATGTAGAGTTATTCCGAAATCTTCTTTTCAAAAATATAAAAAATATGTAAACTTTAGCTATAACTTAATAAAATATACAAGTACAAACATACTCATTTAATCTAAAAGGTATAATTCCGGACTGTGCAACAATGCTGTAGTGTCAGTGTTGCCTATCCCGCTAATTATGTGCAAGGCAGCAGTATCGCACTGAAGTGATGAAGTAAATAAATTATATAGACCACAATGGCTTTCTAATTTATATGGATCAGTGCAGCAACACTTCTGTGGCTTACATGCGGCAGAAGCCGGAATTATACCTTAACAGACACAGAATAATAATAATAATATCATACAGGTACATTAATTAGTAACTCAGCAGCATTTTCGCACGCACAAAGACCTATTCGTGAGGCTAAGTGCGGATAAAAGCCTAGCTAAACTAACTATGACATTTTCGCTTTCAGGGTTAGTACACTTGGAAGCGCTCGAAATGCTCTCAAAACAAGTAAATATGAGGATAGAGGAACGAATGCGCAGTATAGAACCAGAAAAGAAGCAGGACCTTAAAGAAACTTTACAACAAGTTGCAGGTAATCTGAGTTATGGTCCTGTAGTATGAGAAGTTCTAAAATGGCGAAAAGCAGACTTTAATTATCCCGCTGTGCTTAGGAGTAAACAATAGCCCTTCATTAAGTATGCGTTTCAAATATCTACTTTTGACAATAAAACACTATTGACTCAATGTATTTACAGATCTCTGAATTCTGTAGTTTGTTTATGTAGTAAAATTCAGCTAAGTATTAAAAAAAAATATTTTCTTTTCTAGAGTTGTGCGAGATTCCTGAGGATGAAGAGGATGATGATGAAACTCCTGATGACACATCTAAACCTGAAGCTTTCCATGAAAAGTTGCAAACAGCAACACAGGACTTGGGATTAAAGTTGCAGTTTCAACCTTTGGTGAAGTAAGTCGAAACTTCAATTGTTACGTAATTGATTTGTTGTAATTTGGAGCAATTGTATTCTTTATAGATTCTTTGATGACATGTAATGTATAACTAACACTTTCATTCGAATTTACATAAATTTGTTACTATGAAACAAGTAACAGTACAAGCACGATTTTTGCTTACTTCCTATTTACATCATTAAATTAGGCAATTCTAATTCTAGGCAATAAGATCTAGTAGTGATTACCCTACCAGAGTTAATAATGTATAATTTTTATTTAAATACAGTAAACTGACGGCTAAAACAATTGATGAGCATTGTTCACAGCTTTCAGTTTTGGTTTTTCTAATTAATATTTATCAATAGCCTAAAAAACTAATATTTAAAAGAAGATTTATCTTAAATTAGTTGGCAGTTACTGACATTAACAAATATAAAATACATATAAATATAAAAAAAAACACAAAAAGCTATATTATCATATATATATACTGCATAAATAAGTTACTTTAGAGTATGTTTAAATACTTTTTCTTAAAATCACTATACAATATTTTCAGTATCACAATATTGTTGCATTAAGAACCATTTTTAACTGCGTTGATATCGTCAAACATCAGTTTTAATAATTTATAAATTTTATACAATAAATAAAATTTGTCTTAAACAATATTTCAAAACCATCAAACCATCTTTGCTGTAAGTGAGATGTATATTGGAGTACCCATGTATCTACTGGTCAAAATACGCATTGACATCCTTTTTTTTATAAGGCAATATACAGATGTGCTAGAATGGTTGAGTGGAGACGAGCAAGTGGGCGAGAAGGCGGTATACAAGAGGGCAGTGAGTAGCCTCGCACAGGCCACCGCACTTTCTGTGGAGATATACCATAAGACCGCCGAGATGCTGCTCGTAAAGCCAAGGCGGTCCACTGCTGACGAAGCGGATGCGTTGACGCAGTAAGTTTTTCAAAGGAGTTTTCAAATCAGATCAAAGTTTTCCATAAATTATGTCACATATTAAGGGGAAGACGATTCTTGTCGTCACTTTCGAGAAAAGCTTATAAAATTGTCTCAGGAATATCATGGGTCTATATTCTTTTAGCGGGTTCCTCTTTTTGAAGTGAACAGTGCCACCACGCCTGTGCCATTGTTTAAGCGTTTTGATTTTGAGAATGCCAGAGTTGAAGAGCTCCTGAAGGGCCTTCCAAACACCAGTCAATCTACCTTCAGAAGCTCGACTGTAAGTCATTACCGGGGGTCTTACTTCCCTTGAGCTGTTTAAGTCATACAAATCTCATACAAGGTCACACACGTCACATACGTCCGGGATGATTAGGGTATAATCCGGTTAATGGGGAACATGCAATTATAAAATTTATGAAAATTTTGTTATTAAAATGCTAAAAAGATATAAAAGTAGAGCCACTGCAAGGTTTATATTTAAAATAAGGTTGTTTTCGCTCCGTTGCCGAATAAGCAGGCGGCCGGTAACGGTCGGAGAATCATTCCAGACACTTAACGAGACCAACGTGACGTTCTTCTCGTGTCAACTTTAAATTTTATAAACGTTCCTTTAATAGCGATCGTTGCTTATTACTATCATCAAAAATAGTTTTTTATAAATATTAGTTTTTATGTGGCCAACCCTTGTTCTGAACTACCTGGACGTCCTCCTTCTGCTTTGAAGACCTGGGAACTCCTCGGCCACTCCTCGCATTCTTGGATTTCGTCGCAGGGGAGTAATAGGCAAATCTACCTTCCACCAGATAAAGGAATTGTGACCGGTTCCTTACTCCGACCCGTTCAATAAATTTGTGTGCGTAAGGAAGGTGAATCTTTCTTTTAATTGATTCCCTTAACGCCACACAATAATAACGAAGTAGTAGTACATTAGTACGAAAGTAACGTGAAACGGAATGGATTTAAAACACCAATCAGCGTTCAGTGACGTCACTCCTGTTATGACAACTTATTTGAGGTTATAAGTTGTAGTAAAAGTGAACAATTAAACCAAAATTAACTGCATTTTTCGAATAAAAATGGAAGTTGGGTTTGCCAAAGCAGATTCTAGGACTCTGCCAAAAGTTAATGTTTACATGGTAGAGACATTTTTTTTTCAAGTGTAGAAATGAAATGGACTAAACAAAAAGACATTGAAAAGTTTGGGTAAGTGTTAGGTAGGTAACTGTTTCTTTTGTGTAATAAATGTCATTCCTCTTCGCCGCTTGAAACTACATTTTTCTCAGTTTTGGGTCAGAAAGTCCAGTCAAAAACAATTTATTAGGAAACTTATTTGAAGTAGATGGACATATTGGCACAAAACATACGTCCATACGGCTTTTTTCCGGAGCCCATGGTAAATTTTTACAAAATAGGTAATACCTTGAAAGTCGAGATAAATGCAAAAACAACTAAAGCCAGCAATGACACGCGTAGTACAATCGGTGAGCCAGTGACAATGACAGACAGGAGTGACGTCATACGAACTATAGATCCGTTTTCGCGCGAAAATTTAAATTGACAATTATAAACCGCATTTTTTTTTAGTAATATACAGTATTTTCATTTTATAATATACTTGTGGTCTATTCTACGTGGAGTTCTTTAAAATGAGCACAAAAAAAAATATTGCATCTTCCCTATTTGGTTCAAGAGGTGATGCCTGAATGAAAGAAGCCTTCGATCACGGCCATATGCTGTGGACAGGATGTGAAGATTCTACCGTCCTCTGTCTTCAGCTTCATCAGCAGACTCGTGTCTAAGTATTATATCACTGTCAGAAATTTTGAAGACTTAGTTGCGGTCCTCTATGGTCTCTAATACATTATTAATTGTTAGGTCTGCTGATGTCGTAAATTAGAGACGCTCCCCTTATCACAATTAAATATTATTTCATTTCTGATTTTCGAAACATCTGGCATATTACACTCACTAGACACAGTTTAAGAAATATTTGAGCCGACATAAAACAAATAAACATAAAAGCTTGCTTACAAGCAAACAAACAAGCTTAACAGGACTAAGGGAATGATGTAATCCAAAGTCACAAACCCAACCTCTTTATAATATTAGTAAGTATTCATTTCTAGGAACGTTTGCTAAGCAGTAATATATTTGTATTGTTTCAGAATGACTGTGGTGCTGACAAAACATGTCAGCGATCTAGCGACTGCCTTCACGGTAAAATTGAACTCTATAGCTGCGGATAATAAACAGCAGATTAACGAATACGCAACGAATATATTTTTGGAGGTGAGACAGCCCCTTTCATGTTCATTCACAATAATGTTGTGATAAAAATTACGTATATAAATACTGTACCGCTACGCATATACATACTCAAGTTCAAGTTCAATCTACCTATTTACTTTCAAACAAATTCAAATTATTTCTTTGTTACCGTTTTGTAATGGAACGTTTCCTTTTGTGTTTATAATGCATATGAACATTCAAATACATCTGTATTATTGCACGAATAAGTTGCTGCCTATGGTTAAGTGTATTACTTTGATTTATACAATGTTCGGACAAAGTATCAACTACAGTGAATTGACAAAAGTGTTTCAAAATGATATATCGCCGAGTTTTGCGTATGGGATGAAGGGATGGCCCTTCTTTGATTACCAATCCATATTGTAGACAAATTAAAAATTTCCTAATTTTTCGTGAGCTCAATTTTAAAGTCATAAAAATACTCCACCAGAACTAACTAAATCCTAACACTGCTACTGATATTAGTGAGGTAGAAACAAACAAGACGGTGTAATGTTTTTGGATTACGTTATACTGACACAGTTTGTGCTTAAAGTTTCTCTTCTGACTTTATTTATCCACGTACACTCACTCTCCTTTCATTCCAACCGAAGGAGTTATTTAATAATGATATGGAAAAAAGATTAAATATGTATGTTTTTATGTACTTTCCTATGGTATGTAACTCCTTTATCCTTATTTAACTTTGAATCACAGTTTTTCACACTTCTTGAACACAGAACTCGGCATAGACAATATTTATGCTCATTGTATAATTGGATAATGAATATTCATTGAAACTGCCATGTATAGTGCGATGTCACCAGAAAACTGGGTATTGCATCGCTTACACGATCGTTCCCATTAAAAACGATACTATTATTAGTGGAAATCAAAGCTCGAAGGCTCGTGTCAATAACTTTGACACGAGATTGATTTTAAGTTACAGATGATAGTTAGGGACATCTGTCAAAAATATAATTTGAAGCTAAAGTTCGATTTTTAATTCGAGTCAGTAAAATGACATTTCCAGTGTCATGTGTCACAAATCATATTATTTATACTCTGTCCATTATATTATTTTCTTTTTGACAGTTTAAGATATATTGAAATCAGTGATGAACTCGCAAGTTACCGATTCGATTAAAACAGAATATCGATTTTATTTAAGAAGAACTTTTAATCGATTTAATGCACGATATTATTTTTATTATAAATATTATTCGTTATCTGGTTTTTTCAAATACATGAAATAAATTGTCATATATTGTCTATGGGGTTGTCTAGGCAACGGGAGTTGTGAGGAGTGACGTTAGTTGTATGTGTCATTAAATACGGCTACGCCGTTTGGTTGTCATTTGCCATACAACGCTTGTGTCAATTCATTGCTTTCTTGTGTATTGTTTTACGAAAGAAAGTTTCCCTTTTCTCTCTTAAATGGATCAGAAATATATGAAAAATAAAGTTTTACACATGCCAAGTAAATTAGCAAAATTTTATATTTTTGGCGAATTACCAATTACCTAGCTAGTTTGTTAAAAAATGGTATGTATGTGATTTTCTAAGTATTCTTGATCATAATTCTTGATTTAAACTTGACGTAGATGTTATTAACTACATATGCGTTTTAATATTAAAATTCACATACCTATAAATAATGTAAGGTAGCTGTCGAGAAGGAAATAAAAATTTACAAATATTTGATTTGAAGACAATTTATCGATTTATCTGATTTCAAGAACTGCTTATTGTCTGTGGTAGTTTGTTATGCACAGAACACTTCACTATGTGGGCGTTACCCGTCTAGAAAGTATATTATTACTGTAGTACTATAATTTGAAAATAGAAACAATATTTCATACGCGCGATCTGTCAAAAAGAAAATAACATAATGGACAGAGTATAATATGGTATGTATTACATATTTAACAGTAAAGGCTAAAACTGGACAGAAATTGCTAGGTACCGTGAGCGTAACTAAAATTTTTCCTATTATTTCTTAGTCTTATATTTATCAAATCATAGAATCTACAGCACTTTAAGATAATATTTTTTAATTTACTTGAAAGTTAATTCTAGTTACAGATTTTCACTTTGTACGCATGACTGTTAATGTCGTGAGGTAGTTGCCACAATAGTTAAATTTATATTTAATAATAGATTGAATGAATATCATACTATCGATAATATTTATATTCAATTAATTATTCAAAAATAAACAAATGTGTTAGCGTATCGATTAATGTGTACGGGTTTGTTTTCTATAAGAAGAAGAAGAGTTGATTCTTCACTTCAATCACAGACTAGTCCCACTTTCTCTGCAGTAGATATATTTTTAGTGAGTTATAGATTACCACATTACCTGATTATTTATTAAAAATGATTTATTTTGTTCACAGTCCGGAAACAGTTCTACATACATTCAAAATGCATTCCAGTTGGCCCTGCCTATACTGCAGATTGGTGCTGTTTGAGTTATAATTAAGTCTAAAATAATCAATGTACTCCGCGACTCTATATTGACAATAATTAGAGAATGCCATCTTAAGTTATATTTTCTTTATGTGTATATATTTTTGTGTTATTGTATACAACTAATAAAGTATGTCACGTTTGAGATCAAATTTAGAGGAAATATGATTCCAATACTAAATACAACTTTCACATCTTTCTTCTGTATTTCGAATGTTAGCCGTCTAACTTTTTAATAAATACATAAGTTAAATAAAGACATGACATGTTCTAAAACTAGATATTACTAGCATTGAATATGTTTTTCCTTTTATCTGGAATTTTAACAAAATCACGTTAAACAAACAAAAATGTAGTTTTCCTCTAATAAAAAGCACAAATAATAACATCAAAACATAATTTTGTAAATGTATTGTTAAATACATTGTTAAATTGAACCCTCTATCATTCTTTGTGATAGCATTATATTTAAAATATTTTCTTTGAGTGAAAGTTATTCGTTCGATTTTAAAATTTTATATTGTGGAAAATCCCTAGAAAAAAAATTGTATTTGTGTAGTTTTCAAGCAAAATGGAAAGTAATCACAAGATGATTTTATAATAGTGCGGACAGTACAACTTTAGTTGAATAAGCGACCGATTCTCTGTATTTTGCTCCTTTAAAGTACTATGTTATTTTATCTACTATCATGCTATTAATCCTCTATAAAAGAACCTATAACAATTAGCTTATTGCCAACATTAAAACACTCAATGATATTATGATCATTATATCACCCAAACGCGTGATATTATGAATTTCAAAAAAAGAACATTCTCATGTAATAACATTTTCACCACCAGATCGCTAAAATATTGAAAAAAGAACAATAAGTTGTAGACTAATTCGTAATTTCGGATTCTCGTCTTATCGTGTTATTTCCCGCTATTTTTTCACTCGAATATTGGAAATCGCAAACAAACAATTACTGTGTGCGTTACAAAAATGAGTGATTCTAGCTTTATTAAATAATTCTTTTACTTATTAAGGTTTGTTTATTTTACATGCTTCGCAATTAGACTTTTCTTGAATTTACATAGTTCTTACGACACTGTACGACACCCTATGAGAATCTTTTATAGAGAATTCACATCATGATTGTAGATAAAGTCTTGTATGCAACTGTTATAATTAGGTATTATAATACCCCTGATTATACAACAGTTGCATAAATAACTATAATGCGCAGGAGGCGAACTTTTCTCGTTCCGATTGAATGTCTTGATACGAAATTCAGTGTCTGTAAGTACTTACACAATGTTTTGTGTCTCGTCATTCAGTAGCTCCCCTTTTGCTGTATAAATAAGGATTTACACTGACGAGCATATAAATAGTATCAAAAAATTTTCCTTGCATTACGTACAACTTTACCATACTTTACTCTTTTACGCTACATTCGGAGTACTATTTTATTTTATCATGCACTCACGAAGTACACAGGTTAAAAATAGTGTTTTGTTTGTGCAAATATGTTTTTATTTGGACTTCTTGGACAATGTTTTGAATTTATTAACGATCATTCGGAAATTATTTTGTTAAATCTGACTTTATGAAAATTGCCTTCGAAAACAGACATTTTCCAAAGAAACTAACAAGTAAAGTTTAAAAAAGGCCATAACTATTGATTAGTTAGTATAGCCGCATTTATTTTTCTTCTTCTAGAACTGTAATTAAATTAATACGCTATAAATTCATATATACACGAAGATTCTTAATTTGTGCAATAATTTATAGTTAATATATTTTGTGATACTGAATTTGTTGATATTGTCAAACCGTTGTGTGCTGGTTTCAGAATAAATATGTTGTAAATAACTTATTGTTGTCTAATTTACTACACATCTGTTAATTGTGGAACACAATAGATATGAACTACAAAATTACTGGGTCCTGTTAGATTTGTCACAAAACTTTAATTATTTTATTTGTTTAAATATATAACATAATAAAACATAATAAAAACTGACAGATTGGTTAAATTAAACTCATGAGGGATTTTTTGAGTGATAAATTAATGAGTTTTCCAAGTCTGTTCATTGATGGTATTACATTTGTACTTAAATTCAAGCCATATTTCATAGAATAACTAGCGACCCACCCTTCGCACGGGTGTAATACTCTATAGATAAACTGAACGTTGTATATAATAAATTATAAAAACTAAAAAAAAAACACGTTTGAAAAATTGATTGAATTAAAAATAATAAAAAAAGTTAAATTGATTACTATCAATTGAAAAATTGATACTATTGAACAAAAGAAGTGGGGTGCTAATGTTATTAATTATTATTGTATGTATGTTATGTTATTATACATATAAACCTTCCTCTTCAATTACTATATCTATTTAAAAAAATCCGCATCAATATCCGTTGCGTAGTTTTAAAGATTTAATCATACAAGGGATATAGGGACAGAGGAAGCGAGGTAAATGTAAAGATATATCCAACAATTATAAAAAAATATGAATTAACATGCCATTCACATATGTACATTAATGAGCATATAGGTAATCCTTATTTCAAGTGTCTTATAATTTTACCAAGATTTAAGAAAACTCTTATTAACCTAACAAAGTAATGAAACTATCTATCCTTGAATTGAATGTTATTAACATTTATTTCGTAGTTAGTAAGTACGAAATTTTATATTCTAGGTAATTGTTCGAAGTGACATCGTGAAAGCGATTTCACGACGTATGCACCAATATGCGAGGAATGTCTATGGATAAAAAATGCGAGTTTTTTTTATATTGTAAATACTGAAATTCGAAATACTAATCAGATCTTAACATTGCTCTTACATTGATATAATTATTAATCATTATCGTAGCTTAACAGTAGTATAGCGTTCAAGTAGATATTGTCGTAAAACTTTCATTTGTGGTTTTTAATTTGTGTACGTCAAGCTTAACATTTGCACTACGAAATCCGCCGCTATTTCGAACGACATACGAGCTATCTCAAGGTAAAAATGTACAGTCTGGCGTCTTGCTGGGTATATATAATTATGGGACACTAAAAATAATCGCACAGCTATTCACTCTTTTGGATTAGCGAGATTAGCGTAGTTGTTTTGAATTTACAACTCTGTTTTTTTTTAAATACATATATTAATTAAATAATGACCAGAGCAAGGTTGCAAGTTCTAAGTAATCTTTTAAATACGTATCATGGTTCTAAGTGCTATCTTAATCTCACGAAATTAAATCTTTTGCTGTTTGCCGGTAATTCTTTGTATTTTTACCCTTACTGTTTCAATTGATTGTATACGTACCTACACTGCGTGGACGGCTCCATTTTTTCTGTCATAAGCGGTTCGTTCATTCAAGCGAAAAGGTTTCATTGTACCTATCAATAGCCCGGTGCACCAACATTGGACTAATTTTAAGCTGGTGGAGAGTTTCAGAAATTATATTTGGTTACATACCTACTTTGAGTACTGGAAATCACAGCGATTTGTTTCTTATTATCATCACCCCACTACAATTTAATATCATAAAAATATTTGACCACTAAATGGCGCAAAAATGAGTCAACATAATGAACATTCAAACGAGAATAACAGATTCTAAATTAAAATGAGTTGTATATAATATCTTGTATATTTTTAATTCTAACAATATATAAGTCCTCAATTATTATTATTACCGCTTATATAGGTATCATATTGCGTCCGCTAATTAACGGCGCCACTGTTGGAAAAAACCAAAGCGATCTCTACATATTTTGAAATACACTTTCGTGTAAAAGGTAATGAGAAGGCATACGCGTGCAGTGCATTTACAAAAATAATTTGTGACACGAATTGTAGTGACATGTTAGGGTTCAGCTGGCGTTAAATTAATAAATCAGACATTGTTATAGGTAAAGGATCATTAATACTTATTTGTCACCGGTTACACGTAACAATGGTAAGTAGGTAATAACTAGCTCGCATATATGTGTCCTGTCATTTCCACGCGTGGTGTAATGATTCAACACATGTTGTAAACTGCCGCTATTCGTTCGATCAGTTACATGTTAAATACGTTGATATTTTCGAGAAGTTCAAAGATTTTTCAGTATTTAGTCATAGGAATTTGGAAATTCGCGGAAACTGCGGAGCCTGCAGCGGATAATGGCCATACGGATCGTACGAGGCTACCGCACCATCTCGTACGAGGCGGCAACGGTTCTGGGACGCTCTCCCCCATTCGACATCCTGGTCGACATGTACGCGGCGACGTATGCGTCGCGCGATTGTGGCGGCCTGGCGTGCGCAGCTCGAACTACGGATCTACGCGCGCCAGCGGGCCGTCGGTGCTTGGCTCCACGGGAAGGAGGAAGTCACCTACCGATTGACTCAGATACTCACCGGGCACGGCTGCTTCGGTGAGTATCTGTGTCGAATAGGACGGGAGGGATTGACACATTGCCACCACTGCACATCCGACCTCGACTCGGCCCAGCACATGCTGGCGGAGTGCTCCGCGTGGGCCTCCTAGCGCCGAGTCTTGGTCGCAGAGATCGGGCGAGATCTGTCTCCGCCGGCATTGATTGCGGCAATGCTGGCGAACGAGGGAGGTTGGAGGGCTGTAGCCTCCTTTTGTGAAGCAGTGATGCTCCAGAAGGAGGCCGCCGAGCGGGGTCGGGAGATGGCCGATCCCGCTCAAAGGAGGCGGCGCCGGGCTCGGCAGCACAGCTGAGGCGCTGCGGCGGATACAGCGACCCGGGAGGGACCACGCCCCTTCCGTGGCCGGGGGGCATCGTCGGTGGTGGAGATCGGGGGAGGTATTGTAGCCTTCCCCTGAGGAGGGCTCCCCTGTATCGGCGGGGGAGCGGAGGCTGGGGGTTCCCGCAAGTAGCTTGGTGTTCCCGGGGGCTCCCTATATGCCTGAGGAAGGCCATCCCTGAGGTTTTTAGTGGGTAGGCCTCCCCCTTCTGGGGAGGAGAGCCCCACATAACCGCCGGCTCGCCACAGCCTGGGTATGCAACTTAATGCATTTTCCTCAGAGGGAACAAAAAAAAAAGGAATTTGGAAATTAATAATGAAATATTCATTTCGGAAAAAGAAAATTTTCCGATAGTAGTAATTTTTTAAACATACTCCCAGAATACAAAAGGAATACAGTTTGTTCTGTATTCTGAAAGTATACTTATTTCTTTCTAGAAACAGGACAATAAGAATTCATTAAGTTAAAGACATAAAAGTGTCACACAAACGGGCGCTGTCTTCGCATACCACACTGGCTGTAATGTATATGATTGTGTCATTTAAACGTTAGAAACATTAACATACATTTCAAGTACCTTATTAAAAAAAATTACGCAATGTTCAATTCAATTTTTTGGCATGATTTAAGAGAAATTGTTACAGATGATAACGCTCAATCGTTGCCGATACTCAATTCACTTTAATGGCGGGTAGCAAGGTGTTCTCCCACATCTGTAAATAATCCTTCAAACGCACGTTGATGCCCGTAAAATATTCGCTTTGGTCGCTAACACTCTTCAGATTATTCGGTATTAGTACAGCAGCTGTGTTTTGAAGATCATGCCTTCTGCAACGTGACTCCAACAAATTATTTATAATTGATTTATAGAGATTTATTGTCAACATAAGAGCTGTCTGTGCGAATTTATTTATTATGCAGCTAATTTCAATTTGTGTTTAATTTCAGAATACTGGTGTTCTGTATATTTCAAAAGAAAAATTTCTTAAACTAGAGAATATTAGAGAAAATATTTACAAAAATTATATGTTACGAAGTTTACTCAATCTAGTAAGAAATATAGAGTAATGTTTGTAAAGTGTATTTTTTTATACTCGTACTGAGTCAGCGTGGTTGACTAATACCTAATCATGTAACATAGTCTTCTCGTGCCGAAAGGTCCAGCGACTTTATTCACGGAGATCCCTTTGAGGTGAGGCCCGACTTATAGGAATTTACTAAGATCATTGCCCTCAAGGTTTGAGAACTATAGCTCTTACCTTCATCAAACTAAGTGAAGGTCATACTGTAAACGCCATTTATTGCTTTTGTCCAATAAAAAAGCTTAACATAGTTTAGACTCATTATACCTTCGGTGAGGACGAATCATCATTATAAAAAATATAATATGTATTATATCACAAAAGAATAGTTTGTAATTTATTTTAAAACAAAGCAAACGTATTAAAACGTAGTCCATTTGATTTATCGCCATCTTCTTCATTGATTGAAGTGACACTACTTGGCGAATCAAAAAGGAAGCAAAAAGCTCGATAAAAAATCCACAGGAACAGGGGCGTGAGACAATACTGCGCCACTTCCGAACGAGACAGGTAAGAGGACTGCGAATAGTAAGTACAATGAATTAGACAAATAACAAACTAAGCAATATATTTATCAGCTTCATCGTTTCAGGAAAGTTAATTCTGAAAACTAATTCCGGTCAATCGAGCGCTAAATTAGATCCCTAGTGCGTGCTGCTACACTACTCTAACCTGTATGCAAATGAAATACAGTTCATTATAACAATTAGATGTTACTCAGTTTTGAAGGTCAAAGATAGCTTTTTTGATCTTATTGAATTATACTTACAATATCAATACATAGTATAAAACAAAGTCGCTTTCGCTGTATGTCCGTATGTATGCTTAGATCTTTAAAACTACGCAACGGATTTTGACGCGGTTTTTTTTAATAGATAGAGTGATTCTTAAGGAAGGTTTGTATGTATAATAAATGCATAATATAGTAGAGAAACACTGATAAATTTAAAGGTTTCTAATGTGATGTCGTAAATATGCACGTTTTTTTGCGCTTATATTGCAAACGCTGGCTGAACCCTACGAGATAGACCAAAATAATGTACTACAGTATTGTAGAACTTACAAAAATCCACAAAAAAGTCCGCGATGGTATATGTCTATCTCTTAGGGATAACCCACCATAACCATTTTTTCACTGCACCCGTGCGAAGCCGGGGCGGGTCGCTAGTTACTTATATATCAGTTCATGTTAGATAATTTTGCAATAATACAAATTGTACCATCTTGTACCAGCTTGAAGCAGCAAAAAATAAAAGTTAAAAACATTTACATAAAATTATTTTTACATTTCCTTAAAATGTATGAAAGTGCAATTGCCATTAACACTTTTAGCAACCTTGTTGTAAAAAGTTATACGTCTCCAGAAACAAACCTGTAGTTTTGAATACTGAACTTTGCAAGGGTAAGTTTATTTTTATTTCGTGTACCTGTTAACTTTAGACATTTAATAAATAAAAATAATTAACCTTTCTATTGAAAATAAATATTTTCAAAATTGTAAGTAAATAAAACTCGAAACATCTATGTAACTGACAGTACCGGAAGACAGCGTGCGATTGTTAACTATGACCATGCCCAACAATTTCGAAACACGGCTGTGCAATGAATGGAAATAATTCGCCGTTTTGGTGCACTTCAGAAACATTACAAAAATACTTATTGCAAATGCATATGAGTGTTACGTATGATGTAATATAATAATTCATTTATGAGACATAAATTATATAATAAATGGCCGACGATTAGAGACGTTATAGCCAGTTCTTCAGTTATTAAGGAATCTAAGTGGAGCCGCTATTAAGCCCTAACATTAAGGTGAAATGTAAGATGAAAGCTAATGAGTAATGACGTATGTCTATATGTAGACATATTGTTTATAGTACATTTAATACTACTGCTATACTGCCCTTTATTCCCGTAATACTACTATTATAGTAGTACATGTATAGCTATTATACATTATGGTTGGCTACTATATATAATATCGGAATATATATCACTGTGACATATGTAGTTCTTATCTCCTCTTTCCTACGTTTTAATTTGTAACACAACTTTTGTTTTATATTGCTTTGATTGTAAAGGTTTTATTTTTCATACGTACATATTTGCATACATATGAAAAATAAAACCAAATAATAATAAATTATAACTCGAATGTAGCTATTCGAGTTATAATTTATTATTATTATTTATTAACACATAAAACTTTAAATTCAAATTTAATATGTAAATGGTAGATAAGAATTGCATCAAATAGAAAAGTGACCAAATATTGTTTCGAAGTTCATTGTTTTTGATTACGTTTGGCCCTTTTGACACTCTACATTTTAAATTGATAAACAAATTTCATAGAAAGTGATAGAGAAGCAACAGCAACAGCGTGTCAAATCAAAAATGTTCTAAATATTGCTTTAAGGTTAAGTTATAATTATAAAATCTTGTTGGTTGAAATTTTTGACTATGATCTATGATGAACACTACGCAATATTAAGCTCTAATAAAAACTCAGAATTTGAAAAAGATTATAGATTCTTGTACTAGTAGCTATTATACCTATAATTTAAAGAGAATCTGTTGATATATAAAAATTAAATATTATGATATTCTATTTCGCTTTTTTAAAATACTTAGTTTACTATGTTCTGTCAGATAATCATAAAAAAATCATAAACACAACCCCACTATAATTTCACGCTCAATACCCTTAGCTATTAGTTGAAAATTTTCAATTAATATTATTTTGACCCCGTAATGATTTCCGATATTTATTGGCCAGCACGCACCTGAATTATTGTTTTGGTACTAAAATTAATAGCTGCGCACGCGCGATCAACGAAATATTGACTGGTAATGACATGCTGTCAAAACATATGCTATCGATTAGTCATATTGGCGACATGCAGTCAAATTGATTCTTCAGTAATTACGGAAATGAACGTTTCTACTTCATTTTTCGGCTAAAAATTGCTTAACAATTAACTCCACATTTTTAAACAAAAATCAAAAAGGTCATACTTATTACAATTTTGAAATTCCATACATAATAGTGAATATGCTCACTATTTTATTATAATCATAGAATATACCTTTTAATTGGGTAAAGAACATACTAAAATAATTATTTAAATATCTGTAAAAGTCGATGCTATAAAGATTAAGCTATAGGTTGAAGAGCTCTGCATACAAAAGTTGTTTTACAAACTGTAATAACTATTGAATTTTTAATTATTATTACAATTAAAAATGTACAAGCACCGTTCTGTGGCGACTTGTTAAGGTCTTTATTGAATTATGACGTGTTACCAAAAAAAGAAATATCCGGATTTCATACATGTTTTCTTCTAGTTGTTAATTATAAATAGACTATGTATTTGAAATTATTTATAATAGTTATGAGCCAAACCGTATTAAATATAGTTAAATCATTATTTATTTATTGAATCTTTATACAAATCTATCTAAATATCTAGATTTATTATGAAAGTCACTTTATTAAACAAGGTGACACGTCTCAATGTTTGCATTAACAATGAGCAAACAATCTTCAAATGAAAAGTTATGATATACGATGATATCACGGTATCAAAGACTGTGCGCTAATTACGATTTTATTGTTTTCAACTAAGGTTAAGATTTCTCTGTCAATGTTGAGAATAAAATTCACACCTTCGAATTCGATTTTATGGTGATTATGCGAGTGCATGGCTTGACAACGCCGCACGGTAAATGTCAAAATGCTGCATCTCATAAATATAATTTTATAGGTTCGTGGCTCAAACCGGCGACATTAAACCACGTTTTAGTGTGAGTTTCGACATTGACAAAATGTTTATAATTTTATAGGATCAAAGTGTTAACCACAATTGCATAAAATTTCCTTTTCAATGTGACTGTAATGGTTTCGACATAAAATTTTGTGGTGTTCTTTTGTTTTGGAATATCCGCAATCATTGGTAGCAACAAGCAACACAAATCTATTCTTTATCTATGTACAGATAAGAAAGAAATACTTCTGATAGAGGGATTAACAAACCTACTGACAATCTCATAAAATTGAACTTACGATATATTACATTACAAATTAGAATAGGACTTAGCGTGACAATGCACGACAATGACATATCGAATTTTTTTGTACGTGTCCTGAGACGAACACTGGACACGACAAAGGCACCACGGCCTTGTTACCATCTGTCTTATCACCGTCAGTGGCTTTATCATGAATATTCTATACATTTCGATAGTTATTTGGCGTATTCTAAACTACAAAAGTCAAAATAATCTAATAAATAAAATTAGTTTAATTTTCACTACTATTTTTATTACGTTTCCGTGGGGGGTGCTGTAAAGTTTTTATACGAAAATTCACGTTGTCGATATCGACGGTAAATGAATGTGAACTTATGGTAGCTAGGCAAAACCTAAACTGAGTAGAATTGTCAATTCATGCTACTATGCCATTTATAGGTACGAATCAGTTGAGAATTTACTCGTCAAGTTTTGGTGTTTGTAAGAAGATATTATTACATTATTTTTTTATGCGCATAAGTAATCGCGAAATTATTAGAATAGTATTACCATTAAAAAAATAATGTTGGTCCGAAACAATACAATGAAGTTCAGGAGCCTATATTGAATTGTATGGAATCTTGAAAACTTGTTAAAGATGATGCTCCTTGATCATACATAGCTGCATCCAACTTTGCGTGCAAAAGCTAGTATTGTATGTTTTCGGTCGGATGCTTATGATACTTCTGCAGGAGCATCTACGTAATGGCTACCTGTGTTACTCGCAGGGCTCACAGTCAACATTTTATGGTAATGATTTTTACAACGCATCCTGGAGAACAATGGGCTGTAAAGGACGCGGTCAATAGGAGTACCGTCTTTGTCTTACAAACTAAACCAGTGGTTGAACTGAACATAATCAATGTGGCAGGAATAAATAGTATCAGGAAAATATATAATATCTGATTGACACATAAATATGTTTAAATATTATTGAATTATCGGAAAGGAAGAATCGGATGATAGTGATAGGAAAAAATTCCGATTCGTTGTTATTGCTGAATGTTGTGTAAATGTATAATATTTTATGTATTAAGAATATTCCTATCTTTCTGCATAAAATTAGTATGTATTTAAATATCATACAGTTTTATACATTTATTTGGCATCTATAAAGATTTATATGTTGCATACGTTATTTTAATTTATTATAAGTTTTAAGGAGTGGATAAAATTTATTTTGGCTGAATAAAATTAAAGTTTTACTTTAACTTTTTCTTTTAATGCAGTAAATTTTTTCATTGGGCTACACTGATGAATGCGTCCCGTATATATATTTTTGTCTTGCTTTTCCATATCTAATTAGCATTATTAAATGATACACACTAATTGAGTATGTAAGATTCTATTCATTTAAGATCATCAAACTTTATCGATCACTCAATTTTTATCGGTACTGCACTACTAGTAACTGGTTAAAATATACTACTATGTGTTATTAACAATGGTTTTAAAAATAAATTAAAAGGTTCATTTTGGATATATATGATAGATAAGAGACTAGTATAAATTTGTAGATTAAAAGCCAAAAATGGTATACTCGTACAGCACTGGAATTATAAATTATACTTGTATATGTACTAATTAATGATAATAAAAATAAAAATTCAAAAACCAAAAATAACCTAATAAACTAATTAAATTTTTATTCAATTTCACGCGGACGAACTCGCGGGTACAGCTAGTATATCCCTACATAGTATAAAACAAAGTCTCTATCCGCCGTCTGTCTGTCCCTATGTATGCTTCTTTAGAGATCTTTAAAACAACGCAACGGATTTTGATGCCGTTTTTTTAATAGATAGAGTGATTCTTAAGGAAGTAGTGGTGAATTTATATAATACGTGCATAATATAGTAGAGAAACACTGATAAATTTAGTTTTTCACATGGCCAATTATATGTCGCGCTGTCAAGAGTAACCTCTAAGCAAAACATGTTTGTATTATCTAATGACAAAAAACTGTGAACGTTGTGTATAAGGACATTTTGTAGTAGGTATATTTACATAAGCATTGCACCCGTACGAAGCCGGAGCGGGTCGCTAGTGATAAAATAAAATAAAAAGTTAATCGGATTGAATCGGAGAGGTTGATTGGATGATGTATAGTTTTTATAAAAAGGAAGTTTATTATTGATGAATACTAACGTAATACTAACATAATAAAATTACTTAATAATAAATAATAATATAGATGATTTATATTACCTATATTATTCTTTTACTTACTGCAACTCGAACAACTCAATGCTCAACCAATATGGCTGTCATTTAGGGAAACAAAGAGAGTACTTTATGGTGAAAAATTATAGCGTTTGTTCGATTGTAAGACTGTTTAACTTTTAGTTTCAGCAAACCTTGTTCTGGTGCTACTAAACATCGAAACATTTAGAACGAACTTCATAATATGTTGTCATAAAAGTATTTATATCTAATTTGCGATAAGTCTAAAGACTGACTAAGTGGGACTTTCGTATTGGATCTCTGTTTAAAGACTTTCTTGAAATAATATCTTTTAAAAAACGTACATGCTTCCAAGTAATACTTTTTAATACTTTAATGATTTTTCCACACTTTTTAACTGATTTTTTAAGTAATAACTTTTATAGGTTATAACATATTTAGTTCATTGAAAAATAAAGGAAACGAATTTTTTTGAACGCAGAAATTATCAACAACACAAGAAATAGATAAAGTTTTAAAGATCTAATCATGACTTTTCCATTACTCATGAGATTTTGATTACCATAATTTGCTAAATAGTAAAGTAATGTGCATATCAAGAACAGGTTGATTTTAGTTGATAATAAAACTCATTAAAAAACTAATATCAGTTACATAGACTTTTCGATAATTATTGTTGAAAACTAATAAATAGTTTTCTTTTTCGTAGTGACGGATTTCCTTCCTACACGTGTCAGCGCCCCCTTCCGATATAATTAGAGGATAAAATAGACACAGTGGAAATAGTTTCACCCATGGTACATTGGGATTTAACAAAATTAGAGTAATGTGACAGTTTATTGCCATCTCATGTAGAGTAGTTGTAGTTTTTATCGGAGTAAGACTACTAGACTTGCCTTTGCCTGTTTGGATACCTTTGTCTTACCTATTTTTGCCGCAAGAGCAGTGTTCACATTGCTGTTTTCCAGAGAAATTATTGGCTGGCATTAAGTCTTATAACAAATTGGCAATGTAAGTACATTGTGGTTCTCGTCGCGGTTGCATATTTACTGCGAATTTCACAGTAACCACTTACCAACTGGCACCAAAAGTAAACTGCTCATTTGTTTGTGAATGTGTCAGACGATTTGTGGTGTGGGTTATCAAATGTGGCATATACCAATGAAACTCCAACTACGACACAATAAGAAGTTCAAACTAGATACGTAAGATAATATAGACTAATATTTCATACAAAAAATCACCTACAATAAAAAAAAGTTGTTTCTAGCTTCTTATATAACATTGCTGTATGCATGCTAGTATAAAAAGAATTTCATAAAATAACAAACATTGTATTACGAATAATAATTAATAAAATATGATAATTAAATTTATGAAGCTTAGAAATGTAATGTCTAAATGTAAATTTAAAAATATTTATTTTTAAATAATAAAATTACTCATTAATCATTATAGTGAAATTTTGTTAAAGATTTTTAAAAAGTTATAAAAAATCGTTCCATGATTATTATATGGTTATCTATTATTGACCAAGAACTCTGAGCACCAGTTTACTTCAATGTCATTAACAAATTTTTAAATCACTTATCACATGATTGATAAGAGCAGCGTCATCTTAAGCGCTAGCGTTCGCGTGTTTCACACTGGTCATTGTGAATAGTCAAATAGGCAGTTAACGCGCGAATTTTATTTACACATCCCCTTTGAGTCCACCTGTGTCCTGAGTCGAACAAAAAGCGTCCTTGGTGCCATTGTTAAGGGTTTTGCGCGCCAAGTGACTGCCAAAATCGGCGCACGAGGCGGCATCGCGCGGGAAACGAGAATAGGCCGATCAGCCCAGTCGCATTCGGCGATACAGCGCGTAAGCACGCAACCACGCCGCGCGCATAGCTTGTAGGTTAGAATTGGCGCGGTTTCCATCCATCCGCCAGGTGTTAACTGCATAAGCTCCCCCGTTCGCACCGACGCTCGCTCGCATTTTCTCTCCCTCTCGTTACCTGTAGACAACAGCTGTTTTCTCGGGAGATTAGTCAGATGTTTCTCGCGAACCAGTCGGAGCTCACCTGACGCTGTGTTGATATGGCTACTGGAGGACGGACGCCAAAGCAGAGAAGACTCGAGATGGCAGCTTTGAGGAACGTATCCAACACCCCGAGAAGGCGACGTGGAAGCTGTAAATGCTTATTTGGTGCCCCTGACCGTGATGAGACCACCAGATTAATGGAAGAACAATACTCGCGAGATAGGAAGAGGTTTATTAGGAGATTTAATTTTGATATTGAAACAGAGTGTCCTTATAAGGCAGCAAAATTAGATTCACCAGTGAAGTTTTTTGAGGATAAAGAGAACTCTAGAAGCCCTATACGATCCGCCACAGAAACATTAGCATGCGTTGGGAATACGGATTTGAGGATGTTGGGATCTCCGTCAAGAAGGAGTACAGGCAGCAATAGTTCTTCTCCAAGAACCCCAAGAACCCCACGCACTCCTCGAGCCGCGCGCACTCCACGCACACCGCGAACTCCTGCTTCTAGAAGACAGCTACATATGACAGGTTAGTGATTTTGTAAAAACTACTGAACGAAAATTGTTTCTTAAAAATAATGTTAAGCTTATTATAATCTCTTCTCATAAATAAATAATAATGCATCAGTTACATAAATTATTAAACAATATACTGATTTATCTGACACTTATACGTATTTTAACAACTTATTACAAATGATAACAATATTTATAAATTTAAGCTAGATACGCAATATTTGAATTTATTCTTGGATAAATAGAATGGTGCCTTCCAATAGCTGAGATATTAGTATGGGATACTTTATATATATTTTTATCTGGTCTCCAGTTTTCATTAGAAATTCAAAACATTAATAATAAATAAATACTATCATATATTGTTATCAAATATAGGCAACAAAAGTCTTGATTTTCTTGCTATTTTCTTTAAACAATGTTAGGAGTAACATAAAGAATCGTAGCTTGTCAAATTATTTAAACAAGTGCACGAGAATAGGCCCTAAAGTGGGCTATGCAAGTTTACCGAATACACATTGCGATCAAACATTGTCTAAACAAACAATGTTATCCAAAGCCTTATGTTTGAAAGCAGCTAAATAAAGCTTCCGAGCTTCGTGCTAAGATTTCTTTAATATCATCATCATCACTTATAAATAAAGTGTTTGTGGAGAAACTTGTCTTGACCTGAACAAATGATTCGTCATCTCTCAGTTTAACACTTCCATAGGTATAAATGTATTTCGTACGTAATTAGAGATCCCAAGATCATCTAAATTAAAATTCTTAGTGAGGAACTAACAATATTTTTTGTTTTCATCAGTTTCTAAACCTTACTTTTATCGGTGATAATGTTATATTGAATTTTAATGAAAAATTTCCTAGTGAAAAGCTCCAAACTTAAATTTAATAATGAATTAAATAGACGTTTCCTTTAAAACTGTAATGTTTTTCTTGCCATTTGTAATACAGAGAGAAGTCTAAATTCTATTAAAACAAAATCTATTACGAGTTTGTTCTTTTGTAATCTTCGTAGTGGGTCTACTTTCTTTTACTCAATGATTCCTATTCAATCCACATCAATGCCATGAAAGTTAAATCTATTGGTTCCTCCTCATGAGGTTCACTGACCGGTTACGTCATCTAAGGTCCGACATTACACTTTTTGCTTTACCACCAAATTTCCTTCCTCCCGGACCGTTCCTCCGCCCATATCTGCTTTTAATATAGACTTTATAAACAATGTAATGGAGTTCACAATTATGCCTATGTCGTTTATAAACTACAGATCAATTCAATTGATATCAGTAAATCATCCGATGAACATGTGATTAGTAGGAATAATGAAGATTAGTTTTTAGAAGAAGTACTAGTAAAATCTGAATTAAAATGTTAATTATCATTTTAACTAATATAAAATGTTCTTTGTATAAAATGTGTTTGTTTTCATCCTTATAACTTTTTAAATGCTGTAAACTAAACAAATAATTATCAGCAATGTAATTTTTGCTATTCAGCCTAGTTTTTTGGTTGAAATCAAAGCAAATATTTGATAATGATAGTGATATTGCGTCTACGCGATGCGCAAAGCAAATAAACATATGGAGTGGCAGGGCGTGGACAGATGACCTGGTTAATATCGCTAAATAAATATTTTGTGAGTTTCAATGATTTGAAATGAAAAGTAAAGTAGAGCATTTATGTTTGACAATCTTAGCGTTTGTTGATCTATTATTAAATCGTGTAAATCTTATAAAAAAAGAACAATGGACAACCAGTAGAAGTTTGTTTAAGTTGTGGCATCGTAACTTATTGATACTTTTTTGATTGCTTATTTTGAACGCCTATACAACAATTATAATACAATTTGTACAGGGCATTCTTGTAAGTGAAATTACGTTGACCTTCACGTATGCTTTACTAATAATAATATAATAATTAAACTTTTATTTTTTTCTGACATAAGCAGAGTTTATGTATAATTATGCAATGTCAAAACGAGAAACCTTCAATTTCACAAAACAACTATTTTCTAAATGAATAGTCAAACAAATAAACTAGTCAAAATCAACATATATATTTTTACTTTTATAGATGACTCATGATGATTAATGTCGACGATAATAAGCTGCACTTCCAAACTGAGCACCGATCGGTGCCTCCCTGACGTAAGCCTCTTAGGTAATTGTTCTGACCACACCTAGGAGTCGGTGGCCGTTGAGGGATCAGGGTGAACATATTCAACTCTCCTAGAATAATCGATCAACTGGAAAACAATATTGTCCACCTCGTGGTTAACGATATTAACATCAGTTTCATTGAGTTAGAGTTTAGAGTGGTAGTGACAATATGTTATCAAAGGTTTACCTTCAATTGAATTTAATACAATGATTCGATAGAAGGAAATCGGCCGCAGATGAATGGATAGATCATCGTCAAGATAGCAATTTTTCCGGTCGACCTTTTCTCTTTCTGTGCCATGTTTTGTTTTTAAATTTTATATCTTTTCTTTTTATATACATTGTTGGTATACCATTTGCAATTAGATTAGTATATTGTAGAATTATTTAGAATGCTTTATTATTATTGTTGCAATTGACCACATATGCAGATATTCTGTCATAACTTCTTCATAAAACATTTCATAAACAACCACAGATGTAATATTCAGTCATCACATCTTTGTGAAACATCTCAGAAATGCGCATGGCATTGGCGTTGCCATTTTATTATTTAATAATAAAATGGGTTATATGCTTGAACTTTATGAATGTTATTAGATATTAAGAACGAGATAACCAACTACAGGTTACTCCACTAATGGGGTTGAGAAGCCGCACATTCGCATTTTCCAAACAATTTCCATTACACGATTTCGTCAAACGAGCGGTACATGCTATAATAAAATAAAAGCCATATGATAGAATCGTGAGTAATCTACGAGTATGAGTCATTTTTATGGATAGGAAAAGAAAAAATCGTAGTTAAATTTCAAAACAGTTTATATCTGAAATTCTGTAGATAAATGGTATAAAACTTATACCAATAAGTGTGCATTTTTACTGCCTAAAGTTTGTTATATTCATGGTCCAGTTACCCAATATCACACAAATAATTAATCTTAATAAAAATGTTACTTTTTACTACAAACAAAATAATTAGATTTTATTGCATGATTGGCCTTCAGGGAAACTTAAAAATTTTTAATCTTTAATTTTTCAGATAAAGATGCCGTCTCATTAGACATGAGATATGTTTGCTACCAATATTATTATTCAACAGATCGTTTAAATATATAACCACTTTGAAAACTATTTTCAAATGTACCAAATACCTACTTGTTCTACTTATCTATATTTTTTTTGTATATTAAAAAAGCTTGGAATTACGTTCGTGTTCCTGTAGTAGTAAATAAGGTCGTTGCCTTAACTAATACTTAGTTATACGCATATTTCGATGAACATACTTTTGTTAAATTATTTATATCAACTAAATTTAATACCAAACAAATTTTGACCTTACTTGAAATATGTATTTGAAAACTACCATAACAAGTTATAGAGTTTACCTGTTGAAGTGAAGTTTTTGATTTCAACATACAAAATTTGATCGTTAGAATTCAAACTTCTACAGTACATTTGAAACAGCAGCAATACGGTAATATAGTGGAGGTGTAATTTCTAAAAAACGCCTTTACTGTAATGGAATAAGGGATACTTTTCAATGGAAATATTAGTCTAAGTATTGAGTCCACAGTACAAGCATTGCGTACCAACGTCAGGTGTATTCATTCTCCCATAGGGCACGGTGAGTGATTCCGTAGGGAGGTACGTCACGGTCTCGGGTTCGGTTCCGCTACGTTGCCTACAGAATTTTAATCGTAAGTTTTTCTGTTGCTCTCAGACAGTTCTGTAACTAAGGTATATGCTTAGTATCACAGTAACATTATAAATTATCTAAGATCATATAGATAATAATAAAGTAATGATTAAAGATTTCGATTTGTTAAAATGTAAAGGATTAATGACAAAATTGTTGAAATAGAAATAATAAAATCAAGCCTTGATTCCGTGTTAGCTATTATGTCATGTATCATTTTATAAGAAGTATTATTGTTGTTCAGTTTATCCAAAACGTTGCAAATAGTACTTAATACTTATTACTAATATATATTTATCAAATATGAAGGCTATATTTTCACTATGTTGTATAATATACGAGTATATTATTTATCCCATAGTTAAAAGCCTTTTCAAGCCAAATTCAAATCAAGTTTAAAAAATACTAACAGGAATTTGAAATGAAGAAGCTTATTTTAATTTAAAATAACCGAATCTAAATTATACTGTACTTAATCGCTTTTGACATAGGGTTTCCACAGTCGAAACTGTGAAATTGTATCAAATTCGAGAATATACTTATCATGATTACTTAATTACTCAATAATAATCATATATAATAGTTATATGTGAACATACAATTTTCGAAGATTAATTCAGTTATATACATATTTATATTCAGTTTTGAATTTTATATCATTCAGTACTTTATACATGACGTGTTCTCGGTGGGACTTCTTACAAACGCTTATTTATCATATTGTTGTTAACAATATTTTAAGTAAGGTTAAATTAATATGCATTTTTCATTATATTTGTTATTTCCTGAATGATTCCATCATCTAAACTAATAATTTTACTACTGTTGATTGTGTATTTGACTGTTGACTTTGCGTTATATTTAATAATACAAAATAAGTATATAATTATGAAAAAAAAACTCGTACATAATATTTGACTCGGGAGTATTTTCTTTGTGTTATTTTTAAAATTATTCTATTGAATATAGGTACTACGTATTTGATATTAAAATGTCGTGATTTTTGTACTGTGCACTTGACATCTTTTGCTAGATGATGTACGATATCTTAAGGTAGTTCAGATAAATTGGGTTCCCATATATGGGTGGGTGGGTACGCCATGTTTACCGCCGAGAAAGTCTCGCACATGAAAAAAGGTTATGTAACGATATCACGATGGCAACCCTAGCAAAGAGCTACAGAGAAGCTGGTTTAAAGCTGAAAGTCAATCACGCGATTCCAATATTCAGAGATAGGTATATGTTAAATTATCAGACGGATTCTGCCGACATATTGCGTCTCAGATTCCACAGATGCCCTGCCTTAGGCTGTCACGCAATTCACTAGTTGATAATATTATATGCATGTATGTATGTTTCCGGTCCAACCTAAATATATTCAAAATAAATTGAATAAATAGCAGTCTGATTGGCAAATTGGGATGCTAAAATCTATTCCATTTAGTTTAAGGGCACGCAGGCAAATGTATACTTGGGTAGGTAGTAGGAGCATTTAAAAGAGAACGACGAAATTTCTATTTCCAATAAGGAATCATTACTATTTTCTGGATTCTTTATTAAAGTATAAATCTTTATCTATGAATTTGCCATTTTCTATAGAGACGTTTAACAATTTTGATTTCTGCATATTAATGTTTTCCTTCTTTATTTACTAAATAAGAAAACTAACTTTTTGAAACTTAAATATTAGTAGACATTAAACTAACTAATAACATAAATTTTAAAAAAATCTAATGTTTTCAGAAAGATTCAGTCACTACAGTACATAATTTAATTTTTAATTTAACTCAATAATTTTTCAATTTTATGGTTCAAAATTAATAAAAAAGTGGAATGTCGGGTTAAAAAGAATAAAATACAAAAATAAATAGTTTCTATAACTTTTCAATTACAAATGTTACAAAATACAAATACGATGTACGTAACGAAAAAATAAATACGACAATTAAGAAGAAACTTCAGACATGTGGCTTTTTTTCCAATTCTATACTCCAATTTTATACCGTCTTTAAGTTGTTCGGAGTTTGTTTTTTGATTCGCAAGATTAGGCCTCTTTGTCACTGAGTTGACACCTGATAATAGCGTTCACTTGTACACACAATATTTTTTAGAGAATATAAAAATACCTATAATTACATGAGTGTTTACATATAATGGTAGCTTGCGTCACTATGTCGTGTTGCCAGGATGGAATAAAGTTCTTAAAAGTAAGAAGTTATGGAAAATAATAGGTTTGTAGATAGTTAGTATTTTCAGTGATTGTGTTATATTGTTAAAATAATAATTATTTTTCTGCCTTAATTTTAAAACTTAATATTACGGTCCTGTGAGTTTGCATATTCGGGGTCATTTGTAATACTACTCACTTTGGTAATCGTATAGAGATAGTTTAATACCTGGGGAAGAACTTAAGGTATTACATTTTTATTATAGAAATCTCCGAATACTCGTAACGCTGGCGGTATGACATACTTGGTTCATTATGTATATAATGTAATTTTACACATGCGATTTTTATAAATAATTTTAATTTAAAATTATAACAAGATTTTCTAGGAAACTAGAAATTTAACTGCAATAGTTCTTCTTTTTATTGTTTTAGATATTTTTCAATCAAAGTAATGGTTTCATGAAGTGATTCATCAATATTGGTTCAGTAGCTTTAAAGTTAACTGTGAATTAATAGTGTAATTGTGACGGGGGCTGAAATAATGGTATGAATGTGGTGTTTACGGGAAGATGTTGCAAAATTTTAGTCAACTATTACCTGTCAAAAATGCTTTCTAGTTAAAAGTATGTAAATGTTATTTAATTATATTAAGTTATGTATATTTGAACATGATTTTTTTTTCAATTTCTTATTTATTCTGAGTGAATTTGGAATACTCAGGAACAATCTGTATACATAGTTGAACGTACGCCGATGCCCTGATAATGGACCAATAATGTGTTTCCTTGTTATTTAACCGATAACAGATGTGGTGCTTATGTTACGTAAGTTAGTTCTTACGATAATTTGTGCTATTGCTTCGTTTACGTATATTATTAAAAACTTCTCTTTATTTAAAACTTCTGTAACGTATAATATTGCGTTACGTACTGTAAAAATGTAAAATCTTATTTATTTATGATGCGTAAACCTTGTAGTGTAGATAAATCGAATATTATGGTTATTTTTAGCTTTTGTGTTAAATAGTATTTTGTTTGTGTTATTGTTGTTGTGTAAAAATATTTTAGATAAATCATTCAAAAATTGGATGAGTCGCAGGAAGTCGCTACATGCTACTAATGCAGGATTACTGTGGAGATTCTAGCGGATCGTCCATAACTAGCCATGGGAACCTCTCGGCTGAAATGGTAATGATGATAATCATTTTTTCAACACACTTCCTCATAAAGTGGCTCTAATCCCATGGCAATTAGGCACATAATGACACCTATAATCAAACTGTGACTTTTCATTACTATTATTCACGAGTGAGTAATAGTTTTTTTTTTCAATTATTGGTTGAGTTACGCTTACATTTGCGCTAAAAAGCTATCCGCGAAAAGCCCAAAAAACAAGAAACCTCATTTTTTAGTCTATGGCCGATGCGCGCGCATAGGAAAACTAATTAATTTTTCCCGCCATTACGAAATTTATTAGTCTATGGCCGATGCACGCGCATAGGAAAACTAATTAATTTTTCCCGCCATTACGAAATTTATTAGTCTATGGCCGATGCACGCGCATAGGAAAACTGATTAATTTTTCCCGCCATTACGAAACATTTTTCACAACTCGACTCGTTTTCTCTTTTGAAGTTATTTAATTAGTTATTAATTAAGATGTCTGCAAATACAATTTATGAAGAAAATGATTTATGTTGTACACCGCCCGATATAAGATGTGAAGCCCAGAACGTTATGGAAAGTTTACTACCAGAAAACTCAAAGGAAAAATATCTATTATTTACGTATTATTTTATTCAGAAGTGTGTTGAAAAACGTTGTATGATACACGTGTGTATTGATGATTACCGTCCTCGGCTCCTTAAGACCCTCGCCTGACGGCTCGGGCCTTAATGCGCCTCAGCGGTAATCACCAACATTACACACTTGTACCATAATGTACTATTACTGGTCTACAACTTTAATATTATCAAACTGATAAAGGACTCCTATGATGATAATCGTCGCAGGAGTGCATTATTAATTACAAATACAATGTATTGTCATTCGCTTATAATAGGTACCAATTATTTTGTATTTGGAATCTCATAGTTTGGAATTTTGTTTATTTCTCTATGCGAACGAAAGCCGGAGCTCAAAATTGGTATGCAGCAAATCGTAAGATCTACGACCGTGTATTGATGACATCATACGAAAGCTGTATTATGCTGAGAAGTTTTGAATACATATTTATATCAAACGATGTTATAATTATAGAAAATAATCGTAAACTACCACAGAAATAGTTTAATCCTAGTTACAAAAGAGACAATTTAATTAATTAATTGGTGTCGTTATCTCCAAAACCGAAAACTAAGTATGCATTACGATATACATATATTTATGTTCAACCTAAAAATGCAAATTCGCATTTAATTTGCGCCGATAAGACAAAATATTAATAAATAAAAAAAACTGCTTCTTTATTTAATTGTATCGAATGATTGCATTTAACTCATAAAGTTGCATGAGAAAAATTATAATCATTATTTATATTGGAAATATTATAAGGATATAGAATTAAGAGGAAACATTGCGGCATATTTTTCATCCAAACGTATTTTGTATGTACCATGTTTTCTGCCTGGATAAGACCTCATGAGAGCAATATTGTTTCATAAAAACTGTCGACTTGTATCTTCATGTTTCCTTATTTATTATAAATTTTAGTAAAATAAATATAAATGTACAAAAAATGTACACATGACCCTTAAAAAAATTAACACAGAGACAGGGCGAAAGCATTTTTCATTTCTTATTAAGGAAAATATTTAAATTGGTTCTATTTTGAAGGAATAAATGAATGAAACGTTGTTTTAGGCACCTATTCATAGGTATTTTCTACTCGAAATTCTGTTGTCTCTCTCGCACTTTATGGGTGAACACAGTGCGACAGCAATAGATTTTTTTATAATAGGATATTTTTCTTCTTTATGTTTCCTCTAACATATAGAATTATATGAATTACAGGCTTAAATCACAATTAATCGTCAAGTGAAATATTCTAATAAATATACACTTAAAGTATTCCTGTATAAAAAATATTATTTGAAGGAAGTCTGGGTTTTGATGCTCAGGGGTGAGGGACGGATGAAACGGAGGGACGGAGAGAAATAAATTACTATCATTTTTAATAATTGGGTATTGTGTTGTTGAATCCAGTTGATGATCGCTTTTAACTACGGCCCTATATCAAGTACCCAAATGCTTTCCTACTGTTTCAACCTTAGATACTCGTATAAATAACAATAATCATTATTACAACCCAACTAGCGTATAAAGTCTAGTTGCAAAACTTATAAATTTTCTAAAGTTACTTCATGAGTGACCTTATAAAGTAAATTTTAGAAAGTTCTAAGAAAAGAACATATATACTTGAAGCCAGTCCCCAACAATGAATATTAAGTCTATATGTTTAATGTTGTGTTCAGAATACTGTTAGCGCTCTCAATTAAATAAAATCTACACGAAATGAAATAAAATCATTTTAACTATATAATATTAATAAGTCTATCTCATATCTAACTTCCTTCTTCCTAAATATATATATTCATATATAGTGGTTTGAAAAATCAACTTGTTGGATATTTTATTAGTATGTTGTCTACGCGAACCACGGTGACATATAGATAAGATTAAGGATATATATTGATTAAGGTTAAGTCAAATAGACCAACAAAACTTTTTAAAGCAAGAACGAGCTTTACTACTTATAATTAGACAGAGATGATGTAATATTAATTACAAACAAACTTAGTCATTTTGAAAGAATTCTTTAAGTTATATTGAAATGTAATATAATCCCTTTCTCCAAACAAAACTAAAATTCAATTGATCAATACATTGTGAAAGATATGAATCATTTCGAATAATTTCTTTTACTTCTGTTTACCAACATTCAGACACTTTACAACTGTGAGCTGGACTATTATGTTCCTAAACATTTTGCATTAAGGTCTATTATAGCTTAAAGAGTTGTTTTCCCGTTAGTTTACGATGGAGGTGAACAAACTCTTAAGGAATAAGCGCTTTGAAGTGTAAAATTATGGATTATAAATGCTTACATATAAATGCAACCTATAGGATTAATTTTGTTCTGTATTGAATTTGACATTAAGGAGATCAAAGAAGAAAGTAAATGGCTATAATAATTACTGTAATTCGTTCAAGTTTTGAAAGCATTTTACTATCATGATGTGAATACTCGTATATGTATTTATGTACATTCTGAGCAATCTGAACTTTTAAATAAAAACTTACCTAACATGGAAAAAAGAGACTTCTTAACTTAACATAAAAACTAAAACTTGTTATACTTTAGGAAGATATTGGTATCCAGATAGATGGGATCTAAAATTATAGCTAACATATTCTTTACTTCTTATCTACATTTTTTTTTAATTAACATAAAATGTATATTTATCTCAGAATGTAATTAATAATTGTTATAAGTACATACAATAATACGTTAGTCCAAAAATTGATTTATAAGACAGTTCTTATGACACACATTATAGTGACTGAATTGCTTGTGTGTAAATGTAATGCTTGACGTTTTGCTGATTGTACATTACTAAGTTGCAAAAATATTACACAACTAGAGAAAAAGGACGGATTCAAAGTGAGGGATTTTTAAGATAAAATCATGAATGATTATTAAAACCATGACTACCTACAGAAAGCAAGAAGCGTAAATAGAACTATTGAGATAATTACTAAAATTAAGAAAGAGTAGAATAATTTTCTTATTATTTATTTCTTTTATGAGGATGGTTGGTTTCTGAAGCGTTATTTAGTTCTTACCGATGGTCAGAAATTTCTGCTGGAAAAAACTCTGAGGCATATATTTTGCCCAAAACATTGATTAAAAGTGCACTTTATTCAATATTTTCAGTGAATAAAATTTATAATTATATTGTTTAAATTCTTTTCTATAAAATGCTCCACAACAAGTACGTAACGTACTTAAATAATATTTTTCCATTTCAACAATGGTATTTTTCATTTCTTTCATAACGTAATAAATTTACGAACAATCAGAGTTAGCTGACGATTGCTATGGTATGTATGGTTACAGTCAACTATTCTTTTTACTATATTCGCAGCTAATCTGCATTGCAATCCAGAAGTATCTGTGTAATTTGCCATTTTTTTACTTAAGATGTAAAGTATGGTACCCAGTAATTACACTGCTAGATCTTATCTTGCAAACCAGAACACAGAATTGCGAGCACTGCTATTGTTTTGCGGTAGAAACAGGTAAATGAGAGGTATCCAATCCAACGAACCTAGTATCGAGACACGCTTCAGTGAAACCGAAACAATTACCTAAAATATTTCAACAAAACCATATTTTTCATGTATTGTACTTATTAAGTTCACGATAATGCCTTAATATATAAAATTATGTAAATTCAGAATCGAAACGCATACCCGTAAAAAGTTCAAACCGGCTAAATATCTTTCAATAAAAAAGGTGAACATTTTTGGTAACGCACGATCTGATTGTCAGAAGATAAGCTAAAATGAAGCTGCCAGTTCAGGCAAGCGTAATACGTACGTAACTCAGGTAGCCGAGTTCGTATCAATGGCAGTGTGTGCAATAACAGCTTAAGTTCAGAATTCGTAAAAACGATTTCTATAAGCTGTACCCATGTACCCAAATATAAAATTAAGTATATAAAATTACCATTAGAATATACCAAAAACTTAAAAGATTAAATACATTTATGGTATTATTACATTAAATACTAAAGGTATGTTAGGTATTTCATTTAAAACTTTACCGTCCATCAGTATATTATTTCTAACAATATTTCAATAGTTTTTGAAAGTAAACTAATGTTTGTGTTAATATGCCAAAATATTATCTTAACAAAATATTGCCAGTAAACAATTTGGATACATGTTTTTACGTCGTACTGTATTTATTAATTTTAAAAGTTTTTGAAAACACCGGTTCAGAGTTAGACTCATAGTCTAACTCTGAACCGGTGTTCTTCTGACACATCTTTTATCGGTAAATTAATTGACAGCCAAAGTTCTAACAAAAAATTTTTAATAAGTTCAAACTGCAAGTTTGTAAACTTACTTAAAGTTTTAATAAAACTGTAAGTTTACAAACTTGCAGTTTCATTACAATTTTTTTGGATTAGTTCGTTTCTGTGTAAACATTTGGTTTTTATTTTATTGGTTTGATTTAAATCGACCGTAACAGGAGGAATTCATCAATTAGACATGAGAATGCTAATTTATGTTTTCTTCAGACACGTTTACTTTTTGCAAAATTTGTACTTAAATGAATTATCCACTTTAGACGTTTTTGTTTGCTTTTTCTTTTCTACCACATATTCGACACACTTGTGTTTGGCTGTGCTCCAAACCTGTTTTTATTTGCAATTATCGCCGTCTCTGTCGCTATTTCGCTTAGAACGACTTTGCTTTTTATGTAGGATTAAGGGTGACTCCTCTTAATCTACTTATACAATTGAAGTTTGTTAAATGTCGAACATTATTATATGCATTGCAGGGATTCTATTAGTATATCAAAACAAAATTATAAACGGAGCCCATCTACGAGTACATAAATATTTATACACTTTTGACCTCTAATACTCTATTCCTTTTACAATTATTTTTGCATATGATTTAAATTATATATACATATACATTAAAATTTTGAAAGTGTTTTTAATGATTATTTTGTATGACTAAGTTTACACAATGTGCAAAGGCACACATTGGCTCTTCATAAGTTGTTACAAGTTGATGCTGGTAGTACATCTTTTAACAAAACTTAAATAGTAAAAAATAACATTAAAATGCGTTCAATGTATATTTTTTCTCCTTCAGCTGCAGTAAGAGGTAGAGGTAGCGGTGTTAGGCCTACTTATCCAAGAGTAACAGTGATACATTTTAAAAATCTTATAGACACCGAAAGCTCTATTAAATTATTAAGTTAATGTTACGTTAATAAAGGATGTGACCACATATAGCTAACAGTGAAATAATCTAAAATATTCCTCACTGTGTCTTCTCAATTGGAACAGATCAGCCGCCCAGATAGCGAGAAACAATTTCGCGTGGGAACTCGAGAAATTCCTGGATTTGGTCGAGAACGATTCACTGGAAAAGTGGTCGTTTCCTCATCACTTGACTCAACTGCCTAAGTTGGGTAGTAAATTATTAAGTACTACGGAAATAAGTTAATACTTTTTTGTTTTGTATTATGACCAAATTAATTACTTTCATAAGAATTCGGGATTCGATTAGAAAGTTCAATCTTTAAATGAAAATCAAAATTTATTTTAGTTTCACTGTTATCAGTACCTATATAATAATAATGTTTCTGTCTATTACCTTTCCATCTTTTCAGTTTTCATTTTCGCTTCTTTTATACTCCGGTAATATTAAATCTTAAGCAAGAATAATTAAATTATCTGCAGCAATAATTTTAATATAAATTTCTACTATAGAAATGAGAAAATAAATTTGGTATTCACTAGTTTACACTAAACATTTATTCCGTATGAAGAAACTCGATAGGCAGAAGTCACAAATACACATATTTCCGGTAATTTTTTTGTTTGTAAAAGTTAATGTAGAAATAGTACTTTCTAAGTCTGGAACTAATCAGAGCTACTTGTAGATAGTATGCAGAAGAACATTCTTATAAATTTATTTCTTCATTGTCATATGTTCAAAGTAACAAAAATACTGTTGAATATTTAATAATATTTTTTCTTTATTTTCAGATTATTGGACATTAAGAAAACACACAGACTCGACGTCAAGTGATAAAGAAAATTGAAGAAATCTTAGCTATTAACTTAGGCTGGCCATGGGTATTAAATTCTTGTTTTAAACACTAATTAATATAATATTATGTATGCAACTAAGCTAACTTATTTCATGCCTCATAAACATAAATTAAATTATAAGAGGCTACTCCCCGTTGTTTGCTAGCTGGTGCTGCTGCTGGATATCAATGCTGGACAATATTGAAACTGAAATAATTTAAAAAAACATGATAGGGTGTTTAACAATTTTTCTCTTTTTATTAATGCACTAATGATTACATATGAAACTCATTATATATTTTTAATAACGTGCTGTTTGATTAATATATTGAATATTTGAGATGTTATAGATTGTAAGAAAATAACGATTGTTTGTGAATATTAACGATTATATTTTCTTAACAGATATTGTTTCAAATAAGGCACTGGCACTGTATAAGGCAAATTGAAATTTAAAACGTCCTTAACACATTACGAAAAAAGTACATAATATATTAAAAGAATTGCTACTTTTTTCTTTTCTCTTAAATAATTATAAATTTAAAAATATTTTGTGAACTTTCGTTTATTATAAAATATTTTTAAAAATACAGTCGTTGGACCATGTTACTAGAAATTATTTTCAACTTAATGTCGAACGATCAGAGTTTAATATTAATTACAGAAAAATGACGTGTTATTATAGTTGATGTACTGGCATCTATATCAATTTTCTAGTAGTCAAATCAATTTGTAAAACAATACTCACAAAAACGAATTATTTTGTAGGATATAATTGACAGATGATTTTGGTTGATTGTATTGTAACGCTGCGAAATAATTAATTGTTACCAACAACATAATGTTGATGATATCATCAATATTATGTTCAATTATATAATTCTGTAACTCTAAACAAATCGGGTAAATCTTCGGTTTGTGGTCCTTGTGAGACTACCCTCACTAATATTTTTTAATAAACCGAAGAAAATGTAAAAAAAAATACATTATTTACACGTGATCTAATTTGCTATAATGTGCGCTTAAAGTTACGCGTATTTGTATTCAGAATAAAAAACAATAGGTATGCGGGGATTTTTAAAAAAGATTTACTGAAGGAATCGGCAAGGGTCACTACAAAAGTCTGACCAACACAGCCAAAATGGCGTTTGTCATATAATATAATAAGAGTTGCATTTTTTAAGGACTTTGAGCGCAGTATATACGTATATATACACAAAAATTTTAATATTTTAGACAAGTTGAAACATATGTTTCTTTAATGTGGGCTATGTTAGGAACTGAAACATCTTCGATCCTATACCTCATTCTAGCGATTATTAAACATAATAAATAAAAAATTTAATTATTAAATTTGGTTAGGCTACTAAGATATATTTTCATATTTATTTGGATCTAAATATGTAGAGATTTTAATAAAATATTGTGTACAATTTAGTAACAATACGATATCAAATGTGTGAACAATATAAGAAGGTGCTAAAACATATAAGTAATAAATTTGAAATTTTATAACTACAAATATTTTTAGAAATGGAAAATTTACTTACTCAAATCATATAAATACATAAAAAATATATTTTTTCTAAAATCTACACAGACAACTAATTATGATCATTTACTGTCGTACTTTAATAATAAATATATAAGCACTTTATTTGAACTTTATGTACCTCATCCATCGACAATAGCATTTAGAGTTATCAAAACTATTTAGTTATTTTGTATTGTTTTAATTAAGGTTAGATTCTAGTCTTTGATCTCTGCAATAACTTCATTTTCATTCATATTGTTTGGATGATATTTGCTTCCTATTAGTTAATAAACGTATATTGGTTGAATTTGGAATGTATTCTCTATGTCTAAAGATTTATATTCTATAATTCTGCTTGGACGCACGCTCTTATGAAAACAATCGTGCATACAAGATTATTATTTCCAACATAGAGTATTTGCATTCATAGCGTTTCTTCCTGAAAAGAACCGAATCTTCATCAGATTCATTTAGTTGAGGTTTTTATCAGATTTTTAAACGTGCTTCCGTAGGCATCACGTTTGAAGTACCTACCTCTATATTTATTTGAGGGCGCTACATTTAGACTAAGTACTTTTTTAAACGTGTACATGTTGAACATGAGTTATTGAGATTTGCAATATTTCTTCTCAGCATTATTTTTAAAATTGTAGATGTCTGCCATAGACATGCGTTATTTTTTATCAATAATGTTTAAATAATAAAACATCACACCTTTACGAAATATGCTAATTTAATAATTATTGTATCGATTATAATAATGCTGTGAAGATAGAAAAACAATAAATTTTGTTGTTAATTTTATTTTAATGACCAAATGATGTGTAAAATATATTTTTACCTATTTAGCTATATTCAAAGTAAAATTAACTCTTTTTGGTTGTAACGTAAATAAACTGACAGTAAAATATGTAAGATCTATTTATAATTGTACAAAATTTTAAAGTCTTATTATTAACGACGAATGCATAAAGTTATTGTAAATGGATTGTAAAAATGAATTACAGAAGCCCAATGAATAAAATTAAAGGTATTAAATCAATAATGGAAGGTAAACAATAAATAGTGTAAAAATAGTTTTTCCATCATATTTTGTATCTCTTCTTTAAACATAATAAAAAATGACTAAATAGTATTAAAACAATTACTTTTCTCAAAATGATTTTAAAAGTTACACCCTTTATTTTTAAATAGATATAAGTTGTTAAATTAATATCATACTTGGCTAATGATGTAAAATATAAGTAGTTTTATTACAACAAGAAATATTAATCCTTTAAACAAATTAAGAAATTGTAAATGAAATAAATATAATAAATATTTCTTTCATAATTTACCTATATTTGTTTTATTTTTGAAAAATATATTTTCATACAACACAATTGCAAAGTAGTGTGATAAGCCAAATGAGAATGGGCAAGTTGGTAGGAGACACCCTGGACGAATATACTTGGACCAAATAGGAGATATCCTAAAGGAAAGAAAATCCCCGTAAGTACCCGTAACCGACGAGCGTGCATGAAAAGGCTAATGCAAGGTAGCTGAGGAAGTACTCTTGGATTGTTGTTAGGAAAACTGTGATATCTGCCTACCCCTGTAAGAAAGAGGCGTGAGTACATGCATGTTTGTTATAGGTTAAATTACATTTTTAAGTATCGAAAACAATATATTATTATTTTAATTTATAATAACATTAGATAATAAAGATATGACATCTAAAATAAAATTAAATGTATTCTTTATGTATAAAAAAATTATGTATATAAACGATACCATACTCTTGAGGCAGGAAGTGTTCAATGAGGCTGATATTTATTATTATAACCTTCAATTATAAAAAAGAAAATTTTCTAAATCAGTAAATAATCGTTATTTTAGAAGAAATATTCTAACGAAATAGTTTAATATCAAAAATATTTAAAAAATACTTATAGGTATTCCTTTGTTTTATAGATAAAACCCATTGTTTTTCTCGCCTTTTCTATGGTGTGAGGTAGGTGTTTCCAAAGGTGTGAGGTAGTGTCCAGGAAATATATTTACTCTATGTTGATGTTGAGTAACGATAAGGGCATCCAGACATATGAGTCATCATCGTGAATGCATCTTAAGCGGTGACTCAGATGTGTTGCTATGCGTCTTAAATCCACGTCCGAAGATCTTTCAAATTTCACCGTCTTAAATTGTATGTTCTTTATGTTTACGGCGAGCTTGTGATGACGTATCGTCCAATCAATTATTTGTTACAAAATTATTTCTATTAAAGTAGTTTGTTAATACTCTTGCATTATCAAAGTATGGAGTACGGTAACATATAGAACAATTTAGTTGGGATTGGTTGACAAGCTAACGTTTACAGAAGCCTATATGTTCCCAGATTATGTGTAAATACAGGTCTCTTGCATATCCCAACCCTCGTCGTAAATATGAGTACCGTTACAACGACAAAGTGATATCTTTTTAGATAGCGCCACTACCTCCTACATGATAATAAGTGGTGAAATAGTAAGTAAAAACTTTATTTCCGTATACAGTTGTGGTAGAAATACCACAATTGAGTTACCTATCATATCAAAAAACCGCGGGGCGTCAATTACAGCTAACATCAAAACATTACACACACTGTACAATGACATGCAAATGTTACAATAAAACATGCACTAAAATCCAATGTCAATAGTTTCCTTCTTTACAATGTAATGTGAAGGAAAGATTTCTATAGAAATGAACGATTGCAACTCAAGGCTATAAAATCAAAACAGTAGGTGCTCAGACGTTTTAGATCGCTGTAAAAATTTCATATAAAGCAAATTGCCTATAAATTTCCGTCAGGAATTTTTAGGACTGAATGGCTTATTACATCGCCATTACAATGCAAGTATAAAATCTTTATAAGTAAAATAATTAAAGGGTGTAGATACCACTATACACTTCTTTTTAGGATGCAATTTCTTAATAAACTACGGAACATTATTATTATTATTGACTTTTTTTAATAACTAATAATAAGCAAATTGTAATTCGGTGCTGAATACGTACGTATGCTGTATATTTTTATTTACGAAAATCAAATTTAATCTAATATTTTGTTAGGTGATCCATCACCACCTTCTATATGACGGTGTTTGGCCATGGCCATGCAAATCAAATTTTTTGGTACCCTAATAGTTCTCTAGCACCTTGCAGCAAGTTGCAAGAGAAAAGTCATCCTTAAGGGAGATACTTTACAGCTAATTCTCAAATGGAGGATTGCAATACGCAGCCTCCATTAGTGCCTCTTTGTGGCTCCTCGATGCCCTATGTTAAAATCAGGTAGTGTGATGTCCGCGGGTCGCCGGCGGGCGCGAGGAAGTCGCGACCGCTACGGCGACCCGGGATGGACACGCCCCTTCCGTGGCCGGGGGGCGTCGTCGGTGGAGGGGACCGGGGGAGGTGGTAGCTTCCCCGAGGAGGGCTCCCCTCTAGAGAGGGGAGCGGAGGCTGGGGTTCCCGGAAGTGGCCTTTGTGTTCCCGGGGGCTCCCTACATGCCTGAGGAAGGCCATCCCTGAGGTTTTTAGTGGGTAGGCCTCCCCCTTCTGGGGAGGAGAGCCCCACATAACCCCGGCTCGCCACAGCCGGGGTATGCAATTTAATGCATTTTCCTCAGGGGAACAAAAAAAAAAAAAAAGGTAGTGTGATGTTCGTACGGAATTGCAATTACTTTAGTGTAAAAGTGTTTCAGATATCTTTGTAGAGCAGTTTCCTGGTTTATCCAAGGGAAATCTGAAGGAAGGAATCTTTGTCGGACCTAGATATTAGAAAACTAATGAGAGATCCCTACTTTGAGGACAAATAGGAAACAAAAGAAAAAACAGCATAGACGTCTTTTAAATTAGTTGTTACCTGTTTCCTAAGAAACAGAAAAGATCCAAACTATAAGACAATCGCCGCAGACATACTCGACAACTTTAAGAAACTTGACTGTAATATGAGCATTAAATTTCATTTTCTCCACTCATATCTTGAGTATTTCCCTGCAAATCTTGGAGATGTAAGTGAAGAGCAGGGTGACAGATTGTACCAAGACATCAAGGAAATGGAAAGAAGATACCAAGGAAGAAGGAACGTCAACATGATAGCGAACTACTGCTGGATGTTAAAGAGAGATAATCCTCAACGAGTCCATAGCCGGAAAAGCTACAAAAGAAGCTTCGACAGTAAGCGAAAGCATTATTATAATTACTTATAGGCTTAAAGAGAAATAGAAGTGTACCAGAAATATAGTTTAGAACCTGAATTATAAATAAAATAAAATTTTATATCTTGCTTGAAAGATTGCTTAAATTTTGTTATTATTATATACCCAAAAATACTTTTTTATAAGAAAACCTTACGTGATAGAAAAAAACGGATTGCATTTTTGAATCAGCGCTGAAAGGTACATAAGGGTCGGTTGTGAAAAACAAACAATTTTTTTTTGCGGACTTTATTGCGGTATTTATTGTGTAGAATATATTTAAAGATCATGCCAAAAAGACATTAAAAGCTATTTTAAATCAAATCATACAATACGGAACTAGGGATAGTAGTCATTGAATCATGTTACGTAATAACATAATTTTATTTACGAGTATTATAAAGTTAAGTAAGCATACATACGACTGTTCTTCTCGAGAAAAATTTACCAATTTCCGAACCGGTAATTTTTTTTCAAATTCCATATGAAATGCATATTCAAAGTTTTTATTTTATTATGTTTATGCCTATGTTGAATAATGATTATTTTAATTTCATTTACAGATTGTTGCCAACCAAGGCCATTAAATTTGGTAATGCTTAATGTTTTTATGTCGCACTATTCAAAAATCTTACACACTATAATACTCGTAGATACGTTATGAAGTACTTTGCAGGTTCGCAAGGTGATGGTGGTCAGTGCAATGTGTATATCTCTAGCACTAGCTGCCTTCGTATTAGGGTTTTATTTCCGCTAATTAGGCGAGTGTTTATATAAAAAAATCTCTGCCAGAGTGAAATAGGTTGGTCGTTTATAACGAAAATTTCGAAAGGAATATCATGAATTTATAGTAGTATCAATTTATACATTATATTTCAAATAAACCTATAGCATTTTACAAATATGACTGAAAACAAATTCATGATAAATTAGTTGTACTTAATCAAATAAAACCTGAAGTTAGTTTGAGTATATAGGGGTGAAGGTGGAAGGAACTTTAAAGAAATTCTGTCATGCAATGTAATCTATAACTATGTATCATAGGTATTACATGAATGTGACAATGCCATATATAAAAATCATAATATTCATTATGATTTTTATGTATGGCATTTATGTATGCATACACAATATAAATAAAATTCGCAAGAACGGTGCCCCTGAGAAAAGCACGTGAATGCGGTACTAATCTGTATCTACAGGTTAAAACTTCCGTGAGGCGCTAAATATTGGATCTCTTTTAAACTAAAGATTCATATCGTATTCTTCCAAAAACCTCTTTAAACTTTTGAGAATTGAGACAAAAGAGAGAAATTCTTTAGGAATTGAGAGATCTATAGCAAATTTATTAATAATGTATCAGCCCAGCAATAATTTCCACGTATTAAAAAATGTACAAATTATCGAATGTTCTAATCTTCAATAAGACTGCAATATTGAAGTAAAATTAATAAAGTGACAATAGGTTGGAAAAAAGAATATAGGTATCAGATTAAGAAAAGGTGAAAATATCTAAAGAACTATTTTCATCTTAACGACTTAAGACGTGTTTGCTGTTAAGGGTTTCTAAGGAACTGCAATGCAAAGAAATTGTTTGAAACAGTAATGGCATTCATTATAGTCAATTTGTAACTTAATTTGTAGCAAAATTATTGTAAACCAAAAAAAAATACAAAGGTGACATAAAATAAAATTAATTAAAATAATGAAAATGAAATTACCAATGAAAATACACAGTTTAATTTGATTTTATAACAAATACATTTCCTGTGATTTTTTTCTTGAAATTAAAAAGAATATAAACTGATACCTTAAACTAGTTTAGTAATTTAGTAATTTTGCGAAAAAAAATCCAAAATATTATTACAAGTAGCTATATAAAACACTGACAAACCAGTTACTTAATGTAAAAACAACTTTACAAAAAGAAGACGATTACTCAATTTCTCTTGAATTTAAAACAAGAATTGTACTAAAGTGTCAAATCCTTTTATCGTTTCAAAACCTCGCTTCAAATTTACTTTCATTCATTAAACACAATAATATTAAATATGAGTCAAAAAACCAACAATCAAAATGAATTAAGCCCGTGCCTCGAGAGATGGTTCAACGATTGCCACAATGAAAGGATTTAAAGGTCATTTTAAGCCCGTTTGTATGTAAATCAGGCGCAGAAATTGACCATTTTGTATGGCAATGTAATAAATGCCTTTAATTAGACATTAGTGGGGTTACTAATGCTTTTGCTAAAGCTTGAGTTCCACTGCCAGCGGATGTTACATTTTTAACATATGTAATTCTAAATTACGAAGACAAAAAAATCTATAGTGTTTCTTAAACTGAAGACATGATAAATTGTAATCAATACGTGTCATATTGATTACAATCAATCATCTATATTATTTTAATATATTTTTAAAATAGTAGTATAATTTATTAATGAATGATAATTATTATAGAGCTTACATTAGAGATTTTATTTATTTCTTTTTCCAAGCCCATATATTTGTTAATATTAGTCAATCATTACAATTTTTGACTTGGCGTATTCGTCTGCCGTTCATCATGGGTTTCAAAAATTAATAAAGCATTAATATAAAAATATGTTCTGACAAAAATATTCGACTCAGGTGGAACTCGAATCTGTGTCTTAATAATGCCATGATGACTTCTCAATCGAACAACTCAACTGCATTATTTTACTTTACTTAAGCTAAAGTAGGATTTATTTACTATTTATAACTACGTATCTATATACAGATTTCATGAAAATTTAATATAGAGAATATTAGCTTACAAAGGAGTATGCCCATTCGTAGTATTACCTTTACTCGTCCTTGTGCCTTAACCAAACTAATACCAAAAAATAAGTAACAATTTTTAACAAAACTCTGCAATATACCAAGCCGAAACTTCGCCGGAGATAAATCCACATAATAATTAGTAATTATTTCACTTCCACTTCATTCGCCGTGTATTTTTATTGATGATATTCTAATTTTATTGATAAATAGTCTCTTCGGTATTGCCATATATTAACGATCGGATCGATTGGTCAAAAATATATTCGATACATTCTACTGTCCTCTCGTGAAAGGGTAAAAGGAATACCAAAACAATTTTCTTTAGTCTTTTTTCTGCTTTCTCTAATATTTTAGTCATTATTCTGCTATTTGTAACGAAGACGAATCCGCCAATTAGATAAATTAATCCAGCCGTTTTTGAATTTGTTTTATGTAAAACAAAGATGTTTTTTTTTATGTAACTATGTAGAATATGCATTACTATTACAAAACTAAGATTCCAATCTGTGATCTGTCTAATATACATGGTTTTACATACTCATCAAGCTGATCTCAGAAATATTAGCTTGTATGTACATCATGTTGCATAGAGGTAGCGTAATGAAAAATTGATAATGCGCAATTGTTTAGGAATGACAATAGATAGGTCGAGTGTATATTGATCAATATCTGTTACTTTATAATTTATAACCAATATAATTTAGTAATATTAACATTAAGTCATTTAATCAATTTAAATTAAACGTGCGATTTATTATAATCGAGTAATAATTTTCACAGTGTTGAAAATTATTATTTTCACCACTGTCTACTATACTAAATACCTGACATTTGTAGATTTCACAAAGCTGCAACACGGTCTACTTTAAGCGTCCAGTCCATTTTAAATATATTTTTTGTTGTGTGCATATAGGAAATATATTTAATGCAGGGATACATACTTAAAAATAATAATAAGTAGAAAGCTTTTGGTATCAATATACATCATATGTTTCAGGCAATGTAGATTCAGCATTCAAGCTAATCTCTGACTAATATCTGAATAAACTATACGCCAAAATTAGATACCAAAGTATGGTTTCACTTTCGCTCCGCTTATGAATTATTACCCTCTGTAAGTGGAGCCACAAGTGTACGAATGTAAATAAGGAGGAATGCGTAGATGAGTGATGGCGCACGCGCAGCCCTGATTGGCTATTGTCTGATCGCAGCTTGCATGGTGCATCTGGACACATCTGTTCATAATTTAATAGTCTATGAAATTAATTTTATGCCGAGAGAAAATCACACAGAAATAGTATTTATAAATATATATTAAAATAATAGTATTGTTGGTAAACTGAAGACAAAAGCAAAGGCAAGAAACCACACGTTCAATTAACATTTGTACAAATAATTATACAAAGTTTACTGTTTGTCTAGTGTTTTGTAATGTACGTAAGTACTTTTTGAAGTGTACGTAAAGAATCGTAAATATATTAAGTTTAGTTTCAGTTCCCCGTGCGATTTATGAATGTACGATTTATTACATGAAGAGTGTTATACGAAAGTAGTGGGCTAGTTTGGCTAAAACAATAATCAATTAAATAATTGAATAAAAAAACAGAACTCAGAGTGAGATACTAGACCATACTTATGGTATGGTCTAGTATCTCACTCTGAGTTCTACAGTACCGGGATTCCGCGATTTTTATTTATGGAAATAAAATAAAAAGACAGTTCCATACTTTGTCAAAAACTAAATTAGGTAAATAAACATCCGGCTATCCAATTCCGCAATCCCGGGATTTTTATTTAACAAAACAATAAAAAGCCGTTTCCATACTTTGTCTTAAACTAACTTTAGGTAAATATGCATCCGATTATCCGATCTCTAGTTATAAGCTTAATAGTGTAAGTTGAAAAGTCCTTCATGAATTATATAAGAAAGTTCTGCTGCTCGGCAATAGGTGTCGTTACTCGTTTCGTAAAACTAGGTCATTTTAGTACAATTGGTGTTGTATTTTACACAATATAATTGATTTTTTAGTGATGAAATTTAAATGGTGATAATAAGATTATAATTTCAATCGTTTTATTTAATGGAAGTGGTGAATCTTAAAAGCTCAGCTGTAGTTGTAATTTCATTTACAATCAGATATAAGATATAAGGCTATATTTTATCGCAATAAAAAATCAAAAGCTCAGATAATTAAAATACGTTAAAAGCGTAAAAAAATACAAGGACATTGTGCAAAAGACAAACTTTCAATTGCTAATTTCGAAAACATATATATTTAGTTGGAACTTCAAAATAATCACTTTTCTTTTCAAGATTTGATACAAAAACTCTAGTATGAATTGAAAACTTTTATTCCGATTGTTATATAACATTATGAGAAGTCGTTTGTAGATTCTTTGTTACGTTAAGGCAAACAAATAAAAATTTTATATAGTTGTGTAAGCAAACGTGCTTAAAATATCAGCAACTTGTAATTTAAGTTTGTTTACAATTTACGATCAGAATCTATAGATGATGAACCTACCATAGGTTTGTTGTTCTCCCCTATATTCCGTTCTAGCTTGTGTATTTAGACTGTTTGGCCAATGGTCCAATCAGTTATAACCACGAACTGGATGACATCCTGTGGTGGCGTAATTTTCCCTGAAATCTGCCGGCCTTGGGCATAGAATTTTTGTCATCTTTTGTCTATTATGAGCTACAGTAACGTGGCATGCTCTTTTTTTTCGTTGCAGACCCTAATCCGCTTTGAATTAGTATATGCCATCCTGTGCAACTTCCTTCATAAAATAACTTCATGTCTTTGAAACAATAAAGAAAAAAATTAAATATTTTTGCGTTTTTAAATGTAAATACAGCTTTACTATACCCGTATGTTTGAACTTTAATATGGATACGTTTGGTACACCCATAAACCACCAATTACTAAAATTGTCTGTTACAAAGTGTAAGTCCAATTTAAATATTAAACATTCCTCAATACCTTTAATTTGCGACAGTGCCGTATAAATTTAACGCATGGAAGGTGTTGGTCGCTTAGGCCCAGACATAATGCCATCTTATTACGCGCTGTGTTGGTTTTCCAGGGGGCCCGCCGTCAAATCGTCAATAGCTCGGTTCCTGTTGTGGTTAATCAAGAAATTGACTGGAAATAAGTAAAGATGTAAGGGAAAATTGATGATAGCTAATTTTATACATATAATCTTATAGGAGAATATTAATAGATATTTAATATTTTGAATAAATGTTTTCATCGTACGAACAGTATTTAAGCGACATATACACAATACGAGTAGTTACTCTTGACGGCATTTACGTATTAAAACATTGGTCAATCAAAAATGCCTACCGAAGCAGAGTCATTATTGTAATATTGCAAAAGTAAAATATTTAAGAAAATAGTTTTTATAATCTAGTATTTAAATGAGAACAATATTACTTTCCAAAAATTTTGTATTGGATAAAATAAAAATAATGAAAAACGTTTCTTCAGACTGTAGTATCTTACAGTCATTCAGGGCATTTATATGAAGTAGATTTAAAATTGTCAAGCACTAGATATTAAGAATTGTTTAAGAAAAAGATGTAAAAATATATTTGAACTTGGAAGGATATTTGGATGTGCGAAGGTTTTTATAATTGAAAAGGATTCACACATTGAAACTAAGATTTTCGTAGAAGAGTTAACGTAACGATATCGTTTGACATTTAACGACACGCAATCACATTGCTTTATCTTAATTATTTTGTACAATAATGACAAAATAATCCGAATCTGAATTGTATTTTACGTTGCTGTTTCTTTTAGTAAGATAGTGAATTTGATGAGTCATCTTTGTCTTTTACCCCATGACCATCCTTACTTCTCATTGCCATCATGTAAGATGACGATCAAGAGGAAAAACTGTGTCCTAACCAGTAACATAACAGCCGTAACCGCCTTCTTGCGCAATACCATTTAGAAGGAACGTATCTCGAGCATCTTGCAGGGTAGAGCCCGATCCAGCTGTCTACTTAATTGGAAAAAAGCTAATTTACTTCGGTCAACCCTCCGACTTCTTACGTGTAATGAAGACGCTACTTTAAATAGACAATGCAATCTATTAGAAATTACTACAATAAAAGCCTTACTAAAAATATTAATTCTGTATATAATTTTACACAGCTTAGTAAACTTTGCAGAAAAAAACACATTTATCTTTTAATATTAGTGAAGATATCATTGTATATTACATACATTTTTGTAAATATTTCAATTATAAGTATCACCTTTTTCAGATTTAAAACCAAATTACTATAAGTACTAACTAAAGTTTTAGTAATGAAATGATAATCTATCAAAACTATAGTTTTGTTAACAGTTAAACGTACTTACAGTACGTTTAAGCAAGTCAAATATCGTTGTGTAATTTTCACCCGATAAAATGGTTTATTAGAAAATATCATGATTTCTCGTACAGTTATTGAGTCTAAGAATTAATATTTTCAGGATATTAACATGCTGTTAAATAATTTACAAGGATTACATTTTTAATGTTTGGAAATCATAATAAAGTCCTAATCCTTAATATATTAATATTTTCTACCTAACTAATTGGTTTTCTAAAGCATTGGAGTCTATTCTTTATATTCTTTACTCTAACACCAGATGGCTAGCCACCAGTAAAGCATACAGCTGGCTTCGCGAGGTAAGCAGCCGGCTGTGACGACTTGCGGGGTGTGAGCAACCCCATTGTCTTAGATTGGAAAAGATAGTGGCAATTACAGGGTTGATCCCGACACCGTGTAAAGACTCGTTATTATTTTATAATTTGGTTAAGCTTTCAAAGAACGCCAAGGGCGCGTTAAATATAATGACCGATGTTTCAAGCTTAAGGACATTGACTCCTACATATTTTGATTGTAATAGGTACATTCGGTAATGTTATACTGTATCTTCAGAAGCTATAGATAAATATTTTTAATTTTAGGCGTTGACAAAAATGGGACAAGAATGGATAGTGTACGACTACGCTTGCGGCAAAACACTAGGTTATCGATTATTACGTCATCTCTTAATCCTAATTTTTCGTGCGTCATCGTAATATGAATGAAGTAATATTTTTTAGTTATTACGTTTCATAGGTGAAAAAAAATAAGAAGACTTAACGATGTACGTGTATAATCTATATAAGAAAATGGCCAACCTAAAATATGTTCTATATCAGTGATATTTTATGAATTATGAAATACTACGATCATTCCCCGTGCCAAAAAAAAAAAACAAATTAGCAATTCCATTTTGAGCAACTAAAATTGTAATTCGAAATACATGTCATCACATCACATAAAATGTTGCGGTATGTACCATTAGAAATGTAAATTGACCCCAAATAGTCCATCTGCCACGCCACCTGGCGGACAGTGAATTAATTATGAAATTGTGGCATGCGCCCGCGCACGCGCCGCGTCCATCTTCATTCGATCTGTCACTGTGAGTTACTTAATTGTCAAATATTTAGAAATAAAATTAAAAAATTGCTGAGTCCAATAAACAGCGGAGTATAACTTTAGGCTACAGTCATGGTCATAACTTATGATGTATAACATTATACATTATACTTAACTATTATATTATACACAATAAGTACACACTCACAACCTCCTGGAACTGAATAGTGTTTAATAAAACTTCGGACTTGAAGGGTCTCGCTGGCGTAATGGTGTGTGCACTTCAAATTGCCACTTTAAAATTTTAAGAATGTGCGTCGCAACTCTCTTTAATAAAATAGAGAAATACACAACGCATGCGTAATTATGTCTGCATAGGTCTAGTGATTAGATATTTATATAATTGCATTATGAAACCGAATGGAGAATAAAGCTTTAGAAACTTTGGTCTAACTATCGTGATATGCAAAACCACTAGAGAAGGAAATTCTTGACGGATTTCTCGCATGGGTGTGTCACTAGAGAATGAATGAAATTGATTTATATTAAAAGATTTTGGTCTTCAGGGCTTAATCAAATTAGCTTTTGTGACATTTGTGTGTCTTGTTAGTACGAAATGTATGGGATTGATTGTATGACTTCAGAAAAGGAGGCTATCAATTCGACTGCACTGTTTTACAGGCAGTTCTCGGCTTACGGCGTTTCGATTTACGTCATTCCAAGTTACGTCGAACAATGTTTTGACACTATTCCTCACGTCTACGTCATTTGTTTTGATTTCTGACATAGAAAAATCCACTTTCGAAATTTTTGAAGGAAATGATCCTAATTTTGACAGAAGTTTTAAGGTTGATAACAAAATTTGTGTGATCCAAGATTTGTATGGTATGAAGAAGAAAGAAGCGAAGCAATCTAGAATTGGTAGTTTCTTTAAGCCAAAAGTTTAAATTATTATTGTTCCTTACATATTTTGATCACATTAATAATAGGCTATTTGACAGGTTTTTAAAATCCATTTTATATTATGCAGTAGAGTCTAAAGAACCCAGTAAAAGTTGTTATTTTTAATTCTGGTATATATTAGCTGAAAAACCTCGAATTAAAAATTCAATATTTAAATAGTGTGCCAAAACGCTACTTTGACAATATGGCGCTGCAATGAGGTCGGTGACGTCACTTGCCTGTATTCTGATCTGTGACAACTGGCATATATATTTGTTTTTTGTAAACAAAGCGATTGGATTTACTTTTTATCTGTGATTTATGTAACAAAATGAGTTACAAATGGTGTGCAGTTCCAAAATGTACAAATACGTCGTTAAAATCTCCGGAAAAACTATTTGTAAGTGTTCCAAAGAATATCGAAGTGCGCCGAAAGTGGTTGCTACTTTCTCGGAGGGATCATAATGACATAGCGAATAGTACAAATATTTCCTTTTGTGAAGACCATTTCGATGTAAGTAAACATAATATTTATATTTTGTAATAATTAATTACATTCAGAAAGTTAATATTTTCGTTATTGATTTGAGGTTATAATACCTCAAAATGTTTTTAACAGAATGTCTCTTGCTTCGAATATTTCCGCTGTTTTCCATAATATTTGTTAAAATTTGTAGCTACAGAGTCCTATGATTTCAATAAGCAGTACACTAAAAGATCCCGACTAAAACTTGTTTGTTCGTTACAGATGGAAAATGACATGGCAAATTACTATCAGTACAAAATGGGTTTCAGTCAGAAAATAATTTTAAAAGATAAAGTTCTGCCTTTTAATTTCATTGCCAGCCAGATCGCATTAAAAGAATGTGTGATGCTGGTACTTCCCGATCTGCATTTGTCAAACGGCAAAGTAGTATTCTAAATTAGTCTGTGCGGCAAAGAAGGAACTTGTTAAACAATGTGAAGAGCATTCAATAACCGAACGTAACGTGAACAATTATCGTTTTATGTTCACGAAATTGTGCAAACAAACTTAATTATTTATAATTTAAGTTACCAGTAAAGTGTAATTATACTTACTTTACTGTTTTTACATTTTTTAGCTCCGAAGCATAAAAGTCAGAATTATTTTTGAAAAATAATCCGACCATGATTGCGTCGACTTGCGGTAGGTTTCTGCTGTCTGCTTTTACAAAATCGTTGTCCATGGTTGAAAGTACTTGTAAAATAGTGCAAATAAACAAAAAAAAAAACAATGCATAATAAAGAAAATCTTAATATAACGGAGATAATCTACCACAACTAGGCGCAACACAAGTAGGCAAACGAAGTTTACAAGCAAGTGACGTCATGATAAATTCGACCAATCAGGAGCGTTTCGTGTCACGTGACAAACGTTAAAAAAATGCAATTTTTATTTACGGATTTAAAATAAATTAATCATTATTTTCAACTTACGTTAATAAATAATATTTTTTTAAATCTTAATTTATACTGTTAACAGTAATTGACACTTTATTTTTCGCATTGTCAAATAGCCTATCAATAATTTAACAGACAAAAACCAAAAATAACTAGTAATTTCATAAGTGCATTATTTTAAGAACTTACTTTTGATATAAAATATATCTATAATTTTAGACAATCAAACATATGAAAAAATATGTCTCGACTTACGTCGTTTCGATTTAAGTTGCGTATTTCGAGAATCTAACATGCCGTAAGTACGACTGCCTGTATTCAATAATTTCGCCAATTTAAATTGATTTTACTTATTGGTTTGCCAGGCTATATTTCAGACGTAGTCCCATATAAATATTATTGATTCTGAATCGGAACTTTATGAGAAAACAATTGCATAAACATAAAAAAATATATTTATAACTGACTATACTATATAAACTCTATACGTACTCGTATTTGCTACTTCAACCACTCCAGGATAAAACTGTTTTTTTTTGGGCTAGCACCGACTCCAAAAACAATTGCAAATAAATATGGAATAGATATATAAGTATCAATAAATTTGTTAATTGACCTTTATGGTTTCCTTTGAGGTAATTAAATATTATTTTCTTAATTTTAAGTTAAGGTATAGTTTTTTAATTATTTTAAAAAAATAACTTAATATATATATTTAATAATTAAAATAATTTTGAACTTGTACAAGTTTTACTCAAATAGCGTAATATTTTTTCCCTCTGGAGAGGAGAGGCTGAGAATCCTTCACAAGGAGTACAAAACGTGCCTAGGATACCCCTGCAACCAAATATCGGTAGAATTATGTTGAACTCGATGCCGGTTGGGGCGGTTTAACCGACCTATTAACAAAAATTGTAATGACCGCTGGTTCTAATGACCTTGAAGTGATGGTACTGTAATATTCAAAATCGTCATTAATGGCATTAAAGGCGGATCTGTGGTGAACATAAATGTTCTACGTGTGTTTTGTATTTCAACGACAATAGTAAACGTAAATATAACTTTTTATTAAACTAAGTCAGTATAATAAAAGGGCATGAAATGAACACAGGGCGGAGATCTAATTAGGCTGGTGGTTATTATTAACACTGGCACATTAATTAGCATGACATTGCAATGGCAACATAAAGCGTGCCTGAGATACTGAATGCGATATGGAAACGCCAGGCTAAATAGGCTAACGGTTTTGAGAGTTTCATTTTAGTTTTTTATTTATTTTGTAATAGCTTGGTCTACATTACTTTAAACTATGTTAATAATGCATTTATGAAAAGACAATAGATGTTACAGTACTTTTTTAAAATTACTGTAACATTTATTTACAAAGGCCTTTAATGAAGGCTACTGTTCAAGTCTTATTAGGTTGTAAGTTAATAACAGATTTTACGAACATCTAAATACATAAACAATTCAATTTTAATTTGCTGGGACAAATTTATGTGTCTTAACCTTTTTATGTTTAATGAAAGGCTTTAAAGGGTAGGCAAAGGTACTTAGGCAATGATGTGAAAAAATTAATCGCATAAATTAGTAATTTGAGATAGCTACTAAAGCAGAAAGCTTAACAGTATATTTTAAAGATTAATTCCTTATTATTTCAAACTACCTGTTACAAATTTATTATTTTATTTTGATGGCCAATATTGTATTGATGATAGTTTTTGGCAAATATTTATTAACAATGTATAATTTAGACGAAATTGATGATCATTTACCGGGTGCCCCATTACTACACACAAAGTACACATTTATTCAAATATGGCCGCGCAGGCGCACGTGCGCTCATATAATGCTGTCGATTGTATGCTAATGTTGGGCGCATCGAGCCGCTGTTTGCATAGCCGATGTAGTTCATGCAGGCATGTTCTTATTGTGATACTAAACTAGCAGTTGATGCCCTTTGATTGGGTTGTTCACAGATAATCAAATCTACGAGAATTCCATTAGTATTTTATAAAATATTGGGTGACGTAGCTAACGATTGCTAAAGTCAAGCAACTTTGAAAATGAGATACGGCCACGTAAGGGTGAAAAAGAAGTAAAATGCTTTTGTTTCGGCTGTGTCACAGTAACGCCTAAAAAGGCTGTGATTGTCCCTCACTAAAAATGAGGCAAGTGGGGTGAATTTGGTCGTCATACATGCTGTGAAGAAGATTTGAAAATAAAAGCTTAAAATAAAATAAAATTATAAGGCCTGGCTTAGAATAAAGCTAAGTTATAAAATATATATATATAAAAGTAAGGTCAACCTCCACCTATTTAGAATTTAGAAAAAAATGCTATATATTAATCGTAATAGTAGCGGTTTCTGTATGCCTGCAGTGAGTAAACTCTACTAAAGTATTTTTCCGGATTTTTTTTACTAAGTCGGCAATCTCTCTAATGGATTTAATTCCATCTCTAGAAAATAAACAAATATTAAGTTATTGATTAATTAAGTGTTATCTAATTTAATTTATTTTGTGTTGCTTTTTTGTCGTCCAAGTAAACGTATAGCTTAAATGTTCGTCGCGTGATGTTAAACCTTCCATAATGTTATAAAACTATAGTTTTCTTTAATAAATGGGTGATACAACTCTAAAAATCCTCGGTCACTAATCATTTTTTTAACTATAACTATATTGTTCACACGGATACCGAATATTACCATTACCTGAAATTTTCATCCCACTAACATCCATAATTTACGATAATCGTGTCCTATCTCGATATCTGCGGATTTGTTTGTCTGTTCCTGTATAAATAATACTTACCTATGCGACAACAATAGATACCGTGTGCGGCCTCAACTTCTAATTTATAATGATCATCACACTTAAGGGCAAGCTTCAACTTTAATTTGATCACGGCTCCAATCAGTATTATCTATACTAAAGACATCCAGTGTGTCCAGGTTTTGGCTAATCCTGTATAGAAAAGAGTTTAGTAAACCTTTTAATAAAGTGCAAGCAAACTTAAAGAATAGCTTTTACTCGTATAACTGTCCAGTTTTCGTCATGAGAAGTTATAATCTTTAAGCTGCTATCTGTGTCAATGGTAAAGTATTTTATAGTCGGATTAGCATGGAAACCATAGATTTAGTATACTCACATTAGATTGATAATACATCGAGACAGACGAAACCCAAAACTATTTTTTCCGATGTGTTAAGTGTCTAAGCTTTGTATCATTTGGAATATAACCACTTAATTATTAGATAGATTTTTTGTGTAGTTATATTTTGAACTTAATTTGTTTGCAATTTAAAGTATCTTTTAAGTAATATTATCTCGATTTCACTCACTTTGTGTATTAGTTTCTATTTAATTTAAACCGATTAAATGGCATACAGCTTGCAGGAAACTTAAAATTCGATCATCCCATAACGTGCCAGTGGTTGACTTAAAAGGCCCAAATTTAAATTTGTGCTCCTTGGGTACTGTGAACCTGCTTGAAGCCATTTCTGGGTTCGCTAATCAGCCTGATTGGGCACTATCAGTTATTATTATACTATCGTTATTAGCTTACGCTCCTCTAATTTTTTTGAGTAATCTTTCCCTTAACATGAATTAACATGACTACCAGCACGCGGTCTGAACAGAGGGCGACACCTCTGCGATCGTATCAGAACGCATCTGCCGACATTATTGTTTTGTAAATGACGTTAAACTCGATAACGGAATTACACACGATAGTAAACTAGAGCCTGTCATATTATATGAATTTGAAAATGTTTCTATAAAAACAGCACACTGGCATAAAGCCTTAAGATACAATCAAAACCTCAATTGTAAGAGTGATTTCGCAATGCCACGTGACAGTTCATCAATTAATCTAAATCATGTATTCATTTGAGTTATTATTGAATTATTATTAAATATGAAGAATATGATAGATGTAGGTTTAGAAAAAATATAATTAATCGCTAACGATCTAAATAGTCTTTCAACACATTAAAAAAATTGAAATTTAATTATTTAAACTCAAAGAATTGTTTTAAAATCTTTTTACCAGCAATTTAGGTATACCCTAAAAAGTAACTCACTACTGATGTATAGTAGTATTTTTTTATATTTATTCATAAAACTTTTGGAAGTTCGACTATCGACGTGGATTCTGTACATAGGTTTTCTACAATTCTTACGTAGCAAACGGCGTTGGCTTCTTAGAAGGAGGGAACTGTGTCATTTGTAAACCTCATCAACATATTTTATAATTTGGACTATATTTGATGAGCTAATATAGTTGCTTCTTGCTTGTCGTAGCATGCATTAAGTCAACACACAAAATAAGAATCGTTGAACATATTGTCACCGTAAACTTGTGAGTCTCCGACTAACACTTATTTGCAGCAAATAAGTATCCAGGAAATGTAATTAATATATTGTTAAAACATCCCTTACAATTTTTATTATCGAACCAAAAGCTATATCTCTATGACAACTCTTGACATGTCAAGAATATCGTTCAATGTATTTTCCAAAAACCCTAAAGAACAAAATTTGACCTATAACGGTGTCAATGTTATAATATTCATGCTCCATATTGACTGACGATTTGATTGATTGATTTGGTGATTGATTGATTGGCATAGACCCTGGTATAAAGTCAACCTCCGACTACTTTATATGGCTATTAAATTACGGGACAGCTGCATAAGCACGTATATCTCTTTATTGTATTTTTGTAGTACGACGATCAGTAGTTTATTTTAAAGTGCTGGTAGCCATTTCACCATTTTTAGATGCTGCCAGTAGATAACATATGGAAATGTGAAGACGTCTGCATTTGTTGTGAATTATTTTTGTTGTTATAAGCATAAAACCCAAGTAATTCACTCAACCAAGCATACTCTTGCATACATTTACAAACAAATTCTTTTAATTTCTTCTTCTACTTCACTTAAATTTTGCAGCATTATTTTTATACTACTATGGTGCTAGAATGACTTACAGTATGTAAGGGACATTATAAACACTTTGCCGACCCTTTAAAATCTATTTCTTGAAACTCCTTTCTTGAAAAACCCTGTACTTTCCTCCAAGAGGCTCCAACCTCTTCAAGCAAATCCTCTGAAACTACATTATACGTGACCATTTAGGGTGCAGAGTGTGAGAATCAACACTCTGTCGATGACGAGTGGTGTTATTATAGAACGTAGCCTTTAGCATCATGTTAAATAATTATTTCGCAACTGTTTGTTTTTACAATGTGTGTTAGATATATTTTTGTGTCTGAATGAACTTTTTATCCATTTACATCCAAAATTATTATTCATCACTCATTTATTAGGCATAAAAGGGTTATTAACTTGACTTGATTAATTATGTGCATTTGCTTTAGAAAAGACGAACCACCAAGTCCCAAGACTATATATATCAAGTTCATTTCATTCATTTTGTTCCAGCCAAGAAACGCCCACTGCTGGACATTTCCACACCGCTTTGTAATGCGTTACATCCAGTGTTTTCTTGCGCTCTTCACCATATAGTTGGTCTACCGCGTGGGTGATCTTATGATCTATCTACGCTGCCTTTCCGTCTCAACGTCCGTCAGTACCGCGAACAGCAGTGCGCTCATTTGTGTTATTTTTTTTTGTTTTTGATATTCCCAATGTCGTTCATTATAATTGATTACAGGTTAGCCAGGTTTCGGTTTTATACTCAACTTATTCTGGCGGTACACTTACACTGGCGATATGCACGAGTCTAATACTCGTCTTGAGGCAGAGTGTCTCAACTTATAATTAAATAATGAAATTGATGAATTAAGCGTATGCGATTTCACATGATTCAAAATGGATATATCCAAGTCTCAAAGACTAAACCACTCAGGCGGGTATTACTTACTAGATGCATCAGTAGTTGGTCTCCCAACATGCCGTGTTAGGATATGGCCAGAAATCAGCACTTTATGACACCGACCATGTGTTTAGATTGCACTCGAATGAGTGATGACTTTTTAAGCTGCATCATTAATATCAATCGGCAGCTGCGTGCACTTTTATTTTACTAATAAAAAGTGTTCGTTCAGACGCCCCTCGACGCCTGCTGCGATCGGCGATTGTTACAAATGTATCTTTGATTGTTAGATGCGGAATTTTTCTGAAATAAAAAGAATATAAGTTCTATTAAACAAAACAAGCAGGAATATATTTATTCCTACGAATATATAGTGTTTACTGTTTGCTATATGATTACTCCTCCTATCAATTGATTTTGATAAGAATATGTATTTATACGAAATTAATATACTTTAGAAATCTAAAATTTAACATAATAAAAAAATGTGATACATAATTGATTTATAACTTACTATCTTTCCGCTTTCGCCTGGGTTATATCAGATTTTTCTAAAGGAAAGAAAGATTTTCCTGCGGTATAAATGATCTAATAGTTCATCCTATTTTCCTATCCTCATACCAAATAGCATGAAAACATGGCCAGCTGATTTACAAAGTGAATATATTTTTCCACGGTAAATATATCCGAATGTCCTCTGGGTCTTAAACTAACCCAATATCATCAAATTTCATCAAAATTGGTTCAGTAGTTCGTGAACCTATTCAAATAAACACTTTGATTACCTATTTTTTTAATTACCCCTTTATGGTTAAATTTTTAGAACGTTTGATTGTTGAATTGATTTTTATATCTAATCAAAAGAATATAAAGATAAGTTTAAAAAAAGAGCGTATATCCTTCCTCAGGTTCTAGTCTTGACTATCTGTGTATTAAATTTAATTCCAATCATTTCACTAGAGTTTGCATGAAAGTGCGATAGAGAAAGTAGATAGTTTCGTATTTATAATATAAATAAGGAATTAGTCAGGATTAATTACGTATAACTTACTTATATGTAAGGTTTTACTAAAACAAAAGTTGACAACTAAGGTAACCACTAACCTCTTCATGCTAAGTTGCACAGTTATATATTATCTACGTTTTCTCAATTGATAAAACATTGTATTGTAATATAAAAAACACGCTCACAAGTCTAACGAATAATTAAATCAAGTGGACTCTTAAATTCTTAATTGTTCAATGAAATCAGTCCGACATGTGTAACCGCAGTTAGTGCCATCTATAGTTATTTACTTCAAAAATATACGGGCGTATTATCTCATTGGGGTAACGCATAAAAATATCGGGGTTTATTCAACATGTAAGTGTTACTGGCCATTGTGCGTCCCGTATCTTTTTAGATGAAAAGAAAAATTATAAAGTTATTAAGAATCTTAGCCTGTAGCTTAGTCTCGAGAGATAGGTTATTGTGCCCATAGTTGCAACAATACGGTGATCAAATAACAGTAGGTTGATATTTAGATTTCTAATAGTAATAAGTTAAATTAATTGTAAAAAAATAAACTTTATCTTTCTCATAAAGATAAATAACAGAAATTTCTACCTATTTAATAATGAATACAAGTTAAAAACTCTCGTTTGTCGCCGCCGCTCATCACTAGATGGCGTTATAGCTGTGGTGTATCAATCCTACTATTATTAAAAACGTGAAAGGTTGTGTGGATGGATGTAAAAACTACTGAATCGATTTTAATGAAACTTTACAATAATATAGCTTATACAACATAAGAACTCATAGACTACAATTTATAAAGATGTACGCGACACTAATATAATTCACTTGAAACACTAAACCTGCGCAGGCGAAGGCGCAGGCACCAGTTAGTCAATCATAATTGTATTAAATAAAATCAAGAGTGTTGTTTTTAAAATAATAATAACATTTTTATAACCAAATATGTTTTCACCTCACTAACTTGAAAAGTATTTGTTACGAAGTACTTTTCTGTGAAGTATCTGTTTGTCATTTGTAATCTGAGTGCATTTTATTACCTATCGTAGCAGAGATTTTTAAAATTCGAACATTATAATTCAATAAAATCACATATTTGCACTGATCAACACGATGACTGCATGAATTCTTTTTCACGTAGTTATCGTGTTAGCCAGTGTTAGTACCATTTGGCAGTATATACTTAACATTTCTACTATATTTGCAATTTTGTTTTTTAATAATTGCTTTGGTGAAAACTCGAACGCTTATGATTTTATTATTAAATCATATGCTTCATTCATGGGTCACTCATAATGATATAATTTTATAATATAATTTTTATAATATCATTGGTCATTCCTTACAATCCTTCGCATTTTCGCGATATATTCATTTGCGCCATAAAATGACTGCGTTTTTCATGAAAAAATAACAATAATTTGTTTGCCATTATTATCTCGTTGAATCTTTTGATTATAATTTTAAAATTTTAGAGGTATTGAATAAAATATGGGTTTTTCATATTCAGAATCAGAATATTTATATTGAATTGTATTGATGTGATTACTAAAATATAAGTTTGACGATTGTTACATGTTCGTATATATAAAATATATAAGAAAATAAATTGGGATGATTAATGTAACATTCACCAATAGACAAAATAAATTAATTGCTACTTCGTTTAAATTGATAGAAAAAAGCAATATAAATAAGAAAAACTAAATATATTAAGTTATTCAAGTCGTAAAATCAAATGTCAGTCATGGCCTAACTAAACAGATACTTCAAAAGTGTGTAAAATAAATACAACAAAAAAATAAGTAAACCTTGATAATAGCCTTTACTACAAACAAACAGTGAACGGGCGGTAAGAGCCAATTTTTGAAGATTTATTAGGATTTGGATTCGCAAAAAATTCGACCTATTTCCATCGACGACTTTAAGGGCAAATCGAAAAAAGCAGACCAGAACATGTGGTTTCTTAAGATTATTTTTTATGCCTGAACGCGGTGTCAAATTTCGGTCAGGCCATCTGGGAGTCGTCACTGCATTGATAAGGTTCTAATATTGAATTTAATTTTTATAGATCCTCAAAAAAGTTCTTTTTCATAGTGACATTCGCAAAATGTACTAAAGACAAAAGTGCTGAATAAATTTTATGGAAATATTTTATCAAGAAGTCGTAAATAGTCAATTGTAGTTTGTATTAGCTTATACAAGTTTCATTAAAACATTTACAAATGCAAAATATTATTTCTATATTGTTTATTTTTCATATAAAATTAATAACATAAAATAAGGAATTGATTTTATTGAGTTAAATGGCGACATAATTTTCTATAAGTGTTGAACACTAATACAACTCATTCGTCTTCATCCATCAGGAGTACAATCCTTCATCAGTGCTTGCCCAGTACAACATAATCCCTCAGTAGAATTGGAGATGGTCGGAATCGATTCGACAAGGTTAAAGATAGGGTAGATATCAGGAACATCAGGGGTTAAGAGCAAGTTTATTTAGAAATGTGGTTTAATGGAGTTCTACATTTAATATATAAATAGTTTAAACATTGTACCAAGATATATACGATCTTATTTGTTTCCACTGAAAATGTCAGACGAATTGACAAAATACCATTCCGATGTACTTGGAAATTGTCGTGTTATATTTTTGTTTTAATTCTATTATAAAAGTCCTTTGAATAGTGGATTTCATGGAAATTTGTGTTTCAAGTTATCTTAAACTTCATTACATTACCTGAAGGCAAGGAGTAGTGAATTTTGAAAGGCAAAATACTTCATAGCCTACTGTAAAAATAATCACTTGTCAGAAAGTAATCTGTAACCTCAGACTTAGGGAAGATATTTTCATAGGACTAAAGAAAGGCTAAGGTAAAAGAATTGGCTTGTATATAATACAAGTCAATTTGTTAAGTAAAGTATAAAAGTAAAACTGTAAAATTTTACTAAAGGTGAAATTAGTGAGACCACGTTTAAAATTGTTAAATCAATTGTAATTGTAAACGGGGAAGGGTTTCATCATGAAACGCTAATTGAAGCTTAATTATAAGTTTGTGTTTAATAAAACGATTAACATTTGTTTAATAAATATAATAAATTAATGTAGAAGAAAATAAAATTCAGTTCATACTTTTATCAATGAAACGGGCCAGCTGGGGCCAGTGTAGTCAAACAGCGTCAGTATAGAATAGATAGTGCAATAACAATCAAGTTTATGCTTTTTATATTAGCCATGTCCCCCATGCGAGCGAAACCATGAAATTTAATTAGTACACAAAAGTGTGACCAGCGACCATTATTGTTTATTAACTAATTGACTTTATGACCGCGGGCACTGGGATGTAAGAAATGAAACTACTTAACATTGCTGTTTACTTAATACACTAAATGTAACTTAATTTGTTTTAGTCTCCAAAACAAACTAAAATTTAGAGATGAAGCTATAAAAATAAATATTAATTTAACAATTAAGGCAATGTGTAGTACATATTTCTCTAAGCTTCTCCATATCAAACTTTATGTAGTAGATTATAGCAACTTTGGTCTACATTAATTTTGATATATCCATTTTACTTTTTAAAGCTGAAAGTTCTTACAAAAACAGGGCAAACCAGCAAGTTAGTAATTTTATTACATCTTTTCAAAATGATGTAAATTCACGTCAATACGTTGATCTATCCAATGATAATGTTAAAAGCACGTATCCCATTCGTTTTTAGGGGTCTCATCGACGGCCCTGTTTCTACGGTATCTATTAAACGTTTTCTTCGAATTTTTCATCATTTTCCGGAGAAAAGAACGAATAGAGGTTAGAACTATACGGCGGGTGACCCAGTGATTCTATGTCTCACGTCGGCAAATAGTCAATCTTTCGCCGGCGGCGGCGGTGTGACGAGCGTTGTTGTGGCGAAAGAAGAGAAAATTGCGAGATTTTTTCGCCTAAGTTTTTTTCCAGCCAAGTGGCAAACACTTGTTAGTACTTTGCAGTAATTATTTTTCGATTCTCTAAGAGAATTGTGACGTAAATAAGAATGACCAGTCCTTCCGATGATCAAGACCACTTTCTTTTTTCCCATGCTTCGTTTTTTATACACTTTACTGGACAACTCTTCGGAAAGAAACACCTACTGAAAAGACTGAAAGAAGAAGAGAAAAGATTTGGTTTCAGGATTATAACAGTAAAAATAACTTTCGTCATTCATAAGTATATCGAACACAACATATGAGTCACCTCCGTTACATCAATATACGTTACATCGGTGTACGATTTCACGGCACCAGTCAACTGAGTTTTTGCGCCTCGGTCATATTATAAGGTATCTACTGGGCTAGTTTGCTGACCGTCAACTCTACATGGAGGATTTTGTGCACGTGCTTCATACACCTTGTTGGAATCTTCACTCTTTTTTAGCGTCTATCATTCCCAGTACAACACTGATGTTATCTTCAGTCAGAACACTACCATTAATGCTACTACATTTAAACTCATTAAACTATGTAGTTGTAAACAGTAGCACGGTATGGGGCTGTAAAGGCCGATAGAAGTTTATTAAAACCTTAATGTTGACAGAAATGAGTTCGACAGTCGAAAAATCATTACGATTTTATCACGTAATATTCATATTAATAATGTGATTCAGTAAATTTTCAGTTTGCCGCTAAGTCGCAAAACAAATGAGAAATTAATAAAATAAGTATTTATTTTATTAATTTGACATATTTTATTGTTTGCGAAAAATTAGAAACTACAATTAATAGAATATACTGGTTTGTTTTTAATTTAATATAATAGTGCCTTTGTCAATTTCATATTTTGAATACTGTTAATGCTAAAAGTGTTAATTAATGAGTATTTACAGTTTCTTAAAATATACTTGGCTATTTAGGGACCAGATTATATGTAACATAAAAAGCTTGTTATATGCATGAAAAATGCGTGAAATATGCACGAGAATTGACAGAAAATGCGACATAAATAATTCATTTTAGTTATTTAAAAAAATTAAGAACGTTTGTTTAATTTTTTTTTCATTTAGGCATATACAATTAGTAAATTATCCTTCGATAGGCGGCAATAGATACAGTAACATTACATAGCAATAAAATTATTTAATATTTTATTTAGTATTTCTCAAAATTTTTCAGTGATAAAGTCGTGTCTTCATTCAGAATCAAAATCAAAAATCAAAATAATCTTTATTCAACATAGACCTTTACAGGCACTTATTGACGCCAACAAAACAAAAAAAAGCTTAAAAAAAAACAAAAACCTTGTCCGTACGTACGAATAAGGAAAAAAAAAATATTGACTCGATACCTGTTCGGAAATTGGGAGAGCCTTCTCGAGAAGAACAGGCAAGAAACTCTGAAGGTCTATTTGCACAATGAATGAATAAGGAATGAGTGCACTGCACTCGGAAAAATATTGTAAGCATCCGGATAATATGCATCATAACTAGAGCTTAGGTAAAATATGATATTATCATTGATGGTAAATTCATATAATCCGGTCGCTAGTTATTATATTCTTTACTTAGTTTATATACCCATTAAATCAATTAAACTAAGATTCTGTTCTTAATATGTCAACATCAATCTAAAAACATCTCTCTGCTATAGCAGTCTAGTGTAAATTGTCTATTAGAATTATTAAAAAATACAAAGTTATATCCAAAAAGAGAAACCATACAATTCACTGACATTTGGAGTAGTGACGGTTCAAACCGGACGTGGGCTTCCTTGTCAAGAGTATTGAGTTCGATTCCTGTTTTCTCCCCTATTTCTTACAACAAAAAAGTGTGATGTGAGTGCTAAACAAATGTGACAGCTCGTTAATGACATATTTGGCTTCCACAAAGTATTACTGATTTCAACTTATATTAGGTAGCAGGCCTATTAAAACTGAAATGACGTGTTGTGTTATAATTAGACTTGCTCAGCTAAGCTCGCTACCAATAAATGGCGACGATTATGGTCACTATACCGGGTGTCTCATTCAAATCGGTCAGTATGGGAAAGTCTGAAACTATAAGACATACGAAGATCTGTTTTGAGGAACCATGTCATCGATTTTAATAACAAGAAAAACTGCATTCATATATTTTAAAAATCATCTGTACTCCGTTCGGGAATCGAACCCGATCGTTTTGAAAAAAAAAACCTACACTATTTACTATACACGTTAAATCGGGCGACCTTGCGGGCCATTTGGTAGGGCAAAAATGGCAATGTCTCTTGGCAACAATGCATTTTATTCATTTTAGACATCATGTTTCATAGAGACATTTACTGCTCAAGACCTACACAATCGATATCTAAATAGAAATAGTGTAGGTATGTTTTTCAAAACAATCGGGTTCGATTCCCTAACAGAGTACAGATGATTTTTAAAATGTATGAATGCAGTTTTTCTTGTTGTTAAAATCGATGACATGGTTCCTCAGAACAGATCTTCGCATGTCTTATAGTTTCAGACTTTCCCATACTGACCGATTTGAATGAGACACCCTGTATATCACACAGTCGTCATTCATGTTTGGACAAGTATCTTAGAATATATTAAATTTTTAAATAAATTTATTGGCAACTGGATGCAAGACCTTTAAGGCATACTGTGATACATATAACTTATCACAATATGAAAACACAAATGTACATAACATGGGATTTAACTGTAACGAGTTGAATGAGACTAATAAACTAAACAAGTCAACTGATTCAATAAATTCCACTATTGTGATAACTCTACAAACATTGAAAGACATGTTTACTTACATGTATATTGTCTACTATTACTTAGAATATTATTTGGAATTTAAATTAATTTTATTATATTTTATTAGGAACGAAATATAATAAATATTGTGTTTGAAACTCAGTTGATAGAAATCTTGTGACATCACTCTCGCGTTTGACAGCGAGACTAGACGATTGGAATAGGCGTTAGGAGTAATCTCTGTTTTATTGTATACCGACTGCGATTATTAGTGTTCGCTAATAAAACAGATGTTTTTATAAAAAAAGAAACGCAAACTGTTTAGAAGTATCAACCCCAAGAAATACATTAATATATACAGGAACGACCTATCAGATTTGGAATCTTTTACGCTGTCAAGATTTCGTTCACAAAAGTCTACAAAGTGGTGGAACGCACAGGATGCCTCGCCACCACCAGACCGTGTCCTGCTGCCCACAGGATCTCTCCTTCATTAGTATGCATGAGATTCATTTTTGGGCCACTTCACACTTGTACCAATTTCCTGGAAACAAGTCATTAAAAGAGCGATTTTTCCGTTTATTAACTTAGCAATTTTTATGACAAATAATTACAGCATTTACCGGCTTGAGTATTGTTATAAATAAAAACACGTTGTTAGAAATCAGGGATAACATTAACAACCTTCACATAATAACATTAAACGACGCTTTCTATACGAATTAAGTATAAAATTTTCTGTTTTATTTACTTAGCAATTTTTATGGCAATTAATTACAGCATTTACCGGCTTGAGTATTGTTATAAATAAAAACACGTTTTGTAGAAATCAGACATAACATTAACAACATTCGCATAATAACATTAAACGACGCTTTCTACACGAATTACCTATACTGTAATACCATTACCAAATGTACACGTTACCAAGAAATACAATATATTTCAATAAATGTTTACAATTAGAAATATTTTTCTGTAGAAACCGTTTAATTAAATTCACTCTAAATAGACGGAAAATAGGAGATTTTTCACTAATTGATATCGATTTGAATACATCAATAATTATGCAGATTAGAACCTTCAGTTTAAAATCATAACATATGTTTATCATTTTGTCTATTATATTTTTAAATGTAGTCTCATCTAAACTCTCTGTTTATATTTCATGTTTGTCAATGCAGATAAATTCCTATTGCATTGTCAGTTTCTGACAATATTTCGACAATATAGGCCGAGAGCTAAATTCTTTAATCATAGTAGTATTATAATATCTGTGGTAGGGAAGGATAGGGAGATTATATTTCTTTTTTCGAAGAGATTAGAATATATATCTCAAAAAAGACTTATGCTTTGACTGATCAGTTCATTGAAAGATCCTAACTTCAGAGAAAAACTTTTAACAGGGTTATCTGCTTTTTACCTATTTTTGCAGGAAAAGAGTAGTTCTTACGTAAATTATAATCTTATCTATGTCTTGGGAGTTGTAGATTTCGTGTAAAATTCATTAGAAATATAATATTTACGGCAGGCGATTTTAGCCACTTAACATCAGGTGAGCAGAGTGTCTGTTTACCAATTTTTTATACTTCAAGATTGACGTAATAATATTTAAAGGGCATATAAGTTAGATATATGGAGTCTAGATGCTTCTGCACTTCATTCATTCCGAGTTAACTGACTTCAAAATGAAAACAAAAACTTTCAGGACACTCCTAGTCAGTGCCACTCCTAGTTGCAATGACTCTCAACAGAAGACCTATTTTAGAATTACGTATGCGACTTCGTAGTCACCGAATGTGACTAATAATCACCGAATTTTCAATCATATCTTATTGTTACGCCGGTGGCTTAGTACAACTTCAAAAGTGATTTTCTGTGACTTAGAAACGTTTTCAGCAGGCTGAAACGTCGTTTCAGGCCGTTTCAGAAGTAGCTCTTTCACTATATAAAATCTAAATTACACCCAAGTTACAGTAGTTTTCAGGCGCCTGAAACATGTTTTCAGTACGTTTCAGGCTACCCTCTATCCAATACCGCAATAACCTGAAAACCCGTTTTCAGGCGTTTTCAGGACCCCTTATGAGCCATTAAGCCTACTTCAGTAAAAGGACATAAATTTCAATAGGAGTGAAAGAGATAGCAATAGTAGAAAGAGACAGAGATAGTTAGAACATTCGAGAAGTATTAGAATGAGAAAACATCATTAGAAAGAGATAGACAAACACAGAATATTCGAGAAAGATAGTACGGGAATATTCGAGTATTGTGTATCGAGAATATTCGAGTATCGAGACAGTTATACTCGAAACGTCTCGAACGCGCGACGTATTGGACTACACATTCGAGTGTGTCCGCGAATGTTCTGGCAAGAGTGGCAAGTATCTTAGGGGACTATATAAGGCTGTGTCCGGCCGCCGGGAAGCATTATTGTTTGCGATACAGTGCGAAAACATCTAAGTGATATTGGAGAACTAAGAAGCGACTTTCAGTGCTTTCAGTGAAGTTAGTGAACTTAGTGTACTAATTAATAAAAGTTCAGTGTTTTGGTAGACCGCCGTTTAATTTACTGACCCCAGCTCGTAACATTTGGTGTCAGAAGTGGGATCAGTATGCCGGTTCTACCAAAGGAAGACACGAAGGAAGAATCCGGACAAGAAGCCAGCGACAACAGGAAGCCGACCAGAGACGCTTCGGAGCTACTCAGCCGCCAACTGACGAGGACCAGCAGTCAGTTATGGAAGCCACTCCCTCAACATCGGCTGCCGCACCAGATTGGGCGGCTTTCATGGCGATGATGCAGGAGCAGGCCGCCGTCAGGAGGAGCAAGCACGCCGTCTGGAAGAGCAGTTGCAGCGTGATAAGGAGGAGCAGGCCCGCCGTCAGGAGGAGCAAGCACGCCGTCTGGAAGAGCAGTTGCAGCGTGATAAGGAGGAGCAGGCCCGCCGTCAGGAGGAGCAGGCACGCCGTCTGGAAGAGCAGGCCCGCGTCAGGAGGAGCAGGCCCGCCGTCAGAGGAGCAGACTCGCCTTTTGAGGGAACAACTGCAGCTCGGCCAAGATGAACAAATGGTCCTGATCAAAGATCTCCAAGCGACTTTCGGCAATAAGGTCAAAGTGATAGAAGATAAGGTTCTGCAACACGAGAACCGTCTCACCGAAGCTGAATCTGAGATTGCCGATGTCAAGAAGGCTTTGGGTAATCTGAAGGTCGGAGATGGGACAGCCACTATCGTCAGTGCCGCTCCTTCGGTGCGAGGATTCAAAGTGCCACCTTTTGATGGGAGTTCCTCGTGGTCAGCCTATAAAATACAGTTTGAGGCTGTAATGGAGGCAAATGGGTGGACTAAAGCCCAGGCCATGACCGCACTCAAGCTAGGCCTCCGAGATCAAGCCTTGACAGTCCTCGAAGCTCTTGACAAGAAGGTGAGCTACGAGGAACTATTGGAAGCGCTTGAGGCAAGATACGGCGACGCACACCTTGAACATGTGTTTCGGGCCCAGCTAAAAGATCGGTTCAGCGTGTTGGTGAAAACCTGCAACAATGGGCCCTAGAGGTAGAAAAACTGGTACGTAAAGCGTACCAGTCCGCACCGACGTTAATTGTGGGCAACCTTGTACAGGCTTTTGTCGACGGTATTCGGGACCTCGAAGTGAGAGCTGCTGTGAGACTCGGGCACCACGAAACCTTAAAGACGCCCTGGCCCATGCTCTAGAAGTAGAAGCTGTGAGCAAGACCATCGGTCTCACCGTGTCAGGGAGGTAGTTGCAACACCTGTGCGTGACCGCTTCAAGGGATACAGCCCTAGATGCTACACTTGTGGCGAAAAGGGACACCTCCGATCAAGTTGTCCTAAGCGTAGCTCAGGGATTGATGAAGATGGGCCTCAGGAGAACAGGGCAGCTAATAGCGCTGTCCAACAACAGCAGGGAAACGAGTAAACGCCAGGACTGCGGGGCGAGTGCTGGCTGGTGTTCGCAGAGCCCCAAGGATTTCGATCTCACAAGCCCACGATGGGAACAGCCTGATCATCAATGGCGAGGTTAACGGAAGGCCATGTAAGCTGACAATCGATACCGGAGCTTCTCGCACGGTTGTCAGTTCCCAACTTGCGAATCGGTTTCTGAGGGATTTCAGAAACAACAGCCTGGAGCGATTAAATTTAGTAACCGCCACCGGTCAGCACATACCCGTCCGAGGCGAACAGAAGGTGGAGTTGAAGTTGGGTAATCAAGTTTACCTGCACAACGTCATTGTGGCTGATATTGTCGATGACTGCATTCTCGGACTAGACTTTATGAGGAAGAATGGTTGTGAGATCGACGTCAAGCAAGGAATTATGAGTTGTGGACGAGAAGAATTGTTCATGGAAGGAGCCACACGGGGAAAAGTGTATAGCTTAAAGAAAACCGCTCTACCCCCAAAATCAGAAACCATTGTGCCGGTTAGTCTCCCTTACAATTCTGGAAAGATACATCGATGTGTACTCATTGAAAGATTAGATCATGACCAGCCATGGAAGATGGCACGAACTCTGGTAAGAACCACTGGCTTTGCAGCAGTTCGTGTACTGAATCTTGACGATAAAGAACACGTGATCGAAAAGGGAATGTTACTTGGTACGAGTGAGGAGGTAGACTGGTTGCGTCGTTGTCAAGACACGACTCATACAAATGCCAACAAAAATGAAGGAATCAGCGTGTCAAAACTTTTGGAAGACTGTCGAGACGTTTTGTCTAAGGAACAGATAGACAAGGCTAAGAAGATGTTACTCAAGTAACGCTGATGTTTTCTCTACTAACGACGAGGACATTGGGAAGACGAGTTTAGTTCAACACAGAATTAACACTGGGAACGAATTGCCTATCCGCCAGCGACCAAGAAGACTACCGATAGCACGGGAAAAGGAAGTGGAGACCATGATTGAAGGAATGGTGAAGGAAGGTGTTATAGAGCCTTCGTCCAGCCATGGTCTTCACCCGTGGTGCTTGTTAGGAAAAAGGATGGCAGCATGCGTTTTTGTATTGACTACCGCCGCCTGAACGACATCACAAAGAAGGACAGCTATCCATTACCCAGGATTGATGACACGCTGGATATGCTTACCGGAGTGAAGTGGTTCAGCACGTTAGATTTAAAAGTGGCTACTGGCAAGTAGAAATTGACCCTAAGGACAAGGAGAAGACTGCATTTTCTACTGGAAAGGGACTATGGCAGTTCAAAGTGATGCCGTTCGGGCTGTGTAATGCACCGGCGACTTTCGAAAGGCTGATGGAGCTGGTACTCAGCAGATTGATTGGAGAGGCCTGTCTGGTCTATTTGGATGACATCATCATCGTGGGCCGTACGTTTGAAGAACACCTTCAGAATCTAGAACGGGTGCTATCAAAAATCTCCGAAGCTTCAAGCCAAATGGAAGGACCCTATCGAGTTTTGAAGGAGATCAACGACGTCACGTACCGGATACAGCGAAATGCACGTAGTCCCTGTAAGATTGTTTCACGTTGACCGACTGGCGAAATACCACGGAAATAATGATGCTCGGGACGAGCATGTCTTAGGAGGGGGCAGTGTTACGCCGGTGGCTTAGTACAACTTCAAAAGTGATTTTCTGTGACTTAGAAACGTTTTCAGCAGGCTGAAACGTCGTTTCAGGCCGTTTCAGAAGTAGCTCTTTCACATACTATAAAATCTAAATTACACCCAAGTTACAGTAGTTTTCAGGCGCCTGAAACATGTTTTCAGTACGTTTCAGGCTACCCTCTATCCAATACCGCAATAACCTGAAAACCCGTTTTCAGGCGTTTTCAGGACCCCTTATGAGCCATTAAGCCTACTTCAGTAAAAGGACATAAATTTCAATAGGAGTGAAAGAGATAGCAATAGTAGAAAGAGACAGAGATAGTTAGAACATTCGAGAAGTATTAGAATGAGAAAACATCATTAGAAAGAGATAGACAAACACAGAATATTCGAGAAAGATAGTACGGGAATATTCGAGTATTGTGTATCGAGAATATTCGAGTATCGAGACAGTTATACTCGAAACGTCTCGAACGCGCGACGTATTGGACTACACATTCGAGTGTGTCCGCGAATGTTCTGGCAAGAGTGGCAAGTATCTTAGGGGACTATATAAGGCTGTGTCGGCCGCCGGAAGCATATTGTTTTGCGATACAGTGCGAAAACATCTAAGTGATATTGGAGAACTAAGAAGCGACTTTCAGTGCTTTCAGTGAAGTTAGTGAACTTAGCGTACTAATTAATAAAAGTTCAGTGTTTTGGTAGACCGCCGTTAATTTACTGACCCCAGCTCGTAACATTATTTTTGAATATTACTTATGTGACTACCTTAGGCACGATGTGATTTCATTACGAGTGCCTCACCCACTCGTAAACAAGTCATAATTTTGGAAATGTTATCTGTGTTTTGTTTAGAGAACATATTGATTTTTCATTCTATATATATAGGTATATATATATATATGTGTGTGTATATGTATATAATATATTATATAATATATATATATATATTATATATATATATATATATATATTAATAAACAATAATGGTTAAGCCGGCAATAACCGGCAGCGGCTACATTCTGCGTGGAACCGAACCCTTACATACGAGTATATGTGTACTTTATCTATGTTGGCAGCTCTGCGATCGACTTTCATAAATTGGATGTTTTGGAATCCGGATTGCTATGTAGTATTCCTCGTACGTTAATGTAGGGCTGTCGATATTTAAAATCAAAAACAATTAAGGGAAAAATGAAGATTGATTATACAGCATGTTAAATTTCGATCGCCGTCCCCAAAAAAATATGTGTATGGAAAATAATGTAGTTTGATACAAAACACGATGAGCATTGGTAGTGTAGAGCATTGTGTTACATTTGTAGTGCTACTTGAAGTCAGTCTTAAACATAAACGTATGATGTTTCGGTTCTCTGAATCATTATTTACTTTCCAATAAGGATGATCTGTAACGTCGTATTACGACGAAAGGTGTCTCAAAAATCCATAAATATTACAAAATAATATATTTAGAAAGGGGGGGCTCAAAGGACCATTTTTGTAAGCTCGACGTAGTCGTTGGACACAACAGACTTAGAGGTTATATATAACAAGATTTTTATTAATGGAGTGTCGCAATTGAATAAGGAATTGGAAATGGCTTTATTGAATAATAAACAAGTGCAGGGACAGAGGGTCGTACGCAGTGAAAACCAAAGAAACTATTAGAAGTGACACTAAAATAAGAATATAAAAAACTGAAATAAGCCTAAATTCCAACTAATTCAGTCAATTCTAGACAAGAATAAACTAAAACGTACAAAATCCTGGACGCTTTCTGCAAATTTATAAGCATTATCATTGTTTCAATAGTAACCAAAAATTGCGCTTTGAGTTTCAATATGCTTAAACATCATGTTACATGATGTATATATAATAAAGAATAAACAAGTAATAAAGTTTGATGATGTTCATAAGAAATACGACCATTTAATGGTTAAAAATCAGTTATTAGCGCCATGTCTCCTACTTACGAAGTTCTATGTCAACCCTCTTCAAGAAATTTGGAAGTTATAAAAAAGATTTAAAAAGGAACCGCTCGGACAAAGATTTCGATAAAGCGCATTCACACGTGTGGACACACGTGGTCGGGTCAACGACCTGACCAAAACAATATGCACTCATTACCGATGGATGATTAGACAAATAAACGAGTGAACTGAATTGACGTAATCTATTCGTTCGTATAATGAATGACCGAATAGGCTAATCCTTTGTTTTTGGGTCGCAGCTGCACTTCATTACGGATTCATTTGAATAGCACCGAGGGAAATAGTTTATTTGATGTCGTTTCCTTAGTTGATGATTCTTAGTTCTGATCACAGAGTATGCTTATTTTTCAATATATTAATACTTGAAAACCTTTAAAAATACTATGCAAACAGTCGTCGTTAGAAAATAAAAATTTTGAAATTGGTTTTTTGGTTAAAAAGATTAGCTACAAATGAATGAATGAATGAATGAATGATAACTTTATTGTAATAAAAAACAACATTTACACATGTATTATACATACTATCTAAATTACTATAGTACAAAAGGCGGCCTTATTGCCAAAGCGGCAATCTCTTCCAGGCAACCTAAAAGTAAAGGAAAGTTAACATAAAAAACTTGATTGACGGGAGCTACAAATATTAAATATATATTTTTAAAATGATGTAAAATACATATACAATATAAAAACTAATATACATTCATATACTACATAAAATACATGTATTAAAACACTACAAACAGTAATGGAGAATACTAATTTTCCAGCTGCAAGAAATGTGTTTTGATCGCTCGCTTGAAAGAGTCATGCGAGTTTGCACGCCTTATTATTTCTGGAAGGGAATTCCAGAGCCTGACGGCTTTAACCGTAAATGATTTGTCATAGAATATTGAAGAGTGTAGTGGGAGAACAAGAGATAGATCATTCGAGGAACGAAGGGTTCTATTTAAAGTTGAGGAGTGGAGAACGAAACGGGATTTGAGGTACTCCGGGGCATTTGGATTGGTAAGCAGAGAATGGAGAAGGGAAAGGATATGACAGTCTCTCCGACGGGTTATTGGTAGCCATTCAAGTTTGGAGCGATAATGAGAAATATGGTCGAACTTGCGTAGCCCAAAAATGAACCGTATACACAGGTACACAAATTTAGTTTAGTATTACCAAATTATTTAATTATATAAATATGGAGTAAAATTGTTAATCTTTTATTATTGTTTATGTAAATTAATATTTTATTGTTGTCATTAACACGCTTCCTTCCACCCGGCTTATATCAGTGTATTTAATCTAATTTATTCCTAGTGTTTATTTATATACTTATTTATTTTACAGCTCTATCAATTAGACCCTACCGAAATAACAGAACTTCTTGGTCACTCTGCTGAATTGGAAATATTATACTGAGGTGTGGTATTTTGTTGGCCTCGCACACTTTCCTGTATATTTTGACGACCTCCGTAGCTGAGTGATTATTAATTAGTACACTGGTTTCAAGGTGTCGCCATCTCTAAGACCCAGGGTACGAGTCCCGGTGGGAGCAGATGTTTATGTGATGAGACGAGTATTTGTGTCATAGTCATGATTATTAATATATATTTCTATCAATAATAATTATATATGTATGTATATCCGTTTCCTTAGTTTCCATAATACAAACCTTACAGTGAGTTTAAGAGGTATTCATTTATTTAAATTAAAATCGGTCCTGTAATTTAACAAAACATACTAAAATCCAAATCTTTCCTCTTTATATAATAGGTCCTAATTGCTATTAATTTTTCATATATCTAACTTTATAACTTTAACATGACTTATGGTACCTAGTTATTTTAAATTGCATAACATTTTGATCATATTACGTAAGTTTTCGTTCCAGGATTGTGTACATTCATATATAATTTATAAAAATAAATTTTCATGTCTGTAAATTATATTATTAGTTTAATGTCTGTAGGATGTGTTTAAATTTACGTGAACTTTAGTTTCTTGGTTATCAAATAATTAGGGAAAACGATTCGTAAAAACAAAATTGATAATGTTATTCGCACAAAATGGAATGTGATATGTGTGAAACCCTATTATTTATGTGGATGATGATATCAATATCGTCTGTGTTGTCGGCATAATTTGTACTAAATTTATCGAGAATAAAAAGGTAGTTGCAGGAGTCCGAGAGTAATGAAAACGCTTCCTACAAATTTCAAGTTCTGTCATCTTGTCCGAGACATTTTTAGTACATGCAATCCTAAATGTCTCGGGCTAGATTTAACTTACAACGAATATGATATCAATAACATATTCTCTAAATAATATTGAGAGTATTGAGAAGCATTTACAATTTCCTCTAAAAAAATTCGAGATATATCAGCCACATGCGCGCCCTAAGCGTAATTGTAGTACACAAAGGCCACAACAAAGACTGCATTCCAACAAAATAATAAATAAGTAGAAAAGTTGCTCCAGAGTCCTCCCGAAACAGGATCCTGACTGTTGATCCCAGAAATAATAGAGAGAGGGCATTGCCCTGAGGACCGAGTACTTTGGGAGAGCTACACGCTCGGGAATGAACGCGAAGAGCCCTTGAGAATTCAGGGAATACTTCATTTCAAGTCATATAGTCACGATACAGACAAACATCTATACAGAGGGCCTAGACAAGATACCTTTCCATAATCGTAATAGCATCGCTAACATAAAAAATGTATGGTATTGACATAACCAATCGAAAAGTTCAGCGATCGGTTATGTCAATACCATACATTTTTTATTTTAGCGATGCGATTACGAAAATAGAAAGGCATCTTGTCTAGGCCCTCAGATCTTACCTACGTGTTGATCTATTGTATAGGAAAGGAAATGTGATATCATAACCCAGTAACATTACAGAAACTTATTATGTATGTTAGTTATAGAATCATTTTATAACGATATCGAAACGTTCCTATAAAAATAAAGTTTACAGTTTGCTTACAAAAGGCAAAAATCTAATTTTATTTATTTGTTATCAATTTTCTATTGATGAGAACTATGAAAATAGAGTTAGGGGTCGATAACCTTAATCTACACAAAAATCACTAAGGCTTAATTCAAAGTATGCTTCGGTGAGAAGAAACCAATTTTCTTCCTTATCATGTCAAGCCATGTCAGGTCATTAGGAGCAGAGGGTCATCGCGACCCGGGCCGCACGAGCCTATCGCACGGTCAGCCACGGCGCGGCCTGCGTCCTAGCGGGCCATACGCGAAAGTATTTTATTGTTCTTAAATTTTGCACACTTGTTTACTTTTGTGGACAATACAATACACACATTAAAGCTTTTGTATAAAAAATTTTGGCTACATATTTTTTCATGTCATTAGTGAACAAACATTTTAACACTACATGCTTTTAAGTGTTTTTATTTATATTTTCATAATAATAAACAAATTATAATAAGCTTCCATCTCGATTCGAGTGATAAGAAAAAATATTTTATTTTTCAGTACATTAAAATGTTATTTTAAATAAATGTTTTTTCAGTAATAATATAACTGTGACCTAATGTAGTACAAGATATGGAAAATCTTGTACTACATTGTACTACATTATTCGTGTGTGTAAAATTAAAGTGAAATATATTTTTCTTCTTGTTGATGTTCTTTATACAATCATCGTATTCCAATCGTCGGACATCGAGCAGTTTCTGTAAGAAATCACAAGCATCCATCAATCTTCACAGAGATTCGTATTATGTTATTAAAGAGTAAGTACAATAGCAATAAAATAGTAACGTAGATACGTACGTAACATTATTGCGTTGTCTATTTAGACTTGCGTCTGTGTTTACGTTGAATGTAAATCTGTCAACTTTTTATTTAAAAATACTTATTAAAATACGAATTGATTTCTCATGGTGTGAAGTTGGGACACTTCACTATGGGATATTATATATATATATATATATTATATATATATATTATATATATATATATATATATATAGTGTGGAGGTGTGCAGGAAATTGTTTATTTTCTTCTTTACTGCCTCACGCCGTAGTACGGCAGTAAACTTCACTTATTATTTATAAATCCTATTTTGGATATAGTAATTTACAATCGGTTGCTAGTACATTTTATGATGGTATTTAATTCGATTTTTTCCAAATTTACAATTTGTTCTCGTACTCAAAGTATAAAGTATAACTTGATCCCCTCGGATTAATAGACAGTTAAACATTTTGCGGATATGTTGGCTTTATTTAGTCCCTTGGTGTGAAATATTATCCTTACCTAAAAGTAAGTTACGCATAATCGTGTTTATTTACGCTTTTTTTATAATGAATACGAATGTCAGTCGAGGACGAATGATTGTGAAAAATTATCATCGTTCAAAAGCTATTCGACATATTTTTATACTTAAAACTATGGAAATGATGTCCCCTACACGACAACGCTAATTATTCTTAGGCTGTTTGACTGTTCACCATCGAGTAATCCACATGTTTACTTATTACCTTATCACCAACTTAAAGACAAGTGATCCACATGTTAACTTATTACCTTATCACCAACTTAAAGACCTTTAATACATCTATCTAAACTAAAATAGTTTAGCGAGTTAATTATGGTATTTTCTTTCGTCGAACTTATTTAGAGATTGTGTTTACTTAATCCATTTGTTTATATTTGTGATTTTTCTCTCTCTCATTATCGTAATATTTCTAAGTAAGTAAGAAGGAAAACAATTGTTTTTTTTTGTAGTTGACATCAGATTATAACCGTACCTCGAACGTAATTTAATTTGACATATCGTCTACGTATTTACGTAATGTTATTTACAGTGTAATGTATCGTATTTTTCGTAATTTGATATCTATACTAATATTATAAAGAAGTAAAGTTTGTGTGTTTGTATATTTGTATATTTGTTAAATTGTAAGGGGTAATCTCAGGATCTACTGAACCGATTTTAAAAATTCTTTCAGCAATAGAAGGCCACGTTATTGCTGAGTGTCATAGGTTATATAAAAAACCGAAAAATAAAAAGGTTTTTACGTGGTAGTCCATTTTGCAAAGTGAATCGGAGAAAAAATCAGGCAGCGGACGGCGCGCGATGGTTCGGGTTTAATTCGGATGGCGTTCGTGCTCGCTTCGGGGATTATTAATATTATGCCCAACGAAAGTGGGCACGGGTCAGCTAGTAAGCTATAAATGAATATCTATAATTGCAATGTATATCTACATCAATTTTAGTCTTGTCAAACTATTTTAATCGTGGTATAGAAATCAGCGTTTGACAGCACTATACTAAAATTTATTCCAACTTGCATAAACAAAATTAGCACTGTTAAGATCTTTGGATGACCGCCTTAGTTAAGTACACCAGTTTCAATGTGTCGCCATGCCGTCGGGAGTAGATTATTTAGTGATGGATGCGAGCATTTCTACCTTAGTTTTTAATATATATTTCTATCAAACATATGTATAATATATATGTCTATCTGTTACCCTAAATCCCATAACACAAACCTTACAAAGCTTACTTTGGCCTGGCCTAGACTATTTGGTGTAAGTGTAAAGAAATATTCATAATTATATTCATAGGTTAGGCATCATCCTGACATTCCTACGAAAATAATTCCTCGAGCTCCAGGCTGCATTTAATCATTCTTCAGTTCACCAAGGAGATAAGGAATCTCTCACAAAGGTGAGAAATCACTGTACACGGTGAACAACTCCGAAAACTACAAAATTAACGAGCACTGATTATCAATTCGGAACTAATGGCAGGTCTCTCACCTGTCGGCCAGTTGTTAATTATACAAGTCAATAATTAGTGGTCTTGTGCGAGAATCGGACTTAACTTGCATTTTAATAGGCATCGTCGGTACAATTAGAATAGAAAGGTTTTGATGGGTGTTGAAATCCATGGGGAGGTACATTACTGCAAAAAGTATAAAAATGGTTCATTTCAGGACTTCACTCAGCTGAAATGATGAACTGTTCTTATAACTGCGAAATATATATCCCACATCTGTTCTTGGTGCGTTCTGTGTTCTTGGTGGAATATATCTACTCATTCAATGCGTTTTTCTAGGAATTTTCTGCCTCGCACTACCAACATTATTTATTTTTGTTTTAAATACGTTGTCCAGGATAAAAGTACCCCATACTGTTATCCTGGATTTTATCCTGTGTCGAAGGGCAAACCATACGAACTCATATGTATATACAGTACACCCTAACCGGAATAAGTATCTGCAGATTATATAAAATATTTGTCATATGCGGGAATCGAACCCGCGACCCCGCGAATCACTTGGCACGTGTGCCAAACTCGTCGTCATAATAACTATTTGTGGAATGAATTTTTACCTGCAGTATTTCCGAAACGGTACGATACCAAACTAAAAAAAAAATTGTGTATTCTAACCAGATATTGCGAGTATCCGTGGGCAGTGGCAATAGTTTATCATTAGGTGATCCGTCTACTCGTTCGCCTCCCTACAACATTAAAAAAAGTAACGAAAATCACATTGGTATGACAGGATAGAATCTGGGCCTCGAATTCGAAAACCATTAGAAATACTTGTATGACGAAAACACTAAGGTAAAACTATATTTGATTTTAGTGTTGTGAAATAAAAATAAATTCATTATAATAAGAAATCTCTACTTTCAAATTATCAGTTTTACAATGTAAAGATAAGCAGACGCAATACAGCTTTTGATGTGTACTTTATGATTAAATACAAAAAGACTATATGATAAGTAAAAAAAAAAATATAATTAGATTAAAAAAATATTTTATTCAAGAATTTTTTATGGTTTATGTAGGGCCATGTAAGGACTCTTAGAGAACATTTTAATTCTCAAAATAGGTATATATTATATATTTGAACGGCGGATTTTGCTAGCTTACTGCTCGCTTTATCGCCCGCGTTATATCAGACATATATATAGAGATACTGGAAATTATCCTGAACATGTAAATTAACAAACCTTATCTCTTAGAACTATGGAATTCTGGATTTTATATAATTAATGACATCTATATAAATTATCTGTAAATATTATTAAAATTTGTAACTATATTAATAAAGATACTCTATGATAAGTAAAAAAATATTTGCAACTTAGATCTTACAAAGTTTCATCATACCACAGAAAACAACAATTCCAGTAATTATACACATGAAGGTCAACATAATCAAATATTGTGAACGATTCCCACAATTACTCGGAATTTGTGTTTATGGTAAACTCAGACTTCAGTGAGACTTCGCTCTAGGGAATTGCCTCTGGACAGAAAGCGTAAAAATTTATTAGATTCGGTTTGACGATAGTGTTTCTTCCTTTTACTTTAACGTTAGCATTAATTTTTTTTTGGTTCTAAACTTTTTCAAATAATTTTCAAGATTCAATACATATCGTATATGAAAATATATATTACGACATTATAAATACCTACATACATATATTTAAAGTTGCACGTACAGCTCCAGATACATAGCAAGACTACAGTTTTAAAAGATGTTAAACGGTTTCAAGGTGTGAGGTCCCGAGTTCAAGTCCCGGTGGGGGCAGATGTTTGTGTGATGAATGCGAGCATTTGTATCTTAGGCATGGTTGTTAATATATGTATGTCATAGCACAAACCTTTACAGAGCTTAGTTTGGGCTAGGCTAATATTTATATCGCTGTAAAAACGTTAAAGTGAGTGGAACTTGGTCCGGAATTGGCATAGTACCCAATTCTCGAGCTGATTTTACGGTAGTTTGTTTGTACTATTAATGGTCGGCTCCGATATCCAACTACTCTGGCGAATGAATTAGCTGTGGAGTGGTGTTCGCGCGGAACGGACCCTGTGGGAACGTGGAACTGTCCCAGCAGGTGCCCGTAGAACCACGACCACCTACGTGGTAAAATAAGATAACCAACTTTTTCTAAACAATAATTTTTTTTTCTCCCGGCCTTAAGTTTTAAGTGGCATCAAGAATATTGATCAAAGGTATTTTATGTTATGACGCTATTAAGGAAAACCTTGTAAAATATCTTCGAAAAACTCAGTGGTGTTGACACCTTTTTATCTGCACTTGGCCAGCCTAGTTGGCGGAGGCCAAATAAACATTTTGTTTTGTTTGCTACATAGATTTGTATCCTATATAGTAAATCAGAAGTCCAATTAAACGAATCCTATAATTGTTAAAGGTTCACGGTAATAATACTGTTGTTAATGTATTTATTCAATTCAATTCTATACAAATTTTCTCTTTTGAAAGTAATTCTAATTTTTTTTTTAATTCCATATTATATTTCATTAAAAACGGTTTTCATTTCAAGTCATCTGTGTTAAATCTACTTTGAAATTTATGACCTTCTAAAGTATAAGAAGGATTAATTTGTAACGTAGTGTTTTTTACTTTTGCTTTCTGCACAATTTAATCAACAAAATACGTATAATTTCACAAATCTACATTCTTGTTTATATATTCTATTAGGATTTTGTGACAGATAATTATTTTTTTCTTTGTTAACTTTTTAATTGGAAGTAAGAGTGAAGGGATCGGAACCTATACAGCCTCAGCATAAGTGCATTTTTTTTAGTCTTAATTATATTTCATAAATTTTACTTATAACAAAATGGACATGAAGACAAAACATTTAGTTTCTGTATTCATTTAATTACCATATAGATGGTGTTAAGTCTGTGATAGGAGTTTTGGTTGAGTTGTAATTTAAAACTTAAATTTCAATATACAGATCTATGGTGGTAGAGATTTGATAGGGTGAATCCATAGACGGTAATAGTAAGTCTTAACATATTTTCATAAAGTTATTTATTGGGAGTCTATTTAAAACAAATTCCTTTGTTTTGGTTCGTTAAAAGGAGTTTTCATTTCTTATCTCCTTGTTGGACAATTCCGTATTTGTTTTACTCGGTGATACTTCCAATTCGGAACGTGGCGTCTTGAATCTATGGTGAGTCCTCCTTGGCTATTTATTGACTGTTTCGCTTTCGATTATTCATTCTTCTATCAGACCCGCCCATGCTGCGTTGAAGCTCCAGAGACAGCTGGACAAGCTCCCCGAATGGCTGAACAAGTGGCAAATCCTGCCAAGACACAGGTCATACTACTCAGCAAGGCTGCCACACTACCACCCCGGCTGGAGCTACTGGGCCACGAGTTTCCATGGTCGCCCCGAGTCAAATATCTTGGGGCGACAATCGATCGGCAAATCACTATGACGCCGCACGTCGAGGAGAAGGTGTGCCAGACGCGTGCCACGCGGGCCATTCTCCGACCTTTAATCAGGTCTAAGCTGCCAGTAAAGATTAAACTTGAAATCTATAAGAAATACATAAGACCAGAGCTTACCTATGCAGTACCAGCGTGGTACGCGTTAACAGGCAAGACGGCACGCAAGAAGATGGCTGCGCAGCAGTCTCTGGCGCTCCGTAACATCGTGGGAGCGCCACACTACGTCAGGAACGACGTCATAGCATGCGACCTTGCACATTGAAACGCTGGATCACTTTATAAAAAGGACAGCAACTTTTCAAGACAGCCACTAGCTTAAGACATCCACATACAAAATATAGCCACTTACCACACCCGGCCACCGGACAGGCGAGCCTTCCCAAGAAGCCTCTTCCTCCACTCCACGGATGTAGAGGAACAAGAAGAAGAAGGAACCATTACAAGAGGGCCGTCGCACACTAGCGACTAACCAATAAAATAACACCCAGAGGAAGCTCCCGAACATAACGGTTGAGCTCCTCAAGAAGCCAAGGTGGAGGCACACCAGCCACCACCGCCCCAAGGTCCCAACCGTTGCAACGGTAGCTCCCACTGAAAGAGGACAATTTCCCCGAACAGTCAACATCCACATAAATGCGGAGAAGATAGCCCACAGCAGATTATTCATTCTTTTGGCGTCGGCGATGAGATCGCGAAGGATGGGTCTTTCGGCATTCAAAGGGTTTTTTTTTTTTTTTTTTTTTTTTTTTTTGTGTCTTACACCTCCAACATTATTGGAGCCTATTTTATCTAATCCTCTTTGTCATTCTGTCTCGCATTTTTTCCACTTCCATACCTCATACGTCACAACCATACTTCTCAGTCATTCAACTTTGTGGGTGGGTTTCCCAGCTACACCTATTCTATTTATTTATTTGTGTGTCTATCTTTTTATTTGTGTGCCTCTTCCTCCCCAGGGGGGCAGTAATTTATTGGGTATGCAGGATTTTTATTTGTTATTTCTTATCTCAATATTTTCTTGATCTAATACATAGTTTTCTTGTTTTGTTTACATATTTAGGCTTATTTATACAATTTTACTTATTTCTTATCTCAATATTATCTTAATCTATTACATAGCTTTCTTATTTTATTTACATTTTTAATCCTTATTTCCTAGCCTATTTTTATTTTATTTTTATTACAGTTTTCCCTTATAGGAGTTCCCATTTTTATTCTTACTTACTAGGTTTTGTTTTCTTAATCTATTGTATAGTTTATTTTTGTTTGCTTACATGTGCAATTTTTATCTTATTCTAATTCTTAAGCTAAGTTTACATCCTTATATTTCCTTACTTGTTCTAATACTTATTTTATACTGTACATTTTATGGTGGATTGCAATCATTCAAAGGGTTGCGTTGCGTTGCAAGCAATCCCAGATAATGATGAGTTGTACTTCTTTCCTTTGTTCGGCTTTAAGATTTCCCACGTGTTCGGGAAGAGGAATTTTATGTTTTACATATTGTTATAGGCTTCACGGAATACCTAGGAATTATCTCAAATATAGGGCGTTTGTTCCCGTATCCACCTCAGCTCGACCTCCTGCACACAGCTATGCGGTGGTGTCCGATATGAAACGGTGATGTCTAGTTAATCGGAAATCCCTGCATTCGCTATTTAAATCATAATTTAAAAGGTAACCTCATACAATTTATATCTCTTCGTGTATGTGAACTGCCGTATTTTGAAGGAATTGGTGTTTCTCGACATCCTTCTTAAGCGACGTGTGGAGGATGGCTCAGCTTAACAATGGACTAGTAAACCTATATTTTAGTGCGAAGTACCCATATCATAGAGATTGTTTAATGAATCTATGTTTTTTTCTTTATGTTTAAAGAGTTTTTGTTATGGTTTACATAAAGTACCCTATTTAAGGGCTAATTATAAATTACAGATATAAATTTCTGTGTTTAATTTCATCACCTAACCATTTGAATTTGTCTGTTTGTATTTATGTGGAGGCGCCCATATTATTGGTTATAAATATCTACATACTCGTATATCACCGGGTTGGTTCGATTCCGATAAGGATTATACCCACACCCTGAAAAAAACCCTTAATGTAGGTACCGTGCGTATATAACGAACACGGGTATGAGATATATTATGTCGAAAACAAATGATGCGAAACTAGTTTTATTTTCATGTAATAATTTATTGTGACAGAAAGAAAAATGAGTCGTATTTATACAACACTGATAATAGGAATAATCTCCGCGTGGTAATAAGAATTCAAAGAAATATTGTTAAGGAATACCATTCTTATATATATTTATATACGTAATAATGACAAACTAACTAACTATCATCGCCACAAAACATAAAATAAAATGGTTCAATAGTACAGCGGTGCTCATTACTCATTACATATGTAGAGTAAATACTCTATGTGGATTATTTATGTGAGAAAAATACACTGTATTCATTTTCATTTTAAGGTAGACTATCAATCACATGGTGCATCCAAATGCACAAGTCGTGATTGTGTGATGTTGAGCTGTAAAGTAGTTTTCACGTAGAGCAAAGTGAAATCAAAACAAAACACATTCACTGGATATATATATATATATATATATATCCAGTGAATGCATATATAGGTCACAAATGTTTCCGGATTGTCATATTACATAAACAATATTTAAAAAGTTATATACATACGTTATACTACATTTGAAAATGGTTTTTTTTTGCCGTAAATGACAATTTCCTTCATCTGACTAGCAAATGACTAGCATATATATATACACCATTTAATCTATAATGTAGATTTTTATTATGCTATAAGTTCCAAAAAAGTGTTGCTTAGGCATTTTCAATCCAATGCAGGTAACTTTATTTTTTGAAAAAGGCTGTGAAAGTTTGGTGCATATAATTTCGTTAATGTCAAGTGATGTTCTGACGGTAATGTAAACTTTCTGTTTGAAGTATATAACATGAACATAACTGGTGTCAGCTGAGGTAAATGCACGCAAACTCATTGCTCTGATAAAGAGCATTGTCTGACAAAGTGAATGACAAATACTTCGATAAAAGTGACAGGTTATGTGCCTTTACATTTATTTTATAGCCATCATAAAATATAATGTTAGTAGTAGTAGTAGCAATGATAACAGCAATTAATAACATTAAGATTAATGTTGACACTAGTATTTAGTTGACGCTTAATTTTCATCCCAAAATATATTTTTAATGCAAATAGTAATTATCAAGATAATTAAAACCATTTGTTTATTTTGCACCGGCTAGCTACTTACGCTAGCCGGTACACACTTAACAAGTTAAACAGCTGCTTATCATGAAAAACGCATTATATTATCCATATAAGGCCTGGTAAAACTGATAATGTGTTTTGATAACACAGTAGCTTTTCAATTTAGGGAAATGAATAATTATCACACATTTAATCTAGCAACGCCCAATGCAGAGTGCATTGGTCGTTGCTAGATGATGACGTTGTTGGATCTCAAGTTTTATGGAAAGAGAATTCAGATTATAAAGCACTATAAATAACATCAAAATGTACACAGTTGATTAGCTAGCTCTTACAACAGAATTGTTCAGAATCTTACATCAATATTGTTTTGTTAAGACTTTTCCTTGACGTCAATACAAAATCATTCACCCAATTCGTACCAATTGACTTGACAATTAGCAAATTTTTTTAAATGTCAAATCCAGCGATTTTATACAAGTTGCATACTTACGATGGAAATAAGACTGTTACACATTACGTTTTGTTATTGTTATTTATTTAATTGTGATTTTGTTTTGTAAAAGTAGGTACCGGTCAGACCGTTCCGGCTAGAATGAAATCCGACATAGTCACCGTAGCACTTGCCGTTACGATGATATCTTGGGCACGTTTCGTGCTCCTTATGAGTAATCTTAGCCTCTTTCTCTCCTGGGAAAAAAATGGATTAAGATCCTCACCAACTAAACGAACTAAATCTACACAATTATTTTTATTTCTTCATTGTTACTACAAGGAAAGTATGGGAGCAAGACACACTCTCTTTTGTGTTAGCACAAGTTATAAGTTATGGCAACGTCAGCATTTATAACTCTGAAAAGATAAAATTTTAAAATACTCTTCATATAAAGAAAATATATTATTGGTGTATTATTAAAATTGTTTAATTCATAGTAGTAAAATACTGTACTTTACCGTATACCAGTATGAAAAAGGTGACATTATTACAGTTTAAAATGTATTTTATTTTATATATAAAAATATATATATTTATAAAATATAACTTTCATCATAATGATGTAGCTTAGAATTTTTAATAATGATAGTTTCATAATTATACATATTTATAATGTTTAAATTAACTGGACAACTCAAAAAGAACCTGTAATTATTTGGAAACGATAACACGTGCATGCACTTACATTTCACATTCGGATATTAAAACTAAACACTCTAATTTTTACTTTAGACATTTTATTATTTCGTGATCGAGGTTGGCAAAATTTTCACACAGATTTCTAGTTTCTAGTTTGATTTCCATATGTTGTTTTCTCGCATCGCTTCATTGTATCTCATCTCGCTGACATTCGTCAAAACCTTACCTCGTCTAACCTCGACGAGTAAGCGTAATAAAAAATACACGAAGCACAAGACTGTGTAGACATTGTATCCCCTTGCCTTCATCAATAGAAAAATAGTAAGACAGAAAAGCACATATTTACTGTTTTTTATCTAGCAGAGAATAGACAATTAATTTGATCTTTCACTTCATTATAAGTAATATTGTTATCGGAAGGAATTTGAGTAACATTAGTTTTAGCTTTAAAGGAAACGTTTTTGAAACATGACAGATTTTAAAAGATTGTAGTAGGCTTGCAAATCTACTTCGTTGACTTGGAAAAGATTTTATCATTTGCATAACTCGTTCTAAACTTCGTAATTCAAACTGTTAATTCAAATATGAAATGCACAGTAATTACTTTATGGTAACATTTTAATCAAAGTCGAATGTTTTTATTTCGTTCAAACTTTTTCTATCTAAAACAGTAAAGTTCGATTCGAGAAGACTGTTTTGCACTATCGTCGATACCGTCCCGCCAAGAGTATTTGAGAAATGAGTCGATCAAGACGAATAAAATCATTTGCAGGTGATTCGATTACGATTTCCAACATTGCAACGATACATAAGTATTGTGATAAAAAAATGTATAGTATAACTATATTTGTTATAATAACTTATTTATATATAAAAAAATGTACGAGCAGGAAGTTTCCTATAAGAAAGTATGCCTATTCTCAAATATCCACAAACTACTTCGAACCATGTGAAAAACGATACGACGCACAGTGCCGGCGACCACAGCTTCGCATGGAGTAATCCAATCTGCGACACGAATGTGAATCGAACTACGATGTAACTGCAACTACTACAGTACAGTTAGTATTAAATTCAGTGAATGTATTTTATTTTGATTTCACTTTGCTCCACGCGAAAACTACTTTACAGCTCAACATCAAACGATCACGACTCGTCCATTTGGATGCATTATATGATTGACAGTCTTAATGAAAATGAATATTATTCATTTTCATAAATTTGTGTATTTTTCTCACATAAAGAAGCCACATAGAGCTTTTACGATAGTTACTCTACGTATCTATCGTAAAAGTCCCGCAATATTTCCTTTTCAAATGTAATGAACACCGCTGTACTATTGAACCATTTTATTTTATGTTTTGTGGCGATGATAGTTAGTTAGTTTGGCTGCGTTTTTATCTGCATTTAGCCTCACAATCGAACTATTGTGCGTCCTGTGCTGGTTGACTTCTCTCTTACTCCAACCATCTCAGATCTTTCCAGATTGCCAGAATCTTCTTGAGGCTTCTGCGTGCTGCCGGTGTGGATACTGGGAAGTGAAGAAGTAAAAGATAGGGATATTGAACTGAGTCATTTCACAGCTATTAATGAATAGATACTTCTATAACGCTACATTATGATACATTAAAATCATAAAGAGCTACCTCATAATGCATATATACGGCGTAATACAATAAATATGTTAATCTAGCTAGAGTTACAACTATAAGTACTCGTATAGTCTACGTGGGCACACTAAGTAGCTCTAGGAGGACATTGTGTAAGGAGACTGATTGAGACGTACTCGTAAAGCTCTCTCTCTCGAATTATCTGCATATTTTGATTAGTCTAGCTAGGGCAAGGTCACCCTACGCTTGGTTTCGTTTGTTAATATTTCATCAGTAGCTATTGTTTTTAAATCTACAGTATCTCATTTACACAGGATATTCATTTAACTTTTTCTTTATTTTTATAAACAGTGACTATAAGAATAGATAATCGTGATTATGATACATTTTCAATTGATATCTTATAGTTATGGGATACCTTACAGAGCGTACTTTAGGCTAGGCTAAGTGGTGTAAGTGTAAGAAATATTTATTCGATATTTATTTATTTAAGCACTCTCATGATCTGTACGAGTAAACATAATAAAGAGGTAAAGTTTGTAAATATGAATGTGCGAAATAATCTCTAGTACTGGTATTCTGATTTTTAAGAAATTTTCTATGGCTATATTACCTTGGATAGAAAGTGGACAGAGGATTTATCATGGAAAATCATATATTTCCTATGAGAAAATCTAAGTATCTAGCTAGTAATACATATTTTTACTATAGTTAAAATAATGCCTACATCACTATTTTCCCAGTGGCATAGTTTTAGCTATCTACTGTACTATCAGCTACGGCCAGTGCTGTAGTTAATTGTATTTCGAAGCCCATCAACTTAAGTTACAAATGTCTAAGTAGGTATCGGAATTCCGGACCCCATTCAAGTCATTGTTCAATATCTAATATATACTTACTAATATTAGACATTGGACAATGACTCGTAAACTTTGTTTTTCTTAGTGGTTATCCTTTAATTAATTATGGTGGTAATTAATATTTGTGTTCCATAAGATTGAAAAATAACTGAGGTCAGCTACAGTGGATTAGTATTAAAGCATAACCTTTAGATAAAAATACCCATGCCATCGACATTGATTGGATTATATATCAACGCGTTGAAACAATGCAACGATACGTCTATATTTGATTGGCCAGTGTGCCAGCGTGCGTGTCATCAACAGGCCGCACTTAATCGATTCACATAAATTTAATTACCGAATAAAAAATAAGTAAATAATTATTTATTTAATGTCATTTAATTAAATAGTTAACACGTCACAACTAATTGTCATCACTAGTTACGCAGTGATAAATTTATTTTAGTACCCATTTCTCTGTAGTTTAAAATTGTGAGCAAGAATCGACGCATTGTCAAAAGATTTCGGGCGCTTTGGAAAACTTTCGTAAGTTTTTCTTGTCTCACATTCTTTATACATATTTTTAAGGTTTGTTAAACAATGTGCATATCTGTCTGCGAAATTATCTGATCACTATTTTGCATATATCTATTAACCTCTTTATCATTTAACCCAATAATACCACGGCACTTTTCTATGAACAAAGGACTTCCTAAAAACATTTCAAGAAGACGGTGTTGCGTGTCAAGAGACGAAAAATTTTTTTCAATAAAAGAAGGGGGTCAAATTTGTCCACCGGAGGTCACATAATTTCATACCTTTAGACACTTTTATTGAGACTAAGTGAAAGATAAGGTCTATGTGAATACTCTACATTTCATGCAAGATTTTGCAGATAGAGTTCGTGAAGTTATCGAGAATATGCAGCCGCAAATGTGCGAATTGATCATGGAAAATTTCTTATAAAAGATGTCGTGCTGCAACCGTAGGCGTAGCGGCTATTTGCTTTATATCGTTTTCTATTATTAACGCATACTTCACTTATTAATATTAATATAAAAAAATTTATTGGAAACCATTTAGAAACCTTCGAAACTTTTAGACTGGTTCATATTAAATTGGAATTCCGAAATAAACGATTAAATACAAAGACATAAGTTTAATCATGGGTGGACTTTGACTCCTTTAAATTATTTGGCATAACCTTTGGCAATTTCTATAAATATGTTTGCATATAACTAGTATAGTAGTCATTTCGTCCTATCTCACACTTTGCCGATCCCTTGTTGTCCCCTGACTATTACTTAATTTTTCGTGGTATGATGTTAATAAACACTAGCCTTCCTCGATAAATGGATATTAAACGGTAATTAGACTGATTTGATAGTGTACTGTCATAATCTGGTATTAAAGTAAATTAATATTGTAGTGTGTGGCAAGGAGGCATTAAAAATGTTATTTTCACCATTCATTGATTTATCACAGTCAAGAAACGCCCAGTGCTGGGCATAAACCTCCCCTAAGAATCTCCATACCGATCGATCCTGCACTGCTAGCGTCTAGCATTTTCCTGTGATCTTTGCCAAATCTTCGATTTACATAGGTCTACAACTTCCATATCGACGGACCATAGGGTCCATCTACGATATGGAAGATCTACCAACTTTGCACTTTGCCGTTATATGTTTGGCAATCGAGGTCCTTTTCGCCCCAACAGCCTTTAGATCTACGATCAATGTGCTCTGCACTTCTAGCTATAACGATGATCCTGATTCTTCTTCGGATTTCTTCATTTCTGATTTGAGCAAAGAAACACTGGGCATTGTTACTTTTTTGCTATTTCTGTGACTTAGTTGATATTTGTTGTCGTATAACAATAATTATATTTTAATTGTATATTAATTACAATAATTTGATTTTAATTGCATGAAATCAAATTAATGTTAAGGTGAACATAAACAAATTAAATTTAGGTATATTTTGATTGTTATTATTTTTAGTAATTTTTTTTCTGTTATTTACATTTATTTAATATAAATTTATTGAATGAAACAGTTATCAAGAAGGATATATTGATGTTTTCTGCTCTATACATATTGATTGATTTTTTATGTTTTGTATTGTGAAGTTATTGGTTATTTTTTACAGTTATATAATATTGACTACTGAATTTAAAAAAAATAATACATACATCCTAACCATTCTGTACCATTTTACTTAATATTAAACATATTTGCATTAAATTATCAGATAAAAAATAAAATGTAAATTTTGCGAAGTAATTTGAAATTATAAGTGTTACACGAAAAGAGTACTACTGTAAACTAACACTGCCAAAACAAGTTTTTAATTTCCAATGTTTCATCATATTTTTTATTAAAGACTAGTTTAGCTTGCATTGTCATTCGACAGAAATTTAATAAATACTTTTTTTATGTGCGATAATACGTCGCTTATTTTACTCGTATAGTCACGACAAAGACTACAGTCGTGTCACAAGATTAAAGAGAATCTCGAACCGAATCGAGATTTTAAAACATGCATTTTAGCCCTTAATCAGCGTATCGAGAACCATCTTTTCTAATCTATCTCAAGTTTAACAAATAAGGTTCATATTAGCGTAGCTATAAATTCGTTGCAAGGGCAAGACGTAACGCACGCTGCGTTGGCAGGTGGAGTCTCTAAATCGATTTCTTGGTTAAACTATTTTTATGGAAAACTTCCCAATTCCCTTTCACGGGTTAAAGCAATTTAGCATTAGTTACCCTCAGACGCATTGTTACGAGGGTAATATCTTATCTGTGGCAGCGTCTTAATTTTGTTACAACACGACCTAATATATATAAATAGCCTATACGCGTTGAGTCTATATCACCACGTATGCACGTATGTATGTCTTATATAACTGTTTCAAATTTTACAAATTTCGAGTGAAAAAATGACTGTATGTAGACGCAAACACGATGTCAGGAACAAAATTCCAAATTATTACGATTTCAACTAGGTGAAAGACTGGAATACATCATAGTGTTGAAACTAATAACAATTGTTATTTAATAATACAGACGCGTGATAGTGTAGTGGTAATTTTTTTGGATTTTATATAGCCCCCCATAAGAAGATTCGTGATGATTGAAAGTGATATTGTACGTATTCAATTCGATACGTTTTTTGATAAATAAAATTCCTATCTTGAATTTTAACCAGATTATTTTTTTTCTCAAGAGAGGTCAGACCGAGAATCCTGAATGGATACTAACGAAACCAAGTATCATGGCGATTATATCTAACTCCAGACCGATCAAAGCGGCTCGACCGATGTGACCTATCAACAAAACTCGGTCCAAATCCTGGGTCCTAATAACCCCATAGCCCGTAGTAGGTGCGATGCAGAAACCGTTTTATTTTACACAATTTCCTAACGATGAACTACTACATCTATTGACAAGAGATTAAACTAACATACGTAGCCTAAAGATGTAAGAAATACGTTTAAACACAATAACTTATGAGACCGAAGAACCTGTAGTACTTCGTGAGTATGCCAGAAAGTTTGTTCAATTTAATACACCAGCTTTCAGAAACTCCGCTGTAACTATCTGACATCTTTAAATATCTATATAACACAAGATAAGAATTGCTTTGATATAAAATAGACGTTTAGTTCTATGTAGTGTTCATCCGCACGTGTGAAGTACAATACGTAATATTCATATCTGTAAGTAGAACATAAAATGCTGCACAAATAACTGATAAATCTTAATGTATCAGCGTAAATAGAACACCATTAAAACTCAAGACCCTCCTTAAAAATAGACGTCAGTTCTATCTGCGTGGTCTGCCCGTTCTTTAATGGTGAAACCTCATCCATTCAGTATGTTTCGCTTTCAAACCTCGTGATGTCACGAACGTGGTGGCTCAATCCCTATATACCACTAAGGTATGAGCCACTACGTAGAATTAGGCAATCCTAATATAAGCAAATTTGAAAGAAAGGATTATAATATAAAAGTAGTCAATAACTAATTTGAACAATAACGGACCATGTTTTTAACTGTTCTAGTATTCGAAACCGTAGGAAAACACGTTTTGGTATGTAAATTAGAGTAAGCTTATAATTAAACGTACGTACATGTTTATTGAGATTTTTTATCGTGTCAAAATATTTAAGAACGAGTATTTTTAATGAACTGACAAACATACTTTTACATTAATATGTTACATACACCTGCTTATAAATTAATTTAAATAAAACTTGCATTTAGAACATTAATCCAGTTATCCACCTGCGTCAGAGAAAGTTCGTTTGTGGAGAGTCATTTAATATTTGATATTGTTATTACTATAATGAAATGTTGGTTTTTAACATGGCAACACACTAAAATGCATCGCGATTGTGGCGGTTGTACAGTACAGCGGTATAACGATCGGATAGAAAACATTTTGCATTTGCTTATAAAATTCTATTTCTATTCTCTTATTAATATCCGGGCATTTTGCAATAATGGTACTGTGGCATTTTGCTTTAGTCGATTTAATACAGCGTCCATGACAGGATAAGCAGTAGTGACGTATCTAATCTATCAGCGCACACATAATTCAATTGTTAATTGTAATTTATTAAATTTAAAATTTTCATATATACAATATCGCTGTGGTTACAAGAATTAGAAATTATAATTTAACCATTCGCATGAGGAAAAAGAGTGCTGTTTCCTCGTTATGATCTGTTGCCAAAGTCAAATCATTATTTTCCTTTATTTATTTATGATGTGTATAACTAGAATAATGACTGTGTTATTTTCGGATTCCCATTATCTTTTATTATATCACGGTCACACTATCGAAAATATTTTTAATTCTATTTAATATTTGCGTGATTATGTAATTTTTTAATTGTTGCGACACGTCTGTTGTGAACGTAGTAAACTGGCCATTTTGTCATATTTTCTCTATGGCATGCAACGGTCGGGCACGAATGTTCGGGAAATTATGAAGTCAACGTAGAAAGACGAAGTTAATTTAACATTTTACCGATACCGCTCGATCAGTTGGAGATAAATTATACCTTAAGATGTTAAGATGTATAATTTCTCAGTGTAAACTGTCTTATTAAAATGTATTTTTAGCGTTTTTAATTTATATCTCGAAATGTAAATTTATTTATATGACCCCAAAAATTATTTAAAATTAAGCTACCTTTTATTACTTCTGCTAACTGTAACTAGAAATAAAAATATCTGAATATAATAAATATGATGTCTTCAAAAATAGTAAAAGAAAGCTACAAATTACTTTCTATCGAAATTTATTTTGAAATAAAGTAACTGACTCCGACTTATGTACATATATTAGTACAGGAGGAACCATGATAGGTCATTACGCCTGCAATGCCCCGGATCGCTGTAGAATCAATTTGAATTTCTTACAGCAATGACAGCATGAAATTATTCATGCGACAGGTCCAGTAGGTGATAATGGAATGCTGTCTGATGCATATTTGCATCCCGGTGTAATGCACTCGACACGGCGTAATTTTAAATTCTAATACGCTTAGAAACATACCAGTCTAGACACCTAAAAAGTTCAGAGCTCCCAAGTTTTTATATAAAAACAGTGATATCCTATAATCTTTAACTCAGATACTATAGAAACACAGCTTGTACACTTCATGTAAATGAAAATTTTATTTACCTCACCTAACCTAACTAGAATATAAACAAGTTTTAATTGTTATGATCACTGCATAATCAAAATATGTTATTAAATAAAACTTAAAATTATTTGAGCTTCGGATTACAACGACGATTTGAAACTTAGGCAGTAATATATAACTTCCTATATCAATAAAACTTAATACCTTCTTTGTCTATGATTCAATGTAACCTTAATCGTACACTCGAGTTTAATATAAACGATGAATCGCCTTTTCTCATTCCTACGAGTCATGTTTTATGGAAACAGCCATCGACAGGCCGTGCACTTAACGAATCATTGTTTATCCAGCGCATCTGCGCCCCGTCAATAATACAATAACTTTAAACAAGTATATTTCAAACAAACGGTTCTCGCACTTAATAATTTGCAAACAATTATTGTTTGCAAAAGAGTTTTACGGAATGAATATGTTATCCTACATATCCATCTCAAACGTGCATTACTGGATAATCGGTGCACAAGCTATCCATATAAATAAAAAATTTGAGGTACATATGTCACTCGTCATGCTGGGTCAGACATATTCTACTCGGAACGGTCAGGCAGCCAGCAAATGAGATTGTCTTTGATTCCAAAATATATAATTTAAAATTATTGAATGAATATTATTATATGGACATATATATATCAAACTTGCCTTTTCCATTCTAAAATTTGTGTTATGTGTTTAATCAAATACGCTTACTTTATAAAACATAACCAACAGCATACATTTTTATCATTTTATAAATCTAAAAACTAAGATATACGGAACAATATTCAGTAATTAAAATTAAATACCTTATTTCATAATAAAATGTTAAAAATGTATTACTTTATAACTTTATAATTCTAACATTTATAACTTTTACGGTGATGTTCAAATTATGAATGTAATAATTATCATTTATTTTTCGCGTTGTTTTTTTTATATTTATTCAGGTCAAATCTTGCAACTGGAGCCAGATATCCTCAAAATTTTGTCATTTACGTTTATTTTAGACACAGGCAATATAATACGATAGTGTTTAGATAACAATTCGTAATCATACATTTTCACGAATTGTAATGTGACGTCACCGTCACAATGCAATATGACGAACCGCAACATACCTACCGCATTTTTATACTACATACAATACTGGCATGGTATATATATTAAATGCAGTTTTGTTGGAATAAAAACAAAACAGATATATTAAAAAAATACAGAATAAAATCGCCAGTAGCATGAATTCGCCTTAACGTTGAGTTTGCGCAGGAGTCGGATATTAAACAGATGTGCGGCGAGGGGCGAACGTAAGACAATATCGATCTTTCGACGCGGATGTTGTATTGATTTTGACGGTAATGTAGGGTTGCAACGCGAGGGTGCGTCTCCTAAGGGTGGATAAATGAGGGTTGCATACAGCTGGTATAGATTTACGTATAGTTCCAAAATAAATGTACTTGAAATAGCAAAATGCGTTTTCAACGCGATCATATCTGTTAGAATTTAATCCAATTCGTTTATTAAAGCAATATGCCTAATTCCTATAATCTATACATATAATAAGACAGTAAAAATATTTTGTCTGTACATTTAGTATTTTTGACTGAAATGGATAGAGGGGCACTTAAATAGATTATTAGAAAGAAAAAAAAATTTTTTTTTGAATTTTTTGTCTGTCTGTCTGTCTGTATGTTTGTTCACGTTTATCTCCGAAAGTACTGAACCGATTTGCTTGAAACTTTCACTATTTGCTTTGTTTTAACTCAGAATAATATCTAAACTTTGTTTCATCAAAATCGGTTCATTAAAAAAAAGTTATCGTCATTTTAATGAACTCAAGGCATGATAATATTGCTAATTATAATGTACACCATTCTTACATAAGTTACATGGGAAATTTAAAATCTAAAGACAATTCATCATCATGATACAATACATACATAAGATAACGTCTTTATCCCCTGCGGGGTAGACAGAGCCACAGGTTATAAGACCCCAAGGCCACGTTTAGCATGTTCGTGGCAGTGAGATGGAACAGGGAACCAAAATACGATGAAACGAAACCAGTTTTTATCAAAATAATATGATAAATGCGAAAGTTTGTTTGTTTATTACCTCTTCACGCTTAATCTATACATATAATAGAACAGAAAAATTATTTAAGTGTAAATCAGTTTCATTACGCATGTTAGTTTTTTCATAAATCACTAGATGGCGGAAGGAAAAACGAATAATGTGGTATATAAAGAAATTCTTTGAGTTTACTTTACCTCAAGGAATTGCTTTATACCAAAAATATTGTAATCGGTAAAATCGTATATTAATATGATTTGTGTATCAATAACATTCAACTCGAAATTTACGCAGACGAAGTCGCGGGCAACAGCTAGTTGTTATCTAAGTATATGTAATTCCTTGCGGAGGAACGACAATGATTTTTGAATCACTGCTTATTATCTAATTTGCTTAAAATTTTCCATGCCGCATTCATTCATATGATAATTTTAATAAAAATAATTATTGAATAGAGTTTCAAATAATTGCAAAATAAAATACAATATAAAATGTACATAAAAACAAGTTTTAAAAATACATTAATTTGAAAATATATACTTAAGAGGTTATATAAGTTCAAGTAGCTAATCTGTAGCAAGTAATAATTAAGTATTTCTGCACGAGGACATGGGCAATACATGGCCTTAGTTTTGCAAATAGTGATAGAGCCGTCCAATTTAATGTAGAGCTCTGATATATTTTGATATGTATATACTATATATATCGATATATTTTACATTAAATTTCAATACATTCTTGAGGAGAATCACATTGTACACTAATCGATGTTACTCCAGCTTCCCTTAAACTTTAGCTAGGTTGCGTCTCCAGAAAAGCAACTACCACCCTATGACCTTTCCATGCCATCAACCACCAACAATCCTAGCAATATATCATGCTTGCTCATTATTAAACAAGGTTCGTATTTTTCAGAATACGCAGAAGAAACATAGCACCATAATCAGACTTTCGTTTGGAGTATTCTTGAGTTTCTTTACATATATCAATATTTGTGATGTCGCGTATTACGAGTATGAATAGTTACACTTACCAAATACATCTTTAATATTTTGATATATTCATAATATAAAGTTGTGTTACTTCATATAACTTAAGAGTGGTTGACTCAATCAGTTTATTAAATCGGCCTCATAGCAGAATTACTATTAAAATTTGGAAAAGAAGGAAAAATTTTATGTAAAAATCTGTTTATCGCTTTCTTTATCTTTAATTTTGGAATTCCGCCATTTTCCGCACTTGGCAATTCCACGTGAACATTTAATCTGAATATACCTAATATTTTCATTTTATTCAAATTATGTAAAAAATTGTTTAAGTTTTAGGTTGAAAAATGAATTTATATAAAAAAAACGAAATATTTGTGTTGACACATATAGATTTATTACAACAAAATTACTTAAATTAGGTAATTATATAATTTAATCATATCTATTAAGTTTATATGAGAACTTTTGATTTGTCTCTATCACTACACGGTAGATTTTTATCAATTGCCTTATGGTTGCCATCAATTAATATTGAAAACTGTGAAACTGTGAACAGAATAACAAAAAAAAATATTTTCTATCGGTTCAAATAAATCTAAAATTGAAATTCCAATGTCTACGTTACCTGAGAAGAAAATATTGCCGATGTAATTAATAGATTGAAAACCTTTTTTGTTGTAATGTTGTAATTGTTATGATAATAAAGAATTTAAATAGGCTTTTAGTGAACAGAATATTAGGTTAATGCATTTTTTGCGGTCGCCGCCGGAACTCGACTCGGTTTTGTTTCAATCGATCCGACAACGAGTGTGTGTCGACCGCGATAAAAAGTTGTTACCGCGCTCGTCAACTCAAATTGACTATTACATACGCGCGTGCGCATCAGAAGATTTCGGCTCCGTGCACATGACGGTAAAAAATTATTTGTAACCTTTATCAAGTTTCTGTACTATGACAGTTCTATATAATTGAAATTGTTTTACTGAAATGTATGTGTACATAACATTAAACGACTGCACTATATTGGATAATTTATTATTGTGTGACTCATTACCACAACAAGGTTTGTTTTGAAATTGTCAAATGAATTAAATAGATTTTTCAAAATCACAATATAACTCTCAGATTCCACTAGCCTTCCGCAGTTAACAGCTCATGCAGACTGTTTAGGTAGAACGAAGTTTGTCGGGACAGCTTTTAATAAAACAGGAGAACGTCCTGAATAAGTTTAGAGCGGTCATAATACTCCTAGTATTCATAGCTGTTCTATACTGTATATCAAGCTTAAACCGACAAATGATAGTTGGTTATTTGTAACGTTAGTTGCAACGCTTTCTTAGCATTTATCCCAAATGTATTACCGTGAATCAAACCAACCTTCTCTTTCTACTTCATATAGAATTACTGAAAGTTCTACTAATGTATTATTTTTGTTATCTTTCACAATTATTAAATGACATTTAACAGTCGTGTGACAAAACGCTCCAGTGATTACGATCCGAGGCATGGTTGCTGCAAGATGGCCGCATTAATGACGACTTCGCCGAATGAGCTCCCTACCGAGATTTCCCGGAGGGCTACAGTATGGGGTTCATCAAAAGGAGAGTAAATAGGATTTTAAAGGGACGGTAACGCGCGAGTGAGACCCCTGGTCATGCAAGTGTCCACAGACTACGGTAACCGCTTATCATCAGGCGTAGGCCTGCTTGCCACCATAGTGGGATAAAAAAAAGGTTGGATGCTGTCAAAACGCTCACTATGATTCGAACTTTTATAGCGCTGACACCGATATAATCGCCAACCGGAACGCACCCCAGCAAACGTTTGTCGAACAATCAATGAACAGACGTGAGTTCACAACTGTCAACAAATTCCAAAACGAATAAATATAAAAATATAAGAATAAATGTAAAGAATAAAAATATCCAAAATTAATAAATAAATAGTATTCTTCGTATTTTTTTTTACCTTGCTAACTCTAATATTTCAATAATTATTCTGTATCGTGACAATGATGAATTTAAGAAATAGGTGATCATTTGAATCGGTTCTTTCGTTCTTGAGTTACGATTGTAAATTATGTAAGTACTAAGCCTTTCCTAAATCCTATTTAGTGATATTATAAAGTTTATATTGTACATATAGTGGAATTTTGTAAATGCTCTTTTTAATCTATGTAATTTCAAAATCAAGATATATTTTTTACCATTAGTTTTGCACTGAAATAAATCAAAAACGCTACGCCACCGGTTCATAAGTCTACGGCAAAGGACCTTGTACTCTTAGAACAAGTAAGGGCTTTTTTTTCTACTCTAGTATTCTTACAAAGTCAACAATTAGACACTGGCCTCAGGTAAATAGTCTGACCCGAACGTCCTTTACAAGTTAAAAGCAAGTTCATTTACTATACTCAAAACATGGCAACTTAACTATCGAGTCTTAATGACTTAATAGTTACGTTGCCCAAACATTGTTATTATTAAAGTAATATCTAACAGTATAATAACATTTTTTCATATGAGTATTTTGAATAATTAATTTAAAAATTATGAAAAAGCAAATCGGCATAAGTTTGTGAAACGTTGTTGTAATAAGCCATGCATTTAGTTTGCGAATGTAGCGCCATCTATGGACCTTTGAAACTCATTGCTGTTTGGTCCATCCATTAGTTAACGACGAACCGTTGTGTTTGAATTTGTAGTTTGTGTCCTTTCAAGTGTTTGAAAAGAAAAGAAAGCAAATATCTTTATTTGCTTTCTTTGAACATAGAGTGTCACTGAATTCCGATTGTATTCTATTTATAACAAGGATTCTGGACGATAAGCTATTGTTGAACTAATAGGATTTGTGATCATACTATTTTGGAGCCAAAAATCAATAGAAATTATCGAAGCGACAATTTTTTTTCATTATATATTCCAAAGTAATAACTAATCATATTTTTATTATGTATTATCGTATTTTATTCCAGTTACCTGATGATTATAGGTAGAGTATAATAAGTTTTCAGAAGTTAAGCTTATTTCTCTGTTTTCTAAATGTTCGAAGTGTAGTCGCGACTTTACTTCACTGGTCTCGTAGTCTGTCATGCGCTCGGATGCGCTGTGTGATGCGCGGTAGAATTGTGGAGTAATTTCGTGGCAATCGCTGCGTAAAGACTCCGATGTGCGTGCCCTCCCATAATCAGGATCCTGTGGAGTTACCGACATTATATTATTGTTACAGAAATATGTGAACCTTTGCTATCGGAATAAATGTGAAGTTGTTTGGTATTTTCATATTCTTATAGCATCAAATGTGAAAATGAATATGTACATTTATATCCTTTAAAGAAAATCTAAAAAAGGAACAATTTCTAGGTAGTGTTTAAATACCAACTTGGCAAAAATAGAACATATTTTTTAATCATTTATACCTCAGAATGTTGCATCAAGATATTAGGTTGATTATAATATAGACATCTTTTCATATTTAGACTCTAGAACGAGGTTTCGTTTTTGTTGTAAATTCATTTCTTTTCTGCTTTTCGTTCGGTAGCTTCTATGATATACTTTCAGCCCCTTAATTCAATGATACAAACACCGTTTCATCCTTTCGATGGTGTAGTTTCATACATCCATAGTCTTCAAAAATTACAAACTTCCATACTAGCGTTCAGCTTTGTTGCTGAAAGTACGCGTATTACTGGTAGTTTTGGTAGTAATATCTTTTGGGGATGTCAAAATAGTGCAACTCTATTGAAATAATGTATCGATCTTTCATGAACTAACTACGTGTAACAGTGTCTTAGAAAAGCAAACATACTTAACTCTACATTAACCTAAATGTTACATAGATAGGCTATTTATAAATTTTGGCTAACAAAATTAATATTAATAGAAAATATTTTTACTATTAATATTAATTTTGTTAATATTAATAGTAAATAGTTATTACATATGTCGAAACATTAGCAATTTAAGCAACTGTAAGCATCACAATGTAACATTATTGTCACGCTGTGCACATCTATCTTGGATTACGATCTAGCCTAGTTTTTAAGTTAATATATAATTAGCTGTGACTTACTGTGTCAGTGTACATATAGTAAATTAATTAGTTAACTAATAAGGCATGCAAATGGAGGGAAAATAGCACAATGTGTCTATTTTACACACCTAAATAAATATTATTATAAAGTAATATAAATATCTTATAATAAATAAAAACAGAAATAATTACATAGCAGCTCAGTCAATTAGATGTTATTTCATTTATTTTAATAAAAAAATAATAAAACTCACCAAACACTTGAGTCGCGAAGGGAAAAAACATCCTTCATTAAATAAAACCTCATATGGTCCCTGTACAATGATATCTTAACAACACGCACGCCCTTATTACAGTTATAAATCTACGTCAGAAATACCCTTTATTCCAAAAGAACAATAGAGCAAATCTGTGTGATCTCATGATATAACGGTAGATCCTCATATACCTTGGAATCTACAGACAAAGCCTACTTTCACTAGCTTTGAAACTAGCTGTTGTATATGTAATCGAGATTGCACGCTGCTGCAAACAATGTTGTTATGTGGAAATGTAACATTTATAGTCGGATAAAATGCCAGTTAACAGAGATTTCGAATTAAATTTCATTCGTTCTATTAGTAAACAACATATTGAAACATTCTTTTTATTTTAATATCTATAAAAACCAAACCTTTACTTTAGGTTTAGCATGCAATTTGTAATATTAATAATAAGTTTTGCATTTTTAATAGAATCAGATCGTTCTGTGATTGTGTTTTTGTTTCTTTAAATTTTATGGCTCTTGTTCATAGTTTGTTTAGGTTTTTATTAAATTACGACGTATTACTAATAAAATAAAAAATTATATCAATGCATATTCCTTATTAGAAAAAATACATATCGAACGTAAATCGGAATGTACGTATGTAATCGCAAACAAAAATTTTTTTTCGTCGTCATACAGGCTTTAGGCTGAAGATTTCATTTATTTATAGAATACGAATTTGACATTTCATCACGGATTCAGCTTAAAGCAAGCAAAGCAGATGTGCTTAAAGAATTTGCCCACACCACGCTAGTGAGTATTCCATCCTACCTTGTCTTATTGCATTGCTAATATTATCATTATGATGCATTTCTAATTTTATCAATATCATATTCTCAACATGAACTGTTCTTCATTCAACTATCTTCGTGTCCAACATTCAGATTTATACATCATGACACGTCTAATGCAAGATTTTTTTCCAACGCCCAGGCTCCTTCATTTTATTCCCACGTGGCCCACATCTTTATGGATTTTGATCCATTTATTAACATATTACCTTTGCTTTGGGGCAAGAAATACGGCTTTTGACATTTTTATAGAACTTTTCAGCAACTTCTAAATTAATGTAATCAACAACAATTCATTTGAATTAATTTATAATAGTTCATTTGAAACTAATGTTAATAATAATTTTTGAAAACCTTATATTATTAACATGTCATAAACTTTGCTTACGTTCTAAACAGAACACACAAGCAATTGACTCATTCATCCATAGTCAAGATGGCTTTCATCGCCCAAGTACTTCTTAATTACAGCCAATATTTTCTCAGTCTGCACTCAATGTAACCCTTATGCCTCTTATTTATATGCTCACAGTGACTCACACTACACAAACAGCTACGAGTATTCTGAGAAAATAATGTTGATAGTTAAACTCATTTTGTATCGCTCATGTACGAGTATAAAACAAGAGGTTCTAAGTACAAGGACAAGACCGTAGGCAGTGATTTCACTATTTACTTTACGTGTAATATTGATAAAAATCTAGGTGTTTAACCAAATTCTAAACAGAAAAATTGACAGCATTTCATTAAAATAAACTACTGACTTCTTTTACATTGTAGAGTCACTTACGAGGTACCTCATCATCTTTATGTCTATTTTGTATGATATAAATAGAAAATCTTAGTTTCTCATCGCTTCCCCTCGTTAGAAACGGAAGCTGTGGTCGGCCATCTTCGTGGGAACAAAAAAAGCACACCCTACGAATATTAATTACAAGTGCATGTGGATGAAGCCAGGACATATGATTTGCTTATAAACAATATCCTGAGAAACAGATTAACATATCTTCCACGACTTTAAGTTTAATATCGTGTATGTATTTTGAATAGATAGTTCAAGTTACATGAAATCTATACAAAACATAAAATAACGCGAATCGGTGTAATAAATAGCTAGATTGAAGATGTACCTAGTTCCTCCATTAGACAGAACACCACACCGCACCGTACCTACGAGTTCCTGAAAGCGTATGGCCCCTGGTCGCTTCCATCCAAACCGTAGAGCCCTTATAGCCAAGACTCAGGCTGAGTTTAGCAGGTAGGCCATTTCGGTCAAGCTGTCTCGATCGGTTTGGAGTCTGACATAATTACCATGGCACTTTTTGCGGTGGTATCCATGAGGATTCTCAGTCTCTCCATTCCAGATGAAAAAATAACTTTTTCCGATTAACAAAATTAAATAAGCCTTATTACCATATTAATAAAGATTATAAGCATTATTTAGTTGATCTACGTTACTGTCTTATCCATATTTTAATAAATATCTTAGTTGCAAAGAGAAAAAAAGAAATTTACTAAAACAGGCTTAAAAATTTGATTAGTGCTCAGTAAAGGCTCGTTTCAGATTTATAAAAAAGGTGACATGTGAAAAGTTTCAAAGAGAACAACTAGATTTAAATGTTCCATACTTAGACTTAGTAACTTTTAAAAATATTATATGCCTATTTAAGTAAATTGTGAGAGATTACTTGGAACATTTAAAACATTTAAAATAATGGTTATAAATTATATACAATATATATTCTTTGAATTATTAATAAATTCTGCTAGTTGAAGCTACGAATTACAAAGCCCTTGCCTTACGAATAAAATATATGCTTTAAAATATGAAATAGTATTATGACCAAGTTGCTTCATAACAAACCACCATAATTTTAAATCATATTAGAACAAAGGCGCCATCTGTATTCCGTTACGCTAACAATTTTTTTTTAATTGATAGAAAATCCCTCATGGTGCGGAGAAAATACATAATTGGATTTCTTAGGCCCGCAGGTATTTTTTTTTATTTTTATATTGCAAATTTATGCATTACAAAAAGTTACAAGTAATTTATATAATTAAAAATAAACATTTTTAAACGCCTCGTCAAAATCACTTCAGGTTTTCAATAGGCACTCTACTCAAATAGGTATATAGCCATCTTGTATTTGAAATAAATAACGATGTATTATATTCTACTACTGAAACCCATTTATTTGATATGTATAGTGACGCAGTTGCGATAAAATATGTAGTCCGTGATTTTGTAGTGGCAGCCATCTTGGACAAAATTCTATAAAACGGTCAAGAATACTCTTAACTAAATAATAAGCCTTTCAATAAAAAAAAAATCACAATCGTTCGGGATTATTTCGGGTTCATTCGTTCGGGAGCTACGATGCTACAGACAGACAAATACAAAAAGAAAGCATGTCGAACTTAAAACGTCTGCGTCGTTTTGCGTCAGGGGTGAACAATAATTATTTTAAACTTGCTTTTCATTCTTTGCAACCACAGCACAGATTCGATAATGAACAGTACAACATTAGTCCGCCAGATAGTTGTATTTGATCTTTCACAATTGCATTGTGGTCATTGAACCGTAATAAATATCAGGCAACAATCCAGTATTCATTATATTGTGTTGCATCACGATAAAATGAGCAGACTACTGGACCCTAAACAAAAGTGTAGCAATAGGTAACGATTATTTTCAATTAAAAACCTATATAATCCCTTTTGTGAAAAATCCTTATCATATACATATATTATTGCACTTTGTTATATTTTTGAAATCAAAGCTATAGCTAGGTGTTAATTTATTATAAATTGTAAATTAATGTAGTATACGTTATTGAAAGCCTTATATACACACGCAACGCAAACGTAATGAACACAATCCAAACTAAATAAATTCTGCAAATATGTACGTATGTACATCATACGTACATATTTGCAGTCACGATATGACAATTTCCATTAGTTGATTATTCATAGAAAAGAGTTTCCATGTTTTAATAGCGTTTAAACCCTATATGACTGCTAATCTATCGACCTACTCGGGTCAGCTGTACTATTAAACTACTACAACTGTTCACGGAACGGAAGCGAAGTTCATGGAATATAAAAATAACAATGGGCCAGTTAATTAAACCTCACAAACAAAAATAATAAACTGAAATCGTCAAAAGATTGTCATTTAGTTCTTCTCATATATACACACGCAAGAGTTCAATATATTTATATATAGAACTTAAATGTTTTCAAGATCAATTATTTGTTTAAGTTCAACAATAAAATCGTAATAAAATCGTAATATCCACATTTTGGCCACTTTATTTAAAATCCTAAAATACCCTAATTCCCCACAATACCTTCGATCTCGGTTTCATATGCTGCCTCCCTCCTCAAGTTATTCGGACACACTTGAATTACCTAAGTGCAACACAAACATCCTGCTCAACTCATTTAGCTTTCGTGCTGCCCAAATGTGGAACCATCTGCCTTCTGTAGTTCAACAGAGCCAGTCCGTTCATGCATTTAAACGTAGCCTGAAGCAACATTTTCAGGCGCTAGTTGGCAACTCGTCATAAATGTCACATTGTCATCATCATCTTACGTATATATTTATTTATAGCATTACATGTATGTATGTATATATAATATATATATATATATATATTGTATTGTATGTATATTCATGGTATATATATGTTTGTCTTATAAAATAATTTTCTTTAACAGTTTTGGTTGCTTTGACGTTACTCATTATAAGTAGCATTCCGTAGACACTCACAGGTTGGCTGGAAGAAATATCTAATAGAGATAAGTCTACCTTTGTGAACCACATTTTTTACTTTTTTTTTTTGGTAACTAATTATGGCAATAAAGTATATATAATAATAATAATAATAATAAAAATAAATACTGAGTTTCTTTTAATTATTGGAGCTTTCGAACCCAAACAACAAGTACCTTATTGACAATTAACATCTTACGATAAATTTTCGTCGCTCCATCATACGTAAGTTAGAATAGGACGTGTTACAACAACAACAATGATATGTCAAATTTACGTGTTGAGAGTACAGGCCTAGAATTACTTCTTATCCTTCTTGGTTAGCATCAGCTTAGCAGTAACAACTTCAAATATTCGTTTAAAAATATTTATTATAATATATGTATATAGTGAAATTGTATGCATAATTTTAAAGTCTGTTTAATGGTTTTATTTTAATATTTAAAAAAATACTACATACAAGTATACATCAAACAAAGCCTAAGTGTACCGAATCCTTGGAAGCATGTGTACTGAATGAAATCAATGGTTCAATGGGATATAATTTCAAGGATACGGGCGCAGGGCAGTTCCAGACACTGACTTCATAGTTAGTAGGTAGTAACAGTGATATGGTCACATACTAACACTACCAGCTGTTCGTTTCAGTTATTCCAATTTTCAATGAAATATTTATTATTTTTACTTTCATCGAACAATGAAATATCTGTATTTCTATTAATATAGTCAACATTGTAAAGAAAATCCAAAATTGGATTCAAGCTGTCCTTGTTTTATGGTTCAATAGCCAAATTAACGTATCAATGTTAAAACAAAAAGTTTGTCTATATTGTAAATATTGCGACAAAAATTATATAATGTGCGCCGACAGTATTTTATAAATCAATACATCGTATAAAACAAAGTCGCTTTCGCTGTATGTCCGTATGTATGCTTAGATCTTTAAAACTACGCAACGGATTTTGACGCGGTTTTTTTAATAGATAGAGTGATTCTTAAGGAAGGTTTGTATGTATAATAAATGCATAATATAGTAGAGAAACACTGATAAATTTATAGGTTTCTAATGTGATGTCGTAAATAAGCACGTTTTTTGCGCTTATATTGCAAACGCTGGCTGAACCCTACGAGATAGACCAAAATAATGTACTACAGGATTGTACAACTTACAAAAATCCACAAAAAAGTCCGCGATGGTATATGTCTATCTCTTAGGGATAACCCACCATAACCATTTTTTCACTGCACCCGTGCGAAGCCGGGGCGGGTCGCTAGTAAATCATAAATAAATGTTCCAATCGTCACTTAACTTTTATCCGAATAATAAATATGACAGTTTGTACACGACATCTCTCAAGTCGCCTTATTAACTCATGATAAAAATTAATCAGGAATATTTATGAAATCGTCTGAAATCCGCTAAGCCGTACCATGCCCATGTTTGCAGCGATCTGCATAAATATTGCTGGAATCGTAAGGTGAACGGCTCTTTTACGTCATTAGAAACAAGTCCCCGAATAAGCCCTGCTATAAGCTAGTCATGGTATGGAATTTGCCTGCTTTAGAAGCTCATGATGAATATCCAAATCTAATTTGCTGACTTTATCCAAATATAATGTACTATTATGCATGTCGATTGTTTGTTCCTTAGATTTAGTTTAGTTTCATTTTTAAATCAGTACCTACGTTCTATGTAAACTTAAATTGTATCAAGTTTTTATTTTCTATATACTTTTATGCTCTCATTAGAAGCTCGTAGTAATAATTGTCACTAATAGAAGATTCCTAAATGGTACGATAGCCTCATTAACATATGAGTACATTTTTAGGCCTAGAACTCGCAACAGTCCGGTTATAAAGAATATCATTAATATTAAGATCGACCTGTTCGATGTTAGTTGGTCGTAAGGCTTATGCATCCAATCGGCTACTTATAGCCATCTTATCCCGACTAAGGTTAATAAGATCCTGGCCATTAGACATTAAGAGGCCCGTTTCCGCTTTTAAATTTCACGTTTCTTTCCATATTGCAAATTATGTATAAGTATTGCAAGAAGTTTATTATGAATGTTATGTTGTATTTTAACATTTGTGAAATCCATATATATTTTATATAAATTACCTATCCAATGTTTCACGGATGATCGGGGACGCACGGCGGATGGGAGCGGCCCGGCCCCTGCTGAGGATATCCGGGAGTTGGCGAGTGCCAAACATCACTGGTATGCACATAGCATTAAAATAATTGCCTACAGTCAGTCACATTGGGTTCCTTCATACCTTAAACTTTGAGGTAAAAGTCGATCACAACTTTATGTTGAGACTTTTGATAAATTTCCACACCCATACATACTCATGTATGGGTGTGGGAATCTATCAAAACTCTCATATACGAGTGTATATTAACATGAAAGGTGATTTTTTTATGTAATTTGTGCAAAGTTGATAAAAGCCTTCTTGCCCTAACTTAAATTGGTTCGTGTACCTCGATGTGGATGTGGATGTGGCATATGATGATGACGATGATGAAAATTAGTTGTTTTATTTAAAACGATCTGATCTCGAAATACTCATCATTCACCATGCAGCGCTGTATAGTAATCATTCGAATATTTTATTTATAAGTAAACTATTCTCAGACTAAAGTAAGTATTAAAGAGATAGCAACGTACAAAGAACCCCAATGAAATTATAGATTTTTTGCGAGATTCGATTGCGCTAAAGAAGCTTCTCCATCTAATTACCATGTAATCCAAATAAAATAATTTGTGTTGTTCGATCAATTTAAACCTTAAAATAAGACTGTGGGAAAAAAGAAATTTATAACATGATAATTGCGTCAAATTTTATTTATGAAACCCTTGTATAAGTTCGTAAAAACATTCAGTTAATATTAGGTAAAAGCATATGTTAACTTTACCAAATAACAGGTTCCAAAAAAAAACAACTCTTTCAGGGATCTTTGCATGCGTTTCTACAAAACAACCCAAAGTGATATTCAGGTGCTTTGTTTACAAATTCAAAGCTAAAATCAAAGACGTACTTGTAAAAAACTTATTAAAGTTGGTAAATAATTGTTTTAACATTCATAAATGTACTTTGTTGTATGTCTGATTTGACTAGTAGTTCCAAACAGTCGACCAGATATTTCAGTTTCAGTTCTAAATCATATAAGTGAATGTATAATATTGATATTTGAAAAGTGGATAAAACGACTTTAAATAAAATAAATTTAACCTTTCTGATTCTGTTTGAATAATTACTTCCAGATCCAATTTTTGTGAATAAAAAATATGATATACCTATAACGTCATATAAACACTAACTGGCTAAACGAGTGTGTCTAATTCATGAAGACAGCTCGTTTTCTTTTTATTTTGGTTCCTGCGGCCGTTTTTGTCTAAACACTCGTGACAATGAAGAGACGAGACAATGAGATGCAATTAATACCGGAGCATGACAATGGACGGCGGGCCGCACATCCTGTGTCAACACTACCCACCCATAACGCGACTCCATCTTTTGTCTAAACTTCCAAGTGGAGTAAAGTTGCGGAGGTGACGGCTTTCGAAAAGCAAAACAAACAAGGTTCAAGCTAGTTTATATTACACTTAGGCTTTCCGTAATGCGAGCTGCTACTACATTTATAATTATTCGTTGTTATTAAAATATTATTCAATTAAATCGGTAATGTAATGAAAATAAAAGTCCTGGGATTTCGCTATATGAGGGCAGTTAGTACAGTCAATCTGTCGAAAAAAAGATCGTTTCAGTGGAAAAATTACCTACAGGGTAAGTCTTGTTTTTTCTGTTGCCAAATGACGTCATTAAGCCACCTTGGCGATGGGCATGTGAAACTCGTAGGGGTTTTTCGAAAAATTAAAAAAAAGCCCTCAAATAAATTTAAAAATACATTTTTCTCGATTTGTAATTTTTTCACCACTCAACCTACAGATTGACTGTACTAAGTGTCGGTTTTGACACCAAAGACAAAGGTATGATGCAACAACTGTGTTCGTAGTAGCTTTACAATCTTACATCTCTTCTATTTGAATTTTGTAAATTATTGATGTTATTTTCCGATGTCATTACCTGTAATTATATGTTGTTAATCACTTTTTGTGAGATTTATATTAATATTATAGAGGTTAAGTTTGTGAATTTATACGTGTTCTGTGTACCTTCTGTATTACTGATCTGATTCTTTTCAAAATGGTATGGGAATAGTTTGAGACACGGGAAAGAATATATGATAGGATTTTTAAAACAGGAAAATATGTCTTTTCTATGGTTATAGTATGAATCTCGTTACTTGAAATAAGTTAATTTATAATAAAATTAAAGTCCTCTAAATGCGTAGGTAACATCTATAATATAATTATGCAATGCATTTATCTTAATTATCAGCTTTAACGCGATTAGGTTTATCGATTTTACAAAATGAACCGATACGATGCCCGAGCAAGAATCGCGTCACACGATGAGCTATTGTCTCGTATAGCGATGCGATACATCCTCTACGATTGTTTGGGGTTAGTGAAGCGGATACTCGGCCGGAGGAGCATCGCTCGCAATCAGCCGTCATTCGGCTAAAAACCATCGATACCTAAGCTATTAAAAAATCTGTGTCATCGATTAATTCCTTAAATCATATGGATGGAAGGGCGCGCGAAATTGTAAGTAAACCTATTTTTTTTACAAAACACGTAACTCTAATTTTACTTACATTTTTTTCTAAAACGACGGATTTTCGACGAGATTTCCAAACCTATTAATTGATGGCGCTACCTGTTGGCTTATATTCAAACCACATTACATAATCTAAAAATGCTTATAGACCTTCTTGATGCGGTAGACGCCTCTACTAAAAATGTTCCTATTGCGACCGGTACAAAAGCGGTTTAAAAATCAAATAGGAAGATGTGTCTAAGCGGGTACCGCGCCTAAAAAGGGCACTGTTTTTAATATTTTGATTTCCGTGCACTGCTATCAAGTGACCGGAGGGTCCATGGTCAGGACGCTTTGCGCCATTTGTTCAGTTCACCAATCACTTTCTGGACTGCGTAAAAAACAATAATAAAGGTATATCTCATATGTCCTCATGGTTTTCATAATGCTATTATAAAAACACTTTACTACATAATTAGTTATTTAGCTATAATCCTGTTGCAAAAAGTACAATGTTTTACATTTGAAGATTGTAATTCGTTTGGTGTTTTCTAGATACACTAACCTAGTACGTTTTTCTTTACCGCGGCGTTGGCATAAAGACTCCGACTTTACGAAAACCTATTTACTCCCTTCTTGAATAACCTATATACTCCCCGGGAAAAACTGTAGCATCGAGCTCATTCATCATCATTAGAGCACGTCGCGCTAAAAACTGTAATATTTTTATTAGAGCTAAAAGCAATGGATATAAAAATTGATCCAACAGACATGTAGTACGAGACTGTTGCTATAAGTTACTGAATCAATATCAATTTAGATGGCCAAATCTTCCAATAAACTGTAGAATTAACGTGTCCAGACCGTCAACAACTAACACAAATAAATGCCAAAGTTGTTGTCCAATTCAAAGCTATTACTTAATCGAAACTTATCGAGTCAGGAATTAGCGCCCGCATGCCTGTCTGTCAGTCAGTTCCCTCTTGTAGCGTCTGCTTTCATTTACATGGACAGGAAGCACTTCATGTCTGCGTTTGAAACAATAACGTGATTTTTGGTTTGTGTGTATCAATGCTAGATTAGAGTTTTGTTTTACTTAAACGAACATAATTTTTAATTGAATCTGGAAATTATTTATATTTATGTAAGCAAATAAATACGAATAATATTTGGGAATTTGTCAAAGTGCTTTTTACTAATACATCTGTATGGACCATTATAAATTTGTGCACGTTTCTTAAAACTATCACAATATTACTATTACTATTACGGTATAGTTATACAAGTTATTTTCAAATTAAATTTTTTAACTTGGTAAATGGTAAATTTTTGTCACGTATAAAATCATTCTAGTTCATTCAAAATATCTCTATATGAAATATGTCTTTTTGATTTAACGCTTATTATAGGGTAGTTTTTCAATCATTAGTTATCACTTTTCTATACAAACTTTTCAAAAATAAAACTTAATTGTTTGTTAAAATTTCGTACTATGTCTCCAAAAGTATGTGTGTAATAAATAATATATTTAATAAAATTATAATAATAGTAGATTCGAAACGACTAATTACCAACAAATACAAATTAGAATTAGTTAAACAAACTATAGGGTTTTCTAGTAATAGTAGAATATACAAAATTTCTTCGTAAAATAATAAATACTCTTTACAAAGAGAAACATGCTTGTATTTGTAAGAACTCTATATAACCACAGTACACTGTCTTGCAGTATATAGCATGCAAGAAATTCGTGAAGATATTTAACAAAATTTTTAGATTAATAATGTTAATACCTTGGATTTACATTCGGAGCTATGTACAGTTAACTAATTATAATTACTATACCATACAGTTACATATGTATATAATAACTTTAAGATATATAACATGTTTAATATTTATGATAACGTTAAGTTCTCGTGTAAAAATACTGCCATTGCAGTGTTTAACGGTTACTAACTTTACAATAATATATAGGAAAACCCTTGAGTGGAAAAAGCGTTTCTGACAGGTGTCATTGTTTCCTTACCAACATGAAATAAGGCGAAACATAATTGCGCAAAACGTGTGAAAAAAATAAAAATGCAGGTAAAAAAGTAAGAGAAATTATTGATATAAAACGGCAAGAATGGCCTGTTTGCCACCATCGTGTCGTGGTATAAAAAAAAGAATGATTTATTTTCATAGTGTCATGTCATATGGTCTATTATTGTGGTGTTCCGCTGCAAACATAAAGTATTTTTATAGTAAAAAAGAGCAGTTCGCGCTATATATAAATTAAAAACAAGGAAATCTCTGAAGGACTTATTAAAAGAAATTAGTATATTGAAAGTTCAATACATTTATGAAAATTTAATTTATGTTCTTATGAACAATAATAAATGTGATAAAAATTTTCTAATTCATAAATTAAACACAATAAATAAAGATAAGCTTGCCGTTCCAACGTACAAGCTGCAAAAACTAGAAGCTCTTTTATGGGCATATGCATAGCCTTCTACAACAAAGTTCCACAGTGTTACTGATTTGCCTTATCAAAAATTTAAATCATTTATCAAAGATACTCTTACAACAAAAGGTTATTATACTGTTAAAGATTACTATAATGACAATGCTTGCATTTATTTTTAATAACTCAATTGCCAAATATTTTGACCATAGTAAATAGCATAATGAAACTAAGGATTTTCATAAGATTTAATATAAATTTGTTTAAACTTGTAAAGGAATTAGGGTTCAGAATACTTATCTGAAGCCAGTTTTTATTTGACGACTCTGTAAAAATACAGGAAGAAAAAAAAGCCCTTTTTGGTTTTCTTGCTGATTCTATTCAGGACAAGGTATATCGCCGTAGATTTGTGAACCCATGGCGTAGCATCTTTGACGTGAAAAATTGATTTGATTTGATCTAACTCAGTGCTCACCTAGCTTGAAAATTATTGCAAAATTCCACCCAAAAAACACACAGAAAATAAAATAAGCAGATAGACACGTGGTAAAACTATGACATTGTTTACGCTTACAATCAGACGCCACAATGATATTGAAACTGCACCTACCAGCTGATCATTAACTGTGCCTGTAACTAAATCAGGCGCGTGCATTTAACGACGCACGCTCGTGCGCATCCCGTTGGCGTTCTATTTTCAAAATTCCCCTGCAAAGCGATCGCTTGACAAATGAGTGTACATTACTGAATACACTGCCGATTGGTAAAGTTCGTAAATAGATACTGCTAATCAATACACTCCGCAAAATATTTTTATGTAATATTATTTTTTATCTACAATCCTTCTATATATTTACATGAAAATCAGGTTGTAAATAGACCAATCGTTCTAAGGGTAAACATATTATATTTCTCCAGCAATTAATTTATAACAAATCATGATGTAGTATTATATAGCTTGATAACGTAAATAATACGCTCAACATTATATGGGTGAACTTCCTGTCTTGCTTCTACAGTGGTTTATGTTGTGTTCATGTGGATGTGCCTTCAGATGTGAGGAAATAAAATTGCTATTATAAATCGTTTTAATATCGCTTATACTTCCTAGTTTAATTCAGGAATATATATAAGGCCAAAGAATTTACTAATACTGTTCAACTCGGTCGTCGTTTCATGTTGATATATCTTGCTCGAATCAGAGGACTCTCAAATAGTATTGTTTGCATGAGATATTATCGACTTATATAGTGTATTTAAGCAACGAACACGATTGCACACACGATAACAAGTTATTATTTTTTAAATCATTTTTGTGGATTGTCATAAAAGCGTAATCCTTTATAGCTACAATGATAGACAAAATGTTTATAAGAAAGATGAGCGGTTTTTTTACTCAACTACGAGCAACTCCATAACACACACTAATTTCAAATAGTTTTATGGATTTCGATGTTCAAATAAGAATTCTAGAGAGTTATTTTTATTAACTCGACGTAATAGGAAAGGATCATTAGGATATATCTTGGGCTAATCTCTTACTACAAAGAGATGACGCAGTCTAGGCCGTAGAATCTATTTATTCTTGAAGTTATGATGGTGAATTCACAAGGTACTGGAACCATTTGAAAATGATTCGCGGACTTACGCGCAGAAACACCGTTAAATATAGACTGGGGACAGGATAGTGCGCACGCGCCGTGCGGATGCAAAATGGCGGCTCAACGAACCGCTTCCGGCTCGAAATCCGACAAGTGCATCCGAAAGTTATATGTCGTCGCCATATCATGTGACACCTATAGAGGTGTATCACGTTTTTTCATTAAATCATCTATTCTTACCTATCGAACTTAACTATTTAATTCGAGATTCGAGAAGATTGTCGATTTCACGCACTTTTTTATACAAATTAACAATCACAACTATTTCTCAATCTTTATTTTTAACCTTAATATATAGATTAGTATTTATTATTCTACATATTTGAAACGATTTCGAATCCGTTGGTCTAGGATCTAATTTCTGTGTTAAAAACTATTATCATGGGTCCGAATAGTTGAACTCTAGTAATAACAGATAAGATAGCCAGTTCTACAAGCAGCAGCTTTCCATATTTAACTTTCACGTTACTAACGTCAATTGAAACTCAATTTTGCCTTGTAAATAACGTGTTATATGTATAAAAAATAACGAATATATGATATAAGTACATAATTTTTGAAATCTGGTTGAAATCAATTTAGGACCACTCCAGAATAAGTAATTTAAACAAGACCAGACCACAGACAAAAAGTTGGTACGTTGCCGTAGCTACAATGCGTGATATATTTTTTCCAACATTCCCAGGACTTGTTTCCAAGCAGGTAGACCCCGTCACGGTCTGGCGCGTAGGAAGGGCAACGGTGGGGCTAATAAAACAACAACTATTTCAGCCGAAGGTACTTTTACTCTTATTCTCGGATTCTCGAGCTGAGGGAGAAAGTTACAGCTTTGTATTTGCGAACGCGCTCCACTTTCTTTAGAAACTGTTTTCTAGACGATACTGTTTCCAGCTTTATTTTCATACTAATAGCAGATGTAATTTAAAAAGAATTCTGAAGGATATCGGTAATCGTAATCAACGTAATCGTAAAGTCACGGATAGATTTATAAAACTACGGTTAGATCGGCAATGCAAGAGAGAAATAACATAATATACTCGTGCGTTAGACGAGATGAAAAGATCCAATCACGCGTAAAGTGTACATTTGATGTTTTACAGACGTAAACAATTATGGTTTCGGTTATAGTTCCTGGTTGTAATTCATCTAGGAAAAACATGTAAGTTCGATTAAATTATATATTTCTTTAGATGTAATGTTTTTGGATCTCTAAATATACACTCTATATAAATACGTAATAAATGTGAATATTCATATTTCTAACCTCAATTTTATAACGTTAACTTGTCTTCTTAATTGTTGTTTGGCTCTGTGAGGCGGAGTTTCTTCACCAGGATCTTGCTGTAGGCTCTGATGTCCTTGATTACTTCTCGTTATTCTTAGGTTTACAATGTCTTTGTTCCGCACACATGCACGTTACACGCACACTAATGTATTGGATTTTGGTCTAGCTCTACTCACTCTATTGCCAATCTTAAGGCAGTATATAATACATCTATAGCGACGAGGTTCATTCTATTACTATTAAAAACTTATTACATTTTGGTCTAAACCGGCAACTCTTTTGAACATTATAATTTTATTTCAGCATAGTTTTACTGTTTTCTTAACTGCTTTGTTAAAGTCAATGCAACCCTCACACAACAGATTGATAGAAGCTTTTTCGAAAAATTTATGCACTCTCAGTTTGTACCACGGGGCATCGTGCGATGTTACGCGTGTCTGAGCGCAAAGATCCCAGATACTAGCCCTTTAACGATGCCCTTCATGCATAATAGATGCATGTGCGCAAGAGGCCTATTCTTAAACCCATTTATTTTCATCACAAGCTTTTTTGACCTAGTTTTGAGAAGAAAAGTATCTTAAAGGTCTAAAAATCATCTAAGCATAATATTAATATTTCTTTGTGGCCTCACTTGCATAATGCATTCCTCTACACGGTAAGTACTTGAGACTTCAGCAGATAGGTCCAGCGAAGTTTTTCTAATAGTAACTATTGACAATCTACTCAAAATTATATACAATTATATACACATTGATATGCAATGTCTAAAAAAGAAGTCACGTAGTTTTGTACTAACTAATGCATTAAACACAACTACTAATAACTAATGCAGTAGAGACATTCTATATACACGGAGAATGCAGTAGAATATCGACTCCGACAACGTCACTGTCGTACTAGCGACACAAAACCCACAACTATTCATATGGAATCCATATCCATACGCATTCCGTATATACCTAGGTACACATCGCCAAGTAGGTACATTACGACGTGTTTTCGACAAAAATAGACCCCTAACAACAGCTTTTCCCAAAACTCCAAGGCTTCGAGTTACAAAACGAAATTACTCGTTTCGTGTTGATAATTGTAACGTTGTGTTATTCGGTGTTATCTTGTTTAATTACTTTTTATATTTCGTTAACGATTAAAAGTATTCGTCTTACTGAGATTGTTAACAGCAAATATATTGTTTCATCACATTAATATATACGAGTAATATGAAAATTTTATTTTTGGGATAATTTACAAAACTTCATTCCTTTTTTTTTCTTTCGTAATTTTTAATCAATTTTTGGCATGCCTGTATAGGTCTAAGTTGAACAAAGAATTTTTTGTTTCAATTTTTTTTTTTATCTTATTCATACAGTCGCCTGGGCACTGTATGAATGAACTTTCTAATTGGGATAAATTCGATGTTCGATCTTGTCATGCAGCAATGTGTTTTTTGTTATCCAAACTTCTTATATACATATTATTTACATTCATACATGGATGAAAACGAAGTCAGGCAAACTTGCATAAACTTGCGCGGAACGCGGAAACTTAACATGTATGTGAAGTCAACCAATACGTAACAAGGTCAGCATGGTTGACTAAGGCATCTCACTGACGCCAAATGATGATAATGTAGTTCACGTTAAGTTTATATTTATCTTGGAAAATAACACTTAAGTGATGTGATGGAGATGGTGCTTGTACTTCAGCTCGAAATTGGAAAACGATTGGCAAGATTAAGTCTTTAAAGCTTAAGTCTTTAAGGCTTGGATAACATTTGTTTATTTCAAAGCTCATACGCTCATAATCCTACGGGATTACTTTTAATGATACAAGAGATCAGTATCGATCAAGACCAGGGCGCTTATTTTGTAACACATCAAATGATCGAAAATCGAAGTGGCATTAGATGAGATAGACATAGGAATACTAGGACCATTTTTTTACGGGGGGAAATGCTCCTTAGGCACCATGACACCGCGCTGTCAAGGCGTGGCTGTGTGTGGGGCTCTCCGGTATGACCGGCCTTTTTTTTATATATATATTAGGACCAAGGCTCTTATGTTGAAATTAGTCGATTGGCGGTGTCGGTTGAGGATGTTTCGGCACCCATCGAGTCCAACATAATCCCCATGACACTTATCAGCAGGTGTATAATGAGCACGGTTCCTACTTCGTAGTAAGGGTTCTCAACCTCTCCCCTTCTAAGGGGAAAAAATCATCACACATAACTATTCTTGTTTTTAACAATAAAAGTTACATACAATTACACTTAAAACATAGTGCCACTTAATCCTCTAAGGTTCATCGATACAAGTAATAAATTAACCAAGGTTGGTCGGACAACGAAGTAACAACTTACTAAATGTTTTATATATAGATTTCAAGCAAACAATTATTAAATCGATTTGATATAAATTGACGATTTAGTTATAAACTCGGTTCCAGGGCAGAAGCCATAACTTAACGTTTCGAAAGCACCGTGAAGCTCGAGATGTTTTACATTTTTGCTTACATCCTACTCTGATCACATCCAATATTGACCAATTTGAAGCAAGCAATTGTAAGTTACTACGAGCTCCAGTCGTAGCTTTGCGTACATTAATACTTTTGGCAACACGAACGTGCAACGCGTGCACCTATAGCCATTCTGCTAACAATTCATACCCGGAACGCAATCAAACATTAAAGCAATACGACAACGTTTAGCGTTTTATTTTTTAACAATACGGCTAGATTTTGTATCGGCTACGATTTACGTAGCAAAATTGAATCTCAGTTCACGTTGGCTACATTGCGTTGCGGCAAACTATTCAATCTGCTTGATAATCGATGTCGCGGGTGAATCGCGCGCTCCAGTTATTCGATGTTAAAAAAGAAATATTTTTGCGAGCGCAATAAACTCGTCCGTCGCGTGGTCACCGGCTTGCCCATCAATCCCGCTACGCCATTATTTAGTACGTGAACACTGGATATGCTTTGTTTCTTATTTCGTGCCTTCACTCCCCAGCGTTAATCTACGTGAACATACAGTAAGTGCTACCGTAGCATCCATTAAAAATTAATCTTGCGGTTAACGAACTCGAGGCTTTGACTGCCAGTTAACACCGGATTAACTGGGCGAATTAACTGCAACGGTCACCGTTATGGCAGTTAATTGCCAACCTAGTCGAACTTAATTTCTTTGGTTTACTGTTTTCTCATTTACCCATTACCTTTACTTTTAGTGCACTATTAATTATATATTGTGCTAATAAATAATTTTAACCACCACGATGATAGAAATCGATCGATAGAAACACAAAAGCGCTCAAAAACAGTAGGTAACTGCAACGTATACTTTTATTCAGTGGTAGTATATAACAATAGTAAAGTTGATCATAATGATATCTTTTTTGATAAATTTATGAGTTCCATTAAAACGCTTTCCTAACAATAAATATATTGTAATTGTGATATCGCATCGAACGTCATATACCAAAGACTTTTTTTTATTTTGTGACTGTTTTCTTTTTGACGTGATACATAACGCACCTTTAGAATTGATTGGACCTAATTCAAAATTCGAGTTTTTTGGTAAACGCTAAAAGTGGGATTGAATATTTGTTCATTTATTTGTTTTTCTATTATAATGCTTTAAGTTGTACGTTAATTGTCATATTTTTTATTGTTAATGGTAGTATATGAATTGTTTTCCTGATTGTATACTAAACTAGTCTGTATAAATAATTAGAATAAGAATTTTGGATTAGGTCACTTCAATTCTAAAGGTGCGATAAGTAGTTAATCTATTTTTAATCTTATTAATGTACTCATTCGTATTTCGTTCCAGAGTGATATGGAACGTATGCCAGGCACCAGTCGTGTGTGTCGAAAACTTGTCGTTCAAGACGATTCTGATGACGCTGAAACAGATGATTCACAGGACGATATGAAGGCTAAGATCAAAGCGGAGATGGAAATAGAGAAACAAAAATTTATAATGAAATATAGAAACTATACGTTCGAACAAAAAGGTGAAAACACATATATTGGTAGGAAGACAAATAACAATAATAATTATTGCATTACCTCTGTAATGGAAGAAGAAAAGAAAGATTGTCATAATGAAATACCAATATCAAAAACCAAAAAAGTTGATGTGGTTGCTACGCCAACTAAGAAACGAAAATCAGATGACGATGATGATGAAGAACTTCCAAATCTGGTGAATGAGGAAATTCGGTGACCAACTATGAAAGAGGCACGAAGTCTATTTCATTATAATGAATAACCAAAAACTATAATTAATATAATAATCATCCCATGGCTCGACATTTAAACCAATCTTTTAAAAGTTAGCCAGTTCTATCTACCTCAAGCAGGCAGGACCTCTACATTTGCCAAAATAGACATCCACTCGAAATTCCGCTGTAAAATTTTCGACAATGTTTTCAAACATATTATTTATGCTGACACTGACTAATATTTATCTATTCCGTGGTTTTAAGTATATAGAATGCTGCGATGCATCGCATGAGTATCATTGTCACAAGTATAATGACATGACTTTGTAATCACTGTCAAGTCAGCACATAGGAAGTTAATTACATCTAATTTTCTCTACCGTGTGTCGTTGGTAGCGGTGTGCTCTCGACACTGGTCTTCAGTCGGATGATTTGGGAGTCTGGGGTCAATCCTGCCATGTACCAATATGTAATGGAAAATATAATGGGGCAACCTGCATTGGTGGTTTAATAACTAGTAAATTAATTAATCTAAAATTGGATTAATATGCAAGTATAGCAAAATAATGAGCAATGAACATGAAGGGGGTTACATCTAAATCAAAATTACAGTAATAAGGCCTAAAATTATTTATTTTGATGTAAAATATCTATTTATTATATTATGTAGTATAATCTTTTTTTTTTAAATAATTGATAGGGCAGCAAACGAGCAAACAATCATTGAAATCTATAAAATAAAATATAGCCATATTTTACGGAGTGTCTACTCTCTACTACTTTTTTTCTAGTAGTGTGCGATAGGCTACAATGTTAAGCAATAAAATATAAAGAATTGAAAAACTTGAGGTGGAAATGAGAACGGCAGTTCATGTACTTTTTTACTTTTACATTTAAAAGACACTATTTTGCATTTATCAGATTACAATTTCAACTTGTCTTGAATCAAATAATACAAATTAAAATCAGTACCACAAAACCGGAAACAAAACGCAACACGATACACGACTACATAGAAGAAAAATGTATTAATCGATTAAATGAAATCGTTTTTTTGTGAATTTTATTATGTAATGCAAATGGTAGCCCAGTGTTTTCGTAATGTAAAAAACTTTGCTTTAAACTAGACTAATATAATTTTGAGGCATTATCTACATATTCCAATGTGTAATATTTTTGTTGATTTTGCTACGTGTTCTGTAACTCATATTCATTCTTAGTAAGATGTTTTGAAAAAGATATATACGATTAAAAATAATCAGTTACAAAGAACAAAAATCTATAAACATAACCTCACTTTTTGTATTCAAAACATAACTATTGAATGACAACTTAATAATTGTTTTCTTTTTTTGTTAGTGGCTTTCCAGAAAATTATCATTATTTCGACATATTTTTCATTACAGTACGTGATAAAAAATGGGTGTACGAAACTCCCATGCAAGCTTGCCGTTCTCCTTTATATTGATCTTTGTAAGAGTAAGATCTACAATAACTAACATTTTTATTTTCTCGTAATTGTTATGAAAAATGTGATTTATTTGGTTTTTGAAGCAAATCAAATATGTATAGATTATTAGAAATATTTAAAAACTAACTTTCCACCCTCAGCTTCAATTTCAATCCTTGTCAGTAGTATATTTTCCATAGAAATGTTTTAAATTTAATCGTAGTGTATAGCATGATTGAATGTAAAATGCGTTCAGATTTTTTTTTCTTAATCTCGTATAAACAAAGTGACAGACTTATCTAAAACAAAAATGTACAACCAATTAAATCTGGACGAGGGAAGCCGCTAGCGGAAGGCTACGTAGTATGTATAGTATAATATATTAGTTATATTATTAGAAAAACGATTTGTGATATATGTGTGATTTAATGTAATAAAGTTTTTTTTTTATTTAAAAGCATAGCATTAATAATAATCATTTACGATGCCAAATATCATACACACGATTTTTCATAAATCGCATTAAAATGGTACAAAGAAGGAGTAAATTCCTTCTTTGCAACCATAAAATATGTTTTTTACCTGACAAACTCGAAAAGATTTCATACCGTTGTAAATCTGAGTAAAAGTGATCCAATATATATCCAAAGAAACTTGATTGTGACACTTGCAATAGAGAAGTGATGCAATGACTTGTTTCAAGGTAGCAACTATATATTAACTTAGAATTCGAGAAAACATGTCAATTTAAAGAAAAGGCTACAAGCATGAAAATAAAAAATGCAAAACAATAGAATTCAATAACTAAATTTTTATGCCATTTAATGTTAAATTGACTTTGTCCACTTATTGTAATGTTGGTTATGCGCAAAACTGAGCAAATACTGGCTGTTTGACCTATTTTAGTCACTTACAGAAAATTTTGAAATCTATAAGTATTTACTTCCTGGGAAGTAAAATAGTCACTTTATTATAAAATATGAGAAGCGAAAATTTATTTTGTAGCACTGAAAATACAAAATAATTTATTTCATTCAGCTGATATTAAAATTAGTTACAATGCTGACAACATTTTAAAATTATCTTCACTATTCAATTTACTTTCTTATATTAAATCGTTTTTAAAGTGTCGCCTTTCTGAGGTCTTAGGTTGGAATCGGAGTGAAGGGAGATGTTTGTGTCATGAATACGAGCATCTGCTCGACCTCGTTTGTGTCTCGACCTCAAAAGACTTAAATATACATCTACTAATTATCTTTGCATATTTGTGTTGTTTGAGGGGTTCGTCCGAATTTGCAGCAGCAGCCGTATAATATCGGTGCTATGAAGATAGGATTGCGCCAGGGTCAGTACACGTCACGTCCCAAACTAATGGTCGTTCCATCTTCCATAGTAGTCATCATCGGGTCTCTTGCCGTAGTCGCAAGCAAGGCTGGCCGGTTCTACAACAGCCGGTACTCCCGCCTTTATACAGGTGACGATAATGAAGAGTAGTTTTACCAAATGTATGCTTGTAATGTAGTTAAATACTTATTAGGTATTTACTTATAAAATTGCTTTTGTATGGAAGTTTCCGTTTTCCTTATTTATATAATAGCATTCTTTTTGATAATTTTAGACACATATTATTTGCCATTAAATTAACAAATAACATATACTTGAAGGCATAAAAATCTGTTTTCAGAACATTGTAGCCGATAAAATACATAACGCTGATGAAACAAAATGTTCGAGATTGTTTTGTCAATTTATATACACAAATTATGAGATTAAAAAGTAATCAATAATTACACTGTAGAACTAAAATGAAACACAAAAATAAATAGTTTGTCTTAAATTAAAAATATTATAAAAAATATTAATATACAAACGAAAATCGATAATTTCAATGGGTAAAGAATATCTAAGTAATTTCGAAACAATCCATTCTAAGTTATAAATATACATATATGGGTATTAATATAGTAACCTCTAGAGTTAGTATTTTAATTTGTAATTTAGTGACATAAAATAAATAAAATTTTGCGATGTTACTAGGTTATTTAACTACGATTAAGGAAACACAAAGAGTAACGTGGCTGTAAATTTAAATGCCCTGTATTATTTTGATCGTTAGGTAATCACCATTATAAACTGATTTCTTATACATACCTATACTCAGGCCTCTTCCTCGTGGGGACAAGCAGAGGTCATAGTTTTCCACTTGCTACGCTCCAAACATACTTCCCAACTTCCTCGACTTTCGTTAATACTTTAATGCACGCTCGTCGGTTTCGAGTACTCTATATTCCTCTATTTCCTATATATCTATCTATAAAATAAGTTCTATCATCAACGTATCGTAGTTCAAATGAAAGACTGATGACTTTTTTATACATCTCATCAATAGGACTTTTTTTTATTAATTCGACAAATCAGATAAACATAATGACCTATACAAAATAGTATTTTAATTTGGTCTCAACATCTCTCACAGCCCATAGATATACGTATACCTTATATATATATATATATAATATATATATAATATATATATATATAATATATATATATATATATATATATATATATATTATATATATATAATGTTTAAACGTATTTTTAATGCATTATCTTAAAGTTTGTCATATAATACATTTATTATGTAGTTATTTATATCGTATGTACTGATTTCCCTATTAAAACGGATAAGTATTATTAAAATTGTATTTTTTGTTTTTATTATTTAATAGTGTAAGGCGAAAGGATCTGTATCAATAACCTATTATACTTATAGATTTATTTTTATTATAAATATTTTTTACATTTCTATATATATATAATAATTGTTTTAAATCTTAAGAATTTTGTTTCTTTTGCATTTCACCCTTCTTATACCCAACCAGAATACCAGCGCTGCCATAGGTTAGTCTGTTGCAGCTTATGCTGAGATCGGGTCCTAATTGGCTATATGTTAATTTATCGTATATATCTTGTACCGTAGATTGTGAGCAATAATTGTATTATAATCTATTCTATTCTATATTTACATTCTATTACTCAGCATGATAATCTCATCAATGTGATGAAAAAATGAAAAATTGGTCAACTATTCTAAATTAGCTAGTCAGTTGTGTGGGATTTTGTTTCGAAATATCAATCTATTTTCAAATTAACTCGGGTACTCAAATCGAGTGGCGGTGTAATTAACCGTAACTACGATCAGTTGAGCTACATTATTCTACTGGAGGAAACGAACGGTATACTTATTGATACATTTTATAACGGACATTTTTCACGAATTCTACAGAACATTTTATTTACAGCTTCAGTCACTCATTATGTTGCTGACTACGGCGAATATTGCCTGCCTTTAGCGACTGTTTCGCCATAGTCCACTGCGCAAGCCAAAAGAATAATTTAGTTTTAGACGTGACACAGGAAGACAATATCGTTCCCATTCGTTCCAGACAACGAATCCCAACGGTCGCTCAGATATCTGTATTGTCTTTATTTACATTATTTATAAAACATACGTTATACTGCTTAATGCAAATAAATATATAATAATAATTGTAGTCGTATCAACTGTTTGATAAAAATATTTTGACACCCTTAATTAAATACGTTGATGTATTTTCGATAAAAGCTTCGCCAATCAATGATTATTGAATCAAACAATCTCATTACATCCATAAGCCGCATTTTATTGTCCAGACCATACATAATATATTAGGATTTTTAGCGTCTTTTCAGTCCACTCACCATAATTTCAACACTCTCACTTTCGAACAGAGCACTGGTCAACCCGAACGCATTTAATTTCTTATGTAGGAAGCTGCGTAGAAAAAATAAAAAACTACGCGCAGAATTATCGATAAAGCCTAGTGATTGATGGAAAAATTATCAGATATACACTAATAATACTTGAATAATTAATGAATCATTGACAATCCTTACAAATTTTATAAATGTAAAAATAACTCTGTCTGTCTGTCACGGTTTCACACCAAAAACAAGACTATATGTGTACTAATTTCAATCGACTGATTTAAATGAAACTTAATACGTAATTAGTATAGTCTGAGAAACGACATAAGCTATTTTTAATTCGACAAATGAATTGATTTTGGTGAGTCTCCTTTTTTTTTTGTTTCGCTGAGAAAAATGCATTGAATTGCATACCCCGGCTGCGGAGCCGGCGCTTAGGTGGGGCTCTCCTCCCCAGAAGGGGGAGGCCTACCCACTAAAAACCTCAGCGATGGCCGTCCTCAGACGTTGTAGGGGGCCCTCAGGATCGAGTGTCGCATCTGATGACCCCCGGCCTTTGCTCCCCTGGGTGGGCTAGGGGAGCCCTTCTCGGAGAGGAATGATTTTGCCGCCTCCTCCCCTCCAACCTCCTACGACGTCACCCCCTGGCCATCCGGAGGCGAGGTCCCTGCCGGGTCGCCTCCACGTGCGCGAGCTACGTCGCGCCCGCCAGCGACCCGTGGCGGCGCCTCAGACCAGTCTATCTGGCCCGAGGCCGCTTTCTTCGAGCGGGATCGGTGATCTCCCGATCCCGCTCGGCGGCCACCTTCTGGAGCATCACCGCTTCACAGAAGAAGGCTACAGCCCTCCAACCTCCCTCATCCGCCTGCATTGCCGCAATCAACGCTGGCGGAGTTGGTGAAAGTCTCTATAGAAATAATTTCAAATCCGGAGAAGGATATAGAGAAAATTTAACTGGTAAGTTACGAGTATTTATTTCACTGCAAGAAAATCTGATAAAAACAACCGTGGTATAAGATATATTTTTGACGAGATTGAAGCCGCGGGCGTAAGTTAGTCTTTAATAACAACAACAAACAATCGGAAATTAACGAATAGTTTCTTTTCAGTCATTGAATCAAGTATTAGTAATTAATGACAATAATAATCACTGTTACAGTTTTCTTGTAACTGTTGTAGGAGCCGATGGAGGTACACAACGGTTACACGGGCAAAAACTGTTATCTATAACCTAGCCAACTTGATGTAGCGTGTACAGGTTGTACATTTCTTCCTACGTCCTTAGGGTTGCCAAAAATATTTACACAAATTAATATAGTAGTATCAAAGTCAAAAATGGTAAATAATGTATATTTTTGTCATAAGATCACAGTTATTCAAAAACTAAAGTAAAAGAAATAAAATAAAAGAAACAAGGAGGGTTGCGTGATGGAAAATGATCACCACAACGTAAAACACGATCGCAATGCCAGAAACATCTCTTAAGATGCCGACATTACAATACACGCAGCCAACTTCATTAGGATACTGGCTAAAACCGTCTAAACACTGACTCAATCGCTAGGATTATCACTTAGACATTCCTTGGTTGCGTTCTTCTTAGTATAAACTATTTCTATCATTCAGATGTTTTGCATATATGTACATATCATAAAAAATAACCCAAACTATTTGAACTATATTAAGGCACGATCATACACCATACACCTTCTTTTATCAGAAATGCTACAAATATTATTTTGTATTATTTCTTTTTGTTTAACATAAAAGGTATCTTTAAGTCAATGAAAGAGTAATGGATGTATATGCTCAGTGTATCTTCTACAGGATCAAATTAAAAAATAAAGAAATCCACAGTAGCACCACGGTCACTGACAATAATTATTGCGACCTTTATGTCGCAGTGAGCAGGTCATATTGTTTGCAGGATTATCAGCGGTTGGGGTGGAAAGGTTTTAGAGTGACAAACATATACTAGGAAATGTTAAGTTGGTAGACCTCCTACGAGGTCTATAGACGATTTGGTGTAGACAACTTTCGGCAGACCTATGTCTTGCCTTGGGTGCATCTCAGCTAAAACAATGAAATTATGAATGAATCAAGGTGATTTTTAATTAACGTTATTATTTTACCCTTCCATATAACATAAAATAAAGTCCACGCACTGTTGAATTTCTCCTAAAAAGTCCAATCTCGCTAACAATACCACAATGCACTCGTTAAAACATCAAATTTCGCTATTGTCTGCGTCGCACAATAGGATGACATTATGATGACACCGGACAATTTTCAAATCAGTTCACAATATTAAAAACTCTAGACAATCAGATTTCATGCAGTCGAGTGCATCACGCTTATTGTTATTGATATAGTTATTAAGTAGAAATGATTGAGACAGGTCGATGCATTTAAAAAGCAAATTTCAAACAGTTATTTAACGATAATAATCATTAAATATGCAGAGACAAATGTTTTTTTCATACATAACAATTGTTTGGTATAATTGAAGAGCCTTCAACTGTGTAAATAAATATCTAAAAGTTTAGATAATGTTACATAATTTTTTAAATTATGTTAAATATAGAGGTAAAAGTATGTAACTACTAGTAATTAATGCTAAATTATTTCCAATTTGCGACGTGTCGAGAAAAATATTTAATGGCATGTGTTCAATAATAATTGGACAATTACAAAGTGCGCGCAGAGTTTTTAAGACTGCTACTTTCCAAACCACACTTTTTATTACAATACTAAAAATTTATACAATTTATGCATTTATACAATGTTAAAGACTACTGTAAAAATAAAACATAACGTGTATATAGAAACCTACCCTCACCAAACCAAACTCATTTCATTTCTGAAAAGACCATCATTTATGCATATATCAAAAGTTTTTCCTCAGCCCCTACATAACAAAATTTCAAAATGAATTTCATGACTGTAATTTTCTCGTATTAAAAGTAAGCGATATCTATAAGCACGTATATTTTTTACTATTTAAATGTGTGTTGCAAACCGACTACCCACTAGACCCATTTTTGGTGGCACAATGACTACTTTCTTTATAGGTTATACTAATCATATGAATTAATGGAGCATGTAAAAATAACGAGTTATTAACTCTTACCGTAATGACATCGAAAAACTATATCAAAAGAAATATACCCTTTAAAACTAGAAAAGGCTCATCTATACTGATCATTGTTTTCGGGGAGCCGACGACGTCACAGTTATTACAGGTGCAGTAAGATTTAATCGAACCTAAGGAATAAATCTGCATATGGTGGAAACCATAAATATAAAACAGACCTCAGATATTAGGACTTACTAACGTTTACTCTAAACTCACTTTTTTTAAAAAGGTATCCGATCTAAGTGCCCAGTGTTTACTCTGTTTCCTTCCCAATCCACATCCAAAATAGAAATCAACAAACTCAAGTCAAAACTATAACAAACCGGCAAAAAACTGTAACTTTTAATTTATATAATAATATGCAATAGATGTACATTTTACTTTTTAAAAGTTTATTCTTTTAGTATGCATTTTTAACTTTTAAATAAAGTTATTTAAATTTATTCCTATTAGTTATTTATCTCCCAAGTTATGTGTTTTCGCAGCTGAAGTGCAAAGTTATGTGCGCTACATGAGGGTTATATGTACCCTCATGTAGCTCACATAACTGTACAGCACACATGAGAGACATGACACCCTCATGTAACTTGAGAAATTTAAAAGGCATGAGATGGATTTCCATATCCTTTTGAGTTTCTTACCACGCTCAAACTACTCTAGAATCACGTAGTGAGCTACGTTCGTGATTCAATTATAGAGTCTTTCGCTTGCTCGGGCAACAAAATCTGCACTCGTATTAAACTACAAATTTGTTCTTTTGTTATGCTAATAACTATTTGTTCCTTTTAAATTACAGTAAAATATTATGAGACATACATCAAAAGAAGTTTTATTACTTGGGAAATTTAAATGTGTTAAAGTCTATTATTATCAATTTGATACTTTATAAGTGGTACTGATTTGGCGCCTTATAAGTGGGTTTTTTGGTGGGTGGGTTCACATTTTATATTCACAAATCGAACTGCATTAAACACGCTCCACAATGCTCCCTCAGCAACCCGCCGCACAATTTCTCGCATACAAATCAGGTCAAGGAGGAGGTCCATCAAAAGACCTCCCTCCCTCCTCTTGACGCCCCACCCACAGACCAGTTCAAATATGATGAAGTTTTTAACATCATCAAGGGTCTCAAGCCCCGTAAGGCGCCCGGCGCCGATAAAGTGTCCAATATGGCGCTCAAATCCGCCTCTCAGCTGGTTCTCACCATGCTGACCGCGTTATTCAACCCCTGTTACGACCAGTGCCACATCTCGAATGCGTTGAAGGAGGCTATCGTAATCGGTATTCGTAAACCGGGAAAACCCTAAACATTTATAGTAGTCACCGACATATAAGTTTTTTTTTTTTTTTTTTTAATTTATTTAGGTAAACAAACAGTTACAAAATATAATAATTATCAATGTAATTATGAACTAGTGGACAATTTGCAACAGCACCGTTTACCACATATTAATTATAAACAATTTAATAGTACAAATTATTATTCCCACTCACAGACGCAATCAAAGTAATAGACACTACATTATAAACAGTTTTCTGTTTACGAGGTATTTAGTTTCCGTCGTCTAGGTATCTGTAATACAAGCAAATAGCTTAGTACTCAACGAGTTGATAAGTGCAATTGTCCGAAGATATTATTAATGTAAAATATTATACATGATAGGAAAGATTTGAACACGTCTATGAGTAGAAGTAATAACAATGACAGCGGAAGCGCGTGTGTAGTCATCAACAGTTACCTATATAAAATGTAAATCTAACGTACAACTAATTTTGTGAACAAGAACTCTTTTTATGGCACTGGCTTTGTAATATTGCAATCACCTTTTTTTTCCATTGGCCTGGACAAGTAACTGCCATGTCAATTGAATTAAATAATTCATTGTATGTATACATGAGTCGATGTAGTGGGGATCGCTTCCCGGCATTGGTCCGAGTGCGAGGAGTTACAAATAATTTGCCAGGCGTACGGCTATGTGCTCTGATGGGAACCTTGTAACGTAGTTTATTAACAATAGACATACAATCATATCTACCCTTGCAAATATCAATATAGCATTGTCACATCAAGTTGCTTACGTCTATTTTTGAGACTAAGAATTTGAAATTTTTCTAGGAGTTGTTCGTAGGACATATAGCTATGACAGCATCGATATGAAGTTTACTCAACTCTATGGGCTTATCTCTCAGATAACGATATAATCATCTCCCACCAATTCAGCCAGGGAGCATCCCCACGCCGGTATCCCTCAAGGATCCGTACTCTCCCCAACGTTGTTCTCAATTTTCGCGAACGACATGCCAATCCCCACTCGCGGTCTCCAGTTAGCTCTCTTTACTGAAAATACCACCCTCTACTTTAGAGGGCGGAGTCTCAGTTCAGTCCTGACCCGGCTGCAACTCGCCATCCACGGGCTTGCAGTTTGGCTTAAGCTGTGGCGGATCGAGGTGAACCCGGAGAAATCCTCCGCGGTTCTCTTTCATGCGAAACGGCGAAGGTCCCAAGTCGATCCCAATACCGACGTATTGTAGGGGTCGCCGGCGGGTGAGTAGTCGCGCCCGCGGGCGACCTGTTTTACCTGGTAAAAAAAGGCAACCCTGACCGTGCATCTCCTGAGGATGCGGTCACCCATCCTCTATTCAAGCAGTAGGGTCCTATGGCCAAGGCTAAAGCTGACTTTAGTCGGTAGGTCATGCTGGGCAGAACGCTCTGACCAACGTGAAGTCCGACATATATACAGTCACACTTGCCGTTGCGGTGTTATCTTGGGTAGGTTTCGTGCTCCTTGTGAGAATTCTCAGCCTCTGTCTGCTGAGGGAAAAAAAAACTTTTGCATTCATTTCATCGAATTCTTAACAAATGAAAACGCAAACAATTCTTTGATGTGTTTATATCGATGTCTATACAAAATATATAAATATTAATATCACAATTATGTGACATTCTACTTGTCACCTGCGAAGTATTCGTCAGTTCGTCCCGTACGATTGTTTACCATTTGAGAAAACATTAAATACCTCTTTCATCTATTGTACAACTCGCACTATATTTGAATTACATTTTATTGACGTAAAATACTTGTCGTAGATGTTATGTGAGGCTTATTTAGCAAGAATAGTATTACGGCCTGTCAGCTCTGGAGGGGTGTTGTAATAGGCTGCATCCCGCAATCATGTCCTGAACCCATCAGCGCGTAACAGCGCGACAGGACAGGTGAAGGATTTACATCCTTTTGATTGTAAGTATAACTTTGTGTGCTTAATATGATCTGCAATATTATGAGAAAATACTGATTCAGATATTTACAACAGTACTCGGACATCTAGTTATCAAAATTTAATCCAGTTTAGGTAACTGTACATGGTAAAACCAGCTTCTGAGAAAAAATCCACACAACAATAGATCATGTATTGGGTAATCGACTGGATACATATTTGGCTTTTATTTAGTACTAATCTAAGTTTTCAAAAATTTTCAAGAATCAAGGACTTTTGCAACTTTCTAAGTCCAGTAATAGTAGGGACTGATTGGACTTCTGTAATAAAATCTCTGTATGGATATCCTTTTCATACGAACACTGAATTATTATTATCTTACGGCATTAGCAGGTGTAAAAAAATGTAAGCAACAAGATTAGTTTTGCAATTTTTCTGCATTACCTATTGCGTATTTGATATAAATTCTTCAATTAATTTTATTACAATTTCTATATTTTATATATAAATAATTATGGTCTCAAAATTTTGTTTTTAACGATTTTATAATATTGTTTTTTGTTTCTAACTTTTTGTATTGTTTTTTTGTAAATCCAATCGTACAGCAAATAAAGAAAGATTTTTCAAGATTTCACAGCACATAGAGCTTCATTCATTCATTCATTTTGTATACATATTTCTTTGCGACTTCCTGTGTAAAACTGAACTGATAGACCACTACAGTTTAACAGATGATAAAATTTTATCAACTTCCCGGCCGACAAAGTAATTCGTAATAAATAGTCATTTTCTTTGCATGATGCATTTATCCATAAGTATTTCCTGGAAGTAATTAAATTAACATATCTCATTTACAATACCTGAATAAACAAATGTTAGTAAATTAATAAATAAATATAATTCATTTAAACAATCTTATGGACATAAAATAAATAAAAAACAATGTCTCGAAACAGCATAATCATACGGCCACACTCAGTTAAACGAAAAGTATGATCGACAAACTTTTTTATAAGGCAGTTCAACAAAAACGTTTCACACTCATGTTCATTTCAATAATGCTTACTGTTTCGTAACTTTTTGTGTTCTCTATTGTCAGTCAATGAAAGTGACAAACGGAATAATTTATTAGCTTCACGCTCAATAGTTGCGGCTTTTTCAAAGCTATTCTGTAGAAGAAATACGCCTACGTCTTTTAAATATTACAAAGTAAACAAACTATTACTTTTCACACAAGAAGTTGCTGACGTTTCCTAATGAATATCAAGGAGCCAAATTTACCCCTATTTTTCATGAACAGATTTTACAGTGACATATATAAACAGTTTTTTAAATAAATACACAGATAAACAAAATAGATACAAAGTAATATATTTTAGTACGAGTATTTTTTAAAGCTGCTGCTGCTGTTTAAATTCTAGACCATAAATACATATCGAAACTACAATATTAAATATCTTATTTCTTGAAATTGTCTCTTTTATCACTTATATAGACGCAATCATGTGTATTTGTGGAAGGCGAACGGACGGCTTAGCGCTTTGCCTGCTAGCGACCCCGGCTTCGTTCCGGGGTCGTTAGGGTCGGGTCAAAAAGAGTCCTTACAAGTTGAGCACGCCTCTATTGGCTCGGACGCTCGAGATCGCCGTTTAGTGGGGGGTGAAAAAAGACCCGGTTCGTGACGCTACCGGGTGTACATTTGACGAGGTACATTACAGGTACCTTACCTTACATTCGTATGTTTATAATGTTTCAAACCTACAATTCGATCTAGCCCCCTTGGATAAAATTTCCAAACAAAACTTAACAATCACTAAATTAATACTTTGTTTGTCATTGTAGCTCCGCTAAATTTTATTGTTATTCTCTTTTGTTATCGTTTCACGGAAATACTAACACACTTATGTGTTGCTCATAACTTCCAGTCCAAATTGGGTCAGGCGTGAGTTCGTTGACATAGCGGAAGAAGCTTTACCAAATTTTTTGTTGTTTCTTGTGGTGAGAGTTTGTCTGTCGAATAAAAAATTAAGCTAGAAGTAGCTTGCTGAAGGATTTTTTGTTTGTTAAGACCTTAGATCGTTTCACAACTAATTGAAAGTATTTGGAGATGGTTACCTGACCGAAAGTTGCACGTTTACTTTCTGCATCTTCTAGTGATAAGCTCTTCTCATTTTAGATCTTCGAATCCTTGGTAATACGAGTACTACTACTACCCCAGTTTAGGGGAAAGCTTATGTCATCGTAATATCTTCTTGGTTGAGGATTGAAATATTAAATAGTGTGGGTCTAAATATGAGATTGCTGGATGGGTAAAGATATGTATGTTAGGTATGAAGATCAGTACGAAGATGTCTCTGAGGAAGAAGAGGATAGCACATAACATTTATTATGGGTCACTATAATACTCGGTCCTGCAGGACGTTAATGTTATTAACCCACAACTGGAAAGCTACCAAGCTAGTAGGACATCATCAAGCATATGCTGGGCATGATTGCATGAACTTACTGGGCATGATTAATTAGTTATAAGTTTACAGATTCTCCGTTTGTCTTTACCATACCTAGTAATATGTTGAACGAATGTGTAGTTTAGATAGATTACACAAAATCATCAGACCCAACCTTACAAGAAACATCTTATACTAGTTAGTTTATTTTTAGAACAGTTTTTTTCGAGGTGCACTGACGGAAATGTGTAAATCTGCGGTTGCCAGGTGGCCGAGGGCTGCGGTTAGGGCCGAAATGTGTTTTCGATCAATCATTCAGGGCACCGGCGTACAGTTCCGATTTGTAACGACCACGTTTGCTAGAACACTTTCTACGCACCGTATGGTACTATACTGGAGATAGAGGGGACCATCTCATATTAGGTATTTTAATAGCTATTTTAGTGTTATATAAAAATACGTACATAATATTTCAAGTAACTTCGGTATACATAAATGTAATGATCAACAACACTTGTTATAGCATTGAAAAAATTGGAGATGATTATGACAACTTGATAGTTGATTATGATGATTCATAATGGAAAATATCAAATAAAAATATCGACATCAAACAAAACTAATTCCCTTACTCACCGGACTCATGCAAAATTTCGGGTTTGTTAAAAAACTATGTACCTACAGCAACATGTATTTTTGTAAAAATACTAAAAATTCGAATGACCAGATGGATAGATAGGCTTTGACCTGAAGCCACTCAAATTCAAAGCCCCGAACTCTATCGATTTGGACTACAAAATTGCTTCTGCTTTAAATTTTCTTTACGAAAACCGCTGCTATCATGAGCAACATAAGAACTATCTTAAGGTCAATATGTAAAGTCGAACGAGGTACTGTGTGCACATTGACAAACAAACAAGATTAGATTTCTGCATACATTTCAAACAAATAATTTATAGCTAGAGAATCGCCCTGGGGCGATTCTTAAAACGGCAGACTGGGCGACGGCGGCCATCGTTTATATTTTAAAGTATTTCTGCAAACGAGCAAACTGCCTTCTGACAACACCTTCTAAATCTATTCTCAAGTAATATTTGCGAATGTCCACAGCAGCGCGTCTACAATATATCATGTTCTATTTCTATGTATTCGAGCCGCAATCCGTCACGGAATAGCGGTGAAAGAAAGTAGCTGGCCTAATATCTGGGCAGTTCTGCGCTACAGACTGCTGTCTGCATCGTTAATGTAGTCGAGTTCCATTTGTGAATAGTAGGTAAAAACGTATATGACCGAATGAATGTTATTTATCCCTTAATAACCCACAAGTGTCTTGCGGGTACAATATTGTGCTTATGTTTTCATAAAAACTAAAGTATTTATTCTTATGAATCGGCCTTTTGTCTAATTTATCGCCAATATTTTACGAATATAAATGTGCAATGAAAACATTTGTAAAGTGAATATATTTATATTACTATATTATTTATTTCATATTTTTAATATTTTTTTTATTCATCAGTCTTGCAAGAATCTCAAGAATTGCCTATGTTTGAACAAAGGACTGATCAACTTTCTATGATGGAAGATAATGAAAAATTAGCTATGTTGCATGAGACTGAAGAATGCCTTCAGCCGCAAGATACCGAAGTCCCAACAACATCGCACTCTACATCACCTGAAGTTACTCGACCACGAAGAACAAGAAAATACCCAGAATGGTTCAATAATTACAGAGTGGAAGGCGTACCAGTTCAAATGTCTACGCAGACTACCAATGTAGAAGATGATGCAACAGCGTTACTATCTTGCGATGAGATAAATAACGAAGAATGGCACGATGCAATACAAAATGAAATACATGCACATATCAAAAATTGTACATGGCTTGTTGGCGAGGCTTTTTATATGATTGTATTTTATATCTCTATGTTATTTTACACATTTTCGTTGCTATAGAAATAAATTGTGAGTGTCAGACGCATGAATTGGGATTTCATTTTAGCTCCGCTATCGAAACACTTTTTCCCTATATGGTTCATTATGCAACAAACTAATGAAACGAAGCCCAAAGATTACAAAATGATACTAAGAACAAAACAGGGTCCAGATGGAATCAAAAAGAAAGCTCGACTAGTAGCTCGAGGATTATCACAACGTCCGGGCATAGACTATGAAGAGACCTGTGGACCTACTACCAAACTCAGTTCAATTAGAACTGTTTTAGCACTAGCCGCTGAAGAAAATTTGACATTATGTCAAATGGATGTCACGACGGCATACCTAAACGGTAGTTTAAATCAAAATTATATATATGAAGAAACCTGAATATTTAGAGAAATTTATTATGGATATTATAACTTCAGAAGAAGATATATTAGTTTAAGAAAAAGCAAAGAAAATGCTAGCGGATTGTACGCGGTTCAAGGGGGGAAAGTGTGTCAATAACAAAGATCTCTTTATGTACTTAAACAGACAGGATGACAATGGTACATTAAGTTAGATAGTGAATTGCAGAAAATAGGCTTTAAGTATATCTTGAACATCAAATCCATGTGTTTACTTACTTCGAAAAGGTAAAGACCAGGTAATCCTGACTGCGTACGGTAATGATTTGCTCCTAGCGTACACCACAGAAAATATATTGCAAGAAGTAAAAAACATGCTTATGAGTAAATTTGAAATGAAAGATTTCGGTAAACCGAAAGAATTACTAGGTATGAAAATCCCTGGGAAAGGTGCTAGCGCTGGCGCTCAGGGCGTTCGGGAGCACGGTGAGGCAGCTCTTCACGAGCTGTCTCCGCGAGGGCGTGTTCCCCGTCGACTGGAAGTCGGCCAGGCTGGTGCTCCTCAGGAAGGAGGGAAGGACCGGCGACGTTCCGTCTTCGTTCCGTCCGATCTGCTTGCTGAACGAGGCGGGGAAACTCTTCGAGAGGGTTATCTCCGCTCGTATCAGCAAGCACCTGTCGCGGCGGGGGCGATCAACGCTGGACGCCGTCCAGCGTGTTCGTTCCCGTCGGTGTCCAAATTGGCAGTCCGATCGGGGGGGGGGGGGGCGTTGGCGGTGTCTTTAGACATCGTCAACGCCTTCGGCACCCTCTCCTGGCAGGCCATTAGGGAGGCACTCGTATACCACGAGCTGCCTCCCTACCTGCGGGCCGTGGTCGGGGACTATCTGCGCGACAGGACGATCAGCGTGATGGGACGGGACGGGATGGAAACGTCGAAGAGGGTCGAATGCGGCGTTCCGCAGGGGTCGGTGTTGGGACCCTTGCTATGGAACCTCGCATACGACGCGGTCCTTCGCACCAGCCTTCCTCGCGGCGTGAGTGTCGTCTGCTACGCTGACGACACTCTCGTCGTGACGACTGGGGCCGACTTCGGGCCGGTGCTCAGGCTTGCCGAGCTTGGGGTGGCATGTGTCGTGCGGGCGATCCGCCAGCTGGGTTTACAAATAGCGCCTCACAAAACCGAGGCGCTATGGTTCCACGGCCTTCCGAGGCGCCGGGAACCACCCAGCTGCCGGATCCGGGTGGGTGACGCGGTGGTCCTGGTGGGGCCGTACATCAAGTACCTGGGCCTCACTGAGAGAGAACATAACATTTTATTGGAATATTTACCTTCAATAGATATGGGTGCTGACATGTTGACCAAAGGCCTGCCAGCACCAAGACTATCAAAATTGAGACAAAGCGTACTGGGACTACTCGTATAATCGTGAGGCGGCGTGTTGAAGATAAAACCTTATTGCACGTTTATACCTACCTCCATTGTGGATGTTTGTTTTTAATATGTCATGTTTTATTCTATTGTATGTCATGAAAAATAAAAGTCGTGTATTTATCTAAATCATTTTCACTTCTTTCTATCTGTAATAAATTGATCTAACAATATTTTTTGTTAGTAAACAAAAATATGTAGTACTTTATCAATACACAACTATTCAACGGACACAATAACATTTTGTTTGATTCGAGTGTGAAGGTAGATGCTTTTTATTTACAAATACTTATTTATAATCTTACGGTGTCGGGTGGGCAATAGCGGCTGCTAAACCTTTATTTGTGTTATAATCGTAGTCTTTGTAATCGTATCACGTATCAGTGATCAGAATCTTGTGTTATAAAATAGTAGTGTTCTAATTCGTTTTTGTTCTTCTACAACGTTCAACACAAGGTTTATTCTAACACAAAATGAAATTCAGTGTGCCCTTATTGTAAGTGACGATGAAAACATTTTCGTACATGAGCACGATAGCAATGATGAAAATTTTACTGTGGACAGCTGTTTTGACAGTGAAAGTAATGTGACAAAACCAGCATCTGAAAACGACTATGCAGTGAGAGAAATGATGTACCATTACAACATAATTCGCGATGGTATTCATAAGGTAAGTTATAATAGATCCGAGAGACAGTTTCGGCCATTTATTTATTCGACGATCACGTATTAGAAATAATAGTAAAATATACAAATACTGAAGGGCATAGACTTTTATAAAATCTATGGAAACCAACAGACAAAATTGAAATGCAGACATTCTCTTTGCAAACAGTCTTTAATTGAGTAGAGGCGTCAATAAACAGAGACGTGTGGATTTTAAAGAATAAGAATAGGACCTTGTTCTTCAGATTTGATGCTGAAAAATACTAGGTCCCTGAGAAAATAAAAAAAATAAACTTGCACCTATTAAAGAATTATGGGAATACTCGAAAAAAATTAAGAGTAGCTTGAACCTTTTCGAGGAGGATTCATTCAAACAGTACTTACCTAGCAAATCGGATAAGAATGATATGAAAATATTGTGGATCTTTGACAATTTTACACTATTTGGTTATACCATATCTCGGAAACAAAGGACCAAACAAGGCAGAAAATTTAACGTACAATGTCAACCAGTTATGTGAACCATATTTCCGAATTAACAGAAATGTTACTTCGAAACATTATTTCTAGATGATTGATGTCGCAAAATATTGGCACACATTAGTCTTACAATAGTTGGAACAATGACAGAAGTGTATACCTCTAAATTTTATATTGAGTCTAATGTTTTTGGATTTTAGATTTCTTATTAGATTAATCTCGTATGTACGAGTATCAGAAAGGAATCGAGCTATATTTTTTTTTGTTTACGATGTATTATAGAAAAGCAGAAGATGTGAATAAAAACAACAAATCTGAAATAAACTTATACTGCAACTAAACGAAGGGGACCAGATGGTTCACGAGTATACAGATCCGTAAAGTAGTAGGTACAGTAAAACAAATAGGTGGTCAATTACATTATTTCAAAATGCAATACAAGCAATGCCATGCCAAGGACGTCTATAAAAGATGACCTTGGTATTGTATCGCTTATTATATGAAAAAAGATTCCCCCTGATTGGAACCCACGTAAAAAAATACGCTTAGAAAACTATTTTTACATGAAATTAGCAGCCATACAAGAGGTTGCAAAGGTTATTGATGACGATAGTCAATCATCTGAACTTGCTGCGAAAAAGAAAAAGCGTTGTTATATTTATTCTTCGAAATGATTAAGAGATTTTAATCTGTGTTGTGATGAAAGCAATAGTAATGTCTGCTCTGAATATTCTGAAAAAAATATTATTTGTAATATCTGTAAGTTAGTAACTGTTTTTACACTTATTATATACAACTGAAATACATTATACTGTCTTTTTCATTCAAAATAAGTTCCTTTTTTTTCATCATTCCTTGCATTTTTTAAATGAGTCTGTTAGATGCTACTGATCAGTTACATCACAAAAGTATTCTGTATAGTTACGGGTTAAGAAAAATGCATGTAACCTTGACGGTCAATTTATGAACCTAGTCTTGTAATATCGTAATTGGACTTCAAAACAAGGTATTTATTCAAATTTTGTTTAATAACAGCATTTACAAATATCACATAGCATAACTAGCCCTCATAAAATGTAAAATACTTATATGTTAAGTACAACATTTCTTCTAGAGTTCATTTAATTAGTTCATTAACAAAATTTATTTTGAAATCAATTGTAAGCACATTCGAAATCATTTAATATAACACTATATCGGTTTGCTATTTCCTAAGTTGACACAGTTGCTTCGAGATCGAATACCATATTTTGTAAATAACTAGTAAAATATTGAACACTGTTAATAAACAATACTCGTATAACCACGCCGTATACACTTAATAATCTTTACGTTCGTAATAAAAACAACACTCAAGCTATGTACGCATATACACATTCAAAAAATTATACTTCCACATATAAAAGTAACTATATGTTTTATTAATATCATGATTGCTTTGGGTTACGCGAATGGAACCTATCAATAGTTACAAAATTTTGTAGCTCATGGCAAATGGCCGGCTAGACAATTACGATGCAAAAGCGCTTGGGTTAACGACAAAATAATATAAGGCTCATTATTTTTCCTTTGTATGTTCTTGTTAATACTTCGGGCCCTTATGGTCAAAGTTAAGGCTGAGATTAGTCGGTAGGTCATGGTTGAACGTTTAGATATAATCACCGTAACACTTGGATTCTTAGCATCCCTGTCTCTGACACCGTGCCAACGTCCGCCTACATCGACACGACTTCCGGTACCGCCGGGCACTTGAGGCCTTTCAAATCAGGCCCAATCGGGTTGGTGGGGAGGATAGCACCTCGTTTGTTCAAGCAAGTGAGGTTGCCTAGGTCCCTATCAGATGTAATATGATGACCCCTTGCACCCCATTAATAATATTTTCGAAATAATTTTAAATATAGATCAATAAATCGGATAAAACGAGTGTTTAACAGTGTTTAGTTTTTTTTAGTTTTAGAGTCAAATAGAATTAGCAACTCGCTTTAGAATTCGAGTATGAAAAGTTGCAACTTAGAGATCAAGCAGATAAGATGAGTAAATACCTATATGTATAAAAATATCACTAAAACAAATAGGAGCTGTCGTATCACTGCTTAATTTCCTTATGTGTTGGAGCCAAGCTCTACAGACTGACTCGTGACGAGAGCTAAGAGAAACAAACAAGAAAGCACTAAAGATATGTTTATACAAAAATTTATACAAATATAATCAATAGTATATTTTTTTATTATTTATTCTATTAGTGATATTTTTAATTAGGCTAATTAAAAATATCGTTTATGATTTCACTAATAAATATACCCTTTGTAATATCAGTATAAATTAAATCACAGAAATAATTAAATATCAACTTTATTATATGGACTACTTTGCTGTGATAACTTAATATTATCAAGACAAAAAGTATTTTCTTTTTATAATAGTAAAAAATGTAATATAAAATTATTACACTACTCGTACATATATTGCTATTGAAATAGCAAAAACAATAATTTAAGTAGAAGGTAGTAGTATTATTTATAAGATATGTTAGTAACAGAAAGGATAAACGAGAAACTACACAAAATTTTTATAATAACAAAATCATTTTACATCACATCTGTTTACTAACGGAAACAGTTTTTATACACCACTAGCTCACACCAGTTTCCGTTATAAATAGGTCAAAATGTCTCAAATATTTTTAAACGGGATGTGAAAAAAAGAAATGAAAAAGTCTTTCAGAATAGAACAGGAAAAAGTCCAATCATTCGTAAACCGTAGAAGAATATTTCTTTGAATTTCTAAAAAATATTACTTTTATTGAAAACAGCTCATAATTTTAAGTTGCAAATAAAATTATACAAGAATTACTTATACAGTAAGTAATTCTGATAACTAAATTAAAACTTCTTTCAGGTCTCTATAGGTCCTCCTCCTCCTCCTTTCCCAAATGACCTATTTATACTGACCATTTAAAAACATTTAAAGTATCCAAAATATATATATTTATCTTATATATTAAAAGGTCAATTTAATTTGATGCAATCGGTCCCCTATAGTCCTTAAATCGATTGAAAGTATAGTGTATGAACTAGCATATAGCACAGCTCTACGCTGCACGAATTCCAGAGTCGATCTCAGATGATGCCTTAGCAACCGCAAGGACATAGTTTATAAACGTTATAAGCGACCATAAAGGTGTTCACTAAAATTCTCCTGTCTCTCCATCGTATGAGAGAAAAAAAACCTATAGAAAAGCCTATTTTCGTTATGTACCAATAATTTAAAAATGTGCCATTATTTAAAATTCCATTAATGACACCAGATTTCATAGTTAACAAACATAAATAATAGAAGTTAAACACTACCGATTCTAATGTAGTAACAATGAGTTAATTAATAATATTTTAGTAGTTCATTGCTATTTAGAATCAAAAGAATCACAAATAAATAAAATAAAAATACTACACTAACATTATAGTACAGTTAAAAACATGAACAAATAGAATTGAAGTTGAAATAAGAGGATTCATATGTAAAATATCCAAAATTATTTTAAATATCCAAATAATAGCTAAATCAGATGTCGCATGAAACGGAAACTCGGCGCGCTGAATAGTTTTCCACAACGAAACGATAGAGTGCCGGCCGGAAAGTACCCTGATATTTCCCGCCATCATACTTCTCGACCAACCGAAATTTGGCGCCTAAAAATTTGCCAGCCAATAATAACAATGGCCGCCTTTTTCCACCAATCAGCGGCGAGCCCGCGCTTCGACCACGGCGTCATTGTCATCGCTTGAAAATTAGTACGGCAGTGCAGTGAACCCCGACGGTAAATTGTTGATTTTTCCGCATTAAATAATAAATTTGTTAAGGGTGAGTCCTAAAATAATTATTTAAGTAATAGCATAAAAATAATAATAACCTTTGTAGAGGTCTGCGCGAATTTTAACCCAAGAGGACGAACTAAATGCACGCAATTTAATAGATTGATAACTAAACGCAATTGAATATTTGATATTAAATATATTCAAAGTAATACAAAGCGCAGCTGCTACATACTTTAAAAAATATAATTATAAAATTCATTTATTTATCTTTTTAAAGTTGTTTCATAACTTTGTTCTATAGAAAATTGTAAAAGTTCATTCGATAATCAACTCGACTCGAGCATGTCTCGGCAAAATGGCGGCGCTGCTGTGTGCTATTAATATATTCGCTATCCCTTTCGCTCCCAACGTGAAATAATCGCTCGAGCGAGATAGCCATATCTCGAATAGGTCGTATGCTGCACACGTAATTCAAGACACGTCTCCGTCATCGTAAACAAGTCGTGCTGGCGGGGCTGCCACTACTTTATTCTTGTTACTCGAAAATCGAAACTACTAATTTCATTACTTTTGTGAGCGAAATTACATAATTATACAAATTACAGTATTTTTATATATAACTATTAATAAATATTTACTGATTTTTTAAATATTTATGTTTTAGATAATATAAACTGACTAGATGTGAATAACTGGTTAAAATATAATTAGTGTATTAAATGGCTTAAATTGTAATCTGATAATATAATTGTCTCTATATTTTTGTAAAATGTATTAAAATATGAATGTTTAAGTATATACTATTAAATTAACTATTTACAATAATTTATTAGTATAAAATTGTAAAATCTTTATAAATAAAATTTATTTCATAAATTGATTATTTAGATTTTATGTAATAGTAAATATATCAATTTCGTGAATATATTATTAAATAAGTAAAATATTATCATTTAATTCAGAGCTTTTTTGATTAACATGTATAAAAGCGAAATTCTACAATCAAATTTCGTTGTAAATTGCACGTCATAAAATATACATTACAATTAGTTGAAATTGTTTACTGATTTAATTAAAATATCGACAAAATTTTTATAAATTAATAAATTTTACTAACACAAGGATCGAGTTTAAAATACAAATTTAGTAAAAAATTATCATAACAAATGTGTATCAAATTGCTACAATCTGAACATAATTCTGTAATTTCTTGAATATCGTTAATGCTCTGCTACACTGTCGTTAGTTAAAGACCTTTGTTTGACCCTTCTTTAGAAACAGATTGTCCTATAGGTAAAGTATACAACCAAATAACGCGCTCAATTAAATTAGCTTAATAATTCGCTGTTCTAAATCCTTTTAATTTTTCACTACAAACTTCTTTCTAATTAACAGTCAATAAATTTTTCACATATCCAGCAAATTGTAGGTACAAGTATACTGAACTCATCCGAAATATTAAGTTCTAATTTTCACCACATTAATCATATTATTATTATGTACTTGAAAATAACAATATAATTAACCTAAGAATAACTAACTAATCATAACAACAATATATAGTTAAATTATAAATGAGTTTGTAACTTATTCCATAATTTAGTTGTGCCATGTGATATATAATATACTGAAATGTGTGAATCACATTTAAATAATTTATTTTTTTATTGAGAATTTATAAATGGAAGTTAAATCAAATTGAACATCTGGAAATATTAATGGAATAAAAATAATACTGAGGAACTTTCATGTTTTCATATTACTATTCAAAAGCCATCTACGGGTACGAACACAAGTCCTTGAGAATTCCTAAATTATTAGTTATACTGCATAGTTTTTATACGAATCCCAAAAACTTTGTGTAAAAATCATACATGATTTCAATCTTAGTTATGCTCATCAAAATTGTAAATAATATAGTTGATGATAATCATCACATAAATATTTACTACATATAGCGAAAACCCTATTGATCGAAACTCGACCGCAAACAGCGCCAGCGCCATGCGACGGGAAGAAGTGGAATCATTGTTGCGCAAGTGCGCCGCCGCGTCATACCGCGCTTCAGTCGGCGTACGCGTACTTCGGCGTATAGACGTATCGCGTATTTTCGTGTGCCATCGCGTCACTCGACTTGTTTACGCTTACATAAACTAAAAACATTTCATATACATTATATTATCTATTAGTGCGTGATGGACCAAACAGTAACCTGCTTGTTAACTATATTATATTCGTACAAAAACTAAATTTTGACCTTGTTTGCGCTAGGTGAATAGCGTTGCGGATGCTATCTGTGAAGTGCGTCGCCGTGTCTGGTTGTGCTATTAGACTTTGAAGATGTCTACGTTGAGTGTAAGAGCACCGGGTCTGCAGACTACGACGTTGATGGACAGCCGGTCGATGCGAGTTCGCGGAGTAACTAACCTTGAAGGTGTCCGAAGAAATTTGTTCGGATGTACGGATCGAGAAGAGAACAGAAGATTCGCTGAAAGAGAACTAGCAAGACAACTAGAACTAGATAGTCAAAAATGGGGTTTTGACTTCGCGAGAGAAAGACCTTTGCCTGGCGACCAGCGGTTCGTGTGGAGTTTGGTGCCGGCAACAGCAATCCCGGCGGCCTTGAGACGAGCCCCGATGACCATTACGCCTCCTGCATCTGCGCCTATACAAGAGGCCAAAGTGACTAGTCCAGAAAACAACAGTAAAACACAGAAAAGAATTACAGGTATGTTGCTTATTTATAAATGTATGATCACTCATTAATTAAGCTTTACTATTATATATAATCCATTTTATCTCAGTTCACTTTTTGTAAGAACAAATTGGTTTAGCACCAAAGTAAACAATGTTTATCTTGGCAAATTGCGATTAACTTTTTGTGCATTCAATGGCCTCCACTCACCCTCTCGTTTGATAAAATCCATGTTTTTTACAGACGCCAATGTTACATTCCATTTAGTATTAGTATCATAAGTTGGTGACCTTTTCGCAAATAGGTACCTATAGCACTGATAAGGTATTAACGGACTTCAGCGTGCTATTATACAATCTTACTCATTCTGTGTAAAAAAATTGACACTTTAAAATAAGTAAAATAAATGGTTATTTATAATGTTTGCCTGTAAGGCAATAAATAAAAACATTATCTATCTATATTCAAACTAACTCGACACGTACCTAGAGTGAAAGTAATTAATAATGCTAAATGTAAACCAACATAAGAAAATAACTTTATCATTACATCTGTTTTTGCTGTAACTAATGTAATATTTATATCAATTCCATATAAATCGTGAATAAATTGAAAACTTTTATATATTAGACAAACTTTAATTTTAAATAACTAATTTTGATAATTAATGGGGACTTTTTGATTACCTTTGAACTGATATTTGTAGTTGCCGTCATTGCAAACAAATAACTTAATATTCCGTATATTCAGTGTGTACCTTTCAATTAAATGATTACATCAGTTTATTAAATAAATATAGCAGTACCTACGAAGATCTTAGAGTGAAAAGAAACAGAGAGAAAAAAAACATTACACACCTAAATCACCATTATATCTTCTTTTTTCTTTTTCTATTTCTTTATTATATTGCAGTGACTATGCATTATGTAATTACTACATTAAAACATAATTAGACTTCAAATACGTAGTCGCCGCCCATTTTAAACCAAAAAATTTTTATACACAAAGAATAACTTAAAAAACTTCCCTTCAAATTCAACCAATACAGATTTTTTTGCGAACAAATGTGTCAAAAAGTTCAAAAGGGTCAAGTCAAGGAAGTTCTCATTAAAGGCGGTTAAATCTGCAATTAAAAATTTAGTACAACTCAAATCCTTTCACGGCCGTTTGAAAAAAAATTAATGACTTTTTTTTATCTCGGTAAAAGGTTGCTTGACTGCTTATTAAGATTTAATACTTTATTTAGTACACGTGACTTACAAACAAAGAATAGCATTGTTTTTAATTTGCAACGTATACCAGGCTTCGTAAATATAATATTTATTATACAATAGGTAGTTATAAGTTAGCGTTGTTATTTCCAATCATAGAATATGAAAGTTTGAGTCTTAGCGTTTTTTTTTATGAGAGTGTAATAAATGACATTCATCAGTTTCATTGCCAACGTATTTTTTATTATTTTTTTATTTTCGCAATAACTTTATCAAGTACTAAGTAGTTGCATCCGCAGCTACGCTCATCTAAGATGTCGTCATTGGAGAGAGACGTTATATACATTATGTCCTCCCCCCATGCCTCAGACTATCCCCACGCCAAATTACATATGATTCCGTTCAACTGTTTTTATCAGATTTTCTCACAGGAAAAGGATATTTCACTATGGTCAATAATGACCTAACCTTTCCCGGATCTTAAACTATTACCACAACACAGTTCATTAAAAGTTCGGTTCAGCCCTATTTCCGTGAAAATATAACAAAGAACTTCTTTCACATTTATACTATTAGTAGGGGCTAGTATTATAGGCATTCTATTCTTCATTTTCATTAAACTGAACCGCCATGTGTCGTGGGTGGCTATCCATATTACGCAATAAAGCAATCTACTCTAAGAGCCACTATCCAAAGAGCTCAGTCAATACATTTAGCGACATACGCAACAATGACCCAGATAAGTTTGTTTTGATGCGGAGACCAAGTCGTAGATCATCAGAAGACGTGAGACCTCCCACACACCACACGGCTTATTTTAGCTGTTAGTAGTGGTCTAGCACATGCTGTAAGTACTGCCAGGGTTGCCCAATGAGACTAATTCAGTACTTCAGTATTCACAAACTATCTGTTTAAATTTTCTTTTTATAAATATTATGAAGTGCAGTGTGTGTATAGTTTTCTGATTCTACACTAAAATAAGTAGCACTGTATAACGTTTATTGTAATAATGTCACAATATGTAGTTTACAGTACATAACTAAAACGATATGTGCATAACTAAAACTTTATTCATCACAGTTCATATATCTCCTTACCGAAGTACGGAGCCAACCTTAACTGAGTTAGAGATATTAGGCCTTAACCAATTACGCTGGCATAGTACGAGTACGTATTGGTCGACTTCACATACACCTGTGAATATTGTCGCAGATGTATGCAGGTTGCCTGACAATATTTTCCTTCAGCGTCAGATAAATGTACCTATATGTGAACACTTATAGGTAGATGAGAGGATTCGACCTCGGGTCTCCGGTTCGTACATCAGTACCGAGACTAGGTATATCAAATAAGACTAATTAAACCCCCTTTGTGAGTTAGTGGATGAGGCAAGGTTTTTGAGTTCTAGCTAGCAATCGCAATCTTACCTAACAATATTAATAAAAATAAGCGGTAAGCTAGCCAATTCTTTAGTTTAGTTAGTTCAGTATATTTTACTAACATATTGCATCTGAAAGAAAACGTAATAGTTTAATGACTAGAAAATATTCTTCGCTTGCTTTATGTTAATAGAAATACAAACGTTACAGTGTATTTGTTTACAAATAAAATATTTCGTATTACTTCATATTCATTCGAGATTTACAATGCTATCCACACATCTCAAATAACGTTTCACAGCCCTAGCTTCGAATGCTCACCGCAAATGTGTCATGAATAGTTGTTTACAACTTTATTTACTATTTGTTGTTGCCTAGTTACAATGTTGTGCTGCCACGTTGTGTATCATTCTTATCATACTCAACGCAACTGCTGACATACTGTACAAACTGTATATTGTCTCCTAATAAGATTGGTTTTTGCTATGGGACATAATATATTACATACTGAGATGTACTATATAAAAAAAATATTATTGTTAACACTGGATTAATATGTAGGTATTTAGCCAATTCGATTGTGGACATCGTTAAACTATAACAAGAATGTAAATTATATTATATGTGTGTATTTTCACAGTATGAAGGATAATTTAAGTTTTAATTATATATCTCGGGATGTATATATTTCATCCCAGAATAAAAAAACTAGCTTAAAAGTAAATACTCGTCGAAGTCATTCATTTATTTAATACCTTCTTGCGAGCCTAGTTCAGCGTTTAGAAATCACTTCATTGAAATTAAATTTATATCATTTTCATTCATTACGATTAAATTTTCAAACTTTACGAAGACTTTTGAATGACGAGCGACATAAACAAGAATCAATAGTATGTTAAAGTATATAAAATTTATCTTTACATTGTATCAAAGTAGCTCTTGCTCTGTACGTTTAGATATTCAAACTACGCAATAGATTTTAATGCAGTTCTCAGCAATAGATAGAGTGATTTTAGAGGGAGGTATCGTACAAATTTATTACTAGACAAGGATTTACACCCTAGTCACTAATAGTAAATAACAAGACAAAGCAGTCACATTTTCTTATCTAATAAAATAGAATGAATTTATAAATTGGTAAGTAATTTTTCTAGAAAATCTAGTCATTCTAGTCTATCTCGTACCTACCACAACGTTACACTTGTAGGTCACCGAAATCAAAATAATCTTGTACAAATTAGTTAAGTACCTACTGAAATGATTAGATTACTCGATTAGATCACGATGGCGTTACATCATGTTATACGTCAGAGTTATATGTCTATACCGTTCCAAACAGATCTCTCTAGAGTCTATAGACATACATATAAATTGTGTTCATGCGCATGTAAGCGCTTCAACCACGCGATTGCGCGTTGCAAAATGGCGCTCACTCACTATTCGCTACACTAGTTTGTTATGAGATAGTGAATTATCAATTTTTATTTATATGGTAAATGGAATCACATAGATACCGCAAGGAATTAATTTTTTTTTAAACATTATTTTTTCTGCAATTTTTTTTTATATTATGTGTAGCCCCAATTTGGGTGACATTTCAAATATATCAGTTTATAACCGTTTTACAGCAATATATTTTATAAATTGTTTACCCCGAATCAGTCAATCGGTAACTGCATTTCACCATCGCACGAACCAGATGCACGCTCTCGAAATCCGTAGATCAGGGGGTCACGGATTCCATTGTTTGGAACTGACCAACCGTGGAATCGACACGGGGGTCTAGGAAAGGGGTCACCGAATTCCTTGAGCATACCAAGAAACATAATTACAGCTTTCCAATGTCGTTGAACTCCGCTGTTTTAGATTGTTTTCACTCGTATGGGAACGTGAGTGGACGAAGCCGCAGGGTTTCTAATCTTCAGCGTTTGATTGCATAGTAATTGTTGCAATTCCCCGTATACTCTTTGTGAAGGTGCGGTCAAGAACTAGCGATTTCCGTTTCGAGTGGCAGCTTGCAACATGATAGCGTACTTCAAACTTAAATTATTCAAATTGCAATCGGTACAATTGGGTAATTGTTTCATTGTAACGTTAATGTTAACTGTGTGTACAAAGTTAATCCAATTTTTTACTACACATTGCTGTCTGTGGTCTTAAACCCAATGTATCCTTTAAACCGAAATAATGCAAGCAATTCTACGTTGTTCCAGACTTGATGTTTAATGTTAAATATGAAAGAAAATTCGCTAAACACTATTTGGGAAACAAATGACAAGCATGATAAAACGTGCAGCTGGTACTCAGTATAGGTACGCATAACAAAATCTGTCCATTAAATAAATCGAAATGAATTGCATTGTGCGGTGACACGGGCGGGCGTAATGAGAACGACGCGACGCGTGCGCAGGACACCCCTCCGCTCTCACCCTCGCGATCCAAACTTAACGGACATATTGATTTTCTAACTGTCACTTTCTCTGTTTGTTTTGTACATTCACAGCGTTGAATTTCCAAAACAAAGAAATATAATATACTAGTTGGTTTCACATTGATTTTGTCTTTATTTACAAAAGAACCATAATTAATGTTACATACTGAGATATTGCCCATTCCTTTAACAATGCACCATAATGAATTACAGAAAGTGTTAGGTACATATTTTAAAATATATTATAGTACATGAAAGCAAAAGTTACTTTCCCCGCGTGTCAGGAACGAGGTTTACGGATGGACCAGGAGTTCCCACAAAACATGGACTCGCTCGGAACAATAAATCGGCAGTTTTTACGACGTAGCGTAATTATAACTGATCAAGATTGCGCAACGTAACCGCATTGAGTGTTGGGGATCGAGGAGTGGACTGCCAAGGACCCATGCATAACTGCGATAATGTTTATCAGATTATCCACTTTGCAGAGTGTGTTCATCGATAATAACAATACTACTACGCTGTTAGTTTTACATCGATAAGTTATTGAAACCTTGATAGATAGATTTTATATATTTACAAAAATAAATCCTTAAACTTATGTCGGGTTTAATATAATTATGTATTTTTACAACGTTACATGGTCAATTTGTTTTATTTGTGAGTGTGCTGGTCTTATTTCTTGGATTTCTAGACGGATACAACTCAATGTTGCATTGTGGTGCGTAGGCACAGTTTATTCATACGAGATCGTAAGTAGCTTAAGTGAATAACATCGTTCAGTTCGCTTTGTTTTCTGTCCTTGATCTAAATCCGTGTAGGTTAGTCACCGTCTACACAGCACTTACTATCTCGAGAGTTTGCTTTTGTCCCCAACACATCAGTAGGTGTAAGATTGATAGTTTTACAACTAGCACAAGCTTACCAATGACTTTACGCGCTTTATAGTATAGCTAATAGTATTTTCTTCAAAAAGATATTACCAAATGCCCTAAATGTGTAATTTATATAGATATATATCAATCTTTGACTAAATTATTATTTGAAAATAAGAGATTTCTCTTGTGTTATTAAATGGATTAATTTCCACAAATCCGGGAATGTAATTTAAACTTATGATGATTAACTAATTATTTGAATTATTTTCATTCGAAGACTAATTATTTTATACAGTTAATAAATGAAGGAAATATTTTCGAATATTTCTTCTTTATATATACCAAAAATGATTGAAATTCCTTCACTACCTATAAGTTTAATATTGTACGTATGTTATTTTAATTAGTTACCGACCCGTTATTTTTTAATTCGTCAAAATAGTAAACAATTAAACTTGATCAATTCCGGATTCAACAATATCAAGTGATGTCTATTTGTTACGTCTGTTTAGAAGTATATTCAAGATCGTCATAGTAACATCGATAGATATTGTGATGTTAGTTTGCTATACAATACTTAAAATTAAATGGGTCGCAAATTGAGTTCCTCAACAGTACTTGCAAGTTGTAGTGAATAAATTAAGAACGGCTTTTACTTACAAGTTTAAAGGGGGTTTGAGGACGCTGACTTCATTGGCAGATGAAAAAAGTACGTTTCCAGTAACGACCAGGATAGCGTGATGCGTCGCAAAAATAATTTTTAACTTTTTATCAGCAAGCGTTACGCGCATTGAACCATATCTTACAAGTTCCTGAGGGCGCACCTGAGCCGCCGTGAGAACTATAACGTACTCCTGCGCATTAGTCTCGTGTCGGTGGCTCCGACAATTACTTCTGCAGGTGCATTTGTAACATTACCGATTTAAAGTCGTAATATCAAGTCTTTAATTATTATTGGATCATAAGAAGCTTTATTTTGCTACAATGATAATATTGCCGTGCAGATTTTGTAGAAAGCCTTTGTCACTCTGTGAATGATTGTAATGATGTCTTTATGAACATTTCTGTGTTGTTTAAATATGAATTAACCAACAAGGTATTATACTCAGTATTTATCTTTATACACTTTCATTTTAATCACGACATAGTTTGGGGAGTCTACCATAGTTCTCATAAACTATCGTAGATGATAACTCAAACCTTGCAGATGAATAATCCTGGTAAATATTTAGCAGACAAACTAAAAGGTTCAAGGATGATGAACTTGGAGAGAAAACCTATGTCAATTTAGCAATCCCAATGACGTTTGCTTAATTTCACGTAGTTTTTGAGTTTGAATGTGAGAAAGTTGGAGAAATGTACCACCTCCACGAAATGTCCAATAGGGAGGCTATTAAGAAGCTAATGTTGAAATTCTAACGTCACTAACATCGCTATACACGTCAATCCAAAAAATATCAATTCTTCGTTAACGTGCAATAACTACCTGAGAATTGTTATCAAAATTTACGAATTTATTTTGTGTCTTCATACTTATACGTTATGCAGGGAACTGCGCAAAAGCACTTTCTAAACGCCTACGTAAATCTCTCACTTTCTATTGTACCGGTATTATAAGAGTTCATTAACGCTTACGAATGCAATATTGAGTCTGATATTATAACACATCGGTTATGCTGTTAATATCCATTAATACAATTATTCATATAAAATATAACCATAACTATACTAGATTTTTAGAGTTTACAATACATAACCATTTTTGTTTCAATTATTAAAAGTATTATTATTTAAGATATTACGTTCGAATCTGTCACAATATCTACATTCGATGTTGTCGGAACTGACTTATAACTCTTTCTGTTATTTTTCTAATTAATGACACAAAAATCAATGTAACCGAACTACCAGATGTTTCATAGTGGTCATTCAGGGCTCACAACCCGTGATACAATATTGCATTGCGTTATAGAGTGCCGTCGCACCGCGGTGCAGGGGTGCGATCCCGCTAAATTGGGCGCGGGGGTAGCAGATGCGGTACGACCGTTGCGTTCCCCTATCTCTCCAATTTTCATATTTCGAACACGTGCGTTGACAACTTTTTTGTAAACACCCGCATCGATTTCGCACATAGGTACGAAGTTAGGTAAATAAAAAAAATGTACCTGTTAAAAATTTCGATTATTACTAGCTAGCACTTGTCCGTGGTTTTGTCTAGAAAAACTCATCACAGCAACGGCGAGCTTGTCGCTGCGAACCTTCCCAACAGACGTCTCGTAAGTAGTAGATATGAAGTAATAGGTATTTAATTATGAATGTTATTTTTTTCCTTCATATAATATTTTTTTTTAATTCAAGAGCTATTTGAAACATAACTTTACATTTTACCCATGCAATTTTTCATTTAATTGAAAATTGCAACAATAGCCTCCATTTTTTATCCGAATCTAATCCATACTTCCATACTATCCATACTAATATTATAAATGCGAAAGTAACTCTGTCTGTCTGTCTGTTCCGCTTTCACGCCACAACTACTGAACCGATTTAAATGAAATTTGGTACACAGATAGTCTAGAGCCTGAGAAAGGACATAGGCTACTTTTTCATGCAAAAAAGGTTGTAAAAGGTTGAAAGGAGGGGGTGAAAGGTTGTATGGCAGTATTGTTAAAACATATCCTTCCTGTGGGAAATTCGAATATAACGCGGGCGAAGCCGCGGGCGGAAAGCTAGTACTATTATATTTAATATCCGTTCTGCTGATTTTTGGATATGTTGTTCTCCTTGACGAGCTGATTCAGAATATTCAACTTTTAGAAAAAGCTGATTCTGCCGACAACCACGATTTTCTAATACAGACTTCAAAGCCCCCTAGCGGGAAAATGAGTCGTAATTTTTTTTTTTTGCGACCATTACATTTTTTGCTCAGCTCGACCAGGAGAACAACATATCCAAAATTTAGACCTAGGTCCCGAAAACAACTTGGCCATATAAACAGTATCATCCACTTTCAATAGTATCTATTGCGTCATTACAGTGCTACAACTGCCAAACAAGTGCCACAGCGAACCTCTACGTATGTATGGCACAATAATAATACTGAAACGGGAAAACTAAAATTATCAAATTCTCACGGAGCGACGTTTAAAACGGCAGTAATTTTTCAATAAGAGGTCCAATCGATGGTGTTTCAATAACGGGGGAGATAATTGGTGTTATCGGCCGTATATCACCCTTGTTACAATATTCCCATGGCTAGTATCATGGGAAGAGACAGCAGTGCCAATTGCTACAATTATCACTACCATGGTGAAATAAAGTAGTTTACCAATATAATAAAAAGGCTAAAGGAATAAAAATTCTTTAGATATTCTTCACACTTTGAATCACAGGAAAAGAAATATCGAAATTAGATGTTATTGAAGACGCTACTTTTATTGATGCTTTTGGTTTTGGACACTGCTGTCTCGATCCATTACACAATATTTTTATGACTGCTACGGATTACTATAAATGTACATGACTAAAAAAGGTGCTATAATGATGAATTTGTGTAATTTTATTTCCCCAGCAAAAATGTTGATCATATTTAAAATAAACTATTTGATTCCGTCAGATGTCTAAGTGAGCATTTGAACAATTGAACGCTTTTATGAATTCTTACACGCACATAAAGTTCACGTTAGCAATAGTGCACTAAACCGTTATGATTTGGTCGATCATTAGCATCAGTCGTTTAGAATTAACTTTGGTTTACAATTAGTTTGACCATCACAAATTTCATCTCAAAATAGATCAACCATTCTCGACCAGACCAAATTTATTACTTATTGAATTAACTAGAGGTCTGGTAGAGTTACCTCTGTAACAAATTACTGAAAAAATTTATGGAGGACACGTTGCCAGGGACTTTAATGCTTTTGTCATTTTTATAGTTTTATTATTTTAGATAAAACTATTTAAATATTTAGTGTACATTAATTTAAGAGTTATTTATAACATTTAATGTTATATATTAAATGTATGATTTGATAAAATAATATTGTTACTTTGAACCAATATATACCTTATATATACCTGCAAGTTAGGATTTTTTTAGATATATCCACCAATGTTGTTCAAATTTTATATATAAAATTTATGGGACGCTCTAACGATAAAGGAAGACTTCGTGCGGCAACCTCATCAATGAGGCCGTATATGAACTATAACGATGAAGATATTTTTGTCATTATTCTTAGCCTAAATTAGTATTGCAATCGTCGTACACATAATCACATAATTTTATTAAAAGTGTTTTTGTCAAAAGACTTAACTAATTTATCTATAATTCGAGGATAAAATAATTCTTAATATACACTATTAAAATCAAAACGGTCGATGCAAAGTATTACATTACATTTGTTACATATTGGATTTAATCGCATTGCGTCCATGCGAACCATCGACCCCAGTTAGCACATGCCGATCCAGTTAAAACAAGAGGGGAACTTTTTCCGACATCAACCTTTGCGGATCAATAAATAATTATCATACTAACATGTGAACGCGCGATACGTAACTACGCATCTCGTTTTTTTCTTCTAAATTGTAAACTAGCTGTAATGTCAAGTATTGTGTCAAGAACTTCTCATATTTGTTCTTTATCCATACCAAATCGAAAGCTAATGTTACAAAAATTAAAAAAAAAAACTACCGGAGTAGAAAGTAAAAATATAGTATATCGTGTTAAATTTCTCTGTACATTACCAAACCAATGCACTATTTCGCTCTGCTCAATCGAATTTAATCATTTCCAATTTAAAGGCGTGTTTTATTAACGTTTTAAATGGAGCGCGTCAATTCAATTTAGGAATGTGCCAGATTTCTTGTTTTAATTTTGACAGCTGTCGGAGTGTATTAAACAATGCAGTCTGGTTAAGGGGTGCATTAAATCATGCAATTTTGACGTCACTTCCTACTTCTAATATTTTGGTTAAATAGGATATTTTAACGAAAGGACATGAAAGGAATCCGAGAATGATATTTGCTATAACATTAGCCTAAAATTAACATAAAAACCGTATTGTTCCGGCCAATGCGCGTGCGCCGATGAAATTGTAGGGGTGGCAATATGACCCGGCCAGTTCCAACTTAACGGTTGAAACATATTTTACGCAAACACAGTGTTGTTGACGGAGTACAATAGTCCACCAAAATGAATTTTGCAAAAAGAAAAATAATAAATACTAGTTTCTTGCATTAAAATTATAAAACCAAACACGTACTTGGTTGATCGATCTAACCGTTATCCACACTGAATGTTTTTCTATTCTATCAATTACGGAATTGTTTTTTTTTACTAATTAGTCATACGTTATTGTTGATGTTTATTTTTTACTTTTCCGAAAATCTTGTTGTTTATATAAGTACTTTACTTACACTCTTCAATTAAATTGTTAGAATTGGTTCTAGCTGCAATCTCACTGTGTGCCGCAACAACTATTTATACGCAATGTATTATTAGACGTTTGTATATTTCTGAAAATAATTTCCAAATTCTAAATCTACATTATTTTATTTGTAATGAAAAATCTATTTCTACTGTATGATGTATCTGAAACATCATCATAATCAAAGAGTTTATATTTAATAAGTATGAGCTCCTGATATTGCCTTGCTATATGATTTTTATCTCCGGGCCGTGACACGCTTAATTATTTACCATAACCTATAATTTAAGAAGGGACATCATTTACGGAACTCTCAGCCATGTCCGTGGGAACTCCTCGGCTGGGATAAATTATAAGTCGTTAGACACTGACGCTATTGCGACATATATATATATATATATATTATATATATATATATATATATATATATCAAAGTTCTTTTTGGACTGTAAACAGTGAAGACGCTGTTTTATATAGGTATGGTCTATGGTTGCGTTGATTTAGAATTTAAAAAAGAGGAAAACGGCAAATTTCACTTTACAGCACCAGCATTACAGCATGTTTGCTAAATGTAGGTGAGAATGTACATCTAGTATGATTTCCCAAGAGTCCTGTTCATCAACAAGTTTTACGCAGTGATGATAATATGATCTTTTATTTCGAAGGGTGTAAACTTGATGATGTATCGCTGGAACACTCAACGATTGCTCTGATCATTTGTGAATCAATGGAGAACTCATTGCTTATTCCAAATAGCATACGAATGTTGAAATGTAACATGCTCTCGAAATGCGGTCGGATTAAACGCTTGCATTCGACTTACACATGAATGCGTAAGCGTTTCATCACGCCATTCAACAGAACTAATGTCCTATTGTCATTCAAAATTTCCATCAGACGCGCTATTTTATAGGAAATTCATTGTAATGGGGCGTCGGCACGGAATACGAGATAAGACGTCATATTTTCAAAGGGTAGTATTCAACCAACTTTCGACTAACAAAGAGAAACGTTATGAGAATTATCCCTTGACAAATACCACGGGAAGACTAATTATGATAAAACAATAAGGCCAAGACGTTTGAAATTTGAATATTAAAATGTTTGTCTATGACTGTTTATCCAAGAGCCGCCTACACGAGCATTTCTGAATAGACAAAGGTACTTATTACGTGAGAGGGTTAAATAAATATTCATTACGAATGGACATTCTAGATTGGAGTATTGTCCAACTTTTATCTGGTAACAAATTCGTTAGTCGTAGAAAGGTATATTAGAGCTGCAGTAATGTTGCGCCAATTAAAAAGAGTTATGTAAGAGATTCAGAATTAAATCGACATTGTAATTATAGTTGTCCAAATGTACTATTAAAATATGCCTATCTATTGTTGCTTGTTACGTGTGAACTACTGACACCTTTCCATCGCCCGTTTGAAATAAACATTAACCTTCACACTCCAAATAATTAGTTTTCTCATGGTAACACGTCATTCATCACGAGAATCCAACTGTCAAGAATGTATCCAAGTTCATAGCATTCATCAAATGATTCGGCCCCCATTTTGATGGATCACATTCGATGAATGAATATTTATGCTAATACCAGATTGATATGTTAATAATACGAAATGGTCATGAACTCGAGTGGCTTAGCATGGAGATAAATCTTTAATGTCACTTTAGTCATACCTTACTAACAATGACTGTGAAAACATGAAGTTTTTAAGAATTGTCGATTGTGACATAAATGGCACATAATGATATCCCTATAAATTTTATGAATCATACTCGTTGATGAGAACTATCGCAACATAATGTGTGTATTACGTAGTATTACATTGTAGTAAACAATGTAATCGGTACAAGCACGTGCTTAGCTAATGTTATCTGAGCTTCATTTTATGCTAACAGAATAATTGATTATACTATTCATATACATACTTATATTGTCTATATACAGAGAATAACAGCGGATCTATCTAAATATTATCCACTTTTACATATATTTACACAAGATTTTAAAAATTACTGATACTATGTTAATCTATAATGTCCACAACATTCCTTCAAATGTGATTGATAATGTGTCCACAAAAGAATCCTGGAGTTCGTGCATCTCTCAAAGAGTTTCTAAAGTTCTTTAGAAATATTCCACTCTAAGAAATGAATTCATCGTGCGCCCTTTAACTCAGAGGCTTGACCCGAATGAAAGCCACGACAATAAAAATAGAGTATTGTCAAGAAAAAAAAATCATATTTCATGGCATTCTTCAAGATGAGAATTACCGATACGGAATCACCATCTGAATTTTAAATTTATTTGTATTTTGATGCGTACCTGAATGGAAGTGTATAATGAAGCTAATTGTGTGTGAACGAATGCTTGTGTAAAGAAATTGTAATATTTATGGTAATTTCTTAACGAATAGGGTCAAATTTTCAATTGTATCTGTATAATTTGAAAATGGAACTTACGACGGTTGGATTAAAAAAATAATATCAAAATAAATCTCTGAAGGCGGAAAAATTTGTTTATTAAACTTCACTATTTTTATTACTAATCACAAATTCTTTAAGTACATAATTATCTAAATTTAATTTTTTGGTTAATTTAATATATAAAAACCGTTTAATTCGCTATTAAAAAGCATATTACTCTCATATCACATTCCCCGTTAAGTCTTGGGGCCTACAGGGTTTCCGTCGACCTTCTAACGGTAAACAACGTGACCATACAAGGCGTACAACCATTTGAACCTTGAGCTGCTATAAAATAATTTCAGTATCATACTCCTAATTACATCATATTTAGTGACGAAAACACGTACAATTAGTTTTGTATACATATTTACAACACATGGGATCAACTATTAAAACATTGTTTGCATTCAACAAATGCTTTCGAATTCCTTCATATTTATTATTTGTACACAGATATATGTATATATTTTGTTTACACTTAACCTAATTAAAATTAACTTATTAAAAAAGTTATTTATAGACTACTTTTTATATATTATATACCAACGAATGTTATTTCAATAATATAAAATACATACCAGCAATAAATAAATTATACCTACAACAACAAATCTCAAGAACTGTTGACCACTTCTTCCATAGTGATCAACAATGTTTATCCATTTTCTTAAGACAGCAAATATGTAATAATGAGTTCATTTTTCTTTAATCAACTAGTCACCACAATAAAACAATGAAAAATGTGCAGAAAACATTTGGAAGAGCGGCGCTTGCGCATCGAGGTCGTCGAACCGACGCTGCCGATGTTATTGAACGTACCACAACAACACGCACACAGTCGAAAAGTGTGGCCAAATGTTCTGCCCGTGTGTTTGTTTGACCATTAAGTTCACGAACCGCACGAATAAGGGAAGTAGTACACGTCGATTTGATATTTTGATAGTCAAGAAATTCCGTCGCTCTTCTTTCAGATGTCATTTCACAATCTTCTCAAATTCTTCGATATTTAAGAAAAACAGTGAAGATGTAGAGTATCTTTACGATATTTCTAAAATATATTTAAAAGGATTCGTATTGTTATATACGAATTGTTTTAAATACATCCCTTCATAACTATTACCTAAAATCTCTTTCGATATGTCAGTCTTTAGGTGCAACCACAATTTTAACCATCATCTCCACCGTCACACTACCGAGCTTTGGATTGTCCAAGCAGGAATGGAATGGAACAAAAAGCATGCAATACATTTTCCGATTCCAAATAAATCAATTATCTATATTTGAGATTATTATAACTAGTTTCTCAGGTCTCATGTACAAATGTTAATTACAATCAATATCACAACTTCATGTTTATTGTTCAGACAATAATAACTCAACAATAGGAAATATAAAATCACTTCTTGTTTGTATTCGGCCTTAAGTGCACGACCGCAGTAGCACAATTTAACGGTATCTACGACAACGACGCCCGCCCGACGCTATTCGCAGAGCCTTATTCTAAATTCAAATAACAAGGTGCGCGTACGCATACCGTCAACATAAACAATAGTGACAGTCGTTGAAGCAAACTCACAGCTTATTCCGCTTGCTTACAATAGATTTAAATGATTTCACGCTATATTTTCTGGCTACTGTTTACCTCTACAAAATGAAGATGTTATGATTGCACGATTAAAATAAAATATTAAATACTGATGAGTTTAAATGGTAAAAAGATTAATTACGGAATCACTCGAGTATCTCATAGCATTTGGCTGTACCTTTTTCAAAATCACATGAGTGGGAATTTTAATAACATTAAATAACACCAAATTTATAATAGTACTTTTCATAATGATCCCAAGATGTTTATACTTGCATTAAGTAAATACAAGTATACGAGTATCAGTGGTATAAATAAAATAGTTATATAGTGATACTTTAAACTTGTTTCATGTGCTTTATATATTTTGCGTCTACATTTTTAAAGTTTATAAGCAAGCACAATCAAACGCGCGCACAAACTGTATTCAAATCTGACTTAAAATCTTTTTACACACAATAAATATAAATAGAGCATATGATATGTAACCATAAACAATAGCACACCAAAGAAGTAACAAAGCTGTTGTAATCTCCACAATCTAATCTTACCTTAAAACGTATAGCGGTGCAGCTTTGAAATATGTCTTGACGAAATTCTCAGTTCATGTTATCATAATGCGTGCAAACATTGCTCGTAGTGCCGGAAACTTGTTGAACAATTTAGAACGCTAGTTACATCCTCAAAACAGCGTAGGCGTAGGTGGTTGAACCCAGCCACCTCAACCTCAAGTTAGACTAAAGTAAGTGTTCGTGCACAATTTGCAATTTACGAGTAATTCAAATTATTTGCTTTTCTAATGTGTTCATTTTTCTATCGTGCAATAGCTTCTTTTTTCATTAAACAGTGGATGTGCAGGCGCAGCTAAGAAAACGAGCGTCGAAAACAACACTTTAGTTGCTATAAATGAAATATTTTTATTACTACATTACAAAACTTATTCAAATAATTCAATAGACATTCAATGCCATATAACTTGGAATATTCATTCCAAGTTCATTGACTTCGATGAGAGGGCTTCTTAAACTCTAATTATCCTACGTTAGAACAGACACGCTTATACTGCTCCAAAGAACTTTTCTCATTAAACTATTAGGAACTGGTTATACATATTTCTTGGTGCTTTCAATGTATGAGTCAACGTCGCAGTTTTATTTACCATGTTCAATGAAACCACCCTCTGTGTATTGAGTGTCGCCAATAATTACCTCGGTGCTAGGAATGCAGTTAATTTAGGACAGGATCTTAAGAACCACGCAGATTTTACTCACAATATGCAGGCAAACGTACAAAGAAAGTAATGTTTATAAAATAAATATGAGATCAATCGAGACATAAACATAAACCTGGCATTGATAGATGGCTTTTCTAACACCGTCATAAGCACGTGATTGAGTAAAATATTATTTAGAATAAATGTACTCTGGTTCCTGCCCTAAAAGGACTGAGACTTTAATTTTATTTCAGCCATAAGTAGATTATTAAAACCACTTCAGGAAACAAGTCAGTTTGTTTGCCTTAGCATGCAATTAGCACGAAAACAATTAAAATCAGAAATATATAAGACACAAAAAATTAAAAACTGTGAACGTACATATGATTGATCAATAATAAGAGACAACAAAAGCAGCTAAGGAACATGTCTCGATATACCGGTCTGCATTAGAAATCTCGCCTGCGTCGCCGGCGCAGAGCTGCGGACGATTATTTTAATGAGCCGTCATCTTGCTCTATTCAGATAATTGTAGTAGACGAACATACCCGAAATAGCTTAAGATGAATTTCATATTTATTAAAAGTAAATAGTATATTTATGAGGCAAAAAATATTGTCTCATTATGTTATGTTTTTGGAAATTATTTATGTAGATATGTTTTTGAAACTTTTTATTTTTGTTCTTACAGGTAACGATCACAATTTCCAAACGATCCTCGTTGTGAGTAATTATTCGAACAATTAATCAATTACGCACGGTTACTTCGTTTATATTTTTTATTAATAGGTCTTTATTCGTAGAAGCGAGAAAATATTCTTTAGCTCTGCCCCATCTTGATTAACACAGAAAAATGTATCTAAAAAGTATGTTCATTATATATTCAAGGTTCTGAACATTATCACATACAGCAGGATCTACGCTAAACACGATAAATAGTTCAAAGGTTATCTGGAATCCCAAAAGTGGGTTACTATTACTATGGAATCCCAAGAGATTATTTTTTGTCCTTCTGACCGCATTGAGACACGGGATAAGCGATAAACCCAAAACTAATGACGACACAGCCATTATGTAACCATTTAGAATACATTAGTAATTTCGCTTTCAAAATAAAAACAGTATAACGTTAAGATTACCCCATCATTTCCAACGCGTCATAACCAAATCCTAGTATCCTTTTTCTCTTTTCATCCATAAGTCATCCGGAACGAAAATTATACTCGGTGGAGCGGGTTAAAAAACCTGTACTTGATTACCTGGACCTTACACAACTTATCCGATAGGAGCCCGCTTTAGCTTTTATGGATTGCTATTGCTTAAAAGTCTTACTATAAATGAATCGAACGATCGATGTAAACACAGGACTCGATCATTTTACTACATACATCATTACGACTCACGTATAAAACTTTTCGAAGCATTGTACATAATTAACAACCACCAATAACTTTCTGATGTTTAGGCTATATCAGATATTCGTTGTCATGACTGCTGAATTAGTAGCAGTGGTATCAACTATTTTATAAAACACATTTAAACCATTTACGTGAATGTTCAATAATAAATAATATTCGTGTACATTCTGAGAAAAGTATAAAGATATATCTTATTAGACGCAGACGCAACACGACGCAATATGTTCCCAGAAACTTTACAAGGATACAGTCCACAAGTATCAGGTTCTATTATACTAGCGAGGAAATGGGACAGAGCATATCGCCGTCTCGCTCTTTTACTATTTGTGAGCTCGTAAAATTATTTTGGAGTCGACAAAAAATTGTTTTGGTTTTTTCTATACAACCTCGTGCGTCTCTCTAGAAAAAAAAAATAGTCCTCTTATTGGAGTTTTTGTGACGTCGTAAATAAACTACTATGGGACGCTCGTAGTTTTTGTGGGAGTGAAATTCAAATGTGTGTTGATTCAACGGTCATTTGGAGCTGTGATGTGCTAAAGTTATCACACTGATGGGTTGGTTTTGCGTAGTCCTTTATTTGCACTAATTACGTCATATGTGGTCATATTTATAATTCAAGTACTTATTATTATAGCAAAAGTCGCGTTCGCTAAAAAACTTACCAGACAATCCACGTCGTACTAATGACAGTAGGTCGCTATACAAGGAAACACGCGCCTGTACATAACTTGTAATTTATTTTATTTAAGTAATGTTGGATCCATAGTTGCAGCGGGTGCATCGTTTAATAGCTTAGATTGATCCGAATTAAAGTCCTGATTAAAAAAGAACATCATTAATTGGTCACAAGCTGTGATGCATCTATCTGGGGAAGCTGTACGGGCTAGATGCAATCTCGTCGTTGATGCGGTCAACGACCGAGCGAATGAAACACCCCTTGTAAGTGTGAGCGAGACGTGATGCGCGTACACACAGAAAAGGAATGAAAATTATTGTGTTATTGTCTGATCTTTGTAGAGTTTTGTACCTTGACGCTGACGTGTGTGCCTCTATCTCTAATATATATTTTTTATTGTTTTTATTTAGGTAAAGGTCGCTCTTATTGAAACTTTTTGTGGGCGTAATACTTCATTACCATTCGTGTGTTTCCAGGCGTCCTCCAAAAGCTTAGCCATGCGTGACTCTTTCATCTTCGTATTTATGACCCGCCCAACGATTTGTTCCGTGATACAATAACAGGATTAGATGTTATGCAAAGTTTAACAAAATCGGTCTCTAATACCTGTTCCCAATATATTGACACGTTTTAAGACTCACAAAAGTTACAATGCTACCAGAGTTAGTCGGATATATGTTAGATCAGCGATAAGATTATGTCTTGATACTTGTAGATAATTTATTGGGGACACATACGCTAAAGCACTGATGAAGGGACAAATTACGCAATCATCCGTCACTTGTCTCTGCAGTATCACTTTTCTCGCCAAACCCGATCCGCGATTCGAATTCCCATGCAACACCATGCTCAACTCTCGCTCGGTTCGATAAATGCAAATGACTTGCATCAACGGTACCTGCAAATGCAGTCCACGAGCTCACGCAACGGACAATGTGCATTCACCCATTCATATTTAAATTAAAAAAAGCAGTTCACAATCGCATAAAACGCACTGTTTATTACTCAAAATACACAAATAATGCCGCTCTCATGCTCTTTGAGGGTCAAACTGTTACCATTGTTGCCCTAAGTTGTCTAGTTTGAATAGTAGAGGTTACCCGGGACAAAGGTGGTGACATGTCTGAGACGAGAGATGAGAATAGGGAACGTTAGAGAATGCTTAGGTTATGTTAATGAGGTTTAATTGAGTTTATAATGGTCAGAATGATGGATTCGCTCGCCTTGGGGTCTGAGCTCGGGCGCGACAATTGCAGTGACTCAGCTAGAACTTTATTGAGATAAATACGATCCGGCAAATTAAAAACCATTTAGTCAATTATTCAATTGATTCGGCAGCATGTTGTTAATCCGAAGGACTTTTGATTTCAATAGTTAGTATCGGTTCATATTGGTCAACGCCGTGTTAGGTTGAACTGTGAATAGCTTGATAAACAATAGACAATGAGTCTTTGTACTCATATTATGAAGACGTAAATGAGCCAAGAGCTGTGAGTTTATTTTGAACTATAGTTGTTTGTTTCTCCTCCTTGATGTGGTAGGTCGCTCTCTGTAAATATTACATGAACGTGGTAAACAAAACACACTTATAGCTATTGTTTACCGACTAAGAATCCCCAAAGCAGTAGCAGTTTTCCGGTAATAAGCAATATCTAGAAAAAAATAATGCTGCGAAGTTTTTTTGCAGTCTTGTTTTGCACAGCTTTGCCAGTACAGTTCTGATTTTCTATTCACTGCAGACAGACTGTCTCCACGCAGCTTTGTTGTTTATTAAGTGATATAATGATGCGATAAAACGTTATCGTCACATAAATTAGCTCAAACTGACACGTTTATGTAATATGTAACGTATAAGATATGTTATGTATTATTTTTTATTGCCTTCGTCGAATTGAGACGTTACACGTATTTGTGTTGCATTTGCTACCGCCATTTCAATATGCTCGCAGCCTGTGTTGCACTGATAAAGTTATCTCGGTCGCTATTGACACAGATGGCAGAACGCCAAAGTAATCTTGCTTTCTATACTGATTTGATACATAAAACAAACACTAAACTCTAATTGAACATGTAGGGACTAGTTCAGAGCGTATAGGTATACAGATGAAGCTCGCTTCCATTTATCGATACTTACATTCAAACAAAAAGCCCTGCATTTCGGAAAAAGATTTATTTTGGACTAGTAGAAAGCTGGTCAGTATTTTCAGTCAAGTTTAAAATGGACATACCTGTACACCGTGAACGGTGTCGTTTTCGTTATATTAAAGTTCGTGTCGTGGGATATTCCACTAAATTTGTACAAATAATGAGATTGAGAGTTTATTTCCATGATCGATAATTTATTATTATATTTCTGTATTCATCGACTGCATTACAATGATGAATGGATTTTTTCATGCCCACTATAAAACTAAATGACGAATTCAAATACTCCGAAAATAGCTTGGTCCTTTCCACAACTTCACGTCGCATGTGAAACTATAATTATGATGTTTGATCATTTCTCTATTAAAGAGAAACTAGCTTCATTCTAAACGCATGGGTGATCGCGTGTTACAATATGTTTTCGCAGTATAGGTATTCGTATGTGTACTAACACTTGACATGTCCCATATAAGCCTATTTTATTGCTCGCAATAAATCCGATAAAGTTTCTTTAATTCGTTTTCGTAATACTATAAAGTTGCTATCGAGCTCTGATCGTTTCCCATGCAATAATTCGTATTCATTATTTTGCTTACATTAATTAATAAAGAGCGACCAACCCCTGTTCTACGAGTCACGACAATGGATTTTTGGAGATTTAATTTGTGGGAACCCCTGCTACGGACACGGTGCAGTGATTCCAATTTATTTCTTGTTTGTTTTATTATACAACTAACGCGTATTTTTACGATTTATTTATATTTGGCCAAATCGTTTTTAATCAATGCGGTTTTCGTAACCATTCGCTGACAAGTATACTAGTATGTGAATAACATTGCCATAAGGCTGTGACATTACCGGTGCTAATATAATTGTGTCGTTAATGAGTTTCACGATACGTTCAGCTATTGCACTTGGCGACAGCGATATCGCAACCTTGGCCAGCCTATGCGCGACTGTTGACTCCACACAAACTACTTCTTCGATACCAATATTTCTAAAAAGCTTTAAAAATGAATTTAGAAATACTGGATTTATTGATAACTTATACCTTTAGGGCCTACATACATCAAAGATCTGATTTATTTTTAATTTACAATAAATTTTAAATCTTTGTTGACTGTGTAGGTAAAATTTTTTAAACTCTAATTGTAATAGTTCATCAATATTTGACTAATGCTACTTAACGACTGTGAATAGCTCGATATCTGTCTGCTCTACGTTAGATATTCAATACCTACCACGAATAAATAAATGATTGTATCCAAATACATTGTAAAATTACATACGCGATCAAACAAAGTAAGTACATGAATCCAAGCAAACTCATTTGTGCGCGAACAAATACGTTACATGCTTCTGTCATGCAAATTAATACAAAACAATTATTTTTACACTCTAATTACAAGTTTGACCTGTCGTTGCCAGTCGGGGCGGAATGATTTCTTTTAAGGCGTATTCGTAATGTTAACGTTTTGATTGTTATACTAATTGTTTTCTGATGTATGCCTTTGTAATGGAAAAAGAGATTAAAATCCGTTAAATATTTGATGTGGGAATTTATATTTTAATAGGATTTCCTATTTATTTTTAATAACAAATAATAAGGTTTTATACTTAAATACTACGCTTTCTACTGAATGTAGAAGCTCTGTCGTAGTCGTTTCATTTCTAATATTTTTCATAAATATTTGCCTCATCATCACAGTTCAAATCTGTCCCAACCGAGGCGCATGAGGTTTTCTTGGATTGGACTGGTCTACTTCACACACACCTTTTAATTTCCTCACAAGTATAAATTTGCATAAGCAAGTGGCGACGGTATCCTTCACCATCAGAGCGTTAAATAAATATACATTTCAAAGAAAACACATTGGTAGCAGGATCGTATATATCCTAAAAAAATATTCGAAATAATGGCAAGGGGCCTCACTGTCCTAATACCCATATTTCGCCGTAAAATTTAGATTCGATTCTTTAATAGCACCTCTTATACTTATCAGTTTGAACAAGTTGTTTCCACAGAACCTAAAAGAATGCAAACGCATCTGATATTCTCCATAATCGTAACCCGATAAGATCCAGTTCTATGCACAGATATCAATGTAGACACCAAAATTTGCATACGCCCAGTGGCGAAACAGGTTCGATCAGTTACACGCGTATATTTCCCACGATGATTTTAATATCTCTGGTAATGCTTGCATTTAATTATGGTTCAGTATAAAGCACTAAGTTATTTGTATAGTACCTACATACAAAGAATTATAAAAAACTTTCACTCTATGAACATTACTAGCTACTGCTAGTAAATGCATATAAAGTAAATATACTTTTGTATGCTTTTGGATTTCTTCGTTTAGCCTAGTGCTATTATAATTTTACAAGTATTTGACTTTTCATTAGAATCATAAAAAGTAACCGACTCAAAAGCTGCATTTCCTTTCCCAAGACCACTGCTGACCCATATTCATGTACGCCTATAATTACATCTACGCCTATAATATGATCCGTCAATGCTTGACCAATCGTCTTTACGGCGACCCCTGGCCAGTACTGACGTTATCATACTCTTTTATTACTCAACCCACAACCCTTTCAATGTTTTATTTTCACACGTTTTAAAAAATGGATTTTGTCCAGCCGAGCGACCTCCAGCTCGTAAATGTTAGTAGAAATTGGACAACGCCTGCATAATAATGTCGTAAAAAGATATTTATGTAAGTCATTCGTCAGGCGCGAGTTTTATTAAAATTTTATTGACAATTTCTAAAAGTAGTTTACGACCTAGCAACTAATTCTTGAATAGCTTCACTAATTCAACTTTGACTACTATTATGTAACTAATTACATTTTTTTCATTGTGCATTTTACTAATGCTAGCCGTTGCATGCAATTTATGATCCACAGTTTATTGTAACCACCGCACATGAATAAAATGCTACTTCCACCTAGTAATTTAATAAAGTGAGTGGTTTCCTAACATTTGGTGTACACAAACTTCCCATCTTCTGTTTTTTTTATAGCGAAGGAATTAGGAAATAGATTATTCTCAAGTTGGGTGGTCCAGCGCAGCGCCTCCCTTACAAGATAGTATCAATTTAACATTTTTTGTTTACTCATGAATCACGTGTGCATTAGAGGTTTAGTTTTGGAGTTCATTATATTATGTACCAACCAATATTTGAAGTGAGCTTGCACTTATCTAAACACATCTTGTTTAGAACCATTAACTTGGTAACACTTGAAAGATAAACTGTAATCTTTAACACTTAAGCTTAAAAGTTACGTGAAGTGCTTTAAAACGTGAATTTCTTTCTAGGCATTTTCTGAGAGTTTATAAAAATCTTGAGAGCACTTTAAAATGTGCTAGTAACTCGATCAGGGCCAGTTTTGCAGCCCAACGGAGTCCGCTAATCCAACCAGGTGACGCCGCATATGTCGCCATGCCCCGGACTTCTAACTCATTAAACCGATAATTGCCAAACAATATCATCCGCCATGTTGCCGGTGCTAAGTCTGGCCCTCCCTGGCGAATTGACCATCGGAACATAAACTGAACCATATAATAACGAAATAATAGATGCATACAATTGTCTATTGTTCAGTTTGGACTCAAATACCCGCGGTCGCAGCATATAATTCACAACGCTCCGATTGCTACGGCGAATGTTAATTTTATTAATTTACTTAACAATAGTGCACTATAACTGTTAGCAGAATACATCTAAATAGAGCATTTAGAAACAAGATTACACAGAGCGAACCCGCGGCCCCAAACATGCACGATTTAACTACAAGCGCGAATTCGTTATACACGTAGATTTATCTTGAGAAAAAACCCCGTGAACCTGTCGTGCATCTTATTAGCATAGCGCAGGCTATTGTATTATACTCTTCATATTCATGGGTAAACACACACCAGTCTTTGTACTATTGTTCGTGTAATACTTAGCAGCATCACCCCTCGCGGTAATCTCATCCTTTCTTTCTTTTGTCTAGTCGACAGCACCGGTTGGGAGCTCAAATTGGTCCAGAGGTCAGTCTTTGTAGAGTGACCTGAGGTCACCTATAACAATAGTCTAAACGGTGTTTACCTTTGAAAACCGATGTTTAAGCCAAGCGTTCTTTCATTCTCCGCAATCATCTCGTATCGCATCTCGACATACTAGTACTCCATTATCATCTCACAATGGGAGATATTTCAGAACAACGTCTAGTTACAAAGGATTCATTGTTCGTTTATTATATTTAGCTACCGTTTCTACCGTTACCGTCTTTTATTAAAGGTATTATCGATCTCTTTGTGCTCCCGATTTATAGAGTTGCTTTAACTCCTGTTTCATTCTAAATTTGAATATTAACGATCATGGGAATTGTAACGTAACTGTATTAGTATATATAGCGTTCACTTTACAATCTACAAACATTCTCTCATCTCGACCTCTCAAATTTAAATTATCATTCAATAATTTGATTAAATAATTAAAAACTTAAGTTAACTGGAAAACTCCCTTTCCCCAGCCAGCATGTATCCACCTCATATTGTCCCAAGACTAAATTTTCAAATATAAGCCATCTTGTTTTGTAACAAATTTTCATTTAAATTCTATTCCATGACAAACATAATGAATTCAGAGCATTACAACCAAATACAATAAATTTCAATATCATTCTCTGATCAACTATATTTTAGGTATCCCGATTCGTCCTGCTTTCGTCAAATCCGTGTGAAGGACATTGTGTATCGCGGTAGCAACTTAATGAGTGTATCGATGCCAATGGCTCGTCTTCGCCTCAAGTGGTCGATAACGGCGGCCCTTTGATCGCTTGAGATGCGCCAGCGCATATGTTTTACTTTGATCTTGCCGCCGCCGCCAGAGGACTCGTACAACTAAACATTAATTTAGGTTCCTCATTAATTAGTAGGTAATGTGCCGTCGAGTGTCATTCAATGGAGTATTCATTTTTTTCTCTTCTATTCTTTCATGACTTTTAATTCTGCATTACAATATTACAAACCAGTTTATTAATGCCCACAAGTATTTAAGAATACAAAAAATCAAAACACACAACGTTGCTAATCCTGAAACAAACTATCTTAATAGTCCAATCATCCACAAAGTCGGTATCAAGGCGACGCTACTGTGCACAACCTAGCAATTTAGTCAGCTCGTAACGTATTACCTAACTATGCACCTGCTAGAGTCAATGGTCCGAGGGTGAACGGCCTGCTCCCATCCCCGCACCAGGACATAGTGCAGCCTGACGGGATAAAAACTAGATTTGCGAGATCTGCAGCAAGAGGAAAACGACTATATTCTAGCTGATATTTCATGTCGTGAGATAAAAGAGGATTTCTTTAGTTCGATAAAATATCGCGTGAATATGATTAACTATAATAACTTATCAAATAACTGACATAAATAATACACGATTATAATTAATAGTTGTTAAGAATATGTTAGTGAATACTGTAGTCATAATAGAAAATCTCAAAATGTATCCTATCGAAATAATTATTGTTGGTGGGATAAATTGGGTGATCTGTTCCACCACCCAAAGACGAAACTATATGTACACACGTGGACAATAGTAACAATCTAGGTATTCATTCTTGTTGATTTGAAACTCAGAGATACGTTCCACAGCATTGAAACTATTCTAAGTTTCAATGCTGAAACGTATCTCTGATGTAAGAACAGTCTAAACATGAATTAGCGAGTAAAAAGAATAGGTACTACTGAGTATTTCGAACAACATAAAGATTAGCATACAATCAATTACTTTATAAATAATCATGGATAAAGTTTATTTTATTAATTAGAATTTCGAAGAAAAATATTATATTGGTTTAAAAAGAGATACAAAAACAAATATAATTGAGAACGTAATATCTTACTGCAAACATCGAAGAAAGTGTTTATTATAAATCTACAATTTCAACATAATACATAATATAATGTAAGTTCGTTGAACTGGCTGCACTTCGACGTAACAGATATACGAGTCGTCACGGAATCAATTTGATAAACGAATGATAAGTCAATATAAATGTAGATGCTTCTCTATCCTTTAAATTGAGCGTAATTGGGGACGCTTCGATGTAGTTTTGAACATTAGTCAATAGGAAACTAGTGAGCATAAATAATATTTACTAGGCGGAAAATCACACTAATTGTATAGATAATAAAAAAAAACTCAATACTCTAAATCAAAAATACGCAATACGCTTAAATATATTCATTTCAGTTTGACAGTTGTAACATTCTTTATCAGTCATTTATATCCATTCTGTTATTCCAGTTGTGCGAAATATGCTCAAAGCCCGAACTTATTGTATGCCATCAATGTTGTTTGCAGGATACCTGCCGTACACTATATGCTTATATCAACCATTTAGTTATAATTTGAAAACAGCTCAGTTCTCGACGCCCGGTTAGGTCAAATGCATTTGAAATACAAACCGTCAGCATATTCTTAACTGTCTTACACTGGTCTGGTCGCATATAACTCTCGCGTGACAGTCATCAATATTACTTAATACCCATGCGCTTAATGAAAAACTATAAAATGCAAAATGATACTTTGAATGTTATACATCCTGTTTTCAAAGATTACGTCTTTATGTAATTACGGTGCACGGTCGTGAAACCCGAGTCTAGTCCAGATACGCCGTGTTTTAGATTTATTACAACTAGCAATTTTAGATTATTGTTAATCGCTTAAGTAATACCACCTGTCAAATGAATCCCACTAAAATTCTCACATGGCGTAATAAAAGCTAACAATTACGACCCGAACGAGATATCTGAAATAAGCTGCAATTATTAATAAATATATGTTTAATACCGCGGCGCTGCTAATTGTTGCGTTGAAATATCGCTACAGCAACTTCTAAATGGGTTAATATAACCAGCGACTTGCAACCAGAACAGTTGTCATTCTGACTCATTAATGAGTAACGAGCATACGACAAAAGCGTTTCCTGTTTAGCGATACCTCGTTCGGCCACGGTGAAAACAGTTGCAAAATTAACACGGAACATTTTACCGTAATTGAGAAGTCGTAGCATCGGTGTATAGTCGATATATCACAAAAACTCTTCTTAAAAAGGATATCAGATAATATTTGACAAATGTTAAGAGCGGCGTACAATGCGCGCTACCTGGATACATGTCACTTATTTATTTAGGCTGACACGTTCAAAACCAGTAGCCGAGAGCCCAAACAACTCTACATATACCTCTTTATAGCTATGTACGAGAAGAGCGCGGATTAGTTTTTGTTAGTCTTTTTATTTACAGCGTCCATTTGTACTAGGACCCCTTTCCTAGGGTTGTCTCTTTCTGAAGTAACGATTTTACTGGCTATTGATATTGATTGCAATCACAAATATACAGTACATTCATCGAGCTTTTGCGTGGGTTCGCCTTTCACTTGGCCTAGATATTTCGGAACTGGTTCTTATCGTATTGCAGCGAATGGCATGACTTTTGCATTGCTGTTTATAGCAAAAAGTATATCTTCTACCAAGTTAAATAACCTTAACACTATTCAACAATAAAATAGAGCTTAGTACTATAGAGGTTATCTATAAAATACCTATATGTTGGAAAATATTTTCGAATACTTATTTCATTACTTTTTTATATCACAAAAGCATGCATATATATAGCAGTGAAGTAAGTACGAGTATATTGAAGACAACCCTAAGTAATAAATGAAGAAAATAAAATGTTGAAGCAAGCAACGCTTAGGGCAGCCGATCCAACCTGTTTGGTCGCTGCCCCGCCCACGCCTGACAAATCCGTTCCTTACAATAAACCGTGTACTGTAAACATCAAGGGCGAACCTAATTAACGTTTTTGCAAAGTGACATGTTTTAAAAATATGAGTAACTAAAGCAAATTATTCAATCACCCAATATTATAATAAAAAAATACAGTTGGCAGGATTATTTCAACTTAATATTATAAATTATTTTTAACCATAACTTTATTAAATGCTTGATCGTAATTTTTATTTAACCATATACATGTCTAAAAACAAAGGGACTCAACGATTCGAACACGTTGAAACCTGTTCCTCCTGGTGACTCACAAATCATGCTTCAAATTGATGATATTAGTAGCGTACCCGAATCTCGTTTGTGCTGCCATGTGAATTTACAACAAATGTTTACAGATTTTGAGTTAATCTATTATTTTTTTTGGAAGTCGTATGACAAACATTTATCTCGGGATTATATTACGTTACAAAATAAACTATTACTCCTATAGTAATCGCCGTATCGTCTACTTGGATTCTTCTCAATTGCTAATCTAATCGCCCAGATTCTGAGGACATCGCGACTAATGATTCCCATGAGAATATTTGAGAATTTGCAAAGAAATTCCGATACTTTCGAACTACACGTTCTCAAGTATAATTTAATATATAGGTATAATTCACTACAGCAAGTAGAGTTCCTGCCGTAAAGTCGTGGTCTACTAATGAATATAGATAAAACATGTCGCCATTGTAAACCATTTGTAACAATTCCCATGGTGGCACGCTCCGCGATTATCTATTCTACTGGGAGCCCGTGTTTCCTGCACTCCGGCGGTACGATCAAACGGCGGCATGACAACCACGCACCTGCCAATGAAACATCCCTGCTTCAAACGTGACTCAGAAAAAAGTCAATTTGACAGTGACAGAAATTTCCACCACCCCAAAAGAATGGATCTTTAAATTACCACAAGGGTTTCTTTTTTATATACTTATTTTTAAATCATTCAGACTGCAAAACAGGATGCCAGACTGATGGGACCTTCGGCACACGTGAACTGCATGCCCATTATGCATCCATATTCCACACGTTTCAATAACTGTAGCTAGGACATCAATATAAAAACCTGATCACGCTGTATGATTTTTCTTGTATTGTGTATACATAACTTGAATACGGCCTTGAATTATGCAAATTATGAAACAACATTGTTTTAAAGCGACGACGAAGGTTTAAATTTCTAGTTTCATACTTACAGTATTGATTTATGGAGTGCTTCGCTGTGTACAAAATTGATATTTGCCTGCGCTAGCAGAGGCTTGCGCTCGCGCAGATATTTAGGTCGACCGAAATAACTCTTCCAGAATAAACTGAACTCTCATGACTGTCTCTGAATGATTAATTTATATCAGTACACGAAGAATTAATAATAGTTAGTGCAATTTATGAATACTTATATCAAAAAAGTTAATTGAACATGAATTCCGACGTGACATTACGGATGCTTGGGTGTGGATGAGGTTTCAGCAGAAAACGATTTCGGTCGTATATTCCAAATATTTCAAAAAACATGATAATGTAAGGTGACGATAAGAATTATTTGCGCAGCTATGCCCTGCGCACGCGCTATAGTCCAAGGCCATTTTGTTTACGCATGTTTATGTATGAGCGTGTGACGCTACCCGCCCGCCGAGAATAGAGCACGCCCTCCAACCGGCTACACAACACGAGGTCTCTTTGGAAATCGGTTACGTTATACTCACAAGAAATTGGCGGGAATCGCTTCATTGAACATTTGGCGGGAAACAGTTGCGTAACCACGTGAAATTTCGTTTCTATCTAAAATACTGATAGCTTATAGAAATAATAGTGAGAAACCAATTGACTAAACATGTTGAACACATAGGTACGTATATGCATACGTAACTCATGAACATTCCTAACCATTTATAAGAAAAAAACGACTTTCTCATTGATGCTTGCTTGATGATGGCAAATGGGTAAGAACTGAAAGCCCTAGCCAGGTAGTAACACTGTTTTTTAATCAGTACTAAATTTTCCCGCCAAATTTTGTGTAATCCACGTGGTGTGGCTGATTACACTGAATTTGGCGGGATCTCACCTCGACCTACCAGTCGGCCTTGAGGCTCGTGACGTCACTGACATAGTTCCCGGCTGCACAAAACCGAGGTAGTTTTTTGCCGACAGTCAGACATGTTATTATTATTCAGCCTTTTAATCTAAGTTTGCATGCCAACAGAGTTATGGAAACGTCATATAATTATGGTGTCACATTATTTATATTACTTTAAATTGTATTACTGCACCATACTAATTCCATACATTATTGAAATACCACTCTTTCTTCAAACGTCATTTTCACTTCAACACCATTTTACCAATTACATATATTAATATGTTAACCGAAATTTTTTGCCACCATGTTTTATTTCGTAGTTTAACCCAAATATGTGTCTAGTTTATTATTAAATCACTACCTCATACCATTCCTATCTGAAGCAATGTAATAATAAATAGGCAACATGACAACTACTTCAAACGATTCAACCTTGAGCGCATCGCGTGTTTCCACTTCATTTTTTGTTGGCCTCTGATAAATTTTGTGTATTAAATTGGTTCCTCGTTTTCGCTTCTGTTCGATTGATCCTTTGTGGCTTTACATGTTTCGTTGTTGCGACATTATTTTATATATGAATAACGTTATACAACTCTGTCAATAATACCTCTCTACAATTCAAATTATACTAGCATCATCGTAACTCATCATCTGTATAGCCTATTATAATACATATTAAAAGTCTCGTAAAAATTTTATAGTTATTAACAGCATATTTAAAAAAAAAAAAGGAAAACACAAAGAGTGCCACCGCCATGAGCGATATCTGTGAAAGGATTTCGTTGTCTAAGAGCATTAGAAGCGCATTTTAGTATTATCCTTAGATGAAGTCGTAAAAATGTCAAAGGATAACGTCCCGTACACTCGCATCCGGGCTAACGAATGCCTCATTTTGTTAGTCGTAAAGTTTCCCCAATTCCCTCGCACGGCACGCCTAGTTTACAGTTTTATGGACTTATTTTATGCGTCGTAACGAGATACATACAATGGTACCCTTCCGTGCAACTTAACAGTTGTACTCGTTAAATTATACTTCGGTGGATATAATGTAAAATGTCATGAACAGTTTCATGAATGTCTATATAAACAAATAAACGGCTTTTCTATCTTTACAGATTACTTGAAACCCCGCAAGCGGTTATCGAATGGTGGGAAGAAGTCTCCTGCGCATAAACACGAGTTCGGTCATCGGGCGCACATTCGCCCACCGAAAGTGGCGCGCCTTGCTCCGCCACATTTTAAGCGGCCCAGCTAGACCACGCCACGGCGCATCACCCAACCTCATCAAGGAATAACAAAGAAGCTAATGTGTCCAATGCATCGATGTATCTGATAACCTAGCCTCCCTTCAACGTTAAATTCGAAAAGATAAATATTTCCTGATTGCATCAAAACTTAAACCATAAAGCTCTGGCAGCTACCAAACTACGTAAATTCCACATGAATATGCAATCAGGTTGGGTGGGTGACAATGTCTATACTGTGCAAATTTATTTTATCTCTTAATTTATTTTGAATGTGATTGTTTTCACTTAACGGAGAACAATTTATTTAATGTTAAGTAATTTGTAAGATTATTTCAAAAGTTATACCAAGGTTTATTATAAGATTCATTGATCCGTTTTAAATCAGCACTTCGATTAGATTCCGCAGACTATTCATCCATATATCCCTCTGTTGTATCACTGTACATCACAATTTTATTTGCTCAACGCTTCTCACAATTAGCACAGACGAAATAGCACTAACCCATATATCTGTTATGAAATGGTAACCTCTTGCAATATTTATAGACTTAATTATAAGTTTTATGATCTCTTTTGTCGCCTAGATATAATTATTGTTAAGTATATTAATAATTATGGTTTAGAGTTCAGAATTTAAATTAAGTATTGGGACCTTTTCGTGCGAGGTTTTTAAACCTATATTCCACTGTCCTCAATTGTCACAATTATGTTACAAATGCCTGGAAAATACTAGGACGACTTGTTAGAATAAAATTCTGACGCATCGTCGTCTTAGAGTTTTCGATGCATTGAGATTTGAAATCTGTCAGACCTCTCGTTTGCCGTTCTCGCATACACGAGTACGACAAAGGAGACAATTCTGTAAGGAATGAAGAAAATTATGCAGTAAACTTTACAATTTAAAAGATTATGTTGCGAAAATGTATTTATAAGTAAGACAAATACTCAGTATGTGCGAGTGTACGCCCCGGCGTTACCGGCCGGGTGCTGCGATTAATGCCAATTAAATTAAACATATCCGTAATATTTGTACGCATATTGCTTGAGATTGAGTATTTGTTTATCGACCATATTACTCATATTGCAAATTATATTTGTTTTGTTGTTGTATTTTAATGGATTATATCTTTATTGATAATTGTTTAAACGTTCGGATTTTGGGATGTGATTGCTTTCTGAAACTCGATGATTTGTGATTCATTATTCGGTATTTTAAATGTATTTCATAAAACATATCGATTTAAGAATATACCTAAAACACAACATAGACAATTAAACATCCTTATACATAAAACTAAAAAGTATTTACTTGAATTTGAAATTAATTTGGCAGATATAGTAATATCGAATAAAAATAAGCCCAAATCATCGGGTTTAGTTATGCAATATCTTAATTTCTTGTAGTAGATATAACAGTCCAACTGCCATTGATGCTTCACGACCGCGGCCCTTATTCAAAGTACAAATAATTTCGCCAGTTTAGGTCTAAAGGCCGCGGTACACGGGTAAAAGACAATATCATTAAGCCATTATTCTTACTTCAATTTCATTTATTTTATAGATTCCATTGTTTTACTGAAATATTTTGACCATACATTATGTATGAACATTTTTTTGCTGGCCAAAATTTGTTGATCACATTTGGTTTCTGTCATTATTGACTAGATACAAAAGTTGTCATCATAGGTCATCAATTTTAATGATGAAGTAATAATTTTCAGAAATTTATTTTTGAAGTGTCTGAGATCAAATGTGATCAACTAAAGTTGGGTAATCTTACCTTCAAGGTACAATTCTATTATTGTATTTTTCTTTTCTTGCAATTTTTGCCAAAGCGTACTAATTAGTACATGCCGACTACTCTCACTATGAATGAATTTAAAATGAACTTTCGATACAACTCTGATGAATAGATTATATCGCTTTATTTTTACAAAGTGCTGTTACTTCTAACGTTAGAACCACGAAAGTTTAATTGACTGTTTATATAAATTGACGTTTTTCTTGATTATATTATGAATTATGTTTTCGTGTGGTACCTCTAACAGATACCAATTAATATTAAAAACAACTTGACATTGTGAAATATTGACATTAAATCTCCTAAAATATAATATTTAATTAAACTGACATTATATTATTATAAAATATATTACAGACGAAACACTCTGTAAATGGTTGCTCAAAAATTTGATTATATACTCCAACTTTTTGAGCAATCATTAATTTTTAGGTTATAGTCTTTTCATTTCTTTGTCTTTTCTTCTGTTTGTGGTATCACACTTATTTATAAATTTGTTTTGTAAAATATAATTCTATCAGATGTTGTTATGTGCCAAACAACATGGCTATGTCTGAGTGTTTAGCGCCATAATGTGTCCGCGCCAGCTCACGCTGACACACTTGTATAATTTTAAATATTTTTTTTCTCTAACACCTGTGATGTATTAAATATGATCTCAGAACATAATGTACTATATTCACTTGTCATATTTAATTTTTGTTTGTTTAAAATAACGTTACTGTGCGCGCAACGTAACATAAACACCGTATCCCGAAGACAGGACGTCATGAGAAATAATTTAATACATCAGTTGGAACTTGGGTGATGATTGGAACCTGGCTTGTGTAGAATATGTAGGTTTGAGGGTGTACTGACTGAGTTTGTTTGGTAAGGAACGGTCGTTGGGCTCCGCTGCACTGTACATTAATCGCACTCGATGTGTATTATTTATTTTAATGCATAAGCCCGACGACCCTGAGTAGGGGATACACAAAAAAATATTTGTATTCAACTAAAGATGCAATACAGTTCATTGAAGCTTTAGAGGCAATACGTTAATTGTTCAAGCGAACAGAAATTTGTGAAACAAAACTGATTTAATTGTGTCAAGTATATTATTCGCCCCGTAAAATAATGTCAGTTGCAACTGCGGCAACCGATACGTTGTACATATTTGGACATTTTGAATTAACATTTTAATAGTGTATGCGTATGTTATTATAATATGTAATGTATGAATACTTAAAATTAGTTAAAAAAGCTTATTTCCCACGATATTTTGTTTTATTTAAGCCATTTAAATCCCATTGAAAAACTCCCACATAGAACACAGACGTTGTACCCTACCTTTGTTGAAAGCTAGCTGCTGTATATACATGGATAAAATATATAAAGATTATAACCAACTATATTTTATTGAGGTAATATATTCGACGTTATAGGGTAATGTCTGGGAGATATTAATTGTGACAGAAATTAATAAACCACTAATTTTCATAACAACAAAATTGAATTTGGAAATGATAAGGGGGAGCAAGATGCTCAAAATATATTTCTTTTTAACTTTTCCTATCTCATGTTATCAATTAAACAATACTTACTTTTATCTAATTAGTATACCAATTATGTGACACAATTGCAATTGCTGCAACTCTGGTGACCTACAGCCGGACAATAACAAAACATGTAAGAATCTTTCTAAAATGATACCATGCTAAAAGCCGCCACAAAATAGTGGAATTTTGAGAAAATGTACGAGTATTATCAAGTAAAAACTAATTTAGCCGCTAGGTTAAATAAAACTACGATCTTATAGTGGGTCTGGCTCACTTTATTTTATAAACAATCGCTGATATATATATATATATATAATGCTGTAATGAAAGTTCAATATTACGCATATTTCAAAATAGTGAACTTTTAATAGAAAAATAAATGTCTAATTTTGTAATATGTTAGGAATGTATTTTAATGGCACCAATATTTTAGAAATGTACCATTATTAAGTATTTGTGACAAATCAAAAACAGATTCCTAGCATATTACAAAATTATATTTTCTCGTTTGCCGCGTAAAGGTTTACCATTTTAGTTACGCAGTGTCGGAACTTAACGACAATTTGCTCTTAGGCTGAAAAAAATAGTTCTTTCTGGTTATTTCCATCACGAGATATCTGCATATTATGACTTAGCTACTTGAATGGTGATATATGAGTTTTGTTAATATAAATGAAAAAATAATTTGTTCATTTCTGACACCATTAAGAGAAATAGTCCAAATGAAAATTCCAAAATAGAATTTCCACGGGGAAATCGTAAATAAACTCAGACGGATCTCCATGTAGGAGGTTAGTTTTTTTTTAATTCCCTCTGGAGAGAAGAGGCTGAAGATCCTCATGGATACCACCGCAACCAAGTGCCACGGTGATTATGTCGAACTCCTGACGAATCGAGGCGGCTCGACCCAACAGACCTACCGACTAAACTCAGCCTAAGCCTTTGGTCCTAATGACCCTATAGCTTGTCGTGATAGGGAGGACCGCACCTCAGGAGAGTCAAAGTCAGCGCTGCCATATAAAGAGAGCATATGCGCTAGAGAGGCACGGTACACCCAAATGGCTCTGGCTTATATTGAAGGGAACTTATTCGTGATTAAGCAGAAGGCTGCCGAGAAGGGGATGGCAAAGGATGCGACGGCTCACACGCCGCCGCTTGCAGGTCTTGAAGGTCCTGCGTTAATTGATTAGGGGGATCGCTAATGACGTGTCGCGGTCTACGAATCCTTTGCCAATTTTGATTAAATAAACTCGCTGAAGGCGGTGTTGAACTATAGTTTTATTTCAAATTACTGACTGCTGCATTTTACCGCAATATGGTAAAACATACCAATTCTAACACCTTGGTAGCTTCCATTGTTGTTGTTAGGGATTTGTGTAAATTAAACAAACTGTTGGATGCTCGTATGAAAATGTTTACTGATATCACAATCATGTCTACACAACTACCCGTCACTCCGTGTACACAGCGATTATGGATGATTACAAACAGATACACGTATATTACCGATTAATACACTTCACTGACGCAGCATGCCGACGTCGCTACCATACACCGTTGACAAGTTACACCAATAATATAATACCCATTATAACATTTACTATATTTTGGATTACATTGCAAAAGATCATTGGCGTGCTAGAAAAGATTCATATTATCTAAATCTAGTGTACAAATGTAGTAGCTAGGTGTACACAACATTTCAGTGACTGAAAGTAAAAAACAGTGGTAGATATATAAAATTACTCGCTAATCAGTACAATACTATTTTGAGTGAAAACGTGATTAATCTTAAAGAGTTTAATAGGATCAATGATACGGAGCTTGGGTATCACATCGAACAGGCCAATATTTGTACGTTATTCAAACCCGAAAATTTTTAAGACAAAAGACAAAATTTTTAAGAAAAAATAGCAAAACAATTTATTGTCTCCAAACATAGTTTGTATTTATTAAGCGTTTAGCATAATCAGGGAAAAGAGATCTCCACCATGGCGACTATACGCATAAAATCCTTTCTGAGACTCTTCAAACACGATAACTATACAAATATTATATACAATAGAGTATGAATTACACTTAGGCACATCAATTGTTATATAAATTTACGATTTAATTCGAAAACGTGATCCTGTCACCGATAAATTCAACTATGCTACTACCAGAAAATCTAATACATCAAGTAAGTGAATATTTATTTCAAATAGTAGTGGACATGAAAAGTTTGTTGAAAAAAAAAAACATTTTTACTATGCATTACAATGTTAAGACAAAAAAACTGAATATGATTTTTTTTAGATAAATGTCTAGTACAACACATATAGCGACAATTGCATAGCTTTAAACAAATTTAATGGCGCATAAGAATTCGTTAGTCATTTAGAAACTGACAATTTCTCCAGCAAAAATCTATCGAACTTGCACTACAGCGTAACAAATCTACAATACTCGTATGTATAATATTCGTTTGTGTTAGGATATATTGTATATATATATATATTAACCCTATTTTGGTCGTATTCTACGGTATACATCTATCTATTCTAGTACGTTACGCAGACTATACACCTTAGGCCGGGATCACAAGGTTTGTCATAAACGCAAATAGTTCAGTGACGGTTTGAATAACATGAGTTTACATGGACTTGCATAAGATTAATTTACAATCATTTTTTTACTAATTTACCAGATTGTTTATTTAAACACCTTCACAATCATTCCTTAAAGAGAATTTGTCTGATAATTGTAAAAATTCGTAGTCAGTCCTTACAAAACACTTCCTATTTAACAGTAGCCGACAAGTAGTGCAAGAACGTCACCGTGATATGTTTAAACTAGATACACTTTTATTACCTTAAATCGCATAGGATGTCAATGTACAGTATTTGTTCCATATCACAAATATTCTTATATATTTCCGTCATATACAATTCAATGCCAACGCATATGCGATTATAAGTAATAGCGTCTAGCGTCATGTCAATTCCTATGAAATGTACTTCACAGAAATAAGTACTTGAGACACTCGTCTCACGGGGACAAGTCGCTTGCGTAAAATTACTTTTGCATTCAATCGACTAGGGACATGTACTTTAGATTAATTGTATGTCCCGACCCAACCGGCGCAAGATACATTCAAAGCTACGCCGTACGTTACTCATAAGTAGATAATTATAATGAACTGGTTAAAATTGCACAATAGAAACTCGATTAATCTGGACATTTAATCACATGCAATATAAATTATTTACGATTATATAAACAGCAATATCTAATTCAACAAATATTCGCGGCGCACACAGCATGCGTTGCGACTATGCATAGGTATGCTCCCGTATCGTCAGTGAGATTGCAGATCTGTATAACTGCAGTTTGTGTAGTTACTCTAAAACTCAAATACCACGCCAATAAAAGTTAACGACCAAGGTCACCGACATCACCTTAGGACAACTGTCACTCTTTGTTTTAAAAAAAGCAGCATGCTACTTAAGAATGTCGTTTGCTAAGAGAAGATTGACAAAATTAGTTATTAGTGTCGAATATTTCTTAAACCCATCAATATTTAATCTCATTAAACACTACAAATATTATACTAATGATGTGCCACAATCGGCAAAAGACAAAAGAATCAAACAACTTAAAAACCCATGACACAATATTTCAAATTTACGAAATTGTCACACACCTAGCCGGTATTTCTAACTGCTCTTACACTTTTGCAGTTTCACTGAAGATCTTTCCCCAATCAGGTATAGGGGGTTACAAGTAACTTTGTACTTAAATGAAGACGATTAAACACATACACTATATAACTACATAATTAGTTCAGATACTTTATTGAGTAAATTACGAAACATGGGTCGATGGCATCGTATTTATTACCCTCTTTTAATACGAATACATCTAGATATAGATCAAACACTAATCTATGTGAATACGACTAACACAGCGTAAATGTAAATTGATAAAAGATCTCTACCAGATGAAAGCCTGCTCCATTCTATATTATGTTTGCGATTGATTTATCAGTAGAACAACGTGTTGCATGTTCGTAGTTGTTTTATATTTTCATCTACCCTACAAACATGCAAGGCAACGTATGAACCTAAAAACGGCTACTACAGGCCTATATGTATTCTATAAGCTCTAGACTATATTATTATATTTGAGACGTGTAAAGAACCACCGGCCCATAACTTTGCGCGTACTTTCTGGTTTATAGTACGATACGTGGACGGCAAATGTTTTTGTGATTTTTTTTGTCTTATAAACATAAAACCTATTACAACATACACGTAGAAATCGAATGATATTGATATAAGTTTACAATTGACCACACCGATATTACATATAGGGGTACTTAATCGAACCAGTCCTTAAGTCTATCATTATCCAACGTGAGACTGGCGTACCGATAAAAGTGTTACAATTACCACTTAACATTTAGAAGCGACAATTAGAGACATTGGACTGCATATTAATCTAAAATGTTACGTACTATAGACAAAAATCACATTCATTTCAATAGACAGTGTAAAAATAATGTATATAAACATTGGCCTATAGTTATTAGAATTCATTGTACTCAATCTAGTTGAAAAGCTTATTTTATTATCACACATATAGTTTACCTAATAGGTAGTTAAACAACATCGACAATACAAAAAGTTATGCTAAATAGAGCCTAAAATACAGCAGCACGACTAGTAACCGACTGAGAGTTCAGACTTTGAATTGTATATTCCAGTATTTGCAATTTGATCCCGTGTCGCAGCAAGGGCGCTTGCCTGTTCGCGATGCGCAGGCGCACTCCCTTATTAGTTTACAATCTACGCAGTACCACCACGCTCTGTGTTCATAAAAATCAAGGAAACCATAAAATTGCTCTATTCTATTACTATGAAATGTGTAGCTATTAATTCTACAGCGACATAATGCACTGACAGCTATAATGAAATTGTTTAATAAATTATTCTCCAATTACTAAACAATCGAAACACACTATACACCGCTAATATTTCAAACTTTCCGTTCATTCAGGTACTAATACATTTTTTTTCTAAATATGTAACATGATCCTATACAATGATATAACACGTGCGTCTCTAAAATGTTCAAATGTATAAAATCTATTCCACCTAATTGTAACAACATTAATATAGAAGTCATTAAATTTTAAATATTTGTGAATAAAATACATTTCTAGTGATTAATTATTTAATATATCGAAGTCTTCATGTTTACAAATAGTGAATTTGCAGCTCGCATTATTATAGGGGTAAATCTTATGTCTAATTAATATTCCAATTCATCTAAAACAGAATTAAAGCCCGTAATATTTTGATAAGAATAGCTAAAACGTCAAGAATGAAAGTCAGAGTTCCAACTCTGTATATGAATATATTTTACGAGGTAGGTGTTGTTATTTTATACGCAACGACACTATGACGATACTTAGCACACTCAAGCATTATTATTATAATTCGTAATTTAGAACTCGTAAATATTCATTAATAAGAATTTTATCTATTCTAATATTGTTTAATAAAAATCAGTGTTGTTAATCTAATTACACCTAATCAAGACGAGACACCAATTCTTTTTGAAGATCATTTTTTTTTATTACATTTAAAATTATACATAGAATTATACATAGTATTACTTAAAAGTGTAGTCATATTTCAGCGTTACATCTTTTAGTTAATCTTTGAAGTTTTCTTGTTAGAATATCTACAATTCTATATTATGTATAAACTCGGTAGTAAAAAAATCCAGTCCCTCTGTAATTTCCATATCTACAAATTCATAAGTTTCATAACTAAAAAACCTGATTTGCTCTCTCCTCTGAATGTTTTAGAGAAGAAATTAAAGTATAATAAATCAAAAGAAAATAAGCCATTCTTTGAGTTCCAATTGACGTTAAATGTAATAAAATATAAAGTATGTCGTGGGTTTTCTTAGCGGCGTATTTAGTATTACAACAGTGTATTACAACTGATTTAAACATTTTTATCTGACTTCAAAGAGGTGCACAACTGGACTGAATAATTTTATAGCACAGTGTATGTAGCCCAACAACATAAGATCGTGTGATCTTAATAAAAGATTCAGAAGACATTATCTTAAGTTCTTGCTTTATCTACACAAAATTTTCAACCTCACACAGCGTAAAGCTATGGGCAAGACAAACAAATGACTACAAAAATACCTTTACCAAGTCCTTATTCTCATATTCTTCGGAATTACATAGTGTGATATTTTTGTTATATATAAATTGTAGTTCTATTGATATTAGGAATTGGGGCCTATTAAAATGTTTTGGAAGATGTTCCAATATGAAATTAATTATTATATCAAAAATAATTATGTAAGTATATCAATAACTAATGTTGTCGCTGTATACGTTTTGTTGGCGCGGCCACGTCGATATTTTCGGATGGTAGTAAGACGAGCAATTTTTTTCAGTATACAACTGCAATAACAATAAAGAAAATAAAATTGCCGTTATTAGTACTGTACTAAAATTAAATAACACAACATTTTGTATAAACACTCTATACTACATTTTTTGTAACTTTAATTATTATATTATGTACTATCAATTTGTCTAAGTTACAGTTAAAAAAATATAAGGGTTCGAATGTAGCCACGTCATCAAAACTGACGAGATCCGCCCGGCGATGGAGATCTTTGTAATAACTAAGCATTACAGACCTAAAATTTAAATAAATAACAGATTGAAAGTACAACTAATATTTACCTCAATCAAACAATTTATACTGCCGGAAATTTGTAAAAAATATTAAGAAAAGTTCAGGGAATCAACTTTTACGAAATCTGCGACAGCGAAAAGCACTTGGTAACTACTACCACAGATGAGATAATTATCATTGTTGATGGTTTTTGGGTGCATTTATGATGTGCGTGTAGATAAACTAGGCACTATTATTTTTATACGTTTCCACAAAAGCATTGTATGGCAAGATTCTTTACACAAATTAACCCGTTTTTGTTGGCCTCTCGTCTTGATAGGAACCATGCTAGTTTCATATATAATATTATCTACTCTCATTCTTCTCTTTGACATCGAAACACGCCAGTTACACTAAACTCCCAAGAATCAATCTAGACCTATTCATTCAACAAACATCTACGGACACTAATAAGGGGCGAAAAAAACTGTCTACTAACAGGCAAATAATAAGAATCATTATTGTCTGACACTGGGTTATTGTCAAGACAGCAGCACAGGCGTCACTCGCCTTCATTTGACTATAGTACACTGGGCGGCGACATCACAGACTAATCGATCTATTTTGCAGATTAATCGATCTATTTTGATAAAGTACTAACATTCTATAGCAGTGTCCATACAAAGAACTTGTACAAGAAACGGTAAGTAAACTTACACATTGTAAATATGTATGTGCATTTTCTAAAACAAACACTAATGTATATTTAAAAAAATCTACTTTTTTTTAATTTAACTTACTAGATTATTATTATGATTTTCTGTGAAGTCCCCACACCAGCAAATAGAGAATAAATATACTATGCGATGCGTACACGCAGACAGGCCCACGTAAAAACCAAATGGAAGCAAGGAAAAGGGATAAAATAAAAGTAAAATAAAAAAGGGATATTTGGATGTTTATTTACAATTCGCTCTCTAATAATTACTATGTGATTAATCATTATCGAAGAAAACATAAGAAACATCAGTAGTAATCCCATTTTACCCCGTTATATAGATTTTAAAACATGTTAATCATTCAACTTGTGTTACACAAGCCCACATACTATGTTAAAATTAAATCATAAAAATACCCCTCGAGTTAGCTTTTAGCTCGTACCGGCAGGTACTTAACGTTACATGAAATAATTAAAAATCAAAATTATAGCCTTATAATAGTTTCACGGGCAGAATAATGATAATGAATAAAATAACAATAATTATTATACAAGTACAATCACAGTGGAATAGAACTAAGCTTGTAAAACAGCACAAATAATTATTACCATGATCGCTTAAGCCGATGTTTAAGACTGCCGGTTAAAGCGCGACTGCGCTATACGCTGCAATAGTCTGATATTTATAACATTGCTTTAAGCGCTCTTGGTAAAGCTACAACGAACCTAGTCAATGTCACATTACAATTTCGCTGCATTGAACGTGTACGAATGCCCTTACATAAACGTTACACAACGATCGCAAGTGACATTAACTACGCCCTCCGCACTATGTATTACGTAATAAATACAGCAACGGCGAAACCACCAAACATTGTGAACACCACATACAACGGGGCACATAGTCCATCCAATCGCTCCACAAAAAATGCAATTTATTACACGTGAACATAATATTTTCATTTATTGCAACAACCCAAAATTTACAAGTCAGTATCGCGCCAACGAACGAACTGAACAATTCTTTGTATTTATTTATTCCATTAAATTTTATTACAATGTGTACAAGATCACAGAGTCACGCCAACGGACATAATAATTTATCAATCTCATTTCCATGTTGAACAACCTGCATGCCCCTGATGCGTGAATACAAATTAATTACAATTAGAATTATAATAAAAGACAAATTCATCACCGACTAAAAACAAACTAGGAAACGAAGCAGAGAAGAAAAAGTACAAGCTAACAGATTATGTTTTTACAGGAAAACCTAGGTCTAATAATCGTGAACATTCCATCAATATATACGATCACTATGAAACTACTTAAATTATAGCTAAATCACTAATAGGCTTGAATATAAGACGGTGCTCGGCGAGCGCGCGCACAACACGGGCAGCGCTCGAGTTCTCCGCAACAGGTCCACAACGGTGGATGGGAGAATGCATTTTTGACAGGACATGTCAGATTCTTACGCCTTTTATAATAAAGTTCATTTTTGTGTCAGAATCGTGTTTAGGGTCATCCAAAAATGAATCTTATTCCATGTACGTAACGAACTGACGGGACCTCTCAGAAACACATTCCCTCAACGGCCGAATTCTACACTGGGATACAAAGAGTTTGCACGCAATTAGTGAACGTTATCTAATAATGAATGGTAATGTATAGTTGTCTAATTTTTAATAAAAAAAGAAAATAAAATTAGAACAGTTACCATATAAAAATAATTAAAATTCAATCGAGGATACGTTTTTATATAGTAAATATAATAGCGATACGTGATCAAAAATACTTATTTACTTTTGTATACATGTGCTATTAATATTATTTAAAAAAAATGTATTCTACTTTCATATAATGAAATAGTAAATCTATAACAATCTCATTATCTATAATATAATCATAGAGCCAATACGTATTAAAAATCTTGTTGGAAATTAATAAAAAGGAAGATTGAAAATAATTAGAATTCTTCAAAGAAAATGTTGAATTAAGACTTAGACTACATTACAGTAATAGGCATAAAGAAAAACGATAAGCATTTTTCTCCTAAAATTATTAAATAAACATTATACCACGAATAAAAATAACAAATCAAGTACCTAAACATCAAATCACACAAAACCCTAAGAAGCTAATGTATTCATTGCACTTATAAAACTGTAATGTGCACGAAAGACATTTATTTTTACATCTTAGAATAACATATAAACTTGACACAGTTATTAGTTTCGAGAAAAATACAATTATTTATATTTTATTAATAAAGAACAGATAATCAGCGCCATAAAATTTTGGTATCAATATTTCGTTCTAAGATGACTACGTAATAGGTATTTTATATACAGAATGTCGGAAAGTATTATATACAGAATGGCGTATGTACAGACTGTCTCCTTACAATTAACCGCACCCACGTATGTACAATGCGGCTGCGACTTTTCATAATATTCGCGTACCTTGCGAATATTGAAAGGAGATCATTGCGAGAAAATTATTAAAATGAGAAAGTCTACAAAACTACATGGAGCGTGTGAAATTATTTTATTCAGTTAGCATTAAAATATAAACTAAAACATGTAAGTGTTTCAAAAGTCTGAATCTTATTACTTAATTTCTGTGGTTTCGCAAATTTGAGATAACATAATTGTTTTGCAATCTCCGTTATGTGAAATTGCTACATTGATTTCGTCGACTGTTAGACCACGGTCGGGTTTAAGTGAATACAAACTGACTACTTTTAGAAAAATACACTTAAAAACAATGTTAGTGCCAATGCACAATACTCTGTTTGCTACACGAGAATCGTTCGTAATAAGGATTTTCTAATATTGGCATAAGTGGGTTTCTAGATATTCTTTTCTATTAAAAATATTTTCGAGCTACATTTTCCTACAGAATCTTGATTGATACAGGCCATTAATTTCGACCTTTTGTAACACGCGGTATTAATATTAATAGTGAACCAAAAACTACACCAAACGTTGTGGAATATACCCAATGACTAATTCATCGAGATTACAATAATATTGTTGAAAACTAAATAAATCACAATTCGCCAATCTGTTATCGTGTCCAAGTCTAGAATTTACAACGCGCTTCGATTTATAGAGCGACGTAAATTCAAGGCAATATTAAATATATATATATACAGATATATAACTAAATATTTATATAACTCTAATAATTAAATTCGTGAAATATTGTAAATCTATGTAACGCGCTAAACACAAAAAGCGATGCCCGTGTTGCGTGAACTGAAAAAAAAAAATAAACAATATACCCTATTTGACAAACAAACGATACATAAACTTAATTTATCAAGTCAATATTGCTTTCAATTAAATATTTTTATTTGTGTATTATATAACATAACCACTTGGAACAAATTGTAACACAGCAACTTTTGGCGCATTAGCCAAGTTACGTTACGCGTAATTGCCATTTGACATTGACCCTAATTTCTAAATGTTTTTGCTTTCTGCAATAATCAAATGGCAGGACAACCAAACATAAATAACATAAAATTATCATAGTCTGTTAGTAAAATAATATAATGATAAAACTCTCAGAATTATATATTTGTTCACCAGCTACGAGCCGTAGAAGTATTTATGAGCATATGGAAATGCAACAACATAATTTGTTAAGTTTTAATTTCTTAGGACAGCACGAAAAATGTGCATCCAAATTTAGTTACGACATTAAATTGAAAATTGACGGAAAATTAAATATATTTCTTTCCATTACAATTTAAATTATATTCGTTAATGTTTATACGCAAATACTGAGTGCCATTGATATTGTCAAGAAAACAAAGGAATACTCTGTTACACTTCACGCAATTTCGGATAGATTGTCGTTACATCGACTCATATACATTAAGATGATGTCATAGTAAACACGTTGATTCAACGAAAATCTATAGAAAACTGAGAATCGTTTATAAGGAAAGTCTTCTAGGTGGGTACGCCGCTACACGTACTGATCCATTATCTCATTATCTGTTCCACACCACTGATACTAAAATTACAATGAATGACTAATAGACTTGTACGATTCAACTTAATCATTATCTATATACACAAAATATTGGCTACAACACATGTAGAAGCGTACGTTCATCGCAAATAACAAAACACAAAACGGATACGAAAATATTCTAAATTGTATTAGGGTGTTTTTAAAGGCAGGGATAATAATTTTATCAGTAAATTATTATATCACATTAAAAATATTGTCTCACGAATCACTCCAGTGCGAGAGTCAATTGAAGAACTAATGGATAAAACAGTACACCTTTAATAATATATTACGTAAGTATAATAGTATTAAATATCTTACAAAATAATAAATAGATTGGTTGGGGGCCTGCCAAGCGGCGTTGTTTATTTGAACGTTACGAGGCGACATTCACTACGCTACCGTAAAAAATAGCAATAAAACGACGCACTAAACACCTTTGCAACTAAAAAAATTAACTAAACCCTATATTGCAGCCATAAATCAATTAATTGCATTTAGAATTCTACACAGACTACATTAAGCATTTTATTAACATATCGCACTACATATTCGCGATAAAGTAACAATAACACAAGCACTAAACACCTCGACTACGTATTTAACATTTGATTAACATATACAAAAAACTCTAAATCATTTTATATCCACGTATAGTAAGTATACATGGGACTACGACTATCCAAGTGTTCCATCACCGCGCATTAAACACGTTACACCTATAATAACTCCCGGTTATAAGATAAAATGGTTTATTCAAATACGTGGCATTGTACGTACGTACGTACGCACGTGCCGGCTCAACGAACGCTCATCGAAAATAATCAATAATACCTAAAGCACACCTGCGCCGACGTTAAATTAAATAATATATGTAATTGACAAAATCACCGTCACTTAACTAAAACCCACATTAATTATAATAATAGTAATAATAATAAACTCACTGCATTATGCTCGCGTTGAACAAAATCATTAAAAATCAGTTCATTCGGCGGCTACACCATAATTTGGTACGAACACTAAACTCTAAGATAAAAATATTAGTAAATGCAACCTACACGCATCGCCATTTTGGCAAAATTATGACAACGTGAAATTTACAAATCGTATGATATATTTAATTATATTTTAGAAAACAAAATTAACCTTACCTACCAATAATGTCTACTGTTCAGAGCATACTCTAATAGTAACCACAAACTAAAAACCACAACTCGAGTGCAAAACCGCAAACTAATTCGTAAAACTTACACCTAAGTAAACACATCAATATACTGATTAAGTATACATCGATGCACACATAATTAAGCGACTACGCTCGGTAGCTCTTGTATAATAATAAATTCACAATAATTTAACCATAAGTGTCCCTAAACGACAGATTACTTTTGTACAAGAAGGACCGATTGATCTACAAATACAAAATGTAGTCATCGAGACAGACAAACGTCGAGGAACTTTTTTTATATTACACGAACACGCGCACAACACACTAGTCATAGAAATTGATTAAAACTTGCAGTGTGAGATAATCGATTACAATATAATATAATATATGAAATATGATTGTACGGACAGTCGCAACTGGGAATATTACGCTGCTCGAAAACATCCCGACTGTCCTTATTACAATAAAGCAACACACCTAAAGTCAACATCTCACCGACAGATAACAGTAAAATATCACACGACAAACTTCTAACACGTTAAAAAGCGTCCGTTTTCACTTCTATGTTGCATTGTATATTCACGATAACCCGCATGACTTAATCATATAGAAGTAATTATAACATGCATTTTACTCATAAAAGGCTAATAAAAAGATTACAAGGATTTTTTTTTCATAAAGTTCACTGACTAATTAATAAAAATCACTTAGGCAAAGATTTCAAAACAAACTATCTACGAAACGTTTTAAGTGATAATTAGAACAAATATAGATATAATTATATATACATAATCAACTAGACAATTTTCATAAATGCCGAAGTGTACTTAAGCAAAGATGATGAGATGAATAGGTACACCTTCTGTTATACCTTACCCAGTGTTTAGAGGAAAACAATTTTTGCGACAAATCACAAGGCTCAAGATTCAAACATCTATGGTTATGTAAAATTTTGAAACCGTTAATAATTTGATTGCCACAAATCCTATCATGGTAACAATCACTTGTGTAAAATATAAACAGTAAATATCATCTTATACTGTTTCCACCCAGTTTCGAGTCGAGATTGCGGATTATTAGCAAATTATATTTATTTACCTAATCATTCATTGACAACAATAAAAAAGAATAAAGTGTAAGCCAAACAAAAATTACCTATTTAATTTTCTAATAAAATATGCATAATATTTTGACAAAGCATCTCCAATACATATGTCAATATTCAAAACCAAACTTCATCAAAGATTACTTTTGTCTTATCAACATTACTAAGAATATGAGTTTGTAATCAAAGTGCTAGTTTATTAGCCTTTTATGCCATAATATTTGTACGATTTGTACAGAACATCCTTTCTTACTTATACATCAAAATGTAAAGATACGTTAAAAGACTCCCAACATTACAAGATCCACAGTCCTTTCGAATGCAATTACATTTAGTATAGCTAGAATACGATTTCCACGTAGCGTCCTCGAGAAATATTTTAATAGACAAGTTTTCGATTGCTGATTAAAAGATACTTCATTTACCAAGCAACCACATCATTCTCTCAACTTATTCAGTCTATGAATAGTTTACCAATTTTATAATTTTTCTAAAGTTTATTTCAAATGATTTTACATTACATAATAACCAAAGTGCATAAGTTAGACCAAAAATATGACTAGATCTCGCAGAACGGGGGATCCCTGTATATTTTTGAATCTTTATAAGTCCATACATACATTTCTGAAAAAACTGACTCAAAAAATTATTCTATTCTAAAATGTGGGTTCCAATAGGTCTGTATTATCTTCAAGGACTACGTAGAAATCTAACCAGGACCACTAGTCCCGGTCAATTTACTGATACCTCACTATACACAACATACGCATCGATTGTCAACTTCGCTGAGTATGTTAAAATATAACATAAGAATCCTCTAACGATACACTAATACATGAAGTATTAACAGGTCCGTTCGTGTGTGTGTGTCACTTTGTATCAAGTTATCGGTCCATATTAGAAGCCGTCGTAGGAATCCGCCGCCACCAGTGTCCTAGTGGCAAGCTCCAGTCAGTCGGTGTACCACAGGTGCTGCTGGTGCTGGTGGTGCGGCGGCGGGTGTACCAGATAAGTGGGGGAATAAGGTTGTAGATAGCCTGGCAGGCGGGCTCCGCTGCCGTGGTGGGCGGGGGGAGGGCCCCCCACCGCGCTAACGCCCCCCACGCCGCCCACGCCGCCGCTGTAACAAATAAATGCACTAAATAAATATCCAATAAAATTTAGTAACTGTAATCATAAGAGCGTCTTCATGCATGCTCGTCGGTTGCGAGTACTCTTGACCCTTTCTTTAGGACATCTTCGATTTGATCGAGATATGTCCGCCTAGGTCGACCTGCACCGATTCGTCCTTCGAGATATGTCCGCCTAGGTCGACCTGCACCGATTCGTCCTATTATTCTTACCTTGTGTATCTCTTTCGTTAATCTTCCTTCATTCATTCTTTCAATATGGCCGAACCATCTAAGCATCCCTTTCTCTATCTTTGTCACTACATCTTCAACTACGCCACATCGCTCCCTTATCATACTGTTCCTGATCTGAGATGCTCATGAAAGTGGAGGAAGCAAGAGAAGTGTGCCAGAATCGTAGCAAGTGAAGAGAGCCTACCCCATTGGGAACAAGGCGTCACATATATGTATGTATGTAATCATAATATAATAGGGTAGACGACTACAACTGATTATGGCCGTTTTATACTATAATTATCTGATTTAAACAATTTATATCTCATGAAAGTATGTCAATAGAGAAATTTCAGTTTAATTATTAATTTATATTGTTTTTAGATTTCTAAAAAATTTGCAATTATTATTTACGTAATTCTAATGAAAGGAACACATTTCTAACATTCTCACATTAAATGTAACAGCTTTTTGGCTGTGAGACACTTGAACACCTTGCGAATGATATATAGCATAGAGTTTGTCTTTTTTACTATATTTGTGAGATGAGTTTCCCATTTTAGGTCTTGTGTAATAGTAATGCCTAGATCTTTTTGCGATTCAACAGGTGTTAGTTGTTGGTTTCCAAGGTAATAAGCAGTACGGGGGTTATTTTTTCCAATGTGTAACACTGTGCATTTATCAAGATTTAGTGTCAACAACCATTCCTGGGTCCAATTGTAAATGGCATTAAGATCGCTTTGTATGTCCTGCAATTGAGTACAAGGATTACCAAAAAATTTGGTATCATCTGCAAACAGGGAAAAAGGTAGCTTAAGAATACTTTTGAGATCTGTCCGGTACAGAATAAATAACAAGGGCCCAAGGACTGACCCCTGTGGGACACCACTAAGTACATCTCGGGTTTTAGATAAAGCTGCTCCTATACGAACACAAAAGGTTCTATTCGACAGAAAATCTTCTATCCAGGCTTTCCTCGTATACCTAGATGCTCAATTTTATGGATTAGGCGACGAACAGGGACGCGGTCAAAAGCTTTTTCATAGTCTAGGTAGATAACGTCCGTAGGTTTCCCTTTGTCGTGATTTGTAGTCCAGTCGTGAAAGCATTTTAATAGGTTAGTAGTGACTGATCGTCCTGGTACAAATCCATGCTGTTCTTCTAGAATAATTTGATTCTCTTTGAGAAAATCTCTTATTTTGTTTGTGACAATTTCTTCCATAGTCTTGCATAATATGCTAGTCAAGCTTATAGGTCTATAGTTCTCAGGTAAGAGTTTGTTACCTTTTTTGTATATTGGCACAACATGGCCCACTTTCCACTCCTTTGGTAATCTGCTGTCTACCAGAGATTTTTTCATTAAATTAGTTACATTTTTAACTAGAACTTTTGAGCAGTTTTTCAATAATATTGCTGGCAATTCATCAGGTCCCATGGCTGTCGCGTCATCAGCAGTGTCTTCATCACCATATCCTCCGTAATATTAATGTTTTCGGTACAATGTTCGGATTTTCTCAAAAAAAAAATGTTTAACATTGAATGTTGTATTTATTATTATCTGTTTATTGGTTATTATCAAATTATGACGATAAATCATAAAAGGATGAAAAAAGAACAGGGCCATTAGGGACCTATAAAAAAAGGACCAAACTGTTAACTTATTCAACAGCTAAAATATGTAAATATAACTAAGATTAACAAAATAACTTACGTGTGATAATGGTAGGTGGGCATGTAGAGAGGCGGTGGCAGGTAACCGGGAGAGACTCCCCCGGCTGGTGACAACACTCCACCACTACCGGTCCTGTCGATATTAGATCATATTAATTGAAATAATATAATGAACTTTTTTCCTATTAATATTTGAGTTTTCAAGTGTCGATATAAATATATATAAAAATCGATATGCTATATTTCTAAATTTCTAATTCAGTGTAAGTGATTCACAATGTAGTGATTTAGATTTCTTATAATTCAACTCATTGTATTATTCGCAATCCAATGAGTCGTATAAAATGTGGTACTGATATGTGGTTAGTGGTGTCATTGGAATGTGATACTCGTGCCATTGTGATACTGGTGTTATTGCATAGTGCAAAATATGTTGCTGGTGTCACAGAATACTGGTGGTTTTGGATGGTGTAAAATGTGTCACTGAACGACATTACTGGTGTCATAGAAAAGTGATGATATTGGTGTCATTGGATGCTGTAAAATGTGTCAAGGAACTTTGCTTTTGTGTATTTGGTATCATTAGAAAGTGATACTGTCATAATTAAAAGATAATACTAGTGTCTTTGGTACTGGAGTCACTGGTATCACTAGAACGTAATATTGGTGTCATTGAAAGATACTACCTGTGTAGTCGAAAAAAATACTGGTACCATTGGATAATGTTGCTGGTGTCATAGGAAGGTAACTCTGGTGCTACCGAAATATGATACTGGTAATTGTAAATTGTGCCAAGGAAATGTGCGATCATGTAAATGGAATATGGTACGAGTAGTAATGGCAATAACGACTGTTTTGTAATAACGAGTAACACTGTTGTGTTATTTTCCTATAACTGTTATTGTAAACTGTTTTTTGTTATCCTGTTATATTGCTGTTTTGACAAATGTTGTTGTGTACGATAGTTATTATAGCTAGTTATTTTTAACAATGAACTTTCCTTCATACTTTTTCAGGCTTAAGGCTGTCAGAATATTAGGCAATAATTTAAATAACTTAAAACTTAAAAAAAATAATAAAACAATATAATATTCTGGGTGTATTTAAAAGTTCATTGATCTGTACATAATTTATTATTTACATTCAATATTTACAATATTTACATGCAATATTCTTCCATTTCTATTTATTTACAATATCTACTCTAATTATTTATTAGTTACTTCAAAAGTACACGACACTAATTATTGCAACGATCACACAACTGCAAATAATGCGTAACTAAAAAAATGACAACAGCTTAGGCACCAGCAACAGTTTACATAATTGTTATTTCAAATCTTTACAGTGTAATTTTACAGTGTATAAATCAAAATGAGTCTAATTGTCATACGCGCGAAGGTACAAAATTGTGAATTTGGTATTAGTAAAATTACTATAAGAAATAAACAAATAGGAACTTTATTTCCTTGTGAGAAAGGTTAATGTTATAAGAATAAGCTGTCAGGCAACAGAGCGAGCGCCTACGCCTACACAACGGTTTCAAGTGACAACAACAACAATGCGACTAGGCGATTCTTTTATCAACAGCAACAGCAGGATAACAGTATAAGCCATTATTAAATAATGTATTATTTGTTACGGGAAAATAATTCATTATATTATCTGTTATTGAAATAACGACCATTACTAGATACGAGTATACATGAAGTGCCACTGGTGTTTTGTATGGTGTAGCCATATTTCACTGAAAGGCGATGCCAGTGTCGATGAAAAAAATGTAATGTTTAGATCGTGTTGTTTTATTTTCTTTACAAGTGTTAGTTTATAGTTTCGATACGTATGTAGTGAGGAGTATACATACTTGTAGTGAGGATGGTGATGCCAGGCGTGGGCCGGATGTTTATGAGCCGCCGGGGGACCCGCAGCTGAAGTAGGCACGACATTCGCGCTCACATACTCCCTGCAACCGCCGTTCTGAAAACAATAATCTTAATTGGTCTCACAAAAGTATAGATAATAGCGCGCTCCTTGATCTGACAGGGTCAAAACCACGTTCAAACTAGAAATTTTACGACAATTATTATTATGAAAAATATAATGATAAAACGTTTCTCAACTTACGCTATCCCGTTTGTGTTGCGTAGTTATATACTGGTTGCATTGGTAATCTGTTGGCTGTCGCACAGCTGCCGCACTCTGTGAATCAATCAAATTAGTTAGTTCAAACGAAATCACTATACGAGACTCGGTAGATAATAACGTAAAGCATCAAAATATCCTTTTTCGTTGGCACCTTTTAAACGTAGTTTTGTATTGCAATTTCTTTGATTTCTACATAAATTATATTGTCTGTATTTGTGGAATTAGAAAGAAATCTATTGTAGTGGTGAAATACAATGACACTACTTCTGCTAACAGCATTTTGTGCTATAGTCTTAAACCATAACAACAACGTAAATAACAATGTTCCGACAATAAGAGTGAAAAAAAATCAATCATTTCACTGGATGTTGAAAGTCCGGAAGCTTGCAACCGTCTTGCAGTTCTCATCAGGCCGAGACCGCGTCAAATTTGACATGTATGTTGGAAGAGATATTCGCGATACACAAATATAAAGCTGACCGTACAAAAACAAATATCTCACCGAATAGTGGTGATGCGCGGGTTCATGCTGGGGCTGCGGCTGGTGCTGGTGCTGGTGCTGGTGCTGGGGCTGGGGTTGGGGCTGAATTTGTGGTTGGGGCTGCGGCTCCCGTTTGGCCTGCGCCTCTTGCTGGGCAAGCGCCAATATACGCTTTTTCTGGCTTTGAGGAGTGGCCTGTGGCACGACACGCGGTTGCGCCTGCGGTTGCGGCTGAGGCTGCGGTTGCGGCTGCTGCAGTGGCTATGAGTGAAATACGGTGACACATTAGGATGCGTACATGTTTTTTCATACAAGTACATTGCCTGCCTAGTATCAAAACACGGCATGATTTAGCTGCATATCGCACAAACCTATCCTATGATGATTATATAACAACCACGCTGGCCCAGTGCATACATACCTACATCTTAGGAGAGACTTTGCCTCCTTATGTGTGTTCTACCGCCTGTATAATGGGTTGTGTTCTGAAGAATAGTTCGACATGATGCCCACGGCCACTTTCTATCATCGCACCGCTCGCCATCGACAGGGAGTTCATGCCCACACACTGGAGCCTAAAAGGTCCCGTACAGTGCGGTTCCAGAGGAATTTCCTCCCGCGTACACTTCGTTTGTGGAATGAGCTCCCTGCCGAGGTTTTCCCGGAGGGCTACACTATGGGGTTCTTCAAAAGGGGAGGAAATAGATTTTTGAAGGGTCGGCAACGCGCGAGTGACACTCCTGCCCCCCTAGACAAGTTGCCTTTCTACTTGCGTTTTCTATAATAGATAACATAAAAAATGTATGGAACTGACATTTCCAGTAGATACGTCACGTGACTTGATGACGCTGATAGAAAACTCGCAGACACGATGCTAACTGTGTTTCTATTCTATCGCTCGTCTGTGTTCTATTTTGACAGTAGAAGAGTTCTATACAAATTCATAGACAAAATGTAGTTTGTGACGTAAAAAATAGATACGGTTCTATTCTATTTCTACTCAACAAAGCGATTGCTCATACCCAATAGATTGGTGATAGATTGTTTGTTTGTTGTTTTAAAATAGTGTGTTTTTGCCAAATTATTCCTAAAAATGCAGACAGACATGAGTTACTTTTGCAATTATAATAATAGTGTGGATCTTTAATTTGATAAACTTTTTATATAATCTTGATTGTGTAAATATTAATATTATGTCATTTTGAAACAACCGTAAGTAAACAAAGCTAATTTGAATTCAATACTGACACTCGCTTTTGTAATGATTAATTGTAAATCTCATACTTATCTCCTAATTAATGTAGGTAAATAATTGTGAAGTACGCACGTTTGAAATGTTTTGAAGTTCCTCCTAATGGCATTTTTTCTCTTTAAGCAAAGGAACTTAAGGCGAAACACGGTAGATTATTTTCTATTTCTATTCTATTTTCTACTGTCACGGTAGACACAGCCATTCTATCAGTAGATACACTTTGTCTAGCATTTTTCGATAGAAAACGCTTAGTCTATTATAATAGTAGAAATAGAATAGAAAAGACGCGCGTGCATTTTGTCTAGGACTACTGGTGTTGCAAGTGTCCATAGGCTACGGTAACCGCTTACCATCAGACGGGCCGTAGGCCTGTTTGCCACCATTGTGGTATAAAAAAATAATAATCTAAGAATTTCATCACAATGTTTTCCTTAATTGTAAGAGCATCAAATAAAAGTAAATATGAAATATGACAAACAAATAACACATTGGTATGTGGCAAGATTGACCTCGGGACCCTCGAATCATCGTAGATTAGTGACGAGACTAGAGCGCACCGACGCCCCTCACACTTGTGTTGGTTGTACCGTACGTGTGGGCGCGTTGGGGGTGGGAGCAACGCCGTACCTGGTGGTGGTGCGTGCAGGGCGGGTGCGGGTGCGGGTGCGGGTGCGGGTGCGGCTCGTGCTTCACGTGCTTGTCGTCGCGCGGGGAGCGCGCCACGCAGATGACGCCGCCGCTCGAGCTCGCCGCGCCCGTCGCCGCCGCTTGTTGCACGCACTCACCGCTGCCGCCTGACAAGCAATACTCATTTATTATGCTCAGTTGCATAATTGTTCATTATCGCATTTACGTATTCTTTATCAACTGCCTAAACGGAAAGTGCCCAAAAATCAATTATGATTTTACATGCAAATACAACATTTTAAAATTGACTTTGAAAATCACATTGTTTTATTATGAAATAATTTTAGCATTTAAATGATGGTGGTGGAAACATCTTTATTAAGTACTAGCTTTCTGCCCGCGGCTTCGCCCGCGTGGATTTCGGAATTGGGTCTATAAAGGGTTAAGGGTCATAGCTTTTAATTACTGATTTTAATTGCGGTACTGATTTTAATTTGGATTGATTTCAGACAAGATGAAATTGTAATCTGATAAATGCAAATTAGTGTCTTTTAAATGTAAAAGATATTGCATAAACATGGCCCTGGTACATGACAAAAAGTAGATGCTAGGAGAGTACTAATCAACAGATTAAAAATTAATATTATGGATGTTAGTATGTTCCACAGTATTTTGCCCAGCCAACTTCCAAAGAGGCCCATATGTTATACAATGTACTGTGCCCGCCGCGACTACTTTGAGATTAACTGTGAATATGTTCCGTATTATGTATGATTATGTATATGTTCCGATAGGACTGACATATCCATTTGGATAAAAGTCCTTTAAAATAAAGAGAAAAAAAAAAACCTGTACATGAACTGCCGTTCTCCTTTAATAACAATTATAAAAGCTCTGATAGTAATGACTGACCTCTGGTGTTGTGCGGCTGCACGTGCGCCAGCGGCTGCTGCTGCTGTTGCGGCTGCTGCTGTTGCTGTTGTTGCTGTCGCCGCGGCTGCTCGGCGTCGTCGTCGGAGTCGGAGATGGTAATGACGGACACGGCGGGAGACGGAGTGTCGCGGATTGTAATCGTGTGTTGCGTCGCGCCGCACACCACTGCAGGCGCGCCGGTAGCCTCCCACGCCCCGACGGTCGGCCCGCGTGAACTTTTTAACAAAACAATACATATTTAATACTCATTTCTTTCCATACTTATTAATTTTACGTTATGGAATTATTTCTATGGAACGCAAGAATTGTAATTTCAAGTGGCAGTATAAGATAAAGCACAAATATGTACTATATATTAGTTAAATAACGAAAGAAAACCTTATGTCCTAGATAGAACCTGTACTGGCGTATATGTTTCATAAAGATTATTTTATCATGTCAAAACATTTCCATACGGAAAAAAATATTAAGATCAGTAATTTTTTTTTTTTATGTTTTACTGGTATGTGCATATTCAATTTTCTTCTTTCAATTTTTTTTTGCATACATAACTGTATATAACTGAATAAACGAGAAGCAATTAAAGTTTTTCGTTCTATAAATATCGTTTTGTCTATGGTCCTATATATAACAATAATTCTGTATAGCCTTATAACAATTGAAATATGTGTAATTTGCAATATGCAAGAGCATTACTTGTGACTTTGATGGTGCCTGTGCCGCGAAGGCGGAGTCCCTTCTTTCACTCTCTTCTTCACTGGCGACAACTGCGTAGGTTCCTTCTTACCCCCGCTATTTGCCATGCTAAAACAATAATAAATCAATAACCATCAGAATTCTACATTAATTATCTAAATGTGAAAAAATTGTCAGTATTTGGCAATAATGATTTAAAATTTATTTTGAAAATAGACAAATAGAAATGGAATTTATTTCTATATTTAAAAATGTGCGCACCTAGCACTGCGGTGGTGAGCGCTGAACTAATTAAATTAGACGGCGGATTTTGAATCAGCTGTAGTGTTGAACGTTTTGAGCGACCCAAATATTCAATTATTAAGCTAGACGTATGGTTGAATAGCGTTTCAATCAAAGGGCTAGTTGTTTGATTGAACGGCTATTTTAACCAGTTGACTGCGACGTATATATTATTCTGATCCGTGTTTAGAAGAGTCGAGAAGCGTTGAGTAATAAAAAAATTATAATAGAACTGTAAACTTGCATGGTAGTGCAAGATTTAAAACAGAAATCAAAACGAAAAGGCTGGTTAATTGGGTATATGGTCGGTAGGATTGACGATGACAGCACCTGTACTGATGCGTTTGGTGGTGCGGTTGATAGTGTGGCACCGTTATCGCCTGCTGCTTGGTCGATCTGTTGACAATCTCAGTGTGATTATTCAATTCATAAACCACTTACAGATAAAAAAATTTTCGGCATTAAAGTATATTAAAAATATCTAATACAATCAATATTATTTCAATAAATTTATTATCTTGTCTTCAAAGCAACTCAATTCCTTAGTTGCTAGTAGTTCGGAAACGGTGTTATGCATTACTAGTGTCGTTTTTCTGTCGGTAGTGTGTTGTCTCTGTGGGTTGCTGAAGAGTGATTCTTCAATGGTCTCTTACAACCCACATAATGAGCAAGTATGGTGATAGTATTTCTTTTTGTATGCAACTATGTTGATGTTATAGTACACAATGTGGCTTTTGCTTCAGATGTATGAACATTTATAGCGGACTTTTGCTGTATACCAAGCATAAGTGTATTGTACAATATGTATATGAGTGTGATAACCGTAATTGAGTCTACGGCGTAATTCTTTTACGCACGTAATGTAATGTACATTGGCGGTGTTACATTACTTTGAGTCTTGATGATATCACATAAAAATGTATCATATGTCTTAATATCGTCCTGCAATCGACTTACATGGGTATTACATGTGATGGTGGTCATGCCATATTGTTCAAGATGTAGCTCACAAGCTAATTTAGATGCACAGCACTAATATAGGCTATGGTACGAGTTTGTGCTTTGCCAGTTAATTATACGTAAGTACTGTACCTATTTCGAGAATGTAATCTAGCAGAAATAAGCGGAGTGGAAAAAACAATCTTCTTGTCTCTATCCCCGAGTACAGATAGATGGTTGGACAGTAAAAAAGGGGTCTATTAACGTATATAGACCCCTATAAAACTAGCGAGTTATCTAGAAGATAAAATTAGCTAGTTTTCCATGAATGCCCTAAATCATTATAAGGGTGTCCATCTGGGGATTACCTCTATGATCAAGGAAGTCTGTCAGGTTGGGCAATAAGCTCAACCTGTAGATAGCAAATCATACTGGGGTGGTGGAGAAATTAGATTTCCTAATTTTTAGATCATCTCGATGAAGTAAAAGATGAATGTTGAGGTCGCTTAATACATATACCCTGTTAGCAATTCTGTAACCGTACAGTAAGGAGTTGAGTACGATACTTAAAGAAAAATTAGGAACACACACTAATTGATAGATTCCCAATTTAATCAAAACCATCTTAGTAGAATTGATCAGTTGAGGCATTTGAATCAATCAACGACCGTCGATATCAATGAATGGCTATCGAGTCGTGCAACTGGATCGTGCCGGTGGTCCTGCCGTGCTCGCGCCAGTATTGTTTGTTTGACGTACCTCTTGTGCGGGTGCGGATGGTGATGGTGTTGATGGTAGGGATCCCAGTCGTCGGGCGCGACGGGTGCGGGTGCAGCCGGCGCGGGCGGTGCGTGCGCAGCGGGCGCAGCGTGCGGCGCAGGCTCTACGATGAGCGGCGCGCGCCACTCGGCCACGCCCACGCCGTGCTCGCCCACGCCCACGCCCACGCCCACACCGACGCCCACGCCGTGCTGGTGGTGAGCCGCCGCAGCCGCCGCAGCCGCCGCCGCCAGCTGCTGAACCTGCGCACCACATACATCGTTCACATCGAAGTTAACAGTTCCATTAACGTGGACGAATTATGGTGTGAGAAATATTGCAGTATTATTCAGTGAAAATCATATCAGTACTGTTCTAAAAATTTAATTAGTAATCAATTACAATATTTGTTAGGATTTCATTAAATTAACTATTCGGTTATGTTAAAAAAAAAATTACTGACGAATTAACTTCTGTTAATCTTCCTCAAATCCAGTCACACACACCACGCCAGTCACCTTCTCGCAATGGACGTTTAGACCGGTCCACCAATACAGTGCGACGCATATTATTTATGAATCCGTGGAATGTACGAACCTGGTAAGCAGGTTGGCAGAGGATTGATGACACAAATTGATGAGGGAACGGTTCCGCAGCGCGCGTTGCATACTGTCTCGCGCCACCCACGGCCACGCGACCTCCTTGGTACAGTTGGTACTGTGGGCAACATTTGTTAATTACAATCTCTCTTATAACAAATATAATCTGTTACAGCACTGATTTGTCGCTTCTATCACTTCAAAGGATATTAGATTATCTAGCGATTCATATAAATAAGATTTGTGAATGAAACTGAATAACAAATCTACATAATATGCAGATTACGTAAGCATATACTTACAGTATATGTTACCTTTATTTAAATACAGTTAAAGAGTTGAATGATCCAGGATTTTAGATTTCCATCTCTAAAGCTTTAGACATATTCTCTTATGTAACGCTGGCATGTAAACTTACCAAGTTGTCGTAAGGCGCGGCCCGCAGCCTCTGCTGGTTGATGGTGAGCGCGAGGTGGTGCGCGGAGGCGGGCGCGGCCGGCACCACGCCGCCCACGCCCACGCCCACCCCCACGCCGACGCCCACGCCCACGCCGCCCACGTAATCGTTAGACCCCACGCCGCCTACGCTGCCAGAGCGGCGACACACCTACGCACGAGCAACGATTGAAAGGAATCTCAAATATATATAATACGAATGTGACACCTAGATCTATTCAAAATAAATACTATCAACGTCGAATCAAAATAAATAAATATAATACAAACGTTATTGCAAACATTACTAATTTTAATAAAATTTATAAATTCGATTTAAAAATAACATAATGATATTTCAAGCCATTATACAAATAAATTGATTTCTCTGAAGATATGGTATATATTCAGTTCATATAGTTCATTTAAATCTTGATAATGAAACATAGATCAATGCATAAATGTTATAGATTGTGTATTTACTTTTTAATTGTTAATAAATCCATCGATGTATAAGAACTCACCTCCATCATTTGAACGGAAGCCTTGACGTTGTTGCAGTGGGCGTAGTCGACGAGGTGGGACAACGAGACGAACGCGTGATGTAGAGCCTCGCCGGGGGTAATTCTCCTTTCCTGAGTACAAAAGGGAAATTGAAATTTCAATCAACCATAAGAATAATGAATATGAAAACAAACATTACTAATTTAGTCAAATAATCAACACATTAATTAATGACGTGTGGAATACAATGGGACTATGATTAAAATTAAAAACTACTTATAATAAAAACAATAGTGATGACTTTGTATTATAAATGAATAGCAGTATACATTTTTATTACTCTTTTTCTTTCTTACTCTAATACTGCTCTCTACATTCGACATTTTCAACATTGTAAATCTTTTTGTATGTATTTTCGTCTATAATCAAAGTTTAAGTTTTTAGTCATTTTAAATTATCAATTTAAAATGACTTATTAAATAGATTATTAACCACGAATATATGAAAAATATTTTAGATTTATAGTACCTGGTCCATTGTTAGCATTCGTTTCAGTAAATCAATGAACTCCTTTCTATCCGCTTTCTCAGCTAAGAGTTGGCCACCCTCAAGATCTGTTGGAACGTTGACCTGTTATAATGAAAAAAAAAAATAATAAATTTTAGTATTCTTAAAAAGTGTGAAATTGTCACAGCTAAGTATGTAGCTAAATTTAAAAGATTAATAACAAGTTTGTAATATTTTATATTTGTGCACTTGTGCACCACATTTACCTATTGTTTAATGTTTCATGCAGATACATAAACCCTGAGACTTCTGGATAAACAAATTTATGTATATAGACTAGTCTTCATAGCATTACCAACAAAATGTTATATGATAGAATGAGTTGTCACTGCCGATTGTCTAAATACAAAGGACAATTTGCAAGTTGGTTGTTATACGATATGATAAATGCCTTGACATATTTTGTTTTGATATTTAAAAACAAATTTATAAGAGTAACTATTTTTTAAAGAGTAACATAATTTTAAGCCAACTGTGCAATTTGTAATTACTTGTGAATTGTTTATATCAATTTGTTTATTTGAATTGAATAAAGAAAATATAAATCTCAAAAACAGCACTTATTATTTGTCTGTATTTTGTGCTTTATTGGCTACAGCTTTCTGTATTTTTTTTTTTGACTTCATATAATGTTATTACTATAATACCATTAGGCTAGCGTTATAATTTTTAAAATGTGGACTTTTTGGTTATTAAAAAAAAGAACGTGTAAGTATGGATGCTTAAGAATCTCCATGCAAAACGGGAATGTCATAAGTCATAATAATAATAAAGTATACTTTACAATGACACATAGAACAGTAAATTAGTAACACACCTGGCCAATGTCGTCCAAACAATTGAAGATGTACTTGCGAGCCTCCTTGCTCTTGATGCCCGTCTCGAGCTCGTGCTCCTCGGGTGTCTTCAGTCGCCAGAACGGATATGTGCTGTCCACGTCGCGGTAGAAGAACTTTGCCGTTTTACTCGCACTGAAAAAATTGCAACTTGTTAATCATTGTTATTTTATTGTTAATTTGATATAAAAGGTCGATCATAATAAATTCTTAGTATTAGTTCACTGATAATTCAAATGACATAAGCGCAAGAGATGTCTTCACTCAGCAGTCATGGAACTGTTAACATGGATTAGATTAGATGCAAATGGACAAGGTGAGGAATAAGTATGTTAAATAGAAATTAAAAGTAGCTCCTATCCTTACTAATATTATAAATCGGAAAGTGAGTTTGTTTGTTTGTTTGTTCCGCTTTCACGCCGTAACTACTGAACTGATTGCTTTGAAATTTTGCAGACGTAAAGATAAAAGTCCGGATTAAATAATAGAATACTTTTTATCCCGGAAAAATCTTCAGATCCCACGATCTCGGAAAAACGGGTAGTCCCACGGGAAGCGCGATAAAACCTTCGCGCCATAACCCGACTTCCGCGCATATGCAGTAGTGGGCAAAATCTATGACCCTTAACCCTCTATAGACCCAATCCCGAAAACCACGCGGACGAAGCTGCGGGCTCTCTGCCCGCGGTAGTATTATATAAAAAGAATGGTATTAAATAGAATGCAATAAAAGATGAAAGGCATGTAACAAGGTTATAGGTATTAATTTGAATAGATGGACGAATAAAGGAAGCGATAGATGAATTGCATAAAAAGTACAGTGAATAACAAAAAATAAATTTACCATTAAGATGTCCATAAGCAATGACCCATTACACTATGAAATTGTCACAAATCATTCTCACCTGTTAAGCATATGCTCTGTGGGCAGGCCTTGTGTCTGCGAGATGTACCGTATCTGGTCGTACTCCGATGAGCCCGGGTACAGTGGCCAACCCAGGAACAATTCGGCCACAACGCAGCCCAGAGACCACATGTCGATGGCCTCGCAGAACGCCAGCCCCAGGATTATCTCCGGAGCTCTACAAATACATATCACCATTAATATTAATAAATATATAAATTACCTTTAAGAGGAGATAAAAGTCTACACCTACTAAATAAACTATAACGATTTGCTTTTTATCGTCTATGGCGATTTTCTATTAGTTGCTATGAATATTATCAATTATCAGATTACCATATAGAAGTTTTATAACGATTGAAATACTGCTTATATTCAAAGAACACCTCTAATAGAACTCTTTTATTGAGACAAACCATATCTAAAAGTATATAATATACAGGGTATTCAAAGTCGAGTAAATAATATTTAAGGCGCATGTAAGACATTAAATAAACCTAAGGCTTATCTGAAACTCTAATACTTTCCGAGAACTGATTTCAAAATGAACTTTCAAATGACACCCCTAACCAGACAGATTCAACAGCCTCAATAAATTGCTGGGTAGTATTTCTCGTACCCTGCTAGGGCTTTAATATACTTCACTTACAATAAAAAAAAATATTTAGTTCGTATGAGAAAAATAAAAATAGCTCTAGTATCATCAATATTTTTTTATAGAATCTTCATCTCACAATCGATACGCACCAATATATAGTATCTAAAAGTCACTAAACTTCATTAAATATAAATAAAAAAAATAAAGGTAAATAAAAAATTAAATAATAAAATAATTTAAAACAATTTCAATTATTAGAAATGACTTCAATTTAGATAAAACTATCTCTGTTCTACAATTTACAAGATTCGCAAATGTGTTTATTACTAATTTGATCACATTTGAATGTACCTTTGGAAGCCACAATGATTTGTATTTGAATAAACATTAAGTGACATTAAATGTTTGCTTCCATTGATACTTAGTCGGCTGCTGCTTACACATGAGGGCTAATTTGTATTTCATACGAGAAGATAATCATGTTTTCTTAGTATTTACGTCGGAAAATTTTGCTATTTTATTAACATGGCGTGTTGGTAGGGATTTCTAGAAAACTCACCTATAGTATCTGCTCTGCAAATACGTGTTGCAGACGGCCTTGCTGACGTGAGAAGCGCTGCCGAAGTCGATCACCTTCACTCTGTACGGCTGCCGGGCCGGCTCCACCAACATTATGTTCTCCGGCTTCAGGTCAGCGTGGATCAAACCCAATTGCTAAGCAGACAAAATAAGTATTTTTATTTTATCGATCTTTAATTACATTTACCATTTTTTTATTATAGGGGAAATGCTACCTTATGCACCATGACACCGCTCTGGCAAGGCGCGGCCGTGTGTGGGGCTCTCCGGTCAAGAGGACCGGCCTACCCACTAAAACCTCCCCGAGTTCTCTGGGCCCATACGGGGCACATGGCGGGGTGCGCTTTCGTGATTCGACCGCCATGTGTCCCGGTAATTTCATTTACCAATACATAGGAAGACTAAATTAAAAATATAATTGACATAAAGACTGGTTGGTTTTATACTCGCCAGTCAATCACAGATTGGATTGGTAATCTTAGATTACAGTCTCTTACTTCTTCCTCAAAGCTTATTCCTAAATACAGTAAAATTCGTTTATATTAAATACAGCAAGAGATTGGTTAGCTCATAACGATGACTGTCATCGTTATGAGGCTCTAATTGACAAATTACTGATTTACAACAGCAAGGACGAGTGTCGGGCAGCGAATGCGTCACTGGTAAGGTAAGGTTGTCCCTGGAGGACCCATACGGTGCCACTTAAATTACGAACAACACTTCTATTGTCGATTAAAATATAAATAAATAAAAAAGTTATGTTGAGCACTAACCTTGAGCTTGAGCAACGCTGTTAGCACCTGCTGCAGTATCGGCCTGATGTACTTGAGCGGCAACGGTGAAAACTTGTTTTGCTTAAGGAAGTCGTATAGGTTCTGTTCGAGCATCTCGAACACGAGGCATGTGTGTGACCGGTGCTGGAAGCACTCGTACGCACGAACGAAGTTGAATTCGTCTGCCGACTCCTGCGAGAGCCGCGACAGGATCGACACCTGCGTAGCGTCAACATTGAATTATCAATCACTTCATCAAATATAGCTTATATCCTAAGAATCAAGTTTATGTGGTAGTGGAATTATAATTTCGGATAGGAGTGTTTTTGGGTTGTTATGTAAACAACTATGTTTGGAAACTATAGATAATCTCACTGGCTCAATTTGGCGATTGGTAGACTTCATACTTATAATGTATACCGCCACTGTACTGTCCGTTTCAGATAAAATGTGCTACCGACGCTGCCACGTTCGAAATATAAGTTATGTAAGTCTTACTCGCGGTTCATTCAGTTAAAACTCAACGTTGTACTTCCATTCTATACGAAAGAAGTTTACTCCAGAAATAGGAACATAAGTGCGCTCAAGTCAGCCTAACAAACGACAACACGAGTGGCCCTCGGCCACGGAACCGACACCAAGAATGAGATATTTTAAATTTACTGATTACCCAGTATATTTTTAGAAAATAATAACAAATTACCATTACAATATATATTTTTTAAATTTAATGATTTTTTTTATTTTAGCTTTGTATTTAAATTATTTTTAATTCATTAAAAATTTTTTGTTATGTTTTGAACTAGTCCGATTCGAGTACTGACCTCTCTAAATATGTACGGAATGCCTATCAGAAATGAATGAATTCAATCGTTGCGACTTCTAAATTCTATATTCCAATGTATATTATGCCATTCTTTATTCACTTCACTCCTAATCAGCCTATTGTTACCGAAAGTGTAGATTGAGATGTAATAAAACAACCTCATTTTATTAATGATCTTATAGTAATAGATGAATTGACATGAAAAAATCGGAAAGAGGTGTATGCTGTTTGCCGATGACATCATATTGATTGTAGAAGATAGAATTGGATAATTGATCGCATGCACTGGAGTTATAGGCTAAAATCAGTACAAACCAAATCGAATACATGTTCTGAGATTTTGGCGATTTGTGTTGTACCTATAAAACACAAACTTTATGGCTTGCTTTTATTTTCCAATAGGAATCACAAAGTCTTCTTTAAACAATAACTCAGCATACCTAGCGATATCTTGCTGAAATAGTTATATACCGATTAAATATTAAAGATGTCTTGAAATATTATAGGTAAGCACTTCAGTGGATAAACACAAACACCGATTGGAACTTAGCCAAATCGAGGAATAATGCATCGCAAAGTTTCTGAGAAACGGGACCGCTGGAAGAGTTGCCACTTGTGAAATAAAAACAAACATGTCCCAGATAATAGTTGCCATTCGTAAAATTAAAACGGACCTATCTAACCAAAAGGCCAATGCCTATTTTGGTTTTGCTATATTTCTTTGGCGCTTTGACAAAATCATAAATAAACGCTTTGGTGAAATTTTACTGTACGCTTTCGGAATAATAATAATTATATGAATTAAACAGATTGATAGCTGACATCTAATGAGTGATGGTGACTGATACAGGAAACAATGTACAAATAGGGTAGCGGGCCAATTCCACATTGAGACGCCCACTGCCGTAGATTTTTCCTAAGAATCTGCGATCTTGCAAATGTTGGGTATAACATTTATAGGAGCTAGTCATTTATAATCCAGTGCATCTCATAGGTATAGATAGATATCTAGCAAGCTTGATCTATTCATATTTAGTCCAACTAAACTGTTAGAAACAATGTTGTTTACATCAAATAGATATATCTCTATCGACGGTTCTAAAGTGCGTCTTGACTCTCGATACAATTCAATGGTACATAAGCACACAATCAGAAATGTCAGCACAAATATTCCGGATAGATGACAACTATGTGTAAATAATTTTGTTTTGACATTAAACGGAGTAACCGATTCAAAGTTAAACTAATTGATAATATACAACTTACAAATACAAAATTGGAGGATGTAATGAAATGAATTTACAATTAAGCCCATGATTAATTTATAAATAAATCCTTTTTTCCTACACAACTATTATAATAAAAATATCCATGTGTTGTTTCAAATAATACTTAAAGGAAAACATTGAATGGTGTATATGAAATGGCTAAGTCTGCATTAGACCAAAGTGATTGTCTAAGGCTTGAACACCCAGGTGGGAATGTATAGGAGCTCTGGTGATAATATATATTGATAGCAGGTACGTACTTCAATTTGTCCTTGGCGGGCATAGCTGGGATGGTTCTTGAGGATCTTGATAGCGACTATCTCGTTAGTGCCTTTCTTCCAGCACTTTACAACCTGCCCAAATGTTCCGCGCCCGAGGAACTCCAGCACCTCATACCTGTAACGGTTTGTTCAAATATAAGTTACGAAACCTTATGTTGAATTTTGCACCTCATACCTGCAACGGTTTGTTCAAATATAAGTTACGAAACCTTATGTTGAATTGGTTTCAAGTTTTCTATGCAACATAAGGTGCTAAATAAGCTCACGACCCCTTCTGTGTTTAACAAGATTTGACCATAAAGGTTTGTATCCAGCATTTGTATTGCCCACAACCCACATTTTCACTGTCTAATGATCTCACTTAACATAGTAAGACTGCATTCGTTACCATGTTTTCTACAAGAGTAGAACAGGGACTGTTAATCTACAATACCTGTATCAAGTACTGGATGTCTTTGAAGACATTAAAAATACTGTGCGTGATCGCTACTAAAGCATTCATTATTCACAGATTCGTGAAACAAAATGGTCGCATGAAAAAGCCGTAGCAGCAATCGACTCATGAATTTATTTTTTATCTTTTCTGTGCCAAATAGAAAATGAAATGAAAAATTGAAATAGTACTATAGGCTTTGAAAATCTTTGAAATGTCAAGTGATTCATGATAATATAAAGATTAAGAAACCATATAGTATTCATTAATTTCACGAGTCAGGCTACTGATTAGAGCAACAATATTTTATTTATAGATTTGGTAAGACGAATACAATTTTGATACAACTGTATGTTAACAAGCAAACAAAATTATGTTGATAAACTAAACGAAACACAGTTAGATGTTTGACCTGTGTTCGTAACAAATCTAATTCTCGCACGAGACTCATAATGCCGGGTAGCTTTCGTAGCAAAACCACTAAAATATGAATATAGCTTTTTATCACTATGAACTGAAAACATAAACTATACATTTATTAAATGGCAGAATAACACACGATAAACGCTTTATAATATCGCGTATCGGTGGTCATGCTACAGGAGCAGACCCATTAATTTCACTAATGTTATTACCTAACGGTTTAAACCAGGAATGCTATAACTATATCAAAACCAAAATCCCAGGAAATACATATTAAAACAATCATTCTGTATAATATAAAGTGCTTTCACTGACTTATTGAGAATAATTCTCTTACGAACAAACTCTGCACAAAATGGGCTGCCTTGTGCCGTGCCGTGTGTGCCGTGCGGTAAGTTATGTGTTAATAATTCCTTGAGCAACCAAATCAAGATATTGACAGTCTCACCTATTGGAGGAGGAGTAGAGCACCTCGTGCTGCACCAGCTGGTAGTCGCCATCGCCACCGCAGCCGGATCCTACGCAATGATGCGATCATAGCGCAATCAGGGCGCAATCATGATGCAACCGGGACGCAATCATGGCGATTCGTCGAGGGATCAAGCGACGGAAGTGACGAAGCACCGCATGTGGACATACGATCATTCACCAATTAGTTATCTTTATTATAAAAATTAATTATACATACAATGTCCGATCACCAATCGAAGCACGATAATGTGTTAATAAGTTAACGATAAAAAATGCAATCAAAGTGTACTAACAAAATATTCATTAAAATATAAACTCAGACGAAGAACCTAAATATAACATTATATATATAAATATTATTTTTGCTCACATTTTTCCAAAATATATTAAAGTATCAGCATAATTATAAATTATTTATTTTAACTAGCTAAATTACAATAAACATACTAACTCAGTCACAGATTCCATAAGTATCAACAAACGGCACCTACACGTTAAAAAGAAAGAGGATCTGGGCCACATTGTATTTGAAATAAAACCAGACATGCATGCATTGAAATTTTGGAAAATTCATTTGTCTATCGAATATAATATAAGATTTTACTTGATATATTACTAGATATAATTGATCAAAATCACATCGAAATTTTTATTCAACATTCACATTTGCAGACACAAGTTTCTGCAAATGTGAATTCCGAAATAAATAATTTGTTATATAAAGACTTCGTATGCATATACAAACACATGTACGAGGGGAGGTCAAAAAGTTCGCGGAATGACTGGGAAAAAAGATGAAATGATACATTATGTTATTTTTCCTTTTCAATATATTCCCCCTTAACACGAATACATTTTTCGGATCTGGCATATAACTTATTAATACCGTCGAAAAAATAGGTTTTGTCTTGGGCGTCAAAATACGCCGAAATCGCCGACTTGACTTCATCATCGTCTCTAAATTTTTTTCCACGCAGCTCTTTCTTCATCTTTGGGAATAAATAAAAATCGCTAGGGGCCAGGTCTGGACTGTAGGGTGGATGGAGTAGTTGTTCAAAACCGCATCGATGAATGGCAGCCGTCGCAACATGACTCGTGTGAACGGGCGCGTTGTCGTGCAAAAGGAGTACACCTTTTGTCAGTTTTCCTCTTCTTTTTTCTTTAATAGCTTCTTTTAATCGGTCCAATAGGGAAGCGTAGTACTCTCCCATTATAGAAACACCACGTTCTTTATAATCGATCAAAAGAATACCTTCAGTATCCCAAAAAATAGTCGCCATGATCTTTCCGGCCGATTGCGACACTTTAAATTTTTTAGGGGGTGGTGTGCCTTTTTTGTGCCACTGCATCGACTCCTGCTTTGACTCAGGCTCATAGTGGTGAACCCAAGTTTCATCACCGGTTACAATTCTGGCCATAATTTCTTCCCTATCTTCTCCACAGCGGTCCAAAAACTCGCGGGAACAGTTGACGCGCTCACGTTTTTGCAGCGGCGTGAGCATTCTCGGGACCCACCTTGAACACACTTTACTCATGCCAAGATGTTGATGAAGAATATTTAAAATTGTGGTTTCTGATACTCCAACTGATGCTGCAAGTTGTTTCTTCTTCAACCTTCCGTCTTCCAATACAAGTTTTTCAACTTTTTCAATGATTTCCGGCGTAGTGGCCTCAATGGGCCGTCCAGGTCGAGGATCATCTTCAATTGACTCCCTTCCTTGCTTGAAAAGGCCGTGCCATTTGTAAATCATGGTTTTACCAGGAGCAGAGTCTCCGTAAACAGCTAACATCTCTTGCAAAATAGTTTGAGGCGTTTTTCCTTGTTTGGTGAGGAACTTTACGACGGCGCGATGTTCAATTTTCTCCATAGTGGCTAGTTTGTTCCCGATTTACTTGTTTACTCGTTTGTAACTCGAAAGCTAATGACCCAATTAGGCTAGAAATTGGCATATATAGTAATTATGAGTTACTCAAGTAGCGGCTACCTGGAGGAGCGACCTCACCCCCGCCAACCCCGCCATTCCGCGAACTTTTTGACCGCCCCTCGTAAAATAAAACACTTTGTAATTCTGTTTTGATTTAAATTTAATAAATCTATATAATTTGAAGGCACCACATTTCATCATAATATTCGATAGATTTGAGAAGCTGTGTGCATCATCATACAAGGACAGTGCATGAAAGTTCAAACAAACCACAGGTTTGGTTTCATAAAGAAACTCAAGCATAAAATAGTTACCTCCTGTAAGATTGGTTGAATTTTTTTAACACATTCCTGTGAAAAGAGCTTGACAGTTACGGATTATGTTGGTAAAATGCCAAAAATTTATAAAACACAAAATTTGTGAATAATATCTTTCAACTACTGCGAAAATAATTGAATGCTTACAGAAAATTTATATGTACGGGGAATTTCCTACCCTAGAAATCTTTAGAAGGATTTGTGCCTTTAAATATGTATATGCAAAAACACAACAAAATAAAACTAGCAAGCTCTCGTCACTAATAAATACTTTAAATATAATCGTATTGGCAAATAGCGCAATGTGGAGTGTACAGTCAGTATTAGATGGGCTGTATATACTACTGTTCAATACTATTACAGCACAATTTACATATTTTGATTTCTTTCTAAAGTAAAGAAAATAACAATAAAATGATGTAGATATGTACTTGCTTTACACAAGATACGTTTTAAAAAAATATTAATTAAAATTTAGTGAATGATAAAATTTCCAGTAAAATGCTTATTCTTATATCGGTACTGTGTGTATTTAATAAAATGTGTAATTTCTTCATTGTGACATATGAGATTGAGTGTAGTATGCGGTGTAAAGTATTTGCAGTGTGCAAGGAAGCAAGGAGGTAACAACAAATTGACATTACGTTTGTGGTTACCTTGCGGCTGGGGCGGGTGGTTGGCCCCGCCCGCCGCCAGCTGCTTGCTGTGGGCCGTCGTCGTTGCGGCCTGGGGAGCCGTCTTGTGCCGCACGCCCGCCGCGCCGCTCGATGCCTGCGCCCCGCGGTGCTCACTGCTATCTCCGATACTGCCGGTAAATGATTTCATCATTAGTTACTACAGTTGTGAAGTAAATTTTTTTATAGACGTGTAGTTTCGAAATTCGTCTTTTTGAACTTCTAAATATGTATGTTAACTGGTAGGTAACGGTTATATGTTTAAATAAAACATCTCTTTCATTACATAGTTTTAAAATTTCTCCCCTCGGACAGATGAAATAAAAAAGAATTATCTTTATGATTATGAAACATCTGTAATAAACTAACAAAAGAAATACATACATACAAAAAGACAGGTTAGAATTGTCCACAGAAATAAATCCGTAATTCTCGAAACAATAAATCAAATGAATGTCATATGAATTATATACACTTTAATATTTAAGTTCCTTATTTATTTTATAACTAAGAAAGCCAATTTTATTAAATTAACAATTAAACACAATCACTAGCAACATGAACGTCGTGTTCGTCTCGTTGTCAAGTGTAAGAAAAGCACAAAGAAGAGCAAGAGATTGAGCATATAACTTTCCAAGGCTGCCAGGCCAATTTTGTCAATCAGACTTATTTTGAATTTTGGGCTAGTTAATATAAAAAAAAAAACAAATGCGTTTACGCAAATTTAATTATTTTGTGGGTAAGACAAGCCAATGCCTGTGTGTGTGTGGTACTCAGTTGAGTTAATTACGTTAGCAATATGACTTAACTCAAGCGAACCTATATATCGGTCGAATGCATGATTTCCGCCACTATATTAATATATTGTTGTGGAAAAATATATAGACTAGACAGATAATAGCCCATTTGAAAACAAATGAGCTAAAACTGATATTGAAAATTAGTAACATTATAATAGCATATATATATGCCCCTGAATAGCTTGTGAAAGTCAAATTTACTCTACAAATGTTAGGATACAAAATGTCTTTGGTTGCTTTTTTCTTTTATAAATAAAACCATGACTTTTTCTTACCAAAGATTGGTAAATTATTTTGGTATTACCAATGTGTACGTATTATAAACAATATTCTTTTAGTTGATAATTAGATACATTATAAAACTAAAACCGGTATGGTTCTGTACCAATTACTAGAAACGTTGTTGAAAAATAAATTAGTATAGTATACTTGACTTTTTAATAGAAAAAGTTTACAAATGACATTGAGCATCTGAAATAGAATATTCATTTAGAATAACATTTTTACATTACTGGTGTTTATTGCTTATTAATTTTTGTGAATGAAAAAAAGACAAAAGGACTAAGTAAGTCTAACATCAGGTATCGATGTACCTGATCAATTCAATAGAATCCCTTTTAAGGCGGATATTTTGAGTAGATAAGAATATCCCGGAATCCGACTGGAATAAAAGAGAAATCATAGCACTTGTAAAATGTTGGCTATCCGTCAGCAATAGGGAAATAAAAAAAAAACGTTTTGCTCGTGGCGGGTCGCGGAGCACACCTGCACAGCTATTATTGACAAAAAGTTAAAAAATTACTAACACCAAACAAATAGTTGTAAAGATATTATAATAAATAACACATTTTCATAAGCATTCATAAATATTGGATATGTTGCCTTATTTTGAAGCCTATAGCAGTAACCTTTATGTTTAAATATACCTTTTAAATATATATGTTATATCTATAACAGCTTTAAAATAATGAATATAGCCTAAAAACTTACGAGTCCACGACATCAAATTCGTCATCATCATCATAGAAATCGTCGTCATACTCAAACTTAAGCCTCGGCAGAGAGAGATCCATTGCAAACGTATATTAACATCAACTATATACACTGTACACGCTTTAATTTATACACTAATAATTACACTATACACAAATCACTAGGACACTTGTTTATCATAATATGTCTAAAATCACAAAATTTGGAAGATTGTAAAAGCATTTGAAGTTTCCGATTTGGTACGGGCTGCGTGTGCGCATCCTTAGGGGTTGGAAAGCGGACTGGTTCAAGACGGCGAAGGCGAAGCGACGCTCTATCGTCGTAGGGTCGTAATGGCTCGAAACGTGGGGTGAAATAGAGTGGGGATAGCAGGTAACTTGGGGCTCGGAATAAACCCCACGCTTTCGGTACTGTATAAGCCGGCCCATTCACTAACAAAAACAGCCATGCGTTAATGTCAGCATTCAGCAAAAATATTTTTTATAATATCGTAGTAATAATTTTTGTTTTATATAGTAGTTTATAATATCTAAGAATGTTGGGTTTTTCGACGTGATGATATTGGGTGAATGGACATTGTTTCAATTTGTGTATTATGCATGGTTAGCTAGATCACAAAACACGTTATGTAAATGTACTATTTAAAAGCTTTATATTATCGTCTTATATTATTATATCACGTGCACTATATTTAAATTAAATATGTAACGAAAGAGTTATGTACTGAAATTATTGCAATGACTCGTGCATTGAAATAATTTTAGTATTATATCAAGTAAGTTATTATTACAAATCAAAAAAGGACCACGAACAAGACACAAACCTAAACATACTGGTATACTAAAACTATTTTTTCAATACGTACATCTTTCTATAAGTATTCTTTACTATTCTCGTGATAAACTGTGTCATTTACAGCAAATTTAATTGTTTTTTAACTGAATTGTTGTTGATAATGTATTTATTTGACTGCGGTTATTAGTTTGGGTGTCTACAGTAAACCGACCAATACATGATATGACATGAATAAATAAAAATAAATAGATTGCTAAGGTTAAAATAAAAATAAATAGTTCCCAAAACAATCACAATTGTAAAGATACTGCCAATTTGCGATTGCTAAAGTGGATTGATTATTTTATAGCCTTCATTTCAAAGTTTAAAACACTTATACCAAAAAAATAATTAAGAGTCAAACAAACGTAAAAAACCAACATAAATACCATACCACATAAATACTACTGCTGTAAGAAAATTATATTATCATCAAAAAACAATTGGAAAAACAACTTAAAACATAACATTCAACTTGGGTGGAACTCGAATTTGTGTCGTCGGCGTCATACCGTGTTTATCTACTACTAAACCAATTCAACAATCGAGCACAATCCGTTCCAATAAAATATTTTAACTGCAATTTCACTTATTTACTTTGTTAAGCAAAAGTAAACTTTATTTTCTATAATGGTTCAGTGCAAAACTGTGATCTTATAAAAATCCGACAATGATTCATACGAATCCCACAAAATGTGTATTTTATCTAACCATGTGACGTATCCATCAATGCTAATAATTTTCATTACTAAAAATATCCATATAAAAATTTATAATTTGACTTTACCCCAAAAATGTTATTTTTCTTAGTATCTTATAAATAAAGTTTACCATCTATCACAGATTCGATAATAATTTAATTATTATGTATTAAAGAACACTGTACTACAATGATGGGTAATTATGTGGCAAACATCTGATTATACAATAGCTGGCTAGTATGCTGATACCCACCTAATAAATAATGTTTACCCAGAAATTCCACTTTCTTTTCTTGAGGCGAGTTAATTATGCATTTTCTTAACCAAAGTATTGAGGACACAACCTCGTAAGATATACCATTAGACTCCGAGGTAGCAGTGCTATTCCTTAGTCCCAACTAGCTTTCTTCTGAACTTACAACTCTCATAAAGTAGCATATAAGCTGGAATACAACCATGCAAGCCTTCCCAGAAATAGGTAGACATACTCAACCAAACAACTGTAGGACTCTCCCTTTGGTTTGTAACTTACTGATTAGATTTAGTTAGATCATACCTAGTAGCCATTTTGATAATGGATAGATAAACAGGTGCTTACGTTGCGTCTCGGCAGCAAGGCCTCGCACAGTGCACGGGTGGGGGCGCGGGCGGCGGGGACCGCTCCGCATCGCACGCGCGACTCGGCACGACGGGCGCACCGCAACAGCCAGCCCCTGCGCCTGCGCCGGACCAGCACTTGTTCTGCGGACAACACCATAATACATTATCTATCAAAAGAAAGACGATTTTATGAAAGACACTTCAAAGATAGAGGTGTGTATAGTGCCATCGTGAGAATTGCGGTACCTTCCGCAATTATAACTTTATAACGAAATATTTGGAATCTTCAGTATTAATTTTGGTATTGGATACACCTTAGGTGGCGGTAAACTCGAAACTTTGCGGTATTAATCGCCATTATAACATTTGTTTAAAAATAACACGTCTAATAAAGAAAGTTAAACATAAGTAAATATATGTAGGAACATAAAAGATGCCCATTAGCTGTATTTTACATTTAAGTACCCATTTACCTGTATACATTATAGACCTAATCATTTACTTAAAACGCATTAGTAAAGTACACCAATTTAGATTTTTTTGTAGCTTAATAGCTCCATCCTTGCAAATTAAAGTATTTGTAAATCACCAATTAATTATGAATAGAATGTATTTAACTAATGGTTGTGCGAATTCTGAACTGAAATTGAAAAAAAAAAACGTTTAAATAGTTTAATTAGATTAAGTAAGTACCTATACAAGGCGAAAAGTCCAGCTTGCCATAGCAGGGATTGAAAGCCAAAGAAAAATGTTTAATTTACACGCGTAACTTTAGAGCAATGAATGTAAATTTATATAATATAAATAAATGTAAGCACGCTGATTGTCCAGATTGTCCACCGAAGACATTTTACATCTATGCCTATGTAGAGTCTGACCAACGAAACGTGACAGGCGGTAAATTCAAATTGATTAATATGACTACACTAATTATACTCTGAGAAAACATAGTTGATACTTATATTTTGTATGGAAATATATATTTTGCCTACTCTAGATGAACCAATTATATAATGTGCTTGTTTGTATGTACATTCAAGGTTTTTGTTCTCATAAGTGCCTCTAAAAGCCTAAGTTGAATAAAGTCTATTTTATTATGCAGTATCAATAAAGGCTTTAATAATTCTAAGAATAATTAAAGAATAACAACCAGCTCATATTTTAAAGTACCCTAATGTATTTTAAGATGCCATCAATTACGTTACTTCCGTTATTACTAGAGTACGCTTTTGTATAATTAAAAACTAGTAATAATTAAGTACACAAAGAAAGTATTATAAAATACATAATGCCATAAATTATAAACAAAAAGTTTTGAAAGCTGACTGCATCACGATTTAATATAGCTCTTGACTATCGGTTAACAGTTTAAAATTGTTGCCATAATAAAACTCGAAAATAATAGACTGCGTCACGTACCATTCAAGCCGTAGAATCCTTCTGTCCAAGGCTCAGACTGAGTTTAGTCGGAAGGTCACTACGGTCGAGTCGCCTCGATCGGTTTTTAGTCCGCAAACCAACAATAGGGTAGACGACTACAACGGATTATGACCGTTTTTACACTATAATAATCTGATTTGAGCAATTTATATTTCATGAAAGTATGTCAATATAGAAATTTCAGTATTTTTTTATTTATATTGTTTTTAGATTTCTAAAAAAAGTGCAATTATTATTTACGTAATTTCTAATGAAACGAACACATTTCTAGCATTCTCACATTAAATGTAACATTTTTTTTATATAGAAATTATACCTATAAACGTACAAATAACAAAGTTATTTTGATATTTGTTTGTACGCTCATACAAATTTTCGAGCGAGTTTACTTAATTATGACGTCACGATTGCAGTGCTTTTAGTATGGAGCGTTTTTGAGTAATCCGCGACAACGCCGCAAACATGTCGATGTATCTTCAAAAGTAATAGGCGCAGGTATACCGTAGGTTCTACAATATTTCTCAGTTAAAGGAGTACTCTTATTATATATAGAATTTAAACATTGTCGTCGACCCAATACTATGGTTTCATCGAGATTTGATCATACCCTTAAATCTTCAATACATTAAGAATAAATATATATTTTTTTCTTTCAATTTGTTGATACATTTTATAGGTCACATTTATACGACAGAATACTATACATCCTTAATTACAAAAGAATTCAATCAAATTAGTCGGATACTTGTAATATTGCAAGCATGCGCACGCGATCCATCTCTTTGACATTGTATCGATTATTGACAAGGAAAACGAAACGCCCTGTTTCTGGTTTTGAAATAAAAGCAGGAACTGCTCGAGCCAGCCGACGTTAGAATGCAACCGAATGAATCAATTCAATCGAAACCTCAGTTTAGGAAGTTGAGTTCATACTATTTCCTTAAACACTTTTTGTTTAGTGCAAACTCTTGTAACTCTAGAAATTGGGTTGACGTCAGTGAGTCGTCAATGCATTAACACATTCAATGCCGAGGACACGCTTGGCGTGTTCAAGTTTATTGAAGTCTATATGCCATGAACACGCCAGGCGGGTTTTTGATGTTTTGGTAATATGTCTTTAACGAGGCCAGATATTCTGCTCAAATTATTACTGCATAGTTTTTGAAGGATCTGCTATGGTTAAATTAAGCGGCAACCGTAAAAACCAAGTCTGATTTTTTTTTGAAAATAAAGGTTTTTGCAGTGCCAAGAACACGCTACGCGTGTTCACTTATTGGAGCTACCATTAGGCTCTCAAACTTTTTATTAGATTGACCCCTTTGCTATTTTTAAGTTCAAAACTTCTGTAGCACCTCTGCTTCGTCATACAGAGCTGCTCTGTTCACTCTGTCTTAGGAGATAAGATGCGTTTACAGGTTATTACGCAGTAATTGATAAATGACTGACATTGAACTAAGTAGACCGTCTTGAGCTTTTTCTATCTGTTGGCTGCCTAAGGTTTTTCGTTACGTGTATTACGTTTCATAAACTACCATCACATATTTGCATGATGTGCATAAAGGTTTTTTTATACATAACTACGGAGTATCTGAAGAAGACCTCTAAGGGCGCAGTTACTTTTATGCTGATTTTGAAATGAACATAAATTTTATTGTGCACCATTTAAAATAAAATAAAAAATAGAGATTATGTATGTATAAAGAGTGTTTTTTTTTTAACTGGGACAGTATGGGGAAAACCTAAACCATTAAAGATATAAGGAAAAGGTCTTAGAAACCATTTCATATTTTTTTGTGAAAATAATTTGACATAGTAACTTTTTTGGTCAAGCGTGAGTTGTTCTTGGAAATTAGTCATTTTGATGATTTTTTTATGCGGATCCGGTTTTAATTCTACACTACAAAAATATTTGTCCGTTTTATAGGAGGGGAATAGTCTGTTACGTCTTCGTCATTTGTAACTTCAGTTTGCGGTACAAATTTAACTTGTTCTGTGAAAAAGAGATTCTTCTGTAGAAAAGGGTAAAGGAAAAAGAGGTAATTAGTGAAAATGCATCAAAATTAATTTATATCATACATAGGTAAGAGAAACCTACGATAATAAGTGCTATAAAATATTTAACAAATTTTAGAATCAATTTATGACAGTTAGAAAGATCTTTTAGTCTATATCATGAATCTATATAAATCATCCAGATTCATGGTCATTATAAATTAAAGTACATGCATAATTGAAATTAATAATTGGAAACGTCATTAATTATTATTGCATGGGGATTGCAGTAAAAAAAGTTTGAGAACAACATGTTTCACTATAATGCATATACTTACGATAAAATCTGTTTTTCGCTATTATTTTTTTAAGTATAAAACTGAAAATACTGTCACTAACACCTTTATTCTCGCACAACACAAGAAATACTAACTGGCAAACGTTTGCAAAAAAAGATATAGCCTTTTTATGTATTTTACCTATAAACAGTGCCGTGGACACGCGAGGCGTGTTCACAATTTTTCAAAGTTGCAGTGCCGTGAACACGCCTAGCGTGTTCATAGTATTATATCGCAGCATCTCGGTAGACTTTAAGAAAATCGTGGTGGCAGTGAATGAGTTGAATTACGTTTCAGTTTATGTACATGAAAATGTACAAATTATTATTTTCTTATTATTCTTAAAACCACCTTATTGGCTAGCAGAGACGTAAATACTAAACGTGTCTTTAAAGATTTATTTCGAATAATTGGAACTGTATATAGTAATATGTATACTGCTACAGACTCCATACGGTCCTGATCTAAGCCTTAACGATTTCTTTACAATCCTAAAAAAAAATCTCTTGATGGTAAAGGATCTGGTAAAGGAGCTGTCAACGGTTTCAAAACAACCCCATTTAACAGAACTGTGAAGTGGAAAAAAAAGTTTTAATAACGTAGTGAATAATTTGAAAATATACTAAAATGTTCTCTCTGTAGAATTCCTCATACAATCGCCACTAAAGTTAAATATGAAGCAATATTAATTCAAATTAAATTTAACAAAAGTTCCATGAGAGCAAAATTATTCCATTATGCATGATTAGAAAATACCCAAACGGTTAAATTAGCAAAACACGATATGATATATGCGGTTATCGTGTAATATAGAAGTCGTTTTGAAATTTACACACTGTGTTTTGACAGTTCATTATGATAAATATACAGGTTGTATATGGTGCAGGTTATTAGAGGTTTAAGATATATACCCAGTCCTGCATCAAAAAACAAACTGCACAACACAACGGTGGCGCCTAGACCCCACAACTGACCACAATCCACTGACGTCGACAATGATATTATATTGATCACCATACTCCTTGACCCGTTGCTATGTCAGTCTTCAAAGACACGTGAGGCGCAAAACCTTTTCATTTTCTTTGTATACTGGCAATTATGGAAGACATATCGACGGATAGCAAACGGGTAGCATGAGCAATACATTAAACATTAATTCTGCGTGGAACACCTGGCAGTTGCGAGGTCGCGTTAAAGGATTTTCATTTTAAGCGAAGACCTTTATCATATGAGAAATAATAGTTTTGATGATAACTCAACTTTACCATTTCTATTTTACAAAATAACTTTTATAAAATAGACATAGCAATTGGTAGGCATTCTTTGAAACAGTTAAAAGTATATACATATCTATAAATAGGACTAATTATATGCTAAATTATACTCTGAATGCAAGAAACACAACAAAAGTATGGTTAGTAAGCCAAACTAAGACTACAAGCATAAATGCAAACTCAATACTACTTCTACTAACAAAATACGTGTACTGAAAGTAACGCGCGCAGAGTGAATGAACGCATACGCGCAGTCGTGACTTCCAGAAGATAATGTAGCGTCGTGGAATCCGCCCATCGCGATAGTCGCTATGGGCAGCTAGTAATGACGCAGATGTGCGCGATTAAGCAGCAAAACAAACATCTTGATGTAAACAATACGTATTATGAATGCGGTTGGCTGTCTCAGTGACCCACCATAAATGGGTGGGAAATTAAGATTTATAGTGGAAACTGTAGCTAAAATACTAAAACATGATCTTATATCTTTTAGTGTCGTGAATTACTAAAAATAATCATCATCCTCTTGCCCATTTCCCATTATCTGGGGTCGGCGCAGTAGATCTTTTTCTTCCATTCATTTGAATTATTAAAACTAAAGTTGGAATAAAAATTGTTACGAATATTAATTTGGGTGCCTATAATTGCTCTGCTTATATTTAGAATCATAGTCCTTTTTAAAGTTACATCAAAATTTATGCGTCAAACTATTAGTTCACTTCAAACTTTTTGTTTTCTTTCTACTGCATGTATTTTGTACGTATCTTGATATTTTCATTATATGTATATTAATATCAAATATTAGTCACACTAGTCTAATGAGTGACGTGCTTTTTTTGCTAACAATTTTAACAATCATACTTGTAATTTAATAGGTTTATTATTATAATTGTTAATCCATAGCGTAAATTTTTGTATGAAAACAATGTATAGCCCCTACCGGAACGTAATTGTACTACTCTTTCATAATAAACTGATATAAGTTCTGTAGTTTACTATATACGTCAAATATCTAGCGAAAATGATATCAAATTCGAGGTAGAGCCACAGGTTGACATGTAAAGTCTGTCGAGTTATTGTTTGTACCATTTTTTGAAAGGAAAATACAGAAAATACTTTCATGTGGTTTATATCTAAATATAGAACAGCTATACTACTTTTAGAAATAGAACACCGACTGTTGCGATGGTCAAGCAGATAAACGTACGTAATGTAGTTTTTGCGTGCTCGACTCAAACTACATTCTGGTGCGATTATAAATCTTAGCCTGTACAGTCGTGCCCACTGAATAACTTAGATACTCTTGACTCGAGTTACGGTTATGCACGATACATACCCGAGTGACTCAGAGTCATAAATAAACTAAGGTACCTCGAGTACTTATATTCCGTCAAACATATACCCGGTACCGTCACGTACCGAGTAGATTCTCACCCTCCACTACACGGCGAACTTGAGCGTTCGAGCCATTAGACGGCGCGCTCAAGTTGCGTCGACCCCCCTTGTTTCGACCCTAACGACTCCGGAACGGTCGCCGGTGTCGTTAGTCGGCTAGGTGTCGAACCTTCTGGTCGTGCGCTTTCCACAAACACATTCATTGCAAAGCTGAGCATAGCCATCTGAGGCTTTAGCAAAAGTCCGTCCAAAAAAAAAATCGAGTACTTATCATTTTCCAGCGAACATTACTAACGCCACGCTGTCAAGCAACGTAACGAATAATCTCGTTAAGATTGGTCGTTTTCCTAAAAAGTTTATTAATTTACAAAAAATGCATTTACGTAAGACTGAAATTCACGTGTTGTTAAATAAGGTACTGATAACAAATGTCCAAAAGCGTAATACATAACGTGTATAATCACTATCACTATCTGAACTAAGTGGTCTTATTCTGTTCTTCCTCATGGGTGAAATAATTTCTATAATCTAATATGAAATTTTACGTTTTATATTAATTAAACGTACAGGTTAATGAACTAACGCTATTGTCCCAAAAATGAGGTTAACTTGTAAATACTAATTAATTGAAATTACCTTCATCACTGCTTTCCGACATTATCAATAGTAAATATCGTGATGTAACTATAAATGGAGTTCGGCCTCTTTCAAACTACACGGCTCAGTTATTCAATTGATTCGGAAAACTTATGTGTAAAAAATGTATCATATTTTCTCTGAATATAAGCAATCTGAAGTGCTTCACTGATAAATAACATGAAGTTCTACATGTAACCATTGTAACCGTCAAAAAATTGAAAAACGGAGTTAGGTCACTTTCAAAATAAACGGCTCATATATAAAATATGTGACAAGTTACTTATTTGTAAATATAACACACCCAAAACCAAAGAACAAAAATCATGATTAAGCGTAACATTTATCTTAATTGATCTTAATATATACTTCGACAGAGTAACGCGTTTCTATAAGGCGCACCCTGTGATCTACAGAAGTGTGCACTGTGATAAATACAGTTCTGTTCACCTGAATAAGATTTCACATTTAAAAATTTCTTAATAATCAAGAGAAAATAACTATAAGTGCAAATTTATGAAATTGATACAAAAATACAAGACAAGCGTATTATAAAAAGATAAACGTACATTTATACATTTTTCCTTTACTACTTCTTACCTTATCCTTTCCTTTACTACGTAGCATCTCAAGGTTAAATGACAGAGTTAACTTAACTGATTGAGACTCCAGTGTGTACGATCATGGAAAATATTCCTCGAATACCACGTTCTCGATTTACAGATAATAACTTTGGGAAAGAGCAATACATAGGTATCAATATAAATTAGTTCTATTGTTCTGTAGAAAATATGATTTATAAAAATAAGTACAAAAAAAAATTGTAAACACATATTAAGCAATCTTAATATCGTGTAGAAACCGCGAGTTAATTTTGTAACTTAAAAGCTTTTAAATATTAACATTCAAGTGTAGTAGCATGAGTTTATATTCGTTATCAGTTAATGTTGATAGCGTATATTTTTGTATAAAAAATATATCGCACCGAGCGAAAACTGATTGACCCAAAATTATAATCATTTTAGTTAATAAATTGGTATGGTAACATAACATCTCGTGGTAACACCGCAATGAACGTCAAAGTTTAAATCACCAGATAATACTTTTTCTTACACAATAATCTCATAAGCCTTGCCATCAATTTTAATCTCGATTTCAAATTTTTTGTACCCTTCATATCTTTCGTTCTACTTTGTATGATAATTTACCATAACGTTATTCGATAACCCAAACATATCATGGTAACTTAAGCGATTCAAACGAAGTTGCAATCTGTACAGCTAGTTGAATTGTGAACTATTTGATTGACAATTTAATTGAATATTTATCATCATTATAATTAATCTTCAATTTAATTACGCGTAGCTCCTACTTTAAAAATAATCGGAATGTCGGATCAGCATAACAAGATACAAATACCAAATGGTGCATGCAATACGAAATAATACGGCGCAATTTAGGAACTGAACCTGTAAAGATCTGAATGTAATTTGAATTGCTTCTTTACATTAATTACTCTCTATTTACATAAAAATGTATTAGATTTTAAATTCAATAGTGAATTGAACTATCATTTTATTTGCTACAGCCGGACGTTTGCCAGACGTCGCGCACCAACGTCGACAAATTTGCAAACTGATAACAGTTTGTTTGCTTTCGTCCAAAGGTGTTAGGGTCGGCCGATACAGATCTAGATCATTAACATGAACAAAAACTCATATAGTCAACCTAAATAAAGATAAACAAAATAGTTATTAACGACAGAAAAAGTTTCAGAAGAATATAGATAATAAGCAGCAAGTTAAATAAGTGAGATTATGTATATTCTTGTATTTCCAATCTGTTAAAATAAACAAACTGACAAGCTAAAAATAAAACCGTTGCTAAGCAACGAGAACTATGTTCTCAACAGTCCCCCCCGCAGTGCTGTTGTCCAGTTGTTCATTACTTGTTGGCAATACCACCACACGTGCTACAGGTCTCTTCAAAATACCGGACTTGGTTTTAATGTCGACGACTCTGACGCGACCATCCTTGCCAGGGTAAACCTTAACAATGAGGTCTCTAAACCAGATTTTGCGTGTTGAATTAGGATCTACTAACATTACTAAGTCTCCAACTTTTATCGGCCTTTTGTCTTGGTGCCATTTGGTTCTAGGTAACAAACATGGCAATATCTCATTCATCCAACGCCTCCAAAATAAATCTAATAACCGCTGGGATATACGCCACTGACGACGCAGGCACAGGTCATCATCATCGAAAGTACCCAGAGCTGGTAAAGTAGAAGACGTTCCTAGCAAAAAATGATTGGGTGTTAGGGATTCCGGGCAGTTTGGGTCAACCGTTGCCTGAGAGAGTGGCCTGCTGTTAACTAAGCTCTCAACGAAGGACCACTTATTAACGAGAGAAAGAGTTTCAGAAGAATGTAGATAAATAAGCAGCAAGTTAAATAAGTGAGATTATGTATACTCTTGTATTTCCAATCTGTTACAATAAACAAACTGACAAGCTAAAAATAAAACCGTTGCTAAGCAACGAGAACTATGTTCTCAACAATAGTATTAATTAGAATTTAACCATCAACACAATTATCGGCTTGGTCAAATTATAGCATACCTACAGAGTAGCATATACCTATTAATCACGATATCAATGACTTATTAATATAGGTTAATAAGAAATGTAAATATTATAAAATTTTATAAAATATGTTGTTTTGACATTTCAGTTTTTGTTTATGCTTTAAATATATGCTCTAGTTTAATTGATTTTGTTATACACTATCACTGCCTAGGTCAGGAAGTGCAAGGAGCTGTACGCTAGATGTTAGTTATATATATACATATTATATCGTATAGCACAGGCAAAACCTTCATTGTACCCAAACTGCAGTCAATGTACCGAGGTTTTATAATCGACCCGGCCCTCGTGAAACGCTTTGTAATAGCGTCTGTATCTGAGGAAAGTCTAAGTATTAAATATGACTGGGTTCCGCCAATACTGTGCAGCCAAAGACAAAGTAGTCTGCCTCTAAATAATATTTATGCCAACTCTATTTAGCTAAGCTTTACTTTGCATTTGTGCGATTTACCTATGCTCCATTTAACAATAGCAAGACAAAAACAAGTCGGCCTACAGGGCCCTACATACTATACCTACAACAACTTGTCCTGTCATCCTGTCACCGGCAGCGACGCGCCCACTCCAGACCAGACACCCGTTCGATGGAAAGTACAGTCAGCACCGGTTAAGTCGAGGTACAGCGTACTGGTTTCTAAATAGTTTTGTGTAGACGCGCCGTAGGTTACATTTCGCATTTCATAGACTGTTGTGTTACGACGACAACTAGCTTCGTGTAATTAAGTTATTACTTGCACCATTATTAATTAAGTAACAAATTATTCTAGTGTTCTAAACCAAAAGTTCATTAATATGTAACTTACATATATGTTATCCTTACATGTTTCTTGCATTATGTAAAATTTATTCTCTCCTTGAATCACCGTAAATCACAGTACACCCTACATTCGTAGGTGACTTAGACATTTTTGATAACAACTGTATTGTACCTACTCGGTACCATAATTATTTATTCGTCAGACACTTCGATTATAGATATTACTCCGAATTCTGTTGTCACATAAACACATAATTTTTTCGTCTCTTGTGTTCTTGTCATCATTCCCCTTTATTTTATTTGAGATGTTGTTTAAGTTTTTCTTGAACATGACTACCTACTTGGACAGTAAATTTCCTTGTATTTTTATATTCACACGCAGCGTTACAAAATAGGAATTAAAATTTCTTTATACATTTTTTGTTATAAACCGATCACATACAACTGTGTGTTCTAGTCTTTTTGTCCTGGAGTTGATCCATATACATAGTAAAGTATATAGTATGATAGTGCAGATTGAAATTTGACAATTCTACACGCTATTCAATATTTCTATACGCAAACAGATTAAAATTATAGTTTTTAATATGGCTGATTGAGCTGAGCACCTAATGTAAGAATACTCGATTCACTTCTACCGATATCATCATACATGAAATTCTAAGCGATATAATGACAATATAGCAGCAGCAGATACGACACAGTTCTGAACGTCACAGTTCACCGTTTATTAGATCCTTATATAGGTCCGTCTGCGTTCAATGTGTGCCAGCCCGTTGCTTTGTGTACTAGTAGCAAACGACGTCAAGGTGACCGGGCCCACGAGTACTAGCTCCTACGCAGGGCTGCCGTGATCACGTTCTTGTGTTGTATGTATTTATCTACATCAACTATCTATCGATCATATAATCCTACAACATTAACCAATTATTGGTATACCAAATTATATTTGGTTACCCAAATGCAACTTCGAGTTGTTATTGTGTTACTAATTGTGAGGTCACTAAATAAAATGAACAAACTTAGATTTTTTGAATTTCTCTAAACATTTATGTAATAGGCTTACGAAAACCACTGATGTTCCAAGACATTATTCGGTGTATATTGTGATTATCAAATTGTAAAATAAGAATCTAAATATATGATATATATTTTTATGTACTGAAACAAAATCTTATAAAAAACTATAACATACAGACCTGTATGTTACGTATGTTTTTAATTATATCCGATACTATGAAACTAATCCTACATCAAACCGAAAGCGATCAATCAATCCAGGCAAAGTGACAAATAACTATACAAATAGTTTACAGTAAGGTTTTAAATTGAGATCACCGATGTAATGAATAAAGTTATATAATTTAAAGAAAAGATGCCTTTTTATCATCGAGCAATGAAATTACATTATCTACCATAAAAATAAAGTAAGACGGGCGATAATAAATTATTTGCCCTTCGAATGCAGGTCAACGAATTGTAAATGTGTAATATATCGAACAGAAAATATGACGCGTGTGCGATGACATTGAATATATATATTATCAGCAGTTTGTAAGTAACTAATGGACATATTATTAATCGTTCAAATAAACGTGTTACTGAAATAAGAAATAGCGTATGAAAGGATAGTAGTAGTTGCGAATGCAAGTATGACATTTCTTGCCTTCCAATAATGAGAAGATATTTAAAAAAAAAGAGGATAAATAAACTACAAAATTATTTAGGTCATTTTTATCCTTAATTATTTTTCCCCGCTTTCTAATACACGTAACAAAACCTAAAATTGCATAATGTATTTTTGCCTTCAAATTATTTCGTAAGCGTAGAAAAATTAAATGTCGATGTTGTGTAAAGGGTTAAAAGTGTTCACTCAAACTCCTGTTTAGTTAGTTGTAAGGTACCTCTACACTTCAGGAACGTTAAGAAAAAAGTTGGAAGTTTGTACAATCTACTCAAAAATAATTTAAGCCATCCAAAATTCCTTGTGTTTTATGGCTATTATACCATAACGCAAATGCCTTATTCTTCATTAAGTATTTTATTGCAATATTTATTAACAATAGAGCATAGAAGTTCAGACGTCAAAATTTAACGGATAAATAAACATTCTCATATACCTAATTGTTTTCGTGCCTGTAATTGTAACCAAATCACCCCATATACGTACACTCTCAATGTACATGAATAAGTCGTCGGTTCGTTTCGTGATAAATGCTTACTTACAGAGGCGCTCTGAGCCAAATTCTTCGAAATTTATTTAAATAAAGAGTTCTTCGATTATTTTAGTCGTCGGCAGGCTGGCTGAGTCAACCCGATCATGCCGGCAGTCGCGTAAGTTGAGTGAATTGAACTTGGTCCTATTGCGCCACGACAAGTGTAGGACGTAGATAAGAGCCCACACAGAACAGCGGACAATAACCTATTGAGCTGGCTGTTTCTTGTATATGCTATCAAATTTTTCTGATCGTAATATTTGTGACATTTCAGTAATTTTTAATAACCAGAGACAGATATGTAATTCTGATAAAAAAGATGTAATTTTGTTACAGAACAGTCAATCTTAGTAATAGGATCTTAGCAGAGTAATTTTAATGCCATGTAAAGCATGTAACCCACGTAAAACATCAAAAAGCATTAATACAATGTATACCAATGTAAAGCATCAAAATTGCTATTACAATAATCCGTAAAAATTATCGCATAGCCTATAAAAGTAACAAAATAAAAGAATAGACTAACTGGTTGGGGTTCAGACAGGCATTAGGTGTATGCTTTAAGCAGCCGGGTAGTTTGGGGAAAAAGCACTTTGAATCTTATGTTCCACACTATAAAGCGTTGTGCGCGTTAACCGAGCACTTGTTACGAGTGGTGAGTCTCCCCTTAGTCCAGTGAGTCAGCGGAGGGAATCCCAACAATGACGTCACCCGGCTGACGTCGTCAGCTCGCCGGCAGACTAGCTTTAACACGGGCGTTTTGTACCACGTTGCATTACGCAATTTAAATTACTTATTTAGGAAACTCATTTATATTAGAAATGTGTGTGCTCCCATTGTGGCTTCATTTTCGATTACATTCTTCAAAATTATCGAATAAAGTTGAACTTCTATAAATACTGCATACATGTAATGAAATAGTTTAAGGAACCACACTAAAGTAATAAAAGATAATTCAACAATTTATTGAAGAAATATTTATATCGCAACCACTAAAAATAATTCTATCAATAGTCCTAAACAGTGAAATTGCATCGTTGCTATTGGTATAATTGATGTTGCCGAAATTTGAAAACTAACAAAGATCTATTGTTGTGTGTCTTAGTTGTACTATTCTTAGACGCCATCTTTCAATTAAAGTTGTTACAGTTCATTATTATTATTATATCTTTGCTTATGAGCAATATTATGTCAAAGTAAATAGGCAAAAATATATTCCTATTTACATATAATAAACTAATATATTTCTAGCGAAACATCTCAACATATTTTATTTTTTATTTCTTACCAGAAAGAGTTAGTACGTTAGTAAATTTTCAACATGAAAATAATAATCAATATTCGATCGTCCACCAGTGCCTCTATTGAGCTTACCGAAACGTTCATATTGTGTTTCGTAAATACAAAAGTAGAATATTATAAATATCAAAGTAACACTGTTACAATTTTAAGTTATTAGCGACTAAACCACTGATTTTGATGTAATTTGGCAAATTTTTAATTCGGTAATTTGAGACCTTTAATTATAATAATCGGTAATATTGAAACAATTTATTAAACATTACGGGGACCAGTAATTTTGAAACAATTTATTAAACATTTGGCTGTATGGATTTTATACCTTTTGCTTTTGCATATTGGGAAAAAATCATAAAAAGGCTTTTGTTTTTTGTTTTGTTTTCAAACAAATATATTCTCCCTAGTTCAAAAATGATAAAGTCGAAAAAATATGATAAAAATTTAAGTTGCGTTGTGGAAGTTTCTAATTGCTCATACTGCTTCATTAATGTAATGCCTCTTAATAGAAAACACAAATTTTAACTCTGTCCCCATTTGGCTTAAAACGCCCTATAAAAAGCGACTTTTAGATATATTACAGCCATACTTCAATTATGAAAAACAAAAAACATTCGTAAAATGTTCGCAAGCAGATCTTACGCAAGTATTGGGCGTGTGACGCAAAGTAAAAAAACACTACAATTAGCTGTGGAGCATTACACGAATTCAATGTCAAATAATATTATATTTAGCATTTTAGTCGGATTCAGTTCGCACCCATTTGACAGCTATGATGGATATTGATAACATGAATGTACAACAGAAAAATCGTACGTATACACATACACACACGCACACACAATGTAGATAAGATATGTATATACACATATTACTTTAATGCCGCTTTATACAAGAGGCGTTACTAGACTACAGGGCCCCTACACGTTCGATTCATCATCGAAATAGGTTCGTTATCTACCGCTGATGTATAGAAATATTTCCAAATTACAGAATCTTTCCCATATATCTCGTTCTAACGAAACAAAGGGAATGTCGTTAGTGTTACTTTGGCTACAGGTCCAGAAACGGAATGTCACATATTCCATGCCCCGCAGCGCGAATATAATACACATCCATACATAGGGGTCGCTCGTTAATGGAATGCGGCATGGTCATGTCCGCACAAGGTACGACTCTATATACATTGCGCAACGACTACCCATTCGTTCTATTAAGCACAATATAAATAAAGATTCATTAAATATATTTTTTTTATTCATTAAACATAATATGAGATTTCCGTCAACTATATTTTTTTTGGAGTAATTGAAAAAGGTTTAATAAAGTTTTCAGTTCACTTAATATATATAACTTTACAGTAGTTTGATTATTTGAGTATCTGATTACACACTATAGGAGCTGTAGAAATACTAAACAAATACTATAACACATAGATGTAATAAAAGTCAAACAAACAAATATTTCAAACAAAAGGTATATATACTACTTTACAACGCTTTTGGAATTTTGCAATTGTATAAGTAAAGCGCCCTGAATACGTTTTTTAATTTTATTTCGGTCACCCGTTCCAGAGGTTACTTGACTATCGCAATCGTTTCACCAAGCAAACAATTTCAATAGCTCAAATATCTTGATGACATTGAATACAAAAAGAAACTAGGTACTTAACGTAGATATATTATTGTGTGGAGAAGTTGCTAATGTACACACGATGTGCAGTTACATTGTTGTAACTGCACATCGTGTGCAAGTGTTTCGTGGAGTAGTTAATAAAGTGTCATTTGCGTTCTTATAATACGGTTTAGATAAAGCGTCTAATGCACATCTAATGCTAAAAAAGCAATGCATTTGCCAGCATTATTTAATACATAAGATTTTCCCGTAGAAGTCGGGGACTACTTAGTAAGACTCAAGTTATTAACGCCATTGCAGTTCAGGATCAAACAGTCGAGAGAGAGAGAGTCCTATTCACAGTTTCAGGGACAAATATTTCCTAACCCCTTACCATTTACGTCAACACCTATTCGTATTTAAATAACAATATATAACGCGTACAATATTTCATAAACAGTGACACTGGCAAGAGTATATTGCGATTGACGTTGTTTTTCATCGTTCTTGTTGTCGCTTCCTCGTAGATACGTCAACACAACGCTCAGATAGCGCATCTGCTCGTCCGTCGCAGGAAACCCTCTATTGCTTTTGTAGCTTGGCTAACGCGCTGAGTTTGCCGGCATCGATTGGAAGACCTACAAACGTCGATAATATCCAACATTTGCATGCACAAATAAGCTCACGCCTACATAATCCTCCTAAACTAGACAAGAATTATCGAGTAACTAGATATTTCCGGAAGGCATTAACCTAACCATAGAGTTAAAGTTTCAAGAGAGTATTAATAATAAGATATATCTGCGATAATGAAGTAAATATCACAACAAATAACATAAGTGAGAGTCTATATATATATATATATATAATATATATATATATATATATATATATATTATATATATATATATATATATATGTGTACTTGTTCTTATTATAGGATTGATTTTTTCTTGCAAGTAAATACGTTTTTGTCAAACTATAGATTAGATAGATAAAGTTAACGGGTACTCTGCCGGCAAACTGTTACACAGTTTGGTAAAGGACTAATAAATTTGTGATTTTTTGTACAAATTATGTAATTTTGTACAAATATTAAATATATAAGTAAAACTTATAATGTAAGTAAGTAAGTAGTTATAAATGTATAATCAATTTTGCAATTCGGTCATCTTCATTTAATGTCATTGACTAAAGTAAAGGGTTACGCAACTCGCTATAGTATTTATTTTAATAAGTGAGAAGTAGCGGAGAAGCTTATTACGTACACAATTAAGAAGTAAATGAGGACAATCTAACAAAAGCACTACAACTCCATGGTGGAAATAACTTACTAAAAAAAGGTACGAAGTCCGCTAGTTCAACTAGTAGATTCGTATAAGAAATTCCAGGACCAATATTTTTTAGAATCGTTATTTGATACAACAAGGCTAGCTATAAATATAAATAAATATAAATATTTGTTACACTTACACCAATTAGCCTAGCCCAAACTAAGCTCTGTAAGGCTTATGGGATCTAGGGTAACGGATAGACATACATATATTATACATATATAAATAATTTTTATTGAAATATATATCAACAACCATGACTAAGGTACAAATGCTCGCATTCATCACACAAACATCTGCCCCCACCGGGATTCGAACCCGGGACCTCAGAGATGGCGACACCTTGAGACCGGTGTATTATCCACTCGACTATGGAGGTCGTCAAATGCGATTCAGTTTAAAAATATATCGTGAATTTCATTACTCTTATATGAGAAGAAATCATACCACGGCTTCTTGGTCATTCTAAATGATTGAAATGAAGTTGCAATCCTCCACAATGAATTGTTGTGTAGAGATTCATTATAAATATTTTATGTATGAGATAAACATATTGTTATATTTAAATAAATTACTTTTAACGGATTTAATCGATTTTCATCAAACATCTAAGAACACTCGCACATAAATCACCATTCATAAAAAATAAATAAATTGAAATCGCTTCATCCGTTCGGGAGCTATGATGCCACAGATAGACCGACAGATCTGTCGGTCTATCATGACACAGACATGTCAAACGTCAAACTCTTGTTGCGTTGAGGGTGAAAAATCTTTTAATACAAAAAGAACATTACGCCACTGTGCTGGCGTTCGTGTCCGAGTTATTTCTTGGTGATATCCATAAAACGCAATTTCCCTGATATGCGTGCGCATCGCATTGTGAAGGTTACGGTTGGACATAAAAAACCATAAACCTTTCGATTTACTGCATCGAGAGACTATCGACACTAATATTGAGCCACGCCGTGGCCTCTGGCTGGCCGAGGCCCAGCTAGAGTCGCAACAATGAACTTTACAATCTCATTACAACCCAATGCTTCGAACAATAAAGCTCGTCTTATTGTTCTTGGTAATTGATACCAGTACAATTTATGTTATGAAATAGTTGTGAGTACTTTTTGTTATCGAATATTTAGCCTTCAACCTACTACCTAAAAAGTAGTAAGGCTATCGAAATAATACTAATAACGGTGCATCAAGACGATAAATTTTCCTTGTAGATTTATAAAATTTGTTGATAGAAGCAAGCACCAAAGTGTTGCAATATAATTAGTCTTTTATTACTATTGTCACTATAGTAACATCTGTAAAAATGTTCACTTCATACGGTTCTCTTTTTAAATAAGTATTTGAGAATTCCGTGAAACAAAAATTCTTCGAAATTGTAGCAATGTCCACTAAAGTGTAGATTGTAGTAGGGGCAAAAACAAATCACAACAAAGCTAGACAAACATAATGTCACCTATACTAAAATATGAACATTATCGTGTACTACTTGACTAAAGGATGCAGTTTAGGTGCGAGGCTGAATTTATCTGCGATTGTTTACCACGAAGTCTTGTCGAGGACGAGTAATTTGTGCGTAACGAAACGTGACGGTACTACTAGTATACGTAAAGGCCGAAGCTGAGACTTCCCTTTCTTGACTTACGAATAAAAAAAATAACAAAACAAGTTGTTCGATTAAAAAATCAGAGTTATCTCCGTATTCTATTAACTGTAATTTTCTTTTTTATTTGTACAGAATAGTATATTTCATTACTAGTACGGAATGGCTGTCATTGCAAAGAGTTCCGACAAATGTCAATTGACAGCCGGAACGAGTTGCAATGACGGTTCCGTACATGTACTGAACGACTATTTTTAATACAGTTGCGAAAAAATGGAGCAATTTAATCAAATTATAAAAACACAATAAACTCAATTAACTAATCATTTGTTTCTTATAAAAATTATAATTCACATATACATTGAAATTGGTACAGTTTTTTATACTAACTGGGGAAGTTTTAGGTTGCATATTTACTGTTTGAGACAAACTATTATTAATTTCATATGATTGTTTATGTATATTTGTCATACAATGGCGTTTGCTAGTTGATGGAATTGGATCTGATGAATTATCACTATCAACGAAGGTACTCGTAGATGGACGAACGTTCTCTTCAGCATGTGAAGGAGACGGACTGGACCTTAAATTAATGGATTGTGTGATCTTTTTCCCAGTTTCTGGTTTGTTGTTTAATGAATCACCAATATAGTTTTCTGCAACTTTGTCCGATTTCCAACCACCTAGTCGCTTTAAGGACGTCAAATTGGCTCCTGAATCTGCCAATAATGTAGCAGAGGTCCTTCTGAAGCTATGCCCAGTGTAACACTCAGCATCCGGCAGACCAAGAAACGTAGCTATTTCTTTTGACATTTTACCAAATTTGTTTATGCCGATTATTTGAGCTGAACACTTCCCTTTTTGGAAATTTTGAAAAAAAAAACGGTCGGATTTCCTTTTTGGGACCGCTGGTTCATATATTTTTTCACTATTGTGAGAAAATCTCCTTCAACAACAAAGGTTCGCGGTATCTTATTTTTTGTGTTTGGAATCTTGATAAGTAGCATTTCTCCATGGGCTTCAATATCTTTTAAAGTAATATTGGCTAACTACTCTCTGCGGCAAGCTCCAACAACGCCAAATACCAGAGCAACCTAAAAAAACGATTTGATTCATATATAAATAATTAATTGACTGTATTTTGCGATTTTGAAAACTGAACACTAAAGAAAAATGTAGATAAGTATACTTATTAATAAATTACCTTTGTTGCTAAATAACAATCATCGGGAGCATCTTTCAAAAACCTTTCCACGTCATTCTATGTTAAAATTTTCGACTTTTTACTGGTAAAACCGTCTGATTGTCGTTTTAAGAAAGCATTTAATTTTGGATATTGACTTATATCCACGTTGTTCCTTATTTTCAGTATACTTTTTATCATCGAAAACCTTGACCATAACGTAGAAGGTTTTAATTTTGCTGAGAGTTCGGAAAAGTATGCCAACATAACATTTTCTGAAAAACTATTTACTTTTTTCTCTTCTCTCCACGCAATAAATTCGTCGTATGTAGATATGTAGCGACTTTTTGACTTTTCCGGTAAAATGTTCTCCGAAGCATTTTGTGCAAATATACTGAGTTCCGGTGGTGTTAATTCAAAAAAATTTAGGTCGAAATTACTCATTTTGTGTAAAAAACAACCGTAGAATGTAAGTAGTTTTTTTTTCACCCATTCTGGTAGCCAAAGGGAACTGCCCATACAGCCAAGTCTTTAGCATTTTTTATTATAAGAAATGAAATTAAAATTTAATGATATGAAATGAACTGAAACCTTACTTAACTCGTTCAATCAAATAATTAATGCTAATATTGGACAAATTAGTATAGGTAGCTTCTCTTTAGAAACAAATAACCATATTTGCATGAATCGCAAAAACGTCTATGATTTTTTTTAGTTAAAACTTCATGGTTGTTTTTTTTAATAGAAATTATTTTTACAGTTGGGAAAGAAAACGCACGAGTTTGGGAAAGGCAAAAAAAAGCACGAGTGTGAAATAGCCCAGATCCCGAACGCTACACGTCCCTGCAATACGCCACTTTTTGAGCAACTGTATTAAAAATTATTATATAAGCAACTAGCTGACACGACAGACGTTGTCCTGTCAAATGTCTCAAATGTCATGGTATCTCGCTGTAGGTATGTAAAAAAAGATTTTCCCGCTTTTATGTTTAAATTTTTCCTCAATTTTCTTTGCTATAAACCTCACGGAGCCCGAAACCTTTCCAACGAATGCAAAACCGTGGAAATCGGTTCGTGCGTTCTGGAGTTATAGCGTCAGGAAGGAAAACCCGACTTATTTTTATATATAGTAGATAACGCTTTACGGTACACTCAAAGATGTTAACATCAAATTATTCAAGAATATAAAAAACTATATGGAATAATGCTGGCAATGGCATTTGTAGGCTCTATCCTTTCCTACCCTTTGAACAGCGTAATCGTAAATTACATAATTTTAAAACATTCTCTTCCCAAAATAACACAAATGACTTACTATAACTATAGTTAGCTAACAAGCTGAGCGATTCATAGTCATTATTTCGGAAGAATTGACCGTTTTTCCCATTGTAGGTGTGTTGGTTGTTCGCTCTAAGAACCGTTCGGTCGGCCGTTTCAATAAATCGGCAGCGAGCGTGAAAGAAGCAGCCGACGATCGGTCAGTGGCCAGAAGTGCGTGAAACGATACGACAAATGACCACACACGGTGACGTAGGTCCGACGTTAATAACATCCTCTTCCACTATGCGTAAGCTTGAAAGAAATGTTTCAGTATAAACGATGATGGAAATATACATGTTGTCATTAAATGTGCTATCATATACTATATTGATCCATCATTTTACTTTAATTTGTCATCACTAGCAGTAATATTTTGTTTTACTATGTAATAAGACGATGCTAGGCATCGTATTTGTTTTTGCCGATCATGTGATCTGAAATTTTGAAACGCGAATGGACATTTAAAAATAATTTATTTTATTTAAATGGACAGAGTAACAGTTCTAATGATAGTTCTACAATAATAATCGGCTTATTCTAATTGACAATTCCTTATATACTAATATTATGTTTATGTTGCACATTCGGCGAATGCTTACTGTCTTACATGTAACTGTACTGTAATTGGGCGGATGTGCTGACAAAGGCGTATTGGTGAGGGTCGGTACCCTTAACTCGTGCGTAATAAATTTATCCGAATTAAATGTATAAATTAATTATTATAAATTTATCATTAAGTAAGAAACGTACATATTTTTACCTATATTTGACTGATTAAATTTCTTTCTTAAGAATGATGAAAACTATATATATATATCATTGACTGATATACATATCCACCAAGATGATATTTGACCCAAACCAACCACGCAGCACCAGTTGCGGGTTTGTCAACTTCGCATTACATCTCAATTGTTTGCAAATTTTTAAAAATCTAGTTTTATTTAAGTTATATTACCCGTAGGAGTGCCGGATGTAAATATGTATAATATTCTAATGTCGATAAACACATTCGTACTATGCCCATCGAAATATGAATCTCCCAATTATAAAAAGCCAATGCCGAGACCAGTGAACCACTAATACTCTAAATATTATTGAATGTAATTTTTTTATAGGCATTTAACTTGGAGGTCGAGCCAATATTTCTGCATTCAATAAAATCTAAATATTATGGAAGAGGTCGTCACGTTATCATATGTTTGAAATTCTTGTGCCTTATTACCGATAGACACTAGGCAGAAATGACGATAAATCTGAACATAAGTGACTATATGAATTAATGTAAATATTGTGCATGATATAAAATTATATATTTAATTTATATTAAAACGTGGTGTTTTGACGATTTGCAATAATTTCTGGTGTATTGGCAAACTACGTTCACACGCGCCAGCAACCTATCACGAATCACGTCTCAAACAATGTTAAAGCAGCCATCACACTGCCGCTCTCGTTCATACTTTGTTTAACCTCGTATTAACCGCTCGTATACATTCCTCAGGCTGAAAAACAGCACCAACACCGAAGCAAATTTCCGAGTTTAATCAAACTGCACCGTTACCGGAACATCGGAACGCATTCGTTGTGACAATAACTCGGCACGCAACGTGCCGCGACAACGCTTCGGAACAAAACGGTACAGCAACCGGGTCGTGTTGTGAAAGTAACGGACGAAACACTGGCCATTTGGCAACGCGCATCAAAGTTTGGCAGGCGCCGGGCGCTTTCGAAACACGCGCAATGTCTGCATGCAATCTGCATATAGCAGCTAAGTGTATCGCTCACCAGTAACGAGCTGAATCATACGATGTTATCGTCGGGAATGTTTCAATTACTTTTGGTTCGTTACTTATTTAGAAATCAATTCATTGGAGTAATTTTGTCTTTACAGCGAAAAGCTGGGATTGTGAAGAAATATATTAATGCTCCTTTTACAATTGTCTCGCAAGCAAATATGAAATACATGAACCATGAACACACATGAGGTAACAATCCAACATTAATCTGCGTTCTAGAACATGTGTAAGAAAAGCTCAGCGGAGAGAAGCTCTGATACACTCGTTTAGTTTAAAACCTATAAGGCGAACAATTGACACTTGTTACATTATTGATAACAAGTGGCAATAAACACGGGTATATAAAAGTCATTTAAAATCTGCACTATGGTCCATTCAAACCTATAGTATCAAACTTTCATGATTAAAGGATAGGTTAACCAAAAGCAGTTTCATTGTGATTGAGATAGATCAATCTAAGGACTCAGGCCAACTTATTGCTTAGTTTTTGCAATGATCTTGAGACAATAAAAATAAAATTATTACTTTATTTCTTATAATCAAACTATAGATTCACTAGCGTGAATTAACACAACACTAAACATAAATAACCATTATCTAAATACGCATAGATTCGACGTCGCCTAGAAATGGCTTTAAACAGTATCGGAGTTACGACTACGGCGCGGCGTCACCCCGGGTTGAATATTACCGCAGCGTAATGAAACTGGATTCACGAGCTCCGGGACGAAAATTACATGTACGCGTTCCGATTGCGATTTAACGACGTTACGGGAATGTGCGATTCGAGTTGTATTTGTGAAGCGGCACAATTTGCTCGTTTCGCTGGTAGTTCGCATCTGGAAGGCAGACAAAACATGAATTGCTAAAAGTTAAATTGACAAGGCGTCAATTTAGTTTTTGAAAATATTTATTTTATATAATGAAAATGACCAACATTTATTTTCTATTGCTCGATAGTTTACGTAAAAATTGGATTTTATGATATGCATTTGTTTAGCTATCGTTTATATACACTAATATTTCGCCAAAAAATTATTTTCACCTAGACGTTTTGTGTTGTGGCATAGTAACTAGCCGCGTTCATAAATATAAGAAACATTAAACTATTACATACATAATTTCCTATTATTAAGGACCGCACAGACCGCAGTTTGAAGCCGTTGGATATGATACATTAATGCCAGCGAATCAACCTACCGATAGGTGTAACCTAGGTGTAACGCATTTTTTAAATACTAATATTTTTAATTAATTTTAAATAATATTATTTTTTGTACATTAATTATCATAATGTCGCTCGCAGCGGCAACATCTACCTACTAAGATTTTAATACGTCAACAATATTGAAATTGAGGTCGGTGTAGACGTAGTCTCGACACTGGTCTTCTAATCTTTCATATACACATTTACCTAAAGGATATACACATTTTCTAGGAGGTAAGACTCTGTACCAGGGTCGTCTGCATGGGTACCTCCGTCTTACCTATTTCCGCCGCCAAACAGCAGGGTTCGCTTTGCTGTGTTCCGGCGTGAAGGGTAAGATAGGCAGTGAAATTACTGGGTACTGTGACTTTACATCTTATGTCACAAGTTGGCAACGTACACTGTGGTTCTTATGAGGTTTGCAGATTTGCTGCGAATCTCGTGGGAACCACATGTACTATAGGCGACTGTTACCACTTACCATCAGGTGGGCAGCCTGCTTGTTTGTCAACTTTAGCAATAAAAAAAAAAAAAAAAAAAAAAAAGGAAAACATAGTGAGGCAAACTGCATACATCTCAATCCGTACTAAGAAAGCATAATCGAGTAAGACCTAATCAAGAAACTTATTTATTATAGGTTCATTAGTAGGATGTACAAAAGATAACAAAAATTACCGAGATGATAAATAATAGAGATAGATGAAAAAACTATGCTACGCAAATTCTGATAGTTGGACAACAACAGTATGATAATTGTATTTTTTTTTTCGCTATCAGCTATTGAAACAACGATAAACTTGAATGAACCAAAAAATATTACCCAATTTGTGCGAGGAAAATAAGCGTCGTCCCGCCTAAAAGTTCATAAACACATACCTAATAATAATAACAACCAAGATGACGCCTGTTCTTATAGCGGTGAAAATCAGACAAGACAATTCTATAACAATTTCAATCTTACCACACAATATTAGTAATCTTTCTATTATTTACACGTTACGAATGAAATTTATAAATATTGAAAATTGCAACATCCTCATTGTTTCCGTCCGAGTGATAGTCGGATTTAAAATTCACAGTTGTCAAAATTAAGTTATTATCACAGTGCGGCAGTTGCGGTTATACGAAATTGACATTACATTGAATTACTCGCGACAGGCGGACTCGCAATTCAAGGATAGCCTACAGTCTGAACAAAAAATTTCGAAGACACCTTGTAGATTTTACGCCACGTCCGTTCTAACATATAGGTACACGGTCACATTAGAACGAGATGTGTTGATGATTAAGTTTCGATTTTATTGAAATCCCTATCGAACTAAGAAAATCAAATTAGTTAGATCTTATCAGCCAAATCAAAGGTTCCATAGGGAGCACCGAATTGTGTATGCAAAAATTCTACATCATATCACATAATTATGCTGCGATCTCCAGCGACTGCACATCGTAAAATCAAATTTATTTAAAATTGATTTTGCGACGCAGCTGGAAAAGAGAACAGATAAATTAGTAACGACTTAACGAGATGCGGATACATAACAATACAGTTGTATATAGGTATAAGAATATATCGCATAAACATGGTAAAAACTGCATAGTTGTTGCATGCATAGTTTTAACTAACAAGACCATGTCTCTATCGAAGAATCTGTCTCTCTGCTCTGCTTAGGAATACACTCGGAACCGTGACCCGTGAATGTTAAGTAAAACTGTAGAATTATATTTTTTTTCATCTCTTCTTGTTTTACGTTGATTACATTTTCACATTGCGGCAGTCAGATACAAGAATCGTATTAGTTTCGATACACGGCCAACTGTTCATCACCATTAACTTATAATTATGGATATTTTGTTTAGGACGATGCATAATTTATAGTAGCTAACTGAAATTCTCGGTGATGTCTATCGACTGATATATGCAATATAAAACTTTATTTATAAGGTATTTATAGATATTTGATTCCCGCGATACTTAGTATTATTTATTATAGGTAGTAAAAACACAACTCAAAAAACAATAATCACAAAATATCACAAACAATTTCCACATGTCCTTTTTTAAGTGATATCAGCACATTAGAAAATATAGTTTACGAAGATAAACAAATCTCACAACAACAATCACTTACCTCGTTCCATTCGTTCATGGTCTTAGGAAAGCTAGCTAGAGCCCACGTCTGCATGCCACAAATGATTGTCAGAGAGTAATCAGGAATCGGGAAGCCACAGTCCGCCACCCTCACAGCCCAATTGTTAAGAAGTTTCTTTACATTAACAGATTTACGTAACTGCCCCTTTTACGTGACGTAAACAGGTGAAAGGAAGGAGTTTATAAAATATTGTGAATTAAACGCATAAAAAGCAATATATCATAAAGTAGCACATACAATGCATTGAAGGGCATCATCTGCTACGAAGTATCAACACGTCTGAAAATCTAATACATACAGATTATGTGCATAATTTTCACTCTTATGGTGTTTTACCATTTTTACATCTACATACACTACATCGTGCGAAATCATGAGTAACAGGCAGTAAGGCAACAATGCGCGCGTCCCTTATGGGGAAAATATTGGAAACAGCGCGGTTGATTGACGGAGATTTGGGGTAACCGTACCGAAAAAATAGTTTCAGCATCGCAAAATGTCGGTATCAAACGAAGGCGGGACGATCCAAGATTGCCTGTCAATCGAGTTATTGCTATCAGCCTTACCGAGGAACATACATATAAGTATATATGGTACAGAGAATAAAGGGTCCTAAATTATGTTACGGCTTTTACACTAAACTGTGATAAATTATGTAGTATTTCGTATAACTATTTGACGCAGCTTTACAATTACCTAAATTATATTAACTGGGCATATCTCGTCCGAGGACTAACAAGTTCTATTAGATAAACTGTAAACATTACACTGTCTTTAAGGAAATGAAGTTCTTTATTACTAAAATATATATTGAACTTAAAAATAACAATACTCTTCAATAATCCAATCGGGCCGATGGAAATTTGATGTTACCCGTCTTAAAATGTTTTAACACAATAATAATACATTTCAGTAGACTAAATTATCTGTTATTTATTTTAACATAACAAAATAATTATCTTTACAATTCACGAGTAAACATTTACATTGTATTCTGGTCCATACAGATGACGCGAATAGTTTAATAGTAAAACTACAACAGAGCTATACTTTATAAAGGATTCTTTATAGCATAATAATAAAACCTAGCTATTGCAACACAATGGTTTAGTTGTCAAGTCAGGTTATAATGAGACTCCAAACACAGTCGTACACGGTATAACTAAGGTTACCAACCGGACTAAAATAAGTAGTCTTTCTTGGTAGGTAGGTATTTCAATTCATGGTAGTGTATATTAATGAATGGTAATGGTTCTTGGTACTGTATATTGTATTAAACTATTTAAAAAAACATTTGCCGTGCTTTTCATAGCTTTCATAAAACACTTTGTTCAGTTAAAAATATTTTTTCATCACAGAAAATGTGCAGTAAATTATTTCGGATCCTAAATTGACAAGGACAGTCAACTGGGCTGCATTTGGTGTCCGATTGCTCTTCAACTTCCCTATTCCACAATTTGTAGGCCCTTTCGAAATCGAAGATAATGATATATATTAAGGAAATGAAGGCAGGTTTGGAATTGTATCTTCCAGCACTAGTTAGCTGAGCGGACTAACTTTTCTACTGGGACTCGAGAATTTGGAAACAGCCTACAAAGACACGCCTGCTCCCATCCTGCCGTGTATTAATAAAACACACTATTGTGTGTTGTTTAGAACTTCGTTTATACTAATATCACGTATAACGAAAAATATTCTTTATAGAAACTGTTATATATACTATTTTTATTATTTAACACTATTTAAGGATCGTATTCTAAAATCAAATTCAGTGAGTACAGTAAGAAAGGGATGGCATTATGTAGCCTCAATAGCACAATTTCATTCTAACTGTACTCAAACAGCGCTTTGAGTTAAGTTTGATTTTAGAATACAAGCCTAAGAATACTCCAGTCACAGTTAGGTATTATGTTACCGATGTAAGTATTGTATACTTAGTGTTATAAACAGCTACTGTATTTTTATAAATAACATAAAACAGATGAACTCATACACGTGTATCTGTTTACGTTATTTCTATACTCACGACAAAGAATCTAAATACAAGTAAGCCTTTGCGCCGCGTAAGCTTTCGTCAAATGTCGATACGGCGCAATAGAAATTTCTAATTTTAGGTGTTTAGATATGTTTAAAACTGTTTCATCTGAAAGTTGACATGTTACTATAGCAACAGACTTAAATAAGTAACTAAGGAGACTAAACATTTATAAAAATAACGTAGCTATCGTCATTTTGACGTTTTATTATACTTTTTTACTGTTATACTCGTATAAATTACAAATACACTGTGTAATTATTACAAAGTGTCCATAATCAGATACATGATTTCCATTGAATAGAGATTTCCCGCATTGAATATGCGGTTTACCAGTAAAGCAACGGTATTTGTCGACTTTACTAAAGAAAGTCACAATAAATAAAGTTCAACTACCTACTAGGCACTAATAGGAGCACCAAACATATTTCTAGGTGTCTGGTGAACGTTTTAACATATTAACGGCACTGATATTTTATCTATTGTATGTTCGATTCAACGGCAAAAAGGAATATGGTGGAAACTCTGATTTTTATATTATTAGTGACACGTTATAATTCAAATTGTCAAGGAGTTATCTAATTACTATAACAAATGTAAAAGGTATGTTCTCATAAAGATTACATATAACTCTTTCTTGCAAAACAAAGAGGATTGTGGACGGATTGTATAGGTGACGTGTCAATTAAAGTCACGTTACTTATCTCATAGGATCTCTCTGTCTCGCAAACATCTCAAAAAAGGTTTGTTTCTTTGCGGCCATTTTTCACGGATATTTATAAAATATTTTAATATGTTGTATTTTCAATAGTAAGGTATTATCTAAGATTATAATATCTGTGTATATTCTTTACTCTGCGCGACTGAATTTCTACGCTCTTTTTGATGTCAACTGCGTTGACTATTTTTGTTGTCATATCACTGATTCCTCTGGTGTTAAAGAAATTGAAACTCACATTAAGTACTTCCATCATTACTATCATTCTCACACACGATTAACCTAAGAAGGTTCTTTGATGAATACTAAGAGATCCGTGTAGGTTCTTTGATGAATACTAAGAGATCCGTGTTGGTAAGTAAAAAATCTAGTTATTATTACCGATACGTTGATTGCTAGATATAATGCATACTTTAAACTTCACACCCAGCTAAGAAGTTGTTGACTATACCGTTGATTTTATACTATTATATTTTTACTTACTTTTTTTACTATTATATATCATTTACACCACATTGGCACTCTCATGCGGGAGTTAGGCTAATCCCAATCTAATCCGGAAATCTCTAAGACCTCCAATTCAGTTTGCAGATCTCAAGATAAAGACACACAAAAAAATAACTATAAACTGTAAAAGCCATCGCTATACATGCCTACCTACGCAGGCAAACCTGTACAGTTAGACTTTTTCGAAAAGCCATAGCGTGTAAAAACCGGCATGCGGTTCAATTGAGAATTTAATTCCTCTGCATTGAGTGGAAACTACAGAAACAAAATCAAAACACGTTAGAATGTGTAGTGTAGAAAGGTAGGTCAATTCCTTGTCTTATCTAACGATCCAGCAGCATTCACATATTTTAAAATTCTTTTATCGAACGAATAATATTTGTTATTAATACAAATTGTTTAATTTATACACTGGTGGCATAATTTATTACGCCCCCACGGGCACTCTTCAAACAATAAATTTGTGAAAACAAAAAAATTATCTAAAAATTGCGCTAATACAAATAGAATGCTAATTCCTGTGATCACGAATGCTGGTAAACTTTCGACATGTCGGCTTAACTAAATAAAATGTGTTAATACCAAAATATACATGAGATAAATCCTATAAGTACTTAGTTTCATTTCAATTTTAGAGACCGTCAACGTTTTACAGTAAAAGTTTTAATATGCAATGCAAAATACAATGGAAAAATTTTTTGTTAATAGAAAAAAAATTGAAATAATTTTTTAAATTCTATGTTTATATAATTTATTACCGTGTTTCACAATACAAACTAGAAATAGATTGTGTGGTAATGACTATAACTATAAATATCAAATTAAGAATTTTGAAAAGTACATAATATTTTTATCAACACAATCATATAAATAAAAATAACAATGTGTGACGCTTAACTTCGAGTTTGTAGATTCTATATCCAAACGCGAATGCCAAACTCACTTCGAATGAAAAAAGCAAAATTTGTGTTCAAACCAAACCTTATACATATTGTAACCATAGAATATGAAAAAAAAACACAAATACGTAATCATCGAACTTAAGAATTGCGAGATCTTTTAATAAACTATGTAATATGTATTTATGGATGCTACATAAATACACTATCCGATAATATTCATTTCATTAAAGGTGTTAAATTCTCTTACATTTCCGCATGAAAAAACAACAATAAAAAAGTTTATTTTAACACTTTCAAAGAAAATCTATTTTATCATAAAATTTACTGAATGGTTTTACAATAAAACTTAATGTTATAAAATATTGTGTAAAACCCCTAGATCGCTTTGTAACGATATATAAACTATAGCATTTTGTTTCAGTGTCATTACAAAGTATATTAATTAAATAAAATTTGGAGAATATTAGCCGATGTTTTGACTTTCAGGTGTTTTTTTACAGTAATAAACATGACAATTATATATAAAAAACATACACGATGTTATATATATAGTTAGAAAGTATATTAATTTATCTATTTGATTATATGATTTCATTTAATAAGAAAAACAGTATATCTTACATGTAAAAATACAAATAAAATAGTTAAGATTTATAGATAAGTATTTATAACGTAAGATACTTTTTTTAATGTGCTTTAATATGCCAGTCAGTAGTTTCTAGAATTTGTTCCCTATATACATATATTCTTACTCTTAAAAACGTTTACTAAAATAGCATGGTTAGATATAGCGAACCAGCGACGCTGTAGAGGTCTGAAGACTTAAGGGGCATCACCGAGCAAAACGCCGTGTTAGCCGTTTTTTACGCACATTTCAGAAGCTATCTGCTTGTTATTTATAAGAGGTATTTAGAAATAAAAAACAAATAAAATTTTATAGTAGTCTTAACTTTAAATTGTATGATCATTTTTTTCTAAAGACGCATTTAAATTGATCTAATCTCCTTACAAAGAACCCACAGAAATAATCAATACTTCTACGATATTGTGCATCTCCTCGTAAAGTAACCATTATTTCGATATGCGTCTACTACCAATCGATAGGTAATTTAATAATGAACATTTTGCATGAAAAAAATTTTTGAAAAGCTCATTATTAGATTTTATAACTTAATTATTTTAAAATCCGCGAGAATTCACAACTAAAACTCATGTGTCTCCCCACCGCGGGGTAGCGGGAGTCAGTCGGTCGGCAGTCCCTGTGAGTGAAACTTGTGTCGTTTGTTACCGCGTCGGCTTACGAACATCCTTGCTTACCACACGTATTATTAATAGTTTAGTTAATTATATATTTTTTTGTTAATTAAGTATTTTGTTGTGTTTGATTACTGCGCGAAGACGTTTTGTGTTAGTTTAGATTAGGTTATACTGTTTGTTTACTACGTGAAGACGTTTTGTGTGTGTATATATAATAGTAATAATAAATTTCAAAATGCCAAAGTGTAAAAAAGCTGTACGAGAAGGACGTGCAAGAGCAGCTAAATTGAACGAAATTCGGTAGGCTCGTAATTATTGCATATTTTTATTATTGTTTACATAAATAAAACTTAGCAATTTAATTATATTATCTTATTATTGTTTGTAGATGGGGTCGGAATAAGCAGAATAGTGTCGGACAATCAATAACATCTACATCTCCTCAACAAAATTATCCTGATAAGGGAAGGGAAGTAATACCAACCTTTTAGTCTTTATTTATAAAAAAATAAATCTTATACAATTTTATTCGCTCGTTCGTGTATATGCGCCATAGAGTTATAAAATTATACAGCTGAACATTCACATTGATTTGGTTTAATGAAACCAAAGTAGTTCAGCAGTTTTCTCGTATTGATTATTGTGTGTAGTATTTGTTTCCAATTTAATATATATTATTATTTTAAAATAAGTAATATTTATGTTATAGGATAAGAGACAAGCAAGTCAATGGAGGACCACTTCCGAAGGAATCTTCTAATGTTCCACCGATGGAAATAAGCAATAATGAGTAAGTAGTCAATGTAATTTTTATTAGCTAACTTTTTTGTAACTGTTCTATTTTTTACCTACATAAAATTTATAAAATTTTGACTACTAAAATAATTAAAATAACATCAATTATATAATATACTAGCTTTCCGCCCGCGGCTTCGCCCGTCCGCGTTTTATTCGAATTTCCCAAAGGAAAGCGATGTTTTCCCTTAGTAAAATTGTCTTATTTCTTTCCCTGGGTCTTAAACATCACCTCCGTTAATTATAACAGTTATATTTCTTTTGCAGTTTACAAAGAAACAAGAAGTTTACGGCAGATGAAGCCAGTCAAGATTTTTATAAAAATATTGAAGAGGTTTGTCAAGATACATATGTATTTTAAAATAGAGTTACCGTACTGCGCTAACTGAAAGAAGTTAGAATCCATTGTTTGGCTCGTGATTACAAACCTCCACAAGAACGATATAATATGTCGTATTTGATAGTTCCTTATTAGTCAGCAGGCGCAATTAAATCAATAAACTCAATAGTCACTGATACTCTCTTTGTATATTTCAAACGCATATAACGAAATTAAACATTTTTTTTTTCAGTTTGAAATTACTGATGAAAAAGAAGCAGATTGTCACGAAACAATTATAAATAGAAGAATTATAGACGTCAGCTACTTCCTTTCTGAATTAAAACGTATTTCAAACCATGGACCTCTTGGATGCAGCTTCACAGAATTGGATCTCGTAGCTGAAACTCAAAATGGCTTACAGTCGAAATTCACATTTAAATGTCGTCTTTGCAATTCGAAGTTTTGCATAAATAGCGATAATTGCAGTGACAACTATCTCAATATCAATACGTGCGCTGTCGCAGGTACTATTGCAATCGGTGCGGGGCATTCACAACTGAGTGAATTAATGGCAGCAATCAATCTTCCGCTGTTATCAGAAAAATCGTATTCATACAACCATGAACTTCTAAGTAGGAAATGGGAAAATGTTTTATCCACTGATATTAATATGCCTACTTGTACTCGATAGGTATTTGGATTTTATGGATCTGTAAACAATGAAAACCATGCTTAGCCAATTGCTTTTCGAATCAAATACTGACTGTTAATGAAGAGTTTTATATTCTTACTAGCTTTCTACCCGTATCTACTTTCTAATATCAAAGTTTCGGATTTTTTCTCTATATCTGTACCGTATACCGAGCAGGATGACATTTTCCCCGCGCTTCTAGCGCACCTGGAACTGGAAGATCAATTCAGGTCAAATCCGGTCTGATAATGGAACTTAACAACAATCGTTCTGAAGACTTCCATAAAATGAATGAAATGGAAGTCCCAATTTTCAACAATCCATTCAATTTTGAAGCTTTACAGGCACCAGTTCATTTGCAAATGGAGTTGATAGATCTTCAGTCGGACAGCATTTTGAAAGAAAAATTTAAGGAGGTTAACGCTCTTACGGTTTATACACAATATTTCAAGAGTTTGGATAACTACCCGGAATTAAAAAAGCATGAACATCTCCAATCTGTTCTTAAAATAATTACAACAAACATGATACCTGACATTAATGAGCTTGTCCAAAACAAGAGAAGTCAGGTATCTGGATCCTCCAGCTCAAAATAATTACCCTCTTTTATAACTTTGATATGATTTTTGACAACCGTTTATTTCATATACTATATAGTTATATGTATAAATAAAATGTTATAATAATTAAGTATTTTTTTTTATTTGAATCTGGCCCGCCTACACATTCTAAATTTAATATGTGGCTCTCTGCAAAATTGAGTTTGACACCTCTGGCCTAGAATTTTGCCTTACTCCGATTCCGCCATCTTGGAGAAAATCCGGTTCAATAATTGTGTAAAATTTAGCAATCTAATATCCTCTCTTGCAATAAAAATCTATAAATTCTCAATAAAATTGTAACACTGATGGAAAGCGACAGCAAATATCCTAAAAATTACCCTGATCAGTGAGTGAATGATAAGTGGTATTGCAGCTTTATATATACGAGGGGAGGTCAAAAAGTTCGCGGAATGACTGGGAAAAAAGATGAAATGATACATTATGTTATTTTTCCTTTTCAATATATTCCCCCTTAACACGAATACATTTTTCGGATCTGGCATATAACTTATTAATACCGTCGAAAAAATAGGTTTTGTCTTGGGCGTCAAAATACGCCGAAATCGCCGACTTGACTTCATCATCGTCTCTAAATTTTTTTCCACGCAGCTCTTTCTTCATCTTTGGGAATAAATAAAAATCGCTAGGGGCCAGGTCTGGACTGTAGGGTGGATGGCGTAGTTGTTCAAAACCGCATCGATGAATGGCAGCCGTCGCAACATGACTCGTGTGAACGGGCGCGTTGTCGTGCAAAAGGAGTAAACCTTTTGTCAGTTTTCCTCTTCTTTTTTCTTTAATAGCTTCTTTTAATCGGTCCAATAGGGAAGCGTAGTACTCTCCCGTTATAGAAACACCACGTTCTTTATAATCGATCAAAAGGCATCGACTCCTGCTTTGACTCAGGCTCATAGTGGTGAATCCAAGTTTCATCACCGGTTACAATTCGGTCCATAATTTCTTCCCTATCTTCTCCACAGCGGTCCAAAAACTCGCGGGAACAGTTGACGCGCTCACGTTTTTGCAGCGGCGTGAGCATTCTCGGGACCCACCTTGAGCACACTTTACTCATGCAAAGATGTTGATGAAGAATATTTAAAATTGTGGTTTCTGATACTCCAACTGATGCTGCAAGTTGTTTCTTCTTCAACCTTCCGTCTTCCAATACAAGTTTTTCAACTTTTTCAATGATTTCCGGCGTAGTGGCCTCAATGGGCCGTCCAGGTCGAGGATCATCTTCAATTGACTCCCTTCCTTGCTTGAAAAGGCCGTGCCATTTGTAAATCATGGTTTTACCAGGAGCAGAGTCTCCGTAAACAGCTAACATCTCTTGCAAAATAGTTTGAGGCGTTTTTCCTTGTTTGGTGAGGAACTTTACGACGGCGCGATGTTCAATTTTCTCCATAGTGGCTAGTTTGTTCCCGATTTACTTGTTTACTCGTTTGTAACTCGAAAGCTAATGACCCAATTAGGCTAGAAATTGGCATATATAGTTATTATGAGTTACTCAAGTAGCGGCTACCTGGAGGAGCGACCTCACCCCCGCCAACCCCGCCATTCCGCGAATTTTTTGACCGCCCCTCGTAACTAGCTGTGCCCGTGACTTCATCTGCGTGGAATGTAATAAAAAGAAAATTGTTTTTTTTTTTTTTTGTTTTTGACATTTTTCTAAAATAAAAGTAGTCTAATTTACTCCTTATTACATAAGCTATCTGCCAGTGAAAGTCCCGTCCAAATCTGTCCAGCCGTTCTAGAGATTAATCGGAACAAACAGACAGACAAAAATTTTAAAAATATGTATTTTGGTATGTGTACCGTATATATATATATATATATATATATATATATATATATATATATATATATATATATATATATATATATGTTATATTTTTAAAAATATACATGTAGTAGAAAGCGGTTATTTTAATATTACAAACAGACATTCCAATTTTATTTATTTGTATAGATAGATTGTATGGATTACAATGAATAATTTCATGATAAAATTTACACTGTTTTATTTCTACTTTTATCACAATCAATTTACAGGTAATTCATATTAAAAGTAGTAAAGATATATTAAAAACCAATTACCATATAATTATTTTATTATTACACTGGACACAGAATGTCCAGAAATTACTGAAAATATCAGTACCTTATTCGAGTCTTATAGAGTGACAAAGCCGTGATATAATAATTTCACTAGTGATATTATAATTGCCAGGAATATTGTCAATCGACTCACGTCTTATAATTTATTGACATATTTTCCGTTACAATTTCACGCATTTGACTATACTTCAGGTATAAGTGTACCTACAATACTATAGTGAGCAAATTGCAATAGTATAAAGTAGCAGTATAATAATAATTTTCTAAAAGTATTACAATTTATTGACATATTTTTAGTTACACTTTCACGCACGGCATAACTAACTAAAAGGAATAAAGTGTACAATGCTATAGTGAGCAAATTGCAATAGTACAAAGTATTTGTATAATAATAATTTTCTAAAAGTACCTATTGTAAAAACAACAACAGAACTGCAACACAAAAACAACAGGCAACACTTACGTCTATAGGCTACCGTGGCTTTACGAGTATATGCCGACCAGGTAGTATTTTTATTTTATTTAATTCAATAAGCAAAAAAAATATCCAAGTATTAATTATAATTAACTACCATGCCGTGTCTGATAGTATACTATGGTCTCTGGCTAACAAGTGACATGACTATGCTGTGCTAAGATGATCGAACGTAGTTTCGTTGCTTTTTCATAGATGTCGTTACTTGATTACTATCGATGTATTGTAGAGGGTAGCGGGGGCATGCGGGGAACAGCGAGCCGAGTTGCTCAAGGTCATTGACTAAGGGAGCCGCCTTAATTTCGCATACTCGATTTTCATTACACGCTGCCCCCGTCTCCCCGGTTTCCATATGAGTGACCATCAAATATCTCGTTATCGTTCTCATTACAGCCAGCAACGCCACCACTTCGCTCGCTGCCGGTATCGCGAAAGAATGCCGCAACATACTATTGTATAACGATTGCTTCTCTCTGTGTTACGTTACGGTTCCTGCCTATTTTTCGTTCTTCCATTTAAAATCTTTAACAGCAACAACTCAAGTAATTAGCCCGAAATTGATGTACTATTCAATTTTCTCTCAAGAGACAAATACATGTACTATAGACGATTTTCACTATAGATGATAAATTTAATCATCATAATTTTATATGTCCTAGAGTAGGTGAAGAGGAAGACTCTGCCAGAGGCTAGCTGCGTTGGCCCGATCGACATGCAGATAGCTTGGAAAGGCCTATGTCCAACAGTGGGCGTTTCTCAACTGAAATTATGAATGACGAAGTTGTACACGGTATATAATATTTACAAAAAGTATACTTATATAAACTGGTAAAACGCAAACAATTTTTAAAGGATAACAATAATTATTATCTGAGCAGTTTGACATCAGCTGTATATGTGCCAAAGCATTTTAAAACATACAGCGAAGAAATAAAATCACACCGGATGGAGCAGCTGCAAACACAAACGTGCATATAGACAGAAAATGGAACGTACCCTTTACTAATTTTACTATAGATATTTAGTATTATAACGGAGCAAAAAATGGGGTCGTATTACGCAACTGATTTCTTATTATTCATCTAATCAGGAGGGATTTTAGAATTATTAAAAGAGTTTTCTCAAATAAATTAAGTTTCTGTACACTACAACAAAAATTTTTGGTAAAGAGTTTAATAAAATCTAAGCAGCAACTTCTAATCCATCTTGTATCTATGAACGAACTCACAAATTCAACTGAATTTGGGCAAAGCGTTCAAGTTTTTATAATAATACCTTACAACAGTGCCTAGAAATGTATTCGCTATAATTTTTCGCTAATCCCTAAATATTGTGAAAACATTGTCTAAAAGTGCGTTCAGCTGGAGAGCGATCGTGAGCGTCAATATCAAATTGTGTAACTTCTTATAAACAAAAGACATGAAGAGGCTACCGTACGTCGAATTCCGAGAAGCTACTAATTGATTAAAATCATTCTGCGTGTGTTCCCTAGTGACCACAATCTCGCGCATTGCAGTAGCGCCTTCATTTCAACTAGTCTTTCAATATTTTTTCTTCCTAATCTAGTAATAGAAGAAATACCAGTGCGCCAATCGTCACTGTTCAGTGATTTTAATGATGCTGAAGTAAAATTTAGTTTTAAAAAGCGACATTGCGTAAGCCGTTTAGAAAAGCCAATGATTGCAAGCGGGGGAATTAAATACATTTGACTGTCTACGACATCAAAGATTAGTAACTAAGTTACCATTAAATCATAAAAAATTAATAAACGTGCCAATTTGCAGTTGGCTTTCGCAAATTATGAGATTTTTATTCAAATTTACTTATCATTTTATTTAACATTGCGTCTAAATTTATGAAAAGAATAGGAAAATGAGATCAGAAAATATTTTACAAACTAGAATAGAATTAAGCAAGAAGCCAAATTTACCGCATGGTAGCACATGGGCACATGTCCCAAGTGATTTTATAGAATGTTATCCATGCCTAAATCATTACATCGGTTCTAGTATGGATCGTTATTTTATGAACATGTGATTAACCACAGCCAAGAGACAAGAAGACAGTCTTTCTAGAAGATAACGTTTACATTCTAGGGTATATCGTTTACTAAAACATTAAAATGGCCTAAGGTCCAATCTTGTATCTCAAACCTACAGTAATCAAGCGGGCTTGACCATTGCATTGCCACGCCTATACACAGGTCGCCAGTACTTAACTACTAATTTATTTTTCTGATATTTCTTTGCTTGTATTATTTTGCTTAGTTGCAATTCGTAATGGACTATAACGCTCAAGATAATAGGCCGCTCAAGTCAGTATTTAGCAAATAGCGTTATGTTGTACAAGTTATAAAAAATCTACATAATCTTTATTCAACAAAGTCCTTACAGATACTAAGATACACACTCGTTGAAACAAATTTAAACATAAGAGAACAAAAACATTTTACGTGTATATGAAAAAGAAAAAAATATTCCACGCTTGTTAGAAAATTGAGAAAGCCTTCTCGAGAACCGTCAAGAAAATTTTAAGGTCATTTTTCATCTCATTTTTATACTTACTTGCTGCCAACCACGCTTCGCCTGCCGTTTCAGTTGGATGGATAGAACTACTATGTTGTGAACCTTCAATTTAATCGAGTAGACTGTATGTTTCTGGTTCTGTACCTACTGACAGTTGACTTTAACACATTTAAAATACTTTAAGACTTCATTATACTCTAACTTAAGTTTTACACGTTTATATAGCTAGCACCTGAATTAAAAAAAAAATGTATGATTGAAAAAAAATTCGAAATAAAAATATGTTTGTTGGTGTTGCCGACATTCACAATAATATTGCAACCATAGTTACAGGTAAAAAAGGTATTCCTATAGACAAACAACGTTTGCTCTACAGATCATTAATCAGATCGCAAAATGATTTGACGATACAGTTAGGTAAGATATTAATATATAAGGCAGTTTTTTAATTAATTAAACTACATCGCTTTATTTGATACCGAGCAATTCTGTAATTGCGATCCGAGTCATAGTAAAGACGACGCCACCGATGTCTGGCTGAGTTTTAATGTGCAAATACCCTTAAATCCGTACCTACCGCACACTGTTACCTAAGCGTATTGTGAAGCGCAGAAGGTCGTTTATAACGGTGTACCAAAATAACATCCCAACATTCTATACACCACACGCGCTGTAATACAGTACGTGAGGCGAAGAATCGCGGCAACCTTTGACGTCAATCAGAGTTTGTATAATCTATCCATCCACTCAATATGCTCGGCTATGACACGGTGCTCTTGTTTCGAAGCTAACATTTGAAGAAGTGAAATCTTTACTTTATAACTAGTTCGATTTTATTCTATTTAGAGAAAATATAGATGACTTACAGTCAGAAACTTTATACGACTTATTTCGTTTGAAGTACCTATTGTAATAGAAATCTTTGTGCAGTGTGCCTACTAACTCTCGTCTTGTCTGAACCAGCAGTTTCGGTGATTTATCGGGTCAGTACTGTTCAAAGCTAACCATATCCCAATTTAATGTATGATTGAATTATTAGTTCCCGGCGCAACGGTGAGCAATTTTTCTATCTCCTAACCATGTTTCTAATGTTAGCTAGACAAACTGACTTCCGAACGTAGTTCCATTTTTGAATAATTTGTTTTGTTACCGGAAGTAAAGAAGACTTAAATTCCGTAAAGCACGCATGGAGCATGCTCCAATTTAATTAGTATAAAGCAGCATCCTGCTTTACTAATGTCTAAGTGGCGCTGAAATATTTAATGCCCTGTTAGATTGTTTGCTGTTCTGAACATTATAGTACTTGAAAGAATATGCTAATTGAAAATATTAAAATACGAGTATACCCAAAAATCAATTAAAATCAAACTACAACAAATGCACATAGTACAACATGTGTATTTGTGACTTATAACACTGGGCCACGAAAACTACACAACACGCTAAAAATACAAAAGCGTTGCTCAACTACTATCAATTGTAATTAATTGTAGTTGAGCACCGATTGCAGTTGCTAGGACTGCAACAATAAGAAACTGACAACTAGACAAAACAGATTGTTCATTGTTAAGACGACGTATAGGTGATAAGCAGCGATGAGAAAATACATAACTAAACAATAGAATGGAAGTATATAAGAAGGAAACGTGACATATTTATGTCCTATGCGATCAAACACTTAACCACACTAGTGCGACTATACCGAGAATACTTCAACTAGTTGTATTCACTCATAAAATATAACATCGTGTAGTCTTTTCAACATACTCCCAGATGATACAACGAACGTATGTTTCGCTTATATTATATTAATTAATTAAAATTATATAATTTTATTTTGTAGGGCAGTGTAATAATGAAGTAGTAACTTTGACATTGATATCTTTGAAAGTAGATTAAAACTTATAATCCCATAAAAAAAAATTCATTTGCGATATTAATCGTAGTATTATAATTATATATACCTATTAAACTTTATTATGTCACAAGTTATGGTTATATTATTCATACGTTAATAGTTCTTATACGTGCGATAATTCAATATTAAAAAATATAGAAGATACAGATAGAGTAAAAGTTTAAATTTTAAATTCGGAAGAATCGAGTACTCTAACCATATTTATTTCAAACGTTATGTGTGTGCCTTACCGATCAATTCATTCATAAAACGTATTGTAAAAACTTACCTATCATACAATTTCGATACGATCAAACAACTCAGTAATGTCTTCATTACCTGTAAAGAAACCAAAAATACTATTAAGATCTGTGAAAATACTTAAAAAAAAAAGATAAAACAAGATGTTTATTAAACTTCTATTAAATGTTTTCATTTATGTTTAACACTAAAAGTTAAAACATTATTTAACGTCATCCGTTGTCTACACCACTACATCCACTTGAATATCTTTTTTTTTATATACCACGATGGTGGCAAACAGGCCTACGGCCCGCCTGATGGTAAGCGCTTGCAACCAAGGGCGTCACTTGCGCGTTGCCGACCCTTCAAAAACCTATTTACTCCCCTTTTGAAGAACCCCATACTGTAGCCCTCTGGGAAATCTCGGCAGGGAGCTCATTTCACAAACGAAGTGTACGCGGGAGGAAATTCCTCTGGAACCACACTGTACGGGACCATTTAGGCTCCAGTGTGTGGGCATGAACTCCCTGTCGATGGCGAGCGCTATTACCACAAAATGGTCTACATATTCATGACAACTTTTCAAAACAATATATCAAATTGAGACTGCAATGTTATATTTGTAAACATGATGCGGGTTATAATTTCCATTAAGCCAATGGGTACATCGTTAACATTATTGCACCCTAAGCGTTCATTCTTAATAATACCACTTAACCGAATAGCTACGGTACTACTACGGTAGTACTACGGTTATCAAATTATGTAATATTATTATGTTAGCTACAATACTAACTTTTTCAATCATCATTTATATATCAACCATAGTATAAGTAAATATGGCATAAATTACATTTTTGTTCTTTGTATACATATTCTGACCTCAAACAATTGATATTTAAAGAAACTAATATAAAAGCTTGTAAAAAGGGGTGAATTATTATTATCCCATTCTTATATGGTACAGATAATTCAGATAACAGTTCAATCAGAAATATCTGTTGTCTATATTTAATGCGAGTTATTTTTTCAAGTATTATATTCTTTATTTATTATCAGATGTTTTTCTTAAGTTACTAACTACTACTGCAGATAATTCGTAATATTCCCATTTTTATTACATGCATAGAACAGTATTTTTGTATTATTCCGTGCAATGATCTAAACACAAAAATAAAAAAAAAACAACATGTCATTCATAACTAAACTTGTCGCCTAAATTATACAGTGTAAAGTTACTTACAAGTCAATCATATACAACCTTCGACCTGCCTTCGACGCCATTTGCTGCGAACGAGACTATGACAATTCTATACACATCATGGAAAAACGATTCTTTTTCGTTCATGTAATCAAAAGTATTGTCATCAAAAGCATATGAAGTCAGAAACTATATTTAAGAGAAGTTTATTCGTAAAAGTCTTTTATTAATCGTGTTACGAGATAGTATTATGAACATTCATTTACAAAAAGAAATCGGCCACATTGCTCATTTTCATACAAACGTGGTCTTTTTTCTCATTATTTTTGAATAGGCAACCATACGTATTAGATGAGTAGTGCGATGCTCGTTTTTTTAACTAGGCAGTCCAACACAGATACGTGACTAACAACAAATATCTATACATATCTCTCAATTTCTCCTCAGCCCAAAACGAATGGACATTTACACAGATACCGTATCTTTAGAATAATTATATCGATATAATTATTGGATATCCAAGCGCGACCAGTGCAGTGCATCTCCAGCATCAATAGAGCATCTACCTTTAGAATAATTTATATAACTATATTCAGTGTTATACAAGTACATACATTATCTAAGGATAATATTATATAAGGATATAATTTTATGTATTAGTATATTATATATGATATCTATGTATTAGGATTTTATATTTATATATATGGATGATTTAGAAATAGTAATTTCACTGGTACATCTACCACCTTGCTTTCTGCACCATCTAAAGGTTGGCTGTTAGAGAATGCCTCAGGCATTAAGTCCGCCACTGTACACATTGTACATGAAGTATAAAATAAATAAATACATTTAATTTACTCCGTAAATGTAAGTAAATTTTCTCTAGATATATAATATCCCAAACTATCTAATTCTTTACCCCAATTTATTACGTGCATTATACAAATCCAAATTATTGGTATACAAATCCAAATAATAAACAGCGAATACGTCACATCGCGTTATTGAATGCATTAGGTAAGTTGCTATGTTCTCAAGAACAGGCAATGTATAGCTATCGCTGAGGTTTTTAGTGGGTAGGCCTACCCCCTTCTGGGGAAGAGAGCCCCACATAATTTTGCGCTTTTCCCGGAGTGCAGCGTATGCAATTCAATGCATTTTCCTCAGCGATAACAAAAAAAAGGCAATGTATAGGCAGTAGAACTGATTTAGTATACCGACCCGCCCCAATTTTATTTTTCGAAATCAAATAGTAAATGTGTTATCTATGATGGGAAGAATAATAGTCAAACAAAAATTTCAAGTAACATGTATTGTATCAATGTAGTGTCACGTTAGGGGTCATCCATAAATTACGTCACACGAATTTCGTGATTTTTTGCCCCTCCCCCCGTCCTTGTCACAGCTAGTCACATTTGTGAGACTCCCTCCCCCTAGTGTGACGTCACATATTTTGAAAATTTACATTCAGAAATTATTGAATGATAAAAGCGGTTTCGAAATCAGTTTTATTTTCATTTTAATAAAATTAACATCAAATCAATTAACAAAACAAAAAACGATTACTTATATTAAATAAGTATATGGTCATTTCATGATTTTCTTATTATATTCTTCAAAATCACCTACTATAATCAATTAGAAAAATAGTACGTTTCGGGAGTACCCCTATTAATAGATAGAAGAAGATACTATTCCTTTATTTATTTATGAGAGTATACAGACTTTACAATAAAAGTTAATATTTACAGCACTTTTCATACTTATAGTAATAATTTAAAGTTTGTGTTTTAACAGTTAGCTTCTAATAGATTTTGAAATGTGACGTCACGAAATTTAAGATCCCTCCCACCCCCTTGTCACAATGTCACACTTCGTCAACCCCCTCCCTCCCCCTAACCGTGTGACGTAATTTATGGATGGCCCCTTATAGAGATATTAGCAAGTAACGAAAAATATTTAAAATGAGGTCATATCTATATAGACATCAGATTGGTATTAGTATTTGTAATAATTGTAGCCCGCTTGATTATTATTATTATTATTACTAAGTATTGGGAAAAAGTAGGTAAATGATATACAATCAAGAGCAGGAGAAAACTACTACAATAATAAATTATTTACTAACTAAATTTAAAAACAGCGAACTGCGAAACGTAGTCCACATGTCGGTTCATGTCCGCAAATATTTTTTAAGTAGATTATTTTACCATGTAGTTGAATATGTAACATATAAGTTAATCTGTTGCTAAACAGATCAATATTGTTAATTAACAATTAACGGATTATCGTAAGTTAATGCCTGATATGCATAATTTGACAAGGATGTTATGCTATCTCACCAAACATGCGTACCGTTAGCTCACCCCGTCTTTCGAGCCAATTAGAGGTGCCCACGTCATTACATGAACCTTGACCTTATCATTTATCCAACAGGTTAAAAACAAAACAAGGCCACCAAGTCATGAAAGATTGTGTTTGTGTCCTATCGATCATATCGCCACGAGAAACAGTTGCCACAACGCGGTGCTATACAAATCAAACCGCGCTGTAACCCGATCATGATAGTAAAACGAGTCGAACATATTTCTAAAATAGCCACCAACGTCACGTATCACCAAATAAGTTAACGGAAATAAATATTAAGGATCAGAACTAAACAAGCACAAATTAACAAGTAACACCCACACAACTCTATTGTACACACAGCTGCAAGTGAGACTTGTACATCTTGAGATCTCCTTATTATTCTGTACGTAATAGAAGCTACTTTCGTAGCTCGAAGAAGAATGTATAGTTAGTAGCTAATCAAGGTATATGTATAGCATAATTATGTAATATTTAATATACATATATAACAAGCACATAACGAATAATTTTAGATACTCACTAATATATGAACTCACAAATATATATAAAATTAATAAAGTAAATTTTATAAAGACGATAAGCGTCGATCATAATAAATTGCTTCAGCTCCATAAATATGTGTTATATGTTTCAGATTCATAAATCTGTGTTATTGAAAGTTCTTTGGTAATTCATTGCAGTTCATACAAGTGATGTATCAAAATCAACTTTCTATTAATCCATGTACCTATCAAAGTATGTGAAGTAAATTAATGTATCTTATCATAGCATATCGACCCCAATTTCAATTATGTAGACAAATGACTACGATGCTAATAGTGCTATTTGCTTATCAGCAACAGAGTTGTGTTGCAGAATTAACCACTAGTTTTGTTAACGCGGCATCGCCAGCGTCATATCATAGTTTCCCAAACAAGAAATATTTTCTAGTGACATAAATCATACCGTCCTTACCAGGTATCTAATTATCCTCAAATCAAGTGTAATCAAAATAGATTCTGCCGCTTTGGAGTGAAAACATAACTCTGTTATGATATACTGAATACGTTGTGTGCGTTATGACTTATTATAATGATACTCGATTTCAATCAAAATAAGAGCATAGACTTCACAACAACCTTAAGCTATGCATCATATAATGTTGATTAGCTTTAAGTACCAATATAAGTGCGTTTAGTTCATGACAATTGTATATTTTAATAACAATGACAAACATATAATAATGGCATATACTTAGGGTTGTTATCTATCCGAATTTAACCGGACATAAGAAGCTCTTTACCATCGGCACCGGCATATACAGCTTTTTGAGATTCGGCAATCGACCGCGTATATAACGTGCCATTACGGCTTTAACGCAAGCGAATTGTTGTCTAGTTTACAGGTAATAGTCTTAAATTATCAATCAATTACATACATTCTTGGGATTGTTGCTAAGCAACTAAAAATCATCATCACCTTCAATATAGACAATGTTACAAATCATGGAGACTATACTAAAATCCGTATGGCACGTATGTAATGTTCAAAATATGGGTACCTAACCTGTTTTGACACATCCTACACATGCGGTTGAATTCACGAAACTGGCGCACCTCCGCCACTGCCTATTTATTGTGTACACGCATATGCGTTTCGTGTGTGGGACAACCAGCTAAGGAAGAGCCACAACACGTCAGGCTGGCAGCAAGCTAAACAGGGCATTGGAAGGGTTTAAGAGATCTAAATAAGAGTTTCGAACAACCTGCTCAGTGCAACCGGTTCCCGATTTCAACGCCCAGGCCGTCGATAAATTTTATATTCTTATAAGGGAAATTAAATTAAAAATCCTATACAATATCCGGAATGCCAAAGTTTTTGGAAGATTTTTATTACGCATTTTATTTATGTTACCAAATCACGCAGCACTATTAAAAAAAAATTGTTTAACTGTACCGGGGTGTATATTATCTGTGAAGACGAGATTATTCTTTATGCAAATGCATTTACATTTATTTCAACAACAGATTACAGTGTAAGTAGTGAAAAGTCTGTGGCTCGGACAAAAGTATAGATATGGTTGAACTATAATCAACCAGAGTAACCATATCATTTTATTAAATAATGGTGGTAAGTAGCTCTTCACTTTACGGGGTACTGTAAACTATTTCGACGGCAAATGAATGTAAACTCATTGTAACTATGATGTTCTCATATAACACTCAATAACATACCAATACTCAACAAAATACGGATGATATAGAATACATGGAAAAATCACATGGCACTTTCAAATAAATTTCAAAAGCCATAACTTAGTAGTACCCATGTGTATTCACGAAAACCGGTCGAAACTTCCGAAACTCTGCATCGACTTTAGCAATAAAGTGAGTCACGTCACGTTCCAGCCGAGCGATGGATGCCGGAGAAAAAGAGAAGTGATTTTAGCTCAACTTTTATATTTTTTGTTACTGCGCCCGATTTCACGTTTTACAGCTAAAAATGTTACGACATTACCATTCGACACAACTGTGCGCTTGGCAACGTTACGAATTCTTACCAAGCAAAAGTATTCCAAGTTTTTAAGGATCTATACAATCATCCTAAAATGTAGTTAGTACCACATCCAAAAGTTGCAATGTAGTAGTGATAAAATAACAAAATCGATTTTCCTTTTAATAGACACACTAATAGTAACTAGAAAAGTAAAAAATGGATTACCATTTTTTACTAATCTAATGAACAGCAAGCCTTGATACCAACATGAAGCCTTGATTGTAGTGGACCATACCAAGATCTGCCAGTGAATAGAAAGCTTCGATTGTTTTATTTAATTATTTTTTTTATATTGTTAACTATAAATACTTACTGTGATCACATTATTCGCCTGTCTTAAGAAAAAACAGCATCTCGCATACTCTATTTATATATATTTTTCAGTAAAACATCATTTTGCCATGTTTAATGTATACACAATTAAATAAAAATGTGTGGTATTCTAATCATAATCCTCTAGTTTTAGATGTTCATATTTCAGTATCAATTAATAAAAACAATATGAACTCACCTTGGCAAGTGCCACCGATATAGATCTTTTATTGTCACGATCATTTCGAAAATCACCACTATCAAGGCCATTCGTGTCGTTGCACCGGTCATTTTTATCTTCGCACAAGAAAATGTCCAGCAGAACACATTTTACAAAGCGTATATTATTGAAAATTTTCATTTAGCCAACGTGCAACAACAGTCACTCGCTCATTGTGACGCCAAAACCCGTATGAGACGATGTATATTTTTACGAACGTGCATTCAATGCGGGTGCTGGGGGACCAACGCGTTGCTGAATATAATATAAATAAAAATGGATAGGATATTTGGTGCTAGGGGACGCGAATAACAATGTTTCTACAATAAACAGACATATAAATATTGCTCTTATAAAATTTACTACATTAGTTTTCGCCTACTATATACGAGTATGTATGCAACGTATCTATAATTAGTCACAAAGAGTTGGCCTACATCAAAGATGACCATCGATATATTTTAACTAGTACAAGTCATTTGAACACGATTCAAGTCGTTTGCTAGTTTTTAGTGGAATAAATTATAGTTGCAGTATTATATATTATTTTTTATTTTTCTGAATATTAACATAAAAAATAAATAACAATATTCAAATAACACCGAGAATTTGATCATTTTTAAAGACGATTTTAGAAAACATGTTAAAAAAATTAATAAATGTACAATTATAAAAAAAAAAAAAAAAATATATTCAACTCGGGCGGGACTCGATCCTGCGTCTTCCATAAACTGTGTTAATCAAGTGTTCGTATTTTCGCTTTTTCCATATTTGGGTTACGGCAGCTTATAGCAGTGGGTACTTAGTAAAAGTAACAAATTGAAAATGAACTCACTTTAAAAGTTAGAACGCAATAAACGTTAAATCACACCAAACCTGTAATATAAAGAGAAAGAGAGAGACATACAATAAGCCAAGATTTTCCTCAATCACACATGAAATTTCACGTTATTATCAACGTACGGTATAGTACTTATACTCACTCTTGTGAATGCATAATTTTGTTTCAATTTTAATTTATAATATGTAAGAAAAATAGTTGATTGTATGTAAATATAAATACGGTTCTAACAAGAGTGATGAAGCCGTTGTGGGTCGAACGATTGCATTTACAAAATTTAAAATATAAATGTATCGCGAAGTAAAGATTCCGGAATAGCAAGTAACTGCTGATATAAATCACCAATTGGTAACTTTTGATTAAATTCTCTGTTGATACTAAATAGCATCTAATTAATACACAAACAGGAACGATATTAAAATATAGTCCTCATCGTAATAATTTGACAATATCGTCTCCAAGGTTAGACCGTATAGTCTTACCGATTGACTCAGATACTCACCGGGCACGGCTGCTTCGGTGAGTATCTGTGTCGAATAGGACGGGAGGGATCGACACATTGCCACCACTGTGCATCCGACCTCGACTCGGTCCAGCACACGCTGGCGGAGTGCCCCGCGCGGGCCTCCGAGCGCCGAGTCTTGGTCGCAGAGATCGGGCGAGATCTGTTTCCGCCGGCATTGATTGCGGCAATGCTGGCGGACGAGGGAGGTTGGAGAGCTATCGCCTCCTTCTGTGAAGCAGTAATATGCTCCAGAAGGAGGCCGCCGAGCGGGGTCGGGAGATGGCCGATCCCGCTCGAAGGAGGTGGCTCCGGGCTCGGTAGCACAGCTGCGGCGCCCGCCGCGGAAGTCGCGACCGCTACGGCGACTCGGGATGGACCACGCCCCTTCCGTGGCCGGGGGGCGTCATCGGTGGAGGAGACCGGGGGAGGTAGTGTAGCCACCCCCGAGGAGGGCTCCCCTGTATCGACGGGGGAGCGGAGGCTGGGGGTTCCCGGAAGTAGCTTGGTAGTTCCAGGGGGCTCCCTACATGCCTGAGGAAGGCCATCCCTGAGGTTTTTAGTGGGTAGGCCTCCCCCTTCTGGATAGGAGAGCCCCACATAACCGCCGGTTCGCCACAGCCGAGGTATGCAATTTAATGCATTTTCCTCAGGGGAACAAAAAAAAATGGACCGTATAGTCTTACTCGTCCGGCGATATGTTAATACGATACTCTCCACAAGGTGTACCAATAAAAAGATAAAACACATTCTTAATATTTTATCACGAAATCACTATGAATTAACTTTGATCATGTATTTTATACACCTGATGTCTTTCCAGGGACACCATTGAATATTTTTTTTTTTGATTGCGTCGTTGTCGTGTTGCGATAGTTTTTGTCATTTCATTATTAGTAGAACTTCTTTTTTAGTCTTTCTCCAGCCTGTTTAGATTCCACAGTACATTTCTATGTAACTAGTGTCTACTTCTGTAGATACTAGTTACAAAACCGCATCCGAATAGTGTTTTAATATAACTAACCATTGCTCGCAGGATTGGCGGACGTTGGCGCACAAACGTCATTGACTGACAAAAATACGTCGGAAAAGACCTCCCAATTTGAAGATCGTAGGAAGGCGGTAGCAGCATACAATCGGCGTTGAGAACCTTGGCGAAGATTTACGTCCAACAGTAGGCGTTTTGCGGTTAAAATGATGATGATAAACGCTATCCATCAAATATCTACATATCTACAAATAACAGTACACTTTGCTATTATTAAGAAAAGAATCGTCAGATTCTGCCTTGACATAAATTTGTTATTTTGTATCCGACAAGAATACAGATCAAAAAATATTTTCCTACGCAAGTTTTCCTTATTAGCTGGACCATATAAAAAGAAACATACCATGAAGGATATATGAACTCGCAAAGTGGTGGACTGCATAACAACCAACAAATATGATAAGCGGCAAATGGAGACTAAATCAGACTAGGACTTATTTAAACGAAGTTATTCAACTTTCTACAGCTATAAAGCTACATATGTATATACTTTTCATTCAAACTTGAAAGCATGTTAGCTTTTAAAGTTTAAATAAAGAATAGAATTCATTAAGAACGAAATAAAATTGTCAATACTGAGAATGAAGCAATTTCCGAGTATAAACACGACTTTCATACTAATATCATTAACAAAGTCTGCAGTCAATATGGAACGGCTGATATCGCGTCTACAACAAATTTAGGTGCGTCTAGAATCTACGCAGTGCGACAAACGTGTATATATGAAAAAACGGGCGTCACCGGCGGCGACGGCAGCGACAACTGCGCAGCGAAACAGAGATGGGGAAAGTGCAGACACGTTTTAGGCAACGCATTGCTGGGAGACAGCAGCCGGCTGGGAAAATCAATTGGGTGTGGTGCGTGCCTCCCGGTCCAGGGCGAACGGGAGTCACGGCCAAGGTCGGTCGCGCAGACCCCCGCCTCCCTCTCACCCGACTTCTCCCCTTGCCACCCCTCGATCTCCTGGGCGACGCGGCGAACCAAGTCGATATCACGGTCGCTCATTGAGCTCGCTCGCACGCACACCAACACCCGACGACGGGCGGGTACAGCGCGAATACACGTTTACACGTGCCTGGCAATATTTAGCCGATGACCTTGCCGGGACACACCTAGATACACACAATAATATCGTCGATATACAAAACAGTCATCGTTCCCGGGCAACTCATCCTTAACGAGCTTGATTAATGGTCTATATTGCCTCGGAGACATCGCCGCCAATTAACGAACTTTAATAAAAGTTTGTTACATTTCAAAGTATGAAACATAAATGTTCCCGTAATTTAAGTACACCGACCGTCTCAGAAGACCGATCACAAATAAGAAGACTTCATTTTCTAAATTGTGATCGGAAGGATAATCTAGGCTTCCATAATCCGCAATAGATTATTTTGTTTGATTTAGATGACGTTAGTACTTTATAAGTCCACCTGTCTTGATACCTCACCTAAGCTTGTTATCATAATAACAATGTTGGCATTTTGTGTTTCTATATACAGATTTAGTAGTAAAAGTCAGTTCTTCAGTTGTGAGAAATTCAGATGAAGCTCACTGCCAACTAAGAACATATTTCCACTTAACATCAGTAGGGCATTATTTCTATTTAGAGTAACTGTCACAATGTTAAATTGTTTATTTCCAGATTATCAAAAGATTAACCAAAATTCCATAATAAACCTAATAATCCCGTTAATACTAAGAACGTTCTCGAGGACGTTTTAAGATTGGGCGCATCGAAGGGAGCGGGCGAGTAGTGCAATGTGCATTTTTAATCGAATGTACGTACATAGGTACAAGCATGTACGTTACCAAAATAGTGTGTGGCAAATGATAGCAATATCGTGAGACTTGGCATTATTTATACATATCAGGCAGCGATAACATGATAACGACGAGCGAGACATGTTTACGCTGCTGTACGAACCGCGAATATGCAAGGATGTGGCGAGACACAAATAAAACGCAGATATCTAACCACGTTTAGTTATCATATCATAACAAAACGGTATGGTTATCATATGGTTACATTTTGTATATTAATATGAATAGCACAAGTCCACCAAATACTTAACACATATGACATTTGACATCCTCTGTGGTCGAGAAGTTAGTGTCGCCGATTTCAAGGTAATCACCTTTCTTAAGTCCCGGGTCCAGATAGGGGCGGATATCTGTGTGATTAATAAAAACATGTGTGCCTTGTTCATAGCTGTTAATATATGTATATATATTGCTATACCTAAATATTTATCTATGTATGTCTATCCATTACTGTAGATCCTATAACATAAGCATTAGAGTGCTTACTTTGAACTAAACAAATTTTTGTGAGTGTAAGAAATATTTATTTATTATTATTTTTACTTATACTTTATGATAATCACGCCTATTGTTCCCAAAAGATTAAGTGGCGAAAGAGAGCGGTAACATGTACATCTATAATGTTCACTAAATATTACTTGGTCTTTGTACGTATTGATATACTAAATGTTATCTAATTAACTCAAACATTTCAAAAAAAATTAGTACTACTATAATATATTTACGATCTAGCAATCTTATTGCAAATTACGATGCGATAAAAGTATTGGTAGTAATCTAATCAAGTATACAAAAGTAAAGCTATTCAATTTAGAGAGTTAGATGATAGGGAAGTGCATTTAAATTAACATCGAATATGTTACATAGAAATGCATTTAACAAACACAGAAACAATTTATTGATATTAATGAACGTTGTACGTCGTCGTCGGGTCGTTCGTGCATCGCAAACAGCCGATCATGTGATCTTATTTCATTTACGACATGATAACATAATGTTCTGATATACACCACATAAATACGATAGGACGACAAAGAGTTACATAACACCACGATATTTTTTTCTTGTACGATAATGCTATTTTGCTGACAATACTTAGTAATCGCGGCAAGTGTAAAAGCTATCTAAATATTTAATTAATAAAAAACTTTTTATATATTAAAACAAATTCAATTCTATTGACAAATGTTTTAGTGCAATAAAGACTTAAAGAATGCATTACTGAAAATACTCAGCTTAAATTCATACACAGTGTATTTGCAAATCGGTTCAAAGTATGCTACGCATTTTCACATCATATAGCGTCTGGTGGGTGGAGTTTCCACCCATCAGAGACGGTCATAGTTATAGTCATTATATACACCTGCGCTACCAAAACACTTGCTCCATCTTAAATAGATTATATAATTGAGAATAATATTGGCGTTCTCAAAACAACATGCGTAGTCTATCTAACTTGTAATCGGATGAGGCTTGTTGAGACCCAGGAAATAACTCTAATTTTTACTATGAGAAGAAATCTTTTTGTTATAGGAAAATTCTATGTAGCGCGGACGAAACCGCGCGCGGAAAACTAGTAAAATATAAAAAGGATAATAGTTGTTTTCCGTCTGCCTCCAAGTCTGATCATGCGAATCAACGATACTGCTTGATCACATTTACCATACAACACGGAATTAACTACAACACGACTTTAATCTTATTAGAGTTAGAAAGCGAAGTGCGACTTGAAACTCTAATTCTTTTTTGACAGCGACTGACTTTTTATGCAGACTAGCACTGCCTTGCCTGCCCTTGGTCCACCGGCATAACGGCACGGAAGCACGAAAAGTTAGCCAATAAGTGCAACGGTCACCCAGTCGAGGCCGGCTGGTTTCACCTTTGCCTCAATACCTCGCAGTGCAGGGTTACTTTAGAAAACAACATTTACAAATTAATTAAAAAAAAGTACAATTGTAACCGATGATACTATGACAACAGTTTGAATACATATAAGTGAACTTCGTTTTACTTATTTTTCAGTTCTTACACTAAAAGAGCAGAATTAGTTTGACAAACACAACATTAATAAAAAAATAATTGAGTCGACGATGCCAGCCAAACCCGCATAAATGTATGAAACCCTATAACAATATAATTAAGCCATAACATGGGCAAATGTTTTTACAACTTTGGTTGGTTTGCAATGACTGTCCGCCACGCTATAATGGGCTCGAACATAGCTTAGCTCCGCTCTCGGCGATCAAATTTTCAATCATTGCAACCCCCGCTGGTTGCAATGATGACCAGATTTGACCAGGGTCAGCGTGGAGCTGCGCTGTCAAGCATCTTCAGCGCCGCTCTGAACACAGCTATTAAATACAGCGACAGTAATGTAGTAGCAGTTAGTAGCACGTCAAGGAAGATGAAGGAGGATGAAATATGAAAACAACTTTTATTATATAGAAAATAGAAGAAGTTACTCAAGGCTGTCATGTATAAAACAAGAAAATAGAGGAAGTTACTCAAGGCTGTCATGTATAAAACAACTAACAGTCGTGTGTATAACTTGTTTTTGAGTTATAAGTAGAAAGCATTTGCAAAGTTTTAAGATTTTCCCGGATCACATCAAAGAAGTAAGAAAGTTATCTGTAATTTCTGAAACAAAATTATTATATATTTTGTATAAGTCTCAGTCTATGAAAGAACATTCTTACTCGTCAATGTATATGTAATTCGAGATTGAGCCTTTCCTCCTTTCAAAAATTCAGCGCCAGCTATAAGGTCATACGATTGTTCGGTTGGCCTCACTAGCTAGACATGCAGTGAGCACACATTTACAATAGTGTATTAATAATAGATAATTAATTTAGTAAGTAATTAATCATAGATTTCATATTCACTTGATCAATACAATGTTTTATTATTCCCGACTGTTTCATCTATTTTTTTTATTATTTAGTACCGAATTGAATCAGTATATAATTGAGAGTACAGTATAGGTTTCTTCAATCAGGGATTAAATATCACATCTTTAAAAGGGTGTCAACGCGTTTGTGATGCCCCTAGTGTTGCAAGCCTCTATAGGCGACGTTGACTACTTACCATGAGGCAGACCGAAATTCCTTTTGTCACCATCGTATTATAAATTAAATCAAAACCACTTTCTAGATCGAATTTTATGCTTAGAAACCAAACTCATGTTGCGTAGTGCCTCAATTTCAGGGAGAGACTCTTCGTATGACCAATTCTATTGGGGTCCTAGCTGAAGTGCTATGTAAGATTTAATTAGATACCAAAGCCAAATTAGCAAACAATTAACTTTATAAATTAACGCTTGATGGTATGTTAATGCCAAATTTGACTGTATATGAAGCAGGATTGTAGCTGCCAATATCCCCAATTCCTAACAGGAGTAGGTACTTTGGAACTATGGATGTACTTTTTTCGCTCTGGGTTTATAGGCTAATAACAGAAGAGTGCTCTGAGGAACTGTTAGCAATGGTAACCTTTTTATCATAGGACCACTCGCCACCTCAGCAGAGTTAATTCGTATCATCTGGAACCAATGTGATTTAGCACAGTTCGGTTTCTGCGTTACTTTTATCCATGTAAATGCAAACTCTGGCATAAGCTCCCAGGAATAAGTTCCTACGAAATGTTTCACTTTAAATGAGGTTAAAAAGAGTATTGATCTCCAGATAGACAGGGACTGAACTTCGGTGATCACTTAACCTCAGCTGCGCCGCAAAAATAATTTGCATTCAACAAGTTCGCAGGTTATATAACTAAATTAATATGTAATCTACTTGAGTTCTTGTCTACTATTAACTTGTGTTTTCGTCTTAAAGATTTAGTGCAAAATTGTATAGATTTTACCTTGATCGCAATATTACTACCCAAAACAAGCTTTCAAACAAAACCTTAACGTTCTGTAAACTAATACATACATATAAGTGAATATGCACGTAAATATTATTAGCAAGAAATTGTCAAAATGTATAAAACTAATTTGGTTAAAAGTTATTTTTATGTTGTCACACGCTCATTTAATGTAAACATTAATACTTTATGTATCAGTTACTTATGAATCATTAATTACAAACGATAGATTTGTATGTGACTGCTTCATAACTAACAGGAAAACTATTGCTTAGTTATTTGAAAGGATTTATAACAACAAACATCGGAATAGATCTTTATCCTACCATAGACAAAAGTCACATTAGTAATACATACAAACTACTAACAATAGAATATGTTACCTGTAAATTAATAATTACAATACATGTTTTCTACTCCGCAATAACGTTTATAGGACATAACATAGCATAGCAAATATCATTGTTTACTGTCGACCAAATCTTTGAAAAATGTATATGCAACAGTCAATTTATAATTTAACTAATCATACTCGTTACAAAATCGAACATACTAACGTTGCTATAATACAGCTTACGAATTTTACAGGTGAATTAGAGAAAGCAGAAAAATGTCATGTCTTACGATCGTGCGAAAACAAGATCGGGACTGGGGGCGAGCGACTTTAAAAATATAAAGAGATGTCTGATAAATATTAACCCGATGACGCACATACGACGCCAACGATACAGCTATTTGGCGATAAACACATTTTTATTAGTCGTCGTTCTTACATGAATTTCTTTCTATTATAAAACTAAATAACGGTTAAAATATGAAAAAGGACAAAGACACATGTTTATTGCTCTGCGCAATGCACGACAAGTACGAGTTCATGTACAAGTACGCATATACTGAAAGAAATATAGGAAAAATACATATCAACAATAATTTAATTAAGCGCCCGTGCCGGAAACTATAACAAAAACTTAACTTCACTCGTAAGGAGGAGGAATTTCTTTTTAATTTTAACACACGAATCCCGATTCCATTTAATTATTACAATTCAATGTTGTTTTTGTTATTTCTGCATTACGTTTCTTACTGATAAAGGGTAATAGCAGATAGTTGCATCGAGCGCAAAGTGAGTTATCAATGCATAAAAGTTATATTTTATAAAATGAACACTAGCGCATTAATTAGTCAGTTTATAATCGCAATCAACTTTTCTTTCAACTACCAATTTAACTACTTATGTAACTATGAGATTTCGTATTTCTGTACTATTTTGGTTAATAAATACAAATTTGAGAAAATTTGTAAATCATTTAGTATTTTCAACTACGAGTAGTATGTGAAATATGAAAATTGAATAATTTAGCTTATTTTAAAATCAAATCGATCAGAGAGAAATGATAAACATGCTATTCGTAAACTCATATTTTCGAATTGGTTGAAATATTTTTTCTCCAGTAGTTGTATTTTCTTACATCTTTCTCATACAAGGACAACGTTCTTGCTTGATTTAAAATAATAGGTTGCTTCAATAATGTGTATGCTCTTTTAAATTTGAACTTGAGCTAGTTACTCGTATATGTTTTGTATAAAACAAAATTCTGACTGAACAACGGTTATAAAGGGAACCCAATACCATTAGTGTAACATCATCAAAGTTCGGCCATCAAACGACCCGAACTCGTTACTGACATGTAATCCCGTACAGTATCAAAGAGCCAATAAAGAAGTACACTCTGTGGCCCACCTGCTAACGCCAATGGCCCTTAAAGGTTATTTTTACGACTACACCACACTTAATTTATTTTTGATTCTCACACAATTAGTAGAATAATTTTTGTTTCTCACACAATTAACAAACTATGGTTATTCTGATATGATTAAATCAAAGAAAGATAGCCAAATCATAAGTAGCTTTTATAATTCCCATTCAGACTGAACCAACCTATCCGAGCGAACAGCCCTTGCCTAATTCCCAAAATTACAATAGTCCTGGTTTCTTTTAAGGGTTACGTGCCTCAAAAGGAAAAACGGTAGCGTTTTCTTGTCTGTCAATACTGTCGTAGTAATCTGTTTAGTTATAGTTTTGATAAGAAACTATTTTGGTTACCTACTTACGTGTATTGTGTGTGTCTTACGTGTAGTGTACTACAGTACTCTAGAACATAGTTTTTAAAACTTTGATTTGATGTCCAACTGACAACTAACTTCATTTGAATAAATTATCTTAACAAGAATGTTTTCCTAGTTATTCCTAATTTTTATAATACACTACAAATTTTTTTTTCCTTAGGATCGTGGAGGGATTAAGTTAAAATCAACATAAAACACTTATGCCTGTAGATTCATAAAATTACAACAATCTAGCTTCTAAATCAATGCCATCCGCGATTTGGGCTTATTACGTAGGGTATACAAAACATACGATTTTTGCAATCGTTTAATTACGCATCCTCGATATACGAGTTCGATTTGCACTTGATCATCTACTGTTTTTCCTTTTCCATTAAGATCGCAAACGAACCCTCCTACGATTCCCGCAAAATCTATCTAGTTAGTGTATCCCTATGCCATCTACCTACGTACTTCTATAAGAACACTTTCATTCTGCAGCCCGCTCGAGGAGGCAAGGCTCCATTGAGTTTCTCCCGGGCTCAGGCGTCTATTTTTAGGGAACCCGGGGTGGTTGGGCGGGGGTGACGTCACGCCCCGCCCTGTTCTGTTCGCTCAACGGGTACGTATTAGTATAACGGGACAATCATTACACAAATATGAAGATGAGACGCAATTCCAATGAAATACCGCTCTTACAACGTGCTTAATTGTCTCGTAGTATTCTATGAAATTTATTAACATTTTCTAGCGTTTCAGTATCAGATACACGCTCGTGAAAGATGATATTAAAAATTGGTGTGGTCATCGTTAATTTGATTTTAGTATAATTCCATATCAACAACCACAAAGAAAACTAGGTAAGTAGAAGAGGGTCTGTTATAAATGCCTGGAACCTTGTTTGTATACAAAAACACGACCTATTTATGTTAGCCGTCGGAAACGATTGGGAGAAAATTGTCAATTGTGTATATACTTTAATCATAAAAGTAATTTTAAACAGTAAAAGATACTTGTATCACGTTCCAATGAACATACAAACGAAGACAAACACGCATTTGCGTCACGCGACAATCGATTAAGCTACATAAAATATAACAAATAAGTTATTATCATAGTTAAACGAGTTACTTTTTAAACAGTCGATCGAAGAAACCGCTAAAAGCGCAATAAATAAGTTTATTAGCATTCAAGTTCTGTGACTTTAAGTTTCGCGTTAAATGCATTCAAGAAATGTATATGTTGACATGTAACGAAAATATGACCATGAATATGTCGGAACTCACGGACACATTTAAAATGTTTTGCTATTTGGACCCGATGGAAATCATCGGATAACTCTGTAAATCCCGGGTCAATAAGATTTCAAGACAAGAAATTTATGATTCCGTAACTCTTATGGAAAGAAAGAAGCAAAATACATAATTTGTGTTTTGAGTCGATTTCAACTCGAACCACAAAGATCATTTGGACAAATACCGGAAAAATAGCAGAAACAACTCTCAGAACTCGGAAGGTGCGCCGTGCAAACACATCCGTTATTAGTTTATTATTGGATCGCAATAAGAGCCGGCCGCTCGGCAGTTCGCCGAATTGATTGAGCCACGTTTTCAGTTTAATTTGGAAGAAAGCCGCCATTACGGTGGGTACGGTAGGTACCTGAGTTGTTTACGTAGTCACCGACCTCGATTCGATCAGGGGCGTATTGTTTGTCAACGTTGTTTGTTTACCTGGAAAAGAAAAATACAGGCTTCATTACGATATTTATATCTGCACATTATACAATTAAATTTTAAGTTAAAAGATAAGCAAATTGCAAGCTTGATGACAAAATAAACAGATTGCGACATCATAATTCAATAAACTTATTTCGTTTAGGCAAACACATTTTGTTTAAATATTTCTATTTCTTTCTATCTTTCCTTCGACTAGTCGACTCCATTATACCATGCCAATTAAAGAATACCAATAATAGATAGTGAAAGCATAGCACAGTTCGTGCATAGTCTTACCCTCTCATTATTAAAGTATAATACATATCATAGACAGTATGATTAGATTTGTTATTATTTTTAAGATAGATTAATATAACTTGTCTTAAATTGTTCAAAACTTTTATAGATACATAATCACTAAAATGTGCAACTGATAATCATCCCCATTATCAACCCACAAAATGTTCTCTTCTCAGAGTGATCTGCAGCTGCTCTCATAAGTTTTGATAGCTTTGTGAAGGTCGTCACTCCACTACTGCATTAGGCGTGTAGGAAACTATGAATGTCGGTATTTTAGCATGACGAATTTTATTTGGATAATCTTTCGTCCAAATGTATGCTTATTAAAAAAACCATAGATTTAAAAACAATACAAATCGATCTTAAGAATAGTCCTGGTCTTACAGTGATTTATTTATTTATTTATTTATTTATACTTCGTGTACAATGTGTACAGTGGCGGACTTAATGCCTGAGGCATTCTCTAACAGCCAACCTTTAGATGGTGCAGAAAGCAAGGTGGTAGATGTACCAGTGAAATGACTATTTATAAATCATCCATATATATAAATATAAAATCCTAATACATAGATATCATATATAATATACTAATACATAAAATTATATCCCGAAATAGTTAGAAATATATCTATAGTAATAAATAAATAAACCGACAAATATGCAACAAGTCTTTAGAGTATATTATTCTGATGAATATGTTTTCGCAACTTATTTTTGAAACTAGTTCTGCTAGTTGATGTTTTAATATCGATAGGCAAAGCATTCCAGAGATGAATTGATTGTACAAAAAATGAAGCGTGAATTATTTCAGTATGGTGAGATGGAAATTTTAGAAGCAAGCCAGATGATGACCGCAGAGATCTATCGTGAGAAGCACTTAGGAATTGGAAGTGAGGACTTAAATAACTTGGTGTATTAGGGCCATTGACGATAGTGTATAAAGCACTCAATGTTCTCAGATATCTACGCTGCCGAATAGTCAACCAGTTCAAGCGCTTGCGATACTCGGAAACGTGGTCATATTTTCTCAAATTAAAAATGAACCGAATGCAGTTGTTCAGAAGCCGGTCTAGTTTATTAAGTAGATCTGCATTCAGGTCGAGATAGCACACATCACCATAATCAATGACAGGGAAAATCAAGGTCTGAACAAGCATTTTCTTAATATCAGCAGGTAGAAAGTTTTTTAACCGATATAGCGACCGTAACATTCCAGTAACTCGTTGACATATGCTGGTAACCTGCGGTTGCCAGCTAAACGTAGCATCTAAATAAAGCCCAAGATCCTTCACGTGATTACAAAATGGAATCAAGTTATTATTAAATATGATTGGACAAACATTATCTGTGTCCACTTTAGCAATGAGTCTGGGACCACCAACCAACATTGCTTGACATTTCGCTGGGTTGACGAGTATTCCAAATTGGTCAGCCCAAGATTTAATAACAATAAGGTCGTCATTAAGCTTATGAATAGCCTCATTTATATCATTAACAGCAGCTTGAGCATAAAGCTGCAGATCATCGGCATACAAATGATACGAACACCGAAGACGGTGAGTTATGAGATTGATAAAAATTGAAAAAAGAATTGGAGATAAAATGCCGCCTTGAGGAACACCAGCCCTCAAGTTACTCCAAGAAGACGATTTGTCCCCTGAAATAACTGACTGCTGACGATCCTGAAGATATGAAGAGAACCAATTTACCGCCTCATGAGAAAGCCCAAAATGGGTGAGGATGGATAAGAGAATTTGGTGGTTAACAGCATTGAAAGCGTTGGAAAAGTCAATTAAGACAAGAACAGTTAATTTGGTATCATCTATGCCAGCTCTAATATCTCCCGTCACCTTCAGTAGAGCGGACATAGTACTATGGCCTGGCCTAAACCCAGATTGGAAAGTGCTCAGCAGAGAGTTATTGTGGACAAAAGTGGAAAACTGCTTATAGACACAGGCCTCAAGAACTTTAGAAAGATAAGGGAGAATAGAGATTGGGCGGTACTCATTGGGAAGTGATGGATTGGATTTTTTAGGGAGAGGTCGAACAAAGGCTTTACGCCAAAGCGACGGAAATGTACCAGTCTGAAGAGAAAAATTTATTATGTGTGTAAGAGGAAGAAGAATGTAATCTAAAATAGGAATAATCATTGGACGACTAACTTTATCACATCCCATAGCATTAGATCTAATAGAAATGATAATTTTCTTTACATCATCGACAGAAATCTTTGAAAAACTAAAAGGAGTAATACCGGGAGTGGATAAATTATCTATGTAAGCCATTGCGTTAGTGGGATCAAAGCACGCTGAATTACTGCTACCTGAAAAGTGGTTGTTAAGGTCGTCCAATGTTAATTCAATGGGAAGCTCCAAGTGATGATCTCTACCGATACCCAGAGTTCCGAGAAACTTCCAAATAGCAGCAGACGACGTTGACGTGATATTGTTAAGAATGTGGCGGCGTTTGGCATTGCGTATCACCTGATTGCACCGATTTCTGGCATCCTTGTACATGTTCCAGTGATCATCCGTGCGTAGTTTTTTGAATTTTCGGTAAGCTCTGTCTCTTCGTCTCATTGCTCGTTTGATATCTTCAGACATCCAAGGAGCCGGCAAGCGTTTCAGTTTGATTTTTTTAACTGGAGCATGAGTGTCATAGATTTTGTTAAGAATTACATTAAAACCTAAAACCTTAGCGTCCACAGTGTTGGCTTGAAACACTGGTTCCCAATCAGTCATTGAGGCATCACTGACGAGGTCACTAACGTTCATACGAGCAAAGCACCGCTTATACAGAACCTTGGGGATGGGTTTTGGGGGTTTAAGGATATAGGATATGAAAATAAGGTCATGATGTGAGAAACCAGGAGCTGAATGTTGGCCATGAGAGGAGACAAGAGAGGTGTTTGAGGTAAGGACTAAATCAAGCCAGGTATCATCACCACTAGGATTTAGGTGAGTAGGATCAAGTGGTAAAATGTAAAGACCAACTGACCTGATTAAATTGATGAGTTTCCGGGAGCGAGGAGATTCAGAGGAGAGGATATTAGTGTTGAAGTCGCCCATGATTATGTGATGTGAATACTCAGACCCCAGAGACTCAAAAACTGACTCCAGATCAGTGAAATAGTCAACCGAAGGGGGACAATAAACTACACCTAACAAAAGTTTTGCAGTAAATACACTAACCTCTAAAAACAAATACTCAACCGAAGCAGAATAAAGGGAGGGAGAGGCAGCAATTATTTTGTATTGAAAATCACTCCGTAGATATATTGCGACTCCGCCCCCGCCCTTACTAGTTCGGTCATTACGTATAAGTGTGTATCCTGGAAGTGAGTAGGAGGTTGACAAAAGATGCGGTTTTAGCCAAGACTCTGAAACCAAAAGTGCATGAATTTTGCATTGATGAAAAATATCATGTAGCTCGCCAAAATGACTAGGAATACTTTGTGCGTTGATATGACACACATTAATCAATCTATTGGAAGTGTGATTAAAGTTTCTAGCTATGAAGTCGCTAAGATTGTCATCAATAGAGCAAAAACTGTCATCAGTCTGTGAGGTTGACGATTCGTCGGCAGAATAAAAAATTTCGGAAGACATAGGTAATATATATATAAAAATATAGAATCAATAAAATATACTTATAAATAAAACACTAAAATATATAAATAAATAAAATACAGTAAAATTATACAAGGTACTTACTTAAGTGTCGCACAAGCATGTCTGCACCACCCACCAGCGTACAATAATCACTTGAGCATAATATTATAGTGCACAGTTATAATGCTAAATAAAGATAACAACATTATAATAATAATAATAAAAAAAAAACAGTGAAATACAACCCATACCCACTAACTAAAATTCAACAACAGAAACAAAACAAAACTCAACCAAACTAGTGCAAAATAGTTGCATGGGCAACAGTCTGATTATTTAAAGCAACGTGAAGTTTATTTTTATTACATCGATGTGTTTATTCAAGGCTTAAAAAAGCAATCAGTTCTCTGTCTACGGTACAAAGAAAAAAAACATTGTTTATAGTATTACATAGAGATTACATGCTACCTAATTAATGAGAATTAATAAATTCCCTTACACTACCGAATACAAATATACAGTAATAATAAAGTAATAAAACGATCTTAGGACAAAAGGTCATGTGTATTTTATGTCAGTGTTTCAACTAAAAAACGGCTTTATGAGCCAAACCTCAATAACCTCACACTAAGGCCGCGTTCCGTTTCGCGTCAAAAACGATAATATCGCGAATTCGACCAAGTGAGAAAGTCACAATTAATGCTCAATAGCCCTTGTATTTTGTGACTATTAAATTCGGCCGGGACTATATCACCCTGGCCGCAATATAGAACATGTCCAAAAAAAAAAAAAAAAACTTGACATTGACATTGACAAATGCAATAATAATCTTGACAGATGACATGACTTTCACTTTACTGAGGTGTGTTTACATTTGGTTTACCTACATAAAAATTACTAAAGCTAAATATTAAATTAATGGGTACGAAACAAAATTATTATACCAATAGAAGGTGTCTTAATATGAAACTAAACAGTATTTGTATCAATCTACAAATTATGAACGCAAAAATATATTGTGTACACACTCTGAGAAAAATTCTAAATTTTAAGCATAGGATAACGAATGTACGAGTAGAACATCAATATTCATCAAGATTCAGACAATACTTTCAGATAATAGGTCTATACAAATGTAATAGTAACAAAGAATGTATAAACTCATACTACCTATGGAATCAAGCCCATTGACTAAATTTGAGCAATATTACCCAACACAAATAACATAAAATATGACCCAAAAAAAGAGATATCAAGCAGCCAAGAAAAACAACAAACATGTATTTGTTACTTTACGCTATCAACCAACCTGGATGAGTTCTGTGGATACTGAGCAAGAAGGGGTGTCAGTTCACTGAAGGAGATCACTTTATGTCTTTTACCATCTGCGGATTTAATGTGGATGATTCCATTCTGTGACCAGCATGACCGCATACCAAAGTGCAAGCGTGCCCTACTAAATACACTTTGTCTGTTTTTTGTGAGGAACTCTTTCACGGAAATAGGTGATCCCTTCAGACTCTTCTTCACATTCCAAACTGAAGATCTATCCTTCACATTCCAAACTGAAGTGATTGTAGCAGAATCAAGTGATACCAAACAAATTGCTGATAAATTTAAAAATTATTTTATTGTGAAATCACATTTGACATAATCATTAACAGAGATGGTAAACGGTGTAAGGAAGTGTGTGAACAGCGTGGACTTTCCGCTGGGTCTACGATATTATGCTTGAAGAACGCTGTCAAGTATTATACCACAAGAAAAAAATATTCTTTTACGATTGTTTCCTCGAACTTTCCAAGGCATTTGACCTTGTGTCTTAGATATACTATAGAAAAAATGAAGAAGGCCCAAATACCGGATGAACATGTTTCAGTATTGGTATGGGAATCAGGAGTATTATTTGAAATAGAGGGGTATGATGTCAGACTAGTATACATTAGAATGTAAAATGAAGCAAGGGGGATAAAACTCTCCAGCCATTTTAATAGTAATATCAATGGACTAATCGTTACTTACAGTTATGCTTTACAGTAAGGCTTCAGAGTACCTGCACGATCATTCAGGATGGTAATACTATATAGATTATATATATAATTATGCTCACATCAAACCGGAGAGGAAGACGTTGTTGATCAGAGCGAATATGACTGTCGGCAGGTTTGTACGATGTTAATTGGAGTAAAGAAGAGACTATTTAGAGGTTATTGGCACTTCATAGTACTTATGCAGCCTGTGTGTCTGACCACACACAAAAATCGTATGGCACCCTTTGGGGCCAGTTTCAGAACGCATTCAGGGGTGGCGCTCCGTCGCTATTGCAATGTGTCAACAATGTTCATCGAAACACGTGTAAACTGTTTTTATACTACGATGGGAATACGAGCAACGTCACTGGAGACGAATTTTTGAAACAATAGAAAACCAATTCGTATTCGAAATCGTGAGATTCGTATACGAATTACCGAATTCACTATTTCTGAATTTTCATTTCGTGCGTTGTGCAACGAGTGGTTCAACCCACTCGTTTTTGATTTCTACTAGTAGAATATCCAACGCTGACGTGACCTTGACAGTGATCCGTTTCACGTGTGAGTCATCGCCGGGTTTTGTTTTTGTTGTTGTGGTTTTGAATTTTTCTGCGTGAAACGGAATAAGAATTTGTTCTTAATGACAACACTGAATTCGAGTGATTCAAAAATCTATAAAATTGTAAGCAGTAGAAAATAATTTCGCGCACGATTTGTATTCGTATTCGAATTCCAAATTCACGTCTAATAATTCAAAAATACGTCTCCTGATGCGGCGCGTGCGGTAGAGACCCAACCTAAGCTGGCCGCAATCGGGGCCCGCCTTAATAACCTATACATGAACAATCGCAGGTGCATATTGGGCACAGAGCTTATTAGGTGTGTTTAAGGTTGGCTTATGTAATGTTTTGTCAATTTGTTTTTCTGTTGTAATATATTATAATCTAACTAAATTGACATTGGTATTTAAAATTTTATTGTAATTTTGTTATTAATGTGACTGTATTAACATAATATTGAAATGAGTCGTGACAACAAAATAAATTATTATAATAATAAATACCATTAATTCAGGTTTGTTCATTCAGTATTTCATATCGTACCTAACTTCCAAATTGTTGTCTGCACCTGTTCTACTTTGCGATATTGTGAACAATCAATTCACTAACAAGAGAACCGCCAATGATTTATCAGTCACCAGGACATCAACAGGGTGATATAGTCATAACTAGTTTATCTATACGAACATTAGTTAGGGTGCAACGTCCTCATTCAATGCAACCGATGCGTCCTCGCTCCATACGTCACATCATAGAACTATAATAATATACTAACCACTGAGCAAGTATTGTAGAATCTACTAGAAGGATAAATTGTTCTACTAAAATAACACTGGTTCAATAAAATAGACCGTCAGTAAAGAAACGATTACATATTTATTTTATTAATAGTATAAGAATTTCCATCATGGAGCATTTTATATAGTCTTACAAAAAAAATTGCGCTACCATTGAAGTTGGGTTACTTTGTTTGGGTCGGTAACATGGTATGGCGGCTGAAATTTGACTTATTCTGATTATCTCTATATATAACTTTAATATGCCCCGTCACTGATATATTTTTTTTTTATTTTTCATGCATTTTATTTTTGTAAGCCGTCGAGTCGGTGCGACAATTCTAAGCTAAAGACAGACTAAACGTTCAATACTGTGGCGACAAACAGAGTCAGTTCATTACGTGATCTGAAGCACGATTTCTCTACTTTCCTTGTCATGAATTCAATGATCTCAAGGAAATAATTGTCAACTTTGTTAAGCATATATAATCCATCGTGTTAGTAGTATATTCTCTCTATCTTTGTCATATTGGCAGTAGAGTGAAATTCGACAGCGACACACGATAGTGGAGCAAAGAATTTTGGATATGAGTTCACTTTCAATAACTTAAGAATGTAGAGAAGCGGCAATTTTGTTGATAAAAATATATGTATAATCTAACAACCGTATTTCATTTTATTTACCTTGACATGTATTAATAATTTGTGTAAAAATAAGACTAGAGGTTTAACTTGTTTCTCCAATGCCACTGCGCAAATAGCATTAAATAATATAGAAATAAATATTATATAACAGGTTCAAGAACTTTATTCTTTTCATAAAATCGTGTAACAATTACACAACATGTAATCAATAGACAAAGTAATGATCCATAAATTTAGATCAAGTTAATTATTAATGACATCCAAATACCAGAAACTACACACTACACTGTAATCTCAGACAAATCGAACATTACACGTTTGAGTGACCCAGTGAATCACATTTTTCGAGACCACCTAATGAGAATATAATGAGAAATGTTGTCGCAAGCGAAGATAGTTACGCTTAACTGCTAGTAGTATTACACACTTCTGAGATAGGGTTACACTAATTTACAGTACGATGGATAATTGCATTTTTGACCATTTTTATTATATCATGTATCTATATATAGTAAAGAGACAGCTTTAACTTTTGGTAGGCGGCCCAACTGACAGTAAGTGGAAAAATATTTATAACAACATATAAGATTCAAAATCAATGGTACACGGTAAAAATAAAAATGGATATATGTATATGTTTATCTTTAGAAGAAAAACAACCAAAACAATATAGTACTAGGCAGACATTTAGGACATTTTGAAAACTTCACCTATGACTACAAAATATCACAACAATAGCAAATAAATAACTGTTACAGCCAATTAATAGTTTAATTATATAACAAAAATCCGTCGTTCACTAATGTTAAAATATTATAAAAGCAACTAACAAATTTTCCTATTTTAACATCTTATTGTATTGAATAAAAGAACAATCGTCAAGGAGATAGATCCACGTCGTATAATAAATCTATCCAACCAGTGTCGTATGTGCGCCCGCTCACTCCGCGCTTACTCGATCATACACATCAATGTATCGATGACATCGATAGAAATCTAGCCGAGTCGATGTCTTTGTGAATAGCTGTTCATCAAAAGACAAAACCAGTAACAAAAGCTATATCTATGCGTCCTTAAAAGAAAACTGTAAATCAGCATAACGCATCCATTCTATAAATTACTGTTGATTACTATGGATATATTATTATTGTAGCCTACTTATATACTTTAGATCTTATTTCTTATGTACATACGTCATTTACGAAGTATACCACATAAATAAAACATTCAAAAATATATATCAGCATATTCAAGCCTTTGATTTTCAAATACTTCGCTTATACACAGCATTAAGAAAATGAAAAGGTGTTGCTTAATTTTATGTAGTAATAAATGTACGTTCAAAAGGTTTTTTTTCTACAAAATACTATTGTCTAGAATATTGATATATGAAGAAATCCACTATTTTTTGTTGTCTTAAGTGCCTCGCGTGCAGACCGGTCTTTACATATCAGCTTAAATAGATGAGTGCCATTTTCATGGCGCCATACAAAAGAGCCATCGCGCGTCGTCGTCGTCTTCAACAATCGTGAAAGTTTGGCTCGGAACCCTGCGCCACTATATCCTGCACGGTACAAAGGTGAAAGTTTCACACTAAATAATATGTGTACGAAATTAAGCCGACTGTGCTTTAAATATTTACGTGTGTCTGCCAAAAAGGAGAGAGCGATGTTATGGACAGTATTTAATTTATACACTAGCGTGCTCAAACTAGCCTACAGTTGTTACAAATTTAAAACACCATACCTATTTATTTGTAGAGGAGAAAACTTTTGCTTCTTCTCACCAGATGGTATGTTGCTACATTACACTTACAGATTTACATACCTAATTATTAGATCACAACAATTTTTCTTGCATTCTTACTATAACGACAAATTTTGGTAATATGCTGATAAATAGGCAGGTTGACTCCTAAGAATCAAACTGAACAAAAAGGTTTTCATTAAACATAGACCGCTTTTCACTGAGTTCGACATAAAATACTTTTATGATACTAGCGCGTTATCTGCTTTCACCATTTGTCAGTCATTAAATTGGTGCCATTTTATATTGTTTGTGCACTGCAATTAAGGCAATTGCGCCATAAATAAATAAAGAGATAGCAAATGCATATTACTAAAGTAATTGATATATTCAACATAGGCAAGGAACTTGTTATAAAACTTATTTTTATATCGAACTCTATGTAAGCATCTTGCCTTATTATAACAATTATATTTTAAAAAGTTTGTTTTTAATGTTCTTTTTTTTATTTAATGAAATTTGACAAAAGAACATGTAAATGATCAATACATAAAAAAGGTAAATGTATTAATAAATGGTGTCAATAATGAAACGTAATAAATATTTAGGTTGTAGAACCTAGTCATTACACCACTCACCTAACCAATTAAGAGCATTGATCAGGTACCTACTGTGAGCTTAACTTACCTATATCTTACCTTAAAAATGACTTTAATCGATTTTTTTATTTTTAAGGTTGCCAATGCCACCGTGAGTTGTAAGCCGCAATTTCGTGAAAACAATAATCTTGTATTAACAATGATAATAAACATACGTAATTGTACCTACTGGCCCAAAATTAAATGTCTGTAACTTTGAGATCAATTAATAAACAGGGCAATTAAAACAATTTATTTAATATATAATCGATCACAACTATAATGTTCGATGTAAGAATGATGTGTATGCTGTGATGATGGTAGTTGCGGAGCTGCTCGACTTTGGCAATGTCGCCGGGCGGTGTGGCAACAGCGCGGTTACGTAACCGGAGCCGCGGGAGCGCGGGGCCGCGGGCGCCGGGTTACTGACCCGCATCGCTAGCAAGCTGCTGCCAATTCGCCCATCATCACATCACATCACGAAATTATCAACAATAGAAACTGATACGCGCTCTTTATCCTTTACTAACATTTATTAATGCGAACGTGCATCCGATTGACGAGTCTGTATCAATTAACGATGGAAAAAAATATCGTTGCTGGTTCTACCCAGTGTAGTTATTCCGCCAAAGGATTGTTTACTATTGTTTGGCTTCTTTGACGTTGAAAATAATGGTAGTAGTTATGCAATTATTCAATTTGAATAAAGTATTTTGTCAACTAGCCCTTGTAAATAGTTCAGACGTTTTTAATGAAAAGAAACCACTTGCATTTTTTGTTGTTAATAGGAAGTCATTGAAAAAATTTTCCGACAGTTATTTCCAACGAATATTCGAAGAGGTTGTCTTTATTCAGCTAGGAAATGTTTTCTTAATTCTTTGAAATTCGCGTGAAAAGTCTACTTTAACCGTTACCGTTGAAATGTGATTTAAAATTCGAACGTTTGAAGATAGGCTGGGAATAAAAAAATTGTGGTCAGATACATTTTCATCAGATTAATACTTTTAGTATAATTTTAAAATTGTTTTCTGTAACAAGCAACACAGAAAAAAGATTTTGAAACCACTAATACAACGATACTATTACAATTAGTTCTATATCGGTAGTTACTGCTAAATTAACATATCATGGCCTGAAACTATATGAATGCTTATATGTTTTGGAAAAGGTAGGTCGTCTATTGAATAACCGCAAAAGCAATTTATGTAGAGCTAAGATTACCTTGATAATTTTGATTCGTAATACTTAAGCACAAGACTGAATTTCAGCGTCAGACTATAATATGACCATATTTTTGACTCACTCTACATAATACGAATACCTAACCTAAACACATACCTGAACTACCAAAAATACTTCATTAAAAGCATGAAACGATGTCAAGGCACGTTTGGTCTACCCACTTGATTCCCTTCATTATAAAAAACAAGATTTGCACAATACACTGTTCGGTACTGTTGATTGCATATAACAGTCACAAAATCTTGAATTACGAGAAATGTCTTTGGGTAAAAGTTGCTTTGTATAAAAGGACCATTATTAAAACGATTATTTTTTTTCGAAAATAACGCAAATATTAGTTTTTCCTTAACTTCATTAAGTTAAGTATACAAATCGTTTACAATGAAGCAAACATGTTGTCCTCTTTAATAATGTCCCAAGTAAACCCAAGAACAAGCAGGAAATTTGGTACAATAATGTTTAATCACCGTCTGAGCAACTGTGACAAACAAGTGACTTGTGCAAAACAAGTGCCAAATAGACTGCTGAACAATGGATGTTTATCACGTTTAAAAAAATAATACTGTGACTCTTTTAAACTACCTAATTTCAAAGTGCAGGCAATCCGGTAACCTAATCGGTGGAACGGCAACCAAGGCAAAACATGTTCTGAAAACTACAGACGAGAAGTTTAATAATTTGGCGAATGTATTTCGAATTTCGCATGTGTTCTATCATTACGAATAGCCTCAATGAAAAGTAATTTTACGATCCCATAAGTTTCATTTCAGGTATATCTACGCCATAAGTATCATCAATAAAAATCCATTATGCCCATATAAGATTTATTTTCGAAATATCACCAATTCAAATACGGCGCGGCCTTCTCTAAGCACTAGTGGAATCGTGATTAGGCCCATATTCGTAAATGAGAGAGAGGATAAAGCCACATTTTAGGCGTTTCGAGATCATTGCTCTACAAGGCTGCATGACCGCATGCTATCCAACAGCACAGAACCAGCGCACGCAGCAATATACAACAAACGGGGCGAGAACCTCGTGTACATAGTCCCCATCAGTTTTGTAGCCGTGGTAAAAAACTGATCGTGTCAATGCGTCAGTCGCCGGTACCTCGACAACCATCACGCGGGGCCAAATTTGGCGCAGGCACGACTTGGCAACGTCGTCAGCTCGTGACCGCTTGCTCGCAAAATGCACGTATACCATATCTACCTACCTACTTTAGTTTAAGTAAACAAATTGCTAGCGTTGTGTAATTTTTTCACAATTTACCAGAAATTAAACTGAACTGTAATACAATTACAGTCTATTTTAGGCTAAGCATACAAAGAAATGTGCATATTGTTATTTGCAAGATTTGCATAACAACTATGTCAATAAACAGGATATATTTTTAATACAACCCAAATATTTACTAGTGCCTTGAGCCAATACTTGAAAAACAATTACGAACAATAGCACGAGGCAAAATTTATGCGGGACAAATATTTGTAGTAACAGGAGATTTTCCATTGCCGCCAAAGCACAACACCCGCGACGGCGGATGGCCTAATAACTGTATTTATGCGTGGAGTTAAATTGCTTTCTGAAAATATTCGTTTATTTTACTGAGACGTGTATTATTTATTATGTTATTTATATATTTTTTCATGATAAATTTCAAAGTACTCAAACGAAAATTATAACAAGTAAGTAAGAATTGAATTCATACGCTTATTACATTTAGTCTTGTGCAAAGTAGAATAGAAAAATAATCAACCAGCTCTTATTTTGTAAACCCTCATAAAACCGATAGTCTATCACCATGTGTGTTCAACGAAATACATAACAATAAAGATAACTTGCTGCTAGACATCGGTATAGAAAGCGTCGTTCACTCAGCAGAACTGTTGTCGGGTCACGTTGGAGTCGCCGGTCGCCACGAATGCTCACGAGGCGAACGTTGGAGCCACGTGCCCAGTTAACAATTGTTCTAATATTTATTTTGTAATGCTTCTGATTTCTAAAAAAGTTATTTTCTTTATATTACCAAAATAAGCACAAATAGGTACTTCATAATAATGTTATTATTATTATTATTATACAATCAAGTTATTTAAACTTAACAATACTCAAAATGTATAATATTGGATAACACAGGGAAGTATACAAGGAATACACATTGCAAAATGTTTATTGTACCTTGCAGTTTTAGTTTTATGATCATTCCACCAAATTTCACTGGGCCAGTAAGGTGGCAGACGACGGAAATCAATCTTTTTGACTGTGCATGATAATGAAGATTAGTATACACACATCAACGCGTCAGAATTAACACATTGACATAGAAACAGCTCTTATGTCGTTCATAATAGCAGGGGCTTTTTTATGTGATAAAAACGGTATGCGAGAAATATCTACTAATAAAACTGCTCCGAAGATCTATTGTTTCTCCGAAACGAATATTAATAGAAAGTTCACAAAAGCGGCTCTACTTAATTTCCGAAGTTTAATTTCGTATTTATAGAAACTTTGTAAAAAGAAAATGCAATGAGTAAAGCTATTTGACTAATATTCTATTTCTCTAAAATGAGAAAAGTTTGTATAGATTATTACGAATAACAAGCGTATGGCATTTTCAACATGCCTTTATTACACTCCACTATCGCGACAAATTCATTTGTGTGTTTTTTTGTTCCCTCAGGAGAGAGGCTGAATCCTCACGAGGAGCACGAAACGTACCCAGGATACCCCCGCAACGGTAAGTGTCACGAAGGTTATGTTGGACTCCACGCGACCGGAGCGCTCCGATCGCGTGACCTACCAACTGAACTCAGCCTAGCCTTGGCCATAAGGGCCCTACGGCTTGAATGGATTATTTTTGTGTAAATTATGAACGTTTTTTTTTATTGGAATGTTGTGTTCACCTATAAATTAAATACATATAAAATATTTAATTTTATTGAAATATAAACATAGTACATAATAATATAAATAGCAAAATTTTCTTAATGAATGAATGAAGTGACATCGAAATGTCGAGTCGGAGACTGTTGACGTCTGCGACTCCTCAGTTCAGTATCACTACTAAACCTCAGAGTTAACGACAAAACCATCATAACTTGTGAAAAGAGCACTGCAGAGAAATCGAAACAAAACCTAGCGAACAACAAAACTCAATAAAATGATAAGAGTAATCCCATTATTGGTATTCCGAACCGAAAACCGATATCCGGAAGCAGCAGAAAGGACTGAAGCCGGTACGCACGATTTCGGCGCAGTTGCAAGCCAGTTGGCTCGACATGGCACTTTCAAAAGTGCCCCAGATGCTGTTAACGGTAAAGAGACCATCTCGCGACAGATGCCGTAGTTGCACATTGTGAACGGCTATTGAAACTCCATGAACGAGCAAAGAAATATATTTTTTACAAATTTCATCATTTGCAGAAAAGTATGCCATTTGCAATTCCATTTTAATAAGTTCAAGTCAAATAATTTTATTAAATGAACCTACGAACGATTGGTTTAATAACATTAATTAACATATAAAAGCACTATCTGACGTGAAAACAAAATGTTAATATCAGAGGACACTTAAGAGTTACTTAACCGTGTAAGTACAAGGTAAAAACATACCTATTGACTCCTGTCTACGCCTGCTGGGAAAGTGGGAATTTATGACATCATATTTAAAAAGGAGGCCATTAATTAAATTTTTAAATAGATTCAATCTCGCGTCCCATCAATAAATAACTAAAAATCATATAAATTCTTTGAGATATTGATATCAAGAAAATTTACCTTATCTAGAAAACAAGCTATTTACGCTGCCTTGTCACCATTCTGGTTTGTGAGAAATTTGCAGAGGATGTGGCAGATGACTACTTGACACCGTACCATCACAACCTTAAGAACAAATTTTCAGTCGTAATTTAGTAACATATGTTTAGTTATTAGACATTTAGTTCAGAATAAAAAATATTTCATACTTTCTTTTTCTTTCCGTTTCTTTTCTTTTTTCCTATAATTATAATCTTATTTATTATCAATAATTTGGTAGTTTTCTTTTTGATTTCCTAACTCTTGATCCCTATATTTCCTGTGTTGCTTAGTATATCAAAATAAAAAATATATATTGAAAATATGCCACTACATTCATATTAAAAATTTTGAATTAAGCACACAAAGAACTAGCATAAAATTACTACACGTTTAAGTTTTTTTTATCAGTGACACTGATCAACATTATTAAACATTAAAATATTGAGAATCTTCCTACAATCATATAGATGTTATTTATCTTTACAGAAGATTCGTAAAGGATGAAAAACGACATGTTCATTGAGATATTCATCATCTATTGTCAAAGTTTTAAGCCTATAATTACTCTCAGGTTAAGGACAGGGGTATTAGTATATTTATTTTATTACATTTTTTAAAAACAATTATATATCTTTAACTATAGATATATGGAATTCAACCCTTGAAATCAATAACCTAACCTATAATGAAAAAACAACGGAAATATGGACTTTTTAAGATATAATTTAACTTATTTATTTTTTGTAATAAAAAATATCTTACGCATGAAAACTCAGCTCCTTATAAAACAGAATTTTATTCACACACTCATGCGTGCTGTAGGTACGAGTCAGTAACGGAACATCATTCGAGAGCCAGCTCCTGGAAAGTCTGGCGTCAAGCAAACCAAAATCTAATGAAAATATGTAATTGAATCCAATATGGTGCATTATTGATGAGGATAAATTTGTTATGACATGTTTTAAAGAATTAATATTTTTTTACTTAAATTCTGCTAGGCCCATTTTTAGTTTTAGTCCACACTCGAAACACTAGTAACTGTGACATTGGTACTTGGTTGGACAAGGTAAAATAATGTTTGTTTACATTATTATTATAAATTCAAGGTAATATTGTTTATGTTTTCATGTATGTAAATCGCGCAGCTCGACAATCATCTCCTCTAAGATCATACAAAGCGACGGTGTTGAAATAAATGCATATTCAACGGGCACTGTTTAGCCACACCACCACACCCACACTGATATAAATGCGAACCGTCACATGCGACAATTCAGTTTTGTATATTAATTATTTAACATCAATAATTACACGTTATTTTTAATTAACATCGTACTAAATTAAATTTTCATTTTAAGATATACATTATTACTATAATGAGTATTTTACTATTGTAATCTACATAGGCCACAGTAATCGCTTAATATCCGGTGGTTATAGCCTATTAACTATTTATACTTAAGCCAGTAAAATTCCGGACAAACTCGTTCATACATGTATGCCCAGAGGGATTTAATCGTCATCATCAAAGCTTAAATATACGTCTTCTTCGAGGGACTCCAGCCTACCCTAACAATATTAGGACAATTAGGCCTTAGTCAAACACACTGATCACGTGCGGATTGGTTGGCTACATACACGTATTACATACTGAAATACGTAGAAAACCTTCCAAACATACATGTGACAAATCTACTAACTCTTTCAAAGTAAATAAAAAAGCAATTTATAGATAAGAAAAATGCAAACAAAATATTTGACAAGGGCGGGAATTGAACGTGTCTTCAAGGCGCCATGTTGATGTTTTCGCTCAGCGAGCATTAACCGTCCAAATGGGATATTTTAACTGCATTCTTATCTGCATAATTTATTTACCCAAATCACTTCATTCACGTTTAATAACAACATAACGACGTAGCGACATTCAACTTAGGAGTCCCACCCGAATATAATGCAAAATTTTACCTTTTTAATGAATCCGAAATACGCAAGAACATTTTATTAAAATTTTCGAGCCAATATTGTAGTATTTGGGATCTATGTTAATACATACTTGTAGTCAAATATGCATTTTTTTTTAAATTGTTATTCATTTGTTTTAATAATAATAACTTTAATAAATATAATTTTTTTGTAATAAGTAGTTTTGTAGTAGAAAATTTATTATAATAAGTAGTTTTAAATACTAACTTTTAGATTTTTTTGTGTAATTATTTTGCTTTTTTTTCGGAGACGAACGAACAAATATATAATATGTATATATGTAAATAAGTTCAGCAGTTCTTGTGTTATAAGTTATATAATTAAGAGAAGTTTAATTTATGTACATAAATAATAACTACAGTACAAGAGCAGATCGATAAGTTTGTGACTTGGTCATTGTAGTCTTTCTTTAATTATTTTTTAATGGCATTAATGACTTGGAAAACTTACTTATTTACAATTTTACGACCTTACAAAATACATGTAAAATTTATCTTGAATAATGTTGTCCATATGAACATCGTGCCGTAATTAAAAAAAAAGTCACGGATATGCAGACTATATTAGGAGAATCCATGTATACAGTGGTGGTCATTTAATTAAACACATTTCTTATGAATAAAGAAGGTATAACTTCAATGTATAAATGTTATACGATCACCACTGTAAATTCGATTATGAAAAAATGGGCGGCTGAGTTTAATGGTGAACTAGTATGAATTGTACACGACCCACGCCCTACATTGAATTACAGGGAGACTTATGTACAGAAATAAAAACATTAAAAATCTAGCCCGCAAGCAAGTCGGGCCTACCTAAGTTCTCAAATGTTTAGATGTGGCTATATAAGCTTATATACTTATTTCTAATAATGTGTGGAAATCAAAACACGTGACAGCGTTAGAAGCCAAGTTCAAACAAAGGAACTGGCTAGCCAGCGCCGAGTGTAATATTACACGAACCACTTGGCGCCACTTTTGACCCTTCTATTACTCAAAACCTCTAACGTAAACAGATAAAACCACGTGTTTTTAATTATATCCATAAGGACAAATAGAAGCAGTTATAAAAATATGACGGTCAAAAAATCAAAAAGTTTTAACATTGACTGACTGACTGACATTATAGTACCTAAATCTAACCTACTTCCAAATGACCTAGAAGTATGAAATTTGAAATCCAGCCCGGTAATTGTGTAAGCGTAGGAAAAAAGATTTTATCAGAATTAAAATGCTGAATAACTTTATAAAATTAATGATGTACTTTATGATCTCACATTTTTAATTAATAGTAATTATTATAAGTATCCAATAAAGCTAAGAAATAGAGTTTAATACTTGTTCATAATATTATTCCTATAAATACATATTTCAATTTTGCATAGAACTTGAAACTAAGTCGTATGTTGCCAGAACATATGTATATTTGAAAAACAAGTAGTTTAAGTTTTCACGACCCAGGCCACAACGAAGTTTAAATAAAACCTTTAATAAGCGGTATCTTATCAAAGGTTTTGTTTAAATTTCGATGTGGCTTATGTAGGGTTGAATATGCGGTTGCTAACCGTTGCCTGCGTGTATTTGGGCCGCACAACGATTACGATTTATCTATAAGGTTGTCTAAATAATGCTCAACTTCTCAAGCATATTTGAAAAAAAGTACATCGTTAACTTACCTTGTAGACGGTGTTGTCCGGTATCGTCTGTAGCGCTGCGTGTATCGGGCGCGCGGCAGGGCTCAGTACGCGTCTCTTCTTGGCTGGCTGGCGAGCCGGCGATACGGCCGGCTGGTACTCGGGCTGGCTGCTGTGGGGCTGGATGCTGCAGTATTGCGCTGGCTGCTCCGTGTACATGACATGCATTCCCTGCGCACAGAACACAGGGACATTAGTTAGATTTCTAGTTTGTTATTACATCATAACTAGAATTACATGTAATTCATATAAAGTGTTTATAATTACATACTTAAAAAATAAGTTCATATTTTAAGTTAAATGAAGGTGAGATGTATAAACAGTTTGTAACTTGTTGATTAGTCCCTACCAATGCTACAAATATGAAAGTCTATCATGTTTTCAGGCCTAAATGGCTGAACGGAGTTTGATGAAAATTTGTATGGAGATAGTTTAAGATTCGGGAATAAAGGACATAAGGTAAATTGTCTCATTACTATAGGTAAATCCGATAAAAACTACAAAGCCATTTCTAATGTAATTTGGTAAGGGCATACATGGAGAAGAGCAAAACAGAAGATAAGTATTACCACAGGTAAACATTTCATTCCTATGAGAAACTCTAATATAGCGCGAAGTGGTTCGCCGGAAGCTAGTAAATATTAAACAAGCGCAATTTTGTTAATTCATATTTTATTTAATATATTCTTATCAACAAAGTAATATTAATAAATAGAATACAAATACAATATGGGACTTAGCGCAATTTTGTTAATTCATATTTTATTTAATATTAATAAATAGAATACAAATACAATATGGGACTTAGCTTTCCGTTATTTAGCCATTATGACATGCAAATATTATAGAGCTCGCTTACTTGGCGAACGTTCTAACGTCGTCAAGTCATTGATATTTCAGGATTTTATTTATCTGTTTTCATAAAGCCGGACACGTGGGTACTGCTGTTTTAGAAAATCGTCATACAGTGAATAGTAGTTCACGAACATTTGTTTACCGCAAGTTCCCATACCGCCAGTCAGACAAATGAGTATTTGAAGGCGAAAAACGTAAAACTTATGAGTAATCCTGTATACAGTCCTGACGTGGCACCGTATGCCATTTTTCTGCTCCCAAAAATGAAAACTAATTAAGGAAGAAAAACTAAAAAGGAAGGGAAGAATGCAAGGAAGGTAGAAACGTTTCCAACATTGGTTCAATCGCATGAAAAAGTGCATTAAATGAAGTCCGTAAAGGGAAATATTTTAAGAAATAATAAATTAATTTTAGACCATAAGATGCATTTTTTTATTAATTATTAGTGCGCTTCACCTATACTACAATTTTGTAGTACACAAATGAACTAAAATAAAATAATCATAACGAGACACATTTGATTATAAAATTATCTTTGCCTTTAGCCCGTGTATTTTGCATGTATAATTTTATCAACACCATGTGACCAAACAGGTCCTAAATTTCTCGAGTAGATATCACTGCTTGCACGCTCTCGAGTAACTTCAATGCGACAAGTGCAAAAACAAGATGACACTTCCAATTTCACATTAGTAATATAAAGAGAGACATTGTTAAAATACAATTCTCATTTGCCAAGTGTAGTTCCATCGCATGTTTCCATTCCACGAGTGAACCGTAATGCAGTCACAAAGTCATATGTGGGAAATTTTCGCATTGCCACATGATGCTTGGAAGCCAATTTCTAGATTAGTCTAGATAGACGATTACAACAATTGTTCTACTTTTACCTATATAATTAAAGAAATATAAAAAATCATTAACTTGCTCACATACACATTGAGGGGATTCTTATCATTTATATCACATTTCACATTCTCTGGAATGTCCCCCAAAAAGAATGAGTCATTATTCTTTTTAAATTACCAGATTATAACCCTGTGGAGTAACCATTTTAGCCAAGAGACTCCCACTTTTGCATATAGACCTCATTCAAAATACTTCCAACCGTTCAGTTCCTCACCGCTCGAATGCGTCTATGTAATTCTAGGCTTTTAGCATAATATAAATAGAGGGTAGCATATAATAGATTGTTTCGTCAAATCATAAAACTCGTATTTATATATATATCGCACTAATAATACAATAGTGTATCAACTCAAAACGTCGTACTTGACATAATACTATAAACACACGCAAAAATTGATTCCTCACGCGTGATCAAGACCGTCGTTCGATTAATGCAAAAACAGAATAAGGATAAATTAAAAAACTTATGTGACAGTTATTCAATTTGCAACTATTACATTTACAAGTCTTTCAAAAACACTGATTATTAATGTATTTTGATTGAGAATTAATAAGTAGGTAACATTTTTATCAAATACATAGAAGCGAAAGAGAAAATATTCATCAGCTCTAGCCACGGAACACGAGTCTACAAAACTTCCAGTTCTAGACTTTGAGTGAAATCTGACACGCAGTCTCGCATTAACCTTTCCAGACTTCCAGACAGTGCTTTGTGTCGGTCGGACATGAAATCCACATATTAAACAAAATCTGAGGCGTACGCTTGTGGGACTTCACAGAATGGGTCCATAAGTATACTTGTAGAATTTTATTTTATAATGAATAATGTATTTATTTACACTAATTTTTTGCCCGCCCAGCGGCTTTGCGTATAGGCTGGTGTTCCCTTACGTCAATTGATTTTTATGACAAATCAAATTATACATTATAGGAATATTAAAGGAATAAAATAAAGTGGTATGTTAACTACAAGCGGAGCGAAGCATTCAATTATCAGAATCCAGAGCACATTGAGGAATTGAAAGTATTCACTCTAGAGAAAAATTATTTGGGAACGAATAATATTTGAATAATAATACTTCACTTTTCTCTGCGAGAAACATAGTCATAGTAGTTTATTAATAAAATAAAATATTATTGCTATGAAATACTTATTTATTGACAAAAGTAAGTATTTCAATAAAACCTAATAGTTACATTTGAGAGGTTTGCACAGTTTTGCAATTTACGTTTAAAATAAGAACTCTGGATTGGCGGGCATGGGTTCCTATAACTAGTATCCAAACAATTCGCATCCTATCCTTTTCGTTTCAATAATTTACACTCACATTTTTCTAATATTTTCCAAATTTATGTTCGCACGTAAGGTATGTACTTATGTGCGAACTAATAGACGCTTTGTAACTGTACTTTTAAATGTGTACACATCTAAAAGTAATAGAATCAGAGAAAACTGAAGACCATGTACGAGTATGATCGCTTGCATATGACAATAAGTAATACGCGCATTAGAACATGTGTCATTTTGCGTATGTCATATTAAATGGTGTCTTCATAGCCGTAGTCCAAATTGGACTAATACTACTCACATTGCCAATAGTGCAAACATAGCGGACCGAATTAAATACGTTGGCGTGTATGGTGTTACTGTGCTATTGCTTACGTTCAATTCGGATCACGGTAATAGTATACGCCTGTCATTTTCAAATCAAGTTTGATTAAAAAGGTCTGACGTAAAAGGGTATGAACGAATATAATTGTTTTAGACATGAAATTTGTATTTAACACTTTCTCACGTTGGCTTTGTAGTATCTCTATATGTGGAAAAATATCCATATCTGTATTTTAATTGTTCGTCGAAAGTTAGAGAAAAAACAGACACTTTTACTATTTATATTAATAATGAAAAAGCAATTAAAAGTAAATAAACCATTCTTCTAATACATTTACAACAGGCTAGCGAGTGTATTGCGATTTACCATAACACAATTAAAAATAATTTCATCATCACAGCTCATATACGACCGACCGAGGGGCTCGAGCCTACCCTAACTACGTTAGGGCGATTAGGCCTTAGTCAACCACGCTGGCCCAGTGCGGATTGGTTGACTACGTACACCTTTGAATCGCTTCGCAGATGTACGCAGGTTTCCTCACGATGTTTTCCTTCACCGTAGGAGCGTCGGATAAATGTACATATGAAATTCGGAACGAAAAACACATTGGTACACGGTGGGGATTAGATTTAATATTAAATGTCTAACTGAACCATTTGGGCACACACTGCAGTGCCCCTTTTTCGTGTGTTGGAAAGCCATATCGGCCTAACAACTCATGATGTCAAACTCTATCATTAGCATAACATGATGTTCATCTCGGACCGAGCAACAGTACATGTCGGCTCAATTCGAACTGCAACGTTTGTATTATTGTGCATTTGATTACCTAAACATATCATACGAATCAACGGCGACCATGAGAGTAATAGGTAATCAGTGTTAAGAGGGATTAACACCGATTGGGTTTAAATCGATCTGGAGTCACTCAGAACATTATTCCTATGAAGTGGAGGTATATTTCTCCATTTAAGACAAAAATGCCAATAACAAAAGGTGTAAGTTAAGAAGTCTTGTGAATAATACCTGACTTTTACGTTATTCAGTATCTTATAATCCTATTGTGTACTGTGAAGAACAATAGTATCATCTTGCTATCGCTCCCATCTACCACACTTTCTAAATCGCCGGTTGGCGGATACACTAGACGCGCCATGTCAGACTAGTAGCCATTTTTAGCAAATTTTATATTATTCGGAGCTATTAATTAGAAATTTTGCTATATAAAAAAAGGCAGTTTCTCTTTTCGTAAAAACACACTGTCTTTTTTTTCAAGTTGCACAGACAATTTAATGAAAATTGCATTAAGGCGAACACTGCTGTTACTGGAAGTAGTGATCTTTGTGGAACATGAAATATTGGGAGAATTAATGATGATCAAATATATAGTTATATTTTTTATTTACATTTACATCTAAAAATAATGTATTTAATGAAATTCGTTTCTTTTCTAGTTTATTCTCTTGTCCCAATGCGTTTTGAAAACCATAGATAACTTGAGACTAGAATGACCATATTTTCAGATTTCTTCTGTGACATCTGAAAGGGTCACTTTACATGATTTGGAAATTGTAAGAAATTCTTCAAGAGATGATTGTTTAGATTATTTTAAGCCTATATACATATCACAATTAATTATCCAAAATTGTATTTCAGTGTGTTTTATCATTATAAAACTCGGACTAAATCTACCATCAGTCGATTTCTTACGTTAGATCATTGAGCCCTGTGATAAAAATAATTTTTTCCACCTAAAGTTCGCATGTTTTGGGAATATGTCAGTGACTCTAGTTCGGTCTCTCAATCGCGGAACCAAACTATGCCTTCTTCAATGGGTCATGACTGACTTTGAACATATTTAGGAGACCTATTGCAAGTGGCCATATTTCAGTGCCCTTTGTCATCACTAGCAACATGCATGAATAAATGTTCATCAATATATAACGTAAATTTTTGAATACTGCCCATTCGAGTTGAATCTATCGATTGATCTCTTGCTACAAATTGAACATACATAATTAGACTACATATGTCCCAGTTAAACATACTTGTCAACAACTTCCACTTCAATGCCTCGAAGCTTCAGAAGATTGACTGAACCCATGAGAACCTTTACATGGGAATTCATACATGTATTAATGTAAAACATGACTTGTTTAACTACACCGAAGTCTTAGGTATTGTGCCTAATTCTTCTATGGTATCACCATGACTACATGTTGCTAATGATATAGCGACACAAAGGTGCAATGCGGTAAAAAATTACTGTTAGCGGAATATCAAGATCAACAAGAGCTTAACTGACCACCAGATGACACTGCTATGCCTTATAACAATCAAACAAATATTTAATTAATACAAAGTGTGATATTTTCCAATGTGTACATGTGTATTACACTAAATTATTTTGTAACCACAGCTAGGTCGATTGTAGAATGTCTCTCAACGACTGTGTCCTCTTTACCTCCTCATCACAATTAGTTTGTATGCGAACGAAACAATGTTGGCTCATGTTTCAGCACTGTTATTTGGAATAATGTATTTATATATTTCTTTCATGAAAAAGTTAGAAGAGGTGAGTTTATCATTAATGGGAATAGAAAATACTCCTCATCATACAAAAGACGAGTCATAAATTTACAAGATATCTACTTCCTTACAAGGATAGGGCTAATAAATCAATAGAATGGACTAGGAGGTTGTAAGCTTTTTATTCCATAAAGGTTATACAGCTCAGAAGAACCAAAAATAACATTGATTGTAGTAAGATGAAACATTAAAATAAAACAAATAATTAAAGTCAACAAGATTTTGAATTTTATTAATTACATTTATTATTTTTTAATTATTCATGTGAAATCAACCTATCGGCACTAGGCCAACCAGATTAACTAACACACACTTAATCGCCCTAACATAGGGTAGGCAAAAACTCAGAGGAGATATGTAACCTGTGATAATAACAAATATGTATTTTTGATAAAGGCATAATCAGCCAATTACAAATGCTGGAGTAAGTACATTCTCATCTTCATTATGGAACAATGACATGATATTTGACCCCTATGAAAGAATGATAACTATGAGTAAGTGAGAAATCAATCTGAGCAAGAAATTTTTAAGGCAGAGGTAAAGTTTAAGAGTTTGTATGTAATTTTATAAGGGTAATTTATAACCTGGCCAGGATATGATTTTTACTACAAAAAAAATCTTATTCCTAGAAGAATCTGATATAAAATGGATGAAGACAAACAAACAGAAAACTAGAAGAAAAATTAACAAATTACCATTTAGTTTTTATACACAAGCCTAAACTATGATATAATCCTATATGTTTCAAACGAGGAAGCATTTCATAAATGTGGAAGTCAACTGACTTCATCCAAGTTTGATACTTGGATACCTCTGAAGTCATCCAAGTAATAACCAAACAGACCAAACCAAATTTTAATAAAACAGCCTAACTGAATACATACTATATTCCAAAATAGGAATTTATGTAATGAAATAGTATTTTAAGTAATTTATTGCTACTAATATTGTTATTGTTATGAGTAGTGCTCTGAATAGGTAGTTTAATATACTTGCGATTTTGTGACATCAATAGTATAGATATGCCTGAGAACTTACTATTTTCAGAAAAATTTACTGAACTTTCAAAATAGTATTTCAGCTTTTAGCTTATTGTTGTAGTAATAAGTTGTAAACATACAATTTAACAATAAAAGCATAAAGAAACGAATAGCAAATAAAAACAGACAATTTTAGGTTTATCCATGTCAAGCTTACATTGACTTTCTTTCTACAAGTAGGTACATAAAATTAAACTACCTATTCCGAGCACTAGTTATAAGGAAACCTCATAACAATAATAATATTAGTAGCAATAAATACAAGCAGCATATCTTGTTGTGATTTCAAGAGAATAGTAATACTGTAATACATTCCAAATAATTGTAATATTAATGGCAGTGGAGTATATAATTATATAGCTATATATATACAGTGGACCCCCAGTAATCCGGCCCCTGTCTAATCTGGCAACCCCTGTAATCCGACATGGTCTATTATTGAATACATACATATTTCTAATGCCTGTGCGTACAAGTTGTAACTTGTTCAATCACTACTGTGCTTGACGCGAAGGTATTGTTTTGATTCTGATTGCTTAGTTTGAATTTGATTACATTTCACAACAAAGCTTTAATCTTGTGTTTTAATAATGTTAAACAAATAATAATTCATGAATATTTTTATACATCTTAAATTGATTGATTCATAGTTTTTGATTATCTTAGTATGTACATTGGTATGTACACAATTAAGTTCTATAGCATTAATGACTTTAATTTAATAAAAACGTAAGCTCTCTATTGTGTTGTTAAATTTACTAAATTTGAGATACATAATGAAGTATGATTTGTACTTCAGTGTATGTATATATATATATAATATAAAGAATCTTATTGTTGGATCTGTAATTTGTTGGATTACAAGGTATTCTTTTGTAAAAAAGATCGGACTATAAAGGGTCTTAGGCAGTCCTCTATAATCCACAAATTCGATAGTTCGACACTGCCCTGTAAAATGATTGTCTACTACTACTGGACTACTGGGGGTTCACTGTATATATACAACAATAATAGATTTATATGCATTGATTCCCCATAGAAAGAGGAGTAAGACAGGGAGATCCGCTTTCATCAAAATTATTTTTAGCAGTGTTGGAAGAGTTATCAGGTCCTTGGAATGGGAGAGTTCATGGTATTAACATTAATGGCGTGAAACTCAATCATTTAAGGTTGCGGATGACATCGTTCTGATAACTGATAATGGTGAAACACTACAGATTATGTTAAAAGATTTAGAAATAGAAAGTTGGAAGGTTGGTCTAAAAATTAATAAGTCTAAACCAAAGTGTTAACAAATAGTACAAAAGTAACATAAGTATAGATGGAAATCCTATGGATTATGTTGAATCATATATCTACCTAGGACAATTTATATCTTTTAAAGACCAGATGGGACATGAAGCAGAAAGGAGAATTGCAAAGCGCATGGAGGAGATACTGGTCTTTAAAAGATATTATGAAGAGTAATCATTATACAATGGCTATAAAAAGGAAGGTTTTCAATATATGCATTTTGCCCATATTGACGTACGGATGCCAAACCTGGGCCTAAACCAAAATAATTACAAAAAATTAAGAACATGTCAAAGAAGTATGGAACGGAGTATGTTGGGCTACAAAAGGAATGATAGAAAAAGGGCAAAAGAGATTAGAAAGATTACGAAACTGGATGACATCTTAAAAAAAGTCAAGGAATTGAAGTGGAGGTGGTCTGGACATATATTGAGAGACAAAAATGATAAATGGACCAAAACTATCATCGAATGGACGCCCAGACAGGATATAAAAAGGAAAAGGGGAAGACCACACAAAAGGTGGTCTGATGATTTGCAAAAAGTTGCTGGCCCTCTATGGACTAGGCTGGCCAGGGACAGGAAAACTTGGAAAGTGTTAGAGGAGGCTTATGTGTCAGAAGGACACGCTGACAATGAAACATTATTATGATGTGTGAAAATATTTTGTTTATTTTGTAAATATCTATTTTGTCAGTAATAAAAAGCTTATTATTATTATTATGCATTGATCTGGAGAGTTTAGACAGACTTCCCCCTACAACGCCTGAGGACGGCCTTCACTGAGGTTTTTAGTGGGTAGTGCTCCCCCTTCTGGGGAGAAGAGCCCCACATAACCACCGGCTCTCCGCAGCTGGGGTAATATCTAGATGATGAGGATTATTTTGTATAATATTGTGCAGTGCACAACAAAGTACAGTAAACTCTCATTTATCCACAAAGTGCCAATACAATATGAATTTTATGAATAATTCTTTTTAAATATTAAGAACAAATGGAATAGATACAGACTTTGTAATCCAGCATTGATAGTCACTTTAACTATTCACCTTTCAGAAGGCAAGGTATAACACTGTTTCAAATCTGTTTGATTAGCTTGTAGAACTGTCAAGCTTACCACTACATTGATTATTCTGCAACTTGGAATTACTCTTACAGCATACTTAACTCAGTCAAGTAATGGCTAACCAACTGTTTTGATAGTTGGTTTGAACTATATATTGAAAAATATAAATATTTTTTTTTTTTCAATATATATCAAAGCAAGTGATGGTTCATATTTTATGTTGGTAATCATGACATTACAAAAACAATATGAATGTGATCGAAAATTCCAATAAGAATGACACTATTACAGGTGAAATATAAACAAACAACAAACAATTTGAAGCAGTTGGTAGCATAAGTATCAACATCAATGTTAGATGTTGATATGCAAATTATGTTACAAAATGATATAATTAAGGTTAATAACGTTTGAAAATTACTACATCTGGTCTTCTAAATAAGTAATTCTAAAAATAAGCAGTGTCATATGTTTACTTCACAGTATAACAGAGCTCACGAATGGCGTACAAGCCAGGAAATCAACACCAAGCTAAAATTATATCAGCCGTGAGCGACCAGCCCACGTTCGAGCCACAAACCACTTCATTAGTTACTCAAGAAAATAAAAAAGGTTATTAGAAACTCACACGTTGCAAGCTAGCGTTTTGTATCGCTTGCGTAGAAAGCAATCGACCGACACCGCACTTCGGCGGGAACCAGTAATTTTCCACTTCGTATTTCGATGCAGTTACCACTAAATCTTACTAGACATCTTCCTCACCTTTCGAAATCAAAATTTTGAGAGTATGATCCCACTATCATGCTGAAAAAAGTTCACGAAAGCGGACAAAGAGTCCTTCAAAACACAGCCATTTTGAAACCGTTCAAATGAAATGTTACGTGAACTTTAGTGTTTCGTGGGGCAAATAAAAACTAAATCTATCCGTTCGCACTCATTTTAGACTTTAATCACAATTACAACTAACACTTAACATTTCACACACTTTTTGTACGATTTCACTTCATACTTTCGCACACACCCGCTTACGTCGCACAAAGTCCGTCGAACGGAAGCGACGAACTCACGCGAATGAAACGACCGGCAATGATGCGATGGAAAATTTTGTGTTGCCCACGTAAACTATCCAAAAACTACTTGCGTATTGTTAAATTTAGTAGCATCGGCTGTCATAATGACATTGGGATGCCCATTCAATGATTCATTCTTTATTCAGAATTTGACAAAGCTATTGTATATTGAATACCTTAAAAAATTTTCATACATCATAAAGAAATTCGTCTAAATATCGTTTTTTTTTCTTATTAAAATGTTCATTCTTACGATAATCACGTTGTAACTTTCATTATAACTTTTTCGTACTAGCACACTACACAAAGTCAGTAGTTTTTTCTGCACCAGTCTTGGGTCAGAAATTTGTACATACTATGTGCGGGAATTTGTTGGTATATACATTACTACACCAGCCTCCTTTACTAAAGAGTTGTAAGTACCACTTGCTTCATATATTAAAACATGAAAGCAAATTAGAATGATGAATGAAACTAGAAAGAAAATTTGAGATGTACAAGCGTGTTTTACGAATGGTACATCCTCTGTATGAAAAGGATATTTAAGCCTCTTCTGTGCCGAATAAGTAATACGCTGATTTCAAGAGACATTTACAGAAAGGGCAGCACGCCATCTCCGTGGTTCGAGAGTTCGACTTCCAATGGGGGCTGAAATTTATGTGACGAAATCGAGCATTTGTGCTTAAGTCGAGTCCAATAATATAAATTTCTTTCAAAAATATCTATGTATCCTTTATCAAGTCAAGTCATAGTCATAGGGTCATTAGTACAAACGGCTCAGGCTGAGTTTAGTCGGTAGGTCTTTCAAATCGAGCCCTCTCAACTCGTCAGGAGTTGGACATAATCACCATGGCACTTGGTTGCGGTGGTCTTCATGAGGATTCTCAGCCTCTCCTCTCCGGAGGAAAAAAAAAACAATGTATGATAAATATATGTATGTCTGTATGTTTGTGTGTCTATCTGTTGTTCGAGTGTCATAACACAAGTCCTACAGTGCTTTCTTTGTTAGTGTGAGTGTAAAATAAATATTTATTATTAATCAAACATCCCGTTAATTTAATTTTATAAACAATTTAAACCAATAAGATTTTCTTCTACCTAGTAGAAAAAAAAATTGTTATATAGTAACATTGATACAGTATAAGGCTGCAGCTACATATACAACGAATCGGCTTTTATACAATATTTTTCTATATTTTTCTTTACAGTTTTTGCATTATCTATTGATTTGATTTATTACCAATATAATGTATGTCGCACTATAATGGACAATTTATTTTATTGTACATTCTACATAAAAATAAACTTTAATATTTATGACAAGAATACTTTATACAAAATATTGTAATATGTGATTTGTCTTAAGTCTCTGTTTAACGGAGATAAATTATTATTATTTTAAAGAGTACATAATCATATCATCAGCGCAGTAGTATTCAACTATATTCTTGGGTTAGTTTACCAGCAGGTGTAATGTAGCTAGCCCATTGGTATGGATGTGAGCGATCTTTAGTTCATTCATATTCTTACTGCTGCGCTCGTAACTTAACCACGGCTTTCGCTTTAAAGAACTAAAATGGCTTCCACCGCGCAATGCGCGCGTAAATTTAATTTTGTTGCGTAGCAACGTAGTTACAACTCTAACAAGTCCATATACAGTAGTAATTGGACGATATTAGTAGAAGGTTGAATACACTGCCTGTTTGTAATATTTTTATCTATTAAATGCTCAATTTCAAGTGCCTTATTAGTTATATATTTATAGTTGCTTCGTTCGTTAATGATTTTTATTAATAATTTTACTGTGGAATTGGAGATTAATAAAATTAATGATGTTAACCTGTAATGTATTTTTTAAACTAATTTACGCCAGTGTCGTGTACCATGTTTACGCCGAAGACTACGATAACGATGACAAAAGTAAGTTATTTATAAAACATTTTATTGTAAAAATATAAGAATTACATTTTAATATGTATCAATGAAACAATCTACGGCGCTAAAATTACTTACTGGAGTCATTTACGTAAGCCCCAATATTGAAAATAATGACATATAATTAATTGTATCAAATGAAAGTAGGGCTTTGATTAATAAAATCCAGATTAGTCCTTTTTGTGTTTAACGGTAATTTTTTTTTACATTTCTTCAAATGCATCATGCATGAATATAGTAATTAATTATCTTATCTGTGTTTAATAGAAATTTAAAAATATCTTAACATATATTTCATTTCGTCTAATTAATAAACTATCGCTCGCTCAATTTTATAATAATAATAATAAACTCTTTATTGCACACAAAATAAATACAAGAAATAAAGTAAACAAACAAAGACAATTATGAGCAAACGGCGGCCTTATTGCTAAAAGCAATCTCTTGCAGGCAACCTTAGATAAGAGAAAAACGAAAACAAACTAGGAATTTTGGGAATAGGTGCAATTATTGAGAAAGTAAATAAAGTGAAATTACGTTAAGAATTTAAGGACAGGAAATGGATACGGAATTTTATTTTTGAAAGTGGTTCTCCGATTTAGATATAAAGAAGCTATAATTTTCTGTCTACCTATATCATATAGCTAAAAATCTATATATATATTAAAAAAGCAAAATAAATAATCTGAAGAGAGTATTTATGAATGGCAAATCTTTGCTGATACCTATTTTTTATTGCAGTCTTACATTTTGTTTATTGAATTTTTCTAATAAAGATTTTATTTATTTTCATTATAATTAAACTGTACGTTTGTGTCTCCACCAAGAAGCAGAACCTTAGTCAATCTCAAGGCTCAGTGTCGATTGGACAACATCACATACATACATCTTTGAATTTCTTGATTGAAGTCGCACAATGTTTTCCTTCGCTATAGAAGGGTCAGAAAAAGGCATATATGAAATTCGATACGCTAATCTCGCAAATTTCGGGAATCGAAGACTAGTGACGAGACTAGTGCCACCGACACTTATTTATACATCGAATTTTTAACGGATTTGTTTTTGATTTTACAAAATTATTTATCTTTTGAGTTGTAATATTTTCTCAAACATACCTGAAAATTTGAGCGTTATTTTGACAACCTTCTTCGAAATAAATCGAAATTGCTGTACTGGCCAAATTTTTTCTTAACTAATCCGAGTTTATATTTAAATATCGAACTGGCTTGCAAAAAAACCTGTTTTTCAAATAAAAGTTCTGCTTGGTACTACTTAGTTTTAATTTCCGCGCATTATTTGAGAAAAGTACTATACAAGCCTTGGCCACAAGTAGGCATTGATGGACTTACGTATGTGTGGCTCAGCTTCGCCTCGGCCCACATGTTCGTCCATCAATGCCTCTATTGCTGGCCGCTGTAGTAATGTACTATATATTTATTACGAGTACTTTGCCTCCTTTATCGAAAGGATATATCGATATCACACAAATTCAATATATCGCTGTCGCCTCATCCTACTCTAATTTACATACACACAATGAAGTTAATGCGAAGTGGCGAAGCTACGACGATATATCGTATGTTCGATTTAAGATTCCTATAGAATGTCGTTCGCTACTGAAATCCCGATAACAAATCGAACGCGGTAACACTTTGTCTAGAGCGCCAGATTAAGTATAGATCGCTTTTAATTTTGTGTATAAGCAACAAAATTAAACATTAGAAAAAATTATCACATTTTGATTACTATAATAGATAAATTGTCCTTTATAGAATTTTTTCTAGTCAAATTTACAATTTTAAAGAATCTTTTATTTTGTCTTTTCCTTATTATGAATAACTATAGTTTTGGCACAAACCCCTTCCGAAAGCCGTATGTTTCAACTTTTTTATTTAATAATAATAATACAGTTTCAGTAGTTCAACATGGAAAGGCTACAAGTTCTGCAGTTACCAAATTGTGGTGATTTAAATAGGAACAATGACAATTTATCAATCAAAGGCAAGGGTCATCACATCATCATTGCACGGTTGGTCGCGCCCAACTATAAACTCCACACAGCGTGCAAATAATGATGATGAGTCGCTTGACTATCAACCGTAGTCATAAGGAAATAAAGAGGTCCGAATTCTAGTGTAGTACTGAACCCACGTCCGGCACACACAATAGGTGTGCATGCGCAGTGCCCGCGTGTAACCGTTCTCATTACTGCCCTATTATATGGGTTTTTATACGTTAGTATGCCAGCAGAGGAAATTTGGATCAAATCACCTTTACAATTCACCTCTATCGCTTTGTATGTCAAATGCCACTCACTAAAATCACATATTGTAGCTGCCAAGTTAAAACATTATTCGCATTCGCAAAGTAATTTGTTTACAACTCTGAATATCGTGGAACTAAAGACAATGTGAAGACAAAGCGTCACCAATAAAACCTTACGACATCCATAACACCTAAGCTTTATATTCCATGGCAACTTTAGTCAAGACTTTCGTGTCTTTTACTAATTTAGTTCAGAATTTGTGAATTTTATTGAAAACGAAACTGTATATTCTATATTAAACATATACTTAGCTTAAACATTTCGAAAAAACGTTAAATATTTCGAGGGACTAACAGTTCCGTGGACATTTATACCATAAGGCTAAATTAACTTTAACGAAGCTTGGTGTGCTCTATAGATTGATTTACTATTTCACACCGACCTATCGTTTGCAACATTGTAGAACGTATATTCGGCCACATATGGAATATTGTTATCATCTTTGAGCAGGGAGTCCACGTGAACCGCAATCAACGGAGAGTGATTCGATGTTAACACCTGGATATTTCAAATCGGCTTACCCCTTGACGCAACTCTTTTGTTTCATAAGACCACTGCCAGATTTGGTAGAGCTTTATAGTACCAATTTGTAATTCTCGAAAAAAGAAGTGACCTAAAAGGTCAATAAGTCTCGACGTGTTGTACTGAATATGGAATAGGCAAGTTTTAAAAGTAACAATAATCATGTCCAAAGTACGCCCCCGTTGAGTCCCCGATGTCTACTTGAACCACTTTGGCATTACAGGGTCTACATAAAATGCCTGCCGTTAATTTCCGAGATAGTTTCATGTAACAAAATGTTCATCCTTATTACTTAGCCGATTGGCAGCCCACAATAGTGCGTTTTACCAAGAACTTTCTACCTCGCATTACTAAATTGTGGAATCAAGTAATGACACGTTATTCAGAATCGATACGATATCCATACCTTCATAAAAAGCGTACTCAACTTTTAAAGCAACGCTATTCGAATTCGAAAAGTAACGATAATAGCCGACGGATTACCTATTCGTCTGCTTGTTTGCTCCCTTATAATGTAAAGAAAAAAACAATGATAGACTAAATTCTAATTAGCCATAGAATTAGACCCAACATACAAATAAGTATTCGTTCCAACTCGATCCGTGATTAATGTAATTCATATTTTGGTAATCATGCACAGCCAAATGCCAAGAAATCATGGAGGTTCTCTGTTTATGCCTGTGTAGAAGCAGGAAATGCGTTTAGTTTCGTAGTACAAAGAATCGTGGATGGTACGGGGTGGCCCGAAGAAAGATGCCTATGGAATATTGTATCATACACAACTTAGAAGCGAAAGCGTTTTTGTATAATTTGATGACTGAAAGTGGTCAATTCAAGTTGGGACTATTGCTTCAACAGCTATATAAATTATTTATTTCCTTTAGGAAAAAACCGGAAGTTTGTGATACGTATCAACTATAGTTGATAACATTCATGTTGAGCCAACTAATCGTAATTAAACTATGGTAGCTACATGTCGGTCCATTATGTAGTGTGGAATAATATATATGTAGTAGGTAAGTCAATAATTGAAATCAAAGTTATGCCTTCTCAATGAAAAGTACAGTGGACGTAACGTTCATCTTTCCAGTAAAATTTTTATTTTAAGGTTACAAAATGTAAAGTGTTGTTGATAAGACGCCCGTAGAAGTTTCCATGGTAACCTGACTACATCTCCATCCGAATTCCGCCTCGCCAGTTCACTAAACAGCTCAGCTTTCCGATTAATCTAATTTGATTTAACCGTCCTTCGCTATTACGTTAACATATGGGTGGTCTTTCAGTTAAGAGTCATATTTCTAATTAATGATCATTGCTTACCGCTAAAAACTTATAACTTAAACGCAATATAAATAGAAATGTTGTTTTGCTACTGGATGTTACTTTAAGCCCATAAAGCATTTTATTTCAAAAATCACGCGATATTCCAACTCCTGTTTTGTTTGTCAACCTGTCATTGCGAGCGATATTTGTTAAATAGGAACAAGTTTATCTGAAATATTAGTCCTGAGATTTACATATATGTACTTATTTAAGTAAAGAGTAAATCATATATAATTTTAGATTGATGTCGGTATAACAACAACCAAAATTATTACCTCCGTTTCATATACCTTTGAACGTGGGCGACCGTATTTATACTTAGAAACATTTAAATCAAGAGAGATTTAAAATCCGGCTTTTTTAATTAACACTATGGTGACAAAAAGGCTTATGAACGCCTACAGCATCAGGGGTATCACAAATTCGTTGCTGACCCTTTAAGAACCTATATTAACACTTGTGCCTTAACAGTGGAATGCACATTGGGCCAATTTCACCGCTTCCAGATACCATAACAACTATGGAGATAACATAATTGACCTGTTTTTGGAAATAATTTATAATGATAAAGTCAAAATATCTTTTTGGGGCTCGTGAAACCGGCCCTAACAGATTACATTTTTAAATGGTAGTGACGGCTGAGAACGCCATAAACAGTATATGTATTAATGAATTAATTAGAAATTAATACACGTACAATATTGGCAATTTTTCATTAATAGCTGCTAGGCTTCGGACATATTACCCATTTGGACATATATTCCATCAATGTTCCTTATATTGGTATTAGTTTGATAATAGCCTTCCCCAATAAATAAGCTTTTTGATACTAAAATAACTTTTTAAATCAGAATAAATTTATAATTTTTTCTAAACAATGTAATAAATAATCAATCAAACAATTTTTCAGCTCTGTATTATTAGTAAAGACATTAATATAAATTAATATGTTGGTACCGATGAATAGGGTTCACATAGTGAAAGAGAAAAAAAAGTTCATATATATCAAGTGCTCCAAATGAAATGCTCTTTAACTTTATATTCGTCATGCAGTTTACATGCTTGTATCTCAAGACCAGCACCAGCTCACTCCCCGTTTGGAAGACTTTTTTTGGACGGGATCAGGGGATGGGCCTCCGCCACCTCCAGACCAGCCATTACCTTCCCCAGCGGTGCCCACTACTCAATATGTACATACGACTACAGTACTTGCTACAGTTTATTTGGATTCATATCCGCCACAGGTAAGAAGTATTAGTTTATTTTATGATAATCCTAATTTCTAATAAAATTGTCTCGAGTCAAAAATCGACAGATCACAAAGCACAATTAATGAATTTTACGATAAATCAATAGGACTTTTATTTATTTAACAATTTTCAATTTAGGCGGTAACAGATAAATCTACTGGAGAATGCTTGCTTAACTGCAGAGAGCCAGTGCTACCTGATAGTTTGGAGACAGAAATTCCCGAAGATCGCCGATACTGGTTATTAACGGTAATACAAGGTTCAACACCAGATAGCTTGCAGCTGCGACTTGCTAGACTCTATCAAAAAGCATTCCTCAGGTATACATGAACAACGATTATATGGTGTTGATTTAAATGGCATATGGTAATTTTGAAATATTTGTTATAGACAACAAGAGCGGCATTTGGGTATTATCAAATCACTAGACGCACCCACTTCAAGGAAGAAACACGACGTACATTCTTTCGTTGTGAACAAAAATAATGATATAAATGTCGTGCAGTCATACAATTCTGACGAATTCACAAAATACACTAACATCATCAGTTCTATAAGTAACATCGAAATTTTGAAAAACACTCTTGATAATGTTATTAAAAATACTGTCTCTCTTCAATCTCCTAACATGATGTTGAGAGTGTATCCTGAGGAAGATTTGATCCAAATTGATAATGTGGATCCATCATCCATGCAAACAGAAATAAAAGCAACTAGAGTCAGCGACGTCGAATCATGGATATTAGCGACACCAACAGTAGCAGTGAAGAAGAGAAAAAGAGCAGTGTCCGATAAAAAAATTGAAAGTCAAGATTTAATTGATATACCGTTGGAAACAGACTCCACAAATGACACGCAATTGTTTAAGAGAGAGATAATAAAACCTGAGCAACAGCCACCAGTACAAGTCCATATTCAGAACATAACTGAGGTGACGTTTTTATATTTACCGTATGATTTAATAAATGGTGTGGAGTATGAAACTAAAGCCAAATTAAAAATAGTTCTTTTAGGTCTGGTATCAAGTATAGTCCGTGGTAACATTTATTATTATTATTCACTATATTGGAAAGAAACTTAGATACATCTATTATATATAACATAGCTTAGACTCTTCGTTTAAATTGACGAGTATAACAAAATAAGCTTAACAAAAACTGAAAATTCTCTGTTAATATAAAAATTAGTTACGAGTGGACCTAATTTTACTTATTTTTAAAGGTACCTATAAAAAGTGGCTTTACTTGTGATGAGTACACAGGTAATCTAGAGTGAGCTTTAAAGTTTTGTTAATAATTTTGGTGAATCTATTATAAGAGTTTAGGATTTTGAATAACTGAATAATATCGAATATGTTACGTTTGTTATGAAGCGTTAGTAATTTATGCGTAATGTTTCATAAATGTTTAAATGGTAATTAAGTGATTTTAATAAGTTTTATTGATTAATCAGATATATTTTTTTGTAAATGGTGTTTAAATATAATATAATGAGACTACGGTTTTACTAAAGGAGTTGTACCTCTCTGTACGTATTCTCTAATGGAGAGTGATTTCAGGACTTATTGCGTAGATTTCTTTACGCTCTGAGCCCGTCCACCGAAAATGAAAATTATGATATAATATAATCGAAATAATTAATTTTGTGTTCAGAGTATATTCATTGACGACGTTAGCGACAGTATAGATAAGCAACAATAGAATGCTTAGGTTAAAGCCCACCCAAGTTATTTTTATTTAGAGGTAACTAGAATTTCAATTTTAATATTTGCTTCGATGTAAGGCTCCACACTGTATATAATATGATAAAGGAGTGAGTAAAGTAAGTTGAGTGGTTAAGCTGGTTAGCTCCAAAATCAAGTGATATGTTCCAATTTCATTCCAATGAATGAAGCATTGTTGTTTGTGTTGAATATTCATAGTAATTCAAAGGTGAAATTGTAATGTCTATGTATACAATACTTAGACTCGTAGATTTTGCATCAATACACAATGACGATACGGAATTGGTAGATGACGGTGCATCTCTGAAATCGTGGACTACATATTCATTTACTTTATCAACAATTTCAAATTATCTTTTGAATATTCATTTTACTTGCATTTATCTACCGCTGAAGCTTATGAATTTAGGTTTTCAGAAAAATTCATGAAATGTCGATATCAGTCAGATTGTCCATTACCAGATTTAGTCTACGTGTAATAATTCTACTTTCTCTTACCCTTCTTCATCCCACTCGCAGTACATCCCCTCACTATTTCCAATTGATTTTTCGACTATAAATGAATGAAACCTTATCATCCTAAAGTAGTGAGGAAAGCTCGTGCTTTTCGATATATAAGCTGTGGTGAATGAATGACTTTCTGGATATAAATTTTCAAATGTATCTAGAGTCCTGAAACAGGCAGCGTTCAAATTGTGTATGTCGTGCTGGTCGGCGGCCGCGCAGTTCCAGCAGCTGTAGCAGCTAGGGACATGCGGCTAGTCAGAGATGCCGAGGTGGCCAAAGAGTTAGGAGCCGTTGTCACTACCAAAGCTGAGCGTGAGTTTAAATACTTTATTAATAATTTCTCATTATATTATTAATCTTATTATATATTAATATTGTATCTAAAATTATGATTTTGGAAGGGTCTATTAAAAGCTAAATCTCATAAAGATCTCGATACTATGAAAAGAAATTAAGAATTAAATGAAATATTAATAATGATTCTACTCTTAGAGTATCGATAATTTACTAGGTTAATTTTACATAACAACGAAAACATTTGCCATAAAGGAAGTTTACTAATTTTGTTTATGAATTTGTACTTGCATGAGATAATTCTTAATTGCTATATATAAACAATTGCTATTAATAAAGATAAATAGTTTGTTTAGTTAAACATGCTAATATTAGTGGTGGTATAATGAAAGTGGAGGAAGCAAGAGAAGTGTGCCAGGATCGTAGCAAGTGGAGAGAGGTGGTCTCTGCCTACCCCATTGGGAACAAGGCGTCACATATATGATGTATGTATTAGTGGTGGATCATTTATCAAGAAAAACTACAGGGAAGTAACATCATGTAACGACTAGTAGTAGCGTTTATCGTGTAATATAACCGTCATTTTGAAATTTATTCTTTGGATTTTAACAGTTCAAAGTGATAAATCGCTTCATCATATCTCGTTTCGGTGCTCGTGCTACGGGGCCTAATGTAGGTATACATAACATAACGATTTCGGCTCCTTTGTGAGGATTCTCTGCCTCCTGAGAGGAAAAAAGTGCAGATAATCCTTAGTAATATTAGAAATGTGCATGTATGCTACGTTTTCAAATCTAAAAGGGCATAGGTCAATTTTTATTACAGTCTTTCCTATGAGAATCTCCCATCAAAACCGTTAAATTCTGATATAATTAAGTATTAGTTCATAATTTTATTCTGAATCGAGGGATCCCTTAATGATACCTTTAATATGTAAGAAGATATACAAATAAATAAGGAGGATAACACATACCGACTTAAGAGTTCTGTGAATATTGCCAGCAGCGTTCTTGAAGGCTGCCGAAGGCTTGGAAGGGGAGCCGGCGGCCGGCGTACACGGCACAGAGCTCTGGGCGCTCGCGGTCGGCGGGACAGTAGCAGTCTTGCTTCTGCTGGTACTTCTGGTACTGCTTTGTTTGGCGCATAGGTGACTATTTATAATGAAATGAGTAGTTGAAAATTTTGTTCGTTATAATGAAAAATTACACAAACATAACCCGAAGGAATCCGAAGTTTAAGTTGTAGATGAGCAGGGCACATTTCTCGTCGGATTGACAGTAGTTGAGGCGGAAAGTGATTACATGAAAATCTCATGAACAATCTGAATGCTAGTGGCCCAAGACCAAGGATACATAAGAAAATTTTTGGGGGAGGCCTATGGCTATCAGTAAAAGTATATCTGGCTGACATGATGATAGTAAAGCTTATCAGTTTAGGTATCTCCAATATTAATAATTTGATTTTGGTTAATATTTATTATAACGATTATTTAAAACCCAGAATCTCGATTCCAACATAGTATATTTTTACATCGAGAAAAAATCTGTCTTATAGGAAAATCCCATATAACGCAAGGAAAGCGGCGACAATAAATCACAAATTCCCCGCTAAATATGATGAATCATGATATCACGACATGGTCGTATTATTTGTGAATATATATAAACTAAATTGTCGTTATCTTTGTTTCGTATACTGTATGTACTTCCTATATTAAAAAAGATTTATTACTTAACGCTTAAAACGTGTTTGTTTAATAGAATTATGTAAACTTATTCATTCATGAAAATATATAGTAAACAGATGTATATTTAGTTCTATTACTTTTTTGTCATAATCATTCATATTATTATGTCTACCAATTTATTTAGGGTCATGTGCGGTTCATCACTTAGGTATTGCATGTTCATACCATATCGCCCTTTGCCTTTTCATCTATCATTTATTGGAGCCGCTTATTTGCACCACTACCTTACTTATTTATAACAATATTAATACATTTTTTTTACGTTGGACCTCTTGGCCTTCTAATGGTTAGTGGCAATATGTCGGAAAGTGGAAACAAACTGCTTGACTCTCATTAAACAATGTAATACGCATTGTTTTATCTTTCGTGTACTTCAGGAACACATCTACCCCTTATGTTCGATACCATTTCCAATTTTATATTTTATTGTGATTATATATATACCTACTTTTATCTATACTGATTATAAAGAACAACAAGCTATAATCATTTGGAGCAACGAAAGAAAATAGTAGCGTCTAACGTAATTAACCAACTTACTTACGGCCAGCAAAATCTCGTGATAAAAAGTTTTGCCTTCTGTCTTTTGTTTTTTTTTTTTTTAGATAGGGACAAAAAGTAGCGTGCATCTCTCGGTCGCAAAATCCCTTCGTAAGGTCTTGGTTTAGAGCCCCACCACGAAATATAATTTTGTTCGTTGGGCGTTCGAGAGGCTCGAGCCTACCCTAACTACGTTAGGGCGATTAGGCCTTAGTCAACCACGCTGGCCCAGTGCGGGTTGGTTGACTACGTACACCTTTGAATCGCTTCGCAGATGTACGCAGGTTTCCTCTCGATGTTTTCCTTCACCGTAGGAGCGTCGGATAAATGTACATATGAAATTCGGAACGAAAAACGCATTGGTACACGGTGGGGATTAGACCGCGGGCCTCCCGATTCTATGCGGCGCACAAATCAGTGGCGAGACCACAGCGCCACCGACGCTCCAACGCTTGTTCGTTTGATAAATAATAATCTATTATATTATTTGAATTGTTGTTTTGTACATTTTAAGACAATACTTATAACCTCTTTGTTCCTCTTTGCGATTGACTTATCGAACCGGTTATTTTCTCTTTGTCAATTTACTGACGGCTGGATTGTAAACTAACATATAACTAAAGTTACTATATTATTATACTCTCAACATCAGATAAATAAGAGTTCCTAGTTGAGCTAAACATATATAACTTTTTATGTCGTAATAATAAAGAAAAACATAAGTTTGCAATTACTCTAAAGGGAAATTAACACGATAATATTTATTTAAGGAGAAAAGCCTTGAAATCAGCAGCGTCCCTTCGAGCCTACAGAAACGAGTTGATACGAGAGGCTGAAAGCAATCAGCCGAAGCAAGTTCACGAGGAAAAAGATGGAAGGGTATTGGTTGTTTTAATTTATTAAGTTTGATATAGAATTATACACTCATTTGTAAAAAATTGGTTTTCGTCATAACTTCATATAAACGTGATATCTTCTCCCACAATTTCCATCCATACAAACATGCACAATCTATGATCACGTCTGCAGAGGTAAAAATGTTAGGAAATTGGGTAGCTGATTTTTTTTTTATTCTATACATAATAACAGTTCTCTTTTAGATGAGCAATATTGTAGAAGTAACGACGTATCTGCGATTATTACTTTTGAAGATACAGCGCCATTTTTGCGGCGCTGTCGCGAGTCGCTCAAAAACGCTCCATACAAAATACACTGCAGTCGTCACGTCATAACTTACTAAAGTCGCCTAATTTGTATGAGCGTATAAACAAAATTGCCAATAACTTTCTTATATTTACGTTTATAGATATACTTTCTATATTAAATAATGTTACATTTAATGTGAAGAAGTTAGAAAGCTATTTTGGCTATTTGACAATGCCAAAAATAAAGTGTCAATTACTGTTAACAGTATAAATTAAGAGTTAAAAAATGATTATTATTAACGTAAGTTGAAAATAATGATTAATTTATTTTAAAATCCGTAAATTAAAATTGCATTTTTTAAACGTTTGTCACGTGACACAAAACGCTCCTGATTGGTCGAATTTATCATGACGTCACTTGCTTGTAAACTTCGTTTGCCTACTTGTGTTGCGCCTAGTTGTGGTAGATTATCTCCGTTATATTAAGATTTTCTTTATTATGCATTGTTTTTTTTTTGTTTATTTGCACTATTTTACAAGTACTTTCAACCATGGACAACGATTTTGTAAAAGCAGACAGCAGAAACCTGCCACAAGTCGACGCAATCATGGTCGGATTATTTTTCAAAAATAATTCTGACTTTTATGCTTCGGAGCTAAAAAATGTAAAAACAGCAAAGTAAGTATAATTACACTTTACTGGTAACTTAAATTATATCATAAGAAAGTGAAATAATGATGAACTTCCACAAGAACTTATATAGGTTATAAATAATTAAGTTTGTTTGGCACAATTTCGTGAACATAAACGATAATTTGTTCACGTTACGTCGGTTATTGAATGTCTTCACATTGTTTAACAAGTTCCATTCTTTGCCGTTTGACAAATGCAGATCGGGAAGTACCAGCATCACACATTATTTTAATGCGATCTGGCTGGCAATGAAATTTAAAAGGCAGAACTTTATCTTTTAAAATTATTTTCTGACTGAAACCCATTTTGTACTGATAGTAATTTGCCATGTCATTTTCCATCTGTAACGAACAAACAAGTTTTAGTCGGAACAAACATCTTTTAGTGTACTGCTTATTGAAATCATAGGACTCTGTAGCTACAAATTTTAACAAATATTATGGAAAACAGCGGAAATATTCGAAGTGAGTTGCAAGAGACATTCTGTTAAAAACATTAGAGGTATTATAACCTCAAATCAATAACGAAAATATTAACATTTTTAATGTAATTAATTATTATTTAATATAAATATTATGTTTACTTACATCGAAATGCTCTTCACAAAAGAAAATATTTGTACTATTCGCTATGTCATTATGATCCCTCCGAGAGAGTAGCAATCACTTTCGGCGCACTTCGATATTCTTTGGAATACTTACAAATAGTTTTTCCGGAGTTTTTAACGACGTATTTGTACATTTTGGAACTGCACACCATTTGTAACTCATTTTGTAACATAAATCACTGATGAAAAGTAAATCCAATCGCTCTTTCGTTTTTTGTTTACAACAAACAAATATATTAATATATATGCCATGCCAGCTGTCACAGATCAGAATACAGGCAAGTGACGTCACCGACCTCATTGCAGCGCCATATTGTCAAAGTAGCGTTTTGGCACACTATTTAAATATTGAATTTTCAATTCGATGTTTTTCAGCTAATATATACCAGAATTAAAAATAACAACTTTTACTGGGTTCCTTAGACTCTACTGCATAATATAAAATGGATTTTAAAAACCTGTCAAATAGCCTAAAATAATTTTACATTTTTTAGAAATTTAAAAGCAATATTAATACAAAATTAAAGTGAAATTTCTATATTGACTTACATTCATGAGATAGAAATTGCTTAACGTTGACAATTATATAATAAAAATAGGCATATTCAATTGTAGTCATCTACCCTAATTTTAAAAACAGTATATATTATTGTAAAAATTTATATCCCTACTAATATTATTTGTATATATAGATGTTGGTTACTCTTTCACGTAAAAACTTCTGACTGTATTTTAATGAAACTTTACAATAATATAGCTTTTACATCAAAGTAAGACATACGCTATCTACAATTTAAAAAGATATACGCCACGCTAACGTAAGCAACTCGAAATACTAATTCTGCGCAGACGAAGCAAGTGATTAATAATCTACTTACGTACTGTGTTTATTGAATCATTTGCGGGCTATAAAAGATATTTGTACTTTCGAGCCATTAAAAAAGACCATAATCTGTTGTTCTTGCTTTGGAGAACAACTGTTTCTTGTTCAAAGCAAACCAATTATGAATCTACCTACCTGTACAATAGGTAGGTGGATTCATAAATGACATCAATAGAATTCAATGAATGAGACTTCCCACGAGGTAATGTGGCGAGAAGTTAACGTGAATTCTGAAAAAGGCCCATTGATTGTATGGGCTAATGTGGATATTATGTAGTGTTTCGTTAATAACGTTATTACAGTAGATTTGAGTAACTAAAAGTGCATATTCGTAACATTTGGCAATTACACTTGTTAAACATCTGTTTAGATATCACATCTATAGTACGTTACTTTAGTAGTGGGAATTATTCTTAAAAAATCACTCAAATAAAGTACCAATTTTCGGGTTTTAACTTTTATTGCTCTACTATTTGAAGTAACTTAAATATTAAGTATGTATTTTATAGAAATTTTACAAAAAAAATAAATCCCGCATATATCCCTTGAATTAGGGTAATTTGTTAAAATTGTTTGACTTATCAAATCGTCGGCTTGGAAGAAGTCTGTCATAACTCGAAATACAAAAACTTTCAGGGGAAGCATGTAAACATTTCACTGGACAAAATGTACTCAGATCTCGATCTTATTAAATAATTAGAAAGCAAAATCTTTACGGGTGGCTTTATTATTATATAGACATTTATTATTATTACAGACAAATTGAAGTTGTTTCATTGCGAAAACATCGCACTACCCGTGTAAAAAAGCCGTAACTAAACTTGCGTCGAAAATGTGTTATTACATAAATAAAGCGAGCATCATGGTTTACACCTTCTGAAAAAATCTCGTGACGCTATTTACAAATATGAAAGAATAAATGCAATAATACAAAAATTTTGCGACTTTAAAAAACATAAAATTCCAGCATAAAATAGCGGTATGCATATTTACATTTATTCGTTTTAGAATTATCCCGCTGATAAAGTCATCATTATATTTACGTAAATTTTAAAAGAAGATTAACAAGAAAATCTATAACGCAAATATACATAATTACTTGTTTCTTTATATTACAATCTAGGACTACTGTGTAATTCTAATTACTCTATGTACAAAAAAAGATTTTCCGTTAAATAACAACGTGATTATACTTACAACTCTAGATTATAATGAAAAGTAAGAGAGTACAAAGCCGTAAGTAGAGTCAAATTAGTTCATATATTTCAAAATACATAACTAAAAAGCAATAATTGAGTTACCCCTGCAAATATGCGATGTGTTTCGTGGAATAAAAAAGTAACCGTGTTTTTTTAGATTATCTCGAAGTACATCAATCTGTTCCTAAATTAAATAACACGTGTAGTTAAAGGCTACTGTGACCTGCGATTATCTCTTTGAAACTTTTTTCTAGACCTCATAATAAAAATATAGGACAGTTTTTTTAAGCTCCTGAAAAGTAGGTGATAATCACTTACTTCCTTTTTCCAAGAATAGTGCGACATAACATTTGCATGCATTTTTTGAGTTATGACAGTCTTCTTCCAAGCCGACGAAATGTTTCCGTAATGAGTGAATTTCGACTACAAATTCGATTCCAAATTACTCAACATATAGCTCAATTATACATTTTTATTATGCGGATATAGATTGTGAAATACTTTAACATTATTAATTTTTTCAGTTGATTAGCGTGGTGTCTCCAAGTCGTACAAGACCTAGCAGCACTCTGCTACCCATATACAGAGCCGCGAGTGCATCGAGGTAACGCCATCAACCAAATTCAAAGTTCTTTGACCGCATGTCTTAAGTAACAATAGTCTTCGATAAAATTTCATTCGTCTAGGTACGTTCAATACATCGATGTTTCCTAATACTTTGAGATTCATTCGTCAACACAGCCCACTAGTGTTTTCATATAAGACGAGTTGACAAAATTATAATTACTTTTTCTTCTTTAACTCACAGGCATGCATTAGTAAATCAATTTGGTTGATTCCTTGAGACTCGTCCCACTTGTCTAGGGCTCATTTGGAATAGGTTAACAAATGTCCCCTTAAAACAAACACCTCTTCACAATAAAGATGAAGGACAGCCCACTATGCAGAGGGTGCATGGAGCCGGCTAAAGCTGCCCACTCTCGAAAGGATCAATCCGGGAGGATTGAAGATTTAAGAAATTTATCCGGTTTTGAAAGAAAATAATTATTTTTTGTTTTGTATGCGAGCGGCATATTTGTCGGTTTTTCACAGCAAAATCATAAAAATTTTTACATGTAAAATTGATATTTGTTAGTACCTACTTATAACTAGTAGTAGTCAATACTTGTCTCTCTCTGTCACTGCGTACTTTTATTTAGTACAAATACTTGGAGACGAATTTTTAAAACAATAGAAAACCGATGCGCATTCGAAATCGTGAGATTCGTATACGAATTACCGAATTCACTATTTCTGAACTTTCATTTCATGCGTTGTGCAACGAGTGGTTCAACCCACTTGTTTCTAGTAGAAATAAATTATTTATATTATAAAGATAAATTTACTCCGGTTAATGTAAAGCTTGTAAATAGGTACATAATAATAAGTAAATATTGTTTGAGTACATACATACATATTATAATTTAATTTTAGTTGTTGTGATTTTTAATTTTTGCGTGAAACTGAATCTACTTAAGAATTTGTTTTTAATGACAACACTGAATTCGAGTGATTCAAAAATCTATAAAATTGTAAGCAGTAGAAAATAATTTCGCGCACGATTTGTATTCGTATTCGAATTCCAAATTCACGTCTAATGATTCAAAAATACGTCTCTTGATCTGTCACCGCGTACGCCTCGTCGTGCCCGACAACGCAGCGGCGAGCGGTGTTGTGGCCGCAAAACGAGTGAATAGCGACGAGCGAGCGCGGATGCATTTCATTTTTAGAAAAACCGGAGAAGATATTGCTCTTCGAGAAGTTGGGAGATTAAGCATTATTACCGGAGTATGACAGGCAATCCGGGAGGGTTGCGAACCCTAAGTCGATCATATAGGCTTTTGGAATACATCGCACGTGAATTGCAACTGAAGTATAAAAAATTGTCTCATAATATTTTCAGTTCCTCCAGTACATCCTCCGGGGTGTCCGAAGTGGCAGCTGCCCTCAGACGCCGACAGAAGAAGCCACATGCGCTGAGGATGCCACAGAAGAAACGAGGTATTGAAACTGATTCTTGCGAATATTATTAAATACAGGGATTTAATGAATAAAGAAACAATAGGAGATAGGCAGGGGGCGTACTCTTAAAAACGATATTCGATATATCGAGGACTTCGTCGTGTCGTATCCTACTCTTAGTTACTATCGTTTAAAGCATTCCACCGAACGATCGAACGAACGCTATAATTTTGACATAAGAAAGCCTCAAATGACAACGATGAATTGAATTTGACAGACGAACATTCGCAAAATAAACGTCAAGTTTACGATGATTACAACGACACCTCAAACCGTATCGTATTACTTTTCGCAAATTTGACGTTTATTTTGCGAATGTTCGTCTGTCAAATTCAATTCATCATTGTCATTTGAGGCTTTCTTATGGCAAAATTAATATCGTTCGTGCGATCGTCCATTAAAATGTTTTAAACGATAGTAACTAAGAGTAGGATACGACACGACGAAGTCCACGATATATCGAATATCGTTTTTAAGAGTACGCCCCTAGGATATGACACGATATTATCGAACATAGTTTTTAAGAGTACACCTCAAGCCCACTATCGAGAACAATAAACCACGAATGCTGGCGATTGTAAGATTTTTGAGTAATGAAATGTACTCAATGTTGCAGTGGGCACTACCGACAGCCTCCTCGAAGCCGCTGGCGTTGACAGCTCAGATAGCCAACCTTCGGTGCCACATACCCCTACCTCCTACCTGTCGATGCCTTCAATTAGTTCATTTCCCAGGTAAAATTATATTGAAGTTTTTCATTGATCATATACCCCATAGACCCGAAAGGTCGTCTATTTTATCAGAAACCTTATCCGTCCTAAAACTGCCGCGTCCACTGCTCTGATCAGCTGATTCAAGATCAAGCTATTACAATTGAACGAAACCAATATAATTCAAACTTTTTACTCATTGTTATAAAGTAATTGCATTTGTTTTGTAACTGGAAATCTTATTGTTATTTTCACCCTATTTAATGGAGTAAAATAACATGTTTTGTCGGTACCATCACAATGCTAGTAGGTGGCAGTACTAAATCACAAATATGTGGTTTCATTAAGTATTTCTAATATTACAATTGGGTAGACGACATTTTTTAAATTCAATATACAATAAGAGTACTCTTTTAAGTGAGAAATATTGTAGAACCAACAGCACACCTGCACCTATTACTTTTGAAGATACATCGCCATGTTTGCGGCGCTGTCGCGGCTCGCTCAAAATCGCTTCATACTAAAAACACTGCAATCGTGACGTCATAACTAAGTAAACTCGCCTAATTTGTATGAGCGTATAAACAAATTTTAAAATAACTTTGTTATTTGTACGTTTATAGGTATACGTTCTATATAAAAAAAATGTTACATTTAATACCTATGAGAATGCTAGAAATGTGTTCGTTTCATTAGAATTACGTAAATAATAATTGGTCATTTTATAGAAATCTTTAAACAATATAAATTAATAATTAAACTGAAATTTCTATATTGACATACTTTCGTGAGATATAAATTGCTCAAATCAGATAATTATAGTATAAAAACGGCCATAATCAGTTGTAGTCGGCTACCCTATTCTCTTGAGTATGTGCTCGATGCTTGAAACAAACGGTAAAATATCATCAAGAGAATGAGTTCAATTGTAAAAATCCTACCTTCCTAATTGACAGATCCTAAGAATTTATTATTCGGCGGCGCAAATATAAATTCATTTCGCTTATAACTAATTTTTCAGAGGCAACGTCGTGGAGCCATTATCTCGAATATTAGAGCCAGTCTCAGTACGTCATCTGGATATAGACTCACCAGTATCCAGTCCAAATCACGAAAAAGAAAAAAAAATAGAGAAGCACGTGGTACCACGCAGACAGATGCCTTCTCAACTTGTGAGGCTGGGCAGCATCGACAAAGACCCTGGGGTCATAGGACCTCTGGTTTGGGATTTACACTGCCAAAGGATTAAAGATGGTCAGTAGCAGTTATATTTCACAGATATTGAATAATAGCCTTAATCTTTTGTCATTGCTCAACTTATTCTGACCATGGTGCTAATTCTGTTGACGCAAACTTAACTTAGTCTAAGTTTAGTTTTACACATAGTTTAGCTGTCAAAATCTCATAGTTTTGACAGCTCAACTATGGTTATGACACATGTCAAAACGGGCTTTATAGATTATAAAAACTAATATTATTACTATTCTATTGAAAGAGATATGTCAAATGAATTTCAATAATTTTAGTTGCAGTTTAATTGGATGTCAACTGAATACATTTAATATATACAATTCAGTTTTATTGGCAAATTCTCAGCCATCACACATATAATACGATGGACGAGAATACTAGCATAATAATTTAATTTAGTGTTGTTGAAAAGAGTATAGAATTCCGTCAAATGCAATCTGGTTTAGTTAGTTCAAAGTAAGAACAACTTTAACTTTTGTTTAACTTTAATGTGATGTACAACAGCAATGTCTATACCCAACAATGGGTTATTGTTAGATTCTAATAAAATGCTACCAGAAATTATTGGTATATTTAAAGGACATGAACAAAAAGTGGGCCTCAATAATGTGCAGAAACGTAAGATACTCGTATATCAATCGATAGGTAATTTTATGTTTATCATTTTAAAATTTATTATTTTTTTTTTATATCCCCGTTTTTTTGTAAATGATGTTTGAAAGTACCACGTTTTGGGATGTATTTACTTGGATATCTAGATCCAAGTAAACACACCCCAAAACGTGGTTAAAATGTTTTAATTAAGTATATAAAATGATGATTTATTTACATCTTATTGAAAAATGGTTATATAGTTAACAAAAGTTCTAGATATGTTGTGTTACTGACCACCCTGAATATACTTAGTCTGTGACCAATGATGACACTCGTCCGCTGTCAATACAACTTTGACAGCATGACTTGCGCAAAATAATTATATTAAAATGCATTCGTTTATGCCATATAATTTTTAACCATTAAAAAAACTATTTAGCAATAATATAATCGATTATTGGCCGTAACCATAAAAAGTACTCGATTAAAGACATTACCCAAAGCCATTAACTTAAAAAAAATATTCCATCAACTTGCTAGTATTAAATAATTTAAATTATTAATTACAAAAAACGGGAGATATTTAAAAACTAATCTTTATCCAGATGATCTACAATAATTTATACTCTTCTCTGGTAAAGTTTCGCCGCTGCACATTACTCAGGCCCACCTTCCATATAAATTTGGCCATCACCTTTTTACGTTTCATCAGTGTCCAAACCAGCCAGCCCTTCCGGTCAGAAGGCGGGCTCCCGGATGCGGCAGCGTTTCAACGAATTAGTCGACGATGCATTCACGTTGTTCGGTAGTGCCGGCGTTTCTAAAGATTCCAAAGACACGGCCACACTGACTTCTGACAAGGATACTGGGGATAACGCCCGTAAGACAGGTAATAATATTTAGTCTGATCCTGAGAGAATATTTTTCGCACCTTCGCCTTGCAGCTGATATTGTAGTCATGGCTGAGACCATGGAGGAGCATCGTGAGGTTTTTACCAAATTGTGTCTTATGCAACGGCTGCATTTCAAGGTTTATAATGCCACTCTAAGACCTATCATCAAAGTACACCACCCAGGGACATCAAACACTTGTTTTGAAGCACTACGGCATATACCGTAGGGCTTCACAAGCTGTATTAGAATCGTCAATTGGCTGTTACTGGAAGTTGGATCATGTTAATTTTAAGTCCATTTGTTGGGAAATTCGTCGAAGGTATGTGGCGAAGAATGTTCTTTCCGCATGGTATTTTAATATCAATATAGGAAACCAGTGAGTGTACAATTTTAAAAATATATCTATTATCTTTACTTAATATTATAAATCGGAAAGTGAGTTTGTTTGTTTGTTCCGCTTTCTACTAACTACTGAACCTATCGCTTTGAAATTTTGCAGACGTAAAGATAAAATAATAGGGTACTTTTTATCCCGGAAAAATCGACAGATCTCACGGGATGCGCAATAAAGGCTTCGCTCAAAAACTACTGCACATATTTTCATGCGATTTTCATCAATAGATAGAGTGATTCTTGAGCAAGGTTCGCGCCATAAATCGACTTCCGCGCATTTGTAGCTGTGGGCAAAAGCTATGATCCTTAACCCTCTATAGATCAAATCCCGAAATCCACGCGGGGAAGCCGCGGGCAGTAAGCTAGTATTTTATAAACGCAAAAGTTTGTATGGAGGGTTCTCGTACTCTTTCACGTAAAAACTGCTGAATGGATTTAGTGAAACTTTACAATAATATAGCTTATACATCAAAATCACACATTAGATATTTACAAAGATATTGCGTGAATTATCCAAAATATGACGATAAGTGACCTGCGCAGGCAAAGTCGAAAGCACCAGATAGTGTTATACAATGAACCAAATACTTGTAATTGTATGTATATTTGACACTGCAGAGAGCGACCCTGTAACGCAGGCGCGCAATGAAAACGTCCGACTGCCCGGCTCCCCGTACTCGGCAATGGACACGCTACGCGGCCGCTCCGCTGCCACTCGGTAAGGTTATATTGATCGATTCGATTTTAGTCAATCATCGTGTCAACGTCGCAGGATACAAGATCAATATATGAATTAATCGCGTCACGCTTTGGTTTTGATATTGTGAATGAAAAGTATCCTATTGTTCACACTAATCACACAATACTTTTTTTAATACATTTATTCAAATGTTACAGGTCAGAAACGTATTCTTTTTCGCAGTAGCGTTTTTTGTTTTCTCCTGCATATCATGTGCAAACACTTGATAGTTTTAAAACAAACTTTAGTTATCCATAAATACAAAATTTTGTTTCTAAAAAAGACTATGGCTGGAGTCAAGTTATGATTCATAAAGAAATGTCATTGAAAGCTATTATTATTTTGTCTTAGCAGTTTTCTATTAAAGAACTGGTTTTTAGTAGCAGTTTAATTTAAGGTTCAAGATACTTCCGAATAAAATATTATCAAAAACTGTGTAGTGCTTGCCTTGAAACATTTGCAGCAGACATACATAGTCAAACTTTTATCATATTAGTACAGAATTTATGATATGGGATTATATATGTTAGGTATGTTTAAAGCCTAATTTGTCGCTATCGATACAGCTTCCGGTACCACCGAGCACTTGGAACCTTTCCAGTTTGGAAAAGGTTGTAGTTGTGTTTATCACAAAGAAATCGATACGTTTATGAACAATATGATACGAAGTCGAGTGGTTAATACACCGGTTTTAAGGTATCTCCTCTCTGAGGTCCCGGGTTCAAATCCCAATGGGGGCAAATGTTTGTGTGATGAATGCAAGCATTAATACCTTAGTCATGGCTGTTAATATATATTTCCAGTAAAAATATTTATATATGTATGTATGTCCATTACTCTAGATTCCACAACACAAGCCTTATAGAGCTTACTGTGGGTTAGGCTAATTTATTATTATCGCTTATATCACGCGTCTTTATAAGACACGGTCTTTATAAGGCGTGCGCGGGGATACAGATCCAACGTGTTGAGGCCATTTAAGCGAACTTTAATGAAAGTGTGCGTGGACTGTACCAACTTGGTGTACTATTGTCACAGAAACTATTGTCATTACTGGTCTTATTATCATTTATATGGGCTAGAGCACACATTAATATTAAGCCGATAAACTTTTGTTTACGTATTTTTGTGACTTTTATTGTATCGATCTGTTCACATATTCTGTTCTATTCTATTGTTGCAATGAATGTGTGACCGCAGCCCGTTGGCGAGCGGACGCCGTGCGCACACTGCGCACGCGCCGACTCGCGCTTGGCCAATCACTCCGACGCACGTAAGCATTTTTTGGTCCTTCGATTATTTTTCACACTTGATGTATGCCAAACGAACCAAGCGCGTCAACAACACCTAGCTTTTGACCGAGAGACGCCTACAATGTATTCTGCGCTCTACCAAATTGTCGGTCCACCTTGTAATAGACCTACCAACGCTGTTTTGCGGTGTATGCTTGCCACGCGAAGAGCTTCCCTTTCCCTCCCTAAAAAAAGGCCTTAAGAAAGTATTAAGTTCTAAACTTTGAAATTTGCTTAAACTTTTACCTTAATAAAAAACCGCACATACAATTAAGTAATTCAATTTTAGTATTAAAAGTAATAAAATATTACATAATATTTAATTCAAAAAGTTCACTAAGGAGCTAATCTCCAAAGAGCTACATTTATATTCATTTTAAAAATCCATGTTTTTATTGGACATAAACCTATTGTGCCGATAAAAACATAAATTAACACTCTAAATTACAAAGCTCAAATCTTTACACATTTATCACTTCTCAGGCATCATATAATGAATGAGATATGGTAAATATTTATACTATTTTTATCTATTATATATTTTATCTACTATCATGCTATTAATCCTCCATAACAGAACCTATAACAATTAGCTTATTGCCAACATTAAAACACTCAATGATATTATGATCATTATATCATCCAAACGCGTGATATTATGAATTTCAAAAAAAAAACATTCTCATGCAATTAAATTTTCACCACCAGATCGCGGAAATTTTGAAAAAAGAATAATAAATTGTAGACTAACTCGTAATTTTGGATTCTCGTCTTATCGTGTTATTTCCCGCCATTTTTTCACTCGAATATTGGAAATCTTTTATAGAGGATTGACATCATGATTGTAGATAAAGTCTTGTATGCAACTATTATAATTAGGTATTAAAACACTCATGTGATACTATCATCACACTCGGCTACGCCTCGTGTGTAGAGTCCCTCTGCGAAAATTCTCGAATCGAGAATTCCCGATAAATTTTGCCTTGCTCGAGACGAGAAAAAAGTGGTCGAGAAATCGAGAATCGAGAAATTAAGTAAAAATTTTTAAAACTTAATACGAAACTGACTATCAGATACCTAATGCTTTAAATGCCCTCGTATTTTTGAAAGCTTATTTCCTAAATAATAAAAATACCTAGTGGGCTAGCTTTTGGAGCAGTTTCCTCTTTAAATTGTGATTATAATTAGTCTGATTAATAATTATTTATTAGATTCTTAAGTATACTTACGTTACAAAAAAAGTCTATATATAACAAAATATTGAAAATTGTCCAACTTTTCAATATATGAAAAGTTGGACTAAAATAAGTTACCTGTACCTAATTGTTATTCATTGTAGTTATGAAGCTAGTCTAGCTAGTAGTGATTGTTTCATTTTTATATCTAATTCAAAAACTGTCGATTCAATTATACATTTTAATAGAAAAGTGTGTAGTACAGACAGAGACTAAAGTAAATTATATAGTATGTGATGTAAGGTACTAAATTATATTGTGGTGACATAATGGCATTGTTTTTAGAAGATATTTTATTTGTTTTTCCCAAAGATGAAGACTATTTAATCCTAAAATTGTGTGTATAAATAATGACACAAGATCTCGCTAGATTTTATTTCATTTAATAAAAAATGTATATACTTACTTAAGTTAAAGTCAACTGAAACTAATAATAAATGTTGTTAATTGATAAATGTGTTGAATATTGCATAAAAAGCGTAGTTTTATTGTTAAAACACACATATTTTTAAAAATTTCCATAAATCTCGACAACCCGAGAATTCTCGAGAAATAGTGGTCGAGAATTCTCGTGCTCCGAGAAATAAAAAATCTCGAGAATTCTCGAAAAAAAGAAACCCTACTCGTGTGATAAGCCCACATTCGTGTTTTAATACCCCTGATTATACAACAGTTGCATAAATAACTATTATTATAAGACTACTATTATTATTTTAAATTAGAGAATATAAGATATAAGTACTCATCTTTTCAACTGTATAAAACCAGTCTGGGGCAGTGCGACCGCCAGTCGTGGATACGGTTCTAGTGTCTTCGGACAGTCGCCTGCCTCCTCACGACCCCGCCACGCCGCTCATCGCCGCCATCAAAACCGAAATACAGCGAGTGAGGGACAACGCTCAAAAACCAAACACCTAGGCCTAGCTATATTGACGATTAAATAATCCACGGACAGTGATTGCAATCCGGCGTCATTTTCAGTCCGGCCGGTTTGATTAAATCAAGATGATTTTCGCTTTTTAATACAAAATAAGTGGGTTAATCAAGTGTCACGCCACTTATATGTAGGTAGTTTATAAAAAATAAATCACACATATATAAAATCGACTTCATTTCCTAACCAATGTTAAGACAAATATACAACAAGAAAACAATTAAAATTTAGTAGTGTAGGTAACTAGTAATAATTTTACGACGTAACGAGTAGCTCAGCCTTTCTAGCTTTCACTTTCACAGATAGATCAATTTATTAGTAACAATATTAATTATCAAGTAACTATAATATCTAATAGATACAATTAACCTTACGTAATTAACTGAAATGAGATCAAAATCATTATTAAAGTATTTGGGAATGCTAACAAACAAGTCTTATAGGTATTTATGATTATGACAGATACCAATTACTAACTGCTAGCACCGGATCCGGTATATTGGTACCGGATCCGGTAACCATTAAATGATACCGGATTACTGGATCCGTTTTTCCGGATTGCAATCCCTATCCACGGAGTATACAAAATATCTTGTAATAGTACTCCTGTTAATTACATTCTACATAGGTAGGTATAGGTATATTAATAGGTATAGCTTGACCACTTGGTTGTTCACAAAATACACACTTAGATTAGTAGCATGAGCAACGAAACGAGACATGTTAAGCGTTTATCGATCGATAGCCACCATCTTGAAATTTATTCTTTGTGTTTAACAGTTCAGAATGATAAGCCGTTATATAATATTGCGTTTCGGTAGTTGATCTTTTTGTTTTATGCTAGTATTTCGCCAGTGGCTTCACCTTCGATATATCTGAATTTCTTGGGGTAGAAATTTAGCTAATTCTTCCCGGGACTTTAAGTTACATTGATGTCAATATGCTTAGCGGTGATCTTCACCATACCGCCCAATTCGCCGGTGCTCTGTCCAGACGGTTACTTTCACATATTAGTTTTTTAATTAATTTGAGTGATATATCAAAGTTGAAAATTGTAATCGTATTTTTAATACCAGATAGTTAAGAAGAGTTACTTAGTTACTTATAATGTGAAAAGCACTAGTTTTTTTGTATATAGTGTGAATGAATCTGTTGATTAATGCACTCTTATGTTAATTAAATTCGGCCAAAAAGACCATATATATAGCCTTAATATCGTTCTCAGTTCACCCATTAATGTTTCCAATTTTCCTGCTTAAACATGTCCCATAGAATAGCTTTTCTTTTAAGTCTTCTAAACTACAAACTGGGTTATCGTTCTCGTCCATCGTGTACGAAGAATGAACGTATAACGTACCAATTTGTGAGCCGAGCTGACGGTCCATTTAAGTGAAACCGGCTCTTATTGATATTTAGGCTTTTTAACCTTCAATACCTGTGGTCAAGTTATATTTAAATCATATCTGCAGATTTTTGCAGGCCTGTTTTTTTGTACGTAGTATTAAGACAGTTCACACTGATAGTGACTGTGATAGGCGACTTAGTGTGAACGCCATCACGAAACTATCCGGTGTATGGAGACGCGAAATCGATGCGATGTCTTTCGACGCGGCGCTGGCATCTTTGTTCTACATACGAATCGTGCAATGAGGATACCATGAGTATGTGTGGTCACGTTTTTTTTTTGATTTGGATGGATATAGGTTATTTAATATTGTCACCCTGCGCCGCGCCGTGATTTCGCGTCTTTCTCTTCACGTAGGATGCAAGGCAGGCACACAAGTAGCACACGTGATGTACATGCCAAAAATAATTAAGGTTTTTTCTAATTATATTACTTTTATAAAAATGTTGCGTGTACAAGGTCAAACTTCTCGAAATGGCCATATTACTCTTTGTTCGGCACAAAGTCATCACTCTGTGCAAGTGAGTGACATTTATATTCTTTGTAATAAAGATTCTGGTCTGGTGATTTATAATTATGTAGGATTAAATATATTAGTTTTAGAAACTGCAGTCGTTGCAATATAACACTGAAGTTTCATAGATTAAGTGTACCTTCTGTCTATTCATTTGTCAATATCATATCATGCCATTTGTAGTTTCTAACGGCTAATATGTCTCATATATTAGCCGTCATCATAGTCTGTGATATCACAATGATATAATCACCATCTGTGTCACATCGTAATGCGAGTATTGTCTATTATTTTTAGCTTTTGGAAAATGCTACATTGCCTTTCGGTGCATAATACCGCCGGCGTTGCCGGCCTTTTAAAAGGGAATAAGGGGGAAGGGGGCGGGTGGGTTGGTCCTCCGGTACCCTCACTCACTCGGCGAAACACAGCGCAAGCGCTATTTTACGTCGGTTTTCTGTGAGGCCGTGGTATCACTCCGGTCGAGCCAGCCCAATACGTGCCGAAGCATGGCTCCCCCACGGTAAAGTTTGATTCTATTCAATAATATAAACTAGCAATGTCTGATTAATATCATTTATAATGATAGCGAATATTTCTAGTATTACAAATGATCTTACTCCGCCTTATGTATATTATTTAACAACAAACGTTCGTTAATTCATATCAATCTACTTAACTTCAGGGCTGTATCCACTTAATGTAAATAAAGAAATGTTGCTTTCTAAATATGACATGTAATCAAAAATTGTTAAATCAACATTTCAATATTATTTTTACTGTCATATGTCTTATTTTGTTATTGATATAGACTGTTATAATATTGTTTATTTATAATATTACTGTTAATTGTTTAGGTAAAATAAAATACAAATGTTAAGAGCAATCTTTATTTGTACTTAAGTAATATTGCAATACAAAATTCTACTCACTTCTAGAGTATAAATGATTATAATAAATATATACATATTTTGGATAATCCAGACAACATAGTTAAATTATGAAATCAATCTTTTATAACAAATCTACGACTAATATGTAGCCTGACTTATGTATTATCTTTTATAATATAGTCTTTAACTTGTATAATTAAACTGCCTATTTATAAAACTTAAGACAAGCCGTTCAACAGTAGTCCTAATTATTTACAAACTAAATAATTATTATGTTAATTTCACAATCATAGAAATTGTAATTTTTTTGTACACACAAATATAATTCAAATATTTTCTAATGATAATTTCTAAATATTTCAATATGCTTAAAATATTTTCATGTATATAGACAGTATACATGAAAACGTACGTACAAATAATAAACAGTACGAATGTGGTATGACTGACAACCATATGTGCGTACATTGTGATGTACCGCACCATCAAGGGTTATATTTCAACATTTCATTTATGAATTCTCCTAATTGATTAAGTGATAATATCTAAATAATACAATATACAGTACGTCCAAACGATGATGGTCTTTTTAAGATAATGGTTCATTCTCTAACCTATGTCATTCAACTTTTTGTCCCAATATTTAGGACAAAAAAGATCGACAATTAGCTTGCAAGTGACTTGGGTTATATATTCGAAACACCAGTTTTATGTATACAAAAATGATTGCATTAATGTATCTATTTGATAGACCAGTTATAGAAATCACAATTTTATCGAAAATTTAAGTTGTGAATGTGATGACAAATAAAAGAGAAGTATGTAACACTATAAACATTATAATTTTCAATTAAGAAATCTTGATAAATAAAAAAAAACGTATCAAAACACATACTTCACTGATGAAATCTCTTTTCTATTTATATAAAACCATTTATTCTTTACTATTAGTTTAGAAGGAAGAATAAAAATATTTAGAACTTTAAAACATATTGACCTACATCATAGTTTACTTCACTTAGGGTATTAGTAATATCCTCTTAATATGTAACCAGAGTTACAGCATGACATTTTTTGTACTGGGAATCTGTCATACCGCCATATTTATAGCTAAGATATTGCTGACAGTTAAAAAACTGCAATAGATATTGGTATTGTGAAAAAGTAAAAACAAAGTCGACTTTTGCTGTCTGGTATATTCATTCTTTGGCGAGAGTAATACAGATCTTTAGATACACACTAGAACTATATATCACTTATTCAATTTTTCCAAAGTAATTGTGCAAATATATAATTCTTATATAGGCGTTTCCGCATTAATGAAAAAAAAATTACATTCATACTTACAAACATAGTAATACCCAGTCAATTTTCAGTAATGGTAATTTGGCATTTACAATTACATCACGTCAAGCATTAATAGAACTGTTCATAAGCTGTATTATGACCGCATTCTTGTTTCAGTCCAGAACATTATTAACTTAAGATATAAAAATCCTAATACTCAGCTGCCTCTGTACAAGATGTATGAAACACTTTAATTACTAGAGGGTCACATTTTACATTATAAAGTAATTAAAGTGTGATAATAGCATATCTGATTGTACCAAAGTTACCCCCATCATATACTTAACAATACAAATATTTTCATATGAAAAATTATTATAGAGTATAGAAAAATTTGGTTAGAGCAAAGACAATCAAAGATCAAAACCATGAAATAATAATGCTGTTATTTAAATTATAACAAATTTCCGTATATTGATGCCGTTGTCGCGTCACGTCCTACTCTAACGGACGAGCTTATTTTATATATGTTGTTGGTTTTAGACATTAAAAAATAGTCGCATATTAATAAGACTGGCTTACGGGCTGGTTTCATAACGCTATGTGGATTGCAGAGACTGGTGGGGCGCTAATCTCCTCCACTGATTTTGTTGCCTTTCTTCCGGTTCCTCCTCCTAAAAAATCGGTTTATTTCATGAGTAATGACTATAAATGTTGTCGTTGTTGGTTGTGCATTTAGTCTATTACTACTAATAAATTGCATACTAGCACCCATTTGGATATAATTTACCAAAATTAAGAACACAGCAGTGAGGACTTTACACCCAATATGAAAATGTTTTTATCTCCAGTGTTGTAACATTCCAACTTACGTTTCCATCTCTTTTAATTGTTAGCGTGTTAGTGATAAGTACTTTGATAATGGGGCTTTATTCACGACCATAGTACAAGGTATCCACTAGTAAATTTTAAACTTTGAATAGACTTCACTGCGTCTAAAAAGTGTATAGGCGATGAGCAGGTTATTGCTCAACGAGAGTGTTGCGGGTGGCAATGTAGCCACGTGTGACCTTTATTCCTATTAGTTCTACTATATAGTTCTGTTAACAAAACTACAACAACTTTTTGCGTCAGTTGTCAATAAGCATTTTTCTTTAAAATTCTGTTAATAGAACTACTGGAATATATTATTTTTAACCCAGTTTTGGTGCACATAAACTATTTCGCCATCAACAAAAAGGTTTGGTGGCTATCGATCCTGAACAAGATAGAACGGACCGGAACCAGCCAAAAGGTCGCCCACTTGAGTTGAAAGAAAATTAAAATCTACAAAATAATTCACAATACAATAATGTTGATTGTATGAATATTTTAATTTTATTTTAGGAAATATGCCTACAGACTGCTTGTGGATCTCAGGATCAACTAAAGATTTAAACAACTTGAGTTATGCAATAGGTTTTATAGGGAACTAGCTTTCTGCCCGCGGCTTCGCCCGCGTGGATTTCGGGATTGGGTGTATAGAGGGTTAAGGGTCATAGCTTTTGCCCACGGCTACATATACGCGGAAGTCGGTTTATGGTGCGAAGATTTTATCGCGCTTCCCGTGGGACTATCCGTTTTTCCGAGATAAAAAATGCCGCAAAACTCCTCAAGAATCACTCTATCTATTGATGAAAACCGCATAAAAATCTGTGCAGTAGTTTTTGAGCGAAGCCTTTATTGCGCATCCCGTGGGATCTGTCGATTTTTCCGGGATAAAAAGTAGCCTATGTTACTCGGGGAGAATGTAGCTTTCCAAAGGTGAAAGAATTTTTGAAATCGGTCCAGTAGTTTAAGCGTGAAGAGGTAACAAACAAACAAACAAACAAACAAATAAACAAACAAACAAACAAACACACTTTCGCATTTATAATATTAGTTGGGATAGTTGGGATTTATTCCTCTAGCACTTTTTTATCTCATGTGAAATATAAATAAATGTTTTAGAGGAAGATAAGAACCATACCTGTATAATAGTGATCGAAACTGTGTCGGGCTTGAAGTCTTTCATTTGTTCATCAATTTTTTTCGATTCTGATAGTTGTGCTGCTGTATTTTGCATTTTCCTGAAACATTATTTTGCAAACAAATTAATCAAACAATCACATCTATTATATGAATTCTGTTTTTGATCAAAAGGTTAATTTATTTCTAACTATTAAGGTATTAATTGGTTTTACTTACTTCCTACTCCCAGAGTGGAACCTGCCCCCTTCTCCTCGTATTCTATTCATTGCATGTCTATGCCTGGACTCATGTAGATATTTCTGTAAAGCAATTGGTAACAAATCAATAGGATAGATAACGTTCCGAATACATGAAGAGCCAAATAAAGCTTCCGAGCGACCTACCTTCGGAACTACCCACTTTAAGATGATCGTAGACTCTTAGACAATCAAAAATAAAATGCATGGTATGTCATAGCATGTAAAAATAAATTCACCGAATTTTTCTGCTAAAATAGACCAAATACCATTTTGTTTACTTAAATTTTCTAATACATATGTGCACATAGTAAAATACTACTTTTAATTTGATTGACGAAAACTATGTAGTTTATTAAATAAAAGTAAGTAAATAGGTACCATCAGTGCATGTTGAGATTCATTATGGTGGACCCCTATTTTCACTTCATGGACCCCCAAATTGTTTTTTCGCTAACATATACCCCTTGTAAGTTGTCATAGATCCCTAGGGGTTCGAAACAAAGAAGATTTTGGTTTCATCCATTTATTGATATTATGAATGCGGATGGAACTATTTTCATCTAAAATTGAAAAGTGACAAAAATAGTTTAATTATTATTTTAGCCTTCATTCAAAGAGCTTTTAACTTTATTATCACAATATCTTAAAACACGATCGTACAAAGGAAGAATTCCTGTTATGGCTCTGGTAATGATAGGCCTCACTATTCGGTAGGTAAAACAATAATTGTTTACATTAGTTTTTATTGAGAAAAGAGTCTCAGGGCGAATTAAAATTGCGTCAACAAGCATCGCAATTTTATGTACGCGCCTTATAGTCTATTCTTAAACTGGACCGGAGGGACGGAAATTTAAAGCTTATTTTACAAGTAAATAAACATATTCTAATATTTCTGCTGGAATATCTTACATTTTAAATATTGTCCTTTCAATATGGTTAAACTGGAATAATCTGGAGATTTGATCTGCATTGTATCAATTATACACTTCTCCAACAATCGTACAGTGAAGTAACCCATCGTGAGGTGCAACCGGCAAGAACATATGCCTATACAGTATGTAAAGTCAACCAACCCACACTGGCACAGAGTTGTTCACTTAGCCCCAATCCGCTTAACTCAATTAGGGTAGACTTGGGTTGGAAGAATCGCCTATGATGATGATAATATATGTATATCTGGCAATCAAACTTACCGGCCTCTCTTTCGGTATCTTGCCTAGTTCGTGTAGCTTTGCCCTGGCTGCTCTGCGCTTCAGAATACGTTTGTATTGGCGCGCATTGACATACAGCAACGGTTCCTCGTCTGAACCGCCCGGGGAGCAAGCGCCAGTTACGATAGTCGCACCTTCTGTCCCGGTAGTACCCGCGCCTGTATTAAGTCCACTGCCACCAGCAAACTGTTCAACAATCGACACTTCTCTATAAGACAATAGGGAAGATGGAATTTTCATTTTTGTGATCATATTAAAGAACTCCACGTGGAATAGACCACAAGTATATTAATAAATTAAAAGACTGTATATTACTGAAAGAATGCGGTATAATTGTCAATTTAAATTTTCGCGCGAAAACGGACCTATAGTTCGTATGACGTTACTCCTGTCTGTCATTGGCACTGGCTCACTGATTGTACTGCGCGTGTCATTGCTGGCTTTAGTTGTTTTTTCATTTATCGCGACTTTCAAGGTATTATTTTGTAAAAATTTACAATGGACTATCCATCAACATCAGGTGATCATAAGTGTGCCATTGATACTCTTAAATAAAGGCGTATGGACGTATGTTTTGTGCCTACTTCAAATAAGTCATTGTCACTGGCTCACTGATTGTACTGCGCGTGTCATTGCTGACTTTAGTTGTTTTTTAATTTACCTCGACTATCAAGGCGATTATGTTTTGTGCCAATATGTTCATCTACTTCAAATAAGTTTCTTAATAAATTGTTTTTGACTGGACCTTCTGACCCAAAACTGAGAAAAATGTGGTTTCAAGCGGCGAAGAGGAATGACATTTATTCCCCAAAGACTATCATTTGATGCTATGAAGACCACTTTGACGTAAGTCGGCGGATATATTTATTGTAATCTTAGGATCTTGCAGCTTCTCCACAAAAGAAACAGTTACCTACCTAACACTTACCCAAACTTTTCAATGTCTTTTTGTTTAGTCCCTTTCATTTCTACACTTGAAAACTTTGCGCTTTCGACAAAAAAATGTCACTACCATGTCAACATTAACTTTTGGCAGAGTCCTAGAATCTGCTTTGGCAAACCCAACTACCATTTTTATTCAGAAAACGCAATTAATTTTGGTTTAATTATTCACTTTTACTACAACTTATAACCTCAAATAAGTTGTCATAACAGGAGTGACGTCACTGAACGCTGATTGGTAAACAACATTACTTTAAATATAAACCTTGCAGTGGCCCTACTTTTATATTCTTTTATCATTTTAATAACAAAATTTACATAAATATTATAATTGAATGTTCCTCATTATTTTGATGTTCTCAACTCTTAGTAAAAATCTATAAAATGGCAACATACCAGTAAACCTGTAACACCTCCACTTTTTGTGGTACCACAGTGTATGTTATCAATATGTCACATAAGATGTAAAATCGCTGTACCCAGTATCTTACCACGTCAGAACGTCAACAATGAAAAGGATAACTTGCTTTTGGATAGAGATTGCGTTGCCGGCCTTTTAAATGACAACAGTCTTTTTTTTGATAAACGCAGTGTCTAGTGAACTGACAACCGTCAAAATGATGACAGTGAAACATTTTGTTCTGTGAAATGATCACAGAAACTAGCGGCAGAGGAGAGAATCCTAATCAATATATATGCTGCAAAACTTGTTTGTTAGCTAAGGTATCAAATATGGGGATATTATTTACTTTCACAACTGTTTCTACAGTCTTAATATTCAGTAATAAAAGTTTTACCAAAGGGGAATGGCGATTTTTGGCCCAGAATGCACAACAAATTGAAAACGATAGAAAAATATTAAATATTCATATTAATTTTTTCATCCTATTTAGATATCGCTATAAGATTGCATATTTTTATTATCATTAAATAACATTCAAAGGATTACATCCACGGAATTGACCATTGTTGTTATTAAAAACTGAGCTGCCCGTAATGAATATTAAAATCGTTACGTAACTGTTATAATCGATGCAGAATCGATAACCTTTAGGAAACTTATTACATGACAATGCTTTTCTTCATTTGTAGGCGCATCAAATAAATGTAATCGGCAGGCAGGATTGATTGTAGGCCTCCAATTCTAATTAGACAACAAATCGCCGTAACCACTGCACCGCTGACGCTATATGAATTAAGTATGACAGTATTTTATTTAAATAAATGCAGTTGATAGACAGTAGATAAAAATGAAATATTTGTGTTGTCAAGCTGACCACGCTGTCTCATTGTAACCATGCTGTCACCTAGCTGGAATGTAGACGTAACTAAAAACAAATTATTTACGCGATCGTTACCCGTTCCGTTATACGAATCGTGTATTCGTGAATTCGATGTTTTTATGAAATCATAAATTCTAATCGTGTTATTTTTAATATCAATATGAACTGTTTTAAATAAAGTTCTGTTTAACGTGAACAGCGGATATGGTTTTAATAAAATTAATCGTTGAATATCGATTATGATATTGATCTTATTGATTTTTGTTTATAATCATCATCAACACCAAAACGACGCCATCCATTCATCTCTTTATGTATAGTAATCTGTGCTCTTTGTCATTCCCGATTTCTCCGTTGACTGTTATTGTTCTTCCGTGTTCTGTGTATACCAAATATTTACGAAATGGCTACGAATATTGACTCCGACGATTCATCCTTGCTCAATGACCCCAGCCTGAATATTGACTCCGCTGTTGCTTTGAACTATCATTCATTCAACCTTATAGATTTCATAGAATAACTAGCGGCCCGCCCCAGCTTCACAGTGGTCCAGTGCTGATACAAATTAACTACAGAATGTTTTTTTTAATGTATTATACATATAAACCTCCAACTTGAATCACTTTATATATTAAAAAAAAACTGCATCTAAATCCGTTGCGTAGTTTTAAAGATCTAAGCATACATAGGAACAGACTGCGGATAGCGACTTTGTTTATGTAATGTTTAGATAGTAAAGTTTAAATATGCCAAGTTCTTTTGATTTTTTCTTTTTACCAATCAAATATTGGTATTATCCACTGTTACTTTCACGAGATTCTTTAGGTGTGCGTTCTGGGCCAAAGTTACTATGGGGATCTGCCATTCCCCTTTGTTTTGTTATAATAAGTGAAAAATTATTCATGGTGAACCTGTATAATTCTTTGAAAAGCATACTATTCATAACATCAATCATTCATCATTACTTCCTCAGTCAATTTTAAATATTAGTTAAGTATCATCTGCAAACAAAACTGTATCACACAAGTCTTTAGTGAAGTTTGTAAGGTCATTTATAAAAAACTTTTTAAAAAAACACGCTTTTATTAAAAAGACTAAAAACCGATCTAAAAACTTGAAAATAAAAATAAAGTCACGCTTTTAGAAAATTTGGGTACATATCAAGAAAAATTTCTGATGACAAAAAGAAATGTAACTCAAAAATTTGTCTATAAAATTTAGCAAATTAGTCCAAGAACTCAATGACTATAAAAGCGTGGGGTGTTCAAAATTAAACATTACTCATTTAATGGTCTTAACATTTACACCCCACGCTTTACATACTTACTACATTTATCTATTTATTTACTAATAAATATGACCTAATGATTTGAATTATTTTATTAATATAAAAAATTAAATTGTCTATGCTAATGTTAAAAAATATACTTTTTGTAATTTAAATATAAAAGTTAGACATATGCTGTCGTTGACTTTTTTGTAGGCATTTTCAAGCTCCACATTTTTTCTCTAGAACTCAAAAATATATCTTTCATAGTTAAGGCAGCATTCGTAAGAAACGCTTTCATTCGACCGTTTTTTCTCCGATTCACTTTGCAAAACTACACGTAAAAGCCTTTTTATTTTTCGGTTTTTTATATAACCTATGACACTCAGCAATAATGTGGCTTTCTATTGGTGAAAGAATTTTTAAAATACGTCCAGTAGATCCCGAGATTACCCCTTACAATTTAACAAATATACAAACACACAAACTTTACTTCTTTATAATATTAGTATAGATACATACCTACACTCGTGCCTTTTTTTAGGTTAGACTGATCATAACTACAACCTAAACATACTTCTCTAGTTTCCTCGATTTTCACTAATGCTCTAATAAATTCATGTTAGTTTTTAATGAAGGTTTATTCAGAAATATCATTCACTGAAATCAAGAATATCATAAATTTTCAGCATAACTAATATGATTTGTTCCAGGTAAGTTCTTCTAGGTAGTCTCTTATTTACTTACCCATCATTATCATTTCAGACAATAGACTCCCACTGCTGGACATAAGGATTTCTACATTGGTCGGTCTTGCATTGCAAGCGTCCAGTGCCTGCCTGTGGTCTTTACCAAATTGTCTGCCGATCTAGTATGAGGCCTACCAACGCTAACATATGTAGCATATGCCTGCCACTCAAGGACCTTTTCAATGGCTGTCAGTCCTTCGAGTAATGTTTCCTGCCCACATAAGGTTTGCAATTATTTGGGTTATGTATTTGACTCTGGTTTTTCTCCGGATTTCATAATTTCTGATACAATTATGCAGAAAAATTTTGAGCATAGCCCTCTCCATTGCCCTTTGGGTCAATCTGAGCCTCCTTTGTGAGTCCATTGTGAGTGGCCAGGTTTCAGTGCAATAAGTAATGAATGAATGAAAAAAAACAAAACATGTATGTATCGCAGACTTTCTTGAGACACTGCGGTAGATGGAGCTAGAATATGCGGCGTAATTTCCATTTGCAATCTTAATATAAGCTAGTCACACAAAAATAATGTTGAGCACTACTGAGTGCTCAACATTATGAGTGAAAACTTTGGATCATATATATTTCTCCTGACAAGTTAACTAAGCAACTGTGATTTTTAGTTTGGGTAATCATTTGACTTTAATTTATAAGTGTCAGTTTTTATCTTACCACAACCATGTTAGGTTGATTGACCAACTGCTGAGATTGCACTGCATTGCCGACGCCAGCCACTTGCACCAGATTGCCATTCAAGTTTATCACTAGAAATCAAGAACAAAATACTAACTTGAAAATACTTTCTCTCTACACAAAACGATCAGACAATTTAACAGCTAATATTTGATTGCTTAATAAAATAAAATTTATGATTACAATAGATGATGATTGATTATGAATATTATAGTTGTATGTTAGCCTCTTAAGTTTAAAAATTAAACTGTTATTTTATATATAGAATTATAGAGAAGGACAAAATATTGTATTTGGTTCTTTTTTATGCAGTTTTAGACGCTAATATAATTTAAAAAAATGTGTGTGTAATTTTAAGAAAGGTGTTTTAAAAAGAGAAAAGTGTTGAGTGCACTGAGTTTTGGTGTAAACGGATATCTTGCATAGATCTCAGGATTGCAAAGATTTATAGACTTCACCTTCAGAAAGTTTAGTAAAATTACACTCATTTAACCAGTAAGTTTGAATCTCATCTCAATCTTCATGGTAGATTATGAAAAAATCACTATCTTAATATAAATAAAGATGATGGTGTGTAAATAATGTCTTCAATCTACATCTGCCTAAATGTACATTGGCTTCTTGAGGAATGCAATTCCCTATATTAGTTTGTTTTTATTTTATGCCAAAGAATAAATGGGTCTCAACTTTTAATATAATATGTAGAAAATGTTAAATAAATAAATATCAACATTAAATATAAAATTTTAGTTTCTTGCATAATCTCCATGAGTTTAAGCCTCGAAAAGCTAAACCTGACAACTGCTAAAGGCTATACAAAAAAATTACCTGTAGGCTGATGAATTATTTGAAGCTGATCTACAGCAGCCTGTGCACTTGCCGAGGGTTGATACAAGAAAGTCTGTCCATCTGCAGTTTGAACTAGTTGAAATTGTACATTATTGCTTGTACCTGTAACAAAGAACAAGCCAATGGTTGTCAAACCAAAAACTCTGAAACTGAAAAATGACCAAAAAATGTACACCTAATAAACTAGTAGTCATAAGACAAGGAAACAATTTTGTTACCAATAATACAATAGAAAAAAAAATGCATAAATTATTTTGTACCTTGGATACTGGATAATGGAAGAACTTGAAGTTGTTGCAGCTGCTGCCCATTTGCAGTAGTCACCTACATTGGTTATACAATACTATAATGAAAATATGTTTGTAGCAGATTAAACAATAAATAAGACAATAACTTTATTGATAGACATTTTAGAGTACTCATGATGAAAGCAATAAGCAATGAATAAAACTAAAGGTTTACTTGCATATCAAAGTAAATCCACCAACACCATTATTAATAAATAATCAAACACAATCAACATAGGGTTATGTACTACTACCTGGAGCTGTGGTGTTCCAATCTGCGGTTGCATGTGCAAAAGTTGTGGATGATAAGAAAAAAAATGTAATGAAATAGAGAATTTAAAAATTCTTTCTTATGTTTGAGTTCACAACTAGTATGAATACCTGTACAGTTGGTGTTGATGTTGGTACTGCATGTAAAAGTATTTGCTGCCCATTAGGACCTTGAATTATATGAGAATTGTTCATTTGAAGAACTTGCATTTGCTGACCGTTCACTGTCATCACTTGGGCCCCATCGGAGTTTTGTAATTGAGTATGCTCCATAATATATCACTGAAAAATTAGTTTATAATATTTTTTAGAAAATTAATTTACTGGGAGATATTCTCGTTTAGATTAACAATGTCGTGGCGAATTTTACCATTAAAAAATCCAGAGTCAATCAGTACATACCTAAAGAGAAATAGTTATTCATAATTTTATGTTAGAATTAACATGAACTAAATAACACGTCATTATCTTTTCCGAAGACAAGGAAACAAAATGGCTGCTTCTCACATAATTTATTTAGATATTGAATAAAATTATTTGTAAATTAAATATTTATTGAAGTTAGGAAAGAAAATTCATAACTAAAGAAAATTACCGAAACTTATAAAGTTACCTCTCACTGGATTTCTGATGATTGGTTGACAAAGGATAGACCAATGGCCGAAGTCAATGCTCATAAGAAGGCTGTAGATTGGCTCAACATATTACCACTCCCAACGAAGCGCGGTTCTCGTATAACCAATCGTTTGCGTAGTTAATCTCATATAGTCTATGCTTTTATTTTTCCACATATTGTGAGCGCGATTCAAAAATAATAGGAAATGCTATTTTAATTATGTACCATTAGAATAAATATTTAGTTTATTGTTTTAGGAGAAATATCAAAAATAGTAGATTTTTTTTAAATTTGTAATTTAATTGATAACTGTCCATGGTTTTATTTGGTGGTTTTCATTTGAATCTTAATAGTGTTCTTCCACATACACGTAATAACTTCTCACGTGTATCACTTTTTGTTGCGATAGCAAGTTGTGGAGCACTTTACTTACATAGTTACAATATACGCTAAATTGTCGGTAATTCAAAGAATTTGCCACTAAACATATCACATTTACAGCACAACATCAATGCAAGTCATTAAATCAAAATGAAATGAGTCAAGAAAAGTAATGATCAAAGCCTATACCGAAGACTATTTAATAAAGGAGGCAAAACTCAGGATTTTTAATTTTATTAAGAATTGCAGGATGTGGCTGTATGAATGAGATTTTGTAAATACGATCCTTGGTCCGTGCATGGAATACTTCCATGACTTGAGGATAAAAACTTTACTAATATCTGTGGGTACAAAGTATCTCTTAATAGTCTGTGGTGGTATGTTATCTATGGTTGGTAACGCTGACTCTGACTGAACAGGACGCTATTTGAAAGAATATACATATTGGAAAAATTATTTTTAAGATTTTGCATATATAGCGATTTCCATTGTTTTAAGCATAGCGATATAGTAGCTATTAACGGATGTTGTTTTAAAAGAATTTGTAAGATGAATTCCACCATATCTGATGATTTGTCCAGGGATCACCTTGCATCGGATGTAGCAAAGTGTTTAAGTAGGTTATGTTTCAAATCTCGAATGTATTCATTTGTTTAAACCTTCGCCTGTCCCTATGGACGAATTTGACAACAACAACAATCATTTGTTTAAAATATGACACTAATACTTTCGTTTATTTTTCCTGCTAGGTAAAATTCATTTAAATAATCAAAGCCTCAGTATAGTACATAAGGAAATATTGGAAATAAATTTATCAATAACTGCGTACATTGAAGAAAGTAAAAGTCGATTATCTGAATTAAAATTGGGTTTGGCTCACGACGTCGAAAATTCTCACGAAGTTGTAGAAATATTATCAGATAAATGTAAGTAATAAATCTGTCCATAATTTAAAGTCAAATTTCATATTTCAGTCAATTTAACCTACCTTTATTTTTAGAACGTTATGTCCGAGTTACCATCGTCAAGCCCTTCTAATCATTATCCAAACACAGCAAAGAGATGTCAAGTAAATGATAATAGTGAAAAGGCAAAAAAATTTGCATCATGGTATAAACATATGATTGATAATGATAGATCAAATCTTGGGATGTATTTATCAGATGATGCCATCTTAGAATGGTTTGGCAGAACAGTGAAAACTAGAAAAAAAGTTTCACTGTTTATGAAACATGAAATGCAATGCTCCAAACATAACTTCGTGTCAATTCAAAGTATTGACAAAATACAAAACAGGCATGAAATTGCACAGAGGTTAGTATTATAGTACTTGGAGGTTTGTGATAATATCTTAAAATTGCCTGTAGTTTTTTTCCCTTAAATTTTCACATATTTTAGGAAAGAAGAAATAAATTTGAGCTATCCAAACTCCCCTGAATTGATCGAGTCTAAAAAAGAGAGAAAGTGCAGGAAACGTGTATTCATATCAGATTGTGGAAGTCCAGAATGGGCAGATGGCTGTGGACATCAAAAAAATATTCATACTATAGAAACAAAAAAAATTAAGAGTAATGATTTTGAAATTATAGGCCGTCAAAATGATGATTGTCAACAAAATGGTGTTAAAAGAAGTTATAATAGTGAAGATTCAGATTGTAATAGTAAGGGTGATGGAGCTGTAGACAGAAAAGTAAAACGTAAGTTGATCTTAGCAACTCCACCGAATTGGGAATTGGGCCAGGGGGACTGCTTACCTTCTACTAGTAGTGCAGCTTCAGATATGTCTCATGAAGCATTAAATGCTCAATTACCAAAAGTATACCTTGAATGTAATGGTTTCATTAAGTTTATTAGAACTAGAAATGGTAATAGTATGGATGCAATAAATTGGGAGCGTAAATGTAAAATCCAAATTAGCTACTCTGAAGATCCATTGAATGTTGGTGAGTATATTATTTGGGCTGTTCATTACAGTGATGAAAGCAAATGTAGAAGAAATCTTTTAGCAGCTTTTGATGAAGTTGCTATGGAAGATGCAGACTCATAATTAACATTAACAAGTGACACTATATAGAATGTGAATTTAATACAAGTATAGATAATGTGCAATTCATATTTATAAAAGCATCATAATTCAAATTGGTATTAAGCTGCTAATAAACTTACAGTATTATTTATTAAAGCAAGCTTGCCACACACAGTGAAGTCTGCCTCATTAAAACTTAAGTAATGTGAATCTAAAATACTAATAACTCTTAGGTGGAGGTTGTTGATTGTAATATATTTATCATTATACTACAAGATGAGGGTTGTGGGCTATTATTTTCAATTTTCTAGAGGAGAAGGTTCTTGGTTGGTCATATAATATTCAGATTTATATTTTAAAAATATTGTGGCTTTCAATATACTAAACTTGCAGTATATCTCCTTAGTCAGGAAAAAGACATTCACAGGAAGTAAGATTGCTATTTGAGGAGTGTTGGAATAAAAGTGATAAATCAATTAAATTATTTATGAGAAAAACAGTATAGGCAAGTGGTCAAATTTAATATTTTACTAAAATCTGTCAATTTATGATGCAAATCATTGTTCAGAAACTGAAATTAGTATGTGAAATAATTAAAAAAATAAAATGGTAATATTGGTTTTTGATCAAACATATTGCAACATATTGGTTTTTGAGTTACATCAGTTTCAAGTAAAACATCATAGGATAGAAAATACAAGTGCTGAAAAGTTATGTCAGTGTATCTGAGGTCCTATATCAAGACAAAAGTTTTTAATTATTATTTATACATTTTTAATATATTGTTACAAATTCACTAATTAAGTATTATCAAAACAAAAAGTATAGACTATTTTGACAATTTCTGTTACCACACAATCATTATTAGGATTGTGTTCATGACCATGATCCTGATTGTGATTGGGTGGTCTAGTCACAATGGCTATCATCTTATCGTCTTATATATCTGCTTCTCCTTTAATGAAATTCTCATGCTACTGCATTCCACTATACTACATGCACTATATTTTTATGTATACATTACTTATGTATATATTATGTATATTTACATAATACTTGAACATTTATTTATGTAGTGATATTGAATGGGGATGTGTCATGTTTGATTGAATGTTTTGATGTAAAATTTGATGCTGAATAGTTCTTTCTTCAGACTCATTAACAAAATTGCAGAAAGTTTTCGCTTTTTGATTTCGAATAACAATTTTGTCAAATGAATATATTTTATGTATGTCATTCCTTCAATTTCTTGTATTTTTCTAAATATTTGACTTCTTTAAACCCCAATCTTATATATAATATATACTTGTACAGTCTTAACTGACTCTTACCCATTACAACACAAGTCAGATGTGGACTTGAGAAACTGTATCAGTATATATTTGGCTTTATTTACATTGATTTAAGTAACACAATAAATAGGCTCTATGCTACTTCTATTTATTGTAATGGCTTTTGTTTGCTTGTTACCGTTTCTCCAAAATGACATCTTGATTGACTTAATAATGATTTTCGAAATAAAATACTATTTTCATGCTCTATACACATAATATATGCATTTGGACAATATGCATGATCAGGCTTCTATGAACACAGTCAAAACTTATATGCTTGTAGTGTAAAGTGTGAGCTATGTACGGCTGCCTCAAGTCTAGTTGTATGTATCTGAGATCTAAAGAAATTATGTGATACACAATCCTATCAAAAATTATTAAAAAAGAATTACAAACTGATATTTTCGATATTAGGGAAAGAGTAATGTTTAATGACTATCCTTTGACTACTTCTAAGGTTAAATTTATGTTTAACAATATCTTTTAACTGAATCTCTCAATCAATAATAAAATTTAGTAATGTTGTTAATGGACAAGATTTTATAATATTATGTCGACAAATAAACTGAGTGGCATGTTTTTTGATATAACTGAAGAATTATAAAATTACCATATTTACCCGTTTATATATATTTATAGAAACTACTTATTTTTGCATTTGATTTTAACTACAGTTCCATTGTTCATTGATATTTAATTTAACAATTTGGTGATTTAATAAAAAAATATCTCGTAAATAGTCTGAATTTTGTGCCTTACGAAACTTTCTGATAATATATTAATTGTAACTTTACACTTTCTCCAAACCCTGGTATTTATCATACAAACACAGTTACTTTGTTCATTCATACAATGTCTGTAATCAAATTCCTTTAACCAACAATTGGTTATGAAGACTTAACCCGAATATGAATATTCATTACACACAATTACATTCAAATATGTTAACATGATCTAAGTTATCTATAAATTGCATTTTTCTGTATTGTGATACATAGTTTATATATTATCTACAAATAACATTTTTTAAATGTTTTAGACTGTAAAATTGTGTAGGTATATTATATATTCATTTTGACAATGACATTATTTTTGAAATATGAATTGTGATTCATAGTTTGTAACTAAATGTTACTGTTTAATTTTAGATGTTTTTATTTCTGTTAGAAAATTTTATGAATTATGCTTTACATGATTTTTGCCTACCATGCCTTATACAGAATGAGCATGTTGCAGTAAGATTTCTTGACGACTTGAATATTCCACATTTATAATATTATCTGTTACATTTACTTGTTCAAATATCTGAATCGATTTCAATAAAACTTATAATGAGGAAAGTTTTATTAAAATCCAAAGAAAGCAACCCTAGGAAAAGGGTATAAGATTATTTTTAGCAAAAGGGCAAATCTGATGTAAGAGGTAAGGTTGTAAAGCTACTATCAGCATAGAACAATATAATTATAAACAGGCGGGTTGCAAACGGACTTGTCAAGTAAAAAAAAAAAAAACATATAGGATATTAAAATACCTACTCTGTGAGCAAAAGAAAATTTATACAATCTTGAAGCAGTATTTTAAATGTTTGAAATTATCTCATCTTTAAAAAATAATGTTTTCACTAATTGTGCAACCTGTCATTCTATTATAATTTTCATTGCGCTCCCTTGATACCACCGATTTATTGTTAATGTATTATAACTAATTTGTCACAAAACATTTGAGGGATTTTTATAATTTTACAATTTCGATTCGGTTTATAGGTGGCGCTTGCATTTGTATCGAACCTAATGAGCTGTATCATAGACTATTTACATTTTTGATGATATTTAATTATATTCTATAAAATAACATTGTTAGTTAGTATTTTTAATAAATGATGCTATTGAAACATATCTTTACGAAAATATAATTTTTTGACACATACACATAATTTTAACTTATTGCAAGACCTGTAGCCTACTAAGCCACATATATATTTTCTGTCAGAAATTCCCTCAAATAAAAATATTTTTTTTTTTTAGTATAAGTTTAGTTATTAACGTACATATAGTCATAGACATTTTATACGATACTTTTAGGCTAGATTTAAAATATGTATGTTATGATAATATTTAGTTTGCATTTATTTTAGTATGTCCATAACAAAATAAAAAACATTTAACGTAAATAGACTAACGTTTGTTTACAATAAAATCTTTCTATGGCCAATATGTTTACCGGAGATATTATTGCACATAAATACAAAATGTCTAAAATCTATGTCAATGTTTATGCTAGTTTTTTTATAGCCACTCTCATCGATGAGAGTGATGTCCGCGCCAGAAGGTAGGTTATGTTTTTCGAGAGTATGTATAATTTTTTGGCACTTGGATTGGAATTTTAACTTGAGAGTTGTCATTAGATGCATGTTCACTATGAGAATGATACTGGGTATATCAAAAAATTAACATTAGGCGCCGAATTTAGATGCTTAGCACGCCTTACAGTCTGTACGGTTAAATGGATTGTAACTTTGTATTTATTGTGAGAGTGGGTATATATATATTAAAAAAATTAAAAACTGAAGCAAACAATCTCAATCGAATTTTTTAAATATAGCTAATGTTATTAGTTACAAAATAATGGATCACCGTTAAATGCACAAAATCGGGTAATTTCTGTAAAACGTTCATTTAATGCCACTGCTAGTTTTAATATTAAATAGATAAAATTTACATATATTGGTGAATATATTTTATATAATATAGCATACTGATCAAAAGTTGGTCACAATAAGTACATATGTAAGAACGTTATAGCTCATTCAAGCAAATTAATTTTTATGAAATACCTGGAACTCAAGTTAATGTTAAGAAACAAACTAGGTATTAAACAAAGATACTTGTAATTTATAATTGCATTAAGTTTCATTAATTATTCTAGCTAGCGGTCTTAAGATTTATTTTGTTATTATTCATTACTTGAAAAGTAATGGCATATTTTTGTTTCATTATGCTACTAGAAATGTATAAGTCGAATAAATATCGTTATATATTAAAAAATATTGTTTTTTTAGATTACTAGTACAATTACCTGCTCCGTAAAACTGAAATGGACTTTAAGGATATATGAAATGTTTTTTTTAGAATATGACTTCCACAGCAAAGTCAGATTCCCATAAAAATCAATTTCCGAGGTATTTTGACATGTTTTACACTAGGACAGTAGTATAATATTCAAAGAGCAGTCTGAAAGAATTAAAATTCGTTTAGATACATTAACAGCTGAACGTTGGCTTCGGAATGTTAGTTTTGAATTGTACCTATTGAACTTGTTTCAAGAGTATGCTGCTGACCTGCTGTTGTCGGAATTTGTTCGCATAAAAGTAGATATTCGTATCGATCTTACCATGCCTTGTACTATATGCACTCAACAGTAGCAACGCAATCAGGAGGCTTACCTTTTTTTCCCCCTGAGGAAAATGCATTAAGTTGCATACCCCGGCTGTGGCGAGCCGGCGGTTATGTGGGGCTCTCCTCCCCAGAAGGGGGAGGCCTACCCACTAAAAACCTCAGGGATGGCCTTCCTCAGGCATGTAGGGAGCCCCCGAGAACCCCCAGCCTCCGCTCCCCCGCCGATACAGGGGAGCCTTCCTCGGGGGAGGTTACAATACCTCCCCCGATCTCCACCACCGACGACGCCCCCCGGCCACGGAAGCGGCGTGGTCCTTCCCGTCCACCCGCGGCAGCTCCGCAGCTGTGCTACCGAGCTCGGCGCCGCCTCCTTCGAGCGGGATCGGCCATCTCCCGACCCTGCTCGGCGGCCTCCTTCTGGAGCATCACTGCTTCACAAAAGGAGGCTACAGTCCTCCAACCTCCCTCGTCCGCCAGCATTGCCGCAATCAATGCCGGAGGAGGCTTACTCTGGTAATCAGTTTCGATTTCAATCCAATTCGATCTAGTTTAATCCCGATTCTACGAAATTTGGAACTCTTGAACACAATCCTAGGTACTTTGAAATCGTGTATCGGCAAATAGATTGGGTGACCAATACAAAAAAAAAAGAGTGCTACCAAAAACAAAATAACCGAAAATACGTATCAGTTTAATGAGTTTAGCGTTCTTAAAATGTTAATGTGAAGTGTAATTATAATTTTGCTGATTGAAAATGTACATTTAATAATAATTTCGTAACTCATTGGCAGTTTGATAAAAACCCTTGCTTGCACATTTAAACAAACAAAAAGTTCGCGCCTAAGTACTCGTTATTTTAAACAGATTTACATAGGTACTTGCTCTTGTAAACGTTCTTATAGTTTGAACTATTTAATGCACGTAATACGTATGTAAACAGATATTATAAGAACTGTATTAAACGTTAGTGATTGGCCGATTTCGCTTTATTTGTTTACATGTTAAAGATGAGGTTTTATTTACAGTCTTATTTAACATGAACATTAATTGTGAGTTGACAGATAAGTAAATTTAATAAAAGGTATAACAGACTGAAATACTTTTAACACAGCCTAATAATTTCAACGAAATTGTTATACTAACCTTGTAAACGGTAGTTATATCACTACAATGAGTAGGCTGCTGCATTAAAAAATCTAATTGTCTTTGTATAACGGTAAATAATTGTTAATCTACGCGATAATTACTTTTAAATTCGTCGTCACTCATATCAAACAAATTATTTGCATATCTCGCCACATTCTTCTCAAATTTCGCCTTTGCCTTACATCCAGAGAATATTGTAAATCACACCTAAACGTGCCATTATTCGCAGTAAAAAGGTAATAAATAATTAACAATATTACACTCGATTTCCAAAAAGTTTGCCTTTTGTAACCGTATACAATCGACCGTAAGCACGAATCCAAACTCGATACGTAAATGTCAAAATGGCGTCAAGAGTACCATAAAATCTCAAAGTCGATTTGATTTAGTTCTATTCGATTCCACTCCAATATGAATACGATTTGGTGCTAGTGTAGCATTCAAGAGTGCCAAATGACGAGATTTCGATCCCAATTTCAAATTGCGATCGAAATCGAGTGTCCAGAGTAAGCACACAGTTCGACACGCTTTAACTATAGCAAATACTTTATTGTCCTTCTTATTAAAATCCGATGAATGAAGTACAGTTCCGTAGACATGTAGGAGCTAAATTAGCCTCGGATGCTTTAATTCATCAATAAATGGAAGTGATATTTCACACCAATCCACCGCTTATAAGTTAGATACTACAACAAGGCGCAGGTTCATCCACATGGAAAACAGTTCATATGTTTGATTAGGTGCTGCTCAGTACAAACTTCTCCCTCGTGATCGCATTTAATTGATAACTCAAATCGTTGACGAACTAAATATTTCATGTCGGCTTGATGTCTAGACAGCCTCCTTGTGTAGCCCAGAGAATACTGGGGGGTTTTAGTGGGTAGGCCGGTCCTCTCAGACCGGAGAGGGGCTCTCCGGTCTGACACACGGTTGCGCCTTGCCAGCGCGTTGTCATGGTGCATAAGAAGCATTTCCCCTCGCAAAAAAATGTAGGTATGGATCTACAGTATTTTGATTTTGGAACAAACTTTGTTTTTTGTTGGGGTATTAGTGTCTATAGCTTTTATTAAAACAGATAAGAAAATATCATATTCTTTCTGAAAGTGAGACTAGTGTTTCTAGAGATGTATAAAACATCCATATCTGATGCCAATTAGTACCGCTCAGTTTAAGTAAGGAAGATAAGGATCGGAATATGGGAATAGGGGCAATGAGTAATATTGAGATGACATAGAGGTCGCTGACTCTGGTATGACCTTCCAACTGATTGAAGAAAGGATATCCGAAGTACATGTGGAGAGATCAACTGCTCTAGGATTGTAATTAGGAGCTGTCCATATGGGTAATGAACCATTAATTAAAAGGCAGATTATTGTATCACTAAGATCCACCAAATCTGAACGTAATACATCGGGGGCCACAAATTACAGTAGATCAGCAATACTCTAAGTGTGTTCCGCGGAACCCTAGGGTTCGGCGATACTGCCGTAGGGGTTCCGCAAGAATTTAGAAAAAAATTAAAAACCTCTGCCTGTTCGACCGTTCTGACTTCTGACGCGGCGTAGCCTAGACTAATATGTATACCGGTCGGCGTAGCATCGTTTAGCGCGCGCGAGGCGAGTCGCAGTCAACTTTCGATAACTTCAAAACGTAAAGTCGAGATTGTTTACACCGCATTTTTATTGTTTCTATATTTATTTATCAAAAGCGCCGACTCGACTATTTTTGAGAATTTTCGAGATCGAGGCAAGGACTAAAGCAATCTAAACAATCGCGCCTTGTCAGTTGACGATTGGCGTTTGAAGCGATAAGTACATTCCTGCTAGTACTAACAAAGCGCGAAAGTATGTCAAACGAGATATATGAATCTTTTCCAGAAATGTTATCAAACACAAGTATGTAGTCACTGTTTAAAACGACGCCTCTTAACGATTTTTGGTGCAGAATCTGTGGTAAATATCCAATTCTTGCCAAAATGAATATTCTTCTCCCGTTCCCAATAACATGTTAGTGCGAAACAGGATTCTCAACCTATGCAGCCACAAAACAAAATACCGCAATAGATTGGACGCTGAACCTGATTTGACTGATATGTATCTGTCTTACTACCTCATCTAAAATCTCCCTGATTATGTGCATATTTATGAATTGGATCAGATTATCATGTATAATATCTTAATACACAAGCTAATTTATCAATTCTATACTGTTGGTAGTATACTTCTCCACTAGAAATAAATTATTCAGAGTGGATATTACATATGCACAAAGAACAATTTACATAAATACGCAACTTTCAGACAATCATTTATTTTTACATAGCATGTATACATGAGATATTTAGTACAAAACGTAAATAATAGTATTGAAATTTATCCCACATTTTATTGATGTACCAACCAAAAGGATTTTGACTGCATTTAGTGTTAGAAGAATAAGAGATACTAATGATGATACATTATTTCAAAGATTTCAAGAACCACTGGAGTGGTAATGACAAGGTATTGACACTTAAATATAGCGGCTTCCAACACAAATAACAGTGTTATTCGTATTATTTGCATGTAGACAATATTTAGGTGAAACTTAAAAACTTGTTCATCCATTAGACCCAATGTCCTTTTGGTGGCTTCAAACATTATTTTACAAATACTTAATGTTTTTAATTATAATTGTAATACAATCAGATCAATATTAAATCTAACAATGTGGCACCATTATGGCTTGCTATAAGAAATAAGTATACCCTGTTCTTATGTTAAAGATATTAATTTATGGAAAACAAATGAAAGATTCTTTTATTTCTATTGTGATCACACTCAAGAGAGCACTTAGGGACTAAGAGATTATAACCACAAAATCAATAGGTCCATCCAACTATCCTTCAAAATGGCCCACAACTCATTTAATTATTTTTTGCTGCCATAAGATATCTATATGTAATAATAATTATGTGTGAGTGAGCCTCTTTCAGTTGTTAATACAGTGTAAAAAAATTCATCAACACGATGGTGAAATAAATTTTTGTGTCATGTAAACTTAATACTTTACCAAATATTTAGATTAATCTCAATTTATAATTTGAATACCAACTAATGTTGAATAGAATTGTAGTAAAAATATTTAATAAATTACATACCTATGTATAATTTGAGACATCACTAAACAATAAAAGTATCCAATTATATGAATTATTTATATCTCATCACTTTGCACTAAAATATTGTGTTTAAGTGGTTAAGCTAAATTAATAGATATATAATTTTGATCAAAATTTTTGAATGAGCTTTATTGTTTACAAAATATTGAGAAAAATTTAATATCAATTCAGAAAAGAATCTAAGTACGTATTATTGATTCTGTGCATCCTGTTTATAGGAATTGTTATATTGATAAAAATTATTATAATAAACCTAATTTTTACAGTAATTACACCTACTTATTAATATATAAACAAAATGAAAATATCATTAAGCTTTTATGCTTGTATCATTGATTCAATGATTCCATTATTAGTACCTACTTTAAACAAGTCTATTAAAACTAATCTAGCTTATGCTACTGTACTTGAGGATCAAAGTCATTACCATCATTTAACACATTTGTGTCTTCCATTTCCTCTTTTGCATTATTGTCTAACACAGGGTCATTTATTGGATTTTGTATATTTAGTGCTGGACTTAGTTTCGGTGGTTGGGCAGCAGGAGTAATCTTGGCAGGGGATCCAGGTGCACTTTTAGTAGTTAAAGATCTCAGTTTTTCCACTTCTTTCTCTAAATCCGCAATTCTTTGTTTTTTATCTGCAAGCTGTGATGTTAGTGTTTCTTTCTCCAACCGTAATGTGTCCAGCGTAGCAGATTTACTTACTTGTAAGTTTTTGAGACTCTGCAACTCAGTTTTACACAATTCCAAATCTACAAGAGTGCGATTGACTTGCATTTCTGATTTATCCAATTTATTTTTGTATACTGATATATCAGCATTCAGCTTGATTTTTTGACTATCGAATTCGTTTACTTTGGATACATAACTATCTCTCTGTTCCAAAAGGGTCAATGACTCCTCCATGCACGAGGTCTGCTGTTTTGAACAGACTTGTAATTGTGAACTAATTTCGTCAATTCTGTTTCGTAAATCACTCTCTATACTCCAATTATTGAAGAGTGAAAGGATAAATAGAATGCATAAAGCGAACACAATATACATTGGCCAACGACGCATGTTCTCTATCCCCATATCCTGCTTTTAATACTTGCACGAATATATAACGAACACATTCAAGCCTAAAATCAATGTTTTAACTAATACATCGCTAAGAAATAATGCATTTAATATGACATTCGGTTAGAAGTTTATTAAACTAATTAAATACCTAATAATTACAATTACCATAAAAACAAAAAACAAATATGACAATGACATAACTGCATGGGATTTTTTCTCTGTGACGGGGAAGAGGCAGAAGGCCTAGGATGTATTACTTTGAGATACGACTGAAGGACTCTGTATCCAAGGTTAAGAATAAAGAATATTAAAAAAAAGAAGGCCTAAAGTTCGATTTTTAATTCGAGTCAGTAAAATGACATTTCCAGTGTCATGTGTCACAAATCATATTATTTAATATGGTATGTATTACATATTTACAATAAAAAAACGCTTTGATACCTAATAAAATAAAGCATGACTAAATGTCTAAATCTATTGATTGCCGAACATCACTATTGTAGTAGGTTGTAGTGGGTCACCCTTTTTTGTACCAGTGACAGTTGCACTTGTCATTTTACTGACTCGAATTAAACATCGTAGTTTAGGCAAGACGCCTTTCCGTAGACAGAGTAATGTGTCTATGAGTAGTGTGTATTTATCAGTCTGTCTCACAAACGGCACGACAACTAACTAATACATTCTCAGTCTACGCGCCTTTCGATACTCGCAGATACTGAGCACATTTTCATAAATAACCTAAAGTGCTTTTCTTATTTTTTAATTAAAGAAACATATAGTGTCTTAGTAGATTTTGTTCAGTGAAATCGGTGTTAGTTTGTTGTTCAAGCATCTCATCTTCACAATCAATTATCATCATATAGGGTAGCTTGTGGCAAACTGACGGTAAGTTAGGAGAGCGAGGGTTTCTGATATGCTTCATTTGGACACGTACCACCCTTCTTGTTAATAAAAGGCTAAATCGTCGTAAAAGATAAATTGGTTTATGAATAATTTCAAAGTTATATCTAGAATAATTTCTATAGATCTGACTAATCAAGAACACGTTGCTAAGTAACCTAAAGTTTTGACATTGCTCCAGGCCACAAAAGACCGGAAGGTCACAAAATTATCTTTTATTTAAATTAAAATTTATTTAAATATCTAACCTAACTGGACACTTTACAGCTCTCTCGGAACGTGTAGTGGTAGTCTTTTGTTTTGAGTCAGTTAAAGTCGGTTCAGTTATTTCTAAAAAATAAATTCTTTGAAGAGGACGGACCTTATATCCCGACGCTGTACGTTACTTGGCTACACTACTCACCGGACCATCGAACAAATCTATTACCAAACCTAGAGGCCAATTAACTCTTTTGTCTTCAGTTCCTATCAGTACGATATCTCCAATATGAATGCAAGAGTGATCTGATCGACAAGTGCGCTGTACAAGATTGCTTAAATATTCACTACGAAAACGTTGCCTAAAATCATCACGTAGTTTTAGAATAAACCTACAATGTACATTTAAAGATTCTCGATTTATGTGATCTAATTCCGATACGTCAACCTGAGCTAAAGGCTGGATGAACGAAGCTGGAGTCAATGACTTTAATTCCTCCACTTCAGTTGAGACATATGTCAAGGGCCTGTTGTTAATGACTGCCTCACAATCGCATAGAACAGTCTGTAGTTCAATAAGCGTAACAGACGCCTTACGAATCATTCTTCTCAAAATTTGCTTAACAAAGCCAATTAGTCTTTTATAGAATCCTCTTCACCAAGGTGAACCAGGAGGTATGAATTTCTAAGTAAGTTTAACTATTGAAGAAAAACGTAAAATGTCGCTCTAGCATACGTTACTCAGTTGATTGTATAGTCCTCTATTTGTTCCATTGTCACTATAAATTATTTTGACTCTGCCTCTGCGCGCAATAAAACGCCGCAGTGCTTGTATAAAATCTATATTTGAAAGTGACTCTACCACTTCAAGGTGGACTGCACAATAAGTCGCACATGTAAAGAGGACTATCCAACACTTCTTACTGAATCTTAATATCAATGGACCTGTCAAATCTACTCCAGTCACCTCAAAAGGAACATTGCCTTCAGCGCGACCTTTAGGTAGAGAAGTTGGCGGAGTTGTGCAAAGTTTAGATTTATATCGTCTGCAGACGACACATTCGCGCACTACTCTTTTCACTAGTTTTCTAATGCCAACAATCCATAAACGCTCTCTTATATTTGACATTAAAATTCCGTGATGCAATAACCGATGCCTCTCTTCCACCAATCATCTCACAATCACATGATTCGAAAGTAAAACAATCGGAGCTCTGAAATTCAAACAAATACTAAAAAAACAAGAACACGTTGCTAAGTAACCTAAAGTTTTAACATTTCTCACCTCCCCGTCTTGCCTTAGCTAGATGGCACAGTTGAGTTACAAGAGCATATGCCCGAAGGGTGCACGTCTAATAATGTCACACAGCGTCGTTGGTGCTTTGCTTGTTGCCACAGATACACCTCTCTACACCCTTAACTGCTCATACTCTTTGCACCAATATTGATCCTCTTTTTTGGAGGACTCATTCAATAAATGGTGAGTCACAGCTTGCCATATTTAAATCAATTAAGAGACGTTGAGAAGGCAGGTAACTGAGGTCTCGTGGTAAAACCTATTGCCTAGTTCTGTACCCTAAGTTTTTAACAATTTTAAAATAGCTCGTGGCTTAAAAGAATTTAATGTAAACTAATGTAAGCTAGAATTATAATTCTATATATATGTTCTGTAATGTAAGAGGGATTGGCTACATGGAATGTATTTTCAATGAGCACGAAAGGATGAGGCAATTTCTGTTAGCTTAAAATCTGCCAATAGCCTAATATCACATAACAATATATCTATTCCGATGGTAAAGATATTAGCTGTTTTAATGGTGTCTAGACTGTTACCAGATTCTCGGAAAATTTATGACGTGGTGAACATTGTTGGACAGATTTTGGACGGGTTGTACAATGCTAGAACAAAAAACAGCTAACTTGGAATATGTTTGTAAGCAATAGAGTCGGAGAGATCATAGTTAATACTATTACAGAAAGATATTTCGGGTACTCTGTATAGCCTCTCGAGAATGCAATGCTAGGTAGTTATACGAGTACTTCATCTTAAGAGATACATGATCCAACGTGATTACAGGAAAAAAAAAACAATTTTTGGCTAAGGTCTTAATGACTGTGAGGTAGATGATGAGATTGTGAATCTCGAGCTTAAAGAAATATTTTTAAACTCAGAATTTACACGCATTCGTGTGTAGTAGTAATATATGTGTATAAAATGATATTATTGATTATCAGGTTACTTTGATTTCTTATAAACTCTTGTAAATTTACCGAGGAAATGAAAGGAGAGTTAACTTTCGAAAAATATGTGTAGTCATTAATTTAAATATCAAAAACTCAATTTATTAGTAGAATAGAATGAAGTGACTCTATTGAGTGCAACACCTGAGGCTCGACCAATCAAAAATCAATATAATGCTGCCTCGCAGATAATTCAACATTCTGCCCTCGCTAGAGTAAATGTATTCTATGATTCTGCCCTCAAGACCAAGTGGGCTTGGTTAATGTTACACAGTTGGCACAGTTACGAAACTGTGCAAAGATCTTAATAGGTGTCTGATAGATTATTGACGTAAAATAGTTGAATTAAATAGGTAATTAAAGTAGTGTAATATAATAATATATAAAGTTAAAGTAACTAGTGGTTTAAATCTGCAGCTCCTTCTGCTGATTATGAGAGAGCCGAAATTATTTTAATAAAACTTGTTCAAATATATCCCACCAAAAACATTCTGTAAAAAACTAGCCAAGTCACGATGGAGCTGCTAGTTTATCTCTAAAAAGTAATGAAATATAACAAAGTCGTGCCAAGTCTAAGGTTCCTTATTGCGATTTCGTTCGTTATTATTATAGTTAATGTTGTGTGATTTAGCCGTTGTCCAATCTGGCGCCAGAACCGCTACCCATTGACAATGGAAAATTACCACTTGTAAAACGTGGTGTTACCCTTCAACATTACGTGTTGATATAATATATATATTTGAGGTTGGAAACAAAACTGCTACATACTAATATACAGTCTTTTATATGAGTTTATTTCAAGCTAGATTTTTATATACAAATTCAATATATAGCCATAGCCGATCGCCGACCAAGGAGGAACATCCGTCGTCTCGACCGGTATAATACATAGCTCGCCTCCTCCTTGGAGTGTCATCACTGTTTTCGGTGGGCTATTAAATAAGTTTAGTTTTGTTTGATTATTTTTTTTGACGTGGTTGTCAGATGGGAGAACCAAAGAATTAACTTGTTGTATATAGTTTTATTTTCATGAAATATAGTTTGAGATTGAGTCTTGAGATCTTATTTACTTCACCACGGTTAGGACCTGCTAAAAATAGAGTAATGACAGATTTTATGCTGGGTTTAATACGAGTATAGTTGCAAAATTTTTTGAGGCAGACAGTTGTGACATTGAGTTTTTTTATTAAAATACTTAAAACACCGTCAATCTTGTTTTTATTTCAATCGTTTACTTTAAAAGCGTTTCCCTAACATAGACGTTTCAAGTTAAAACCAACGGCCGTGTGCCCTGGCACAGCCCCACCCGATTTTTTTATGTTTGAGTAGGTCTCATCTCGCCTTATGGTAAATATACCCATAATTTTCAATTCATCTTTAAATTCAACATTGTGGTTTAAAAAAAAATTTTTACGTTTCGTGAAATTCGTGCTTTAAAAAAAAAGAACTAGGATTTTTTTTATATAAAATAAGAGGCAAACGAGCAAGACGGGTCACCTGATGGTAAGTGATTCACCGCCGCCCACACCACCAGTGCGTTGCCTACCCTTCAGGTAAGAATATGCTCTTTTCTTGAATAACCCAATGTCGCAGTTGTTGGGGAAGGCCGCTGATGGCAACGAATTCCAGATATTTACTGTGCGCGGCAGAAAACTGGAGATGATGGATCAGTAAATTACTGAAAACACTCGTCAAATTCAAGAAGTATATGTCGAAGTGTATAATTTGTAATATTTTAATACAGAACTATTAAAGAGGCTATAAAGTGGAATAAAGGCTCCAAAGTGTTCGCAAAGAATCCGTCACTCTCACAGACTTTGTTGACGAAGGTGTTTACAAAATACATCCCGATTTGGGTATTAAAATCAAACTTATGATATATCGTTCTTGACTCGTTACATATTATCGCTCTTGACAATTACGTTATATCGAATTTTCGTGATCATAGTAGTAAGTCTTAGAATTAAAGGCCATGATCGAACATTTCTATAAACAGTTTTACACTTCCTCGAACCGACCTGTTATTCAAGTTTTTGAAGACAGTATATATAATAGAGCAATAGCAGAGCTTATGAAAGTGCCTTACGAGTCGTAAGGGCTCATGGAAGATAAAATGTCAAGCTTGGTGTTTGGAGACTATGAAAAAACCTACAATTTCGTACACTTCTGGCCATTGATTCAGTCGGATTCAAGTGTTGCTGTCATTAAATCAAAATGCCATCATATCCGTCCATTTTCAGGACCAGAACTCAAAACTAGTACCCCTCCAGTGGGTGTGAGATAGTGGTTCTTATTCACCGAAATTGTTTATAGCTGCGCTGAAATATGTATTCAAATTTTTGGACTGGAGGGGAGAGAGTAGGGTATGATATCTCTTTGGAAGGATACCCTATTCAATGGTCTTCTGATTGGGTTCTTTGGTCTTAAATATTACTGCCACATATTAACATTGCAGTGTTTCAGTGCGAAAGGTAGAATAAGCAGTGAAATTGCTGGATATTGTGACTTTATACTATATTATATTTTTACGTCGTTTGTTGAATGCATGTATATTTCAATGATATACATTTTCATTTCATGTATTATATTTTTGTTTTTTATTGTATTAAGTATAGCTACTGGCAACACAGTTAGTCACGTGACCTTTGTCAATTACACCATAGACAATAATCTTCATCGACTTCTTTGGTTTATAGCCACGAGGTTTATAGCAATATTTCAATTTATTAGTGAATTGTTAGCGGTATTCATTTGGTATTAACAAAATGCCACCAAATAACTCGTTACCGCCCAAAGAAAATGCTCTGTTCAAAAGAATTTTGGTACGTGGTACTGAGATCATTGTTTTTTGTGCTGTCTTTCTGAGTTTGACTAGTCTCTCTCTAAGTTATACCACAAATTTTCTGTTATTGATATAATGACATTAAAAGCTAGATGTGTTCAGCTATGTTATTAAAATACTGGTATAATTAAAAAAAAAGTAAACTAATTCATGTAGTTCAGGACTTGTTAGACTTTCTCAACTTCGGGCTATCTATTTTGATTCAGAGGTTAAAAGTTTTATTATTTTTTGTATTGATTTCCAGCGCTGCTATGAACACAAACAATACAAAAATGGATTGAAATTTGCAAAGCAAATACTATCAAATCCAAAATTTGCGGAGCATGGAGGTAAGTAGTGGCTGTGTTCATAATAAATAGTGGAATGAAAATACTATTCTAAAACCCTTTTACCAAATATCTATACTATATATAGTTTGTAATTACAAATTCTAGTATAGATAAATATTGTATATTTTTGAAAATATGTGGGTTTTTATAGTATTTTCAATATTATTGACTTGATGACTGAGAAGGCTCAAAATGATGCATCAAAGAAGAATCATTAAAACATTGCAAGTTGTCAAGGCTCAAAGGTCACATTTTCATGTGTTCTTACAGAAACATTGGCTATGAAAGGACTAACTCTGAACTGCTTGGGTAGAAAAGATGAAGCATATGAGTATGTTCGTCGTGGTTTACGCAATGACTTGAAGTCCCCAGTGTGTTGGCACGTCTATGGCCTTCTACAGAGATCAGATAAGAAGTATGATGAGGCCATTAAGTGTTACAGAAATGCTTTGAAATGGGAGAAAGAGAACATACAAATTTTGAGGGATCTTTCTTTGCTGCAGATACAGATGCGTGACTTGGAAGGGTATAAAGTAAGTACCCTTCACTTCATATCTCTCTGTGATCTATTGTAGACTATAATAATATAAAATTTTAGGACACCCGCTATCAACTGTTTACGCTGAGACCTACACAGAGAGCATCCTGGATTGGGTTTGCCATGAGCTATCATTTATTAGGTGACTATGAAATGGCAAATAGTATATTAGATGCATTCCGTACAAACCAAATGAAGGGTCCCTATGACTATGAACATTCAGAATTGCTTCTTTACCAAAATATGGTATTAGCAGAGTCTGGACAATACGAGAGGGCTCTGCAACATTTAAATAAATTCCAAAGCCAAATAAATGATAAGTTATCAGTTAAAGAAACATCAGGTGAATATTATTTGAAATTGAAAAGGTCAGTATTTCTTTTCTTTATTTCTTATCATCTTAAGTTTATAGTTGGGTGCTAAATTATGATATGTGACTAAGAAATAAGAAAGCTAACTTTTAGCATATACAGTGGCCCCCGGTAGTCTGACAATCATTTTGCAGGGCAGTGTCAAACTATTCAATTTGTAGGATTATTGAGTACTGCCCAAGACTCCTTGTAGTCGATTTTTTTTACAAAAGGGAAATTACAGATCTAACGATAAGATTCTTTATATTATATATATATATGTACATATGCTGAAGTACAAGTCATACTTCATTATGTATCTCAAATTTAGTAAATTTAACAACACTATAGAGAGATTACGTTTTATTATAAAATTAAAGTCATTAATGCTATAGAACTTACAAAAAATATGCGATAACTTCACCTTAGGAAATAATTGTGTACAAACAAATGTATATCCTAAAATAATCAAAAACTAAAACTCAATCAATTTAAGATGTATAAAAATATTCATCAATTATTTTTTTTTTAACATTGTTAAAACGAGAGATTAAAGCTTTGTTGTCAAATGTAATCAAATTCAAACTAAGCAATCAGAATCAAAGTAATATTGTTGCGTCAAACGCAGTAGTGATTGAACAAGTTACAACTTGTACGCACCTTACAAGTTGTAACTTGTTCAATCAGGTGTTAGCGATTATGTATGTATTCAATAATAAATAATAGTCCATGTCGGATTAGACAGGGGCTGGATTACCGGGGGTCCACTGTAATTAATCTCAGTATTTTCGATATAATATAGTATATTTTTCTTCAATGTGAAGATCTCTGTATTAATATAAATGTAATAAGGCTGAAAAACTGAAACAAATAAAATATTTGTAGACAGGTAATAACATAAAGAAAATAAATCAAGTCTCTACTTTTTAAATAATTGCAACAGTCTAATAATAGAAGGCAAGCAATATTTATTATAAATGTGAAAGCTTAGCTTATAGATTTATGTTTGGATGTTTGTTACTCAATCATGGCAAAATGGCAGAATGAATAATAAGTGATTTGTTGGGCATATATTATATTTCAATATCAATATTTAATTATTAGAAGTATTGATTGAAATCTCAGTATTCATATGTTTCAGTATTTTCCCATGGCTTATTCAATCAACTTGCCTGCCGAAAAATGCTGTTGGTGTGCTTTATCAAGATGGTGTTATTTATAATGAAATATTAATGTAATATTTTTGGAGCACAGTTCAGCTTTCAAGTTATTTAAGTTAAAGTCAAGATTGAATGTTTATTTATTAGTTAGATAATAAAAAGAGATATTATGTTCCTTGTGGTACTGATCTGCAAAGGACAGATAAACATAGCACAATATGCATGTTGCACATATAGACAAGCTTTTCTTATACCTAATACAAGATTAGGTATAAAAGTTTTCCCAACTAACATTCAGATATGTGATATAACTTTTGTTATTAAAGTTACTTTTACATTAAAAAGTTATAAAATGACAATTAACATTGTGTTTTGTTTTTATTACAATTACATCAATTATTATAACATTAAGTTTTTACATTTCATGCACAATCATGTGCCTATGAAGCAGTGAATCCAATTTACATTTTAATAACCTTAAGATAATAAATTTTAGGTTCTTAGAAGCAGAAATTGTATATGAAGATCTATTGAAACGTAATCCAGAGAATGTGATGTATTATCAGAAATTAATAGAAGCTAAACAACTCACTGACCCAGATGAGAAGGTGACCTTTTATGATGCATATAAGTAAGTATTGTATTTGTATTTTAATTACACTTGGCTGTTCTATGTATATATGCAGAGGTAGCTAAACTTTGATTGTATGATTGAGCAAGCAAATGATTTAAAAAATCTGTTTCTGTAATAGACCTCCACAATTATAACTATAATATATATGATATTGATTGATAAAAATTACATTAATAGCAAGAGTGTATATATGGTTCTAGAGCAATAGAAATTGGTAGAAAGTAATATATAAGTACTGGTATAGTATATACAGTTGCTAATTTTGCTAGAGCAGGGCTTTGTAACTATGTTTTGCTTTTGAAACCTCAAACATATAGTGAATGATTTTAAGCTTTAGAAAACAACTTAGTAAAGGGTAAATTTTTGTAAGTTTGTTACAATATATATTCAGTTTCAGTTACAATATATATGTTTTACAGCGTAGTGTTTAGGGTCCGTTTGGAAGCATCATCTTCTATTCAATTGTATTTCTGTAATCTTTATAGGAAAGAATTTACAAAAGCGATTGCTCCCCGGCGATTGCAACTGACGGATGCAGGCCCGGCAGTATTTTCTGGACTTGTGGATGAGTACTTACGGCACGGCCTCCATAAAGGCATTCCACCTTTGTTTGTGGATTTAAGGTATATAATATTATTTTAAAGTATGTATTTGCAATTGATAAAGTATTTGGAATCGTTGTTGAATATTAGGTTTATATCAAATAATATTTCAAAATCTATGTAATATATTTTTGTTTAACCTCTCTAGTATCAATACCCAGCTAATGGAATATACACATAAACTAAACATAAGTGGATTTGGTTGTTTATTGACCAACAGTGCACATACTACAAAAATGTATAAAATTCTATTCATCTATTATAGTTTAATCAAATAAACAATTACCAGATTATCTGTAAATTTAATAGTAATGTTGTAATGTTGATAGTGTGAACCCAAATTATCAATATATTATTACACATCATCATCATCCTCTTGCCCATTTCCCATTAACTGGGGTCGGCGCAGTAAATCTTTTTCTTCCATTCCTCTCTATCAGCCGTCATTTCCATGCTTACTTTTCTCTCTTTATTCTTATATCATTTTTCATACAATCGATCCATCTTTTTCTAATATATTATTATAGACATATAGATATTAAAAATGATTAAAGTCTATTTTATCTTTACTAAGTAAAAGTTAAAGAATATATTTGAAATATAAAATTGTGATGAATAGTGCTCAGTGGTCAAATTAACATGTTATAGACTTGGGTATGAGTCCTTCTCAGTCGCATATTTTGTTTACAGTTTTCCATATTTATATTTTTCTTGAGATTTTCTTTGATACCAATGCTTTGTTTATAAGTGGATGAAGGGAAAAAATATTATAATATATTAAATAATACATTACACATTAACTAAAGAGAACAGAGTGCTAATATACTGTATGTTTACTTTTCAGGTCATTATATATAGATCAAAGTAAATCAGATGCTATAGAGAAGTTAATATTACAATATATAGAAAATTTAACAAGCAAGGGAACATTTAGCTCGGATCCTGGGGAAGAGAAACAACCGGCTAGTGCATTATTATGGGCATATTACTATGCAGCACAACACTTTGACTATAAGAAAGATACAGACAGAGCTTTACACTATATTGATGCAGCCATAGAACACACTCCGACACTAATAGAGCTGTTTATTGTCAAAGGCAGAATTTACAAGGTACTTTAAATTATTATAAAATCTTAAAATTTTCTGTTTACTATCGTACAGCATCAGAATCAAATGTTAACAAAATTATATACAAATGTTGATAGCTGCTTTATAAATCCAAGGCGATATTTTATCAAAATACTGAACCCGCATTATTTGTTAGTCTGCTTAAAACGTACTATCTAATTTCTTCATTTATGGTTCTTTTGATTTAGACATTGTCGCCAATGTAAGAATATTGACAATTACTTCATAAGTTTTAGATACCTTACTCATGGGCAGAAATCAGCTTTTAATTAGCAATATTTGTTTGCAGTCTTCTGTGAGGCAAAGGTACTTAACTGAGTTTCTGTTTAGAGTGATTAACTCTTTACTATTGTTCAGGTTTTGATTATGTTGTTTTATTATAGCACGCAGGAGATCCAGTGTCTGCATACCAGTGGGTGGAAGAAGCACAGGCTATGGACACTGCGGATCGCTACGTGAACAGCAAATGCGCGCGGTACATGCTTCGTGCCGGACACATCAAGCGTGCTGAGGATATGTGTGCAAAGTTTACCAGAGAAGGTTTGTATTTTTTTTTTGTAATATATATTTAGAATCCAGAAGTGAAATTTAATAAAAAAAATCAGAAATCACGATGACAAACGTCTCATGTATGATCCAGCAATTCAAATTCAAATTCAATACAACAAATCACCAATCTGAAAGTAACAAATATACACCCCTAAAGCTAGGTACGATACCGAACACGCCACGACGAACGCAAAAGCGATGTGCATTGCCCGAGTGCCAGCAAGCAAATGTGTAACTGTTTTTTTTTTTTTCCCCACGGAGACAGGTAGTGAATCCTCATAGGGGGCGCGCCTCATAGGGGGCGCCAGCCTACCAACTAAACACTACCTACAGCTTTGGTCGGGCGGAAGGCCTGGGACCCTATCGGCTTGAACTAAAGCTCCCGCCCTCCAGAACGGGGCAGTGCGCAGCGCAGCCTCAGGAGAGTGCATGCGCTCTGAAATAGGTTCGGTTGCCAGAGTGGTCCGAATGGTTTAACAAGTAATTGTGTTAGGCGCGCGCGCCTTTATACGCTCGGCCACCTACGGTGGGGAACTCTAACTATATATTATAATTATATTGTAATTCTGAAAAAAAGAATCAATCAATCACTACTAGAGTTGGATATACCACCAACCATCCAACCACCACCAACGGCTTCAAGACCACCTCTGGAATCGGGGCCGGCGTCTTTTCAAATGACCTAAACATCAAATTATCCATAACCTTAGATAAACGAAATACGATCTTCCAAGCAGAATGCATTGGCATCACCCGAGCGGCACAGGCGATTGCGGTCAGAGCTCTTACAAACTCAAACATAAAGATAATCTTGGATAGCGCATCGGCCTTACAGGCCCTCCAAAACAATACTATCAACTCTGTCCTTATACTGGAGTGCCATAATACGCTCCAAGCCATTGCAGACACAAACCGGGTAACCCTGCAGTGGATAAAAGGACACAGTGACTCACTCGGAAACGACGCGGCAGATGAGTTGGCAAAAAGGGGTTCGAACACGAAAGTGTATGGACCAGAACCCCTAATGCCCATTCCACAGGCAGACGTAAAAACGTGACTGCGCAAGAGAACAGAGGAACTACACCTAAAAGAATGGATAACTGAGGAAACGCCACAGCACGTTCTTATGGAATGTGCAAGTGTGGCCGACCAACGGGCGAAACTTGTCCATTCCCCGGCGTCCCTGCCAGAAGCATGCAGCAGCCCACGGAGGCTGCTGGCGTTCTGGGAGGACCTGGGATGGATGGAGTAGGAAGGAGGCAGACGCAGGAGAATGGCCCAATCATGAAGTTAAGTGCGGTGGAGCACAGCCAAACTAACTAACTAACACTACTAGAGTTTCTTTTTTGCCATACTCGAGGCGAGAAAAAAGTGGTCGAGAAATCGAGAAATTAAGTCAAAAAAATTTAAAACTTTACGAAACCGACTATGAGATTATGCTTTAAATGCCCTCGTATTTTTGAAACCTTATTTCCTAAATAATAAAAATACCTAGTGGGCTAGCTTTTGGAGCAGTTTCCTCTTTAAATTGTGTTTTTTTTTCCATACGGTGGCAGACGAGCAAATGGCCCACCTGATGGTAAGTGGTAACCATCGCTCATGGACATCTGCAGTGCCAGGGTCACAGCTAAGTCGCTGCCTACCTGGAGAGAAATACTCTTTTTAAGCATCGTATGAAGTTAGACATATCGTAGCGCTCAAGTCAGGAAACACCGCAGCTGGGAACTCATTCCAGAGTTTGCATGTACGCGGAAGGAATATGATGTGATTATAATTAGTCTGATTATTAATTATTTATTAGATTCTTAAGTATACTTACGTAACAAAAAAGTCTATATATAGCAAAATATTGAAAATTTATATTGACTAAAATAAGTTACCTTGTATTGTTATTAATTGTAATTATGAAACTAGTCTGATTGTTTGATTTTTATACCTAATTCAAAAACTGTCGTTTCCATTATCTATACATTTTAATAGAAAAGTTTGTAGTATGTACAGACAGAGACTAAAGTAAATTATATAGTATGTAATGTAAGGTACTAAATTATATTGTGGTGACATAATGGCATTGTTTTTAGAAGATATTTTATTTGTTTTTCCCAAAGATGAAGACTATTTAGTCCTAAAATTGTGTGTAGAAATAATGACAAAAGATCTCGCTAGATTTTATTTCGTTTTATAAAAATGTTATATACTTATTTAAGTTAAAGTCAATTGAAACTAATAATAAATGTTGTTGATTGATAAATGTTGTTTAATATTGCATAAAAAGCGTAGTTTTATTGTTAAAACACACATATTTTTAAAAATTTCCATATATCTCGACAACCCGAGAATTCTCGAGAAATAGTGGTCGAGAATTCTCGTGCTCCGAGAAATAAAAAAGCTCGAGAATTGAGAAACCCTAATCACTACCAAATTAATAAAAATTTATGGATGAACATCCCTTAAAGGGTCTATTTCTAACATTTTTATTGGTAATTCCTACCAGGTGTTCCAGCAACAGAAAATCTAAATGAGATGCAATGTATGTGGTTTCAAACCGAGGCTGCGGCGGCGTACCAACGCCTTCATCAATGGGGCGAAGCACTAAAGAAGGCCCATGAAGTTGACAGGGTGAGAATTATTGCTATGTCAGATAAATTCTTGTTTTAAGTTAAACAATTTTGATTCTTTTATCTCTATATGAAAGTCGGCTGTGCCTAAGTTATTTATATATAAGAGCAGAGCTGCCTACTACGTTGTTTTCATTTGATAAGTAGAAGAGCAATTGAAAAAACTGGTTGTACTGTACTTGAATTTGTTTTACATATTATCAATGTACAGCAGATAACAGACCAGATTCTATAACAAAGTTTAAGTCTATTAAAATAATTCGACACTAAGCTGGAAGAATGTTTATAATTATAGCTCGGTAAAGATCTTGAATTATTACATTCCTGATTAGCACTAGACCAACCAATATTGTAGTTGCCAAAATGATGAAACTTAGTTATAGTATTTGAGTTTTAAATGCATTCAAAAATTATATAATATTTATATAAACAAACACTTTGGTCATAGTCATATTTCACTACGACAGTGAGTAAATAAATACTATTTCATTGCATTTTGATGTTAACACTTTTTTTTTTTCATGTCAATACATTTACTACAAAATGTTTATAAAATTATAAACATAATAATATTAAGAAGCATTGCAAGCCAAGCCCATTAAATCGCACCAAAACTACAATTACACTAATAATGAGGGAACTATCACTCATTATTAGTGTTCCCTCATTATGGTTTGGTTAGTTAGTTAGGCTGGGCTTTTATCTGCACTGAGGCTCACAGTTGCCAGACAGCCATTGTGCGTTTTGTGCTGGTTAAGTTACTCCAACCATCCCACATCTACCCAGAATGTCATTGCCATGCATTAAGGGATGTCCGTCACACCTATATTGAATAGGTGCTTGTTCAAGGGGCAATGTCCGGTTAAAATATGGCTTTCCAGACCTTGTTTAATTTTATGCGGGAGCAGGCAAGCTTTTTGAACGCTACCAGGACTGCGTTTTTCGTTTGTTTTCCATTCTTTTAGGTGTCGTTCTTTGGCTTTCTTAGGTGGTTCTTGATCTAGCCCTGTGGAATGGGCAGCACAGTTCGTTCAGAATGTGTGGCTAAGTCTGCCATCAAATCGGTATTAATAACAAAAATGTGCATAAAAAGTGATTCAATACATTCATAATTTTTGTGGCAAATCTACAACCGTCAAATTCCATGTTTGTTTAAATAAATATTATTAATAGATTTGGAACAAAATGTAGAAATATATACTTGCATTAATTAACGCAGCATATTCTGTTGTTTTGGAATTGTTCCATCAGTTCTGAATCTGTTGAATTGTATAAATCAACAAAGTAATTTTGGTATTAATAAATTGGATATAGACTAAGAGCTTAAAAATGACCTAAACATCTATTTTATAATAATGACATATGTGTTGTCTTTAAGGCATGACTTTAAGTCATGGAACAAAGTATTGTGTTGGCGGAAAAAATTAATAACAGTATTTTTGGTATAATAATAAAATAAATTAGATTATTAATAAAAATCGACCTCGATCGATCGAGGTTTAGCGGCCCCATTTTTCGATCCCAAAGATCAAATGGTAGATCAAATGGTAGGCAGATAGATCAAATGGTATACGAGACAATGTTTGACCTTGTCAGACACTTTGAACCCCAAATCCAAAAAATCAAAAACTATTCCAAAACAAAGTAATATGCACTAAAAAGGGGGAAAAATATGACCATAATATTAAGTATTCACAATTATTGTTATTTTTGGAGTTAGGTATGTCGTGGTGTTCCCTTAGCTTAATTTTTTTTTATATCTAGTCATTCTGAAGTACTCTTACTTAGCGTGATATTAAGTTAATCTTTTACCTGTCCCATATACATACTTAATACAAACATAAGACATATATAGACAGCATTATCAGAGCTGGACCAAATTAATATGGAACCTCACGAGAAATATTAGCTTTGAAATAAAAAAAAGAATAATTAAAATCTGTTCACTCAGTCAAAAGTTCTGAGGTAATACAGTAAAATATATACAGTCAAATTGAGAACTTCCTCCTTTTTTTGAAGTTGGTCATAATCGAACTTGTCACATAAGTACAAAATATAAAATTATTAGAAACGTTATGCGTACTACGATAGTTGTAGTAGTAGAAAGTATTTTGAAAGTAGAAACTTAAAGAAAAATTTGTACAAGTGTATCTCTGATTAATTGAAATAAAAAGTATTTCCTTAATAATGTTAAATACAAATTTATGTATATATATATATATATATATATATATATATATATATATATATATATATATATATATATATATATATATATATATATATATATAAAAACACTGTTAAAATATAACATCATCATCTGTAAATATATTTATTTTCAGCATTTTTCTGAAATAATGGAGGACCAGTTCGACTTTCACTCGTATTGCATGCGCAAGATGACATTACGATCATATGTGGGCTTACTCCGACTAGAAGATGTGTTGAGATCACATACATTCTACTTCAGGTTAGTTTTGAAAATTATGAATATTATGTGTTAGGACAAATTAATTAAAAAAACACTATTACTTACCTTATAAATTACTTTATAATGTAATAAGGCGTAGTTTAGTTGGTAGGCAGTCTGATGTCAAGGTGACTCAGTCGAGACTTGTCCAACCAGTCCAACGTAATGTCTTTAAGTGGGCTTCCTACTCCTATGTTAGTATTCTTCACGTTTCCTCTTAAGTTAGGGGGTAAGTTAAGGGAAAACAATTTTTAAGCACCATGTATTGTGTTGCCGACATTTTTTTCTTTGTTTTAGTGCAATTTTATATTCAAGCTTTTCGTAATATTTGTAGGTCAATCATGAGAACGTGAAATGTGTTTACATGTGTCCTCTCGAAATTATATGTTTTTATTTGAATTAGCATTCCGATAAACGGCAACAATGTGTGATGACGAATTATCGACACCTGCAATGAATAACATTCAAAGATCCTTACTATTTGACTTAAGTTACAATCATATATTATTGCTGTTCAATTTTTTTAAGCTCAAACGTCAGTTACTGATGCGTACAGTTTTCGATAAGTGTAAATACATGATGGTGTTTTTATAGTTATTTATGTCACTCTTGTATAATCACACTCATGTGCTACTATTATCACACTCGGCTACGCCTCGTGTGATAAACCCACATTAAGTATTATCCTAATTATAACAGTTGCATACAAGACTTTATCTACAATCATGATGTGAATCCTGTATAATAGATTTCCAATATTCGAGTGAAAAAATGGCGGGAAATAACACGATAAGACGAGAATCCGAAATTACGAATTAGTCTACAATTTAATGTTGTTTTTTCAAATTTTTTGCGATCTGGTGGTGAAAATGTCATTGCATGAGAATGTTTGAAATTCATAATATCACGCGTTTGGATGATATAATGATCATAATATCATTGAATGTTTTAATGTTGGCAATAAGCTAATTGTTATAGGTTCTTTTATAAAGGATTAATAGCATGGTAGTAGTTAAAATGGTATATATATCATTATTTTTATGCGAACTTATAATTATAACATTCTAATTCAAGATACGTTTTATTTTTCAGAAATAATAATTTGTTATTGGTGGTGCTCGGAATAGGTAGTTTAATTTTATGTACTTGCAGAAAGAAAGTCAATGTAAGCGTAACATGGATAAACCTAAAATCAGCGTGATTTCTGGCACTTTAAATAATGCAATGCAATGGAACTTATGTCATTTTATATAATCATGAAAATTACACTGTAGGTTTATAGGAGTGAGTAGAAGGAAAAAAATCATGTTCAGATGTTACAGATATTTATTGCAAGTTTACAATATAAATCAAATTTAAAAATAATATCATCGTCATGTTTATTATAAAATAATATTATGATTTTCGAAAAAAAGGATTTTTTTCATATTCATAATCCATTTATAAAGCGAAAAAGATCTTTCCACGTCAACAGAAGTCTAGGGTTCAATATAATATTTTTACAATCTCTGAAAATAGTAAGTTTCCAGGCATATTCATACTATTGATGTCACAAAATCGCAAGTACATAAAATTTAACTACCTATTGCGAGCACTAGTTATTAGGTATTGTTTTATATATTGAAATAACAAAAGAAATATTATTAAAAACCCAGTATCACTCGTTTTGCTACCGTACGTTTGTGTTACAATATAATGTTAAATAGAATATGTTGTTTATTTATTGTAACCCACAAAATGTTATAATTATAACCCAAATTTAATAAATAAATTTGATAAAAAAAATTAACAATACAATTGTGTAACTGTGTTGTTGTCAAATTTTCAAAGTTAATTGGTTATTACGACTATTTCGCTCTTTTGAAACATTCATGTAATTTCTTATAGGTGTCAATATTATATAGTACTAGCGTTCTGCCCGCGTGGATTTCGGGTTGGGGTCTTTAGAGGGTTAAGGGTCATAGCTTTTGCCCACGGCTACATATGCGCGGAAGTCGGTTTATGGCGCGAAGGTTTTACCGCGCTTCCTGTGGGACAATCCGTTTATCCGAGATAAAAAATACCGTAAAACCTTGCTCAAGAATCACTCTATCTATTGATGAAAACCTAATGAAAATCTGTGCAGTAGTTTTTGAGCGAAGCCTTTATTGCGCATCCCGTGGGATTGTCGATTTTTCCGGGATAAAAAGTACCCTATTGTTTAATCCGGACTTTTATCTTTACGTCTGCAAAATTCAAAGCAATCGGTTCAGTAGTTACGGCTTGAAAGTGGAACAAACAAACTCACTTTCCGATTTATAATATTAGTAAGGATGGTGGGCAACCAGTTCTGTGTATATATATATATATATATATATATATATATTATATATATATATATATATATATATATATATATATTGTACTATAATTTAGTCTTACTACACTAACTGTGCCGACGCTATGACTCCTAAACGCCCATATTACATTCTGAATGCTGTAAGCACTGGTAGTAGAAAACTTTACACTTACAATTTTATATATTTTTCTTGATAATAATTATGACTGACTATGATTTATATTTGTTAATCCTAAAAGAAATGTTATTATACAGGTGTGCGAAAGTGGCGATACAGGTGTATTTACGGCTATACACCCAACCTTTGCAGGATGTGCCGCAGACAACTGAGCCCGATACAGGTAAGTTTTTGTATTATAATTTCGACGATGATATATACAGTACGCGACAGATAGGGATTGCAATCCGGATAAACGGATCCGGTAATCCGGCGGATCCGGCATCATTTAATGGTTACTGGATCCGGTACCAATAGACCGGATCCGGTGCTAGCAGTAAGTAATCATGATGGTATCTGTCATAATCATAAATACCTATAAGACTTGTTTGTTAGCATTCTCAAATACTTTTATAATGATTTTGATCTCATTGCAGTTAATTACGTAAGGTTAATTGTATCTATTAGATATTATAGTTACTTGATAATTAATATTGTTACTTAAAAATTGATCTATCTGTGAAAGTGAAATCTAGAAAGACTGAGCTACTCGTTACGTCGTAATATTACTAGTTACCTACACTACTAAATTTTAATTGTTTTCTTGTTGTATATTTGTCTTAACATTGGTTAGGAAATAAAGTCGATTTTATATATTTGTGATTTATTTTTTATAAACTACCTACATATAAGTGCAGTGACACTTGATTAACTCACTTATTTTGTACTAAAAAGCGAAAATTATCTTGATTTAACCAATCATTCAATCCGGTCGGATCCGGCCGGACTGAAAATGACGCCGGATTGCAATCACTAGCGACAGATTGACATGTCAATTTTCTAGTGATGTGGCATTGTGTATTAGGTAGTTAGGTTATATAGATATTTTTAAGATATTTTTAAAATTTTCGCCATTTATTTGTGCATGATATTCGCCGGTAGTATTACCGGCCTTAAAAATCAAAGCCCCCTGTAGAAATCAGTTTTTGCCTCCTGCGCTCACTACTATGAATCTATTATCAGAACTAGTATCTAGGAGAATTCCTTTTAAACCTGTCATTTGCCACCACTTTTTGAAATTTTAAATTATTGTCCACCTACATTCATCTAAAGAATAAATATATTTGTTGTGTTGTCGGAATTCTCTATTTTTGATAGCGTTTGAAAACCATATCTGACTTTTCAATTAGAACAGATCGTTTGGTTCGATATTAACGCCACCTGTAGTCCATTTTATTCAACAGTGATTGGAACATACGACCACCTCAAGGAAAAGGTATTTTATTGCGTAAAAAGCTTGGGAGATGTCTTCTGTTATAGTGTTATGAATTACTGTACGATCAAAAGTGTTCAAACGGACAAAGTCCGTTTCATTAGACTGTGTAAAACGCAGCCATATCCAATGTGTGATTGACAGAATATTTATATTTATTATTTTTTTGTTCAATTTATCGTCCTAGAGAATGAATTGTCGTTTTTTTGTTTTGACATGTGACGAATAAGCTACCGAAGTCATTTTAAAACAACAACGTGTGCGTGTTTGTAATCGATGACGCGGTCGACGTGGGCTTGTGCAGTACATTACTAACAGGTACGACGGGGTGTCCCTTCCCCTGCGCCAACATCTTATACCCCAATTGCCATCTTGACCTGTTGCGTACTGTAGATCTCATTTGATTGTATGGTCAACTATATATTTTCCTTATTAGTCATATTTAAATTGACGGAATACTGAAACATCACTCAATTTGACGAAAACTTAGCATATTATGGTTTCACTGTGAGGGCGTAGGTTCATACTGTTGCAAAGATAGGATCTAGAAACAGCGCCTGGGACTTGCGATCAACATGTACGTCATTCACCTTCACCACCTTTATACCAAATACTAATTTACAACATGCCTCGTCGTCAATAGGTATTTAAAATACTTATAGCTGAAGTATTTCAGATACCAGATGTAAATACCATTTTGGAAAGATATCTGAAATACTATATATAAAATACGTATATTTTGAATACTTCATATAGATAAAGTTCTTTTTTGGCAAAAAGAAATATTTTTGTATGAAAGTTAATTTTACGTTTTTTTTGTTGTCCCTCAAACATCATACGGAACAATTAAAAATGACACGATTGCTTAGCTGATAAGATTTTGAAGAAAAAATAATTGCTATGCCATCTATCAACTTGCTCAGACTCAAGATTCAATATCACGTTCAGTTTTATCTATTACAACATTGATATTTAAAATTAATGTCACTTAAGATGTCTGTATAGAATAACTTATCTATTACTAAAAGTGTTTTAGCACACAGTATTTATCATTGTATTCTAAGATATCAAACAAAATGAATTTCAAAATGTTTTCTAAATGCAACATGAAATCGCGTATTTTGTAACTTGTATGTGTATTTCAGACACTTTTACAGAAATTAGATTCCTGCTAATACGGATTAACAAGAGATTAACAGAGTTATTTAACAATCTAAATAAACTTGTTGACAACAACCAAATATTTCCTAAAGAAAAGGCGACGATTACAAATGTTTTGATCATTTAATAACAAGTACATACATAGTTAATACAGTTCACATATTTTATCATTTAAATAAAATAAACCCGCGTTTATGCTCAAAGCTCTAAACAAGCTTAGATTTGTAAATATGTTATCTACGAGGGGAGGCTGATAAATTCGTGACCTAAGGTACTTAGCAACAACACATCATGTCGCTACTTATACCACTAATTGCGCGACTCATTTTCACTATAAATAGCAGGTAGTTTTTTTATTTGGTTCATAAACACTTTTGGAATAAACAACAACATCATGTCAACGGAAACTGGAATTTCTTGCAATTTGGAGCATCGCACCGTGATAAAATTCCTTGTGAAAAAAGAAAATACGCCCAAGGACATTTTCGAAGAGCGCCCCTCGTATATATATTATTTGGTTATATGGCCTTGCCTTTGTGAAAAAAAAAAACAAAATATTAGTGTCATCAATCAAACAAGTACATCAAGGTAACGTTATAGAGAAGGTGGTTTAGCCCTATAACAAGATCATATGCTCTAACCAAGAATGATCCTGTCAGCAATATTCATCGTCGGATTATTAGGTTCGCTCCATCCAAGCTTGGTAGGTACGAATGTTCCGGATTTCATTTTTCGGACAGTTTTAGACAATATGACTTGCACTAAATGCCTTGATCATTTAATCCTTAAAGCAATCTATAATATTAGCTGTGAAGAATTTTGCCATAGAAAACGTTCATGATTTTATTGATAATATGCTATCAACATTTAAAGCGCTGTATTGCATTGGTTTAGGACTGTATTGCAGCCAATAGAGACCATTTCGACTCTTTATATATTTAAAAAAGCTTCACATTTTTAAAGTAGTAAATGTATGTGCAATTAAAAAAGATTTTTCCTTGTATTTTTGTCAAAACTAAAAATAAGGACTGTTTAATATTCGGTAGGATGTTCGACGATTCATCATACAATCTATATTAGTAATTTATTATAAATCCTCCTATAACAACTAGTAAATATTATCTTTTTAATTTGTAAATAGATTACAATCATAGTGAATCTTTTATTTTTTAAAACTACGATGATACCGAATGCTGGACACTTGGTTTTGTGCATTTTGTTGTCTTTATATTCTGTTGTAAACCTTATATAAAGTTTGAATGTGAATAAATGTATACATTTTTCAACTAAGTTTTCTAATCACATCCACAAGCTAATTCTTTTGATTATTATTTACATAATCTTTAATATTTGCAGTGTAGTACAACTTCACATATCATATTAATGAACATTATTTATCATTCACTATTATTAACATAACATTTAATTGGGTAAAAGTCAAGGTCAAGCATATTGTGCTACAACTTCCCTAACGATAATATGTATACAAGCAAGTACGTATTGTCGCGCAGATTGCTTTGGACCGTGACATTTCTCTTTGCCTGTGACCTTAAGCAAGTGGGCTAACGAACCAGGCCGGGGACGTAATAATTGTCTGTAAGAGCTTTATCAAGGCTTTATGTAACTTTTTTACTTGTTACTGGTAGGGCACTTTCTTTCGCATTCTTTTCATGGTTTAATAGTTTGTTCCCTGGATCTGTTTTGTCTAGAGGTGGACAATTAAAAACTGATGTAAAGTGTTCACAAGTTTAATTTTCTCTTTTTTTATAAAATTCAAAAATCACAATATTAATTTCTTTAAATATTATACGTGACATTTACAATATGTCACTGTTCATCGATTGCATAACAGTCATACACATTAAACATTCATATCGACATATCACAACATTCCTGAGAGTTCATTGGGAATACTGACAAATAAATAATTTAGCACTACGCATGCACCACAGTTTCCTAAGAATAATTTAATAAATAATATCATTGAGTAGCGTCCATGTTGATTATCAACTAATTCGCACTATTCGTAAAACTACAAAGAAAAAAGTATTACATTTTTTTCTTCCACTAAATATTATGGCAATGCGGTCAATCCGCTAGTCTTTCTTATCTTACACTACTTAGGACACTTATAACATCACATTTGCGCTTTATATTTACACGGGACGTCGCGAGCGCGGCGTTTTTAATCAGACTAGAGCTTTGGTTTTACCGTCCGTAGCCGGGTGATCTGTACCTCTCCCTGGAGGCCTGCGCCGCTTGCGCGGCTTGTGGTGTGAGGAAGTACACGTGTGCTCCTTCGCCCGGTAACCGGTACGACACGAACGATCCGGCTCTTCCCTCGCCAGCCGCGTTCACCGGGGCAATCCACTCTGCATCCGGATTCACCAATGGCAGAGGTCTTTTGTAGTTAACAGCCGTGTCTCCGGCAAGAGATGGCCTGTTCAAATCGTATTGCTCACCGGCAAAGTAAGGGCCCTGTACTTGCGACTGCACTCTGTATTGCTGAGACTGCTGCCGACGTTCGTTGTTAGGGTTGGGGATCGGGATAAACTCACTGTCTGGATTTATTGTGGGTCTCGGCAGTCGGTCGTTAACCAGAGTGTCATGAAGTAGCGAGGGTGGTTTCGCCTGAATTAATTCCGCTTTCTGTACTTGTATCTGAATAGGCTCGCTGTCCGGATTTATTGGTGGCCTCGGCAGGCGTTCGTTTACAAGCGTGTCTTTATCTAGTGTCGGTGGATTACCACCTTCCTGTGACTCTACGATCTCGTATGTGTACTGCAGATTAATGTTGTTGTCGATCGGAGCCTTTACCGTTTCTAACGGTTCTGTCACGGCTATACTGTTAACTTCTTCTATTTTTTTACCAAACACATCGAATGAGTTCTTCGTGATGTCGTCAAGGTACCGTTCATCTTGCTTTGTATAGTAACCGTGGCTAATAGGATTTGGTGTCGTATTAGGATACCTGTTTACGGGGTGAGTTACTGGTTTGCCAATTTGAATCGGAATGCGATTTCTATTGCCTGTTGCGTCGTCATATTCTTCTCGAGTCTTGGTTTTGGGATAAAATCTTGTAGATGTTGGTGTTTCAGTCGTTACTTGTAGATTTTCAACTAAATATTGCTGATGATACGCTGGAGAAATCGACGGTGTGATGGCATTAAATTCATTTGCAAGGTTGAAAGGTTTGCTATAGCTCACCATAGGCCTGAATGGCTCTGGATCTAATTTTGGTGCTCGGAAAGTTTGTTGGTCGGGCCTTTGTTTAGACTGATAACTAAACTGATATACTGGTCGTGACGTTAATGTTTTAGGTTTGTGAGCACGGGGTCGGTGAGAATGAGTGTTCGGTCTTTTTGGAGCATATAAATCTATTGTTTGCTGAATGTCGGCTATTTGTTGGTAAAATGTATCAGGCCTTTGTTTCTGGTGCTGCTGGAAGTACATATTTTGTGACTTTGGTTTCTGAATACTAAAATATTCTTGAGTAAGTGTTCTTGGTCCTTGTTTTTGTGGCCAGAGGAAAAATGCGTCTGCTTGGTCAATTGCTCCGTAGGCGACGTCCACAGTTGGTGTGAATCCTGTTTGTGGATTGGCATTCTGTTGCGGGTACGGGGTTGGGCTCGATGGCACAGTGTTATAATAATTGCGACTGTCGAAATATGCCGCAGGAGACGGCGGGGCTTTAGGTTGTTCATCGTAAAAATAAAAAGAAGCCAGCGCATTTTCGTTCGGTTGTTTGTTATACACAGGTTGAAGCTTTGTTGTCGGTATATTATTTTGTGAGTGAGTGTAATATGCTCTCAATGGCACGGGTGTAGATGTAATCTCATTATCGGGTAAACCATTGGATGTTGTCTCTGGAGCGCTGTAGACGATGTAAGGCTTATTGGTAGTCGTTGGTATCTTCGGGGTATATTCTGGATCTGGATAATCGTATATAACAGACACGGTTAATGGCTTTGATGTAACTTTCGTTCTTGATTTGTGTACGGGTTTTTCTGATTTTGGCCGGGTTATTACATCGTCTGGTAGGTTATGCACTCTAACAGGTGCTCTTGGTGGTATGCGTTGTGGTTTTCGTATTTTTGGAGTTGTTATAATTTCCACCGGTGCAGGACTTGTCACAGTTGTAGGTATTTCCGTATCTCTTGTAGGTTCTGTCGTAGTTGTCGGCCTCGTTTTAAATTTGATACGGTGTACATTAGTATTCAATTTTGTAGTTGGTTTCTGCCTTGGTGGCGATGTTGGCCTGTTTGTTGTTATGATTTCTGTTGTTGGTTTCTCCTTTATTGGAGCAAAGAAGTCTGGCGGCGGAGGTAGAATAATTCCAGGTACCAGTGGTCCTGGTGCTACGCTGTTATTGTAATCCGCGCGGTAGGAAAAATTGTATGGCGGCGGATAGTAGATCGAAGGGTCGTCTTCGTCGTAAAGATCTGTCTGGTTGCTGGGTGGTGGTAGAAACGCTGCGCCCGGAGGAAATCCTTCTGGAAAAGAGCCGTTCATGGATGCGGGTGAAGGTCCTTCGTTCGCATTCCCTGGTAGGAATGGGAACGGAGGAACTGGCAACGGCGTTCCCCCGGTAGTAGTGTTTCTCGGATCGTCACCCGGGGAGTAGGGCGCTCCCGGCGTGAAGGGGAATGGCGGAGGATATACATTGCCTTCGCCTTCTCCCGTCGGGAAGGGTGGGAAAAGGGCCGCAGGGACACTACCGTTTGGCGTAAGGAAAACGAGCGGTCCGTCGTCTGTGAGTTGTACTGGAAAGGGCGGTGGCACTTTGGGTTTTTGTGGTAATTTTACTTGCCTTCTAGGTGCCTCATAGTCGTCAATAGGTGGCCACGGTCTGCGCTCATTCTCCTTTGTGCGTTCCGGGAACGAACCTCCTTTGAGAACAAGTAAGTGGTCTTCTGCTAACCATATTTCGTCTTTTTTTAATCCTCCTAGAGTTTGTAAATTATCTTTAGATCTAGTTTCTGAATTTGACTCGTAACTGACAATACCCGGACGCTTAGGAGTCTTGGCGAAAATTTCATTTTGTATTAGACCGTATTTTCCTTCAGCCACTTGATCAGACAAAGTCTTCTTGTCTTCATCGTCTTCTTTGCTTTTAACCGTCTCTTTTCCCTCACCGGCACTCGACATGAGCATGCCATCATCCCAAATGCCTTGGTTCCATCCTACGGTGCCGCCCGATTGGTCCGCTGCAATTGCACTATCAAATTTTCCGCTCGATAGCTTCTGATCGAAATCTATAGAGTTTTTCACGGAACCGTAATCTTTGTCAGGTTTTATTTTAATGTGTCCGCCGACTAGACGTTTAATGGTACGCTGCGACTCAGCTACGTCGGAATCGGGCGGTGGGCCGAGGCTGCGTTGATCGCGCGCGAACGAATCGGGCGGCAGCACGTAGGTAGGCACCAGGACACTGGCGTTCGCGCTACATGCCGCCAGCGCCACTAGTAGCGCCAGCGCCGCCCCTCTCACCATCTGAAAGTTTTAAAAACATCACTTATTAATCAACGTGTCGCTATCACTATACTAAACACATTATCACTAAAGCGGGAACTTATCTAAGTTGGATTTTCTTTATTATTCAAACACGCTCTCGCGGCGGTCATGAGCGGACGAAGTGAAAGGACCGGCGGAGACAAAAACGGCGGCCAGCAGTTTAGGCACTGGCGAGCCGCGCGCCACTGCCTGCCTTTTATCAAGTCTCATAGTTGACTACCTCCGACCCGCTGGCATTGAGAATCAAGCGTTTAATTGGAAATTGAATGGCGAATAATGCCAACTACAGGAAGGCCGTGGAGCCTAAATACGAAAAAATTGAGGTGTCATGCCAAGTTGTAATTAGGTTCTCAATCGACTCGATAAACAATTTATATTGGTGTTACAATTGATATAGCGACAGTGACTCTTCTAAGAAATTTTGTCGACGTTGAAACATTATGAAACATTAGTATTATCACTGTGAATTGACACGGGCTTCGCAATGTAATGTTCAATGTGCGCGGTCTTAGACTTGAAACAAACTAATCAAGTTTTAACGCTTGTTTGTCGCGCTTAATTATGTGTCATCTTAATTCAGCTAACCGCTTTTAGTTAGGTAAGTTGCGTAGGTGAAATGTGACAATGTCTAATGACAAGGATAATTATGACGAAACCAAGTGAAAGTAACTAAGGGCTTTGGTAATGTTTATGACATGATAATCGTACAGTTACAAAAACTCGTTAGGGCGGTGAAGGCAATGCCAGTGTCTGGTAGGTGCGCCAGGGCACCGTGAAAGGCTCGGTCACCGAACTAGCTTGATTTTGCTGTTGATAAGCTTTCGACCTAACCCACTTTGTAGTCGTGCTTAGACTTAAACTTAGACCAAAGTGTGCCAGGTCGGCGAAGGAGGCGCGTCCGCAAGTCACGTTATAATTTATCGAGTCAGTTAATTAGATTTCATTGTGCAGCAGATCAATTTTATCGATATTTGTATAAATAAATTATATAGTATTCATATAATCGAAAGCAATGTGTTTTTCGAAAATTCTATTTGGTCGGTTAACCTTCTGTTAGAGCAAATGCTTAAATCGGTTCAATGCGCTATTTTGTAATAGGCACAGTACGCCCACCCTTTATTTACAAACTAAACTGCTTATTCAAGTAATAATATATCATCGAGAATTTGTACCTATAAATGCAACATCGTGCTTCGAATCAAAAGTTCACTCGAGGGATATAAATGCTGTGATGTGATTATGTAGATATTAACACTCGATTGTGAATCCTCTCTTTCGCTACTAGCAAACTAGCGGTTAACCTTCGTAAAAATTGTGTCGCGATTGTTTTGAAGCTCACAGCTTCACGGTATAAAATGGCTATATTGTTTTTCGTAATTACTCGCCATGAGCGATTGAAACTAAGACAAGCGCGGGCGGCCTTGCGGCAAGGTGCCCGATTTTTTTGCGGTCAGCTTGAAACTTAAAGTGATCAACAACAACAGTTGCTCTGGGAGTGCCGTGGTCTTTTTTTCACAATGCATACCAGTCTTGGGTTCTGTTATTAGGCAAATCATATCGAATTGTTGTATTATACAACTAATTAGCTTCTATACAAGTTTGAACAGTTATTTGTATAATGTTGAACAATCGGCGCAGAATATTAGAAAATGGAGAACTTATCATCATTGTTTACTTGATATCCATTCCTACCTGTTAATACTGCACTTTTTGAATTAATCTCTAATGTGTCGTAAGCTTTCATTGTGTTCTCATTTTGCTGATTGTGCGGCGATTGAGAAACAGCGCGGGTGATGTATTGTGGACAATTTGTATTCAGTCCTCGACCAGCAAACTTTCCAACGGCCTTTGTCTGTTCAACTCAACCATCAGGATACAGCGACGTTTCACCGAGTTTCACGCTTTCCAACAAAAGTTGGTGACGGCGATATAAATTATATTATGCAATCGAGCGGTAAAAATTAACATTGTTTCAAGCAACTCGACAACGAATTATATTTTCATGTCATTACGAACACTCGGAACTTCGCACCTACCGACGCTAAAGTTACGCAATATGGCAAACAGAAAATTCGTCACACGAATAAATGCCATGTAATTTTAGTAATTACATAGCGCAGCACAACAAATAGGGTCTATGTGCCTGCGCGGTAATTGCAAGCACTGATCTCCTTGAGCTCGCGGAACGACGGATATCTATGTACCTATGTTTATTTATTACTACCTACCGTGCCTAGTTACAAACTGTGGCAACACTTCGTTTGTTAACCACACCTTACTGACGGTGTGCACTTGTCTACGACTACATAAACGACACTTGCGTAACAACACAAGAATGAGTTCAATCGACAATCAATAAAGAATGAGACACCTGAGTTAGAGGTTCAAATATCACCTCTATATATAATATAATAAGATCATGCATATGATTAAATTCTAAATCAAGTACTCGAATGGCTTACGCGTGCGTTTTCGCAATTGAAACGAATTACCAGCTGTGGCATTGGAACCCCCAACCGTCACAAATTATACCATTATGTCTGCCTTCTTCATGCGGCTAGTATTAGAATTACTATAATAGGACTATCATCACTTAACTGGCGCGTGTCATGAAATTTACTGGTACGTATATATTAATTATTTATTGAAGTTAACTCGACATAGTTAACAAACATCTAATCATAATATCGTATGCGCATCATTAGTTACGTTACATTTCAGTTAAGTCGTGACTCACATTACCTATTTACAATTTATTATGTATTTTTATGCAATTTAGTATATGGTTAGAAGCAACGTCATAAATAAAATATCATTTACTTGTTATAAAAATTATTTTCTTTAGTGCATGTATCAATGCGCAGATGCAAAACAATCCCGCGCTTTTCTAATTTCATTCTAATTATTAGGATTCACTATTATCTTTTTAAATTAGTAATCCGCCGTTAATCTTTTGTTTATATGTAACTACACACATAAATTAATGACATTTTGCATTGTTTCGATTTTAACTTTATTGTTGTCTTTAATTGAAAATTTCAACATTATTATTGATGATCTTTGGCCATTTAAGCCATATAAATGACTAATGAAATTAAGGCCTTGAATCGACATAATAGACTTACAATGCTCGGATTATTATGATTTTTCTTGGTATCATTAGAGAATAATGACACAACATTGGTGGTAGAAAATATATTTAGTTCGTACGTGTACGCATAGTATTGAACGTCTATAAATGTTATGTTACCTTAACGTTGACATTATGCTATAAAATGTTAGAAATGCAAATAGTGTCATGGTTTGGTGCTTGCTTTAGCATCTTGAGTCGTTCTCGGCCAAGGCGGAGTCATCTTGCAGGTATTACAACCTGTTTTAGACCTATAGGGTCAAGACGTAGTTATAGAACCAATTATTATGTCATCTACAGCTTGGTCTTTGCTGTCTACATAAGCGCTTGTGATTCTAATCTTGCATTATATTGTAAGAATTCTCGTCTAGTTTATATTGATACACGTTTTTTTTAATTACCTTATACTTTAGACCACTGAAATGAGATGATAAAGATATATCAATAATTAAATCGTTTATTACAGAATTTTCATCTTAACTACTTTCACTTTGAAATTTTACTAAAGTGTAATGGGTATAACTATATTTGTATTAAAAAGCCATGGCTATTACGAGCGTCATAAGATCTGTACAAATTATTTTGCTAATGGGACAATTTTGAGGTCACCACACGAAAATTGATCTGAATCCTAAAGTCGTGACTGACAGCGGTCATGGAGTGCGCACGTGCCGCTGTTTGAGGGTCATTTCGTAGTCGAAATATTTCAAACTATTTCCACTTCGTGGTCTGTCATATGGCCTATTGTTGTCGTACCTATGATTTATAACTCTCCTTTGCAACTTCCAAGGTGATCTCATTGGGTAAGCATTTCTTGGCGAGGCGTAACCAATATATACATTATGCTTTTATTATTATGCTGTATGAAAATAGCCTTTTATGTTAACAATAAATTCTCACCCTTGAGATTAATAACCCTGATGTGATGTTCATTCACTTCCGTGTGATATTGCCCAAAACAAAATTAAAAAAGTTATGTTTACTTGAAAAATGACGTTCATCGTAGTTGGCCCATTATGGAATATCCTTTTATAGATTTTAGTAAAGGAAGTGATTAATTCTCCTATTTACCTAATAAAGAACATCTAAAGCCTTACAATCATTTAAATCGTTGAAGTCGTGTTTGTGAATATTTCAACGGATTTGATGTAAGAGTTGCGATACGCTTTTGTTTTAATACGCGCACTTTCATTTCTTTGTTGACTTACGACTTTCTTGTTTCTTTGTTTCGTAATTTCACAGAGCGGTCATATGCTCAGTTACTGTAGCCACGTAATCTTCCGTGTAGTGGGCGCTGTTTGTTCTCATGGCATGTGTCAGTAATTGCCATTACAGCATAGCGAATTTTATAGTCGACAGTCATAACATTATTTAAACATAAATATATATCACTTAATAAATGAACTATACGTTCGAATTCTGTATTTGTAACTAATTATGAAGCATGCATATTGTTATTGTTAAATTTAATTTCAATTGTTTCAGGTAAGCTCATTCTAGCCGTTGCGATTTCAAAGTGTACTGAAACATTTTTGATCAGATCGCATCGTATGTACGTGTAAATGGGCGGCATGGTCCCGCTCCGATGAGGTAAACATCAATTAGCTGATTTTAGATAGATAATCGTCGCTATTAGTTAGTTCTGTATTGTTTAATATGAGCTTGTCTTGTGCAACAAGTTTCAAAATTTTTCCGCTGTTCTGGTGTTACCTTTAGGTGGTTTTCGGAGCGTGGCGGATAATAGGCAACCTTAGATTGCGCCCGAGTCCTTCGCGCGGAGTCGTGCGAGGAAAAGCTGCATATTTTAATAGTACATTTGGTAATTTTTGTGCAATCTAGTTTAGTATTTAGCTAGCTAATTAATTCTTTAAGCAAGCTATTTTTGCTTAACTGTTAAAAGGCTGATATGCCCTACGATGGAGTTGATTTTTATGGTGGGGTCGTCCACGGTGTTATGGTGAGGCTAGAAAAGTTAACGAATAGAGTAACCAATCATCATACAGTCTATTGTCTGCGTTGGCTTACTTTGTTCTGATAACTGCCCTCACGTTCTATCTTAAATGCTATTGGTGCTAAACGAGCTGTGATTTAAACATTTTTTTTATTGTTTGCTTGATAACATGAACGCTTGGGTCCACTCGTAGCCGGATACGGCCTTTTTATTGACGGACGCACGAGCGTTGACGTAATGCCGTGTTTATGTATAGTCGCATGTAAATCATCTCTTCTAAGTTAAATGTAGAGCGAATGTTTTGGACAAGTTGCACAGGTGTGTGGCGTCACCGGGTGGTGTACGTGGCTATAATTTTAGATCGTTCCTGTTTGGAATTATGAATTGGATCGAGTCCATATGTCTGGATTATTTAAGAAGCTCAATTATTTGTTTCGTACCATTATTCAACACTGAATCGCATTATTTGAATAATTTTAAGGTGCGATCGTAAAAGGCAAACGGTCGGAACCAGATGTGTCATCACAAGTGACTTACTAGGAATTTAAATATTGTTACATTGATTTTTGTGATCTCGTATTCACTGTCGATAAACCTTGATCTTTGCTTGCTGTCACTGCAACGAAATATACAGCCTCCGTATATGTATTTTTGATATAAAATTTATTTAATGTTATAAAGACATCGCGTACGAAACGTAGAACTAGGTACCGTCCGGGCAAAAAAATTGCTTTGTACAAGGAAATCATAAAAACAAATACGTATCTGGAGACTGTTTAGTAACTTTATTATGTATTTATATTGTTACATGAGTAGTAACACAATGGAATATGTAAACTCTTAGTACAGGTTATAAACACGGACGTATGAAATTGACCAAAACAATTATATTGCCCACATCCGCGTATTTTAATTGAACTTAATTTTCCCACGATAATATAAAATACTGTTTGTATCCAATACGATACACATGAATATTGAAGTTGATTGGCTTTTTACTTATATCAATCGGTCCGTGTTCATAGTCATGATTTTGTGACTTTTCAAATGTGTCAAATTCATCTACAAATACTCTTCTGCGAAATATTATTCCTGGGCTGTGCTATTGGAGCCAGATATAGGTGAATTTTAGTTGTTTTTTTTTAGAAATTAATAATATTTAAATATATAAATCATGCACATATTGTTTTTCTCCTAAGAATAAACACGAATATTATTAGTATTTATTCAATTCATTTTAGAAGTCTAGGTAACTGTTAAATAGTTTGTGTTCACCATTATTAAACGCAGACACCACATATAATATCTGAATAGACACGCATCTTTGTTCGGAAAGGAGCTTCTGTGCGTATACGAGTATAATTGTGTGTAATATTTAATGTCCTTGCGTAGACGACATTTAACAACAATAGATAAAATTGTATTTTTCTCATGATTCTATATTGTGTATGAGAGATAATCATGCTTATTTTGTACACAATTAAAAGGCCAACTGTTCTTGATCACAAGATATGTTGCGAAACATGTGTGAACGAAATCAAAAATACTCGTAATAAACATTGATTAAATATTTAAGTCACGTACCGCAGGCGAGTGTGTTTAGGATGCCGTTATCCGGATGACCGCGGAATGTATTATGATTATGACTGATTACGTTATACTGTTTTTATTTAATGAGTGCAAAAAGCTTTTTCAATTTTGGGCACGACTAACAATAATTAACTACATTAATTATTTTTGATTACTAATAATATTTTCATTGGTGTTATTTATTGCTTCAATTTTTAATCTTGGTTTATGATTGAATAACTGTTCTGACTTTATTTTTTCTGATTTTCTAACGATTTAGTGTATTTTTATCTTACTTAAAAAATATTTTTTAGGATTAGGATTTCTAGGTTAATCACGATTACGTAGCATTAGACATTTGACACTACTTTATCTTTTATTTATGATATGATTATAAATTTATTTAGCGATTTTATATTGATGTCAAATATGCTTAGCATATTCGTTACGATATAACATCCGCGATTTTTCTCACTTCTGGTTTGTATTTAGTAATGGTATATTTTGTGGTTTATTGGTTGTGTTTAAATTTTCTATTGTTGTCGCAGGTGTAATTTCGAATGTTTTTAGGTTGTACAGCTGAGGTTTTAGTCTGAAAATTTCTCACAGACCGTGTTTCTATTCTATTCACGTTGTTGTGTTTCGCGTCGAAGGCTGCTCGGTCTATGTGAAACTTTGATTTTAATATTGTGTCGCGATACATAGTAGCATTGTTCTGGAGTCGTGCTTATTGTTGACGCCGCCGAGAGCCCGTGAGATGTAGGTCGTCATAAATCTAGCGCTATAAGATTTTGATTGCTACTTTTATAAAATTATAACTTAACACATTAAATCTGCCAAGAAAACACAATCTTACATTTTTTGATTTAACGGCTGAGGCTGCGGCTGTAAACACTTCCTTCGTCACTCTTCTTAGCACATTACACGATGGTGCTGAATGTCACTTCACTTAAGTTTATATTTTGCACTGGTGTCAGATCACTGGCACATAATGGGAACTTCTTCGTGGTCGGTCTCCGACGGAATGAAGTTGGCCTCAGAAGAGTGTTTGTGACCTGGCTTTTGGTGGGGTGCACGTGTGATCGGTAGTTCGCGCGGCGCATGAGTGGCGGCGGTGGTAGGGGGCGCCGGTGTAAATACTCGGCTATAGCGCGTGCGCGCCGCCCACGCACACTGCACCCGCTAGCACCCACACTTAGATCTGTGTCTCGTGCGTACGCGTGTGACGATGCGCTCCATTAAATGTCTAATGAAGGCTGTCAAGATGATGCTGATTGGGGATCCCTTTTGCCCTCACGGATGCCGGATAACGGTGCTATTACTTACGTGCTTGGATCGTTAACGATGTGATGTAAAGACATAGATCTGTAGACAGATATCTTTAACTTAATAGTGAGCGTTCTTTTACCTTAGAACTGAGTTAATTCCAGGTGTTATTATTTACATCCTTTTGACGAAATGCCATGAACAGGATGCTATACTTTATTCAACTTATTTTCTATTATTGCATACTGTTCTATATTTAAAGGTTTGTTTAAGTCTACTACATATTGTGATCAATCAAAAATACTTGATTCTATGACAATGTAATGTATTTAAAAATAAATAGTTTATTTTTGGTATATTGAGAAATATGGAAATTCACTACAGAGATTTTATTTAGACTATGGAGAAGTCAAAAGGAAGGAGAATGATTTTGGATGCATGTTTATTTGAAATGTTATACCGTAGTGCTTACATAACTGAACCGATTTTAATGAATGCGTTGTCAATATGATTCGGCTACTTACATAGGCTACATATATATTTTAAGAAAATTTTCAGACAGACGGCGGACTTCAGACTAGTTGCGAATATTGTTAAAGGATATGTTTTAAATAAAAAATAAATATAACACAACAAATATTAAATTAATAAAATTATGTTTAAAAATCTAATATTAATTAAGTACATGTTTATAACAAAATATAAGTTTAACACGAAACATCACATAAAAAAAATAAGTTTAAAAAACTATGTATAAAAGGGACCTAAAATCAGACACTTTTTAAGATTAAGATAAGCGTCTTTGTACATTGTAAATATCTTTGGGGCACAACATTCATTTAATTTAAAATATTTGCAAATTTGCTGCTACCTTTTAACTCGTCCTCGTGGTTCGTCTAGGCATAAATATTGAAATTGCAATATTTGTTAATCATATTAATGTTTGTAGCCGAAATAACTTAACCGGCCGGCCGGTGCTCGCGAGATGTCATAGCGTTGTTTATAAGTTGCGCAAGAGCGAGCGAGACGAGTCATCGACTGCCGCGTCCTCGGAAGGTCGGCCGCGGATCGCGATCTGTGACGACCGGAGATCGGTATTGGCATGCATTTTTCCTTATCATCTTGTTTTTGATAAAAAACTACAACTTGTTTATCAACCGTCCCGGATCTAGTCTGTATTTCTTCGCTATCAGTTTTCAATCCTGAAATGCCTTCTTATTATCTCATTAATAAGGTAAAAAAAAGTTGTATTAAGAATTCAATTTATAAGTTCATCGTTCAGTTTGGAATAGGATGTCTGAATATAACCTTTTCTAATCGATATCGTTTTCAATTTGTCAGGCAATTGTTTACTAAAATCGCTTACCAGTGGTAGAGTAGTACTGTGTTGTCTCCCAAGCGTTAAAATATCATCGCCATTATGATAATCAGTAATGGAATGTAACTGTAAATACAAAAGTATTAGGTTTAGAGATGATCTGACTCGGATATATTAATCCAAGCCGGTGTGACTGGTAGTAATCCCCTGATTCCTGGATTTCACTCCAGCAATTTGGATGACGTTAATTGAGGTAGTTTTAGGCGATAAAACGGTAAAACGAGTGCAAATAATTTTCATTGAAAATCATCTAACGTAAGAAAATATACTGAATGGAAAAGTAGTGTTCCTGACATAATTTTATTTCTCAAGTATTATAATACTTCTAGAGCTGAGATGTTTGTTTTATTATACTGTACTCTTGAGATTCTGTTTACGATTGATGCTGTCATTGAACGTCACCAATTAGTAAACTTTGCCCATGTTTGGATTAGTATAGGCACGTAACATGCCATTAAGATTAGTTGTTCGTTCCGATGTTTGAACGTGCTGCATTTAAAGCATACTAATCTATGCATCTTTAAATTGTTGGAAATGAATTTACCTACCTAAAAAACTGGTCATATTTATTTAGGGTTTTTACTTGTAGTACTTGTTATAATTGCTGAAGGATTTAGTTTATGTATAGGTAACACGTCAAAATTTACATTTGCACTACGAAATCTGCCGCTATTATGAGTACATGAGTTGTCTCAAGGTCAATATGTAAAGTTTGATGTGTTGCTGCCCAAAATGAGAATTGTTTTTTAAGATTATTATATATCATTTTTTAATTGGCAATTTGTCAGACAGAAGTCTGTTTACTGCAATTGATATTTACGATAGTAAGAAAAGTCAAAGGATGTCCTAAGCGATGGATGTAACTAGCGCTGAATACTGGTCAAGATGATTAATAATTCCTTGTTTATTTTAACTTTGATCCCTATCGTCTTTGCTCTTAATGTAAGTACTTATAATAACACAAAGACGTTATTATAAGTACGTTATTATAATTATTACAATCTTTTTCAATTAGCTTGGTAACGAGCGAAATCTTCATAAACTATAAAACTGTGCTAGTTCAAAAATACAAAAATACCGCTACGTGTTTTGTGATACACGTACTTACATTATGGTATTAACAAATTCGCCGTTAACCCAGAATATCCAGAACGGTCCGCCAACTTGCTTGGAACTCTGAATCCGTCATAAACTCAACTCGGTTCACGAGTGGCCAATTTTTCACGGTTTTATTTCTTTCTGCGAACCATGTTTGGGCGGTGTCGAGCGTCGCCGCCGCGGCAGCCACATTCCGCGACACCGAGGCGCTTCGACTTTGACCGTTCGACTACGCTGGACCTCCAGCGACCTTACCATTGGCAGCGTCAAGATACGATGGACAATCAACCATGTCACATTTGACATGTCTATATTAAGAACAATAAAACTGGTTGAGATAATAAATGAGTAGGAAGTTATTTTTCTAGTTTCGTTACTTGTTTATTATCTTACACGGTGTCAAAAATAATTTAATGCAACGCTCATGTAACTTAAAGCAAATGTGAACCTTAATATTATAAAATGTTTGTAACTTATTATTGTGTGTTGATAAATTATTTGTTGAAATAATATTCATAATGACACGTGGAAATCTTAAATTCGAAATAATATTTATATTGTTATTAGATGATAGGAGTTGCATCTCGTGTTATTTTTGTCTCGGTGTTGACGTAGAATAACATCTTAATTAATATTTATATTGAATTTATGAACGGTTTTCGTGGTAAAGCCTCATAATATTCGATCAGGCGCCGGTGTCCGCTAAAATCGCTGTCGACTGTCCACTTAAATTATGTAATCGAATATTCATGACACCTTTTTGGTGCATTCCTTTTTTATCAAGCAATTTTATCACCTGCACGAGAAGGCTTGGCGGTTTTATCGATATTTAGAATCGATCTTGTGCTTATTTCCACGCTACCTTTCGTTATTTTGGACCAAGTTTTTGTTATTCAAGCGTAATCGTTTCCGACTGTATATTTGGGCTTTTGTTTGCTATTTACCTAACTTGTTAGGTATTGAGAAATCGAACAGAGTACTGTAAGGGTTCGTCCTAAGTGTCAAGTTAACAACTTCTTTTATGTTTCTTCTTTCGTTGGTATTTTTGTAAATTTTAACAAGAATCACTTGTAACACAGCTATCTGTTGGTCCATATTTTATCCGTTTGAAATGTATGATTATCTCCATACAATTGGTTACGGGGAGGGTATTTGTAGTCTTTCTATGTTAGTTCATTTACCGTTGATATTCTCATGATTAGAATAGTCGAGTTTTTATTGTCTGCGTCGATTATTATTCAATCCTATTATTGTTTATTACCCACGTATTTTTTTCATCATTTGAATACTAATCTGCATTTGCTCGCCACTTTATAATTATTCCGTGACGTCCGCAAAAGGTGTTCCATTAATTTTTAAACGGATTTATTTTTTGCACTATATATTGATAATAAATGTGTATCACAAAATATTGGGCGTGTTAACATTCTTCTGATTCCGGTATTGTGACGTAAATAAACACCAAGTAAGGCTTTGTTCTCGTTTTCATTATGGAACTATTAATCTTGTCATTTGATGTTATTTGTTATGGTTAGATTTTTTGTATCCGTATCCTTTGGGGGACTGTATTCCGCAAATGAAACATTGTCGTAAAATAAACAGTCATAGCAGCGTAACATTTTTTTGTACTGATTCAAATTTCAATTAATATTACATTGTTGTAACCTAACACAATATACATAGAAATACACAGAAAAATATTTGTAGGAGTACAATAAGAATTTTTATATGCGTCCTGGTCACATATAGTTTTTGTAGTGCTTACCCGAGTCCCGTCTATAGTGGACCAACCTTAAAAAACGGATATGTACAGAATGCTTCGCGTCAAGCTAAACTGTTTGGCCTGTGGATCACCTTTATGTAATAGTGATGGAATATTTGGAAAAGGGAGTCACTATTACAGGCTCTTACAATGCAAATCAAATAAGATTTTGGGAGGCTGTCAAAGAAAAAAGGCGCTACGCGCGTCGGAGTGTTGTTTCATCAAGACAACACTGCAGACAATGTTGGCTCTCAAAGCTGCAGTTGCGGTAGCTGCCATTCCAGAAAAGGGATTTGAATTGGTCAATATTCGCCAGGTCTAGTTCCTAGCGATTTCAACCTCTTTCCTCGGCTCAAGGAACACTTCCGAGGCAAGAAATTTAAAGACGATAGCAAACTGATAATTTTCTTATGAACAGTTATTTCTATAATTATATTTTTTGCGTCAGAGTGTTCGCATGTATGTACTTATTTCATTTATAAATCATCTGGTGACATATTATTATTGTGAGTTATTATGTAATGTGATGTGTTTACGCTTTGTGTTGTGTTGGTATATTTATTCAAACTTTGATTATGGCACCATTCAATAACAATAAAATTATGTATTTCAATTAAGCAACTTACCTATTCATATAATTCAATTGTTCAATGCCTTTTTGTAGGTTTTCCCATGTCTTGTTGCAATGGGACCTCGGTCTAATTAGCGTTAGTGTTATGTAGCACATCTAAGTGTTTAGCGCCCTGTTCAATATTTCGACAGTAGTTCATACTGTCAGTGCAGTAAGCTTTTCAGCATATTCGGTAAAGCAATAATAGTAAATCTTTTAATTATACTACTCTATTTAATTTCAACTTGATAATTGGAAGAAAATTATGCAACTAATAACTTGAAGGACGATAATAAAGAATACAGTTAACGAATATATATTGTTGTATAATATTGCGTATTCCAAATCGGATGTTGCATCTAATATTTAATTAGGAATGTGTAAAACCTAAGTGCTTTCTCAATAATGTTTAAGAACAATGTAATATAGTTATACCAAACTACAATAATACTTACCATTAATAATATTCACTTATGACGAAAACCTAAATAATGAGTCAAAAATATCTGAAATCTAAGTAAAAATATATAACAAAGGTTTTTCTTTAAAACCTGTTTGTCTATAAAAAAGGTAATGTTGTAATAGCAATGGTTCGGTGATTTCTTACTTAATGGAACAAAAAAAAATATTTTGCTTTAGAATGAACTTATCAGGGAGATATAATACAAGAACATTTATATCTGATAATCATATGACATTATAGGTATATTAATGTGGATGCCGTGGTTGTTGTGGTTCTCGAGTGATTGAGCAATATTAAAAAAAAAGTATGTACATATATTGTTTAAATCTGAAGCTATTGCATATGTTATGATAACTATAAAGATTATGATACGAGCACGTAAGTGTTGTTATTTTTTATTATTCTAATGAACGTTTTTCTTAACTTGTTTTTTGTCGTTGCTTGTAACTTAGTTCTCATTAGAGTGCACAGTTCACCAAAAAATTTTAACAAGCTCCATTTTATGATACTCATAAATATTTACATAGAACATGTATATAATATTTTTATGTCATTAAAGAGTAAATAAACATTACTTTTTATATTTATATTTATAGTCTTATCTTTACTACTAGTTATTATATATAGTTATACTAAAGATTAGCCAGAGGTAAGATGGTAATATGAGTTCCCCGCTTATCCCCCGTTCATTGTTAACCGAGTTTATTAACATTTTACAGAAGTGTTTTTGTTACTATCCGTTTTCAACAATCCCAAACAATTGCTTAAACAGCCACTAAATTGATACTCTTAGGTGATCTCTGGATTGGATCTAGTTCTCTCTGGATCTGGTTGTGCGCTTGTTACCCATTGGATTACTAGATAGAACAATAACTAAATATTGTGTTATATTTTATAACTTTTTAATAATCATTTGAACGCAGAAGTCAGAGGTGGTGGGTGATTATTCCATGGATGTAAGTTCCTTTTGGACTTGAAAATACCCTGGTGATAAAAAGGGGATTGTAGAACAAGGTCAAATAGTAGTCAAACACTTAAAAAATATCCTACAAAAATTCAATAAATAAGCTATTCTATGACAATATTTGTCATGATAGATTTCTGACTTAATTATGTAACATTTGTGATTCCGTATGCCGCGGTTGGAAAGGGGCTTCCTGCGACCGTTCTTTTTGGGTCTCTTTGACGACGAATCGTGAATTAAAATTGACCACTGAAATTCTCACCTTTCGCCGTGCCCTTGCGCCGACGCATTATTCATAACGGCCTGCGAGACCAAGGTCGTCGCACTGTCGAGATTGCGGATTTCGCCCGCGCACAACGAAAAAAATGAAAACGAGCGGGATGTACCCGGATCCCGGCGCCGGCGGCAGTCGCCATCATCGGTTCCGAATCGCCAGTGTAAAAACCAATTTTTTTTTTTATATAATGCTTGTTGTATATGTATATATATATATAATTTATTTTTGTAATTGAAAGTATGAATTAAGTTAGAAATTAGTTGGGGTTTGTAATTTTATTACGGTGTTTAAATGATCAGTGTTTAATTGTGAAATTTGTTTACTTATCTATTTAGGCTGCTACAGTCGATTCTCGTTAATTCCAACCTCTCTATAATTCAATTTATATTTCGAACTAAATCAATACATTTTTATGCACTTAGTAATTCGAACGAAAAAATCATTGCTATATAATAAAACGACGCGTTAATTCGAACTTATCGGCGTCCAACACTCGACAATTCAAAGTTGCTGAGAGAAAGAGGTCGAATGATTGTAATGTAAGTATGTTCATTTTGCAACAATTTCCTCAATCCTCATTCGATACCTTTCAACGCTTCTGTCTACAAAACGAAAGTGATGAAAAAGCATTTTAGGCACTTTTTCTCTTCAAAAAAGTTATTGAGCAGTCTGAGCAGCAGCAATGTGTTTTGAAGCAAACCAGTTTATACTGGTCTTTCGAAACATCAATTAATTCACATTGTGAATAGGTATGTTGTTATGTATGTTGTATGTTGTATGTACAATCTAAACTTTTTTCATTGTTACAGAATAGCAGTTAATAAATAATTATTGATCAATACTTAGTAATTCAAAGTTTTATTTATTTTCTCTCACAAATTTCGAACAATTTGATATTTCAAACATTCGATAATTCGTAAAATTTTAAGAGTCCCTCCAGTTTCGAATTAACGAGAATCGACTGTATTTGGTATTGACTTGTAGAACATATACTTCGGAGGTGGCTCTGAAATTCGGGATCCCCTTGTTCAGATTGGTGTTTAGAAATTTGATTACTAAGGCTGAACCTACGTAATTAGAATTATGTGTAAGCATGCAACGGACGGATGGGATGCACTAAATATATGGTCATTATAATTATAAAATAAACATATTTGTTCACGGAATTGAAAATAAATGCTACAATATTGGCACTGTAATATATAAAATTTAATCATAGATCTATAGTTTTTACTTATACTTTTGTAGATCTATTTCAATTAAACAGTATTAGGTATTGGTAACGTTCACACACAATGTAAACGACATATATTAAAATGTGTTCAACAGTTTTTACTATAAATTCATGGGGTTTCTCGAGAACATGCGCTGCCCATGTTACGTGAACATCATCAGATGTTACACTTAATGTAGACCGTATTGATCATTAGACTGTGGACGGACGACGTCGTTTTTTATCCACATGTTTATGATCGTAAAGGGTTTATCTAAATTAGTACTGGTTCTGGAAGTCTGCTTTAATTGTGAGGTGTCCAATAAATTGTGATAAAAAACGAATGTCCGATGAGTGAGATTTCATCTAAGCAGCTTATTTAAATGCAATAGACAGTGAAGAACATAGGACGTTTTAATTCTACTTTCTGATTTTTAATTTTTACTGTATTGTTTTTGAAAAGAAGTAAAAGGAATTTAGTAATTAAAGTAAATATAGTAGAATATTCTATTATTAAGGAAAGTTATCTGAGTACTTGCAGGAACTTGTTATACGACCTTTTATATTCCTTATTTAAAATAAATCTTTCCTAACTAATTTGGAACAGTGTGATTTTGTTTGGTACATCGTCATTCTTTTAATTTTTCCTTAAGCAGATATTACCATTCTTCGGTGGAACATGGATTACTTTTTGATTATTATCACCAGGTGAGATGAAGGCCAATAGCTGTTCTATATAAAACAAAGAGGTATTACTTCGAGCCTCCATACCTGAAAATGCAAAATTTTTCGCACTTACGTTTTTTACAAGCATGTTTTGGTTTTAATAATATAGCTATTTTTTTGTTGCTCCATATCCGGCACATAAATTTTTTCCAAGGACGGTGGGTTGGCACCTGGCTGTGACAAAATTTACGAATGCGATGTGGTGGATTCCAAGATTGTCTTGTGATAACACAGAAACGTCTCGAAATGCGTGGCAGCTTAAAATAGGGATTCGAGATGTGTTGCGCAGTTTGTTTGTATGTTTATGAGTGAAAGAACATCTTCTGTATTTTATAAAAAATAACTAAATACCTGATTGGTCAATTTCAATTTATTTGCAATTCAACATTTCATATACAGTTATAATTATTGACACAATTCTAAAATTATTCATTTTTATTTATCAATTCATTATTATTAATCTCTTTAGAAGAATTATGGAATATCAACACTGGCGACAGTTTTTAGTTGCAATAACCTCACGAATCACTTATCCAATTTATGTTGTAGCGATAATTTGACAACGACCACTAGACATAGTACGAACAATTTCAATTCTGAGAGGCTTCGAATGGGCGTGATAATATTTTGTAATAACATTTTGTTACGTTCAAACCGGCAACGTAAAATGTGTTTTTCGAATTTCATATTTAAATTTAACCGATGTTCTGATAGTAAAGGACAACATCGCTAGGCAACGTACACCTCTTCGATACATTTCTAAATATGTATGTGATATGCCGTTGGTATGTATGTGATAATGATTGACGTATAAACCACGAGACAACAGTGAGCCGAAATAGAATCGGTGGCTAACGGGAGTTCAATTGCGAGCGGTTCAAATATGTTGTGAAACACACGTAAGCTGGTTAAATACTGATTTATTTAAGTTGTCATATCTACCTACATTGGCTACAATATTCACAGATACCGCCATATACAGAATACTTTTTTAAATTTAACGTGAATATTTATTTGACATATATACAGACAAGTAAAAATTTGTATAACAACCTGTAGTCAAACTAGGGTAGGCTTGAGGCGCTCAGTGGGTACGTATGTACTGATGACTGACTGTTGTACAACCACACATATTCTAATGACAGGTCTCAGTGGATAAATAATTGCAACACACATGAATAAATAGTCAATACAACAACTATACATGCTGTCAGTTATTTAAACTTCATTTAATTGGAATTTATTTAAATGAAACCTAAAATAGGTATGTTTAAATTACCATTTCTTATTGCGAACAATGCATTCATAATGAACCAATGTGTTAAGGTATTTTTATTCGTGATTGAATATTTTTTAGCGTTGTCCTTTAATATATTTAGACAATAACACCAGTGATAAAACTTGGTTTAAAAGTTACGCAACGGATGTCGTTGCATTCAGCGGACATAATTCTTGTATAGAAAGTGGTCCGCCGCATAGAAAACATGATTCCTGTGCTATTTAAAGAGAAAAGCCATATTATGAGCTCGCAACAGGTTACTGACGGGATGTTTTACATTTTATTCAATTTATCTAGTTATTAACAAACTTATCTAGTTTATTTAAAGCTAAACTGACACTGGTCTTTTAGTTATTTCTGGTTGGAATACAGTCTTGCTCAACCAAATTACTAAACGTGTACATATTAGCTGTTAAATCGATCTTTTTAATGCACTTTACTTTTATACAACAACAAATAAATCGATTTAGTTAAATACATGCTATTTACATGTGTGAATTTCTTATTTGTAAGCCGAAATCGTATATTAAGCTGCCCATCCGTTGCTTTTTCAACGTGGACATATTTTTCAATTCGGTATTTGTTGTAGACCGAGTAACTGAGCTATGCAAAATTTATACATTCATTTTAATTCGAACAAGTAGATCCTGAGATCACGCCTTAAACCAAACTAACTATTTAGTTTTGTTATTATTTTTTGATACAAACATGATGGCAAAAAGACCTGCTTGATGGTAAACAGTCAATGAGACTGTGGAAGCCTGCAACATCAGAGTCATACAAATGTGTTGCCGACCCTTTAAAAACCTATTTACTCCCTTCTTGAAGAACCCCATACTGTATTAATCTACTGTGATTTGACTTACTATGGTAGATACAATCTTATTTTAGGTTAGTGTAGCAAATTTATTTATCAACACGTCTAATTTTATCTAGTAAACTTCAAAACGACATAACGAAACTAATTAAAAATAACATTAAGGATAACGAACGATACAACGCGAACGAGATCACTCCGGTATGTGCGGTGATAAATGACCGCTTAGGCTATATGGCGCTATTAAAATTTGAATTTTATTTATTTGTATCTTATGATCTTGTGTACCTACCTACCTATCTTGTAATAATATAAAATGTGGCGCCCGCGCCGCCGCCACCGGCCGGCGCCGGTATCGCGACTCTAGCGCTTAATGAATTGCAAAACATGCCGAATGCGCGGTCATCTCCGCATTCCATTTGGGCACATGGATTTCCCAAATAATTTATATAAACAAACAATGTTATGACAAATAACTTTTTGGCAGGACTCGTTCTTAAAATATGGAAATTTTTAGTTACCATATTTAGGTATAAATGTACATCTTTCTAACAGAGTTGTTTTTCGTTTGTGATTATTTCGAACGTACTTGAATAAAACTCTAACTATTGAGTATTGTTGTGTTTATTCTTTCTTGTTGTTAGTGACTTTTCTACACGAGAAACTTATTGTGATTATTATGTAAATGAAGGTGACCTCTGTTTACCACCGTGGGAAAGAGATATATGTATGTTTTACGTAAATACTCGATCACACTTGTAACGCTATTTCATTATTCCAAACCGATTGTTTTAACTATCGTAAGATATGTTCCTACTAGTTTTATCCAAATTTTTATAATAAATGGCAACATAAACTTAACCGTTTTAAATTTCGTACTTGTTACTTATAGGCATGAAAAATCAAATTTTGCAATTACATCGTGGGTAGCATCTGATGGTCTAAAGCTGTTTTCGTAAAACGCAATAAAGCAAGGTGGTGATTAATCGTATTTAAAATCTTACAATTGATCAAGTTAAACGTTGATCACCTTTGTTTAGAATACAACTTATTTGGAGACGGCTGTAGGTGTCTGTTTATTCGAGTTATAGTTGGTATATTGATTTAGCGATGATCGTTTAATAATACTTTGACCATTTTGTAAGTTTAATTTATATTTCATTCTCATAAAAAGAGTGGTTTACTCAATGATTAATATAACAATTACTTATGGGGTAATGAATATTAGCTAAAAGAAGCATCCTGCTTGCGGTGCATTCTGTCATTCAAGACGCTGGCGCTTCCTACGAGCAGAATTGGTCGGATATGCCGAGACAATACCTTAAGATTAGATTTCCCAGGAAATTTTTGTGTATGGCGATTGTTATATTTCATGGTTGATAATTTCATAGTTTTATAGTTTGTTTACACGCTCTGACCGACGAACGAAAACGTTACGTCAGGCGTTTAGTAAGTTTACGATTTTGAGAAAACTAGGTACAAAAAGATTTTTTAAAAATACATAAATAGCTTTTATAAAATACATAATCATATTCGCCCCAAAATAGGTCCTTCGGAACGGATGAACTGCAACGATTTGTTTGTTACTTTTATGAAAACAAACATTGATATGTACATAAATATTGATTATAAAACTTTGAAATATATATTTTACGGTAATATGGTACGGGATTCAATTTTTCTAAACGCACTCCAAAATGTGCTCTGAACCGTATTGTGCTGTTTCTGAGAAATACTACGTTAATTATATTGAAAAAAATAGTCAATCAGCATACGGGAATTCACTTTCGATGGGTCTATTGTGTTCATAATGAAAACGCTATGTTTTTATAGCAAGATCAGTAATCGAGGTATTAAGATTGTCTGTTGTAAAGTGCTTGTACGCCATTGATCTAGAATAGTCTGGAAGTATTCATTTCCGATAAAGTTGTTGTAAATGCTTTCTCAAATTTTTTTACGCCATTAAAGATTCTGTGATCGTATATAGATCTCATTTGGAATTTAACACATAAAATGTGTCTAGGGATTATCTGTATATTTAAAAATTGTTAGTTCATATAGATAAATTGAAAATGAAAGTCATTGATAATCGATAAATAGATGGATCTGAATCTTACGGTTTCGTATTAATTAGTTAGTACTAGTAGAGCCATTAGTATGGCATTACCGAACTCTTCACAATCTCCATAAACGAAAATTTCTATTACTTATTTAACCTATATTAACCACCTAATAGTATGTATATTGTGATATAGGCCTTAATTAAATACAATATATATAAGTGTTAAAATTATTAAAGTATAATCATTTTTTTGGGTTTCTCTATTAATCTGTAAAGTTTAATGAAAATTCCTACATTTTATATACAAGAAAGTCTATTTATACAATGATTTTTTTTATATTTACCAAACTGACAGTTGTTCACAATATTAAACTAGCTACCAAATAGTGACAGCTGTCATTAAACCCATGTGTGAGTTGTCCAAATTCAAGAGAAAAACAGATTATATGTAATTTATAATTTACCAAATCCAGAAGCCTTAACACCGACCAAACAGCCCCTTGGGAATATAACTGATACATCTAAATAAAAATAAGGCGATCACATCTATAAAATATAGGCAGCTTTGATAAATATTAGGGACTTCCATCACATCGTATATCATGGTTATATTTTCACACGGGAAGCAAGGGGGCTCAGACACAATGACAGTCTCTAGACACTGACAATGAGATGATAACCAGACCACTTTCCACTTTCCAAGACGGTGTCGCCTCTTCCCAAGACGGTGTAGGTTGCTGCGTAAATTGCAACGGCTCTTTACAATACGTGGAAAAAAATAACAAATATGTGGTAACATTTTTGAGTATTATATGTCGTTGATATCGACAGATTGTTTATATTTAAAACCAGCTGACTTGTCTATGAATTATGATCTGACCGATCCGCACACTACAGAACTTTTCTTCCAACCGATTTGAAAATTACCTTTTTTATGCTAGACTAATAAGTTGTAGGTGACTACTGTGTTAGGTATACAACTATTTGCCACAAAATATAACCACAATACACAGTATGCCTGTGAGCAATTTGCATAAATACATATTTGTTTGGTCTCCAATTGTTGAGTTCATTATCTTTAAATTTATTCAGTATTCATATTTAAATACGTAAATTCACATTACGCAGAAATTTAGAACAAATGAGAGTAAACCGGATAACGAAGCTGTACAAAACTAGACTAGCTTTTAATAATAATAGCTGGTTGTAATATTTTCCTTATCATAAGCTAATTCTGCCTACTTTTTAATTTTATTGGAGTTATAGAGAGAAAACGCAGAGTCGGTTGTGTGAAGATCCGTGGAGGAGAATCTAACATTGCGTATCTGCGGATTGTATAAAGTGGTACAAAAATGCAAGTAACGGACACTTCTTTGTGACTTATATTTTATCATGATGATATGTACAAATTGCGAAAGTGTTACAAGACGCGTACATTAATATTGCACGCATTTTAACAGGGAGAGAGTAAACAATATTAAACACTTACTGGAACCACTAGAGTGAGAATATACCAGGATGTTCTGTTTGGATATCTCTGTCTTATCTATATTAACAGAAAAAAGCAGCGTTCGTATTGTGTGTTCCGTTGTAAAGGGATAGGATAGTCAGTAAAATTACTAGGCACACTTTAGTAGGGGCGGCTGGTAAGTTCGCGGTCTAAGGTACTTAATGAATAAGAAGTCTACATTAACATTGTATAATTTTCGATATAATCCGCGTTAAATTTTTAAACGTTCAATATCGTAAATATAATACATTTATATCGTTTAATAATAAAAAATATTCTTCAAAATGGCTTACTATGGCCACCTTCATCTCATTGTCGACCGAAAATGGTTGCACCCGTAACTGCTTTGTTTTGTTTAAAAAATAAAACTAAATAGTCACTGGGTTCCAAGTTCGGGCTGTATATAAGGAGAATGATCAATTACTGCAAACTCCGTAGGTTTTAGGGTAGCTCTTGCAACATGAACGGCGGACTTGCAAAAACAGTACTCCGCGCGCCAACTTGCCCCATCTTTTCTGTATAACTGCCTCACGTGCTTGTACCAGTAAATTTGCATAGTACTGCCCATTCATTGCAGTTCCTTTAGGGAAGTAATAAATCAATTAATAAAATTCTTTCGCTGTTCCATCATAATCTTCGAGGCCAAGTTTTCTATCTTAAACTTCTTCGACGGCTTTTCCCTTTTTTTCCACTATCGATTCTTGTTTGCACTCGTGGATTATACTGTCATATCCAAGTTTATCTACCGTCCCTAAAAGGTTACAAATTTCGTCCAAATGACTATGACACAACTCCAAAAAACATCACAACTCGCCAATCGTCGCTGCTTATTGAGTGGTGGGAGCATTCGCGGTACTCGATGCACATTTTTCTCATTTGCAAATGTTCATGCAAAAATTCTTGAACTCGTTCTTTAATTTTGTAGCTCTTCTGCTATCTGTCACAGTGTACTGATTTTTCTCCTTTTCCACATTTTTTTTCGGTCAGTACCGTCAGTGGGCGGCTTGGGCATGGTCGTGTTTACATCTTTCTTCCATATGAAGGCTCTGAATCCTGTAGAACCGATGATATTTCTTTGAAAATATCTTTCAGCGTATATCCCTTTTTCAACAGGAATTCAATAACAGCGGGGTGTTGAAAATTGCGAGAAATTCCGTTTCCTTTGATATAGTGCTGTAGCTTGTTCCAGGGATGAAATGTTAATTAACCAAATAAATAAAAATTTTAACAATCAATTATTCAGGCAATTTATGATATCAGTATACTAGTTGCAATATGTTGATGAATCATCGCTAAATGTTGTTGGTCGCGAATTTATCAGCCGCTTGCTTGCTGCGATCCTCATACGAACCACGACTTTAATCACTTACCATCTGTTGGGCAGCCTGTTTGTTTGTATGTTTTATTATAAATCACGCATATTAGTCCAGTCACTTTAGCGTTTACCTCGGAATTTGAGGTAATAAGCTGGAAACTCGTATACAGCTTTATTTTGGCGTTCTTAACGCTGTCTCAAAAGTCTCATATTATCTCGTGTCTGCGTCGTAAGATATTCGAGGCCAAAGGTCACGAAAATCTAGAAAATCGGTTTTTTGCAATTATTTCCGTTTCTATTTCTATACGCTCAACACTTTGAGATAAAGGGCGGAGAGCACCCAACGCGCAGGCATACATACTGTAATACAAGGTCAACCGTGAATCTCGGTGAATAATACCTTGTATACACTTACAAAATTATTAATACATTGTATTAAATGATGTTTTATATATATATCAAGTATTTGCTCTTTAAAATATAAAGATTTTAAAGTTTAAAATGTGTAATCTTATTTTTCTATTGAGAATATAACTGGCAAGGCAGAAAGCATGTATGCCTGCGCGTTGGGTACTCTCCGGCCTCTTCTCAAAAAGGGTTATTTATTTTCTAATTTAGCCATACAGCCTTGAGACTTTTGAGACAACTTTTAGAACGCTCAAATTAAGCTGTATACGAGTTTACAGCTTATTATCTCAAATTCCGAGGTTGACTCCTTTTATTCCTAAAGTGAACTAAAGTAAACTATACCTATATACTATATTGGGCGACGTTCAAAAACTGACTCGCTTTGCATTTACATATAATCTTTACATGTTTCACGAGAATATTTGTGAATGAAACATATTATATAGAAAGTTCTGGACGAAAAGAGATAGCGTTGCGCTAGTCAAGTATAGCACCGGAACGACGAATAATGTCTTCACTCTCTCGAAATAACACCAATTGCCTGAATTTAAACGTCACAGTTTCGACACGCTAGTGCGAATCAAAAGAGTTTTAGTTCCATTTTTGTTACGTACTTTTTTTTGCTGGCGCCAAGTCCATCGAGTCCAATTAAACGGAGAATCATTTTATTAGATATTTATGAATATGATGATACAATGGCGATATAACAGGTAGTGTATATATTTTTTTACAATAAGTCATATGTTTCTTTTTAACCTACTGACTACACGGGGAAATCCAATAATGAACAAAATGAATTGTAATTAAGTTTTTTCTATTGACGAAATTTTTGTCGTCCGCTTCAATCGTGACTAGTTTTCGCCGCGTAAACATGTAACATATGACGACATGATATTTTTTATGGTGTCTTAACTTTTGGTCATGGTTATACTAAATAAAAATTGCAATTTGAAGATGTCATATTTTTAAAAGACGCCTTATATCTTGCTAATTCATTATTTCTAATATTTTTTTTTATAATTTGGTTCAGTAGAAGATATAATATGTTATACAATTATAAAAATAGAATTCCTAATAAAATGATTTATTTAATATTGTTTGAGTATAAAACAACAATAACAATCCAAACAATATAAAACCGTATGCTTTATAATAAGCTGCTAATAGATCGAAAAATCTTGTATATTGGTGTGCATCAGGGGAATTAGGGTTAAGTACTTATAAATATTTTTTTAATGATCAGAGAATAGATTGGAATCGTTAGTTCATGAATGGTCTAGGTGTGGAGCTTGTCTCAATTCTACAAGTATCACGGCACTGTTGATAGTGTTGTACAGGACTTAATGAGTTTTATGGATTGGATGGATGAACTATTTGATGGCCTTCAACCTTTTTATTATAATTATGATATAATTGATACGTAAATGGGTTCAAACCTAGGATTTCCCGATAGAAGGTAAATGAAGGGATTACTGAAACACACACACAAGCCTAATTAAAATCCTATAACATACAAAAATCAAATCACTTAATAACAAAAGATTTATAAGGTGACAAATTTAGAAAACATGTATCATCTTTCTCTTTCCTCCCATAGATATCGTAAAAGTTGAGGGAATTTACTGCAATTATATCTGCGAAGTATCTTTTAAGTGGTAACAGGCGCGCCACCTATTACCGTTTAGTAACTACGTATAAATATTAGTTTATCTATATCATAACATATATATTTATCTAATTTGCTACTATGTGTATTTTAAGGTTCTGAAAACATTAACACTGATCTACAGAGATCAGTGTTAATCTACTGATCTACAGATATATCTTTAACATATATATTTATCTAATTTGCTACTATGTGTATTTTAAGGTTCTGGAAACATTAACACTGATCTACAGAGATCTGTGTTAATCTACTGATCTACAGATATATCTTAGAATATATTTGAATAGACTTTATAGGCATAATGCAATAACTCGCCAGTTTTGACTTTAACAGATTTGACTTCTCATTTTCGAGTTAAATCGTTTACATTTATGCAGGAAAAGCTATCATCGATTAGTATAGAAATCGTAGTATTTATCTCGCATCATCAAAGAGTCAGCATTGCATTATGGCGCCATGTATTTACTGAAATTAAAAAGAAGTTAGACTAATCATTCAATGTCGGCGATTGTGATCGGGTTTGAGCCACTGTTGTCACAGGGTTGTCACACCGCTTATGACGAATTCGTATTACGTTGAAAATTTGACAATTACAATTCTTCTCATATTTTTGTTTCACTCTTAGTCAATAATATTGTCTCGAACTTGTTGTGCAGCATTTATACAGAGTTGTAACCTTGATTTGCTGTCAGTGTTATTATCGCTTTGTTGTGCTATAACGACGAAGTATTTCTATTCTTGAAACACTTTTCATTTACTCGTTGATTGCGTTGTGACATGGCCGGAAATCGTGACATGTTTTTGCTTTGCGAAGAAATATTATTTAATATAGAGAGGAATATATTTGATATGGAGGAATATAGAGATATTAGAGGAATAACAGCAGTTTCTATGAAAATTTATTAACTTTCATTTAAAAGTAAAACTTTCTTCAATTGAAAATCAAGAAAAGTTTTAGCTTCCTGAGTTTTGGTTTTTTAATATTCATGTGAAATTTATTTGCTAGAGGTTTGAACTTACCGAATAATTTGGCTATTAGGAATTTCATATTGGACAACCCTCAAAACTGGAGATCGCATAGTCTCAATTGAGTGTGACATTCGAGGTCATTGTCATAAGTTTCATGCATAGTTCAATTGGGCAAATGACAATGGACCAAGTATTGATATTAATCTATCCATTCATTCTATATAATATTAGCAAAGGTATTTTGCGACAATCGTGTAGGTGGGGCATCGGTTGCTATTGTATGTAACGTATCTGTCTAAACTGTAATGACGGAAGACGACATACTATGGTTGTGATGCTATTACTACTATTTCGACAGTCGCTCATAAAGTAGTTAGCATACTAAATAGAATGACATGTTGAAATTCTCAACTCGACTGAAGATTTTATGTAATTGTCGGAAGAATAAAATTGTGTAGTTATATTGTGATAGTTAACTCTAATTCAAGTTTCAACAGAATAATTGCAATAACTGCTTTGTGTTGGAATATGATTCGTCTGTTGTTTAAACCTACTCTGTAACCTAGAGCGGTGATAGTCTAGTTTATATATACGATTAGGGTTTGATCGTTGAATCAAATGCACAGAAAGAAAATATAAATCAATCCAAAACGCAAATATGTCTTGGAGAATATATTTGGAATGTAAATATAAATATCTCAATACAAAATATATCTCTTCAATTATGGTCCTACTGAATCATAAAAAAAGAACTAATAATTCTCCTATAAAGTTTGTAGTATTATTGGGACAAGAATATGGATTTATAATTTAGAAACCAGAATCTTAATTCAAAATACTGCAGGTTTTGTTATCAGTTTTAGAGTCTAGGAACTAAGTACTCAAACCAAAAAAAAACAAAATTTATCAAAGATTTTGCATATTTTAATCAAGAACTAAAAATTCTTATTTTTAGAATATAAAATGATGTTTACTTCAAGAATGTTGCATATTTGACTTGAAGTTTATTTTTATTTCTTTCTTCGTTTAAATTCGGCATGTTTAAATTGTGTTAGAAAGTTCTTAATCACCAATAACTACACATATTTTATCCTTAGATTGTTTCATTCTTCGTCTAAGAACGACAGATCAGAAATATGTTCATCCAAGAAACAGGAATTATTCTGAAAAATAACATAGACATTAATCATTCTTGGAAAACCGAATGGTGTTACCATTATACAAAAATCTGTTTGTAAGGTAGAAAATATAGGCGCCTTCAGAGCTATAGCGCGTAGAGCCATAAGGCATACTCAGACCAAATAAAAAACTAAAGACTTAACACTTCCAACAAAATCGTGAAGCCGGTTGTGTAAACACCACCAGTACCACACAGTAAAAAAATTACCCGAATATTTAGTCACAGTATTAGCAGGGTTATTAGATGAGTATATCATAGATTTAGTACAATAGATAGGCAATGTGAAAGAGACAAATTATCGTTCCCGTATAATGAGATGAGCGAGATGGGAATATGGCAGCCTTCAAGTACCTACACACAAGCGACTTGACGTTTGCGTAGGTAAAAATAATCAAACACATTTTTTGAATACCGTGTTTTGAAAGCAACGAGTTACGTGTGCAGTACCAGGATACACATCCAAAAAAGATAACACACGGAAATATACGTTTCAAGTGTAAATATAACATATAATTTTTGTTGATTTAAGTAGTTATTTTCATCAATATCTAAAAAATATATATAAATCAGGAATAAAAAATACATAAATAATATAACCATCTATGTTATACTAAATCTATGGAGTATATAGACAAGTTAGCGTTTATTTTAAAACGTGTATAGGTATTACGCTTTCAAGGGGTGGTATGGTAATATGTTTATTTCGACAAGATATGTAGAAGATATTAAACAAGTTTTAGGATAAGATAAGAACAAAATTCTTTATTATTCAACAAATAAAAACCACCGACTCACTGCCTTCCCTCCTTCACTTTCCTTACCTAAGTAGTTTTATGCCTCTTTACACTTTTATTATCTTTAATATTATCAACATCAAAACAAATATAAATAAATGAATGAATGTGCAACGATACGGTTCGTATCACATTAATTACTTACCTAATAAACATGGAATATTGTAGCGCTTACTAGTGGTAAACTATTTGCTGGTTAAATGGTGCCTTGATCTATTGCGTGATATGTTAGAAAGAGACAAATATGAAACTAATTGTGTAAAAGGCTGTTAAAAGATATCGTTCCTACAATGTGTTCAGCACTACAGAGCTAAATTACAGCCTAAAACTAAAGGTTAGCCTTGACTCATTGTAACTGGAACTACACTTCCGAGGATTTGAATGCGCTCCTATATACAATTACAATATTGCTATTAGAAACTTAATTTAAAAAGTACAAGTCCGGAAAGTAGGTATATGATTTCTTCAAGCGTCCCGGTTTTTTGATTTTTGGTGTGGTGACGTCTCTACGTATTGGAAATGATAATTCCGCACGTGAACCAAACTACATTTTTGATAAAAAAAAGAGAAAAATCATTTTAAGTATTGCACAAGGAATATTTGATATTAGCAGTTTGAACAATTGTTGAGAATGATATAAAACGGCTGTGTGTGCGTAAAAAATGATACACACGGCCGTGTCTCAGTATTACCTATAATGAATTAAAAATAATAAATAAATGGTGAAAATAATACTTACGGGTTACAAGCAAATTGGTTTTTATTCCGTGCCACGATTTGAGCACTTCCAACCTGTGCCTATACGGTTTGTAATATCTTTGCCACTAATGATATGTTGTACAAATATACTTGTTGTCTGTAAAACTATAATAGAGTTTGAGAACACACGGTTAATTCTCTAATATCACTAGGTAGGTAGTAGGTAGTTATGTAATTACTTAGTCTTAATAATCGATAACTGTGTTACAAAATACCACAATAAGTTTACATTTACCGTGATTTTTTAAAGCAATAACGTGCAATAATGTGTCAACATTATGAAAAATATTGTTTTATTTAAGTTTGATGTCTATAAATTTTTCTCGTATGGAATTGTCCGATTTGGGAGAAAGTCAAATAATCATTATGGCAACATTCTTTTTGAACGCTATGAGGATTTTGTGGACTCAACCGACTTTCTTTCTTTCTGAAACAGCAGCCTTGAGTACTGTTCTGTGCACAACAGGATTTATCAATTTCTGAATTTAATTTTTCAACTGTTCTATTTATTTGTTACTCACCCACCCACCTAGGTTTATTTGTACACTGAAGCTAGTTTACAGATTTAAGGATAATTTTATACCTACATAATTATGGAACTAGAAAATTTGCTTGCGTCGTGGGATTCAAGACATTATTAAGAACTTCACGGGTGAGTTTATTTATTGTTATTATCAAATAATTATTTAAGTGCGGTCACAGGCTAATGGAGAAAGCTATGCCAGTGTTGTCGTTGTCGTATCAGAAATGATTTGCAAACTATGCCACAGAAGGCTTGATAGTGAAAACTCATGTAAGTATGTATAGTGTTGTTAAACAATTTCTGTTTATTAATAAAGAAAACGATTGAGCCCTAAGGACGATGAAGAGAGAAAACAGATCAAAGGATTAATCCTTCTATCAAAGCTGTTTATGCAATATTGCTAACGCAATTCATTTTTCGCATTCTAAGCAGATTTTTTGTATGTAGGCAATCCAAAACATAGTAAAATGATCTCAAACATAAAATATTTTAATATTATTATCCTTCCAATGTTACAATTTAATCTATATATATACTGTATACATAGAATGCTAAAACGGAATTGCATTTGCAAATGCAGCCTTTTTAGGTCTTCAGTGCTACTAAACTTTTAGCACATAGTACCTATGCTGTGTCGGAAAGAAGCTCTGGGACAAAGTTAACAGGATGTTAATCATAACACATAAGTTTTTGTTTTATGCTGTTGATAGCGGAAATTCGAAATAGTATTTAGTTTCTTTATTCAATTATAGTAATGAAGGCTGGTCCACGAGACCTATTTTATAATAAGTTTAAGAATTTAATATGTGACGATGTTTTCATGGTGCTGAATAAAGTTATTCTCTCTTTCTTTTTCATTTTAATCTTTTTCACATATTATATTTTATAAAAAAAAATTTAAACTATATAATAACAAAAGTAGGTAACTCATAGAAAAGTTTAGTAAATTAAAGTAATTCTCTCGCAGGCCATTCAAAACGAATATTACGACGACCTCCGTAGCCGAGTGGCTAGTACACCGGTTTCAAGGTGTCGCCATCTCTGAGATCCCGGGTTCGATTCCCGGGGGGTGACAGTTGTTTGTGTGATGAACTCGAGCATTTGTGCCTTAGTCATGGGTGTTAATATTTATTTCTATTTAAAAAAATATTTATCTATGTATAATTAAATGTCTCCGTTACCCTAGATCCCATATCATAAGCCTAGGGTTTAGTTTGAGCTAGGCTAATTGGTGTGAGTGTAGGAAATATTTATTTATTTATTACGAATTTACCACCACTATCTATTGATAGTGCAAACTCTTAAATGGTTTAGTATAAACATGGTTTTATACTATTGTATTAAACCATGGAAAAAAATAAAAAGCAGTTATGGATACTAGATAACGAATAAACATATTTAATAATAGATGTATACATTTAGAATAAATATATACATCCATAACCCGACAACAAATATTATTATTGTTCTTCACACAAATATTTGCAGCGACTAATTCAAACCCAGGACTTGTTATTTCGTAACCAATGTCGTTGAATATATTCCTATGGATATTATTGCTTTTTCTTGACTACAAATAGAACACTAGTAGGAGATAAGTGAATAGTATGTTTGTTGTGATTTAGTTTGTGCTTTTCCACAAAAATAGATAATTGTATTTATATCCCGTAGACCATGTGTAAACTGCTGAAAGGTTTTGTTGCTGTCTAGGTCCATTGTTGATACTTTGGTTTGACCCGTAACCTTATTCTTACTGACATAAAGTTTATTGATTTTTTCAGAATGCTGGAGATATTGAACACGTAATAAGTAAACACAAAGAAAAAGCTGCGTCCCGCCACCAGACTGTCCAGCCATTTATACTTCTACAAGGAAAATTGCAAGATTTTTCAGCTCTCTATATTGTGATTGAAGATAAAAAATATCAGCTGCAAAGTGCAACTAAGGCATTTGATTTACATCAAAATCGATATTTACATTATTTGTTGCCTTTGAAATAATACATATTACAGAAGACGACCGTGCTACGATTGTATATGATTCCAATTATTGTTATTTTAAAGTGTTTTTGTCATTATCATTGTCATTTCATAAATAAAATAATTTTTATACTATTTATGTATTTTATTAACAGTAGTTTAGAGGTTTTCTTCCAACTTACCTATTCTTTTACATAAAGAATGCATTCTCTTGAATCAGGAATATGAGCCTCTTATTTCGAAATTTAAGCATATCATTTTAAGTCAGCATTCTTTTACATAAAAATAGAATAATTCTTGAATTAAAAAATTATTGTATAACAAAAAGAAACATTAATATTTACAGTAAACGAGTAACATTTGAACCAATGTCTCAAAATATTTAGTATAAGAAATATGTAGACCCTCGATTTTATTTCAATGTTCCGTAACTTTAGGAGCGAGTCACAGAATTATTTGATTCAAGAAATGTTGTTTCAAGCACCTGAGAATTAACAATATTTATTCAAGATTTGTACATTCTGTATCTAAGAAAGAAAGAATTTTGAATCTAATAGGATACTTTATTTCTTACGTGATAAATTTTCTGTTCAAATCAAGAGCGCCTATTTCTTGAGATAACTTCGAAGAATTTTAAAAAGAAGAAACAAAGTATTTGTTCTGGGAGTTGAGATTCTTGATAGTTCAAAACATTTTGTATCTTATTAGAAGTAATTTATTTTTTCCTTATATAGGAAACTGGAAATATCTTGCGTTAAATAAGTTTATTTGATTGAAGATTTATTTTCTTTCTGTGTAGGGTTAGGCGTTTTCTGTTTCATTGATTAGCATCTGGCGATGATTTCCAGGCGTAGATGCGGTGTCTAGGTGTTTATATCTAGAATCCTTTCAATAACATTTAAAATTAACATTAATGTAATAAATAATTAACTTTTTAGTGCTAATCAATGTAAAAAATATAGTTAACATTTGAGAAACCTATTTTAGATTCATGTCTGTGAGTTTGTCGTATATTTACCAAAAAGTCTTATCTAAAAATAATCTTTTGTTTAATAAAAACAAAAACACGATGAGAACATGATTCTATAACATTACGCTTCTACGTATATATTTGTTAATAATTAAATATTTAAATTTATTCAAATTGCTTTATAATCGGTATGTCATATCATGTCATTGGTATGTAAAATATTTTAGCTACTTTTATGACGACATTTCTGTATATAAGTGACTCGATATATGTATATACGTTATCTCTCACCTTTTATTTTTTGTTAATGTTGTATACGATGAAGTGTACTTTTCGTTTTTATGCCATGGGCGTTTCCTACCTTAAGTATGAAATGAATCAGCATTTATTTTTCTATTTATGAATTTTGGTTTTTTATATTATGCTATTTTCATTTATTAGTTGATCACTGTATGTGCATACTAAGCTTAGTATTTCAATATTTTACAAATGTTACCTTTTGGCTCTTATATATCTATTACCTACCTATATACTGAAAAGTACTAGTATTGCAAATAGCTCAGAAGGTTCAGCGTAATTAATTAGACAGCCTTAGTATGTTACTTACAGTTCAAATAAATAAGGTAAATTTTTATTATACTAGCTTTTGCCCGCGACTCCGTTCGCGTGGACTTCAGGTTGTCCCATCTAGTCTAGTAATAAGTAAGAAATACGGTAACTAAGCACTGCAGAGCCCTAATCATAGGCCTATAGGTAGCTATTGCAGTATGCTCCTATAAACTACATTTAACGATCTTTTTCCTTTTGTGGGTTATTCCTAAGAGATAAACATATACCATCACGGACTTTTTTGTAGACCTTTTAAGTTGTACAATACTGTAGTAAATTGTTTTGATCTATTTGTAGGATTCAGTCAGCTTTGCAATGTAAGCGCAAAAATGTGTTTTTTACGACCTCACATTAGAAACCTCAAAAATTGTAGCCTATGTGTTATTCTGATGTATAAGCTATATTGTGGTAAAGTTTCATTCAAATCCATTCAAGTAGTTTTTACGTGAAAGAGTAACAAACATCCATACTTACTTATACTTACTTATACTTATACCGATAACACATATCTTCAATGTTCCTATTAGCAAAACAAACTTGGGTAAATTCTCGCCTATAAAAAGACTAATGAGATTTTATAACGATATTAATACACCTGACATTGACGTCCTAAATGACCCCGAACGCACTTTTAAAAAGAAGTGCGCTGATCTGCTTTCTTTGCGTGATGTTCAATGTAGTTATTAATTAATTAAAATATTCTTTGTAATCGTAGTTTTTAGTAATTGTAATCATTTCATACAATTGTGTTGTTTCTGTCAATGTTGTATACACCTGTAGTGGCATATCTTATAAATAAGAATTTACTGCGATATTATCCTGATAAACAATGTATTTGATATTGTCGATGGTGTATCTAAATAAAATAAATAAATAAATAAATAAATACTTACAAACTTCGCCTTTATAATAGTAGTAGGATAAATATATAATTTTAAATGTATTTACGAGTATATGTCAGCTATTGTATTATTAAAAAAAATCCATTTACCTTAGAAGAATGTTGTGAATAACAAAATATTGAAAACATCGAATTAATTTGTATTTCTGCAATTTTCAGGTAAAGACTAAAGTTTCGATATTAAAAAAAATTAAATGGGGTAAGTAATATTGTTATAGAATAATTTATTCTTGTTACAACTAATATGTTGATATTAAAATGTTTCACTATACGTGAAACATTTTCATATGACATATGATATGATTATTTGAGATATAAGGCGATGCGAAACTCATTGTTGCGATACTTAGATATAAATGTATAGTAGCTGCGTCAACAAAAATAATAAATGAAAATCTATGTTTATGCCAATTGCCCTAAGTACACATGACGGACTTAACAACTGGTATTGTTATCTAACCATGGCGGCACCATGATAATTTCTTATTTTATGTTCGATCTACAAACAACAACATCTAATATCTATTGGTACCGAGTTCCAGAGATTTATAGCTTGCATGTTATTCTATTGCTAGACACTACTAACTGAACAGATAGTTTGGCCAACATATTAACTAATGCGTACGCGCTGCACTGTATAATTTGTATAAGAATCTTCATGAATCACGATAGTGAGTGTGGAAGCGCTATAAATTTATTTTTAATGTTTCAACAGATACATTATAATGAGCTGCTAAGATTATGCGAGGCGTTCGCAATTTCCGCGTCCTCTCTTGAGACACGCAAACTTGTTCGACGTTGTCATCTCAAATGGTGGTGTTGATTTTTATGATACACGCGAATCGGTGACAAGGTCGAGAAATGTGTTAATAACACCGATCGGAGGTGAAACACGAGTCGCTCCGGGCGCTTCCGTGACTCGGTCACGATTCACGATTCGTCGGGTCACAGTGCTACTTCGCTTGGTTGATTCTTCAATACTTACTCAAGTTGTTGCACCTTTACAGGGCTGTCTATAATATCAAATTTTATGAACAATTCTAACTTATTTTGTGTGTCTCTCAGTATTTATAATTGTACAGTATGTGTCCAGATGTTATCGTTTTTTTTGCTCAATTTCTTCTCGCATTCTATTTTAAGCACATATATGATATTAAGTTTATATAAGTATATAAGCACGTCGAAAGCACACATATTAAGCTCAAAAATGTTATCTAGGCTATGTACTATTTATATTTGAATTCCCTAGACTTAGTTGTTATTGAGAGTTTGAAGTATAGTGATGTTCATTATTTTACAGAATATTCCAAAATGCGACTCAAAAATAAAGATTTAAAGTATCGTTCTTAAACACTGCGTGTAATCTAATTATAATTATATGTATTCTTATTTATTAAAATCATATACTCATATTTGAAATTATAATCAGTATTGATATAAAATGTTGGCGTATCTGTAGTAGTTTTCCGTAATCCTTTTTCTGTAGACAATTTTGCTTTAGCTGTTTTATTAAATAAGTTTAGAGTTCAATGTGGACAGAAACAGAAGATTGGTATGAATAATATAAGAAGTTTGAGAATTTTGATGGCGGTTTACAGTGATTGATACAATATTTATATAAAGTAGAGGAGAAAAAGCACAATAATACTTTGTGAACGTTTTCAGGTTTAGTGTTCACGTTCAGGAGGATCATATTTATCTATTGTATTATCTATAGCTGTAAACGTAATTGTAAATAATTAAGACAATCTAACAAGTTGAATAGTGATTTAATTCATAACATTTAATAGCAATTTTAGACAAATAACGCTAAAAATACTTTTCACATTATTTAGTGCTAACCCTGGCAATTTGGCGCTAATGTGAACTTGACCCGAACTTAGAAGTTGTACCATCTTGGTCCATAAAGATGAACAGCTTGTTGCGTTCTCGAATACCGTTTCGGTATTATACGCACAAATACTGATTGGTACGCTCTGCGTGATCGTACGGTTGCATGATATCTTAACATCAATATTCCAATCAATAGAAGGCTTCTACATTAATCGCAGCCATTCAAAGTAACGCCGTGTATCGGAATGATGGTATTGTTCAGCAATAGCGGAGCAGTTCGTATTGTGTTATATTTTTGTATTAAATATGTTGTCATAAAAGACTGTGTTGTTAGGTTGTAGGTATGTCAAGATCAGTTTTACATTGACACGACATAATAAATTACATAAACTGTTTCATATCACGTAATGTATTGATTGCATTTACAGTTTGACAATGTACTAAATTGAAAGTAAGTACTATAATGTAAAATTAGGAGATGATTTAGACTATAGTGAGGTTCTTAATGTCGAGCTTACGATTATCACTGATTCGTATACTTTTATTGAGATTAACGTGCCAGAGCTTGAGTGGACACGTAATTTAGAATAGAGGTGAAATTAAAAATGTCCTACTTGTGGTCTACTGATCGTATTACTAACCTGCTAGTATATAACTGTTAATAAAGTTATAAGTATTATGATGTGAACATTTAGATTTATTATTTAACCGGTTTTATTATGATTAGGTGATCTTTGATTAGGTGCTGTGATTCTGTTACCTTGGCTGATTTGTAGAGGTCTCAAACTGTAGACCCGTCTCTTGAGATGCGCGCAAATCCGTGAACTTGACCGCGCGATCGGATGCACGCCACGTCGGTCAGCCTCCGCAGACGGACAATTTAGAAACGAACGCCACCGCCAGAGGTTAACGCACTTGATCTTTAGCACAAACGATGCCATTGTATGCTTATATAGTATATTTAATTGAAACGCGTTAGTCAGTTTAATTAGTAATTTGATGATATAAGATAGTCAGGGATCGTAGAAAGTTTTGACTGACCCCACAAACATCAAAATGGACACTGATGATTTAAATGATTAAATTTAAAGAATTTCTGACCCAACATTATACTTATTAATATGTTGACAGTAAAATTATATGCTAAGTCAAAGAATTTCACATTTCTTCCTGACAATGTTGTCACATATGGATAAAATACTTATTGTGTAAAAAAAGTAGCAATATGTGTACAATATTGTGTTAAATAATTGTGGCTATGTTATATGGTAAGACTATAAGTGTACTCAAACTAACTTGAAACATGCAATATACATGGAATTTATATCTCATGTAAGTAAAGGACAATGTTCAGGTATATATGGAATTCCGTCTAACATTGTAACACGAAACATCTTTATTTGTGATCTATGCTATATATATACTAATATTATAAAGAAGTAAACTTTGTGTGTTCGTATATTTGTTAAATAGTAAGGGGTAATCTCGGGATCTACTGAACCGATTTTAAATTCTTTCACCAATAGAAAGCCACATTATTGCTGAGTGTCATAGGTTATATAAAAAACCGAAAAATAAAAAGGCTTTTACGTGGTACTCCGTTTTGCAAGTGAATCGGAGAAAAAACGGTCGAATGAAAGCGTTTCTTACGAACGCTGCCTTAACTAAGAAATATAATATACTAGCTTTCCGCCCGCGGCTTCGCCCGCGTTATATTCGAATTTCCCACAGGAAGGATATGTTTTAACAATACTGCCATACAACCTTTCACCCCTTCCTTTCAACCTTTTACAACCCTTTTCTGCTTTAAAAGGTAGCCTCTGTCCTTTCTCAGCCTCTAGACTATCTGTGTACCAAATTTCATTTAAATCGGTTCAGTAGTTTTAACAATATTTCCATACAACCAATAATCCCTCCTTTCAACCTTTTACAACCCTTTACAACCTTTTTTGCATGAAAAAGTAGCCTATGTCCTTTCTCAGGCTCCAGACTATCTGTGTACCAAATTTCATTTAAATCGGTTCAGTAGTTTTAACAATATTTCCATACAACCAATAATCCCTCCTTTCAACCTTTTACAACCCTTTACAAACTTTTTTGCATGAAAAAGTAGCCTATGTCCTTTCTCAGGCTCCAGACTATCTGTGTACCAAATTTCATTTAAATCGGTTCAGTAGTTTTGGTGTGAAAGCGGAACAGACAGACTGACAGACAGAGTTACTTTCGCATTTATAATATTAGTATGTATGTATGTATAGTATGGCACAAAACAATGAGCTTTTCCACAAATACTATTTTCACAGTACTTTTGATTAAAATTTCACCGTCTTCAATTTTCACAGATGACACTCCAGTTTTATTTATTTGAGTTCATTAAAATGACGATAACTTTTTTTTTAATGAACCGATTTTGATGAAACAAAGTTTAGATAATTTTCGGAGTTAAAACAAAGCAAATAGTGAAAGTTTCAAGCAAAACGGTTCAGTACTTTCGGAGATAAACGTGAACATACATACAGACAGACAAAAAATTCCAAAAATTTTTTTTTGCTTTCTAATAATCTATTTAAGTGCCCCTCTATCCATTTCAGTCAAAAATACTAAATGTACAGACAAAATATTTTTACTGTCTTATTATATGTATAAGATTTATAGCTTGAAAATGCTTACGAAGAAGTCAACGACATCATATGTCAGACTTTTATTTTTAAGTTACAAAAAGAAGTTTTTTTAATATATTTTATTAATATTAAAAAAATTAATTTAAATCATATTTATTAGTCATATATTACCAAAAATTATGAATCTTTATGAAAATAAGTAAACTCATCGTCTTAAGTGTGAAAGCCAAAGCAGCGGACGGCGCGCGATGGCTTCGGGTTTAATTCGGTTCGCGTTCGTGCTCGCTTCGGGGATTATATATATTATGGCCAACGAAGTGGGAACGGGTCAGCTAGTTTATTATAAATTTAAAGTGTTCAGTTACAAATAGAGATACCAAGAATTTAGAGACATCCATGGTTGTAATATAGTAATTATCGTCGGAAGAAGCATGTTGCGGAATATTGAAGGAATATTGTTGGTGATTTTTGAGTATCAAAATGATCGACATGCTTACAGTGGATTCAAGAGTTTGCAAACACTTCATTTAATACGTCCATAATGGCATAAATAAAATACTAAACTAATTATAAGATTGTCCTAACATATGTTACATAAAACACGATAAGTTCTTCTTTAGAAAGTATTAAATGGTGTTCAGTAAGTATTAATTCGGGTGGAGAAAATAATGCAGTGACTAGATTATTCTCAGTCGACACGTAAACAGCAATGCGCGCCTCCGGCCGCAGGCGTCGCTAGTCTGTTATCTGGCTTGTCATTGAGAGGAAGGAGGAGGAGGTTTTTGTGAAAATCATTCGGATACGAAAATAGATTTCCTGAAGTAAAAAAAGTAAAAAAAAAGAATATTTTGTATTAATTTGATTTTGCAATTTTGGTCATTCTCCTTTGAGAGACGAAATAGGATCCTTTCACATTCCTTGACGTTTTATTAATTTTAATTTATTTATTATTAGTCATATTTAGTTAAAAGGCAAAGCAAAAGTCGCATTTTAATCGTAAAAACTATAGTTATAATGTTAATGCTAAACTGAATTACATTGATTTCACAAACATATTTTAAATCAATTTTGAGTACGGCCTTACGGTCTGCTAGTTTTTAGCAGGATTTCGTGGTTTTCACTTGTATATTTTTTTTACGGAAATGTAATACATATTAAGTATAAGTTATAGTAATACGATTTGTTCGATGGAATTCCATTCTAATTGCTTGCTGTATTTGTATGCATATGATTTTTTTTTTTGCAAAGTAATATAATTTCGAAAAATAAATAGTTATGCGCGATGTATTAAATTAACATCACCTTGATCGATAAGCTACTATTATTTTCTATGAATTAATTTAGGACATTGATGTTCCAACCAATTAAGTTATTTTGTATTTTCGGGTTCGAATAATAAAAATATTACACTGCTGACATACAATATCAGTACGATATTTAAGTTATACGTTTCTCCAGTCTACAACTTTTAAACACAAGGATATTATAAGTATCTTGCAACGTCAGTACGACTTGCCCCTCGATACATGCCAACAGAACTTGCCAGCGCAAGTTGTAGTGTAATATTTCGAGGCGCTCGGGGTACACCCACATAACACTTAGCGCTAGATTATAGACAACAAATCTTGCAATATATCAAGACATTTGATTTGTAAAGAGATAAGTGGCATGAATTTGAAGTATGATTGCCGAGTAACAAACCAGCTGTCTGTGAAATGGTAACAGTGACTACTAAATCTTTAGTGATATTTCTAAAAGGTTCGTTTCTATTGTCATTAAACTAAAATGTGTATAAACGCAACAAAAAAAAATGAGAGACATTTTTAGTAACCACATTTCAAACAACCACTTAAAACATCTTGGAGTGTATATTGATACGTACCTATTTATATTAGTGAATAAAATCTGATACGAAAAGTTGTTATATGCAGTTGAAATTTGATTAAGTTAGTAAAATGACTGGATAAGTGGTCATGGCGTCAATTTACTCTAGGAAAAATATACGATGTTTTAAAAAAGGAAATTTGAAAGTTTCTTGAACTATTGGCCTTCTAGGCAAACGGAAAGCAACCGGTCTCACGGAAGAGGGAGATACAGCGTTGTCTGATAAATAAAATCTACATATTAGGTTAAATTAGTTTGGGGACTAAAATAATTTCGTCTGTATCTGATGTTGGTCTATTCATGAACGAACGAAAGGTAAAGGTCGATTGGCGATGGTTTTGACGGAGATGTTGCCGTTTGAGTAGACATGTTTGACACAATACATGTTTGACAAATTTGACAACTAACATGTCGATGTCAATATAAATATGAATAATCTTTTACAATAAATAGACTGACTCGAGTAAGGAATACCTCACTTAAGTGTCACTTGCAATTCAAAAGAACAATTGATAGCTATTGCAACGGTGAAAGTGCAGTTTCACTTTTGTTCATGAGTCGAGTCGCCACCTCCTTAAAAACTGCGTTCAATGTGACGCTATAACAATGGTGAATATACAGTAGCAAAACTTTTTGTCGTTATAAACATTAAGACATAATGCTTGTAAAAAATATATTTATCGGAAATTTGGTTGTGTACTTAATGGTGTTAGGTAAATCAGCATTGACCAAGAGCTGAAGGTCTGTTACATGCTGTGACTTACGGTAAGAAAGATTTAATTGAAGACATTACAGCGTAGATTATAGAAAAGGGCTTGCATTTTTAACTCTTGTTCACCTGTCTTGTCCAATTTCCACGTAAAAACTAACATAAATATTTATGAATGAAAATTAGTTTTGAGATAAATTATCATAGTATTGAGGTAATCCATATTGTCAAAAGAATATTATGTACCTACAGGAAATTTCTTGAATTTCATTTCAAAAATTGTTTGTTTTAAGGAAAAATGTGTATTAAAATTATGTAGCTAAACACCGTAGATTGTGTAGAAACTATCTGAATGTCGTTATTTATTATGCCTTGCTTAGTTGAGCTTTTGAGAAACGTTGGGGAAAGAACAAAAACCCTTCACTTATTCCGTCTCGGCTCGGGTGACCCTGACTGATACCAATCGGCCGCATACCGTTCTCTAGTTTGATACCTTATTTTTAGATACGCTTTTTGTTCCGAAGGTGCTTAGATTTTAGAATATATATTATATATATTCTATAATGTAAAATTTTTAAAATATATTATAGAGGGATTACTATTGATTTTTCCAATTAGAAATTATTTCATTTAGGTCGAATTTCTACGAACGGCCAATCACTTTTTACGGTCTTTAGGTTACGTCACATTATTCAGATGTCTGTTCTAATATGCTCAAGTATTTCGCCTATACTACTGAAAAACGTTTCTAGCATTAAATATATAAAAAATAATTTAAAATAAGTTTTCTGACATATTAACTATATCCGTGTTGTTTTTGCCAAAATTGTTAAATGGAATTTGCTGTATAAGATCAGTATATATATATCGTGTTTCAATAATAGTCAAATGATCTACTCTATTCTATTGACATTATTGGTACCAGCTATAGCGCTCATCAAATAGTTACGTCAAAATAAATTTGAATTATTAATTTAGATGGTCGTGTCTCTTTATAAATTCGGAGCTCTATACGCCCGTGGGCTGCCATACAAACATTTAAGGTAAAGAATGTGAACGCGTGAGTCATCACCTATTTATTGATATGTCAAGACGCTATAGACGCGTATAGATGTCTGTGTCATACTAGAAGCGTATTTTTCTTGAAGGAATTGTGCGTTTCCATATAAGGGTCACTATATTTCGCAACTAGGAGGCTAACCTGAGAAATGGGTTAGTGCATACGTGAGTTAAAAGTAGTAACATTTTCACACAAATTCAAGGTTCACCGGAGTCGTTGACATAGTAAGGATTTAGAAATCGCGATCGTGACACATGCTAGCCACACGCTGTACGGTATTTAACTTTGTGCAGGTGATTTCAATCGGTAAAGTTCTTTGTTGTGGCTGTTTCGAGCTTTCAGTGGGCTTTTGCAACCTATTCTTAATGTCTATTCTAAAGTAATAAATTGTAATTCACTTAATAGAGCCTTGTAGGTTATCGAATAAGGTTTTGGTAACTTTAGCAGCGATAAATGTACCACATTTTAAAAGTATATAAATTTTTATTGTATATTAACTGTTTTGTTGTTCTTTCCTTTATCTTTGAACCTTCAAGATAAGAGTTTTGTGACGCTACTTTCTCAATTTAAAAACATATTAATAAGGCATGTGAAATTTTGTAGGTATGTTTCAACAACAAGTAAGAAAGTAAGTTTTATAAGTCAACAATATACGTATGTATTTAATTTGTTCTGGCTTCCAATGTTCCGATATTGTCTAATTTATAACAAAAAATGACCATGTTCGCGGTTAGGGTCCTTTAATTGCGCGATGTTGTTATTGGTATAACAACCTCGAGTAACCACCACCTACTCTGATTAAGTTATTGAGTACAATGACATGCTAACCGCACAGCTCTATGTAGAGAAATGCACATTTTAAAAACGAATAGTACTTTATTAAAGGTCGTTTTTTAATTTCATTATATCGTAAGTATAAGTCCACATATTTTATTAATTATTATTATCGTCAGCTGTCTGATTTTCTCTTTAAACAAAGGAATCATTTTAGCTTTCATATCAACTGCCAACGACAGTTACGTCTATGTAGCTTTTGTTGTGCTCGTTATTATGAGAGCGACCAAAAATAAAAAATATAAGTAGTTCCGTGTTAGTTATGTTGCCTGGAGCCCTGTACTTGATCTTGATCCGGAAGTGTCGATTGTTTGTTGTATCTATTTCGAAATTTTTGGTTGAATTATAGGTAATTTAAATTTATGATTGAATTATAGGTAAACTGAAATAGTAAAAACTGGCGTAGTCTTTTTTATAGTATACAGAGTTAAGTAATCATCGTTAGTTAATATTTTTTTTAAAATGTACATAAGATATTGAAGTAACTTTCTACTGTAATCTCTCCTTTTACTCTAATCGTTAACTCGAGGACCTTGAGATACTATCGTGCCTGATATAGAATTTCGATTTGATTCGTGTAATATTATTGAAAGAAATCGTGTCTCGCCCGTCAGGCGACCGGGTATAGAGCTGCTATTTGTCTGAGAAATAATCCATGAATCACTGGTGGTTTCTTGTAGTCAAGGCTGCGAAAGCTACGTCTTTGTCTCTGGCTTGGTGACGCCGACGTAATTAACGTTATACCAGTACGTAACTATTATCGCGTGTACTGCGAGATTTGCGACGTCCTTGAAAGCACGTCCTTTTGGATTTTGCGGCCAGAAGCCTTTAAGTAACAAAATGGCAAATGGATCATGAAAATCTTAAAAAATCTTACATTTGTATTAATTGGTAAGGAATCTAATATTTAGTGTATTTTTTAAAGGATTTGCGATTTTTAAAGGGTTTTTTTAATTGTACATGTATGTTATACATGTACAATTATTATACCTAGTCATAGGGGTTAATGAAACTGGAATCCACTTTACTAATATATTTTATAATATATTATATATAATTCTAACTAAAATCTCGATACAAACTTGAGGTAGCGTTTCTAACGTTGTAACAGTTGTTATAATTCTTTAGTAAAATTAGAGGTGGCTGATGACGAGTAACTTGTTAAAAATCGTAGCATTATTTATTTTTTATTGACTGTGCAAGCTCAAAAGCTACTGCGGCCTTCGTTTATTGATTAAACTTGGTTTTCGTAAAGAATTAAGATAGGTTATAATATCATATATCAATTATCCATATTGTGTACAATTATTATAGAAATTATATACTCAAAGTGGTGGACGAGTATAATTTTTATTGAAGCACCAAATGCAATATTGGTGCGAGTTTAATTTCTACTAACTGCAAAAAAGTTCTGGCATTAATTGTACATAAATGTTTGGTTTGTAACGAAACCTACTGCCTAAACTTAACGAGCATGAGTTATATTCTTTGCAATGGGTACAGTTATATATTACAAAATTTTCCCAAGCTATATAAACAAGAATCGTTTTGTTTGTTACTGACCATATTATTGCCTTTATTACTATCATAATGATCATATAAGTAATAAAGATTTCACATAACTCAGTAAGGGCGTTGCAAACCACGATTTTCATTGTTTTGTTAGTATGGTGTACGATAAATGTGGCTTGAAAGTTCACCATTGATGTCGTATTATTTAATATTACTATAATAATAACAATGTAGTATATATGCGTTTAACATTTCACACGTGATTTGCTTAAAAATGGATGAATAAAATAAATCTTTAATATTGGATGAGGTTATATATATTATTTCACCATTGTTGTGGTAGTTTTCTGATCTAAACCAGACCTGCTTACCACCAGGCAGGCCGTAACCCTGCCTGGTGGTAAGCAGTTACCGTAGCCTATGGACGCTTGCAACATCAGAGACATTGCAAGCGAATTGCCGACCTTTTAAAAGCTATATCCTGTCTATATATATTCTTGAATAACCCCATACTGACCTCCGCGGGGTAAAATTCGACAGGGAGTTGATTCTACAATCAGACCGAGCGAGGGAGGAAATTCCTCTGAAACCGTACTATGCGTGATCACTTAGGCTCTAGCATGTGAGAATGAACAGCCTGGCGATAGCGAACAGTGCGATGTCGGTGAGTGCGGTATCTTATCAAATAATTTTTCAGAACATAACCCGTTGTACAAACGGTAGAACGGACAGTAAAGAGGCACAGTCTCCTCGGACTTGATGGCTCAATTACCCCTTATCAGTTTGATAAAGTCGACGATATGTTGAGCTCGTCTTGGGACGGTGTTCCAAGCTGATATCGAAGTGCTCCCGCTTACAGATGATACCAGGGGGCCATATGAGGCCTGACCAGCGCTTTATATAGTCGCAGTCTTAATCTCGGAGAGAAGTATCGCTTGGCTCTGTTAATGTTAAGTTCACCTAGTATTTTGGACGACAATTTGACTTTGTCATCTAAGTAATTTCGGAAATGTACTTCGCTGAAGATGTCGACACCAAGGATCCCAATACTATTTGTAATTTTCAAGGGTGTTGTGCACGACGCTGGCACACTTAAGTGGCTGGGATTCAGAAGAATCCCGAACGACGAGGAGACCAACTGGACCAACCAGGAAGAATTGAAATGCCAATGTATTCCGTTCACTCGACCAGGCCTTCTTTAGGAAACCCTCTGTGGTACTTCTGGCAGTCGTCCGCTTCGATGTATGTTCTCCATCGTAATCCGTACCAGGAAAGGGGATTTTTATTGCTGGTTTCGGACGCCGTTCTGTCGCGCCAGAATGTTTGATTTTAGTCCTCCCTCGGAAGGTTGTAACATACAGAAAGCGCCTGTTTAACCCTTATGGCCATTTATTTTGTTTTTTAATTCTTACATAAAATCCCTATTTTCGATATGGTCCTTTTATATGGTCCTTTTGCAATGTGTAGGTAACTTGTAGGAACTTATTTATCTATTTCTATCACTGTTTCCTATATCGCTATATCTTTTATAGGACTCGAGTTATTATTCTGGTGGTGGTGGCTATTATTGCGAATGTTACATTGAATATGTTTCATTTGTTAGAACATATAATTAAAACATAGTGCTCAAATTAGAGCCTACTTGCTAGATACATGACGGGTTTTCTTACGCTATTCTTATAATTTTATTTCCTATTATACTAACTTATTTATGTACTAGTATATTGTTTATTTACTTAACTATTTTTAACATATACTGTCTGTCTACGACACCTTATCTATTTCTCTTTATTTATTCCTTATTCAATTTTAAACCGTTAGAGACTATTCTCTATGCCTATTTCTATCACTATTATTATTACATTTATTATTCTGTCCCGAACATTCTCACTACATATATTATTTTACCCCGAACAACTGTGTTTGGAAAATTTGGTAGCTATAGTAAATACTATTTTTTTCTAGTGATGAACGTGATAACTTGTGACTTTTGCAAACTCAAAAAAATCGCCCTTAACAGTACGCATATTATGTGAACCTAGTTTATATGTAATGTTTGGGCTAAACATTTTCGTGAACCTTAGTCGATTTAATTCTTTTGTTTGTAGGACATTGTTAGATGAATCGATATCAATTTGCCTACAGCAAAGGTCTAATAACACCGGAGGGTACATTCTCCAGCAGACATATACGTAGCCCGTTTCATAATGATAAATTAGCTTCTCAATGACATTGCTAATGAAAATATTGAATACTATGCAGCGGAAACAATTCGGTTTCGTGTTTCGGAAGTCAATCACGTCAGCCATACAATTACATTCTTACGGTAAACTGGGATGTTTATAGCTATTTATTTTCTAGCAGGAAATAATAAATCAGTTAGATTTATTTTTGTTTTGTTATAGTTACACAAATAGAAATGATTTCAAAATTTAGTACCTTTTTTAAATATAAATATATTTATAAATATAGTACTTAACGATAAAATGATCGCATTCATTTATGCATCACGAAATATTTTTTTCTAAGTTATGGATTAAATAAGTTTAAAAGAACTCTACTGAAGGATTTTATATAGTACTATATAATGTGTACTACCTTCAGACTAACTCTGCATAGGCTGTCTACGTAAACAACTTGTTCGAAAACAGGCTATTAATGTAATAGGCTCATGACGAATAACTGAAGAGGTTAAACGAGCCGGCGCGGTGCGGCCAGCGGCGACGGTTGTTGGTATTTTGTGGCAATTAACATAAGTGCACCGATCCGTTGCCTGCACGGCCTTGCAAGGTCGGCTTGTGCGCATCATACCGCATCATTCGCTCGTGTCATTGTTTACTCATAGTACGATATATTTAACACAATATTAATTGGCATCATATATTAATTTCTATCTTTAGTCACTGAACTTTATTTAAGTAATCCCCAATTTTCTTTGCGATTGTCGCCATTTTTATTAAGAAGTACTAAAATTTCGATTGCTATTTTACAGTATATGACTTGTACTGTATTGATTGGAAGCGTTTCCGCTACTTTTCTGTGAATATAAAAAAAGCCGAAGAAGAGAAGAGGTTATTAAATATTAAAGCCATTATTAACCCATTTGTGATTTATTTATTCATAGTTGGGATCACAAATAAGTGAAGGAATGACAAAAAAATATATATTATTTTGAAATTGTAGGGGTGTACCCAAATTGGCACACTGGCCACTTACTAGTGAAATTGTGTAAAGCATTTCTTCTCAATGCAAAGTGTTTATTTTGCATTTTTTCAAGCCCTTCGGCTCTTATTATGACAGACAACACAACGAACACGCTTTGGAAGCTTTTCTGGAACATGGTTGGCGCCATCCAGTTGTAACCCCTCGATGTTGGATGATGAAGGGCGAGCAACATGGTGATGAGATGATTGCCCGAGATAAAATCTAGCTATACTTGGACGAAATAATAACTGATCCATTGTATTTTCTTTAGACTGAACATCCAAGCACCACGCCATTGATATGGTCATATCAATTATGTATGTGAAGAGAACCCACCACCATTTTTTGCCTCGTATCCTAATTCTATACAACGATATTGATTGGCCCAATTCGTCTTAGGTCTAATTCGAGCTCTCTTAGCTGCCAACGATTCATCCTCACTGCTATTCTCAGAATCCGAAAGAGCATCAACATCATGAATAAATACCTCGATTTCTCCTGGAATATCGTTCGACGATGTTGATGAAATTTGTCCACCATCAGAACCCTCTTCTTCGTCAGTAACAACAGAAGGTTCAGGTGGAAATATAGTCAAATCGTACTCAAAGCCGTCATCACTATCTTCGAGGATTGTATTTACTGCTTCCTCTAAACCACGGTAGTTGTTACTGACACTACAACGTCGTTGACGGTTCCTAATAATCTGCACTGTAATGTTTTAGGTGCTATAATATGGTCAAAAATAAATGTTCAACATTTTAAATATGTATACAAGATAGTTTATTTATTGAATTTGAAGATCAATAACTATTTACCATTATGTATTGAATGTGTAAAATATCATAATTACAAACATTTACTTACCTCGACAGGTTCTTCAAAAGCAAAATTCTATGAAGTTTTGCAATAAATCTAAAATATGTAACCAAATTGTTCAATATTACACGCAATCACCACACTTTCAACTATCCAATAATGTGAAAATTTATTAACTAACGTCAATACTTTTTTCATCTACCCTCAAAATTAAGTGTTCCCAAATTGGCACGGCGGTCAAGAATGGGTTAATCATAGTATTGAGGGTGAAATTAATGAAAACGTATCAAATATTTTGGGTTGCTGCTTGTATGCATTATAATGATTTGGTTCAGAGTTTTGAAAGCTGTTAATTCAGTTCCCGGAAATTAGTACAGTTATTATTTTGTAACCGACAGTGGCCAATTTTTACATCCTCTGTTCACCAACAGCAGTAGTGCGATTAGAAAATTATTTAGTTTCGATTAGTAGCAGATACATCTCTTAGCATGTTTTTATTATATAGCTGAATCCATAGACGCTATTTACGTGAGGAGGAAAAGAATACCAAAATTTAATTATATCTTTTTTGGACAAGGCGTCTAATAACCAGATTGAACAGAATATACCATTGATCACTAAATTATTTTTAGACATAGTGAACAGGTATATTTCTGTTTGTAACGTAACAAGAAGATCAATTAATAATGATTGCAATATAAAAACACGGTATAAAAACTCGTTCTGCAGACGATTAGATAACAGAGTTGTTCGCACAAGGGTTCGATCTAGCGGTTAACACGCGGTTCATTTTTGTCGGATGACATAAGGTTGTTGTTATTTGTACATACATAACATCTTCATTTTCGTGTCACATTACCTGTCTTGTGAGTATTATGGTAATGTGCACCGCGTAAGCCATATCAAGAAATTATACAGTACATTTTTTTGTTGTCTATCCAAGTGCTTTCATTACGTAACTGCGAGAAAAATCCACAACCTTTATTAGAACGGCAAATAAATAGACATTTAGAATACGTGTAACATGGCTGGATCCAAGTCCGACTTCTTGATTATTCTGAAGCCAGTGCAGAGATCATACATAGCGCATAACTCTGGGACTGCACCTAAAATAATTTTTGGTTCTAGCCCTTATGCTATTACGTTCAGTAATCTGTTTAAAGTTTTATGAGGAGTTTATTGTAAACCTATTTAAAAAACTTTTTTGTTTTTAGTCTACTAATTACCCCATAAAGTCTTATTTGTAATATTCAGTAACAAATAACCAATACGCCTTATGGTGGACATTGTCTATCTTAAGAGCGATGGGCTTGCACAGAAAGCCACGAGATACAGATATCCGGGGATCCGATACAGATTATTTAGAAACCAAGAGTTCAACAAGATATTACTTAGTTATTTATTATTATGATCACCATCTCATTGATACATTTTTACTTTTGATCCCACACAACATAAAAGATGTTATTAAAGATACTTTAGAAATAATAGTGATTGTTTCACTGATACCATCTAAGTATGTGTAATGTAGTTGTTATATAAAGTTACATAATTGTGACGATCGACCGCTCCCGATTGATAATTCTGCTTATAAATTACCCCGCTAATGATGGTAGTTTAATTGTCATATTAATGTTACTCGATTTGTTTGCGTGCATCCTAATTGAGAAGCTACGGACTCGCAATCCTTGTACATTGATTAGAAGATACCTGCACGTAGTCTATCTCTTACAATGGTCAATTATTTACCAATATTTGTTCAGAGTGTGATTTCAGAAGATAAATCAATTATATATATTTGATAGGATAATAGCAAATAATTTATATAATATAATAATAGCTAAAAATAAAGCCTTTTTAGAGTTTTGTGCCTGTTCTGCTCGAGAAGGCTCTCCCAATTTCCCAACAGGTGTAGCTTTAAAAGATTTTTTTGATTTGTCTTCACGTTCGTTTTTTGTTATATATAGAAACGTATTATAAGCCATTATGTGGGTATATATTAGATAAAAATACAGAACACGTCGTATTAACATATTTTGCTAACGGCTGTATGTGATATAATTTGCGACAGGCGTTTGCGCAATCGTTCAACGACTGGTTTGCTTGATTTGATAGACGATAAGGACATTTTTCGATATTTTACCACAATTTCTTTCATGGTTTCATTTTAATATCTTATTATTCTGTGTATGTTTGTAATTGGTGTGCGCGATTTGCTCTAACGGTGTTCTATAAATCTATAGCTCAGGTTTGTTATACGATATGACATTGCTCTGTTTCATTCACGGAAAGAGTTTAGTGTGTTCGGTTCACTCTTGGATTCATTAAATGTATCCAGCACTCGAGAGTGTTGATTAGGTTTAGTATTCAATATAAGTAACCAAGAACATTACACTTTTATGAAACACTAGCTGACCCGGCGGTGTTCGCACCGCCTAACAGTCAATTAAATAATTTTCGTTGTAAATTATTGTCCCTTTATTTAATAAATAATGATTCTGCTATTCTAAGTGGAGACTAATCCAACAATTAAGTGATCATATAAATCGGCTCGGCCGTTGTTGAGTTGTAACTAGTGATCATTTTAAGTATATAAATTTATTTGAGTAACATATTGTCATGGAATGTAACACATCACAATTGTTATATTGATAACTGACGCGGTTGATAAATACGATGTCTGTTAACAACGTGACTGATTGATGACTGATAACTCGTACGTAGTTATGAAGTCACTCTAGTTGTCTCCAATTAGTGTCGCTGTCTTATTGGTACTTATTGAATTTCGTACGTCAATGAAAATGATTTTTTATTCTTCGTTGAATTGACTGTGCCAAATTACTCAGACCAAGGGTGACGAACTCATATTTTTGCATGTTATATGACTGGCGGTTTATTGCGGTGTAAGCGATAAGAGTATAATTAGTATTTTACATTGTACACTTTATACTATAATATCTGATAGATTTAATATAGTCATTGCAATTTGTTTAACCTTTTGAACTGTCTAATAAGTTCGAATTTCTGTTTGTTTCATTTCTAGTAATTTGGTCCCACGATAACTAGTTATGAATAAAAATGATCTTGCGCGTGTTCTAGTTGTTGTATAATGTAAGTAACATGATGATCAGTGGGTAATTATTTACTTTGACGTCAGTTAGGGTAGGTCGATAATTGGACTAGTAGAAAAACTACATCATTTACCTTTTGTGGTGATTGTCCCTTTATACATCACAGTTGGTCATAATACTGTTGTATATTTTGTCAAATTTCTGTATGAAATACAGTCAGAGTAAAAGATAAAAATGTATTTTCGATAATTTATACGTGTTTTCTGCAGTACCTACTTTATTGTTGTATGTATATAGTTAGCCACTATACTAATAAGGAATAAAGTTTGTGAGTATGGATGTTCGCGGTAATCTTAGGTAGGACTGATTTGCTTTTGTTGAAATTTTGGTATGACGATAGTTTCAGATCCGAGGTAGGAGTAAGATACATTTTACGACGAGAAAATGTATCTCGTATGCAAATCGCGGAATAACGGATGCGAAGACGCGGGCGGAAAGCTAGTAATCCGTAAATAAACTATTACATATCCGTTATATTAATAACATTTTTTGTATTGACTAAATTGTACAACTAATAATAAATCGAGAGTTGTAAAAATAATCCATTGTTTCTAGAAATATTCATGTGAACTTTTTGTGGGAAACTTTCTTTGTACATTGTTCGGATAATTACAGTAATTACAATGAAAAGTTGTTTTCACGTCTAGATAGTGTAATGATGTAAATGATTTTGTTGACACGTTTGCTTTTGAAACTATTTTATTATTTCATGTTACTTTCTAGGTCAAGTTACGAGGGGTGATCCAAAAGTAGTGATAATCGGTTATTTCCAGGGCACATAAAAATCCGAAAAAAAAATTGCTATATTACCCACTTGTTCAGGCTAGAAAAATCATATGAATATGCCATGATTTCCGGGAGCTACATTCATTTGAATACGAACTGTCGGAGAGTGAACATCAAAATGGAGAAAAATTTAAATTAGAGCCGAAAGAACCTCTGCTTGAAAAAAATGTCTACCAAAGACATACACAGCGACTTTGTGGAAACATTGGGGGACTCTGCCCTTCCGTATCCCACAGTTGCATGTTGGGCCAAGGAGTTTAAGTTGGGCAGAACATCCACAGAAGACGAACCTCGCGAAGGACGCCCATCCACGTCCACACATGAATGACACACGTCCACGAATCTTCACTAACGAATTGCATATGTAAAAGCTATCATTATGGCTGCCATTCAAGAAATGGGATTTGAAGTGGTCGAACACCCTCCCTATTCGCTAGATCGAGCTCCCAGCGACTTCTAACTCTTTCCTCGGCTCAAGGAGGACATCCGAGGCAAGAAAGTAGATGATACTGTTTAAATAGCCAAGTGGTTTTCGGAACCCAGGTCTAAATTTTAGATATGTTGTTCTCCTGGTCGAGCTGAGCAAAAAATGTAATGGTCGCAAAAAAAGTTAACGACTCATTTTCCCGCTAGGGGGCTCTAAGTCTGAATTAGAAAATCGAGGCTTTCGGCAGAATCAGCAGATTTATGGATATGTTGTTCTCTTTGACGAGCTGATTCAGAACATTCAACTTTTAGAAAAGTTCACTACGCATTTTCCCGCTCGCATCATGTTGTTTAATATTAATTATCATTACTTTTGGATCACCCCTCTTTTTTATATGTATTACTCATATGCTGTTTACTCGTACTGATCTGAGTAATTGTAACTAATTTAATTAAAAGATGACCTTTTACATTTTACACTTACACCTTTTCTGATATCCTCAATAACGTCTAAATAACAGCATAGGATGTAGTTATATGTAATACTAGCTTTCTGCCCGCGGCTTCGCCTGCGTGGATTTCGGGATTGGGTCTATAGAGGGTTAATGGTCATAGCTTTGGCCACGGCTACATATGCGCGGAAGTCGGTTTATGGCGCGAAGATTTTATCGCGCTTCCCGTGGACTATCTGTTTTTCCAAGATACAAAATACCGCAAAACCTTGCTCAAGAATCACTCTATCTATTGATGAATACCGCATGAAAATCTGTTTGAGCGAAGCCTTTATTGCGCGTCCCGTGGGATCTGTCGATTTTTCCGGGATAAAAAGTAGCCTATGTTACTCGGGCATAATGTAGCTTTCCAAAGGTGAAAGAATTTTTGAAATCGGTCCAGAAGTTCGGAGCCTATTCATTACAAACAAACAAACAAATCTTTCCTCTTTATAATATTAGTATAGATGTATTATATGTGTTTTTTACGTGCGAGATCTTGAAATTGGTTTTATATGTGTTTCTGTGTCTAAATGAACGATTTGAATTTTTTTATCAAACACAGTAAATGAATTTATATACAATGTATGATCAATTCGTGAATAATAAATTATGAATTCGATTTCGTGTACGGTTTGATTTTATAGGAATGGTACTGTGAATCCTGATAATTGTCTGTTATTGCAGCACGAACATATTTGCACTTGTGTTAATAGATTGAAAATGTGAAATATACAATTGTATAAATATTATGTTTGTCACGTTACTCACTAATTTAAAATTTGATAAACAGACGCAATGAATACACAATAAATAGAATATAACTAGCCTTAAATTTAAAATTGTTGTAATGTGACATCAGTGGTTGAGTTATGGATTAATAAGACGGTACAAAACTAGCAGGTACGATTTAAATAACATAGCGGTCAGACCGACTTCCTACGTTTGAAACAAAGCGTTGAAAGCACATTCACGTGTCAAAACACGTATTTAATTATAACATTATGATTTTATAATAGTATCAGTTTAAATTTGACCTTGTTTTCGATGTACTGTCGAGATTTGCATTAAGTGCACCAAGTGTAGATATGTGTTTACGAACTAATAGTTGATATATTCATGGTTCCATTGCTGCCCCTAATTTGATGAAGACAGTAATTGGTTTAGGATGTTTATAGTGTCTTAAGGTTTATGGAGTTTGATTGGAATTCTTTTTCCCGTACTTTGCTCATTTAGACGAGATCTTCACGAGATCACACAGAAATACATGTGTTCACGGTGGCTTCTTTATTGCATTGTAATATAATTCATAATTGCATAATTTCCAACGCAAAAGTTTCTTTTTACGGTTAGTATATACAAACACGATTTAAAAAAAAAAAGGAAAATAATTTTTGCCTGTAAAATGCAAATCTTTATTGAAAGCTTTCTGTTATAATTTTTCCCTATTTAGAATAGTTAATGGATGGAGCTTCAAAATATAGTTAGTATAAAGAAAATATTTTTCTTTCACAACTTTGCCAATTCGTCGTCTAAAATTCATAAATCTATATACATTTCAAATGAAAATTAAACGAAAAATGTTAGCTTGCATTTAAGGAAAATAATATTTCAAAACTGACTTTTTTTCTCTCTAGAGTGTATTGTAGTCCTAATTATAATTACTCAAAATAAATATATGTAACAAGCCCTGTGCCATAGTAATGGAATCTGCGGGACTCTACAAGCTCAAAAAGTATCCGAACGTTAGCTATTAATAGCTAGTAAAGTAGAATTGGTGTACCACAAGCAAAACGCAATATGATTATAACGCGATTTATCACCTTAATATGTCAAAATAGAAAGGTGGCGGTTATATCGCACTTTAAACTTATTTTTCATATTCGTATATTGTTACATTTAACAACTTCCTTGGTACTTACTCCAAACTATGGCAGCACCGCTGGGTGTATATAAGAGCTCGGCTGAGGACGACCTGAAGTAATAACGCCCTTTGTTATCTGAAATTGCGGTTATTGAAACTGAGATCAGCCAAAAGTCGGAGGAAGCTATATGTTTGAAGGAGCATGTTGAAACTCAAGAGTTTATTGCTAAAATTCCCATTTGAAGTTAGGATTGAAAGCTGTTTGACCCTTAGCGCACTTTTGGTTAACCGCTGCACGGTAAGTTCGGTTACTTTTTGAACGGACCTCGTATTTCGGATTCTTTAATGTTTTTCATATTATAATATTATTACGTATGGCAAATTTAATGAACTTGTAATGCAATATATAATTTATTTTTCAAATGTTAATAATAACATAATGATATCATAAATGCGAACCTGTCGTCCGTGAATAATTTTACATAATAACGTTAATAATAAAGCTGTACGTATGAAATAATCTATAATGCATGTATGTCACATATCTAGAAAATCCACGAACTAATCTTGGAAAATCTCTTGGCAGTGTTTTCGCATTTTGAACGGGATATCCGGCTCGCTTTATCCATTAATATACATAAGTACCGATAATACATACCAATTATTGATATTAATATTTATTGATGGCAATATTAATGTCGAAGTTTTTATATCCCGCATTCCACATGACTAGATCTCAAGCAAATATCCAAGAATAATACTTTTTTTTACATACTGCTTTCTGATTATAAAATGCATAAAATTCATATAAATCATGAAGGTATAATTATAATTGACAGTGAAAAAGTTATTGATTTTTTAAAACTTTATGCAGTTATATTTCCTTTTCTAATTAGATTTTTTATGTATACTCGTATAGTATACATAAAAAAGGTGGTTACGTACTGTAACGCCACCTATCTGTTGTCTGCATCTGACTACTTAAAAATTTTATTATTCTATGTTTTTTATGGCCGTTTTCACCAACTTTATCTTAGCTTAGGCGACTCCTAAGAGACATGCTGTCTTACTCTTTTCAGTTAATATAAAAAGTGACAGCATGTCACTTAGGAGTCACCTAAGCTAAGACAAGGTTGGTGAAAACGGCCATTAGTCTAATATTTAAAGCCTTTATTACAAATCAATAAAAATAGTAATTTGTTTGCGTAATACCAGGGGCTGCACTAAAAATATCGGGAATGGAATTATTCCACTGTTCCTGTCTTATTAAAACCATTTATTTACTTAAAAAAAGATACTCGGTCTTGTCACAAGGTCTTTTCAAACTTGTTTAGTCGTTGAGAAAATTGAATTGACTCGAGAAAATTCAAGAGCGATGATTTATGACTTTCGAAGTGGCCCTCGTATGGGTTATATTAATGGTATGTCCATCATCACTTAGGCTGCAGTGTGTGAGGATGATATTATGATAAAATGAGCCCAGTGGCATCATTTTCATCATTTTACGTATATATATAGTATTTTTCAGTATTACTAAATAGCACAGCACTGTCTGAAGCTACTCGTATATAGGTGCTTTTGATACTTTGATTTCGTAATTGTAATGTGTAGTAAATTCGTAAATGTAATACATATCATTGATATTAAACGCAAGTACGTAGCCTAATTACAAGTGTATGCATTATGTTAATGAAAGTAAGCAACATAGTAAATTAAATTAAAATGATGATATTTTTTTTAACACTAGAGCAATTGCTTTACGAATTCCTTGTTAAAATTCAAAGTGTTTTCAATAAATAAAATAAGAAACAAACGTTACCATGGAGCCCACTGTTGGTCGAGAACCATCTTAACGTGCAATTGTCAAAACTGAAAATTGATTGACATGAATTCTGAATGATTACTTGTATATGTCAGTGTAGTACACTGATATATACTTTTTGTTGACCGACTTCATTTTAACATGCAAGTCTTGAGTGCAGTGTATTATGTGTGGATTCCTTGAATTCACAAGAAAATCAGTCTGCAGTCGTGTCACATTCAGGAATTGTTACAAATATGTATGCGCTTGTTTGTATTTTAAATTGTACTCCCCTTAACTATGCTGACCAGATTCCGTCACATACATATAATGTATATTGAACAGAGTTGTGCTGATGTATGCAAACTAGCGGAATAATTAGACATCTCTACAGTAGGGTCTATCGTTTGTATTTTTTTTTAACATAACGAAGTTTTAAGCTACTTGATACACCGTTTATAAAAATATATCTTCGCATACGGATCCTAACTTTCTTAAGTTAAAGATATTTAATAATTATTTTTTTCCTGTAGTATAGCAAATGTTCATACGTTAGTCTATTTTGTTTATTGAAGTTACATACAATACTATTGTTATGATAGTTTTAAAATATAAAGATATAAAAAACGGTAAAGATATTTTTAAAGTGTAAATAAAGATATTAATACTTAGCTATTTGTTGCTATTTAGTACGATATAGATAATACATGTCGAATTAATAATGATTTGTTTGTACGCGGATACTTACATGGTTGTCGGGAACACTATAAACGGCAAACATGGACTTGTTTTTTTTTCTATATTCCTTGACTACTGATAAGATCAATTACTACATGTAGATAGCTAGATAAATTATAGTAGATCTGCTACCTTAAGACAAATTTTCAATAAAATATAGTAAAAGAAAATAATGTTTTTATTTGTGATTCAAGTAATTTACATTGATTTATAATTTGATATAAGCCTACATAATTATCTTATCAATTGACATATAGAAGTTGAATCCAAAACGGAAAAATAACATGACGATCATATTATATATAATTGTTGAAAGTTTATACAATAACGAATAAACGGGTCGTTATTTTTTACTTATTTTTTTTTCTCACTGACAACCATAGGCGCTGAATCGTATGCGAAATTAAATGAATTAAAAGTGCGATATACGACACAAAGAATACGTGAAGATATTGGAAGTAGCGCGTATGTGATGTGTATAATGAAAGATAGAACATCTTGGCTGGCGTGTTTTGTGTCCGATTTATGACAATTTATTTAAGAGAAATAAAGTATTGAACAATGCTACACCTCCAACACTTGATGCATTACTTAAAAAAAAATATAAATAGAGGAAGCAAACTTTTTATACAGATTGAATTTTAAACAGTACATTAAGGACAATTACCTAATTATGTGTATTTCCTGAAAAACATTGCTAGGATTCGGTCATAATTTTGTGAAGGTATTTTGAACTGCATTTACAGATTATGAAATACAAAAACAAAATACAGTTTGAAATGTAAAATAAAATAGATATATATCTATAATACAAAGATTAAGTTATATATGTAGATTAAGTTGGCATTACTATTGAGCTCGTCGTAGGCTGATATTCTATTTACAATATTATGAAATTAAAGTCAGGTATACAATTGTTCTAGTGGATTGTTCTAAACTAATGACAGGTTACTACCAGCATTACCTTTACTAAACGTAAACTTTTTATATGCAATTATGGCGGCAAAAAACCTTACAGACTGCCTGTCACAACTTGTCCTCTATTCACATTATGTCGGGAAAATCTTTTGAGAAGTGATGTGTGTGTACTGGCCTGGCTGGAGTCGTTGTTTTGTGTAGTTGAGAAATTGGGTATTCCGATCATACCCGTCTCTGTTCTGTTTTTTGTATTATTTAGTAATATCATTGTATCAAGTTAATTAACTGGCTGATTTTGGTATATTTACTTAATATTTTTCTATTGCAAGGTCCATTACGCACATGTTTTTTTTAGTCCCAAGTCGGAGTGGTATGAAAGATTTTTAATCCTAGGAGATAAAGTGAGTTCATCAAGATAATTATATGGTACAAACCATATACTGTGAGTGAGGTGAGAGTAACTGAGGACAACCTCACTTTGGGCTTCTTTTTAGATATTCCAGGTTGGAGATTGTTGATATGTATGTGTAAGGTACAGCAATTCTACCTAAAGTCTTCTTATTATCGTCGATACTGTTACACTGGACAAAGCAATCTTGTTGTATTTGATCCCACTCATCACGTACTTCTTGGAATTTAGTGTGAATCAGATCTTATTACTTCATTTTGAGTTGTTTTCACTGTTATTTCTTCACTACAATAGTTTTCTGTTAATTTTGCTTCAATAATGCCTTATTGCGAGATGCAACTCTTCGTGTCATCCACAGGTATATTTCTAATTTCGTATAATAAAGTTACACCTAATGAAACCTGGAATAATCAATATAAATGAAAGATGTTTATTTAAGTTTAATATGAAGTTACATAAGGACAAATGTAGAATAGAAACGCTCGTGATTCAAGTTCTAATATCCTGAGCGACGCGAGTGATTCATGACCCTCAAAATAAATTAAGCTACAGAGGAATGGCATATAGTATGTAACAGCCAAAGGTACAGAAATACAAAAAAAAAGTGTGAAATATATAAAGTGTATAGCACTAGTTATTTAATTTAATATTATATTTATTTTTGTGTTGTAAAAGATACAAAAATAAAGTGTTATTTATTCATTCATTCAAATAGACGGAAATTTATACTAGGTTGGCATTATGGTTTTTGTGGGGGTTGCAGAATCTCACAGGAACCACATGCACTATTATAGACGGCTATAACCACTTACCATCAGGTAGGCATTGTGCTTAGTCAACCACAGTTTGTGATTATAAACGTTGCCTAGTGACAAAGTTTGTTCCACATTTACTTCAAGTAAAGAGAAACACAATTGAGTTTCGTGAATATTGAATAGTATATGAGTCAAGTGTGAAAAACAAAAACAATTTGTCCCCGGTTCTCCCACAAACGCAACACGATTAACACGTTCTACTTTATATTGTTAATATAAATTGCTTCAAAGATGTGTGTTTAATAAATACATAAAATCATCAGTTAAAGATTTTGACTGCTGATGCCGGGCTGAAAATATATTATGTATGTGCTTGGGAACATTTGAATTATGCATCGTCTTAATAATTACGCTTATCTGTATTATTTATTCTATTTAATTTGATTAATTTCAAGTAATTACAGTTTATTTTAGCACATAATTTTAGTAGTTTTTCGTGTTTTTTTTTTCTTGTTCGTATGCACCTAGAAGGTTTTGTTTTCTTGTGCTAGTTTGTTTTGGCGTCAATGTGCTTGTAAAGTTAAACAAATAATAATGTTTAGTTTTTTTAGTCATAAAGTCAAATAAATTATTTCTTGAAATTGGTTATCAATGTAGTTTAATAGATATTGGATATACAAAAATCCTTTGGTTAATTAGAGTTAATATTAATTATATATATTAATGCGGTAAGGGCGATGAACCTTTAAAACTGAGACAAACAAATTCACTAAAACGTTCAATAAATCGTTTTTGACTTAAAAGCTGTGTTACATGACTAAAACAGTTTGGTGAGTTATTACTGTTGTAACTAATTAGATTTCTAGTCGAAAGTTGTCACTTAACGTTGTCTTGACGATTATGTGCGATGCAGCCTCGTAATCGATTGTTACTTTTTTAAGTACATATTGTGCGAGTATCGACGTAACACTGTTTTGTTAACTTCGTCTTACATTTGCCATAGTGCCTGACATGATTTTGGTTGCTTAGCTTTTTTAACACTAATAACTGGATTATGTGGCAATAGATGAAACGTATCTCATGTTCAAAATGAATGGATACTAAGATAACTGATAACAGCCGACTGATATGGGGGTGATAATTAGTGTTATTCTGTACGCCTTCAACTCGCCTAATATTTTATTTGACTAAAAGGTAGTCTAAAACTTTTAATGTATAATTAATGTCCATTCTAACGGTTTGTATGAATAGTTTTGGAAAGAAGCAATCATTATTTTTAAAATCATTAATATTAAATGCACCAAAATGTTCTAGCATAATTTTTATGCTAAAGTATTGAAATAACAAAATCTAGGATCTCTATTATAAAATTTATGTAACAATTTTAACGTCCAAGAGCGTGCTACAGGACAATCAAGTTAATAAGTTCCCCATATTTTCGTTTCTAGAGGGTTTTAATTTTGTTCGATATACAATTTTGTAATAGTAGGAATTTCTACTGCTTTCGCTTAATGTTGCGTTTGGGAAGTAAAAATTTGACGAATGACATTTCTGAGCAAATATATAGACCGACAGTGAAATATCACTGTCCTACTATTTGCGTGTCGATTGATAAATACAGTAATCTGAAAGTCCTCTGTTTGGCGGCAGAAATAGTTTGAACATTAGCACCTTAAAGTTTACTGGAAATTTTTCATCCTCTTAGTAACAAATCAAATAATAAATAAACAAGTCCTGCAGTCCTATACAAATATAAATTCTACCGCGAAACATGCAGATTTTAATCGGAAACTATATCCAAATTTCCCAATAATGGGTCCCTTCTGTTAAAATCTGTATATACTGCGTTAGAATTTATGTTTTTCAATAATGTTTAATTCTTAATATAACTCCTGGTTGTTGTCATATTTAACTTTCATTAATATCATATTTTCAATTACATTTGCCTAAGACACGTAAGAATAAAAATCGGCTCACGCGTATGGTCTCTAGAGTGCCACATACAAACATATGTAAGCTGATAAACACATTGCCTCACTTTTGCGTGGCGCAGCCAGGTAATAAAGCCGTGCTTAGAGCCACAAACTTGGAGTAAGTTGGAAGGCTATAATTAAGAAATTTTTGGATCACATATTTTTCTACAATCATAAAAAACCGTGCACCCCATGTCTGGTCAAAATACGTACCACATGTTTAGATTTTTATGAATAACTTTTATAAAACGTTTTTTAGCGATATTTTGCATTAGATCCTAGTATGAGCCAAATTGAACAATGAATTTGTAAGAAGGTATAAAAAAATATATTTCAATAACTTCGTCTGGATTTAAGTTTGTAGCCCACACGAGTCGCGTGTTCGTGCATTAAAGGCCACGCTTATTAAATGTTCATTGTCTGACTGATCGGCTAATGAAGTAAACTGCGTTACAAATCGACTAAATTGCAATATCGCGTAGGCGAGACAGCACAGTCGCCAAATATGGCACGGCTTCAGCGGTTCTTTATTCAATTGACATATGCCACAGTAAGATACAAACAATTTTACATAGTTTTCAATTTGCGGTTCGATTAAAATTATAATGTGATATTTTAATAAAAAATTATTAATGATTTATTTACAAGTATTCGAATGTGTACATACAAAATTGTGAGATAATGGTCGCTTTGGTTAAACATTATGTTACAGCTACTATTTGGGTGTATCAAATTTCTTTTATTCGTGAATATATGTATGGCACAAAACCGTAAATTGAACAGAATGAGTATTTGTTACATTTATAAAAGTAAAAAAAAAAATGTTCAACGCCGCCGTCGTTTTTGCGTCGGGGGTTAAAAAGGGCTTACTGCTTTAAATACGAATTTGTGAATAGATCGCACAGAAAGAACGGTTTGATGTTTTAATTATAAAATACTAAATTCTGCATCTTTACCGAAGTCATAGATGTTCGCCTTAACGGAGCTTCTTTATATGTATAGCATAAGTACTACACATAAGACACGTAGGCCGAAAGACGTAAACAAAAGAACGTTCATGAGAAATAGGTAATACCCACTGTACTTTTTTAATGTGTTACGTGATAAATCGCCCACTCCGGTGGTGGAACAAGACAATCCCATTAAACGCACATGTACTAACTTATTCGCATATTGTCAACATCAAAAGACAATATTAATAATTTTCAATTAGAACATCATACCTTTGACTTCCAAAGACTTCGTAATATTGCACGAAGACATGATCTGCATATGAAGTATTTAATCTTACATAAATCTGATCCCGTGTATAACGTGATCAATCAAAAAGACAATCGTGTGTTCTGACCCTTAGCCTCTGTACTAGATAGACATCATATGCAAATGAGACGGAAAATCCTCAACGTTCTATTTTAACAATCAGAGATTGCTCACTTGTCAATCTAAGATTTATTTGTTCCCACAGACTTGCCGGAAAAGATAGAGTTAATGAGGAATTAATTATTATTTGTTTGAGTGCCGCTTGTTTTGCAATGCTACTAGCGAGCGTGTTACTTCATCTAGTCATGATGATTAAAGAAATATATACATGAAAATCTCTCACGTCTAGTATTATCAATATTTATTGTTTTCAGAAGGCCGGGTCTAGGCTGCTTTAAATCCGTATGCAATCCATATCCTTACATCCTTCAGTACATTCGGCACGCTTTGGTAACGCTATGCTATATGCCCATGTCTTTTTACTGAATAATACAATCACTTTGCATTTCTTGTACAAAAAGTTCTACCAATTGAGATATTAAAGGATTGCATCATAATAAGTCGTTGTTTCATTGGCTTAACCAAGCGCTTCCCTTTTAAGGTAGATGTAAATTAAAAGGCATCGGAGTAAGTGTGATCATCGTTGCTGGAAACCATTAACAATTAAATACGGATAAATTAATCAACTGTCTGCGATCTTTATGGTTGCAATGATTAGTTGCTTTTCCTATTGGTCGTTAGTTAATGAGCTGATTGATTATATAAGCCTACCTATCACCTTGATTCTGACATTAATTAATGTTTTTAATATTAAATTTCAATCGTAAATTTATGTATTTATTTGTACACCTAAGGTTTTTTACTCTAGAATATCTTGCATAGAAACTTCAATGATTCTTTATAAACCATTGTTTATTTTACTCCCATACTTGAAATGTTTTTATGCTCTTTATCAATAAAATCATCTCATTGTCGTATGTTAATACGTTTATTAGTAAGACGGTTTCTCTCACTTAACGGATGATTTTCCGTATCCGGTTCATTGACATTTAATAATTGTGCGTTGGCAAGCTTGATAATACAGACCATATGAAGGGTTACGTAGATCTAAATTTAGTCTTTTGCAGCTATTTGTTCAAAAAATACCGTCCTCAGAATGAGTCAGGCACTATGTGATTATTTGATGCCGTCATTCTTCGTCATCTATGAATATTGTAATTTATTTGTGACGTTTTCATTCGGCCCACTGTCTGTCGTCAACGGTTCTATGAGGATATCGCATAAGTTTAAGAAGAACGGATCAATGTTTTAATCATTCACGTTTGCCTGACCGTACGTCACTTATGATGCGGCTTCCGCGTGATTTTATTGTTTCGATCAAATTCCAATTACATGTTAGTTAACACTATCACAATTACAGCGAACTATATTATCACGTTAATGAAATGATTTACGTTGTTTGTTCGTCTGCTCTAATTATGCGTGATTAATTAGATGACTTGTTATTAACAGTTATATCGCAAATGATAACTTGAATAAGAAGAGTCAGAATAATAATATTGATCATATCGTTGTTTGAAAATTGTGGGTAAAAATATATCTTTGCTTTAAACCAAAAGAAAAAGAAAATATATAATAATTGTGAAATAGAGTAAGGCACGAAAGGTCAGTACTTAAACTTTAATTGTTTAGCGGTGTTCATTTGATTGTTCATGCGTGATACGCGACGTTATCGTATTTTTATAGAGTACGGTGTAATAGTTTAATGCTTAATTTGTACTCGTATCACCGGTCACACCACGTCACGAGTCACGGTGATCAAGTTGGTTTTTCTGATGTGCTGTACGTACACACACCTCGTGGATCTGCGTCACGTCCACCACTCACCTCGAAAGAGGCAATGCCGATGCAGGACACGTGCTACTAACGTACGCATCTAAATGAAACTATAGTTATTGGTGGTCTTCTTATGTAGATGGTTGGCGTAAATGTAGTAAATAAATGGAGTATATAATTGTATATATTTTTTCGCATAACACAAATGTAACCGGTAATTTGGTACAAGTTGTAGAACATCGTCTGATATCGTTTTGTATAAGAAGATTAGATTGATCTTTAGATGTCCATCAAACAGCGAGTGATAATGATAGCATACAATTTATAATAGCACATAGAATTAATGACGAAAGAATTAATTTAAGCTGTTGAGTTATGCAATAAATTTACCAATTTATATTTTTTTATATACCATTGTTATATACACTTCTCATCAAAAAAATCGAAACACTTCCGTTTTCATTGTTTCTGTCCGAATTTAACACAAAAAAGAATTCATACGATGAAAAAAAAAACATAAATGTATAGCTGGCAGTTTGGCCATTACAGTAATAAGCGAAAATTCTAAATTCAAAATTAGAATTTCATTTGTTTATCTTATAAACGAAATGAATCACTGTTTTGAGACAAATGTGTGTTTAGGGTTGGAGTACATTTAGCGTTTAAAAACTAAAAATTGGCGCCTATCCTTAAACTTTTTGTTTTTTATTTCAATACTGTGACTTTGGGACGTCTGAAAAAAGGTTATTTTTCTAAAACGTATGGATACTTCGCCCACAGAAGCCGCCCAAGTTGTGGCATTGCTGGATTCTGGCCTTAGTCAGCGTGTTGTGGCTGCAAGACTGCATCTAAGCCTGTCATCTGTTCATAGAGTCTATAAACGTTATCGGGAGACTGGTTTGTTCACGCGCCGTTCAGGATCTGGCAGGAATCGGGTCACTTCTGAGCGAGATGATCGATTTATTGTAACAACTTCTTTAAGAAATCGACGCCTTAACGCTTTTCAACTGCAGCAGCGGCTTCGTGTTGTACGAAGGGTGGCTGTAAGTGACTCTACAATTAGAAGAAGGTTGAAGGATCGTGGACTGGTACCGCATAAGCCAGCAAATGGGCCGAAATTAACTGCAGACCATCGAAGAGCGCGCCTTCACTTTGCACGTGAGCACCTAAATTGGTCATACCTACAGTGGAGCAAAGTTCTCTTTTCTGATGAGTGTAAAATTATGCTGTATGGTAACGACGGAAGGAACAAGGTCTACAGAAGAGACGGAGAACGCTATGCAGAATGCTGCATTGAAGAAAAGGTCAGCTATAGTGGCGGTTCGTGGACGGTTTGGGGAGGAATCAGCGCCGACGGTAAGACAGAGCTTGCTTTTGTGTCTGGGCCACGTCTGCCTGCACTAAACTGTCATCGGTACGTCGAAGAGTGTCTCGAGCCTCATGTGATGCCCTATGCACATTTTATTGGCAACGGCTTCATATTCATGCACGACAATGCTAGGGCTCACACCGCGGGCGTCGTACGAGATTATCTTAACGAAGTCGATATCTCTATTATGGAATGGCCAGCAAGAAGCCCGGACATGAATCCCATTGAACATCTGTGGGATGAATTAAAGAGACGAATTCGAGCAAGAGATCCTGCCCCAGAAACACTTAGCCAACTGCAAGATGCAATCCAAGAGGAATGGGACAATATACCACAGCATGTGATCGTGACTCTCATCCGATCGATGAAGAACCGTATGGAAGCAGTAATTAGAGCTCGGGGAGGGAATACAAGTTATTAAATAAACGTTTTTAGCTTTTTTTTTTATTTACGTGTGTTGTTTTATCCATTTCCTTTATACTCCATACGGAATAAAAATGACTCATTTAACAAAATACGAAACCTATGAAAAATTCATTTAAATTTAGAACATTAACATTAAGATTTGATAAGCTCATATTACTCACTATTAAACGACATTTAACATTTATTCCTAAATGTACACATTTTTCTGATAATCCTGACAAAACGTAAACTTGCAAGGTGTTTCGATTTTTTTGATGAGAAGTGTATATATATCGATGATGGTATATATCAACAGCCTGCCTGATCGTAAGCAGTCACAGTAGCCTATGGACGCCTGCAAAACCTGTGGCATCACAAGGGCGTAGTCGACCCCTTAAATACTTATTTACTTCTTTCTTGAAGAACCCTTATCTGTCAAACCTCGACAGGGAGCTTATTTCACAATAGGAACGTGCGCGGCAGAAAATTACTTTGATATCACGCTCTGCGTGACCATTTGAACTCCCGCGTGTAAGATGGGAATTCATTATCGCGTGCAGATTACGACGTGCGATGATAAAATTTCTGACTGCGAATTCGCGTATTCGCTGCTGACGTCTGTTCCAAAACTATGCTTTTAATAGTCCTCTTGGATAAAAAAAAACTAGCAACCCACTTGCATAGGTCTTCGCAAAGTCCATATGATATCCAATTGATCCAATTTGTTAGTAGACCCCCGTTCTAGACTCGAAAAAACGCGTTCACTATATTCAAGCTGACTACATAGGCCTCACATTGACTGTTAATGGTAGATGCAGAACGATGTGTGAGAAACTTGAAGATCATCAGTCGAATGACTGGGGCTAAAAACGTTTAGACGACCCTGATCAGATCGTACTCTCCTAGGTACCTAAAGAGATTCGTGGTGATCACCACTCCTATCTTTAAGAGAAAGGTGCTTATATTACTATATTGGCTATAGACCAATTCAATAGGTCTGATCTCTCGCCTTTTTGGGTATCGGGTGTACATTTGTAGTCTTTCATGATGAAGACGGAATTTGCCTTGTGTGGAGGAAAGCGTGAAAAGCTGTGTTACTCGTAACACAACTCGGGAGACACATATTTTAAGAATAGTGCAGATCTTTAATAATTGTCTAATATGCATTCTCCGGTTTTCACATTATGTGGGTAGAGAATGTCTCTGGATTATGTTAGCCTTTTGTACTTTGATTCGATGTAAAAGAAAGATTATGTTAATAAATCAATAAATAAATATCCACTCATATTTTTTTTGTAGGTTTTAGTAGAAAAATACCTAAGTATTTTATTTTAAAGTAAAATATTGAATTATAGAAAATAGGTTTCTAGATTTCAGCGTGGAATGAGTTACGTTTACTTTTTTGAATCCTCGTTTTAAAGTATCGATACCTCAAACGAAGTTTACAAAGAGCTTTCTCCAACTTACCATCAGGTCCAAATGGCCCATTTGCTCGGCAATGAAAAAGAAAGTATCTATATGTTTAAGTGGTAACCGTTCTGTACTGTCATTAATACTGATTTAAACTAACTTGCAGTGTATTATTTTACCACATTAACATAATTCTAATTCTTCCTGTTTGATGTAAAATAATATATGCAGATTAATCGTGACAAGACTAAAGATGATCCGGCTGCCTGTATAATTATCATTTGCCTCATATAATAGAATTCTGACAAAGTTGCATACAATTGTTGATAATATTATTAGCATAATGAATAATAAATACTTAAACATTTGAGCTCAGTGAGTCGGTAATTTTTGGTATTGTTGCAGTTGCAACTTCCGCCCGCGCAGATATTTTGAATCTCGTTTAACGAACGAACAGGTAGGTTTACTATTGAAAAGTAGGAGTATTTGTAGGTAGGACCTTGATTCGGTGCATCCTTCAATGTTAAAGATTAATCTTGTGCTTATTTTATATTGTTGTTGATGGCGATTCATCAGTGAATGCGTAGGTGTGATTGTGGTGATTAACATACTTTTGAAATTAAAACTTACTATGAAAATAATGTCTTATTTACAATCCTATAAATCATCATTTTCTTAATTATTTACTTTTGAAATTATATTTTTTAGATGTAATATTTTATGGATGGATCATATGATGGTATGGGATGAGAACAAAAAAATAGGGATAAAATAAATCACTTGAAAACAAGTCAGTGAGAGTTTGAACCATGATAACAATTAAACGAGAATAATGCCAATGTTAATCCTTCTGGTTATTCACATTTTGAAATAATGAGCTCGACATTGTCACAGCGCTTTAAGTTTCTACCCGAACAAACGGCCTAAGAATTGTCATGATAAAAACGTAGGAGACAGTTTTAACTATAAACAGATTTTCATATGATATTTATTCTACTCTACTCTATGACACTATTTAAAATTGACGGTTAACATGAAAAGGAAAGGAAAGTAACACGAATCTTAATCACAGTTTTATTAGATTCTTCCCGCCGGTGTAAACTTAGTAGGTAGTATGACCTAATATGGCATTACGACAATGACCGCAGGCCGTCAATAACTAAATTTGATAGGTGTAGTTCCTAAGTGCAGAAAGAATTACGCCTAAGCATCTGTAATACTGGTTTAACGTAACTCAGATGAAATTTGCAGAAACCGCATCGTTGACATTCGTCACTATAGGTTTTGCTTGCGTCATTGCATCAAGTATCGTGTGATTTTATTTTACCGTTTACGGTGTGAGAGCATATCGAAATAACGCAATAATAGAACTAAATAACATAGGTCAATACATTTTGACATGAAAATGTCAAAATGTAATATTGTTAGTATGTAATCCCAGCTATTTAGTTTTATGAAAATATAGTCATATTATGTAATGCAATTAAAATTACTATAATTTTCATTGTTCTACAACCAATATATTAATACGGAACGTGTTATCTATATAATTAAATATAGAAAATGAATTAATAATACAAAACTAATAATAAGTATACACATTATTTATATCTATATATTACATATAAACTATTTATATGTTTATCTACTAGTGCTCAATTTAAATCTGTTTATTTTCCAGGAATTTGCATCAAAACATCTGACGATGTTCATTCATCTATCTCTGTCACAAACATTGAATGTAAAGTTATAATCGTCCTAACATTTATAGGGCCAAGTCGTGTGGTATTTTAGCAGTGAGAATCACATCTTGGCAAACGTACCAATGCGTGTATGTGGCTTCGGAGAAAATGTGCTAGGATTCATATTAACACTAAAAACAATTAATGTAATATTTTACTGCAGACGACGTATGCATAGTTTCTTTGCAACAGAACAGTATTAAGTTTATTTTCTCAATCTCATCAATTTGATTCAAGTCAAAATGTAATTCGGATTTCAACAGATTAAAATCATATTTTACATGATTATACTAAAATATAAATATAATTTCACATCTGTGAAATTATTACTGCAATACACAAGACAGTGGATGTCTGTATACCACATTGCGCAATAGGTTTATGTATAATTTTAGTCACCTAGAAACCTAAACCTTGTGGTAGCATTAATTGTCGCTTAGGTGAAATATTATTCATTTTCCGTGACAGTGCCAAGGGCGCAAGAGATCATTTGCGGCAGCATGGGCGACTAAAATTATATCAACTATGCACAAGCGCAGCCATACGCACTGTCGGCCACAGTTTCTGGCCATTAATTCTGACCCAAACTATACTCAAATGGCATTCTAAAAATGAAAATAATGCTGACACGTAGTTTAAATATATGCGTGTCCGCGCGGAGTAAAAGTTTATACGGTTAAAAACTCTGTGATGGAATGAAGAGCAATCCCATTTTAGTCGATCTTTTTAATTTGACCACTACCACTACTATGACTACTTAGTTGTTTGATTGTCGATAAAGATTGAATTAAAACGCTGTTACTAAAGACCACCGTTCTTGTAACTAGTTATGACATGTCTTTGTTTAAATATGTTGTCTCTACAATTAGTACTAATATTACAATCCTAATATGGCATTCGATTTACATACTTTCAAATAAGTTTCAATACGTTTATAAACCAATAATAATTATATTTATGTGTTCCGTCGAAGTATAACGTAATCTATAGCTACAGATTCCTCACGTGCTTCGTGTCAGGATATCCTCAATGAAATTGATTTCAATTTAAATTACGTCAGCTCCGAGCTTTATTTATTCTACAGGTAATGAACGCAACTAGTCTAGCAATAATATCGACAGAGTGGCACGTTTTCCGTTGAAAGTAGATCGGTGAGCGCGACGGAACTGTGGCCTAAGTTTACCTTTTGTACTCACTAACCTGTTCGAAGAAAATTGTAATTAGCGAGACAGAAAATTTTTAATTTCGTAATAAACAGTGCAATTGTATAAGAGATTCAAAAGATAATAGAAAGATATGTCAAACATTCTTCTTTTTTGCTTATTGTGTAGTTCTTAGCTTCTTTTTTTGGTTCCAATTTAAAATAATAAGCGAACTAATTCGTTATTCTCAGATCGAAATCAAATATTCTTATCTATCTGACATTACGTATCGACTGAATTATTACATAAATATTACAATTAAGGCCTATTTAAATTGTCTTTGATAACACTTATTTATTGCTGTTACTTACTGCCACAGACTAGAAATTTACTATAATCGGTTGGTGTTCGTTATTAAGGGAATTTTTTTGGACGCACGGTAGAGGATTTATTATGTGTCTTTAGGTATTAAATTTACCGTTACTATGGTCACCACAAATTTGTTATGATTATTTAGATGGCTATAATTCTAGTCATTACTATACGGCTGCTGAAAACAATTTAGTATAATTACGAGTTTCATAGATAATATATATAACATGCAACGAAGTAATCTTTTTTGTCAATATGTGTAGTTAATATCTTTCAATTATTAATTCTATATTTTACTAATTTTCCTACTACGATGCACCCAGAATATTTTCTGCTTCAATGCAAGATCGATTACCCTTTCTAATCCAGTTTGTTCAACTATTGTTCTAAGAAAATATCGATTTGAAAGCTTAAGCAATTCGCTGGAGCAATGCCAACAGGAAAACGTTAGAGTGCAACTTGAATCGAGCGTCTAGTTAATGCTTAATGGATACTTTGTATGAGGAAGTCTCGTGTACTAGGCAAGCTTTATGATATTTTAGTAATGTCTGATCTATTTATACAAAGGAAATATAAATAAATTCGAAATATCGGCACGTATAAAGTTTTATCGATGTATTTAAATTTTCACATTTTAAAAGGTGTCATTCCTGTAGTTTATCTGTCAAAATGTCATAGTTTTGACGGATAAACTATGACAATAACTATAAATTACCGCCCCGACTGAAATAATTTTATATCCAACTAGCGGAACCCGACCGTCCTGCAAAAAGATTTGTACAGTGGCAGATTTTTGTTCCTAATATTTTATAGATAATGTCGCATAGCCAACCAAATCGCAAAAAAAGTCTAAATGACCTTTTACATTTTGTGGCTATTCAATTTTGGAACGTGACATTAAATCCTCAACGATGTATTCTGTGCTCCAACGCACGCACGCACACTGTTTTGATAGATATGATTGAATTTCAACTATATGTAGCGTTAATAAAGCGCAAATTGACTCTTTGATGTTAGGAACACACCTTCATTGCTTAGACAACAGTGAGTGCTTGCAATATGACAACTAAGATATTGATAAACTTTATACAATAACAATAAAGCTCAATTCGACTGTACGTTTTAGTTAGAAAACGTTTGCATGGGAAAATAAAAGGGCTGTTTTTTAGGGTATTTCCGATAATTATTCGAATTTTCCTATTGTAAAAACCCTCTTGAACTTCAACGAACATTAACAAAAAGAATTGCCAAATTGGTCCAGGCGTTGTTGTGTTATGAGCTTACCAACACATTTTGCGATTCATTATATATAAGATAATGAACTTATAAACCACCTCTCTTCTTATACACACTTATACATGCATGTTTTTTCTTTACTATATAATTGCTTAATTGAAATAATATCCTTATTAATATATAATATAGGTCGTAAAAAAGATTTCGATTCATTTTTAAAAACTAGAAAAATATGTTTGGCTAACAGACAAAACGAATACATTTTAAGCATTTTTTGATAATGCATGTATATATTATACATGCTATATAAAAAAAATTCAAAATACACTTAACATAGATATCGGCTATTCTGTTTATACGCTCACAAATCAGACCAACTTATGACGTTACGATTGCGGTGTATTTGGTAAGAAACATTTTTGTGTGACTTTCGACAATGCCGCAAACATTTATTTATTTTTATAATAACTTCAAGTATACGAGGGCTGCTACTTAAGTATCCGGGAATTTGGGATTTCAACATTTTTAAACGCAATATATGTACCTCCATGGTAAAATTCGTTCTTTGAAATACTGGTTGCTATTTTTTTTCCTTATGTACACGCTAGTGTTTTGTTTCTGATGGGTTTAAAATGTCATATCGCTGAAATGATGGAACTCACACGTGAAAATATTTGTGCTATGATTTATTACGATTTTCGACGTGGTTTAACGCAAGAACAGTGCGTAGATCAATTAGCTTCAACTTTTGGTGTTGAAGCTCCATCAAAAACCACTGTGTATCACTGGTTTAGTGAGTTCAATCGTGGACGGAGTAAGCTTATGGACGAAGTTAAGGAAGGTCGCCCGAAATCAGTCGTTGTGCCACAAAACATTGAAGCTGTACGAAAACTAATTATGCAAGATCGTCATGTTAGGTATCGCGAGATAGAGGCTACTCTGGGCATATGTATGACAAGCATTAATAAAATATTACATAAACATTTGTTCGTAAAATAAATTTGTTCGCGTTGGATACCGCACAACTTAACTCAGCATCAAAAAGTCGTGTCGAATGGTGTAAGAAGATGTTAAAAAATTTTAACGGAGGTGACTCAAAATCTGTTTATAGCATCTACACAGGTGATGAATCTTGGATTTATGCGTACGATCCCGAAACTAAGCGACAATCTACAGTTTGGGTGTTTCAAAATGAGCCGAACCCCACGAAAGTGACTCGTGTAAAAAGCACTTTAAAGCAAATGGTGGCCTGCTTTTTTGGGATTAATGGTCATGTGGCTACAATACCACTGGAGAATGGTAAAACGGTCAATTCGGAGTGGTACACGACCATTTGTTTGCCGGAAGTATTTGAAGAAATACGTAAAAACAACAAGCAACGCAGAATCATTCTGCACCACGACAATGCCAGCTGTCACACATCACGCGAAACAAATACATTTTTAGAGGGTCAAAAAATAGAATTGATGGGTCATCCACCGTATAGCCCAGACTTGGCACCTAATGATTTCTATTTATTCCCAAATGTAAAGAATAAATTACGTGGTCAACGATTTTCGACCCGTGAAGATGCCGCCGACGCGTTCAAACAGCACGTTTCAGAGATACCGCAATCAGAGTGGAAAAAATGCTATAAAAATTGGTTTCAACGTATGCAAAAGTGGTATCGATCATCGCGGAGAATACTTTGAAAAACAATAAACCCATATTTAGCCATATACGTTTGTTTAATTTTTCTATTCCGGATACATAAGTAGCAGCCCTCGTAATAACGAACTTATTGGCCGCATCTTCAAAAGTGATAGTTCCAGGTACGCTCTTGCTGTTACAATGTTTTTCACCTAATAGTACATTTGTAAATCGTCTGCAAGAATTCATTGAATACATACATAAACAGTTTTTGCTTTCACAGTTGCCCAAAAATTCCTTTTCTTATTGATAGAATTATATCTATATAAATCCTTTTTACTGTCTGTTACATTATTGAACAGGAGCTTACTTTCACAATCGGCTTAGTAAAGTTTAAATCTTGGCTTCACAGATTTGTAATAAATACGGCTTATGTTCCGATTGCTTGATGACCAATCGGTCGGTAATATTTTGATTGTTATTGACGTTTCACAGCACTAAAATAAATAGCTTTCACTTTGCGTTAGCTTGTAGAAGTATATTTTGTTGTGTAAGACAGAATCATCTCGATCTAGTTCTTGGAATGCTATAAAAAATATTTCGACATTGTTTTAGAAATAGCCGAGTCGTATAGTAAGATATATGATGAAGTCATCGGCTGGTCATATCGTCATGGTATATAAAAAAGCTTCATGACTTACGCGGTTCTCAAGTGAGTGACACTTTGGTCAGTCGAAGGAAATGAATCAGCCTCCTATGCAATATAGGCGGCTACCGTAAAAAAAGATTCCGCGAAGTAAACAGAATAATTTATTTCTACAAAGTTTTGTTATATTAGTGTAACAATGGACCTTAATAATAAGCGTGCAACGTTAAAAGATAGGTATTTTCAAAGAATATTTTAAAAAAGATGACGCATGATTTTTATGCGTGATCGAAAACTTGAATTGCTCTGGGGGCTTATTTTGCTTCATGCGCTAAAATTCTCAATTAAATAACAAAATATGCGTCACTTTTGTTTTATCAAATTATTACGAATGCTCAGAAAGCACACATGAAACAAAAAAGTATTATATTTGTGACATTATATTTGAAAATTTTAAATAAATAAATATAAATAAAAAATCACAAAATGTTCAATTCAAGAGGGCCTGGAATTCGCATATTCAACACGCTTTAACCAAATCCCCAGTTGAAAATTATTGTATCTTTTACTTTGTCAAACTAGTGCAACATTTTCAACTGGGACGAATTGGCATCAGTATGCGGTGAAGATGCTAAATCGATACCCGTCCGAGACGAAGATTTATCTTGTGTGTTTTATATAAAAAACTTTTAAGCCCAACCAAGTCTGAATAAAAAATGAAACAAGTTTCATATCATTCAGTTTTAAAGGAAGACGTCAGGGTATAAACAGATGAACCCTATCAAAGATTTAACGGCCATCAATCTTAATCTAGATGGGCTTGTGCGCGTTGCTTGGCCAATAATGAGTTGATCCAATTACGTCGCAGTGTAATGATTGTAATCGATTTGGAGATAAAGATGCTATTGCGTATTCCAACCATGTCTAACCGAGATTGCGTAAGCGATTCTTTACGCCGCGCTTCCGTTACAAGATCATCAAATTGTTTCACCTGCTCACCGCCTCTTTCTCTGGCACCTGTTTAATAAGCATGATGACATGCGGCTATTATGAGTCAAAATGTCAGGCATACAATGAGAGTACTATTTAGTATAAAGTCTTGACTGACTTCGAGCTCTCTTTCATTCCGTTTTATTTAGCAAATATTGTATTAGCGCTAGTTACTAGTTTTAGTATTTTTGTCGCACAATTAAGCATTTTGTAGATTAGATTGTTTTATGTATTTGAGTATGCTAGTCAGATTCAAAAAAACCTGTTTTGTTTTATATATTTGAATAAAAAGTTTTGTCATTTTCAATTTATATATTTCCTCCATCCAAATTCTAGCAGACTGCTACCACAAAATTCTTGTTTACCTTTTAGTACATTATCTATATTTATTATAAAAATTACGTTACTTTAAAAATTACGTGTTGACAAATATTTTGTTACATTGACATTAACGCAAATATTTATGAAATACACGATAAAACGATGAATTTGCTACGAGGATTATTTGCAAGATTTTATATACTGTCAATAAATATATCGCTCGACATTTGCTGACTTTTCCTGCCGTGCTATACCGCTCGGACTGCTATACGGCCAGACTGGTCATTGAACATTTAATATAAAAGTAGGCACTTACATAAACATGAAAGAGTTTTGTGCCAATCCACGAATAACATGTCAAAACTGTCAACACAAAAATGGACGGTAGCAGAATTTTATAACTTGGGGATACAAAAGTTTAAGCATCACCTGTAAAACGTATTAAGACAGAAACTACGATTATGTAGAAAAGTGGAGTACTAAATTTTAAAATTATATATAATGCATAATAACAAAAAGAAAGAAAGCTGTTTATTTAAATAAAACAATGGGACTGTTTTTGTACCAATGATCTTCGCACAATCGCATAATATGTTCGTATCGCGACTAAATTCTGGGCCAGATATTTCGCGCAATTATGATCACTGTTATAATATGTTCTATCGTCACAACAATCGGATTGTACTGGGTGGCGCAAAAGTAAAGACCCTATTTGGTTCAGCTATAACATTTTTTCTAAATGATAAAACTAGATTTAGGTTTTTTTAAATGTATATATGTGCCATTAAATTTCGTACCATTAGGATTTAAAGATGATGTCTTTTAAATGGTGACCTCCAGAGTTGATACACATTTGAGCCCTATTTATGACATTTTGCATAACTTGCCGTAACACTTCCTGCGATATGTTCGTTATTTCTTGACGAATGTTTTCTTTTAGAGCTGCGAGAGTCTGTGGCTTGTTCACATACACCCGAGATTTCAAAAAACCCCAAAGAAAGAAGTCTGGACTGGTCAAATCGGGTGATCTTGCAGGCCAAGGCAAATCGCCAAAACGAGAGATAACTCGGCCTGGAAAAGCGTCCCTCACTAAATCCATAGTGTCGCGCGCTGTGTGTGCCGTAGCGCCGTCTTGTTGAAACCAGATGTGCTCCAGCCCCAATTCGTCCAAACTGGGTATCAAAAACTCACGTAACATGGTTCTGTAGCGTTCTCCAGTGACAGTTATCGCAATGCCTCCAGCGTCTTCGAAAAAATAGGGTCCGATCACTCTGTCAACACAGATGCCACACCATACAGTAACTTTTAGTGGGTGTAGAGGTGTTTCTTGAATAATGCGCGGATTATCAGTGCCCCAGAACCGAGTATTCTGCTTATTGACATGCCCTGAGAGATGGAAATGCGCTTCGTCACTCATAACCAATTTTGAAGGAAAATCATCCTCTTCAAGGTTGAGGTTTTGACGCGCTGGCAGTAATCTAGACGAGCTCGGTGGTCAGCAGGCAGCAGCTGATGAGTCATTTGAGTTTTATACGGGAACATCTTTAAGTCTTTCACCAAAATACGCTGCAGGGTCCGTCTGGAAATGCCAATTGCGTGGCACGTCGCCTCGTTGATGTTTCTGGACACTCTTCCACATCTTCGCGCACAGCATTGATATTTTCAGCTGAACGGCCTGTTCTTGGTCTCCCAGACTTAGGTCTATCCAATGTTGAGCCAGTTGCTTCAAGGCGTGTGGCAAAGCGTCGAATTGTGCGACCAATCGGTGCCGGACGGTGGGGAAATCGTCGACGAAAATCACGTTGTGTTCTTATCACTGATGAATTATTCCGTAAGAACATTGACACAATTATTCCACGTTCTTGGGGAGTAAAACGGTCCATGTTTATTTTCAGTGTATTTTACATTTGTTCACTACACAATTTTCAACAACAGAATGACAGAAAATGTCATGTAAAAAAAATAAAAGTATTTTCTTTAGTGCCAGTACTTTTGCGCCACCCAGTACAAGGCAAAACAAAAACATTAACAACACACGGATGACAATAGTGTCTTAATCATCGATAACCCGTGGTAAACAATTCCCATTTTAAACAAACGGTAAATATCAGTCGAAGTAACATTTAAATTTGAACTTTAGTTTGCAACATTAATTCATTATCGCTATATGAATCGATTTGGGAACTGACGATCTATTCATTCCTTACAGTACATTGATTTGCAGTTTGTTGTTCAATAATTTCAAGTTAGCTTCGTCGTGTCATGTTTTATTTTGTAAATAAATAAAAATACGTCCACATACTCGTACCACGTATCGCGTACTGTGAAGTTTGAATTTTAACTCATGGACAAATTTATAGGGACGCAAAAAAAGATTTAATTTCTTCTGTTGTAATTATTTTACGTACTGGCCACAAACATTAGTAAATTCTATGAAAAAAAAGAATGTATTGGAATGTTTTTTTATTTCGAAATTCATTTCTTTTATGTTGTTATTGCGTAATATTGTGTTTTTTCATATTGCATAAAAAAATCTCATCTGATTTTGATCTCATCTCATTTGATTATGAGTTTAAATTTAAGTTTTTTTTTTATTTTTACTGAATTTTTGTGAATTAATACTGCAAATAAATTGACAATGCCGGATCTAAACGCCACTCAAGTTGCTAGGGCCGCTACTCTATTTGAAACTGGGCGCACCTACGAGAATGTGGCTCAAATTTTACGAGTATCAAAATCTGTGGTACACCGAGTTATCAAGAGGTATCGGCAGACTGGACAGTTTACAAGACTCACAGGACAGGGGCGTAAACGGAAAACTGCGGCCAGAAATGACCAGTTCATCGTTAGTAGTGTGCTTAGACACCGGACCTCAACTTCTTCCGAGGTAAGGACTAGGCTGCAAGAAGTTCGATGGGTTACAATAAGCACAAAAAACGTGAGCAGAAGAATGAAATCAACCAGATTAAATTCACATTTGCCTGCCAAAGGTATCTTTCTTACCATTTTACATGTCATCGAGTAGCTGGAGTTAATTTTGCTCGCAATTACGTCAATTGAGATGACGAAACTTGGAGCCAAGTTTTATTTACAGATGAGTCTAGATTTTGCCTGAAGCCAAATGATGGAAGGATTAAAGTGTGGAGACGCCCAGGAGAGAGATATGCACAGTGCAACATCATTGGAAAAGAGGCATATAGTGGAGGGTCAAATATGGTATGGTGGCACATACGGAACTCCGTGTCATCCAGAATGAGTCACTAACAGCGGCAATATGTAACTGAGATTTAGGAAGAAATTGTAGTGCCCTTTGCCCCTTTCATAGGAGATGAATTTGTTTTTTTGCATGATAATGCACGCCCCCATACTGCAGCTGTGGTTGTCGACTACCTTCGAGACGTTGAAATCAATGCTATGGAGGACTAGCGCCCAGAATTAAATCCTATAGAGCACGTATTGGATAAGCTCGGTCGACAAATTTTGAAAAGAAATCCTCTTCCCGTTAATTTGAGAGAGCTTAAAAACGCATTACAAGAAGAATGGAAAGCAATCTCAAGATTTTATTGATAACTTAATCAGGAGTGTGCCAAGGAGACTTGAAGCAGTTCGAAGAGCTAGAGGAGGAGTGATTATAGCTCAAGTTACAGGCTAAAAATATTTAAGTCTTTCCAGTTTATTGTTTTCTTTTCACGACACTTACAAAAAAAGTAACACTGTAACGTGCTCTAAATGGTTCTGTTTTAATAAGCTATACTAATAAATTACAAAATAAATACAAATATTACCACAGACAATAGTTTAATTTCTATGAGAGAATTTCAAAAGAGCCGATACTTGCGGTCCACGGAAAGTGGATCGGCCAGACCCCAGTGGGGAACTTGTTTGCGTTGCGACATCGGACTTGGACCACGGGGGGCTAGTGACCCTACGGCTATGCGGCCGCCCAACACAGCATTTTAATAACCACCCAATTTAGCTTTAATTGAAATCTACTTAACTATTACGCTCAAGGATTATGACACCTATTTTGAATAACAATCACCGCTTGCTCTATTGCTTCAACAGCTAAAAGATTTACCCGCAACCGCAAGTGTTGGTATTTCATTGTAGGAATGCAATCTTTTGGAGGTATTTATGGAAAGACGACATTTTGTGGTTTATATTGACACATCGCATACCCAGCGCCTAATACTTGACTTCCCTGTTATATCCATCAGATATATCCATCCATATCTTTATGTATTTTTAGTACAGTACCAGCAGAATGTTATGAAAATTTCAATTTGTGTCATATTTAAGATATACAGAATACCTTTACTTTAACCATTAACGGAACTATGGTGTTATTCTTTCAATTTTATTTTATGTAAATAATAATTCTATAAAAAATCCCTTTTATTATATCAAGTGATTTGTATTTAAAAAGTTCAATTCGATTGGTATCCAATTTAAAGTCTAATATTTTTATTTTAAAAGATAATCAGAGTAAACATACAAGATATGTATTTAAAAAACATCAGTTTAAAATATAAAACCGATACATCGAATAACATCTTATAAAACAACTTGAGGTAGTTATTAAAACAAGAAACATCAATAACCGATACAAAATTATTAAAAAACTAATCAAAATCTTAATAAATAATCTAATTAAAATCTTTACTTACGGGAACTTAAACAAATGAGCATAAACTATTAAACGACCAAAACGGTTGTCAGTTCTCTGCTGCAACAGATTAGCCATAATTTAATAAAATCTATCTTCATTAACGAACTTTTTAATATATATTTTACTTTACTTACTTTTATATAAAACTGAACCTTTGACTGAACCTACAAGAAAATAGGTTATTCAAAGAGTGATTTGATATTTGCTGTTCAGAATCAATTAAAATAAAAAAAAATTGATTATGTTTATTTAAACAGTGGATGTTTTCGATAAACATTATTTTTTTATATCTTGCTACATTTGCTAGAACATAATTTATCGAAATGGTGTATTTTCATCTTTCTTTATTAATATGCTGTTCAAAAGGCTTCTTTTTTCAAGTGTCTCAATTCTAATATTTTAAATATTTTAAAGAGATGAATTTTAAAAAGTGATGTGAGATTTATACTTTTTCATTTACCACATAAAATTTAAAACGTATTATAAGAAGATTCACGCTATTATTAAGAGAATGACGTAACTTTTTACAAAACACTAGATGCTTAAGGCTCTGAATTAATTTATTCAAAAGAAACTCAACTAATATTTAATAGAAAGCTATAGAGGTTAATTTGAAAATCTTAAGAAGACAGGTGACAACCCCTTGATCGTCGTGATCTTAGTAATATTTCCATAACTCTAACTTATGTATTTATTTTAGTAAAGTTTTTATGGTCATAGTCGGTCATGATTTTAAGTTATTTTGGAGTATCAAAATCTCTCAACTATCGTTAGGTGCTTTTAGAGCGATTTGCACGCACAATATAATATTATTCCATTTATAGCGATCACCGCAAGTGACCTCTGTGTCTGCGGGCCTGCGCCACGGCCATATTTGCGAAACTCGAGTGAATTAGAGCAGCAATTTGTGCATAGTTGCTTGTCCCATATGTGCTGAGGTACAATTTGTTTCTTGAAGCAGGCGTTTCATTATCATCAATCGGTCTATGTTGGCTATTAAGTATAGAAAACTGATCCAGAAGTGAAGATTTTCTCCGAAATTATTATTTTCTAAAAATCTAAAAGAAACAATAACATGTGGCTCGAGTTTCTTCTGCATTCTAGCAATTCCATCGCCTTTGCTATAGTTCATTTTTGAAATGTGCACTACTTGACCACTTTCTATGTACATTGTTTAACCATTGTTTTGGTTTTAACCGCATCCACACTATCCACGCATTTGGTTATAGCCATAAGAGTGGTATCTAACACAGCACTTTGTGCGAATTGAATTTAATTTAAACTTTGCGGCTTATATATGGGTAAGAAAAAGCAAATTCACTTTATGCTCTCTCATCTATACTTACTGACCATTACGGGTTGTAGGAATCAAAGCATATAAAAAAAACTAGTAGAATATATAATATGCCACAAAATTTTCCAGCGCTTTTATGTTAATATATGGGATAGATTTATTCATAGATAGTTTCAAACCTTAACAACGGATGTGATAATTTGACTGTCCCTAATTCTACATCAAATTCGTAAAAGTACGGGTATTTTTTAGACAGCCATTTGCTAAATAAATTATTCATAACCTCAACATTAACCTGCGTCCTTACTTGGAAATTAACTAGCAATGGTGACCCACATCGGGAATAATAGAATAGTGTGTTGTCACGTTATTCTAGGGTATATAGAAAGCCTTCCTTCTTTTAAACAGTACAGTGACTTGTGAAACGCAACATTCCTAGATGTATATCACTATAACACCATGTACAGTAATGATAACATGTAATTTTGGTAAGAATCGTGACCGGTTAGTGGGGCAATGCATCGCATGTCCGCAGATTAGCACGTAACGGCAGCAGTGGTCGTCGTGGCGCGTGCTCAACATTAGCATGTCGTGGCAACGATTGAACCGAGGAAATTAGACATGTTTGAAAAAGTGTCATAGTGAAGACAAATATTATTTGAACCAGTGTCACGCAATTCTCTGATAAAGTTTTTGAGAGAAAATAAATAGCAATGGCATACAGTACGAAGACTTTATGTGGAATAATTTAAGGTTAAAGAGTAGCTACGAAGCTTGACCCTGTCATTGCAAGTGTATACGCGCGTATTCATTGTTAATAACTCGTGTATACAATGCAGTACCACAGCTGAAACGATTCAATAAAACTGACACACTCGCATACACACGAAACGTCACACGATTAAACGGATCGGAGACCACATTAAATGAATTTCGATGATGGTTTTTACATTTTTAGCAAACCTTATGAATGGTTTTAGACTTCTTCTTCTTTCTCTTGCCCTTCTCTTGTTCCCAATTTTATTTGGGGTCGGCGCAACATGTTTTTCTCTTCCACTCTCCTCTATCACTCGCCATTACGACACTTACTCCCTTCTTCAACATATTAACATTCACACCACATAATCCATCCATCTTTTCTGCGGTGTTTCTCTCCCTACACGCCCATTCACTTTCATGTCCATGGATGCTTTTAGTCATTTTTTGTAATATTTTGAATCCTTTTGGATTGTGTCTATTTCCCGTACAAAAGACGCATTTCAAACTCGCATTCGAAATTTTAATATTCGCATAGGAATTTTCAAATTTATTATTTTTGCATATTTATTCCGTAAATTATGCAAAGAGTACTTATCCACTAGTTTTTTTTCTACTAGTACAATATACGCGAAAGTGACATTGTTTTCCTTAGTTTCTCTCATAGTTATTATGCAGGAAAAAAATATTCTCCTTATAATGCATCAGTAAAAATAAAATTTTAATGTATTATCAAATATCTAAGTCGTTGTACTTAGATAATTTACTAATACTTTTTTCACAGATATAATGAAGATAATAAATACATATTAAATCTCAATGATTTGACAGTTCAGTTGTTGAGAAAACTTTTTGAGTTCTGTTTTAAAGAGTAAGAATATCCACATGAATCTTATCTTCATCTAGCACTATCCCGCAACCTTCAACGATCTGCTCTGTAAGGTGCATACCAACGTTGTAAGCCACTCGAGGACCTTTTCTCCAATGGCTGTTAGTACTGACGGCAATGTGCCCTACCCACTGTCATTTGCAAGCACAACTTTAACCTTCAGGCACTACGGGAAATGAGCTGAGGATATGTTGCGTGGCTTCTCGAAGAATAATTCGATGAACTGTATTTTTGGCTCAACAAATGACGAGTTATTTACCACATGACATTTATACTTTTATTATGCGCCAATGCAATTTCTTGCATAACTATCACAGTGTTAAATTAAAACAGTTAATGAACAAGCTATTGTTTTCGGAGATCTCATCGTTGCCGCCCTAATAAGACATAATGGATATTTAAACTTTTTTTAATAGCACCCTGGTTGAATGTCTGCTTTCATGATTTTTTTTTTGTCTATTTTGTTTCAATAAGTAGTAAGTTATGGTTATTGTATAACCAATCATTTCATTTAGGTTAGGTTTTATGTCTTTCTGAATTAAATATATATTACCTACTGAATTTGTATGTCTAATTTATTACATGTTCTTGAGGAAAAGGAGTAGAAGAATTTTTTATCTTGTGATACCGACTGTTTTTTTTTAATTTAAAACTTTTTATTGAATTTGATATTTTTGCTTTTTTTATCTTGTGATGACTCATATTCCCGTAATTTTAAATTTGTTGTGACTTCTATAAGTATGTGTAAATGACATATATATTGATTAAAGATATTAAATATTGAACTCAAATTTTTACTATGTTCCAGTTATTACTTTGGAGTACATAGCCATTGTCCTGGTATGTACTTCGAAAATTAACAACACTTCGTAGTTAATTTTATTGTAACAATGTGCCAAACGTTTAAAGCATTGTTGTTGTCGACTGGTTCGTGTGGTTGTCTCACGATTGTAGGCGTGTTTGGCGTGCACGCATTCCGCGCTCAATACCGCTCCGTGCCTTTATCTGGTCCATAGATTTGACATGCCTTTAAAAGTTGCCGCCTAGGAATATTATGTCACTGACCACGTTGTGTCTTGATCCTAATGTTAGTATATATATACATACACTTTACATAAATGTGAAAGTGGTTGAAAAAAAATTGGTACACTATAACAATACATTAAATGACTTCTGAACTATGGAAATTCTGAGTTAAATATCTTTGTTTATCTATGTGATGACTGATGAACTAGCTCGACATTAGTTTACGATTAGAGAAATAGGATAATTTTATTTGTGTTCCGTTACAAATGTTTTACAAGAAAACATTGACTGTAAAATATTTAATCATTAAAAACCCCTTGACTGACCCATTATGTGGAAATAACTGAAAAAATATTCATTTTTATTATCCTCATGACTTTTGTCATATAGTACTTAATAAACAATCATTTTTTGTTCTCAGAAAATTTGGCGCCGTCAGAATTGAAGAAACTTAGAAACAAACAGAGAAAAGCGAAACGTAAAGCTGAACAAGAAAGTGCCCTGGCAGCACAGGTTCAGGTGCAGCATTATATATTTATTGATGTATTTATTCATCATAATTTAACAATATAGCACACATATTATAAAGAAATGAACAGTGAAATAAGAAAATTGCACATTGCACGTCTTATAACGATTCCGCTTAACTTCAAATAACGTAATTAATTACTGCTGTTTTATTATTCATTGTTCAAACTCACGGAAATGCTCTGATTTTTGAAAGATAGGCTACTAATGATCGATTATTTGTCTGCTACAGCGTGCACGTTATATAAGGCTTTCACACAGGAAAGAGAAGATTTATAGATTTTTAACTGTATATTCGTCTAAAACGACCAATATTTAAATCGGTAGTGTTAATTGTATATAGAATATGCTAAATCGTGAAATTAGTTCGACACATTAAAAGATAACCGATTATTGAATTAACAATCCATAGTTGTGTAATTGCGGTCTAATAAAAATTTTTATTCTTCCTTCTGGTATCTTGACTACTTCGGAACCGGTTGCTTTGTTAGCTTGTGCGAGAGTGGATGGTTCTGGGCTGCCTCGTCAGGGGTATTTAGATTCTTCGACTAACTAATTTGGTCCCGGCTTACAATGAACTATGTAACTATTTTTGGAGACGTAAACAAAAATTTCTTACATTATATTTTTTGCGTAACCTTCGATGATCGACTGAGACTTGCACTTTTGCAGATCTTTGTCCTTCAACACAAATTTTAACATATAACACACGAAATAATAAAAATGTATAAATAAGAATATAAAGAGGTTGTACCGTTGTCTGTAGACCATCTACAATATAGTTTTAGTTCTATGCTTTTTTCTACGAAGAAGGTGGCGCTATTTTAGTACAGAAGATGGAGTCATCTCGCATTATCTCTTTAATTTGCTTTGTCTAAATACTAGACAAATATATTTTTTAGCTAGTATACTATAAATACATGTAAACATAGACAAAAAGTCAACGGCTCAATAAAGATCAGCTCGAGCAGGGTATATTTTCAATGTGTTTGTGTAATTTAGGCAAAGTTGAAATAACACTACACGGCTACTAAAGAATAACATTACAAATCATATATTTTTAATCAAATTCGTGTTAATTATATAAATTGAAATTTGTTTTACAGGTGAAGAGAGAACAGCATCACAAAGCGCGGCAGCAACAGGAGCAAGGTGATCCTGAAGCACCGCAATTAGACGAGCTTATACCAGACAAATTAGCTAGGGTGAGCATTACAATTGATAGGTAGTTAAGTAAAATTCCCACATCGAGAATCCCAATAATATCGTCCATTCGAAGAGTGAAAATAATCTTTAGAAAACAGTTTAAAGATACGAATTAAAATAGTAAATATTTCTGTTTCACCTTGTGTGACGTTTGGCAAAACTACAAAGATTTCTCAATTTTATCAAATTGAAAAGTTTATTTTATGGTGTATTTGCTATAGGAAATTCGTCCTTAGTGTATCTAAAAAATTACAAAATTTCTTCACTACTACTAATATGTTGCTAAACATATTCTTTTAAAATGAGATGTCAATTTTATGTTAAAAGTGTCTTTATGTTCATAATCTAGCGAAACAACATCATAAATCTATGTGACTTTTGTTGTAAGTGAAATATTTCATGTTTTCAGGCAGAGGATCCTTTAGAGCAAGCACTCAAGTTCCTACAGCCTCTGCGTACACTGGCAGCGGATAGGATAGACACACATTTAATGGCCTTTGAAATATATTTTAGGAAAGGTAATTAGTTTTTGTTCGATTTTGATAGAAATACTTCACATCTACTTCAAAGACCTCAGAATATCTTCAATGCACCAGGGTCGTGCCCTTGGGTACATCTGCCTTACCTATTTCATTCCCAAATCAGTCTTTCTGTGTGCCAGTGTGAAGGGAAAGATAGGCAGTGTAGAAATTAGGTAACGCGACTACATCTTATATCATTTCAGTTTTGTAGGTGTTGCAGATTTCCTGCGAAACTTGCAGAGACCATATGTACTTTATGCAGAACTGGGCATCGTCAATCAAATTGTTACTTCATTAATCTCTAATCCGTTATAAGATTATTTAACTTTGTTAAACATTACAACGTTACTTTTCGGAATATTTAATGAAGTTACTCTTCAACATGTTACTAAAATTGCATGTTTTATATAATTGCGATAGTGATCTACTTATAAAAACTGTTTATATATTAGATTTATATTTATCATATTAGATTTAGGTCGGAACGTGTTTATTCAGACGCAGCGCAACGCGTGATCTAACTTTTTGTTTCAATTGGATTTAAGGAAGATTGATAGGGGTTAATTCGTCTAAAATACCATTATCTAAAGTGAATTTAAAAGTTTATATATCGATGTAAATGTTCATTTCATTGTAAGACTAATCGCATTCGCCTCGTGTTGCAGGGCGGCCGCTGCTGATGCTGCAGAGTTTGAAACGTGCGTGGGGGCTGGATGCAGAGCACCCGCACATGCACGACTGTCTGGTGCGCTTCCGCGGCTGGCTCGATGACAATAGTGACGGCCTCAATGACCACGTGGCGGCCGTGATCGCCAAGGAAACGGACCCGGTGAGTGTCTCCTTATTATTTAAAGAAACGAGAACATCTTCAGATGACAGGCTTGTACGAATTTGTCGTTCATGTTCGAACTTCCAGTAAAAATAGTAGATTGCTTTATAAGGGTGGAAAGGAATCAATCCCTACGAGTTGTTAGAGTTGGCTATAGTCCGAGTAGGGTTTGATTCCTTTTATCTGTGTGTACAACTCTACTTTTCATTTCGAATGCAAGGAAAATAAAAAATAGCTTTTTCTTAACACAATCAAGATTTCGGTCCAGCGTAACAGATTCCCCTCCCGCCAAAATTATCTTTTTCACAAGTATTTTTAAGTTTGGAACACATCGCGTTACCTTTTACTGGCCATTCAGCTAAATACTTTTATTATCATTGTACCAAAGATTGTATGTACGTAACCTAATTAAGTTCTATTTTTAAAATTTTACTTTCCGTCCTAAGGAGGGAAGTAAATAGTATGAGAATTTCCCGCCCGCTGGTGGGAACTAGTGTCTTCCTCCAATACTCAGATCAAGGAAACGCTCCTTTCCGAGTATGAGGAATGAAAAAGATATTTTTATCTACTATCATGCTCTTAATCCTCTATAACAGAACCTATAACAATTAGCTTATTGCCAACATTATATCATCCAAACGCGTGATATTATAAATTTCAAAAAAAGAACATTCTCATGGAATTACATTTTCACCACCAGATCGTTGAAATTTTGAAAAAAGAACAATAAATTGTAGACTAATTCGTAATTTCGGATTCTCGTGTCCCGTCATTTTTTCACTCGAATATTGGAAATCTTTTATAGAGGATTGACATCATGATTGTAGATAAAGTCTTGTATGCAACCGTTATAATTAGGTATCAAAACACTCATGTGATACTATTATCCCAACTATCTAAACTATTGAATCCACATTCGTGTTGATCCACACCCTGATTATACGTCACTTAGCCAATCATAGTCCACTGCTGGACATAGGCCTCTCCCAATTTGCGCCACAACACCCGGTCCTCCGCCTTCCGCATCCAGTCCCCTCCAGCGACCTTCTTCAGGTCGTCAGTCCACCTGGCGGGGGGGCGTCCTACCTTACGGTTGCCGAGTCGCGGTCTCCATTCAAGGACTCGTCTGCTCCATCGGCTATCAGTCCTTCGGCAAACGTGGCCAGCCATTGCCACTTCAGCGAGCTTATTTTGCGAGCTATGTCGGTTACTCTGGTTCTTTGTCGAATGACCTCATTACGAATTCGATCCTTCAAAGAAACTCCGAGCATAGCTCGCTCCATAGCCCGCTGCGCGACTTTAAATTTGTGGACTAACCCGACCGTTAATGTCCACGTTTCGGCGCCGTAAGTCATAACCGGTAGGACGCACTGGTTGAAGACTTTCGTCTTTAGGCATTGCGGTATAGGCGAAGAGATGATTGTACAACAGTTGCATAAATAACTGTTATTACACAAAATGATGATATAGTGAAACCGTAATAGAGGAACAGAACATGAATGTGTCGCGGCAGATGTTCGGCGGGCGCAGCGCGGTGCAGCTGTCGCAGCAGTACCTGGCGGGCGCGGGCGCGCGCGCGCAGCAGTGCGCGCTGTGGGCGGCGCGCGCGCACCGCCGCCTGCTGCCGCACGCGCACGCCGCGGCGCTCGCGGCCGCCACCGCGCTGCACTACCCCGACACCACCATACAGGTACCTTGCTCTGCTTTTTTGCTATAAATATAACAGCTACAAACAGTTATTTATCCCAATCACATATCATCATCGGGAACACTCTGTATAATATGTTTTTTTTTTTTTTTTTGTTCCCCTGAGGAAAATGCATTAAATTGCATACCCCGGCTGTGGCGAGCCGGGGTTATGTGGGGCTCTCCTCCCCAGAAGGGGGAGGCCTACCACTAAAAACCTCAGGGATGGCCTTCCTCAGGCATGTAGGGAGCCCCCGGGAACACAAAGGCCACTTCCAGGAACCCCCAGCCTCCGCTCCCCTTTCTAGAGGGGAGCCCTCCTCGGGGAAGCTACCACCTCCCCCGGTCCCCTCCACCGACGACGCCCCCCGGCCACGGAAGGGGCGTGGTCCATCCCGGGTCGCCGTAGCGGTCGCGACTTCCTCGCGCCCGCCGGCGACCGCGGAATGATATGTATACACTATTAATATTATATAAGTACTTACATGTAAATAAATTAAAAGTAAAAAAGATGGTTTTAATACAAGCTTTTGTTAAATGCTCTATAAATAACAAAATAAACTTTTACATATAAAAGCTTGTCGCGAGATTTACTTACTTATAGGATATTTTTAACGACAAATATATCTCACCTAATGATCAAAGCAATGTGCGCACTTGGGCGTGCATTATGTGCACACTAAAAGAAAACGACAGCTAGTCAATGATTCATAAAAAAAACCATACATACATATATGTCACGCCTTGTTCCCAATGGGGTAGGCAGAGACCACCTCTCTCCACTTGCTACCATCCCGGCACACTTCTCTTGCTTCCTCCACTTTCATGAGCGTCTTCATGCATGCTCGTCGGTTGCGAGTACTCTTGACCCGGCCTTTCTTTAGGACATCTTCGATTTGATCGAGATATGTCCGCCTAGGTCGACCTGCACCGATTCGTCCTATCATTCTTACCTTGTGTATCTCTTTCGTTAATCTTCCTTCATTCATTCTTTCAACATGGCCGAATCATCTAAACATCCCTTTCTCTATTTTTGTCACTACATCTTCAACTACACCGCATCGCTCCCTTATCACACTGTTCCTGACTTTGTCCTTCAGATTCACTCCAATTATATTTGTCAAGCTTCTCATTTCCACAGCATTAATCCTAGTTTCATGTTTCTTCTGCCACACCCAACATTCACTACCATACATCAATGTGGGGATCAATACGCCTCCATGCACAGCCAAAAACAAACAAAAAAAAAAAAAACAAGTTCGTCAAAAAATCTGACAAAATTGACCGTTTTCCAACAACCTGACTAACTGACCAATGCCCAAAAATCTGAGTTTGTCTGATTTATCTACAAAGGGATTAATGTTACTTCCAGGGCTGCGTGGAGGTGCTGGAGAGTCTCAGAGACGGCGATTTCGGTCCGTGTGAGAAGGAGACGGCGGCGTACATGGACGCGTGCCACGCGAAGTTCCCATACGCGCTCGCGTTTAAACCGCCGCAGCCACTGGAGCTGCCCAACCACGACGACGTGCCGCTGAAGCTTAAGGACTTGGCAATCAACAACTGAGCATCCACATCGTGTACAGTATGTTGTCTTCATAATACACACGTCCCGTTATTTGTATACTAGCCGGTTAATCAGAGTTGACCGTTGTCAAATGACGTCAAAGACAATACTCACATTAGTGATTGCATTCCGGCGCCATTTTTAGTCCAGCCGGATTCCCATCAATCCGGCCGGATTGATTAAATCAAGATGATCTTCGCTTTTTTAGTACATAATAAGTGAGTTAATCAAGTGTCACTGCACTTATATGTAGGTAGTTTATAAAAAATAAATCACAAATATATAAAATCGACTTTATTTCCTAACCAATGTTAAGACAAATATACAACAAGGATACAATTAAAATTTAGTAGTGTAGGTAACTAGTAATAATTTTACGACGTAACGAGTAGCTCAGTCTTTCTAGATTTCACTTTCACAGATAGATCAATTTACAAGTAACAATATTAATTATCAAGTAACTATAATATCTAATAGATACAATTAAACTTACGTAATTAACTGAAATGAAATCAAAATAATTATTAAAGTATTTGAGAATGCTAACAAACAAGTCTTATAGGTATGTATGATTATGACAGATACCATCATGATTACTTACTGCTAGCACCGGATCCGGTATGTTGTACCGGATCAAGTAACTATAAAATGATGCCGGATCCGCTGGATTACCGGATCCGTTTTTTCCGGATTGTAATCCCTACTCACCATGATGACGAGGGTGCCATATATAAGAGCAACTTGGTCCAGAGTCGTAGAACTACCGACTCGTCGATATCCAGATTTGACGTATTTCAAGGTCGCGATATTCCAGATAAATCGTAACGCAGTCGATAAAATGTTGAGAATAAAGTAAAAGAATATAATTACTTCTTGTAATTGACATGTTCAAGTATTAAAAAATTGTACTTTTATTGCATAATAAAGTGGAAATAATGTAAAAATGTAATATACATAAGAAACACGTCATTGAACATTCAGTTTGACAGCATTTGACATCTTTGTCTATACAATGTGGAAAGTGAGTCCGGAATACGTCGAATCTAGCATATGAGTCAGGAATAATTTTGAAGAAATTATTTAAATATCAATTATTACCTGTTAGCTGTGCTTATACCTTTCGCTATAAGTCTGTTCGTTCTATCTTTAAACGCAATTGAATGTTGTTAATCAAATAAACAAAAATGTATATTTCAATATATACTTATGTAATAAATTTGTAATTTTAATTTTGGCAATTTGCTTGATTTACCTCAGTACTTAGTTAGTTACCTCCTACGTGTTTGTCTTCACTCTATACCTATTTACGAAGCAGTTTGTCTTGTTTTATTCGGTGACGCAATTTGGGGACGGTCAACTTAAAGTGAACGGTAGTTAACTGTAATTCGAGGTTGATTAAAAATAAGGAGCAAAATTAAAGTCTTAAAAACTACAAATAAATAATTATTGATGTACACTAATAATATTACATAATTAATTATCGCGACAAAATTTCGCACCGTAAATCATTTCGAAAATATTATGAAGATAATGTACTGATATCTATTCAATTGTGATTTTGGAGTGAGGTTAAAGTTTAATGATTTTGTTTGATCTTTCCTAATATTCAGTGGGATTAACAAAATATTATGACATTTTAAATTGCAGTCATTGAGACTGAGGAGTTGGGAATCAATATTGATTTAGCAAAATTTTTGTATTTGTTTATGCATGTTGGTTAGTAACACATTGATTTGTTTGATTATGTACAATTAGTAACATTTTTACAGTGGTATCCTATATGGTATGATAAATTTTACAATTACATGGATACTAAAAGCTACAAACGAGTTGTAAATACATTTTTGTACAATACGAATTTAAAGACAAATTGATTGACGCTTATCCCATCTTAACATATCTTACCGTCCCTCTCTGTAACTTTATTAGGTTTCCACTATTTACTGTAGGTTTCATTCACATACATACATTCATCACTTCCTTTGGCTGAAAAATTTAATGTAAGATATTCATGACATAATACTGTCTACTGCATTAAGGTTTTTGTTACCCAAGTAATCGTAGTTGTATTCACTGTTGTAAATTGTCATGCGTTCATTTATATAGTTAACTTTCTTGTAAAGTATGTACGCTAATCTAAAATAATTACTGTTTCTGTTTGTCTTCTATATATTGTTAAATGTGCACAATTTTTCCGTTTCTCGTTTTGTATTAACGTTACCCAATAGTACTTTAAATTGCACACTTAGAAAAAACAGCACGCCATATTTTTCTGTACAAACATTGTCCCGTTTTTTTTCCTGGAAAATCGCACTAGTAAAATTTAATTTTCTTCATAATCTATGTTTTCCTTTTTTTCTATTAATGATTTAGTAAAATAATTATAAATGTTTATCTTATATATAAAAATAGATGTTTCGATGTGTTTAGACAACCAGAAAATAAATGTCACGTGACTATTTAGATTAAAAAGGCAAAACATAGGGACACAGCTAAAGTAAAACGTTTATTCATTTCTTTTTGAGGAAAGTTTTTAATTCGGTTAAGTGTTGAGTGATAACTATGGGACTATGAAACGTTGGCTTCTGTTCGTAGGAATTTTTTAATTATCGTGAAATTGTTCCTATTAAAAAATAACAAAAAACATTAAGGAATTAATACAATGTCTTGTATGAAACGGAAATAGGAAAAATCAATAATTTTGCTTTGATAAAACTACCATTTTATTACACGTTACTAGTGTTTCTACTAACCCCTACTGAACACCGCTACTTAACATTAATATGTATGCTTCATATGTTTTTAACGTAATAATGTATGTCACAAATCGTGACTTAATTATTGTTTGCTAATAAATAAGAATCAAAAGAAAATAGTCATACTTCAATGAAAAACTATACAAAAACATGTTTTTACGTATGATTTCTAAAACCAAATGTTGATTTCAGTAGTTTGTAATAATTGTTGTATTATTTGGTATACGTGAGATCAAGTCAAGAGTTGTGGGTAGCAAATAACTTGACTGTGAAGGTTTACAATATATTTTGGCAAGAGCGTTCCGAAGTATTAGTTGACAGATTTGATGAACTTTTTCAGTCAATAGATGCCACATGTGTGTTCACTACATAAAAACACTTTCTATTGAATAATTACCCCAACTGTTTATATGAAGTTAAAGCTCATTGTAACTAAATTGCGAGATAAATATCTGTGGTAATAATAAATCTGAATTACATTCTAAGTATGTAGACAATTTTTTTTTTCAATGAGATACGATCTATTGAGAATCACGTATACATTTTCATATATATATTGAGAGAATGCTTGGTGGTTTGTAGAATAAACTTCTATTATTATTATTATTATAAACCTGCTATAAGGTTGCCAAGAAAATATAAAATTTCGTTTTGCCCATTATTGTGATCCATCAATCCTGTAAATCGAAGTGTCTTTAAATATTCTAAGTAGTGATTGCGATAATAACGTAATCATTGATTGGTAGATGAACAACGTAATGTGTTTATAGTGGAAAATTAATTTGTAAAAATGTAAATTGACAAGTTCTCGTTGTAGATACGACATTTATAAAACGACTTGATAATTGTGTCTTGTTGGCTAAACTTAGGTAGCTCTGTGTAAGCTATGTAATCTCAATTTTTTTATATTTTCATATTAATGCGGTCCACCCTCGAAGTAGCTCTACAAATGAGTATGATTGCACATACCATTTTATTATTGACGATTAAAGGATTATTAGCATAGTGCGTTAGTTATAGGTGCCGTGGTTGCTATGGGCAAAGTAAAATTTTAACGTTTCGTTGTTTAGCTGCTTTTAGGGCGGACCGCACATAGCGCGCTATAGCGCTCCCGAGTGTTCATCGGATTTCTATTAGCTGTTCCTTAAAACTAGGGTTTGTAATGTTATTAACGACTGGTTTTTTAAAGTGCGAAAATAGTGTGTGGCAAATGAAGACCTCGAGCAATACTAATAAACTGAGGTACGTAGCTGTGTAAATAATTCGTATATTTAAGTTTTTACTGTACAATGTGGATAGAAAATCTGGAGGCGTCGACTTGAAATTATTGATTGACGTATGTGGGGGTTGTTGGAAATATAGTTTGAATTGTAAAAGGAGTCCGATTGCGGCGGTAGATTTGTTGATTTGCTTTTGTTTCTCTTTTGTAGATACGTGTAAAGGTCGGACAATAATAATGATGTAAAGAATACTCCGGTTTGTGGTTTGTGTGACAGATTGTGTGCTCTTGGCAAGAGTTAGTTCCACTGAGCTCATTGTAAAACGGGGCTAGTGAAATATTGGATGTTGCATACATCGTTCGTTTTACTTTCATAGGAATATGTTATTATCTACAAACAAATCTTTAATATATGATTAAATATGGATTTTACGAAAGTGATACATACATTATATTTACTTTTGGTAATCTTGTTATCTACGTCACATTGTATTCGAATTACAGTTATCAATTAGTCTCTGAAAATATGTGTGATTAACTGACAATGTAGCACGCACTTCCAAAAGTGTATTTATCAGACCTGGCGATTTAAGGATTTTATTACAATCGTCCTAATGAAAACTTTAATTCTTCATGATGTAGTACTAACAAGATAATAATAATATAGTAATCATTTTACTAAGAATATTTCAATTGAAAGTATATAATTTCGGGTAAGTTTGCAACATTGCACAAAATGTAAATCGATATTTGTTCGTAACAAATCAGATATTTGATGATTGTTTGGATTTTTATTGATAAATAAGTCTACAAGATAAAACTAACATTAAAAATGAACATTTAAATATAATCGGACATCACAAAATTATTCAGTTCATCATAATAAGTTCTATTTTTGAAGTAAAATGCTTTGCTTTAAATTTTGAATGTGTGATACGAAATACCACTTACAGTCGGGTCAATTTAATAGGCCACATTTGACATTTCATTAAAATTCCTCAACTAACCTTGTAATGGCGGACATAAAATATTCAATATTTTTTTAGTTTGGAAATGCACAAATGACCGTTGTTACAATGTTGCGTTCAATGAAGTCTATACGTAAGTGATGTCCCTCAAAAAATCGAATGAATGCAATGATTACTTGTGAAGGGATTATTCACCATGAATGTACGGAAGTGAAAGTTGGGTATGGGAGAAACGACATGAAAGCAGAATAAATGCAGTAGAAATGAGAGCTTTGCGGAGTATGGCAGGAGTAAAACTGAGTGACAGATTGATAATGAAGTGATTAGAAAGAAATGTGGTTTGAAAGAGGATATCGTGACAAGAATAGAGAAAGGGATGCTTGGGTGGTTTGGGCATGTGGAACGGATGGATGAAAGTAGACTGACCAAAATGATTTATGAAGCTGGAGTGAGTGGAGATACGGGACGAGGAAGACCTAGGCGAACATATTTCGAACTAATCGAAAGTCTCCTCAAAAAAGGCCAGGTCAGAAGTACCCGCAATCGTCGAGCATGTATGAGGAATGTTATGAAAGTAGATGAAGCGAAAGAGATATGTAAAGACCGTAGCAAGTGGAAAGACGTAATCTCTGCCTACCCCCATGGGAAAAAGGCGTGAGTGTATGTATGTAAAACATGTTGTTCTTTTGTTTTATAATAAAAAACAATAATAACTTCATAAACAGAGAAATAATTGATGTTAAAAAAATTTAAGGCAATTAAAATCGTAAAATATATTAATGCAGTACCTATAAAAAAGAGCGTATTCCCATTTAAAAGGCCGGCAACACATCTGTTGTTGCGGGCAGCGATAATCACTTACCATCAAGTAATCCATTTGCTCGTTTGCCTATTACAGTTATTGTGGAAAAGTACTTTTTTTATAGATAGGGATCTTATAAAAAAAGTACTTTTCCATAATAACTGTATTCGATTCACATATGTTTGAAGTAAATATCGATTTTTTCACCATAATCGGAGTGTTTAAGCAGGTCACCTCACTATGAACAAATGTCAAATGTGGCCTATTAAATTGACCCGACTGTAGTAACTGAAAAAAGCCTTCATATAGCTTGCAAGAGTCATACAAAACCCAACACAATAGAATACTAGTTATATCTTGTTAAAATGTGCGCAGCTTCTTCTACTGGGCTGGTTCCCGAAGTAGTAGGTGAATACAAAATTGGATGTGTGTTTGGGGGTGTGTTATACTAGTCGCCATCGTATCGTCGATTGAATAGAAAAGTGCAATATTACAACAATTATAAAAAATATTTATATTTTTATTCACTTAACCTGCTATATATTTATTCTGTATTTAATATTAGGTATGGATAAAATACTGTGAATATTTCAGGTATCACATTTCTATTTAAACGACTATATGTCATTGAGAATGAATTCGAAGTTACTGCGCACATTTTGTGTAGGCGCTTAAGTTTGCTTCAGTGGAAATATGCTCTAGTTTATTCAGACACAGATCACAATCACTTTATTTTATTTTCAAAATGTGTGATTGGAGTATTATCCTCGTCATCTTGTAAATAAATTAATAAAATATTATTTTACAAAATGTGCTGTTTAATTAATTAATTTATATTTTATGTACAATGGACTACAATGGCGGACTTAATGCCTTAGGCATTTTCTACCAGTCAATCTTCAGGTGACGCAGATATAAAGAGGTGGATGTACAAAAACATTAAAAACAGATGTTAATACATACACAGAAGATACTTATTTATAAAATATCACAATACATAAATAAAATACATATAATACACTACTACATAATAGCTTTTTTTTATTTTTTCGGGGGGAAATGCTCCTTATGCACCGTGACACCGCGCTAGCAAGACGTGGCCGGGTGTGGGGCTCTCCGGTCTGAGAGACCGGCCTGCCTACTAAAACCCCCCGGTGTCCTCTGAGTCCATACCGGGGTGTGTGCCGGGTTGCGCTTTCGCGATTCTACCGCCACACGCCTACGGGCTAACTCGACCTAGTTAGACACAAGGGGGGGATTGTCCGAGAACACAAGGACAATCCCCCAGATAGAGAGGCACTTCAACGGCGTGCGCGGTAGCCAGCCGCGCACGCTGCTTTCACGACTACATAATAGCCTGATATCACATTTTGTAGCATTGGGGAGTTTCTCACTTCTTGAGGGAGTAGCATTCCAGAATAGCTAACTCAATAATTTTCACGTGTTTTTTTTTTATAAAATCATTTCAGCCTACAAACAAAAAAACTGCTTATTGCATAAAATTGTATCTACAGTTAAGCCAAATAAGGGAACGAATGTTTACCAACAACGTGTTGCCTAGCAACCACTGACAGGCATATATTAATAACCACAGTTTTAATGCTTTCGAATTTGTGATACCTACTTACCTGTTTAATATTATAGCGTAGTAATATTTTACAATTTATTTCCGACTGACTGTCGCAGTCAGACTGTTTAATAATTCCTAATAAAATTATAAATGCGAAAGCTTGTTTTTTTGTCCGTTACCTTTTCACACTGAACCAATTTGGATGAAATTTGGTTCAGGGGTACGTGTTGTGAGACCTGGGAAAAGACATTCTACTTTTTACCATGGGAAAATTGAATATAACAGCCGCGGGCGGAAAGCTAGTATATCTACACTAATATTATAACGAGGAAATATTTGTATTTTTGTAATTAAATTCGATTCGAGTCGATTTCAAAAATTCTTTCACCATTGGAAAGCTACATTCTAGCTGGGTAATATAGACTAGATTAAAAATTTTACCGCGGGAAAATATTTCTTTCCTGTGGGAGAATTTGTTATTAATATGTTCATATGTATTGCGGCCAGATACAATAATGTCATTTAAGAACATTCCAATATAATATGATTTTTACCACGGGAAAAACATCTATGTTCACCGTTGCGAAGATGGTGCAAACCACTAGTACACTATAAAAGAAACCTGTTGTATACATATATTACGCCCGGAAGCCTGCCTGGGCCACCACAGGTTTTAGGAATAAGGTCAGGTCTCACCAGGCTAGAGGGTCTTGACGGTTCTTGCCCCGTAGGGTGCATTTATAATATGGTAATATTTGTGTACAAGGAAAATTACTAAAACATAATAAGATACTAACTAAATAAATAATAAGTAACAATAAAACAAAAACTGAGAAAACACAGGGAAATAAAACACGACAGTACTCGAAAGCAGGTAGGTTATGACCACTATAGGGAATTAATCTCTTTTTTGAAAAGAATCTTAATTTGATCCTTGCGTGTCAATAAACCATATAGTAAAAATATAAAAATTTTATACACTCGTTAAGTACTATAAAAATTGCATTAAAATGTAATATTTTCAAATTTCGCGCGTATATAGACGAAGGCGCCGCACGAGTTGTTACTCTGTAGCGATGACGTCAATACGGCATGTAAATAATAAACAAAGCTCTATGTTTGATGCTATGTATTATTATAAAATATTATATAATTTAAAAATGAGTTATCTTTTATATATAAACAACTAATAAAGGAATAATAATAAAAGAGTACCTAATACTGTAATAACTCGGCAAAACAATTTCGGGATTTGCAGCAAAGAATTTTCCGACCATTAATGCATTTATTTTTGGTAAATTCGTACTATCTCCTTTTACAAAACTGCTTTCCATAGTGTGATTCACGTGCGATTTCAATTTAACTTACGTATTTATAACGTTCTCTTACATTAAAAAAGCAACCTACAAACTTCTTTGCGGCTTTATACGTACTATGATTCATAATGACATTGACACGCATAAGTTTACAGTACCTTATGACGTCACGACATGGCGGCCTATGTTTCGCTCTTGTTTTACGTATAGATTAAAAAAGTGAATACTTTGAAACTAATTTTTATATTATTTTTGTTATTTTATGTACTTAAACATGATGGTTCCGACTATTTAATGCATAAGCTATCATAGTTATATGCTTTTAGATCTTTTCTAATATAGAGGGAAGTACCCTATTATGACGGCCATATTGCAAACACTATTTGGTCGTAATACGACCAAATAGTGTTTCTACGTTCCGTTACTCCGTTCAGTAATTCTTTCCTTTATAAAGTGAGACATAATTATAATAATTTTATTTAAATAATGTAGTAATAATTTAAACTAGTATTTTTTACTTAATAACATAAATATTAATTATATAGCCACATTAACATTAGTAAAAAAATTAAGAAAAAAAAGATTTGTATTTATAATTTGCAACAAACGGAACATAGAACTTTCGATCATGGTCGGATTAAAATGCAAATATATGCTACCGATTTAAAAAGGTAGCTAAGTTGAAGCGAATACGTAAGAAAATGTGGTCTATTTCAGTTGATAGATTAGTATAAAAGTGCCGACTATAACCGAAAATGTTTATATATCTGAATTTCACCCATGTCATCATGATTATAGGGTTATCAAGTAAAATTAATTATGTTTTTATTTTATAAATTCATTTATGTGGAAGTTTCTAAGTGTTTGTAGTAGTATGTGGCAGAAAAAAAATATTATAATGGATCAGTCATGAAAAACATTTTACAAATACAAGATAACGACAAGATAATTGACGTTTTTTGGATTGAGTTGTGATAACCCTAAAACTGGATTGTTTATATTTATTCGTTTCCTTAAATAAACGAAGGATAGTAACGATCTCAAGAGATGGCCATCACAAAATTTTAAGAAAATAATAAGCATATATCTAGAAATATATATATTATATAAAATAATTGTCAAAACGCATTTGTCAAAATAGCTTTTCTTACATATATTTATTATTACGTAATCCATTTTCTAAGTATCACAAATTCAATGAAGAACAAACAAATATCTACCAATAATAGATACATATAACATTTAATAAATGTAATATCACAATACCTATTTGGTAACAATAAAATGTAAATTACGTTAAGACATTTACTAATAAATCATAAAGAATGATGTAAAATATGTCAAAAGCCCAATATGAATTTAATAAAAATCAAGTCTGATATGACGAATTGGGAGTATTCTTTTGTTTAAGAAATTCTCAATTTGGCAGGACTCTCTTCCCAATTGTCTTGCGTGAAGTCGATTACGATCTTGTCCCGCTTCGGTTTGAACTGGCTGAAACCAAAGAGTATTTTCGCTCAGTAATGTACATGTACAATTGAATGAGTCATTGTATTGGGGCGGCATGATTTTTGTCAAAAACTAGTTAAATGAATAAAGAGGGTAGTGTTTTACCAACAAAAGCACCTCGAAGTTTTTACAGCACCTATGTCTGTGAATGGCGAGTCTCGTAGAAAGTAATAAAATAAAAATTGGGCACTATTTTCTACTTGTATAACGAAAGTAAAAAATAATAATTTTGACTACACGTTAGGTCGAGTGATCGGCTACTATGTAACGGCTCGCGGTTTCGAGTCCCGCACGGGACATATATTTTGTACGGCGTACAAAAATTGACACAGGATAAAAATTTCAATGTGGGGGGTTTCACGTTTCACTAGCTTCAATTATTATTATTTTATATTTGCAAAATTTAGAAAATGACGTCAATTTCTTATTTGAGTCTATGTTGACTGCACTTACGAGGTTTGTCCGGACAGTACGTATAAAAGTGGAATAATAACTGTTTTGCAATTATTCAGATATTTCAATATGGTCTCCTTCAAAGTACTCCCCTTGGGACAAGATGCACTTCTGCCAACGCCGTTTCCACTGCTGAACCATCACTGCGTCTTCAGGTGTGAGAGACACTTGAGACATTTGCCGTGTCGTGTCAGCCTTGATGGCTTCTACATCCCTCAAGTGTCGCCCCCGGCATTTCAGGAACAGGAATAAGTCGCAAGGAGCAAAATCAAGTGAATAACGCGGGTGTTCTGTTACGGCGATTGAGCTTCGGGCCAAACACTCACGCACAACGAGAAACTTGTGCGAAGCGTGTTATCGCAATGTGGGATCCACCTGCCCCCGTATGCCAAATCCGGTCAAACTCTGGCCACATGAGCTCTAGAGGTAACGCAAAACAACGCACATTGGACCTTGATTTTTGAAAGTGCTTACTTTAACTTTATGCTTTGAAATTTCAACTCCACATTGAATTCGTAGAACCAAGACTCAACATCTCCAGTGATGATTTCTCAACCGGGTTGAGAAAGTCCCTTCTCTGCTTCCAACTAATCCTCTCAGCAAGCAACTTTTCTTGCTTTCTGTTACGAATTTAAGAACGGAACGATTTTCACGCATAATATCTTCATGTCAAAATTTTCTGACAGAATTTCGTGCGCGATTGTTTTGGGGATTGACAGTTCCTCAGCTATCATTCTGTTCATCGATGGTCTTTAAAAACCCAACTACGAATTTGTTCAACATTTTCCTCAGAACTCGATGTGCAGAGGCTTCGGCCTTCCCGAAACCTTTTCAACCACATGAAAAATGTTACGACCATTCTTGCCTATTTTTGCAAGAAACTTAATGTTGATGAATCCTACTTCTTGCAGAGCGCTCCGGCTCGAACTGAGCACTGAGGGGATTACATAGAGGGGGAACCACCGGGCGCGCCTCCACAACGCCTTGACAGGACGCGCCGAATTTTATATACGTGTTTTCTGGACAAATCTCGTACATATCTTTCGTCTTTTGTTAGTCTTTTGAATGTTATCAGCCGGTCGCCAAATGTAACCTACTATATTTTATATACATATTTATCTGTTTTATCACAGACATGGGATCCTTATTGAAGAGAAAAATAAATTTTACTTTTTTAATTTTATCTTTACATATTTTTTCTTCTTTCATGCTCCTTGTTATCCTTCCATTTGAATAAAAAAAAATCTGGTTAAGAAAATCTAATGAACAACATTTCTGTGTTCATTATTGCCAGGTACGTTGGTAACGTTTGTGACAAAAAAAATTACATTTGAAAATTTAATCTTACCGGTAAAGGACACCAGCTGCATTAAACATTCTCTTAGAGGCTATGTAGTTCGGTTTGTGGGCTTTCTCGTCAGACAAATATACTACATTCTTGATGCCGCTCTGTATTATAATTTTAGCGCATTCGTTGCAAGGGAACAGACCCACGTATATGGTACAGCCACGAACATCTGCCGCGTTCTTGTTCACAATGGCGTTCATCTCGGCATGGCAAACTGCAAATATTTTTTTTTTATAATACAACAGATTGTGCAGAGTGCTTGCCCACGTTGTAACCGATTACAGTTGCATCTAGTTCCTGGAAGAATCGCGACGTAGCAATCTCACGGACCTTACAAATTACAGTACCTTGTAATCAGCCTACAGTTCTACAAATATTGATGCTTTGCAGCATAAATAAATAACTTTTATTGATATACAGCCGATAGACATATAAAAATCAAGTGATTAACATGACAAATACATAGTTGAATATTTTAAATTAGATAAATTAAAACAAGTTTTTGATGTAACATATGCATTGCTTAAGGATGGTATTGCAATTCCAATAAATTGAATAAATAAGTAGTTAATTGTTAATGAAATAATCAACAATAACTAATCATTAACAATAAATAAAATTAACCATAGGCAATATAGTTTAAAGTTAACGTAAGTTTTTCAAAATTTCTATTTAGATATTGATTGTATAAAATATCATGTTTGATAGAAAAATGTATAGTTTATGACCTACACATTCATATCCATATAAAAATAATATTAGTTTTATTATAAACATGAATCCACGCATGCAGTTTTAATCATTGCTAAAATTGTGGACCTGGTTCCTAGCAACAGATTTTTGTATGTCTTATACTTAGACATACTAATCAATATAATTGTCAATTTTCAAACTACAAACTTACCATATAACGACTTAGTCTCCAAAACCTCACTTGCCTCTGCGCTCTTGCCCCAAGGGAAGTCATCATCTGGACATCCAAGTGGCATGCCATTGTACCTATCGCATATCAAATAGTTTAGCAAGTGTAATACTGATGACGCTACACTCAATTGTCAATCAATATTGAACAACATTTTATTTTAGAGATGACATAATTGCTTATTTATCATCCTTTGTTCAATATAACTAACCGCATTTACTGTTTACTTATAATGTATTTATAATTGTTCATGTGCTCTATAGTTTGATTACTCGGAACCAGATTTAATGTATCAATAAATGCTTGAATCATTAAATCACCTCTTAAAAATTAACAAATTTCATGTCATTACCAATTATATTATATTACAGATGAATAGATGATGCATGTCCACTCCATACTACGCGACGTTTAAAAACTGTACTTATCATTTACGTTACACAAGATTATTATTGAACGAAATAGTTCATACAGTAAGTAAGTCAAGAACGTCATAATGATTCATGGCGCATGTATATCAGAATGTCCCCAGCTAGCAACAGTCCCTGTGGCAACATGATCCTAAAGTAAGCATATTATGAATCATAATAATAGGACGAATCGGTGCAGGTCGACCTAGGCGGACATATCTCGATCAAATCGAAGATGTCCTAAAGAAAGGCCGGGTCAAGAGTACTCGCAACCGACGAGCATGCATGAAGACGCTCATGAAAGTGGAGGAAGCAAGAGAAGTGTGCCGGGATCGTAGCAAGTGGAGAAAGGTGGTCTCTGCCTACTCCATTGGGAACAAGGCGTGACATATATGTATGTATGAATCACATTCGTATCGTGACGTTAAGGAAATTTATTGACAACCGTAATAATAAATGTGTTAGGTATATCTATACCTAACACATTTATTATTACGGTTGTACCTACCTATCTATCTAGGTTATACATAAAAACCAGTTCTTTTTAAGAAATGATTTAAAGAATATCGATATCATCATCATCATCAATCATTATGGCCTATTAAATAAATATTTGCTGTAACATGCGTTTTGAGACGCATCCGAGAAAGCTATAGGATGAGCTATTTACGCGTGTTCCAAAACTACACAATTACTGTTAATGAAAATACAATAGTTACCTAACCATGTTAGACAGATCTTTACCGTCATTCCATCACCATGTTGGCATCATGTAATCTATGGATGTTCTGGAAGAGTATTCTTTGGCTATCAGGGCCTGAATGGCTTATGAATTCTGATAGTTATCAGTTAATGTAAATATAATCTTGAAAATAATTACCACAAATAACCCATTTATCATAGAACTTACTTAATTATAGTTCCTTAACACGAATTGTAAATATTGTAGCTTGGATATCTCGTTTCATAACTCGTAAACGTAATAAGCAAAGCAATGTCTTTTATGGACACATTGTTAGGAATAAAATAACCAATTAATATCTATTAATTATAAAGGTTATTTAAGAGCAAGATTTCAATAACGACTTACGTCACATTGGACAAAAAGATAATACAATTTGTAACATTTAAAATTATTGAACTATGTTGTTTCTTACAGAACATATATCTCTATATATAGCAACCAATTGATAAAGTTACATAATTTCATCACCTGGCTCTATTCCTATTGTGAGGAATGCATTTTGTATTATCTTTACATTACGATGACCGCGCTAAGTGGCAAGTGCATCTTTATAGGTTAGGGTTGTTTGCCGAACACAAACACAGCTATTTACGCTCATAGAAATCTGATGAACCTTACGAAAATTTCGCCATGCACCTTGCACCATGGTTATTTTGTTTATGCTCGTGGTACACAAACTATATTTGTTAACTGTTTATAATAAAACAATCTGTGTGTATTTAGCAACCATTCCAAGAAGTTTTATTATCATTTATCATCCTCGTATATCATATAAACTCTTACAGAGGTGAATAAAGCAACATCAGCACATCCCCCTTACAACATTATTGTTCTTTACAACCATTCTATTCTTGTCTGAAATATTTTTCTCTATTAATAATTATTGTGTTGTCCAATAATTTCCTCTGTTTGTCAAATCGTGACAATATTTCCTAACATTCCAAAATCACTGAAATCTTTGATGTAGCTTTGATTAATTCATCATTTTCTTCTATCAATTTCATGTATTTAGTATCCAACACCATTCCATAATAACCCCTTTGTATTGTGTTTCAGTAATTAATTTATGGTAAGCTATTGGTGATTCGAGATCTTTATATAAAGTGTTGAAGTATTATAATACTAATACTTCAACTATGTACAAAACATCAGTATATCTGTTGCTTTGTTAAAACAAAGTATTTTTTGATTCTTATTGTGTAGTCTTGGAGATGTTCAATTTCTTAGTACAGTCAATTTAACTCAACAGTCAAATCCACACTTTAGCAATAGTGAAAAAGAAGTATGTTTGGCTTGGATGTACAAACAGCTAAGATGGTTGGTGTTGAGCAATATTTCTCATACACAACCATCAGAAGAGCCCAGTCTGGAGTTGATCCTAAAATTGAGCCTTCTTTGGCATTTTTGTATTCTCTCGTGATCAACAACCAATTGCTTTCTATAACACTAATATTCAGTACTATCAGTACCAATACCTGTCTAACTATTCTAGCTAACTTACTAAGGGTGTTTCTAATCTTTTCAGTGGTCTTCTACCATGACATTAACAAACACTGGTTAGGGAGTCATCTAGAAGGCAATCAGATAGAAAAGTATTGAAACTGAAGCAAACGGGATAAAGAATCACAGTAATCATCACTTTGCATTTGTAGGTGTTTTGTGTGTAATCTGTATGTATTGTTTTCTTTAGTCTTGAATTAATAATTTGACTATTCCACATTTATTATATCTCTTATCTGATCCAAGCACTACAAGCGCATAATAGGCATGCAATCATATTCTATTCTGTGTGTTACTCCAATATTATATATTATTTTTTATAAATCTAATTGTAATTTTTTTTATATTTGACAAAATAGTGAGCATCAGAAGTTTTTTTCCATGTAGGGTCAAATGATTTCTTACAAGGTTTGTTTATTTCTAGCATTCTTATCTAAAAAAATTATCGAGATAAAACTTACCCAATACCGACGATTTTTTTGTCTTCATTGACAACACATGCACCAACTTGATAGTGGGGGTCTTTGCTTCGTTGAGCAGCAAGAAAGGCAGTGGCCATAAAATATTCCTCCCATTCAATATAGTTAGTCCTTTTTTGTGTAGTTCTGGTGTAATAAAAAAAGTTGTTTTATTATGTTGTTTTATAATAGTAATAAACGTTACACCATTGATATTGATGCAAAACATTACAATTTACTGGATAGTGTTAGAAGTAGCATGTCAATTTCTCTTTGTCTAGAGCCTTTTGTTCAATAGCGGAAATATAATATAAAATTTCTAAATATTTATACTTACTCATTATTCATGTTGAAAAATTGCAATATGTTGATATTTGTCTTCGGATATACTTTGCAGTTCAAACTGTTACAAGTAAAGAAACGTGTGTATGCAGATATGCACACGTCTAGAGTGATTTTAACAATGAAATGTGGTCATTAAATGCCTTTGAAATTCAAATAAGGCACGTCTCAATACTTAAATTGGTACATAATTTTAACAAGTCTTATCATGAAATTATGATACTTGTATTGTTTACAGCATTTTCAAAGATTATTTCTCTACACAGATCCATCACAATGTAATTTAATAAGTAAGTACTTTTATTAATGGCAATAAATAATTTAATAATTCATATCGCATTTTAGAATAACCTATTAACCTAAGTTGTTGTTGTTGTCAATTTCGTCCATAGGGACAGGCGAAGGTACTAAGCCATACTGCCAAATCTAATATAGAATAACCTACGGACTTCTATTTATTTCTGTTAGTTTTTTTTTGTTTATTTAAAGCTAAGGTCTTGGGACCATGCTGCCTTGTGTTAGTTTTTTTTTAATTTATTTTACCGGCCATGGCTGCAAACAGTGTTGCCAACTCTACGTGTCAAAAAAAGTCGTTAGCGCACGCTTGAAAAGTTGCTAGATGTCCCTAAAGATCCCAATACTCCAATAGACTGAGCGCTTGAAAACATTTAACGAAGAGTAGTTTCCCGACTTTGACTTTATTTTACTCATTTCGATTCTAAGAATCGATTCATCAGTTGTAAGAGCCTATTCTTTCAATTTTGATTGATTCCTATTATATATTATTATAATTATAGTAATAAATCTCCCTTATTATGTACTCTATATTAAGTGGTAAGGTTTTTTCAGAAGCTTGACTCACCGCTAGGTGCAGTGAATGGCATACACATCGTACAAGTATTAGATTAGGCAGTCCATATTCAGTATTCAAAATTTGATGCAAGCCATTATTCACACCAGTCATCACAGAGGCATTGTCAGTACCTATACCGACAAAATTTTCTACAAGCCCATTTATATTAGCTTTTGTAATAGATATTATAGTCAGGCCGCTCTAAGATTACCGATTTGACATATGTCAGATTGACAGCACTAGTGAGGGACTACGGCAAAATTACCGAGTCATTTAAGTAACTGTTATTTCTACTTAATAACTAAGTAAGGATTAATTAAAACAAAAATAAGATTGAAAAGATTTATTCACTTTCAGATTCACTTATAGAGTCGCTATCGCTATCTGTTACTCGAATCACAATTTCATTGTCTATAATAGAATCAACTCTTATGTCTCGTTGGTAATCTTCTAATATTAGTTTTCGGGTCTTTTCGACCACTTTGACCCAATCCTCTTTGGTCACTTTGGAGCATGCCTCTTTAAGTAGGTTGAACATTTTCTTCGTGCTGAACGGGGGTGTCGTATTATGACGAGCTGCGTAACCTGTAACATAATTTTTATTATTAGTATTAGAATTTAATTTAAAAGTCTGGATATTTGTTTCTTTATAACTTTTTCATCATTTAGTTTTTAATATTTCTATGTATGAACTGTGTATGTCCTGCTGTTTATTTTTTTTAGTCTACCAAGTCAGTCATGCAGAGTTTAGGGGAAGTCCGGGCATAGCGAATAGCTCAGGCAAAGTGAATACCCTGAATAATTCCAAAATTTCGCGTATGAACATGTCCGTCCCTGTTGGGAGTTTCGCTCCCCACCCCTCAGTCGTAAACAAAGAGAGATAGCGGAAGGTCACGCGTCGTTTGTGAATAAAACAAAAAAAATCAAAAAGTAGTCATTTGTTACGATATTTCAAAGTAAGTAATTTCCTAATTATGTATTTAAATATATCGTTATCGTTTTGAAGTGATAATGTCTGTAAAGTGCATGTTCTTGTGTTGAATTACAGCAAGTTTTGACGAGATATTGTTTGTTGTTTTCATCTCAGTTTAGGTTGAGTTCAAAATGTACCTATTGGGCAAAATGAACACGGGTAAAGTGAATATAGTATCCACTTTGCCCAGTAGTATTCGATTTAGCCGGTAGACATTTTGATCATTATTGATTGTTTATTTTACACATTTTTTTATTAGTTTATACTTTGATAAAATTTGATAAAGCAAGCACCAAAGTACTGCAGAACTTTAACAGAGATACAAAAACAAAACCTACGCTTAAAAAAAGTACTGGCAAGACCAAAAATGCTAAAACGACCAAAGATATTGAATCTACCAAAAATACTAGGAAGAAATCTAAACATATCGAAAATACTGAAAAATACACATGCAACTTTTGTGGAGAAGACTATATTGAAGTCCTGTAAGCAATGGAGTCACAAAAATGTACGGCCTTTGAAGGAACGAATACGTTTACTTGCGACCATTGCACTGATAACTGACTAGTTCCTATAATTTCTCATTATTTTTATTATAATTTTTTGATTTTTGTCTCTTTTTATGGTAATTGTTCCTTAATTAACCATATGTTCACTTTGCCCTATGGTGTTGTCCACTTTACCCGGTGTGTTGGGCAAAGTGGATTGTGATACTATTTTTAATATTATAGATAATTATTGGTAAAGTATTGATGTTACACTGTTTTTCTTGATTTTATTTGAAACTTTAATAAATGCTGATTCCAAACACTTTTGCCTTTAATTCTATGTCTTTAGATTTTCTTTACATGGGCTGTCAAAGGTTAAGGTGTCCACTTTGCCCGGACTTCCCCTAAATACGAGTATTAATATAATGTTTATATAAAGAAGAAACAAATTACCTTTGACTTGCGCCCATATTAACTCTATAGCGTTGTATTGGCAATGGTAAGGCGGGATTCTCAGGACACGATGTCCGTGTGCCAGAGCTAGTTCATCGATTTCATATAGCTTTTTTGCTTCTTTATTTTCGAACACCAATTTGAGTAAATCCGATTTTAACATTTCGGGATTGGTTTCTATACCATTTTTTTCAAGCCAACCTGCCAGATCTGCTTTCTTATTAGCTTGAGTGGGTGCTTTGTTTATTTGCGCCGAGTGATATGACGCATTATCAATAATTATAATGGATGGCTCTGGTAAACTGGGGAGTAATTGGTTTTGAAACCAAGATTTAAAAGTTTCCGCGTCCATTTTCTCGTGGTAATCCGACGTGTTTTTGGATGCAAACGCTAGCAATCCATTTTCAATAAAGCCAACTCCAGCTGAACCGGCATGGCAAATATGGCCTTGATCCCTTGCCAATAGGTACTTTTGATGTCAACGGGAAGGAGGAGGTCACCTACCGATTGACTCAGATACTCACCGGGCACGGCTGCTTCGGTGAGTATCTGTGTCGAATAGGACGGGAGGGATCGACACATTGTCACCACTGCGCATCCGACCTCGACTCGGCCCAGCACACGCTGGCGGAGTGCCCCGCGTGGCCTCCGAGCGCCGAGTCTTGGTCGCAGAGATCGGGCGAGATCTGTCTCCGCCGGCATTGATTGCGGCAATCCTGGCGGACGAGGGAGGTTGGAGGGCTGTGGCCTCCTTCTGTGAAGCAGTAATGCTCCAGAAGGAGGCCGCCGAGCGGGGTCGGGAGATGGCCGATCCCGCTCGAAGGAGGCGGCGCCGGGCTCGGTAGCACAGCTGCGGCGCCGCCGCGGGTCGCCGGCGGGCGCGAGGAAGTCGCGACCGCTACGGCGACCCGGGATGGACCACGCCCCTTCCGTGGCCGGGGGGCGTCGTCGGTGGAGGGGACCGGGGGAGGTGGTAGCTTCCCCCGAGGAGGGCTCCCCTCTAGAGAGGGGAGCGGAGGCTGGGGGTTCCTGGAAGTGGCCTTTGTGTTCCCGGGGGCTCCCTACATGCCTGAGGAAGGCCATCCCTGAGGTTTTTAGTGGGTAGGCCTCCCCCTTCTGGGGAGGAGAGCCCCACATAACCCCGGCTCGCCACAGCCGGGGTATGCAATTTAATGCATTTTCCTCAGGAGAACAAAAAAAAAAAAAAAAAAAGGTACTTTTGATGTAGATGCATCTGTTCCATCAGTCCAAGTACGTGACACAGAGTGGTTAACGTTTAACCATGTCTCGTCAATAAAAACAACGTTCTCCCAATCAGTTATTTTTAGAGCCTCTCTTAAAAATTCACATCTTTTTAAAATTATGTCATACCTTTCCATTAACATTTTCCTTTTATTGGTTTTGGCGAATTCAAAACCAAGTTACGGGCAATAAGGGTCCGCCATTTTGTGACTCACGCTCGAAATAGTCCTGTAGCTTTATGACAAGCTCCCGACATTGACTATTCAATGTTTTTCCTCGTTTCGGCATTTTAAACCAAACACAAAGTCCAAACACAAAGCAAAATCAGATTCCAATAACGTGCCAAAGTCAACGTAAAAGCAGGATAATCAATAAACTGGAGAAAGCCGGGTCACAATAATAACAAATACACTGAGGGACGTAGTCTATGCGCACGAGTACGAAAGACGACTGAGTTGGACGATTGACATTGTCAGTCGTTCACAGCAGCTGGGTTGCCAATGTCAAAATTAATCCAATTCCCTAAATAAAATATTTGCAACAAATAAATTTCTAAATGTATAATTTTTTCTGCATGGCAATAATTTATTTCATCGATATTTAATGTCAATGTCAAGTTTATCGAAGCTTATCGAGTTTCATGCTCGCAAGGCAATGTAGTATAAAAGAAACCTCCAAGTGCTATAAGTAATATTTCTATCATTCTAATTAAATTTTTTCAGTCTAACTATAATCTGATTTTTTATTCCGTGAATACCACATTTACCGTAAAAATATCACAAAAAAACAATATTTAACTATTGATAAAAATAATGCAAACCGCTGCTATTAAATCGCGCCAAAACCTCCTCATTCTAATACATTCCGGAACACAAAAGTACGCAGTGAGTATTACCGAGCACATCACTATGAAAGCGTGACCAACGAAGTAACTTTGTAAAAGCGCTATACAAAGGGGAAATTATAAGTTTTTTTTCATTCTTAAATTATTTAAAGTACTAAAAGACAAATAATAATACAATTACGTAACTTTGACATTTTGACAGAAAATTGTATTGATAAAAGTTGTTCTAAACGATTTTCCAAATGTGTTCCTCATAACAAAGTTATATGTACAACCAAAAAAAGTAAAGTGTCATATCGGTAATCTTAGAGCGGCCCGACTATAATGCCAAAAATGTTGACAGAACTTTATTTTGAGAATTACTGAAATGTCTTATTGCTATTCCTAATACACAACAATACACCAACGACACATACCTTTTAAATCAGTTCCTTGAACCGGTGACAATCATCTTTTGAAGTCTGGACTGTATTCCCATTCTTTTCTATATTTCTGTAACTTTTTTTCTTTATAGGTATTTCCATCGTTCAAACAAACGTAATCAATCACTGACTGACAATTAACAGCAATCTTAATAAGCAACCGCTAATCGTGTACAATCAGAAAGCACAATACAATACATCCTTTATACGAATGAAAAATTACTCAAATAAACAATACCTACTAAAAGCCACAAACAAATACAGAATTAGGGGAATCCCAGCTTAAAGATAAGAATTTATAGGCGCGTTCTGATATTGGTTAAATATTACACTGACTTGAGTCTGTCTCATTCAAAAGTTACATGTGGGAAAAAGACAGACTCTTGTCAGAATGATATCCGATTTCGGAACGCGGCTTAAAAAGAAAAAAGAAGGTATATTTCCGGGTTAGAGCTTGCCATATACATGAAGATAGTTATTTATTAATAATCATCAGAATTCATTGGTGTACAATTCTTTCAAAATTACTCTTTCACAATATTTAGTTTCACTTGACGCTGGCATAATTAATAAATGCTATAAGGGGAAAAGAAAGATAGTTATAATATTTATTTAAACTCTAACAGTCGTTAGAATAGCCGCTAGATTTTTTTTGTCGCTAAAGACATAGATTAGACCGCTGTAGTCAATGAAATGTAAAATTGAAAATGTCACACTAAATTTAAAAAGAACTACTTAGGTTCTCTGTAAATTCTGGAATACAGATAATATAAAGCCTGATAACACTGCGTCACCAGCGTTATCTTATTAATAATACAAATATGTAACTTTGCATTAGTACATTTTTAAGAATAAAATATGAAAGAAGTATAGATTAAAACAAATGTAAATATGCACTTTGTTCTGTTTTTCTTTGTGTTGTGTGTTTTTTTTTTATTCCTGAGCGAATAAATTTTAAGTGGACAAAGAGCTCTTTGTTTGTACTTATTTTTTGTAGAATTAAAAATCGTCTAGTGTTACTTTCTACATCAAGATAATTTTTTTGGACAGACATTGCTTTAAGCCAAATACTTTCCCGAAACTCTCAATTGAAATAATTTTTTTTGTAGATCAAGCATTGTAGCAATCAAATAATTGTGTACTGTATGTTGCTGTGTAAAGTTTCCATTAGCAACGTATGTTGTTGTTTATTAGCACTTTCCTTGAAATGGAAAGTGAATGTTTGAAAGTTGAATTTATGGCACGAAGCACTGTCAATTAGACGAAACAATAAACAACTGTTTTTATATATTCAAATTCAAAATAATTTATTCAGTCTAGGCTATTACAAGCACTTGTGAAAGTCGAAAAGCTACGCCATCGGTTCGCAAATCTACGGCGGGAGACCTTGTACTGGGAAGAACCGGCAAGAAACTCAGCAAGGGCTGTTTTTTTTCCCTGTATTAAATAGATACAGATAATCTATTTAATTAGATTTACCTAGGCTCAACCCCAACATATGTTAAGTGGCAGTAAAGTCCAAACATGAGGATAGCTAGTGAAGCTATTATGAACTGCTATGCTGACCATTCTCGTCTTGCCCGTTCAAATAAATGCTCCTTCACGTCTCTAAAGAACCCCAGATTGTCGAAATAAGGGAGCACCCCAGATTAGATAAATATTCACGAAAAATGAGTACCTTACCTAGGTACTCACTCTTCGTTTATTCTTCAAAATAGTATAGAACAATATACATATCAAAAAGTAATAAATTCACTTTAAAATAAAAACTATGATAAGCTCGGACTAGTGCAGGTAATTCAAAATGTATATGGGTTTTCTCTATTTAGATTTTCAAATACTTATTATGTTACACATTAATATAATTTCTGAATCATTGTGGTGCGCTTAAAAACTATTCAACTACTATAACTATTGAATATTAACTCTGAAAAAAAAAGAATAATTCCAATATTGAATTTCTCAATATCGAAATTGTAACATCCGACAATTTTTTCGAGATTCTGATATTATGATTGTTCCTTGTTGTTTTTTCGCCTGATTGAAGCCAAAATTACTTGCTTATGAGTTTTAGAGACAAAAATCTGTACATAGTAGACCTACGAGAGGACCGTTAGTAGTTTATTTATTGATTAGTTTGCTTCAAAAATATTCAGGTAATGTTACATTTCACGAAACTTTGTAGTTTTAAAGAAAAAAATAATTAATGTCAATATTTTTTCATAGTAAGAGTTATTTTGAGAGACACTATTTAGAGAGGTTACTCTAATGCTGTTGTTATTTACGATTTTTTGTTGTAACCAGGTAACACAAATGTGTTTTTGTTGCAATAAAAGTACGGTCATTGAGCGCCATATGCCCTTTATTATTGCTGTATCATTTCGTAAAGTTTTTCATAAATATTAAGTATTTATTTCATTTGTCGGTTTAATGCTCACTTCATGTTGAGTACTAATTGTACTCATTATAAATTCTTGTAGATTCTCAGGTCAATTGGCGTGGGGTGACCACAATAGAGATGATTACATATAAATATTATGTTATTGTAAGGAAAAATAAAAATAAAAATTTATTCATTTATGGTTAGTCATTAATTCATCAGGGGTTTCATTGATTTATGTTTTAAACTCTATGATGTATTTAATGTCTGTATAGAACTGATCAGCCTCTGCACACATTTTCATAAAGTATTTATAAAAGGTATGTTCACATCAGTTATTGAGATCAGCGATGGATCAAAATCAAAGTTACAAACATTCAAAACATTTTTGTTTTGAATCAAGGCGACAAGGAAGGAGAAAGCAGACGTATGAAGACGTAGCGTTTAGAGGAGTTTCAAGATAACACCGGTTCTCGACTAAGGTATAAAAGGTAGTTCTTTTTTACCCTATTATACTTAAGTATAGTACTGCGCAACTTACTATATTATTAAGTATATGTAAAGCGTAGTCTTAGGTTACTATGTATAACATTCAAATAAAAAGATAAAAAATTGCAGACTATTGGAATGTCAGAAGTATTGAAGTGATTTAGTAGAAATAATCTCAAACAACTAAATTTAAAGGTAATAAAATGTATTTTGATCGGTCCTGCGCCAGAGGAGGTTGAACGCTAGGTTCAACCTCCTCCTGCGAACTTCGGGATGTGGAATAATAAACAAAAAGTTTTTTTTCAATATATTGATAATGTTGGAATATTATTAATCTTAAGGCCTTGTAGCACGAGCAATGAAATAAGATATGATAAAATGTTTATCGTTTGATGTAACTGCCATCTTAATATTTCTTTTAATTTTGAGAGTTGAAAGTGAGATAAATCACTACTTTCTGGTTATGGTTATGCTACGCGGGAATAGCTAGACATCTTTAGATAAATAGATAGTATCATTAATTATTAATGCGTTTCTTAAAAAGTGAACATTGTTAAACATAAAAGTGTTGTATTTATGATGTTTTATGCAAGTTAATGTTATTCGTTAATTCATTAACAAGTAATATTGTAGTCACAGGTCAACTACCGAAACCCGATATAATAGTCGAACTGTCAAAACACAATGGGTAGATGTTTTAGGTTGGTGGTTTCGGTAGTACGCGACGAGCTGCATCTATTCTATGGTTTGAGCGTACTTCCCAGATAACGGGTTTGAAAGAATTAAAGGGAACTTAATTAGTCTAATAACTCTGTGATAACGATTAGCGGATTCACGAATTCATGTCCATATGGTAAGGAATACGTAATGTACTTTTTCAGTTCGTCGGCATAGTTCCATTGTATCAAAGGTATTTGAACTGAAGTAACGACTTATATTTTCAATATACTTTGCAAAATGTGTAAAATTATTATTATTTACATTGTGAAGAAGAAACTATGTCATAACAATGAATGAACATAAGCCATATAAAAGATTTAAATTGTATAATTATTATAAGTTTTAATTATGTTCCATCTAGTAGGAGATATCGTGGTCAGCTTACTGAACGCGTTACTTATTGGCGTGTAATTGCATAATTTTACATGCGCATAGATACCTGCACAAAACATCGAAACTAGTAACTGGAATGAACTGCATGTATTGATTGCCTCAATAGAATTCAGATTATTTGCGTTTGAAATTTACGAAGTTTTTAATTAACAATTAATATATTTATGTGGTAGTGCAAGTGTTTCTGTTATTTTTGTGGATCTCAAATAATTGATTTGGTGTGAGCAAAATGATATTTTTGAATGTGGCTATAACTAAACTCCTGAAAGCTGTAGAAGCATGCAGCTCAAATATTGTAGTTCAGTGGCTGATGAGAATACTTGCAATTAGTCAGGCATTTACACCTGCTGGTTGGCCTCCAGATTATCACGTAATAGGTAAAGAAGTTTACTTAGTAAAAGGTAGACATTGATGTTTAAGTTCGGTAACCGCGATACAAGTATTAATTTACTTAGTGCGCGTACCATAGAAATCTAATATAATATTTCACGAAATTCATGGAGATTATTTATAAGTCAACAACCCATAGTGAATAATAAAAATATTTTTATTATTGAGGTAAGAGACAATTATCAGTACCACTTATACAATTCGTCTGCTGCTCCTGGTATTTGCTTTTATTAAGGTCATGTCCTGATTAGATAATGCATATGTTGTCTGGATGGATAACAATCCATAACAATGTAATCTGTCAGAAATGACACAATGGAAACATCCATTATGTCATTTCGGACAGATTACACGGGTTCTTAAATTGTCTCTATATTTCTTGTTATGATCTATGTCAGAAATAATATTAAAGTTGAAAAAAAAAATGCCGTGGAAACACATGAAATTCGAAATAACAGTAAAATATAAACGTCTGAATAGGTCGACATAGTTAAAGATCGACAATGGGATCCTGTAGGCTGATTGATTATGTAACTCTGTTGAAACTTAGATTACAATAAAGGGTTATAGTAACACTGATTAAAGAAATTAATTATTTGGTCACTCACAGTTTCTTTAGTCTATAACACTTTGATGGAAACTGACAGACTAAAATTTATTTGGTCACAAAAAATTTCTTTAGTCTATAACACTTTGTTTACACCGATACACCGATTACATTTGATACACCGATAGACTAAAATGTTATGTGACAATATGACCACAAAGTAGCACAGTAATCACACTATACCCTTACTATTTAATGAATGTTCAAAAAAGTACTACTTAATTTTTATATTTACCTTTTTCATAAAATTAATCATTTTTATTGCTGCTTGGTTTAGTTTGACTTACAAAATTATAATATGACTGAGAAAAATACAACTTACTAGTTGTTTGGGTCCATCACTATCACGCCAACCACCAAGCCAATCTTTAGGTGAATTTTGAAAGATAGAATCAGTGACCATAGGTATTCATTGTTGCTACTGCTATTTGATACCTCAAATTTTCCAAATTAAATACTACACATTAAATTTATCAAAGCTTTTTCCAATATCTCCACATTTAATAAATTATTTTGATGTTAAAAAATCTTTAATATTCGTAGGTAGCGAGCTATTTGACTTCGTGGTAGTAGGGTCAGGATCTGCTGGGGCAGTAGTAGCAGCTCGTCTCAGCGAAGTACCACAGTTTAAGGTACTCCTTATAGAGGCGGGCGGAAATCCTCCTTTGGCTAGCGTTGTGAGTATTTTCTTAAGAATGCCGATTATATATTTTAGTCATTTCATTTCAATTGATGATAAATGAAAGAATAGTGTAAATTCAAAGCTAACTAGTACAAAAGAAGGAATAGTCCCTCTGACTTCATTTTAACCCGGGGCTATAAAAAGGAGAGAAGAAATCAAAGCATGTGAATGGAAACTGATTCAATAGTAGATAATATGTATGTATATGATTCAAATAAGTCTTAATTTGTAACTTTTATATTGTCCACAATCAATATAACTAATTATAAAAAAAATATATATAAATAAAATAAATAATACAATAAACTTGTGAGAAATTCAATTATTGGAAAAGCGACGAGAGTGATTGTGATATTTAAAATCTATTTAATGATCTTTAAAGTCAATTTGAAAATTTACCGTAAGAGGTTTTGTAACTCAACCTTAAATTAATCGAGCTCTCCATTTGTTTCTCGGATGCTAAAGTTTATGACGTTACAGTAAGAGCGCAGAAATGACACTGAAATGCCCGTTTCGGATGACTGCTTTGTTTAACTTTTAAGACGCCTACTACGAGTAAATATATTTTTTTCGAAGTTGAATATTTTTACACTATATTAGGCTGTTAAATAATAATATAACAAAAAATCAAATATAATCCTATTTAAACATCTAAAAAATACACACGATCTTCATTAATAGTATATTATGGAATTATTCACTAGTTGGAAAGGAAAGGAAAGAACGTGCGGGATACAAAGTGAGGGCCATAGCCGAATCACGAACAAATGTGTGTTCATAATACATTGTTCATTCAGATTCAGATTCATAATTCAAACGATTGAGTCCTGAGTGATACGAGTGATTCATAGCCCTAGAAGTAAATCCTCAGAAAAAGAATTACGCAAAAATACTCGTAGATATTTAATTAAAAAAAGGTTACATAAATTGAAATACACAATAAAATTGGAATAATCCCTAAAATTTTGAGTTATTTTCTTTTTATTATTAGGATGGTCAACTTTCTGGTAGAGGAAATTGAGGCCTTTTTTATTGCGTGAGGTGCATTAAGATGAAGGTAGAATTTATTGTTCTGCTCTAAATTTAAACATCAAAAAAATGATTAGAAGTGCTTTTTATTCACAATTTTCCGTGATTAAAATATGCTTATTGGAGGGGGTGACAATATAAGTGATTTTAAACAAGTTTTAATATAATATTACAAATCTATTGTCCTCTCCATAAATGTATCGAAAACAAAACATTTTAATATTTACATATTAGAAAATACGTATATTTTTTTATATATAATATTGTTTTGGTTTTGCACTCTTCGTAATCTTTTGTTAGATCTAATATTTCACCTGATAGTACTTCTAATATCATTGCAGGTACCCAGTTTATTTACAACGCTTATAAGAACAGAATATGATTGGGATTACAGCATGATATTTGGGAAAGATGTCGGCAAAGAGCATTATAATCAGATGACTAATTTGATTCGTGGTAAAATGCTGGGTGGAACATCGTCGCTCAACTTTGAAATGTATGCGAGAGGTGAACCGCGAGATTATGATGAGTGGACTCATGTTGCACCAGGATGGTCATGGCAAGAAGTACTGCATTACTTCAAAAAATTAGAAAATATGACTGATGATTCTGTTTTTCGTAACCATTTTAATTCTTATCTTCATTCAACCGAAGGTCCTGTTAAAATATCAAGACCACATTATAATAAATATTTCAGGCACATAAATGAACTTTTACTAAGATCTTATAATGAAATGGGCCTTAGAAGAACATTGGAAATGAATGGCTTCGAAAATTTGGGAGTTTCCATACCACACTTTACTTTCGCAGATGGTAGGAGATCTAGTACAGCGGAGAGTTATCTAGTACCTGCTAAAGACAGACACAACTTATATGTAGCAAAACATACAAGAGCAATAAAAGTATTAATTGATCTTGGAACTAAGAAAGCATATGGTGTTGATGTGTTGCTATCTGATGGAAAATTGAAAACTATTTACGCTAAAAGAGAAGTAATTTTATCAGCTGGCTCTATAGATACACCAAAACTTTTAATGTTGAGCGGTATAGGGCCAAAAGAAGAATTATATAAACATGATATATATCCCATAATAGATGCACCAGTCGGGAAAAATTTACACGATCATGTATTTGTTCCACTTTTGTTTTCAGCTGAGCGTGGAATAGCTAGTGCATTGCAACATGTAATATCAGCTACAGAACTAAATTCCTTGCCTGCGCCGTCACAAAATGGGTTTATAAATTTAAGTAGGAGAGATGGCAGACGGCAATTACAATTTGTAAATGTACATGTAGGAGCTTTCGCATCGCCAGTGATTCAAATTGCTTGTTTATCAAGCTATTCAAGCTATAAACGAGAGTTTTGTAGTTCTATAGCTAAAGCTAATGTTCTTAATGCTATCGACTGTACATTACTGATTCTGTTACATCCACTGTCACGAGGTCAGGTTCATCTTAAAAGTGCTAATCCGTTAGATGATCCAATAATCACCAGTGGATTTTTGGACAATGAATACGATATTGATGTCCTTGTTAAAGGTGTGAGATTTCTAAGGGGACTCACAAATACTACATTATATAAAAGTGTTAAAGGCAAATTAGAGAAACTTGATGTGCATAGTTGTAAGCATCTTAGGACCTTTCCAGATAAGTATTGGCGTTGCTATGTCAGAAATACTGTTGCATCCATGCAGCATCCTGTAGGAACTTGCGCAATGGGTATCAATGGAGTTGTAGATGAGAAATTGCGAGTGCATGGTATTAGAGGGCTGCGTGTAGTTGACGCTTCTGTAATGCCATTTATCCCTGGTGGAAACACAAATATTCCAACAATTATGATTGGTGAAAGAGCATCCGATTTTATTAAACACCAGTACGGTATATATATGTAAGAAAAATTACACAATATTTGAGTATGCCATATTTTAAGTCCTTTGGCTTGCTGCTTTTCAGAGTATGTACTCTAAAACTAAGTTTTTAGTCCCAAGAAGTCAGCTTTCTAGTCGAGCCTTGATCTATTATTTGCAACATAATATTGCATCACGCGTCTTTATAAGACACGGTCTTTTATAAGATGTGCGAGAGGATATAGATCCAACGTGATTTTCTTTTTTGAATGTTTGGGGTTTCAGAGTGAATTTTTATTTGAATATGTTGTTGTGGTGTCTCTATTTCAATATAACTTGGACAGAGTATTCTTATATTTTTATTATTATTCTATATATTTCTTGGTTTTACATTAAAAAAAACAGTACCTACAAATAATCACATTATTTACAGAATGTGAAAAAATCTTTTTTTACTAAATTACATATATTGTCGACTTAGCTAGAAAAAGAACAAAAATAATATTCACATTTCATTTTTTTTTATACCTGCTTCAATTGTTTTTTATCTCCGCCCATTATGTAAGCAAATTATTCAATTTGATGCGCTCCCACATAAATCCGGCCTATTAAGGGGTATTATAACTCGCTTTAGCGGATTCCTGCGCAATCTAATTATTGTTTTATCAAAAGCTATTTAAGGATTTGCAGCTTAAGGTTTTTGGCGCGTTAAACAAAAATTACCAACATGGCATTTGTCGACAGAATAGTAGTATCTTTCGTAACGAAGAACTAAACAGAGATGTTTGGACAAGTAATCTGACAGGATATACGGCTTTTAGTCTCGCGGTTACCTATATTTTTCGTTTCCATGGTGATGTCTATATTTCCAGGGTGAATTCTTTGTGTCAACTGATATATGTGCATAGTACAATGAATTATAATAGAATGTGGAGTAGATATAAAATTGAATGAAAACAATATTAAGCTATATAATTATATGTTTCATTTGTTATGCCTGAACCTTCTATTAATACATTTTAGTCGCTAGATCAATATAGCTCTTCGGAGTAGAATTACACTTAGGTACCATTTTAGTTTCAGAGCGAAATAAAGTAATCGGTTTTTTTAATTTGCTTCTAGTGGCCATAATAATTTCAAGTATAAGTTTTATATTTATAACGCCAATTTAAAAGAAGTTAATTGTACAATTAAAACAGATTAACGAAAGTTTCATACAAATCATAGTACTGTAGAAATCATTAAAAAAAATCTTTTTAGTTTTTTACTAATAGAGCATATCTGTACTATCTGTATTCTCATTCCAAAAATATAAAGGTATGTATTCAAATGAAGATGTTTTGTCAAATGTGTCAAATGCTGCCATTTTGGTGTATTTTTCTAAGTTTCGTGTCCGGTTAAGAAAAAAGTGTTACTACGAAAATATTGAACTTTTTTAGGAAGTAAAATTTGACAATGTCCACTAATAGAGATAATTAATTCATAGATGTTTACGTCGTGTCTTAGTGCAAATGTACTAAAACCGGCCAAGTGCGAGTCGGACTCGCGCATGTAGGATTTCGTACAATTATACATCTAAATAAATATTCTTCTTTATTATATTGGAGTTGATTGAATGAAAGGTAAAATGCGGTTTACGATTTATAACGTATTAAAAAAAATAATTATTATATCTCGTTCAAACCAATTTTCGGTGGAAGTTTGCATGGTAATGTACATTATATATTATTTATACATTTGTCATACCTTTATTTTAGAAGTTTACGGGGGGGGGGGGGGCACTTTGGAAGCGTTTCTCGCACAAACTATTCAGTTTGGAAAAAAATATATAAGAAACTTCAATATCATTTTTGAAGACCTATATAGAAACATCTATAGTATCATGAAAAAAAAAATAAGTTTCAGTTCTGTACGGGGAACCCAAAATTGTTTTTCTTTTCTTTCTATTTTTGTATGAAAATCTTAGTGCGGTTCACCGAATACATCTACTTACTAAGTTTCCATAGTATATCTCTTATAGTTACGGAAAAAAGTGTCTGTGACATGCGGACGGACAGACGGACGCACCGACAGACATGACGAATCCATAAGAGTTCCGGTTTTTGCCATTCGGCTATGAGCTTATTGCTTACGGGTATCTTAAATATTTTTTGAAGCTTTTTCACCGGTCTCGCTCTATGGAAATTTATTGATTGGAAATGTTCGAATTTGAAAAACATTCACGATAGAATAATAATTGAAGATGGACACTAATATTGACAAACAGAAATTTTCAGAGCTCGTGAGGGAAATAAAAATGTTGTTAATATAAAAGACTCAGGCAAACATATAAAACAGATGCTCATAATGTATATTTTTAAAATGCCCATTTTTTTCTAATACAGGAATTATAATTATAATTCTGTTTGTCTACCAAGTTGTCGGCCTACCGGAATGTTACAGTGTAGCAATAAACACCATATTTGTAATAATGATGTTTGCGTTTCGTCACACGTGGCGATAATATTGGGAAAGGCAGGGGCTTTATGAAGGGCCTTCATAAACAGCACCTGTACTTTACAGCCAGCCCAATGTTGGACTTTATGCGATGGCCACCGTTGCCTTTTCCTTTTACTTCGTAATTGATATGAAACAATGTACCGTGTATTTTTCTTAACTGTAAGTGTTTTTATATTATTGGTTACACTCAGTGGTGTTGTGCTAATTTCTTTTTACCGGAACGCATGTTTTACGCCTGGGTGATTTTCCATGATAATCCTGGCGGCGACGTTTTTTTAGGTCTCATGTCCCATATTTGACGAAGGGTGGAGGGGGGGATTTCCCCCAATTTTCGCCCGTCTCCAAGATCGGCTCTGTATATAGCATTAAAAGGAAACGAAAATCATTACGAAACCCATTTTGTGTATATGTTCCAAATGTAGGTAACTTACCGTGGGCCACTTGCATTAAAATATATGTAGAAAAGCTTAACTTTTTTTAATTTTATATTTTTTTCTTCTAATGTTTATTATAAATAAAGTTTAATTCCCGAACAAATACATAAACCGGTTCAAAAACCGGTTTATGTATTTGTTTCGGTTTGGTTAGAGTTCCGATTCAGCAGAAAAAAACAATCCGGCCTCCAGATCACGGTTCGGAAAATCAAGCCGGTTCATGCCGGTTTTTGTTGCGGTTCGGGCTCGGTTCAAACCCTTTTTTATAATAATTCATTATTTAATACAAAATTCAGCAATTCATTTTTATTTATTATAGTTTACGAATACAATCTAATGACATAAACATAAATTAATAATATGACAATGAGCAACACCAACAACTTACGTTATATAATTAGATAGTAATGAAAAAACTAAATCTATTTAAATCTTACAAGAAAATATTCCGTAATTAAACGATTCAATTTTTTGTAAGGAAATACGCAATACATTTATGGTAAGTAAAATAGCGAAACATTGCTGCAAGTCACTTAATCGAGGTAGATTAATCGGGGAATGATACGTTGTTCAAAGTCAACATGATTAATCTGGGCTCAAACATAAAGCAAGCAGCTGGGTTCAAACAGACGTGAGGTGACGTGCTCGTGCGAGATTACAACGTCGATGGACTTAACGTGTCATTGTGTCTACAAGACAATATCCTTTCGTGTGAAGCTGTTTATTTAAAGCATTTGATGCAATAACGAAATGACAACATGATGACATAAATACTATTTATAACTTTAGAGTGAGTGAAAATTATATACTTAATTATTATAATATTAATTTATATTAGAACGATATCATTCATTACGCCTGTGTGTATCGTGCACAGCCACACCCTGACTCCCGATTCCCGTAGATGTCAGATTCTCAGCAAATACAATGAAAAATTCTTCTGTAAATAGAGACTTGTGTACATTCGTTATTCGTCGATTTGATATATAATATACAAAATAAGCCCCTTTGAACACAAATTCTGCTCAACTGAGCTGTACTGCAATCCGTACACATTTCTTTGCGTCGACATCGTTGAAAGAAACGCGAAAGTGCCATTTAATTCCCGGGATTTAAGATATTTCACGAAAATGGAATTTAAGTTGTGTATGTATGTATGTACCGCAAATAAGTCATAATTGGTTAGTTTTACAAAATCAAACAGAATAGTAGATTAAATCGTAAGTAAGTAAAATAATATTTTTGGATATAAGGCGCTATTTCAAAACTCGAACGGTATATGCGATTTTGGATCCAAATGTAGAATTCTGAATGCTGTGATAGATTCAAATATATTCACTTGAGTGAAAAATAATGTTTCAAGCGAATGCAATTTTTCATCCCCTTCTATAAAGACACACAAATAGTCTAAATAATCTAAATACTCTTTTTTTGGAGAGCAGATATTTAACCTCTAGCGCTGCATTTGAATTTCTTTTTTATATATAGAAATTCTAGTGAAAGATGATGTTTGAACAACCCTTTTAAGTTTACCGGATTGATAACTGAATAATGATATACATTGTAGTATTTGTATTGAAGTACTTACCGTTCAAAGTTCACACAGGTAGCAATCTATCACCAGTCAAGTGTATTGTTTCTTGGGGCCATTCGTCTGGCTTTGGCTCCAATTCGGCCGGGATAATATGCTCTCAAGATCTTTCCCGTCACGGCTTGATAGGCTACATTTGTTATTTACCCCCGTAAACGGTAACTCGGGAGATTTTAGTTTTGTCTGGAAAATTCGATATCTTTCTCCGATCGTAACGCCATACAGCGTCATAATTTAATGGCCTAAATTGCGTTACTTATTGATTCATACGTTATTTAGTTAAGTTTTATCAAAATCAAAAATTTATTCTTCATATATAATTTTTACAATAAGTTTTTAACGTCAAATAGGCTACGTTCACGTTAACAAATCTACGGCGGGAGACCTTGTACTGAAAAGAACCAGGGGCTGTTTATTTCCTCCTGTATTTTTAATTTATTTATTAAATAACGGATACTCGATTATTTCACTTAACAACCAAGTATTGGCTACGCGAAGTGATTACTACGATGAACAATTCAGCTGCCAGGCGGTGAGAAAGGTATTATGGCGCACCTAATCTTCTATTGGAGATATTGGATGAAAGCAAAGTAAGTGATACGTTCCACCCTTACTAATCTGCTGTTATATTTTTATTTATTAATTGCTTAAAACATGGAATCCGTCTTATTAGTTGTTACAATTAAATGATCCTTTCAATAATTAGTCCGAGGTCCGAGAATTGTTGGTTTTTTTTTAATTGGTTAAGTAATTTTGTTTCCAATTGTAGTAAACTTTTTAAATATTGATTATTTTAAAGATTTTTAGTGTGACCTAAGTACTAAGTGCTTAAGTACTAACATTTACAATAATTTGGTTGCTTATATAAACCGTTATTAATAAGGGTGGAAGGTGAATGTATTTTTTTTCTTTTGTTTAAACGTATCGACAGCTATTCCATTATTTAATCATTCGCATATTCCATCATAAGTCTTTATTTCTTGCCGAATTAATGACATCTATTTTTTTACTTTTTTATTAGGAACATTGTTCCATTTGCGTGTTTATTTCCTTCATTCGCATATAGCATGAACTCGTCGCTTGTTGTATACTAGTAAGTATATCCGTAAATCCAAATGTCATTCTGGCAACATTCCAAAAAACTAACAACTATATTATCTACAACATTATTTTTCATTATATTTTTGGTTGGCGAATTTATGGTATCCTCAAAAAACTGGGAAAATGTTATCACGACCAGTGCAGTAGCTTAAGAGCTCATTAAGTGAACAAGTAAAAATCACTTATATAAATACGTAGCTAGATAAAAAAAGTTTGTAGGTATAAGATTTATCTGTAATCCTTTACAAACACTGTCTGTATCTTGATGCTTGGGTAGGCATCTAACGCACCTTTAGCATTTAGCATAGTAATTTCACGCGCTTTTAGGGATCTGTGTGGCAATTACAGTCTGTAGCAGTGAAAGGCGTGTCGTTTACACGATTCAATCAATGTAGTCTCAAAGTCACGCATATACGAAGGTGTATAAAATGTAGAGGTGATTTGAAATAACGTTTAGGTTAAACTTTTATGTGCTAGCAACCCATAGATCGACTGTCCCGTACTAATTAATTATGAGGTAGGAAGTAGGTAGGAAGTGAAAACGAATGACGATTTGTAAGAAAATACACGTAAACAGTATTTGATAAGACTATGATAATATAAATCTTATTATACACTAAGAACACGAAAATCTAAAACTCGCAAAATTAGTTAATCTTTATTTTCAGTTACATATATTTTACTAGAATTTCACATATTTTTACTAAATTAAGTAAAGAGTGTTTAATTTTAATTAATATTTTACAAAGCGAAGTTTAATATCTTAAGTATTATGGCATGTTGCACCATAATTTGTCTTGGTTGTATTAAAAATTAATGGGATGATAGTCTTGTTAACGAAGATGAAATAATAAGCTTTGTAATATCCTGTATATTACATAGTGACATTTGAATATTTAACACTGAAAAACGAAACAAGTTAGTGTGACCGAGATTAAACTTATTTCAACTGGTTATGGATAGATAATATAAATATAAAAAATACAACTATATTTTTTCCTGTTACAATTTACTATACTACATGATATGGGATGCCAGATCATCCCCATCTATCACAGTCAGGAGCAATAAGCTAGGTTTGATTTTCGGACATGGGGCCATGAACGAGCACCTTGTTATTTATGCAGGCGCCCTTAGACTTAACGTTGTGGTGAAACTGATTGAATTCTTCGGGTAGTAGTATTTTGATAAGCGAAGCGATTATATATGATTTTTGTGGCTCGTAGCTTTTAACTTTTATTTTACTGGCGGTTTACGGCGGATGACGAGAACAGAAATAGAAACTAATTGCATCTGGATAAAAAGACCTCAACGAAATAATATAGTGACATTCTAACTATGGCGACCAAATTTGGTAAGATTACAACCATTCGCTTAGGTTTTCTTTTTATTTTTTTGATATTGCTGTATGTAAACTGAGGCCACCTGCCTGATGGTAAGCGGTTACAGCAAATCTGCAATCTTCCCAAGTCACCTTGTGACATAAGTTGTATAGTCACGATACCAATAAATAGCGATGATTTTATTACCCTATTCTATAATAAAATTAGGTAAAGTTTGATCATCCCTAACAGGATTTTTTTAAATGACTAATACCTAAGTACATAAATAACTAATGATGCTAAATCTTGTTTCATTGTAGCGCGTTGCTGCTAACGCTGACATGCTGCAGCAATGCAAGCCCAAATACGTGTTCGAAACATAGTTTATAGAGCTACCTCCTCTTATGACATGAATTATCGGAATTGCGCAATAAAACGCTCTGCGACACGTGGCGTGAATGTGCGAAGTTGAGGATTAACTTCAGGCGGAAAATCGAGACAGTAAAACTAGAGTGACACGTGTGGAAAAGTTTAATTTATTGTTGTATACTTTTTGCAAAGTAAGATTCAAGTTGGATATTTTTATGGTAGCGTGATCAATATCTTTTATTTCTTTCACAAAATATTAAACAATTTTCATTCACAAATTCTCAAATCAGGACACCAATCTCGTTTTTTTTAGTTACCATAACTGTGTAAACTTTTTCTTGAGACATATCGCTTTTGAAAAGTAGTAAAAGTAAATTACTCCTGCAACTTATTGTTACTACTCAAATAAAAATATTTTGCAGAAAAATAGGAGCGGGTTACTGAGGAGATTAAATTAATTAACGCTTGTAGCTTCCAAGGGTTTACCATCATATCTCGGAGATCTCACAATTGACCCCCAGTGGTACCTAATGTATATCCCTCAGCTAGTAGTAGTATGTCCACAAGGTCGTGGTTCGTAGACCATTCTTAACTAAAATTAAACGTTATTCGTGTTTGATACTGTACTTGTAATAGCTATTGTAGAGAATAAGGCCGGAATGGAACATTTGACTGGTTACTTAGCTTACTGAGCTTCTAAATTTGGAAGGTTAGTATCTGAAGCTCTTAGCTAATCATAAGAAGTTGCGTGCCAAAGTAGCTCTTTAGCATCCACAGACAGTCTGTGTATGGATGCCGAGTTAATTGTTTAGCGGGCTGTTGGGAGGGATTCTAAAATTAATATCTGATAGACGGGAAATACTTCAATTAACTAGAGATTGTGCTACCGAGGGTATCTGATATAGAAACATACACGATTTAATTGATTCACCATCATGGTGCCCAATGATTCATAGTTTTAGTTCTCTGTGCCTCTGTTGTAAACTCTAAAGTTAATTTACTGGGAAATTGAACTCTGTATCTGTTTATTATGAGTCACTTTTTGATTATTTCCAGTTAAAGGATCCGCCTTACTAAGATTAGTATTACACAGAACGAGACTCAAACACAGATCTCTGCTTGAGTACAGTTAAATGGGCTCAATAACACTTTTCCTTTTTACTATATAATGCTGTCACTGAGGCTAGACTCATAAATGCCACCAGGCAGCTTAGCTCGTCCATGTTTTAATAGTATACAATTTTGGTGCAGAAGTCTATTGGCTCGTTATTCCGTTAGGTGAAATACTTTATGGTCAAAGAAGTCGAATCTACCTTTGCTGCTCATATTAAGGTGATACTAACAGAATCTTAATCTCTAGTCAATAATACAATGTATAAGGGTCTATATATGTTCAGGAAAAATCGCACCTCTAAACAGAAGTGTATCTCTACTTAAAGAAGGTTTATTACGAGTATTGCAATCTAAACTCGTCAATAAAGTATGTAATCGATTGCATTAACATTCATTGTTGTCTGTCAAAGTGTCGCAACCATCTCAAATTCTTTCTTGACTTTGACCATGTCCTTTTGACTTGACTTTGATTTTAATTGACTTGAATTTGCCTTTGTCCACTTGAGTCTGGACTGGTTCCTAGATCAACGACTTGTTAACATGTAATCATGTTAACAAAACTGCAATTTATATTCATGTCAATCATGTCTATAATTTTTATAATTATGAAATTTATTTTTATAGTAGGATGCCAACATACCTTGATGATCATGAATGCAATGGCAATGGCATGGTAAAACCGTATCGTTTGATATTTGCAAAGGCTTTTACGGAATCTGGCACAATAGCCTCTTTATCTCTTTGTAGCTGCATCCTCGATGGATTCGTCAATGCAGGAGTTCCCCAAAATTTAGTTCTGTCTGTAGTATTTGTATTCACTCTTGGACAATATCTTAGACTACGCATCTCTATCCCTACCATCGGGGAGTTAGACGTACAATAGCTCTGCACCACCTCGTTGTTAATGTGTTTGATATACATACCTATTGTTTCCATTATTCCATGAAGGCGTAAGTGAGGAAGTAAAATGTGGTGCTAGCATATGCAATACATATGTATTTCCCTACTACTACTCAGTTTTCATTAAAATTACAGCAGACAGGTATGTATGCCTTCAAGTAAACAAAAAATATTATAATATTATACTTATATTATAACTAAAATAAATTTTATATTTAAGTTAAATGTTATGTGATTCTGATACATATCAGAATCACATAACACTTAACATAACACTTCATATCTTTATATACCACTATTAAAGTTTATATTGAATTTGCGAATGAATTAGAATTTATCTCGAATACCTTACTTTTCAAGTATTTATTAGATGTTAAATATAGGTACCTAAATACCAAAATCAAATCTATTACCAGAAACATTAGAAAATTTCAACATAACATCAGTTCTTTCAATGGATACCGGCTTTCAATTTATACAGACTCTATCGAGCAAGCGTGCGTTATCAACTACCACTAATAGCCCATGTTTAACGTGTGCAAAGAATAGAACATAATTGTCAACATTTCTCTCCCTCGTATTTAAAGATTTCATGCATCAAATATTGCAAAATGCATGTCTTCCTTATAGAATCGGTTATAGATATGTCTGGATAATTATTGAACGTTATTTCAATTGAAAAGAGCTGGACTACATTACATATACCATCTCTTTGTTTCTGCACCGTGAGCTGTATCATACAAACGCTATTAGCGAGACACAAGTCTTCGTCAGGATGTTTAGTGCATTTTGCTATTGATGTGTAGTGGTATGTAGACATTATATAGTTCTCCTAGTAAGGAAAATCAAAGTTGTAATAAACAAGCACACTTCGTTATTATTGTAATTACGAGCCTATTAATTGCCATTGTTCAAGCTCATCACGAATATATAATACGTCGACTCTTACGACATACACGATAAAGGGAGCGGTGACACGGTATCTACACTACTGTACACAACACGATCAAGAAAAACCAGTGCAGGAATGATATCATATTTAGTGAACTGTCGAATAAAAGCCTAAGGATAAATGTTTTCCTTGAGTTGCAGTTTTAATGGCCGAGCGAGATACAGCTGCAAATCCTACGGATGCTGACTGCGGTTGCGGACAATATAATAAATCTTAGTTGGGATTATCCTGTATCGGGCTTCGGCATTGTCCGGCAACTGCTGACGCGGTAAATTGTCTACGATGTCTGGACCTTCTCAGTTTTCTGGATTATAGTGATTAAGTCAAACATACCATATATTTAACATTTATTTGAAGTAGTATTCATTCCGTGGCTTTCCAAACATTTTTAAGTAGGTATTTAATTTCAGACTTTCTTATATGTGTGTCTTTTTTTCTGAAATAATAATTTTCAAATATTTAAAGACAATATATTTACTGAACAGGTTGGTAAATATATTATCGATGTGTGGTTATTACTACTTGTTTTGCTTGCATACATTATAAGGTAAATATTGCATTTATATAATTTTATTATTCCTCTATCACTTATATACGTAAAAATTGTTAATACTGCCTTTTTAAAATTAATTATTTAAATTAAATTTATCTTACTAATAATAGAATAGGATACAAATGCGGCCGCCGGATGGTCAAGCCTGGTGGCGGCATTATGCTGAGTGTTGGCATGTTATGGTGACGTCATGATCATGACACACACATATATATAATAAAGAAAAATTTATTTTTCTTTTTTATTTATCACGGATTTTTTTACCATATTATTCAATATTGCTTTAATTATTTTGGTCATTTCTTACTTTTTTTATGTGTTGTGTCGTCTATGTTATGTAAATATATTTTTTCTTATTTGCTGTCATAATAAATAACTGCTCTACATCCATTGTTGTAGAGCACTTATTAATATAAATTATTCCGTAATTATCACATAGTAGCTTATTACTGTTGTTATGTTACATTTAGTAACAAGTAACTCGTTTCTTCATAAAAATTTTTACGGGTGCCACAGATTTGTCTATATAAACCTAGGTGCTCATTGTTATGGTAATTACGATTCGAACTTATTGTTAAGTAAGCCTAACTTAATCTATTGGTTGGAATTTTTTTCTGATATTTGAGTAGATGGCCACGATCTATATACTAGAACTTCATATTTTTGAATTTATTTGAAATTTCGTAGAGTAAAAGTGAAAACAGGAAATTATTCTTAAATCTGGCAGTCAATATTTATAACTTTCTATCAAATTTTGATTCTCTGGATTTCAAATGAATGAGACGTGGCCATTGTTCTTTTTTCAGATTAACACAACACCATTAACACAATGTCAACAAACGGTGCGTCACTCAATAAGCACATTAATATCGGAAAGGAAGTGACGAATGGCGACAGTTATGGCAACCGGATCTAGCCGGGGCTGCGGATCCGCTTCCCGTATAGGACGAATCATCAATAGAATATATACTATCTTTGTCTATGTGTTAGCGTCACATCAAGCGAACGTAAATTTGTGAATTCTGAGGCAAGTTACCCAAAAGTTGTGTATGTGTAATGTTGTATTTGATTTCGTACTACCTAAATATCATTCAAATCTTTTTTTTTATTAACAATGAGATTATGCTTAATATTAATTAGTAACAACATCAAAAAATATTATTATAATTACATAACGCCGAGGCGGGGTACAAATATTCGTATCTTTAATTATTTTTTTCAAAAGCTCTCGTTTCCTAAAATCGAATTTAAATTTTTGCTGGCTGTCCCCAAACGCACGATGTCACAAAGGAGGCATTATTTTTTATGATTATTTCTTTTATTCCGTTCTCTCGCGGTAATGAGCTTGCAGACAGATGAAAATACTGAATTTCCGCTGTTGAATGCGGATTCGGATCGTAATGGTTGAGGTTTTTGGTAATGTCTTCATAAACTGTTTGGTTTTAAGTGGGGTATTTCTTAGCTAAGAATTTCACTCAATTGTCAATTGGAATTTTTGTAAAGTTTATAGCCGGCACTTTAGAGAACTTCGTGGTAGATAAATTTTTTATTTAACTTCAATTTAAAATCCGCCATCATTACCTGTTTAAGTTATTAAAATATTTATCTTTATTGGCTTACCTAAAAGTGTGCTGAGGAGTATTGTATGTTTGAATTTTGTATTATTTGCATTAGTTGAACGTATAATATAAATATCTTTTATATTTATAATATTAGGAATGTTGTTATCATGAAACTATTGGTATTCTTAGTATAAAATCTCAACATGTTTTTTTTTGTTAGAGGAGGTGTTTAAATTCTCTATGAATTCAGTATCAGAAGGTAACCTGAAACGTACCTACCTATTTCAACATTTGTAGGTTATAGAGGTATGTCGTGATATCTTGTCCAAAAATCCAGTTATATGTTTTTAATTGTATTTACTATATTAAAACATGAGTTAAAGCATGTGTACTACACAAGCTTTCCCAGAACGAAAAATATAAAATCTATCATTTTAGAAGAGTTGTTCTTATTATAGTTATAAGTATACACGCGATTCTTCATTGTGTACTAACAATATCCAATATATTCGGTTATGCCAACAAGCAGCCAACTGTAGAGAATGTGCCCTAATTTCAGTGATACAAAGCGAACTTTAGACGGCTTTGTCACAAAGTTAAAACGCGACCGGACGAAACGCTCAAACGCTGAAGCCAGTAGGAGTAGTAATCGGCTTTGTGACTTTATCATTTGTTAATAGGAACAGTTCTACGCCTCTAATAACACGGACCTCAAACTCTTGCTAAGTATAGAAGCGATGCGTAAAATTTTATATGTTGATCTTGTAAAGACTGATGTGCTGGCAGTTTGTATGTCACTCATAATAGTGGCTACTGTAGTGAAAATGTTAAGCTTCACGCGTTATTTTTTGTGTATTTTATTTTTTATGTTAGTATATTAAGGTCACCATGTAAGTGGCACAGTGGCGATTATAGAATACAGTTTTGGCTGGCAAGTTATGAGGTTAGGTTTTGTTAATTAGATCACCTCTAATATATTTTATATCACTATAGTTATTCAAATTAGAACGGTGATTTGCATTGAACGGCCCTTTTACTTTCTCGAGATCACATTTTTAATATTGTTGAGGTTAAATCATGCAAAAAATATAAATTATTTGCACTCCTTTTGTGGCATTTACTATGGTCAATTTTTAATTTGTTATAAGAAAATCATACCAAACACGCACACCTTTTATGGTAGATAAACTAGAGGTGTTTTTATAATATCTTTTCAACGCACTTCCTCATAAAGTGGCTTCCTCTAATCCCATGGCAATTAGGCACATAATGACACCTATAATCAAACTGTGACTTTTTCATTACTATTATTCACGAGTGAGTAATAGTTTTTTGTTATATTATTGGTTGAGTTACGCTTACATTTGCACTAAAAAGCTATCCGCGAAAAGCCCAAAAAAAAGAAACCTCATTTTTTAGTCTATGGCCGATGCGCGCGCATAAGAAAACTAATTAATTTTTCCCGCCATTACGAAATTTATTAGTCTATGGCCGATGCGCGCGCATTGGAAAACTGATTAATTTTTCCCGCCATTACGAAACATTTTTCACAACTCGTCTCGTTTTTTCTTTTGAAGTTATTTAGTTAGTTATTAATTAAGATGTCTGCAAATACAATTTATGAAGAAAATGTTTTTTTATTTAAGTATTATTTTATTCAGAAGTGTGTTGAAAAACGTTGTATGATATACGTGTGTATTGATGATTACCGTCCTCGGCTCCTAAAGACCCTCGCCTGACGGCTCGGGCCTCAATGCGCCTCAGCGGTAATCATCAAATTACACACTTGTACCATAATGTACTATTATTCGCTTAATTTTATTAAATAACGTCTTTATCATCATTATAATTATCAGCTTTAGGGTGAATAAATTTAACTAATCACGCTGGTTCATTTCAAGTTCATCGATTTCACATACATATTTAAGATTTTCGAGTTAGTTTTTTGAAGCCTGTATGTTAGAACGGCAAGCTTATTTTTATTTCTCGTGTTTCAATGATGAATTTGAAAATTTGTATTAAATGTATCGTAGTTCTTATAAACATATGTATATTAAATTTTCATAAATATATTGACACGCTAATGTCATTATATGTATATAAATTTATAATATATTGATAACAAACTGTTAATATGTTTATAGAAGTGGAATACCTAAATATTAAGTAATACGTAACTCACCCTTAGTTAAAAGTGTAGAGTTAATAAAAAAAATAGAAATCGCATGTAATTAGGAATAAAAATAACAAAAGCACCTCGAGCCTGTGGGGTAATAACTACTACATTGGTATTTGAAGACCAGTGTCGAGACTACATGCCTATCGATATAATAACATACAAGGTGCATCCAATTACGTTTGTTGGGAAATGCGTAAAGACAGTACTTTACACAACGCGTGGGTTTTACAACGGAAGATCGAAGAGTTTATGATTGACGTAATGTAAGTCAGTTCTATCTATCGATAACAAATAAAAATTAAAGGTATTTTTGGTGTGCAGAAACCTAATAGTTTACACGTTTATAATAAGTCGGTACTCGTGTTACGCGCAATGTAACAGCTATAGTGAATTTGTAGAGTACCCATGTATTTGTTTATTTTATGTACTACTACTATTGGAAGTAGAGTTTCAAGAGGTGGAATACTTTTATGAACCATACCTGCTGATGGCTAGTCAAATGTTGTCAAATGATTATGACACGACCTTTTGTCATTATGTTTTAAACACAAAATATATATGACATATATTCACCATTCTTAGTTAAAAGTTAAAAAAATTGGTAGTTTGATTAATATGGAGTGTGTAATGTAATGTATGAAGGCTGCCGATGTGGTGTCTTATATCTATCTATCTATCTATCTTTACTTTCTTTTTAACAAACGTTTGGAGAGCACCTACAGAGATCTCTTTGTAAGAATTACGTGACTAGGGTGTCCTGACAAACAGTCTGAAAAACACTGAATTAGTCTATATGCGCGTAGAAGTTGCCCAGCGTGGTATGCTCGCTAAATCATCTCGACCTTTAAATATTTTATTTTTGTGGCGATCAAGGGACAACAATTTCTTTGTATTACTTTGTGTCTGCTTGCCTAGCTACTAGGCTGGGCCTTAAGTGGAAGATTATACTAATCCCCCAGATGATGAGAGCAGTAGCGGCGTTAGGGTAGGACGCGGTTGGCCCAGGGCGCTGGCACACACAAAGGGGCGCCGCAGTAAGTATTTATATGTAAATTCCCTAAAATTTAGGGGAAATCATTATGTTGGCAACACTGAAAATTTCGCACCATTCATCCGAAATGCGGGAAACCCCGACTATAGAGACTATAGAGAAACATACTTTCATTTTTGAGGAAACGGAATTGGCAGCTCATTCATTTCTCCAATATTTAGCAATTAAATGCAGTAATCTAATGGTTCTTGCTATTGCTATGTTTCGATGCAAGGTTTGACAGTCTTTGTTCCGACTTTGAAGTGATATTAGTTTTATCGAAATAGTTTAAATACAAGAAAATAAATAGTGAAAGCAAATATTTGTTTTTGACGGATTATTGAATTACGGAAGTACGTACAATGAGAAAACGTTGACTTCGATGACCTTTTAAAAGCCTTCGCCGATAAAAAGGCAAGAAAAGTAAAATTTTATTAATCTTTTTTTAATTAATAGTTATTTCTTTTACTAAATGGTTATTTCATTATGTTGTAAGAAAATCAAACTCCTAACGGGGGGGTTTGCTGTCGTATTTATCTCGCAAGGCGCTAAGACCGGCACTGGATGAGAGATCTAACAACCAAGCATATTAAGAGCCACTTAGGCTGGTGACACCTAAGGCCGCTCAACCGTCTGTATCGGTGGCAAACAAATTTACAGGTATGTACGTCTATATGTGAAGTCGACTAATCTCCATTGGAGCATTATGGACTTATGTGAAATGTGATAATCAAGATAAAAAATAGTCAAGTGATAATAAATTTTTCGTCATGAAGTCGGTTTTGTTTTCGTTACTTCTATCTATCTATCTTAGGGGCCGGGGTGGCTACCGTGAGGTGCCAACGCACTTCGACCCATTATGGGTCTTTTGTGCTACCCCATTAGTTCCTACTCCTTAATGTCGTTAGACAGTTACTTGACCACCGTCAGTCCAATCAATCGTGCTCAAGAGCCTGATTATGTCCCTTGGTGGCATTACCCTAAAGTCGTTGGGTTTTGGGTATCCAATCCCTATCAACCTTTGCCTACTTCCGGCCAGAGCATCGCAGTTGCACAATAGATGTGTCATGCTCTCCTCCTCGGTCTTGCAGGCCCTGCATAGAGTGGTCTCAGTGAGGCCCATCTTGTGCAGCATAGTTCTAGTACCAAAGTGTCCTGTAAGGGCACCAAGAACCAGGCGGGTGTGGAGCCTACTTGAGCTCAGTGTGAATCTCAGCCAGTTTTCTGAGCCCATAAAGAGCTTGGCGTGCGTCATTCCCTTTAGGTTATTCCATTCCTCTGTATGCCTCGCATGCGATTGCATTCTTATATGTGTTCCAATTGTCTTTGACGTGATGCCGACAAAGGGTTCAGGTCCCACCATGGGTGTTTCCGAACCCTTCCTTGCCAGGTAATCAGCCTTTTCGTTTCCAGGGAAACCGTTGTGTCCTGGTATCCAAACTAGGCGTACAGTGTTGGTCTTTGCAAGCTTATTAAGCACTTCGATGGCGTTCATTACCAGTTTGGATTCCACCTTATAGCTAGACAACGCTTTCAGGGTTGCTTGGCTATCGCTGAGGATGTAGATGGTTTGACCTTTACAGCCTCTATCTAGATTCTCCTGCACACAGGCTATAATGGCGTAGGTTTCAGCCTGAAACACAGTTGCCAGTTTGCCCATGCTGATGGATTTCTCAATCTTGTTGCAGTATATGCCTGCCCCCGTTCCAGACATCATTTTCGATCCGTCTGTGTACCAGAAGAGGGTGTTAACCCGTGGGGATACCAATCCTCTGTTCCACTCTTCTCTTGATGGGATGTGGACCTCGAATTGGCGCCTGAATACGTATTTAGGCGTCATTTTATCACTGGTCATAGCTAGCGACAGAATTCCATTGTCATGCTTCATGTCCACGTGACCTGTGCATGGCCCGTCGGCGTTCCACATACCCAACATACTGAGTCTGTACAACGCCTTTATTGCCATCCTTTGTATGTAAATGTGTAGAGGCTCAAGGTTCAGGAACCGTTCCATTGCTGCTGTAGGAGTAGTTTTAAAGGCCCCTGTTATGGCCATGCAGGCCAGCCTTTGTAGTTTTCCTAATAGTCCACTGCACGTTTTCGTTACTTACATTTTATTTCAATTAACATCGGTTTAATATAACATTTTGATTTGTGTTTTATATTACTTTTAGTAATATTTTGGATAATGGTGAAATTTTGCGTATATTTTTTACATTCAGGTTTTTAGTGGTACTAGCTTTATAAAGAAACTTGGATTAATATCAAAAAACAATAAATAACATCAATAACAAATGGCCAGCCACATGTAATTGCGAGTACAAGACGAGCATATACCTACTGCTTAAACACTTTAAAAATCTGTAAAACGTTTCACTTGTTCATAAAATCTAAACATTTGTCTCATTTATATCAATGAATATAAGCGGATGACAATGGAACTACTGAACTATGACGTACCACACAGAAAAAAAAAACTTTTGTTGAAATCTTTAGTTAAAACTTTAGTTAGTTTGTTTGTACTAAAATTAAAAAAAAGTACAAATGAAAAATCTACTAAAACCTCCTTTTTTAGGAAGTCTACTAGATTGTCTTCTAAATTTGTGATAGTTTCATATTTTTAAACTCTCACTTAAAGTCATTGGATTGGGTTGGATTTTCAAACCAGCAAATTGAAATATTTCCTAGAATGAGTTAACAATACAAATCTAATTCGTTTTCAGTGCTCCTTTGCACACGAAAATCAAATTAAGACCAATTAATTACTGACAATTTTAACCTTTTTTCTCTGATATTATAAATTCTTACTAATAAATTATGTCTTAGCCATAATTAATTTTCTTCAAAAATACCGTTTTATACAGTAAAAAAATTGAATTTATTTTATTGTAATAAAATAGTGAATTACTTGTATTTAATGTTTATCTTATAAGTATCTTCCTAAATGTTTGTATGGGATGATATTGACAAAATAATGATTACTATCCATATTCTTATCCATATCTTATCTTATATTCTTATCCATATCCATATATTTCTTTCATCCATTCTTATCATCTGTAATAGCTCTAAACATACGATAAATTAATTTTATTTACTTGATATTCGCGATACAACAGACAATATTTTAATGTAACGTGAGTTTTATAAATGTACCTATTTAACAATTAATCGTTTGTTTTATAAATGTATTTAACAATTAATCGTTTTGTGCTGTCTCCTTAAAGTTACTGTAATAGTTTTACTAGCAAATGTAAGTTAGTGAATATTGGCTTGAAAATAATACTAGGAGTCAATTATATTTAAACTATATATACATATATAGTAAGACGGTGTTTCTTAATCATATATCTCTCATAATTACTAAATACTTTTTGGCTCAATATGTGCGTACATTCAGACACGTTTTCTTTATTCGTACAATCTTTATCATCTTGGTTGTTTTTGAAATTTGTATTTATCTATTTTCGATATTTCCCTCTATTATCAAATAAATGTTGGTAAAAGATCAAAATGAATAAATCTAAAAATATTTCGGCATTATGCTACCAAGAGTTGGTGTTTTACTCTTGGGACTACCCTTGGGTTGGTTACTCTGCCGTTTTCTTTCTTTTAATATTTCACGAAATTAGAAATAAATATACAGATCATACACAAGGTACGGAATGGAGAGGGCAAACAGATTCGAAACGACGAACAATGCCATAATTTTCTTGCCATTATTATACCTAAATTATATAATTAATATAATATAATTATTGCCCGAATTTGAGTGCCAAAGATTCAAAGTGTTAATGCGATATCTACCTCTTTGTTTGTATTAACATCATTGATGTCAAAGGTAAAAGTACGATAAAACACGGATTAGTTTTAATCAAAGAACAATTTTTTTATTAATACAGCTGAGAAAAAAGTTTGGATTTTTACAGAACCTACTTATTACCTAAGATTGAATGTAGGTATGTAATACACTTAGAGGAAAACTAATATGGGTTAATATTATCGTAAATTATATATAATGTTATTGTAAATTAACTATTATTCCGTAAGAATAAGGTTCTTTTCACTTTGATTGTAAAGCCTGCGCTGAACGATTATACAATGTTACAATTCACAGTCGAGCATGCGCGTTAGTAGGTTGGTAGTCGTTGTGTTCATGTGCCGCTGTATTATGCAGAGTCAATAGAATATACACGAAAATAGTTAAGATTTTTATAGAAATGTGTTTACCACTTGTGCTGTATTACCAACACCAAATTGTGGTAAGTGACACTTCTAATGTTTGTGTTAAAATATGTCTTTGCTATTTAAAATGTATATTTGTATTTAAGTTGCTTGCAAGATGAATTGAGTCGTTGTGCGCATGTGTAAAGTATTATCCGACAAATTTAAGATGTGTTTACTCATAGACGAGTTTGTAATAGGTATACAGTGCTTTGATAATGGAAATTAAAACTGGTCGTTACAAAATTATCTGGCTGCCCCGAATATCCGTGTAATCTGTTAAAATTAAATATAAATGACTGAGTTTCATACTTTTGTAATGAATCTTATCTGGTCGAACATTTTTTACTAGAACATTTTTTTATGTGCGTTGTGAAAGAGGATATGTAGTGATAAAAAATCGAGATGTTTTTCCAAATTTTATAAAAAAAAATTGTAGATACAAATTAATACTTTAATTTGTAGACATGACAACATACAAATTCTAACTCGTATTTGAAAACCGATTACATTCATAGACTAAACAGTACATTGATACAAAATTCATTTCCTAACAAAGGTCGACTAAAGTCTACCAAGTTAAAGATAAAAAGGAAGTAAATCGTATCAAATCAATAATCTACAGATAGCCTAGTCATTTAACTTGTATCATACATAGTAACTTCTCTTATCATTGTAACTGAATGGCTATTTTATTTATCTACATAATTTAAAGTTATATGAATCATTATCATCACAAACATCAAACATTTACAGTTCATATACTTTCCCCATCGAGAGGCACAAACTTATAATTACTATGTTCCGATGATTAAGTCAATCACGTGGGTACATTACGGATTGGCGACTTCTTATACACCTCCTGTGTGTATGCTCCTGCTTCACGTTGTTTCCTTTACCGTAAGACTCAGATAAACGAAATTCAAAACATGAAAAACACTGATACCTATTAGAATCACAGGTTTCTCCATCCGAAGACCAGTGACACCAGGACATCATCACAACACCACTGACGCTCATTACGCGACGTGATTTACTATGTATATAACTCATGTAAATACAGATTAAGTCAATATAAAATAAATAATAATGGCTGTATAGGGTAATCCCTTACTCTCCTAAAAAGTAACATAAAACAAATAATCTGACAGATAATGATTCTGTTACAATGACATTATCAAAATGCGATTTTAGAATGTAAAACTATATTACAGACCTAATTTGGTACATTCGTGAGTAAAACTAAATATTCTGTTATAAAATTTGTGAAAATTCTTAAACTACATAAGATATTTAGTAGTTAGTAATATCTATATATAGTATTTAGTAATATCAAATAATTGTATTATGATTTATATATTAACATAGATTTGATAAAATTAAGAATAGTAACACAAAAAAGAACAATAAACAAAAATAGTTAATTCTGTAAAAGGAACGCAATAACTGATTTGAATGAGCTTTGAAAGCTTAACATATGCTTGGTTTCAAGATTTTGTATTGCATTGGGTAAATTATTACTAGATCCACGGGCTCTAGTTACAGCTTCTAGCTGATTTGGTTCTTCCGTCGGAAGATGGGATTTTTGAATATATTCTAGAAAATGTTTTCTGATTCTTTATATGTAAAATGGCATATTTTAAAGCACCCGTGTTAAAGATGTTGAATATCGGCTCCGTAGTCTTCCGAGTTTGCCATCTGCATGATCGATAGTCTGGCTTTCTTTATTGCCGCTCTACTTCATTACAGATGTGGGGTTGGGGTTATGCAAATTCGTTCCGTTTCCATGTTCACCAAAAATGACTTCGCGTGCTCATTATTTAGAATATCCTCTATATTCTATCACCAGTCAGTGTGCCATTTTCTATAGTTACTAGTTTAGTGCGATACTCCAATAAAATGTTCGTACATATACAGAGTTCTCGTCGTACGATTTTTTTTTACAAATCCACCTTGCGAATGTCGCAACCCAGGCGTGTAAACTTTGATATTGTTTTGATTTATTTTTTCGTTATAAAAGCTTAAAGCAAATTAGTTTTTGCTACCGGACTACTTAATTTTGCACATAAATTTATTGAACGATGATTGAATTGAAAGAACACTTAGAAAGTGTAAGTCACTTAGACTTTCTAAGTGTTCTCTGTATACTATGTCTCTATAAAGTAACCCATTCTGTTGTTTAATTGAAGTAATTCTTAAACCGTTTAATTATTGTGTAAATGCTTCGCGGTTTCTTTCACCTCCGTACGTTTAAAAAAGTTGTTGACCAAAATCAGAGCAACATTTAAATTTACTTGGAATCATATTAGTCTAAATCGTGAAGCTGCCTCGCGATACTGTTCCTCTCGCAATGCCCGACTAAGAGTTGAATGGTTTGTTGCTGATACGTAAATATTTTTATATGTCCTAAAATGTTATTGTCACTGTGTAATACAATAAAATAATATGTTTGAATACTTTTTCTTTCAAACTATCTCATGCTCTCTGTGTCTATCTTTCTTCACTACCCCAATGTAGATATAAAATGATATAAGTTTTTAGTGTTCGTTTTTGAATGTTTTTTAATTTAATATAATACTTTTGGTCAAATATTTTTTTTTGTTCTAGGTATAAATAAGGAGTTATTCAAATGACAGCAACTAGTTCTTTTTCAGTAGAAAATCTAATCAGAATAAGTAAATCAGAACGATGGCAGAAATGTATGCCAACAAAAATTATATCTGCAAAAATTTTTTTTCTTATCAGTATCATAAGTTTTTTAATGTCTACAATATGGTTTAGTGCTGTAAAACGCGATGAAAGAGATGTGCTGCAAGCTATTGAAGATGTTGGAAATGACATCAAATACATCAACGTTTATCGCAAACCAAATAAGTTACCCAAAGGCTTTAAATATGTATTATTATGGACGCCTAATAGTTACTCTCCCTTTTATTTCTTCGGAAAAGGGCAAAAAGCATTCATAAAAAACAAATGTGCTACGATCAAGTGTTATATCACAACTGACAGATTTCTGTTTGGAGGGATGGACTCTGTGAGCAAATTTGACGCCATCGCATTCAATGGACGAAATATTGACACAATTCGTCGTGTTAATTTGCCTCGCCAAAGATTAATGCGGCAGAAGTATATTTATTTCAATCTGGAATCGCCGCAAAACTATCCAGTCTGTTCTGCAATATTTGATAATTTCTTTAATCTAACATCAACGTATAAACTTGATTCTGACATACAATATTCCTATATATTGATAAGAAATAAAGATGGTGATGTAGTTGGTCCAAAAAAGAATATGAAATGGGTTACTGATGATATTACCGACTCACATGACAAAATTGCACACAACTTTACAACTAAAACAAAAGCTGTGGCTTGGTTTGTGTCTAATTGTTCTGATAAGAGCGGTAGGAAGAATTATGTATGGTATTTACAAAAAGCATTGGCTGCTTTTAATTTAACTGTTGATATATACGGTAAATGTGGATATTTTGATTGCCCTGTTGATAGGAAAGCGGAATGTAATAGTATGTTAGAAAGAGACTACTATTTTTATTTAGCTATGGAAAATTCTATTGCAGACGATTACATTACAGAGAAGGTGTTGACTGCGTTGCAGAATAATATTGTACCTATCGTGTATGGTGGAGCAAATTATTCTCAGTAAGTATTAGAGTATTAAATTATTATAAGTACAGTAGATAAGTTTATTAATATAGTAATAACATTACATTGAACGGTAATACATGAGCATATACGACTAACACATATATGACTAACAATTTTAACGTTGCTAGTTCATTTATAACACGAACTTCGTGACAATTTCGTGACAACGAAAGAAATTAATCGAATCGGTATTACAGAATTTCGTTATATTTTTGATTAATGTTTGTTAAATATTTCACTTTATTCCATAAAACTTACAGTTACAGTAAAGTAATTCTAACGCGAAATTGTGTTGCGGTCAAATTCAAATACTCCTTTTGATAATTTTTTAGATTCTTGCCGCCGGGGTCCTACCTCGACGCACGTGCTCTGGATGCCTTCACTCTGGCCCATTACATCGAAAAGCTAATAAGATACCCAGAATCATACAATCGGTTCTTCATGTGGAAGCGACACTACACATTCCATGACCCTACAGCCAAGGAAAATGTGTGTTCACTCTGCGCCGCTCTTCATAATGAAAGCCTCATGAGCTCGGTGTCAGTTTACAAGAACTTTCGAGAATGGTGGCATCCAAAATATAAAGATAGTTGTTCGTTGAAGGACGAAGACAACGAAAAGGAAATTCATCTGTGATGTTGGCGTATTTAATCGCAAAGTAGGGTAGATGTTATTGATATCGACTGCGTAAGTTATATTAAAGTATTTGTTTAAATTTCTTAGTCTTAAATTTCTTGACGAAACATTCACACTACGAATATTTCTTACAAAAACAACAAAAGGAAAACAAAGTGATTGCTACGCCAGTTATAAATCATTTAAAGGAATGGGTTCAAAGTCAATTAAATTTATATCTTGTATCAACATGATTAGTAGTTATTATATTCTATTATTGTTTATAGTATAATTTAACATGCAACGCAAACACGTTTTAGTATATTATGGCCAATGCGAGCATAATATGTTTTTGGTGTCGATCGGTCAACAAAGCTCAACATTATATAAATATTATAAAAATAATATTATATTATGACATGTGAGTTTGGTCTATTTAATACTTCTTATTTCAGACTAATATTATTACTAGGTATATACAAGTAAAATACAAGTAATCTTGAGGTTATTTTTCATGCTATATATTTGTTATCTATGGAAGTGCTGACATTTCGTAAATTTTTATATGAGATCCAATGTAATAGGGTCTATTCTGTAGGTCTATTCAGTAATCTCTATTGTCACTTATTTATTATATTTTTAAATTCACTTTTATGATTATTTATTTAGAAATTCCTTCCAACTATTTAGGTCGGATTCCATAGATTAAGTACTAACTTACGCATATGTCTTTCTCCTTATAATGTGTAAAACTTCCTTTTGCGTCAGATGCGTCCCTGTTAGAAAAGATGATTCTTAAATAGTTTGTGGATTTCTCAAAATTAATTATAGTTCATGTATTTTATTATTGTAATATCTGTGACTCTAATAAAACACAGGCTCAGAAAAAAATTATGTTGTTAATAAAACAGTAAATTGTTTTTAATAAACAGAAGATTCAGCTGCTAAAGCGTTACTTTGAAGTTTCGTTGTTAGATTAAAAAAATACTTTTTAGTAAGTAAAAAAAAGTAGTACTTTTTAACGGGTGATTTTTTAAGAATCAAATAAAACACTTAAATTTGCAGCATAGAATCAAAATTTTTATTGAAATCGATAAATTAGCCTTTGCCATTTACGTTTTAAAGATAACTTCATGTAAATGTTGTCCGCGGCTCCGTTTCAAATGGTCCATTCGGAAGGTCCAATTTTGCGTCACTTGTTCGAGCATTTCGGCCTGTATTCCACGAATCACGCGTGTTATGTTATCCTGTAAGGCTTCAATCGTGCTCGGCTTGTCCACATAGACTAACGACTTTACATAACCCCACAAGAAATAATCAAGAGGCGTTAAATCGCATGATCTTGGCGGCCAACTTACAGGGCCATTTCGTGAGATAAGCTGTTCACCAAATTCATCCTTCAACATGTTCATTGTTTCACGAGCTGTGTGGCATGTGGCGCCGTCTTGATGAAACCACATGTCAACCAAGTTCAACTCAGCTAACTGGGGCAAAAAAAAAGTCGCGTATCATGGCTCGATAACGTTCGCCGTTGAAGGTAACGTTTCTTCCACGGTCGTCTTTGAAGAAAAATGGACCGATGATGCCACCAGCCCATAAACCACACCAAACTGTCGTTTTTTCGGGATGCATCGGTAATTCTTTTATGGCATGTGGCTGTTCATCACTCCAGATGCGACAGTTTTGCTTATTTACGTATCCGTTGAGCCAGAAATGAGCCTCATCGCTGAACACAATTTTTCGATAAAACAGCGGATTTTCATCGAGCTGTTCTACGCCCATTCAGCAAAAATTAGACGTTGTGGTAGGTCATTAGGCTTCAATTCTTGCAGAAGCTGAATTTTATAGGCTTTCAAACCCAAATCGACACTTAAAATTTTCCATGTGGTTGAGTAACACAAGCCCAATTGCTGAGAACGGCGACGGATTGACATTTCACGATTCTCATTAACACTGGATGCTACGACTGCAATATTCTCTTCAGTACGCACTGTACGCATGCGAGTCGATGGTTTAATGTCCAACAAAGTAAATTTCGTGCGAAATTTGGTGATAACAGCACGAATTGTCGATTCACCAGGTCGATTATGACGACCATAATATGGTCGTAACAAACGATGCACATTTTTCACAGAGCACGAATTTTGATAATAAATTTCAACAATTTGCAATCGTTGCTCATTTGTAAGTCTTTGCATTATGAAATGGCAGAGTATACTGAAAACTTTCCACTTCAACAGCTGACGTTAGGACGCCATTATCAACCAGTGCTGCCAACATGAAAAACTTAACTCTTAAAAAATCACCCGTTAGTAGTAAGAAAAACTAAGTGATTGTGAAAAATTTGAAAGAAACAATAAGCAAAGCACGTAATAAAACCAAACACAAACTTGAGTCATTGACTTGACGCAGAATACTTATTATCGAGATAGAATAGCGTACTTCATTGAGTATTGTTGTTTAAAGTTGTCAGTTTAAAATAATGTTGCTAAAATTAAATAATGTTAATCGTAGTAAAGTCTTGGCGGATCAAAAATGCTTACGAACCTCATGCAATACCTTTTTTAAAGATCTTACTTTAGTAGTATTAAAATAAGACCGATTTAATATTATTATATTAGGGAGATAGTCGAGGACTAAAATGTTTATAACAAAGTATTGTGAATAATTTAGTAACTTTATACAACTAAATAGATATTCATTACAGTTTCTTATATTTATTTATATAAAAAATGCCTATATATATACTAAAAATGTGTATAACCTTAATTTTGAGGTACTATAATTAATTTTGCAGTGTCCCAGGTTTTTTATTTTATAGGATTTTAGAAATCTTTATTCAATAAGATGATACGTTTAATAAAAGATAGCCATTTTTAAATCGTTTTTTTTTATAATTGTAAACAATACGTTTATATTTATGTAATACATAGTTAAGTAATATTTTGTTTTAAAATAAGTTTTCTTTACTTTGTAGTAAGAACCATAATCAATTTCTCATTACCATTCGTCATTTCAGCAAGATGATGAGTACTTAGGCCTCCCTCAACGCTCCCCACAATGTTCAGCTTGTGAATCCTTATGGAGGGTTTTTGGGCGGTCAGCCACCACACTGATCCAGTGCGGGATGGTAAGGAGTGACAGAGCCTCGTCTGGGTTGGCAGGGTGTACTGTGAACAGGTGGTGTTGGCTTGACTTCGTCAAGTGTAACTCAGAAGCCTACTGAAATTTGAGAAATTATGTATTTGTCAAATTGCATTTTGAAGTGCTTTTCACGCCAAAGAAGGTTTTTTTCTGTCTTTTTACCGAGTCGTCAACTGCACACTGACATCAGACAAATAGATTGAACTTAACATGCTTTACAAGGTTACACAAGTGCTCATTTTAATAATATTTAACTCATTATAATAATAAAGTGACATTATTATTTTGTAGGTACTAAGTATCTTGTGATAATAACTGTACCAAAACGTTAATAAAGTGTTAAATTTCAATACAGATGAAAGGCATGTTGCAAAATGAATATATTATTTAAATAGATATTCCTTAATTTGTCTTAAATGGACTGTAGGTACAAGGTAACTCTCTTGTTAAGTCAGTAGATGTGCCATTTATTAGATTATCTTCTAATGCTCAATTATAATTTTAAAGAGAATTCTTTCCGTTGACATAGAAAATAAATATAACTATGTTTAATGTTATTGTCAACCTTTAAATCGGTACTGGTACTATTGTACATACAGCAGGTGGCTTTTGATTTATGGACATTAAACCCGTTACTCGTATATTTGATATTGGTAAATATAAAGATATTCAACGGTGTGAAGTGCAATAGCATCTCTATTATCCTTTCTAGCGTCTTACGTCGTAGTACAGAAATATCTCGGGATGTATCATATTATACAGTAGACTAGAACCAGGGATTATATAGAAAACTGATACTCCTTAGAGGCCTTAGAGGTTCTAGGCCACATACTGAATATTACATGTTATAGTGAAACATTGTTAATGTTATATTTCTTTTTAATTACGATTAATATGTCTGTTTGAAAATGTGTAGGTTATGTAAAATATACATATATGCACGAGTTATGGACTTTGTGGATATAATAAATTTCCTTACTTGTGCACGTTGATGTTTAATAAACATGTAATTTAATTAACGAGTAGTTTTATGCGAGGCTATGAAAAGTTAAATATTTGATATTTTAAGTGAAACATATTATAGTTTTTAAGTTTTTATTGCACGTATTATGTGTTTGGTGCACGATGAAATCGAAAATTTCTCGTTTTTGTTATATGATTAAATGATTTATTGTATTTGTCATTTTTTATTAAGTCCTTTATTGTAAATAAACAGGATTGTCAGTTACAAGATAAAATGTACTTAGATGGGCTTATCTTTAGGAGAGATTCCTGCCAAATGAAGCCAGGTGAGATTTGAAGGAATACTGAATTTAAAAAACACAGTATTTTAATGACTTCTAAGTAACAGTTTTTACAGACAATCAATAAAATTATTGTTTGGTATCTACTCCAGAAACTTTATTATTAAATAGATATTTAAGAATTGAATTGTATTAAAGTAATATTAATATTATTTTTAATCTTTTAGTTCGTACATACCCATAGTTTTGAAGTCCGTTATTATTTATTTCTTATTAATAATTTTATTTTATATGTGATATGCAATATTTTGCTTATCAAACAAAAAATGAACCATATATATATATATATATATATATATATAATATAACTATTATGGCATTTATCGGTACAAGCCGATCGCAAAATATATCACATCGACGGTTAGATATGTATATCTTATTGATTCATTATTATTTCTAGCATTCCTACACATTACTAGGATTATTCAATTGGTGGTACAGTTTTAAGATATTTACTATTTGGCCAGAGGTATGGTCAGGGTACGGTGAGTTTTAAATGCTTGGATGTTGCAAGAGAAGAAGAGACTATATATTGAAATTTATTGCAACAACTGCCACTTGTGGAGGGATGGAATGTTTGAAAAGTAAGTCTATATTTAACCATTTGACCAGTGATACTTTTACACTTCAAAGGTTACTAAATCTACTAGTAAGTACGTCTGATGGTAATCACTACAAAGTATGGGGGAACGTAGCATTATTCAAGAGTTGCTATTGTAAGACCCTAATACATACATAGCCATATATCATCAGGATATAACCCCGCGATGAGTGCACAAACTCACTCATTCTCAGATATACACCTTAAACCTACGATTACGCTTTTCTCTGAAGTAGAGATAGTATCCTAAGTGAGCTGTATAAAAGACGTGAGCGTTCCAATTCCATAAAATGCGGTATTATTCGCATTTATATAGAAAAAGTATGTGCTGTTGTTAGGTAAAAATTCCAGTTTAATCGCCATATGGATTTAAGTAATCATTAGTAGCAGGTGAAATGCAGGTAGTTTCCAAGTTTAATTTTGAATAAAGGAAGATTTTAAAGCGTTTAAGAAAATTTTGTCATAAATATACTTCAGACTACACAGATACTTCAGATTATATATGTCAATCTTAACACACATATTTTTTACAATTAATTTGAACAGTAACAGCTGTGTAACTCGGGTTTATTATCATTATTTCTTAGATGTTTTCAATATAATTTGATTCAAAAACAAACAGGATATCTACAATGTATTCAATATAAACATTAAACAGACAATTTCCAAAGTCGGTATGCGAGTTGCAAGCACATTCCAATGAATTATCAACAGTATTATTTTTTAACTTTAATATTGACTGAGCTACATCCTCCATTTATCGAGATCATATGTAGTTGGATGTGTCACGAAAATGACAAATGAGTTTAATTTTGCATTTGGGAAAAATACAAAATTTTGCTGTACATAGTTGTATGATACCTTCATTCCTTTGCAACGCATTGCTTGTTCTTTTGAAAGAATTTAAATAACTACAAAGAGTAAAAATAACTGCGGAAAACTTACCAAGGTCATAATACTGGACGGAGTGATAAGACTTTCTACCTCGCTCTGTATTATGGAATATGATCCAAGTAAAAAAAGTATTATAAAGACGTAGTCTCCGTGCAAATGGTGTAATTTCATGACCGAATAGACAGTTGAAACATTCTATTCGTGCCCAGAATTTTATGAATAAATCTCGATTATGTAACTAAACATTATTGTGAATATTGATATTATGTTTCCTTCTATAGCATATTGTTCATATATTGTCGCAACTCTGAAGAGTAGTCAAGCTTGCTGGCTAACATAGCTTTGTAAATTTCTGAGAGTCAGGTATCAGCACGGATTGGTATTGTAGTAGGTCGTTAGCCACTTAGGCGATAATTCAAGTGGAATTCTATCTGTTCCAATTAACTAACCATTTATTCTGTACCTATGTACAGAAACCATTATTAGTTAATGGAAAGAGTATTACACCGACTGCAAACGTAACCATAATTTTCTACTATATGGCAAGTAAAAAATATACAATTCAGGATCAGTCGATACCTAGGATCGAATTATGTGGCTACCTCACAGTCTTTGTGTAAGTAAGGCTTTATAAGAAAAATTATCGGACTTGACACCAAGCTTATAAAGAGAATTATGGAAGCGCCCAGGAGTTCTAATTTAAGAAAATTATCAATGTGTTGACTAAGGCCGAAATCGCTCTAACATAGTTACATAGGTGCCTCTCGGTGGAGGAGTATATGAGTTGTGATGTTGACTATTTAATTAAGGACATATATAAAATAATTTCAAACTGTAATATTAAATAACATCATCAGGATACTTGGTTAGTTTGTCCCAGAATTAGAACCGGGAAATGTTACAAACACCCATCATTTTACGTTTAATAGATTCTTAAATAAATAGACAAAATATTTATTTTTATATTAGGCAACGAGCTCACGAGCTCGTGAGTCACCGAGCGGGCAACAGATCCTGAAGATGTCTCGCTGAGAGACGAAACACGTGTCGACCTTGTCTGCTTGTTGGACAAGTCATCATCAACTGCGCGGAATCAGCAAAAAACAATATCCTTTGTAATACATTAAAGAGGTGCATGCAACTAGGGTTGGAGTACATTTAATTTTATTACTTAGTGTTATCATCGTTCACTTTTAATATGTTTCTTATAATATAGTTAAATTGAGATAACAGCGACAATAAAATTATGTATTTTTTTTTAATTTTAAGGTTTGCATAATCTATAAAGGTTGCTTGAATTGTTCTGAAAATTAAAATGACGTCTTCCTTCAATAATATTTTTATCTACAATACATATTTATGCTACTTTCCTTCTACGTAGTATCGCAGTGGGACGCTCTATATATTACAAATATATGTATATTGTGTAAGATATATCGGGTAATGGTGTAGAGCCAAACTAAGATAGCATTAAAAGTAAAATAAAAGCATTGGCCAGAACGTAAGCGGGAAACTTTCGCCCAAGTTAATTAGAAAAGTTCCTACACACATCTCGGGTGCGGTTCGAATACTCATTTCCTTCATCGACTGTTGCTCTATTTCAGTAGAAAAAAAAAATTGTTCTAGAATATTGTGATCAGACGAATCCAGCAGAATCTTTGAAGTATCCACTTTTTAGATTCATCAAGAAAAGGAAAAAGTTAAGTGATCGATTGTGCAACCTGTGCGTTGGTGGTTCCGGAAGTGCGCAGTTTAATTTAAAACCCGGCATCGTAATTGGAGGGGTTGTCCTGTTGTGGTCAGAAATTGTATTTCTTAGCACCCGGATCGCTTTACCTGAAGAATAAGGTGGACGTCGCGTTGGTTTAATTTTAGAATTTTTCCACTCAGTTCAGTTTTTCTAAATGAAGATGGTAAGTATTAGTTCAAATTGAAGTTTTTTTTTTCCTCAGGAGAGGAGGCTGAGAATCCGTCATGGATACCAACGCAACAGGCAAGCAGGGATGCGTTGATTATGTCGGACTCCTGGTGAATCGAGGCGGCTCGACCCACCAGACCTACCGACTAAACTCAGCCTAAGCCTTTGGTCCTAATGACCCTACTGGCTTATATGGAAGGGAGCCGCACCTCAGGAGAGGTACGGTTAGCGCTGCCCCATGGAGAGGGCATAAGCGCTAGAAGAGGCGCGGTTCTCCAAAGTGGGACCGGCCTGTGTTGATTGGGAACCTACTCGTGGCGAAGCAGAAGGCTGCCGAATAGGGGGAGACAAGGGAGGCGACGGCTCAGACGCCGCCGCTTGCAGGTCTAGAAGGTCCTGCGTTAGTTGATTAGAGGGGTCGCTTAGGACATGTCTCGGTCTACGTGTCCTCTGCCAATATGGACTGGTTCAAATTTAAGTAAATTAAAAATTGTTCAGTATATGTTTATATATTCGATGTTGGGGTATTACTACACTGTCTAAAAAAACAACATTATAATTATGTTATTGTTACCTAAGGGCTTTAGTACATATTTTAGTATAGACTATAAATCTAACAGGACATGATGGGCCTTTAATTCTTAAATTTTCCATTCGTATAGTTATTACTTTCGATTTATCGCGCGATACTGTTACCGGGCTCAGCTGAAAAATCTTTAGATTTTCCGCGGCAGCGCACACTTGGGAGGTACAAATAGGCTGTTTAGGGGTGCTTCAGATAAAAATACTCCGATAGGAGCGCGGAGTGCCTATCGCTTGGTGATGTCATTACGTAGGCCCCCGGGCGCTGTCGATGTACGTACCCGGAGCTACTAAAGAATGAACAAGAGTACCTTAGTGTCGCTGTGATTTAAAAGTATCATTAGTTCTGTTATTTTTACATTTTATACATAAAACCAAGCTGTGACAAGTAAAAACTAATGAAGTATATCATAGTTCAAGTATGGCTGATCCGAGCTGTTAACTGTGAAAGTACCAAAACTGATATAATATTTTTTTTATAGTTTCTTTGTCCTTTTTTTATATTGAAATTATTATTCCGTTATTCCGGACCAATACGAATTAAACAAATATAATTAAGATTACATGATGCCTAATTCAGTCGTTATCGGGGTTTATGTGATGTAATTAACGTGGCTTTGTTTCATGTTAATAGATGTCGTAATTGATAACGTTATGAAAGTTATTAATTTGGTATTATTTAATGAAGCGTTACACCGCATGATCTACTCAGAAATCCGCAGAATAACCAGGGTCACCGACATAGCTCGAAGAATTACGAACCCTAAGTGGCAGTGAGCACATTGCTGGTAGGACTGACTGCTATCTCGAGTGGCAGGCATACGCTAGAAAACCGATTTGAACCTACAAGATGGATCGACAATTTGGCGAATATTGCAAGAACAGGATGTAACAGCGCAAGTCTGATCGGTGTTGAGATCCTTGGGAGACGAGGCGTCTGTCGCTGAATAATTATCATTATTCTAAAAGCTAAATGAATATATTTTTAAATATTGTTTATTATGTTCTCTTTTGTTTTTATTGATTTTTATAGTTATTAGTATAAAACTCGTTAAGACTAATTGACTCTCTAGTTCAATCAAAGAAACAGAGGTCCAAAGAAAGCACCCTTACCTCACTATTATCTTACTTTTCATTTTATCTTTAAAAAAAAATGAAATAACACTATTACATTTCCTTAAGCAATCTAAACTGTCAAGACAACATTTTTTCTTTTTCTGATGAGCCTGATTAAGGATACTCTGAAACTGGATATGTCCTATTTACTTCAACTTGTTAATTAACATAATTTTTATTTCGTTAGTCATCTTTCGTCCATTTTTTCACATGCTGCTTAATAATATTATCATCAATATAAGTACTAAAATATTATGATTAGGTACTATGGATATGATTATGATGATATATGTTGATAAATTGATTTGATGATTTGCAGAACATTGTTTATTAGTAGTAATAGTAGACTAGTAGTACTCCAATATAACACCTCCAGCCTTTCGTTGATCTGAGTGGCCACATTCTCCAATACAAAGAGGTAGTAAGTAAATTTGCGGGGGCGGCGAAGCGGTGCGCCCCGAGACTTCGGCACTCGCATACAATTATTTACTACACTCGACAAGTTGCACAGGACTTATTATATTAGACATACATCGGAGCAGAGACCTGATTGTTACAAGAAGGTCATTATCGAAATCTAATCATCACAGCTCATATACGTCCCCACCGAGGGCTCGAGCCTACTCTAACTACGTTAGGCCTTAGTCAACCACACTGGCCCAGTGCGGGTTGGTTGACTACGTACACCTTTGAATCGCTTCGCAGATGTACGCAGGTATCCTCACGATGTTTTCCTTCACCGTCGGAGGTCCTTCACTGTAGGAGCGTCGGATAAATGTACATATGAAATTCGGAACGAAAAACACATTGGTACACGGTGGGGATTAGATCGCGGGCCTCCCGATTCTATGCGGTGCACAAACTAGTGCCGAGACCACAGCGCCACCGACGCTCTAATCGAAATCTAATAGAGACATTCAACAGTGACAAGATTTACCGTTTTGTAAGATTCAAATTATGAATCGACTTCATCGTGTTTTTGGTGTTAAATTACGAAAGACTTCCAAAACTATGTGAGCTAAAATCAAGTCAATTAAATAATTGTGTTCTCACAGAAGAACATAGTGAAATACAACAATTTGATTTATGACAATTTCGTAATAATAAAAGTAGTCGTTGAAGGTACTCAAATATAAATAGTTATACTTCTGTTCAATCATGTCATGAAAAATGCTTAAAAGTTCTTAAATTATATTTATAATAACGGACGCATGCTAGTTTTTGGAAGATACTTTCACGGTTCATATGAATACTTTAAAAGTCTGTCATATGTGTATGATTTTATAGTCATGCCCATAGGAGCATTTTGTTCATTTCATTACCAACTCTGATACTGCTTTAGGTAAAACTGCTGGTCTACGGGTCACGAACTGTTGTGAATGCAAATTTTGGGTTTCGTATTCTTCTTATTTTTGGGTTCAGTGTTATAATCAAACTGATGTCAATAGCCCTGGATGTTCAACCGCATCTGTAATTGAATTGGCACTAGTTACCATCTCTTGAAATAATTTATGTGTTCTCGGAAAAAAAAATGGGATGCCAAATGAAACAACTCTCTAAAACTGTGCGGAAAGGCTCCCAGAAAGGTCTCAATTTATCAAATGCACGATACAACCTTAAGACGTCGCGAGTAAATAGGGTTCCGAATTGCACTTTTATCTTGCGTGTCGATTGACCGGAAATAGTAGCGGTCTGTATTTACAACTTCCGACCCGGGGTTGGCGGGAAAACAATTAATAACTTTTATCGCTTCCTGCTTCAGCGACTCGGTCAATTAGCAGCGCAATAAAAATCCTTACGGCTGATTGGAAAAGTCGGCTCTTTGACACATCGCATTTGTGCAGAATCGAATATCCTACATGGTCCGACCAAAATAGTTCCAAATCGACAAAGTTCAATGTTGTAAGTGCGTGTATACAATTATTTTTAGTCACTTACTGCAATACTGATATTATTATAAGTATGATGTTGCTGACCAATATATTAATAAAAACACTCGTGGTGCTTTTATGTGACAGATAAATACCCCACCATTGTAGTCAGTCATTCAGTGCAGGAAGGTTGTGGCTAGCTGTCACCGAGTTGCGACACTGAAGGTTCCCAATATGTTCCAGACGGTTGTTGCCAAATGTCTCTGTCTTGCCTTATCAATTTCCTTTATATTTGTATCTATATTTGAACAATGATGTTGCTAATATTACTCATATATAATTAAATTTATTGATAGCTGTATTGATTTTTGTTGCGTTGATCTTCCAAAAGGAAAATAAGATTTACTTCCTATTACTGTAAGATATTCATACATTCATAGATTTGGTGACAATTGGGTTCGTCTAATTTAGAGGTACCATCAATTTTAATGCTCGACTGTTATGGTGAAAAATATTGAATTGGCCGTTACTTTTAACTAAGGGCTAGAAATAACGGGCCTACTCGATTTACCTTAAGTCTCTGTCAAACTAGCAAAATTTATAGTATCGGGTTTCTGTTACATCTGCACCTGAACTTTAAAATAAATGTTGGTTTTTAACTGGCCCTTAGTTTCAATGATAACCCAGAAGAATAAGTTCCATTATTATCGATACTTATTACTAAGAGCTGAATCCACTAAATAACTTTTTTTTTACTTGGATCTCACTCAATTAAGCAATCCGGTACCAGGAGCGCATAATCACCCTAGTACCCGCCAGTATTCCGTAATCGGCTAATCGGGAACCGCGCTTCTGAAACAATAGAAAGCTTTTACGGATATTCCCCATTTGCAAAAAAGAGGACACAGTAATCCGAACTTATTTATTGCGATTACTGCTCGGCCAAACGGACAGCTTAGGGGCCCATACTGCCTCATTACTTTGTTCTATAACAATAGGTATTCGATATAATTGTTTATTTATGGTTAGTCTCATTTTAAACTATGAAAAAATAATAAAGAAAAAATGTGCACAATTTTTATGAACCATAATTATTGTGACTAAACAGCTATCATTTGGTGACTAAATATTACACATAATTCATTTTCCAACCATGATTGACAACTGGAAAAATTAAAAATATGTGTATTTAATTGCGTTCACCGTTGGTGCCATCGCGTCTTTTACAATTTGATGAGATTGTTTCATAGTTTTGAAGGTTTAGTTAGTAATCTGGGTCCAGTTAAATCATAACTCCCATTTATATATTGAATCGTGAATCTAAACAAGATGGCGTTCGCCATCTGTCAGTCGGAACTCTGTCTAGTGCCCAAAAAGGCACAAATACCTTACATAAACCGAGTAAAGAGTAAAAGATGATAGTAAAATTACTGGGTATTACGATTTTACTTTGTGTCACAAATTGGCAATGTAAACTGTGGTTTAGTTTACTAGTCTTCTTATTTGTCAATTTACTTGTGAAAAGAAATCTACATCACCTTCGAGTCATAACCTAACACCATTTGAATGGGTGGGTTTACGAGTAATTTAGCCACATTTTCGGCAGTCATTCGAATTATATTCAAATATTTATTATTTAAATGTCATGATTAGTCATCTTGGAGTTCCTATTTTACCACAGAGGTTTACCAGAGCTCGGTTCGACAAATGGTCCTCTTTTTATGGTTTAGATTTGCTTATCTACGTAAGCAAGAAAAGCTCTATTGTAATGTGCGTCGGGGGCGTTATGATAGTGGTAGAGATATTCTAATTTAGAAAGTCCTGGTAAAGTGTTTTTCGTTGTTCGAGTTTCATATGTGATTATCATACGATATGGAAAAATATCGTGAGGCTACGTGGCATGGGTGGATTAGCGTGGCTCAACTTTATAGGTTCGTATCTGTTGGTGTGGAAAAACCATTAAATCCATGCTTAATTTTCTTCCTAGTTATATACACATATTTATTAGAAATATACTTCTTTATTGGAATAGGATTCACATTGATGGATATGTACAATTAACGACTATAATAGTATATATATATTTCAAATGCGTGAGCACCTATATGACTCTCAATGTAATGTGCTCTCACGAAGAAAAGTGAGCGTTCTTTGATCATGTTGGAAGTGGGTACGCTGCGTCAGGGTAAGTGTCGGAAATCGCCGTAATGGACAGGGGCTTATTATAAGGATGTCTAGGAAAGATTTTTATTGGGAAACTTTGTTTCATTTGAAAGTGAGCTATGTGGTATCCATATTATGACTGTATCTGTAATATTAATACTGGAATAAAAGGATATAAATAAATGGTGGCGACTCCCATCCAGAGTAAATTTGTTGCATAATAGTCTAAGTGACATATTCGGTTTAATCTAAATTTATATTATGATGATATATAAAATATGATAATAAATTAATAAAGTCGGCAAGTATTATTAATATTATATAAAGGAATTTCAGTTGCAGTGGCTTTGTAAAATGAATGTTTGTGCTCATTAAAAATGTATATAGCAACATGAAAAATGTATAAATTGAAAATAAAATGCTTCACCTAATATTATAAAGGAATTTTACTGCAAAGTGCGAATTTTTACTGATAATTCCGAGAATTATCAGGGGAGCACTTTTAAATTTACGTATACTACCTAATTGTAAAAATAATTATAAAAAAATTTGCTTTTACTAAAATCCAGGTGACATATTTTTAACTAATTGGACTGTCATTTAAATCAGAAACTATAGTAATTTTCGTCACCACCCGGCAGGAATGACTCATAGGCCATTCCTAAGTTTGGGCGATTAGGTCTTGGTCAACCACGGAGCCTGTTGCCTCCTTGTGTGAAATCTCTCTATGGGCATAAAGGTTTTGCTTCTAGAGGTTCCCAACATGTACATGTTATTTTCCCACAGGCGTGCATACCCGGCTGTTTAGAGCATCATCTGTTTAGTACAATCTGGAACAATTGGGCTGCGCCAACTGCTTCCAACCGGCAAAATCTCAAACACGCTTGTTGACTAGCAATCAACGTGTAGGGTCATTTCACCTTGTAAAAAAAGACCTTAGTCTGATTCTGTTAGCCAAGTGCGGATTAGTAGTCTACATAAACTTTTGAATTTCCGTGTATAATGCATTCTGCAACCTAATTATCTCATGTTTTAACTACACGTCTTTTTAAGAAAATATAATACTGGATATTTGTATTGAAATAAAATTCGTTATGTGATAGCCCTAGACAGCGGTTGCGTCTGTGGCTAATAGATATCCATTACCAAGCACTTGTCTCGGCCGGAGTCAAGTACGCAGTCTACAAATCACATCTTAAGGGAACGCCAAAAGAAACTCCAAGTCACAAATTAAGACCCATCTTCTGTGAGAAAACGAAAAATGTGGTTTCTGTTCATTCAATACTTTTATTTTAATATAACAAACTGATGTTCTTGTATTGATCAAAACGTCCAAACTTACATGGTGTGGACTTTTGCACAAATGCAATGTGTCGACTCCAGTCGCTGGATTAATTGACTTAATATATATAATACATCATTACACTATAAAACATATGATGAGATATAATTTTTCGTCATTTCTTTGGTTCATTGTTGTGGACAGATGTAATATGTAGTCATCACCATCACGTCGTAACATCGATCGGTCCTGTGCTTCTAGCATTCAGCGCCTTCGTGTGATCTTCACCAAATCGTTGATCCACCGAGAATCTTTTTGCTCTAATGATATGCTATTCTACTGCTATTTGGGTGAAATTAATCCATCTTATAAGGTCCATTGTAAGTGATGAAGTGTCAGTTTCATATGATATCCTATGGTTATCCTAGACACTTTTGCCATTCCCTTTCCATTTTGCCATTGTCACCTATGTTACAAAACACAGTGGTTGTCTCGGTTGATGAAGTTGGTACAAGCATCGTTACTGAATTATTGCTTATAGTGCTTAAATAACGCGGAACAGAAGAATACAAAGTACTACAGATTAGAAGAACTTTACGAAGAAGTTGTTGAACTTGCTAATGTGGGTCAGTACCCACTGTACAAAAAAATAAGTTGTGGTCTTTCAGTAAAGACCACAACTTATTTTTTTTTAATCTCAGTCCATCTGAATAATGATCTCTTTTTTTTATAGTATAGGGCAGCAAACGAGCAAATGGATCACCTGATGAGTAAGCGATAATCGTTGCCCATAGACACCCGCAACACCAGAGGAGTCACAGATGCGTTGCCTGCCTAAAAGGCATATGGGAATATGCTCTTTTTTCGAAGGTTTCGATATCACATCGGTTCGGAAATACTGCAGGCGACAATTCATTCCACAGTTTAGTAGTGCATGTCAGAAAATTCCCGGAAAAACGCACTGTGGTGGACTGCCAAGCGTCTAGATGATGATCTAGATCTCTTTAGGGAATTGCTAAAGAATCTGGCGAAAAATACCGGGAAATGAACACTTAGAAACCTCAATAAAAGGCTAATTTGCAAAGCCACTACTGGGATAAGGAATATAAGTACAAAAGTAAAAGAATAACGCCCTGTTTGCTGTATATACATCTTGTATAGATGGGTTTTAGAGACTCAAACAGTTGCAGATTCTGAATGACAGACGTGCAATATCGAAACACCTCTAAAGCGACTGCGAAGCACTGATACATAGACGTAATCGTCATTTAAGCAACATATCATAAGCCCTGACAATATAATTCTCCAATTCTTGAGGGATTTAGAACATACGGAATTATAAAAGGAGCTAGAATATCAATTACATATCTTTAGGTAGGAGTTAGAAATGGCTATTATAGCGCAAAACCCAAATACTTAATAAAGATACTATTTATCTTACTAATAATGTTACGATGTAAAGAAAAAATACATAAATTACGAAACAAATCACAACAACAAAGCATTTGAAAACCCTACAAAAAACTCGATTTCATACTTATTTTCGGTCGTATGTCAACTGCCTACGGCTTCGTTCAGAGTTGAGGAGTTTGCCAAGTTTATTTAAATAAAGTACGCCGCCGAATGGGTTTGCTAAATGGCTGGTTACGGAGGATCAGACAAAAATCTCATTTCCTGAGTGGAGGAAGCGTTGATAAGGCCCCACGCGTGCTCTGCACGCTACGTGGCGCATACATACTATACTCGTATATTGTAGTTCGTAATGCTAACTATAGACTGCAATGGGATTTCAATGAGCCGTTAGTAATATTATTATCTATACTAATATTATAAAGAAGTAAAGTTTGTGTGTTTGTATATTTGTTAAATTATCGTAATCTCGGGATCTACTGAACCGATTCTTTCACCAATAGAATGCCACATTATTGCTGAGTGTCATAGGTATATAAAAATCGAAAAATAAAAACTCAGCTGTTACGTGGTAATCCGTTTTGCAAAGTGAATCGGAGAAAAAACGGTCGAATGAAAGCGTTTTTTACGAACGCTGCCTAACTATGAAAGATATATTTTTGAGTTCTAGAGAAAAGATGTGGAGCTTTAAAATGCCTACAAAAAAGTCAACGACAGCATATGTCTAACTTTTATATTTAAGTTACAAAAAGTGGTATTTTTAATATTAGTATAGATAATTTAATTTTTAATATTAATAAAATAATTTATATCATTAGGTCATATATAATTTTTACAAGCTTTTATTTTAGCTTCACTTGTAACTATGTAAGAAAATCTTGGAACCTTAATTTGACCCATTTCCCGGTCTCCGATTAAGCTGAAATTTTGCATGCACGTGTAAGTCGGATGACAATGCATGGATATGTGTGTGACGTCATTCTAAATCCAACATGGCGGCATTACTAAGATGGCGGATCAATTATTTTTAATGCACCCCTACAATATAGGTATCAGATGAAAGGGCTTGCAAAGAACACCTCGATAAATAATGTGACGTCACTCTTAATCCAATAAGGCGGACTTTCCCAAGATGGCGGACCAATTATTTATAATACACCCCTACAATATGGGTATCAAATGAAAGGGTTTGCTAAGCTTGGTTTTTTAGTCGGAAAATAAATAATAAGTAAAAAAACTTTTTTTAATACAAGCTTTTATTAAATGCGCTAAAAAGAACAAAATAAACTTTTACATATAAAAGCTTGTCGTTAAAAGTATTGTATAAGTAAGTAAATCTCGCGACAAGCTTTTGTCTTAAGTGTGAAGGCCAAAGCAGTGGACGGCGCGCGATGGCTTCGGGTTTAATTCGGTTCGCGTTCGTGCTCGCTTCGGGGATTATCAATATTATGCCCAACGAAGTGGGCACGGGTCATCTAGTTATACGTAGTATTGATAATCCGTAGAAGTGAATTATTTTTCAAGTGTTTTCAAAACAGGAATGAATTGCAATTAATGCATACAGAAATGGCGGAAAAGCATGGAATTGCAAATGAGTTGATTTTGGCCTTCAGGCAGATCTGCGGATAAGACCTTGTATAAAAAAAATAAAAAAAATGTATAGAATGATTTGGGTCGTTATTTTTAACGTACTCTTTGTGTAAAATGTAATATGTAATTTAACTGTGTTGTACAGTTACGTTAAACTTAATAATATAATTTGCAAATAAATTGTAAGAAATATTGAAGTTTTTAACTAGAAACAGTCATTTAACGAAAACTTAATGTACGAAATTAAAATTAAAGATTTCACAGATAACATACACAAAATCATTGTCATACATGCAGAGATATTATAAAATATAAATGAACCATATCTTTATGACTTTACACTTTTGACCATAAAATGCGTCTCGCATGTAGAATACGTTGAAACTGAATCTGGAAAATTCAGATTAAACTGAGTAACAACATTAGAAACATTGCGAAATCGGAATGTAACTACTATCTTGAGGTAAAATACCAATTTAGAAATTTAATAATAATTTGAATGCAAACTTTACATAACTCCGTATCGACAGTGTATTACGATTGTCCAAATGAAACTGCATAACTATCTATTGCACGATTCGCAATAATATCGGTGGCAGAGCGCGGAGGGGCTTCTCCGTTCATTTCTCAGGTTCGACTCCCGTATTGATATTGCTGGAGGTATTACGCGCCGAAAGCTGTGACTACCATAGAGTGTTGAAACTAATAGAAGTGAAGTAGACATTTACTTATGTCCTTGCCACGATAGTTTCAAATAAGACCAAGAAATTTACTGATCAACGGCATTACCGTGAATAATATGCAGTCAAAACTCTATTAATCATTATTTGTAATAATAGCCTGATTTAAATTGGCATTTAAGAGCTACTTATATAAAATGTAAGTAATAATTTTGAGGAATATTACTCACTGAATGTGGTGCTGTTCAAGTTTTGGTTTCATTCAAAAGTATTTAAAATATAACAGGTTCTAATTAGGAATCATTGCGTAGGGAAAGTGCGTAGGGAAGTGTCGATCCCATCGCCCGCTGGTGGGGCATTTACTGCCATAAATACCCCATCAGTGTAGTCAGTCTCCCTCAGGGCAGCTTGTGGCGAGTCGGTCAGTTGCATCACCGACGGTACCGATGTGATTCAGAGGGGTGTATGCTACCTGCCTCTGTCTTACTTTACCCGGCCGTATAGAGTGGAGTCTCAGGAGCTCGAAGGGTGGAAGTGTAATAATGTCATAATGTTGACGGCGTCTTGATCGCTGTCGCAGACACACCTCTCTACACCCTTAGCTGGTCACACCAATGTTGCTCCCTTCGTTCAATATTAGTCTGGTTTTTAGGTGGCCATTTAGTGGGCAGCGAGTCACCACCTGCCACATTTAAATCAATTAGAAGGTTTTGAGAAGGCAAGTGACCGGAGTCTCTTCGATAGCCCGGTTTTCATTACCACCAAAATCCAAATGCAATCCACGCACGTTTTGACCAGTAATGGCAATAGTTTCTGTGCACCTAAAACAAGAAAAATAATAGAAACAGACTATTATTTAGCTGCATTTTCCATACACACTTTCATTAAATTTCGCTTAAATGGCCACTACGCGTTGGATTGGTTAATGCAATTTTTTTAATGTTAGAAGGTAACTTATTATACAAACGAATAGACATACAATATGCATTTTTCGAAATCACCTTAAGTTTTTGGATTGGAATATATAAATTGTTTACAGTTGCTCATTCAAATAGTATCCACTCAGTGAAGGCAAGGAAGGCTGTGCAGGATTTACATTGACAGTTGTTGACGAGTATATTTGCTTTCAAATCTTCACTTAAGCTGAATATAATTCTGGCATTTCTAAGCGTTGTTAGGTGAACGGTATCTTGGCGTAATATTTGTTTAATCTGTAGCTAGCGACATCGCGCCGCAGACTATTGCTCGATAATCTTAGCTCCATATTTAACAGCCTCGATATTCGTAGATATTTCGGCTGTATTACAGCCCAGTTTATTAACTGCAGTTTAAGCTTAAGATTAAATGAATGTATTACTCTTGTCTACTGTTCCAGCATCAAACAAAATGGCGTAAATCACTTTTTGTGTCACGAGCTGAAGCAACAACGCCAAAAAAACGTAAATAACATTTACATATATATACGAACACAGGTGTAGCCCAGTAAAAAAGCCGGTGCTAATTAAATAAACAATTAATATGATAAGTGTAACACTTTTTTCTTTTTTTAGACAATTTAAACAAACATATTTATAATCTGAGAACAGATACTCGTACTTATCATACATTTATTTGTACTTCGAACTCTTGTAGGCAATCTCCTAACATAAAAAGCAGACTATTAATTCTAAAAAGCGGAACATTTGTACAACAAGACTGAACATAATCTTTAATAGTAAATAATATATAGTTAAATGAGTTCCAACACCTGTCGAAGGCGAGTCGCACCATCAGCGCTGCAGATTAACAATACGACAAACGGTTGGGTCTGTGAAATAAGCGTATAAAAGCTTCTTAAAAGCCGAGTAATCATGTCAATATTTGGTCGGATGCGTTAAAAATACGGACATATCTGTTTAAATCTGGATAGACATTAACTTCAAAACCGTGGGGTCTGCTTTGGTAACCTCCGTGACAAGTCTCCGAGACGGAGATGATCAAAAGCAGAATTGCGGAATTTCACGTCGCTTAATAATTGTAGTGTAAATAGTATTAATACCCTTAAACTTTTTGTCTTGTAGTTCCCTTAGTTATCTGATAATTTGTTCATTTACTACACATGATTATAGGGATCATAATATGGACACTTGTAACGTTTGTTGTGGCATAATTTGAATTAAAAATTAAAAAAACCACGCTGTCAACATAGTCGTAACTGCCTAGATTATATATGCTAGTGTTGGAAATCTCACACTCCCAGGGTCGTTAAAACTTGCTGGGCTGCGCTCTTTTGATGTAAGTATTTTTTTTTTGATTTAGGTAAATAGATAAATATTTTAAATAATTTAATTTCAAATGATTCAGAGCTCTTATTTATTTATCATAGATTACTGTGAGCAAAAGCAAAGGCTACCTTAGGATAATTCGGAGTGATAGATTTTAAAATATAAAATATTGTAAGAAAAATAAATCTTTATAATTAAATCAAATAAAAGTCAAAATATTATTTATATTATTCACTTAAATTAATTTTAACATTTATGTTAAAATAATCTTAACTTTATGAGCACATAAATATCACATTATTCAGTCTACGAATATACAAAGTAGGTAAATGTATATCATAGTTTGTATATACGTAATTATATATTAAATAGCTATTGCTCAATTTGTTAGGGTTACCATCTTTTACTGTCGATGAATAGGTATATATTATAGAGATCGATGGTGACCAAATATATGATTTATTGATTAGCATAAAAATATTAAGAAGTATTTAGCTTAACGAGCGTAAATGTCATGCTAGATGGTAAAGTGTAAGAATAGAGTAAAAACCTTCAAGTACTTATGTTCCGTTCTTGCATAATACGCCTCGATACCTGGCGACATAACACACAGGATGGAATAAATGTCTTACTTTGGTGAGAGGACTATGTGATCGTAACCTGCTTCGCAAAGGCAAAATTTATAAAACAGCTACGAATAAACAAATAACTACACACATAACATTACTAAATAAATACAGCTAACAAACTACGAAGAAAGACATGAACAAAAATTTTATACTATTGAAATGCGTATACTTCGCGGGTAAAGTTACTGAAAAACTAACCGAGGGAAGACTGAGATGGTTGGGTCGTGTTTTAAAAAGACCTGATGATCATGTTGTAATTAAGTGCCTTTCCATTGTAATACAGAAGACTTGAATAAATGTGGCCTATCAGTTGTAGTAAACAGCGAAATAATTAGTACCTCAAGATCAGGAAAGCCGATTCCATATAACTGGATAAGGCGAGGCAAATGATGAATTACTATTTTCATAAATCTAAAACATAGTATTATTGTTCACACTTTTGATGAAATTTGTTTGTGTCACAATGTTTTACAAAAGAGTAAGATTACATAAAGAACACAATCATTTAAAAAATATAATTAATTTTTTAGCGCCATTTTCAACAAACTTAACAAAACTAACTATGCAACTTAAATAACTCGACTTTCATACAGCCAATTCAAAATTTAAATTAAAAGTCGTGGCGCTTGTTAAAACAATTACTTAGAGCGACGGTTCTGGCTCCTGGGAAATTACAGGCAACTAGTCGCCGCCGTTACCCCACTAACGTAGGTAATCTTCCTAAAATTCTTTCGAATATTCTAGATAAAAAGAACGAGGTACAGCTTGAGTGACTTCGCAGATTTAAATCTTAGGTTAACTAGTAGTGCGACGTGTGTTCTTAGATAAATTAAATGTTGCCCATACCAGATCAGAGGTCATATGTGATAGACTTAGTGGTATGATATATAAGAACTTATATTGAGCCGTCGGTAGATTGTGATCTCAACACTTACGTTTTAATGGGGATATAAGACTTTTTTTTTCTGTCATATACCAATTCATTACTTGTATTTCGATTTTAAGTTAAAAGTCGGTTAAACAATTAGACGGATTTTGAATAGTTTGATATCTGTTTTCCATTCACAACAACAGTAATAAATAATGCGAGACTGAAGACCGTTCAGAGTAAACTATATAATAATAATACCATAAAGGCATTATTATTATATAGTTTATTATTAAATAATAAACTTATTGTAACTAATACATTGTTAAAATTTGATCTTTCTTGTCATTTTTCACATGAGACAAGGAAGCACTTACAGAGCCTTCCGTAATTTCGCTTCTTTGTCATGGATAAAATCTAAACTAGATTTTCTTTTCGCTAGAATAAAAGCAATCAATTAATACAGTGACTTCACAAACTCCAAAATTATTATAAATCTTTTAAAGTAAACTAGCATACAAACATTATTACTAAATAAAATTTACATGCGTTGAAATGTTCAATTAATTGGTATCATCTAGTTTCAACCTTTAAAAAATTTGTTATCACTTGTGGACCTGGTGAAAGTTTGAGGAATGTGTATTAATCTGGTACATACCATCTGCTTCGACTATGTGTATATCATTCTCCCCCAAAGATTTTCCCATGGATCGTCGAGTGTTCTTCACCAAATGGTCGATTCACCTAATGGGAGTCCTAACCCACCATAAAAGCATATATGAACAGATTTTTGGAAACTCCGTCCTACAGCTCTTTGCTCGTTCTTGACATATCTCTGAAGGACAACACAAAGAAGACGAGAATTGGAAATTTTATAAATGCTTATTAATGGTTTGCATTATTGGAAAACGGGGAATAAATTTAGTCTTTTTTAGAAATTGTACCACTGAAAATCGTAGTTTCATGTAAGCGGAGCCAATGTGATCTGTTGGCAAGCCATGCTATTTGTCACGCAACCTAACTTCTGTTCGTAGGTATCCGTCGGGTAAGTTCAATATGCACTAAATTAAAAAGTGACAGTTCATACTTTATATACTTACGAGATGAGGTTATCGAGGATCTATAACATTATGATAAAAGGAGCACCAACATTTATGTTATAAATGTTCGTGATGAATGAATGATAAAAAATTAAACCAATCTATACTTATCAGTATTATATATAATAATAATAAATAAGCTATAGTTTATTATTTGAAAAAAATATTTGAAACTTTTAACCAGGGTGGTCTTCTTGGTACCTCTGCTATATTTGTTTCTGCAGTTAACCAGCAGTCTTCGCATTATTGTAATCTGGTTTAAAGGGAAGGAGTGAAGTTACTGGGTACATTGTATATACATTTACAGCGAATCGTACATACTAAAGGCGACTGTAACTATTTACCATCAAGTGTGTAATCTGCTTGTTTGACAATATATATATATATATATATATTTTATAAGATGTATGTATATATAATCAAGCGTGTTAATTGTTTCTGATACTGTTAATATGTCCTAGTGTTACACTATGTCGAGTCAATATATTTTTTCTTTTTTTTTCCTTATTCGTACGTACGGACAAGGTTTTTGTTTTTTTTTTTTTATTATTTAAGCTTTTTTTTTGTTTTGTTTGTTGACGTCAATAAGTGCCTGTAAAGGTCTATGTTGAATAAATATTATTTTGATTTTGATTTGACTAGTTCACTGTCACGGGCACTTCTAGATATCACAATTTTCACAATGAAAGGAAGGAGATAGTGATGTGCCGAGTCGCTGTTTTGGTGGATCGAGTCGATTCGAGTCAGTTTATACGGTATTCGAATAAGGACTCGATTCCCTGATTCGAGCCCAGTACTCGAATTCCATGTTTGGTATTCGAAAATTTCTAGACTCGAGTGTGATTCCTAGACTCGAGTCTAGAAATTCGAGTCTGGAAATTCTAGTCCAGTCCAGAACTAGAGTCCGATTTTAGAACAAAATCAAAACAAAAAGTTGCAGGTTCAAACTTGTTTGTAATATTAGGCCCGCGCCACATCATTGCTTATGTAAACAGTTTGCGAGTAGGTACAAGCGAGTTAACCAAACTCGAATACTAGACTCGAGTCAGTAGGACTCGTGTAAATAGAATCGAGTTAGCGAGTACGAACTGATTCTTCCTAACTCGAGTACCGGAATCGAGTCCAGCGTACTCGAATCAAAATAAATTGGTATTCGAGTGAGACAAAGGTCGTAGAAAACAATTTATAATTTTTATGAAAATTTTTGATTGTATTCAACATTTGGGAAAGAAATATAATTAGCATAAAAATTTGTTAATATCCAAATAAAAAATCCAAAATTATGTTAATCAATCCTCTTTCACGTGAGAATCAGAATAATCAAATGAAATAAATCGACAAAAACTTTTACTTACATCTTGTACGGAAAGATAATAAATCAACTGAAAAAAATCTTTTTAATATACTTAGTTGTTAAATATAGAGCAATTACAGTGTTTTTTTTTTAATTTATTATAATTAAAGCGTTGTAAAGAAAGTGACAATATTTCTTATATCTAATAACAATAGGTTTTTTGTGTGACAATTGATTTAGCGTAGCCAAATCTTTTTTTAACATACCAACGGATTAGAAACTATGCATCCTTACGAGTACTAATATTATACATCAGAAAGTGAGTTTGTTTGTTTGTTCCGCTTTCACGCCGTAATTAATGAACCGATTGCTTTGAAATTTTGCAAACGTAAAGATAAAAGTCCGGATTAAAGGATAGGGTACTTTTTATCCTGGAAAAAAATTATATTCCCGAAGAAAAACAAAAATATTGTTTGCTTGATGGATGGATTGTGGATGGCGCTGTGTGTCGTTTAAAACAAGGTAAAATATTGCAAACGAATATAGACATGTAAATTTAGAAGCGAATACGATAATGAATCCCCGAAAATGAGGAATTCCCGAGGGATGACGTACAATTTGTTTCATCGTCGATTTTTCCGTGGGAATGAGAAGTTTTCTTATGCTTAATTATTTGTTATTATAATTATTTGTTGTTAGTTGTGCTTAATATCGCAATATAACCGAATTCCACGCGGGCGAAGCCGCAGGTGGAAAGCTAGTTTTTAAATAAAATATAACTACCTCCATGGCCGAGTAGGTTTTAAGAAGTCTCTCCCGGTTTCAAGTTCCGTTGGGGATAGATTTTTGTGTGATGAATACGAGTATTTACGCTTTACTGAGTACTGTTAATATATATTTCTATACAAATATATTTATCTATGTATAATTTCCATTCCGTCTCACAAAACAAGCCTTCAGCCTTAAAGTGCTGTCTTTAAGTTACTAATTGGTGTGAGTGAAAAATATTTATTAAACGTATCAATGTTTTACAAATTATATTTTTAACAATGATACTGTCATATCAATGATGTCTGATAAAAAGTTAATTACCTCCCGCACTAGTCAAAGACTTTGTTTCATAATAAATGTTCTATAATAAATGTTACAGTGTTGATGTTGTCAAAATTTAATCTTTTGCATAGGCATCTTTCTTTTTTATGTTGCTTGAGCTATCGAGTACGTACCACAACCTTCAGGAAATAATTATTTGATTTGACATTTTAAGTCAGACAACGCGCGCGCATTTCAATTGTATACTGAACTTAAGCGTGCAGTTATATTTTTACGACGAATAGGCCTGCGAGCAATTCTCGGATTGAATTTTTACGACATCATGCCAGACGAAATAAAGTGATAAACAAATTTATAAATCTCACTCATAAAGAGAGAAACAAGCAAATTGCTAGTGATATAAAGTTAGGAGGGGAGATACAATTTGGTGTTTTTGATATCTTGTACAGGTTCTGTAGATACTTTATTGCATATTTAAACATTACCATAGAGTTAGCAAATATAGAATAGGTTTACACAATGTGATACGTATCTTTTATAGATCTATTTCGGTATCTAGTTCTTGTAATATTTAATGTTGTAATTGATATGTTGTACCGATATTGTTTTGTAATATGTAGCTCATCGTAAATAAAAGTGTAGACTTGTCGGTTATAAAGATACATAATTATTACTTTTTAGAATATATCCAAATGGATCTAAGAATAGAAAAGGCATGGGTCTGTGGATGATCTATTATTAAGAAAACATTCATACCATAAAAAACATCAATACCATAAACTTTTGGTGCGACCTATATATAATTAGTAAGGTAGGCTTGTGCCTTTGTTGGGGAAGGATATGCCCTGTGATGACTTTACTATGTAATCATATTTCTTCAATGTAAAATATAGCTTATATTGAATTGTATTATATATATAATTATCAGGCAGGTACCAATTTAATTCTCGCGGTGTTGCGCTTGCGCATTCCTTAAAATCTATTTTACAATTATCTAATAGACTCCCTAATAGAGTGTTTGACTCATAAAATTATTATATTACTTTTGTAAATTTCGGTTGGGGTACTTACTAGTCACGAGACCTGTGTGTATCATGATAACTTTATCATGATACACACAGGTTCCGTGACTATGTTTTGATACCTTTTTACAATAAAGAAGTTACCAACCCAACTTCTTCATAGTTTTGTTGTACCAACGCTGTATTTTGTTGATTAATGAATAGCAAGTTTCTTTTGAGCATGAATACGGTCATTTTGCTTGTACAAATGTAAAAATTTTCTCATTCGTAAATTTTTTGTTGTGACTTCCTGTTGTATACCACTTATATGACGCGCTTTGATTTTACTACCCTAGTTTTTTTTTCATTATCAGATAAATAAATAACTGTGGGTCTTGTTCATATATCGTTCGCGTTACATATCAAAAACAAGCTCTTAATCTTAATAAAACACTTCAACTTTTCAACAACAAAGGAATTACTACTAATTGCCGCAACACAACAATGCTCCGCGCTTTTGTATTTGAGACCTCAGAGGTGGTATTTTAGTTAGTCAATAGCCCCGCTAAAAAATGTTGTCCTTATAATAAAAAAGTTAAACATATTTTTGTGCTTCTAAGATTAGAGGTTAGACAGTTATATCACTTTAACTGAAACAAAACAGTTCATGTACAGGTGCTAAGACGTAGAAGCAGAAGACGCTGGCACAACCTTTCTCCGGTAACAAGAAGATACACAATAACAAACTAATTTCAAACTTTGTCCTAGTTGTGACCTAGGGTATTAATAAAAGCAATTAAATTCGTATTGAATTTATTTGCAGATTGGTTTTAAAAAGAAATGGTATAGTAAATTAGTTATCAGTTTATTACCAGGTTTTACTTTTATTTAAAGGTGATTATAGACCTTTGCCATTTCATGCTTTTATAGCAATGAAAAATATTTTGTACAATGTATTTTTTTACAGTGAAATATTAAAACTGAATTTTAATGCGACCGCTACTATTGTTCTCCGCTGAATTTTTAAAATGTTTTGATTTTAAAGATATTTGGTCAAACAAAATAGACCTTTTTTTTTTTTGTTCCCCTGAGGAAAATGCATTAAATTGCATACCCCGGCTGTGGCGAGCCGGCGGTTATGTGGGGCTCTCCTCCCCAGAAGGGGGAGGCCTACCCACTAAAAACTTCAGGGATGGTCTTCCTCAGGCATGTAGGGAGCCCCCGGGAACATCAAGCCACTACCGGTAACCCCCCAGCCTCCGCTCCCCTGCCTAGAGGGGACCCTCCTCGGGGGAGGCTACACGACCTCCCCCGGTCTCCTGCACCGACGACGCCCCCCGGCCACGGAAGGGGCGTGGTCCATCCCGGGTCGCCGTAGCCGTCGCGACTTCCGCGTGCCCGCCGGCGACCCGCGGCGGCGCCGCAGCTGTGCTACTGAGCCCGGCGCCGCCTTCTTCGAGCGGAATCGGCCATCTCCTGACCCGGCTCGGCGGCCTCCTTCTGGAGCATCACTGCTTCACAGAAGGAGGCCACAGACCTCCAACCTCTCTCGTCCGCCAGCATTGCCGCAATCAATGCCGGCGGAGACAGATCTCGCCCGATCTCTGCGACCAAGATTCGGCGCTCGGAGGCCCACGCGGGGCACTCTGCCAGCGTGTGCTGGGTCGGATGCGCAGTGGTGACAATGTGTCGATCCCTCCCGACCTATTCGACACAGATACTCACCGAAGCAGCTGTGCCCGGTGAGTATCTGAGTAAATCGGTAAGTGACCTCCTCCTTCCCGTGGAGCCAAGGAACAAAATAGACCTAAGATCTTCTTTAACATTTACAGTCACAAAACCTAAATTAAAACTGTATTAAAGCAATACTAATTACGATCTCCTATCACTATTTTAAACAGAATTTTAGCTAAAACAAATTATTTGATTTTTTATCGCGTTATGGCATTTTATTCAAGTTGTTTTAAGAAAGAAAATTAAATTCCCATTTAACCAATTTTAAACGGAAGGAGTATAGTTCAGTGGTGCAGCTCGATTGACGTGATTGTGGCTGTCTGTGTATGTGGTGTTTCTTATACTTTAACTTTGATTAGTCTAACTATGAGATCACTGGGTGTTGTGCGGGAGGTAAGGAGTTCGATTCTTCATAAAGTCTTTGTTCACTTTAACTGGATCCGTTCAAGCCATAAGGCCACTAGGGCCAAGGCTAGGCTGAGTTTAGTCGGTAGGTCTGCTGGATCGAGCCGCCTCGATTCACCAGGAGTCCGACATAATCAACGCATCCCTGCTTGCCTGTTGCGTTGGTATCCATGAGGATTCTCAGCCTTCTCTCCTGAGGAAAAAAAAAATAACTGGTGGTATGGCTTGTAAATTCACCTTCTTCTTCTTACTTACATTTGGCTTTATAATAATATTAAAAATATTATTGTGGTCCTATAAAGTAAGACACATTGTTTTTCAGTTGTTGTGGAGTTCAGTAAACTGATTGTTTAATTCTATTGCTATTAAATTTCATCTATTTAAATTCTATGTCTACATCTCCAATCTGTTAGTTGCAATCAATATTTGATAGCAGTAGACTTACCTAATCCAGATGTTAGATGAACCTTTGATAAGTTATTTACTACAAGGAGAGATTAACTTTTATTTTAATTTTATTCGCTTTGGATTTGTGGTCCGTGTCTTTATATTTTTTCAATTTATCTTAGAGTTGTTAGATAACTAATATTTATTCTAAGGTGAATCATAGCTGCAAATCAACTATTGAGTGGGTTTAGGACAAAAGCTTCCTGTCGAAGAGGAAAAAATTCTAGTCCTAACACAGTCACAGTTCCTACATAGTTAAAATGTAAATATTGTAAAGCTACTAAAATAATAATCAAGTAGTACGGGACACGAGTATAAACGCCTGTAATGCCGCAATATTTTTCTCTTGCTGAACAGAGCTGCAAATATCTGCAGCGGATCCGCCATCGACAATTTAATAATGCCGTCTCTACGCCATATTACGTCTGCACGGCGAGAGATTTTTCCCTAATAGCATTACACAGTGCATGTTCAACAATTCATATGGAAATTTCTAATTCGCCTCTTTTGTGGATGTAGACTTTAAGACGGTGTTACAGGAATGGAATTCGTTTGTACCGATTAAGAAAAGTTGTTCACATTTTTATTATTGCTTCTTCATACGAGTATAGTTTAAATAGTTGATTAACATTTGTTTAGTGGTTGTTATATTTTTAAAACTGCAACGCTAATGATCGGCAGCTTTACATAAAACTCTTATACATTGCTGTTTTTGAGAAACCTGAATAATATTTCATTAGTTGAGTTATTTAGTTGAGAAAAGGAATGTTAGTGGCGCTGTGGTTTCGGCACTGATTTACGAATTGGACGATTCGGTGGTACGGGATTGATCCTGTCATGTATAAATGTGTTTTCCGAATTTCATATTTACATTTATCTAACGCTATTACGGTGAAGAAAAACATCGTGAAGCAACTAGCATACACCTGCGATGAAAATCAAAGATATGTGTATTCAACTAATCCGTACTGGGTTGGCGTGGTTAATTAAGGCCTAACATACATAGTTAGAGAATGCTCGTGCCTTTCGATGGAGACGTATATGGACTGTGTCGATGTGTTAAGTGTGTTAAAGAATAAAAGTAAAATATAAAACATAGTCACCTGAATACACAGTTTGTTACAACCATAATTTAATATTTCTATTCGTCAAAGTAGAATATCAATTCAGCAAACATACGGATGTCAGTAACAAAGTTCCGCAATAAAAAATCTCACTACTACAAGGCGAAACACGGGGTTTTTCGCCAAACGGCGCGGCGTCGAGACAAACAATCTCCCACCGATTTCAATCAGCCTGCCTGGCGTCGGGTTGCTTAAGATATCGGGTGACTACTGCGTTACCCCAATAAACACCGACAAAGGGTTACGACGGCCATTTCAACGCAACTAGGGTTGCCTGTCCATATTAGTCTAGAATATATTCGCGAACGTCGTTTTCTTCTACAACCAATTTAGGTACTTCCTTCCTTGTTCCTTAACAACACAAGATCTCACTTGTTGGTGACGACGAATTGTAGTCATCAAGGCCGTCATGACTAAAAGTATTGTTCTTACGAACCATAGAGAAGGCTACAATCGGACAGGTAGGGTTAAGTCGAATCGTAAACTAATACTGTGTTTATAACTGACTAACTTTTACTGGAGAGAGATTCTATGTTATCAGAGTTATGAGAACAGTGTTACCTGCTTGTTTCTAGTATAATTGTGTTACTTGTTTTTCTGCCACAAAATATTAGTACTCACGTTGTTATTTTCTCGTGTAAGACAAGCAGTGAAATTATTTGTTGCCGCGACTGTTGTCGGTGTTACTGATTTGCAATTAATTTTACAGGGACAGGTTTGTATTTTACTTTGACAATATATAACAAAGTATTCGAAATCTTAACGACTTGTGTTCCAGGCTTTTGTGACTGACAACCCTAAACGGGACGCGAGAAAGACTCACGTATTTCGTTTCGTATCGGAGGGTCGACTTTTATTTCGCGAACCCTCAAATTTTTACTTTTCCTTTGTGTGGAAGAAAAAAAATCAAATAAGTACTGAAACAGCAGCGTAATAAATAAATCTGTTCTGACTAGAGTTCGCTGGTAGGTCTGGTTATTATGACACGTCACATTCTCTATTTTTGTGCGTAATTTGGGCACAATCACCATAGAACAATAGAGAGGTGACCATTTCGTGATGAACCACGAAATTTAAACATACTACACACATACCTGATCATCCATAACAAAGGGTGGAATCAGCAAATTTTCATTCATGTTAGCTAAGGACGAACCGTTTTATTTGTAATAAATAAAGTTTATATCATTTCTTAAGTGGTAGGAGATAGGCGTGAAATATTTCTTTATACCGACTGGGTAAAGTTGTTCCTGAGCGGGGTCGTTGTCCGTAATATCCCATCGGGATGAACATCAGATAGTGTTGTCTGACAAACGTATCCGTGAAAATGACTGAATTTTTAAGTCATCTATATATTGATGTGATTGCATGTAATATACAAGATTTTAAGGATTTATGTTTGGTGTTCGAGGTTGTCTAAAGGGAATGTATACAAAATCCTTATGAAAATTATCTCTGCTATATGGTGATTGTGTCAGATTAAAAGGCAGAAGTTTCAGAATGAGACATGTTTTTAACGTAAAAGTAACGCAAATATTCGTTGATTCTAAACAAAAATATACAAATGTAAGTATTACAATTCATGAAATATTCCTGAAATAATTCCTATTGATCCTGGAGCGCCGCCACAGTATATATATACTGGGAAGGGGATTTGAAATATGCGAGGGAATCTGGGGAACGAAGTAGAGAATAAAGGATAGTGATCGCTCTTGTCTTCCTGTATTGGTGAAAGGACAACAATCTTAGAAGATGGCGATAAGTAAATATGTATATGATCTTACTAGCTGGTGCCCGCGACTTCGTCTGCGCAGTATACTTTTCGCCATATATTGGACGATTTAGAAAATATTTTTATAAATTGTAGTAATGTGTTATTCTGATGTATAAGCTATATTATTGTAAGTTTAAATCAAAAGTTTAAAATAAAATCCATTCGGTTTTTACGTGAAAGAAAAACGACCATCTATCAATACTAACAAATTTTCGCGCTTATAATATTAGTCCCTAGTATATTCCTATATACGAAGGTCAAAATCGCACTGAATGCAGATGAGAGATCGATCAAGTTTTTACAAGAGATTTGTATCTTGGTTTAAAAATTACGGCTTTGGTGTGCATAGACAGCTTTGTACGCTGGTAGTAAATCCATTACCTTCTGTTATTGAGCAGTTGCAAGAGCGAACAATTTATCCGAATTCATTTTATCATAAATTTTACTAAATATACGGCAATAAAAAGTGTGTGAATACGATGTTATGTACGCTATCCAAAAAATAATTAAATGGCCGTTTGCTTGATTCGATCATCATCTATGTTATTTGTACCACAATTTCCGTATCGTTCTCATTATTAAATCGCAAATTCACTATGATTCACAATCGCTATTGATATTTTGTTAGATGTGAAGCGACAAAGTGTTTTCCCTAACGTTATAATTTTGGATGAGTTGAGATAAATTATTATCGAGTAACCCACAATAACTTCCCTGACATATACTATGTGTAATTTATCAATATAATGATAACTTTTAATAGTTGAAAATAATAAGTTTCTTAACTTTATAAGCTTTATTCTGAGTTGTTTGACACGACGAAGTGGATTGTAGGTTGACTGCAGGTTAGTTCAGGGCGTTTCGAGCACTACGACACCGTGACATGACCATCGACACACTCTTCGTAACATTATGTATGTGACATAATGTTACGAAGCGTGTAACGTATCTTATAATTGTCATATTGAAAGTTATCCGTCGTATTTTTGCGAGTTTATTGAGATTAATCATTCTATTGCCTTCTGTGAGTATATATCATGTTACAAAATTAAATATATGCTACGGTTGAAAATTTAATCGCGTTCTATCATCAATATCACAGCCAGTGATCTGTCATTATTTCCCTTATTTTACTCACTTGTGCTTGATCATTAAAACGGAAGAAATAAATTTTGGCAATTCCTTTCTCGGTCGCAGAATTATTATATAGTATAAACCTAATCAACACCCTAAGTACTCCTTCTTTTTATACAACTGTGAAACGAGAAGTACATAGACACCTTTCGGGGTTTGAGTCAGCATAGCGTGTATTGTCTCTTTTCTTCTAAATTATCTTTAAATCTAAATTCCACTGTTATTTGCTAAGAGTTGGGGTTAAAACGCCTTTTGTTAATTTTCTTTCGTTTTGTCTTATTTTGACGTATATTAATATGGTAATAGTATTGTAAATTTAAATAATTACATTATAAAGAAATATATTAATGCTATGGGTATTTCTCAACGCAGAATAATAATTTAATAGGTCCTAGGCAGACCATTGATGTAACGCAAAAATAAATTAATATAAAATAAAAAACCGAAACCTGAATAAATAACCGCATGTAAATATCATTTAAAAACAATCTTAGAATTAATATACTTTTACGTATAACTTTTACGAAGACGGTTGATTGTTGGTAGAAATATTACACGTCCTACGTTATATTTTTGCGTGTCGATTCAATTTTCTAGCTATATTCCATATCAAGAGTTGGTTGATTGCTGATACCTAACCAATATACTAAAAGCTTTACCTTTTAGTATATTATTAACTATTATTATTATTTTAATAAAACTGTATATATTTGTGATATTTTTATTTTTATATTATAGTATTGTTTTTTATTTTTCTTCTTCATTAGCTAGTTAATATCGTGTCCAACTTGTATATCTATACTAATATTATAAAGAGGAAAGATTTGTTTGTTTGTAATGAATAGGCTCCGAAACTGCTGGACCGATTTCAAAAATTCTTTCACCTTTGGAAAGCTACATTATCCCCGAGTAACATAGGCTACTTTTTATCCCGGAAAAATCGACAGATCCCACGGGATGCGCAACAAAGGCTTCGCTCAAAAACTACTGCACAGATTTTCATTCATCAATAGATACTTAGAGTGATTCTTGAGCAAGGTTTTGCGGTATTTTTTATCTCGGAAAAATAGATAGTCCCACGGGAAGCGCGATAAACTTTCGCGCCATAAACCAACTTCCACGCATATGTAGCCGTGGGCAAAAGCTATGAGCCTTAACCCTCTATTGACCCAATCCCGAAATCCACGCAGGCGAAGCCGCGGGCAGAAAGCTAGTATGATATAAACGTATAATACGAGAGTGTAATGCTCGGAGTTTTTCTGCGTGATAAAATCAGAAATTATTAAATTGGAATAGATCTACAAGTTGGTTCGATTATTTGATGAACGTACCATAGGAACGCGCGGGATGCTAGCAGCGCAGGAGCTATGGGTGTTCCTTGTGGGAAGGCCAATGCTCAGCAGTGAGTCTCTCGGCTAAAATAATAATGATTAACTTATAATGTATATATATATATAGATGCAAGAATATTAACTAACATATATCAAATCCGCCATTTTTGTTTCGATTTTGGGAATTCTAAAAGAGCTTTTGTTAGACTGCTGGCTGATTCAAGAGTTGACATATAAAGACTAAAAAGTTATGGAGGATGGCGACATAATGTACTTACAGAATTATATGTGGAAGATTCTGTTTGTAACAAGTCAAGCATATATTACAAACTGACTAGCGCAATTAATTTGGATCCGGAGAATCGGCCAGGGGTTTCTCGTAACACTGATTTAACATTAACCTTTATAATGTTCATATGTTTCGCATGATAATATTTCATTTTCGATTTACATTTCCCTCAGAAAACGAAAATAATAAAATTTCCTTTTTTACTTCGCGAGAGTGTCTGCGTTGAGCTTGTGTTATCCACAATTAGGTACCTAAATGTTTCGAGAGGTAAGTGCAAAAAGATTGACAAGATAGTTGAAGCGATAGTCCCGAGAAGAGCGGCTACACTATGGTTTCTGAAATCGAAGTCGTCCAATTTTATGGCGAGCCTTGAACGCAGAATGGAGTGAGATAAAAATAATCATCAGTGTGTGGAGCGGGACATTCTGTTTTATTACGGTCCCTCGTCGTTGGTTCGAATTTGCGATCACTGTAGATCCGTATCTATCACGCACACTAGTTTCGACTCAAAAATCCTAATAATATAATGAAAGCTAATGCTTGTGGTTCTATACAGAGGTCAACGTGAGAATTACATTGTTTTGTATTATTGTTTATAATTGAGTGCCAACTAATACGTTTGTAACGTATATTGGTGGATATGAAACCCACGTAGTAAAGTATTAACCATTGGTTATGTTTATACGATATGTTATAGCACCGAAGCACCTACAATCTTTACCCTTCAAAAGAAACTCATTAGAATCATATACAATTTGGAAGAAACAGACTCCTGTAAACCATACTTTCAAAACCACGGTATTCTAACATTGTCAAGCATATACATTCTAGAAATTTGTAAATTCGTCAGGAATCACCCAGAATATTTCTATAAAAGAGAAAACATACAAACTAATACCTAGTTTGTACTACTTTAAGACATAAAAACAGATTAAACCTACCAACTTCACAGCTAAAAATGCACTCAACAAGCCCTTTGGTGACATCCATCAAAGTATATAACAAGCTACCACAATCAATTAGAAAAGAAGAAAAATATAACATATTTATTAAAAAACTTAAAACCTTTCTAATACAAAAAAGCTACTATAGTTTAAAAGAATATATGGATGAAATACTATAATTCGAGTACCTACATACAAAGAATATATATTATATATGTGTTTTAAATTTCAACGTGTAAAATGCTAAATATTTCTATCCCTTAAAACCACCATCGTCCTCTCTTCTAAATAGGTATGAACTGTTTTATTATGCTCTGCCCGACAGGGTCCTCAATTGTTACCTACATAATTTTAAGTTTTTACCACCTATACAAAACATTGTGGAATGCAATAAACTATTGAGTATTGAGTATACCAATTTTCATACAACTTTGTCAACAAACTATATTCAATTAGGTTAATGTTGTTTATTAACGAAAATATTTTTTATTGTTAAATTGATTTAATTGTATTTTAGACGAGGTTATAAACTTACGATATTTATTTTATTACACATTGTACATTTAGTTTTGGTAGATATTACTAGTTCATTTACTACACAGATATTAATTTATTTAAACAAAAATACTGATGTTTATAGGAGATTCTTAGACAGGTGACAAGCAATATGGGTTTGAATTACAAATGTAGAAAGATGGTGCGAATATTACTTACACCCCAATAGTAATACTGATTTACCCAATACCCAAATTTACCCAATAATGATATTAGTTATAAGTTTATATAGCTCTTTGTGTCTTATTACTTTTATACTTGTTTAACGTGTCTAAGTGCATGTAAAGGTCATAGACAGGAAAGAATAAATATTATTTCGATTTTTAAGTAAATTTACAATATAAATCGACACCCTAAATGTTATAGTAAACATTACCAAAAGCTTTGACTATCTTACCACCACCCTACCATGTATTGGTATTTTTTATAAAAAAAAACCCTTAACATTTATTAAAAGCTAAATATTATTCCCATTAAATACTAGGAATTGCAAACGATTTCATTCCTTGTTGTGTTCGGAAGAAAAGACTATTTTTGAATGCGTCCCAAACACTTGTCCCTCTGTTAATTTAAGAGTACACTCCACAAGTGGCTATTCGCACGGATATTTTATTCCCTTTAAGAGTAGAGATTAAATAATAAGAAACATAGGAAGGTAGTAGTGGTAGGGAGGTAAATCATTGGTGTAAATATCTGTAGCAAAGAAAGCATAATTATACATTATTAAGTAAAACAGAACAATGTCATATAAGTTATTTTCTGTTTTTATTCAAATGTATATTGTCTTTCTAGATATCCTTAGTTTATAGTATATGCAATCTTTTTATTATTATTTGCATCCTTTTTGTTATAGACCTTTGTACACCTTGTTCAAAAGCAACTACATACATTCTATTCTATTCATATAGACTATACCTTTAATTATCCATATTTATCTAATTGTCTTGCAATTATTAAGTAAATAAAACTCTGCCATATTTGCCGAGACATATTACGAACAAACAATATTCTAGAAATGTAAAAATATTTAAACTATTTTGAGATAGATATTACCGATATAACATTTCTAATTTTTCACTTAGTGTAAGATGTTATGTAAATTGAATACCGGAGATAAGTAGAAGGCGAATCAACTGAAGAAATTTAAATACAAACTTACCGTGGTAATCACAAAATGATTCAATATTCAATTTATGACACACAAAATTCAATACCGAATGGCTTCTTCTAAACACTCATGACGTCGGAATAACATCGTCAGACCCTCCGACACGTGACTTGAACCTTAATCGGCACACGAGAAAACTCCAAAGGACCTGCCTAATCCTGTACGGGATACTATTGTGAACCGAATAATTTATTTTCACTGAAGAACGTGTCATGTGATAAGACTTTTTTTTTCATTCATTTCTATTTGTGAAGCAGGTATCTGTTTTCATTCTTATTTTTATAGTAGGTTCTATTCAATGTCTATGCAAAAGGTTTTTTCACACTTTCTGTTAATTAGGTAGAATTTTACGACATATTCTATTTTACAGATCTATAGCTATGTAGGTGGAGTTTTAGATTTTAGTTCAACTAATTTATTTATCGGTTACCAATGACTTATAACTAGTTCATATATACTAGTTCCATACAAAGGTTTAAAAGAGTAAATTGACTTAGTATTAAATTTAAATAATTAATCTATATACCTTTATAAAATAAGAACAATGTATATTAGTTATGAAAATTGTAAATTGCGTACCTTGCTTTGGAATTGAAATATTGATATATTATAAAACGGAGGAATATAATAATTGAACCCCTTTCAAAAATTAATAAACGGAATTTTTATTGTTTATTAATAAAACTATAAACTGCTATTCACCAAACTTTATATATGAAAAGGTGAAACCAAATAATTTAATGAATAGTTTTCATGCTTATCTTGGGGAATTCATCTACCAAACATTTAAAAACAAATTTATCTGTTGATTATCGTTTTAGTTAGGTCATACCAAAGCTAAACACAGCAGATTTTCACATCAGTCAGTGCTGCCCTTCTCTAGCGATCTGTAAGGCTGTTATATACTGGCAATTACACATGTCTGGTCTAAAAAGACCATTATCGAAGCCACAGTCTATGCAAGGTGTACGTGGATAATAGTTATTTTAAAGAATATAATAAGTATTTAAGACAACGCAATAAAAAACGTTTAACGCAGATGTAGCCTATGTATAGAAGTAGAATAGTGCGTTGGTAATAAATGTAATATCGCATCATTAAATTTTTATATTACTCAATTCAGAGACATTTTTATTATATTTTACCTTCTTCAAAATAGAAAAAGACGAGGCCTTAGTTTTCGGTATATCCTAAATAAAAAAAAGCTAACATTTTAATTCTTTAGTAAAGATAGGCCTTTATGTCCACTTAACGACTTTACAATACAAATATAATCACTATATAATTTAAAGTAATGTATGTGAAATTAATTTGTGCTTGTATTCAAACTTTTGGTATTTTTATAGATGTAACGTCAACAAAAACAAAGAAATATAATCCTTCTCGAGAAGAATGCGAAAGAAACTCTGAGGCTCGGAAGATGATTTTGCTCACAATAGATATGTACTGTAGCTAAAAGTCAAACAAGTGAAATAACAACATCACGTAATATGATTACTGATCACATGAGGACCAGAACAAACGAGACGGGTAATCAAATATTGGCCGAGCCCCGGGCGATCCCGCTTTATTTACTGGATAAGCGAACGAGACGACATTATGAAAATATGCACAGAGAATTCCCAAGCAATATTGAAAATTGTTTTGCGCTATTACTAAAATTATTATTAGGAAGAATCATTTTTGACTCCTTCAGCGTTTTATAATAAAATGTGGATGACGCACAAATAAAGCACGAATTTGTATAGTTTATTGTCTTATCAAACTTTAATACACGCCTCGTTAACTATTTTCGGCATAAGATATGTATGTTGTAGGTTCAGGTTAACTGTTAAAATATTTTATGAAATATTATCCACCTAATGTCATTTGATTTCAAAATCGTTAATTGGTTGGTAGCTTTTTGCTACATTTTGGTATATGACTACTGAAAAAATATAAAAACTTATAAATCTGCGAAAGACCGAAACAGAAAATATATACAGACTATATACTTATATTTCTTTATTTCTGTAGGGCATTTGTTTTAAGTTGCCAAGCAAATTGTTGCAAGCTAAACTTGACGCGTTCCCTTGTCTGTAGTGTTTTCTACTGCTACTCGTATACTCTGGGTAGATTCGGCAAAGCAACCAACGATTCTTGTTATCTGGTCCAAAGCTCTTTCAGCTCCCGTAACTTCGTGGCTTCGTGAGTAATCACGCAACTGTCCTTTGCTAGATTAAAAACTTATTGAATAGCGGCATTGATTCGTCATATAAATGCTATTATAAGATTACTATAAAGCGTAGTTAAATTATAGTTTTTGTATAATGAATGTAAACATTTTCTGAAATATAGTTACACGTTGCTGTAAGAAATTAATTCAATTGAAACCTATAAACCCTTCCAGTGCACATAATACTATTGTAACACAATACATGAAGCTAACACTAAACTGCGATAAGTATTGCAACTCGGCTGGCATTTGAGTTCGCCCCACGAATACTGATGCAGCCCTTCACAGGAGTATAGAAAGAAACTACCTTCAATTAATGGACATGGTAGTTTCAGAGACTGGAACACCTATAAAATATTTCACACGTAGTGTTTGCAATATATGGGTCACATAATAGACGAAATATAATAGACAAGTTAGAGCATTCATACCTACTTGAAACGTAGTTGAAAAGGTATTTGAAAAGTTTATTTTAATTAAAATGATTTTTTTAAATTTATGATGTTCAGTTAGGTTTTAGTGTGGCATTATCAAATGATTTGATTAATTTGTCCCTGGAACAAATTGTCAACATACTATGTTAACAATAAAATCACAATTTATATCAGTATGCGACATGATTTCTTGAGGAAAGTTGCAAAGGACCAGAATCAATGAATAGATTTGGTTTTGCAGCACCAGCACACAATTAGGGCTGAAGTTGGTTCAATTATTTAATTAATTAATTGGGCTGAAATTTAGGTAATTAGTAAGTTATTATCTTAAAGCTATCACATAGAATATATTACTCTGTCTTGATTAAGCACAAATCTTTGCTTTCTCCAGTAATATACCATATCCATCTTCTGTTGGTTCATGGCCTGCAAGTTCTTTACTTTATTTGTGAGAGGTGGGTCTACTGAAAGTGAGATAGTTCACTCTGCTTTAGTACTCGAAACTGGTTGGCACCCGAGACACGTCGACGCGAACTTTTTAACTTTCTTCCAGTATTAGGGATTGTTTTAGTAAAAAAGTAAAGATAGGCATTATTAGAGTTAGTCTTACGGAAACTGTACCACGTCACTTTGAGGTTTATCGACTTTTTTACTGAAATATATATTTTTAAATTTTCTATTGACATTTAATAATTTAGAATCTTAAGAAATATATACAACAAAATAAGACTGTTGTAGTAATGAAATCCTTATTGATTTTTTATATATTATCATGTAATTTCTTAAATCCTCAATGAAATAAACTTTATATGAGAATAATAATAATAAACAAAAGAAATGTAAGTATTTAAAGTATGAATATTTAATAATTTGTAATTTTAAGTAAACAACAAATAAAGAATAAAAATATTTTTTTATCTAATCTAACAATATCTACTATAATATTTGAAACATTATTATTACTGGCATTTTTATTCATCAGGGGAAGTAAATAAATTTACCTCCATGTTTTTCTAATTATATTCAATATACTTGTCCTGTAAATAATATTAGTATGACTCGCCCAGGGGACGCGTTAGCTCGTACTTCCATAAAATATACATCTATTTTGTTATAAATATTTATATTTAAAAATGTTTTACCAATTAATATAATATAATTAGTTAGAGTCTGTGACAAGAGATACAGTTAGACTTCCAAAAGTTTCAATTCTATTAAACATTTTTTGTACGCTTTATTATACCAAATTATAATAAAATTAAATCAAAGTCAATCTAAGCAAAGTGCAGGAACAGACCAATCGCATAATGCAAATAAGAAATTATTCTGAACACTGCAACTGCTATCTATGATAATAGGAGAAAACAAGAGAAGTCTTCAGTTTCTAGACAAGTCAGATAATCTTGTCGTGAAGAGTCTCCTAATTTATTTGCAGGATCAAAAACATATTAAAGTCAATGAGTGCCTGAAATGATTGAATATGATTCAGTTTAAATTTGAATAAGCTTGTATGCTGACACTTTTATTGGATGCTGAGCAAAATTTACTACCAAATTATTTACATATCTCCAAACCCAAATGACGGCTTAAGTATCAGAGGCATTTCGTGATCTTTAATCCGTTATGGATACCAGGTAGCCATCCTCGTGATAGCAACCAATCTCAAGATGGGATATTTATGAGTTCTGGAGTATACAGTTCATAAATAAATCGGTACGCAATACATCGGTATACCTCAGGGCTGCTACATTGCATAATGCTTTCCTTAAGGGGAAAATACAAATCTAATATGAAGTATAAACCTACATTCAAGATTAGAAGTAAGAATTTATATAACACAAATGATTTTTTTATATTATTGTATTCTTAGTATACAACATATTGTATTATATGACAATAGGTGTTATTTGAACCTTTTTTTTTAATGTTAGGAAAATGCGTTACGCGTACCCCGTGGTTCGGGATAACCGCGGGGCTATGTCGGACTCTCTGCGCGCTTGGGGGCCGAGTGCCAGCCAAGTGCGCGGCCTACCAACTAAAAACCTAACAATGCCCCTCACTGACGCCTTGCCGCGAGAGCTTCCATCGTCGGCGGGTCCCGCCCCCCCATCAGATGAGGGGGTGGGACACGCCAAGGAGAGCTGCATCGCAGCGTGGCAAGGTCATGGGAACTCGTGAGAATACTTCCACGACCTCGTCGCCGTCGGCCCGCATTGTGCGGGCCCCTCTCGCCTCCCCGTTAAAGAGGGGGGGAGACCGTCGAACCCCGGGGCATCTGGGGGATCGTCGACTGACGGTGACCTTTGTTTAGCAGAGACCGGCCTTCCCGGGCCGGGGCCCCGCTAGTCGCCGACAGGAGGAATGAGGCGAGCAAATGCGCGCCTCCTTCGCCCCGTACGCCTACGGTGGCATGCCTGTGCGCCAGGGTCGTCTTCCCTGGCGCGCTCCACCGCCTCCTTCTGCGTCATGACGTCGACGCAGAAGGGGTTCACCACCGCCCACGTGTTCTCTCCCTCCAGCATGGCACACACCACGTTCTGGAGGTCCTCGCCCATGACGGCGACCAGCTCAGCGCGCTGCGCGGAGAAGGCCGGGGTGTTATTTGAACCTAACATTGTATATGACTATTAAAAGTTAAAATAAAAAAAAAAAACCTTTCGAGTTTTTTGCCTTGATTTATTTCTGAAAAAAAGTTTCTCTAAAATTCCAGACAATGTAATTTTATTCATTCTTTTATGTTGCATAGGTAGAAGGATACATCCAATCAACAACACATTAAGTTTTACATTTGCCTTAAGAAAACTGCTGCTGTTATAAGTGATATAAGAGCTGTCTCAAGGTCGACATGTAATATCTTACGTGTTGCTGTGTGAACAAGATTAAAAAGATCTTTCTGGAATGCAATATTTTATTTCAGAAGGCCTTAGCTGAAGTAAGATTTTTTGATTTCATTTGATTTAAACGTAAATTGTTGATATTGACGTTGGTAAATAATCTTGGATGCATACATTCACTTTTTAGTTTACTGAATAACAGTCCATTTTAAAACACATAATCTCGAAGGAAACCAGAAGTCGGAAAAGAATCTTCATTCGCATTTGCTATCACTTCAATCAACGCGCAACATCTTTGACAACCCTAAGATTAGGTTATTGCTGATACACCAAGTCCAGTTCTACGTGTGGTTGGTAGATAGTAATGGGAGAACGTATTACGTACGATATGTACGAGTATAAGCATTCGGCTTGCATAATGAGATGTTTTTCCGTAACATAATAACACTTAATACTTAACACGTAATAACAAGAAGTTGCTTTCAGACCATTTACTAAGAACAACTGAAATGCTTTATGAAGTGGAAAAGATACTAATAATACTTATACTTTTATTTAAATTTATTAATAGAAATATAATCATGGTCTCATTTGCATAATCGACTAGCAATTTTACATCATTGAATGAATCTGTTATATTGTAATCGTTCATCATTAAGACAAAATTATCATAAAATTGACCATTGACCATAACTTATCGTTATCTGATAGTAAATGACAATAAGGATAATGACGCAAGCCAGCTTCCTTGGGGCGTTGATTTTCGCTAATTCAACAACTCAGTTAATAAGAATGTTTGACATTTCGAGCCCTATTTTTTTATAAAACGCTTCAATTGACTTGTTACGAATAGTCGAATCGAATTCTATATAATAAATAAAATCTAATCATTAGAATTCTACACTAAATATCTAAAATAATCGTATGTGTATGAATAATAATGTAACATACATTTCAAGATATGTTTTAAAATAATTTAGTAAAGTATTTATTATTGAAATTATACTTCTTTGAAATTGTGTTTTGATTACCTAAAGTATAAATCTGTTACTTAAACTTCTACTGGATGAAAAGAAACGAGGGCGTTGTGTGTGAAGAGAGTGGCATAGAAACATATGAAGCAAAAGAAAATCATATTCATTACTATGTAGTATTCCGTCCAACTTCTTCGCTGGCAATAAAGGCGTGTGGTATTAAGATGGGCCAAACCTCGCCTGAGGCAGACTGATCTATTGCCTCCATCTTTATGAGATGACTTATGTACACTTAATAACTCGGACCGCATACGTATTTGGAAGGGATTGGGTGTTCGAAGGGAGCTTTTGTGCGGTTATATTTAGATCTGAGACCGCCGGCGCTGGTGTTGGGAAATAGTTAAGAGTTATGATGTTAAAGTTGACTTACATATATTTTGATGTAAATTAATATTATATCACTGTTTTGAAACTATATACATATAGAAAATCACATATAATCACAGATATTTTTGAGTTTATACTTTATTAATTATATTATCTTTAATTTAATCTTTAAGATATTTAAGAATCTTCATTCTTATGATTATTTAGGAAATTCTTTTGACGCCCATAAAGTTTTCCATTGAATAGACATATTTTGCGGAGTCAAAATTTAACCTGCATGGGCAGTTACATCCTTCGTTTCGTTATTGAGTTCAAGGGTTCAAGGGTTCATGGGTTCAATAAGATTATTTTTAGCTTTTTAGTGTACTTGTTGTTGCTTAATAAATTATAGTAAAGAACGAAAGGAATACTTAAGGGAACAATATATATAAAAGCCTTAAGGGAACAGAAGAGCTTTAACGGTTGCTGTGATTGATACATCGTTTCTAAACTATAAAAGAACGCACATGATACAATTATATTTTATTAAAATATTGTGTTGAGAGACACTATTTTACGATGTTGTATAATTCTCATGCATGCAGATATTACTTAAAATGAATTCAGTCAACCAGTCCACAAGTGTAGCAAAGATGTAAAGTACTGAACGAGACAGTGGTGTGTCAACATAGACCAGTGAGAGCTCCACAAACACTGCTAGATACGGAGCTCACTCGCTTCACGGGGACGTCAAGTGCGAAACATTTAGTGCGGCGTGAATGAAACGATTAATCTAGTGCTATTCTCCAATAAAGGATGGCTTCAGATATACGATCAACACTTATAAAAATAATATTTGTCATTGATTTAAGGGGATTACATGGCCCAACGACCTCGACGATTTGCTTAATGGCAAATATGTTTTCGCGTCAGCGCCATCTGTCTCTCGATAATCGCACTATAGTGTGCTTTAGTCTAAGATAAAGCAAAAATACAGATACATTGTTAAATTCAATTTATGTTTACCTATTCGTTCTCTGAGCGACCTATAATTATGATACTTATTTACACATTTCAAATAAGTACTTGAGTAATTAGAAATAAATAATAATTAATCAAATCACTTAGTAACATAGGTTTTTTTATTTGCTTTGGTCGTATCATGTTATATGTTTCAGACGATTTACTCAAAAATATGTCCCTGGTCTTCATCTAGCACAAAAGATAAGCCTCGTATTTAGTGAAGTAATTCGGCTTCCAGCACTGGACGCCCTAGCAGGTGCTTTTAAGGTTCCGGAAATAAGAAATCCTTATAGTTTTCGCCATGTATGTCTAACTGTCCGCGGCCTCAATACTATTAGTACTAGATAGCTGTAATTTGGTATATGTCTGTATATATGAATCATGTTAAAAAATGTAAAAATAAAAAATTTTGGGTTTGGCTTTTATATTTAGGCATGGCGATCCAATTGATTTATTCTATGACAAGAAAATAAAATTGAACAAACAATTTAAAACAATTTAAAAATAATTATCTCGTCAGAGTCGTCGTGCGATATATAATGTTTATACTATTTACAAACAGATTTAAATTATAAATCATTCAAATCAATTCTTTTTTTGTAATTTTTAAAAACAAGTAACGCACGTATAGTACTCTCTCTGCCAGAGTCTGTTTGACACTAAAATTGTTGCTTCGAGCATGCTGCCAGGGCGTTGCGGGGGAGCTTAGCGCGGGGATCTTGTGATGTTATAGGTTTTTCTTTATTATTTAATAGAACATCGAAGAAAATAAAAATTATCCTAATAGAAATTGTAGTCAAGATCAAAAGCTTTCATTATCGTGCAAATTTCATAGATTAGTAATAAGCAGTTTCAGAGACAAAATTGCAATTTAGTTTTAAAAAGACGAGATTTTGTGATTTTTTTTACATGAGTCAGAGAAAGATATTAAGATTTTGATAAATAGGATTAATTTTATGTATCCTTAAGAATAACATATATTTTTTTGTTACTCTTGAACAAACGGTTTACTCAACTTTGTTCAAAGACACAGTGTTTATGAGATTTCAACCATGTTATCCCCTTAATGAATAGAGACACAAGAATGTTTTAAATTGACGATCTCCGTAGCAGTGGTTAGTTTGTCCGGTTACAAGGTGTCGCCATCTCTGAGATTGAACTACGTTCACGTTCGAATCCTGCTGTTCAAATTTTGTGTGATGAATGTGAGAATTTATGCATTAATCATGATTAATATTTATATATCTCTATCAAAATATTAATATATGTATAATATATCTATGTCTATCCGTTCTCCTAGATTCCATGACACAAGTCATACAGTACTTGGGGTATAGTTAGTTCGTGTGAGTGTAAGAAATGTTTAGTTATAAATATTTATTTATTAATAATAAATGTGATTAGCATTAAACCTGCAGAGAAATTAATCTGCGTACCTACAACTTCTTTAAATATCATTTTCAAATCATTAAGTGATGTAAAATGTAATTTTATTGATTACTTGTGAGGTATACATATACACGAGAAAAAACTAAAGAAACTCGTTCAAACTTCATTGGAGCTAGCTAATATGGTAGCTTGTATTAGATTAAGAATCTCGGTGTAGACGCGTTTCAGCTGTAGGGGGATAATCATTATCAGTCCATATTGGCAGAGGACACGTAGACCACGACATGTCCTTAGCGACCCCCCTAACCAACTCACGCAGGACCTTCTAGACCTGCAAGCGGCGGCGTCTGAGCCGTCGCCTCCCTTGTCTCCCCCTATTCGGCAGCCTTCTGCTTAGCCACGTGTAGGTTCCCGTCAATACTGGCCGGTCCCACTTTGGTGAACCGTGCCTACTTCTAGCGCTTATGCCCTCCCCATGGGGCAGTGCTAACCGTGCCTCTCCTGAGGTGCGGCCCTCATCAATAAAGCCAGTAGGGTCATTAGGACCAAAGGCTTAGGCTGAGTTTAGTCGGTAGGTCTGGTGGGTCGAGCCGCCTCGATTCACCAGGAGTCCGACATAATCAACGCATCCCTGCTTGCCTGTTGCGTTGGTATCCATGACGGATTCTCAGCCTCCTCTCCTGAGGAAAAAAAGGGATAATCATTTATGAAATCCACATCTTATTTAAATAATAATCATATGACGCATATTCATTATCATAGTTCATATCCGTCTCTACCTAGGGGTACGAGGCTTCATTTAAGTCCTTTAGACCTCAACCACGCTTGGTTGACTTCACATTGAATTTTTTTTTGTAGGTGTATATAGACTGCCTCAAAATATTTTCCTTTACTGTAGAAACGTCAGATACAAATTTAAAAAAATATATATTAATGGTATTCAGAAGTTTATACAAAGACCAGTGCCGAGATCACAGCGGCTTATTACTTAGAAGATTTAGGTTTCATAAAATGTGTTTTTCTTGACGATAAATAGTCACCATATCTATGAAAACTCACCAATACACTGTGAACACGAGTATCCGAGCCTTTAAAACGCGAAAATGTTAGGAGTGGTCGTGTTGTTACGCCATATCCTACTTTAGTACACTATATATGTTAACTTTCAAACACTTTATACATCACGTAATATAACTCATTTTCTTAGTTAATTTGTATATATTGATGTGTTGCTGACTATATATGTACCTACCCAAAAATGTTAGATGTGACAATATCGACAACGATATGTCGCAAGTCCAATTTTATGAGTATCGCTCGAGTGTTTTTATTCAGTCACGAGGACACCTTTGCGGTTATCGTTGCCTCCTACAAATTTACTAGGATAGTTCGCCTATAAGACTGGAGAGTTTACCATAGTCATCGCATTCTTCTAGTTTACTTGCTATAGAAAACATCTGTAGCTATTCATAAAAAAATACGTCACTAAAATGAGTCACATGTAAGAACCATATTTACTCATTCACTCTAATCTTTGAGAGAGTTTCTACCACACATATCTTGAATTCTAACATACTGGAAATACATCGTAAAACCTCACAATCTATCGAAAACGTATGTCACTTATGCTTGTATCTACACCTATACTACACCATAATCACTTCTGTATCCGAAAATGATTTACAAACTGCATTAAGCCACCTGAGCGGCTATAAGGTCATGCAGGTATTCGAATTCTTTACTTTTCAATGTCATCATTATGTGTGTTCCACAAATCCAATAAGAATTAAACGAGTTAATGCGATTTTGTAATATTTGTTGATATCAATGTAATTTTTTGTGTATAGTACGATTATAGTGTGCATAAAAATAATATTTTCGCAGTGCCGCAATAAAACTTTAACAGTTATTCAATGTGACAGAAAATTATATGGCGAACTAAAAAAACAGTTTATATCTTTATATGAGATTAGGGATGTCTAGTAAGTTATGCGTTACTATTAAGCTATAGTAATGCATTATAGAAATATTATAATAGATATGTTTTTTCAGTACCGGCTAAACAATATTTTGTCGAATAAATATTAGCGCTAATCAAGCTTTTTCCCCTTCGAAGCAGCTCTACTTCAACGCACGCGGAATACTATTCAGCAATCTATTACATTTAATTGGGTCTACATATACCTAGCGTAAGCTTGTGTGGAAAGTATTAAATTTTCAGGTCGTAGGTAAGCACCTACCTCACAGAATATTAAAATTATTGCCCCTTAAACATTTTTTTACCGGTCTTGTAATATTCTGTATATACTATCAGAGTATAATATATACTCGTATTATTATATAAGTATATATAAGAACATGAGCACACATATTATTTTTTTGTGGATACTTATACTACGTTCTTATTTTTATGCTATGTCAAACAGTGTTTATTATTTTATTGATTTTGTGAAATGTATTATTATCTAATTGGTTTGGTATGTTTTTTACGATTGCAGACTAACTGTAAATTAGTCACTAACTGTAATTAGTTGTGTCAGTAACAAGCTAAAGTTAACTTTTCATCTGTAACCTAATTAAAAGTCATTTGCTTCGCGCCCTTGGCGACTAAATAATATTGAACGCTATACATCGCGGAGTGTGTGCACATGCTTCTTGCACAGTTTTAGATGCCGCTGTCACGCGCGTCGTATTCCGTCAATAAAACTCCAGTAAACCGTCGATATCGCCGGCCGATCGTAAACCGGACGCGCCCTGCACCGAATGACTCCTATAACGCGTCAAATAAAAGCGCCAGTGCAATACAATTGGCTTTATTATTTTAAGAACTATTTGAAGGATGTATTATAGGCACTGCTGTGTTTGATCTCAGCGTATGCATAAGGAAGCTTAGAGTGCGCTCTGCTAGGATGAACATTTTAACGCTGGTCGGTGACAATCTATTAGTTTCTAAGGTGAAATATGTCATGCCAGGGTCTAAAATTAATTCCTGTAATCAATATAAAAGTATAGCGGTATTTCTTGTCATAGGATTACCCAAGTTATTTCATCTATGTCTGTCTATATGTATAGAACTGTTACTTTCACTGATTGATTTTCAAATTAATAGTCACTCCAGATTCCCTGTACGTGCCTTTTTATTAATATTAATTTTAACAGATACCCTTATCTATTTAACTGTGTATACAATACCATAATATAGATTATTAGCCATTTTATGGGGTATGGGCGCTTTATTGCTTGCTTATACATATTACATTAATGGAAGGGTGTAGGGGTGAAATAATTTTGGTTTTAAATCGTATGTCACAAGATAGCAACGGCAAATAGGTAATGTTGTCACGCCTTTAAGATGTCTAATATAGTCCACATTAGAATTAAGAAGCATTACTTGGTCTATACTTAGTCTTAGGCGGTCTTTACGTAGATGTAAACGTAGCGTAATTTACAATAAAGAGTCATGCCAATTAAAATAGTTGTATTTATAAGACAGATAAGACAAACGAACAGACCAATTCCCGTGAGTCTTTTTAAAAACATTTTTCAAGATTTGAAGAAGTTTATTACTTGTTGATTTGATGATAAGTTGATTGATACTCGGTATTATTCGGCATTATTTGTTTTTAGCATACTTTGCTGAATTACTCGGCTTGTCGGGTATTCTGTTTAAACTAGTAAAATATATTAAAAGATACAATGAAAATAAAACAGAGTATTTAAAAGAGCGTTGTAAAAAGTTTTAAATGTAGACATGTTCAAATTATAGAAGCATGTGGCCTAGCAGCAGTCTAGTCCCAATTAGTTAAGTCTCAAATAAACTAAATACTAAAAATACAAATTACACTACCCAAACAAAACGAATATAGCGATAAAAGTTTATTTTAATTAACTTTTTATTATATATATCTTAATAGATATAATAAAATGTTAAATGAATACAGATATAGATCGCAATTGAAACGTAATAAATAAGTATAGTGATGCTGGTGACACGAGTAGGTACCCGTGAATAATGAAAATTGAGGAAGCTAGGGACATATGTTTGGATCGTAGCAAGTAGAAAACTGTGATGTTTGCTTACCCCCATGTTAAAGAGCTAAAGCGCTAAACGCTAATGAGGTTTTTATAGTTATAAAACAATTTAGAACTGCCGGCAACTGGTGCACTTCGTGGAGTTTAAGCGAAGGCAATTACATGGGTGTTTTCTCAACGCGATAATACGCAAAAACATTATAAAACGCATACGGTAAATCGGAAACTCCTTAATCCACATGCAGTTTAAGCGGCCGTTAAACATCAAACGTTTACGCGAGTGTAGATGGCGCGGTGGATTTAGTGTAGCAATCTCCGCCTAGATGGCGCTGGTGACATGGTCGTAAAACGGAACGGGTTTCCTTCATCGTTTATGCGAGTACAGTAGATAGAGATGGTCAGATATAGCTTTAAGTAGGATGCGAATTTGTCTGTCGCTGAGTGTATGAGTATTGTTTATAAGTTTCATGGGTTTCTTCTTTATGTGGTATTGTTAATTAAAAACATTACATTACACTACATCAAATTTGTATATTTATGTTTAATACTACACATAGTCGCAAATAATCATGTCTATTTTTCTCAAAATATTAGGCAGTGGTATAAGAAACACTCAGATTTGACAAAATTTTCTAATGGACTAGGTGTGGTTTGAGACTCATATGACACCCACGGGAAGAAACGAATCGCTAACACAAGAAAGTTTTGCATAGTCATACATGTTTAATACTATGTAATCGAACTTGTCTAGCTTATTCTTTTCCCAACTTTCATTAACAAAAACGATCATATAAATACATTCTATAAATTTGTGGCAGCTTCTATCATCTGTTCTTAATCGCGACAAAATGTTTCTTTCTATGTATAGAAAATGTATTTAAGTGTCATGTCAAACTTGTTAGTCAAACACGCTCATCTATCAGCTTTGAAGTCCATTTGACAAAGTTAACAATGATCTGAATTTGATCGCTTCTAATATGCAAAACAATTCCAGCTTTGCGAGAAATGGACAAACAGATTATAGATCATAATAATGTTAGATTTAAACAACAAAGAAAGCTAGATTAACACGTTGCTAACATAGGCATTCGCTTGCTTGGAGCGTCTCAACAAGCTTACCTAATAAACCCGCCAGAGCCGCAAGAACGCTTTTACTACCCCCCATTTGAAGGAAATTGAATGTTGAATGTGAGCGGAATGCAAACCTGCACCTGAGTTGCATTTGGAAGCCACTACCGCGGTAGAGTAAATTCGATATAAGAAAGGCAAAGTCTAGCTTTGCTACGTGAATGGAAGAAATCTCAATTGTCTCTTATAAGTTTGTAACGTTTAAACGTTGCTAAATTATTACTTTGTGACTATAGTATAGTCACGTTTGAGAAACAATGTTTAATAACAAAAGTTTACCAAACTAATAGTAGACATGTGTCGTCAACTTTTTCTTTTCATTATTATTAAATTTTATCCTTTGTTTTTTAACAGTTTAATCTACTCTGTCATATTGCTATTCGGTGATCATGCTACGGGGGTTGTTTTAATTAAGTGGTAGGGATGTTTTTATTAATCTACGTTAATAACCTAAATGCATTATTTTAACGCTTTATTTCTCTCTTCCTTTCGTTGACTATTTGTGTTCATTTACAATATCTGGTTTTTAATAATTCTAAGACCAATAAATATTTAGTCATTTCATGATATCTATTAGTGATGTCACAATCTTGTATTTCCATAAGAAATATAAGAACAAATACAGTTTGTATAGTTGATGTCAACATTGAAATTTTTGTTGATTGATGTTGGTGTTTATTTGGAAATCTATTTATTAAACCAATATGAGTATTTTAGCGTCAAATTGTCAGTAGCAGAAAAACATCGTCATTGTTCGATATAAAGTGAGTTAATGCTTTTTTTTGCGTTAGCCGCAGATGGCTTTCACAGTTTCACCTTAATTTGGAAAAGACGAGAACTACTGAGGTTTGAACTGTTTAGCATTAGGACTGTAGCTGTACCAAGAGTTTCTTGTAGTTTTCGATAGGCGTTTGATGTATAGTAAGCTAAAAGCTTTAAAAGAACCATAAAAACACATCAAAGTGTGAGTTTTTGATATGTTCAATATTTTTTGATATGTGAATTGTGAAAATAGTAGCTGCAGTTTAATAATTATTAAACATTTACTTTATCTTCTTTTGAGATTTAAAAAATAGATAGTCTCAAACTTAAACAGAAAAAATGTTATCGTTTTTTGATAATAATTATGTAAGTTTGATATTAATATATCTTTAAAAAGATAAGATTAAATTCTAATAAATACTGTTAGGAATATAAGATATATGATAATTATAAAAGTATATAGACGAGATGTGATTATATTACAGTTCTCTTTTCTTGCGCTCCGTAGAAACCAATAGGCTATGTATAACTTTTCCGTTCATATGGAAATTATAGGAAAACTACACAATATTCGGACCTATATTAGTGAATATAAAGCGGCTTCGTTCGAGAAACAATAGTAGCTAAGAAACGGAGCCAACAATCTGATCTATAAATGGATTCGGTTTTTATGGCCCAACTCCAATATGTAGATTATTATCAGACGGTATTACGTATCAATGGTTTAGAATAACTAAAGTGCGTCGTAAGAAAAATACAGGGAATATTGGTTGTATTATAAAGAAAAAAAAACTATATTCTGATTTAAGTGCTATAAAAGTAATCAGACGACAAAACAAATTTTAAAAAAATCTGAAAGTATTGTTTAATTTTTAACTGTCCTTATATCGTTACCCTGCAACTTTTAGGAAATTGGGGGAGACTTTTCGAGAAGGGCAAGGAATTAAGAAGTACTAATTATAACTATCATTTCGTTACTTCGTATATTACACCTTTTTTTTTAGTGCAATTTCAAGTGTTTTATTCCACAGAAGGATGATCGCAGAAAACGCTGTCGATGTATAAAGATAAATAAAAAAATACTTTATCTTGCGTAGTTTTGTCTAGTATTAGCTCATTTACATGAGTATGAGTCCTCGCCGACTGTGCTTACACGTCATTGTTGAAATGGCTGGCTATAAGATAGCGACGAACTCTTTGGAAATTATTTAATTATTCTCTCAACAAATGCACCTCACTCTTGGTTATCATATTTTATCCTTAAACGATATTTAATTCTATTTAATAATGTTACTAATTTATTTTAAGTGGATGTAATAGAAAGTTGAAATATTATATTTTATTTGTATAACACCCAACTTTGTATAACATCCTATATATAGATACTGACCATTCCTCAGGGTTAAAGCGATGGAAATACAACTGTAATACATAAGTTTAAGTAAAGTTACTAGTTTGCTAGAGTGCCTGCAAATGTTTAGGCTTGTTGTCTATTCTGCAGCGGATAATGGCCATACGGATCGTACGAGGCTACCGTTCCATCTCGTACGAGGCGGCGACGGTTCTGGGACGCTCCTCCCCATTCGACATCCTGGCCGACATGTACACGCGGCGACGTATGCGTCGCGGCGTGTCGACCGGGGGACTGATGGGGAGAGTGCCCTGAAACCCGTGCACGAAGTGCCTAGGCGGGAGTGGCACCGATGGATTGTGGCGGCCTGGCGTACGCAGCTCGAATTACGGATCTGCGCGCGCCAGTGGGCAGTCAGTGCCGTACGCCCGCACCTCGAAGCTTGGCTCCACGGGAAGGAGGGGGTAATCTACCGATTGACTCAGATACTCACCGGGCACGGCTGTTTCGGTGAATATCTGTGTCGAATAGGACGCGAGGGATCGACACATTGCCACCACTGCGTATCCGACCTCGACTCGGCCCAGCACACCCTGGCGGAGTGCCCCGCGTGGGCCTCCGAGCGCCGAGTCTTGGTCGCAGAGATCGGGCGAGATCTGTCTCCGCCAGCATTGATTGCGGCAATGCTGGCGGACGAGGGAGGTTGGAGGGCTGTGGCCTCCTCCTGTGAAGCAGTGAAAGCAAAGAGGCCGCCGAGCGGGGTTGGGAGATGGCCGATCCCGCTTGAAGGAGGCGGCGCCGGGCTCGGTAGCACAGCTGCGGCGCCGCCTCGGGTCGCCGGCGGATACGGCGACCCGGGAGGCACCACGCCTCTTCCGTGGCCGGGGGGCGTCGTCGGTGGTGGAGATCGGGGGAGGTATTGGGTATTGTAGCCTCCATCGAGGAAGGCTCCCCTGTATCGGCAAGTGAGCGGAGGCCGGGAGTTCCCGGAAGTCGCTTGATGTTCCCCGGGGCTCCCTACATTCCTGAGGAAGGCCATCCCTGAGGGTTTCAGTGGGTAGGTCTTCCCCTTCTGGGGAGGAGAGCCCCACATAACCGCCGGCTCGCCTTTCCTCAGGGGAACAAAAAAAATAGACTTGCTGTTTATACAAGTCAACGGATATGGCATAATGTCAAGTGTCTATGTGTATTAAAACACATTTCCTATTTTTCACCAAAACTACTCATTATAGTTTAAATATGAACATTCTGTATCTCCTAAATTATGTCAAAACTTTCAATTTGTAGAATTTTGTATATAAGATTCGTCATAGAAATTGAATAAGCGGAGTTTCAATGTAAAAAATGCAAATAAAATTGTAACATGCATACAAACAATACACACTGTATTGTTAATACACACTAATTGCAAAACATACTTACTCTTGAAAGCTTATAGCAATCTAGCCACACCACTTCTGTGAGCGTCTATTGCATAAGAAGTGTAACATAAAAATGTGTAATTTTGTTTCAATAACTTGCAAGTTTCCATTTAACAGGATTTCATATTCATAGAGCATCATCATAGGTCATATACGTTCCCACCACAGAGTACTTTTTATATACACCGAGGGGATGAGTCTACCCTATCTATGTTAGGTAGATTAGATCCGAGTCTATTACGTTGGCATAGTGCAGGTTGCTTGACAACGTTTTCTTTCACTATAGGAATGTCAAAAAAAATGTTTAGGTATATGAAATTCGAAAAACGAGAAATACATTCGTACATGACAGAGTTCTCAGAATCATTCGATTCTTAGACGAGATCACAACGCTACGGACGCTCCTTTACCTTTTTTATACCTTTTATTGTGTTTTTATAATATTAACTAACTTAAAAATATTCAAACTGCAGACATTTTGGCACGAATTTAAAACCGTCCGTGAATGTAATAGTTTGTTTCAAAATTGAAGTAAGAAATGAAACACTTTAAGTAATACGTCGCCAGAGGGCGTATGACTAGGCAGCTGGTAGTTTCAGCGGCTTCATCGCCACTGGCTGAATTGGTGTAAAGACAAATACACGAGTTCTATACCGCGGTCAGCCTTTATAAAGTGGACTTTTATATCGGAGCCGCGAAACACGACCCCTGTAAAGTATACTACGCAGATACAAACTCGCCTGGAAGTGATTTTTTACTCACTTTGTTTTCACTAAAGAATTGATAGTTAAGGATTAGACGCGTGCATGGATTAGACGTTAATATAACATAGTTATTATATGCATAACTAATCTAGGTATAAATCTTGCAAAAGTGTAGCATTGTAGATTGTCATTAGATTTGCACTATTTCGATCGCTACTTTGCAATATTTATTCTATTTGTGGTTATCTGACCACATACACACAAAAATATGATGATGAGCGGTAGTATTCCTTCGTAAGTGATTTGTCATGTGCGCTTCGCAAATTCCATATTCTTTTTACAATTCCATATTACAAGTGCAAGATTTTATATTCTCAAAATGTGTGTATTGACAGCTTTTCATTCGCAGAGTTATACCAATACATTTGATTTCTGTGATTTCGCCGTGGAAGTACGCGGCCGGCCGTGGAAGTGCGGCACAGCATGTTATATTCGTTCCGTTATATCATACGTTGGCGCTGACATTTTCACTCAGTCTATCCATACTTTCGAGGTAAATAATCCGTCCTCCACTCCGATAAAAAATGAAATAAATAATAAAGTAACTGTATTCACATATTGATTCTTTCAGTTATTGGTTGTGACGAAGATAAAGAGATCAGGAGCCGGCTAAAGGATCGACTAAATTAATGACTCAAGAAGTTGTGTTTAAGCGCTGTCTAAAAGATGCAGCAACAGAGATTGAGTTACAGATTCGTGAAGAATAGTTTGTCGCTTGCTTGCTTGACTACCACCGAGGCAGCCGTGAAGTGATCCATTCATAAATTTATAAAATAAAAAAATAAATGTTTCGGTACTTCACACTTTTTTTACGAGATGGAATGCTATTACGACACTTATGTCGATTGTCTAATCGACAGGCGTATGTGGGAATCTCCCTGTGAACAGCGGGGTATAACCAATAGACCACCTATATGTCCTGGTTGTCCATGGCCGGGGTCAATCAGGGACTGGGGAACACAATTTTTCCGAACCACCCCAGGCCCAGCTTTCGGCTCAGGTCTTAACGCCTTAGAAAAAATATCCTAAACATAAGGGTAATCTCCGGACAAGGTGTCTGTAATAGCGTGTATCAGGGACCATCTTAGCACGCAGGCCTCATTTTAGGTGGTCAGAGAAGACGGGTGTTACAGGCCCGCCTTCTTTTCTGACTCTACTTTGCTGCCTCCTTCTGCGATATTACATTCTTGTAGAAGGAGATTTCTGTCTCCCATTATCTCTCACCAGTCAACATCTCTCTTTAAACTCACGTCTAGCCCAAAGTAAGCACTATAAGGTGCGTAACAACACTTTTTCAATAAAGGAAGGGATTAGATCTTGTATGCGTAAGCTATTTTATGAAGTTAAGTAAAAAGTTAACCACCCACCAACCACTGCTAGTTGCACTTTTATGTGCTTTATATTGTACGCAAAAAACACAAAAAAAATTGTAGTATCAATAGCATTTTTGACAACCGGAGATCTCAGTCACGTATAGAAATATCTCACCATGAGAATGATAACTTATTTTGACATTTAGAACCATAGAATTATAAAATGGCTGATCTAGTTATGATCTACGTGTGTGTCTTGTGGAGATTGAATAAGGCCGGAGAGTCGGCGGCGGATTTATGAGGATTCGGGCCGACATCGCACTTCGCTCTGATTGCCCGTTTATTTCGCGGTGGTGCGTGCGCTAGCTCCGAGCTTGCAGGCATTAAGTGTGCTTTCTTAACTCGACCACCAAACAATTTCATTTTATATAAATTTTATTTATTTTAAGTAATTATGTAAATAGATTTTTATTTTTAAACTAAAGGAGATACATTTTCCCACGGGGGTAGGCAGAGATTACGTCTTTCCACTTGCTACGGTCTTTACATATCTCTTTCGCTTCATCTACTTTCATAACATTCCTCATACATGCTCGACGATTGCGGGTACTTCTGACCTGGCCTTTGAGGACACTTTCGATTTGTTCGAAATATGTTCGCCTAGGTCTTCCTCGTCCCGTATCTCCACTCACTCCAGCTTCATAAATCATTTTGGTCAGTCTACTTTCATCCATCCGTTCTACATGCCCAAACCATCCAAGCATCCCTTTCTCTATTCTTGTCACGATATCCTCTTTCAAACCACATTTCTTTCTAATCACTTCATTATACAATCTGTCACTCAGTTTTACTCCTGCCATACTCCGCAAAGCTCTCATTTCTACTGCATTTATTCTGCTTTCATGTCGTTTCTCCCATACCCAACTAAAGGAGATAATTGCAATAATAATTTTAAAAAGAGAAAGAAAACTCGTCATGAAACCATCTGGCTTAGAAAGGAGTAGAAATGGTTTCTAATCATGATATCACTACATAATATAAAACAAATTCGCCTTTTCTGTCCCTATATCCCTATGTATGCTTTAATCTTTTAAATTACGCAACGGATTTTGATGCGGTTTTTTTTAACAGATAGAGTGATTGAAGAGGAAGTTTTATATGTATAATAACATCGATTAAATGGATGGAGAAGTACTGTTCTTTTTTGAGGTTTCTAATGTGATGTCGTAAATAATTCCATTTTTTCCGCTTAGATTGTAAACGCAGGCGGAACCCTGCAAAATTTATCAAAATAATGTACTAAGTATTGTAAACATTGAAAAGGTCTACAGAAAAGTCCGCGATGGTCTATCTCTTATGGATATCCCACAATAACATTTTTGTCATTTACTTTTTACGACAAATAATGGCTAATTTTCGAAGCGATTTTAACCAGTACATAATTAATCCTTATCCAATTAAATATCTTGAATACATTGTTGATTTAATATAGATCTATATGGTCCATATGATTTAAATGAATTTATAATATATAATAAATATATACAACGTTCATAGTTTTTCTGTAGTGCATGTAGCATCAGCATTGCACCCGTGCGAAGCCTGAGCGGGTCACTAGTAAATTGAAAAGCCTCCTTATAAGATAACCATTAGAATTTTGCCATTTTAGGTATTGCTCAATATTCAAATAATTAATCATTTGTGGTTAAATTTAAGCAAAGCAACCTCAATGTTCCCAGTTGCGTCTCTGAAGCGTTTGCTGCGTTAAGTGAGTTAAGGATCAAGCGCTACGACACAAAAATGTACACAGTCGGATTGAGCACCAAGGCAAAGAATATTTATAGGTTCGCGCGCATTAGTTGTAATGCCGCTTTCATATTATCAAAGGTAGATGGCGACCAGCGTGTCAGCGCATCCCAGACTAACGCACAACATATTAGTGACATTTCATCAGGGCGCTTGTTTCTGGCGATCTCACGTGCTACCAGAGGTGCTAACAGGTGTGTTGCTGCTCTTAATAGTCCTTCTAAAGATGTCTGCAATATTGATATAGATTTTTCAATATATCTTAATTTCGGAACTGAGCATGTCGCATGTGTAGTACATGTTGACTTTGAAACAAAATTAGTTTCCTACGTAATAGAAGCTATTTGAGTAGTTCGTATTTATACCAAGGTATAATAAGTGCTGTTGATTGTATATGCAATATATTATCGCTGTCATTAGACTATTCAATATCAGAATTGTAATATCGGTATTCTGAAGAGGTAGGTGTGTTCTGAACCACATCTAACGAGAATCAAGACAATCCTAGTCCTACGATACCCTTCTGACCTGACGAACTAATAGATGAAGCTTTAGCCCCCACCAACCGGCACTGGGCCAGCATGATGGGAGACGTCATAAAAATATTGGGGAGATTTCAATATTTTTAGAACTGCCGTCCTGCAACTAATGTGTCTTCGTCATTAGCACTTAAGGATCTGCGGATTATATAATTTCTGATTCTGATAATTCCTAATAATTTCGATAGCAAAGAAAAACTCTGAACAAATCCATTTTCATTGTCCTTTGGGTGACTTTTCTCTTTCTTCTTTTAGATACAAGATTTCGGTGCCATATGTTATTACTGGTACTATACATAAAAGACTTTCATTATAAATACTGCACACCAAACAAAACGATTCTTCAGTATGTTTCTGCCTTCAATCTTCTGTTCGATAATAGACGTTCTACATTTATAATCTCTCACAATTGTCATGAAGCAAAAACCAACGACGATCTTGCAAGGAGTTTGTCTCAGCAATTACAAAATATGTTCTCGTATGTCTATAGCTATTATAGTAATAGTGATAATTTGTAAACTGTGTCATTTGACATTAAATAAAAACTTTGATGGTTTCTTGATCGAGAAGCAGTCCTTAATAGCTTTCCGAGTCAGCTCCCTTTTGCCCTTAGATCTTATGATTCAATGGATACTGTTATCGTCGCTTTCGGCGGTTATTCGTTTTCAAAACGTTATAATGGACATTCCGAATTATATTAAGGTTTCGCTTTTATATTTCGCAAAAGTATCTTCGTGTTGAAATCTTAAAGTAAATATGGGTAAGAGTGCAGCTTTAAATATGTCTGTGTATTCTTTTGATATTTTGTTGCTTCCGTGAAAATTGCATCCAGGTGTTTGCAGTGGAGCTGATTTTTCATGTTAAATATTACGTTGCTGCTCTTTTTATTGCGAAATTTTGTAAGTAGCTCTATGATGAATCTATTAGGATTACATTTTTGGAATTTAGTACAGTTAACCTTTGTTTTTGTTTTGTTTTTCAGTAAATAGCTCATGATGCTTTGTAATACAGAACATTCAGATCAGTTTGTATTGGGAAGTCTGATTTTAGTTAAAAATATCACACATATTTTTTAAAAAGGTTTTACTTAATATTGAACAATAAAACTTGCATTATTTCTATTTCGATATCGGTAGGTCATAGGCAGTAAACGTTACTAAAAAAATGACATGATATGAAAAAATAATAAAATGCAATTTCTTATTAAAAGTTATTCGAAATTCTGATCATTTTATAAAAGCTTTATTCAGGTCGATTAGGTGTGTAAAAATGTTTCTACTCGTATGGTTGTATGTAGATTTCATTGGTGTCGCAGTTTCTTTTACACTTATATGCGTCCTAACCGGAGGGCACGAGTCTACCCTAACAAAGTTATGGCTATTAGGGGCTTAGTCAACTACACTGGTCTAGTATATATGAATACCTCACTTTTGCACTTATTGCACAGGTCCATGCAGGCTGCCTCATGAGGATTTCCTTGACCGTAGGAGTGTCAAATAAATATATATATGAAGTGGCAGGGTTGACCTCGGACCCTTTACTGGTACAACTATTAATTTACAGTTTTTATAGATATTTTTCTTTATTGGTGTTATACGACTTCATACCAAAATTTCATGATTTTAAGTCAACAGGAAGTAGGTACACCATAAATTTAGATTCCTTTACGAACTTATTTATATATATTTTGTTTAAATCAAAAACATATGTATATACATTTGTGTAGATATTTGTTCTCTTCAGTTTATTATTGCTGACTACCAATTTTTCTATAAGATAGGAAACATTGTAGCATTATAACATGAAATGTTTACAGAATAAACGTAAATGATAATATAAAAAAAAAAATTCTTATTCAGAAAAAGTTGCGATCTCCGCTCTCCCGCTTATTTTATAGCATCATATTGACAAATTATCAAACTGCTCACCTAATGGTAAGTGGTTCCGGCTACCTATAATAAATCTTGATTCTAGATCTAGATCCTGTGCACACAGTGTACGTTGACAACATGTGACATAAGATGAAATGTCACAGTGCCCAGAAGTTCCATTGCCTATCGTGCCATACACACGGGAATACAGTATTGAAATCACTTCTATTTTGCGACAGAAATAGACCGAGCAGGCAACTCTGTTATGGGCTCCCTGCTCGTTGCCACAGGGCCTCCACTTCTCCAAATCCAGCTATGCCGGTATATACTAAAGATATTGTTGTCACAGTGTTACAAATAAGTCGATTGACTACATTGTAAACTGCGAATCTTTGTCCATCCAACACCTAAACGTAACATCAAAAGAGCGACATACTTGTGTATTGAGTAAACGAAAAGAAAACGAAGTAGGAAAGGGTGTTAGTTTGTAAAAGTTGAGATGCTCCGGTGTCAATAAAGTTCCGTGACGCTGCTTTTCCACCGACGTTCGAGTTTCACACGTTCCATTGTTGGGCCATCTGAGTTGGGTTCACGTTCAACTTTCTGAGAATCGTTCTCTAGAGCGTTTTGTTGTCGTTCTGTCAATAACTTTAATATTCTATAATGCTCTAAGATAAATTTGTTAAAACTTTGGCGCTGTTGGTGATTAACAAACGAGTCTGTCGGCGCATCTTACAATCCCGCAATCTTATGGGCGACATTACAATCCCTTTTTCAATGAAACTTAAAACGTATAATGGTAAAATAAAATATTAATTAAAAGTAGGACTACATTGTGATAAATAGTACCAATGTAACGATGGTGGATGGCGGGAAGGAATGGGAGACAGTGTCTCCTTGTGTATGAATGTTATTTCTCAGAAAGAGGCGGCGGAGCGGGAGCTAGAGATATTTACGCCGCTCTAGTCCGATGCAGACGGTTGGGTGGTAGAAGGCGAGCAGTTGCAGTGCATTAAATGGATATAAAAATTACCTTGTCGTTATAAATTTAATCTGTACATTACATTCTTTTTCGACTTCTTAAATGAAATTATAACAAATAATGTGACAGGTAGATAGAATAGAACGAGAGTATGCTGCTACACTGAAAAAGTATTTATTTTAAATACTAGGTAAATAGATTTTCAAAAATAAATAATATATACGATATAATATATAAACAGTAATTAACAACCCGTAAACAAGTGGAGTACAGCAGACAATATTTTCCACGGTCCATAAATTCCGAGTATCAAAACCATACTAGCCGTGTATAACGTCGTAACTCACAAATCGGGCGCGGGGCGTCGCTGTTACGCCCTTGCTAGAGAAATTGCAGCTCCGACCCTGCGAGAACGGCCCTCTACTCTGATATATCAGCAAAAAATGTAATTATGTCGCCATTTCATTACCAAGGGATGCGATTCGGGAAATAAAGTTCTGAACGGTTTGTTATTACCGACTGAAAGTTATTCTATCGAGTATTTGTTCACATTCACATCTTTTATTTGTATTTTAGTTTAAAAGGAAATTGCCTTTGTGCATGGTATAATGTGGATTGAACTTTCGAGAGAGATTTTCACACAATGTATGGATTTGATGAATAATAGGATTCTTATTTTCTTAATACCGTAAGAAGACTTTATACTCAGATCGGCTGCTTGGGTACCTTTGGGTCTTACCTATTTCTGCCGGATGGACGTCCCAGTATTACTATCTTCTGATTTGAAGGGTAGATATGGCAGTGATATTACTGGGTACCATGATTTTACTAGTGACATAGGGTCACAAGTTGGTAACGTATACGATGGTTCTTGTAGGGGTCTGCAGATTTGCTGCTCGTTTTTCAGTAACAAATAGGCGACTGTAACTATTGTAAACACGATCAGGAATTTGTGAATATGCCGCTATAAAACAGATAATAATACTATAGAGTTAATATTTAGTTTCAAACGTTGCCAATATGTATACAACAGATGTTTATAATAGAAACACAAATGCGTTCTAAAAATTTAAATAAAAATATAAATAAGTGGTCAATTGCTATAAAAAAAGATTTAAGATCCGCTTATTAGCATATTACCCGCCACACGATTGCCTCGACTAGTATTGTCATGGGTTCGTCGGCTGACTATAAGAATGTATAGGTATAGTCTGTGATAATACTGACTGTGCAATGATGGAATGCAATAGGAGGTCTATTCAAAAAGTATTCGACCTTTAGCCGGTTAAAAATATTTGGCATACCTGGAGCGTAGATAACTAATCACTGGCAAAGTAGTGTTCTTGAAACTCCCCACACTTCCAACGGAGCCGTTGATAGAAGCATTCCGAGAAAACTTCTTTCGGAATGGGTCCTAGCTTGGCTGTCCTTTTTGGAGAACAACCGGAAATCGCAGCGAGTAGCGAGAGGAAGTGTTCAACAACATGAGTCAGGATTTGTGCTGAAATCAAGTTTGTGGTGACGAAGAGTACTTCCACTACGATTACTGATATTTGGTTTTCGAGTTATATCCACCCCGTATACCCGGGACCTCACCATCAGTTTCTGGTGAACTTTGATGCAGAGTAGCGCTGCTTCAAACTTTGGTTATTTACTTTAACATAAGCAACAATGAGAGTATTCTAAGTACTATATAACCTCATTCAAGCACTGTTTTACAGTAATTGATACTTACAACGAGCGGAAAAAATATCTCACGCTTGAAGGTTCAAGGTTGGCTAATGCAAGCGCGGCCAATCCATTCATAAAACATATATATATATATACATACATACATACATGAATACATATACTCACGCCTTTTTCCCATGGGGATAGGCAGAGATTACGTCTTTCCACTTGCTACGGTCTTTACATATCTCTTTCGCTTCATCTACTTTATATAGAGTTTTATATACAGGGTAAAATAATAAATAAGGTCTGATACATTTTTAATGGACCTCGTATTTCACTGCTGTCGTTCATCCCATGGATGTCAGAAGAGCCATTTAATGGAGTTTATCTAAATTATGATAATGATAATCAGATGAAACTTATATAACACTTGAACAATAAAAATTCCTGGAGTCCGAGTGGTTATCATATTTTTATAGTATAAGCAACTTAGTTATGAACTAATTAGTTAATTACTTATTTTAGTTAAGTAACTAACTTATAATTTTTGAAATTCCAAATATGTATTTAAAAAATACGCAAAATTTATAGGTATTCATATAAAGTTGGTAAGCCTTTACACTGGAAAGCATTGTTACGCATAATAAGACGTTGTGTTTTGATATTTCATCCATTCACACACCCGTTCCTGAAACATCTCGCAACAGACCAGACAGAGTAGGTGCGGCAGATACACGTCAAAGTTTAAAAGCCCCGATGCATGTGTTCCTTGTGGCAACTTTATTGAGAAATGGCTGCGAGAATTGATTCTGACGGCTCCTTCACCCACTTCCAAAGTGGCAAGTATCGTTAGTAACTCCATACAATCTAATGTAAGCCTTAAACGTTCCACTTTAAAGAACCTATTTCAGGACCGAGTTTCACAAGCTTTTCATCTAAAAGGCGTTTTTCTTCATATTTATTAGTGTTGCTTTTTGTGTGTAATGGATTTTTAAGTGAATAAATAACAACACTGGGCTCTTTTTTTGTAAACAACTGTCGGGGTGTTCGCGGTCGATTTGCCGCGATGTTACTTAATGAACAAATGGTCTGTTGTTTGTGAAATTTGATAAGGGTCATTAGAGGCCACACAACTTGTGGTATTTGGTTGAATTTCAAATGATATCTGAAAATAAATAGGCTAACAAATCGGAAATGTAGCATTTGTTTATAATAGAATTATAGTCAAAATTTGAGCAATTGCTACTTCATAATGTCATGTCCTTTTGTTTATGTTTTCTAATATACACATTTTTGTGTAAAATAATATTCGATGTTTTTATATACATTTTGTCAGCCCGACGTTTCAAACGTTTTCTATAACTAACGATGTTGGTTGTCTTCTTCTTTTATTTTGGCATGACGGCTGAAGTTGCCATTAGCCATAATTTATTTATTTATTTATTTATTAAACTTTATGCAAAAAAAAAATTACATAGGCGGGCTTAATATAGGCATAATGATGTTGCTTGTCATAAATATTTAAAAAAAATGTATAATTTATTTAATCTGTGTTTTTGATTGGGCTAGAGATTTTATTACTTGCTCGGGAGCTTAAGTAGACGTTATTTTTGCTCTAACCGTTTATTAAAATTTGAATGTGTTTATGTATTTCAATAACTTCACGCAGCATTATAGACATGAAGCAGTATTCTTTTGTTAATAGGTATTGCTCTCCTCCTTTATGTGCCAACTTGAATTTGGAACATGAATATTAAAAATAATATGAGTATAAATTATCAACACCAAAAACGTCGAATTTGAATTTGTATAAACACTAACAACGCAAACGTTTTAAATATAGATATTGGTTTTAAGTTGTCGGTTAAGTACCCTCTGTTCATGATTCAAAATAGCCGGTATAATATTAGTTTACATCAGTATGATACAATCTACGTATGACTATGTGGAAACAGAGGAAATTCTGGGTTCTTGAGTTTTACAAACTGAAAACATCTTTCTAGTCTAGACATTCTAATTGCACACAGTTCTCTTTCTGAGCAACAGCACTCCATGTTAATAACATGGAGTGCTGTTGCTATCTGTGGGATAGCTCAGAAAGAGAACTGTGTGCCATTAGAATGTCTAGACTAGAAAGATGTTGTCCGTTTGTAAAACATCAAGAACGTATAAATGTGGCATTTTGATCATTGCGTGAATTGACGTAGGTAGAGACAGGCTTAATGTCCGGTAGCCCTAAATTAAGAAGGACAATAAAACTAATCGTTGAATCAACATTGTACAAAGAAATTATTAATCGTTACACCAATGTAGAATCCAGCCTTTCATCAAATTTATAATAAAATTCTACCAAGTGTTACAGTAATTCAAAATAATATTTAACGTGTATATTCATCACTAGTGAAGATTCTATAGAATAAAAATCAGACCAAATGCGCGTTGAACTGCAAATTTAATAGTTATTGGATATTTTTTTCTTTTATTTATGCATCACATCTCTTAATGTAAAATTTTATGCAACCAGATTAAAAGCAAGTACTGTACAGGTTTTGATTTACTCACGCGTTTCAATGCATATCAAATAGAATATTTTTTGTGATTTATAATAGAAAAAAAAAATACAATTTATCGTATGTTACGATGGCTTTTAACGTTAACTGATCTCTGACTGCAATGAATTAATCAATTGAGTCTAGTATGAATTATGCAAATTAAGTTATGCTAAGCAATGACAAATATTTGGGTCATATGTTTCTTATAAGAAATAGGTTTTCCTCTATAACTTCATATAAGGGTTCCTATCTCGAAATCGCAAGTGCTAATAAATCAATAAGGAGGTTTTTGTCAAATATAGTATTGGATTGTATTTGCTTAACAAAGTATCAAACATATACAATCGAACTAGTGTCTAAGTAGTTTCGAACTGGGGAATAGGCGTGCCGCGGAACGAGATGAAAAATCACAGATGATTTTTTTTTGCGAGTCACCGCCGTTGGCAGCGCCGCACAGTCGACTACAAAATTGTATTCTGTTTTATTATTATTAAAATAAACGTATCTCCTTAAACGATCAATGGTCGATCTCACCTACCTTTGTTTGTCCTGAAATTGGTCATTAATATTTGTGACTAAGTTACTACAGTAATCTAATATCTTGGTATAAGCAACTTATTACCTCTTTCAATTTAATATATCAGTTGCATATTGATGCCATAATGTATGAACATACAAATATATTCACAAATTGGAAAGCTTTAAATTTAATTTGATCATAAATTAAATTATATTTTCTAAAATATAATCTTATATTTTTTTAATATTTATTTATCTGCCATATTAAATATGGCAGATAATCAATTTAGAGACGTTGATAATTCAAGTGATTGTAGTCTCTTCCTATAATCCTGATTTCATTGCCATCAAAATCAAAACACAATAGCCATAAACGTTTAAACCGTTCCTATACATCTAGTTGAGTGTAGTCCTCAGCTGTATTTTTCAATGTGCAAGCCCAAAAGGTTAGATCTTATACTCCATGCATATTTTCATAAAATCCGCTAAAATGACCTCAACGTGTTGGATCAATATCAAATATGCTTTATGGACGTGATATTCAGACATATTATAAGTAAATAGATAAATAATGTATAAATTTAAATCATATTGCAATAGGTTGCATAAAAAATATAGCGAGCTATACGTGAATGAGGATAAGGTTTTGAATTATTCCGCTTTCTTTTGAAGGCTTGTCCTATTTTTCCGAATCGCGTTCAAAAGAAAGCGGAAACCTTCAGACGTATTTATAAATATGCATATAAGAATGGTTACTGAACTGTGCCGATGTTAGGTATCAGTTACTTGTAATAATTAATGCAAAGATATTCTATCTTCCCAAGTTGTCTTTATTTACATTACTAAAATCTTCCTATTATATCAACATTTACTAAAATTTCTCATGTTAAAAATATTATAAAAACATCTTTCTATTAAAAAATTAACTAGAGCACCTTTTAATGCGACTGTACAATTAATTCAAGCGGACGGGACAAGACAGCGCGATACTAGACTGTCGCGATATTGATATTGATGACGGCTGTACTGGGGCTAATGTACAGGGGACTGACAGCCCTGGACTTCCTCGCTCGCTCAGCGGCTTGAATGGCTATGAAAAATGTTCGCCTTCGAATGTCAGCGGACGGAAACGTTTCAAGATACAATGGACGTTTTGTCTCTTTTCCTGGTGTTACTTTTGTAGGGAGGACGGTGAACATTAATTTTCTTGGATTCGTGGAAATAAAAAATGTTTTGTTGGAACTTTTTAAGAGCCGACAAGCAGTTTTAAATTATCTATCAAGAGATGTGTAATATTTTTTAGAATATTCTAAATAGTGTCTTAAGTAATCAGTGTTCTTAATTTAATAAGAGTAAGTTTTAAATGTTAAAGAGTAAGTTTATAGAAGAATTAATTAATTTTAATTGTAACTTTAAACGATTCTCTTAGCCTCATAATATCAATCGAAGTTCCACAAGGATAGTATAATCATTACTATATGCCAACACTATTTCACAACTAATGTTACTCAAACAGTTGTTCCAAATTTAAAGTTCCGAACTACAAGTATGGTGATGAAAACTGCAATAAGCTGACAAAAGATAAATCGCAAGACCCCTTCGCAGTGCGACGTAAAAGAAAATTGCCCGAACAAGAATCTCGATGGTCGGATTTGAAAATGGAATCTGTGGAGCTGTCAAGAACATTAACGGTTATGAGCTCCGGACTCCATACCGTTGTGTCGACAACTTAACAGTTTTTTCTCGACCGCAATAAAATCGGAGTACTGACACGGCTGAAGTGCAATAATTCCGGCAGTCAGCCGCACGCGGCGCCTCTGTGCCGACACTCGAAAATGAAAATATATGACCACTTGAGTGCGCAAATGTACTTGAGTTGTCTTCTGATATTTTAGAAAAGTGTTCTTGAAAGGTATATTACGATTCTTTTGTGAACTAAGAATACTGTGCTATGGTAGAATGTTTTGAGTCTTACAGAACGTAAGAAAACAATTGTTTAATGGAATTATTAAAAGGCTTGATTTGTACGTTATAAAGGTTCTTTTATTTGAAGATAGAAATATTTGTCTGATTTTAAGCACTGACAAGAGGAACATTGTTAAGTGTAGCTTAACAGGAATAACTAAGATAAGTAATAAAATTTATTTACACGTAATCTTTGGATAAAATGTCAATAATATTTTTTTGTTAAAATAGCTTGCTTAATATAATTAACTTTATGACCGGATGTCAGGTGCTACACAACATTTTATAAAGTTGATGTTCGATGTATATATAATGTTCAATGTCGCAATTAAAAGGTTGAATTACATACAGATAATAAAAACCAATAGACTACAGCGTCGAGATTCAAGTATTCGTTTTCAATTTAAACCACAGCTCATCATATTTGCGGATTTTTCTAGAATTTTGAGCAAACCAGTTTCCTTTGATGACTGTATAAATTTGATATTAACGACGTAACAATATAAAAAATAAAGAACGCTTGATTCTATCCGCGCTAAGTACAGTCGCGGGCAGAAATATTACGGTGTTATCTAAATGAATAATTTCGCGGAACAAAGCGCGGTCGACTGGCCTTTTGGCTTATTAACTTTAATTTTTAATATTCGAGCTCAACCCGCGTAAAATTGCAATCTTCTCACGAAATAAAAGAAAAACAAGGCCACTGTGCGAATTTGTGAGACGTGGACAGCATAAGCTAATTTATAAGCGTAAGCTCGGAAACCTTAATATGAAAAAAAATCTGAGGTAGTATTAGTAATAGCTTTTGTTCTCTTATCCTTAATTTTTTATTTGACTTCAATAAAACAATTAAATGTGAAACGAGTTGAAGCATATATATTCGTAACTTCATTAATGCCTAGCAGAGGTCTTGTATAGTAAGTACTTTTCTCAAATAATGCGTGAAAATTAAAACTAAAACTTGCTTTGAATAAACAATTTTGTATTTGCAAGTCAGTACGAAATTTAAGTAAAATCTTTGATATGTTATCTCTTTGTTTCACATGTTTAGGCGTAAAAGATTATTCCATTTTTAAATTACACGATAGATATGAACTAAGTAATATTATTACGAGTAGGTCGGTAAAACACGACGGATATTCATACAAATTGTACCGGCCTCTGCTCGCATCTATTTGGTCAGTATAGAAAATTCAATTTATTTCGAAGAATTTTAATATTTAATCGGATGATGAATCGAACGAATATGAATAATAACTTTATATATACATATATATCTTGGATCATACGGATAAGTAAATTTTTTGTGGCATCTTAGATATAATAGGTACAATTTAATTAAAATTTACACTGATATTGTTACATTAGTTCAAAGAATATTTGAGTTTTAAAAATCATTCAATTCAAAACCACACAATGAACACCCATCGCCTATTATAATAAAGAAAATACCGCTCATTTTTCATTACAATCTCACCACCTCCGGATTTCGAGTCTTCATCAATTCCCATTCTTCCTTACTTTTGTATCGGAATCTCATTATTCAATTTTCCCTAAAAATAAACACTCGACGCTACCTACCCTTGGGACCGGATTACTCCATAGATATTAATGCTGAAAGTATGTATTATATCGCTAATATGATGGATCGCGGTGGGAATGGCAAATTTAAAGGATGAAACGGGGTGAGAGGTCAGAGATGATGCATCGTTCCTGTTAACGCCGTATTAAGTTGCCCGTGTCACTTTGATTAAAATACTGCAAATATTCATAACTTCATTTGAACGTTAAAGTTCTGTTTTAGTTTACAGTGTAAATTATAATGTGGTCTATTCTGTTGTTTTTCTGTATATTATGTTATTGTTATTATGAATTATGTTTTACTATATATGTCACATATCCATACTGTGCGATGTTTACACATTGTCTCGCTTTGCATATTCATACTTATCTAATGTATCACAGCTTTATTTCCATTCAAGCCGAATGTATGGGCAGGGGAGCGGAGGCTGGGGGTTCCCGGAAGTCACTTGGCGTTCCCGGGGGCTCCCTACATGCCTAAGGAAAGCCATCCCTGAGGTTATTAGTGGGTAGGCCTCCCCCTTCTGGGGAGGAGAGCTCCTCCTAACCGCCGGCTCGCCACAACCGCGGTATGCAATTTAATGCATCATTCATGCGTTCTCCTTAGGGGGAAAAGAAGGTCACATGGCCGGACCGCTCTGGTCGCGTGGAGCCCAACATAACCCTCGTGACACTTGCCGATGCGGGGGTATCCTAGGTGCTTTTCGTGCCTCCTGTGATGGATTCTCAGCCTTCCTCTCATGAGAAAAAATAAAACAACGTTATTAGTGAGTGAAACAGATCATGCAGAAAGTACTGGGCTAAATGAGTAATGCGCTAGCCAAACATTTCACCGAAACGGAAAACAACGTCTTCATTTTTTTTCCGTCAGTAGAGGAGGCTGAGAATCCTCATGGATACCACCGCAACGGCAAGTAGAGACTCCTGGTGAATCGAGACCGCTCGACCCAACAGACCTACCGACTAAACTCAACCTAGCCTTGTCTATAAGGGCCCTACGGCTTGAATGGAGAGGCAATCTTCCTTTTCTCACTTAGCGGTTATATTCTTTGGCTATTACTGTGCCAGTAAATTAAATTTCATCAATTGTCCGAATATACCTCGGTTTCGACGCGTTATTGCGATATGTACTTCGAGTTCGCATAAATTTAAGAAGTATATAAGTTAGATATTAAATGGACTGGAAACTGAATAGTTTTAACCGACTTCATAATGAAAACAAATATTTTCAAATGACACCCCTAATTGGCTACAAACACAAAAGAAATATACTATGGATTAAAATATTATTTATTTATTTTGTAAAGGGAATATCTGCTTGATTAGCGCAAATATTTATTCTGCAGTCTGTTTACTACATGGACGCATACCACTAAATATTATTTCACTGTCTCTGAAACATTCTATATAAGACTGTAAACTGTGCGTATGAAATTTGCATAACTCACCATTCATTTTTGTAAACAGGTGTATTAATGTGATTGGTTTCAATGCAAAAATTGTCACAACTATTCAGAGCAAGCTGTTCGAGTTGCATTGCAATATTTTTTTTATAGAAACTCTCTTGGATTTTATTATTAGAAGACTACACAATCAAAGTCAAAATATTTTTTAAACTTATAGACGCCAAAGAAATATAAAATTAAAAAGGACACAATAACTTAACACTTACATTATATGGGCATACCTACAAGGAAAAAATAATACAATGACTCCACACATTAGCAAACTTTCAGCGCAATCTGATTAATGTAAAATATTTAACAATTTTTAAGGATTTAGTTTTTCCTAATATCATATAGAAAAATAGAGCACCTTTATTGAGCATTTGAGTGTAGACTTTATTTTTGAACTAAATTAGTAATAGTGATCTAGATGCGCTTGCAATCTATTTGGGCTATCGTTATTGCAAAAGTAAAGCGACAAACATAATTCCGTCATTATTGACCAAGTATTAAATTAAAAAAGAAATCGTATTCTTTTTATATTTATGTTGTATAAAATGGTACCTAAAAATATAATTTTGACTCATAACTATGATTTCGATCACCGTTTAATAAGATGTGAATGTTCTACTATTTGCGTATCAAAGTTACAAAAGTTTATTTATACATAAGAAACAAGTTATAGATGAGCAACATTCTTTGTTATTCATTAAAAAATTTTAATAGGTCGTTGCACCCCAAAATTTTATCTAAAATGTATACTTATAATGATTTCAATCCTTGTAATGATAAAAAGTGTGCCACACTGAGAAACGAAATATATTCAAACACGATGATTAACCGCGCCTCGGCACCCCGTTTTATTCATTTTTATTCATTTTATATTCATGCCGACGTTTTCCGAATGTATTCATAGGCGCCCCTTCGAAACTTGCTCCGCGAGTTCAGGCATTTTTCACTGTTTTAGGGTGCCGTGCATTCTGAGTACATTTAGGGTATTAAAGTTTGTCTTCGGAGGCGATCTCTCTTCGCCGGGAAGTTTAAAAGTTTCTTATTTTGGCAATAGTTTTTATTGTCGATTGTAGGTTGTTAGTGTTTAACTAATTGCCCGGTTTCTATTAATATTGTGATAGGCAATATTATAGTTTTCTTTATATAAAAACACTACATCTAAATTCATCCGTAACGACACTGGCTTCAATAGACAAATAAAATCACACTAAAATAATATTTCAGAATTTTAAATATCTGTTGTATAAAGCTCTAAGTTGCCGGCTCGACAGAGTGATCGAATAGGTACTGTGATGTTACTGTACGCAATACAAAAACATACTTTGCATGATAGATATTGCGTGAATAAATTCTTTTGTGTGTTTTATTTTTGTAATCAAAGTTTCTTGGCGATTTCTTTTCGGTTTATATTCAATTATGACCTTATATTAAACTATAAATCTAATTCTCAACGTAGTAAATCGCTTTCGAAATTTCAACCAAAGTATTAGCTATTTATTGATAATAAAAACCGAAGTGATTTCACCAAGAAACTGACTTTCACAGTTTCACAGACTGAGTATGAGTACCTAATATTATAAATATGTGATAATACTTGAACATTTCAAACGTTCATTCCCACGATCCGCTCGTCCCTTCCGTTGTTTTTTCCGGTCTTTTGACGAGCTTTGGCGCCTACCCGCCTTGTGGCTAATCTATTGATATTGATACGACCCTCCTTTGACAGCCTCAACTTTTGTTTTGTATGTGTGTAGAGATTTTAAGACGATTTTATTTTTGCCTTTTTGTACTTTTCCATACGTGTGTTATTTCTATTGTTATTTATAATTAAAAACTTAACCTAATAATTTACACGTTCGTTACTAGTAGTAGATAATCTACTAGTAGTAGTAGATATCAAATTGTTTAGACAACAAATATATAATCTATATCTGTCATTCTGAAAAATGCCAACCTGTTTTCAGCTATTCAAAATTTGCTCAGAAATACTCGTAGTTATTTAATAAATGAAATTTAAACGTACAAATGCAAATACGTACGAGTGAGCCGTTAATAAAGATTTTTTTTCCTTTTTTTGGATAATAAATAGAAACATATCTTCATCATCATCATCAACTGACATATGACCGGAAAGAATGTAATTATCACAATCCGTTCGATATACAAAAATATTCACTTTATCGTCGAAGCATTTGAATTAAATAAAGCAAAAATAAACATGAATTTTTACATCAAGCTTTTGATTTGAATGCAACAGTGCAAGTATGAATAATGAAATTCTGGAGCGGCGGCGCGTCGGGGTCTCAGGAGCCGCCGTTTTGCCAAGATCAATTGAAATTTGTAGCAAGTTGAGCCAGTCGCTAACCAGGCGACAATTTGTGAACTTTGACTGCAAATATTTTAGTTTATGGTTCGTTACGTTGAATTTGTACGAATAAATATTAAGTTTAGTCCGGTGAAAGCTGACGTGAAAAAAATGAACATTTCTAATGCAAGCCTGTATTGTTAACAAGCAATACTTAAATTATGATAATATAAGTAAACCTATTTTCAAGCTTGTTCATTCATCATTACAGTTCATATCCATCCTCATGGTGGGGTACGATCCTACCTTAAATATTTTAGGGCGAATAGGTTCACCACGTTGTCCCAGTGCGGATTACTCGACTTCAAATACACCTTTCAATTTAGTTCTTAATTGTATACAGATGCTTCACATATTTGACCACCTGCGCAATCAAGCGATTAGTACACTTTTTCAAGGTGTAGCCATTTCTGAGGTCCTAGAGTCAAAGTCCTGATGGGGGCAGCTGTTTGTATGATGAATGCGAGCACTTGTCCTAAAATTGAAATATCCTGTACCTAAGTCATGTTTGTTAATATATGTTTCTATCAAAAATATTTATTTATGTATATGTATGTATATCCGTTACTCGAAATCCCATAACGCAAGCCTTGCGGAGCTTACTTTGGGCTAGGCTAATTGGTGTAAGTGTAAGAAAAAAAATTTGGCTCAGTCTAAAAGCGTCGGATTAAAATTATACATGTCTGAAAATGAAAACCACATTTATAAAAGACTGACCCGAACTGTAGATCAATCAATTTGATAGTTAGTAGCCAAAGTAATATTCTTTAATGAACGCAGAATATACTTTGATTAGAGCCCCAGTGCTGATATCTGAATGGGACCGACGTAAATGTTAAATGGTTAAATTGATTCATGTTTAGCCACATCTGGGATAAAGTAATAAAACTGTACCAGTTATTTCTAAAATACGAGGCCCGTAGTATTTTGTTGGTGTTCATAATGTGGTAATAACATATTAATAACAAACAAAACCAATATATTCCCAGAGTCTATTAATTTAAGGGAATATATTTGGCTTTTGGTTTCGAGGTGAAAACTGTATATTTCACTTAGAGTGAAAGAAGAAATAGCAAAGTCAACCATCAGTTAAGATGAAGATAAAGATATATAAATCGTTTGTAAAACGCCATGACATCCTATAGCGTTTAGACCGCTAACTTTATTAATTTTACAGATCAGATGTATAATTTTACACTACTTTACGAAATAATTTTGACAGATTAAGTACAGTAGTTGAACGTAGTTAACATTATATAATAGTAACGTTTGAAGGTAACTTGCACGGCGGTGTCCCACGGGCCGCTGTTTCGAAGTACCTAATCAATTGATCTGCGGAAACTTGTCTCTTCTGTACAATTTGCTGTTTACTATACCGGAATGATTAATTGCACATAAAATTAATCACTTGTTCAAAATAAAAATATATTGTTGTCAAGTTATCATTTTTTGCATAATTCACGTAAAACAAAAGATATGTATGTTTAATTTACATTTCCTTTTTTATTATTACAAACTAATACACGATTTTTAGTTAGCCTTTGTAAAATTTTAGCTACTAACTGAATTTTACGAAATCCTTCTTTTATTCATTCTAAAAAATAGAATCATGAAACCTCAGTACAGGGATACAAGCTGAGCCGAACTCTATGTAAAAAACTCAATGTAAGTCTCAGTCCGTTCATAATTTACGTTTCCGTCTTAGTATTATTACACAGAAATGCATATATAACTACACAATCAATACACAAATAAGTATAGCCGCGAAGCTATCTACTATCGAGCGGAGACAGAGGGCTCGCGGAAGTCGCTTAGCGTTCCCGGGGGCTCCCTACATGCCTGAGGAAGGCCATCGCTGAGGTCTTTAGTGGGTAGGCCTCCCCCTTCTGGGGAGGAGAGCTCCACATAACCGCCGGCTATGTGGGGCTAATATAAAAAAAAAAACCGCGAAACTATGTTTGTAACCGTACCCTAGTTTTAGTTTCGTAGCTACAGTTATTTTCCAAAAATTTTAAATAAAATAGCAAGTTATTATCAATTATTTTTTTACATGAGGGGAGAAGAATGCAAAAACTTAACTATCGTGACAAAACGAAACTAATATCGACGAGAACATTTAAAATTGAAGGTAATCATGTCGATTCATCTCCATTTCGAGCAAAATGCAATCACAGCCTACAACGTCATCCAGACTGGGACAGTGTGAAAACGTTAAAAAGAAGACAGCAAAAAAATGAACCCAGAATCCCTAGCGAATCCGACTGGCGACGGAATGAAAATTGGATTTGGCCCTGATTGGATTTTTATTTACTTAAGACAAGAAAAATTCTTCCCGGCGCGCCAGCGACGTCTTTATAAATGATTTAGGGATCGCCGAACCACTCCGCCTGATTAACCAGGTTCAGTATCTATGTAAGTGAATTCACGTATTTTTAAAGTATATAGTAAGTATCTTTTTATTAATGCACTAATTCGTTTATTGTTCATTTGTGTGTAATAAGCGATAGAAGAATGTGCAGAAGAATGTGAAGATTATTAATATATTGAAGGAAATCAAAAGGCTTTATTTGTGTATAAAAATACAATATTAGATAGAATCACAGTAATTTTTAGTTATTGGCAACCCACATCTTGTCTTGTGGCATAAAAATAATTGTCTTTGTCAAAAGGATATAGTGTTTTCTATAAATAACTCAAATACTTTTTTGTTAGATATTACATAATTAATATGAAACAAGTATTATAAATCAAACTTAATAATTGGTTAGTAATATATTTTATATCGAATAATATAGTAGGCTATTACTATAGAATAGAATATCTATAGGCTGTCACTGGAATAAAATATTCAGCAACTTTGTGCAGTTTGTAATAAAGATATTACAAACTGGGCTGGACAGCTTCGAGAACCTACGCAGAATTTTCTCAGCCCATCTTCGAAGTACGTCAAGACTAAAAGTTTTTGATTCATACGTATATTGCCAGTGATGTTATGTGGAACCGAAACCACGTCACTGATAATGGACCTTAAAAGGAGGCTCAAAGTCACCAAAAGGGTAATGGATAAGGCTAGGCTTTTGGTTTCTCTGCATAATTGAAACAGAGATGATGAAATTCGCGGGAGAACCAAGGTCACCAACATAAGTTAAGTGGAAGTAGGTACTACACAATGTTCAAAATAATGACGGCTGTTGGCGTGGAAAATTTCCAATGTCTGGATTTTCAGCGTCGTTGGTCCCGACTAAAGGCTGGAGACCTGTAAAATAAAAAAATATTCAAAACTTTTGATGATGAATCTCAAAATTTGTCAAGTCAAGAATTGTTTTGTGCTTGGATATTTGTAATTTATACAAAAAAATCTAACAATAGCTAGGCAATCGAATGCATAATGTACCAACTTTCTCTTTTACAGGAAGTCTCGCATCCACTCCCTGAAGCCGAGCCCATTATTGGTTATTTATGGTATGCCTCCGCAAAATATTTATCTACGTCGATAATACTTCGGACGCGCCGAACCCGCAGGAAATGAAACGAAACCGAACAGAAACGGAGTGAGCTTGTGATTTTTTAGTATGCTAACAATAAAAATAATCGTTTGTTTACTCTGGTGGTTTCGATTTTTAAACGGTTTTATTTAGCTCAGCCCGGTTCATTCATTCTTGGGTCAAATTTAGTAAATCAAATTTCACCCTCTTCCTGTCAACCGATTAATCTGAATTTTTGTATACACTTTGGATTTGGTGGACAATACAATTATATTTATTCATTATCATTATAATTCCAACATGGCCGCCGCTAACAAAATGGCGGATAACTAGGTTTTAAAAAGAGAATAATGCGAAATAAAACTAAAAACTAGAAAAATAAAAATAGTAAAAAACTTTTTAATTTAACGGTTTTATGTTAAACATACATTGCAATGTTTAAGATAAATGTACTAAAAATGTACTAAAACCAAAAAATAAATAAAATAGATACAGTCGTGGGAATTATAAACATATGCATAGACTAGACTAAATAAAATCGTGGGGCACATCAATTGTCTACAATCGTTGTGTTGTTTCAATGTGCCCCACGGTTTTATTTTAGTCTAGTCTATGCATATGTTTATAATTCCCACGACTGTATCTATTTTATTATTTTTTGGTTTTTAGTACATTTTTAGTACATTTATCTTAACATTGCAATGTATGTTTAACATAAAACGTTTAAAATTAAAAAGTTTTTTACCTATTTTTTACTTATTAATATTTTGCCCGCGTACTGCGTTTCACCATGGCAATGAAAGCTGATATCAACACATACTTTGACGTTTAAGCATTTGTCATGTCAATTATTTATTAAATTCACTGACACAACCATGAAACAATACGGGCTCTATGTAATAATACGCACCCCCAATTCAATTCATAAACAAACAATCCGATTACAATATAAAAAATATATATTTTTAAATTTGATGAAAATATCGATTTTGAAATTAGTTTATAAGGTGTGTCATTGTTTCAGCGGTGTTTCTAAATTACGAATATATTTTTTAATTTCTTTTTTCTATTAGCTGCTGCTGTCGCAGGTTTAGTATTTCGACTAGCTTATATTAGCTTGGTTATCTTTATACATTGTAGCCTATATGTTCTGACCTATAAGCTATATTATTGTAAATTAATTAAAATCCATTTAGTAGTTTTTACGTGAAAGGGTAACAAACATCCATCCATACAAACTTTCACATTTATAATATTAGTAGGGATGAAAATAACTTCCTGTATAAGAACAATCTGGCTTATATTACTTTTGATAGGAAATCTTTCTACAACGTTTTGATGTCCTAAACCAAACAAAAAGTTTAATAGAATCTTTGACACGTTGCATTATTCTGTATTTTTTTTTAATATATGCTAGGCGCGGCAGATGACCTCCTTCCGCCTGATGTTAAGCGGTGAAAGAGGCCCAAATGAGATGACAGATAGGATAGTGACTTTACTCCACTCTCCTACCTGCCTATCCCTGCCGGCCCAAAAGATGCCTTTTCACGCCTCTTTTGAAGGAACCCATGTTGTAGGATGTAGGAAACACATACGCAGGCAGAGAATTCCAAGTGCGGGAAGTACGGCAGAAGAAGGAATTTGGAATTTCTTAGTGCGGTGTGGAATGGGGGACGTAGTGTACGGATGGCTCCGAAGACCCTTACGTGTGTTTCTATAAAGGAAAGGGAGGGGAGGGATAAGGCTAAAGAGTTCCTCAGAGCATTCCCCATGAAACATCCGATAGAAGGCGCTAAGAGAGGCGATATCACGACGAAGTTGTAGAGGCTCGAGGGTGTTGGTTGCCTCTACATCGCCGATTATGCGGATTGCGCGCCGCTGCAATCTGTCCAGAGCTTCGAGCAGGTATTGAGCGGAGCCGTCCCATAGGTGCGAGCAATATTCCACACAGGACCTGACCTGAGTTTTATAAAGCAGGCAGAGTTGGTCCGGGGTTAAAATACCGTCGCCTTGTTCGCATTGTGTATGTCTGGCTGTGTTATGAATATTCATATCCTCAAATTGATAATGAACTTATTAATTATATATGGATTTGAACTATATCAGAGTTCAATATTAAGGATCTTTCCGAGCGAGCTGAAGGAAGTGAAGGTAGTGAGGGAGTGAGCTCGACTCCCATAACTTCTCCCACGAGTTTCTTCACATCCTTAAGTGAGTTCCGCAACGCTCAGCTCTGAAAGATTCTTACTCAAGGTTATATTTACCGGCTTGAGCGTACGCATATCTTACTGAATCGAGTTCTAAGCCATTTCCAGAAAGCAATTCTTTATTAAATGAGCTGCCTTTTTAGTGCTTTTGGATACGTTCCACTGAGGTTGTTAATTTTCTGGTGATTACAACTATTATTTAGCAATCTGATTTGACCAGGTTCTCTAGATCGAGGGCAGTAGTAACGGCCGGGACAAGAAGGCAAATGCGTTCTGTTTTGCGGAACCCTACATTTGATGTTTAAAATACCTTTTTTTCCACCTCGGTGATTTTCTTGTCGAGTTGGTGCCAAAGAGCGTATTCAAAAGCAGCTAATTCCAGCTTAATTTGGGCGAATCCGAATAATTTTCAGTTATCATACATCATATAGACCGAACAAATCAGTGTACTGACTGCCCCGAAAGTCTAGACATGTCCGAGTCATCATCAGCTTTCCGAATTTTGCGCCATGAAGAAATTGTCGGAACGAGCTTATGCATAATAATATTTCCATACTTCCATACAATATTTTTTTTATTTACATTAATATGTACAATTTTATACTCTATGCTGATTTGTTATAATAATATAAGGATAATAATAATTTGATATATAAGGCTTCTCTCTCAGCCTTCATTTTCTTCTAAAATCATCTTCAATCACTAACTCCCGATCCTCCCGTATGCCAGAAATCGGCGGCAATACCCACTTCACGACTGGAAATCTAGTAAAATTAACATCAGAAATCTATAATAAATGTTCTTTTGGCAGTATTATAATTACATACATATTAAAAATTGATGTAATTAACTATAATATTCGCTAGAAAAATAAAATCAGTTGGAATGAATTTGAAGATAAAATTACAATTTACTGGTAATAGTGCATGTTAAAATAAGATCGTTGTTTAAAAACTTTTGAATAAATGCTTTCGTTATCGTGATTACCAACACAAACATATCTTAATAATGTAAATAGGAATTATAGTATATACTCGTAACAGTGTCCAGTTCAGTAGGTATTCTGAGCGTCCGACGGATTGTGGCGGCCTGGCGTGCGCAGCTCGAACTACGGATCTGCGCGCGCCAGCGGGCCGTCGGTGCCGTACTCCCGCACCTCGAAGCTTGGCTCCACGGGAAGGAGGAGGTCACCTACCGATTGACTCAGATACTCACCGGGCACGGCTGCTTCGGTATCTGTGTCGCATAGGACGCGAGGGATCGACACATTGCCACCACTGCGCATCCGACCTTGACTCGGCCCAGCACACGCTGGCGGAGTGCCCCGCGTGGGCCTCCGAGCGCCGAGTCTTGGTCGCAGAGATCGGGCGAGATCTGTCTCCGCCGGCATTGATTGCGGCAATGCTGGCGGACGAGGGAGGTTGGAGGGCTGTGGCCTCCTTCTGTGAAGCAGTGATGCTCCAGAAGGAGGCCGCCGAGCGGGGTCGGGAGATGGCCGATCCCGCTCGAAGAAGGCGGCGCCGGGCTGGGTAGCACAGCTGCGGCGCCGCCGCGGGTCGCCGGCGGGCGCGAGGAAGTCGCGACTGCTACGGCGACCCGGGATGGACCACGCCCCTTCCGTGGCCGGGGGGCGTCGTCGGTGGAGGAGACCGGGGGAAGTAGTGTAGCCTCCCCCGAGGAGGGCTTCCCTCTAGGTAGGGGAGCGGAGGCTGGGGGTTCCCGGAAGTAGCTTGATGTTCCCGGGGGCTCCCTACATGCCTGAGGAAGGCCATCCCTGAGGTTTTTAGTGGGTAGGCCTCCCCCTTCTGGGGAGGAGAGCCCCACATAACCGCCGGCTCGCCACAGCCGGGGTATGCAATTTAATGCATTTTCCTCAGGGGAACAAAAAAAAAAAAAAGGTATTGTGAGCGTACTTATGATTTCAAGTGTGTTAGGTAAGTTAGAAATGAACGTTAATTAATAGAAATCACATTTATTATTGTAAATATTTACCAGTCTGTGTTCTGAAAAAAAAAATGTGTATTTTTACTCGATACAAATATTGATTTAACCAGAGACAGAGCTACTTAGCATTAATTAAGCGAGATAGTTCAGCTCTATCTCGCTTAATTGTGTGGTATTAGTCAGTATACACATATTATGTAATATAATTTATTTTAACGACAATTTCATTGTAACAAATTTATTTCACTTTTATATGTTACAGTTTAGGCATTGGGATAGTTTGTAGTGCAAAGTAATAGGGCATTCTTTTGACAAAAAGAAAAAATACACGAGCGTCCACAATAGAAACTTATCATGTATAACTTAGCATAATAATATGGTTATGCCCGAGAATAGCTAATAATTTGCGTCATAAAATATCTGAAATTAACAATGATTGAACACAAAAGAATCGTTCGGACGGTGTTGTAAGCTAACTGGTAACGCGGATGCATATCGCGCATTTGAATAATATCCGCTGGCGGTGCGGAGGAAATGAGTTCTGTGCGGGCGGCGAGCATGCTGGCTTTAATGCGACCATTTAGCGGCTTCAGCCGATTAGAGGATGTATTCAATGTATTCTAATAGGCACTTTGTTTATATCCTATATCCTAATATGAAGATTCAAGATTGCCATATGGTTTGAATAAAACATTAATTATCTTATTGTAGCTTGTATATCTGTTGAAAAAGTATGACATGTTTAACAGTTTATCGACGTTTACTGAAAGATTCCATTTATTTCCAGTATGAAATCTTGATATGTTTATACAAAAACAAAAAACCTTAAACTGAACTAGAAGTTGTATGTTGTGTGAGCACACCACAAAAATGGAAATTAAAAATAAAGAAAATTACATATATAGACATAAGCAAGTTTCGAGTTAAAGCAATGAAATTTCACCAAATACATTTTTATTATACATTATAAATATATAAAATATTGTCAAAACGGGACTCTACGGGAAAATATTAATGCCATTGGGCTGTATTATACAGGTGTATCAATAAAAGTATGTTTCATTTTTCAAAACAAATTTCGCCCTCTTTTTTTTCAAAATTATTTTTATCTGAGTCATTTCCTATCTGCTTTAGCTAAAATATTCAATTCGCCGTCTACAAGCGGGCATATTTCACGAGCTAACAAGCCGGGGGATTGGTTAAAAATTGCGCGCCATGTTCTCTATAAATTTGGGCGCTGTAGCTCTTAAAGAGTGATGGATAATGCATACTTTTGGTGTTTTATTTTTTGGTAGATCATCTGGCTTTATTAAGCTATTCGGTGTCTCATATACATATATACAAATTGGAAATGATCACTGCTACAAAACTTATTTATGTAAACACACTCGATACATACCTTTATTTGGCTGATTCAAGGACTTACACCAATTGTATTTCTAAGTCTCGAAGGGCATCAAGAGGCTTTTGCTTGAGGGATGGGTACTGAAGCTACTGATTTTTGTTACGTGCCGTAATGTCCTTTGATAATGTCCTGCGATTCTTCTCTCTGGATTTCGCTTAACTAAAGGCAGCTAGTCAGGCTTATTTTTTAAAGAGTGTAAGCTTTTTAATACTTTTTTATTGTAAAGGAAATTTAGATACGAGTTGAAATAAGAAATAATGTTTCATACATTACTGCGAGTATTTTAACTTGATTTGCAATTATGTGTGAATAATGTTTGTAAACCTTTGTTGTGATTTATCTAATATAATGTTGAAGTTATGGCTCTAATATTGTTACACATAGAAATAAATCTAACTTAAATTATTGCAAACAGAAATTATGCTTTATCAAACAAATGAAATAAAAGATAATACAACCTGCATCACAGTCTAACATTAAACCAATGCACGGCATTTGCAACTGACGCAATCTGAACATTTTTTAAAAGCGCATTGTTTTGTCCACCCTGTCACGTTTATTTTATTCTCTACATTGAATACAATAAAACACTTGCTTCTGACATGTTTAGTGTACAATACAAAGCTTATAAACAATGCTATGTAGCCGTATTTTTATATAGCAAAAACTTACGTTTACCTGAACATTACAAACAGGTAAAACCAAATAGAATTTGTTGTGAATTCGAGATATGTTATCTAGACAAGATATATATGTAATAATGTAAAAATACAATGATAATATTGAAAAATTTTGACAATGAATAATCTCTACCTATAAAACTGATGGTAAGATTTAAAAAGAATTACTTCTTCATTTACACACAACATTAAGTAACAACTTAATTCGGAAGAAAGATACTACTAATATTATAAATAGGAAAGTTTGTATAGATGAATGTTTGTTACTGTTTAACGTAAAGCTACTGAAAGGATTTTTATTATGCTTTAATAGCAGGGAAAAGGACATAAGATAATTTTTACTGTGGTGAAATATCTTTTTCCTATAGGATAATCCGATGATACCGTACAATCTCGTACGAGGCGGCGACGGTTCTGGGACGCTCCCCCCATTCGACATCCTGGCCACATGTACGCGGCGACGTATGCGTCGCGGCGTGTCGGCCGGGAGGGCGATGGGGGGAGCACCCTGGAACCCGCGCACGAAGTGCCTATATAACGGGAGTGGCACGACGGATTGTGGCGGCCTGGCGTGCGCAGCTCAAATTACGGATCTGCGCGCGCCAGCGGGCCGTCGGTGCCGTACTCCCGCACCTCGAAGCTTGGCTCCACGGGAAGGAGGAGGTCACCTACCGATTGACTCAGATACTCACCGGGCACGGCTGCTTCGGTGAGTATCTGTGTCGAATAGGACGGGAGGGATCGACACATTGTCACCACTGCGCATCCGACCTCGATTCGGCCCAGCACACGCTGGCGGAGTGCCCCGCGTGGGCCTCCGAGCGCCGAGTCTTGGTCGCAGAGATCGGCGAGATCTGTCTCCGCCAGCATTGATTGCGGCAATGCTGGCGACGAGGGAGGTTGGAGGGCTGTAGCCTCCTTCTGTGAAGCAGTGATGCTCCAGAAGGAGGCCGCCGAGCGGGGTCGGGAGATGGCCGATCCCGCTCGAAGAAGGCGGCGCGGGCTCGGTAGCACAGCTGCGGCGCCGCCGCGGGTCGCCGGGGGCGCGAGGAAGTCGCGACTGCTACGGCGACCCGGGATGGACCACGCCCCTTCCGTGGCCGGGGGGCGTCGTCGGTGGAGGAGACCGGGGGAGGTAGTGTAGCCTCCCTGAGGAGGGCTCCCCTCTAGGCAGGGAGCAGAGGCTGGGGGTTCCCGGAGGTGGCTTGCTGTTCCCGGGGCTCCCTACGTGCCTGAGGAAGGCCATCCCTGAGGTTTTTAGTGGGTAGGCCTCCCCTTCTGGGGAGGAGAGCCGCACATAACCCCGGCTCGCCACAGCCGGGGTATGCAATTTAATGCATTTTCTTCAGGGAAACAAAAAAAAAAAAAAAAAAAAAAAAAAAAAAAAAAAAAAAAAAAAAAAAAAAAAAAAAAAAAAAAAGGATAATCCGATGACACGGACGATGCCGCGGTTTGAATAATATATAATATTGCCGTAACTTTGCAGGTATGTTTTTACAATTTAATTAAACAAAAATATCTGAAGCTACTGTGTGAAAAGGTCAAAATGTTATACAACATAAAATAATTAGCTTATGTCATTAAAAGTTATTAACTTAGATGTACGACAAAAAATTGTAGATATTTCGTAGGTAAAGTTCTATAATTTAATATTAAAGTGAATAACCATAGTTATATTTCTTTGACTATTTCATGAACATCGTAAATAATTTACTATAATTTATGTTTAGTTTACACAGACTAAAGGTTTGGACCATTAGACCAAAGTAGAGGTTAAATGAATTACGGCGATGCTAAGGTGTACATCAGTTTGGGTGAAACTATGGATTTGAATGAGCTCGGTCCATACTCCATACCAGCTATATTAAATAAAATCACATGTTTCAGTTATCTCATAAGGCTCGCGAGCTTCCTTAGCTAAATGGAGAGACATTTAGATAATGAAGAGAAACATTGGTTGCGGAAAATGGTGCTATCAGCAGAAAAAGACACGCAACTCATAAAACTGGTTACAGCTACTGGTAGCTCTCCGTATGTACCTGTCAAAGTACGTAGTACCTACGCAAATTAGTAGGTTATGGATAGCACACTATCGACTGATGTAGATTCTTAGGAGATGTTTTCTTTTATTTCCGACATTTAAGACAATATATATTTTACCTAATAATAATGGAGTCTGGCTATGAGTTATTATAAATTAATCAAAAATTTTGTTACCAAACAGCAAAAAAATATTTGTGTTATTTTCATACATCTAGGCATTTTATAGGCTTTTAATAAAGAAAACTAATAGAAAAAAAGGCTTATTTTGGACCATACTTGGTCAATGATTTAAATAAAAGTTCAGCATCTGTTTTAAGCGAAGCCTGCTGCACTGTTCATTGTACAGAAGTCTGTTTGACTTCTACAAAATAACAAATTTGTATGAAACTAAGTAGAGTTTTCAAGGAATAATAAATGTTAATATAGCTCATGAATGCTTTAACGACAAAATCTAAATAAGGTCTAATTGTCGTTATCAAATTATCAACTATACATACACGCATAGCTATCGACTACAATCTGTAATATTACCAGTCTAACTTAGTAAAAGAATTTCATAATTTAATCTATCTGCTTCTTTATATTGTTAATAGAACAAAGATCTTGTTAAAGCTTATTTTTGTTGGAAATAAACAACTTCAGTTTTAAGCAATAAAACAATTTAAGTAATATGCAATAAATAGTGACTAACGTGAACATAAAATGGATGTCCTTTTAAATGAGCATTATTGTTTTTAAAATCTTTTCACGTTAATATTATCCTGACTTCTATTTAATTCATAGTAACACTAGCGCACTTAACCCACGCCGGACTGTCGTGTCAGTTTACTAAGCAGTATGATGCGCGAGAATAGCCCATTAATTAGGATAAAACTTAATCAAGCTCTATATATAACAGTATCACTAGGTTTTGTTTCAATATTTTTATTATATTATTATTCTTATATAAATTAGCGTTAATCATTTAGGTAATACGTTGACATAGGTAGTTCTATGATGAATATATTAAATAGGTAAAGAAACATTTCTAAGTGTAGTTGTAACAACGTTATTCGATATTTTATAAAATGAGTCGTGTGTAATTAAATCCTTTTTAACCACACATAGCAAAATTCTTTTTTTTTTATATTTTGGGATTATGTTGTAAGTTTTGAAATTTTTCCTTAATTAATTCTGTAAAACAATTTCATGGATATATATTTATTTTATTATATTTACAACAGAAAAAAAAATACGCCATTTTGTACTATTTCTTTTTAAAATTGACATTAACGTATTTATAGAAGTATCTTGAATGGCCTCTGGAAATACATAAATCGATACAAACATGCATAGACAGTTTCATAATTCAATTTGATTCAGGTTCCGAGTTCGAGTCCCGATGGGGGCAGGTGCTGTATTATACATTTGTATATAAAAGTTCATATACACTATTGAGTGAATATGTACTTTTGTACCTTAGTTATGGCTCTTAATATTTTTTATGTATTATTTATTTATTCAACTTCTTATTCATTACGAGTACCTTTCATTACGAGTGCCCTCACCCACTCGTAATCAAGTCATACTTGTGAAATGTTATCTGTATATATATATATATAATGGTTAAGTACCTATAGGCATCATGGTTATTATATATATATATATATTTACGGCGTAGCATCGTGAAAGCGCACCCCGCCACATGCGCCCCGCTATGGGCACGAGCACACACGGCCGCGCCTAGCCAGCGCGGTGACAAGGTGCATAAGGTGCATTTTCCCCCGCAAATATATATATATATAATATATATAATATATATATTATATATTATATATATATATATATATTATATATATATATATAATATATATATATATATATATATATATAATATATTATATATATATATAATATATATAATATTATATTATATATATATATATATGTACAGGGTTACCTGGTCGGGTCGGGTCAGGTAACAGTCGTGCGAACCCCGTTAGGGGGTCGTGGTTCCCACCATTTCTGACAGATTTCCCCCTTAACCCTTTTCAAGTTATAAGGCTTTAAAGACTTTTTTGAAAAAATGACCGATTTTTGTCTATTGGCCCATTTTTTTTGTTTATTATAATTCAAATATTTAGTTTTATACTATTTTTGTGTAGCAGATTAGTTTGGTCATCATAATGCAAAATAAAAATAGAGTTACCTCAACTAAATAGGTTGTAGATAGAAGATTGATAGTTATAGCATCAAACAAAAATCAGTACAAATCAAACTTCAACCAGCAATAGTAAAAAAAAATCTATGACACGTAGGCTGCAGACACCTTTAAAAATATCTACGTTTCATTAGCTATTCAACAAGGTATAACAAGGTAGGCTGCTACTAGATTTCTTGGAATAATCTTTGGTAAAAGTCCTAAAAGGAGTAGTGAAATTAATGTAAAATTTATCAATTATGTTACAAAATAAAATAAAACAATTTAAATTAGGTTAAACAAATGTATTTTATTTTATCTTTCGTGTTCAACATGTCCACCTCTGTTTCGCACACACACTCGCATTCTGTTTCTAAGTCCACTTTTAACCACCGATGTTGTTAAACCTCTTTTTATTTGATCTGCTGCCACCCCTAACGGGGTTCGCACGACTTACCAGGTAACCCTGTATATATATATGTATGTATATATATTTAATAACCATAATGGTTAAGCAGGCAATAACCGGCAGCGACAACATTCTGCGTGGAACCGAACTCTTACATATATGTGTGTACTTTATCTATGTTGGCAGCTCTGCGATCGACTTTCAAAAATTGGATGTTTCGTAATTCAAAAATAGGTCTCCTGGCCGCTAACCCTACCTTCTTGAGCTCTCGCCGAGGCAGCCCAAGTTTTTTCATAATACCCTCTGTGTTTCGGGTATTTACGAATTGCCTTTAGCACATCTGTCATCACTCACCAGGCGGGAATATTAGAAATAATTAAAAAAATGAGAATATTGTAAGAAACGAACAGTAAGAATGTTGATTTTTCAAATTAACATATTTCTAATTTATTTTTTAAACAATGAAGCATTTTTTTTAATTCATGTCAATACACCTTAAACTAATTAATAACATTACTCGTAGTTTGAAGGTAAAATCTGTATGTCCCGCGTTAAAAATTATTTGTACTAAATTCAAGATTGTTTTATTCAATTTAAATAAACAAAATTTTAAGAGCAATTAAAAATGGGAATTTATAGTTAAAATGAAATGCAATAATATCTAGTTTCTGTAAGTCTATCTCTTATCATTCTTCTCATATCATATCATTCTTCTATAGTCAATATAAATAAAAAATTGGAGATGTCATAGTTAACAATCAATAACCACACGTATTATAATAATAACATAAGGTAATATTTCAAACAATTGTTCTGAATCATTGGTGCTGACATAAAATAGTGGTGTGACTGAGACAGGATTTTCCACTGGCAGATTCGAAATAATTGATGCATGTGCTAATGTCCTCGCAACATACAGCTTATTATTGAAATTCGTCCAGTAACCGGCGTTGAAAACTGGACTCCTATTTGTCAGTTGCATTGCTAATATTTCGTTGATTCAAACGATGTAGTTAGTATATTTTTATTATATTTCAAAGTATCTTTTTTTAAAAACGGCTTGTTGATTCGAATCAATTAATCTATATTTCATTTGTACAGTTAGGGACACGTCAAGCTTTACAGTTGTACTACGAAAATCGCCGCTACACGTGTGTACATTTAATTTACGGTCCTACGACGTATTTTGATTGTGCAGGTGTACGCGAAGAAATTCAAAAGTCTGCGAGAAGTCGATCAATCAGCATGGGTCAGTGTGGTGATTCAGGCTTAATATAGAGTAGGCTCGTATTTCTTGGTGAGGTCGGATTTGTTGTGATGATAAAAACAGTTTTATGCTAATATATAGTTTATTTGTACAGTTAGGATATTCTTTGCAAAACTCATATTATATAAACATTTATATAAGATGATCAATTAAATATGTGGTTAGTCAGGTTGCTTAAAAAAATTTAACTCATTAGAATGATAAATAAAAAAGAATAATTAAATTAAACGTAGTTTATTTAGCTAACTTTTATTGCTATATGTAGTCACGGGGACAAAGGGACCCATTGATCAATTCAAACTTGTTCTGTCGTAGAATTTCATACTTTACGACAGAACAGCTAAACTATTGGTATTAGAGCAGATGCATAACATATATAAGAAAATTTTAAACTATCATGTAGAATATTCCTTGAATCGCTTCAACTGAATTAGACAGCCGTGAACAAACCGGGCACAAAACCAATTAAAAGTTTGCCTTGCGAGTACGATAGGTATGGCGTTACTTAGTTATGTGGTTGAGAATTATTGCTGCACCCCCCTTTATTGATTATTGTTTTTTATTGTCATATGAAACTTACTTAACTTACTTATGCTGGCAACAAACAATAATAATAAGATGAAAGTCTCATCCGGAAGGATTGGATGTTAAGCACTCTTTAACTGAGCACTATTTTATTTAATTAAGATAGCACGTAAAGGTACACTATGTTTTTATATTTCTAAGCAATATATATATTTTATGAACCATGAATCATCATTAAAAGCAGGTAGCCTTTAATGATCGCCTCAAATGTTCTTCGTATGAGTCTGATATGGTTCGTTCTTTTTCTTGTCCAGTTGATCGTTCTTTGGGATGCACTCTCTTGATGGCAGTAATACTACAAGTAAATTTTAATAAGAGAGCAATGTAACAGTACTATCTGTTCAAAATTTCATAACAATTAAAATAGATAATTATTTATTAGCTACTGATATGACACATTAACAGCATACGTAATCATAATTTTGCTGTGTATCTATATCTATACTAATATATAAAGCTGAAGAGTTTGTTTGTTTGTTTGTTTGAACGCGCTAATCTCCGAAACTACTGGTGCGATTTGAATAATTCTTTTTTGTTGGATAGTCCATTTATCGAGGAAGGCTATAGGCTAAATAACATTACGCTATGACCAATAGGAGCAAAGACAGAGCGGTAAATGTGTAAAAAACGGGGAAAATTATTCATTTTTGAAGGCTTTCTTTGCGTGCGCTGCGAAAACGGTTCAAGATACACAAAAAATATGTATGAAAGAATTATTCCTCTATACATGATCTAAAAAAAAGTCCGCGACGGCATATGTCTATCTTTTAAGGTTTAGTCACAATGACCGTTTTTATGGTACCAAATTTGGATATGTCGCGTTGTCAAGATCGGGTAACAGCTGAGGTGCGCAAAATAACTATTCCACGCGGACGAAGTCGCGGGCACAGCTAGTTTAATTATCTTTTGCACTTCTCATGTTCTAAAAGTACGCCAGTATGAGTATACACTAAGCAAACCACTTCAATACCAAAGTAGTAATAACTCTTTAATACTTTGATATTGAAGTGGTTTGCTTAGTTTTGAAATAAGATCAAATATAGGACTATAAACATTTATTACAAGAATATACTAATTATAATTGAGAAAGCAAAATAAGTATAATTGCAGATTCACACAGATCATAGGATTCTTGAAATTACAATACTCCAATAAATCGATTTTTGTTAGTTGTTTACAGTAAAGGATATATTTATTGTTTATTGGATTGGATATTGGAAAATATTGATGATTTAATTAGATGCAATTTCCGCATCGGCCGTGGTGCCAACGTAGCATAGAAGATGGTATGATAATGCTTTTCGCAGTTGACGCTAGAACTCTAATTTGTCTATGGTCCGACCAGAAAAGATAGCCCATCTTTTCTGACCGGAGAAAAAAAGAAACATAAATTTTACCAAAGTTTTTTTGAAAATTTGATTTGACCATTTATCGCATACGAAGTAAAAATTATAGTTATCTCCTAGAGCCTAAATATATCTGTTCGGATTTCATCGCTAACGCTCTATTTAGTTCCTCGGTGTATAATATACTTACTATTAAAGAAACTCAATACTAGACACTATTTTTACTAACCTTGTTTTCCCGTTCCGATATCAGAAACCATAATGAGTAAGGCAAGCCCAACTAGAACTGAATTTAGTTAACTGCCGAAGGTAAACGGACCCTTGATTTTATGTTGTCTTTATTTATTTCTCCCTGGTTCTTCGTATCTGTGTAGCAAATGTGCACAATTACTCCAAATCGCGTTGGAATTATTTTAAGAACTGCTGAGATAATGATTACAGAATAATGATTTGTGTATCTTTCATATAGGCACAGATTACATATACACTTTGGAACAGCAGTGTTGTTCATAATAGTGACGGTTTTCGTAAGGAAAATGTAAAGCTGACGTACAGTGGACCGTACAACGTTATAAACCATTTTATTTTAAATTATTTATTTATAGGTTGTTTTATAACAACGATCTTATCAACAACCATAGCTTATACTCGTACATACATATATCAAAATAATTACAATATGCTATAAATTGATGTAAAATGTTACAATATTCAAACTTGACTAAGTTGTACATATTTATATTTTTTAAGAATTCAATAGTCTGATCCAATTTTGTTTTGTCCGATAATTAAAAATTACGTAATCACGGTATAAGTGTGATTACGAAAATACGACTAAGATAATTTATTTCTCGTTGTCGAAAACAAATACTTTTCGAACGATATCATTTAAATTGCTCAAATTGTACAAAGGCTGTACCAATTAGTAACTGAGATCGTCAGCTCGAGTTCCGTGGAAGGGTTTAGCGGAAAAACGTCTATAAGCGTTCGCGGTTTAGAGTTCCTTCCTGTAATTGGTGCGCTCGGGGCGCTTCAAAGAGGAACATCTTAGTGCAGAACCGACACTTGGCTTTCATTATTTTTTTTCCCAATTTTTACGATAAATCTGTCAATTAAAAATCATAGTAAAATGCGGTGTTTTCGACACTTAGTAACCACTTCGAAGAAGTTCTTTAGTTATGGCTTAAAAGAAAAATGAAACTTTCATGCACTATAACTGCTGTTATGTTATATGTTATAATTTCTTTTTCGATTTTAGACTCAAGTACGCCTATTTTAGCAACTAGTTGTAATCTTGGGATCGTATTATAAAATCAAACTCAAACATCTCTCAAATGAGCAGAGTTACAAATTGATGGGGCTCTGTAGGCTAAATAGTATCTCTTTCCAACTCAGTGAGCGATTTGAGTTAAAGTTTGTAAATGAAAATTATAATAGGACTAAAAGTTTTATAGACTTTAAAAATCTGCATTTCAGGCATTAAAATGATAAATTGCTATTTTATTACTATGAAAATGTATTTAGTTTGACTTCATAATAGATATTACAGATACTTATCCTTATGCAATAAATATGATATATTTTACAATTATTAACAATAATAAAAACACTATAATGATATTTTAAACTTAAACATGAATCTATAATTAAAGACAGTTCCTGCCTAATATTTTAATAAGATCAACTTGTTCCCATTCATTGAGGGGGCCTCCGTGAAAATGTGAACAAATCTTCCTTGACGTTTCGACAAGTGCCTATTATTTCTTTAGTTTAAACACATTCAATGAAATATACGGAATCTGACTACAGAACAAGATTTAGATATGGGAGATATCAAATAAAAATTTTCAAATTTAGTTTAAAACTAAATAATGATTCACTCATAAATTGAAATATTTCTACAGCCAAATATAAAACAATGCATTTTCTAAAATATTTTTGTATAAATCTAATCAGTCAATATCACATTTAGTAATTTTGTTTTTAATTATATCTCAGCTGGGTTATTAACGTAAAAAAGTTCGATGTACAACTTTGCAAATTGGAATACCATTAAATAACTAATATAGTAACAGATTTGATACACCTGTCAAAACTCAATTCAGATCTGATACAGAAAGCGAGATCACCGAAACGGAATCGAAGTCATGCTGCACTCGCCCCAACCTCACCCCCGGCCGGAAGTCAGCTAAAAGCCTTCGCCTGCATTTGTCTAGGAGTTTCGTGTGATGTAAAATCGATAGATACCGTCTAGTTTCCTAACTTCGCGAAGGGGCAGGAAAATTTCAGTGTTATATTTATGACTGGTTTCTGCAAAACATATTAATAAAATTGATCTTTAGTTGATATCTTATCTTATTTTTTTATAAATTTGTAATGAAAAATATCATATCACTTCTAATATGGATAATGTTAAGAATGCTATGGTAATTTTCACGTATCTTTTTAATAGTATAAGAATGCATTATCATCGTACGAATAAAAAATGCGACTTTTGTGTTTTCACGCGGTTACAAAATATAAGTGTAAGAAAGAGAGCAAATATGCGATAATGATGCAAGTAGTACACCTATTCAAGATCCCTATATCTGACCACGCATTCAAATCATAGCGCATTTACATTGTATTAGGGCAATACCCAAGGCAGAATATCACAACCGTAGAATAATGAATTCTATATTTACTTAGTGGGCCCAATACGACAGAAATCTACATATAGTTAAAAAAAATCAAATTATCTAGGACTTAAATATTATTATTAGTTTATTTTTTTAAGAATTCCATAGACAACTCTACAAAACCCGAAGAACCTTAAGTGAAAGTCGGCTTGACATTTTCCTGACAGAATTTAAGGCCGTTGAAGCAAAAAGATCACCGAGCATATTGTCAGTAACACAACGTTGGCAGACCTGTCACAAGGCGGATTGGCGATTTGGTGAAGCAAATCGTCAATCCACGTTCAGGTCACAAGAAGACGCTGGATGCTATCAGGGCAGCAGCGATGAGCAAGGTTATATACGGTAGTAGACCTCTCCGGCTAAAGTGACAATGATAACTGAGCTAATGCCACAAAATTCGTTGAAGAAGGAATTAGAACTTTCTTCGTCATAAATATTATAATTTATCCAGACGTGAAATGTGTTATTTCAATTAAATCACTTTAATGTTATCTTTATTTACAATTGATCCAGACTTAATATGGTTCGTTGTAAAAGCATATAAACGAATTGCGATTTCGGTAATAATAAAGATCATAGAAATATCGCTATCAATGTCAATACTGACAATACTTATAAACCTTTTGAAGGCTAAAATTTCAACACATCCGTTGTAATATTAGCTTTATAAGGTTACATATAAAGTTACGAACGGCTACAATGCGGTTGTGGATTTCGTTACCTTCATCCTTAACTTATTGTAGTTACCTAGATGCGAATGACTAACACAAAATGTAAATTATGTGGGTGTAGCTCTCTAGACACGCGATTAGGGCATCAGTTTCTACTTCATTAAGTTGTCTTCAAGAGAAACCACTGGTAATTATTAATTAGAATTTACGAAGATAGGAAACTGCACTGTGTATTTGCTTTTGATCAAGATTAGTTTAAAAACACAAATAATACTAACCAGAAAATGACTTCAGCAAGCTTAGTATTATAAAATAGTAGAAATACAGTCTTAATAAACTAGTTAGTAGTATTATTTCAGTAAATTAGTTTTTGCTTTATTTGTGCAGTTGAAAAAGATCCGATAGGCTATTATGATTTTATAACAGAAAAAATGGGAGAGGAGGACCAGGTATTACATGTGTAGTAAAGAAAAGAAAATAGGGCGTCGTGCCGTGTTACACGCTAATGAAATATCCAGTGCACCATGAACAACGGCAATTGCTCTATCAAGAAGAAAAATCAGTTAAATATTTCATAAGATGTTTTTAGGTTTTTTAAAGCCTTTCTTTTCATATAACTGTCTGTATATAGAATGAAACATGGAGTACTTCGTAGAAAGGTAACGTAATTTGTTTTGCCGACTCACAAGTCAAAGTATAACACAAATGACCTCTCTGGAAGATTACCGTGCTAGGGGTGGAAATATTTGACAACATTACACGCTTACGCTGAAATTTTCCGCAACAAATCGTCTTAAAAAATGCCCACTGTCAAGTCGAGAGCACAAAATGAGAAAGCTCTTACATTCGCAAGATGTCGTGACTCTAGCAAGTAGGGTGTCATAAGGAATCACTAGAGAAGTTGTCTACTGATATATATATCTATTTAAAACAAAATATGATTACCTATGATTATTTAATACACAATAATATTATGATTTAATCCACAATAGAACGTACGTACAATGTTTAATGTATAGTCGATGATAATAAGGTAAAATAATAGCAATTTGTATCTGCCGGCTTATTTGAATTACATTTTAAGATTTGCCTTGCTCTAAGTTATCTATTTTAATCATAGTATGCAATGTTTTTATGAAAACAGTGAATTGTCTCTGTCATAAATACCAAGTTACAAAGTAAATTAAATGGCTAATTCAACTAGTAAGTGTTAAATTTCATAAGTATATTGTTTTTGTTAAAATAATAAATTAGTTAAAAACCCGAATAGTGTTATTCCATGACCTGTTTGGTCTGGTCTAAACGAAAACTCGGGTTTAACTCAGATTTTAATGAAATTGATATTACAAGACACAGTTTACCCAAAGAACCGGGTTTATCTCTGGTTTAAAGATAAACTAGGCTACCCCTTAGTTTACTTAGTTTAAGTCTGGTTAGTAAATTTAATACTTGTTTGTAACATTTCTCCATTCTTTCACCTTCTTCATATTAATTTTTTTCTAATATCGTGGCTGAATCTGACACCAAATGCCGTAAAATATCCTAAAGCAAAGTAATTAAAGTAGGTAGTAATAAGTTAAATAATAATTGTTTTATGAACTTAGTATTTTATGTTGTTTTATGAACTTATTAGTTATGCACAGTTAACATTTTAATTTTCAAAAGTTCTTTATTAAAATATAAACTAGGTAAGTACATACCTTGTCTTCTTGGCACCAATTACAAGATCTCTTATTATTTTCCATTTTTATATAAGTTTATTAAAGATATCATTGTAAGATTCAAAGAAAACGAAATAATTTTGTTTAGTTAAATGCTTTGGTGTCAAAAGGGCGGCAAATGTTGAATAGGTACTTAATTTACGTTCCAACAAGCAATTTTTACAATTTTATTATTTTATTTTCTAGTATATATAAGAAGACATGTAAGTACGAATATATTCTTTCATACTTACATTTCTTCTTATATATACTTTAAAATTAAATTTATCTTATAAAATAAATGTTTTTTATCAACTTTGTAGTTTTATTTTCACTATAGTTATGAAGTCGGTTACAAACGAAACTGCGTGAAATGGAACGATTATTGGTTTATGGAACGATTAATAATAAAATTGGCTAAAACTAGGGTGCCAAAGCCGTTAAAAACGAACGAATGAATGAATGATTTTCTTTAGACTCGGGTTTTGGAAGATCGTACATGAATTTGTTTTTGTAATAAAGTCCGGTCTAAACCCGAGACCTTGGTTTAGACCCGAACTACATAGACCTGGTTTAAACCCGAGTTTTAGAAGTTTTTGTAATAAGAGAGTTTTTGTTAAATGTCGAGTTAATGAATATTATAATTTGTGAGAGATTTTTTCTAGAACAGAAATTTCACTTTGAGTTTTCTTATCAATTATCCAAGTTTACCTCTCCATTTCTTGCTTGCATATATAAATTGTCTACTAACTCAAGTATTACACCTCGGATCTTATACATTCCGTACCAAGCTGTGATGAATATCCCCTACTTGTCGGTTGATCGTAGGCGTCTGTCATCTGTGAATGTTTTACGGGCACGTTTCTGATTATTTTTTTATAACCTATGCTTATGTTTCAAATTCCTAAGTATATTTGAAGTGTACTATTTAAAACAATAAATCTTGCCATCCCATTTTCTGAAATAAGTAAGTTTTATATTTTTGTGGATTTTCGTAACTTATTAGGTAACTTATAACACCTAAGTATTTTTTAAAGTGTACAATTTAAAACAATAAATCTTATTTATCGAAACTATAATTAAAGAGGTTTATCTGGTTCCATTCCCAGTTCAGAACCGTAATTTATAAAAAAGAACGTTATTTACTTTCCTGCGTGTACACAAACAAGTAATCAATTAATTTAATTTAACGTAAGGTTACAGCACAAACATGACTTATTTGTTTTAAGATTATTATTTTATTGATCAAGTTAGGCGAATTGCAATATTTGTCACTTATAAATAATTATAAGCAACAACAGCAGCTGCAAAATTCCCCTCTGAACTGCACCGAGTGTCTCTTCAGAAGCTCAAAGTCTTGAATACGTAATTTAATTACACGAGGAGCACAAGAAGCTGTCTCGGTTATTGTTGATGGCAAATATTTAGTCAGAGAGTAGTGGAGACAATGACAAGTTCCTAATTGTGCCAAAGACGAGTAGATGAACTGTGGTTCATTTCTACATCGCAGATAATACGAAAGTGTAGATGCAACTGAACTTTAGCTGTAATTTAACTATAATGTTTTGGTAGTTTTTATAAAATATTTGTAGTTGTATTATTTACTTACAGTAGTGTTTGCGAACAGTCCAAAACTTTAAAATTTGCAAAAAGGCAATTTATTCCATATTTTTTGTTATTATTTTGTGTAGAAAAAACAAGTCAAGAATTTATTTGAGTCGTTATTAAGACAATAACATTGCATCTGAAAAAGGAGAAACAAACTCGAATTTCACTTGGGTCGCGTTCTATAATCCGGGCTTAAGAGATAAAATCTGCGATTAATAAAATGGTAGGTAAATTATTATTATGTAATTATTGTTACGAAAGTCCATTTTTCACTGCTTTACCTATACCGATCGCTCCTACATAACATAATTACGGTACATAATTGTTCTATTAAAGCCAGGGTCACCGAACTACAGTCGCTTTAACATCGCCTTACTGTACGAAATTTTTATCTTTTTCTTAATCAATACTTAATTACTTAATTAAGTATTGATTAGTTGACGACCTCCATAGTCGAGTGGATAGTACACCGGTTTCAAGGTGTCGCGATCTCTGAGGTCCCGGTTCGAGTCCCGGTGGGGGCAGATGTTTGTGTGATGAATGCGAGCATTTGTACCTTAGTCATGGTTGTTGATATATATTTGTTCGGGATAGAATAATTAAAATAAATAAATAATTACGTAGAATATAATTAATTGATAGAAATGTATTACATATATAAGATAATTAAGAATAGTACTAAGCGTAGATAAGAAATAAAGATAAACGTAGCTTAGGAAATGAATAAATAAACATAGAATAGGTTCCCTTAGTGATAAGACTACATATAGTATGTAAGATAGGTATATACATTGATTAATAATTCTTTAAATTCCTTAGAAAAAGACAGTAGCGTAAGTGTGTAAACATATGAGTTTATTGGAAAAAGTATGAGAAATATATGAAAATTGTTATTGAATTAGGGCATACTATATGTTAATGCATTAATGAACACTATTACAAATAAATAGGGCACAATAAATTATAAAATTGTAAACGAGCAGCCACTGAGAAATCACAAAATGTATGGAAATGTCGAATTAATGTCCTATCGTACGCCGATTAAAGTGCATATATATGTATATCACAGAGCATTCTCAGTGGTAGCGAGTTAAGATATAGTATCGGATATTACACTCCGAATATATGCCCTAAAAAGTAAGGACTTAAAGCTAATAGGTAATTTGTGGGGGTAAATTAAGCCGAAAATAGGGATGAAAACTCACCCGTCCGACGTATTATCGAGTATATATCTCGAGGACTTTAAAAGATATAGTTGTATGAAAAACGCAAAATAAAGGGAAAAATAAGCCCCTACAGATTACCTATGTATGAAAGGGATGAAAATAAGGAACACATATAGAATAAGAATTTATTGTAAGAATAATAGTAAAAATAAAGGGCAAATGGGGTTCGACAGGTGCTTTCTGTACGGTATAACCTCGCCAGGGGGGTCTCGAAAATCCCATTGTTTGGTAGGGATTTTCTCTGGAATAAATTGAGGGACTCCCCCGGCTCGACACGGATTACGACGGGGACCACATACTGAAGCGGACGACTGTCCACCACCAGAACAGAAAGCTCCTGAAGACCCTGCTGGCCGACCGAACAAAGAAAACTGGCTTCTTATTTCTTCCTGCAACCACCACCTCGGGCGCACCGCACCGTTCGGAATCCTTCTCCAACCCCAGCAGCGAAGTGTGCCGGTGCCTCCAACCCCGAAGAATAAGTGTGCGTCGTGCACAATATTTCTATAAAAATTATTTATATATGTATAATATATGTGGGTCATACACAAAATTAAAAAAAAAAGCGTTCACTTACTTTAACGCTAACTTAGTATTTACTTAACTTGCTTAGTTTTCTAATTTATGAAAATCACATTTATGTCCATTTAATTATATAAAAAGGAAAAATAAAAATATTCAATTAGTTATTAAATTTAACTTTATCATTATAAAATTCTCCTCCTGTAGACTGTTCAGATACTGAGTACAGATCTTTGGAGGGCAATAAAAAATACTTTTGTGGTTAAAATAACAGGTATTTTTATTAATGACATGTATGTATATAGGTACACACTTAATGAAGATTTTCAGAAATAAGTGTGTTAATTATTCATTTAAAATAAATAAAAATGTTGTTCTAAATTTTGACATCTTTCCTGTAGACTAAAAATAAACGATTATTTTTTTCGTAACAGATCGCATATTCAACTTTTATTTTTTGTGTTGGTAACACTGAGTCACGCATCAGTTGCCGGTTGAATGCTGAGAAGAAAGTCCTATACGTTTTGATAAAATATTATCATAATTAAATACACAAGTTTTTGTCAAACATCAGTGCATCTTTTCTTAGTGATTTATTGCAAAGTAATTTTGACTATTTTTTATGTTAAACTACTTTGGCATTATGTGATTTAAGAACTAGTTTATAACTGTGCCATTGTTAAGATTCTAACCTTAAAATTTTGATTGTATTATTTTTTTTTTGTTTCGTTTGTCTCTCCTGTAGAAATCTCTTCTGCAGATATCATGTCTACAGAAAAGATAAATTCTACAGAAGTGAAATTTAGACTTTTGTGTTCATTCTTTTGATAAGTTGGTATTTAAATAAGCTTTATTATATGTCTTGACTTATTAATTTCAAGTATAAATACATAGTTTATTGTTTATAACCTTTTCACTTGAATGCTACTGAATTAATTTCGATGATTTAGAGTATTACCGACAAATAACTATCAACTTTATTCAAAACTAGCTTTGTTTTGCTTTATATAAAATTTTCCTGCGAGGTAAGTTGACGTAGGCAAAGTCACGGGCGTGCGATAATATAAAATTATAACATTTTGAATCGATTGCGTGACTTTTATTTTGTGCGTTTTCTTTTTCGAGTGTTTTGTGTATGACCCATGTATGTCTATCCGTTACCTAGATCCCATAGCACAAGCCTTACAGAGCTTACCTTGGGCTAGGCTAATTGGTGTAAGTGTAACAAATATTTATTTATTATTTATTTATTTATTAATACTAAATTATTTGATGTACTTGATCTAATATTATACAAAGAATTGTTGTAAATTTTTTGTATATTTGTGAAAAAAAACTAAATAACTAGTGGACCGTTTTTGATGAAATTTGCTTCAAAAGCAGTTCAAAACCCAAGAAAGGATATAGGTTAGTACATGAGGACACACTGATTTCAAAATGCTACCTCAAAAAAATTTTTTTTTGCATAATAAATATTTTAAAAAAACATTATTAACAAAAAACTACTTAAAAGTTACATTATCTTACGACCATAACAACGTTTCTTCCACCCGACCAAATAAAGTCATTGTTAACTTCAGAAAAAGTGAAATACTAGCACTCAATGATTTATCAATTTTCCATGAAATTAAAGATTTAAAGAGAGGTTCACTTTTACCAACTTCTAAGACACTGTGATAGAAGAGGGGTTCTTTCGGATCTGTGACCCTCGTCTTTTCAGAATGTGCAATCATGTTCAGAAATATTTGAAATTTATAATAGAGTACTTTGAATAACAATAAACATAATATTTTCATTAAAATTTTTTTCCTTATAAGTTACGCAAAACTTTCAGTGTGCCCTACGTATTATCACGACATTTGTCGTCATCATATGTATAACGTGAAAATATGTCTTTTTTATCGGAAAATCATATATAACTTAGGGGGAACCGCGTATTGAAAGCTAGTAATATAATAAATCTGAAAAGTTAATTGACAGACAGTTTCACACTTAAACATCTTTTTTAACGACATTTTGTATAGAAATAATAAATCGGGGCTTGGAAGCATTTTTACGTATTTGTGTTTGATTTTATGTAAGATTTATTTCTGTTAATTCACAAAAGTTGGCAGTGAGTTCGAGGAGAAACTACTCGTAGTGTGGCTCAATTTGTAGCCGCTTTCGATGCAACGAGGGCTTGTCACATGTTTCGCGAGTTCTACCGCTACAATTGAGCTATGTTTGACGACCGCTTCCTTGATATAAAATTTTTAAAGCATTAAGCGACTTGTTGATATACACTGTTTTGTAATTTCTAGACTCTTAATTAAAATAAGTAGATAGAGGGTTGAAAAGCGGTGAAATATTTGTCATACCAATTAAAATCGTTTTATTAACCCCAATCCAGCACTGAAGTAATTCATTGGCGTAGTATATCACAACATTATCCTGATAAACAACAAGCGTTCGGTTATTTAAAGATGTGTAGAAATGAACCATGGTTGTACTTGTTGGATAGAGTTGTTAAGTAACACTACACCTTTTTAGGTTTTGCACGTCGGGATGACCTCAATTCGCCTAATAGTAAACTAGAGATTAAATAGCTTGCACTATATCCAGCCAGTTAAGCTGTGTTTTAAGGTTGTAAGGAGTGGAGAGTTGGTATTGATTGGAGGAGCTTTTCGGAATTTTCTCCATGGTAGAGAGGGTATAATTCATTACCAATAACGCTATATTTTTACACAATTATAAGGGCTCCAGTTTCTTTACTTAACGTTACTTAATGGAGCTTTTCCTAAGGTTGGAGTAGTAATCCACGTATGGATGAATCTGTGTCTTTCAGTAGATACCGCAGCTTCTGCATGAAGAATCTTGTACAGGTCGTCGAGTTCACGTGATACCCGTTTTATGGTACTGTTGATATATATTTTTATTGTTTTGTTTGCAGCGGAGACTAAAGTCCAGTATATTTAAATTGTCCTGTACTGGAATTGGTGTTTCGCGAAAAGTGGAAAGAGGAAACAAGGGAGATGCCTTTATTATTAACGCGCACACCTATGTCTTTTTGGCATTGAACTCAACCAGATTTTCAATATCCTTTTGTGAAATACGTTTCAAATTTTGTTTGAGATAACTGATAAATTGTTGTCTTATTTCCTCAATGTCTATCCATTTTGCAAACCGTGTAATATACTATCGTCTGCTTAATAGTGCTACCAATCAATAGCATAACACTGATATACTGAAAAAAGAGAGTGGATGATAAGACGGACCCTTGTAGCATACCCCGACAATTAATCTGAATGAACTCTGCAGCCTGACCACCATAAAGGTTAGAAAATGCGGCGCCTATGCAGATAGGAATAAAAAATATCAGAACCGCAAAGAAACTCGCTTGTTCTATTTATAATCTACTCTTTTCGTTATATTTCTAAATAAATTTAAACAAGATCAAGAATGTCATATCCAGCTATTGATAGATATTTGAGTACCCGGTACGATTCAGCTTGGAAGGCCGAGTTCTCAAAGTTCGAGGACTCGTTGCCTGATTGCACTTACCCCTCTTGCCATCCACATTGATTAAACTGAGATACCTGACTGTCGCTAAAAAAGAGATACAAAAAATACTCACACCTTCAAAATCAAAAGAAATGTATAAATATAAAAAAATCATTCAAACATTATATTGTGCGAAAATGAATTGTCAATCTCTTAATACTCCAGAGCCTTAAGATACTAGTGATTCATATTATTGTAATCCATTTCACAATAATTTAAACTAATTAAAAGCAACAACATAATATTTAAAAACAAATTACATTTTAATTACATTTCTATGAAGTATCTGAGTAAGTATCTATAAGGAATGTGATCGTGTAATTTATTAACAGTATAAACAAATATTGTTTGGAATTTATTTTGTTGATATTCTTCAGTTATCCATTGTAAAAACATGCTATAATTAAACTTGAAACGTTACATTGCTAGCCATATCTGAAAAATGTAAAGTAAGAACCTTAAAGTTAATGACCAAATCGCTTAAGAGATATGATGAATAGGTCGAGGCATGCACCGACCTCATTATTTATAATGTAACCAACAAACAAAGACCCCTGAAGTATACTATACGTCGTTAAATGGCAAATAGTAGTTGTTTAGAGGAATGTAGAGCTCATGTAAGACAGGTTCATCTGTTCTGAATTACTTAATGACTCGAATATTAGTTCTATATTAGATTCTAGTTATATTTTTGTTCCGAATAAATTGTACTGAGTACATCTATTGTTTCATTGATGCATTTATATATATTTAGAAATATATCCGGCCAAGTACATCAAAGACCGTTCAGCTGCTTTTCCCGTAGTAAAAATTACTTTATGTTCCCGGATCTTAAACTATCCCTATTTCAACCTTCATCAAAATCATTTCAGTAATTTTGAAGCCTATTCAGTACAAACAAACAAGAATAAAATGTTTTCTCTTAATAATATTAGTATAAATATAAATGTACTACATACTAGATATGCCATTCCGAAGATGGCATATGGTATAATTGAATTATAATGAAATCTATAAGCTTTCCGTTGAAAGAAACGTGTAAGCTCCATTAAAATTCTGATTAAAGGTGTTATTAGATTACGTTGACAAATATAGATTGCGACATGGTTAAGTTTAATCTGAAACCAGTCACTTCCACCATTCACTACATGGATTACATGATTAATTTCTTAATTACCTAATTGATCATTTTTGTTATTTATAGTTTCATATTGACAAACATAAAATATCTAGGTGTATTACACATAATAATTTAAAAACTGTTTACTAGCAAAAACTTCAACGTTAACTAAGAAAACAAATTATGCAAACCGGTAACATTCTCGTTTTCAGCAATTTATTTAGCATTTGAAATAGAGTTGTAACGGAACAAACTGCCGTGACCGCACGTCCGCTCACTTCACAGTCTACTCACGAACTGATTTGAATTTGGAATTTCTGGCCTTTCATGTTGGTTGGGTTTTTTAATTCTATAGTTATGTGCATTTTTCCGGTTTTTTTTAATTATATTGATTAAATTAGGATAATTCTGCGTCCATCGTTAATAGCTTCGTACCGTTACCATTGATTCTAATTTGATCGCGAAGAATATACGTACATTGAAAACGCATCTATTGATATAGAAAATTAGATTTCGAATGAGTACGGAATTTCTATTTCTACATATTTTTTTTTTGCTTGTAACTATATTTTTCTATTATATTAAAATGATAAATGGAATAGAATTGCATCTTATAGTAATCTCATATAATTTACGCAATAATATGTATAAATAGTATTAATAATAAAGTATTGCGATTTTTCTCATACTTTTGAATCAGGTAAGCAAGCTTATTAGCTTCTATAAAGATTCAAAGTATTTTTTCTCGGTAAATAAGTTCGCGTTCAAGCAAAAACATCCTAATCTTCAACTGTTTGTTTACTTAGAAATGCTAAGGAGATTCCGCGTGGGAATGCTAATGCAGTGTTTCGATTCGAAGTGAAACGTCGCAAGACGCAATCAGACTGTATAATGAAAAGCGCTCCTATTGCAGAGGTAGCAGTGGTCATTTAACCGCAGCTCTTGTAGAAGTCAAAATTAATGGAGTGTTTCGCCGTTTTTATTTCCCACCCGCTGTTTGACTTGAAGGGATTTGCAAACGAATTGTGTGGTTTTACTATTTGCTATTTAGATTTTAAAGCAGATTAAGAATAACTTGTAAGTTTAGTATGAAGTAAATTACTGGAACTATCTGGTGTCTTATAAGTTATTTATTTCTGCACTTAACGCAAATGTTATTCTGTTAGTTTCTATCCAGTAGCCCTAGACAAAAACACCCGCGCGTCTTTTCTATTCTATTTCTACTATTATAATAGACTAAGCGTTTTCCATCGAAAAATGCTAGACAAAGTGTATCTACTGATAGAATGGCTGTGTCTAGCGTGACAGTAGAAAATAGAATAGAAATAGAAAATAATCTACCGTGTTTCGCCTTAAGTTTCTTTGCTTAAAGAGAAAAAATGCCGTTAGGAGGAACTTCAAAACATTTCAAATGTGCGTACTTCACAATTATTTACCTACATTAATTAGGACTAAATTAAACAAACTTTGGATTTGAAATTGAAAATCGTTGCGTAGACATTTATTTAGAGGTAAGTATGAGATTTACAATTAATCATTACAAAAGCGAGTGTCAGTATTGAATTCAAATTAGCTTTGTTTACTTACGGTTGTTTCAAAATGACATAATATTAATATTTATACAATCAAGATTATATAAAAAGTTCATCAAATTAAAGATCCATACTAATATTATAATTGCAAAATAATGTAAGTATTAGCCGTGACGACGGTAAGAGACCCGACGGCATGACCCTCGTGCCATGGAGGATGGGACGACCACTAGTTTGGGACGCGACATGTGCTGATACTCTAGCGCAGTCCCATCTTCGTGGCACCGCAGTTAGGGCTGGGTCTGCTGCTAACTCGGCTGAACTCCTCAAACGGCGCAAGTATGCAAACATAAATAGTGGTTGCATATTTGAGCCTTTTGGGGTGGAAACTCTGGGGCCCTGGGGGAAAGTGCCCACAGAGTTTTTAAAGAGTGCAGCTATAGATTGACCGAGGCTACATGTGACCGGAAAGCTGGCTCATATCTGGCGCTGCGAATCAGCATCGCCATACAACGTGGCAATGCTGCTAGTCTTATGGGGACGTTGCCTGACGGCAGCGATTTATTTCAAATATTTTATTTATAGTTTAGTTTTTAATTTTACTAAATAATTATTAGAGATAATATTAGTTTTATATATAGTTTAGTTTTTAATTTTATTTAAGTTTCATTATTATATCATTTATATTACTTTAATGTATACCTTATCTACGTTAGTTAAACTAGACATAATTAAGGAAATGTAAGTATACTCATTACTGAAATAATATTTGACGACCGTTTGACGACCTCCATAGTCGAGTGGATAATACACCGGTTTCAAGGTGTCGCCATCTCTGAGGTCCCGGGTTCGAATCCCGGTGGGGGCAGATGTTTGTGTGATGAATGCGAGCATTTGTACCTTAGTCATGGTTGTTGATATATATTTCAATAAAAATTATTTATATATGTATATTATATGTGTGTCTATCCGTTACCCTAGATCCCATTGTACAAGCCTTATAGAGCTTAGTTTGGGCTAGGCTAATTGGTGTAAGTGTAACAAATATTTATATTTAAATATTTATTTATATATTTAATGTATATTATTATGACAGCTAATACTCGTATCATGATCATTATATCGATAGCCATATATGGGTGGGTTAAACCTAAGAAGGTTCATAGGCACACGGAAGGAGATATTTTCTAAATGTTTCGGACAATCTAGCGGTCCATAGATAATTTCATATAGATAAATTAAGTCGGCAATTTCGCGATGTTTTGATAACAGATGAAAATTATATTTGGTATATTGATCATCATAATGTTATTACATTGTTAATCGAATAACTTGTTGTCATGAAATTCGTCAAGGTATTTTAATGTTATATGTCTTTTTAGTTTCTAACCTAACCTAATTTCTAATTTTGTAAAATAAGATTATATTTTTGACTATAAGTGACAATATTAAACTTGGCTGGATTGAAGTCAAGATATTTTTTTGACCAATATTGCTCGAACCTTGCGAGATTAGTTTGCAAAGAAATTAAGATTTTTCCAAAATTATATAGTGTTTGTGCCATCGCAGCCTTTGTGCTAGGCTCTTGATAGCAATCTGGGTCGGGAGCGAGTTATTTAAGAATAATCCCGCCGTTATGAAAATACGGACTGAAGTAAGTGATGACAATAATACTAAAAGTACTCACAGATGGTACCCTAGCTATCCTGTCAGCACGCAAATTCCGTTGAGGCTTGAGGTAGATTTTCCGGGTAGGTAACGTTCCACAGTAGGCGAGATGGCTAGCCACTTGAATTTGTTAGTCCTTTTCACAAAAAGTAAAAGCCACACAACACACATATGATGCAATTGGGATTATGAATATATGTTTCAATTTTCGAATTGAACGGATTAGATATGCGTGTATTCCAGCCAAGTGCGCGATTACAAAGCTACCCTACCCTCTTGAGCTCTCGCCGAGGCGGCCCAAGTTTTTTCATAATACCCTCTGTGTTTCGGGTATTTACGAATTGCCTTTAGCACATCTGTCAATCACTCACCAGGCGGGAATATTAGAAATTATTAAAAGAATGAGAATATTGTAAGTAACGAACAGTGTTCATAAAACGAATGTCAGAAGACGTGATACAGATTTTTACAACGCAAAAGTAAATTTACGTAAATGTTAGAGAATATTTTCTACGATGCGACTCCGCACTGTTTCCCAAAGTTAATTCCTAACTTCCATATTGACCCGTAGTTTTTATTAAGTTACACTGAAACAAACTAGTGAGGAATTTTTCAAAGTTGGCCGCGACACGAGCGCCCCCAGCTACGTCGCTTTCACCTTGCAAGTTTGACTCCAATTCAATTAGTGGGCAACTTTGTCGGAGTCTCATCTCGAAATTGGCTGATTTTGTTTTTCGAAACTTTATACGGCATTCTGTCTTTATGGTGACGAGTTTCAGATGTAATTTGTTAATTAGCTATGACTAGAACATAAAAATCTTAATACATCTGTACTCAAATTTTAAAATTGAAGAAAAGAGTACTGTAAATACGAGTCAACATGAAAATAGACAATCTACTCAACCAATCCAGTCTACTTGTCATACCCCCTTATTTGTAGTGTAAAATAGCAAGTGCATTGATATTTGGTTGTTGCGTTTTTCTTTTTCCGGGTTGGATATTACACAAGTGGCATTAATAAAATATCAATTAATTTCTGATTCCTTACATAACAGTTCTCAAATTTTCATAAACAATGATTATATTATAACAAATGACTTTATTTTATTGCATTTAAGATATGTTGATATTAATATAGAATTAATGATTTAACTCTTGACAAATTTTTATAATAATAATCACTATTGCATAAAAATTATACAAAATAAATGATTTATCCAAGGAAATAAAATTATATATAAAACGGCGGTTTTTTATCAAAAACAATATATTTCAGGCAATCTTGAATCAGGTAAATATGAAAAAGAACTTGTAATAGGGTATAGGTACAATTATTGGAAAAGTAAATTAATGGATTATGAAACGTTAAGAATTACGTGACAGAGAATGATTTCAGACTCGATTCTTAAAGAACTCCAACGTACGAACTTTCTTAATATACTCAGAGAATTCCAGAGACAGCATAAACCGGGAAAAAGTATGAAATAAAATCAGTGCTGCAACTAGGAATGAATTTAAACCTTGTGTTAAATTCAAGTTAGATTGTAAAACGCGACATGAAGAGGAGGACCGAAACGAGAACAGAGACTTAGGTATAATGGAGTAGGGGGAAACAAAATATTATAGAGAAGAGAAAAAGTAAGTAAATCTCTGCGCTGACGAATTGGGAGTCAAGATAAGTGGCTGGTGGAGAGTGACTGTAATGGAGTTTATGAATATCGGAACAGCAGCAAAACAGAAGCAACTGAGATAAAATGCTACCCTGAGGGACACTGCCCTTACTGGCGGTACCAATCAAATATGGAGTCAGCAATATGTATATGCTGGCGACGCCTCAGATTTTTTTATTTTAAGTAACGCCGAATTACTAATGTATGCATTAACAGTTTTGTGGCTTAGTCATGATGTATGATAAATATATGTATGTCTATTCTTACCCTAAGCCACATACAAGCCACACAAGGCTTACATTGCTATATATAAAGGTAAATGTCATCATCGCAGCTAATAGACGCCCACTGCTGGATATAGGATCTCATAAGGACTTGTCCAGCGCCTTTCTCGTGTAAATTTAAGAAATATATATATATATAATATATATATATATAATATATATATATATAATATATATATATATATATAATATATATATATATATATATATATATATATATATACAATGATTAACCAAAACGATGCCATGTCTATTTACTGAAACAGTTTTAAAAAGTAAGGGAATTGAGGCTAATTTATTTTTCAATACGAGAAAATAGACCTATATTTAGAATTAAAACTTTTTAAATAAAGTCTTGTCCTAACGACAGCTACTCCGTGAAGCACAAAGCTCAAACTGATTTGATGTATTCATCCTACCCGGCGCTGGGAGGAGAGATAAAAGTCACGTTAATACTCCCACGGGATTTCGCTGCTCGTTAAGTAAAAGCGCATCGATTCTGCAAGTGAGTGATTACAAAATCAATTGTTTTGTCCGAGTTTTCTGATGTTGTTAATTGTTTAATTTTGTAGATGTTTGTCTATGATTACTACTTATATATGTTAACTAATTATTATAGTTGTACTATAAACTAGGCATTCGTTTTCTACTATAATTAGTACAAAGTTGCTTTTTCGGAAGTTTATACAGTTCGTTTTATAATTACTATTATGTCTAGATTTTCTTACTGAACACTTCATTAATGAAACAAAACATTAAAATAATTTTTAATAATTTTGTTATGTCAAGTTTATTTGTAAAACTTACTCAAATATTCATCAGCAAATTTACATTACAATGGATAAAAACAGTAGCTTCGTGCTCAAGTTGTGAAAATGAATTTAAAAAAATTGGCGTGTGTTCCATTTAGTATAGATAGACTACTCTATAAGTAGTCAATTAGTAAATAATATTCATGTAAGATTTTGTTAGCCCTGCGCTGGGCGCCAATTGTTTTCACCTGACTAAATTGGCAGCGCCACCTTGTGTTGCGCAAAAATTGCACACCAAGGTAATACTCCGTGAGCGGACTCCACGATAAACGAACGTGTCACGCTTACAACTAACGAAATACTATGAATTTGTATGCCGTCGAGGTTTTGTAAGAATGAAATTTGCATTGGAATAGTTTGCGAATAGTCCTAAGTGTCTGACGTGTGCCTAGTTGCATAGTGAGATTTGAAAATATTTCTCTATACCTTCTTTAACAGCTTATGCAGAGCTTGAACCTTATTTGCCATCAACTGCTTTTTTAGTAGTGCCTCGTTATGTAATATTTTTAAATTAAAAATATGTATGTTAAAGTAAGCATACAAAAAATCCATCAATAACAACTCTTTACAAATAAACTCGATCTTGAACGTATTGCCCATATTATACTACCCACTGGTACTACTATACGATTATTATCTAGCAAATCAACTTTTTATAGTAAAATTTCCGTTGGTGAATGAAATAGTTCCCCCTCCATTGAAGCCGTAGGGTCCCCAAGGCCAAGGTTAAGACTGAGTTTAGTGAGTTGGTCATTCCGGGTAGACCGCTCTAGTCGGCGTGGAGTCCGTTGCGGTGGTATCCTGAGCATGGTTCTTGTGCTCCTCGTGAGGATTCTCAATCTATTTCTCCTAAGAGTAAAATAAAATGAAATAGACAAAGATGAAGTCTCTGTATCCAGGTTAACTGCCTGTGATACAGGAAAAAATATAAAAATAATTCGTTAATCCAAAAAGAACCTAAACTTATGATAATTTATTTTTAATAATACTTTATAATTAATTATATTATTTTTTTAAATAATTTTCAGAAAGAGTGTCGTGCAATTTTAGGTTGGAGATCATATTCAGTATCTAAGGCGGATTCTTTTATATAATCATTATATGTTAGATCATGGAGACAGGATAATATATTCATAGCGTATGTATTTGTAAGCTGCTTTCTTCTTAATTCCAAGGGAATTTCATCAGCTTCAACCAATATACTCTGATAGGACTAGATTTAAAGGCACTTATACTGAGCCTAATTGCAGTATTTTGGATACATTCGAAGGATTCATTCGAAGGAGCATTGTTTTGCAGAATCATATATAATTTCACCATAACCTATATTGTGTCTTATATAGCTAGATACGTCTTAAATAAACATTTACTTGATGACATTGACGGTTCCAATTAATATGAATAATCCTAACTATTGCTTCTGATTATTCGTAAATTCTTCAAAGTTGACAGAAAAAATCGATGATTCCCCTTAGGCCCAGTGACTACAACAGATCAAGATTCTCGATGTTTCAAATAGCTCTTCTTTCAAAAGAAGAAGAGAGGTGAATACAATCAGGACTCCATGCGAGGGTGAACTTAAATCACAATACATTTACCTATAGAGCTCAGCTCTGCTTAGAATAGTCAGACTTGCTGATTGATTTTGTTATGCTATCCAAACGACTAGCTAGCTTATTGGATTTTTTAAGCTTTCTTCATTGAGTATACGAAATTTTCAAAGATCTTTAGAATGGCTTATTGTCAAGCCTATTCCAACATATACTATTACACTGCACGGTAGAAGCTTATCAGTTCCTCAATTAAAAATTTTGAAGATGAAGTAGTATTTACTGTAGTAAATTGTACCATAAAAGTAAGATTATTTATACAAGTGAAAATATATCGACATTAATGTCATCCTATGTCATTTAATGCGTCATGTTTTATGTCTTTCTAAATATAACTTTCGTTATGGTGTTTATTTATTTTGAAATATTATTTATTACTGAATTAACATTTACTTATTATAATGCAACAATGGATATAACACGTGAACGTATATTTAAATAAACTGTAATTAGTGTATTAATTAGCTATGTTTAGTTATATTATGCTAATTAGCTATTGTTTTACAAATAATTGTTATAGCAATTATGATTAATACTTAATACGCTGAAAACGAAGTACATTATAATAATATTCATTGTCAAAAGTAAATACTGCACTTTGATCACCACCTACACTGCAGTGCAATAAACTGCCTGATCTGTTGCCTTAGTACTTATTTCTGTATATTTATATAGCTGATGTGTAATTTCGTAATTCTTGTATTGAAAACAATTTTTGCCTTGAATTTTACTTCTTCTTAGCAACAGCCTTACAAGATTTAAAACAGATATACTATATTCAAATACATATACATGCAGACTTTATGGTTACGAGTATTTTATCCTGTTTAATAGTAACATATCATACTGGTAGAGTTTTGAGTTTTTTACAGTTTAGTCAAATTTAAAGCGAGCCAGCTTATTGTGTAACTAAAGAAAACAGCTGGTTACAATTGCAAAGGCAATGAGTTACAATGAAAAGGTTAATCCACTTTTGATTATACGAAAGTTTTGACTAAGTAGACTTATACCACAACGTGAAACAATATTTTACACGTGTATCATATTTCGCAATTATGCTGGTAAACCGTGAAGCCAGAACATAGCAGACTTACGCAAACGAGTAACTATATTAAGTCCCTATTTCGACATCTAGCTTAAATTTACCGTACTTGTAAAAATCGAGGTCAAAAAAGCAAATGGATAAAAAATATTATAGGTATACACATTTATTTAAACAATCACACTTTTATTTATTTAGCTATCAAGGCTATCTTTCTACCAGTTTTGTAATAGAATTTAGTAGCACGCATCTTAGGTAGCATAAAAATATTTTGCCGCGGTGTGGTAAGCTAAGTGATCGTATTCTGTTAAAATAATACAGATTCCTTTCAGAAACTTGATATACATTTAATCAAAATGAAGGAAGGAGTTTGGCCTATCGCTGACAAACAGTTCGTAGCAGCAGTCTTGAGTATGAAATACTACCTGAAACACATCTTTGGGGAGTAACGACTTGTCATGTTGTCATACATAAGTTGTCATCCATAAGTTGTCATCCATATCGATTATAATGTGATTGGGGCCGTCGTCGTTACTTGTTTAATCTTAAAACTGTGTTAAATAAGAAGAAATGATATCATCTGATAAATTTATTAGAATTCTAAAGTGGAAATTATACACGAATAGAGTATATATCAAAGTCACATATATTATATTTTACAAATGCTTTGAAGACGAAAGCCATTATGTAGTAAAGGAAATGCTGCGATCGATTTTGCAAATCAGCGATGTACTGGTCAAAGTAGAACTGTGTGTTGACATCTGAAAAAAATATGCAAGTACCATATTAAAAATGATCAAAAAACAGATGTGAAGAAGTTTTTGCATTACAAACTTAGTAATTTGTCCAACAATTATTTTTTCTCGAACATAACAGACAGATCTGAGTTTTATTTAATTTATAGACAAACCGAAAATGTCTTTAGATGTATTAAAAATATATAACTGAAATCTATAACTGAACATAATACTTACCGTACATGACCTTAGGGCCTAGAGTATATGAAGCAAGTCCGTTAACGCACACTGTCGCGAAGAATGCATTTCTCATCTGTAAGTTCCTAACGTTTGGTATGGTCGCAGTTACTATAATAGGGTCTGAAAAAATTAAATGAATTAAAATTATGCGCTGTGTCTAAATTATTCATCATTTTTATCGCGAAATATGAAGTACATTCATATATTTGTTTTACTTTTTTTTAAGTACGTATAATACACTTACAAAATAGAAAAGTCCCATTAGTGCTCATCCTAGCAGGTTCTTGACCCATACGATGGAAATATATATCAAAGTGGTTAGCAAACGCTGTTAGATCAAAGAATTGTACTGTCAACACTGCCTTGTCTGTAGCAGGGTTAATGCTGTAAAGTAAATAAGACAATATTGTAAAAAATATTTAAATTTATTACAAAAAATCTATAAATTTTAACCAATTGTTGAACATAACTCCCATGATTATCCAGTCGATTTTCATAGCGTGGTACAAGTTATTGTATACCCTCTTCGTATACTGTTGTCGCCTCTATAGTTAACAATGAATAAATGTTGTTTCAGCTCCTTATATCTGTTTAACCGCTAGCTGCTAATTGAGTAGTACTAATGTTTGTATTATGTTACAAAAGAAAACCACATGCTCTGAATATTAGTAAAATCGTAAAGAAAGATAAACGCGCTAGCCAAATGGTATAATTTACCGATATAAAGCACGTAAGTGTGGCGAGCGTTGTCAATGTGGAAACTTATGTGTAAGAGCTACGAAATCTTAAACGCTTATGACGTTTTCCCTGCTAGATTTTACTTACAATACTTATCACTTTTGGATAACTTATTTTTAAATGAGTATTCTTGTCTCTTCGGTAGAATTTAGGTCAATGGTTCTATTAAAGCTAAGACGTGAACTTCAGGATCACTAATTAGATGGATGACGTGACTACATGTTAGTTAGAAAAGGTTTATTTTATTTAATGTACTGGAATGAATATATATTGTTTATTTAATTAGTAGTAGATTCTCAATTCCAATTACTAGGCCGACCCTACGACCGACCAGACGACCTAGATGAACATACATACTTGGACCAAATAGGTGATATAGTAAGGTCAGGTCAAGGGACCCGTAACTGACGAGCGTGCATCAAAAATATTAATTGAAGTTGGGGAAGCTATGTTTGAATCGTAGCAAGTAGAAAACTTTGATCTCTGCCTACCCCCATGGGAAAAAGTAAATATGTATGTATGTAGATTCTTAAAATAAAGTAAATTAAAGATTTTGTCCAAACATTTGCTTACTCACAAAAAGTCCAGAATACTAATGCAGGAAGTAATGAAATCGAGTCGGCTGTAAATAATTGTTGTGTTGCTGGAACCATATACTATTTTCCAAGGAAAGGGATACGTTATAGTATACGGTGCGTCGAGTATCGGAACAGTACATTGAGCATTATCTGTAAAATATTTCTGGACACAACTTAAAGAGTAGTCTGGACAAGGTCTAATGATCCTCGAGCCTGTAAAGAAATACATTAATCTATAGTAATATTATAAAGAGGAAAGATTTGATTGTTTTTTGTTTACACGGAATAGGCTCCGAAACTACTTGACCTATTTGAAAGTTACTTTTAGGAAGCTACACTATCTCCGGTGAACATAGGCTATATTCAATTTTCAAAAAAGTTAGGGATCCATAGTAAAACTCCAATAATGTAACCCAAGGTGTAAATAAATATCAAAAAACGGTATTAGGTACATCGGGTGCGCTGCGAAACCTATTGATCATAGAACAAAATAATGTACTATGTCTTTAATATTGTGTCAGTATATGCTGTACACATATGTGACATATGTTTATATCAATCTGTCACAATAAGTGATTTTTCATTTTAAATAATATATATGTAAATGCCAGCGCTAGAAAAGCTCTTTTATTTATATTTTGGAATTAATCCTTATCAAAATAAATGACTTCATATTTAAGTTTGCTTCAATACCATTATATAATTTTTTGTATTATTTAATTTGGACTTTCCATTCTTAAGATATCACATGTTTAAAAATGTAAGTTATTTGAAAAATGTCGTATGGTCGCCGCTCACGCCGGTCGGTTATACGGCACCACAATAATAATAAGCGATTCGAAGCGAGTAGACGAAGTATTCTTCATTTTACCGCTTTTTATTGACCCGCGCAAAAAAGAGAATGTAATAAATAAATAGTTTATTTTCTTCACAATGGCATCGTTACATTTACACACGTTGAGGCTACCTTTTAGGTATAATTAAATACCTGTGCCAGGTAGACCTCGCTCCTCCATCGATTTGGTACATTTATAGTGAAAAAAAAATAAAAATAAAAAAGTAAAACAAACTTAATCTCAAACAATTTTTCATCTGCTTGTTATTTACTAAACTAAAACTTTTATTAAATTTTAAATTAACATAAGGTTTTTTTTACATTTAACATTTAGTTGCCTATAAAATAATAACAGAACCCCAACTACACATTAACATCTGTAGTGAAACATTCAACAATATTTTTATATATTGAGGGTAGTTTGGTTTTTACAATCTATGCGAGCATAACGAGTAACAAGATTCATTAAAAGCTAAAACCAGTAAGTCTCAACATGAAACAGGTAAGTACCCACAGATTTATATTTCCTAAGTATCCAACACATGATATCGAGTAGGCCCATTGGTGTGTGGTACAAGGTGAAAACGATAGTCGATTTTACCTTGTTACCACTTGTTTTTAAATTTTAGGATATTTTTCGTTGTATTTTATTTAGTATTAAGTTCACACACACACAAAAGCAAAATGGGTAAATACGTACGTATTTACATATTACATAATATACAAATATTATTTAGTATTAGTTTATTCCTAACTTATTTTTATATTTTAGATTTCTATCTCTATATAGACTTAGACTTTTATATATACATGCATACATACGTGCACTTACACATACGTACATATTATATATACATATAATTATATACATACACACACATATATACACATACACATATATACAATTCCATAAGTAGATTATTCAATAAATTTCAACATAAATTCAACTTCATTGTAATCTTTAGTGTTTAGCCAGTTTACAATTTTTGTCTTGCATTCATATTTAGAATTAGAATATATATTTAAAGTTTTTTGTGCTTGATTGTATAAATAGCTACTTAATTTTATGAATTGGTGTCTGGAGAAAGAAGTTTTTGTAAGAACAGTTTTGGTGATATTACGATTTTGCCTTCTACTACTAATGGCGTTATTGTAGGGAACAATTTTATGCATTTTTAAAATAACTTCGAGTATATATAATTTTCTAACGCTTAAAAATTTAGCATTTGAATATAAGTTGAGAAGTAGAAAATCTGTATGGTTTGGAGTGCATAACTATTAAAAGTGTTCTTTGGGATCTTTCGACCAAGATAAACTTAGTCTTATTAGCTCCTCCCCATATAGTAATACAATAACATATAATAGATTGTACCAAAGCTTTATAAATATTTAAAAGTAAGGTAGTAATACTTTTAAAATATTATACTTTTGAAATGTTTGTTTAATGCCAAGCCGGAGCGGGCTGCTAGTTTAATATAAAAATAGTATTAATTCAATAACGTTAAGATCACCAGACTGCGCACTTAAATTAGGTGTGCTTGCTTGTATAATTTCGGAGCGTAACAATGTTGACACTGTGACGTTTCTCTTCTTGTGTAGGTAGTGACTAAAATATCCATGCTCAGTGAGTGTACGAGTGTACTGCATTGTACGGTAGAAGATTAGCGTGGAGCTAAGCCCACTACTTCAATATCGGAAGGATATTCGAGCGTACGAAAGCCAGCAGCTGATCCCTTATTTGCTTCGATATGAGATCGCCAAACCACATCGAAGACGAGGACAATGCGATAAGGACACGACCCTTTGTGGTCTATGCATAAAAGTAGCAGGAGTAACCGGGACTCTATAGAGTGTCATCGGCCGTATCATCCTTTGATACAGTGGACAGCATACCGGATTAGACCCTGTCAAATTTTGGAACGTTTAAGGGTTGCTGCGGCAGCATACAGACGTAGAGCCTATGCTCATTAGCTCCACGTCTGCTAAGATTAAAGCTTAATTATTAATAAATTGTTATAAAATTATAATTAATTGTTATACCGTTTACAATTCCTTACAAATATAAGAACACTAAAAGCGGACAAACAGTACAGTGCCTACTAATTCAGTAAATGTGCTTAAGGCAAACAATTTTATTGATAATGTTGTTTTAATTACTATTTACTTACAGTCTGCAGACACGTAGTCAACCAACAACAATACAAAACAGTACCAAAGCATTGTTGTTAGAACTTCTTTATTGGGAAACGTCCAACGTACTTCTGCAGTACTTGTTCAAAATCAGTAACCTTTTATAGTTATTTTCCGCTTAGGCTTGTTTATTATTGTTATTTCCATAAAATCTAGCAGCAGCAAAATATTGATTTTGTTTATAACGCTGGATTGCGTTCAATAGTAGTATTTTTAAACTAATAACTACTAAACGACAATAAAAATTATTTCATGTCTGTAAATAAAATTTTAAAAATAAACACATTTCATACATGAAAAATTTTTTTGTAGTTTAGGGTTTTAGTAAACTTGCTAAATGTAATATTTTATTCCAAGGTTTTTTTATTTTATTTTTTATTGCCCTTTCTTCATCAAAATAAGCTGTTTGTACTGATCCTAAAAGAAATATAAACATATTATATGTTAAAATGACGAAAAATATTTATTACACCGTTTATCCTAAAATGTAAAATATTATATATAACATCTCAAAAACATTGCTACACTTGGAAGTTTAAATTAAATAGTACATGTACAAATAGTATCGATTTTGCGTTTCATACTCCATATATTGAATTTTAAACATTAAATTAAAATTATTTAATAGCGAATAAGGATAAACATTTAATTCGTAAGATTAGTAATCAGTTCAGTACTCAAATTTATTTAATGAAACAAAAGCCCCAGATCACATAACATAAAAAAAATTGTAAATAAAAAAAACTAAATTTCAGACTAATTTATTTTCATTAACAGTTGAACCTGGAGACAGATTGAAGTCACAGATGTTATATTTCACGAACATCTGCAAAGCGAATGGCATCAGAATCGACAGCAACTGTTGGATATCGTCCGGAATATTAGACAGGAATGCTAGAAGGGGTTTCTTGCTGAATGAATCTGAGAAATTAGAAAATTATAAAGATTGCTTAAGTAATGGTAACACAATAATAAATTACCTAAATATCTCAATATGAGTGAAGTATTTGCATTGCAATGTAAGATTAAAAGAAAAGGGAGTTCTTTCATCTCCTATTAATATCCAGTATTCTATTAAGCAATGACAGCTACGTAAACGCAGTATACTTTCATTTACCATTCATTATCTTTGGTCCAAAAGAATAAGAAGGCTTCGCGTCATACGTAAAAGAAGTGATGAATGCATTTGCCATCTGGAGATTGTATGGGTTTGGTATGGCAGCAGTGACGAAAATTTTTTCTGAAAATTTTAATTATTATATAGATTTGTTAAGTAACTCATACGAATACCAGTGGAATTTTATAGCGTTGACTTATTTTTTTGTCTTTACTCTTTAGCCTAATAAAGCTTCCCGTTAATGGAAGCTCGTATGTCATTTTAAGGAAAAAAACCTACTGCATTTCACAGTTCCACAATCGGTAGTTGTCCATGGCTCGCATCCTAATCGGTGGAAAAAGAGAGTAACCTGATCGGTTTCTAGCCTTATATCCGGGAATTCTACGGTGAGCACGGCGTTGTTAGTTTTTGGATTGATGCTGAAACGAAAATAAGCCTTTTTTAATAAATAGAAGCAAGAAACCCATTGCAAGTAAAAGTTATTTTTGATAAAGTTTGTAACGAAAGAAATATAGATAGAGTTATGAAAACTATAGTTATTAGTATATTTGCGAATCAAAAAACTAAAGCTCAATGATAACACATTATGAATTCAGGAAATTGTTGGCATTGGAGCTTGTAATGGTCTGGGGCGGCATCTCGTTAACGCACACAGTTTTCATCAAACCGACGGGCCTACACGTAGATTGACTTCTCATCGCTACATTAATGAATATTTGGCTGAATTGTTAGATTTGAGCCCGAATACCTATGTTAATAAGCCTTCACAAGCTGCGAATTGCAATTAAAAAGAAGTGAAATGCAACTTTTTAAGATTTAATTATCAGGCTCGTGTACTCGTTGAATACAAGGATCTGAGCAAAGGTAAGGAATACTGATCAAAACCTTTTTATTTTTTCTGGCTTATTTTTTATCATTACTAGCGATTAACATAACTGGAATATAATATTGTGAAATGATTAATAAATACTTAATAAATTGCACTTTCTGTTTGTATAAATTTGATAACTGTATGTTTTTTGTTGTTTAGTGTATGTTCATTAATTTTGTACTGATGGTTAATTATATTACGAAAACTAGGTACGAGCTGTTTTAAGGACAACATTTATAATCAGACACTTTGCTGTGTGTACATTGTCCTATCTGAAACTAGCGATTCTTACTTAAAAATACTTACAAAAAATTATTTATATTTCCACGAAGCCCAATGTACGTTATGTGTTGATATAAAGACGTTATTTCGGCTGTGGGGTATGGTACGACAACAGCTGAAGTCAGATTCAAAACGTCTGGGTTGTAATCGCATCGCTGTTTGCAAACTCCGTGTTGACTGAAGTATTTTCTAATACAGGAGAGGCTATTATATGGACATGGTTTCCATATTTCACCACCTGCCAAAAATTCACACACATATATCAACTTGAGCTTTAGATTTGCACTATGAAAACCGTCGCTATTACGAGCGACATAAGAGCTGACTCCAATTAAACATGTAAAGTCTGATGAAGTATACATCTGATGCTTCTACGGCCAAAGAAAATATAGTGAGGCAACCTGCGTACACCTGTGAAGAAAATAAAAAATATATCTGAAACTGACCAATCTGCGTCGCGACAGCATGCTAAAAATACTACTAGACTAAAGTACTAGACTAAGACTAAAATACCTTAATATAGTTGGGGTAGGCTCAAATGGAAACATGTAGGAGCTGCTGATGATCTGACGGAAATGACGCTTGATATTACTGAGACTTTAGGAGGTTTAATAAAACGCCCATACCACCTAATTGTTATTAAATTACAGAATACTTGGGACTCAACCAATATTACTAAGGTACAGATAACAGAGAGTTTCCTCATCGGAAAAGTCGATAATTAATTCTCAAGCCGGGTATCGGTCCCAGAACCTCGGCTTAGCATTCAAACTTCTGACCAACTAAATTTAACATAGGACATAAGATGTGATTAACTTACTATTTATGTAATACTTCTATACAACTATATATACATTTAATAACTTACAAACTGACCAGAAAAACATCGGCCCTCATTGGGAATTTAACCTAAGTCTGCTCTAGCACCGATATTGCGATGGTCTGGTTGAATACGTATCCAATCACAGTGGTATGTTTCATATTTGCCTATATAATATAAAAAAAATAGTTTATAATTTAATTACAAGCTATATGTTTCCATGAACTTTCTTTTTGCAAGTTTTTACAAGAAGTGGGGAATTTAGAAAAATCCTAATCTACTCTGTTATTCATGAAGTTAAGTTTTTAGCTTATACGCGCATTCAAATTTTTGTAAACAGAAATGAATTTCAATCTCGTTGAATAAAAAAATATATCTGAAACTGACCAATCTGCGTCGCGACAGCATGCTAAAAATACTACTAGACTAAGACTAAAATACCTTAATATAGTTGGGGTAGGCTCAAATGGAAACATGTAGGAGCTGCTGATGATCTGACGGAAATGACGCTTGATATTACTGAGACTTTAGGAGGTTTAATAAAACGCCCATACCACCTAATTGTTATTAAATTACAGAATACTTGGGACTCAACCAATATTACTAAGGTACAAATAACAGAGAGTTTCCTCATCGGAAAAGTCGTTAATTAATTCTCAAGCCGGGTATCGGTCCCAGAACCTCGGCTTAGCATTCAAACTTCTGACCAACTAAATTTAACATAGGACATAAGATGTGATTAACTTACTATTTATGTAATACTTCTATACAACTATATATACATTTAATAACTTACAAACTGACCAGAAAAACATCGGCCCTCATTGGGAATTTAACCTACTCGTAAGTCTGCTCTAGCACCGATATTGCGATGGTCTTGTTGAATACGTATCCAATCACAGTGGTATGTTTCATATTTGCCTATATAATATAAAAAAAAATAGTTTATAATTTAATTACAAGCTATATGTTTCCATGAACTTTCTTTTTGCAAGTTTTTACAAGAAGTGGGGAATTTAGAAAAATCCTAATCTACTCTGTTATTCATGAAGTTAAGGTTTTAGCTTATACGCGCATTCAAATTTTTGTAAACAGAAATGAATTTCAATCTCGTTGAATAAAAAATTATATAATTATAAAATATCCAACAAAAAACGTAGCAAGTACTTACTCAGCGCCATTGTGTTGCAAATGAATAACAAACAGAGCCAACACATACTATTCATCGTGGCTATATTTCCATATGTCTCGTTTACGTCTACATATGGTAAACATAGAACCGTCTTTTATATTAACGCCGTCAGTTTCTATTATTTTATTTATTAAGGGTAATGAACTTTTATTAATGCTATGCAAATGTAATCTGTGTATAAATTTAATATATTGACATAGGAGCAAAGAAAGGCAATTTTAAAATAGAAAATATAAGCACTTGCATTCTGACTTCCATTACCTAGATCGGCCTAATTGAGACAGAATGGACATCGAGGTGTCTTAGTGGGTATAACTTGGGTGGTATAACTTGCTACTCACCGGGTGAGTCGCACACACGTCCAATGCAATATCGTCCAGATGTCTTGAGGTATGCATAAATTTCTCAGCGTTCACATAAATATATAAAAAATAAAGAAACCGCTATATTCATAATTTCAAATTAAGAGAAAAGACTAACTAACTGTGCAATATATGGAATAAACAAAACAAGTAAAATCTTAACTTTGAACAAAGGCATATTATGATCTTACTGTATCTTAACTGAATAATGAACCCCTGGGCATAAATACTCTAGTACTTGTTCTGGTTGTTTGCATTTATTTGTATTTTAATAACTTAATGGTATTTGTATTGTCTCTTAGCTTTGTTATATGATCACAGGAAAAAAATACTTTGAATTTATTATATTCCGAAGCCATGCTAGCCTTGATAAGTTTTTCTTTTATAATGATTGCATTAATTTCGTATAAGTGTTGATTGCAATAAAGATGATTTGACTTTGCCTTTAGAATATCTATTAGCAGTCGTAGTAGCAGTTAGTCTGTTCCAACTAAACCTAACTAAACCTGTTCAACTAAACCGATTTTGGTATAATTTTGTATGGAGATAGATTAATGCCTGGGAAACTCCTCCGGATAATTTTTACTAAGGGAAATCTTTTCTTTTGGGAACATTTGATAAAACGCAGGTAAAGCAAGCTGTGGGTTATCTGGTGATTAATAAGGCATCAGCGATAATAATAATAATTCGTTTAAATAAATGAGTCGAGTAGGTAACTTAATATTACATCTTAAAGAATAGATTAAACTCATAGTGCTTTTATTATACTAAAGACATTCTCTTATTCAGACCAGATGTCAGTGTAGTTTATTTTTTTTTCTATTGGTATTAATTTGATTATGGTCAGAATGTGAATTCACATTTAAATTGAGAATTCTGTGTATCATTACAATAATAAATGACAGGAAACACGCAAGTTTAACAAAGATCTTGTATTTTCAGCTAATCAAAAGTTACTTATTACAACGCCAAGATTCCTTTCTTTTCTCCTTACACTGAGAAAGGCAGTTTGCTTTCAGGACCTCTTCTATATACAATACAGTACATATCCATTGTTGTATGATAAGAACAGAAAAAATAGTCTATTCTTGTTCTTAAGATTGTGAATTTACGCATGCGTGAGCGGGAAGCCACGCCTTCACGAGAAAGAGATAAAGGGCTCTTTCATGACTTACACCAATGATATCATGATTGAGCTCATGATTTAAATTTAGAACTTTTTGTAACCTTTGGAGGGTATGTAATCTTCGACATTCGAAATTGAGCTCGACTTTATTCTTTTTAAGAAACCATGACAGTTTTGATTTTTACGATGTAATGAAAACTCTTTTTGTAATTTTGTAATGTGTAAACTATGTGTATTATTTCTGTAATTTTTCTCTGCCCCTTTCTTTTACTTTTGCAGATCAAATTGTGGTTTGTGGTATTATAAAGAAAAAAGAGGCAGGTCATGAGAGTGTTCTAGAATTATTAACTGCTCACATATAACACAATACACTACAATCTTTTTTGTTGACAGTTTGCATCTGATTTATTTGTCACGTACAGAGAGTCGAACTAAAGCTAAATAAGATATGGTTATTTGTAAATAGTATATACACATATAATTACACCCGATTTAGACGAAAAGGGAGACAAAGGCCAGATTAGGTAATAATTTACGGTAGAAATGTAATAGACACACGGATATCGCCCAGTATATGATGTTACACTATGATATTACACTGCACGTGCCTACATAATATTATTTTCCAATCCCTTGGCAATATCAGGTTAGTTCAGGACGTTGATTCTCTACTAGTGAAATATGAATGGATATCATATTGAATAAAAAGGTAATCATAAGTTTGGATATTCAATTTTAGAAAAATAATTTGTCATTTTTATATATATTTTGTACTATTATTCTATACGAGCAAAATGATTTATTTACTTATTAATAATGATACTTCAGTATTAAGTAATTAAGAAGAGAGTAGATAATATATTACATTAAATAGAGTATAAGTTACCATTATCATTTATAAATAATGTGAACTAATCCATACCAACCACCAACTTAGGTTAGCGGTAAGATATCAAAAAAAAAAAAACATACAGGATTATACTAAGTGTAGGTAATGACAAACAAATATTTAATAAAAAGAAATGTTATCAGAAGACAGCCAATAATAGTTTGAGCAATAACGGAATATTTTTGATATACGATTACATACATAATATACAACTAGGTAATATTTAAAAAAATCTGAACCTGAGTAAGTGTAACAAATAACTAATTGCAATAAATCAGTATACATATAGCGGAGCAGTTGAATACAATGTTCTAAACCTGTTCTAAATAACCCTTTAAGGTTTTCCATTAGTTTTGTAATAAAATAAAATCTAAAATTAAATAAATTGGCAAAGTGTTTCTGTCAAGATTTATTGTCAATATCTTTGTTTTACAACATATTACTGAAATACTATATTATATATATTGTGGCTATATCATACAAACATATGAAGTTGTATCTATGATTAAAACTTTGTAAATATAAATCAATGATTTCTATAGCTTTTCATGTGTTTGTCAAATTATCTCTTCAAATGCCACATGCAGAGAACAGGAATTATCACTTGCAATCAACAACAGGTGTAAATACGTTAAAACTATTCTGTTAAATAGTATAGTGATTTTACTTACTGCTCGTCGTTTCGGTTGAGTTGCACTAACCGTGGTCACGAGTTAACTGCTATCAATCAGCTTATTGTCACATTGTTTTAATATGTAATGCAACGCGAAAGTTTTAAATTGTACATGGCAATTGTGTATAAACCCGCGTAAACGCGTAATTCATCGTATCTCATGTTTAAACATTTGTGAGTAGTTGTTTACATCAGAACACGGGTTTTATGGGTTTCTTATTTTAATTATTCTAGGTCTTGGCGTTTTATATGGAAATGTTATTCTTTTTTTTTATGTTTTTGTATACTATACTTTTCCTCGTCTATTTAATAGCCAAGATAGCAAACTATGTAAATTGAAAGTAAATTTTAATGTGTAAAATGTAAGCATGTGAAATGTTGTGCAAGTGCGGTGGTAAATATATTTAAATTGAGGATAAAACATCGCCCTTCGATTACTTCAATATTTTCTCAGTGCTAGCGGCGCAATCGCTAACTTGAACAGTGTCCTCACGTTAACCATGCGCTAGCTAATTAATTATTTTAAAGTTCTTTTTTATTATGTATATGTATAACGATGTAATAAAAATAAATATCTAGTAATTCTCAAATAATTCTCGCTAAGTCTTACTAATGAGTCGTTTCATAAAGAATATGTAAACAAGAATAAAAAAGACCATTTTTAAATCACTTGTGTGTTTAGTTTATTAGAGTTTAAGCAATCTATTTCATCGCGTCTGACCTATGTAGAGTGACATATAATTTTTTATATATCACTTTCTTAAAAGAGCTTTAAAGACTTCTTCGAACCCACAGTATTTCTGAAACTTGAGCGAAGTAACCTCCTTAAATATTTTTTATATCTTGCTTATTTGAAGTTTTATCTCGTTTGATAAGTCTCTGCCATGGTGTTATATATAATTTCGCAGGAAATGCCAATAATATCTTATTTATTGATCTTAATAATAGCACATTATCTAGATTTATTCATAAGGTTTTATTCTAGATACTATTACAGCAAAATTATTCCATCATTATTGCAGTACGAAAGACGGATAGCTGGACATAAACTATCCCAAGGACCTCACATTGATGGGTCCTATTCTGTTAACATACAGCGCCATCCTGCGATTTTTCCCAATTTCTGCACTATGAAAATTACAATCATACAATTTTCTCCCGAGTTGTCCCCACCTGTCTTCCACAGCAATTTAAGGTTAGTAAACTTTGAACTCTATGGAATGAGGATTAAATATTAATAATTTATATAAAGATAAAACTGATATTATATGCTTTTCATGCATAAATCAGCTTGTACTTATTGCAGATTTGTTTACATTTGATATATTATAAGTACGTGTCTGTTATTTATAATAAAAACAATAGTATGATAGTCGTCACCTGCTAGTTTGAATAATCTCTACAAATGTACGCTGTGCAACGCATCAAGCATTACATTTGCAGCACAAAAATTACTGTTAACACAAGCGATATAATAGTCTGTACAATATAAACATAATGTACATATAGAACAGCAGTGACAGGGAACCCGTGGTAAGGAATTCAAATTATTGAGACCTTGACATAACTTAAATCGAATCGTCGCTCTACATTAGATTTTTCGTCCTGTATCATACGTGAAGTCACTAACAAGTATTAAATCTCATATGCACATACAAAATATATGCCCCGTGCGGGAATCCGACTCGCGAAGTGATGCACAGTAGTCGATTACTCGACTGCTGCGCCAAACATGTCGTCAAAGGCTAATAGTGAAACAAACGCTTTTTGTTTATACATGATTACGTTTCGCTCTTTGGTCTTGATTTGTAAAGATAAACTAAAAAAATACATTTGTTTTTAATTAAATTCTGATTTCCAATCATTTAGTACATTCACAGTAGTTTACATATTGTCTACAGATCCACTTCATCAATGATGCACAACGCAGTCGGTGAACTAAGTCGGTGTACCAATCACATCAAATTCCAATTAAACCGTATATATATCATTGAATAATATGACGTGATAAAATGGTAAATTTAACAAATCATTTAGACTTTAATCATCTCAAAAATGTGGTTTTTGATATATTTAATATTAGTTATAGTGATCAATAAATTAACAATGTTAGTGCTTTTAACATCCGTCCTTCATTCTCGACAACAATAATGCTAACGATAAAAGCCCCTTAACAACTTTAGCCAGAAATCGATTAAGCTCAACTCGATTATTCTGCACTCGATAAACAAGCTCCGTGATTAAAGACGTGTCAAATTCGCAACGGAGCGGCCTTCTCGCCAAATATTCAGTTTACCGAGGTTTCTGCGTTTTTCTGAACTCTGAAACTTCAATTCATTAAGCACAAAGCATAGAAGTTGGCGTTTTAATTAAAGATATTCGCCAGAAACCCGCCCCGATGCCTTAACTCACCGAGACGTGGTTGGCTTATTTTTTTTTCGACATACTCATTCCCGCCTCTGTGGCCCTCCCAAACAAACAGCCGAGTACTTTGAAAACAAAATTGACGTTGATACAAATTGGGCCATAACATCTGAGCTATAAAATCTATATTTCTTTGGGGACTTGTTGGACTTTAGTCGATTTTAAGTTGAGCAGGCCCTTTCAGTTCATTTCATGAAAGTAGAGACAGTGGTAAAGCTCGGAGTTAGTCTGCCGCGAGCTTCGCGAGAGTACACACTTGAGGGGGGTATTTGCTTCCGTGGAATATTGCGCGCAAAACTTTCCGTTCGTGACGCGTGTTCAGTGCAACCTAAAGAAAATTCAGTTCGTTTGTTACACCGTTTTCCAGTGACTTTATTTGTGCATTTGAGGTACGTAAATACGAGAGTAACATTAGAATTTATAGATGTAAAATTTGCTATTGATACTATTCACACACTTAGGAATGACATTAGTACTCTTTAAGTCTTGCAGAAAATGTTATAGTGATCCCATAATAAGTTATGTTTGGAACTTGAATTTCAGTTATATATTATAAACACTGAATTTATTGGATTAACATAGCCGTAAAAATGTGACTCAAGATAAAAATGAATAAAAAAGTTTTAATTAGTGAAAGATAAAAATGTTGAATTACAGCGATTGTCGGCTTATAAAACTATGATACTGTGATTTAAAGTACAAACTTATTTTTGCGATTTATGTAAAATAAGCGGTAACAAAAATATTCAATAATTAAAAAAAAATATAACACATTTGTCAGATAGTTGAATAAAATGCTCCAAAGAAACGTAAAATTATTAATAAAATATATATCTATTGTCATCAATATAAAAAATGAACACAAAACATATTTATGACTTTTTCTATAAATTAGTACTTACATCGCAGTTTACAGCTTTTAACGTACAAGTAACTTTATTCATAAATTTGCGAGCGGTTCCATCCATTGTTTTTGGAGCTGCATTCAAATGCAATAATAAATCCAACATCAATGTTATGATTAACTACACTAAAAGAGAGTCCTTTTTATGAAAGAAACAATCCGATTATACAAGCTGCATAATAATAATAATAATAATGACGCGTGAATGAAGCTACAATAATAATTAATAAGCATTAATAAATAATGTAACAAAAGGCAATCTCAACTATACCGTTAAGCATACATTAAGAATTTTAAATAGAAGTGAGACTTACATTTCCATTTAGATGAAAGTTTCAAAAGCACAATCTTGATCCACCGTTAAAGTTTTGCACTCGGGAATTAGTACTATCGAATTATCCGTTGTCTTTAAAACTTGGTTACGGGTCTCGGGAATTGTAAGTTGCAGTTCCGGACAGCCTTTTAAAAATTAAATAAGAACTTTTCTCGGCTATACACTTTAAGAAAACACGCCTATATTTAGTAACTATAAAATTTTCTTGATCAGATAAAACTTACTATGCAAGTACTTAACATTCCTATTTTTGTTCTCTTTATTTATTATATTTAGGAGTTTGGAATTTGCGTTTTCATATAAAATTTAAAAACTTATAATTATAGAAAAGTCAATTCAAAGATGAATAATTATTAATAATTAAAAGAAATCACTAGATATCGAGATTGACAAAATCTTTATTGAAATATATTCCTATTCTCTATTACTCATGATTTTTAATAAAAAAAAGCAATATATAGACTAAAAATAACAAAAGCAACACAAACATGCTTTATCAATATTTGTACCTTCTCTGTTTAATGTCTTACCAGTGACTTTGATAATACTCGTATGTGAATGTTTATTAATGTATTGTTATTGTCATTGAAAGCTAGCTTTTTACTAGTGATTTTCAAAAGTTAAGTTCTAATTCCGAAATCACAAATGTAATTTTGCAAATATTCAATGAAGTAGGTATAAGCCTCCGTTAGGAATAATTCACGCACCCCTGTCTTCATATTTATTGTGTATGCTAGGAGGGTGCGCTGGACCACAGGATCTGCGAAAAGTATATAATAATGTCGTATTAGACAAAATTTATAATTCGGTAAAATTTTCAAAAATGTTATGGAATATTTTATAAAGTCTTTATTGAACAAAATAACAATAAAAATACTAGTAGTACAAGTTACTTAGTTCAAAGGCGGACTTATCTCTCGGATATTTTTTTTCCAGCCAACGATTATGTGCAACTTTATATTGTATTTTATTACCAATAAATTTTTTTCAGACATTATAGAGTTGGATATATTCCATAGATACGAGTATATGTCATTGAATTACCTGGAGTCTTAGATGCTTTTGGTCCAAGGTCATAAATGGGTAGACCACTTATATCGGCACTAATTAGAGCATCCTTCAAAGACAGTCCAGAATAGCTAATTGGTATAACTGCTGTTAGGACAGTGGGAGCTAGAATAAAAGGAGATTTTAACCATATACAATAAGAATTACCTTCAATAAATTCAGTTGAAATATTTTTTTGTCTCTAACCAATTTTAGGTAAATTGTGTATTTTCACTAGGGTTGATTCAATCTAAAATACACAAATCTATAAGTATTTATTGTATAATTTAGTTGCAAGATTTGAAGGTGACAACCAGATACTGGTTGTCACCTAATTAACCATATTTCTATTGAAGGTTGGAGTCACAAAAGACATTTTTTTAATGGAACTGATAAGCATCTCCTTACTTACGTAGAGATATACAATTCATTACAAACGAAAAATAGTTTCCTTCCAATTTGTGGAAACTATTTTTCGTTGATCTTTTTGTGAAAGTGGGACACCAATTATAATGCATATTAAAAAACACGATACAAACAAAGTAACTTTAAATAGCACATACCAAATTTTATTTTGACAAAATCTCCTACAACCACAGGTTCTTTTCCTCTTTGGTTTATTATAAAATAGGTCATTTTTGAGTCGATAGTTATAGATTTAAAGTCCACTGCATAAATGAGGTTGCCAGTTTTTTTATTGATACTGAAAATATTAACATTTTTAGTATACATCCAATTTAACTAAAGATTAAATAAATAAGTCTTATCTAAAATTAAAGTCTAGAATCAGACCACTAGAAATAGTTGTATGTAGAAAAAATAATGTAAATATAAAATTCACTTCACATAACTTATACACAATTAATTATTACAAAGTTTTCATGTTTTATACCTATCAAATAAAGTAAAGATTTTTAATATTAAATATATTTATTTTAGTAGGCTATTGAAAATCAAACTCACTAAAATTGCTCCACTTTTCCGTCTAATCCGTCGATTTCACTGTTGGTAATAGAAAGAGTTAAATTAAAATTTGGTAAATAAGATATAGATTTTTCCCTGAAGATTTTATGTTTGTTTTTATATGGATATATTGGTGCACATTGGCTGTTCATAGTCAGATACTGTTTTATACAATCATCTCCATTGTTTTTGCAAGGATGAAATAAATGATTGTCTACTTCACGATCTTTCGATTCAATTTTATCAGTGTTAATGTCGTTTGCCTTAGCAACAAGTTCAGCTATTTCCTTTTTCACTTCCTCTCTTTTTTTCTCGATCAATTCTTCTAGAATTTTAATTTCTTTTTCGTCTTCTTCTTTACGTTTTCCGATCCACTCCCAAAATTCTTCGCTAATTTTATCACCACTACTCGATATATTAAATTTATCTGAAATTTACGAAAACTGCCTTCAATATTTATTTATTTTTTGGGAAACATACAATTATTATAAATTACAGAAAAATACAACAGATACATTCAAACATAAATCAGTAAAGTTTCCACAGTTATTTAAAATGACATATTAAATAATTAAAGCAATAAGTATAACAATAATTAAGAAAAACATTTAAAATTAAATAGTTACAATATAAAATAAAAGTCAAAAGAATAGAATTAATATGTCAAATACAAATAAATATATTTAATGATTTGTAATATGTTCAACATTTAATGAATTTATAATGCTAAATATTTTGCAACAAATATTCATAGTATCCACACAATGCGTTTATTGCTTAAAATAAAATTAAATAATAAAAAATAAAATAATGTACATAATAGGCAACTATTTAAATAAATACCTTTTATATCACCAAGCTGTAGTCCTTCCCAACCTGGTGGACCTGACCATCCATCGCTCCTGGAGTAATAACTTTGCGCAGCCCCATTAAATCCAACCAAGGCTAACAAGAAGAAAATTTCCCTCCTCATTGTGATAATCAAAACAAACGAATTGGAAATCGTTGCGCCCCGATGATTTCAGTTATTTTATAACGCGGATTGCGTGCAGGATTGGGTAATTAATATGATGCGCGAACAGCGTAGATTTTATTGTTTATTTGATAATGTGTTTTCCATTGTAGTTCCTCAATCGAATCCCAATATTGTTTAATGCAAATAATATATGAATGTAAATAATAACATTGTCCAATCCAAATAGTGTATTTGAATTATTGTGCTCGATTGGTAGAATACAATAAATATTAGATAACCATTGATCTAATGCACCGAATTCAAGTCGCCATGTTATATCAATTTGACATAAAGTGTATATGATACAAAATTACTAACAACTTTTTATTTTAGATAAAAATATCAGCACGTCTATTTTTTATATATAAATTATAAACTAAATAGGTGTTTAAAAGGACAGCTTGCCTATTACTAATATTAAGAATTTATAGAAGCTACGGAATTCTTCGTTTGATATCCCCTGAACCTTGTTAATCAAATATTCAAATACACTACGTATTAGGTAAAGTAATGTCGGTTTAAATAACGGTTTTCTTTTCAATGTTAAAGTTATACACTTATTTTAGATATCTACATGAATTATGAATCAATCTTACCCGTACCTGATTTGGAGTTTGATTTTGTATTTTAATGTTTTGAAAAAACGGGCTGCACCATTTTCGATAATAAATTAATTGTACTAGCAAATGCTCCAGCTTCTTTTTTTGGAATTTATTTCATTAAGTTGTGTTGTTGTAGCTCTTACGATATTCCCCAGAAATATGATATCAAAAATTAAACCAAACATTTATTTTTGGAAACTCAAACACAAAATAATGTACTATGCAATTTTTTTTCTAAATTATTATAGATAAAAAGATAGGTTGTGATTTCATTAAATATATTTGATATTTTGACGGTCAATAGTGGCTAAGGAAAAACAATCATCAAAATTTCTACAATGTAAGAAGAAAACTGATGTGTGTACTGATATACAATATAGTTTTCAATAGTCAAAGTTACATGAAAGATTACGAAAATGAACTGCATGTAGTTTGAGAATTCATTGAACTGAATAAATAGATAAGTATTAGAAACTGCAAGTTTGAAGCAAGTACGTCTATAGAAAGTAATATGAATCTTGATTCCGCTTGCTCCATAAATCAAATTAAAACCTTAATCTCAAAATTACAAATATAGTTTTGCAAATAAGCAACAAAACGTTCAATACATTTAGAAGTACCTGTATTATAGGTAACCTTAGGTCCAACAGTGTAATTTGGATCTCCACTTATGTATGGTGTTATTTTCGCTCCCCTTAGTGACATCCCACTGTAGTATATTGGTATTACAACAGTCAATACAATTGGCGCCACATTTAAAAAAATAATAAATAGTCGTAAATAAAATGACTAGTAGTTATTTTAATTTTTGACGGCCAGACATATTTTTGTGAAATTAGTTTGGGTACCGTCATTCACATTTGTCATAAGCTAGAAACGTGGTTCTTGTGATATTTGCAGATTCTTTGGGAATTGGAACCACATTTGCCACTAACCATCTGGCGGATAATTTTTATTGTTTGATAACATAGTTGAATAAAAAAGAAAATAGTTTTATTTCAAACGGATACTCTATATCGGGGTTTGAATACTTGAAAGGTATTTGCATTGCTGTGTTCCAGTTTGTTGTTAAAGAGCTGCGGTAAAATTACTGGATATTGTGAGTTTAGATATTATGTTACAACTTGGGAATATACACTGTAGTTCTTCTGGTATTTGCAGATTTCTTAGGAATCTCACAGGAACCACATATACTATAGGCAACGATAAGCACCTACCCACTAGATGAACATTCTGTTTGAAAACTAAAATTGCAACTATTTTATGAATCATGTAAAATTATACTATTATCATCATAAATATATATCGGAAAATATTACTATAGTGGTATAATTCTCATGGTAGTGCTATTATTGGTGTTATTAATGTTTTTGGTTTATTTTCATATAAACTTCTCTATTTACAATTCACTATCTGATAAAGTTTTTATCAAAACAGAATCAACTAATCTAAGTGTGATCAGTCACATAGTATTAACATTTATTATGTGTATAAATAAATATTTATATATTATATTTAAAAAATACTATGCTTACTTACCGTACGATACAATTATGAAATCATGTGCAAAATCAGGTTCTTTTGCTCGTCGATGGAATTCAAAGTAGCTTAATGCAAAGTAACAATTCAAACCTTACTATGTATATTTATAGATTTGAAGGAAACAGCATAGACTAAATTCCTATTTATACTGAAAATGAAAAATCAACATTGAATATTCTGCATATGATTAATATTTTTTTACAATTTTTCATATTTTTCAATTAACATTTATTTTTTACTTGAATGCAGGCATTGACATAAACCACCAACATTTCAAAACATTATTTCAAATGTATGTTAATATTATAACATTAACATAGCACTAACACGTGTACTCGAAATTTACAAGTGTATCAATAATATAAAAAATATATATTCGAATTTATGAAAATGAAAACTTTCTAAAATTTGTCTACTATTCTATCTAGACCACTTATTTTGGAATCTTTTAGAGTAATAGTCAAATTAAAGTTCGGAAAGTATAGAATAGCTTACTCCCTAAAAAATGTGTCTTAAGTGTTAATTGGGAAACGATTGCTATGACTCGCAAAATAATGACGAATGCAATCTTCTTGATTGCTTTATTACAGGGATAGTAATAAAATTGGTCTTCGTCATCATGATTTCATGTCTGTTATTAACATTTTCATTGTTTTCTTGAATTGTTTTACTTCCATTCTTGCTGTTATTCTCATTCTCAATCTTATTACATTTTGGTCGTTAACATCATCATTTTATATACTGTGAATACTACTGCTTTCGTCAATTATTTTCTCACTATTTTCGTCAATCATTGTGGTATTATTATTTTCGTTATTTTCTGGCTTTTCTGTTATATCATTTTTAACATCCCGTCTACGTTCCCTTTTTCTCCAGCTCGTTTATAAATATTACTTCGTCTCCATAGGCTTTTATTTCAGCTTTTTATATAGTCAGTTATACTAATACATTCTGAAAAGAGTAATTTTTAAATGTATATAAATTAAGATTAAATATTTTCTTAATAAAATTCTATTATTCAATTATATGATGAAAATATTAAAAAATAATCATATAATCTGTATTTTACAGTATCGACGCATCATAATTTAAAATATATTTTATAATAGTATTATTGTAATAAGGTTTTATTAGATAAATCATTGGAATTGTCGGTAAATATGATTTAACAGTACATTATAATACAAGAATGTTGAAAATTACGTTCGAGGCTGACATTGAGCACGAGCGCAGCGAGTGCTTAATATTCAGCCGAGAATGTAATTTTAAACTGCTCACGAGTGTTATACGACGTTTTTCAACACCATTGCGAATAATTAATACAAAGTTTATCGGTAGGTCAATAAAGAAATATTTTGAAAAATAATTTGTTGAAAGTACAATTATTAAAATTATACGTTGGATTTCCACCTTCACCACCAGTCATTTCTGAAATATTCGTTATTATTACATTCGTATAATCAATTTCATCGCTTGATGACATTTTTGATATAAAAATCTTAACAAAAGAAACAATGCAAAATATCTACTTGCAAAATAGTACTGAAAATTGAAAAATGACGCGTTTACTTTTTCATTGACGGCTTTGTGCGCAAAAGACTAAGGTATCGACGCTTATACAGCAAATTGTATAATTTTTACAAAATAAATATAGTCTTTTAATATTTATGTATGACTTCTATTTAATAGTTGTAATTTTTAATAAGGTTTTTATAATTGTATGTCTTTAAACAGGGTATAGTCCTAGTCTAAACGCCAAACTTATTTAATTTACACAAATGTTTCAGCATTTTGCATATTAATTCTCTTTGGTTCCTATTTTTTCTTATAAATAAAACCGTGACTTTTCTTTACGAAACTATCAACTTATGATTACCAAACTGTGTGGTAATCGAATTTGAAATTCGAAAGATATTATAAGTTTGTAATATGATACATTGTGAAACTAAAATTGGTGTAATTACATACCAATTACGAGCAAAAAAAAAATATTGCATACCTTTAATTTGACTCTCTGCTAACACACTTGATGATAAACTTGTAACATTTATATAGCTAACACAACAATAAATAATTAAAAGAAAACCTCTCCTTGCATCGTGAATCACAACAAGCCAATGTGAATTTGAGAATTTACTGCAGAATTTGCTTGTTTTGTTTGAGAAATCGCGTGTATGAAAGGATAATTATGAGTATGGATACTAGAGAACGCTTAAACAATTAGAACATTTAGGAGTGGTTTGCTTAAGGTTACAAGTATGTTTGACGATATCTGCAGTATTATTGTCCACAGTCCTATTACAATGACTCTGTAAAAATTATTTTTTGATGTTGATGGAAAAAAGAAATCTGAAAAAGTATTGTCTACAATTACAGCAAATATTAATGTAATGATATGGGTAGAATTAATTACGACATTTCTATGAATAATTAATACTTCAAGTCCCATCACAAACACTTTAAGTTAACTATACAGATGGGAATTCAATGAAGAATCATATTCATCTGTCAGCGTGTTCTATTATATAAATTTGAACCATACGTAGAAATTACAAACGCAACACTGTCTTGAAGACAAAATAAGTACAAAATATTCTATCGACAATTTGTTAATGTAACAATTATAATTAGATTATCTTGATTAATAAGAGGATTGATGAATGAAGACATTACTTGCATCTATTGTCCACATAAAAACATAGCTGGGTACCGACCTTTTAGCGATAATGCGTTTATTTAAACAAAGACGAAATTCTAATAACTATTATTAGGTATTAGGCACACAACATTTTTTTTATATTCCTCGAATACCGAATAATAGCTAGTATTATTCGACGTTCGGCCAACAGTCGTCTAAAATAAAATTTAAACGAATAAATAACTAATAAGTTAAAAATAATAAATCTTGTTTATTTTCCTCAATGATGTATATAGTACACAGTGTCAATTATTATCTTTAATATTAAAATTCAGTCCTGTGCCTGTCATATTCATGAAATTACTTAGGCGTTGTAATTAATTTCAAATTTCTACATATTACAACATGAAGTAGATTTCTTTAACTTTTATTTCTCATAACCTTATATAATATTAGGTTTTAAAATTAAAATTATTATTAAAATTATGTAACTAATAAATAAACGATAAGTTAAAACTAAATACTATAAAGAACTTCCATACTTATTTAATAGGAATTGAAGTATTTTAAATGTGCGTTATTTATATCGAATATTGATGGCGAGTTATTCTACTATTCGTCAAAGGTGACCAACCATTCAGGTGATCAATCGATCTTCGACTAATTTGCTATAGCAACTATTCACGGCAGCTCTAAAATATATTTTATTTTATGAAAATTATATATAATTTATCAATACATAGTATAAAACAAAGTCGCTTTCGCTGTATGTCCGTATGTATGCTTAGATCTTTAAAACTACGCAACGGATTTTGACGCGGTTTTTTTTAATAGATAGAGTGATTCTTAAGGAAGGTTTGTATGTATAATAAATGCATAATATAGTAGAGAAACACTGATAAATTTAAAGGTTTCTAATGTGATGTCGTAAATAAGCACGTTTTTTTGCGCTTATATTGCAAACGCTGGCTGAACCCTACGAGATAGACCAAAATAATGTACTACAGTATTGTACAACTTACAAAAATCCACAAAAAAGTCCGCGATGGTATATGTCTATCTCTTAGGGATAACCCACCATAACCATTTTTTCAATGCACCCGTGCGAAGCCGGGGCGGGTCGCTAGTAATTATATAAAGAAAATTAAATATGTGTTCTGCACAAGATTTTGTGCTTGAGTATATTAAGTATTTTAAAACTTATAACTATGCGTAGATGATATTATGATGTTAACAGGTACGCAACTGAATTTATTTAGCAGTAATAGATAAGAAATAACTGGCCAGTATTTTAGGCATTTATATTGATGTTATTATTTAACTGAACAGTTGAATCGGTTTTCTTGTCGCCAAACAATCACATACCGAGCGTAGACTCCTTCTGCTGTTGGACATTATATCCATTACCACTGGAAATGTTGTCTCTTTTATGCAATATATACTTTAAGTAATAAAATATTTTTAATGGTTAATATCAAATTTGTAACATCTTTCATTATTTTTATTATCTTAGTAGTAGTTATTTTCCTTTTGAGTACAGCACATCTAACGAATACGCTCGCAATATTTTGATGGATTTAGTAATCAAAAAGAAAACAAAAAACGTAAAAACGAAACATAAGCCTTGTTTAACTATAATTCACTTGGAGATATTTAGGAAGTCATCACATGTATTATGATTTTAATATAAAAATCACAAAATTTCTAACATAACAACAAATGCAATGATTTTATATTAAAAAAATGTCAGATTTTATTTTTTAAGTATATTGCAGATTACTAAGCCAGTCACTTAAATTTTATTAAAATAATTAGGTTCCAGCGTTGATATTATATTTTAATAAATTGTTTTCTGGAATGTATGCTTTTACTCACGAAAAAGGAGTCATTAGCTGACCGTCTATATTGGAGAATTCTCTCCAATCACAAAACATTGCAACATGAATAGTCTACATAATTCGAATAAATCTACGTAAATAGGTGTTAAGTAAGTTTATGAAGGTTAAATGTCGGCTGGAATTAGGGGTAATTATACAAAATTACACGCCGGTGGGTTACACGCCACGAGGGTATTCGCGTTTATGCCGACTAGTTATAACATAGTTATATTTGTCTATTTAAAAAATATATCTAAAACTCTAGTTTCCACTGAATGATGTTTTAAATAAGGCGGTTTATTATTAAAAAACATGTCACCACTCCATTATTTCCCAGGACATGGTAAGAGCCTATGCAAACTGGACAATGGTTTGGTAGCCTTCCTTTATTACTTCCTATTACACCAGGCCTTATTAAAAAAATATACTGTTATTGTTACATATAATTAAAATTTTCACTTATCTGAAAATTTAATTATTAATATATGATATGCTATGTCAATTCAGGAAAATTAATTATAATACTGAATATTCTCAACTAAAATTTTACGAGAACTGAGTTCTTTGCTTAGTTCACATCTTACTAACCTTAGAGATATACTGCCTCCCTTATTACTTTTTCTACCAATTTACTGCTATCCTATAAAAATATCTATAACCATAGACCACAATGAGTGGTACCGAAATAAAACCCTCAGTATTGTAAGTAAAACTTTACAATATAATTAATTATTTATTTAGGCTACATATGTAAGATGATGTAGAGTAGCAATTATAACTGCATTTCAAAATAACAACTTGTAGTTGAAAATTAATAAATTAAACAGACTGATCGTGTCGCCGGCCCACCAAAAGCTCGGGTTCGTAATTGCAGATAATACTTTTAACAATAAACTGATTTTGAATTATCGTACTTTTAAAGCAAATTTCACCTGTGCCACGAGGCGGTGGCGGTGGGCCGCGAGTTCCGCGAGCGCCACAGATCTACATCTGTCCCAGGGCTGACATTTTTCTAAATATGCGCCATATTTTAATATATAAAGTGAATATACAAACATGTATATATTAACAATAATAAACTTTATTTTTAAGCACAAAGTATAGAAATATTATTAATTATACACCATCTATCAACTATTAATAAATTAAACAGACTGATCGTGTCGTCAGCCCACCAAAAGCTCGGGTTCGTAATTGCAGATAATACTTTTAACAATAAACTGATTTTGAATTATCGTACTTTTAAAGCAAATTTCACCTGTGCCACGAGGCGGTGGCGGTGGGCCGCGAGTTCCGCGAGCGCCACAGATCTACATCTGTCCCAGGGCTGACATTTTTCTAAATATGCGCCATATTTTAATATATAAAGTGAATATACAAACATGTATATATTAACAATAATAAACTTTATTTTTAAGCACAAAGTATAGAAATATTATTAATTATACACCATCTATAGATATTTGTACCTGATTAAGTAAATAAATAAACAGCGGTGAACTGCACCCTTCCATTGTAGAATATTGGCGAGTTCAGATCATTTTGTGCAGAAAGCTCATTAGTTAATCAGTCAATCGTCGAAAGTTTTGTTAATATATTTCTTATTAATAACCAGACAGTCCACCTGTTGGTAATGTCATGTAAGCTTAAGGTACCCACTGCCATATCTTACCCTTTAAACCAGAATACATTTATTCAATCACTGTTGCGTAAATAGAATTTTAACAAAGCTTAAAAAGAGTCAACCCTATCAGTACGACCGACCCTCCAACTGTGTCGTCGCTACAGCACCCAGTTTGCAGGTGTGAACCCGCGGAATTATCTCACCGCGGACTTGATTAGACTTCTCATCACGTTTTAATTAAATATGAAGCTTAATAATATGGCATTTTAATCCGATTTATATTTAATATATAAAAGCATTTTGAATATACGATAATACTACATTAACCATTCTGATTTAAAAATTTTGTTTATCTATGAGTAGGTATAATTACAGATTGCATTTCTGTTTAATTGTATCATGAAGTTGACGGACGGTTGGTATTGAAACAATTGACCCACCATTATTAATAAAATATCATAAAATTCTGTTCCAATTGTAGGTTAGTAGATTCGTCGTACAAAAACAATTGTTCTGTAGCGCCGTCTTTATTATATTCCCTGATACTGGGGTCGCCAACAAAAATCATAAAGCTAAGTAAATGTGTGAAAGTTTGGCATATTGTTCGCGCGGTGAATGGATGAGTCGTTATATTAAAACCGGGGAACCTCACTCAATTTCATAAAAAAAGGGAAACTTGTAAACGCCCGGAACACAGAGATAAGAAGAGGCACAGTGTGCACAAAAGGACATAATATTTACATTTTTATGTTATATTTATAATAGATTTCATGCACATATTTTTTTTCTCTTTTGAGCATAATATACCGGTTAAAAATGAAATAAATTATCTTATTTATAATATCTAAAATATTACGAATAGAAGACGAGTATGTATAACAAAGTTCCCATTTAGTTTTTCACTTTGTTTGCAATTTAATATTGTAATATGTTTAATAATTATTTAATTTAATTTATCGTAACTTATTGTATATTTAAAAACATATATTCAACCTTATTTTCTGAATATTAAAGATGATTACTATAAGAAAACACATACAAAGTTAAACACTTTCGATGAGAGGAAGCACGACTTATTCTTTTTGTATGCAAATACTTTTGATTAAACCGCCGTATCCGCATTTTTCTTATTCCGTGCGAAGACAAGACCAACTTTTTGACGCAGTCATGCCAAAGAGCCTCTTTGTGAAGAGTGTTTCAAAAAGTTATGACTCGAGGATTAAATTTTCCTCTTCTTTTGCACTTAACTGACGTGTGGGTCACGATTAATAAACAAACGTGAATTTGTTTTCAACTAAACTTTTGAGATTTTCACACAGAACGTTATAAGAAAAATTGACAAATTGCAATTTTTTTGTAATCGAATCGATGGAAGCTATCATCCTTTCAAATCAAAGCTATGAATCAAGGTTAGACACCTTGATATTTTTATTCGAATTCCGTCTAAGTTATACAAATAATACTATCACATTTTTTATGTTATAAGGGCAGAGATTAGGTAATGCATGACAATATCGAATACCAGACAATCAGAAATATAGAGTAGAAATCACACCGCTCCTTACATTTATTCGGAAATTTAATATATTGTTATTATAACTTCATTTGCAAAAATTATATTTACAAATACAATACTCTTTATTTCATATTCAAGTTGTAATTCATATACACGAAAATAACCATATTAAGCAAAGCGCGACCGGAAGACCTTTGTGGGCTCACCTCATTTCCTTGATTAGCCGTTGCCACTGGTAAAACGACACAGTGTAATGGTAACACAGTATAGCAGTTCTGAAAACATTATTTATCAATTAGGATTGTATGAACATTAACCATTACTTAGTAACCCATAAAATAACCCATAAAAAGAAAGCATCGTCAGCAAAAACAACAAACATAGAGTGCACTTTCAATCTATGAATTAATGTCATTTTGTTTTGTTTCCGTCATATAATAGTGTTCAAGTTATTATTTAGGTGTAAAATTATGAATAGAGTTACTGGTTTACTATATATATATATATATATATATATATATATATATATATATATATATATATATATATATATATATATATATATAATATATATATTATATATATATATTATATATATATATATATATATATACTGTACGTACAGCGTCATACGAGTATTATCTTATAGTACTATTCCGTGACTTAACATTAACGTGAGTTGCGCAGCACTTACTTATCTAACAATAGTACTTTCTTATCTAATAACTATCCTAATTTATATTTATATACATATACTGGTATATATACTGATATATATACTGGTTTACTATTAGTACATATATGGATATCTAAAGCTGTGCTTCTGGTTTAAACCATTTCACTACCAGGTAAATTTGAAGCATGTATATATTAACATTTCTCTTTTTATTAATAATGGTCGAGTTCTATAATCACACTCGTTGCATTTTTTAAACACTTGAACTGCAAAAACAGTTTGTATTAATTTGGGCCCAGAAGGGATCTCAAGGATAACATATATACATTTGTAGTCGTGTGTACTTTTAACGCTCTTATTTTTTTAGTGTTGTTTCATCAAAGCATTATAGTGTGTATATAAATAAAAAAAAAAATTTATAAGCACCGCGCTCTATCCTGAGCACAGGTTTGCCATTCATACAACTAGCTTTGCCGCTTTCAGACCGAATGAGATATAACTTTCGACTGTGATGGTATTTCTCCTCTCTTAAAGAAAAATATATTTGACGTACTGACTAAAATAGTCCTCGTACAACTATGCTATTATAATTAAGCATAATGCCCGCTCCTGTCTGCGCGGCGTCAACTCTTTGCACGGTTAATGTTGCCCTTTGTTTGTAATGCTCCTGTGGGTTATGACATCGTTATTTGATAATATCTCAATGTAGCCGACTCTCATTTTTCTCCTACGGAACATTAAGTTCAAAACATCGCGTTAACAGAAAAGGAGAGGTTTGTAAGTTGCTTGGAAAATTCAAGCTATTATTTGTGGGGTTACGTACATCAAAACGTAAAGTCTAGTAATAATAATAAATATATTAGGAATTCCGTGATTCTAAAAGATAGAAAAATACAATAAATCATCGCAATATTTAAATTTATCTGACAATTATTCAAACAATTCTACAAGCCTATCAAATTACAAAAATTTTCTCCTGAAAAGTTTATCATTTTAAATTACGTATTGTTAGAATTGAAGCGACGAATATTTGTTTTGTTGGAGAAAAAATACCATGTCACTTTTATATGCACATGCTAATCTTTACGAGGGTTGATTTAACACAAGCTCCAAAAACCGCAACTCATGCCATCTCATTTGGCTATTGTCAGAAATCATAATTAGTATTAATTAAACAAGTTAATGAATAACTTTGAAGCGATTTTTGTAACAAAAGCCCGATTGGACAAGTCATGGCTTGAACATTAATATTTGTTAACTCTCTTTCTGTTTTAACATGAGCGATGTTTTCTTTGAAACGTACTTACATAATTTATATAAATACCTGTAATCAGGTAGTGTGGTAATTTTATAACATTTCGATCTACCAACTCGCAAATACGATTCGCAGATGACTTGTTGTGAACTAAGTGTAAGAACTTTTCAAAGTAATATGGTTGCGAAACATATTACAATTCGCAACCAGTAGTCAAGGTTAGCAATTTTTATTAATGGTTTGAATTAGACACATGTCGAAGTTCATAGTTTTTTTAGAGACCACAAATACAATATGTTCGTAAACAATACTTTGTAACGCCCTATTTTATTACTCCATATAAGACACTATATTAATGGTATCGAAGGAAGAAATAAAATTACATTGTTTTATGTTTCAAGCTGTTAGTTTTACTTGGTAAAATACTGAGATTGACATTTGTATTTTGATGATATAGTAACTTTATTATATATAATATCATAATGTAATGTAATGTAAATGAGAAATTTACTTATATTGCAACTATATTATATTTATTTTTAATCTGTGGTCGCGATCGTTAAGCAATTCGTTCTGGTTACATCTACGTTTCGACTAAATTACACCAGACGTAGACTGGAGGAGACTAGTCTGACACAGGCCTGTTTTACATTTTGAGGCTCTATCTGCTTGAGTATATTTAGTAAAGGATGGCATTATGTAGAGTCAACAGTACCATCCCTTTCTAGTTAGATTTTGATTTTAAAGTACGATCCTCAGTCAGTCAGGTAGGCCCACATACCAGTTATAGAAGAGTTATTGAAAGTACAATTAAAATAGTATGTATTAGGTTCTTCATGAGAAGTTTGTGATACTAGTATATTTATAAAAGATATATGATTATTTATAAAAAAGATTCTTTTGATGTTTGTTGGTCTACGATTTTCTTTGAGTGCTATTTTTTGATATAAATAAAATTATAGATTTTTCTAACTACACACATACGAGTACATTTCCTATTATAAAACTCTGTGTGATTTGATCAAATATTAATAATATTATTTTATTCGGTAATGAGATCGGAATTCAATATACAGCAACAATTATATTTGTATACCCGGCGTATTGAATTTTTATATAAATTTCGCGGGGCACTCGAAATATAAAAATTCGGATATTACTAATTTATGAACTTAAATACGACCTTCCATGTGCTTTTTTTCGAATATAATCGTAATATTTTAATGCATGTTTGAGAAAAAATATTTTTTCATATTGGTTTTAACAATCACTTGTTATTGAAATTTGGCTGTCGTCATGGTGAGGTGGTCTGTCCTTAATAAGCAAAATCAGGTGTCATGCGTTGAGCTCCTTGCCCTTGCCCTCACCAAGCGATTACTCGGCAGTATAGACGTGATGAATTCCTCTTCTTTACCCTTACTGCTACTGCAGGATAGACTGCGGGCCCTTAGTACGGTCCAGTACACCAGGCTATCAGAGCTTGCCCTATACCTAGGTAGTGACCACATAGCAAGTCAGTTTTATACTGTGCCCGGAGGAGCAGAGTGGAGAGTTCAAGGAGTCGTAGGTGGTAGTGGTTGTATATGATGATATCAATTCCGGTGGTCGCTTTAGCGAGTCACGCGCATAATTTGCGGCAGATTGCCAGCCTAAGCAATGACATCAATTCAAGTGGTGGCTTCCTCAGGTAAAGTCACTGACGAAACGGAATATTGACTGCGATGGTTTGTCTCGCCTGTGGGAGGTAGTTGGTATGGTGGTAGTGATAGTAGTTAAAGAGTTTGGTGGCCAGGAAATATAGGAAGCAATGTTGTGGACAAGGAGGTGTGGCCCGGTATTGGCGTGGTCGAACACCAACAATGGGCGGCGCGTGGCTGGTCAACGCGCTAGACGAGCGACGAATGCCTTCACTGAAGGCATCCTTACGTCCCTGGCAATGATGTCATTCCTGACGTAATGCCTCGCATTTGTCACCATGCGGAGGGAGACGTTGTGGATCACCTACAATCTGGAATACTGGGTTGAGGACTACAAAAATACAATATAGCACGCTGAAATCATGTAGGTGAGCCGTGAATGAATATAGCACTTATAGACTAACAGTTTCATGTGCAGCAAAAGCCGGGATGCCAGAATGCCCCGTGCCATCTAGGCTTGATTGACTATAGATATTGTCAACTTGGGGCACTATGCACAGTTGGTGGTCGATCGGGCGACGTCTAAACCCGACCATAATAACTGCCGTCTTATGCACATTGACAGTTATATATCACTCATCGAGTCAGATAGGCAGGCAGTCTAACAGTTGCTCCTGAAGTTGACCTTGGAGGTTATGGATGTCGTCGGTGTAAGCTACCTTAAAGCACGACGACAGACAGATGCCTTGAGGCCTTGCATTTATGCGAGGATAGTGCGCGGCTGGAAGCCGGCGTTCTTAACCAAAACCATGAAGCTCCGACTCTCAAGAAATAACGACAACAATCTAACAACTTTACCGTGGGAGAGCCATGCTTCGGAACGAATTGGGCCGGCTCGACCGGAGTGGTACCATGACCTCACAGAAAACCGGCGTAAAATAGCGCTTGCGCTGGGTTTCACCGAGTGAGTGAGGGTACCGGAGGCCCAACCCCCCCTTCCCCTTATTCCCTTTTAAAAGGCCGGCAACGCATCTGTGACACCTCTGGTGTTACGGGTGTCCATGGGCGACGATTATCGCTTACCATCAGGTGATCCGTTTACTCGTTTGCTGCCCTATCCTATAAAAAAGAAGAAAAAAAACATTGTCATAGGCGCACAATATGAAATTACAATCCTGCCTAGTCTATACTGTAATTCACTATACTAATATTATAATCAATACGTAATAGTAAACTTCAAATACATTGTAAAACAACTTAAAATAGTATGCTGTCACAATATAGCTTTGTAACTTTCTTAAAAATACGGTTACGATATATTCGACGGTAGTGCTAGTAACACTTATCACAACAATGGTCAAAGTCAAAAAACTCACCAACTGAAAAATTTATTGAGATTTAAACAAAATAAAATTGGTTTATATGATTAAACATTATATATAAATGGTAAAAAGTATATTGCTACAAAATTTTCAGTTATGAGGTATTGTCAGTTATGTTGTTATTATCGATATACTCCGACGTACTTATTCGGCTTTCACAATCAACCAGTGCCAACGAAATACGAACATAAACATTACTTACAGCCCAGCCCGCTGCAATCTTCAAAGATTCACACAGCCGACACCCTAGAGGCCCAATTGAATAATACAGTTACCTAACGCTGTGCAGCTCTTAATATTGCATAGTTCAATTACCCAGGATTATGTGGAAGAGTGCCGTTACACCTGTGAGTGTCTTACTCCGAGATTAGATGGCGCTCCCGAGGTTGCTGGCTAATCTGACATGAATTATTGTCGCGGCCCGCGTTTGATGGCCTTCGGGGAATGGGGGTTAAGATACAAGTGGTCTCTACTATGTTAGTTGTGGTGTAGTTGAGATCTTTGTTTCGGTTGGTTTGAAAAGATTTCTAGTTTGGTCTAGGCGGTATTTTTTGTATGCAGTGTTATTTATAATAAGTACGTGACTTTAGAGTCAGAACCTCCATTGGCAGTGATCCAAATACTTTGATTTAAGGGAATGAAGCAAAGCCCTCCCTGCACACCATTTACAAGTACAGATATAAAGGATAATACCGTCGTATTTCAGAATTATAAACTTGATTATTAAGTTACCTCGATTTTAAGTTACATATGTATTTTCGGAGGTAAATGGTTAAAATAGGTAAAACAATCAAATTAACAAACGTCTGAGGTTAGTAGGCCCGGTTACTTACTTCAAACCTGAGTTTACCTTAAGATCATAATTGCTAGCCGAACTAGTTAGATAGATACATTCTTTATTAAACACAAAAAATAAAACGAACAACATAGATATTAAAGAAAGTAATATAGGTTATATAATGTATAATTTCTTTAAGAACAAAACGATTGGACACTAAGCTAAGAAATGGGCTGTTCCAAGAAATATACAATGTACTTTAAAAATTGTTTCAGTTCTTGAATGCCGAACGTTTCGCAGTAGGCTATTCCTTAACTGTGCAGACTTCACAATAAAATATTTTTTATAATAACTAGAAACCATACCTAATTGCATAGCTAGCATGCATTCAAATATTTACCAATGTGTTGTGAAAACACTAAGGAGAAACTTAAAGACGATAAGATGTTATAATCCTCCTCTTTAATCAATTGTATCAACATTACACTAAAAGTTATAAGTATTAATATAACAAATTGATTTCAAATGCGCAGTGAAATGTATTATATAATCAACCCGCAGAATGAGCGTAAAGAATGCTTAAGTTGTGTGGTGATTATGAATCGGATAACGCACAACATTAATATGCCGACAATAGCGGTTCAAAATTCAAAATTCAAAATCATTTATTCAGTCTAGGCTGTTAAGCACTTGTGAAAGTCGAAAAGCTACGCCAAGATACGCCGTGAAAGTCGTTCGATTGAAAAACTTAAAATTGTACACTAGGTATAAAAGAAGCGAAAAGAAGCGTAAAACAAGTAATCAACATTCAAAATAAGAATATGTTTAGGTAGCTAGGAATATTTATAGTATGAATTTATTAGTCAGCTTATTTATATAAAAAATATAAGTACAAACGAATCATCAAAATAATTCCGTATAACATAATCAAAGCCACCCACCAAATATGTTTTCTACTAACCGAGTACTAAAGAAATGTTTATTTGTTTAACTTTTAGAGCATTTGCTAATTCTGTCTATGAGTTTCTTGCCCCTTCCTGGTAATTCCTCTTTTAACTAGATTGGAAACTGCAATATGTTCGCAGCTAACAACCATATCTGGTGGCAGGTCGTTATCCATCACTTGTGGCCGCATTTATAACTGTAACTATCTCTCAATATTTGTTAACATAACATAAGTAATACAAGTAGCTAACTAGCTGAAACAACAATAGTAGAGAATCCTCGACCTAATAAATAAAAAGTAGAGCTCGTGTCGAGGGTGTGGTGTGCGAGTAATCGTGACAGATCTCGCACGCTTCTTAAGTAATGAGGAAATAGTAATTACTTATTGGCTTTATAAATGATTAGCTGTACCCTGCAGTTTTGCCAGTGAAAATTCCGAACTTGTGAGGAGTTGGGAATGAAAAGATTTTAGTGTTAATCTATCTCTGTAGTTGACATACCGATATTTATCGCAATCATTAAGAGATTATCTAATAGGTGGTACGCGAACTCTTTCTTACTTATTTCTGTCATAAAACAGCAGTGATTTAATGTCGTGTTCAAACTTGAAGCGTATTGAAATACTGGCATATGACTGTGCATCTCATGTCACTTTTTATATTAGTTAAATTACAATATTAACTTTTGATTAATATTGTAATTTCTTACTATGATGTGAGGTGGATTTGTCAGCTGAGTTGTGAAAAAAAAAAACAAACAATTAGTTCAACACCATACCCTTTCAATTTTAAGGTTTTTCTATCATTTTAATAGTTTTCATCACTCTTGTTTTGAAAATATGTTCTAACTTGCTTGGAATGTAAGTAAATTCTCTGAACAAGGAGACTAAAACATTATTTCATGTATGATCATAATCACAGCTCATGTCCGTTTTACGGAGGGAAACGATAACGGGGATAACTCGACCTGAGTTGGACTACCAAAGGATCCTCTTCTGGGTACGGCTGATGAGCCTCTTTCTTAATCAGGATTTCGTCGCAGACAAACTTTACTGCCCGTCATGCTTCTTCACTATCTATCATGCCTCCCATGACTTTCGGCAAGGACAGGTCATTACCCACTACTGCGTTTACTGACTTTTTTTCTGTCCAGTAAGGGTATGCCTCCAAAGTATGTTGTGCTGTGTTACTCGCTGTCTCTTCACAATGCTGTACAGATACCTACGTCCTAAAAGCCTCCGCGCTCCGTGAGGATCTGAACTTAAAATGTGTTAACTATATTAAATTACATATTCAATTAATATTTATGTATAGCTACTAAAGAGAATCTATTTACTTAAAAAATTTCATTAGCAAAGTGTGTTTAACAAACGAAGTACACATGCTTTTGACCGTGTTATTGCGAAACCGTTACCCAGAATCAGGACTACGTTTGATGACAAAGTGATTCTTCACAGGTTCGTTTTCGAGATTGGAATCGGCGAAATCCGCCCTTCGAAGTCACAGTTATATCTCAAGTTTAATACCATTAAGTTGGCCCCTACGATAAACAAGCGATGACAATGCACGAGCAGATCCACTCAACTAAATTAACTCACTGTAGGTACAAGTACTGCATTAGAACTTATTTACAATGTCGCGAATTCTTCAAAGTAAATTCATTATTATTTAAGGGCACAATAGCATTTACGTCAATATAAAACTCGATACCAATTTGTATGGGCTTAAATAACCTGGCTTTAAATAACAGTTTGATTAAAATGAGTAAAGACATATATTACTATTTAATTCCAAATTTCTTATGCAAATGATTGTTATGTTGTACAGTTTAATAATTAATAAGGTATCTCGTACACTAAACGGCTAAGACTATAATGACTAGCTGACGTGTCTACTGTTAATTGGTTGTTGTTGGCAAATTTCACGTTGATAAAATTCCTGTAATCAACTTACTGTGGTTACTGCGGTCACAGAGCAGAATCACAACCACGATTCTGCTGCACGATATTCTTTATAACAGAAATCGTAATTAAATAAAAATCACAGCAAATACAACTGTTCGGTGTAAAAGGTGACACATTTATTTGTATTTCATATATCGGAATCCGATGCGCGCACCCTCCTGTCAAGCCGAATGGTATTGAATCTCACGGAAAAGTCGTCTCTGGAACGTTTTGTGTCAACGATTAGTGAATTGTCGCTTCAAGTTCTACGATAGGTAAATAGTGACAAATACTTAATTATAACAATTTTAATAAAGTGTCCTTTTTCAACACAATTACGCGAGCTTTCTACTAACTTAATTTGAGTGTGGATATAAGGGTAATGTCCTAATAAACTTCAATTTCATCCCATTTACAATTAAATCACTACTAACGATAGCCCCAATTAAAGAATTAGTACAGCTTCAACACCATTCCGTATAGGTACCAGGTCCATATCCGTTACCATCTTGTAGTATAAGGTATAAAATCAGTATAGAGAAATTACACTGCCATTTGTTATAAATTAAGTAAAGAAAAATCATAAATTACATTTCACATAATCATTTGAAAACGTGATTTAAGATTACTTGCAAGTGTAGGGAGTTATATATATAATGAGTTTGATGGTAAACATATCTTAGTGGTAGGTATACACTGACTGCACTATACATAAGGTAAAACCAGCACGTACCAGTGACTTAACGCAGGCTGCGCGTCACGTCACCTCTCCAGGGGCACACTAGTACTAATTAGTGAACGTACTCATGATTTTACGTAGATGATGCATGATTAAGGTAATTTTCTTATTAATTATTTCTCAATTTATATTCGTTTAACTCACATTTTATTTATTAATACCGTTATAGTACAATCCGTTCCTGCACATCTGGTCTAATACAATTTACCTATGGCTGAATAACTTTTAATGTGTTTGTTGTCAATATGTTCTTTGCACCCGAAAATAATTCGACTATGATTGTAATATTGTCATTTTGGGAACGGCGTGGTTATATTTTGACAAGCCTTCATTAGTTCACTTATCATTGTTTCAGCCGAGAAACCCTCACTGCTGGACGAAGTCCATCCCAAGGATCCCCAATCTTCAAAATACGCGATAAACAAACAACATCTACATATTTTAGAAAATACCAAAATATTTTAAAAGCAAGTGACATGTCGTTACTATCTGCTCTAGATTCCGCACAAATTGCTTCAATAATAACATTATAACAAGAGACGGAGATATTTTGACTTTTAGTCTTGGCCTGACAATTGTTTTCAGTGAGTTAGTTAATTAAAGAATAAGTCAACATAAATGTTCACAATTTCTCGAGATTTTTAAATTTATACAAACAATCTATTTAAAAAAAAACTGTCATATTCGAGGTGATAAAATGGCGCCTTTGCGGTTACAGAAAAAAAAACTTCTTTAGATGTATTAATTTTCGTAATGAGTCCATTACGGAAATGTAAAGATTTTCATAAACCAACAATGGTGTTTATTCAATAATTTTATTAGTGTATGTTCTGTTTCTATTCTCTATACAGACATATTGTTGATTTATTTATTTTGATTGTGCGAATTATTATTTTTGTATGTCGTATAAATAATGTTGAACGTTAATGTTGAATAATTAAAAAATGTTCGAACAATATAGTCAAGAATTTATTAAAAACTGTATTTTTGTCACATACATATGCATAAAAAGAACGACATTAAAAAATGTACGTTATTTGAACCTCCGATATAAATGTAGTACGTACTAAATAATATGCCTGATCCAACACTTTTCACGGCTGACATTTGCAGCAATCAACACAGTTCCTATACATTTAAGTGACGTAAATACGAGTATCCCGCTGCTTACGATATTATCAACGCGAAAAAAGTTATTACTGGGAACAAAATCGTTCTTGTTTATCAAAAAATATAATCAATGTATAATAACGAAACACATGGTGTTAGTTACTAAAACAACTGGTAGAATTAGTTAATAAGACTGTACTTTGTTCTATTTTGCTCGCTACAGTTGTTCTAGATAACAGACAGCTATGACTCAACATTGGGGAGAGCTTTCTGGCAAGTTCATCGCACCGTTGTTGGCGCCAAAGCGTCGCGACGCATAGTCTCGGGACTCCCTAGGAGCTCGGAGCATGGATCTGTTCTGTATTCCCTTTCAGATGTTTTTAACTAATATTGAAGTGAACAGCGCAGCGTATGCAACTTTTTTTCCCAATACTTTATTCGACGTTAGCTATAAAGATGGTTTATTTTTATGTAATATAATATTTTTGTCAAAAGAAAAAAATATTATTATAAATGGATAGTGATTAAAATCATTTAGTGTCATTATTTAACTAGTCAATTACGTATACAACTTTGAAAACGATACTTGCTTGTAGAATGTGTTAATGGTAGTAGATTGGCCGTTCACTAGAAACTCGAAGATACACCCACATCCTGAACCGACGAGCTTTGTCTACCAACCACTGTGCACTTCCGGTCTTGAAACAGGGTTGCCAGCTTATTTTATTGATTTGATAATATATTTTGAGAGCATTTCGTAACAAGAAAATATTATATAGATTTAAAAAAATATATTTTCATAAAGAAACTTTATATTTATTTTTAACTATTTCAAAGATAAATAAAAATGATATTAATTAAAATAGTAACTTTTATGTGAAGGTTATTGTAGTTTCTTTTCGAGACAATGGATAATTGACAAAATGTAATAGGTGATTGGAAGGACATTAGAATTATTTCTGTTCCTGCAGTAGTTTTAAAATGTAAAATAAATGTGTCAATAGGTAAGAAAAGATCCAACAGAATTCAATAAGTGAAGGTATTATCCAACACCATATAAAATTCTATTACACTGTTAGTTGTTTTTCTATGTACGCATAACTATAATATAATATTTGCGTGAAAAAAAAAAGGAAGTTACAATTTTATTCGATATTTTTATATTTTTATCCATATTCTTACTAATATGGGCAATATTTTGAATATTACCCATATACGCTTCATATTATTATAATAAATTTGAGATAAACAAAATAATTTACACCAAAATCGCGATAACCCTATAATGTCAGCTTTAACGACTTTCATGATTTGTTTATGAATTTCTACGTTCTGTTGTAGTTGATAAAGTCCACATTGCGCTGATAGAAATGTTCAGATTTTTATTTGCAAAATGTATTTTTCACAATGCGTTCAGTTCAGAATAAACTTTGCTTTTAATGAGCCATTTGTTATTGTTCCATTTTACGTTTTCTTCGAAGAATGTTACAGGCTCAGTGTTACTTCATTAATTTATTGTTAGTTCATGAAATATTCGTTGGAAAGTAATATTTTTTATTATTGGCTTAAGATAATAGTAGTTTAGTAGATTGGATTTACCCGTATTTCTTTTTAGAGGATCATGTTTCAGTGATATTTTTATGATATGATAACTGAATAAGGATGTTTTTATTTAATGTAATAATGTTAATCTCATAAATGCTTCTTAAATAGAAATTAATTTATAAACTTATAAATGTAATCAACTTTTCAAAACAAATTGAATAAAATGAACATACTTTAAGCTTTCTCAGGTTATGTATCATATTTCAATATAGTAAGTACACATATAAACGTACAATAAACAAAGTTATTGGACGATTTGTTCATACGCTCATACAAATTAGAACACAGAAAAGATGGTCAAAAGATGACCGACAGAAGAAATTTATAAGTCAAATACGAATGGACAAGTTGTTAGGAGACGATCTAGATGAATTTACTTCGGCCAAATATTAATAAAATATCCTAAAATAAGGCCAGGTCAAGAGTGCTGTTGCACTAGAGAATAATATGTAATTAGATTAAATAGAAATTTCGTTTTATACCAAGTTGTAGATTAGATAATCTGGCAGCTTATAGATAGGGAATGCTGTTTTTAGTGCTATACTGAGTAGATGTATTGGTAAAAGATCGCTTTGTAAAGTGGACAATTTGGTTGAAAACTTGTATAAAAAATTGACATGACATCGGCTTTATATATTTAATTTAATTATACTGTGGCAACGGTATACATTTAATTTAAATATACTGTCAGTTTATAATGTAGTGGTGACCATTAGATAGCAGGAAAGGAAGATGACAGCAACTGCTGTCTGTATACTTCACCCACTCACAAAATTATACACTTCTCATCAAAAAAAATCGAAACACTTCCGTTTTCAATGTTTCTGTCCGAATTTAACACAAAAAAGAATTCATACGATGAAAAAAAAAACATAAATGTATAGCTGGCAGTTTGGCCATTACAGTAATAAGCGAAAATTCTAAATTCAAAATTAGAATTTCATTTGTTTATCTTATAAACGAAATGAATCACTGTTTTGAGACAAATGTGTGTTTAGGGTTGGAGTACATTTAGCGTTTAAAAACTAAAAATTGGCACCTATCCTTAAACTTTTTGTTTTTTATTTCAATACTGTGACTTTGGGACGTCTGAAAAAAGGTTATTTTTCTAAAACGTATGGATACTTCGCCCACAGAAGCCGCCAAGTTGTGGCATTGCTGGATTCTGGCCTTAGTCAGCGTGTTGTGGCTGCAAGACTGCATCTAAGCCTGTCATCTGTTCATAGAGTCTATAAACGTTATCGGGAGACTGGTTTGTTCACGCGCCGTTTAGGATCTGGCAGGAATCGGGTCACTTCTGAGCGAGATGATCGATTTATTGTAACAACTTCTTTAAGAAATCGACGCCTTAACGCTTTTCAACTGCAGCAGCGGCTTCGTGTTGTACGAAGGGTGGCTGTAAGTGACTCTACAATTAGAAGAGGTTGAAGGTCGTGGACTGGTACCGCATAAGCCAGCAAATGGGAGAAATTAACTGCAGACCATCGAAGAGCGCGCCTTAACTTTGCACGTGAGCACCTAATTGGTCATACCTTTTTTTTTTTTTTTTTTTGTTTCCCTGAGGAAAATGCATTAAATTGCATACCCCGGCTGTGGCGAGCCGGGGTATGTGGGGCTCTCCTCCCCAGAAGGGGGAGGCCTACCCACTAAAAACCTCAGGGATGGCCTTCCTCAGGCATGTAGGGAGCCTCTGGGAACAGAAAGCTTCTTCCGGGAACCCCCAGCCTCCGCTCCCCGTCGACACAGGGGAGCCCTCCTCGGGGGAGGCTTACTACCTCCCCCGGTCTCCTCCACCGACGACGCCCCCCGGCCACGGAAGGGGCGTGGTCCATCCCGGGTCGCCGTAGCAGTCGCGACTTACTCGCGCCCGCCGGCGACCCGCGGCGCGGCGCCGCAGCTGTGCTAACGAGCCCGGCGCCGCCTTCTTCGAGCGGGATCGGCCATCTCCCGACCCCGCTCGGCGGCCTCCTTCTGGAGCATCACTGCCTCACAGAAGGAGGCCACAGCCCTCCAACCTCCCTCGTCCGCCAGCATTGCCGCAATCAATGCTGGCGGAGACAGATCTCGCCCGATCTCTGCGACCAAGACTCGGCGCTCGGAGGCCCACGCGGGGCACTCCGCCAGCGTATGCTGGGCCGAGTCGAGGTCGGATGCGCAGTGGTGACAATGCGTCGATCCCTCCCGTTCTATTCGACAGTACTCACTACTCACCGAAGCAGCCGTGCCCGGTGAGTATCTGAGTCAATCGGTAGGTGACCTCCTCCTTCCCGTGGAGCCAAGCTTCGAGGTGCGGGAGTACGGCACCGACGGCCCGCTGGCGCGCGCAGATCCGTAATTCGAGCTGCGCACGCCAGGCCGCCACAATCCGTCGGTGCCACTCCCGCTTAGGCACTTCGTGCGCGGGTTCCAGGGCGCTCCCCCCATTCGACATCCTGGCGCGACATGTACGCGGCGACGTATGCGTCGCGGCGCCGCCTCGTACGAGATTGTACGGTAGCCTCGCACGATCCGTATGGCCATTATCCGCTGCAGGCTCCGTAGCAGAGCTCTGCAGCGGGGGGACCTCGCGCAGTCTTGCGACCACACGGGAGCCCCATACATGGCCACGGATCGCACGACGCCCTCGTACAGGCGGCGAACTCCATCCCTCGGTCCACCGAGATTGGGCAGCAGGCGATGCAATGCGCCCGCCACCCTTTTGGCTCGGGGGACCAACCGCACGAAATGCTCCTCGAAGCTCCAGCGGCGGTCCAGGGTGAGGCCCAGGTACTTGATGTACGGCCCCACCGGGACCACCGCGTCACCCACCCGGATCCGGCAGCTGGGTGGTTCCCGGCGCCTCGGAAGGCCGTGGAACCATAGCGCCTCGGTTTTGTGAGGCGCTATTTCTAAACCCAGCCGGCGGATCGCCCGCACGACACATGCCACCCCAAGCTCGGCAAGCGTAAGCACCGGCCCGAAGTCGGCCCCAGTCGTAACGACGAGAGTGTCGTCAGCGTAGCAGACGACACTCACGCCGTCAGGAAGGCTGGTGCGAAGGACCGCGTCGTATGCGAGGTTCCATAGCAGGGGTCCCAACACCGACCCCTGCGGAACGCCGCATTCGACCCTCCTCGACGTTTCCATCCCGTCCCGTCCCATCACGCTGATCGTCCTGTCGCGCAGATAGTCCCCGACCACGGCCCGCAGGTAGGGAGGCAGCTCGTGGTATACGAGCGCCTCCCTAATGGCCTGCCTAATGGTGCCGAAGGCGTTGACGATGTCTAACGACACCGCCAACGCCACCCCCCCTGATCGGACTGCGGACCCGACAGAGAACGAACACGCTGGACGGCGTCCAGCGTTGATCGTCCCCGCCGGAATCCAAATTGGCAGTCCGATAGGTCGGGACCCGCGCGCGACAGGTGCTCGCTGATACGAGCGGAGATAACCCTTTCGAAGAGTTTCCCCGCCTCGTTCAGCAAGCAGATCGGACGGAACGAAGACGGAACGTCGCCGGTCCTTCCCTCCTTCCTGAGGAGCACCAGCCTGGCCGACTTCCAGTCGACGGGGAACACGCCCTCACGGAGACAGCTCGTGAAGAGCTGCCTCACCGTGCTCCCCAACGCCCTGAGCGCCAGCGCTAGCACCTTTCCCGGGACCCCATCTGGTCCCGGGCAGCGCTGCGCGCAGAGAGCCGCGAAACGGCCCTGGCGAGCTCGCTCTCCGTCACCCGGAGGTCGTCCGACCAAAGGCCGAGCGACGGGGTGGCGGGGGGACTGTCCCGGACCCTCGGGAAGAGCGTATCCACCGCTCTTCCTACGACGAGAGGGTCCAGGGTCTCCGTCAGCGGAGGGACCCACGGTCGGAGCTTGCCCAGTACCATCCGGTACGGGCGCCCCCATGGGTCCCTCTCCAGTCCCCCTAGCAGCTCGCGCCAGGACCGCGCCTTGGCGTCGGCGATGGCGACGCCAAGCGCCTTGGCCGCGGCTCCGTACGCGCTTCTGGCGCTCAGGACTTCGTCGACTGAGGCTTGCCGTCTTCGACGGGCTCTGAGGTACTGGCGGCGCGCGGCTACTACAACGACCCGTAGCCGCGCTATCTCCTCATTCCACCAGTACGCAGAGCGCCGCCGGGGCGGCCTGACTCGGGGCATGGAGACGTCGCAGATCGACGTCATCGTTTCCGGAGCCAGGCGGCCCGCGCATGCACATCGAGGTCGGGCGAAATCCGTGCCTCCTCCGCCCAGTCGCGACGTGGGCAGCGGCTAGGGCCGCATCCCGGTCCAGCCGCTTGATGGACCAACGTCGCGGACGGCTGTCCTCCTGAAATTGGTTATACCTACAGTGGAGCAAAGTTCTCTTTTCTGATGAGTGTAAAATTATGCTGTATGGTAACGACGGAAGGAACAAGGTCTACAGAAGAGACGGAGAACGCTATGCAGAATGCTGCATTGAAGAAAAGGTCAGCTATGGTGGCGGTTCGTGGACGGTGTGGGGAGGAATCAGCGCCGACGGTAAGACAGAGCTTGCTTTTGTGTCTGGGCCACGTCTGCCTGCACTAAACTGTCATCGGTACGTCGAAGAGTGTCTCGTGCCTCATCTGATGCCCTATGCACATTTTATTGGCAACGGCTTCATATTCATGCACGACAATGCTAGGGCTCACACCGCGGGCGTCGTACGAGATTATCTTAACGAAGTCGATATCTCTATTATGGAATGGCCAGTAAGAAGCCCGGACATGAATCCCATTGAACATCTGTGGGATGAATTAAAGAGACGAATTCGAGCAAGAGATCCTGCCCCAGAAACACTTAGCCAGCTGCAAGATGCAATCCAAGAGGAATGGGACAATATACCACAGCATGTGATCGTGACTCTCATCCGATCGATGAAGAACCGTATGGAAGCAGTAATTAGAGCTCGGGGAGGGAATACAAGTTATTAAATAAACGTTTTTTAGCTTTTTTTTCATTTACGTGTGTTGTTTTATCCATTTCCTTTATACTCCATACGGAATAAAAATTACTCATTTAACAAAATACGAAACCTATGAAAAATTCATTTAAATTTAGAACATTAACATTAAGATTTGATAAGCTCATATTACTCACTATTAAACGACATTTAACATTTATTCCTAAATGTACACATTTTTCTGATAATCCTGACAAAACGTAAACTTGCAAGGTGTTTCGATTTTTTTGATGAGAAGTGTATTATATATAAAAACTCTACAAATAGATAAACTATGAAGACTTATAAAGTACTAGCTTTCCGCCCGCGGCTTCGCCACAGGAAGGATATGTTTTCCGTCGGTAAAATTATCTTATTTCCTTCCTTGGGTCCTCGGATTTTACGATTGGTATATACGGGGTGGTTACCCCGTATATACCAAACGTAGTCCGTTCGACCAACCGACGTACCAACTCTAGTCTATCTCTGTATAAAATTTATTTAAATTGGTTCAGTGGTTCTTACAATACTGCCATACAACCTTTCACCCCCTCCTTTCAACCCTTTACAGCCTTTTTCTGCTTTAAAAGGTAGCCTCTGTCCTGTCTTAGCCTCTAAACTATCTGTGTACCAAATTTCAATTAAATCGGTTCAGTGGTTTTAACAATATTTTCATACAACCTATTATCCCTCCTTTCAACCTTTTACAACCCTTTGCAACCTTTTATGTATAAAAAAGTAGCTTGTGTCCTTTCTCGGGCTCTAGACTATCTGTGTACCAAATTTCATTTAAATCGGTTCAGTAGTTTTAACAACATTTCCATACAACCTATTATCCCTCCTTTCAACCTTTTACAACCCTTTATAACCTTTTTTGCATGAAAAAGTAGCCTATGTCCTTTCTCAGGCTCTAGACTATCTGTGTACCAAATTCATTTAAATCGGTTCAGTAGTTTTGGCGTGAAAGCGGAACAGACAGACAGACAGAGTTACTTTCGCATTTATAATATTAGTATGGATTGATACCTACATATAATAAAGTATAAAATGTTATATATAAATCCTTAAGTTTTACAAATATTACTAGTGGATTTTAACTAATTACTTAAAACGTATCTTGTGACTCGGAAACATGTAACATGAATACATCTAAATTGGAGTAATGAGGTAAAATAAAGGTAAAATAGTATAAATAAAAACATTACAAGTTAATAAAAAAGGTAGCACCTTAGGCGGATATGCATTGAGATGCTTTATCTCTATACATATTAAAAATGTTTCAATTTTAATTTAACTAGAATTTAGACTATCTGCTCTTTTCATTACGCACCCATAACTTGCCTACCTCAAATACTTGCTCAAAACAGCAAACAAATGAATCGGATATAACCGCGAAGATATATTTGCCATTACCCAATTTCAGACTGTCTGTCGCCAGACAGGCGGGCGCCATCTTTGCATCGAGGGGTGCTAGCCATCTTCCATTTAATGATATTTTATTAATCTTAGTAGTTGTTTTCACAGAACCTTAATAGCAGAAGGTACACGCAATACGGTGTGTTCAACCTTTGTTTATCAAATCTTTTTTAATGTAGGACTCACACACTGGCGGTTTGTAAGTTTCGTATTATAAATATCTTTATCATTTACTGGGTCTGACTCAATTACATATCTGTAATATAAAAATACTCTTTTTTAGTCCTGCTAACTTTACAAAAATTATATAGTAGTTTTATAATTAAATTTTAATAAATTCTGACCTACTAATAAAAAAAGGCTAATATGCTTGTTGTTTGAAATAAGTATAGCAGAAATTGCTTTGTCGTTAATTTATAAAAGCGCTAATTGCTCTTTTAGTAATGGAACAGGAACTTCCTATATTCGCTGACTTAATAAAGACTCTTTCTATACCAAAAAGAACATAAAACCTAAGAAAATTTATAGTAAAAGCCTACCGATAATGCCATAAACATCATTTTTAAACGTCAAAAGGTGCATACATGAGAATTGAAAACCAGTATGGTAGGCCAGAAACAACAAGTAAAAGAAATAGATTCAAGAAAGCTATTATTAAGTTTATCGATACATATATACCACGATATTATGATCAACCGATAACTTGTGATGTAAGGCCAATCTTGCAAAAACGCTGAAAAAAAATAAAAGCCATTGCGTTATAAGTAAAAATATGTATTTGGAGTAATTCAACTTCACCAACTGCACATTTTGTGCAACAATTTTAGGTCATTGTAACCACAACCATGTGAATGTCTTATCAAAACACTTATGAGCAAACATTAAACAAAATCTCCATCAAAACCACTTGCGTGCAAATATTTTGAGACCCTTACCTAAACAGACTTGAAAATTACTGTTAAGAAGACAACCGAAGCGAAACAAGCAGTCTCCCATCTGATAGCTTCAAAATAATGGATGATAGTCGATATAAACTATACATATGGGTTCATTTAGACTTTCAACAAATCTGCTACTCTGGGACAACAAAGTACTCTATCAACTTATAACTTGGAATATTCAATCGTGGTACTCAGTAGTTTACAGTTATATCCTTATTCTTTAAACCAGAACACAGTAATGCAAATCCTACTAATTCGACAGAAATAGGTAAGACGTACGGAGTCAAGGCGAACCTGGTACTCCCTTCGGGATAAAAGAGGAATTTTGATAAGGGGCACCGAAGTTTAATGGTAAGCCAACTAAACAAAATAATGTTATTAAAATACAAAACACAGTCGTTTAGCAGATTGTTAAAGCGATATTTGTTGTACTTTCAAAACTTTTCCGTTCCACTGTAATTTACTGTCACCCAAGATATTTATGGTGGCGTTTTAAATTCTAACCAGTGTAATATCTTATTGTAAAGTGAATTATAGCTTATTTAAATAAGCAACCCATTACAAGTAACATTTTAGTAATAAACATATTGCAATTATTATCATTGTATAAGAACATGTTATGGGTAATCAAACCTGTACATAGGCCGTATCATGCCAGTGGTAAAGAATATCGTTTTAATCTGTAACTTGATTGTATTAACTAAAAATATGATAATGTTTATCGTAGGTATCTTGCAATTAATCTTACTCTCCCCATTATGTACCAACACAACATGACCTATGCTGCGGTATCTACTCACGGTTTTTACTATTACAGTTCCAACCAAAAGATACAAAATTTCTCATTATTTCCATTTATCCTTTGATCTCGGTTCCATTAAGCGCAGCCAGAGTAAGTTGCTCTCTAAGATGCTGGGCAAAAGACCCCATACTGATACTCTTAACCTCTTTAGAGGTCTGTAATTTTTGGAATAAGATTTCTAATGTCCACGCAAATGGTCTTACTTTGAAACTTATTTATTGTATTTTGACTGATATGGTATGATAGGTTGTATTCATCAAATCAACATTCATCATCTCACCTTATCTATTTCTGCGGAAATGCATTCTGCATTGCTGTATTCCACGTTTAAGGATTCAATAGTGCATTTAAATTACTAGTTATACTACAACATTTATATTATGTTAAAATTAGTAATCAACTTCGGCTCTCGAGGGAAATTTTATAACGTAACGTAACCAGCATGGTAGCTTTTTAATAGTATTTTTATTTATATCTATAAGAGGACTTCATAAAACACAATACTTTATACAAACAACACTTGTGTCGCAATGTCACCAATATTTCTAAATATTTCAGGTGTTTTCAGATGTCGTCTCTGAGGTCCCGAGGTCGAGTCTCTGTGGGGCTGATCTTTGTGTGATAATTGCGAGCATTTGTATCTTAGTCATGGTTGTGTTAATATATGTTTCTATTAAAAATACTTATATATGTCTATCCATCCGTTACCCTAGATCCTATAACACAAGCCTTACAGAGCTTACTTTGGGTTTGGCTAATTGGTCTAGGTGTAAGAAATACTTGGTCGTTGAAGGGTCACACCACATTTTCCAAGTGGCAATTTTCCATCGTCAATGGGTAGCGGTTCTCACGACAGATTGGACAATGGCAAAGTCACACAACATTAACTATAATAATAATGAAATCGCAATAAGGAACCTTAGACTTGACACGACTTTGTTATATTTTCATTACTTTTTAGAGATAAACTAGCAGCTCCATCGAGACTTGGCTAGTTTTTTACAGAATGTTTTTGGTGGGATGTTACTTCTTTTTGTAGAAACACTAGTTTTTATAGTTTTCCCTTTATGTGGCTATAAAACCCTAACTCTGTACCAAATTTCAGCTCTCTGAGGTTATGGGAAGTACTAACTAGTTCTATTTTGCTGATCATGAGTGAGTGAGTGAGTGTTATTAATGTGAAACTTTGCTTTCGCTTAACTTCGGAACTAAATGACCTGTAGACTTGAAATTTTGGATTTTAAGTATGTGATTATAGCTTACTGGATGACGAAAATTTCTGCGTTCTGGTCTTATCCAGAGGTTCTCAAATAGGGGCCTGAAAATGCGGCGAAATGGTTCTGGAATGGGCTGGAAGTAATGGATGGTACGGCAGTGTTTGCTTCATTTTTATTTATATATAACCACATATTTTGCATCAAATTGCGCTCGATTATTATGATGATTTTGCGGATACTTAGTAAACTAATTTTAACTTAACTTAGTTGACTAAAGTCAACTTTAACTTAGTTAACACGATAATATTCACTCGTACAATTAGAACCTAAAATATTTTCCTACAAGTGAGTTTGTTTCCAATGAAAACTAACAACCATTAAGTGCGAAAGCAGATAATTTAACAGAAGCTTTAATCCATTGAGCTTATCTAGAATCGTTGTTCCACAGAGCAGGGTTAAATCTGTACATTAGTGCTATCTGCTTCACGATTGCGCAGAGCCGCAGATAAAGACGTAATTTCCTTAGCTTAGATTTTTTTATCTTGTTACTCGAGGGGTTGCGGATAGCCGCGTCTACCTACTAGTAATTGTTTATTAATGCTACTCTCTGTGAAAGTATTTCTACTAACTAAAGAATTGAATATTTGCAGGTACAATCAAGACACGACCCATTTTAGATTAAGATATCAATTTGAATCAGACAACTGATTCTATATATATAATTTAATTCACAAGCTTGGTCAATAGCCTAATTATGTAAATGATTGGTTTCATAGACAATTTTAAGAGCGTTTTTGTTGTCTATAAGAAGTTAGACTATTCTTTTGATCTGTTTATAATTTGGTACTAATTACTTACTTATATTCGTCAATTTCAATTGTTATTATCATGTTTGCTAGTATAAATATACAGTAAAAGCAACCATGTGTTTTGAAATGATAACTAAAATAACATCATAGTCAAACTGTTTCGGCTATATTAATGCATACTTTGCATTGCTACTGATACATTATGCATAAAGTGATGCCAGTATAATAATGTCGTACTTATGAGGTGTGAAAACTCATTTCTGCGTGAGAACTGCATTATTTAAGGATAAAAAGTTACATATTTTTATGAGATCTGATGTAGTTATTAATCTAACATAGTTTTTAGCAAACTCTTAGCATTCCAATTATTCACAGTATGGGTAAAAGGTTCGTACTCTCGCTGAAAGACGATCCAGTAGCATTACCTGAAACTTGTGATCACTCTCCTCGCTGCACTGTCTACGTAGCATGTACGCTAAAAAACCGCGAAAACTGCTTTCGTAACGCATTCTAATACACAATAATAATACTGAAGGGGAAGCTGAGATATGTCGATCTTATATAGACAGGTTCTGCTAATATATCCCTTGCGCCTCTTATAATAAATTGCTTGTTACTTGACTTGTAAATCAAAGTATTTACGAGTTTAAATTATTTATTCGTACTTACAATATCCTTTTCTATATTTCCTATTTCCTCGACACCTATATTTAGCCATTTTCTTTGTGATCAGAAAACAGGTTGAAGCTCGATTCTAATCTATGTTTGTCTTCAGTTCAGTAGCTCCAATAAATACATTCAACAGTCCAATGGAATTAAAATCCATAAACCAAATATTAAATCCAAACTTAGCGGAGAATCCGATGGTCGTTAGTAAATATTAATGCGACACAATTACCGCTGGCTTAACTACAGACAAAATAAATGTGTCAGTGTATAAATTACTTCAGAACATGCAAAAGTATGGATATAACCTATGGAGGTGACTAAGCATGTGTTGTCGAAAGTCATGCAATGAACTGGTAGTTTATCTTCTCTGCACTGGTTTTACCAGGAATGCAAAATAAATTTACACATTGAGTTCTAGCATATTACAATAATCAGTCAAAGCACTAATTAAATATTGATTTATTAAACAATACTCAATGGAGAATCAAAAAAGATCAATATGAAACGGTTGCACCAGCCCTCTATATTCCCGAGAGTTTACGCCAGCTTTTTATCAGCTACGATCTTTTATAATGTGAAAATATCGTAACCAAGAAAACTGATTAAAAATTAAAATTATTCAATATAGGCCGTTACAGGCACATACAAATTAAAAAGAAAATCTACTTACAAGGAAAGTTATAAAAACAGTCGTTCGGAAATAAGAAGCTTTATCAAGAACAACAGGCAAGAAACTGTAAAAGTCAATTTTTGATATTTTTTTGCAATTGTCATTTGTAATATTTAACAGTTTAAATACTTATGTTAAACATTTATATACAGTACGTTACAGTCGAAAGATGGGTCCAGAACAAAAGTTTGAGCAAAAATTGCAAGACAATATTAGTTATTTGTTAGTTTACCTTTACTTCGCAACTGACAATTATACCATCTATTGTCATTACACTATACTATTAATTCATGAAAATTCCAAACATTCTCATCATTTACGGTATCATTAAGTTTATAGTAGTCTTTTATTTATAAGAGTTTATGAGATGTGTTTTAAATTTATGATAAATCTCAACCGTAACACTTTGTGAACCTTTGTTGTATAAAGCTATATATAAATAAAACATTAATTAATTAGTAACGAATATGTATTGTTTCAGATCAGAGCCAATGCGGTGGCGGCAGTGATCGTCGCATCATCACGATGCGCCAATGCTCTCTTTTTATACTAACGCTATTATGTGTTTCAGTTAAAGGTAATTATTGTTGATCGTATAAGTAGCCTAAGATTAGATAATTCTCCAAGACATTGATAATATCATTCAAGTGAATCAGATATCCATGTGGTATAAAACCATGAATGCATTATGAGCACAATTTTGATTAACAATTTATTTTGAGACAGTATAGCACACTCAATCAGATCTTGTACGAATCATGAGCAGATGATAATAAATTAAAGCTTGCACAGATTAACACTCTTAAACACCAAATTAATCCAGTGATGAAGCTCTGCTCTTAAATACTATTACTTATGTTGCATATGTGTGTCGGTGTAGCGTCTGGATCAGATTTTTTGTCTAAGAAACACTGAATTAAAATAAAATCGGGTGTAGGTTCTATTGAAAACATTGTGATCACTGGGGTTACTAAAATTACCAGAATCTTTATCGCAATTACAAATAATGTCCACAGATTTCTATATGCTGTCGCTACGCATTAGAAATGTATACAAAAAACAGTCTCGCATACTGTATCTTTATATTTGTGATAATGTAATACTATTTTATGAACAGCACTTTACCATTATACTAATATAATTACTAACTACACTAAATCATTTATTTATTCTTCAAGCAAACTTGACAGCATATATACATTTATTTATAATATTCAATTAAACAACATACGTAACCATAAATTGTTTGTAATGTGAACATCTGCAGGTAACGCAGTCAATTATTGTTATAACAAAAATACATTTAATATGGAATTACAATCAACAACAGACGAAACGAAACTATCATAAACCGTGACATTTTATTTCGTACTCAACTTAATTAAAAATCCTTAATTTTGCCATAGTCATCTAATTGTATGCACAGCTCACAAACAATGAGTACTAGAACGATGTAATGTACTTTTGGTTACCGATATTAGATATAGTCGTACATAGAAATGAAAAATTTACTTCTCGTGCTCTCCGATATTATTGAGAGGAGCCAAAAATATTATAATGGAAAATTAAGGCCCACTTCAAATTCTTCTCTTCAGATCCTTGTGTCAAATTGCTTATTTAATAATAATTGCTTTCTTTTTCAGATATATCCGGTAGCTGGGAGGAATGGTGGACGTACGATGGGATTTCAGGTGAATAGTTCAGTAGGGTCCTTCGCAAGATTAATATTTCAATAGAATTTATTATTTTTGTTAATTTATTTATATTCACATTCAGTGTATAATAAAAAAAAAATGATTTGCGCACTAGGGCGCAAATTTTTTCGGCAGTTTTTGATAGTGAAGTTTAAAATTTACACTAATAATTGAGTATCTGGTGTAATTTTAACCAACATAAGGCTAGACACAATGAAACATAACGTTCTACATAAAGGCAAGAATCTTATTTCTTATCTTATATCCGTAAATCTTGACACTAATGTTTACAATCTTCATTATTAACTTAATAGTTGTCTCTAATTTAAAACTACATAAGCTGAATTCTAGAAGGACGAATTATTATTCGTCCTTACACTTAAGTAATATAAAATTAATGTCTAAGAGTAACTAACACTCCTGTTTACAACATATTCCTGTTTAAGAGTAAGTGCTAACCTAGAATTAGCCTGATACTATCTTTTTGAAAACTAATTATGTATGAAAGGTTCTTTTTTTATTTTATATATTGACAAATGAGCAGGTTGTTCACTTGATGGTGAGCGGTTCCTATGAGATTCACATTTTTCACATTCACAAATTTGTAACTCCCATAAGAAGCACTGTGAAAATTGCCAATATGTGATATAAGATGTAATGTCACACTATCTAATAATATCACTGCCTATCTTTTCCTTCATATTAAAACAAAGCAATGTGAACGCTGCTATTTTGCTGCAGAAATAAGTATGACGAAGGTAGGAAAATTTATAACATGTGACTAAATATGTTATTTGTGAATCATAATTTACAAGGGATAGTGATTGGATTAGCTTTCTGGTTAGTGCCTTAATCGCACAGAATTAAGATAGGTTTGAGGTAGAGATGAGTTCTCAACAGGGGATCATAGTTAGACTCCTACTAATACTGGTTTCGTGGGCTATGTTGACAATACGCATGTGATTTTGCAATATGCATGATTTTAATCCAAACAAATGCAGTAATGGTACAGTCAAAAATATTTTAGATAGTCATTCTATTCAATAACTTATACAACTCCTGAGTTACACATAATGTTAAGTTGTTATCCCATAAATAATATAAATGGCAAAACACGACCAAAAATCTCAAATCCATATTTGAGAATACGTTGCAGAATACGGTCATTATACTGCTAGGCTATAAAATATTCACAGATAATCAAATAACTATCTACGTTCCAGTATCTAAATGAAATATAAATATCTGAATACTTTAATGCGCTACAAAAGATATAAGTTTCATGGTAATTGGTTTAAGTTCCGTGGATAGTCCCGAATCGCGACAGTTCATAAGTTTGACTGTTCACGCAGCCACAATATATGTACCAGATATTAAAACGAATCATAAGGAGAATTTGCAGTTTTGAGAATACGCCAATTGACTGACGTAGAAACAGCTAGATTGGTGTACTTTAGTTACTTTCATAGTGTAATGTCGTATGGTATTTTGCTGTGGGGAAATGCTGCCGACATTCAAACTATATTTGTACTGCAGAAGAGGGCCATTCGAGCAATTTATAATCTAAAAATGCAAGACTCTTTAAGAGATAAATTTAAAGACACTGGTATAATGACAGTTGTGTCTCAATATATTTATGAAAATCTAATATATACCCATAAAAACATTCATTTATTTAGTAAAAACAGTGATGTCCATAGCTTCAATACTAGAAATAAGAATAAATTACATTTGCCTCACACTAGACTCCATAAAATTAATAATTCATTCAGTGGTAACTGTGTGCGTTTTTACAACAAAGTTCCAAGCAATATTGTACAATTAAGCCTAAATAAATTTAAAATCATTGTTAAAAGTGTACTTATTAGCAAAGCCTATTATACGGTTACTGATTATATAAAAGACATGAATGCTTGGACTTAATGTTTCTTAGTTCCACCAGGCATTGCCATGAACCTTTGTAATTATACTTGTACCTATAAGTTGACTTTTGTATGACTTGGTAACGATATATATTTTTGTAAATGTCGTTGCTTCTGTAAAAGTTATAGAGTTTCTTGCGCCCGTTCTTCTCTATAACTAAAAGAAGTCCGAATGGGTAGTAGGGAAAAAAAAAATTTGGACTATTCAAAAGAGCATATCTAATTGCCTACTTGAAATAAATATTTTGACTTTGACTTTGACTTGACTTTGAATTCGTAAATACTTCACCCAGCAAAGGCCTCAATAAAAGTATGATAGACTTGAATATTTTCTCTGTCGTTCTATATTATTCTGTTGAGCCTAACCTTTTCCTGATTTAAACATTTTGCTATTTTATCTATTTAATATTTTGTAAAGCTCGATGTATTGCTATTTTAACTATTCCTAAGCTACATGTCTAAATATGTTATTGGTCAATTATGAAAACTTTATAATACATAGACTTACTTTAAAAATACTAAAGCTGATATAAATAAAAACAAACTTCAAGAACTGGACAGAAATATCCTGGATATTTATGTCCAGCAGTTTTTATAATTAAGATAAGAAGTAGTTTCAGTTAAGGTTGACTAAAGATATTCCTTGGAAACTAATATAATCTGTTGTGAAAATCGTTACAACTACCCATTGCTTTACTTACAGCGCCCCATTTGCTTGCAAATATCGTTATTGTTCAAAAACCTATTACAGGCTCATAAAAATAATAGTTAACAAGCCAGCTTATTATCAAAACCAAAATCATTCACGCCACTTCAGCCACAGAGCGTTTAAAAAATAAGGACATACCAACAAATTCCTGTAATGATAGTCGGGTAATGATCACCGATATCATCTTAATGATAGTGTCCGGTCACCCGTATCCATTATATCGGGTACTGAATGCTCGGCCGACCCGAAATTTGCCGCATTTATCTATTTTTAACCCTCGAACCGTAGAACTAGATACGTTTTCGTCGAGTGGTTTCCAAGATACCATCTAAATAGTTTTTGGTGTGTAGTCAAACTAATTACAGTTGAGGTTGGTAGGCAGTAGGCAGCTGTCATGAGTTGCCGTTCATACATGACTAGATAATTGTTGGCTGGAAGATACTAATGTGATAATCCAAAAAGCAGATCAATACATCTGGACACTCTAAAATTGTTTTTTTAGGAATTATATTATTACAATGGTGACGAAACCATAGATTGAGATTTTTTTAGGACAATTAAATCAATGAATTAACAAGCAAAATAACTTTGCATTATTACAACGATGAGAAAATGCCAACTAAAAATACCCGAATAAATCAAATTTAGGTTTAAAAAAACAATACATAATAGTTAATGTTATTTAAAAAAGAATTCTTTAATCGTCATATAGACCACCATAGGCGGTATGCAAAATGTGATACAAGAGAGATTTTAAGCTGTCGCCACCACTTTGGCCCATTATGGGTTAATATGGTTGGAGTGACAACACCGTCGTTCAAATGATCGTTTAAAATATCGCGTTCGTTAGATTTGTAATTTGTTTTAAACTAATATATGGTCTGACCTATCTGTACGTAAGCTTATAGCCGCTTTCTGACCGTTACTTGTTACTTGTATTTATAGCCTGAATGTTTCATTAAAAGTAGATGTTTGACGTATTATTAACTTTAACAACTCATAGTACTAATTTTTTTCTACTATGCTGCCGCTAGAACCGAGGTTATAAATAAAAAATTGCGCAGTCAGTATCGACAACCGTAAGCAAATACAAACTCGATAGAAATTGTCGAAAAAGGAACCATTTATTTACTCAATTGTTAGTTTTATTAATTTATTAAGACTAGATACTATTTAGATTGAAAATGCAAATGTATCACAAAATAGAACCTTGAAATGTGTTTCGTTTATTTGAAATCGATCTTACTTTAGATGCAATAGTAACATGATAATGACGTTAAGGTAAGCAGAGTAATTAATAAACTTATGTATTTCATAATTACTATCTTGACAAAATATTGAAATAAAAAGTTACAAAATATACGAATTCCGTACGGTCACGTGAACTATTATGATCATTAGAGTACACATTACCAGCCTTCTAAGCCAATGCCCGTAATTCATTATACAGTGTCGTGTCATTACCTTGGGCCTTCTGAATTCAACTAATGTTACGGTAATGTCTCCGCCCCCTGTAACGATGTCCGATAGTGCCCTAAGTACAGTTCCATTTCAAATATGAGTGTGTTTCTCTTGATTTTCTTGTATTAATTATATATAGATTATATAGAAAAAACGTAGTAAAGACATCTAAATAATCTCAAATTACTATAAACTATAGATACGTAACAAACCTTTAGGTTTCTTTAGGTTAACCTTTAGATTCTACGTGCGGGATTCTAAGTTAATAATAAATAAATATTTCGTAAATTCACACCATTTAGTCTAGCTCTATAAGGTTGGTATTATAGGATTTATGGTAACGAACAGACTTACATATAGTTATTATACATAGATATTTTTAATAGAAATATATATTGACACCTATAACTAAGGCCCAATTGCTTGTATTCATCACATTAACATCTGCTCCCACCTGGACTTAAGCCCGAGACCTTAGCGATGGTGACACATTGAAATCAGCTGTCTAAACATTCGGCTATGGAGATCGTCACCTGTTTGACTATAAGAGATATACTCGTATATTCTAAAATTGAGATAGTCATAGCTGCTGCGTTTTCCAACCTTAACTTTTTTCTATTAAAGTCTATTTATAGCGGTAGATAGTATAGGCAGATTTACTGTTTTACTGAAATACAATGATGAAATGACACTTTTCGTAGTTCATTCTGCTTTTTTTTTGTCGCACCTAGCAATTTGTAAAATCGACGGTTGTATAATTTTGCGTGCACAAACAACTGGGAAGTCTTTGATGCGCATCAAAGAAGCGCCTAGTAAACCAACAGCGGTCGGCTCCGAGAACATCCGAGCGCGGCAGTGTTTACGCTGACATCGTGCGAGCAAATGTTTAAAGGTTTACTGGGTGTAATTTATACGCAGTTAACGCAGAAGAACAATAATAATAGGAAATATTATTAAACAATAACGATTTTTTAAAAATGTTACCTTGCCTTACCATGTTGTTAGTCTAAATTTTATATTTTTTTATCGGTTCAAAATGCTAGGGTTGTCTGCCAAATAGCTGTGTTCCAATGTAAAGTGATATTACTTTAAGTCCAATTTATTAACATCATTAATATAATGAGTATAATTAAATTAAAATAATAGTAGAATATTATGAGCGTAGTAAGGTTTCTAAAAAAAACTAAAAGTTCTGAAATTATGAGTCCATAGTTTCAAAGTGCCGACTGTACAGGGTCGCATTATCCTACGATTCAATGCGTAGTGATGGACAAATTTTGCGGTGTCCCGATTTTGTATTGAATGCGATATGGCATTGAATAGTCCACATTTGTGCTTATGCCGCTCACTATAGCTCCGTTAATGCAAAGCATTTGAATAGAACGATGATATGAAAATTTTAATACTAACAAATTAATTTGATCTAAGCCTTTTCTTATTAGTTAATCTAGAAGAAATTATCATGGAAGCTCATTAACCATATATATAACATTTTTGGGGAAATTAATAATGGATGGACATACAATTTAATAGTTGGTAATAATTATTACATTTTTTTCTAGAAATATATTTTTTGTATAATCGTCGATCGATCATATTGTTTCGTCTGTAGCAGTAGCATTCAGCAGTAGTGATCGTATTGTTGGTCCCCGTTTTAAGAGTTATTCATAAAAATATGGTTGTGAAATTTTCGGGTACTTTGAAATGTACTTGTTGTTTGAGTAATCGTTGCTGGGTATTTTTTTTTAAAGCACGTGTATATTAATCTCTGTAATTGCTTACAATTAAGTGGAGAGTTTATAGGAAAAAAGTTTATTATGGAATAATCGATCAATTTCTATATAGTGATTCCTCTAGACTCCAAAAAGTGTTAACTTCTCACGCTTTTATGTAGACAAACTTCAAGTTCTGTATGTATATATTCATAAATAGGAGTACAAATATAAACTCAATACACATTCGCATCGGATTTGTTCATATAAACCACATAATACTATTTCCGTTAATTACCGCTCGATCTCCGATGGATAATGGTGTAACACTGTTTTTCTCACTGATTTTAAGTACTATTAAAGACATTTTTTTATTCATATTGATTAAAATCACTTTTACAATTGTATCTCGCATTGGTTATGTTTAACGTCGAATTTGTTACTTTGACATTGACAATTTTAATAGATGACATGGACAGTTCCATAGAGTGGACCGCTATCGTGATCCTACACCATTATCTATGGCGCAAATTAAGCAACCAAGTCTAGCCAAGCGTCGTCTAAAAGATAGTATTTTAATCAGTAATCCCACACACTCCCCTAAAAAAATATTAAAATATTATAATGTCACAATTAGTAGTTTAAAAGAATAGTCTTATGTCAATGAAAAGTTAAATCGCAATTGATCATCATAAGTGTAGTCGTTTAACTTATTTTTATTATTCCTCAGGCAAATGTTTGTCTGTGGCAATTGAGTCTGTAAACTAGACCTAGCTGTGAGGACTAATAAAGAAATATTAATCCTTCTACAGATTAACATAGTCAGGCTAGATTGCTCGGGCTAGCATAGATTGTGTCTTTGCCTAACTAAAAAATTAAAAACTTACTAAAAAAAATGATAGCACACTAGTCTGTGCTAGAGTAAATATATTCTTTGAGTCATAGAGTAACTTATATATAGAGACTTTGAGTCTGTGGCAGTGATTAGCGATATTTGGTTTGGATCAATAGCTTGTGATCAATAACGATTCACTGTTCTAATCTAAATAATTGAAATACCTTATTCGGCTGTTGAGGCCGAGCTCTGCTACAAAAGAGAAGGAGTCTAGATATAGACTGACGAAATAGATCTGCTTTTCACCGAATATAAATTAGAGAAAAAAAGACAATCATCCCGAAAGAAAGGGAACTATATTTGGGCTGAATATTAACCCTCGTCACCCAGGGACTTCCAAGTGACCCAGCTGCATTAAATAGACCGCTGATCTACCTTAAATCCTAATTGAAGACGGCGACTTGGTAAGCCAAGGACAGAGAGTAAACTAACCCAAACACGGCCATCTAACCACGGTTACCAGTTGCCTGGACCAGTTCCCTGAAGGACTCCTGAAAGACTACCGGAATACTGATTTCTTTTTATCCTCGGAATACCGTCTTTTAATCTTTTACATTATAAATTTCAACTTAAAACCAATATCGATCAAACGGACCTATAAACCCTGCCTGTACCTATATTACTTTTAAGTTCTTTTATATTTTTAAGTCATTCTATATATATGAATTGATAGAATTGACAGTAATATTGTTGCCTAGTAAACATTAGTGAATTGAATTCTGTTTGAATTCCCTGTGGAATAAAGATCTTGTACTCAAACTTTTAGTGATTTATTTGTAAAAATCTAATTATTTCATCAAATAAATAAAAAAATACATTACATGGTCCACTATTATATTTTAATGAACTAAATATTTGATTTGAATTGACATGAGACATGTGAATCGGAATTAATATCGCTATTTGATTACCAGCACAAAGTCAACATAATATATCAATTTGAAAGAAATACTATCTTATTACTTGTTTTCTTTTAGGTTTGTCATTCAGACTTGAAATAAATTGCAAAATAATAGTAAATTTCAAACAGCTTTACAATAAATTAGGCTTTTACACTTATCTTTTTCTTTCTTAACTTCTTTTTCTGGCGCTCTTAAGAAATATTTTGTTGCTTATATAATGTTGAATTAACAAAGGTTTAAAAGTTTAAAACAATATATTTATTTCAATATGTTTTGAAAAAGTGTTTGAAAGTTATAACGTCTTGTGTATTATTAATAATAATTTAAGCACTATTATTGATATAGTTATGTACGACAAAAGTGGGTAATATAGGAGCTGTATAATAATAATAAACTATACACATAAATAAAGTAAAATAATAACTCATTTAAATAAAAATAATTTATTGTTTGATATAATAACTAGGTGCTTGTTAATTTTACCGGACGTAAATAGATGTAATTTCGTTTCAACAATAAAATTTGTGTTCGTGTCCATATTATTTGTGTTTTTTCTCCGATAGCATTAATAAATCCCTTGCCTTGTATTCAGTTCATCACTTCTTAATACATCTTAATACGTAAGCAACAACGGCGAGTAAACGATTTCATGAGGAATATTTGACTGACAGACTATTTAGTTGTCTACCTCTTATTTTCTGTGACTGGTGAAGATTCAAAAACTTGCTGTATAGTCGATAGTAGTATAGTATCTACTTTCAAATTGAAGATTGGGAGTAAACTAGTGATGCAACGGATCTTTGTTTCTGTTTCCGCAAGTGCGGAAGTTCCGCGCGCTTTTCAACATCCGTTTCTGCTTCTGTTTCCGCAACTTTTATAACGGAGATTTAAACGGAAGTTTACAACAGACGGCTGAGAGTTACGCATGCGCGGCGCGAGGCGCGTGCGAGTCGCTGGACAGATTGTAAGGTGCAAAAGCGGCCAAATTACTTTTTATATATAACTTGCCACTACTAAAGGTGATGGTCAAAAGTATGGAAGGTGGGCCTGAGTAATGTGCAGCGACGAAACTTTACCAGAGAAGAATATAAATTATTGTAGATCATCTGGATAAAGATTAGATTTTAAATATCTCCCGTTTTTTTTTGTAAATAATAATTTAAATTATTTAATACTAGCAAGTTGATGGAATCTTTTCCATTATGTTTATTTTCTTTTTGACAGATTGCGCGTTGAATATTGTTTCTATTTTCAAATTATAGTAACTACAGTAATAATATACTTTCTAGACGGGTAACGCCCACATAGTGAAGTGCTCTGTGCATACATACCCAGACAATAAGCAGTTTTTGAAATCAGATAAAATCGATAAATTGTCTTCAAAAATCAAATATTTGTAATTTATTTATTTCCTTCTCGACAGCTACTTACATTATTTATAGGTATGTGAATTTTAATAATTAAAACGCTATGTAGTTAGTAACATCTACGTCAAGTTTAAATCAAGAATTATGATCAAGAATACTTAGAAAATCATACATACATAATTGTTTTTAACAAACTAGCTAGGTAATTGGTAATTCGCCAAAAAATATAAATTTTTGCCTAATTTACTTGGCATGTGTAAAAACTTTATTTTTTCATATATTTCTGATCCATTTAAGAGAGAAAAAGGAAAACTTTCTTAAATGGATCAGAAATATACGAAAATATATAAGTTTTTACACATGCCAAGGAAATTAGGCAAAATTTTATAATATTTGGCGAATTTACCCAATTGGGTAATTCGCCAAATATATAATATAAAAATTAAAACAAGTAAATTTATTTACATTATTTATTACATAGATTCATCAGATTCTTCTTCGTAAATTACACTAGACTCGTCAGTTGAGTCCTCTGTTACATAAATAACCAATTCTTGTGCATCATGTTATCATTGCAACATCTCGATCCCAATCAGACATTATTATTAAAAAAAACCAGATAAACGAATTTAATATTTATAATAAAAATAATATCGCTGCATTAAAATCGATTAAAAGTTCTTCTTAAATAAATCGATATTCTGTTTTAATCGAATCGGTAACTTGCGAGTTCATCACTGATTTCAAATATCTTAAAACTGTCAAAAAAGAAAATAATATAATGGATAGAGTATAATTTGCGCAGACATGCTGTCAAAGTCGCATTGACAGAGGACGAGTGTCATCATTGGTCACAGACTATGTACACTCAGGGTGGTCAGTAACACAACATATCTAGAACTTCAATGAATTTATAATTTCTAAATTACATTTCTTTTGTTAACTATATAACCATTTTTCAATAGAATTTAAAATAAATTATCATTTTATATACTTAATTAAAACATTTTAACCAACGTTTTTGGAATGTGTTTACTTGAATATCTAGGTATGTTCAAACATCATTTACAGAAAAACGGGGGATGCAAATAAATATAATAAATTGTAAATTAATAATTTAAATAATATATTAAATTAATATATTATGAATAAATAATATAAAATTAATATAAAATTAATATATTAAATTAATATATTGTAAATTAATATATAATAATAAATAAAAAAAAACGAACATAAAATTGCCTATCGATTGATATATCTTACGTCTCTGCACATGATTGAGGCCCACTTTTTGTCCATGTCCTTTGAATATTAGTAAATGTTCAGTTGCAAAGTTGCAATATTGTTTTCTATAGTAGATTTCTAATATATTTATTTCTAATACTAGATCTGGTGTAAGTATTTGATACTTAATAAAGAATTATATTTGTAAATTTGTTTTTTTCTTCATATTATTTACACTTCCGTTCCTGCATCCGTTTTCGTTTCCGTTTCTGCAAAAAAATATTTTTGACATCTGTTTCCGTTTCTGGTTACGCTAAGAAACACGGTCGGAAGGTCCGTATGATGCGTTTGCGGATGAAAAATGTGACCATCAGCATCATGTCAAATAATTCTTTGGAACACAACCCGTTGTACACGCAGTAGAACACATATATAGGGGCAAAGTCTATTATATTTTCTATTTTTGTTCAGGACCTGGTTTTTGGGGCCTCATCAACCCCCAATGGAGTATGTGCAACAAAGGCAGAAGGCAGAGCCCCATCAACATCGAACCAGAGAAACTACTCTTTGACCCGTGGCTTAGAGACATACAATTTGACAAACACAAGGTAAGAAAACTTAACAAGGTACAATACTCAAGTAACACCTTTATCTAGATAGAAAATTATTATCTGGAAGACTAACTCGTCTGTTTTAAGACTGAACATTTTTATTAACATGACTCTTAGATTGTTTTCTGTACAAAAATATGCATAACTATTTCTGCATGTTTATAGATTTAATTTATATCTTTTTTCTTAATATAGTGGACATTAAACACAAAATAATTTTAATTCATTCTAAAAATTGGGAATACAACTCAAACCCAAAAAACATATTGTATGTTGTCAACATGTGTCATAAGATGTAAAGTCACAGTAAGACGAAAGCACCCAAGTAGACGACCTTGGTATAGTCTCCCTTTGATAAATTGGGTTCGCATTTCTAGAATTAATAGCACAAATACATACTCGTATGAATGTAGGAGTGTCACGTAGTCAAAAAGCCCATATCAATTACAATAACAGAATTGTTTGACGCCGTTTATCAATTGATATACTCGTAACCATAATATAACATTACAAAGGTATTACTTGAAATTCGAAAAGCTTTTACTCGTGACTCATGCTTTTACTTACTATATTCTCTCTAAATTCTCTCAAATGTTCTCGATTTCGTCATCTGTACAATTTCAATAATAAATACACTTCTGTTACAGTATTTATTTATCATAATCCGGTTTTGTAAAATTTTACAATTTTTATCTCTTTGCTAGTCCGATTAGGTGAAAAATAAAATCTGACCAAATGCTTAACAGTATAAGATGTAAACAATGCACTGAATTACAAGTGTCTCAAAATATCTATAACAAACACATTAAAATAAATTCACGACGAAATGTCCAATTAATTTCATTGCGCATCATAATAATTAAAATATTTAATTCCTAATATATATATATTAGGATGTTATATAGCATATACATATTTTAGAATGATCTCAATCCATAATAATGTACTTAATCAATAAGAATTTTTATATTACAAGACGAGGCTATTCTGATTCAATATTCATAGTTGAATATTTTATTGAATGTTAATTTTTAAATAATTAAATTACTATTATATATCAGTAAGACTGCGGTGTTCCTCTACTAATACTATACGCTGTCTAATCGGCCACTGACACAGTTTATGAAACTTAACGAGATGAACATTCCTTATGGATAAGTTTTATCTTATCCTACTCAAATAAGCCAAGAAAATCCATCCAGTACGCTATAATAACGACTCACAATTTCTTGACGTCATTGTCTTGCTACGTTACCAGTATCACTACACGACACTATAATTACCAAGCTAAATATTAAATACTACGAGTATATAACAACTAGAACTACATGTGATCTGTGCCGCCTTTGTGAAACACAAACGTCCGAATTGCGACATTTGGATTTTCTTACGCTGAAAATGTTACTGACAGGAACTACATTACTGAGTAAAGTAATATTATGCAAAATACGACAGACTATCTGCAACCCATACCAACGACGAACTTTCTGCGTTGCTTCTAACCGTGACAAAAACGATGCGAGAAATGTATGATAACTTAACAAACATAGTTTGAAGGTGATGAGTATTGTATATTTAAATTTAAATTAAGATTAATAATGTGACAAGTATATGCATTTTAGCATAGCTATAAAAAAGTACATATTTACATTTAACAATATAATAAATATATCTAACCAGCGAATATTTGTTAAAACATAGTTCAAGCGTCATCCATCCATTACAACAAATGTTGGCTTATATGATATATAAATCTAAGCCACAGTCAGCAATAACTATTAACATAATAAGCATGTGTATTAAATATGTAGTAAAAATTTATACTATATAGATAGTAAAAATGTATCCTTCATTTTCATATGAAAGAATGAAATTAAATATAAAATGCGAATGTCGTCACTTTTAAATCTTAAGATATATTTAATCGTAAAGATTTTATAATTGTTATCGTATAATCGTTTAAATATTCTTATTAGCGATCAAGTGGAGAAAATTTAGTTCTACCAAATTTTCTGTAATAAGACAATATTTGCATTGGTATTTTACGACAGAGACGAAATTGTTTTCCTCGAAATGAAATCACTCTTGAGCGTACAATTTAAAGCATTTTATTGATAAATATTCTGATATGGTTTTAGGGCATCGTAGAATGTGTAAATTTTTAGGGTTTATAGAAAAAGGTCCCCAGTACAAATCAGAACGCACAACAATATGATCAAAGGATAAACACATCTGTGGATGCGTACTCAACATTTCCAATCAAAAACATGAGAAAACTTACTGGCTTTAAGTAAATCTGTCACTAATGAATATTGTAAGTGGCCCAGTTCATGCAGAATTATTCATTTAGGCTGAATTGAGGACAGTAATGAAATGGTAATATATGCAAGCGGCGATAGCCTATCGTGGCGTCGTTTTTGCAACCTGACTCGGTCGCTTTATGTTTTTACACTGCCATAAGTTCTGTGCATTCTAACTGAATTATGTTGCATTAAATAAATATATGCTAGACTTAAATGAAGTTAAACTTAAGAACACAACTTTGTAAACTTTTGAATAGAATGAACGTTTCTTATAAAACAATCCTAATTTCTTTCACACTTACGTGGCAAAGTGAGCGCGTAGGCGATAAAAAAAATTATCGGTATTTTCCAAAACTAAATTTACAAACGACGATTGATAACAATCAACAATATTAGTATGCAGTGTTAACTTTCAACAGACACAACTGAACGGGCGTCCAGTAATAAATATCTGGCCATTAGTTCTGCCCACGAAAGCGTATTCGAGTTAAAGTTGAACCTTTAAGTAATCTGTTCACGAAATATTCAGTGCTATCACTTACATTATAAACAGTTTGGAAGTTCACAAGGGCGGCACGCCTTCACACTTTATCTTTTTCGTGTCACTGATGTCAAATATATGGAAGAGAGCACGTTCACTACTTTTTATTTACTTTTTTTATTAGTTTTAGAAATGTTTCAGTTAAATAAATATACAATAGACCGACACCAAGTTAATAAAGATATTGCCACCACCAATTACTAACGTATTTTTTATTAACTGTCCAAAAGGAAAGTACCCATTGATTCTGTATGGAATATAAAAATATGAAGTCATTGACGTTCCCTCTTACTATATTTGTGTTGAATGACAAATCAACATGTCATCATTATCATCATCATTTCAGCCAATAGGCGCCTACTGCATGACATAGGTCTCGCCCAAGGATCGTCACAGCGGTCGGTTCTGCGCTGTAGTGTCAAACGTCTTTGCGCCACGCTGCGGTGTGTGGCATACACTCGTTATTCTAGCAGGCCTGCCAATATGTGTGCCCACTACTACCTAAGGTTCACTTGCTATTTCAGTGATATGATCACGCAGAGAAACTCCGAACGTCGTGACTTCCCGAAACACTTCTTGGAAATTAGACCTATCAAAATAATCCTGTACTTGTCAATAACATCCAGTGTAAACCTTCCTTCCTTCACAAGAGTAGGTAATACATGGGAAATCGAGATGATTTCCGTCTTGCCCATGTTCATTTTAAGACTCACTTGGGAAACTCTGCTTAGGTCCTCGAGCATTGTGTTTAAATCTTCTATAAGCTCAGCCATGACTACGATATTTTTTTATCTTTACTTATTCATTATTGACAAGAAAGTGTAAAGTAAAAGTGTGTGTAGTAAAAGCTGCCGTGAAATTCTCAAAGTAAATTTATTATCTTTTTTTAACTAAGAATAGCCAAATAGCCTATAGAATTCATTACATTGCAGCTGTTATTGTTTTGCTAACAAGGCTCCAGAAGTTCTTTGTGTATAATATTAAAAGATGTCGCTTCCAGCAACCAGTCGCTCAGTAAAGCTCGCGTGTCGAAACGCAATATGTCATCTCTACTCAAAGCATAGAGCTCTAGGCTCTAATCAAGGCGCGCCCATTGATTGATAGGATCTGCCCCGTTGCGCGAGTCAGAACTCTATTTATTTCCGAACGAATTCTCAAACTAAAATTCATTTATTGACCCCGTGACATCGAAAATTTATTTAGAACCAACCAAATGCTATGTAATCATGATTTGTGGCTATTATTAGTTCAAATGGATTAGATCGACCAAGGTAATGTATTGTCCGTTAAATTTTGAACTCTGAACACTAAGGGTATTTACGTTATTTAAATACATTGGCTTTTAATAAGACCAACACATGTCATTAACTTATTATTTTAGGTTGAAGGTTCACTTTACAAATTCATTGCGATATACGTGACCACTGCCTCTGATATTATTAGGCTCATATTCTTGTTTCACCAGGTTAGCGGCTTACTTCAGAATACGGGACAGTCTCTCGTCTTCAGGGTGGAAAAGGATTCCAAGCACCAAGTGAACATCAGCGGAGGTCCTCTGTCCTACAGATACCAATTCGAAGAAATATACTTTCACTATGGGATGGGGGACAACAGGGGCTCCGAACACCAAATTGATCATCACACTTTTCCAGGAGAAGTAAGGAATTTATTTTACACCATTATTTTATGACGGTAGTTATGGTTCTAATATAGTGTCTTATGGTCTAAATACTTAAGTCTAATAATTGTTATTGTTACAAGTTTAAATAAAGACACAAAAACATGCTACACATTTTTTTTAAACCTAAAAATTACTTTTTTACTAAAGAGATATAAGTCCAGTAGTCCTATGAAAATAAATTCTACTACGGAGCATACAGATTTTTATATTAATATTTTTTTAACGATATGGCGACTGCGATTCATTCATACTATAGATTTTCATTAATGTTATGTCGTTAATTAGAACTGGTCTACGAATTAGATGACTCGCAAAGCTGGGGGTTAATCCTGCCTTGCACCAACGTGTCTTTCGTTTATCGAATTTCATATGTACGTTTATCTGACGCTCATACGACAAAGGATTTAAAAGGGCGTTAATTTGGAAGTTAGATTCTTTTACAGCTTTAAGGGAACGCATTTATAAATAATTCTTGTTAATTTCAACTATATACACGCATTCTTTAAGAATCCATTTTTCTTTTTGAGATACGGAGCGCTTAAATTTGAATAAATGAAATAAATATAAATGTAAGGATATTCTATAAAATAAATATAAACTCAGATTACAAAAAATATATGTACCTTAATGTCTCATTGTATCTCTGATACAATAAATATAACGAATTTTAGATTTTCTTTTTCTTAAATCATTAATTTTATTCTTTTTAAAGCATGTTTATGCAAAAACTCATTGAGATCTAATTAGGGGAGGTTTTGGAGGATTCAAGTGCATGCTTCTACAAAAGTATATTTCTTCATATATCATCTAATTCATGACAACTTTTTTGTCTCGCCTTAGTTATTGAAAGATTTTACGCTTGATTTGAATGGTATATTTTCTTCTGTATCTGCCTGGATAGCTACCATCACCTTGTCTATTACATAATAATATATTTTTTTTGTTATTTGGAATTAAGGTTTTAATTTCCTGGTTCACTCTAATCTGGAAGAACTTATACGTCGTGTCTAAAAACAATATTTTTGTTTAATAAAGCCGTATTGTTTAAATATGATAGAAACAATAAGTCAACACGGATTTAATAAAATTCTATCTGAATAATGCAAAGTAGAAACTACAGTGTTCGAGAAACGTCTCAATCGCAAATTAGCGCCTCTCAAGTTGGGCATCATTATCGGTCTCGCTATCTTTCTCTTGGGAAGTAAACTTTCGGTACCTTGGATTTGTTCCGGAATTAATTTTATGCGGTAACCCCAATTATTGGAAGGATTCATGTTGTAGTTTCTGATGAGGAGAAGACCTGTCAACTTAAGTCGATTCAACTCAAATTAAAATTTATACTGATAATCGCAAACGTATGAAGAAACACTACAGATAAGAAGTTTACAGTAACTTTCACTTTGATAGTTTCACCCATTTTCTTTAAAACTTTAAATAATTTTAATATTGATATATGTAAAGTGTGATACGATAAAAGAGTAGGCAATAATTTTATTCCACATTAATATCACGGCCATCGGACCTTTATTAATAATGTTTCATTGCAGTTTATTCATTGATTTCAAATCTTAATATTTTTTTATGAAACATACGCATTTACTGATACTTATTGACGTTAAAACATAATTAATATTATGAGAACACAAAGAATTACAACAATTACTTACTTATTTCAAAGAATTTCTTTTTACTTGTACGTTAATAAGAATTTCCAGTGTAAAGCATTATAGAACATCAGAATCTTTAATTCCTCTTTCAATAAAATATCTCCAAATAGCACTGAATCACACAAGCTGTTCGTGAAGTATGGGGGATCATTAATGTAGATTATGAAAAGCAATGGGCCCAATATCGACATCTCTACGGCACCCCTATAATTATGCTTCAAACATTCAATTCGATTTTTGTATTTTCTTTTTTTAATTGTTAGGCAAAGTGTATATTACAAGCCTTATACTCTATTTTATACTATGTATATTCGGATAATCAATTTCACAATTAAACATCCGTGTCAGTCACTCAATCATTGAAACTCATCAAAGTGTTCCAAGTCATACCATTTTCAATATTAATTTCAAATCTAACTTCGATAAGTCTTCAAGGACATTATTGTCGTCGGTATTAATATTTCGAACCATGTGACGAAACCGTTATTATTAGCTATTTAATATTTACGTTATTATTATTCCATAAAAACACTATTACACATTTAATTCAGTGTTTATTCTTGTTGGTAAGCTATTGTGTTCAATAATACTAAACTGCAGTTTCTTTTTAATTTTGAATATTGAAAAAGAAACGATTAAAGTTTTTTCTTAATCTTTAAAATTATTGAGATTACACAAATTACAAAAAAAAATCTTTAAAATCTAATAAAACATATAAGGCTTGTTATCTACTATCTATTGTGTGAGTTCATCCGCTATTCCAATTTCAGATAGCTGCGGTCCAACCTAAGGGGCTCAAATAATTCAATCGATTTTAATTAGCGAAATTCAAGACAGCGGCGAACACTCACAAAAGTTCGATAAATACGCCAATTAGCCGAGTGGTGTTAAATATCTATTCCGTTTGAACATTTCGGTAACGAGCTAAGGTTCAATCAGTAAATTATTTCGACCTGCGGCACGCCGCGCCGCGTGCGGTTGGGTTGGCTTACGCAGCGCAGTCAAACCGACCCACTTATAGGAGTTAAATAATCTTAATAATGATTATGATCTAAGCATAAAGTTCGAAATCTTTGCAAACAAGCAATAGGTATTAGATAGAGCAAATGTAAAGTTCATTTGTTTGCGATGTATCCTAAACGATGATAATATATAGAATAACGTTATGACATTACCCTCCTACAAACAATTGACTTACAGTGGATGTTTAAAAGCTAACATTTAATAATCTCAATAAAATACATTGGCATAGATATATATTTTGTGGTGTGTATACAATTAACAGCAACTCAGTTAATTTGCCGTATTACTGTATCATATCACTATCACTTGACATCCAATATTCATTCACGACTGTTTCATAATAAGCTTCGATCGTTAAAGTTTTTTATGTATATTATATTTTTTTATCGAACGTAATAAACATTATCAAATACAATATATACAATTTTTCTTTCCTAACTAATTATTCTACTTACCTGGTTGTTAACAGATCCAACTGTATGGCTTCAACAAAGAGTTATATCACAACATGTCGGAAGCTCAGCATAAGTCTCAGGGGGTCGTAGGAATTTCTCTTATGGTTCAGGTTTGTATCTACAAATTGTAAAAATACCGTAATCGAAAACTAAAGACATATAATTAGCATAACTGCAATGTTTTTGCCTGAGAAATGTACGAGTACTTGGGATATCAATCATTATTGAATTACTAACTGTAAAAGTTGCATTTTTTTCTATATATTCTTTTTAGAATTTTTAAATGTGAAAAATAATCATGTTCATTACGAAACTTATCAGCATTTCTTTAAATTGTTCATTTTACAATAATTTTAAATTATTGCATTTAACAATTTGTGAACGTGCAAGAGTCAACTCTCACAACCGCTCAATCTGTTTATATAGATCGAACTAGCGTTGCACATCTTATATTGCTTCGTGTTAAATAATTATTCGTTTACAGAAATAAATGCAATTTCAGAGTATTTAGCTTCAGTGTGTAACATGCCTCTTATTATTAATATAATAATTTAATACAATTAAATAATAATTATATAAATAATTTCAAATATATGATAAAGACGCAAAAATGTTTTAAACTGGAAATGTTACATAATTTAGATGTTCATAGCCACCCCATACCACGATAAGCTATCTAGAGTTAGTCTGGAGAAATCATGTTCACATTCCCTGGATAAGATAGACAGAGTTTGATAAGTGAGTATGCCCGGATTTCCGAACGAAAGAGCTCTCCTTACAAGGCTAGTGTTGTGCATAAGTTGAAACATATTTGAACACTGCGATTCCGATAAAAACGATTTTTACACTACTGCATAAACCCAGATCCCCTTAAACACATTTTGCATCAAATCTAGCAAACTCATTTTATGCTTATTATATTAAGTATTTCTAATTCATTACAGATTGGAGAACCGACAAATAAGGAACTACGGCTGATAACTAGTGCCTTCAACAAAGTTATGTACCGAGGTATAATAATGCTTACTGTTAATAGTTAGATACACGTTATGCAGCATTTGCCGTAACTTTATAACTAATCCATTTTGTTTTGACAGGTAGCTCGTATCCCATCAAACACCTGCCTCTCAGCTCACTACTGCCCAATACTCAACAGTATTTGACCTACGAAGGTTCCACAACACACCCTGGCTGCTGGGAGACCGCCGTCTGGATTATATTTAATAAGCCCATTTACATTTCAAAGCAAGAGGTGAGGGTAGTTGCAACAAACTTTTCGTATCTACAGTGTCTTGAAAATTGTCTGATGAACACTAACAATATTTTAAAGATATAATAATGTGTTTAATATTCTTGTTTTTTTTTATTCTATTAAATAACGAGACATGTTCTACAAAATATGATATACATCTATAGATATAGAGAGAATGTATAAGACATAAAATCAAACATTATTGACTTGACGTATGCACTATACGTCAAGTCAATATTAAAAATATATAGGCTACATACATTTTGCTATAACCCATTATTGCCGCGTTACAAATAATCAACCCACTATCGGCGAACTTTTTCATAAATGCAATAACGTTGTACCGACATTCAATTGGTACAACAATCCACCTTATTTTCAATATTTGTAATATGTCAATACAGTCAGATTTCGGTAGATCGATGAATTTCGTTCACTCTCGAAATTAAAAGCATATAAATCCGCAAATTCGTTGTGAGTTATTTCACAATATTAAACGTAAAAAAATCTTAATCATTTGAAGTAACTAAGGATGTCTATTACCATAACGTTGAAAATAATGTAATGATCATAAATCAAGGAATAAATAAACACAAAATGCAAAAAAGAACCATTAATGGAACTATAAACTCGAATTCTAGTTGACATCTTATAAAAATAAATATGTAAGAAATATTTTCATTACTATTTTATGTTTAAAAATTGAATGGTTTCGTAGTACACATCGTTTCTTTACACAACATATCATTAGTTCTGGTTTTTAAATGTCCTAGATGTACGCACTTCGGCAATTGATGCAAGGCTCTCAGCTGACGCCCAAGGCTCCGCTGGGTAACAACGCACGACCAGTCCAGCCTCTGCACCACAGGACGGTCAGGACCAACATCAACTTCAATAAGCAAGGGGCCCAAGTATGTATCATATATAACTTGTAATCTTCACTCTAATATGCACCTACTATTTTTTAAATCTATGACGGTCTTTAGTTCTTATCACGAATTGAAACATTTTCAACTACATTATTTCAAAATCAAAATCAACTTTATTCAAATATGACTTATATTTCAGTAAAAATTTTCATTTTATGAGGATAAATGTGAATTAAATTAATAAAACATATTTAGAATTTTTTAAGTTTAGGGAACAACCATACAACAAATTCTATTGGTTTTAGCCTCATCTATATCGTCCGAACAGGAATACCTCACATTACCAGTAATCTTGTAAATAATATTTTTATTTATATCAACTAGTCGAGAATACGTTCTACTCGTAACTGTAAGATTATGCGTCAGGATGTTATTAACGTAAACTATACAGCTACCCTATCTATGTTCACTTGTTTTACACTTTACCACTCGCTTTTGTTAACTTCCTGCAACGGTAGTTTTTATTGTCTATTGTCGGAAGTTTCGCTGTAATGTTCTTAACAGCCTCACTAACCATACATTCATTGATAAGACTAAGTTTGTGGTTGTTTGAACATCTGTAGTTGTCCTGTGATAAAGAGGAGACAAATTTATGCAAGTTTCTTTTGGGGTATTCATTGAGACAGTGTTTTCATTTTGCTTAGCAAAAGTTTTACAGTAAGCGGAAGGGAACTTTTGCTAATATTTATTTATTTTGTATACTAAGTTATATTTATTACTATCAAGTCAAAAGTCAGCATTAGTATTTTTTTACAGCCAAATATGATTTTTATGATGCTTGATGAAAATTTTGTGACAAAACTTCTCAGTTGAAATTTGCAGATTAAAATAATTGTTTGAAATGATTATTTCATGCCATAAGATTCAGACTTTTTTCCATTTATAATTAATGCTGTTTTAGCAAAATATTCCTATATTTAAACTACAATACCAATTGAGGTTTATTAGCTTAACATGTACTTACTGCAGTACTGAGATGGAGACTGCAGGTTTGTGGGTTTGTACTATAGAGTTAATCGATATGTCTAGGCTCAGCTGTGGTTTGGCCAATGTACTGAAATACCCAGTGATTAGTAGCCCGTTGTCGTGATGTTAATGTATCTAGATTTACTGCTCCACTAGACACTAGCGTTTTCTTCTATAATCCAATCCAACACAAAATGCCAGTAATCAAAAATGCTGATTTGTATATATCACTTTAAATTCGAAATCACGGCTTCAATATGTCATCTTTACTGAGTATTCTCTCCTTCAAAATCCTTATAAACGAACGAATATACTATTTATGGAACCACAAAACTTATTAATTTGAGTTTTTATATATTCTCTTGGAAAATGTAAGGGGTGTAATGAATACACATCCTTCACCAATTTTTATAAATCTGATTGCCACCTGGGTTCTTTGAAGTAGTGCAATTACATTTCGCCGCAACTGAATATTGTAGGAGCGAGTTGATAATACTTAAAACATTGGGTTCATCATTTTCATAATTATTTAACCTAAAATTAACCTTTAATATTAAGTAAGTACAGTACTCAGTTGAAGTTCTGAAACTAAAAGAACCAGTAACAGTTTGTTTCTAGAACATTCAAGCAAACAACGCTTTTATCAACAAGACACAGCTCTGTGTTTTGTTTTCAAATTTTGATTAACTGTCCAACGAACTTAGCAGTCAAGTTTAACGCTAAAACGCCTTAAGCTGTGAAACAGTGCCAAGAACGTCTAGAATATTAGTCAACGACATTAGATTGTATAATTTGGGTCTTAATTTATCTAAGTTACCATTATACGTAGGCGAAAATAAACTTTTGAACGACGAAAACAAATTCACATAAAGATTTCATAAAAATAACTTGTACAAGCATCAACCTTGTGGCAACGGTAACAGCGGCATGTCTTTTATTTAACGTGAGTTTTAAGGAAACTTTTCTATCTATTTTCGAGGAGACAAACGGTTAGCATTTTTATGATATTTGCCTGATATTTTAAAATTATCTCAATACTGTTTGATTCACAAAAGAAATGACAGTTTACCATGTTCTTTTTTGACATTTATTATTATCTATAGAGCAAACATTTCATATTTGAATTTGCGAATAATTGGCGTAAGTGTAAGAGTCCTTTATAACGTAGCAACTATGCAATCGTGCTGACTTGTTGTCGACTATAAATTGTCGACAAATCCTTCGCTAAGGCTCGACGTTGGTCTGGCGAAGCGTAAACTAATAATTTACGTCTGCATTGGCTTCGTTAATTAATTTGATACTGGAGCACTGTCATTTGTTGAACATCATCTTTAACTTGCTTTACCAAATACATTTTCATTCCATCTTTGCGTTCATCCTATAAATAAACTAGATCAATTTATTTACCTGATCATCATATGTTTTGTGACATGGTTTCTAAGGTATACCAGACTAATATACATAAGTTTGTCAGCATAATAATAATGTTGGTAACGGAAACGAATATTGATTGCACTCTATTCTGCTATTTATATCTGATTAGACAAACGTTTTAACTCATTGACACAGAATTGTTATCCGTGAGCTTATTAGCTAAACCAGACCCTAAGTAAAGCGTATTGAGGCCCAATTTGTGTGCAAAAACACCTTCAGAGGTGCCTTTTCCAAAGCGATCAGAAGGAGGTGTGCCGAAAGTGAGAGAGAACCGAACACTACGTGACAATTAGACAGCTGCATGATGCCGATTCTATGACTTATGTCAGACATGGCATTTGATATCTGCCTGTCAATCATGTGGTAAGTTATCAAACCCATGGATTTAGTTATCGTAGACAACTTATACGTTAGTTCTTTCATTAATTCGGTTCAGTACTGGAAATGCACAAATTTTGAATAAAGTAATTTCGATGCTCACTAAACCTAAACGAAAACCTCAAACACAGTTTAACCTCCTACTGTATTGTTATAATATAAAATAACTCCTCGTTATAAACATGGTCATACAACTTATACGTTAGTTCTTTCATTAATTCGGTTCAGTACTGGAAATGCACAAATTTTGAATAAAGTAATTTCGATGCTCACTAAACCTAAACGAAAACCTCAAACACAGTTTAATCTCCTACTGTATTGTTATAGTATAAAATAACTCCTCGTTATAAACATGGTCATACAACTTATACGTTAGTCCTTTCATTAATTCGGTTCAGTACTGGAAATGCACAAATTTTGAATAAAGTAATTTCGATGCTCACTAAACCTAAACGAAAAGCTCAAACACAGTTTAACCTCCTACTGTATTATTATAGTATAAAATAACTCCTCGTTATAAACATGGTCATCTTTCAACAAGTTCGATAGAGCAGAGGATTGCTCCATCTGTGCTGCTTGGATGGAATACAAGAGGCCTATGATTCTGTGGTGACAGCCCCCTGATCTGCGAGAATTCATTAAGATAGAGAATCATTTCTTCGTTCGGGCTGAAGTGGTTGGGTTTATTTTTCCTTACCTATGTTGACAAGCAACAGGAGATCCAGAAACAGGAGCTGTGCGCAGGCTCTATTCAACATTTTCTCATGGACGATGAAGTGTCTAATGACGTCATCCTCTTTCAGCTCTCTATGTTTATTATATGTATGTGCAAAACATCGTGTGCCTTGTTATGGCGACTATCGGGCGAGGATTCGGGTGTACCGGTAGCGATCAAGTTTTCTTTAATTTGCAAATTTCTGTGCAGCTATATGGTCTTCTCATATCCCTCTGACCTGAATGTCAGCGTACCCCATTGTTCAGAAATCCAGGCTCGGGTTACATTTTTCGCTTTCTCCAGAAACCTTGTCCTTCAACATAAATCAAGTACACTTAGCAATCACAAAATGTGAGGGCTCCTCTGTCTTCTGTAATTTCATAATCCGCCAGCACTAATCTTGAAATACTTATTTCATTATTATTACGTATTTTATTATTAAGTCGCTTAATATCACGTGTTTTTATAAGACAGTCCTTTATAAGGCGATCATATATATCCAACGCGTAGAGGCCATTTAAGCGAAATTTATGAAAATGTGCGTAAAGTGTACCAATTGGGTCGAATCTCTATCTGCACAATGAAAAATACAGCTAAAGACTATATACCAGTTATCCAGTCACCAGATTTAAATAACAGATTTTAATATATACGTGGTGACTATAGAGCATCTGCTCTTGCATCTCCACTCTGTTCGACCGGCTGAGTCAATATAGAGGCGGATGGCATACGTCCCCCTGAAGCACATCGGTACCCTCGGTTGCAACTCACCGACAGCTCGCCACAAGCTGCCCTATTATTATTATTACAAGTTGTGCTTGTGATATTAACAGTAGTAATGATTATGATTGTAAATCGATTAAATTTGCTATTTTCTTTCTAGGTGTCGAGCAACTGCCCTGACATGTATCGCAACATGCACTACACAGGTACCTAATTATAACCATAGTTATTTTATTGACATAATCTTTTCACAGACATTTCATATAACAAAGTTTCAAACATATATTTAGAATTTTGATTGTTTTAATCTAAAAAAATTTTACATCATTATAAATAAAAAAAAATATTTTACTTGAATTTCAATCCTAGAAAATATCGGAAATATCGGTGGAAAATAATCTTGAATAACTGTAAACTTTGATTCAAATAGTATTGCAACATAATATCTTAATGAGCATGAACACCTACAGTAACTTTAAAAGTACTAGCATGTTCTTATTATTACTCGTATATGAATGAAGAATGACGCATGTATAGACAGTACATTAAGTTATCTAAATCTGTCAAGTTTCATTAACCGAATTTTAACTTAATGTTGAATGTATAGAATTTAATGTTAACTGCGAAAATGGCATATTGTGGTAATTTCATGTGCTGCCCTCTGTACAGATATAATAAGGGAATGAATAAATATTTTGTACAATGATATTCGGGCATTTTTGAACTATTTAAAATGTTACATTAGAAAAAAATTCTATTACGCTCATTTTATCTATATTCTTTACATTATAATTAGAGATCGGATAATCGGATGCATATTTACCTAAAGTTAATTTTTGGCTCACAAATTATGGAAGCGGCTTTTTAAAATACATTTTGTTAAATAAAAATCCCGGGAAAATACGGGACTGCAAATTTAACGTAGTGATATTGTTTGAAAATTACTAAATTAGCACGTGGTATATTTTCAAAAGACCGAGACTCCGGGTTCATTTATACAACTATGCATACGTATTTAGCATGAAGTTTAGTTTCAGTTCCCCGTGCGATTTATGAATGTACGATTTATTACATGAAGAGTGTTATACGAAAGTAGTGAGCTAATTTTGTCAAAAACTAAATTAGGTAAATAAATAAACATCCGGCTATCCGATTCCGCAATCCCGGGATTTTTATTTAACAAAACAATAAAAAGCCGTTTCCATACTTTGTCTTAAACTAACTTTAGGTAAATATGCATCCGATTATCCGACCTCTAATTATAATATACCTGGCATGTTTATAAAAATTACCTTTATTCGTTCTATATATTTAAATAAACAAAAATATATTTCGTTCTGTATGCAACTACTATGAAACTATTTTTAAAAAGTAATCATTCATTTAGGATGATATAATAAAGTTCTAAACATGCGAAAATTATATAATCAAATCGAAAAAAAATTAAGATATTTAATTGCCCGTGTATCATGGTTTAATGATTGTACAACACGTTGTCTTTACAGCACGATTTTCACACAAGTCACGTTCGAAAAAAAGTGTTGCATGCACACGAATGAGTGTTCCACAGAAATGTCACAAAAAGTAGGTATTATTGCATGATTATATTTTGTTGTCACACAAAGGAATAAGATTCAGTCGGTTAAAGGCTTAGAATAATGCGCTTTAATAATTCAGGCATCTGTTTATTCACTTTTTTAAACTTCTCTGAGTTAATCTACGGATTAATTTCTTCTTATCTTATGCTATATAATAAAAGATGTAACGACATATATTTAACTAACAACATACATTAACTAAAAAAAAGTCATAATATGCATTGCTATAGCTTAGAACTTAACTGCGAGCTTATCTTAGAAGTTTTGTAGAAGCAATTGCCATTACCCACATTTTTTTTTTCTTAAACAAAATTACATAGTCATTAAAATATTTCTTCATAATACTGTCAAGAATTCCGAATTCATGTAGTAGAAATCGTAAATGTCTAAATATACTGTTTCGTGTTTGGTGTTTAGATGTAGCGAGAAAGTTTTGTTTTCATTCCAATCTTATCTTTTTTGCATGATTAAACAACAGATATTTAATCAAATCAAAATAATACATTTCTAACCGAATCTAGGATTTATAACAGCACAAGTTTTACAATAAATAAAAGATTATTAGAATTTTCAATTTAAACAATGATTTCTTCAATATCTTCAATAAACGAGTTTCTACTACATTGGTAATTCCCTCAATAAATTTTCAATTATGTGAGTTTTCACACTTTGATTTCTGAATCTAATTCATTAATAAGATTATATTTATTTTAAGTCACCGAAAACTATTACTATAGCTTCAAATATTCTTGATGCTTCCTAAATAATCATATTCACTTTATTTGAATGAATGCTATGCTACGCTAAATTTATATAAATAGCTTGTTTGAGCATGGTATTTATTATGCAGAAACGAACTTATTTTTTCAGAGTCATAAAATAGTCTAAAATGTGTACTTACATCATATTGTTTAGTTTACACCTAGTTTAAAATTATACCTCATTCAGTTATTTATATTCCTTGTCAAAATTTTTTGTGAGTAAAGTAATTTATAGGCCGTGTAATTAAATTTTGACTTCATTTTCTAATTAATTTGTTCGAAAAGTAATAACATTATTTTCGGAAAATTCATAGCGATTTCTTTCTTTAAAAAAATCAAAAAATATTTCATTTACCTGTCTAAAAATATTTGTCTCATATGCTTAAGCTAAAGACGAATTGATGTTTTTAGACTGAGTCATAGATGGATTTATAACTTTCAAACTCTTACTTATATATTTATTCTTTCTCTAACATAGCAACTCAATGGCCGAGAGACCACAGCATCAAATACCGAAGCACTGAAGACTTATCTATGTTATCGCTTGACTAAGGAACAAAATTTCTCTTCTTAGGACCTATGTAGAGTTAGTAACATCGTTAAATTTTATAGTTAAAATCTATTCGAGTTATTTTTTGTACGATTTATAATGGGAGTGTTTTTATTATTTTTAATATTAATGGGTATTTACTGAATTCTACGTATTTTGGAACTTTTCGTTACTTTTTTCAGATTCATATATTTCTTTGTTCACTTTTTCAACTATAACACACAGTAAACAAACATATATTATAATGTGTATTTTGTAGACTGTAGCAGTAACTGTAGCAATTATGATTGTCAATTGATAAGACAATATCTTCAACAAAACTGTAGGCGATAATGCCGCAATGCTTACCTTCGGTACCAAATATTAGAATGAGATAAGATTATCTTGAATATGTACATCGTAGTATTGGAATACACAGCCGTTTCCATTTGCTAATCATATTTGTATGTTCTAATAGCCTGTGACTTAGCCACAATATGAAAAATAAATTAAGATGTATGTATAAATCTGTACATAGATATCGTCTTTGTAATCATACGAAATGTCATAATATCATAATTCGTCCACACTAAGGTGTATTTACCACAAATTAATATAGTTATAACAACTTAAAAACCTAACACTGTACGTTGCTAACGTGACTATTGCTGACCATTTTGTAACTATTTATATATAATATGCTTAATGTAATTCACTTATATAAAAATTACGATATCTATATTGGATACGTTAAATTAGTACGATATAATTAAAAATAGATTAAATATGTGAATAGTTTTGAAGGTAGTGTTCCCGGCCTAATTACTGCAAACACAGTTTCATGCAGCAAAATATAGGCTATGTATCATATTAGCTTGATAGAGCATATAAATGTAAGTCAATTGTTTTATATGTTTAGAATACGCATTTACTAGAATATATTCTAAGTGAAAAGTATATATTCGTATAAGCTAAAAGTGCTTATAATGAATGTCGCAATGTAGAAGCTTTAAATAATAGTTACATCTTAACCTTAGTTAAAAATATTTTACAAAAGTATAAGATACATAAGAATTATTTATATGTAACTTTACCATTACATTGGATTGAAAATATTGTAAAATCCAAAACAAATATTTTGCTTATGCTTTATTTATTTTTTAGAGATATTTATCTATATCAATACTTCTGAGCTTTCTGTTAAATGTATGAATTTCTTTAAAATGTATAATTATAATACCATTATAATATAACTTATATACGTAGATTTTAGAAGCTGTATTGTAACTATACCTTATAGATAAACATGAATATAATAAAATTACACATATATGCAATTTTTGGTTGTTTTATTGCCTCCCCTATTCTCCTTATTGCTTAATCTCAAGAAAAAAGTCAAAAAGTTATGCTTGATCACCATGCAACTGTCAAGTTCGTATTATTACTTAAATCGTACTTTACTATTTATTTATTTCTTAAATCGTACACTAATAGATGTTGGAGCCCAAAAATCCGCTTTCAACAGATTTTCTTATAATATTGATTATATATAAGGAAAACATATTAAATAAAAGAATTAAATTGTTATTGTTAATATAAAATGATCAACGTTTTCATTCAAAAGTTTTGTTTATTATTTCGATACTGTTACCTATAAACTGCTTTTGCCATAGTAACGTTTTCCTTAATTATTTTATTTAATAATAGAATCAACAAATTTTATAAATAAGTTACACATCTCAAATGAGAACTAATGACGTAATTTCAAAACTATTTAATTTGTTTTCACAGAGTTAGCCAATAAAACATTACAATAAAATACCAAATCATCGAACGGAAAATTGGCGTTGCGTTTAAGATTTGTCGTCTCAATTTTTATTTTAAATCTCTTATCTAAAGGTCTTGCTGTAATCAAAATCCACGCGATATGATCAACATCTTATATAACTTAAAATAACTACCAACTATCATAAAGTCATATATACAAATAATATAAATTAATTTTTTAGAAATAAATGTAAATATCATCGACAATAAAAACCATAAAATTTCCAACAATCTAGATCTAGATTATAGACACCCATACTACTGGTGGTTCATCTAAGAATCGCAGCAAATCTACGACGCCAACGTAAGCCGCTTTGTACGTTGTCAACTTAAGTCATTCAAAATATATATACCCAGGTAACTTAACTAAGCAGTGAAGTTACCTGGGCTGGTCTTAGCCTTCGCACTGGAATACAGCAATGGTAACATTGCTGTGTTAAAACTGCTACAACACTTATATATTTAAGTCGTAGATACTCCAGAAGGCTATATATTTGACGAAAGAATTTACATCTAAAGAGCCTTCATATGCCAAACTTTGTTGTCCTTTAGATGATAATTATATATTATTACACTAATTTGCCAAAACATAAAAAAAATTGATTACTGACTAGAAATATAAATAATAATAAATAAACAACAACACAGCTTACTAAGCTCGTCAACACAAACACCTCACTCTCATTAGTAGTCCCTAGAATGCTTTAATATGAAAAGCGCTTAACCCATAAACACTGGGTTAGGCGTCTGATAGCGGCGTATGTCCGTAACCGGCGGAAACGTCCGGGCAGCCATGTTGTCTGCGACCCCTCTTCCGGCGGAACTACGGGTTCTGCTACGCTGTACATCTGAACCGTAGCACTATGCTACGGAGTACGAGTTATCTTTAGTGAACGTAGTAAGTAACCGGAACTTACTAGTGTAAGTGTAAGGTTTTGTATCATCCAATTCAAAACAAAAAAAGCTTAGATAAAACAAGACTTCTAACCCGTATTTAAATTACATGTCTATAAGTTAAGGCATTGCTGCAAGAAGATTTAGTTTAAATCAAAACTAACAACATATCGTAAAAGCGGCGGTTTTCGTAAAATAAATGGGACACTTAATATCTTGCTGACTATACATACTATTTTTCAATTTATGCTTGTATTGTAGAGCTTTTGTTTACAGTAATAAAAATTTATATATCACTTGTTTCTACAAATAATGTCATTCCAATACATAAAATTTACTCTTCTAGCAAAACATAACTTCGCGAGGATATTCAAACACGAATAAACCCTACAAAATTTACTAGAAGTATAACTAATAAAATATTAAGTCACTATCACTTGTACGCCGATGACTTGCAGATTTACACACACGCCCCGCTATCTGAATTTTCACAGGCTATATAGCATTGACTAGCAATCTCAATGTAATCCACAACTGGAGTAAAACATATGGTCTTGTTGTAAATCCTAATAAATCCCAAGTTAGTTTAGTAAGAGGCAGATATAATTTGGAATCTTCATATATTATAAAATCATGTTACAATTTACAACCATCAAACCTCAAAAACACAGATTAGTATACTATTACAGATAATGTAACTCACATTACATAGATACGCAACATTCCTTGGGTGGATTTATTATCCTACCAGATCGAATACAATATTTATTATGAAAATCAAGATCAATTACATTTCTATTATGTTTTATAGTTTAAATATTAATTTTGGATTTATTATGGGAATCACAATCAATCGCATTATTTTCATTCTCTCTCTCTAAATCATTTCTAGGGCTTTCCTCGCTATATTCATTAGACACTAATTCTTCATTATATTGATTAATGTGTATATAACTATCATTAGATAAGTCGCTTTCATTATTATTATATTCATTGTTAATATTGTAGTTTATAATTATATGTTGCCTATTTCTTCTTTTATTGCCATTTTTATCCATGACCAAATATGATCTCGGTTGTGGTAATTTTGACACGATTTTACCCGGTATCCAGATCTTATCATCAACTTTTTTTAAACATAATATGTTCCCCTTCATAACACTCCTTTAAAATTTTGGAATTAGTATTGTGATCACGTTGAAATATCTTGGGTTGAAGAAAAGATTTTGATACTGGGTATTTACAATTTAAATTTCTACCAAATAATAAATTAGCTGGAGATGGGCAATATTCTTTTGTCTGATTCCTTAAGTTTAAAAGTGCAATATATGAATCCTCTTTAGCCATTAATAAGTTTTTATTATTTTTACAGTGATTTCTGCAAGTCCATTTGATTTTGGGTAATTTGGTGAAGAAGTGGTATGGACAAACCCATAGTTATTAGAGAATTCAGCAAATTCTTTACTGGAAAACTGAGGCCCATTATCAGTACATAGTTCTAAGGGTATGCCATGTCTTGCCATTATGGATTTTGTATTATTTATTACAGTTGAAGATGATAATAAATTTATTCGCATAATTTCTATGTATTTACTATAATAATCTACAATTAATAAATAGTGCTCTTTATTGAATTCAAAAATGTCTGCACCAAGTTTTGTCCATGGTAATTCAGGTATATCATGGAACTTAATTGGTTCTTTGGGATTGTTGGCTCTAGGCTCTAGTTGAACATATATAACAATTTAGACAAATATTTTTTATTTGTGTTGCCAAAACTGTATTTGTACTTTTAGCTCTTCTAATACAAGCATTTACACCAGGATGACTTTCATGAATTATTTTAATCATTTGTTTTTGCAGTGACAGGGGAATAAGAACAGCGTTGTTTTTGAAAATAATATTATTACAATTAGATAATTCATATCGAAAGTTCCAAAATGGTTTTATTAATTCATGAACATTATTTTTATTTTCAGGCCAAGCTGATTGAATTGTTTTATACAATTCAACCAATGTAGGATCTGCAAAAGATTTTTGTCTAATTAATTCTAAATTTAGCTTTGAGATAGGTAAGTAGTCCGTTGTTAACTCAACGTGACAAATAATTTCTTTATGTAATTCCTCATCAAAGTCATTGTTCTGACTATTTTCAATTGATAAGTATGACCTGCTTAAAAAATCTGAAATAAACATGTTTTTGCCTGGTACATATTTAACATTAATATCATATCCCTGAACCTTAAGCATCATTTGCTGTAACCGTGCTGGAACCTTGTGGTTATTTAAATAGTGGTTTTTTAAATAGAACTTCCAATGCAGAATGATCAGTTTCGACTGTTATTGACCTTCCTAATATATATTTATGAAATTGAATGCATCCAAAAACTATTGCATACATTTCCCTCTCAACTTGAGCATAGCCCTTTTGACAATCCGTCAAAGCTTTAGAAGCATATGCTATAGGTTGGCTTTCCTGTAAAAGACAGGCTCCGACACCCTCAGAGCTACAGTCTACTGATACTACTATGTTTTTATTGATATCAAATATTTTTAATGTTGGTACTAATGCTACTAATGCTAGTAAGGCATTGTTTTAATTTATTAAAAGCATTTTGTTGCGGTAGATTCCATTGAAATAGTCATCAAGTTCATTTTCAATCTGCGTAGGTTTGACTATGTTTCTAATTATCGCTCTCAACTGAAATGGTTACCTATTCGCCAGCGCAGAGACTTACATGTCTTATCCCTACTTTACAATATTTTGTATCTTCCAACATCTCCATCCTACCTTAAATCTTTGTTCTCTTTCGATCCCATTCGTCGAATCTGGATAAACCGCCCCGAATTACCGGCTATTTTTCATATTCTTTTTCGGCTTATGTCGTCCGGTTGTGGAACTCTCTCCCGGAGGGTATTAGGCGAGCGTGGAGTCCTTTAAGAATCAAGTCCGTGTTCACTTCCTGTCAAAGATTCCTTAACTTAAACATGCCTATTGTCCTGTCCAATTACTGTACCCATCCTATGTTTGAATCTCCTTTTAATACTTCCCTGGTCCTAGGTTTCCTGGAAGAGATTGTTGTTTAGCAATAAGGCCGCCTTTTGTACATTTGTTATTTTCTTTTTTTGTGTGTGTGTGTGTGTATTTTATGTATACAATAAAGGGTTATGTTATGTTATGTTATTAAGAAAACCTAACAATTATTATTATACACATTGATACTTATAAATAAGATTGCAGTATAACTTAATGATCAAATTTGTAGTAATATGTAAAATGGGACATTCTATATAGCGTGTTGAGCGCGCGCACTGTATGATGACGCAACTAACAGCCGTCAGGTCTGTCTTTAAGTCGCTGCCAGCCAGGAGGAGCGTTAATCCTGCGCTTGTGAGCGGCCGAGTTACGGAACTGTTATGGTACTTTTAAACTGGTAAAGGGAGGAAAGAAACTTGTCGATATTCAACAGAGTACATCGTGCACAATGTTTGACTTGAGTAATGATTTTATTGTATGTTAGCTATGTAGCCTCCTACAAGTTAAGCTAATCAACTGAACCGTATTTTTGTGTTTTGCATATTTTTTTACTTTCTAGAATTTTTATATCTACAACAACAGTCTTATGGCATCCTAATAAATGGGCGTTTGAGAACAAGACGTAACTATTTGCAAAACCAGTCTCTTATAACACTATATTTATCATTCACCGCGGATTTACGCGGTCTATCAGTTTTTACCCGCCATGTTTTAATACATTCAGCTATAAGTAATTACTGCGTTTTGTTTAATCTGTATAAAACTGCCACGGATACAAACGATTTTATATAGTATCAAAGATTGAAATAGGGCGATCTCTTGAGGTTTTTGCAGTAAGTATGGCATTTTCTATTATAAAAATATATACAGCTTTGTAGTTGATAAATACAGTTCAAATTGTACCTTGATACCTTTTATGTAAGGCAGCACGTCTTACCGACGTCTGAGACTGTGACCCATGTAGTTAGAAATTAAACTAATCAATTCTTCTTACGCCGACTGAATACACGATGGCGATTCCTTATGTAAGAGTAAGTAAAATACTGCTTTGATAGTGTCGATGCATTGATTGCAAAAATTGCATGAAAAAGTGCAGAACAATCAATGGTTATTTTTTCTTACATTATTTCCTATAATACACTATAAATAAATTCGAAGAAACATGTTACTCGACTTAACATTTGTAGCTTTTCCTTTTACATTAAAAATCATGGCCGAGAGCCAAGTTTTGTATCGCCCACACTCTTCATTTATTTTTTTTAGCTTTCAATTCACAATGATATACCTACATCAAACTTGTAGTTTCAGTGTGAATTGTCTTTTATTAATATAATTAACATATTGATATTTCCAAGAATCTACTTGCTAATTGTACTAATAAAATACAATTAGTAATTATATTATATATTATTTTTTATATATTGTAGAAGATACGAAAAAAATATGCTTACGGAGGGTATAAAAGCGGCATTATTGTACGACATATTTACGTGTTATCGCTGACGAAAAACAGATGGCGCTACGTGTGCTATGTAGCGTTCGAGTGACAGCATCCGAATTTATCCGAGCGATCTCGAGCTCGGAGACTTCGTGGCGACTTCAATTTTCATTTACTTAGTCGACGAATGAACACATGTTTTTCAAATTACCCTCTATATCTTTCTATTAAATATCAGTTGAGCTTCTTTTGCATAAATTAAGTCAGAGCCTTAAGCATCTAGTATTTTGTAAACAGTTACGTCATTCTCTTAATAATAGCTTGGATCTTCTTCTAATAATATATTATGCCATACAGAGTCAAAGTAGGCATTTATGTATTACTTTTTCATGTCTGTATATTTTTATATAAAGTTTCATCTAAATTTGTTAACTTAAATATATTTCCTAAGCTACCGAACTATGCAATTTAGACTAAATAATTAATCGCCCTTAAAGGTGTGTTCAAATGAACTGTATTTTACGCGTATAGTTAGAAGCCCGGCGCATCTTCAACCACTAATCACCGTCCCATTCACACGGAGTCCACTAATTAGGTGTTAAATCACTAGAAACGACTAAAATCCGACGTGGAACTGCGGTCCACAATGTTTACTGAGATTTACACTTGTGAATAGTCCGACGATAGCTGTGCGAGCTTAGTGATGAGGCAAGCCCCCTCGTAAGCGCATTATGCGTTTCTCGCACATTAGATACGTATGCAATATTATAGTTGAATAAATCTGCCTTGTGATGTTATGTACTTGTAATATTGTGACATACATTATACTTAGTTATCGAACGATCGAAACGATTACTAAAATAATTAAAAGAAAAGTTACACCTAGTTCGAGTATCAATTCATTTACATATGCATCATAATGCATCAAATTTTTGATTACGTAATATTAATATTAATAAAACTTTTTGATTTGACAAGATATCTCGTATAGTTTATACGCTGAGATATTAATAGAAATTAAATAAGTTATTAGTACTGAACAGTTATTAGTAAAAATAAAGGTCGAAAATTATTGAAATCGTTTATTGTATGTCCTGCCTTTTGAATTTGTACCTTGAAGTCAGAAAAATAATATACTTCGATTCACATTTATGTATTTTTTATATCATATAAAACGGTATCAACCTTAATTATCCATGTTTTTCCAAATTATATGGAATCATTACACTTCACAAACTTTAGATTTGATTTAATTTGTTTGATAATTAAACAAATGTCCAATCCCACTCAATCTTCATGAAATATTTTACTTATATTTATTTTTTGGTAATCGCTCCGCTCAACAATCACCCCTAACCCGCCAGCGGCAAACGTCGGCCTACGGACCTCCTAAATGGAATTGAAATTGTGACAATCCAGTTTGCGGGCAGTTTCTTGCGAAAACCAGAGAGATTCGATTGAACCCACACTTTTGTGCTCCATCAAAGGCATCAGATAGCTCACGAAAAAACGATTCGTGCCGTTTCGCTACAAAGTAGTGCGGAGTGATTTTATCCTTTGCTAGTTTTACCAGTTTGTTATTGATGATAATGACTTTTACATTATCTGAAGCAGTATTTGATCATAACAGGTTTTTTTTAATAAATAGACTACTACTAAGTTACCTTATATAAATAAAATAAAAAATTAAATGTTTCTTACACTTACAGCAATTATGTTATATGAGGCTTGTGTTAAAGAATCTAGGGTAACGGATAGACCAGATGTTCCTAAACTTTTTTGTGTCGTAGACCCTTTACCATGTTTTTCGATTTTGGGTAAACCCCCTACTTACCTACATCCTACAATTTGCAAAATTGTATAATTATAACACATATATAAAATTTTTATTTTACTTCATAGGTACTTTTATAAATAACTAGCTGACCCGACAGACGTTGTCCTGTCAAATGTTTCAAATGTCATGTTGTCTCGCTGTATGTAAAAAAAGTTTTTCCCGCTTTTCTGTTGAAATTTTTCCTAAATTTTCTATAAGCCTCACGGAGCCCGAGACCTTTCCAACGAATGCAAAACCGTGGAAATCGGTTCGTGCGTTCTGGAGTTATAGCGTCAGGAAGGAAAACCCGACTTATTTTTATATAGTAAATTTTATGTTTTATATTAGAAGATAGTATAATGTGAGAAAATAGGTACTATTAGTGTCTGTTGAAATCCATTATCGTGGACTCCCGTTTTCATTTCATGGACCCCTTTTTTCCCTCAGGAGAGAGAGGCTGAGAATCCGTCACTAAAGAGCTCGAAAGGTGCCCAGGATAACCCCGCAACAGCAAGTTGACGACCTCCATAGTCGAGTGGATAGTACACCGGATTCAAGGTGTCGCTATCTCTGAGGTCCCGGGTTCGAATCCCGGTGGGGGCAGATGTTTGTGTGATGAATGCGAGCATTTGTACCTTAGTCATGGTTGTTGATATATATTTCAATAAAAAATATTTATATATGTATAATATATGTATGTCTATCCGTTACCCTAGATCCCATAGCACAAGCCTTACAGAGCTTAGTTTGGGCTAGGCTAATTGGTGTAAGTGTAACAAATATTTATTATTTATTAAGTGTCCGGCCGCGTGACCTACCAACAAAACTCAGCCTTAGCCTTGACCAAAAGGGCCCTGCGGCTTGTATGGAGGATTCATGGATGCCCAAATTTTTGTTTCGCTGACGTAGACCCTTTGCAGGTTGCCATAGACCCCTAGGGGTCGATATAGACTATTTTGGGAATCACTGGGATAGACCATATATATATTATATATGTATATATACAAATATATTTGATAAAAAATATATATTTAACAACCATGATTAAGGCACATGTTCACAATCATCACACAAACATCTGCCCACACCGGGACTCGAACCCGGCACCTCAGACATCTAATAACATCTAACTAACTACTCAGCTTATCACAGCTTATTACAGCGTAGGTTGTCGTAATGTGGTTCGGACTTCATAAAACTCGTAACAAATCTGCATCTTCAACACTCAATAATATTAGTACTATGACCCTATAAACCAAGACAGCACCGGTATTCGATTATATTATAATTAGGTAGAGGTCCCCCTCAAACACAATATTCCATCGTCATATTCATTCATATACATCGTCGGGCTTAATTTTTGTCGATAATGGTCGATATCCTCTCCACCTCCTCCTCTCTATTAGAAATCATAGAGTTATAAAATTAACACCAGCATCCAACCACCACCAAGTACCAAGTATCACATCATCACTGCGTTTGGGAAGTGGGAAAAAGTTTGAGCGGGTAAGTAAATTAAATCAGAACATCCCTTTTTTATAACTATGGCAAGCAAACCATCATAATTTGAATAAACTGAGTAACTAATTTATAAATATTTGACATCAATAAATTGACGAAGATGTCATCATTTGCAATAAGAAATTGTACATACTTACTATGGCTATAATCTGGATAGCCTGAAACCGTATTTAGTTCATTTTTCAATTAATTACATTCTATAAATGAAAAATAAAGAAAAACTTTTTAGTGGTTGCAATAATAACAGAATATCGTAAAAAAAATTGTTACGACATTTAGAACAAAACGAGAAAATGGAGCATTTTTTTCTTTTTGTAATAAGTAGAATGAGAAGGAAAACGTAAAGGTGTAAAGTAAAAGTGAACCAAAAAGTTGTCGTATTGACAAATCAGTGTTTATGCGTTTGTTCCTGTGTAGCGCCCATTTCACATCTGTAGCGTATTCAATGCTCAATAAATTATTTCTACGTCTACGAGTGGTTGCTTCCGATCCTTGAACACACTTCTATGACATTTAAATAGATATATATCAACCAACACGAGAGTATAAATTCTACGAATATCTATAGCAGTACTTACACAAAACACCATAAACAATCGTTCCTACACAAAACGCCACCGTCCCTTTAAATTCTATTTTTATTTTGCGTCGAACACAAACCTTTGGAATCGTAGCTTCCAAATAAAGAACGTCACTCCAAAGGTAAGGAAAACAATTAGAGCATCGCGATCGCTATTAAGTACAGAGCACAAACGTATCTGAGAGCCAGTAATGGCGAGCTCTTCAAACAGTGGGGGATTCAAAGAAATCATTATTCCGCGAGCTTCTTCGCGCGACCACTTGGAAACATAGGGTGGGGACGCGCGCGACATATTTCTCGATATTATAAAGTTTAATATCGAGATATATTTATAATTTTCAATTCACCTTCCTGATTTACCTACTAATGAAATCAATTCACATGAGATGGTGGCAATATAAAAACAACAAATAAACAAATATTTTATAAATATTAAAGCAAAAAAATCGTTAGTGACAATCGTTCATTTTTTCCAAGCTAGTGATCAATAATAATTATTATATTGGTGTCTTGTGTAAAATATATTTAAAACTTCGTAATAAGCACTTAAAAAGTACTTTATCCAACGTGGATAAAGTACTTTTTAAGTGCTTATTTTTCGAAAAGGGCAATTCCAAAGCTTCACAAAAAGTATGACAAAATATAAGAATACTATATAGTACATTAGTACCACTCCCTTTAAATAAAATAAAACATATTTTTTCCATTATATAATTAGAAGCAGCAAATCTATTTCAACTTTATGGGTATTGATAGATTTCCAACTTTGTAGTTTTTACTATCCTATTGAAAGGACTTTGTCGTGATTTGCTGAAAAGGAGCGATATTTGCACACCACAAATTAAATATAAAAGGAACAAAAACAGCTATACACAATTTTATTACATAAATACCCATGATTATTTGAACCGAAAGATACACAGAGCTAGCCGCTACAATCGGTTCTGTACTGCTAGCATTCAATACCTTACTGATGAAACCAAATATGCCCAATACGAAATATGAATAAACGGTATATGTCAGAAAACGCAGTGTTCGTTTTCTGACATATTCCTAAAACGGAGCCTAAGATGACCAAACTGATTTTAGGAAACCAAAATCTACTTAGATGCCTTGTATTGTCGACTGTGTTAGTCTTACTCATTGAAGTAATGGCACATACCTAGTTGGAGTACTTAAATTACAGTATATTTATCGACATAAAAATATTCGATATTCACCACACTAAGCAGGTACACGCTCCGCCGCGGGGTAACGAAGCTAATCTGTACTCGAGTGTCGACAATTTGAGGCGTAACAACAGAAAATAAGCAAGACTTAACCGCTCCACTCCGCTCTTAATCCACTTTATAAATACACCCCACTGTAATGATCCCGATGTTTACGCAAGCGTTTTAGACATTTGGAATAAACAACCTCGTCTGTACTTAGAAACATATGCCGAGAACTTAACCGTTTATCTAGTTCCGCCAATGCTGTCATGTGATTAAGCATTTGAAGATTTTATGTAGGTAGTGTAATAGAATTATGGTTTCTATTTTCTCTACTCATATTCAGTCTCTAGGAATGAGAATTATCGAAACCAGATTCTCGAGTTTTGAGCTTTTTTATATAAGGTATTAAATCATTATAATTATTGCATCAACTACATCAACAAGAAATAAACCAAAAATAAAAATTATCTGACATAAACTATAAAAATAACATTCGAACAAATTACAATCTTTAGCGTTACAATAATTCTACCTTACCACATAGAATCTTATTTAGTTAAGATCAATATGTTTTACAAATTTTAAACTACTCTGAGATTACGAATCGGTCACTAAACATGCATTTGAAGTTTTGTCATTCTATCAAAATAATACATAAAAATCTTCAGATACATAAATTATTTATTTTTATGATTATATAACTGCTAATCTGTGTTTGCTTCTATCAAACACCGTTAATTTTAATATAAATAATTAGTACTATTGCGTGTTTGTGTATGTGCGCAAGTGAAGCATTAATCGCGAATGTAATGATAAAATGAGTGACGATTTTACAAGTTTTTTTTTTTTCATTATATTAGATGCAAGATAAATTCTACAGTCGTGGTTATATTGTTTAAGTCGATTTCGAAAATATTATTTTGTATCACATTCATCTCCATTATTATGTTTTTACTAGACACCTGCTTCTAAGTTTACTAAAATTTATTTTTATTATTTAAAGCAGTGTGTAATATTGTCGTAATATACATGCTCAAAAATTACGTTATCATTAGTGGTGTGTAGTAACTAATTCAGTATTACTAACAATTATTTCAAAAATCACATTTAAAACACAAGTTGTACAAGATGATCTATGACAGTGCCTCGTTCAAACACAACTCATAAAAATGTACGAACTCGTAGATAATATTACCTTAAAAGTTCGAAACAGTAGTAACACATAAATATCTTCAAAGCGCCAACTCCCGAGGAATTCATAAAATAAATCACATTTGAACATTAAGACCCCGTACATTAGGCCCGCGACATATGCTACATTATTACGCGTTCGGGGAATACATTTTTTACCCATAAATTAAGGCGAGTATACAATAAACGAGTTTTTCATACGGCAGTCGGTCGAATTTAACACTTTATAATGTTGAATTAAACACATAAATAACTGAACACGATACCGCTGAACTTTGTTTAGTTCAGTGTAACTTTTCATGGTTTAATATTTGATTAAAACTAGAAGGAGTGACACGGGCTAGTTGACATTAATAACACTGAACACAGCGATAAACGGTTAGCACAGTTTAGCAATTTGCTGTTGTTTATGTTTCACTTTCTCGTCTAGTGTATAATAATATTTAATCATGATAAAATTAACAAATAAATTTGACTCATCCGCAAATTGCCCGTACAAAGCACTTGATCATCCTGCATGATGTATAATGCATCTTCAAGCAATTTTACAAAGACCTCAAAAATTTTGTTAACTACTTTTTGTGTTTTAAACAAACAAAACCAGTCGATTCTCCTAAAATAATAATACTCTAATTACTCCCATAGCTATCACTATGACAAAAAATTAAATCTTCAATTTGATGTGTGTGATAAAATTGTCAATAGCCTGAAACGAAACTTTGAAACGTTCATCATCACAAAGCATCCCAACATACTTTGTATAATTAAACAAACAAGAAATTTCAAAAATAACTATAACATCCTTAGGAAATAAACAAACTTTCATTAAACAGAATGCATCAAGATACAATTGTATTGTTGTATCTTATCGCAGCAGTTTATTATGGCAAAAGACGAAGAACACTTTCGTTGATTATTCATAAATAAAAAAAATTGATTTCTATGATGGAGAATACCTACTGCAAAATGTACACGTATCATATTAAAGAGATGTTGCTTGTGAGTAATTTGAAAAAGTATTTCTTAAGATTTTGCATTGCATTAATACTGTTACTACTTACAGTCTTAATAGCAATATCATTAAATTATACCATAAACACAAAGCTTCAAAATCATAAACCTACAAGATTTGATACTGATCTGAAATACATTTTATTCTGGAACAATCCAAAGATAAAGAAACTTAAGTCACTTCGTGTTAAGTCCGTTCACGAATTTGACAGTGGACAAATACCATTTATTAAACAAAACTGTCTTTACAAAAATTGTTATATTTCGTACAATGCGAGCTTACTAGGAGGTGATCAAAAGAATTTTGATGCTGTTATATTTGATGTACACGATATAAGCAAATTTAAAATAAACGCATTAAATTTTACTAGATCTCCATTCCAAAAATTCGTATTCAGGTCTCATGAATCATCTCAAAATCACCCAGTATGCAATCCTGTGTTTGATAATTTCTTTAACTGGACGTGGACATACAAATTAAATTCTGATATACCACATCCATTCATGAGTATATATGATGTGAATAATAAATTAATAGGTCCAAAAAATAATATCGTTTGGCCTACGACCATGAATCATACAAATGTAAGAGATATAATTAAACATAAAAATAAAGCTGTAATCTGGATAGTAAATCAATGCAAACTAAAGAAAAAACTTCAAGATTTTATTAACGAATTAAGGTATGAACTAAAAGGATATAATTACACAGTTGACATGTTTGGACATTGTGGAGAGAAGAAATGTCCGGGAAGTCAGTTGAACAAATGCTACAAAATGGCAGATAAAAAGTATTATTTTCAGTTTGTGCTTGAAGATTCATTTGCAGAAGATTATGTTAGTGACAAACTTGTAAAAGTACTTAGCTATTTCACAGTCCCTATCGTCTATGGAGGTGCCAATTATACGAGGTAACTACTACTAATAGACAATTGTGTATTTATAGAGTAACTTAAAATAATGTATGAATGTATTCAGTAATTTACAGATGAAATACCTATTTTGTATTAATGTTGCATCTTGTCCTATTCCATCATAAAAAAAAATTATTTGTTTATAATGGCTGTTTAGTGGTAAATGCGTGCATACGTGCATGCTTTACATATAAAGTTTTACTCTTATCAACAACTCATTACATAAATATATTTCTATTATTTACAGATTCCTACCACAAGGATCGTATATAAACGCCCGAGCATTCGGAATCAAAAAATTGAGCGCTCTCATTGACTACCTTATAAAAAACCCTGTCATGTACGAATACTTCTTCGATTGGAAGAATTACTACTTTTATGCGGTCAAACACAAAAGCGATATATGTGATCTGTGCACTAAACTCAATAGCAACATCAATATGAATGACTATGGTAGATTTAGACAGTGGTGGAATTCCGACTATAACGATATTTGTGAAAGAATGCATTTCTATGAGTTATTTAACTCTTAGAAAAGCTCACTATTATTAGTGATATGATTGGATGTGCAGTTATATTATTAGCAAAAAATGTAAAACAAATCAACTGACAAATTAAAAACCAATAATTTTGAAAATTCCAGACTTTCCTTTCTTTCATTTTCTTAAGTAACCTAAGATCCTGAATTTTCTCTAACAAATAAATAAAATAAGACTTAATGTTTCTTTCTCAAATTGTTGAACAAATGAAGCACTGAGGTCTGCATTATTTATTTTTTTCATTTAACTTTCGTTAATCTGGTATGTAGCATACTCCATTCATCTGAATCTGTTGGGTACCATCCGTAGCTCTGATAGTCTATACCATCACCGCCACTATTATGATATTGTATTGTCACCAGACTTATAATTTATGTGTGAAAATTTTTTTGAGGTACAATTCGGTATTATTTTTGTCACTGACTAGGATATAAACAAATATATCTTATGAAAAAGGGAAAATTTTCTATTTTTATTTTATTGATAACACAATGTTATTGGATTAATTTGAAGCCTAAATGATTCGCCAAATAATCATCTAATTACAATGCACAAGGTATCAGCTACATATTAAATATTCCACGCTACTATACACATACACTACACACACACACCACACTGTTTAATTTACAAATAAGTTACCTACCGACTTTCCAAAGCAATTTACGTGTATACAATTACTATAGAGAACACCCGATTATCAAAAACAAAAAAAAAATGAGACTATTTGTATGCCTATTTGTAATGCCATATTTTTTTATATTAAGGATGTTTTGAAATAATGTTGATTTATAATTACATAATATATATATATATATATATATATATATATATAATATATATATATATATATATATATATATATATATATATATATATATATATGTGTGTGTGTGTGTCACCTCTGCAACTGGGATTTTTATTTATTTTACATCTCTATCCAAAACTTTTTAAGAATGAATCTCAACCTCTTTATGTTGAATCAAAATCCGCCTACGTTAAAATTCTCTATAAGTCGAAAACTCTATAATTCGATAAAGTTGGCATCTTCCTTGATATTCGACTTATAAAGGTTCTACTGTACTTACAAAAAAGAAAACAATAAAAATCAGTATATAACCCTCGATTTTGTAACCTGATTTTGAAAATCGGTGCAACAAATCTTTATCACACCTAGTAGCAATATTTAATAAAAATTAATAGCAGCGATTTCATTTTCCCCATTTCTGCGTAAAAGATATGCCAATATCACTCCTCGCATCTGTGATAGACAGCTTCAGTTCCGAATAGATATTGAAAACTTTCAGGATTCTGATAGGTAATGGTGAATTGGTTATGATCTATCGTTCATTTAGTCTATTGAATCAGATATACAAATGCCCAATAATTATAAATGCAGTTCGCATTGTTTCAGTCATTTTCAAACTAATTTAAATTAAACAAGTATTTTAATTCTAGTTTGTATCACTATATAAGTTTTATTATAATTAATAAAATTGGTACTGTGAGTTCTCAAAAATGTGATTAAATAAATATCAACAGTTTTGTAAATTATGAAAGTCTATCATGAAAGTGGCCGTGGACTCAGCGGTTTACCGCAAAATTTTCTTAGATCATATAAAGCTTTCTTCTTCAGCCAGATGAGATAATTTTATCTTTTAAAATTCAATGTGCTCCTGACCCCTCCTCATCAACCTTATGACGTATTTTAATAATATGAGACGGAGCTAAAACACCAAAGCAAATAGCATCTCACACTAAAGACTGTATAGATGTCGCAGAAACAACAATCATAATTTCTGGTGTTTTATCATCATAGCGCGTAAAATCGTAGGGTTTTAAAAGTGCAACTTAATTAGGTAGTGAAAACTCGACGAATAATATAATTATGACTGGAAGTGAGAAGTTCAGTAAAATTTCAGTGTTAGCTATAGACAGCCCTTTTTAACTTGACCATCTAATTCTATCTTATGCAACTTATTTTAAAATTGAACGAGATAACGAGACACTGACTGTTCAGTACAACAAGATCTTTTTGGTTACGATTCAAAATTCTTTATGGGCAGCGTAGCCGTCAAACGACGTTGACTGCTCCTTCTTGTTTTGTTGCCTAGCAACGCATATAGATCGAAATACGGAAAGCTCGAGGTTTGCAAAATCATTAAACTAGAAAAACAGCAGATCAGCACGCTAGAAGACCACAAATACATTCATACAGTCCACTCAAGTGAAAAGGCGGGCCCGTCAAAACCAGCCGAGCAACCCGTGCACCAGCGAGCGGCGCGGCGGCGACGTGAGACGGTGAGCTGCCTTTATACACTTTTCCCTACATATTTTTGGCCCATCGAGCCTGGATTTTTGTTGTGCTGAATTGTCGTGAGGAAAACGAAGTGCGTGCCAGACTAGACCGCTGCCCGGTTTCGCCGGCCGATTTAGACGTGCTAGCCACTATCCCTAACGAGCAATAGACCTGCTAAACTTACTAACTTGCAACTGATTTTCAAAACTTTTCTTATTATATTTTTGTTTTATTTTATTTTATATTTTCTCCAACATGGCCGAACTGGAGCAACTTCTCCTTGAACGCGATTTCGTATTCCAGAGCCTACAAGAAACGTTGGATATAGCGAATACAAATAGGAAACAATTTCAGTGCAGAATCGCCGATTTGAATTCATTAAAAAAGGATTTCATGCGTATCCAACCTAAAATAGAAAAACTTAGAATTAAGTCAGACTCATTCAACTCGGAAACAGAACTTATGTTTCGGAACAAATTTTCGACACTCTTTTACGCAATAAGGGCCGAAGGTGACGTCCAAAAGGATGTCGAAAATTCAAAATTAAATATTACTTCTGTGTCTCATTGCCAGGTCCGACCAAAAATAAAACTTCCACCTCTTTCGTTGCCAGAATTTAGTGGTGACCCCACTTCGTGGAATTCATTCTATGATTTGTTTACTTCGATAATTAACGATAATGAATCATTGAGTTATATTGAAAAATTTAGATATTTGCTTCTCTCTTTACACGGAGAACCCTTGACTTTGGTAAAGTCCATACCGCTTACAGCTAGCAATTATATGGTCGCTATTGATATGTTGAAGCAGCGTTATGAAAATAAGCGTATCATAGCAACCAAACATTTAGAAAAAATCCTTGATATGGAAGCCATGTCTGACAAACCGTATTTAAGTGAACGCGGTATTCGAAATATTCTTACCGTATATTATGAAAATATTGGTGCGTTAAGTGTTATGCATTTTCCGACAAATAATTGGAGTTTCCTATTACTGAATATAATTTTGCGAAAATTATCACCATATACTCGGCGACGTTTTGAGCAGTCACTTAGTCTTGATTCGGCAGTTTCGATCCCTGATATCGAGGACTTGCTTGCTTTTCTTAAAAAGGAGCTGATTACTAGTGAGGTGATGGCCAGCTCGGCTCCATCGACGTCATCCCCTCAAAGAAAACAGTCTGAGTCGTCTTCGTTAGCACACACTACTACGGACGCGGCACGTGTACCTTTCTCACGCTTACCAGTATTTAAAAGCAAGCAAGTAATACCTGCCTTATGTGCGTCGACATCAAAACAATATGACAAGGGTGAGTCTAAGTCGGAAAATACAAAACATTTAATGAATTGTGCTTTTTGCAAGGTCAATCCACATTTAGTGACTAAATGTGACAAATTTTTGAATCTTTCCGTAGCCGATCGTCGTTTGTTTGTTTCTTCTAATGGTCTTTGCTTTAACTGTCTGATAAATGGTCATAACGTTAGTCAATGTAGATCGCGTTATGTTTGCAAGCAATGCTCAGGGAAACATCATTCTTTGCTTCACTCTGATCAAGTTAAAGTATCTGAAACAATTAACGAACGGGTTTCTGCGACACGTGTATCAGGGGCATCAACTCAAAGTATGGAAAAAAATGATGCAGCTTTGAGTGTTTCGTCTGATACTGCTCCTACCGACAAGACGGTCAATAAGTCTTCTTATTTTATTCTATTAGAAACAGCTCTTATTGATTTACATCCCAGTGGAAATAACTCTGATGTTCCACTTACAATCAGGGCTCTTGTTGATCCTGGGGCTCAAACATCGCTCATAACCGAATCGTGCGTTAAAAAGTTAGGCTTGACATGTTTTCAGCCTTATGAACACAGCTCCATATCGCCCGTAGGCGACCGCGAACAAATTAAACTTAATGGTGTGGTACGTTTCGATGTAACTCCGAGGAACCAATTAGAACCTAGAATATCCATGGAAGCTAACGTTCTTCCTAAAATTGTAAATTATGTTCCAAACGTAAAAAGCAAAGCAAGTAATACTGAACTGTTGCCTCACCTGAATAACTTACCTCTAGCAGACCCAGAGTTCCGATCCTCGCGCCCGGTGGATCTGTTGTTGGGTGGGGATTATAGTGACTTAATCCTAAAGAGCGATAATATTGTTGGACTTCCCGGAACTCCAGTAGGTGTAAATAGCATTTTCGGATATCTTCTCACTGGAAAAATTAAAAATAATTCTTTTTCGAGGTTGAACGTTTGTTTAACACCAACCTCAGCGGATAGCTTACTTCAGCGGTTTTGGGAGCTAGAATCAGTACCTGAAACGAAAATGCTCACGCCTGAAGAACAGTTATGCGAATCCATATTTGTAAATACTCATGAAAGAACGTCTTCCGGGAGGTATATTGTCTCTTTACCATTTAAACCCGAAGCTCCCCCATTAGGAAATTCACGTGAAATTGCACTCTCACGTTTTCATAAATTAGAATGCCGTTTCTCAAAAAATCCTGATCTATATACTGATTACAAGAAGTGTATCGAAGAATATATCGAACTTAAGCATATGGAATTAGTTCCCAACGCTGCGAAAAATAAACCGGATTCTAATGTATATTATATTCCACATCATTGCGTAGTTAGGAAAGATGCCGCGACTACCAAAACGCGTGTTGTTTTCGATGCTTCTTGTAAAACAAAAAATAACAGATCATTGAATGATAATTTATTATGTGGTCCTAAATTACAACAAGATATTGTTAAGGTTTTGTTAAAGTTTCGAATACATCCTATTGTATTTACTGCCGATATTAAAATGATGTATCGGATGATAAATATTCGCGAATCTGATCGTGACTTTCAACGTGTTCTTTGGCGTGTAGATCCTCAACAACCTGTCCAAGAATACAGACTTTGTACTGTAACTTTCGGCGTTAGCTCATCGCCTTATTTGGCTTTACGTACTCTGCGACAACTCGCAATTGATGATGGTGATAAGTACCCTCGCGCCAAACGCGTTCTACTAAATGACGTGTTTGTAGATGATACTGTGACAGGTACTTCATCTGTAGAGGAAGCTCTTATTCTTCAGCAAGAATTGATTTCTTTGTGTCTTGCTGGTGGATTTGAACTTCGTAAATGGAGTAGTAATTGTCCTGAAGTACTGGATGCCGTTTCAACTGAAAACAATAAAAGTGAAGCTTTGATTCTTTCATCTCTCGATGGCAATAGTGATAATGCTGTCAAGGTTCTAGGACTAAGGTGGATGCCACGACAAGACACATTTACATATAACGTTTGTCAGCCACAGTGTAGTGCAAAATATACAAAACGGTCCATCCTAAGTGAAATGTCAAAAATTTATGACCCGTTGGGCTTTCTGGCACCTGTCATTATTTCAGCCAAAATATTAATGCAATCTCTTTGGCTCTCCGGCATTGATTGGGACGAGTCACCCCCACCACAAATCCTTGCTCTGTGGAATAATTTCATATCCGAGCTATCATTACTGTCTCAAATTTCATTACCTCGTCACGTTGTGCCTGAAAGAGGATCTGTCCAAATCCATGGATTTTGTGATGCAAGCGAAAAGGCATACGCTGCATGCGTTTATATACGTTCAGTGGATTTGCAAGGATCAGTTCATGTTCATTTAGTTATTGCCAAAACGCGAGTTGCGCCTATCGCTCGTGTTTCTATACCCCGTCTAGAATTGCTAGGGGCTTTACTATTATCAAAATTGATAGGATTCGTGGTTGAGATTTATAAGGAATCTGTTCAAATTGATAATGTTTATGCCTGGACAGACTCATCAATTGTTCTCGCTTGGTTAAAAGCGCATGAGTCTCAAGATTGGAAAGTGTATTGTTTCAAATCGTATCACAATAATACTAGATTGTGTTCCAAAATCACAGTGGCGTCATGTACGGTCGGCGGAAAACCCGGCTGATGCTGCTTCTCGTGGAGTTCTACCTTCAGAACTAAATCATGATTTATGGTTTTCTGGCCCTGATTGGTTACGACAGCTTGAACATCAGTGGCCTCAACTTCTTCCAAGCTATGAAACAAACGAGGAAAAACGTATCAAGGTGCTTTCTATAGAGTCTAGACACGAGACAAGTATCGACTTTCTAAACAAATTTTCTGAATTGGGCAAGCTTCTTCGGATTGTGTCTTTATTGTTTCGCTTTTTTCACAAGTGTAGGCGGAATCGAGATTACCAAAGTCAGGTGGTTACGATCGATGAAACTAAATACGCACTTAACCGACTTATTTTACAAGTCCAACAAAAGGCATTCGACAAAGACATAAAAAATATACGCGAAAAGAAACCATGTTCTACTGGTTTGCAAAAATTAAAACCATTTATTGACAGCGCAGGATTTCTCAGGGTCGGCGGCAGAATCGAAAGATCTCAGTTAAATTATGAGGTCAAACATCAGTTGATATTACCAAAAGATCATTTTCTGACAGAACGTCTAATCTGGCATTATCACATTTCACATTTACACGTCGGACCTCAAACTTTACAGTTTCTTCTCACTCAGAAGTACTGGATCCTGTCCGCTCGAAATGCGGTTCGTAAATGTACACGTCGTTGTGTACAGTGCTTTCGCGTGCGACCATCTGCACCTCAGCCATTAATGGCACCGTTGCCGGACTATCGTGTCCGTCCTGCTCGACCGTTCCTGAAAATAGGCGTAGATTTCGCTGGTCCTTTTCAAATACGTGTCAATAAATTGCGTAATAGTAAAACGTACAAGGCTTATGTTTGTGTGATTGTCTGCATGTCTACTAAAGCAGCTCATTTAGAATTAGTTCCAGATCTTACTACACAAGCTTTTGTATTTGCATTACGACGATTTGTATCGCGTCGAGGACTCTGCACTGACATTTATTCGGACTGTGGTAGAAATTTCGTTGGTTGTGATCGGTACTTAAAGGATCTCTATACGTTTCTAAAAAATCATGAAACCAACATGCAGCGTTTCTGTGAGGGTGCTGGTATACGCTGGCATTTCAATCCTGCCTATGCCTCCCATTTCGGAGGATTGTGGGAGGCTTGCGTTAAAAGTTTTAAGCAACATCTATTTCGGGTCGTCGGTGCCCAAACCCTATCTTATGATGAATTTAATACTTTGCTCCATCAAATAGAGGCCATATTGAATTCGAGACCCTTATGTAGAATCAGTAATGATCCATCTGACCCTTTGCCATTGACACCTGCACATTTCCTTATCGGTGGTCCACTCGTTTCTTTGCCAGAGTATGATTATACAAGCTTTAATATGAATCGCTTAGATCGATGGCAAATGGTGCAGCAAATGCTCCAGCACTACTGGAAAAGATGGAGTGTCGAATACTTGCAGCAACTGCAGCAACGAGAGAAATGGCACACCGACCGATCTGTTCCTTTATCAGAAGGGATGGTTGTTTTAGTAAAAAATGACCAGTTGCCACCCATGCAGTGGCAGCTTGCTCGCATCCACAAACTACATCCTGGCCGCGACGGGATAGCTCGCGCAGCTACTGTTCATATTGGCAATAGCGAGACACAACGTCCAGTTGTAAAACTGTTTCCCCTGCCAATAAATTAAAATTTTCATTTCACTAACTTGTCTTTTAACACAGTGAATTTTTTTGTTTCATTTATTTCAATTAATTTCCCTTTTCTCAATATTTTCTTTTATTGTAAAGTGTGCTTTTTATTTTTAAAATCCCATCGCATTTTAAGGTCGGCGGCATGTTCAGTACAACAAGATCTTTTTGGTTACGATTCAAAATTCTTTATGGGCAGCGTAGCCGTCAAACGACGTTGACTGCTCCTTCTTGTTTTGTTGCCTAGCAACGCATATAGATCGAAATACGGAAAGCTCGAGGTTTGCAAAATCATTAAACTAGAAAAACAGCAGATCAGCACGCTAGAAGACCACAAATACATTCATACAGTCCACTCAAGTGAAAAGGCGGGCCCGTCAAAACCAGCCGAGCAACCCGTGCACCAGCGAGCGGCGCGGCGGCGACGTGAGACGGTGAGCTGCCTTTATACACTTTTCCCTACACTGACATACCTGTCACAAAACAAACTATGACTTTATACTTACGTTTAACAAAAGTTATCTCATATTGTAGATCTAATGGAATGCATACTCACTTGATTCTAAGATTGGTACACAACGTTGGCCACGTATACGGTACCTGGAGATTTTAATCGCAAAAGTCATATTGTATGCGTGTCAACCTATATGAATTCCTTTGTGGTACTGTGGCCAAGAATATTAAAATGCTGTGTACGAAAGAGCCAAATTTTTAAATATTCTATAAGAACTTCATCATTATAAGGAATTAAATTATCATTCAATTCATACTATACAAACGTAACATCAACTTTGATGACGAATTTCGAAATATGTCTAAATATTTTGTGATTACTCAGCGACGCACGACTGTGTTGAAGATAAGAATATGTTAATACTTGTTAATCATCAGTTTTGATGAATTATCGATCAAATAGATCTTAGATTAATAGATCCCTCTAGACTTTATACATTGCAGATTCATTTGAACCGCTTGGAATAACAGAGAAGTTGTTCAGTTAAGTTAACCAAGAACGTATAACCCCTCACACAAAATAAAACAAAATGGTAAGACTCCATAAATACTACATTTTTTTTTACCTACTATTAGAAAAAATGTACGAACCAGCATGCAATATCACGGTTGTTTATTTATTGTGACGTTCCCTTTGGATATACAGCCACGGCATCATATTGCTGTTGACATTCAAAAGCGCATTTTACAATATCGAACAGAATTTTGTTTGGTCAGGTGAAATCAGAGTCAAATAAATCGTATCATTTCATATTGATAGCCGATATAACTGAAATTGCAAAACATAGATTGCTGTATTGCATTAATGTTTAGTCAGTACCAAATGAATATATATATTCTCAATATGCATTTCGGAGAACACAGAAGATATGTTATGATAAACATATATATACTACTATATCTTTTTTGTTCTAAAAGATATGAAAATTGTATTGTCACAAAATGTTAAGTTTGTGTAATTCAATGTTTTCAAGCAAATATTTTAATCATTATCCATTTTTTTTTTTCACAATTATATTACATATAAATGTTAAACTGTATTAATTCAATAACAGTCCCCCATTTGCGAGATAGCGTCTCAAATGAAAGTTATTAGATTTAATAACTTGAACACTTTTTTAAATGTCATCAGAACTTTTTAACTACCTCTATCCTTTACGTACTAATTTATTTAAAAACTAGCTTTCTGCCCGCGGCTTCGCCCGCGTGGATTTCGGGATTGGGTGTATAGAGGGTTAAGGGTCATAGCTTTTGCCCACGGCTACATATACGCGGAAGTCGGTTTATGGTGCGAAGATTTTATCGCGCTTCCCGTGGGACTATCCGTTTTTCCGAGATAAAAAATGCCGCAAAACTCCTCAAGAATCACTCTATCTATTGATGAAAACCGCATAAAAATCTGTGCAGTAGTTTTTGAGCGAAGCCTTTATTGCGCATCCCGTGGGATCTGTCGATTTTTCCGGGATAAAAAGTAGCCTATGTTACTCGGGGAGAATGTAGCTTTCCAAAGGTGAAAGAATTTTTGAAATCGGTCCAGTAGTTTAAGCGTGAAGAGGTAACAAACAAACAAACAAATAAACAAACAAACAAACAAACACACTTTCGCATTTATAATATTAGTTGGGATATTAACAGAATGGCATCATGTATTTGCAATAAAAATCTCAATAAAAACGTCTCAGATTGTAAAAAAAAACGAAACGAATATATTACGCTCTCGAAACTCACAGTATCGAGTTTGGCGATATTTTTTTCTGTTTCATACACAATGACGAACCATCCATCATTCCACCCCATTGTAATGCAAGATATCTTTCTTTGCATTTGATTTATCATCGTTATATTGATTATTCACTTCAACCCCCCGACGTCCCGGAAAATGCATTTCAAAAGAAGCCGAGAAGCGACTGCTTTATATTTCAATACAGGATTTAGTGAGATCTCCAGTGAATATATGGGAATCTAAAACGGCAGTTTTAAGGTGGGTTTGAAACTATCTCTCTTAGACTATTCAGCTACTATATAATAGTGGTTTAAGTATAACATTTATAGATGTGCATTTAATTCCAGTCTAGGATAGTATTTTATATAAATATATATATATATATATATATATATATATATATATATATATATATATATATATATATATATATATATATATATATCTTAATATATATATTTCTTGTGTGCGTGTGTATGTGACTGAACTCCTCCTAAACGACTGGACCAATTTTGATGAAATTTTTTGTGTGTATTCCAGGGGGCTTGAGGATGGTTTAGATTCACAATACGGTCATATAGATATTGTTTTTCAGCTAAATTATTTATTTAAAAACATTTGAGACAACGTGACAGGACAACGTCTGTTGGGCCAGCTAGTATATATATAATATATATATATATATATATATATATATATATATATATATATATATATATATATATATATATATATATATATTAGGTCACTTCAAATAAATTTGAACTTGTTATTAAGATTTTAAACTCAAAATGGTATCCACGACTTGTATTAACCAACTCAATCTTCATATAACTATGTAAATACTAGACCTGCAACCGCGAGCAGGTGCGTGCATTGTCACGTCGTAATGAAGAAAGACCGTATCAACGGTTTATTTCTCATCCTAAAATTTTGCATGATATCTGCCAAAATTATATCCTACATTTTACAAAATATATCCAAAACAACTTCTCTTCATCATTTATCAATATGAGTCTATTTATGAGATTAAATCTCCGTATAGTGACGTATTAAGAAACCATTTATCACCAATCTCGTTTAGTGTGAAGATAAAGATAAAAGGCGTTAAATGCTACTAGTAAGATCGATCTATGTGCAGATTCTTGCATGAGTCTTACTTCCAGCACTGGGCATTTCTTGCCTGAATGAAGCTATATGCATTCCCCACATTTAAATTGATGAATTCATGTTTTGTAGATACATCAGTCAGTAATGGAAAAAGTGCTATAATAATTAGCTTCAGCGTATCAACATTTACTTCATTATGTCGAATATTTTGAAAAGCAATAAAGGCATTTTTTTTATTAGTTGACAAACTAGTAAAACTGTTTGCTTGTTTTTCATGTTCTTGTGAGACTCGCAGAATATGTGCAACTCCCATAAAAACACGTTGTACATTATCAACACATTGGAACACTGCAATGTGAACACTGTTATAGAGTCTCCTGGAAAATGACAGATGTTTGTTTCTTTTAAATATTGCGGACATAAAAATAGCAGCCAATATACAACGTTATACATATGATTAGTGGGATCTAAGCGAATATCACTCTCACTGTAAATACTGTTAGAGATACAAATTCTTTCTTTCATTTATGTTACTCGTATAAATACAATTACTCTTTTCTGTGAATACGAGAATATGTGAGTTTCCACGGTACTAACATCAATGCATTGTGCACCAGCTGCATAGTGCTTTGTTTGAACCTATCGACTTTAATATATCGCCAAATCTAGCTCCATCCAATCGCTATTCGGCCATGTTTAGTTTTAGTTGCCACAAAACAAAGTTGGCTCATGTTATCATCAACGACACGTAATAAACATCTATTAAACGTATACTAATTTCTGTTCAAGGAGTTTTTAAACCTTTTGTCATAAAGTGATCGTTGTCGGATTTTTTTCTGCTTTTATTTTGGAACACATTTTGATTATTCTTATTTCTACCACTTCGCCTTACAGTAAAGCAGATTATTTTTTAATATACCTAACTAGTTTAAATATATGTACTTAGATTATTTCTTTTTATATACAATATATAATGTCTTGGCACAAAAAAGAATGTGAAGGTATAATTTAACATTTTATCATCTCGAGGACCTGACCAGGCATAATTCGGGCTCAGTGGCGCCCTCGGCCGCTGAGGTGGAGTGTCGTCGAGCCTTGTCGAATATTCATTAGGCTAAACTTGATTACTGCTTCGCCAGCTACGCCTATCCAGTTCTTTATTAAGCCTTACAATGAGGGATGTTGAAGTAGATAAAAGGCATGACGAGTGGGTTTGAGCAGTAAAACTCTTTAAGTGCAGTAAAGATCGCCAGAATATATTAAAAATATTTACTAATAGACACGTATTCTAGTGCTTTGCACAATATTGATAAAGTCATATTAGTATATAAGGTGATTGGTCAATACCCTATCCAGCTAAATCCTACTTATGTTAAGAAAAAGAAGTCTTGTTCGGTCACTATCTCGATATTATCGCACCTTTTTCAAAGATTTATTTATTAGGAAACGAGCAGTACATGTATTAATTTGATGAATCCCCTATTGTTTCTGTTTGTGATTTCAGAGATTCGAATGACGTGTTTCCGGTTATTATCCTTTTACCGAAATGAGTCTCGAAAGAATAAACATTATTCTTATTTAGAATGAGGTTTCGAACTTTGATTTCATTCCGAAGGCCCAAGGGAATATTTCCTAATTTACGATTGAATATGTTTTATATAAAGTAACACAACAATAACATTTGTATATTTTATGAAAATCCTGACATAAGTGGCACTTTTTACACGCGACTTAATGAAGCAGACACACGTTCAGGCGTAATTCCGTTCGAAGTAATTTAATTCGAAGACGTACAAATTCCGAGTCGTGAGTAATTTGATTATATTAATGATATAACAATGTCATAAAGAAAAAGTATTTAAACAGGAAAAACCTTGAACAATATTGTGACTTTGTATTTTCAAAATAATATTATGTAAATAAATAATAATAAACACAGTCAATAAAGAATAGTTAGGTTGCCGAATGGTTAGAGTATTAAAAGCATGTGTTCACACAGAAAGAATAACACACTTTAAACAGGATGTGTCATTACTGAATACGCTTACAGCAAATATCTTTATGCTCGATTTTGTTATTTATATCGTACATTTAGTATCATTTATTAAGTCACGAGTATATTTCTATATCTGGAAAGGTATAAGCGAGCGACTTCCACATCAGACCTCTAGTTAGCATACCGTTGAGATAGCTGCTCGAATATTAAACAGCTCTTTGTTTCTGACCCTACTTACTCCTTCACTATGCTAATAAGTAACGCTGGATTGTTTGTGTTCGTCTAATTTTAAAGGCGACCTTTGATTTTGCGTATGCCGCTTGATAAATATGCACCTGTCTGTTATTATTCCCCGTTTTTATTAAATCTTGTTGGTCTGTTTTCTTTTTCGTGTTAAATCTTATAACATATTTTTTTGGGAGGAATAGAGAGTTTTAGATCTTTTAGAAAAATTTTAGATCATTTCATTTATATATGTAAATTAACATTAATATTGTACATTATTCACGTGTAATAACTCGAACTTAAGAATAAGATCTTAAAAATCGGGTTAAGTTCAAGTTTATAATATCAGTAGGGATTTCAACAGACGTGAATTGACGCCGTAGCAATTGCAAAGAGCACTGGCGTCTTAATTTAAAAAAAAACACAAATGATAAAGAAATAACAAACATTTTAATTTAATTTAATGCACATGTACTCGCAAATTCAAATAACGCTACCAATTTTGAAGATAATGAGACATCTGTTTATATTTGAAGCTATAAAACCTCGGCTTAGTTTGTTTCTAAGCCCCCCTGAATCTAAACCTGAACTAATTAAACTAAAATAAACTAACGTAAGCCGTGACTTTCAAAGGGACCCAACCAATCTGAAAGCCAATTTATTTTGATTTGCTTCTATTTAAATTTCTTCAAATAAAAGAATATCGTGAAAAATAACCGCACCGAGGTTAATCCAATTTTACATAGCCCATTGTGAGGCCGCGACGACTTTAATAAAGCAAATGCCAATCTTTGTAAAACTTTTAAAAGAATGTCAAGGAGGTGACATAGTTTGGCCATTCATCGGAGACAAAACCCTTTATGAACTTACGGACAATGAAATAACTAGCACAGTTCACAAATAAAAGGTCATCTTTATTAAAATGTAGGTATTCATAAAAATACTTGAACCTGCGCTAAAAGAAAATAACATTATTATGTTGCCACATTTCACGCGTCTTCAAAAGACATGGGTCCTTTATAAGCGTGCGCAAGGGAAATAGATATAACGCATAGATACCATTTAAGTGAAATTTAAAGATAGTTAGCGTGGAGTGTACCAAGTGAATCTAAAAGAAAATCATTAAGAAGAACATTATTATTATGTCAAGAAACTGTTTTAATGAAGATTAAGTACATTAAAAACACTAATACACCCATTTGATTCATCTATTTACATTTCAAACCTATCTAGCATATGTATCAAATTAAATGTATATTCATTAAAATAATTGATTCTAAGCACGTACTATATATATAATGAAATGACATTTCATTAATTTGAATTTGCCGCGCTACGCGCTAGTAGTTATAGGTTGTCTGTAGAAGCTATTAAAACAATATAAAAAAGCTTGTAGTCTTCTAGAAATATAAATTAATCTTAAAACTTATAATTGAGGAGGCGATATTTGTGAACATTAAATGTCGTTTTTTGTATTGTCAGATGATGTTTAAGACTAAATGACATAATTAAACGATAAGTTGCAATATTGTAAAGGTGTAATTGTAAAGTTTAAATAAAACGATAACTTTGTATTCTCAGAGAAACAATTTGTGGTTTATTTTGAAAATCTTCAATAATATATATATATACAACTGGTTGTAAGTTAACTTGTAAATAAAACGTTGACGCCGGAACTACACTGACCAAACATATTGTTGACGTTTGGGAAAGTAAGCGAGATGCAATTAGTTCTTCGTTACTAATTTCATTTGATTATTATAGTCATAAAACGGTTAAAAGTAAAACATGCTGGTACAAGTAAAAAATCATTGTCAATCAGTCAGATTCTGGTAGCACCCTTTTTATGATGACGGTGTCCTCGAGTTGATATTAGATTCTCTGATTTTCAAACATGTATTCCTAGTTACATTTTAGATTTATGTGCATTATTATTTGACAAAAACAATATTATAAATCAATAATTGTTTATTAATATACATTTAATTTGTCTTTAAATTCCTAAAAATAAACACAAAACCATTTAAATATAAATCATAATGTCATCGACTTAATAAACAACACAAAACTCTTAGGTATTGTGTTAGATTTAGTGGGTAGGCCGGTCACTCTGACCGGAGAGCCCCACACACGGCCGCGCCTAGCCAGCGCGGTGAAAAGGTGCATAAGGAGCATTTCCCCTCGAAAAAAAAAAAGGTATGTGTTAGATTCTCTATGACAATGGGACCTATATATAGAAATCTTGACAAACAAACTTAGCTCTGCAGTGTACGCATACATAAAAAAGTTTGGCTAATGATTAACGAGCATAATTGGTTTTGGCAATAGCTACAAGTGTCCTAAGAATTGTTGTTATGGCAATGAGCAACTAATATAGTAGTCTTCTCTTATAGAAGATCGATTTATGCTATGTTTGCTATATGTCTTTACAGGATAGAGACTCGTTCAAAAATGTACAAAGAATTTAATATTTCAACTTTGCCTAGGCAATATATTTATGACAATTTAATATATGCAACTAAAGATCATCCAATAAAAATAGTTATTTACATAGTACACGGCCTTAATAAACTAAATACACATACTCTAAAAATGAACAGATCATGCTTGGGGGAATGTACATCAACTAAAAACGCTTCCATAAAGTGTCATTGAGATGCCTTTGTACAAATTTAAAGATCTTATCAAAAAGATTTATGTTATTTTTTGTGTAATAAATATAATAAATTACCTATATTTTAATTTGGATTTAGATTATTAATGCCAATTTATGACTATAATAGAACTGGATGTGTAATCTTAACATAAACGCAATTGTACTCGTGAATCTTGATTTGGTGTCCGCTATAGGATGTATTGTTATAGATACTAGTTGGATGTTGTTATTAAGTATGTTAATTACAAATACTTCATTTGCGGTTTTAAATTTTATTAAAATAAAATCCATTAGAATTCTTGACCTCTCAAAAAGAAATATATATGTAGTTAAAGTACTACTTATATTTTTTTTTTAGATTGATACATCACCACTTTAACTATTGAGCTATTAATTTAATTAAAATTAAAAACAATTTAATAAGTATGAGTGTATCAGAGTTGAATTGAATTAATCTACGAAGGGTAAAAATTTGCATTAATTCAAAAGTGGAATTAAATAGTTACACAAATACTTAGTTGAACTAGTGACAATGAGCTTTAGGTCATAAATATCCAATTAAAGATACAATTGTAGATCTCAGGGTAAATAAAATCTCCAATACTTTTTAAAATCTTCGTGTAATGTGTCAATAGCCTTTTAAACTTCTATTAGGCCGTAAATATGAAAGAACTTCCTCCATTTCCTCAGCACCTTTAGGATAACACTTATCTTTCAAATCGTTATACCACCACTTTCTAAACTGATCATAAGAAGTTGGTGTATTGAATTTGATTTTGTCGTTTATTTTAGCGCAGAGATCACATATACCTTTGTTGTGGTCGGCTACATCAATAGTATACTGATGTTTCCACTGGTAATAGCTTTGGTATATTGGAAAATTCTTGATACTGTAATCTATAAGTGTAGCCAACAGTTCAATTGAACCTGAGGCATCAATATAGGATCCCGCGGGAAGAAAGCTGAAAAATACAAATTTTAATTATTGCAAATTGTAATATGCTAATAAAAACTCGATATTTGATTATAATCTTGTTTGATAATTGTATCTCAGTAATCTTAAAATCAATAATCAAATTTAGAACTAATAAACATTTAGGATAACAGTTGATAAATCTATATTTTTCTGTAGCTAAATTATAGAAGCAAAATTTTCAAAACATATCTGGTGTTTTTTGCTTCTATTGAAGCTAAATGCTTTAAATAAATTAGTAAAGTGTTGTACTTGTGCAATTTTAATTATCATGTAAGTAATTATCATCAAACTTAATGTAAGTGTAATTTGGATTATAATATAAATAATAATAAAAATAACTAGGAATTATAATAAAAATAACACTTACAACTTAAGGTCAGCTCCACTCCTCACAATCGGAACAGTATTATGATGATAAGCTTTCAAAACTTCTGTTGTAACGTAATCTTCACTAAGACTTTCTTCGTGCACCAAATAAAAGTAGTAATCGTTTTCTATTGCTTGCATACATCCACCTTTTGGACAATTGTATATAGTACCCATATAGCATCCAAATATATCAAGATCAAGCGAACGATCTCTTAATGCTTTTTGAAGTGATTTTACAAAGTGTGTTCTATCTGTTTTAATTTTACAACTATCAGGTATCCACGCTACAGCTTTTTTCTTCTTATATAATTTTTTCAGATCTCCCACAGAAAGCTGTTTCGTATTCGCTGCCCATTTCACATTACGTCTTGGAGCAATAATATTTCCTTCTAAATCATTCACTTCAATAAATGGAGTCAAAATATCAGAATCAATCCTGTATGTCCACGTCCAATTAAAGAAGCCATCAGCTTTGATATTACAAATTGGACTTTCATCTGAAGATTTCATGCTATGGAATATAAATTTCTGGAAAGGTGTTCTCTTTTTTGGTAGTATACTCTTCCATCTAGATAGTCGCAGAACTCCTATATCCATGATTACTACATCGAAATCTCTTTGGTATCTCTTTAGTAGATGCTTGTCTGTCGATAGGTAGCAATTACTATAAATGCAGTTCTGCTTCACGAAAGGTTCTTGACCTTCGCCCAGAGGGTTTTCATTGAACTCTGGTGTAGTCCAAATCAAAATATACTTAATCTCATTGTCAGTTTGAGGATATGAATATTCAACTGTCTTGGTTTTTGATAGAGGTGTGTCCTGTATTTCTATATCGAACAGCGTTGAGTGAGCATTATGAAGAGTATAGAATGCTAACACTGTATACATAAACAGTCCCGTGCAACTTATTGTAAAAAATAATTTTGCGAATGTCTCTGTCTTCATATTAGAATACATGGTATTTGCTAGCGAAAGAGAACGATATGCAGGCAAGCGACAGTGAATTACGAATACTGTTCTGATACACACAACCAATAAACAAAGAAATTCTTTAGATAACTTACAAACAAACAATACGTTCAACTTACGTCATCTTACTTGATTTAAAGACGGCATACAATGTTTTAGTCGAATAAGCATCATTATAATTAGCAACTGATCCATTCAAAAGATGAACTGAGCTAAGATAGTCGCTTTGCTGTGAGACACAATTGAAAATACATTCGACATAATTTATTGTTATATACATAAACGTTAAAAAATTACAACAATAAACATATCATATGTTACACACTCAGTTATACTGTTATAATATTATATATATATATATATATATAATATACATAATAGTTTAATAGTATATTTTCCCAAAATGCTCTCCAACGCTTACTGAGATGACACCTCACTCATGAATGCGGAACATTATGTGGATTTTTTATTTCTTTTATCTCTCACAAAGTGTTCGCTACGTCTCAAAGGGGCCTGTCTGTCTATGCGCATCCAAAAAGCTCTCAAGGAAATTTTTCTATCAGTCGATGTCTCCCTTTATTTACTAAGACCTGTTTCGTTAGAGGCGATATCCGTTTCCATTGTGTTACGTCAACAGTATTAACTTGCGAATTCCAACATAACGTACTAAAGACAGACAAGATATATTTATTATTTACTAAATATCTGACTGACTACATTTAAGCTTTGTGATATTAAAATATGTAATAAAGACTTGTAGGTCTTTGGAATCGTCAACAAACCAAAGATCTTTAAGGAATAAAATGTGAGTATAAAATAAAAAAAAATATCTAACTTGACTTAAAAAACAAAAAATCAAACTTACAAAACTTAAATTACAACTGATGACAGCAAGTCAAGCTAACCACAATGTTCAATTCCAATTTCAACTTTATGTCGAACGCATGGAGTTCAATATTATTTAGAAACAAAATGGTATTTTATAGGTATGCTTGAGGAAGGCCATCCCTGAAGTTTTTAGTGGGTAAGCCACCCTCTTCTGGGGAGGAGAGCCACAGCCACAGCCGGGGTATGCAATTTAATGCATTTTCCTCAGGGGAACAAAAAAAAAAGGTCTTTACTACGACTACGTTGATTCAAGCTCAAAATGTACTACTCTGCTCGAAGAGAATCGATATTTCCCGAGAAATTTTGCCTTACTCGAGACGAGAAAAAGTGGTCGAGAAATCAAGTCAAAAATTTTTAAAACTTAATACGAAACCGACTATCAGATAATGCTTTAAATGCCCTCGTATTTTTGAAAGCTCATTTCCTAAATAATAAAAATACCTAGTGGGCTAGCTTTTGGAGCAGTTTCCTCTTTAAATTGTGATTATAATTAGTCTGATTATTCATTATTTATTAGATTCTACGTTACAAAAAAGTCAATATATAACAAAATATTGAAAATTTATATTGAAAAGTTGGACTAAAATAAATTACCTGTACCTTATTGTTATTCATTGTAATTATGAAGCTAGTCTGATTGTTTGATTTTTATACCTAATTCAAAAACTGTCGTTTCAATTATACATTTTAATAGAAAAGTTTGTAGTACAGACAAGACAACAGTAAATTATATAGTATGTAATGTAAGGTACTTAATTATATTGTGGTGACATGATGGCATTGTTTTTAGAAGATGTTTTATTTGTTTTTCCCAAAGATGAAGACTTTTCAGTCCTAAAATTGTGTGTAGAAATAATGACAAAAGGTATTGCTAGATTTTATTTCGTTTAATAAAATATTTATATACTTACTTAAGTTAAAGTCAAATGAAACTAATAATAAATGTTGTTGAATCAATACATAGTATAAAACAAAGTCGCTTTCGCTGTATGTCCGTATGTATGCTTAGATCTTTAAAACTACGCAACGGATTTTGACGCGGTTTTTTTTAATAGATAGAGTGATTCTTAAGGAAGGTTTGTATGTATAATAAATGCATAATATAGTAGAGAAACACTGATAAATTTAAAGGTTTCTAATGTGATGTCGTAAATAAGCACGTTTTTTTGCGCTTATATTGCAAACGCTGGCTGAACCCTACGAGATAGACCAAAATAATGTACTTAAGTATTGTACAACTTACAAAAATCCACAAAAAAGTCCGCGATGGTATATGTCTATCTCTTAGGGATAACCCACCATAACCATTTTTTCACTGCACCCGTGCGAAGCCGGGGCGGGTCGCTAGTATTGCATAAAAAGCGTAGTTTTATTGTTACACACATAGTTTTAAAAATTTCCAAATACGAGTATCTCGACAACCCGAGAATTCTCGAGAAATAGTGGTCGAGAATTCTCGTGCTACGAGAAATAAAAAAGCTCGACAATTGAGAAACTCTAACCAGGACCAAGAATGGGAGCGCAATACCAAGATCAAGACTAAGACCAGGAATAACTTAGACCCAGACTGGCTAACTCTCGTCTTGTTCTTGCATTTGAGTAATACTAATCTTGCATCAGTTAATCAACACTAAGTTTGCAATATACACTGCGGTTGTTCTAAAAGGTACAAACTTATATAGGTACTGCCAATCTGACAGGAACCACGTACACTATAGATAAGTGCAATCATTTACCATCATGTAAGCAAGCTTCTTGTTTGTAAATATATGGTTATAAATATATCTGAATACCAATTAATGACACTAATTAAAAATGTTGATTGTCTGTCCTAACACTGATCATACACAGTCGTCCAGGCTACAGTTCTGTCGCTGGATAATGTTTAGCATTATCTATTGTACCTTTATTTTTTTCTCACTTTTTATTACTAACTACCGCAACAAATTAACTCAAAATCACAAGATTAACAGAATTGGTAAAAATAAGAGTGTCACAATTTTAAATTAAAGGAGCCCGATTCGTCTGTAGTAATGGAAACAAACCCCACTCTTTGCATGTAGGACGTCGAGTCTTCGGCAAATATGGACATCGCGTATGAAGTCAAACAGAATTACGTATTCCATAAAAATATACCCCTTTGCGCACGTGACGACAACGGGTCGCTATGCCGCGCGACATACCTCAAGCAGTGTGCAAATAAAAATAATAACGAAATTCGTGATCGAAGATAATCATCTTCGGTATAATTTTCATTTATCAAAAGCGTCTTAGTAGATGATTTTTGGAATTAAAGAGGAGATTTTTTATAACAATGTAAATAGTGTACCGAAAATAACGTATTAGGTAATTTAAGTAAAATTTTAAAAATAAAATCAAATAAAACCACAAAAATTATAAAAATTCTTTATTGTTAAAACTTAATAAAATATAAAACATAACGTTAACAAATAGCCAATCCAATGAAGTTACTGCCCTGGATCAAACTTTTTATGTTACAACCATGACATCCTAAGGCTTACACATACGCGTACATTGTTTAGTGTGATCATTATTATCTACTGATTCATAATAAAGTCAGTATTGGACTACATCAAAGCTTAGGCCGGTGAAAGCTGATGTATTAGTCCAAAAAGACAGGAAACCTATTTTTGAGTCAAATCATTCGAATCCGAATAAAAATCATATGCGAAACTATTTTCTACTGCTCCCTGTATGTACCTCCCATTCCTTTTCATACAGAAAAAATTAAAGGCAGTAAGTCTTTAATTTGAAAAAATGTCAGTCATAAATAGTACGCAATACGAAACGTAAACTAAAAAGTAATCTTCTTATCAGAAAACTCACGAATCATTTTAATTTACCTGTATTTTCTCCTGCGATCCTAAGTGGAAAGCCTACCAAATCTGCGGTATCCGGCATATGCCTGCCACTAGGACCTATCTGCTCCAGTGGCTATCAACCCTGAGAGCAATGTGCTTCTCACACGTTTAATATAAAAATTGCTGATATGAAAGCGAACCTTAAGCTCCTAAAAATGTATATAAAATTAACACAAATAACCGCTATAACGCGCCATTAGTGGGTTGCATTAATACGCAGAGCGAGCTCATTATTCAAGCATACTAATCTTAGACGCTATTGCGGCTAACTCATTGCATAATTACGTCTTTGATATGGATAGCAAAACCTTTGGTATTAGCAACACGATTTCTTCTGATAATGGAATTCATTTGTGGAAATATAATAAAATGTTAAATGTCCTCAAGAATACGTAGCAAAATTGAACAGTGCAAATCGTAATGGATACCTCGTCTTGTTTTCAATACAGGGGCAAATAATGTCAATTTAAATTATCCGGCTTAAATCCTGTACGTCGATGGGACGTCGCGCCGGAGTTAATGTTGTTTATCGGCTTCGAATACCGGACGTGCCTCGTACTACAGACGCCTGTACCACAAATATGTATCATGAAGCAGTGGTTTATTGATAGCTCGGCTTATCGGAGACAGACATTCTTCTCAGTACTTTGTGTATCGGTATGCTGCGGTTTTAGTACTCAATGAACTAAGTAAGCTTGAAATATGCTAAGAATTGATAGCGTATTACATTAATTATCATTTAATTTTAGAAAGATAATAGCATTATTTTTAATAAGAAATACTTTGTGTCTTAAGGAAAGAAAGGAAGAGTTTACCTATAGACCTATAGGGCCGTTTCAGGGAACAAAATCGACAAGGAACTCAATTAACCACCAAAACCAGGACTTAATGGTTGTATTAGAGAATACTAGAGGGCAGAGATAATGTCATTCGAACAAACACCGCTTCACAATAGTGATCACAGACAGCTCACTATGCAGATAATGCAAAGAGCTCAACACGCGCCACAGCAGCTCATCGTATAGTGAAAGTATCGTATCTTTACCTGCTAGCATCCCTGCTAGAGTAATGCAACAACCCAAAGACTCCTAACATTCTGGGATGAACAGGGATGGTTGGAGAAATTGGAAAGTAGTCTTATTTAAGGATGCACAATGGCCCAATTATAAGACCAAGTAAGTGGTAAGGCCCAGTTAAACTAACTTGAGAATACTAGAGCTCAATTTTAGCACACACCGTCCCAACTCGATAGCATGAAGTTGAAATTGGCGCTTTCGGCGGTCAATATTTCATCTCTGGCAAGGATCTACAGAGGAATGTTACTCTAGGTCTTTTTCCCGGTCTCATTCGTAGTATAATGTTGCAGGAGGACGTGACTGCCTCGCAGAACATTACTCTGTCGACCATAGTTTTTATCAACGTCAACAACGAAAAATCATTTCTCACAACGGTGAAATGAACTTAGCGGTTGGCGTCAAATGCCGGTGAAATTTCTATAATCACTTGATCCACACTGTTATGGGTTCTCTCCCGATTCTCAAGTAGTGACCGTATGCACCATAGCCTGTCATGAACCTACAAAAGCGGAATGTTAGGAAGCCAATGTCAGGGAGCGGAAAATTTGATTTATAATTTTCATTCGTCATATGTTTCACATTATATTCATTGGCGACAAAAATTGTCTGCTGCAGTTCTTTATGTAGTCACCACATTATTGTGGCGACATGACAGGAGGGAATGTTAGGTATAAAAACAGACTTTAGTAATATATAAATTAAAGTCAAAGAATAAGTTATAAGGAGCTTGCTACATAAAACAAACAGAGTCCTCATACATTATCGCATAATAACACGTTCAGAACGGAGACTGAGAAGAGATCATATCTGTATAAAACTAATACGAGTTCGATTTTTTTATAGTTCAATGCAGTAATCAAATAAATAATGTTAAAGTAAGTCAAATTCTGTGAAATACGAGTATAATACAGCTTATATAAGAGAGAGCCAAATAAATATATTTTTTCAATTGCTTATGCTTACATAATCATTAATCTAGTATTAAATTGTTAAATATGATACTTATGAACCCATCACAGGGCCACAAATCAAAATGGATACACAGACACAACCAGCTGGACATCAGGTGAGATAACATGCGGTCACCGTCGGAATGTCACAGGTCGAATGCCAGTTATTTCGGTCTAAAGGGGTATTTCCCACAAATATTCGTCGCAAGATGATAGGAATTCTGTTTGTTTTAGGTATTAATCGAATGGATATTTAGAAGTGGTAATTCTCAAGGATTATAGTATATTAGTAATTCTATATTTAAATAGAAATTACATATCATTAAAAATAGTAAGTAATTGTTTGAATTTTATCATATTAAAAATGTATGTGTCAAGCTTGGTTAGACTTTTACATAGGGTAGGCACAAAGTCGTCGGAAGAATAAGAGGAATTAGCATGTTTACGAAGTTACTCATTAAAGCTATATACGGATAATATTTAGGACAGACTTAAAGTTAATTTAAAAATGCTTTTTTTCTGTCAACATTAATATTAAGTCATATTTAACAATTTTAATACCGTAGAAGGGTGATGTGAAGCATACAATTCACATCACCCTTCCATATTGATTAGTAAATAATAAAAATTATAAATAATTTTACTATTTAATAGTATGTTAGTGTTAGCAAATTACATTCGTAGACAGGTCGAAACTATAAAGAGACGCCAACACATTTATTTTAGGACCCATTTCACCAATCATATGATAGCGCAGTCAACATGGACTCATATCAATTACCCAAAGTCAGAACAAACTTCGCAACAAAATTTATTCAATTATAATTGATAACATGTCGTGCAGCCATCATCGTTCCACGTGATAGAACAGTCAAAGGTTTGTCGCCATGAATTGGCCAAGTTGCTCTACTCTATAAATGGTTTAAATGTTGATTCATACTCGTATGTCATCGTAATACTTAGTTAATCAATAACATATTATTTCCTTATATATATAAAATATATAAAAATAAGTCGGCTTTCCTTCCTGACGCTATAACTCCAGAACGCACCAACCGATTTCCACGGTTTTGCATTCGTTGGGAAGGTCTCGGGCTCCGTGAGGTTTTAGCAAAGAAAATTCAGGAAAAATTTCCTTATCTATAAAATAAGTAGGAACAAAAAACTGCCACTTTACAAATCTTTTTGACAGGACGAAGTCTGTCGGGTCCGCTAGTATATATATATATACATATACATATATATATATATACATATATATATATATATATGCGTGTGCGTCTGTAAAGTACGGTAAGTGATTGCCGAGGTGACGGCCCCAGGGCTTTAGCTGAAAATCAGCCACTTTTGCTCTTGAGGCGCTGAAATATAGGCGCTGAACTTCGACCTTTTTATGCTGCTGCAACACATGTACATCAAATGTTATGTATGGTGGACAGGTCTGTTTCTCTGTGAGTAGCATAAATTTGTTTAATTTTTTAAATTCTTTTAATTATTATATTATCATGTGTGTGTGTGTTTGTAGACTAAATAAAATAACTATCTATCTATTTACTTTTGGTGGTTTCAAAACGCTTTTATACAGTTGTGAAACCGCACGCAATATCTACAGAACAATATAAAGCCGAAATCAGTTGCTTGCGAATCTCTCTTTGATATACATGCGTGGTTGGGAAATCTGATGAAGTATTTCACAACGACTAAACAATTTAACAGAACTCATTACGCACAAAATATTTTGTATGGATCAAACAGATCGTCGAGTTCACAAATACATGTAGTGCGAACTATGTCCAGCTTTAGAACTAAAGAATCGTTTTAAAGTACATTCGCTAGATTTTCCCGGCAAAATTAATGATAAAATATGTTTTTCTATTACTCAGTGAAAGATCAATAAAGAGATAAAACGAGGCGGGGTACCCGATAACTCTAACATTTATATGTGTGAATATATAAGAGGAGAAACTGATTGGTGCGTGACTGTATTGAATGAATTACTAAGTTGTGCGTGCGTAAATTACTAAGTTTGGGCACTTATGCAACTGGTAACTATAAAGACTGCCCGACTTATGAATTGGTATCATCGTTTCATTCACAAGTCACAGCTGTACTACACCTTTAAACATTGTGTAACTAATTACCGCTCAACCCTCTAGTTTTTGATGCCAGTAGCATACACATAAACACGCGATATAAGCTCATTATAGCCATGAAAATTTAATAAAATGAACATCTTTTTATATGCAAAACTGTATAATAAACCCACCTCGGCAGAACTTGGGAGGTAAAATCGAAGTTCCGGCAGCAACTTTAAAAAGTCTAATTTTCGTTCATACGCGACTTGAGTACAAAAGCTCACGATCGACTTTGGGTCTTTTACGGTAGAAAATTATAGATTTATACAGTAAATATGAAAGGTATACTGTTTAGGATCTGGAAGGATCCCAGGTAAAGGTGTTTGATAAAACGTTTACATTAAATTTATTGCCAAGTTCTAATTTTATAGGTTTATAGGCAGGACAATAGATCCGTTCGACCTTTCGACCCATCCACGTAAGATTTGAATACAGGATCCTTTTCGCACTCGTTACGCTTCGTCATTGATAGATGGCGCTGTCAGCGAATCGACCTAAGTCCGAACAAATAAATATGTTTATTAAAGAAATAAATGCTATATAAGTTTGCGTATATGTAAATAAAACATTTTATAATCGAATTATAATATTTATCTACACTGAATTTTTTTATCTTTTTAATTAATTTAAGTAAATAAAAAAATAATTTCTATAGAAACATAAATTAATTTGATATTGTGTACATATCAGTAACGAGTAAAAAAGTAGGTACACAACAAGGTGTTCCAAATTCAAATACATTTTTCTGCGTATCCGTAGCAAAAACTGATTTTGTCAAAAATAAAACTTTTTTCTTACTAAAAACAGGTTAATAATAACATAATATCTAAGTAATATCTATATCAAAACACCCAAAGCTTCAGACCAGACTGTAAGTAACAAAGTTGGTAATCTCAGGAAAATTCACATCTTATACTAGAAAGATCCAGCAAGGGCTATCTTTATATTTTCACAGACTTATCAATTAGAAGCTAGCCTCAGATAAATAATCTGAACCCAACTTCCTTTACAAATTTAAACAATGTATATATATATACATTTAAGTAATCATTAACTTATGTAAGAGTATCTTTGACAATTGATTTAAATCTGTGAAAAGGCAAATCGGTAACACTGTGTTTTTTAATTCAATATATTATGTAGCGCGAACAGCTTTTTTTGTAGTAGTACTTTCTTTTTTCGCAGCGAATCCTCACAATAGGGTAGACGACCACAACTAATTATGGCCGTTTTCATGCTATAATTATCTGATTTGAGCAATTTATATCTTATGAAAGTATGTCAACATAGAAATTTCAGTTTAATTCTTGATTTATTTTATTTTTAGATTTCTAAAAAATGAGCAATTATTATTTACTTACGTAATTCTAATGAAACGAACACATTTTTAGCATTCTCACATTAAATGTATTTTTTTTTATTTGGAAAGTATACCTATAAACGTACAAATAACAAAGTTATTTTAAAATTTATTTATACGCCCATACAAATTTGACGAGTTTACTGAGTTATGACGTCGCGATTGCAGTGTTTTTAGTATGGAGCGTTTCTGAGCGACCCGCGACAGCGCCGCATACATGACGATGTATCTTCAAAAGTAATAGGTGTAGGTGTACTGTTGCTTCTACAATATTTCTCAATTAAAATAGTACTGTTATTATATATCGAATTTAAAAAATAATCGTCTACCCAGTTTTTACGTGAAATTGTAGCAAACATCCATCCATACTTACAAACTTTGGCGTACATAATACTAATAGGAATATGAAATGACATATTGAAAATAACTATAAAAATTCAATCTGCCGTTTCAACAGCTGTAACACTTTTTTACTGCATATGCAGAACTGTTAACCTCAAATTGATAGCCCGGAGAAGACCAGTGGGAAAAAATCGTGAGGCAACCTGCATACAACTGCGACGAAACTAAAAGGTATACGAATAGCATATATGTATATTAAGCCAACCCGCAGTGGACTAGTATGGCTGACTATTTCGTAAGTCCCGTTTCCGGTGTGGATTTATACGACTTGTGAGGATCATTATAAACTACCAACGTAATTGCAGTAATACTATTACTATACTTATTAGATAATTTGATAATAGTTTATACACATATTCTTGTAAATATCTTTTAAATATAGAATATATATACGGAAAAGTTGATTCTTATTAAAAATCACAAAGATTTTGATATAAACAAAAATAAGCATTTCATAAAACAAAACATATTTTATATTTTTGAATAGATCTTTAAATCATATTAATTACTGGAAAAGTAATTAACGCTTTCACGGTATTCGTTAAAAAGTAGAGTCTCGCCGCGAAGCGCTGGCACCGCACTTCTGGATAGTTTTATACGAGAAAGAAACAAGAAGTTAACTTCTGATAATGTTATATAATACTTACGTTTTGAAACTTGGCAGCACTTGAAAAGCAGTCTACTTCTTAAAATTACTTCACTAATTTATTAAATGACTCACACAATTCAAATAACACTATTTTAAGTTATCCTCAAACACTCGTATTAAATTAACTTAACATACAATATGCAACTAACACTCTATTCAAAGCAATACATAATTATCTCCTTTAAGCATTGTAATCAAATGAACCTAGTAAACTTCTATCAGTCAGACATCACCTCAATGGTGTCCCTTGGGTCAAAAGGACTACGGATCCTACAAACCGAACAAGGATCCATGTAACGTCGACTCGCCTTTAGAGGCTCAAACGTTCATATTAGCCGTGTAGTGGAGGATGGGGAGAAGCGACCCGATACATATAAGGATTGAATTTGTACATGTCTGTATCAGAAAATATTTGTATGATAATGTAAAACGAATTTTCGCATTCTTGTGGTACGGATACGATGTGTAGGACTAAAAAGAAGGGCGAGTACCTCAAACACGAACGTGATGTCTACGAAGATATTCCCCACCCTTGTATAAAGTAGGGCTCATTTATCCATCGCGTTGGAGTAGTTTGAAATGCAAGGGAGCTGGAAAATATTTTTCATATGAGTGAAAGGTCGAATTCGTGATGAAGGTTTTAAGACTACGAATATTATTAATGAAAGTACAAACGTCTCTAACGAAACAAAACAAGATTTATTGTCAATCTAAACAATATTTGATGAAATCTTAACTATCATATATGCTAGGATAAGTCTACATTTTTTAAGACTTATAGAATCAATCTATGTTTCATTTTAACTTCCTTCAAATGTTGTTCAAATATGTAATGTTCTTCAAATGTTTCGAGTATAGGATGTTATTAGTTGGATGGTTAGTAACTAAATAAACTTAGTATATAAGAAGCGAAATTCCTAAAAATATCCATACAATGCATGGTAATATGTGTTTACTTAGGTACAAATAAACTTGTTATCGATCTTGTTATCTACAAAACCAAAATGCATAGGTAAATACCTAATAATATATATGAGTAATCAGTTTCTGATTTCTAAACAAATAAAATAATCCTCCTCTAAATTGTTCTGTATTGCAGTAATCATGCACAAGCGGCTGCGCTGCAACATCTTGTACTAATTGGTCCGCGATGCGAAGATGTTCCGACGATTTATGGCACGCCTCAGCACCCACCTTCAGAGTGCGCTTACACATTCCCAACTTTTATACAAAGCCCGGTAGTTATTTTTTATTATTATATCTTAAATTTTTGTTGATCATTACGTTTATATTAAGATAAGAATATTTACGTAGTAATTATTAATGGATGTGTAGTTTATATACTTACTTGAACTTTAGCTTTTACGGCCAATATGACCTAGATTCTGACAGCTTAGTTGATAATAATAATAAAGATTCAATCGGACGTCAGATTAGTATCTTTCGGTCAAATAAAAAATTCTAACACAAACAAAAAAGAGTGCGGACCAAAGAGTCCGCACTCGTCAACATTATAAAAAAAAAATCTTTTTCAAGTTCCAGCAGCATCTCCCCGGTCCTCAGTATTTCCACATTATATGTTGCCAGGGCCAGTATCGTCAAACGGCTCCGTTTCCAACCACTCTAGCTCAGCGCGGGTTGATGAAGAGGGGAAAGCTAAAGCCTCGTTTCTTCGTGAGCAGGGTGTATCGTGAACAAGTGCTGTTAACTTAGGTCCCATCAAATGTAATTGGGGACCCCTTACATGCTTAATATACGCTATCAGCTTTGTTTAAAGCTATAAGCGTATCTCACTGCATGTCACTTATGATAACAATATGCCTATATATATAAGTAAAATTTACTATGCCTGTAAATTTAACTCCTTATATCGACTCAGATTATTGAGCCAATGCCAGAAGATTGATCGCAGCAACAGGCATTAATATGTGATGGACTGAACTTGTATTTCGTATTGTCCCAAAACACTAAGCAATGTATGGTCGCTATTGTGCGTAGTAGTACAAAGGTACTACTACTACATGTGGCTTTGCTTTGAGTGTACTAATAATACTCGATGCACATTAAATACAAACAGTTTACTTTGATGATTAGTTCTGACGGTACCATATTCAATCCCTTTGATCAGTAGAAATTTGTTTCCAAGAAACAGAATATTCACTTCTATGCCTATCTATTCGGCATAGGAAATATAATATAATATATGTGAAGATAATATTCGGAAGAGATAAAAATATACTGTTTGAGATAGATTTCGGATTGTTCGTTGTTAGGAATAGATATAGTAAACAAATAATAAACATATTAGAATTGGGTATAATTAAGATACAATGAAAAAATTAAAATTATGTGGAAATAATAGTTATAGAAATAAAAGCATAAAATAAATCAATAAGTTATACATATATGTTATGAATTATGTTTATTTAATCCTTATTTACAAGTTTATATTTTTCTATGTATTTACATGTTAACTAAACTAGTAATTAAGTTATTGTCATAAAAATTATATGTCTAATATAAGGAAAATTTGCTATATATTTTATATTTTTAGACAGTTTCCTTACAAACATATACTCAGTTGATTATACTATCCCTAAAGTCATCAATCTATGTAAATAAACAATTGTATAAGTGTTTACATAGCAAGGCGCCAGATTTTACATGTTGAGATTGTGCCAGCCCGTATGTCGCTCGTAATAGTGACGGAAAATTTCACGTCTATTTGTTGACTTAGGCGGTACAAAGTTCGCTTGGTTAGCTAGTTAGTATTAAAACCAGTTTATCAACATTGTTGCTGTTTGGCAATGAAAGATTTTCCGACTGACATAAAAAAGGGTAGGTTCAGCGTAGTTGGCGCCACCATTTTAAATTATTTTTCATTTTTACTTCTGACAGACTATAATTTATGATATGAATTATGATTATAGATTATAAACAGCTTAATTATATGCAAGGATTATTTATATTAAAGGCCAAACCCCATTATCGACGATGTATTTATATGAATTAAGTAAAACATAGAAAGTCGAATTCAGATTGTTGTAATATATTAATACTGTTCAAGTTACAAAAACATAACTTCAGGGCTCCGTCAGGGTTCTCATTTAGGACCTTTATTGTTTATTATAATAACATTATTATTATTTAAGTAATCTTTTCCTTTATAGTCGCCTTTTTCTTAAAATGATTTTTTTTTCATACCCGAACGTTGGAACGGCCAAATTTTTTTTATTTTTTGTACTTCATAAATTTCGAATATTGCAACAAATGTATAGTAATTCTTTAAAACATAAATTAAACATAAACCCACTAATATATATATATATATATATATTATATATATATATATATATATATAAGACATTTATTCACGATGCAAAAAGCACATACACACGTCAGCTTACGTAATCAGTCAACTATTTCGTAGAATTAATCAAATATTTCTTAGCAATAAATAATATCCGCAAAAGCACCTGTATATGACGGTTACTACTGGGGCAGCAATCATAAAATAAGAGAAAATAAGAGTTAATAATACAAAATCTCATTAAACTGATAAACATACGTTAGAATGGCGAAACAAGAATGTTAGATCCCCATAATAATCAGCTTGATAAACGTTAGATATTCGAAAACAGAATGAATCGAATGTGAAAGAAAATTATTATATAGAGTGAAATAACTGACTAAAGATATAATTAATTATTAAACATCACTAATATATTTTCCTAAGTAGTCTAATAGCATTCCGAAGTAGATGACTATCAGCCGTATCAAGCCAAAGTCCACTGGGACGCGCTGTCCTATCGTTTGTATGACACAAACATTTAGATTTCCTAAAGCTACTGAAATAACATCATGCACTGACAATTTTACGAAAGTGCAATTAAAAGAAATGTTTTATTTTCATTATAGAAGAATAATAGAAGCGTATATATTTTTAGTATGTGTGCTAAGTAAATGCCATTAAAATATCGGGCATTAGATGCTTTTATTTATTTATTTATTGCATTCATCATATTATATGGTTATTATAACATATTTCAGATACATGTGACTCCCTACAAGGGCATTGCAATGTCTGCATTATTATCAAATTAAAGTAATGCATACAATATTGAATATCCACACATATAACAATGTAATACAATACTTGTTAAATTTTCATTTAATAATTAACCTATGATTTATATTTAAAAAGTCCGTCCATAGAGTAAAATGTTCTCTACAAGAGCCAGAAGCGTAATTCCTTTTTAAATGTTTTTTCAATATACAAGTATGACTACAAACAGGCTACCTATACTAAATATAATACGTGTTGATAGTGGAATTCGCATTAAATGTACAACCCTCATAGAAACCACAATGTACGTTGCTAACCTGCGAAATAAAATACTATAGAATCAAAGATCCTATCCTATCCCTTTCCTATCCTATCTCTTTAAACCGGAACAGCAGTTACTCTAGTATAATAAACAGTTGTAATGTAATGTCAGTCAGAGTTAATTAGAAGAGTCAATAGATGAAGAAAACAAGAAACCAATAGCTCCAAACATAATATAACCCTACAAATAACCCTACGTCAGTGTCTAAGTTAGCATCTAATCCACATATAAGCTGTCATATAACATGTACCATCAAAACCCTTGGGGAAGAGACTGGATAGACCTGCACAGGATTAAATTTTCGCTGTCGTCTACCACTGGAATTCATGGGCTTTATTTAAACTTAAAGAATTAAGTTATATTCCATGTTTGCAATTTTGAGCCAGAATTCTAGTGTATAATTCAACTAATAGTACATACATACATACATACACTCACGCCTTTTTCCCATGGGGGTAGGCAGAGATTACGTCTTTCCACTTGCTACGGTCTTTACATATCTCTTTCGCTTCATCTACTTTCATAACATTCCTCATACATGCTCGACGATTGTCTATACTAATATTATAAAGAGGAAAGATTTGTTTGTTTGTTTGTTTATAATGAATAGGCTCCGAAACTACTAGACCGATTTCAAAAATTCTTTCACCTTTGGAAAGCTACATTATCCCCGAGTAACATAGGCTACCTTTTATCCCGGAGAAATCAACAGATCCCACGGGATGCGTAATAAAGGGTTCGCTCAAAAACTACTGCACAGATTTTCATGCGGTTTTCATCAATAGATAGAGTGATTCTTGAGCAAGGTTTTGCGGTATTTTTATCTCGGAAAAACGGATAGTCCCACGGGAAGCGCGATAAAACCTTCGCGCCATAAACCGACTTCTGCGCATATGTAGCCGGGGGCAAAAGCCCTTAACCCTCTATAGACCCAATCCCGAAATCCACGCAGGCGAAGCCGCGGGCAGAAAGCTAGTAATAAATAATAACTAATAGTACCATTCGTAATTTGTTTTTACGTTAAAATCACTAAGACAATAACTAATTAAAAATACTCATATGCATCTCTATCTAATTTAAAACATAAACTTTTATTAGTCATATAAGAATACGTGTCGCTGTTATTCCAGACATGCAATTTTTAGCTTTGCGCGCAACACCTCAAATTTTGCTTTTGATAAAATAATTCTACATACGAATGTAAGTATAGATAAAAGATGAAAGGGCTCAAACCGCAAGCCCTCAAGTGCCCGTCTAGGTCGCCACTCGAAAACACGCTTTTCCACGTAATGCCTTTGAGATAATTAAATAAACTGCAACACCGCATCATGAGCGTAGCGAGCACCGAGTACCGGCGCGTCTCCATTAGACTGTTAACTCGTAAGACATACTAAATAGCAGTGAAAATTTGTCAATTGATATATTTTACCACCATGCTTTTATTGCTTAAATCATATACAATAATTTTTATTGTAATGTTAATATTTGTAAAGAAGAAATGTAAAACTGGACTTTCCGAGTTTCTTGAATATTCTTCTTGACAAATCCCAAAATTCTACGTGGGCCTTTTTTTTTTCAACCTCTGATCGCTCCGTACAGACGCTACGCGGGCAGAAGAAAACGGGCATGCGCTGTAGGCGACAGCGCAGCTCTCGCACTACACACTCCGCCGTTGTTGACATTCAGACGTCAGTCGGCATTATGCTACAGCCACGTAAACATGTCCGCCATTATCGATGCTCCCGCCAAATGTGAATTGCGAAGTGTGATTCGTTTTCTACAGGCTGAAGGCCATAGTTCTGCAGAAATCCATCGGAGAATGAGTCGTGTGTATGGGGAAAACTTCATGAGTGATGGTGTTGTGCATAGAGCCATTCAGAACAAAAGAAGAGGAAAGCTGACCTCTGGAGTTGTTGTTCTGATTCATGACAATGCCCGTCCACACACTCAACAGCTTCTCGAACAATTTGGATGGGACATTTTTGATCATCCACCATACAGTCTCATACAGATCATTCACCAGACTTAGCACCCAGTGACTTTCATCTTTTTCCTAAACTGAAGACGTGGCTTGGTGGCAAGCGCTTTCAAACCAATGAGGACCTTCAAACCAACGTCAAGGACTACTTAAATTCATTGGCGGCAACTTTATTCGAAGAGGGTATTGAGAAGCTTTGTCCACAGATATGACAAATGTCTCAATCTCTTCGGTGATTATGTCGAAAAGTAACCATAAGTGTACCAATCTTTTGGTAATAAAATTATTGTTTTATATGAACTTGTCTTTTATTTATAGCCTATCGGAGGTTGAAAAAAAAACGGCCTGCGTAAAACAATAGCAAAACATCTACATTGATCAAAATTGTATACGTACTCGTACTTATATCATATATATACAAGTAAATTTTTAAAAATTGTGCAGTAGAAAAGATATATGATGTTTATCTATACCTGTAATATAACTAATTAACATTACATTTTATAATTACAAATGTTTGTTAGAGTTATAAATATAAGGCACTGAACGCTAGTAGTGTAGGACCGACCAGTATAAGGGTGCTGTCATCTTGACTTACAATTGCAGGTGGTAGTCCATCAGTGCAAAAAGAAATAATCAAATTGTAGGAAAAAATATAATTATAATAAAGAAAATCAGATTTATATGACACCAGGAGACCAAGTTATATCCTAGTGGAAAAAATCAATATATCATCTGACAAATATTAGATTTTTTTAGACCATCGTGATACCGGTTAGTAATCGTATAGCGCTACGAGATATAAAATTACATAAAATTGTAGAGTAAGATTTTATAGAAGACAATTAAGACGATATTACGACACTAAGTTATAAGTGACGTAACTAAATCGACTTTTTTGATGTAGGTATATAGATAAAGAAATTGGCGAAAATACTACCCAAACTATTCGTAATAAAATTTTTTATTTTATTTCACATTGAGATCTTTGCCATGCTTTAAATTTGTAAATAGCAAATGTATTTATAATGCCAATCATGGATCTAGAAGCTTACCTATAATTATAATTATAATAAAATAAAATAGTTGATCGTGGAAACACGCTATCCCATCACATAAGTAGGAATGTGGTAGCTCAGACTTCCTTTTATTTATAACGAAATAAATTTTTCGGCGCATCTCTAAATATTAATTTCTATATAACATCGCGTATATATATATGCAGCATTCGGAAAATTCTCAATACCGTAAGGCATGGTAGTATATGAAGATTCGATGAATTATACAAACTGCTATTCTTTCGTAAGACTTATTGTTGTGAGCCCGAGAGTATAGCCGGTTATAAGGTCACTTATAAGGTCGGTTGGTTCTCAGTTTTTCGATCGGAATCAAAAGGCCTGTGGCGCGAGGGAACGACAACGTATACGCAATGAATAATATTGAATCAAAAAATCCGCAACATACGGGTCAAAATACTGATATATAATATATGAATACATTTAACGCTACGCTATATGAAGGTAATTATATAATAATAATATATAATAAATGAAAGCACACACAAAACGAAGGAAAAGGTTTTCAATCATGTTCACCTTGTAGTCTACGAAGCAAGGCTAAATAAAAATGAAAATGCACCCTCGCTCGCCACGTCTCGTGCCTCCACAAGGGGCACTCGCGAAAGTGTGCAGCTGCGAATAAAAGTTATTGATCTGTCGGCATATTTACGTGGCATTTAATCATAGTAATTTGGATAAGAATCAATTTTTTATACCAAAAAAGTGGAAAGCAAGTTTCCAGTTTATGGGAAAAACGAATAGGGTCAACGTTTTTCCTATAAACTGGAAACACAATATTAATGGCCATAATACATGATCTATATAGCATAATCATAGAAAGGAAGTCAATAAGTTGCCATAATACTCAGAAGACATAATAGACGAACAGGTGTCGAGTCAATTTTTTTATTTTTTTCTTTTTTCCTTATTCGTACGTACGGACAAGGTTTTTTTTTTTTAAGCTTTGTTTTTTTTGTTTTGTCTGTTGACGTCAATAAGTGCCTGTAAAGGTCTATGTTGAATAAAGATTATTTTGATTTTGATTTTGAATTCAAAAAAATACTGACTTGAATAAGCATAATTAAAAAAACTTTTATGATGTAACACTTATATATTATGATTTTAAAGAGTATATATTTGTCATAGTCAAAATGATGATTGGTTATTAACCAATAAAACTATAACTTCCACTTTTCACTTATTATTCTAAAGTTAATTCTAAATTATGTGGATTTGCCGCCCGCTGCTGTGATTACGTTGACTCCGCTGGCTCGTCTCGCACTTTATTTTGTTTACAGTTCTAATTTAACTTATGGTGGTTATAAAAAAAAACTTCTTAGAAATATACAAACAATATTTACCGTTATGATTCATATAATTCTTCAAAATTTATGCATAACTTAATGTATTATTCTTTGGGGAAGTACCTATCTGAAACAAAATCATGGACGTATGCATAATAAAATTACGTTACATTTTAATTCGTAAAATAATGTATATTAAATTATTCGTAATATTAGTACGATATCGTTTTTTAATTGATAAATATATTTTCAATAGCTCTGCGTTATATTTCTATACAAAATTTCCCTTTTCATAGAGCTTTTTGATTTCTATGCAATATGATGTTATGACAATGGAAATTATGACCATAAATACTAACCTACTCATTCCAAAGTATCTAATAATATAAGTACTGAGTTCCGTACTAGCTTTATACGACCAACAAAAAAATAGGAACAAGGAATTGAATGAAAATAAGAATTGCACAAATTTTAACTATAGAAATATATTTTGTTTACTAAAACATTGTACATGTAAACTTAAACTTAACTAATTCCTATTTGAGTGATTTTGTTGAGGATAGGACGATGATAGGAGAAATATGAAAAAGTTTTCTTATATCTGCCACTTTTTCTTAATATTTGTAACTTTAAAGAATCAATTCATTTATTCAAAACATTTATTCAGATTAAAGGTTCAAATTTTTGCTAAATAAATTTGAAATTAATGAAAATTTGTAAAATAATAATTAATTAATTAATTAATTTTAAACTAATAATTTACTTAACACTATCAACATTTATCAATAGTATGACATAACCTATAAACTCAGTTTCTCAACTTTTGTGTCAATCTAACAATTAATCAATCAATCATAGTTTACGATAATGAAATATCAGTGTACAATTATTTACCTTTATTGTTGTAGTTGTTGTAAATGACGAATCTAAGCACTCCACATTTTCACTACAGACACAGCTGACGATACTTTTTTTTTTTTTTTTTTTTTTTTCCCACGGGGGACGGTAGTGAATCCTCATAGGGGGCGCGCCACCACAGTGGTCGCTGTTGACAACCCCTGGTGCTCGGACGACCTCGCACCGGATACCACCCGCAACCGGTCTACGGCGGATGGTTATGTTGGACTCCAGCAGAAGGCCAGCCTACCAACTAAACACTACCTACAGCCTTTGGTCGGGCGGAAGGCCTGGGACCCTATCGGCTTGAACTAACGCTCCCGCCCTCCAGAACGGGGCGGTGCACAGCGTAGCCTCAGGAGAGTGCGTACGCTCTTAAATGGGATCGGTTGCCAGAGTGGTCCGAATGGTATAATGTGTGCGCTGATGCACTTATCTACTAAGCTAAGCTAACTACACAGTTGTTGGTGTGTGGTTGCTACTTACGTGCTCGTGGAGTTTGGCGACGCAGAAGCCGCCTCAAGTAGCCTGTTGAGCTTAGTTGATATTGTGTCTGGCGGGTCTGTTAGTACGTGTTTGGGACGGCGGATGCGGTCGGAAACAACGTAATCGGACGCGTTTTTGACGAGCGAATTAGGGTGGGCGGATGCGGCTTTGAAGAAGCGCTCCGAGCATGCTTTCAGATGTTGTTGAATGGTCGGCATGTCTACGTCTCTATGGAGATCGTGACGACGAACATAGTATGGAGCCCCGGTGGCTCGGAGGAGAAATTTATTTTGCACGACCTGCATGCTGTGTAATATATGGGGTTTCGCGTGCGCGAACACGGGAGACGCGTATGTCATCACCGGCCGAATGCACACTTTGAATAAAGTACGCTTATTGCGTAGGGACATCTTGGAGTTCGTACCGAACATGTTCCCTAACCGATGCATATAAAATTTCGCGCGGTTCACTACGTTGCGAATGTGCGGACGGAAGGAGAGCCGCTTGTCCAGGGTGACGCCTAGATATTTAACAGAGCGCTGCCACGGTATGGCCGCGCCCTGCAGGCGGATGTTGTCGGTCCCGTATGGAACTACCCGAGTCCGTTTCCGGCCATCCAGGCAAATCGCGGACGATTTGTCCGGATTTACCTCGATGCGCCAGAGACGGAACCAGTCTGCCAGCTCATCTACCGCCCGCTGCACACGCTTCGTAGTGTGCGCGAGGCACGTGCCTTTACTATAGAGTGCGGTATCGTCCGCAAATAAAGCTAGCTCGACACCTTTCGGTGGTGTCGGGATGTCAGTCGTATAGACTGTGTATAGTGTGGTGACGATACTTTAACCACACGTGTGAACTTGTATTATGACGCTTTCTTGTTTTTCCAACGCCAAGAACGTTCGAGAAAGACAAAGACAGAGACACAAGCATGCGCCGATTCAATGCGCCTAATTCTCTAGTGCTGCGCGCGCGGCAGACCGATCATAGTTGAGTGGGAGAGAGACGCAAGGCATTCGGCGGGCCTCTCTCTCGTTCGGTGACTCATCGTAACGTTACCGAGCGTTACACTTTTTCATAAGTGACTCCCAGCCGCAACCTAATTTAAGACGTTGTCACGTCAATAAATGATATTACGAGAACAATACAAAGATCAACGTTAGTAGATGTATATGATTAACTTTGTAATCGATTGCGAGTATCGCCAGCAAACAACCATATGAGTCGCCTGATGGTAAGCAAATATTACTTTAATTTCCTTTTCCAATATATATTTTATATTTTTATAAGATCTACTCTATATATATATAATATATTTATCACAAACTTGTAATAAACATTTTACAGTTTAGTTCTCGAATTTATATTTATGAACATTGCTATATTGCGGATCATTTTGACATCACCCTAAATGCATATCATAATCACGCACCGAGGCACTAGTACACATACTTATGAGTATAACGACAAAAATGTAATATCTGTTTCTATTTTGATACTTTTAATACTACTTCTATTACAACCAAATAATTATATTACCCTTTAGGTTTGTATAGAAGTGGTCTTTTAAGGTTTTCTATTTCCTTCACTATTTCATTTACGGAACCCTTAAAATATTGAGACATTTAAAATTGTCGAAATTAATAATCGTCGAAATGATAACAATAATAATCAACATACCCATTGAATGCTTATAATATATAGTTTCAATAAACATCGATTGTGCTCACATTTTAAAGGAATGCATAACTTACGAGTATTTCTCACGCCGCAAGGCACGGACAATGACATTGCACCAGTGTTACGCGGCAATTTTGCAACTCAAGATGTCTCTTAAGGTGATATTGATCGTTTACTACGTTATCTTCGTAAGTACTATTTGTACTTTATTTTCAGTCTATTTCAACTATATACATATATCTATAAATATCAAATAAAACTTGATGGTTGGAATAAATCCCTGTGTTTATTTCTTTATTTTATTTTAGTTTTGAAGTACCACTGTGATTCATATATGATATCTATGTAAGAAAAAAATCAATTATCCTTTATCATAGGGACTCCGTATAAATGTACTAATTTGAAATTTTGAAAGACGAAAAACACATTCAAGCAAATATAGTTAGTGGTACCTCATCTAGGTCTAACAAATTCAAGCAGCCTAACAAATTTGCGCTTATGTTTCTGCGACGTTTCCAACATTCATCTGAAATCAATCATTCTAATACTGGGTGGCGCAAAAGTAAAGACCCTATTTGGTTCAGCTATAACATTTTTTCTAAATGAAAAACTAGATTAGGTTTTTTTAAATGTATATTTGTGCCATTAAATTTCGTACCATTAGGATTTAAAGATGATGTCTTTTAAATGGTGACCTCCAGAGTTGATACACATTTGAGCCCTATTTATGACATTTTGCATAACTTGCCGTAACACTTCCTGCGATATGTTCGTTATTTCTTGACGAATGTTTTCTTTTAGAGCTGCGAGAGTCTGTGGCTTGTTCACATACACCCGAGATTTCAAAAAACCCCAAAGAAAGAAGTCTGGACTGGTCAAATCGGGTGATCTTGCAGGCCAAGGCAAATCGCCAAAACGAGAGATAACTCGGCCTGGAAAAGCGTCGCCTCACTAAGTCCATAGTGTCGCGCGCTGTGTGTGCCGTAGCGCCGTCTTGTTGAAACCAGATGTGCTCCAGCCCCAATTCGTCCAAACTGGGTATCAAAAACTCACGTAACATGGTTCTGTAGCGTTCTCCAGTGACAGTTATCGCATTGCCTCCAGCGTCTTCGAAAAAATAGGGTCCGATCACTCTGTCAACACAGATGCCACACCATACAGTAACTTTTAGTGGGTGTAGAGGTGTTTCTTGAATAATGCGCGGATTATCAGTGCCCCAGAACCGAGTATTCTGCTTATTGACATGCCCTGAGAGATGGAAATGCGCTTCGTCACTCATAACCAATTTTGAAGGAAAATCATCCTCTTCAAGGTTGAGGTTTATGACGCGCTGGCAGTAATCTAGACGAGCTCGGTGGTCAGCAGGCAGCAGCTGATGAGTCATTTGAGTTTTATACGGGAACATCTTTAAGTCTTTCACCAAAATACGCTGCAGTGTCCGTCTGGAAATGCCCAATTGCGTGGCACGTCGCCTCGTTGATGTTTCTGGACACTCTTCCACATCTTCGCGCACAGCATTGATATTTTCAGCTGAACGGCCTGTTCTTGGTCTCCCAGACTTAGGTCTATCCAATGTTGAGCCAGTTGCTTCAAGGCGTGTGGCAAAGCGTCGAATTGTGCGACCAATCGGTGCCGGACGGTGGGGAAATCGTCGATGAAATTCACGTTGTGTTCTTATCACTGATGAATTATTCCGTAAGAACATTGACACAATTATTCCACGTTCTTGGGGAGTAAAACGGTCCATGTTTATTTTCAGTGTATTTTACATTTGTTCACTACACAATTTTCAACAACAGAATGACAGAAAATGTCATGTAAAAAAATAAAAGTATTTTCTTTAGTGCCAGTACTTTTGCGCCACCCAGTATAATCAATACATAGTATAAAACAAAGTCGCTTTCGCTGTATGTCCGTATGTATGCTTAGATCTTTAAAACTACGCAACGGATTTTGACGCGGTTTTTTTAATAGATAGAGTGATTCTTAAGGAAGGTTTGTATGTATAATAAATGCATAATATAGTAGAGAAACACTGATAAATTTAAAGGTTTCTAATGTGATGTCGTAAATAAGCACGTTTTTTTGCGCTTATATTGCAAACGCTGGCTGAACCCTACGAGATAGACCAAAATAATGTACTACAGTATTGTTCACCTTAAAAAGTTCAACAAAAAAGTCCGCGATGGTATATGTCTATCTTTTAGGGATAACCTACTATAACCATTTAATTACTTTTATTTATATAAACATTGCACCCGTGCGAAGCGGGGCGGGTCGCTAGTTATCTATATAAATTGAATGTGTTCTTGTTAAAAAAAATGACAGATACTCCTCATTTATATTAAATTAGGTTTGACTTACTGCCACATTCTACCTAGTTTCAGCGTACCTGTGTGTCATACTCTATTTTAAATGTACTTCTTTCGAACTTCAAATTCTACTCCCGCTCCTTTGCTGTTCGTGCTGCTAGATTGTGGAATGAGCTACCAACCAGTGTACAAGATTGTCAATCCATTGCTTCTTTTAAGTGCAATCTAAAAGACCTATAGGACCTATGTAGTTTGTCTTAAACTACTTTCTGCACTTTATCATATTATGTATATATAAATGAGTGTTTGTGTATGTGTATATATATGAGTGTGTGTGTATGTGTATATATGTGTGTGTGTATGCATGTATATTTATGAATATGTATAGGTGTATCAAATTATTCAATCATATCTATTTTACTAATATATGTATTGTATGTAATTTAAATATGACACTTCTATTATTTATATTTTAAAAACAATTTTTTTTATATAAATACCGAGCACCGCAAATTTTTCTTTTTCAATTTCACAATACCATCTAGGGTTGGCTGGAAGAAATCTCTCTGAAAGATAAGTCCGTCTTCGGACCAATTAACTTGGTACCTGCTAATATTTTTTTCATTTTTATAGTAACTTTGTTTTATTGTGTACAATAAAGAGATTATATAAAATATGTCCTCATTTTACAGATAAAAATAGGCACTGCTGATGAATTTGGACAAAATATAGAATTCATGCCTACGGTTAATTTCTATGAAGTTTTCAAAAAGTCCTTAGCTGAAGAGGACAATAAGAAAGGCAAGGCTCGTATGTTTTTATCTAAAATGGAGACATCGATTTTAACAACAGAACTACCTCCAAAATCCGGTGGTATTACTTCAACCTTAAAAGAGGAATTAGTGGAAACCAGCATTGCTCACCTCACTACCACTAGTCAACCAACATCAACTACATTGCTGCTACTGGACAATTCAGCTATACCAATCAAGAAAATCAAAGTTATACCACAGAGAGGAATTATGGATGTACTTTTTCCAGCGAGCCGTGTAAGAACATTTAAAAACGTGTTCGATACGTTTAAGAGAGTGCTGTCACATACATTTAAGAGGTAATATATTAATTATTAAGAAGTCATTGAATCGAAACAATAAAACTCTACAAAATTGTAAAGTTTTATTAAATATTTGACTTTCTTATTTTTGAAACAATGTAATGAGTGAATATTTTTTTATTGTTTATGACAGTGATTTTTTGTTGTGACGTGATGAAATAAAGGCCTGGGTTTTAGGTACGTCACATAAAATGAGAACAGGATCGATTATTTTCTCTATGTGTAATTAAATATTCGTATGTGATGTCACGAATGTCTGTATTTATAGCTTTTGTAAATTTGTTGCTATTACAAACATTAAACAAATTATATTTCTAAGATAATAAAAAAAATACATATTCTCTATTACTACATCACAAAACTTATATAATTGAGTTTGTGTGTTTATTATTAAAATTAAATGAATTGTTTCTTTTTTATAAATACTAATGGTTTTCTGTTCCAAGTAGGTAGTCACATTAAAGAGTATTATATATACATATGAGAAGTCTTTAAATTACGTAATTTGATATACTATCTAATAATAGAAGAAATGACAACTACCCTCTGTACTAGTAAAAACTGTGTTGCGGCAACGTAGTATCATCGTCAAATTAAACTTGACATTCCCCAGTTTCACTATAACATGATAACGTAATGAATGATACCACTGTATATGAGTAATGAGATAAATTAATCTTATTTTAAGTACTAATTTTTATTATTTTGATTATTATCTAATGTTAAGTGTATCAACTTCCATTACTTCGTTTATAGAGTACCAATTCATATTATTTTATATATTTAAATATTATTGTAGGTGCCATGCAAACACTATGTATTTTTACTTTAAAAGTAAGTATATAGAATAGAATGTATTTAAGTAGTAATAAAGTGTAACGGAAATTTTATAAATAAATTCAAATATATAGATATTGATTATTTATATGCTTATTAAATCTATATCTTGTCTTTTCTATAGCTGTATAATTCAGATTCAACATGTGTCAAACTCATTTTTTTAGACAGCCATAGACCAAGATACTTTATAAAACGTCGTAGAAACATAGTTGTTCAACTGGATGTTAAATAGACAATAGCAATTGGCCTTTTCAATATTAGAAGTAATGGCTTACTACGGTGTTTTCTGAGAACTACTGCTTTCATGAACAGTTGCTCAAGTGTAAAAATCAAACTCTTTTTATAAGTTTTGTTAAGGATCACAGCTCGCTGTGTCCGCTCTATCTATTACTATAATATTATATATTGATATAGCTTAATCTTTAATTACTATTAGTTTCAGTCGATACAATAAAATATATTTCGTCGTACATAAAGTAATTACTCTTTTTATGGTTGTTGGATTAAATTTTCACATAATCGTTAACGCAATTAATAATTTGCAATTCAGTCATCAAAACTATTCATAAATCAATTCGTAAACACGATTCAATACGCTGTTTGCGCTAAAAGAGCGATTCGGACCGCTTCACTCACACGATATCTAAAATGGGCATAATAAAGAACATATAGTAAAAATTTAATTTTTTTTCTTTATTTAAGAGCCAAAAAATGCCTGTTTTAAATGATAAAGCTTTCGAAAGAAATAAAAATCTCGAATTAAAGGAAAACGAGATGAGTAAGCTTACTAGAATCTGGCCATCGGTTCTTTGCACAAGAAAAGAGCGGTAAATTTAAAAAAACTAGGGGTGACTACACCGACTATAGACTGAAAAAATGCGTTTGATAGAGTCTGGCTACCGGTTCTATGCACTGGACTTACTGATAGTATTTAAAAGTAGTTTTTTTAAATTTACCGCTCTTTTCTTGTGCAAAGAACCGATGGCCAGACTCTAGCTTACCCATTTCGTGTCACGATCGGTGGCTTCAGCCGCTCATCTCGAACCTCTGCTTCACACCTGAAACATGTACTAACAAACTATGTCGTTCCAATGAACAGTTAGGACCGGTAAGTTGTGTAGCGGACCTACACTCCAAAGCACTTGACTAAACGTGATTCACTCTGATTGCACTAATTACACTCGACGTGAACACTCGTCGACAGTGCTTGAACGCTCAGCACGCTCGGAGCGCTCTTGAGCAATTAATTTTTTGGATTAACGCCAAATGTGAGCAAGCACGCCTTAACAAGTGTTATTGCCGTGCACTTTCGATTAAAGCATTTCATAATTGCGACATCTGAAGTACCGATTTGAATGAAACTTCTTTGAAGTCGCAAAAGTTTTGCGGCAGAGAAATTTAAAATAACAGCCGTGCCAATTAAACATTGACAAGTTTCTGATTGCGTTAGGAACAATTTTATTTTATTTCTGTTTGTATGACTAGAGTGGATTAGGGGAGATTGTTATGATTCTTAGGTCAAATACAATAGTAAAAAATATAGATTGGTTGCATAATCTGGTTATACATCGAATATTAACAACATTATGATTAACATGGGATGCAGTAATGATAATTGAGTATCATTAAAAAAAATCATTGTAAAAGTAAGGAAATTCGTTTTTCTCCATCATACTGGCAACTCGTCAAAGCGGCTAGCTACATTAACACGCTTGTTATAATGACGTACGAATTTATAATATTTGATAAAAGAAAATATATTTAATTAATGATATGTTAAACGACAAACGATAAACATTCAAAGTAGGTAGGTATTTAATTATAAAAATATCTTTGTTTATAATGAGTATTACGGGTACTTGATTCGAAAGTAGACCTTATATATTATTATATTTCTAAACGACGTATCGCAATAGTAAATTAAATATTTATAAAGAATAGTATAAATAAAATTAAATATTATTACTTGTTACACAAATACAATGTTTGTTATATACTCGTAAGGCTAATACAGGACAATATTTTTTTGCCATATTTTTTTAGTAAAGCAAAGAAAATGTTCCAGAATCTGACTAGGGTTATATTGTTGTTGATTAGAAGAAATATTACCTCAACGCAAACGCGTGTTTTTTAAAGAGCAAAAGAAACGGTGCAGGTGCGGTTCTATTTTTTCCGTTTTAATCAAATAATTCTTTTTATGCGGGTAATAGGAAATCTGTTTATTTTTTTGCTTAAATCTTGTTTACTTCTCTTCTAATTATTAGATATGTATAATTATACGCGTAGATAATCAGTTATTTAATATATAACTAATCTGTAAAAGTGTTCCCAATCAGTGTTTGGTTGTGGCTCAAAAGTGCTAGTAGCCAAGCCATAAAATCAGTATCTAGTTTTTATAGGAAGTTACTCATAATGTTTCAATTAAACTGATATTTTTAATATCATACTTTATAATGTATTTACATAAAGTAAAATACTAATTACAATTTAAGGTAATATAGATATTTATGTCCTATATCTGGTTTATATAAATATAAATGTTTTAGAAACAAGAAAGTATTAAACCGACTGTCACTAGAGAGTAACCGAGGTGTAAAGATAAATGCAGGCTGTCATATAGTCTGTCGTTGTTTGGCGCCTATTGTGGAAAGTTATAAGTGTGGAACGAACTATAGCGTATAAGTGTGGATAATTTCTAATGAAAGTGTTTAATAGTATACACCGTGTTTTTAATAGTGCAAAGCTAGTTCTTATATAATTAGATTTAAATCAGGAACCTATATGCGGCTTAGAGAAAATATATGAAAATGTATTCATTTCTTCAGATATTTCAATCAAACTAATTTCTTACAAAATATTAAAGGCACACTGTCTTTTTTTAAACGAAAATATTTAATATCAAGCATAAACTATGTTTGTTGCTTTTCTATTACATAAGAGCAGAAAGAAAAGTAAGTAGCACAGGAACGTATTTCTTTTCTTTGCAAAAACATCATTTTCTCTATAAATTTATATAAAGATATCTACTGTCAAAATAAAACATATATGCGTAAAAAATTCAGAAACACAGTTCGTAAATTATCTAACGCAAATGTGTTTCTATTGTAGAAAATGCCAATAGAAAGAGACTATATATAAGACCACAGTTCAGAATTTCAGCGACGAAGCATGATTTTAAATCTGTTACAGCTTGGATTGGCGAAGACGAGAGATATTCAAGTATCAATTCTTGGAACCTTCTGGTTTGAAATATAGCGTAATTTCACATACATCGTCATCACAGACGGCCAAAAGAATATTCATAAAGTCTTGTTCACTTATAATAATTACTCTAAAGGTATATTCAGTATACATAGGTAAGTCTACATTGACGTCAAGAAACAAACAAACTCTGCTCTTTTGAATATAAATAAATTAAGTGTGAAGACCTCCAGGATAATTTATACGGGGACGTAAAAAAACTGAGTCGGCAATCGCTCGAACCATTGGCACGTCGGTAATTTTTGCGATTCCATTTTTTATTATGAAATGAAGTTAAGCTCCGACAAGGAGAGGGTGATAATTTTAAATTCAGTTGAAAGGCGACTGTACTGTGTCATCGGTTTTGTGTGTTCTGGTGTATTTCATGTATATGTTTGAATTCACATAAAGTGATAAAATAGTTACTTAGGTGTTTCAAATAAAATGTAGTTCAATAGATTTATATAAAAATAATTTATGTTGAGTAACAGATTTTATAGTTTAGTCATTCATAAATATACACCATACCACACAATTTATTAAAACACAGCTTATCCTATACCTATGCCTAGCATATCATAGCTGAGTAGTCGAACTTTACGGGTTAGGTTTTCCAGAAAAGCAGATAGTACGGTAGACGTCACCGCAAGTTTTACAATTTCATTACGAGAATGGATTATATGTACGACATATTTACATGAATAATTATTTAATTAAATCTGCATAACAAATAGTTCGGTGATGAATTGGATTATACGTTCGTTCTTGTTCAGCTGCACATCAATGGAAAATAAAAACAGATTAAAGTGTGAAACTTCCTTTTAGTCTTCCCTTGATCTTGTCCTAAGCGGATTGGTGAGCCATTAAATCCAATGCAATTGTAAGAACAGAGAGTGCTCATATTTCATACATTTAAAAAGTCTCAGCACTCTTATTATATAACTTTGATAACCAAGTCCTAGTTGTCATTTTGATATTCATTTCTATCCATTGCTGTTTCAATAAACGACTTTTTATTTAATCCAACTTATTACAAAACAACTGATAGATGACTCCAATCAACAGCTGCGGCGCTGCAGCGGGTCGCCGACGGATACGGCGACCCGGGAATGACCACGCCCCTTCCGTGGCCGGGGGGCGTCGTCAGTGGAGGAGATCGGGGGAGGTAGTATAGCCTCCCCCGATAAGGGCTCCCCTGTAGGCAGGAAAGCGGAGGCTGGGGGTTCCCGGAAGTCGCTTCGCGTACCCGGGGGCTACCTACATGCCTGAAGAAGGTCATCCCTGAGGTTTTTAGTGGGTAGACCTCCCCCTTCTGGGGAGGAGAGCTCCACATAACCGCCGGCTCGCCACAGCCGGGGTATGCAATTTAATGAATTTTCCTCAGGGAAACAAAAAAAAAGATGACTCCAATCAATACTTTTATATACATTTTGGTATATTTTGGCAAACAAAGTTACGTAATAAGAGGACTGGTCATATTGGCCGGTGAATTACAGCTTAACAGAAATGGAACAACAACCAATATGTTGTGTTAAACAATTTGAGGTAATAACATAAAAGGAGTTTCTCCGCGCTAAAAATCCCCTTACAATCCGCTAAACCCTAAAAGTTCCGACCAATCTTGCCACGAAACATAATAGCGGATTAAAACGTTGCAGAAGTTGTGCTGTTAATGCGAGAATGAAATTCAAACCCCTTAATACAAACCCGAGAGTTCGATTTTAATTATCACTAATACGATAAAGGCAGCCGATGGTGCGGAAATCAGTGAAAACAGAGCCAAATTTAAGAGTTCAGATTGAGCTTTCGATTACTTTCAGGACCGCCAGATTATGTAAAGCGGCTTAGAGAAGTTAACTTATTATTTATCGTCGCACTATAAATTGAGTAGATTTTTCATTATCCACATTAATAGGTAACCCTGTGAGACCTCTAGATTCGTGAATCTAGGTCTATATGACACGTAAGCCAATTACGTAGTTTTGATTTTCAGGAATTTTACTGACCGTTCGATCAAATCAGCAGAAAAAATAAGCCCATCAGTTCGACACACCGTAGTCGCATCACGTGACCTAAAGAGCAAAGTAGACGAGTCGACTTACGACACACTCTGAATTCAGCCATCGGAAAGTATAAGGACCATATTAATAAATATATTTAAGACCTGGCTTTGTTATATCGATCTATATAGATAGCGATCTATTTATTTAATTATATATCTATATAGAACACCATGTTTACATGAATATATGTTGTATATGACAATATATGTAGTTGACATTCTATCTTAGAGACGAAACCTTAACATTCCGTAGTTCCACCATGCAGGTACTGTGTTCATACTTCATAGTAGAGATGGGACTCGGAAACAATACTTGTGATCCAGGTGTAGGTTTACGGGGCTTTTACAATACATCAGCACTCATCATCGCAACTCCAATTTCTGTCTCTACCTAAATCGTAGTGAAATCCAATATAATTCCGTGACAACATTAACGTTAGTTATTCCAGCATAAGATTTATATAAGCTCTAAGAATAATATAGAGATATTTACTTGATGGCCTACATCAACCTCGTACATATTCAGTGCTTATTAGTTAGATTGTTTAATAAAAGGATTATTGTTTTTTATCAAAAAAGGTGAACATCTTCAACTAACCACAAATATAGCCATGTTTGATTAAACCTTTTTGAATGATACAAAACACAATATCTCTACAAAACGAAATACGTTACTGACACCGTTTACTGACACAAGATATAAATAATCTAGTCGTTTCTTTAGCAAATCCTTCACTCCGAAAACGAAAGCACAGTTCAAGGATACCGTGCACTGTCGAGCACATCCTGTTTTCATATTCCGTCTTCAACGGCCGGACGCGTGGAACCGTTAAATGAATGAACTTTTTAACTTAAGGTCTCTAAGTTTAATACAAACTTCGAGCTCGTGCCGCAATGATGAACAGCATCCTTACTTTTAATGACTTTTTGCTAATATTCCGTCACGGCGCCGCGTCCGAAAAAAGTTGGGCGACTCCTGAATACCGAGGTTCCGATATTTAAATAGATACTTTCTTTGAATGAGGGGGTAATAAAAAGTTCGTAGACCGAAACGGCGACCAGACTTTAGCTTCACCGTAATATTATTTCATTTTTGTTTGTGTATTTTAGTTCATTGGCAATTTATGTTGGCTGAGGTGCTTTATAACAGAATGTCAAACGTATTACTCTGTAAGATAGTTCTCTTCCGTGCAACATAACGAAAACAGGTGTGAATAATACTTGTTAATTTATAAATAAATTTTATTCAAAATAATGTTCATGTAATTGTTCATGTAAATGTTCAGCGCGGGAAACGGCGATTAGGTGGATGTTCTTTTTAATTTTCGTTTTATTTTTATTTAATAGTAACATAAATTAGGCGTTCCAAATTTTAAATGTTGCAAATGACATTTCATTAAGTCTCAAATGTAGTGACTATAGATAAAAATAGAATAAATAAATCGAATTACTTGCGGTTTATATAATCAGTCTACTTTCTCTTTCTTTTCCTCTTTGTTGTCTCTTCATCTCCCTTTACCTCAGTCAGTTAATTCCTTATTATGTATTTGTAATTATGTTTTATACCATATTTTTTCTATGTTTATTTCCATTATAATATATCATCCACTTTGCTGCTTTCCTGATCTACTCTATAGAATGTTTTTTCCTATCCTAAATCTTTTTCATCCTCCCGTTTCCCTACCTTTAAAACTTGTCATTGGCTAATACACAAGCCGCGTGCAAGCTAGAAGAAAGAAAAAAAACAAAGTTCGTTTCGGGAAAGTCATTCTTTTTTTACGATTCTTTTCAAGAACAAACAATCTTTAAATTTATATCTCTGTACAAATAATTTTGAATAACTAATTTTTTTCAAATGATAGTGGCGTAAAAAATATTGTTGCAAAATGTATAATACTCGTAGTGCGGTAAGAAGTGTTTCTGAATATAATAACACTAAACATTGCCTAAATAATAATGCATAAAGGACATTTCTTGTCAGTTTGTGTTGTATTGATATATAATTGAAAATGTGTACACTTTAATTATAAAAAGCTGTCTAAACAGATTCGCAAGCTGTACACGTGATGATCGTGTTGGTGAAACAGTTAACTAAAATATTTACTCGTAGCTAAACACTTTATATGCCCAGGCAGAATGTCCAGGATTATTTTAATCAAAACGCTCTCATTTACAAAACTGAATAAAACCGGGAGCAACCGCATGGCGGCGCCACTCGTCCGTTTGTTATCATTTGCATACCAACCACTATGCGAATTGGACACCAAGCGCGCACTCGACCAAACAAAGAGATTTTCATATTTAATTTTCTGTTTAGTATAATTGCCTGCATATTTCTCCACTGGCTAACATTTTAAAACGTATTTGCATATGTAAGCTTTAGTTAGTACTGTTTATATTTACTTCTGGAATATTTTAATAATGTACCGGTTTCTATTTGTTGTATAATGGACATTTAATGTTTCTTCATCATTCAGTCACGTTATTGTACATCTGTTTAAAACATAAATATGGTTTCTATGTAAAAACTTTGCTTTTGTCTTTTTGTGTGTACAGCAATTTACAAATGCTTGGATCCATCGATGATGGAATTAACTCAAACCAAGAAATATCACAGAACAATAGCACAATGAAATGCTAAATAAAACCCAAATTCCCAAGCAATTAACTGTTTTGAAAACATGGGTTTACGGGCTACTGGAGATAGTCATATCGACATTTACCGTCATTTAGAAAACATTTCAATATGCCCCGAACATTTCAAACTGTCAGTATTTTTATGTATGTAATACTTATTGTGCTGTTCATAAGATCTTTAGACGTAAACAGAAATGTTGAAGTGATTGAAATAGAATATCTTTTAAGAAGACCTTCAGCAAAAATACAAAGAGAACTAATGATACAGAAGAGAGTAGTATCCATATTTTCTATGAAAAAGAAGCTTAAGCGACTGCCGACGGACTACAAATATATTCTTAAATGGACAAAAGCGTTTTCACATTACAGCTCCTTAATCTATAAAAATGGTCAGCAAGTTTTCTTAGATAATAATTGCACCTTTAATAATTGCTATCTAACAAACAACAAGGGCATTTTGATGGATGTAACATTTTTCGATGCTATTTTATTCGATGTAGAAAATAATTGGGATTCTCATCCTTTAGAGAGGTCCCAATATCAGCGTTTTATTTTCGTAGCCACAGAGTCTGCTCACAATTTCCCAATTTGTTCCAATCTCTTTGAAGACTACTATAATCTAACATGGACATATAAATTAGATTCTGATATAAAAAATACTTACTTAACTATATCAGACAAAAATGGCACTGTAGTAGGACCTAAGCGAGACATGCAATGGATTGAAGCAGATGAAAATATACCTGAAGACGTCAAACAAAAAATCAAGTATAAAAAGAAAGCTGCAGCGTGGTTCGTCTCTAATTGTAACGCAAAAAGTAAGAGGCGCATTATTGCTGATGCAATAAAAATAGAATTATTGAAATACAATTTAGATATAGATATTTATGGCTATTGTGGGCAAATGATATGTCCTCGAGACCAATTCCAAGAGTGTCTCAAAATTATTGAGGAGGAATACTATTTTTATCTTTCTTTTGAAAACTCTTTAGCTGAAGACTACGTGACTGAGAAAATTTTACATGCATTGATGTACTATACAGTTCCTATTGTTTACGGTGGAGCAAATTATTCAAGGTAATGTAGTCTTTCTTCTAAAATCAAACAGATTCCTAGATAATTAAGTACAGAAAACGTATCATTTGCTTTCATAAAAATGGTTAGTCACTTTTATAGCACAGATACATTATTATATGTACATACATCATACATCATTACATGTAATGAATACGCGGGTTCGAATATTGTCCAATGTGAATAACTATTCCTCGTCAGTTTATCATATATTACGAAACAACGCAAAATACAAATCAATTTTTATTTTGTTTATAGATTCATTGCTTAAGTAACATTTATTAAGATAATCTGTTTAGATTTCTCCCTCCCGGATCGTACATAAATGCAAAGGAGTTACAAGCGGAAGAAGTAGCAAAGCTGATGAATAAAGCAATTACTAACTCAAACATATACGAGACTTATTTCAGGTATGAAATTACGTAGTTGTATTTGATTTATCGTTCAAACTTAATTTAGATACCCCTAATCACTATATATTTTTTTAACATTAGTCAGATAATGAAATGCCCACGTCCACGTTATCATATTGTGTATTAAGAGTATTTCTCCCTTTAATCAAAGATTATTTATGTAATTGTATGTGTGTGTTAAGTCTCCCTTGTGTATTTATATTATAATCTGAATCATATTTTAAGTTACAAAATAAAGTTAAATGTCAAATGCTTCCTATATGCTGTGACAATCAAATAATTTTGGCGTCATTGGAGGAGAAACAAGACATGGTTTACTGTATACATGGCATATTAAATAGAAAAGGAATGAACATACATGTGAACTTGTGACAAGTGATGATATTTGGAAGAAAAAAAAAGATATCAAAATGTAAGTTTATGATCGGAAACGAATGTTTGGACTAAGTAAAAGAGTTTGTGTGGCTCTATGTTTACAAAAGATGGCTAGTACGTGTCTAACATTGAAAAATGAGTAATGGCAGGAAAAAAGGGAATGGGTCTATAAATGGCTTCATTTGCAGTCAAACCTTGTCAAAAAACGTGTCTGATTGTTCTGATATGAATGCTGGGTGTGACAAAGGATAAATAAAAGTAAGATTAATGCAGTGGATAATGAAAGCCTTGAAAGGAATAGCTGGAGTTACGATGAAGTACAAATTACAAAATAGTGTGATAAGAGAATTATACTGTCAAAAATTGAGGAAGGGTTGCTTAGAGGTTTGGATACGTAAAAAGGATGGACAAAAGACGAATAACGAAAGAAATTTATAAGGCAAATATGAATGGACCAGTTAATGACCTATATCAATATACTTGAACCAAGTAGGAGATATCTTGAAAGATAACCAGGTTAAGACTCGTAAGCGATGAGCGTGCATGAAAGTATGATTAAAAGTCAAGGAAGCCAGGAAAGTATGTTTAGGATGTATGTGTGTAGAAAATAAGCATACAAATCTATATTTCAATGTATTGAAACTAAAATTATCTTATTTAGTAAAGCTTACTATGTTTTAGACAGTATTTCATCTGGAAATGTCGGATATTCCTTTTCATATACAGCTACTCGACCTGTGAAAAGCAACAAAATCCTGTTAATTGCAAATATATTGTTTTATTATTTTAGATGGCATAATCATTACTCATACAGGGAAGCATATGAGGGTACCAATGTGTGTGAACTATGTAAAATTTTAAACTCCCCACCAACTTTTACAGCGAAGGTAAATTTCCGCAAATGGTGGAACGAAGCCACGTGTAAGAAATGAATCTAATAAAATTGGTGTTAAATAGTAAACTATGTTTCATTTCAAGCTCTAAAAGTACGACAAGAAAACTTCTTAAAGTGGGACTAACATTAACCCATTATTCTCTAAGGATTAGCGAACAAAAACTTTTTAACCCGTTATTTTATTTTTCTACTGGTTGAAATAATTTCAAACACCCAATATGTACAAAAAAATTGGTGTGATATTGTAATATGTAATAAAATATATATAATCATTATGAATATAAATTATATTCATTGTCCTATTGTTAATGTTTATTTCTGGAAGATCTGGTACGAGTAAATGTTGAATTAAAACGAAATTGAGGTCTAAGTAGTTTTAGTTCTACACTTTTTCTGCAAAAAAGGTGGCATCATTATGCTTTTCCCACTTTACTTTGTCTTTGCAATATTTCCGTGTCTTCGTTGTCGCGAAAATTTTTGTACAGTATAAAATTGAGTGAAATTTGCATTATTGTGTACCGTTTGGTGCACTGTTAAATAGTCCCTAAACAATATTTTTTAGTGGTAAAAGATTTACAATTTTCTTTTTCCAATATATAACAGTCCGGACGGAACACATACCCTGAACCGTTAGCATAATTCAATTCTCTTCAATTCGTTTTCTAATTGAAATGAAGGCCGCGAGTGCGCCTTATCGAAGCTGTCGCCAAAGCCTCTTAACGCTCGTTACACTGCCCACTCATTATTCAGGCTTCAAATTTGGTCGAGATAATTCCAATTACGCAGTCCCTGATACTAAATGGGGGTTCGTTTCGAATTGATCATTCATAACATTGCCCGTTGTATATGTATAATCGTTTTTCTGTGTCTTTTGGTAGCTGCATTTAAAAAAAAAGATATTAAATCTTGCTATGAGCTGTGGTATACAAATTTACTAACGTAAGTAAATATCGAGAAAATGAACAATGGTGAAAACCGATTATATATAACACTGAAATGTAACCTATAATTAAGTTTTATATTAACTAATTAAAACGTGATTTTTCATGAAAATGCAAGACAAATAAACGCCTATTTATTGACTGGACAATTATAACTAAGTAAATTCTTCTTCAGAAGTCTTACTAATTATTTTATCATATAAAAGAGAAACATTTCACAATTTTATTGCTAATTAATATTAATTATGAAAAGTTAATAAAAATCAAGACACAACGTTCATACAAAGGTTAGACAGAAAACAGTCACAAACTGATCTTGGACTTCCAAAGCGCATGCAGCAGCACATACAATACAAACCCGTACTTAAGAAACGTTTAAGTGCTTACAACGGTAATTATTGTAATTACAGAATTCGTTACATTGATAAATAACCGCAATTTATGTTGGCAGTGTTATTTATAACATTTCAAGTTAGTCGCTGGTGAGATCATCTAATTTACTGTGAAAATACGAAAGGGACGTGTAGTTAATAATTTTATAAGATTTGTTTAATTAATATATTTTGTCTATTTATAACGTAACAGCATACATTAAAATAGAAGAAAAGAAAGATTAACTAAGTCACGGTTTAAAAAACTGCAATGAGTTACGATTTATATATTTATACTTATATTCATAGACACAGATACTCGTATATAGCTATAGCGACGGCGATATGCCGTATGATCATATTGAATGTTTAAAATTTTTATTACCAAATATTAAGACTGTAGATATAGTTCTGAAAATAAATAATGACATTGTCGAATTCATAGATAATACGAAATTCTTGGGAAATTCGCGTTATACATATATGAATAAACAAGGGAATCTCTGAAGGGCTTATATATTGATATTAGTACATTGACCTTAGCAAGTCAATACATTTGTGAAAATTTACTTTATGTTCTGAAATAGGCTATTTGACAGGTTTTTAAAATCCATTTTATATTATGCAGTAGAGTCTAAGGAACCCAGTAAAAGTTGTTATTTTTAATTCTGGTATATATTAGCTGAAAAACATCGAATTAAAAATTCAATATTTAAATAGTGTGCCAAAACGCTACTTTGACAATATGGCGCTGCAATGAGGTCGGTGACGTCACTTGCCTGTATTCTGATCTGTGACAACTGGCATATATATTTGTTTGTTGTAAACAAAAAACGAAAGTGCGATTAGATTTACTTTTTATCAGTAATTTATGTAACAAAATGAGTTACAAATGGTGTGCAGTTCCAAAATGTACAAATACGTCGTTAAAAACTCCGGAAAAACTATTTGTAAGTGTTCCAAAGTATATCGAACTGCGCCGAAAGTGGTTGCTACTTTCTCGGAGGGATCATAATGACATAGCGAATAGTACAAATATTTTCTTTTGTGAAGACCATTTCGATGTAAGTAAACATAATATTTATATTTTGTAATAATTAATTACATTCAAAATGTTAATATTTTCGTTATTGATTTGAGGTTATAATACCTCTAATGTTTTTAACAGAATGTCTCTTGCACCTCACTTCGAATATTTCCGCTGTTTTCCATAATATTTGTTAAAATTTGTAGCTACAGAGTCCTATGATTTCAATATGCAGTACACTAAAAGATCCCGATTAAAACTTGTTTGTTCGTTACAGATGGAAAATAACAAGGAAAATTACTATCAGTACAAAATGGGTTTCAGTCAAAATAATTTTAAAAGATAAAGTTCTGCCTTCTAAATTTCATTGCCAGCCAGATCGCATTAAAAGAATGTGTGATGCTGGTACTTCCCGATCTGCATTTGTCAAACGGCAAAGAATGGAACTTGTTAAACAATGTGAAGACATTCAATAACCGACGTAACGTGAACAAATTATCGTTTATGTTCACGAAATTGTGCCAAACAAACTTAATTATTTATAACCTATATAAGTTCTTGTGGACGTTCATCATTATTTCACTTTCTTATGATATAATTTAAGTTACCATTAAAGTGTAATTATACCTACTTTGCTGTTTTTACATTTTTTAGCTCCGAAGCATAAAAGTCAGAATTATTTTTGAAAAACAATCCGACCATGATTGCGTCGACTTGCGGCAGGTTTCTGCTGTCTGCTTTTACAAAATCGTTGTCCATGGTTGAAAGTACTTGTAAAATAGTGCAAATAAACAAAAAAAAAATGCATAATAAAGAAAATCTTAATGTAACGGAGATAATCTACCACAACTAGGCGCAACACAAGTAGACAAACGAAGTTTACAAGCAAGTGACGTCATGATAAATTCGACCAATCAGGAGCGTTTTGTGTCACGTGACAAACGTTTAAAAAATGCAATTTTTATTTACGGATTTTAAAATAAATTGATCATTATTTTCAACTTACGTTAATAAATAATCATTTTTTAACTCTTGATTTATACTGTTAACAGTAATTGACACTTTATTTTTTGCATTGTCAAATAGCCTATTAAATACGATAAATAAATTAGCTTGCCGTTCCAACGTAGGAAAACAAAACGCTCTTTTATGGGGAAATGCACAGCATTTTACAACAAACTTCGACAAGTGTTACCGATTTGTCTTTTCACATATATAAATCATTTGTCAAAAATTATCTTATGAAAAAAGGTTTCATACTGTAAAAGATTATTAAAATGTAAACAATGCTTGGGTTTAATTTTAATAACTCAATAATTACGCCAAATAGTTTGACTATAGTTTTTCTAGATATAATATGAAATTGTTCAAACTTGTGAAAGAAGTTGGGTTCAGACTATTTATCTGAGGTCAGCTTCTAATCAACGATTTTGTAAAAATACAGGAAGATAAAAAATTACCCTTGCTTGCTGGTTCTTTCTAGTAGTTCCAAAGTCCCCCGCCGTACTATTTTGAACTAATAACGTAGCATCTTTGACTTACAACGTTGGTTGTAAAATCCGCTTTGATCATGGACATCACACATTAACCACACATTAACAAACCACACACAACAAAATTTTGAACTTTTATAACAATACTTAAATAAAACAATAGATACAAAGTATATACTATCAACATTGTTAAAAATTATAACATCATTATAATTAATTTGATGTATTGTCTCTAACCTGCGTAATCCTGTACTTCAGTCACAAGCGATATGAAAACGCGCTAAATGTTTTCTGTAAGCCCGGTACGGACCCTTCTCAGACCGCGATCGTTTTCGACGGGTGTTTTTTATAAGGAATATAATTAAAATTTCTGCTGACACCTCCGAGATTAAAGCTATTACGTTTTGATGACGAGAGGTGCAGATGAAATATCTCTTATAATGTGACCACAAAGTTGATATAAAATCGGATAATATCGGACGTCTATTATGTAAAATAAACACATTTTAATCAAGCAATAAATTTATTATAACGATATATTTCTTCCATTCAATTATTCATAAGCCAATTATTGTTTAATAAACGATTATTAAAAATTATGTTGTCGATTAAGAAAGTCTATTGTGTTATTCAAATGCCATATGTAAATACATTTATCCTAAACTTTTATAACGAAATACCTTTTATACCTGGAAAGAAACTACGTGAAAGATATACTCGTATATTTAGTTTTCTTTAGGACTGCACTGGAATATGTTAGCTAAAAACTTTTTTCCCAAGGGGGATGGTAGTGAATCATAGGGGGCGCGCCCCACAGTGGTCGCTATGAGAACCCCTGGTGCTTGGACGACCTCGCACTGGATACCACCCGCAACCGGTCTAACGGCGGTGGTTATGTTGGACTCTAGCAGAAGGAGCTAAAAACTAAAAACACTATTTTAATTAATTAGGGTAACCTACCTTGTATTCTTGTATTCTGTAAAGATTTTCAAGTCGGATGTTGAAACGTTATTTTAACAAAGTATAGGGTGAAGAATGCAGTTAAAATATTCCATTGGAACGGCTACTTAGTGGCCGAAGAGTTAAAGCATGAACATTTCGTTGAAGACGCAGATTCGAATTCCAACAGACTCAAATATTTTGTTTTCATTTTTCTTATCTATACAATAAAATTCAAAATTGAAAATACAAATTTGTAACACAAATTTCATAAATCATATCATCTTTATCATACCCAAGGATTCAAACTATAAAACGAACCATAGTCACCCTACATTCTAATATAAAACTGCAGTCCAGATACTGCGTTTTTTAATACTTTGTAAAGTTCTTTTTAATGTTATAAATGTTTTAATAACAATATTTGTGTGAACACTAAAATAAAATACACATTTATAACTCATAAGTTAATCCGTTAATCGATATTTTCTTTTGATTAATTAACGACTAACGACTTAATAATCAACTATGCCTCATTTCACAATAAGAATTTTATTCTCATCAGAACACCCAACTGCAAGCTTTCCTTTGAAATATTCATTTCAACAAAATTACTGTAAAAACTACTTTAATTCAGAAACACATACTAGTGAAAAACGTCATTAAAATTATGAAGGCGAGCTTCACTATGCCGAGAAACTTAATACTAAGTTCGCTGTTTGCAGTACGCTTAAAATTTAAACTAAAATAAGCGAGCGACTGCATGACATACATCATTAGTCGCAAATACATACGTCTCGTGAAGAAACTTTATTTAACTGAGAAGCGGGTGCATTCGGTTCAGTGAAAGCAGCTGAACGTGGATAAGTCGTGAACTAATTTGAATTGTGATTCACAATATTGCATTTTGCACATATTTTGCTTGTTTGGTATATATTGTTGGCTTATATCAATAGTATTTATAGGAATAAAATAACATTATGAACAAGTATTAAACTCTATTTCTTAGATTGATTGGATACCTATAACAATTGCTGTTATTTAAAAATGTGGCATCTTAAAGTAAGTTAGATTTGACTTGACCAGTTTTAGTCAGAATTAAAATGTTGAATAACTTTATAAAATGACTGATGTAATGAAAATGTTATATATACTTACATCATTAGAACAGCTGATTTTGCGAATTCCCCCTAGCGACCCCCTAAGACTAAGGTGGATGACATACGGCCATGAAAGCATTTCGAGAACTCTGCCCTGAGGGCGACTGACTGTACTGGTGGGGTATTAACTGTCACACAAATGTTTCACAAATGGGCAATAGGGTAGTCACTTCCTTATGCAAACCTTATCTAAGCCGCTATAACACCAGTGACAGGGGAGTAGTCATTATATAGAAAGTAGAATGATCAGTAATCCAAATATCAGGTCAGCTGTTTAGTTCATCAATTGAAGTTCAAATATGTTTATTTTTACATTAGACTAAAACGTTCATACACTTCGTCTCCCCTAATGATAAGTGACCGTAAGGCCGAAAGATAGCGGTTACGTAAACTCCTGAGCAACTGAGGAACCGGCTGTCTTATCTTTTTATTGTTGGAACATAATATAATTAAAATTTAAAAAAAAAATTATTCACTACACACGTAAAACGCAAATTAGGACCCAAACACAACATAAGCTGCATCATACTAGTATAAAGAATCGCTCGGATAGGTTTAGGCATCGTCTGTTATTATAGCGAACACAAATACAAATGAGACAGTGGTACATTATCAGGTTAACTCCAAAGACTCACTAAACAAATCTTCCGGTCAACGCCTGATAGTCTTAACCACTTGACCAGAATGAACATAAACACTAAGTCTAATTAGAATTAAAAAGGGCGAAGTAGTTTTATATATATATAGTATAATCGGCATAGCGCAAGTGATCCTGGTTATAATTTTATGCGTAGATCGTTTGCTATCATACTGCCCACAAAGTTTGTTTACCAGATTTGTGCTAAAATTCAAAAGTGAAGAAGTAAATCTCGCTACGACATAGTGCCGTCCTACAACATTAATAACGATTATGTATTTTCGCAAGCTTTGGACACATAAATATAGATAGGATACTCTCCGATTTTTAGCTTCCACATGACGGAAATGAAGAAATTTATGGATAGATAAGTAGATAACTAATCGTTATATGCTCGAGAAATGCCTCTAGTGAAAAATTTAAATTATAAAAATAAACAACCTCATTTATGCAAAACAGACTTCGCGAGACCAGCACTTTTTATAAAGTAAACCACATAAGGTAACAGAAAATTAATTTAGCATAGTGTTCCCGCATTAACCTCAACGCCGAAAATCGTCCAATCATAACTTGAGCACACTTGAAACTTGAACATGCACCCAAAATAAACTAACTTCGAAATTTTACCTGAAAACAGAAACGAAGCTCGCCGTGAGTGTTTCCCTCATAATTTGATAGGAACTTTCGGAAAATACTCCACTCGCAGTTGAGACCTTTATGACATCTGCCGCGTCTTGAAGTTAAAAGATTGCTATTTGTTTACACACTTGTGAACTCTCTGTAAATGTAATCTGCTAGAAAAATGTAACTATCTACGTCTATGGTCTAGGTCTCAATAATAAAAAACTGAAATTGTTTAGAATGTTGAATGAAATTTTTTGTCATTTTAGGAAAAGTTTGTTTTAAATAATGTCAGGTGATTAAATATCAATATATCGATTGATAAAGGCACGTTAATTAAACTCAATATCCAAGCCACCTAAAACATTTGGTAAAACTTATAAAATATCAAGCTTCATAACGTGCATAACGCAAACAGTATTCGCAATAGTTAAGATATATTTGACTTCTGAATACACATTTGATGGTCGAAGGGTGCGTGAGGGCTTGCTAATACTAAATTACCAATAGGCTCTAGAAATGACTCCTGTAAAATTCAAAAAGCTACAGACAAAAAGAACACAACACACACTATAGGTACCTTACGAACATATAACTTGCAAAAGGTATGCAACAGACTAATCTAGTGATAAACTGTACTATATAATAAATAAATAATAAATAAATAAATATTTATTATATACACTTACACCAATTAGCCTAGCCCAAACTAAGCTCTATAAGGCTTGTGCAATGGGATCTAGGGTAACGGATAGACATACATATATTATACATATATAAATCATTTTTATTGAAATATATATCAACAACCATGACTAAGGTACAAATGCTCGCATTCATCACACAAACATCTGCCCCCACCGGGATTCGAACCCGGGACCTCAGAGATGGCGACACCTTGAAACCGGTGTATTATCCACTCGACTATGGAGGTCGTCGATATACCTTTGTCAATATTTTAACGAATGTCCGTGATAGGAAGATACTTTTTCAACTGAGTTGTTGTTCTCAATGACCAAGATTTGAATGGTATAAAAGCGTGGTACATACTGCGTGGCTCTCTTAACCCGTGCCACTGCAAAGTCGAATTATAGATGTAAGACCTGTATAATTCAGCGTGTAAAGCTCATAATCAAACCAAGAAATCATAAACCACATCTGCTACGCCTGTCCAACCTCCGTACGCCAATAATTACGTAGCAAGCATTTCAGAAATAATAGAGCATTACAGAAAATGTGCTATGATATGTACCTAGCAATTAGATATGGTTCGACTCATTTTATAAGCTTCGTCACTGTAACCTTATCGAACTCAACATATTCCAAGAGCTCCACAGAAACTACGTGTGATAATTAGCGAAGTTACGTGTCGGCAAAATATCAGCACTAACGAAACACCGAGATGAGACTTACTTATTAATAACTTTCTACCGACTATTTTCTGCACGTACGTTATAAGACTACATTTGACTTATATTTGTCTTAAGTAATGAGTTCTTATTTTTATATAAAAAATTTAGATAACGAATTTAGATATATATCACCCGCAAAATAAAGTTCCAGTATCTTCTGTTTCATAGTAACTGCTATGCAAAAGAACTTCAATTCACATCTCTTAAATTTTAAAATAAAAACATCTAGATGTCCCATACAACATATTAAGATCAAATAAAGATACAAACAGTCACACGATAATCCCATAATGTTTTTCGGCATATCTGCTGATGCCTCAATTTGGCGCAGGAAGAAAATGAGAATATATACACGGATGGATATAGAATTAGTCATATTATTAGTCATGAGTTATTTCAGAAGTAGAATACTCAATCTCGACCAGAGTAGTAAAAGAGAGTTATCGCTGAATGAAAGGAGTGACGTAAACTGGTGTCGCAGGCCAAGTCTCGCTTTGGGTCAGGGTTACTAGACTAATCTTGGGTTTGGTTGAAACCAATTCGATTCATTGACAATCGGTAATCGAATTAGCTGACTTGTTTTAAAAATCAAAGTCATTTTTTTTATTACATTCTACAAATATCAATTACAAAAGTTACAAATTTTAAAGTACTAAGTGAACAGATTTATAAAATGATTCAGTAGTGATTACCAAAGCAGTTACCAAATCGCCCTTTAGTAGCTCTACCACGTGCTTACTGACGTTTTCAATAACTACTTGACGTATAGCAAACAATGGAAGTCATGTAAATGTATGAACTAAAAACATTTTTAGCTCATTACTGATCAATCGTGAGTGGTGTATAAAGGTTCGGTATAAAAATTTTCGCTGTCGACTGTAAACAAACGTACAGTAGTACTGTGAGGCACATATCTCGTGGTCATCGCGGGTACATTAAGGAATAGCGAAATTGTCTAACAATTGCTGAGTCGTCGTCGTCTGCTGTATAAGTAGTCAATAACACTAATCTAAGATAATATTTCTGGCATCGGTTTTTCTTATTCTCCATAGACTATATTCTCTATCTCTATTGGATTTGTTTTTGCTGTATTCATAATATCTGCTAGGAACTGCGACGAGATCAGCTACAGTTTTTGGGGCCAAATTATATTCCTGATATACATATATAATCGTAGAATGATCCAGGAAGATAACTTAATTTCGTTAATACTATATATCACATAGGAGTGCACATAGTATGTACGAGGTCGGAACTTTTAGCCGGGTAAGTTGTCGCTGACTTAATAAAACGAAAGACCTCTGGATGGCTTAACTTGTTACGAAGCGCTACGTACTTAATGTATCGGCGCCCGCCGCTAGTTCGCAGCAAATTGGTCATTAAGCTGCCTCCTTCTGTATTATCAAGCTTCTGTACATTTATATACTCATTTTAACTATTTAAAATAAAACCTTTTATTTACTTATATTTATACGCCATTCTACGACAGAGTCCTTACATGCTAAGAACTAATGCGATAATGTGTCATTATAGAACTAAAGAAGTACTTGCTGCATAATTTTACACATAAAATATTTGAAAAGATAAGTAAGGGCACACCTTATTTTCTTGAAATTATGTGGGTCATCATTTTTGGCTTCGACGAGTTATCAAGAAAATAATATGTTACATGAGTTGTTGGCGATAGAGATCCGAATCGATGTTCAATAGTAAAAGCTCATAATAAACAATGCCCTTCCAATCTCACCATACACGCAGCATTACCTTGCGAGTTGACTCGAGCTTGCCTCAATTTCTGAAACCTGATCGACCTTTGTCCACGAACTTTATTATATATTGTCGTACGTGATCCACTTTTTATCACTAGATATCACTTCACTCAAACGGTTCGGATTCATTACATCTCAATATAAAATCCTAACTAAGTACACTGTTCATAGGGTTCTATCAGTGAGCTCATGTCGTACTCAAATACCGAGCGTTTTGGATTCCCAAGTTTTTTCAAATGGATCAAAACTATTTTGTAAGCAATTTCTACTTCTTCGACTACGTTGTTAATACTGATATGCCAGTCTTGCTCCACTTTTCAATAATATCGTTTGTTTTATTATCGTTCGTTATCGTTTGTACTTGAGCGTGCTGCATCTTTGAAATCATAATTTCCAGATTGATTTAAGGGATATAGGGCGCTTGCGGTTATGTGGAGTTACTCGCTAAAAACAAGTGCGGTTTCGATTTGTCGCCTCCTTAGCACATACAGGATCTAATTTCGATTGATACACACGGAGCTTGTTATTTAGTCGTCTTGAGAAACTGAATATGACTGAGATTGAATCACTGAAAATCCAATACGCGTCCATTTAGGCCAAATGTGACAATTCAAACATCGAAACACAATCTCAATATCTATTAATAAGATTCGATTTCAGAGTAGGTACACTAACTGCATAACATGTTTTTGGTTAAAATTATTAGTTATTAGAATTATGGGACAGATTTGTGAAATGGATTCGTTTTCTTCTAAGATTGTAAGAAAAATAAAAATTCCGACGGTTTTGTCAAGAATGAAATTTATTAAAAACTAGTTTTCCGCCCGCGGCTTCGCCCGCGTTATATTCGAATTTCCCACAGGAAGGATATGTTTTAACAATACTGCCATACAACCTTTCACCCCCTCCTTTCAACCTTTTACAACCCTTTTCTGCTTTAAAAGGTAGCCTCTGTCCTTTCTCAGCCTCTAGACTATCTGTGCACCAAATTTCATTTAAATCGGTTCAGTAGTTTTAACAATATTTCCATACAACCAATAATACCTCCTTTCAACCTTTTACAACCCTTTACAACCTTTTTTGCATGAAAAAGTAGCCTATGTCCTTTCTCAGGCTCCAGACTATCTGTGTACCAAATTTCATTTAAATCGGTTCAGTAGTTTTAACAATATTTCCATACAACCAATAATCCCTCCTTTCAACCTTTTACAACCCTTTACAACCTTTTTTGCATGAAAAAGTAGCCTATGTCCTTTCTCAGGCTCCAGACTATCTGTGTACCAAATTTCATTTAAATCGGTTCTGTAGTTTTGGTGTGAAAGCGGAACAGACAGACAGAGTTACTTTCGCATTTATAATATTAGTATGTATAGTATGGCACAAAACAATGAGCTTTTCCACAAATACTATTTTCACAGTACTTTTGATTAAAATTTCACCGTCTTCAATTTTCACAGATGACACTCCAGTTTTATTTATTTGAGTTCATTAAAATGACGATAACTTTTTTTTTAATGAACCGATTTTGATGAAACAAAGTTTAGATATTATTCTGAGTTAAAACAAAGCAAATAGTGAAAGTTTCAAGCAAATCGGTTCAGTACTTTCGGAGATAAACGTGAACATACATACAGACAGACAGACAGAAAATTCCAAAAAATTTTTTTTGCTTTCTAATAATCTATTTAAGTGCCCCTCTATCCATTTCAGTCAAAAATACTAAATGTACAGACAAAATATTTTTACTGTCTTATTATATGTATAGATTATTGTTCAGCAGCACAATTTGTTAGATGATCTTTTGCTTCCTATGTTTACTATCCTACCTGTAATAAATTACCTGTTTTTTTAAATTTTAGTGACTATTTTATAGTTCTAATTGAAATAAAACATTACAAGAAAGAATCGTTAGAATTAAACTGGCACTAACAAGTGGTGTACTGACAAGCGCTTGTTATTGGATAAAAGTTATTGTCTACTCTCCTGTCTTTTGTCTCTGGAGTTTGAGTTAAGTCCGCTGTATAGACTGAAGTGTGTATGCTTCATAATAGTAGGTAAGCCAACGACTATCGATAGCAAATTTCCTAATGAAATTATTGTACCAAGCATCCGGTTTATATTTTGAGTGGTGAAAAGTGGAAATTACCAATCACAATTACATATGGCGAAATAGGTCATGGCAATTAACACTATACCTATCACATAACATTGCTTATACGTCAAACTCATTCATACTTGTTACATACCAAAATATAAGGCAAACGTGATTCTATTACAGAATTTCTAGTATTAATCTTAATTCCAAAATGCACTTGGCATGTTTATAAAAATAAATGACTCTGTATATTTTTTTAAGTAGTATTATACAGAAAAATCAAAGCTTTTCATATCTAAATATACAACAGCAGTCTACATCTAAAGACATTTCAACCTACAGCTGTACTAACACACTAATTTCTAATTATAAGCAGGTTTCAACTAATAAATCGCTAACTAAAACCAGAAGAACAGATCAAAAATATTTCTTTTAGGTGATAAACAATTGAGAGGAGTGTCACAAAAAGTAGATTATTCAAGGAATACAGGGGATCATTACAAATTTCGGGTATTGTGAAGCCAAATGCATCATCTGGTCAGATTCTTACTGATATTAATAGACAATCAAACATTTGTTTTTTTTTTTATTGCTAAAGTTGACAAACAAGCAGGCTGCCCACCTGATGGTAAATGGTAACAGTCGCCTATAGTACATGTGGTTCCCACGAGATTCGCAGCAAATCTGCAAACCTCATAAGAACCACAGTGTATGTTGCCAACTTGTGACATAAGATGTAAAGTCACAGTACCCAGTAATTTCACTGCTTATCTTACCCTTCACGCCGGAACACAGCAAAGCGAACCCTGCTGTTTGGCGGCGGAAATAGGTAAGACGGAGGTACCCATGCAGACGACCCTGGTACAGAGTCTACCTCCTAGAAAATAGAAAATATGTATATATAAACATAGTGAGTAGTGAGGACATACTTATTTTATCAGCTGGTTGTCATGACAGAAATCCCCATATCTTGTTTTCAAATATTTGTAACACATTATATAACTTTAGACATTGTAAAAAAATACTATTGTTAAGCGTTCCTTATAACAAATTTATTGATCATAATGTTCTGACTGACTGACTGACTGACATGAATTCTGACTTAATACTAATATCGACTAACTATTCTAATTGCAATTTTATTGACATTGGCCTATTAAGAATGAATAATAATTGTAAAAAAATGACATTATCACAATTACTCACATATAAGTTAAATATTGAAATTGACTATTTAAAATATGAAAAACAATTTATTAATATTGTTTGTAATAATTATAAAGAGTTAAAGTTGTCAGTTATTAGACCAGTTCATAAAAAAGGGGATAAACATGATCCAAATAATTACAGACCATTAACAAAAATTTCCATTTTCTCAAAGTTTTTAAAAATGCTATGTTGGTTAGGATGAATGATTTTGTAGATAAGCATACAATTTTGGCTAATGAACAGTGTGGATTTCGAAAAAGAAAGTCCACTACTCTTGCTTGCTTTAAACTAGTAAAATGTATATCTGAAAGCATAAATCAGCGTTTGATTTTGTTAGTCATTCAATATTGCTCAATAAGCTAGATGTTCTTGGTATCAGAGGAAAAGCAAATGACTGGATTAAAAGCTATCTACTCGTAATAAAAGACAAAAAGAATTTCAAGAAAAAATTGTTATAGGTCAGAGTTTATTTTAAACAAGACGGGAGTTCCACAAGATATATTCCATACATATATTCCACAAGATAAGATATAAAAAAAAATATTAAAATCTCAAGAATGTATGATGCGTGGAAAGGGACTTCTGTCAATAGTTCCGTTCCGCGCATCATTCTTGAGATTTTGATAAGTACTTATTATGTTCCGTTCCGAAGAGACATTTTTTTAACAATTATTTTTCTGATTTCTTGCCAATTTATTTTACATTAGTTTAAAGTGGTACCTATGCGTGACACGGAACAACGAGAAGTGTCAGGCAGATCCAATGTCCATGGGCATATTATCTTAGGGCGAAACAACATAGTCTGTATGGTTATCCCATTAGTTACTATACATAGGTTACTATAATCTGTGGTAAGCTTTGTCTCACTAGTGAGTAAAAATCGATTTTACTCACTGATTTTAAGCAGCAAAACCTTCATGTTTGAGCTACTGAAGTGAAAAGAATATTTAAATGACATATTGTAATTATTGATTTATTGATTGCCTATTTTACTAATATTATTGATTGCCTATTTTATATACTATTTTAGGAAATTAATGATACAATTTGATTATTGACATACATTTTTAAATGACATTAATTATTAATAGGAGTTTTTAACAATTTAACATTATGTATCTGACGATTATAATTTCAATTGCATATATTAATTCGTAATAGGTTATTAGCTTTTAAAATATAAATGTTTGCACGTCAGCATGCTGACAGAATGCATTGGAATATAATGACTACATTGAAAATATCACTTGCGGTATTTTATAAATAAGATTTTTTTCTGCATATTTCAATCTAGGTAGTTTCACTCACATGTAGAGTACCTAAGTCGTCTTTCTTTTGTCACCCGGAATTACAAAATAAAAACTTGTTACAAATCTAAGATTGGGACTATATCTGAAAAATGGACATGTACGTATAACAAAAACGTATGAGTTGTGTCACTATTCTTGTTAATGTTAAATTACACTGAACGCCTTATTAATAAATCAATATTACGTTAGGAAATACTCACAAATGCGTTAGAAAATACTTCTGCACAGTATTACTACCAGTGGTTATGTACCAGATGCCATCAATTCCTTACGTACATAGAATAATGTTAAATTTTGGATTATTCTAAGTACGAATTTCTTTACTTTAATTATACTAAGCATAAGAAACCGACAAGCCCTGACAATAATGCATTCTCTGTACATATTAGCTTTAGTAGCTAGCCCGCAAGCACTAAAGGCACTAAATTCTTACATCTGACGTGTGGATTGTAATTATAATCATATCCAATTGTTTGAGTAAATAAATTAAATATTATTATTTCAATACGCCTACTATTAAATTTTGTCCAGACACTCGTAGATATAATAATTACGATAATCTTCCTTGGTCTACTTTCATGGCAACCAGTAAAGAAAGAGAGTTTTTGAAATCTATAAACCTATCACACAACGTAACGACAAGATATCGTATACACTTTCGCGCTTATTATTTCTATCGGTACTCCATTTAATACTATCGGTAAGCTCGCAAAGGAAACTTCGCAGAAGACAAAATCAGCCGCTTTTGTAACTTTGTGGTGATTGAGTGATCAAACATTCAGTTTGATGTTGCAAGCTTGCTTATGAACTTGCTTCAACAATACTAGTTGGTGTTAGAATGTAGAGGTATAAAGTCCTTTGAATCACAACATTTATTTAGTACTGTAGTTATAAACAACATCTTAATTGATGTTACCCTTGTTTTTAGAATCGTGTCATAAAGAGAATTTATAAATTTTTTCTTAGTGAATGTACTTAGTGATTTCTATTATTCTATGTAAGTATATTGAAGAATTATATTACAGTATTCCTTTCCTTAGAACCATGTCTGGTAAATAATGTGAAGTTAAATGAAAATAATGACCTATTTTCGTTTAAGAAAGTTAAGAACTGAAATCTACTGTTAAACGTTTATCTCATTTTCGTTACGTCTTATACATGGCATAGTATGTGTGTTCGAAGCCAACATAAAAGGTATCGACTAAAAGTTGTTCAGCACAGACACGGAAAAGGCGTGACGAGGAAGCCGATAGATCGGCGTACCATAAAGCTAGATTGCTTTGCTGGCGATTTTAAAACGACCCAAAATAAAGAGGTTGCAACATCTATACCTACCTAGCTTAGGAGATGTGCCATGTAAGCAATACTTAATGTTAGTCATAATACTAATATATAATATTACTAGGTTAATAAAATATATGGTAATTACAATAATACAGAAAAGATTTTGCTACAGGACTCCAGGATTCATATCAAATTATGCATTGTTAAAGACACCTTTGTCACTGGCGTAGTAGCATGGTAAGGTCACATCTATCACGAGTACATAAACGTTCACGACAGTGATAAATATTACCACATCATTACAATTTGTATTTGCTCAGTTTCATAGAAATAACATAGGAATATATGCGATAACGTTTCTCTTATCTGAATTCTTAAAGATTGATGAATCATATAAGTTTATATGAAACTGTGTATTTGAATTGTTTTAGATTAGAACAATTATCCGTAATGTGGTGCCACTTCTTAGTGATACCTAAGATAGACCGGGTGGTAAAATTAGCCATAAAAATTAAAATACTATCGACTTCGTATTTTTTCCCATACTGGTTTATTCCTTAGAATTTTTCCTATAGAAGATTCCTATAGAAGTCACTTTTGAAGATCAGCGTTATAGTTATGGCATTGTCGCGAATCGTTTAAAAAACGCTCCCCACTGCATTGTGACATGAAAATATGGTAAGACGCCTAATTTGTAAGATCGTATCTACAAAAGTGTAAACACCTTTGTTTTATACATTGAGTTGTATTCTTGTTTATTGAAAAGCGCTACATTTAATGTAAAAAAGCTTAAATGTTTTTTTTTTTACTTCATACGATTTCTGTTAAAACAATATCAATAAAATATCAAGAGATTTAATTAAAAAATTTACCTTTTTTTTATCCTATAGCTACGAGATAAATTATATAATAAAGATAAATTATATAATAATTAAGCAATCATATAACAAAAAAAATCATTTCATGAATTTGTCTCCATTGTATGAAAACCCCAATTTATTTCTAGGCATCTATGTATGTGAGACTATTTCCTAAACAGAGTGTCACACTATACACTAAAATTTTACAAAAGCACCAGGTGTTATTTAAATATGAAAATGCCTGCTTTAAACCAAGGATTACATTAGGCTGACACTTCCCTCTGATGTGGGTGCAAGCCTTACCTTTGTCACACTTTAAGTATGTTGTGTAATATGATTATTTTTAATTTGTAATCATATATATATATATATATATATTGTTTTTCTTGACATACTACTGCGTCTATCAACTTATATATATACAGAAAAATACAGCTTATGGTAATATGCATAGACCCAGTTACGATTTCGGAGACTTGAACCGATTATAATAATCATACACGGGAGCTCCAACTAGGTTACCACTAAACCACTATATAATTAAAATCTGCCAAATTACCATAAAACCTATTTTCATAGTTCAGCGCTACATACTGCTATATTATATGTTTTAATATTAATGCTAGCCAGACAGATCTGCGTTTAATTATTGTTCAGGGAAGAACCCAAGGATGAAAGGTTGGTTTGCGCAGACCGTAACCTTAACGCTCAAAAAAAAACGTCCCGTATTCACCCATATTCAAGTATTCAAAATAAAACCTTCATTCCTGAAAAAATATTACCAGACGTATCGTACAGAGTTCTAATGCCTAAATGCGTGATTAAAAAAACTATCGCACATAAATAAAACAATATTATTTACGTTTTGTACAGTATACACAGCAAAACGCAAACAACGCCGTCACCATCTCGAATTAATGGCGGCAGGTTTTTTTGGCGCCAACCCGCAGAGCGCATTCGTGCGGGTATCTATTCATCATTTAATTTACATTTGAACGCTCGACCGCCCCGCTGAATGATACAGCACTGAACAAAAACAGGGAACTAGAATTTTTTTGTGGATTTCACGTTTTACTACTCAAAAACGTTGTATTGCTCATTTTATCTATAAATGTTAGTATAGACCTGCCCCGAGATGGAGTTGTTGATGGGTTTGTAAATATGTTTTATTAATACGTACGTATGTAAATTAATAAATTAATTACTAAGCAGGTAAATAAAGTAATAAAAAAGAATATGGAAGGGAAAAAAATGAGTTTTTTTTATAAAAAAGTATAAAATTTATAAAAATTTTGGTGGTATCAAACTATACTACTACAAAATACTTAATTTGATCATTGTAGTAAGTAAATAAATATAATAAATATTTCTTTCTACACCAATCAGCCTATCCCAAATTAAGCTCTGTAAGGCTTGTATTATGGGATCTAGGGTAAGGGATAGACACACATAAATTAAACATATATAAATAGATTTGGCAGAAATATATTATAACATACATTGATCACGCAAACATCTACTTCCACCGGGACTCGAACCCTCAGAGATGGCGACACCTTGAAACTGGTATACCAACCACTCGACTGCGAAGTTCGTCAATAAGTTAATTTGTGTTCTCAGAATAGTTTTAAAATAAGTTTTCAACGTAAATAATATTTGCCAGATACATGTTCCCAGCTCGCAACAGCCGCGAAGTCTGTGCTGTGTACGTTTTTGTTTTACATGAATCTGTAAAATATTAGTTGAGAATCGATGAGCTTGCCAGTTCCACGCTCTTTTCCCAGCATTTCGCATCAATTTTAGTTATGTTTTGTATAAGCATTCATAATACTAGCGCTTAACATTTTTAAATATGATAATTTGACTCTGTTATATTAAGTGTAGTGATAAGAATCTATTAGAAAGGTGTTGATTAATGAAGAGAATTAATTTAACATGCAATAAAATAAATTATATCGAGTGTTACATTTAGAGTTCTGCAAATTTGAAGACAATGAGCGATTTTCGGAGCGACAGATTTATTAATAGATGGTGTTACGTGTGTAGCGTCCACTGTGGTGGTCGCTGCTACTATATAGTTTAAATGATCATATTACGTTCTTACCTCATAGACTTAACTGCGCTGAAACTAAGTACTTATCGTAGATATGATTTCTTGAGGTTTGCTGCATATTGACTAAACCAATAATGTCATAATTAATGTTACTAGAGTTACCTAGACTCAACGCCCTATTAATTTCAAAAATAATTTGTCTAAAAACAACACAAATTGTTTCAAGGTCAAGTTTTTTACTTATGTAGCTATCGTGATTTTATATTCATTTGCAATATTGTATCGACAGCGTACATTTTTCTAACGATACTTTATACAGCGCCCCAACAGTATTTTTCTTTTCATTTTAGATTGACTCGTCTTCTATTAGTTACTGTATGTCAAATAACCAAAGTAGCATAAAAATATATAAAAAAAATATTTATCTTTATTATAAAAGCACAAACACCTGATAACACATATAAATATCTAACCTAAACCGATTTAAAATTTGGGGCAGTATAAAAATTCTAAAGAAATAGTTCATTGAACTATTTCTGGCATGGCCCTGATTGAAAAAGTAGATTTGGACATAATATAACATTACATTGCAGTATTCATTGATTACAAAACAACGCCATTGGATATTGTGTCGAATTGTATTGCTGTTGCAGTGAAAGTATTGGTATCACTCTAAATCGAATAAGTAAGCAATATTCGTTACGGCTAACAATCGCCTCGTTAGCCGTGATCGTCTAGTGGTTAGGACCCTACGTTGTGGCCGTAGTAACCCAGGTTCGAATCCTGGTCACGGCAGTGGAAACACTGTCATGGTGAGGCTTCTTTTTTTTTCTTGTGTATTTTTAATGATAGATAACTTATGCTAATTTTTATGATTAACCTAAATATATCAGATAAATTTAAAAATTTCAACATTTTATTTTTTTTATTTATTTTTGCTATTCAATATAGATAATAAGATACGACATGTATTTTTATACATACTTTTTTTTATAATACAGTAAATGTGTTTGTCGCATACCGCTATAAAAATACGTTTTAGGTGTAGCAATTCTGAAGAACATGCAATAAATATTCATGCATAAAATCAAATTGAAATAAAATGCTACACGAAGTTATACTGCTTTGTTTTATTGTGGTAAGATTTTAATTCCAATCACAATTTGTAGAAATGTTTGCATTTTTGCATAGTTCATAATCATATTTTTGGATAGTAAAAATATATTTTTAACATTAACTTGGTTATATATAGACTTAATTACTCAAAGATTAAGACACAATTTTATAATTAATTACTCAACACACTAATTACTCAAAGAATAAGACACAATTTTAAAGTAAGTTTACAATTCGTGGAATTATCTGTAACCGAGATGTCATTTCAATTAACCTTTGGCAGTGGACCCATCATAACATATACCTATATTGAACATTGTAATTCAACATATATTTTTAATTATCAATAATTTATATTTTAAAATATTATATACTACATTTATTCAATTCATATTTTTCAGGCATACACAACTCAAATAGATGAAGTTTTATTTTCAGATCATACGAATGAAACAAATATAGAATTTGATGAAATTCTTTTCGAAGCTACTAGAATCTCCAATGATATCAATATTAAAGACCTTGCTGGTAATACTAAAGAGCAAACAGCAGAAATACCATCTAAGCGACTGTACACAAACTTTAATACACATTCTGAAACAAGAAATTTGAAAAATAAGAATAATTTTACAGGCAAAGAAAAACTAATACTTAAAACGACACCTATATATTCGACAGATATTCGATTCTATATAAATCATACCATACCACCAAAGCAAATAATACGCAAATAAACAATAGGTTGAATGTAAAGAGAGATAAAAGTGTTTACATTTAACCTTTGCTGGACGGTTCACGAAACGGATGTGATGGGAAAAAAGACTTTATATCACTCAATAAATATAACCAATATAAATATTAACCGACTTTGTCTTACCTCTTTTTTAAAATACAGTCACAGTTTGCATGTGTTTGGAAGTTATGTTTATTTTAATACAATAACATTGAGTGTACATTTCTATAAGAGGTCTGTTTAAATTAAACTTGTGTCAAAAATAATTATGTAATATATAAAATGTAGAAAGAAATAACTAGTCATCACATTCCCCATAATACTTTTGTTACCACGAAGTGACATTTTATTTTGTGGTAAAAGTGTGTCCATAGGATAATAGCATACTTCAATATATGTGGTAATGCCCGATTTAAAAATATATATACTTTATACATAGTTCAATGTGGTTATATTTACTTTTCATATTAAGTCTGGAGATCGAAAGTAAATCACCAAATGAAAATTGGATTGCATGTGTAGTTAAGCAGGGCGAAACTAATGTGTCCGCATCCACAGCTGTAGCAGTGGAGATATTGGGAGTGCATTTGCAGATGATTCCAGGAATCGTTAAGGCCGCTGGCGCGCCGCCAGCCGCGAGCTCGTACGCCGGACAAGTGGCGCTCGAAGATTTGCTTGTATTGTAGACAAGAAATGCTGGGCACTTATTAGCTCGCTGCGATTGCTTGCCATTATTACAAGTTTTTATATTTACTTTGATATTTAAAGAGGATTAGTTAAAAATTGTATGAAGTCGTTTGTTCGAACGGTGATATATACTGGTTATGGTTTTCGTGGTGTTCCGAAAAGCAAATAGTGAAAACTATGAAACTGTTAAGTTAACTATGTCTATCTATAAGTGTTATCTATAAGTATGGCACGTTTGAGGCGAACTCTACAAAAACCGTAGTATATATTGCCAACTTATTTACCTCTAATGTAAATTCAAAGTAACCAATTACACTGTCTATATTATTGTTCACACCGGAACATAGCAATGCAAGCTCTGCTGTTTTGCAGTCGAAATAAGTAAGATAGTCGAATCAGATGGGCTTACTATAAATGTGAAGATAACGCTAAGTGTTACGTTTTTACATCAAAACGGTTGATTTTCTTAAATATTGGTATGGAGAAATTTCGAAATCCGCAAAGAATATACGACCATTTTTACCATGGGAAATCATCTCATTGTCTTTTTGACAATTCAATACCTAGGTAGCCCCAAAATTTATATCTTTAATTAAAATACTTTTTGTTCCCTTAAAATCGAAATATTTCACTGCAAACACAAGGTCGTGAGAACATATCAAACAATGTCGGATGTCAACTTGTTATTCATAACATACTCCATTCGCGCTGATGGCCTGTGCAATTCACATAGCTTGTTCAGTTCTTTTTTATGCAAGTAGTAACTAGCATTTAAAATTGATCAAGCAATGAAAATAGACTATAATAACTCTTACGACTAAATTTCTCTTACCTGTAAGAAAAAGAATTATAAAAACTGTTTCAAAATATTTCACATGTCTGAGACCTGGGGAAGGACAGGATTTTTTTTACTGCGGAAGAACATATTCTATGGAGAAATCTTATATAACACACAAAGTCGAGAGACAGCTATAACTGTCTAAAATACTAATACTAAAATAGGTGTACAGTACAAATTTTCAAAATATTGAAGAAAAGTGTACCTTCAGATATTCAGTTTAGAAAACATTACCTTAAAATACTCTAGATAATGTTTACTCTGGAAATAATATAGTAAAAATCTAATATCTGTAATGATACGCATGACAGAGAAGAAAAAAAATTGACGAAGTTCCTAAACCGCCATTTCATTTCCCAGCTTATTTTCCAGAGAAACTTTTTAGACAGCGAGCTGACTTCAGAACTAGATACGCTCGTGCATCCATCTAATTAATCAAGTCTCTGTAGTTGCTTTACCAAGTACTTTCAACCTCATCTACACAGATTTTTTCTGAGAAATTGCTACCTAATAGCAAAGACGCCAATGAATATAAGCGGACAAGTTACAATAATTTTAGAGACTGCTGGTATTCACGGTTTCCTTTGAAATTGGTGTCGTACTGAAATTAGTTTTTTCAGCGTGTTTATATTAAGCAAAATATTTTGTGAGCATAAAATCCTCGTAATACCAGCCTGAGTAGCCCTTTGAAACACGGTATGGAGTTATTAATCGCGGTGTACAATATTAGTATAAACCAAGAGTTATAGAAAATATTATTTATTTTTATATCATAATTTGTTTATATGATTTTAAAAATATATAAAATAAAATAGCTTCTATACTTTACGTTATTTTGCTTTCAAATTTATGTTATTATTTAGTTTATGTTGCAATTTCGCAAGCTTAATTTGCGTGGAAGTTTGCTTTCTTGGTTATAAAAGAAACGCGGAATACGTTTATATTATAAATCTGCAAAACGGCAGATTCATCGGTGAAAACCTATGTATTAATAAATAACAGTTTTTTTAATAAGGTTTGTCTGATTTTCCGCGGACTCTTTGGTCCGCACTCTTTTTTGTTTGTGTTAGTTTTTTACATTTCCTTATGTATTATTTATTTACAAGCAACATATCAATTCTCGGTTGGGAGAAGGTGTCTTTTCTCCGTTTTGTGGGAACAGATGGTCCCGTCCCCCACAGTCATAGCCCCATCTATATCCACTATATTATACTATACTATTACTAACTATTCCTTAAGACTAACAATGTTTAATATCTATTTAAAAACATTTTTGATACTGGTATTATAGGTGTCTATAGACTGCGTTGACTGTTTACCATGAGGTAAGCCGTCCTTTTGCCACCTTCCTGGTATAAAAACTTTACAAATTATTATGATTCACAGTGTAATTGCTGAGCCTGCTACTATTGCCACTATTCAGACATGACATATGTACATTACGCTATAATTACGGTAACACCTGCATTCCTAACCCAAATTAACGGTTAATAATGATAATACAGTTTTTGATGATCAAGAACATTTTTCGATTCTGTTTCTTATGTGTCACGTTGTAATGCAGGTGATAGTAGTAGACGGCAAGTTTATTATTATTTCTTGTATTCAGATTATCAGACGTAACATAAAGACGTAACATACAATAGTGTTTTCTAGTCCATTAACTGAACACAAACAACGTCTACTTTTAATTAGTTAATAAATCTTTACATGTTGTTACAGTTGTACCGAGCGCAGTATTTTTCTTTCGTTCATTTTGTAATTATCTATTGTAACGTCGACAAAGGTGTCTGTGGGATTGTATTGAGTTACTATAATATAATTCTTTGGCTTGTATTGTTTGATAAGTTTTATACATATGTTTTAATACAGATTGTTTATTTATTTAAGAAAGGAAACGAAGTCAACCTTTTTATATTTGGATAAATGTTATTATTAAATATACCGAAAATCAATTTACTTTTCATTATATATTAAATATGCACTGTAAGACGTAAGATAACTTACTTGATCTTAAGTAACAAATATAATAATCAGACATAGATTAATATTGTTGATGGAAATATGCGTTGAAAATTATATAAATTGAAGCTCAATACACTCATCTGACTACGCAATTCGAACCGAAACCTCAAAGACACTCGTCAAAGAAAAAGCCATCTATAGTTTGGGTTATTTATATAATATAAATTAGGAAACAGTTAGTATGGAAAGAGTAGAATTATTAAAAAAGTAAATAATTAAATAACCTTTATGTAAATAGATCTGAAGGCATAGCTGATACACCCTTAAGACGACGCTTAGCTGGCAGAAATTCACTGGGATTCTAGATTTTGAGGATCCATATCATACTTGTTGCCTTCCCCAAACTTGCAGTATACTGCAAGAAGCCGAAGCCATAAAAAATCATAACAGTCTGCCGTTGTTATCTATTTTCCCGTAGGAGCCCTATTTAATGAATGTGTCTTAATCTTATATTGATCTGTATTATTGATTCGATTTTGATGATAAAAATTTTAATATTTTTACGTTTTTTTTTAATATCATATATACATTCAACCTACATGCATACATCGGCAAAGATACTAAAGTATACTTGAATTTGGCAAATATCTAGCGTGATAATCACTCTAACTTTATCAGGGTAGGTTAGAGGCCTTAAGTAAGCGACGAATGAGAACTGTAATGATGATGTTGCGTTGACACAAAATTCTATTGATATGCTGTCATAAATTTAATTGGCTTTATAACAAAATGTCTACAAATTAACTTCACCGCATTCTTACTATGCTTTCCAACAAATTCAATATCGCATTTCATGACATTATTCAATATTTATGGCATTTCGAAGTGTAAATATTTGGCAAGCGTCGTCGCCAACAGCGATATTACAGACCCGCCGCTCGGAATGGTCGCTGAGATAAGATAGAGCTACGAAGTGCAACATTTTCTCTATCGTTTACATTGATGATGTTATGCCATGAATATTCAGCTTCACTTATTACACAACAGGTGTCTTTTAATGTATACCTATCATTGTTTAGACAACCTTAATATTATTCTCAAGAAGAATTAATGGCCATATTTATAAATATAACAAATGAAAAACCTATTAGAAAAACCGCGTTTCTAAGCACCCTAAAAAGAAAAACTAATATTTTCTGGCGCCATAAAAAGGCACAACACCTTACAGAACCAAAAACGCAAATATTAAATATTAACATTTGACTGTTTACTAACGGATGCACCTAATGTTGAATCCACAGTCAAGTCAAACAGACCACGGAAATAAAGTAACAAAGGGAAGAAACTTCATACAAAAGAAAGCAAACAGCAAAATGGACAGCACCAGAAGTTAGCTAGTTACGGAACACGTGGCAGGCCGAAATAGGGGTCCGCGGGCACCCAACTCGCATAACAAACTTGTTACTTGTTATTTATCTAATTCTATTCGGGTCGGGCAGTATTATGCTGTTAGAGGAACATTGTCCATTACGGTTTTATGCGAACCTATAGCTAGCATAGAATTCGAGATATACAACTTTGTAAAATAAACAACTTTCCAAACAACGATTTTATTAGACCTAGCATTCTGCTGGATGAAAAATCATTTTCTTGATATAGTTATATTGTTGGTTATCATTGCTTGATAATACGTGATAATACAGATCGTATCGCATTTACGATAGACCTCACTGACTTAATCAAAACCCTTAAATATGATTAACAGCCCTTCACGTGGGCATTAAACAAACCATTCCACAGCTATCATTTTTTACACACACTGTCCCATATATACTTTTTTCACACCTTGGGTTACATTATTGGATTTTTAGTATGTATCCATGACCTTTAATTAAAATTTAATTTAATACCTTGAAATTTAATATGGCTTATATATATATAAGTATCGGTGTATACACCGAGAGATATTATAGCTTTCCAGACAACATCTATACTAATATTATAAAGAGGAAAGATTTGTTTGTTTGTTTGTTTGTAATGAATAGGCTCCGAAACTACTGGACCGATTTCAAAAATTCTTTCACCTTTGGAAAGCTAAATTATCCCTGAGTAACATAGGCTACTTTTTATCCCGGAAAAATAGACAGATCCCACGGGATGCGCAATAAAGGCTTCGCTCAAAAACTACTGCACAGATCTTCATGCGGTTTTCATCAATAGATAGAGTGATTCTTGAGCAAGGTTTTGCGGTATTTTTTATCTCGGAAAAACGGATAGTCCCACGGGAAGCGCGATAAAACCTTCGCGCCATAAACCGACTTCCGCGCATGTAGCCGTGGGCAAAAGCTATGACCCTGAACCCTCTATAGATCCAATCCCGAAATCCACGCAGGCGAAGCCGCGGGCAGAAAGCTAGTTTTTTATAAATCAGTCAAGTAGATTCGAAGCCTATTCAATGTAAACAAAAAAAAAAACAAGTAGTATGGCCATTAAATAAAGAATAAAAAAAAAAACAAATCGTTCCTATTTATATTAGTATAGATAACACCCTTAATAAATGAGTTGAGCAGCACTGACTGTATATTAAAACAAAGACTCATAATACTACAAAATTAGACAATTATTTATAGAAACCTAATATTTGACAACATCTAGTGTATTATAACTAATCTATTTATTAATATAGTATAATTAACGAGATAATTTTCTTATTTTATCATTACCTTATTTTATTATATACTCTTGTTATCCAACTTTTAAAAATAGCAATTTAGGTTTGTGCTGTATTTAAACATATAACACTCATTGAATTAATTAATTAAATTACATGCTAATGTTGGTATTAGGTTTGTTTAATTAATAGTAGCATCTAAAATAAGCTTAATGTTCGGCAAAAGTTGTGAAAGTTTTAAATTTCAATGCCAGTTCACAGACTCTTCTCATCAAAAATTTCATCTAGGCAAATATCGATTTTAAAGAACAAACGGACTAGCGTTGTAAAACCGTCTCACGTTCTCATTTAGCGGACAACCCTAGCGTGTTTTCAACTCAATCTGCGGGAGTTCGCCAAATTAATGAACTTTTTGATTCCTTACACAGACTAGCTTGTCTATCGATCACCCGACCCACCGTGTACTCTTTTAGTTGTTTTGCTAGCGACAAAGCTTGTACATGTGTTATTCATTTATTGAGGGTAGAAGCTACGAAAATGATAGTTATTTTTTATACATTTTATATATAGACTCTGCAATTGATATAAATTATGTAAAACTGTGTCGTGTTTCTTGCTTGTCGTGTTTCGGGATTAATTAATTTATTTTTCCTGTTCCTGATTTAGATTGTCCCCTCCTTTTTTTTTTTTTTTTTTTTCCCCTGAGGAAAATGCATTAAATTGCATACCCCGGCTGTGGCGGGCCGGCGGTTATGTGGGGCTCTCCTCCCCAGAAGGGGGAGGCCTACCCACTAAAAACCTCAGGGATGGCCTTCCTCAGGCATGTAGGGAGCCCCCGGGAACATCAAGCCACTTCCGGGAACCCCCCCAGCCTTCGCTCCCCCGGCGATACAGGGGAGCCCTCCTCGGGGTAGGCTCACTACCTCCCCCGGTCTCCTCCACCGACGACGTCCCCCGGCCACGGAAGGGGCGTGGTCCATCCCGGGTCGCTGTAGCGGTCGCGACTTCCTCGCGCCCGCCGGCGACCCGCGGCGGCGCCGCAGCTGTGCTACCGAGCCCGGCGCCGCCTTCTTCGAGCGGGATCGGCCATCTCCCGACCCCGCACCGCAGATTGTCCCTTCCTGTAATAGTTGAAGACTTAAGAAATAGCAAATACGTCTATGACGGGGAGTCATAGAACGTCGAAGAAAGGAACATCTAACTTGCATATTTACCACTAGCTTTTGCCCGCGACTTCGTCCGCGTGGAATAGTGACTTCCGGCAGATTTTTGGTTTTTCCCACATAGTTCCCGTTCTTGCGGGATTTTCGGAATGGTCGAGTTTCCGCAGACAAATTATTTCGACCAAATTTGGTACCATAAAAACGGTCATTGTGACTAAACCTTAAAAGATAGACATATGCCGTCGCGGACTTTTTTTTAGATCATGTATAGAGGAATAATTCTTTCATACATATTTTTTGTGTATCTTGAACCGTTTTCGCAGCGCACGCAAAGAAAGCCTTCAAAAATGAATAATTTTCTCCGTTTTTTACACATTTACCGCTCTGTCTTTGCTCCTATTGGTCATAGCGTAATGTTATTTAGCCTATAGCCTTCCTCGATAAATGGACTATCCAACAAAAAAAGAATTATTCAAATCGCACCAGTAGTTTCGGAGATTAGCGCGTTCAAACAAACAAACAAACAAACAAACTCTTCAGCTTTATATATTAGTATAGATTGATACTAACATTGCTATAGTGCCACAAATTGTTCGTTATTTTTTTAGCCCTACATATGATATGTTTAATAACTTTACAGATCGATAAACAGATTTCATTTATTGAACTCTAAATGAATGTCAATAGGCAATAATTTCAAATATATATTAGTTTGTCTTTCTTTATTTTTTAAAAGATCTTCTATTCTAAAGAGATGTATGGGAGGATTTAGCAAATAATTAATCATGGTTCTTCTAAAGTGTGAATACAATTTAATTAATGTATTTGTTTATTGTGTTAATTTAGTAAGTGAATGACATCAACTCGAATTATATATAATACAAGTAATTCAAATGAATAATTTAAGTTTGGTACATATTTTGACGAAAAAAGTGCGATGTTATTGCGATGCGATTATGTAATACGATAAATAGTTATAATATTATAATATGTATTCTTATCAACACTAAAATAAAACACGATGATAAAAAAAAATAGATAAGAGTAACATATTTCTATTACTTCTGTCGATAGCGGGCGCCATGATAAAATCAAGATGATAAATTTTGTGATATTTAACATGTAAATGATAAAAAGATATAGAACTAATTTTAATTAACGTACTTAATTAACGTAATTTACTTTCCTGCAAGGGTCGCTGTACTGATATTTCATATAGTCATCAGCACAGCTCATGTAAGTCACCACCAAGCTGTAAGAGGCTACCCTAACTATGTTAGAGCGTGCAGTGCAGATTGATGACTACAGGTTTAAATTTCTTCGCAGGTGTACATATAGTACACCTACGTTGTAGGTTGCTTCACGACGTTTTCCTTTACAGTATGAGCGTTATATAAAATGTGCATATGAAATTCGAAAAGCACATTGGTATGTGGCGCGATCGACCCCAGGTCACCCGAATGTATCGATACGTAGACCAGGAGACGAATGTTTGAAACAATAGAAAACCAATTTGCATTCGAAATCGTAAGATTCGTATACGAATTACCGAATTCACTATTTCTGAACTTTCATTTCGTGCGTTGTGCTACGAGTGGTTCAACCCACTCGTTTTTGATTTCTACTAGTTTCTACTAGTAACCTTGACAGTGATCCGTTTCACGTGTGGGTCATCGCCGGTTTTTTGTTTTTGTTGTTGTGATTTTTAATTTTTCTGCGTGAAACGGAATTTAATTAGGAATTTCTTTTTAATGACAACACTGAATTCGAGTGATTCAAAAATCTATAAAATTGTAAGCAGTAGAAAATAATTTCGCGCACGATTTGTATTCGTATTCGAATTCCAAATTCACGTCTAATGATTCAAAAATACGTCTCCAGTGCCGAGACAAAGCGCTACCTGTGATATCGTTATCCATATCGACTACAAACGAAAGCAAGGTCATGGTATGACACTATTCAGCAAAGTATATTGTGTTTTTTGTAGAGACGGAAAATTTTCGATCATCAGAAGAGTCAAATAAAGAGGTCACTATTACCTTCCTTTCAAAAGAATATGATTATTTCAAAGTTATTATAATAAATACATATTAGAGTGAAAATTCAATCAAAACAATAAAAAACAGTAGTCTGAACACACGTTTCGCTAAGATTTATAACGTGGCAGGCATCTTAAAAGCGTGTCACTACGGGACTATTTGTCATATGCTAAGTGATTTTCCTGGTACAAGTGTTGATTTTGTCGAATCACTCCCCACTAGGCGGCGACATGTAAATATATTCGGGAAGGATATGCGACCCATATGAATGACGACGTGCTTACACGCTTTTTTGTGCCGCCTTTTTAAATTTCCACTTTACTCACTCGTATACACATCTGGAAATAAATACGTAAGATTATTCCAAAAAAATCATCTAACATCATGTTTCTAGATTCCTTCTTAGCGAATGAATTATTTAAAAGACTTTTTTTTATTTACTTATTATAAAAATAAATACTTCGTATGTCATGTTAATAAGTTTAGTAGGTCTTTTAAGCCTACACACATTCATCAAAATATTTGGTATTCACAGTAAATATTCTAATTTCATCGCAATAGTACTAAATAGTAAAGTTAATATAAGACATATCCAGAGAAAAATTTAGCCACAGTTAAAATTCGAATACAGTGTTTGTAAATAATCTACAAATAACAACAATTTTCTGTTCGATAGCTAGTTTAATCCATTTTCATACTAATCTTGTCTATATCTTTTAATCCAATCCAAAAAACGACCTCCTGTCAAGACGAATCAAATTCATGTTTTTTAAACGTCAAAGTAATATAAAATAAAAGGAGTTTCTTACAGTCTTTATTTCAAAATTTCTACAAATTTCTGGTTCTATGATATGTATTTATTTATGAACATGTTGGCCGTCAATTTCAATAAATTTCATACGCTGGAGCTCGCTCCGCTCTACTCCCTGAAGTTACTCTTGCGAACTTTGTGACGTGTTACTCTTTGTGAAAATCTAAATATTTTGAATGAGAAGCGCGAAGGATGTGAAATGAGGAACTTGATGACCAACGGAATCTCACATTGGTGTGTTAGTGGACGGTGGATGAAATGACCTTGGCAGTAGTTGGAGGGGAATGACTTGGAGGGACTTGATTGCAATGACTGCTTTACATATGACAGACACGGTCCTGGGCCTGGTCCTAACCATAGTAATACATCCGTATTTTGTTTGATTCATTAGAACGATATATGTAAAAATGATTCCGTGATATGGAATTCCCATATATAGAAAGCGAATTGTTTCTCAACTGGCCCAAGTATCATTTTCACTGCTTCCGTAGAGAACATGAATTTCATCTTTAAAAAATATTCCTTGACCGTCCAGGTGAATTTTTCCTGAATATCAATCATCAGTTATCAGCTGACTCGTAATGGTGGAATGGCTCCCATAGCAAGAAATGCAATACTTGATTTTCTGTATAATATTTGTGACATTAACAATTAAAGTCGCGAGCAAAAGCAGCTAATTTAATACGTATATGTATATACCTACCAACTATAACAGAAGCATAATTCATAATTTTCAGCCTATTATCACAATTTTCACAGTAGTGTATACTCTTATGTCGCAATCAACTGGTTAAAAAAGATGTTCAATCATACAGCTAGGTCTTTTATTGATTACTAGCGACCCGCCCCGGCTTCGCACGGGTGCAGTGAAAAAATGGTTATGGTGGGTTATCCCTAAGAGATAGACATATACCATCGCGGACTTTTTTGTGGATTTTTGTAAGTTGTACAATACTGTAGTACATTATTTTGGTCTATCTCGTAGGGTTCAGCCAGCGTTTGCAATATAAGCGCAAAAAAACGTGCTTATTTACGACATCACATTAGAAACCTTTAAATTTATCGGTGTTTCTCTACTGTATTATGCATTTATTATACATACAAACCTTCCTTAAGAATCACTCTATCTATTAAAAAAAACCGCGTCAAAATCCGTTGCGTAGTTTTAAAGATCTAAGCATACATACGGACATACAGCGAAAGCGACTTTGTTTTATACTATGTATTGATTAAAGGTATTTAAAACTATTTCAAAATAGATAAATGATACAAATTCAGCTATAAAATTGAATTAGTTTTATCTCCACCACCGCAGCGCTAGTAGAAATTAATATGAAATTTATCATTAAGGTAATTATTACTATTTTACGGATATTTCATGTGTAAATATAATGTATAAAACCAGACACCATACAGGATATAACCAATAACATAAGCAGTAAAAAAATACACTACACAAATTCACTCTTGTAAACTTATAATCAAGCGATGACAAAGGATTTTTTTAAACATTATTTTTAATTTACTACTAATATAATCAGCTACCTTATATAATTGACATATAACCTGAACGTCAATCAATCAATCAATCTGTAAAATTAAACGTTGTATTCAGCCAGCCGTCAACACGACATGTAGATATGTACTTGAAAAGCAATAAAAGAAGCAGCCGTTTGATTGACCAACTATATCAACTAGTTGACTGCGATATATACAGACATACTCGGTTAATATCACTGGACGTGCCTACCGCACCCACAGAGGGGTTCGATTGATAAACTTCTTTATATCTTGTTTTACGTTGCTCATTTCAGATTCCACCATTCTCTCAATTCATCATGAGTTTTCGCGCTGTGTTATTTTGCTCGTGGAAATCGCAAATGGAATCGGTTGAATTTTTCACATATTCCAAATATGCTATTTGATTCTTTTTTTACTTTTGCCATATATTCAGAATCCCACTTAATATTTAGAAAAGTCCTAAACAGTAATTGAATCTACCTATTTAATTTGCATAGTTACATGAATAAAAACGACAATTCAGTGTTTTATATTTGTGCTAAAACTGCTGTGCGTAAATACTCCATTTAATTTAAATTTATATTATAATAAATATTTATATTTCGATATCAAATGCATTTTTGTATAATTCTATAACAATTATTGTTAAAGTTAAAAAATCAAATAGCAAAGATCTGTCCACAGATGTTATAAACAAAAGGTTTCTATGCATTTTAGTTAAAGCCCGATTATTAAGGAGGTTTTAATTTTATTAACTTGCTATTAATTCTATCTTATTTTCAAATATATTTAAAGATTTGTATTATTATTATTTAATTAAAATGTAAGTAGAAAAGAATTTCTTGAACTTTTATAATCACAAAAGTGAACTAGCTGGAAGTTTCTGCTATTGTTTTTCCGACTTTTTTGATTTTCAGCAGCAGTTATTCAATCAGCCAACAAACAACCGTTTCGAAGCAACTTTTGCTTTTTCCTACATATACAGTAAAATAGGTCATAGTGTGTCTGTGTTGCTACATCCAAATCCAATTAGAATAGTTTTCAGTAACTTAATTTTTGACATATAATATAGTAATTAGTTGGTGCTATGATAAACACACGAACACATTAGTAACATCGTCTATTTTCATTATTTTATTATTAATTACAATTGTTTCAGTACCAATTCTATCATGCCAGCTCATATCCCTACGTCCGCACTATAAAGTTTGGCGTAACAAATCATGTAGGTTCCAATCAAGCCGTAGGGCCCTTATGGCCAAGGCTAAGGCTGAGTTTAGTCGGTAGGTCACGCTGGTCAGACCGCTCAGCCCGGTGTGGAGCCCGACTTAATCACCGTGACATTTGCCGTTGCGGTGGTATCCTGGACACGTTTCATGCTTCTTGTGAGGATTCCCAACCTCTCTCTCCTGAAAGAAACAAAAAACATGTAGGTCCAGTACTTCTATTTGTTCTATTTTTATAATCATTCTCAAATAAATTTCTGTCAAAACACAGATAACGCATTTGTTTTCCGTGACCACTTCGTGTAGCTTTTCCAAACACATGTTCAATCGGATAACGTGTTGCGTGTAAATTAAGATATATTTGACAACCACATATTTTGTTTTCGTTATGTTTATCCAAAATTAGAAACATTGATCCATTTTTTAAAATGACTGTATGATATATTTAAATATATAAGATGTTTTTTTTGTGTAAAATAGGTATAATATTATTTGAATTATTTAAAACCAGACCAAATCTTAGTATAGAAATAAATCTAAAATAAGAAAGAAGACTATATTGTTACATAATAAATTTTAATTCTTAGTTATTAAGTCTTAATTTTTTTTTATAAAACAACCGTTTTCGATTCAATTTATTAAATACTAAAATACTAATTAAATATTAAAATTCGTAATACTCGTATTTCGACTTCCTATTAACAATCTTAGACTGTACCTATTTCAAAATACCCCTGTTTCCTATGGGGATAGACAAAAAATCACAGTTTTCACAAATCACACTTACTACGATACATAAGCTACAAGTAGCTTATGTAATAATGTAATATTTCGGCTAAGATTGTTAATAGGAAGTCGAAATATTACGAATTTTAATATTTAATTAGTATTTTAGTATTTAATAAATTGAATCGAATAGGAATGGAAACAAATAATAAACACACAATAAACATATGTTAATTAAATTAAATTGTAAGTCTTGCATTGCATTGCATTGCATTTTGATATAAGTTAATATATAAATATCTGAATTTATATTTTGTATTAGTATAGAAATATATATAGGAATTGGTATATCTGTATAAATTTGATAAAAGTTATCCAAAGCATTGAAAAAATGCTTACCGCTTTTATATGAATCATTTCCTGTACCATATTTAACCACCTGTACCTGTACCAACCTATAGCAAATATGTATGGCTATATTTAAAATTGATATTTAAATGAAATATATAAAGTATGAGTTACTTAACTTCTACTATTTTTAAACTCTTATTTATGATGGTTCGTAAAATAATTCCAAATCGTCGTCATCATTTCTGACAATAATTGAACATAGGCTTCCCCGAATGATCTTCACTCCGATCGGTTCAACGCTGCTAGCATCCAGCACATTCCTGCGATTCTCACCAAATCGTATATTTTTTTGTTGTTTTTAGTCCAAGTAAAGCAATAGTGCCTATCTAAAATCTTTTATAATTATAATATTAAGTACTGTGCGAAAAACCTAATAAAATTGTTTCCTGCACTTTTACTCACTTTGGTTACTGTGCGATTTCTGTATTTTTTATAAACGACCCGAAACACTATTATTTTTATCCTGTGTCGTGGGTGCAGTCACAAATATAAGTCTCACATACTCGTATACACGCGGACCGAAACAAATTTTTGTACTCGTATTATCGGTCCTGTGCAGGAATCGAATCCGCGGCTCGTTACGTAGTAGATAATCACGGGACCGTTGCGCCAAAGGTGTCCAGGAGACCTATTTTTGAATCAAGTATGCGACTTCGAAATCACCGATGTGACTAATAATCACCGATTTTCAATAATTCTTATTATTGAATATCACTTATGTCTCTCGTACTCACTCGTAATCAAGTCAAGACAAGAGTCTAAAGTTGATGTGTTGATTTTTCAGTCAGTCTTCTTAAATAGTTTCTTTTGTAATTAAGACATCTGAAAATATGAAATTGGTTAGTTAAGTAACTTTTAAGGTTTACTGTAAGCATGTAGAATATATAGCAGTAAACTATAAGTATTTACTAGAAAATAGCTACTTAAATGTAGGTACCGAATAGAACCAAAAGTACTTACATTACTTTAGTTTTCTTTTTTCTTCTGTTGGATTTGAAATTAAATAAGGAAATAAATATGTTTGAAATCTTAAATTAATTAAGGAAATAAATAAGTTTGAAATCTTGTTTTTTTTTTTCTCTTTATCAAGCATGGTGTATGCTGGTAAGTATAATGGTTAAGCCCGCAATAACCAGCAGCGGCTACATTCTGCGTGGAACCGAACCCTTACATATATGTGTACTTTATCTATGTTGGCAGCACTGCGATCGAATTTCAAAAATTAGATGTTTAGGAGTCCGTGACCTCAAAGTTATCGCTGACTATTTAGTCAGCGGTGATTTCGAAGTCGCATACGTAATTCAAAAATAGGTCTCCTGAGTAATAAAATTCTACTAGGTAGATACGTCTACAATTATAGTGTGTATGTCTATGATGGTTGTCTTAATCCACCTTTTCTTAAGTCAAATTAAATGAGTAAAAAGACCGTTTGATGTAGGTTTATTTTATCGTTTTCATTTTATCGCATAAACAGAAATTTCGACGAGCTTTCTAACTTTATGCGTCCAGTCCAAAAAAGCAAGGATTTACAAACTTATTTAATTCAATTGTATTAATATGAGATTATCATTAATTCCTCAATTAATTCATGAAATGATTATTATACCGATTCACAAGTAAACATCAATGTGCACGTCCTCCTACATACCTACGTTTGCATTTAGTAGACTAATGGATTAACGAGATAGGTCAGGCTTTGTCGTTTGAATTATTGTAATTGCCTGTATCGGAGGGGTCGTGTGTGCGCAAACAGAGCGAACATCACGCGTCTTATTGCTCCCCATTTACACTGTCAAACGGTTGACATAATCTATTTATATAGAAAACGTAAACAGATTAATATATAAAATCAAAAAAGTATATATTGAGTTAATCAAAAATACATAGTAGCTTACCACTATACTAGCACACCACGTGCCTATGTTTTTCATTATGGAATTTCATAAATACAGACGACAACAACATGTCAAGCTTTACATTTTACAAAGAAAACCGTAGCTATAACGAGCGACATAAAAGTAATCTCAAGGTTAATATTTAAAGGATGAGTTGCTATATCAATTTTATCCAACGCTTCTACTGCGAAGGAAAACATCTCTTGAAAAATTGAGTACTCGTGCGCAAATACTCAAAAGTATAGTTATGTGAAATGCATCAGTCCGCACAGGGCCACAATGGTTGACTAAATCCTATCCTGTTGACTAACCTAAAGCTCCTGTTGATATTGTATTATTTATCAATACTGCCGTAAGTATTGATAGTGGTAATGCGTATTTTTTTAAATTAATTACAATATTTCGGATATCCATCCTTAATCTCCACTCACCTCCATCATTATTCGTGACTCAATAGTCTAGTCATGTTATCTCATCAGAGATATCACACACAAACCACAGCATCGGTGGTGCTGTGGTATAGGCACTGGTCTACGAATATGCTTCTGCCATGTACCTATATGTTTGTCCTGTACCGTGTACCTTGTAGAAACGAAAGTTGTACATTTGCCTGACTCTCCTACGATGAAGGAAAATATAGTGAGCTTATATTCTTATATCTGCGAAGAAATTCATAGATGTAAGTAGTCAATCAATCCGCACTAGGCTAGCTTTGTCACCTAAGGCCTAACGTAGTTTCTGTAGGCTCGTGTCCCTATGGAGACGTACACTACCACTCAAAAGTATTTGGCCACCTCGTAAAATATATTTTGTATAAGTATGATTAAATGAAACTACTTCATAAATATTTTAACTGTTTATTTGCATTTTTTTACATAACAATAATACATTTTTTTAAATTTAGGACTCATCACTATGAAATCTAATAAATGTTTTTTATGTATTGTTTATAACTTATACAAAATGCAGGTGGCCAAATTTGTGTATATGAGCTGTGATGATGATCTCTTCAGAAGATTACCAAAGTATTTTTGGAATTTTTTATCATTTACTCGATGTACCTACGATGAAATAAAATAGTCTCGGTCGCAAAATCTTGGAAATTTAATATTTTTAAAGAAATACATAGTATATTTTTAAGGAGTTAAACATATACTACCAATGTAAAATATGAATATACTTATTTCGTTTCTGTGAGAGGTAATTTAAATTTTAGTATGTCTATAGTACCTACCCACCCATCTAGGTGCATCTACTAAAGCCTTATCATGTTCGTTGCCGATTTAAAAGTGAATTATGCAAAAAGTTTCAAAGTTCTCGTCGGATTTTCCGTGCTCGCGTAGTGGCTTCCTAAGTTGGCATTTTGCGATGCACTTTGACTATATTTAGCTTACTGCAACTGCTGTTTTATACACTAGTTTCTGGAGTCGATTATCGACTATAAAGGCTTAGTTAATTTCAACTAGCATGTAAATGAAATTTATATAGTTAATTTCTTAACCTGCTGTCATTACAATATTATAAAGGTACCTAGTACGATGAAAGAGTATACAACGCCAAATATGTGATTTAAGCTTGACACTGTTAATGAACAAAATAATAGCCATTGTTCATTTATATTTCGACATAATATCGAAAATAATGCTTCATTGTTTTATATCATTCGTACTGACAAATGATTAGAAGCTTTCCATATATATCATAAGTTAAATAGATTTGCCACACCAGAGTATTATTACCGTTGCAAAATTGCATAAAAAATAAACACTTTTTGAAATTTGGTTTTCAAACTCCGCTAACATTTACACTTTACTACAATTACTCCGCTAACAAAGTTTATACTGTAGTAGAAATCTTAAGATATAAAAAATATACATTTGAACTTATATTGTATCGTATATTTTAATTGATTTTTTTCATGTTTATACTGCACTATTAAGTTGAAATATTAATGTCACAAATGCCAGAAAGAGAATATAAGAAAAATTACAAACGCTTAGGCTAAATAAATTACGCGGCGAAACGCCAGATTATATGTCTTTAATTTACTATAACAAGCTCTAGATTAATATACAGGCTCTATTCAAATCTCAAAAATCCTGTAACTATCGTCGCGAGACTCGTTGTAAAACAACTTACTATAAGAAACTAAAATGTTTGCTTATACTGCAGAATTAATATAATGTATAAGAATAATGTCTTAAACTAACTATCGTTAAGTAACTGGTGGTCGAGTAATTAGTCGAGAAACAGTCGTCTCGCAAAGTTGTATCAAACATGTTTGTATCGATGCAGGAGCATTTACACAGCAACAGTATCGCAACTGGAACTACCAGCGTGTAAAGGTCCTAAATGAAAAAACTGTCTCATACACCTAGAATACATTGATAAAAACTTTTGACTGTGTATACATCAATATAAAATCTTATGGATATTCACTAAACGATAATTCCGGGAATATAAAAAAGGAAACAAAGCATTTAAGGCAACAATGTGAACTTCGGCAAAATGGACGCCACAGATCTATATTATATCGAAAAATGTTTGATGATAAAATCTTCCTATGCCTAGAGAAATTTGTCTTTCAATATCTTAATCCAAAATGGACATTCCTGTGTATACCTCAACTCAGAAACTGTAAATCAATTCCTAGGCTGCGCGGTCATGTCGTAAATTGGGTCAAATTAATTAGGCTGCAAGCAAGAATTTAATCGGGAATTTATTTCGCGGAGAATGTTCAATGTTTTAACGGATTCCAGGAGTTCACAAACACGGTGCCCGATGCAAATGAGTGAATAATCGGCTTATTGAGATTCTGCGACAATGAGCCACGACAGTTGCTCGACATCGATCCCCTGTCGCGTGGCGAAACAAATGAAATCGTCAACACCACTTCAATTGAACGAAATCCTATTATTACCTTGGGGCTATGTTATGGACATATGCTGTTAGTTGCGATAACATTTTAAAACTCACTTAGTTTCTAGTCGGCTATATCGGCATAAAAGCTATTGCTAGGCTAAAAAATGTATAAAGAGCACTATCAAGCTTTTTAAATTCCTGGCTTAATCTGACTACAAAGCTCCGAAGTTTGTTTGTTTTCTTGATAAGAATCGTAATGGGGGCGAAAAGATAATTCTTTGTCAAACAAAACTCTCGAAACCCTATTGACTTGTTTCCTGCCTATAACTTTGTAGTGACCTCACTACATATGTATTATACTTTTTATTGTAATTATTTTTCATCTCCATAATCTATTGTTTCATCTCATATCTAATATTCCTCTATAATAAAAATTGTCATTCTCTGCCATGTCTGTCGCCTTTGTCACTAAATTCAGCCGTACATTTTTGAATTAATTTTTATATTTTGCTTGTTAATATTGTTGTACATATATTAAAACTGTAAATAGAAGAAATCGTATTTTTACCGTATTGCATCTTCTATACTGGTGACCCCGACGTGACCTCACTACAACTTGATCCTGTATATAATAGATTTAATTGCGCCTTGTTTCCTTAAGAGTGAATGACATAACAAAACACTTATCTGTATTGACTTTCATATTCCTACTAACCACTCTCATATAGCATTTAAATCTGATTGAAGAGCTAAACACTGAATTTCGTCCGTCACTTTCGTAAATATTTTTAAGTCATCTGCATACAAAAAAGTAGGGCGATCAACAAGATCGTTGATAAAGATAACAAGTAGAAACGGACCAAGATGAGGTCCACGCGTTACCCCTGATGAAATGCACACTGAAGAATAAGCATAATTCTTGTTGGTTTGCTACTTTTGTCCAAAGAAGAAATTATATATCGTAATAAAATACCATACAAATTTATATCATACAAAGAAGGTTTTCAGTACAATAACAAGTGGTTAACTTTATCCAAAGCTTTAAATAAATCCAAGTATGCCGCGTCGATTTAACCCTTCAAAGTATCTGACATAAATAACACTTTATTTTTAATAATAATATTTTAATTTTATTTTATTTCATTAGGTAAGTACAACAACTTACAATCAACACATGTATATGTATAGTATAGACAATTAACATTCTGGTTAGGGATAAGTAAGCATTTCCACTTACTTACACAATACTATACACGTAAAAAATACATTAAAAGTACACAAATAGACCATCATTATAAACAAAAAAAATAAAGATACAAAACACAATTAGACCAATACAAACAATACAAATAACATATAAACATAAACACTACTAAAGCCACTCTGAAGCCAAACCAAAAATGTCGACCTCCTTGTGAATGTCATGAAAGAGCCTACGCATCCTATATATAGGATTGTAGAAAGAGGTATTGTTTCTAAACACCTGCAAACCAAATTTGTTGGGATTTCGTGATTTATACGTGGTTTACAATTGTTACCAAAATAAAATATAATGTGTAATTCCAACAGGTTACCTAGAGTAGACCTCTTTTTTACAAAACCATGCCACTTTGTTGATGTAATACTTTTAAAATCGTTATAACAGTGAGAATAAACTAACGACTCAAATAATTTAGTTTTTTTCACACCATTTGAGTCAAAAGGGAGATCTTATCACCTAAACAAATGTCTTTTGAATTAAAAAATACGAACACCTGTTAGGTGCGGAGGGAAATAATCTAAAAAGGAAACGGACCAAAAAAATATTTATACCACCACAATAGCGACAGAATTATTAGTAATTGCTTCTCTCAACTATCAAATTATACTAATAATTACTGATACAAAATGAAGATGCAAAAGACTATCTTTTCACACGAAATAAAATACTAGTAACATGCTTATTATATAAAATGCCACTTGATTCGACAGATAGCACGCTGCTATCTTTATCTTTTAGTTTTACTCGTATTTTAATTAGAATATGTTTACATCTGGAAATAAAAAAAATAAGTACCCTTAAAAGAAGCAATACTAGATACATAAATGGTGTTTTGTATTATTTTGTTTAACCTACTTAAATGCACTGGGTTATACTCCTTTGCCGTCCCTTTCCCACATGCATATTACTATCTTCATAAATAGAAAAGGTAGTATTACCGCCTAATAGCCGCACGCGTACGCCTATGTAATTATTACTTATCGCAGTAGACCAAAAAATACAACAAATAACTGACATTCTAGCACTATTACGGAGGGCCCCCCAAGTGGACCGCGAGGTCGCACCAGGCAGAAGATTTTCCTTGATAAGTGTGCATGTTTTCTATCCATTTTCTTACAACTGTTTTATTTCCATTAATTTTCTTGCAGTTCTATTTAATCCGTCTTAACCTAGTGCATTTACAACTTTACTACGCAAAAGACAGCCCACTCATCGATGCTATAATAACCTGCATACCTTTATTGATAATTGATATACTACCCAGCGGTAATTGGTTTTTCACGAAATACACCTACGGCTACAAAATGGATGGGAAATTATCAAGCTAAATCCATACCAAACGATCCGAAGGGCCAATTAAAATAATTCCAACAGTCACTGGCTCCATCTTAAGCGGTAGGTTTTGAAATGTAAATAGATCAGGTTCCGATGCAAATTTGTGTATAATCCGTTTGTTGGGATGCGGCGACAATGACTTGTGTACCGGCCTGCTCACGACAGTTGTTTCCCATCGATCTACGACTTGTAAACTGAGACTTTGGACTAATTTGAATTGCACATTACGTTTGTTTGAAAGGTCTGTGCTGGTATTATGGACAAGATTTCCTTTGTCTTCACAAAGGCCTCATATTTAACAGTAATGGTATTTATCCAAGAAATAACAAAGATTGTCTAAGTGGTGCTATTATTATTTATTATTGCCTTTTCATAAGCTTAAAGTACACTTTTATGAAAATGTTTACTTCAAAGTCACTCAGTTCATAAATAAATATTTGGAGATTAAAGTTAATGTAATATTACAAACGTTACTGTGCTTACTAATGTATACAATTGTTAATATAGTGAAAACGTATAATGCGGTTAACATGTGTAGTTTAGTCACACTTAGCTATCGTAGAAGGCAGCTAGCTATCTGTTTTCCCGTTTGAATCTTAACACTTACCACTGTGCCGAAAAATTTAAATTATTTTTAATCCCAGTTTACTTAAAAAATTATATTTTACATAGTTATAATACACTTTGCATAGTTTTAGGAATTTATTGTACAATAATTTAAAATAACTTTATTGCGTGATTGTAAATTCTGAATGTGTGTTTTTTCTAAATATTTATTTGTAGAAGGTTTGCTGTATCGAAATGAGTACGTATTTTTGAAGTGTATAAGATATAAATTTTAGATCAACCTAAACTCAGTTTGACGAATTATTTGATATCACGAATATTTATTTGTTCCATTCTGATTTGTTATATAGAGATTGCACTGGAACAGAAAAACATTGACGCTAATGGACAATTTAAAGAAAAATACCACTTTTTAGTCAACAATTCCATCGTTTATTAAAGATTCTGAATCTTTAAACATTATAGCTGAAAGTCTTTACCGGTATCACATAAGCAGCTTAAGGCTAAGATACTTATCTCAAGGCTGCCCAAGCTCAAAACTGAGGAATCTTACCAACTTTTACAAAGTTCCTGCCGATCCGCCTCAAACAATCTCACTGCATATTTCAGTAAGCTCGTGGTAGAAACACGAAATTTCAATAAATATGAAAATATTATTAGTTTTTAGTATTTTACGGAGCACTTTACGAAGAACAATAGAAAGTAGTCTCTAAAAGTCTGTATACTTCATAGAAAACAAATAACAATGCAATTGCATTAAATATATAATGACAAAACCGATTTCATAAAAGGAGGCACGCTTTTCTACCAGAAGTACCTTTCAAGTGAAATAGTAGTTGTTGAAACAAATACACAATGAGTAATATTAATCACAGGTAATTAGTTAAAGAGGCAATTAATTTTAAAAAATAATATTAGCAGCTTCATTTATTATGTAATTGTTTTAAAATCTACTATTTCTTATGAAAACACACTACTAAATTCTCCTAATCTAGGCCATGAAGCATATGTTAAAAGTCTTGCAACAAAATTCATGGCCACTTGCTATATATTCAGTATAAAAAAAGCAGTTTTTCATACTTAGAATCAAAATCCTTCCCAACTGCGGCCCCTGTCAGCTAACAACATATCTGCGGCACTGAGCAGCCATTAAATACTCCAAATCACGAGTTATGAACTAACCCATCGGATCCCTAATAAGTATAGTATATTAACGCCCGGCCCACGAGGCACGTTCAAATTTGGATGTGCCTTGTGGGCAAATCTTAAATTTGAACAACTGTCGTGAATATCATTTTAGCAATTGTGCCCCTCCTGTGATAGTCGCTTAAGATAGCACACATCATAAAACCGTCAATAAACTTGTTTAAAAATAGAACACATCCGGTCGGTTCCACCAAGAACTATCTTTAATAACATTTTAATAATTATACTCTAATTGGAATTATACGCATTTTGAATGGAACATACGAACAGTTCCATCAATAAATGATATCATTAACATTTTAGTAATTGTGGTCTTACTAATATAGTCGTTTACATATAAGACACGCAGCTGGTTCTATTCTGTTATTAACATTTCAACTTTTAGTTATTTATATTAATATATTTGTTTGGCAACATACAGTTGGCTCAGAAACTCTATAACAATAAATATATGCCTTCGTGCACTCGTCACGCCTCAATTATATTGAACATAGACAACGAAGGCGATTAAATTATACTCAGGTGGTAGTGAAATATTCAGGGTAGGGGCCTTCCTAGATCCTTCATAGAACGTCAGACTGCTTTCGATTCCCCTTTTTATGACTAATCGTATTTATTTTGATTATAGCCTTAATAGCTTTTTTAATGCTACATTTTATTCAACGCTACAGATATTCTATATAAGGTCACGTTCATGCCAATAATTTCTCAGTGCCACGCTTTATCAAAATTAGTCTGTTTAATCATAGAGATGGGTGACTGAAAAATAAGAATCTATTTATAAAATCTACTACGATTATTACTTGTCCTATGTACAAGTTTAGTAATTTTACTATGACACAATTGTATTGCGTGAATAATGTAGACAATTAATATTTGTAATAGCAAAATTAAAAATAACACATACGTTTGTTTCGTTTTTGTTGTAACCTGTTATATGAACCTAATAAAACAAAATTAAATAATAGTTAAGCCTTAATTTATTATTTTGCTCGGTCCCATTTTTCTCCTTCTCATTTAGTCAAGTGAAAACAAACAAGAATAGCCAAGTGCGAACACGGCAACGCCTGGAAAACTTTCGTCATAAAATTAGGTATAACCTTCGAGAGATCACTCAAAGTTGTAAGGGGAATTTATGTTTTATAGAGGGAAAAATCGGTAAGCGGAAGCCTGTAGCATACCTAATGTTACATTGAGACCCCCGCTGACTTCGCAGGAAAGTGACAATGCAAGACATTGTCCACTTAAATTGTTAAACTAAAATAAATAAGTGCTCTCTCTCAGTTAAAGTTTATGTAAATGTAATTTGAACTTTATATTTGAGTTCTGGATGTAAATTGTTAATTTAATACATTCGTTTACAGAAACGACAGGGAAAGACTTAATTTATTACAAATTTCGTAACATTTTTAAAGATTCCTGTGCCCATTCTTCCCAAAAAAAAAATCCAGAACGGTTGATCATCATTATCATCACAGCTCATATACGTTTCCATCGTGTCACACGAGCCTATCCTAACTAGATTAAGCCTCAGTTAACCACGTTGGTCCGGTACGAATTGACCGGTTCCATTTACACCTTATTTCTCTTGATGTAAGTAGGTTGCATCACGATGTTTTCCTTCGCCATGAGTGTCAAATAAATAAATAAATGTACATATGAAAAACAAATTGTTCCCTTCCAGTTATTATTTTTGAATTACGAATGCGATTTCGAAATCACCGCTGACTATTTAGTCAGCGGTGATTTCGAAATCGCATTGACCGCACTTTGAGGTCACGGATTCTTAAACATCCAATTTTTAAGAGTCGATATATATATATATATATTATAGGTATATAATGGTTTATATATATAGGTATAGGTATATATACATGAATGTTATTATTAAAAATTGCGGTTATTATATACATATATATTTATACATTATATTCATATATATATATAGACTGAAAAATAAAACAATACACAGATAACATTTCCACAAGTATGACTTGATTACGAGTGGGTGAGGGCACTCGTAATGAAATCACATCTGTGACCAAGGTAGTCACATCAGTGATATTCAAAAATAAGAATTATTGATAATCGGTGATTATTAGTCACATCGATGATTTCTAAGTCGCATTCGTAATTCAAAAATAGGTCTCCAGTGCCAAAACAACAGCGTCGCGGAAATTCCTTGGGAACGAATGAATGATAATTATTATTTATCGACTAGTAAAACACACCAAGAATTTTTATTCTACAGCACACTAAAATATCTTAAATACAACGCCATAAATCAGGAACAATATTTTTAATATTGTATACTTCAGTCGACGGAGTTACTTCGTCAAGGATATCCTAGATCCTAGCAGTCACAGGCGAACGGAATCCTTTGTTGCAAACGATGTTAATTTGTCTGAAATTCAAACAGTGATAAGAGGATTAAAGTCTGACAGTGCGGTGAATTGGGATATGTTATCTACTAGAATTATTAAAGATGTAGTTAAAACTCTGTCGATCGCAATTATGTATTTAGTAGAACGTAGGCTGTACGAAATATTCGCAAAATCGTTTAAGAAGTCTGTATTGATCCCAATATACGTCCACTTCTATAGCCTAGTGTTTATTGTACCGGTTTCAAAATGTCACTATCTCTGAAGTCCCGGGTTCGAGGTCCAGTGCGAGCAAATTATTATGTAATGAATACGAGCATTTGTGCCATAGACATAGCTGTTAATATATCTTTCAATAATATTTATTTATTTATCCGTTGCTCTAGATGCCAAAACATAAGCCATAAAGTTCTGACTTTGGACTTTGGCTTATTGATGTAAATTTATAAAATATATGTATATATATTAGAGACCTAACTCAATCTTACTGGCGTTATGGGAAGTTATTGAACGCATTAGAAATGACATATTACCTCATGAATCTATTTATCCAAATCGTTCCAAATATTAATATGTTGCAATTATTTCACTGCCGAATGAAGACGCCTACAAATTCTGTGATACAGGCATGTTTGACACCAACCTTTCACCGACATGACTATGCCTTTCTATATATTCAATAAGCCTAAGAAAATATATGGTATTGTGAATGCATTTTTCTATAAAGCAATTCAAAAAGATTTTTATTGAAAGGAACAAACAAAAGTAAACCTCTTGCAAACAAATGTGATTGTTATAAAATAAAAAATGAACGATGTCAAAAAACTAACTGCTCACTATGAAGAGTCTTACTGTAACCTACAAATACGTATAATTATTATCATTATATTATTTCTGATGCTCACTAAAATGTCATTGATGTTAATATTAAAAACCGGCCAAGTGCGTGTCGGACTCACGCACAAAGGGTTCCGTACCATTGATTTATGAAATTAAAGGAAGCGGTTTACGATTTAAGAGGTATTAAAAAAACTACTTACTAGATCTCGTTCGGCTTAGAAAAAAAATATTTTAAAAACCTCGATATCACTTTTGAAGACCTATCCATAGATAACCCACACGTATGTGTTTGATGAAAAAAAAATTGAGTTTCAGTTCTAAGTATGGGGAGCCCCCAATATTTATTATTTAATCTTTTTATTTTGGCATCAAAATCTTAATGCGGTTCACAGAATACATCTACCTACTAAGTTTCAACAGTATAGCTCTTATAGTTTCGGAAAAAAATGACTGTGACATACGGACGGACAGACGGACAGACAGACATGACGAATCTATATGGGTTCCTTTATTTGCCATTTGGCTACGAAACCTTAAAAAGTACATAAAATTCACCACTCTAATTTTACATAAGAATAGGTGAATTAATAAGCCAGAGCCATTACACAAAATGTAAAAATGAGATGAGTTTACAGTACATTAATTTGCTTTAGCAAAATATGCGCTTGTCAAGGTTTTTAAAATCATAGTAGTGTCGTAAAAGCTAATGAACCTTCATGCTAAATATTTATCAGTTGAAAATTTGAATGTAAATAGTTTGTTAATACAATGGGGACTTATTAATGATATTACAAAACCAAGAGTGATGGAAGAAACATTTTTATAAAGAAATTGATATCTTAAAACATGCCATTTAATAATAAATAGCTAGCTTTTCATTTATTTAAATTCCGTCCTGTAAAAGGGCGTCTTCATGAACGAATATATTCTTGAAATTTGCTTGTAGAACTCCTGCGCAGCTTTCTAAATATGACGCCTATTTTTGTATAACATTTGTAATAGCTTCATTATCTTTATTTACATTCCATAAATCATTACCTGTTGTTGACAAAAATGTTCTTAAAATAGGTCCAATTGTATGAACAAGTGCATTGACAATACAAACATGTTGTACGAAAAACCAATAAATCAACTCAAAATATTTTATATTTCAGTGGTGTTCGAAGAGCTCGAGATTTTTCACTTTGTCCACCCATCACGGAGCTAACAACACTGAATGTTGCTTAACTTTACTAATAATCACGATGAGTTAGCCTAACAAAACAATTTATCATGCAAGTAGGTTTCATTATGATTACAATATAACTAAATAATTCATAAGACCTACTCCAGTTTCGTAACTCGCCTATTAAGTTTTCCTATGGAACTAGTTCAAATTAGCGTGTCATGCACCTAATGAATTAGAAATTATGGATTTACTGCGCAAAGAACCCGAACGATGTGACGCACGGCACAAACGCCGTATAATATTTAGCATTCCATGTAATGCGATACAAATAATTAGCAGGAGCAGTAAGCGATGACTAAAATCGTTGAGTATTTATTTGGTAAATTCATATATAATTTATATAAATTATACAGGCTGATAATGTAATTCTGTTGTTATCAAATTTTGACTGAAACTGATAGATGATTGTCATATTGTTCTTAATATAGCAATGTAAGCACCCTATCAGTTTCAATCGAAATTTGATAGCAACAGAGTAACATTATTAGCTTACTGGGTAAAGTTCCAGGCTCCGTTCATTCCCCCCTTTCGTTATCACTATGAATCTGGCAACCCTATTATAAATCCACAAATAACTAAGGAATTGTTAATTTATATAGAAAAAGATAGGCAAAATAAGACACACATATATAATTTCCCAATAAAACTAAATGTATCAAATTTTTATTACCAAATGTAAGAAAAGTAGATACTATTGTTAAAATGAATAATGAAGTGGTAGAATTTGTTGAATTCACTGAATTCTGGGGTATTACTTTGGATCCGACTTTGCGATGGCATCCACATATTGAGACCCTATCAAATAGACTAATGGCCGTTTTCACTAACCTTGTCTTAGCTTAGGTGACTCCTAAGAGACATGCTGTCTCACTCTTTTCAGTTAATATAAAAAGTGACAGCATGTCACTTAGGAGTCACCTAAGCTAAGACAAGGTTGGTGAAAACGGCCATAAGTTCTGCAGCATATGCTTAAAAAAAATACGACAACTTACAGATGGTGAAACGGCAAGATTAATTTACTTTAGTTATTTTTACAGTGTTATCTCCTAATGGTAAACCATTAGGAGATAACACTGTAATATAATAGTAAACTATTATGGGGGTCGGCTTCTAACATAGAAAATATTTTTGTTCTTCAAAAAAGAGCAGTCCGCGCTATTTTAGCAAGGGATTCTCTTAGAGATTTATTTAAAGAGATTAATATAATGACTTTAGCGTGCCAGTATATTTATGAAAATTTTATGTGTATAAAAATTGTAACACATTTCATACTTATTGCATAATTTGCATAATTTAAACACAAGAAATAAAAATAAACTTGCCGTTCCAACGTACTACAGCTACAAAAAACTAGAGGTTCGTTTATGGGCAAATGTATAAATTTTTATAACAAGATTCCACATAGTGTAGCTGATTTGCTTTTTCATAAATTCGAGGTACATGTTAAAAACCGCTAATGAAGAAGGACTATTACAAAGGTGTTGATTTGAAATTTATTACATTACATTATAAAGTGTAAACATTTGTTTTCCCATATAAATTGTAAACACATATGTACGTTGTATGATAACGACATAATTTATTGTCAATGTTGTGACTTTTGATAAAGCTGATAAGGTTCTTGCGCCCATTCTTCTTTTCAGCTAAAAAATACGTCCTGAATGAGTAGGAACAAAAATTTGAACAATTCAAAAGAGCTTTCATTTGATTTGATTTGATATATGCAGGTTGCTTCACGCGTCAATAAATTCCGTTAATGAGATAAAAATATTCATTAATTCGAGACCTCTGACACATGTCGCCGCAAACCCGGAAGAAGAGAACGCATTAACATCCTTTCATTTTTTGATTGGCTCCTCTTCAACTGGAAATCATTTCGCAACATCAGAGCCGAAGGATTTATATGGGCGTGCATCATGGCGAAAAGCGTTCAAAATGTAAAGGACGAGCGTGAATGATGTAAATAAGTGGACAGGAGCTCAGAGCAAAGAAATATAATATAGAACAATAGTAAACGCAATAATAACAATAAAAGGCAAAAGTAACAGACGACAAATTAGGCCTCGACACAATAATAATCTCTTGTTACCCTGGCAACGTCAAATTACCATAGACCATTATTATGAGTCAGTACGTAACAGAGAGCATCGCTTATCAATGATAATTGTGTTATCATGTCGTTAGTTACAATCCGGACCCTTAATCAATTGGGAGTTTTGTGCGTCGTTAATCACCAATCGCATTCCGTAGCCAACGCAAATACATTTCATTATATTTAGGACTGAGTGAGTTTAGGAGTAAGCTCGGAAAATGAGCAATTATTGATAGATAAATCAAATATTCACAAATAAATAACTGATTCATAAATCAGATACTTGCGAAATAGCATGATGAATTAAAATCAGCGAGTATCAAAATACTGAATAGTAACTTTATGTTTCATTAATTTCAGTCCACGTGATTTCCAGGTTATAACATTTTCGTTCAGTAAATAAATAGTAGTCCATGTCTCGTCAACAGAAAGCGGATTTCAAATATCCATTACATTGTCCTATCCCATGTATTACCCAATGTGCGGTATTCCGCATTCGAAGATTTACTATAGAGAATTGAGTAATTAAAAAAAATATCGATAATTTTGTGAGTCAATCAACTTCTGCTTTAAATTAAATAATTATGGAGTCGGGATACTGGCACTACGGATATCGTCATTGAGTTTAAACCAACGCGATGCATCTAATTAATTTTGTGGAACACACGCGCGACGTAGCAGTTTTAAAGTTTGTAGCACACCAGTAACACAAATACAACCTCAAAGAACTGGTTTAATTCGTCATCAACATGTTCGACACCACTTTATAAGTTAGAGTTCCCTTAATTATTTCAATAAATGCCTCGCGTTGTCCTATAAATAAATCACTTTGGATATTCTAAAGTAGGTATAACATCTTGCAAATTTTTAAAGACATCTTTCTGATGTATTTGTATTTATTTCTAGAAATCGACTAGTGCAGTGTTTTTGGCATTTATATGTGTTAGCCTCCATTTGTCTTTATAATCATTTACTTATTCATTTATATAATAGCTTATAACAGCCATTCCAAATCTCTAATTTATAGTAGTGAACATCCACATTTACAGACTCTCTATAAAATAGTAATATACATAAGTCAGTAACAGAGGCACATATTCTGAATCAATCCTTAAAAAAACTGTTTTACTTTATCTTATTCACATATCAAATCTTCAGGCAATCCCGAACATTTACAGATACAATCAAAAATTCCTTTAGTAAATTCGAAAGCTCTTGCTCGCAGTAACGTATTCTCTATTGACCGTGCACTCACGATTTCGAAACGGATTCCAAATTTTGGAATTATAAATCAAATTTACTGTTTTGAGCTATATTACTATACTATATTGTCTTTGACCTTCCGAATTTCATGCCAGTTCTTCACCAGAAGTGTCCACACATTTCTGAATAGTTATTGTTGAAAACAGATGCTAACTAATACAATTTATACATAGTATGACACCTTACGTAATAATAAAAATTACCTAAAAATAATAAATTACATGAACTTATTAATTATGTATCTAGTTCATTGACATTATCATCAACAACAACCATGGTACTAGTTACTTTAAAATATAAGAGTTTGTCTTAAAAGCTCCATAAACAACTGAAACCTCACCACCATTTTCACCATAAAATACTTTTACGTATTTTTTAAACTTCTTAAAAAATCTCTTATCTTTCATCCTGATAGTAAGTAACAATAAAGCTGAAAATAGTAACGAGTTTCATCTGGATTTCTCAAAAACAACAAAAATCTGGATATTTCATCAACGTGACTCTTGTGCTTACTCTATACGTCACAAACAAAGACTACCATTTTCAAAGAATTCCAGCTTATTTCCAAATCCCACCAGCTTCTAATGAACATGACTAAAATACATCTCATTATTAAATTCCTTGGCTTTCCTTCTAATACTGAGGAGTTATGAATGTTATGATCGAAATTATATTACAATAGAATTCCTTTCCTTTGGATGCATTGGGTGCATGCCCCACCTAAAACAGTAGAAGCGACGCTAAATAGTTGGCAATATTGGGGGCTATGTGCGGGAATTATGATGCGATGTGAAGGATTTAACGTGGATGCCCAACATTATTGCATATTTCGAAGATACACATAACAGTGTTGGTACACGAATGGGTGACGTTCTTATCTCATTAATTAATTTTGTGAAGATCGTTTCAAAATCTAAGCTCCTTTATAATTTATAACTCTAAATCGTTTTGTTTGTTATCATATGTTAGAAAACCGTTTGAAAGAAAATCGATACTAATACCTTACACTAACAACTTACACTATATGGCGCATGTTTGACATACGAGTAATAAAAAAGTCACTGCATTTTTATCACAAAAGAGTTCAAATATTCGTATTCTATGTAGTTTAAAAGTCATTGAAAGTCAAAATATATGTGTGTGCAATTAAATAATGTTCTCTTACTTAAAAAGTTGATAATCTCATTGCTCCTTCCACACAAAATCCTAAGAAAAGTTGTTAATCGAAATGGAAAACTAATCCCAAACAAGATCTCAGGAGCAACAAACAAAGTCAATCAATAACAACTCGAGTACATATTAGTTGACTATCGACTGGTGCACCATCCATCAGCGAGTGGAACAACTTGTCAGATTGGAGGGTGATCACTCAGCCGCCCCATTACGCTCGCTCTATCAGTCAATAGGTTCACTGTGTCCATTGTCGTAAGTTGGTTGATTTTTAAAATCATTGTGAAATTTAGTGTATTTTTTTCATTGTGGCCGAGGAATTAACTGACTTCAATCGTAGCATCAATGCAATAGCTTTATTAATAAATAATGTTACTATAGCGATAAACTAAAGTAACCACTATAACCTACCAAACAAACCATATAAAAGTTATGATATCATTAAAAAATGTAAAATTTTTAGAGCTAACAAAATCTTAGAAAAAACTATAGTAGTAACAAAATTAACTTCATAGTTATATTACAGTATAATATGACTATTTAAACATGGTAAAGTTTCAGCTTAATAGAGTACTAACCAAAGACGTTGTAGAATAAGATACGAGTATAGATGAACAAAAGTAGACGGAAATATTTAAATAATACATGTAAAATTATTTCAGACGCCCGCAGAAACTAAATCAATATTTCAACCAATCTGGACAACCTATATAACATCTCCAATTATAGTCGAGGGGTCATGGAGTATCTGTTACATAACAATATTTATAATATCATTTTATTTCACGATGATCTATAACCATTTTTCTGTTTCATTTTTGTGTGGTAAATTTGAACAGATTTTTGTCACACTACTAAACTTCTCTATTCTCTGCTCGCTCGGGAGACAATGGATATACTTCCCCAAAAGGTACCGTCCGAGATGAAGATAGATCGGAACGGAGCGACGCACGGTCACGCTGTCCGCGGGCCGCTACCGCCTCATTGGCCAGTGATCGATATCACTCCGCTTATTCTGATAACCTGGTACTTCGCTGCCTTTTATTTTGTTCTTTTATAGCTAAATCTACTAAAATAAAATCAAAGTGTTTTTTATTATTTGAATTTGTAAAATGTACACGTAACTTATGTTTATTGTTATTTTTCTTTAGATTCGTACGAAGCAAGCTGATCGCGTTCGTCTGTTTACATAAAAATACTTCAGATCTATATTGATAGTTAGAGTCGTCGCACTATCTATTTTCGGTTTGAATTATTACCATTGGTGACAAAATCTTTCAAACAAACGAGTGCGTATGGTATAAAGCACTAGTACACAGTAACACACGGACGCAGACAGTAGATTTAGTACCACAGTCTACTTTTGCATTCGTGTGTGTCAAGGTGCGGACGTGTTACCTGACCGTTTGTTTAGAGTAAATTAGTGTCTAGTTTACTTTTCATTGTTTTTATATAACAAGAATTGTTGAAGTTAGTTTTTTCAACTACCACCTTTTCCGATTACTAAAACACTCAGTCGCTGCTAAAGTATACTATATCACAGTGTAATAAACTGGTGTATCTACTGCTTTTATTACTTGCAAAGCTATAACTCCGATAAATACTTACAACGGGCTCTTACCGACATACCCAAATTCCAGGAAACAGTATTACAAACGTATTTATCATCACCAACAAAATACCGGGATACTAGAACAAGGTGCTTATCTACCTCTGTGTAACCTTTTTCTACCGCCTAATATAACACGTTTGAAGGGTGAAATAGGCAGTGAAATTGCTGGATCAATGACTTCATATTTCATTCACAAGTTGGCAACTTATAGTGTGATTTTTGTGGACTTTACAGATTTGCTACGAATCTCAGAAGAGCCTTAAGTACTATAAACGACAGTGACCACTTTTCATCAAATGGACAAATTGCTTGTTTACACATATATAGCAATAAAAAATATATCCCCGCTGATATACGTCGATACACCGCCACGTTAATACGTTTTCACGCCAATGAGTTGTCAAATATTTTAGTGATATTAAAATGTAGTGCTGTAATGTAGTTATGATTGTGTTACACAAATTAGATACGGAACCAAATAGAATTTTCAAAAGCCTCCATCTGCTTGATACTAGTCGAATGTTTGTGTATCGCAAAAAAGGGAAAATCGAAATCCTGTCGGAAAGTATAATTTTTATCTCTATTTGATCTTGCGAGCTGGAGATAGCACCTAGAACAATATTGTATATGTCAAAAAAATACTTAAGACTTGCTAATAATTGAAATAAAGATGAAGAGTGCTAAAATCAAAATAAATGGTATGCAAACGGAAAGATATAATTAATGGACACTAGCTCTAATACCATATAATTTGAAATCCATAAACCAAAAGAAAAGAATGCATATGGCAGCCAAAGATCATTTTGAATAAACTTCGTATATTTTGGTATTCATATTAGTGCATTAATTAACACACATTGAAGTTATAAACGTTATATGCAATGTAAACATTTTTTTTTTCTTGTAACAATATTTATGGCAAGACTAAGTATTTCGAGATAAGACAATCAATACTACTCCATCAAACAAATAACTTGGTCTAATACGTTTAAAATATGTAATTTCTCCAAAATGTGAAATAAAACGCCCAATTCACAAATAAAATTTGAATACATCATATGACATATTCTCAATATGAAAAGGGTGATCCCTTGGGAGAAATCGCTGGCGTAAGGCGTAGCAAGTCGGACATTAATATGAAAGAACTATCGTATCTCGCAATATGGTGACAAAAAGCCTACATCTCATATCGGATGAGCAAATGTATTCAGGGGCCATTTCGGATTCTGTCCCACGCATGTGTCATAGACAGTGCTCCCCTGGGGCACGGCAGACGAGCAAAAAGTGAATATTGCAAATATGTTCACATTATTGCTGCACGTTTCCATTGATTCTGACGATATTAGGATACTTTGTCTTTCTCATTGTGAAATATATCTTTAACTTAAGAAATAAAATACATTTTTGTTCTGGTCCATTCTGGGTTTTAAACGTTCATATAAGTAAGGCACTTATTTTTTTTTTAAGTTTAACCTAAGCCTATCAAGCCAATGTGATGATTTTCTTAGAATACGAAAAAATCATTATGATATTTATATTGTTTTCAGTGTTATATAATATCCCATAGTTAAGGTATTTAATCGAAACCAATTAAAGTAATTAATTTTATTTACTTAAATAATCATTTTTTTATTTTTTTCATTGCGTAAATTAATTTTGGATGTTAAATATACTTTTCATTAAATATGTGAAACATGACATGAGTATACTAGGGAAGTAGGGATTTTGAACATGAAAACACTGTTTCATTTATGTAAATGCGATATAACATTTAGTTAACATTGGGTTAATATAAGTATTAAAATCTTTTCGTGCGTTGTGATTTGAATCAAAAGTAAACTTTTAATTACTCACATATTATTTTCTTGGTAAAATATTTTTAAATTTACCGCAGGGGTGTGTAGCCCACGTGTGGCTAGGAAACTTAAATATCTTCGGTGTAACTATGGTCACGGTACTTACTGGTGTTCAAATCAGGAGGCTCGGGAGTGATTCTGCCATATACCAATGTATTTTTAGAATTTCATGTACATTTATCTGACATCCCGTGAGGGCAAATATCGTGAGACAACCACAAGTGTATGCAAAACACTTGCCAACGAAATTCAAAGGTATATGTGAAAATGACCTATCGCATTGGGTAGGCGTAGTTGACTAAAGCCTATAAACCCTAACATAATTTGGGTATGCTCGTGCCCCTCAGTGGTGACCAATATGAGCTGTGAGGAATAAATTACCAACAAAATTACTGTTCGCTATCTGTGTGTGTAACGCGAGTTTAATTACATACCTAATGTGTATACATATATTAGAAAACAATTGTATAGACTGGACTAAACTAGATATTTTGTCTTTTTGTCAAAATATCGTGCCGTCGTGTCGTGTATCATGCTTACCTTTCACAATAGACTAATACATAATGGATATCGGGCGTACTAGTTTCAATAAAATGATTTTTTAGCTCTCCCGCATTCAACGATCTTACATTACTCATATTTTATATTCTTTTGTAGAAAAATCACATTTTAAAAGTCTTTGATAAAATATCGTATAAATAGGTGAATCCTAAATAAATATCATTCAGATATCGTTCAATGGGTTATAGTGGCTATTGGCATGTACAATAGTCATGTATATCACAACAAAAATCTTTCAGATATGAATATACACATATTTATCATATGTCTAATTTATGTATATTGTATCTCATGGTTTAACGCAATCACGTTTAGTTTTATTGATATTATCTCGATATAGATGATACTATCTCGAGATACAAACTTGAAATTGTATGAAATAAAAATATGTTGAGATTAAATTATACCAGAAGTGAATACTAAATGGAGAGAAGTCATAATGATTATCATACTAGCTATGGAACACCCAGTATTGAATGGAAAATTATAATTATGTAATTATTAAAACATCTATTTAGGAAGAATACAACCTGAGCTGAAATGCGTATTAGAAACATCCTATTTAACACATACGAAACTGTTAACACAGTTAACACAGTACAGACAGATGCACGGACAGAACAATCTCGTTATTAAAGCCGACTTCAGGCGACAAACCTGATCTGAAATGCAAACCACGAGCCAAAGAATCTCATTAGCGACGCGAGGTCGCGCTTACCTAAGCGCGGGGGTCAATTCTCTACCTATTTCAAAGGAATTAATGTTGAATATTGTATAATATGTCTATTTTCTATTCCAAATGGTATTGAGAATATTTGACAAGATAAGGCAGTCGCCGTCATTGTAAATATTTCACTCTATTTATACTGAGTGTTAGTGACGGTTTCTTGATTTTTTTACAGTGCATACAGCTACAGATAATACTATGAGCTCCACGAGTTAAATATGTCTAAAATATTCTGTAAAAAGTTGTTAAATAAATCCGCTTTAATAAATTTAATAAATTTGTTTTGAGTGCTTAGCTTGGTTAACTTCAACTAACAACACTCTAAAAAAAACCAAAAACATTTGCAATTACATATAAAAGAAATCGTGCAATGTGCAGTTATCAACATCGATACAACATATCGACGTCGAGAAAACATATCAACATACTTTGAGCGGAATAAGCTGTTGGGATGAACGCACTTGGCCACGGAGTAACGGTCTTGAGCGAGCAGCAGATGAAAGCAAAAATGACGCCGGCACGCGCTCCAAAGCAATACGAGAGAATAGGAGACTGAAAAGCCTCAGGCTAGAATTGGTGATATCACTAAAGTTTATTTTAGTGGTTTGATTATTTCTGTATTCCTCAAACTTGGATTGTAATAAACGTAAACTATATTTAGATATGCGAGTGAATGTTTTTATAAAGCGGACAATACATTTTTATTAAGATAATTCGTTTAAGCCAGTACTTTTTTTTTAACTGTTAAAAAAAGTACTCAAACTTTAACATATTATATATATCGACATGAAAATTGATTAAAAAATAACATTACATAAAAAAAAGAAAACATCAAATAATTTGTAAATCATTAATCATTTAACCATTCTCACAAGTCGTAAATATTTCGCAAAAGCACAGTTGTGAGATACAGTCACATTGTTAGAAATAGATAACATAACACTTTATTGTACACATAAAATATACAAAAAAAAGAAAACAAGAAATAGCAAATGTATCTAAATACATTGATTAGTTTCAATTTCTTTTTTATTCTCTTTGCTTTCAGGTTATTATAACTTTCGATAAAGGTTTTATGACAGTGACTTGAACGCACAGATTTCATTTCCAAGACACTTGCATTGTCTATACATAATTCTACAAAACTAAATATTTTAAAATGCAATTAATATACAAAAGTTATAGATACGCGCAACGTATTAGAAATTTTCATAATTTTCCAGATATGAACAAATGTACGTAGCACTACAGCTACGTTACATATTTTAACTTCGTAGTTGTAGCCGCTACGGATTTTCCACATAAATTCTACGAAACGAGTACTTGATTATACTAACTTTATTTGGTTTTTTTAAATCTTGCAAATACAAATACAATACAAATACAAAATCATTTATTTCCACGATAGTAATATATACATTTTTATGAATTAGTTAATACTATAGGTAGGTACATATAATTAGGTACTACTTATTACAATTATTTCCATATGTGAAAATGGGTATGGGCGCAGCAAGTCGCTGGTTTTAAGCTCATCCCTCGTCATGATAGTGAGTAGGCAGATATTTATGTTTTTTAATTATTAATATTACAAGGTTATGGAAAAAAGTAAATCAATCATTTTAGTGACACATTATTAGGTAGGTAATAGGTGATCGTTAAGAATTACATCAAAAGTAAAATATATACAGTATAAAATACAAATCGGTTACATAGATCTCAAAAACTAATATAAATTGATTTCACAATTAACAACTTAACATTTTACTATGCATTGTAATAATTATTATACTATTAGTATACGGATAGTATTTAATTTCATTATACAATTGATATATTAAAAATAAAAGATTATATTTGTAAATAGTGATCGAAAAGTGGTTTAGCCTTATTATGATGCAAAAAAAAAAGTTACTATTGAGAATTTTCGACCGCATTCTCTCAACTTCTCAGTTGTTGGCAGTAAAGATCCCAGCCGATTGTTCCTCCTAGCAGTAAAAGCTGATAATGAACAATGCTCTTCCAATTTCATCACACACACTTCGCTTCTCTTTTTGCAAGTAGCCTAACCGAGATTTGAACACAACCTTTTTCTGGTCAATTATAGGTCGACTATCTCTAAAAGTGTTGAGATTCTCGGTGTCGACATCTCTAGCAACGTCCAATTCCCAAGTCACTTAGATAATAAGGTCAAGTGGTCTTCCAAATAAAATTACGTGTGCATAACAGATCCAAGTATTCTTTCCAAGACAAAGACTGCCATTACAAGTCAGGTATCATACGGAGCACTTATTTTTTTTTATGTGATAGGGGGCAAACGAGCAGACGGATCATCTGATGGTAAGCAATTACTGCCGCCCATGAACGCCCGCAACACCAGAGGAGTCACAAGCGCGTTGCCGGCCTTTTAAAATTCTTATATTTTCTGTGGGCCTCACCACGATACCAGCTTAGACCTTCTGACTCAGTTCAAAGAGGAACTAAGCGTATCAATGACGATTCACTAGTATAAGAGTGTTTATCTTCACTAGTATAACAGTGCGGTTTGAGAGAAATCTCTTGGCGCGCACGCTCCGATTATGGAATGAACACAATGCCGAAGTTTTCCCCAAATAGTATAAGGAAGTATGGAGTTCTTTAAGAAGGCAGTAAATAGGTTTTTAAATGGTCAGCAATGCGTAAGTGGTATTTCAAGTTTCCAGAGGCTATGGTGGTTGATTACCATTAGTCTGCACGTCTTTTTGCCAGCATCGTAGTATAAAAAAATATGTCACTCTTACAGTAAATTCATATCTGACCTCTCAAACTAAAATCCGTCTAGCCGTTCAGGCTGCAAAGCCTGCCAAACAAAAATACGTATTTTCGAAAAAATACGTAATACATACATATTTTCGAAAAAACAATCTTACTTTTGGTGCAGTTGATGATCATCATCAATCATCACCACAGCGACTTTAGAAAGTTTGTATGAAGTATAAAATATTATGTAATATTTTTTGCATAATGTTTGAAAATATAAAAACTGAAACGAGTGCACACTCTCTCTCTCTGTCTATATGATAAAAATATATACTAATATTTCGTTAAAGTTAGGTTATTAGTACTAGTACATAAATAACCTAGCGGAATAGTCCCCCGTTCGAAACATGGCGAAGACATTCCGCCTTTGCATTCGGCACCCGCCCGTTCATTGGAAAATCACTCGCACTCCCTGAATACAGAGCAACTCGTGTCCATTCCCATTCAAACTGATACGAAGTAGCGCAGAGATACATAATAAACTAGCCGAAAGGATTTTTCATAGAGTCAGAACCTGCACTCTGAACACTTAAACTCGATATCATCATTGTAGTTATTGCGTCACGTCCTTCTCAAACTTATATATACACAGTAATGTTGAAACCAAATCTAGGGCGTCTACAAAGATATATCGTGTTGAGTTCGATAGTCAAGCTTTGGACTTTCTGTTTAATATCTATAACATCTCAACTCTTTCTAATACGGGTCTTATAATTTTTAATGTGATATGTTAACAAATAAACATACTACCCATTTGATACTAAGTGGTTACAGTCGCCTATAATAAATGTGATTCACTGTCAGATTCGCAGCAAATCTGTAACCCCCACAAAAACCACAGTGCACAGTAATTTCACTGACTATCTTCTTCACTATCTCGTTCACACCGGAACACAGCAATAAGAAAACTGCTATTATTTAGCAGAAACAGGTAAGACGGAGATATCCAAGCAGACGACCTTAGTATATCTATACTACGACGGTGGCAACAAGACTTACAGTTTTCATATCTAACTTTCATGATTGCGAATTAAACTTAGAAGCTCAATTGACGCTATGTCCAACGTAATCTGGGGCTGATATACACTCACGCTGAAATTATTAATGTATTGTACTTTCAACACAAGTTATATGTGACGACCTCCATAGTCGAGTGGATAATACACCGGTTTCAAGGTGTCGCCATCTCTGAGGTCCCGGGTTCGAATCCCGGTGGGGGCAGATGTTTGTGTGATGAATGCGAGCATTTGTACCTTAGTCATGGTTGTTGATATATATTTCAATAAAAATTATTTATATATGTATAATATATGTATGTCTATCCGTTACCCTAGATCCCATAACACAAGCCTTACAGAGCTTACTTTGGGCTAGGCTAATTGGTGTAAGTGTAACAAATATTTATTTATTATTTATTTATTTATGTAGACGACGAAGTATAACACCTAGTAGAACCATATACAAAACAAAAATATTCCCGCAAAACACCCTCGCCGCCATCATTGCCAGCTACATTCTCACGACAACCAAGAATCCTACCTAAGCCTAAACTCAACTTCGCCAGCGACTTAGCCACTACCAGAAAATTATACTGATTATATTAATAGTGATTATTAAAAGTTAAAAATACTGATTATTGTAAACAAAAAACTCCACGTACAAATAGCAGTAATTTCAATATTTGAGAGTCTCAAACTCTATAAAAAGGTCTGACTGACTCGTCCATTTACAAGCACCATATAATTTTTCACATAGTTTATCAAAATGAGATTCCCTTTATCGATTGAATTTGATCCTATAATGAAACTTCAGGGAAAGGGTAAATTTGAATTTGTTATACATGTTCGTCGTCTATCTTATCTACTATACGATGACAACAGGGAACTGAACGATAGATAACCATAAATTTGATTTACGATTTATCTGGTTTCAGGCCGTTATAAATACATAATATATGAAGAGTGCAAGAGTATTCAACCACCGCGTCGCTCCAGCTGAACCAGTTATGAGGCTGTTACTACTGCTGAGATATCATCTTCACGCGTAATGTACCTCCTCTATTGTAGTCTTTGGCGTATGAGTGAAAAGTCCCAGTTAGACAATGAGAAACCTTGGGCACTCCATTTTCAGTCTTAAATTATAACAATCTTAAATAATGTGATGTTTATAGGTCTCTTTACTAACTTATTAAAAGATGTTTATTTCTAAATGGAAAAAGAACGTCTTATTAATAATAATATTTATGACGGAATATCTCACAGTGTTCCATTTCTCTTCTGAAGATTGGCAACGGCACGAAAAGGACTTAAAACGCGGAGAGCCTTACGTATCCTTGAAGAACCCCACTTCCATTTAAGTTTGAAAAAAATGTTTCCAAGAAATATTCTGACTTTTTTCTACTACGCAATATGTCAACAAATAGTATTATGCAGCTTATAAATAAAACTCATTCATCGTATTTTATTAATGGATGTCCAATTGTCCGCACGTCCCAATTTATTCGCGCACCCGAACACATTCATATGTCACATTCGCTACACAAAATACTCTTTCTAAAACGTCCATCAAAATGATTCGAGTAACAACAATAATCGTTACTCCTTTCAAAAAAATCGTACAATTCCGGACGCTCCGTAAACCCACGTCTTGCGTACAATACTACGCGAGGACGGTCGACGCCATTTTGTACAAAATGGGCGCGAAATGTCACTTGTGACGTAAATTGGATTTGCCTTCCGCGCTATTTCTATTTATCAAAAAAAGAGTGATAAGATTTAACAGAAAGCTAATGGGAACTTAAAAACTCTATGGTCTCCAATCTAAATTGATTTGACCAAAAGGTTAGCTAAAATAAAGGCACTTGATAAGTGAGAAAACTGTCTTTCTTTCACTATAGGACTGTAAATGTACAATTAAGCGTTAATATAAATACATTCGATAAGGTAAAAAAACATCCACAAAATTCTCACACTTGCATTCTCTTGCAGTGTAATTATCAAACTAGTTGTTTTATAAATTTTGTTCCAGTAAAATTCACGGAATATCCTCATTGTCCACGTAGTGGACAATGGACAAACAATTAAACAACATTTGAGCGAAACATGTGTTTGTAAACAAAAGAAATTGCGATATACCCCCATTTAACATAGCACTAGTGAGTTAATGCAAACGTTACTCAATCCCAAATATGAAAGTTAAAAACCTCTTTCGGGCTATGACCCAAAACAATAACATCCCTCGAGGCACCAAATTTTGGAAGCGAATAGTGCATGTTACATTAATTTTAATTTTCAGTCACATTGTCGCTCAAATGTCCAAGAAAATATACATTGTGACAAAAATAAGACGGTTTATACCCGACATAAAATATATATTGCTGTGGCATAAGATCACCGGTATAGAAGATGAGGGTCAAGAAACTTTTATTAAAAGAAAATGTCCACAGACGAATTGTTTTTTAACGACCAACAGAAGTCTTTTCGGCAATCTGGGATATTTCGATGCATTAATATTCAATGCTCGAGACGTTAGCAGGTCCAATAGAGACTTACCCAGTTTGAGGACATCTATACAAAAATATGTGTTCGTAGCCACCGATTCAGCAGATAAATATCCAGTATGCCACTCGTCTTATGATCCGTTTTTTAACTGGACTTGGACCTACAAGTAAGTATTAATTATTTTTATCAATTCATAGTAAATGAAAATAATGTTGGTATCAACGACTACAGAGGCCTTACGATTAACGAATAGGGTAATAGTACAAAACAATAGTATAATGGCGTTATCATCATATATCATCGCGCCTGCACTGTGGTTTTAGTCTTATTTTAAGAGATCAACGTAGGCCTACAGGTGGCGCTTTTCTCTAAAGACATCAATTGTCATATGTAAATATGTTCTGAAAATTCTATGAAATGTATTAACACTCTTGTTAATCTATACTATACCAGTATAGATTAGTTGAAAATGCTCAACGCCATATATAAACAGATTTGAAATACTATTTGCCCGGAATCTTTTATCCTGAAATTTATCTTATCTCTTTTATCCCTCACTTTCATACGTTGTAGTAAAAGTTTCAAATTAGAATAATTTACCTACATTAGAATAATCTTATGCTTCCTGGTGACTCGTAGTAGATATTTATAAACGTCATTCAATTCAGTACATGCAGTTAAAGATGAATTAAAATCTATTTCCTCTTTAGATTAGACTCTACTATTCCATACACGTATTTTACAATTTACAACCGAAACGATGAGCAACTGAGTGGTGTGGCTGGTGACTTCAAATGGATCACAAACATGACTCGTATAGACGCCAATTTGAAGAGTCAATTATCGTCCAAGTCAAAAGCAGCCGCTATCTTCCTAAACGAGTGCCGAAGCCGTAGCAATAGAGAAAACTACATCAGAAACTTAAGTAAAGAACTATCAAAGTACAAGTTGGCCGTCGACATATTTGGTAATTGTGGCACTAAGAAATGCAAAAAGAAAACCATGGCTGGATGCTTTTGGCGATTGAAGCATCAATACTACTTCTACTTGGCAATGGAAGATTCTTTTTCACGTGATTACGTCACGCGAGAAGTGTTTTATGCGTACGACAATTATGCTGTGCCCATAGTGTATGGTGGAGCTGAATATAATAGGTAATATCACAAATGCTCGTTAATTAATAACTACATCTTAAGTGTAAAATCGATAAGCATACACATCACATACAAAATTCACGGTCACTTGGTTAACTTTCACGTAAAAAGAATATTTTCTTACTTTTTAATAGCTTTTATTTAACTTCAGGTGTATGTATGTATGTAAGTCCTGGAATCTTCCAATCAATATTTCACCCATTTCCACTAAAGCTATATTTCTTACTTTTTAAAAGCTTTTATTTAACTTCACGTGTTTGTATGTATGTTAGTCCTGGAATCTTCCAATCAATATTTCACCCATTTCCACTAAAGCTATTGAGCTGACATTTTACATACGCATTTAGTTTTGATGACAATACAAGATTTTATAAATGCCACCATTTTGAATCCAATATGGCGAACGGTCAAAATGGCAACTTGTTTCTATAACAACCCCTACAATATGGAAATCAAATGGAAGAGGTTGAAAAGAGGAATACAGAAAGTAAAAATACAAAAAAGATAAATATATATTAAAAAAAAAACTCTTTTATTTGACAATTAATATAAAATATACTATACTAAAAAGGGGAAAATATGTTTTTATTGTAATAAAAATATTCCACAAATATAAGTTTAACATATTTATTCACGATATTTGTGTATAATTATGACTATAAATAAAAGCTTGAGCGCTCCTGACAGAATAAAAAGAGTGCCCATTTCTTATGTATTTGTTATTTCATCTCGAAAATGCAACGACCTACCGGCACCAGCCAGCATGACATCAAATCAGTGACAATTTTAATTTTTCGAACCAAACATGTTTAAATTTCTCAACAAATCAGAAACTTATATTTTTTTTATATGTATATTAAACCTCAAAGTACATATATTTTTGTATGTATTTTTCGGGCTAAGCGATGACCAAGACAATATATCTTTTCTATGAGTTAATTTACTAGTATCTTATAATCTGAAGTCACTAATTATAACAGTATACCTAATATTAAAGATAGTTCCAAAATTGTACCCTATCACTTCAATTCATTCATTCGGTCTATTGTGCATATCCTATTCAACCTTATGTTACGTTTGATATTTATTTTTATTCAAATAATCGAGTCATTGTAAGAAACATTTTTTTTTTCAGCTTATTACCACCGAACTCCTATTTGAATGCAATGAAGTTAACCGAAGAACTGCTAGCTGCGAAAATAGATCAAATAATAAAAAATTATTCTCTATACCATGACTTCTTCCGATGGCGAAACCACTACATCATTAGAAGTGGTAAAGGCTTGGATCCTTGCGATTTATGTAACGCCCTCAACAGTCAGCGTTGGTTGAACTTCAGAAGTAAAAAACTTTTTTTCAGAAAATGGTGGAACCCTGACTTCGAACATCGATGTATGGAAACTGGTCACAACAGTTTGAGTAACTTTATAATATTTTAGCATCGTTAAGTCGATAAGTACTTAAATAAAATGGGAGTCAAAAATGGTTACGTAACCTAATTTTTTTTTCGAATACGCATAAAAATGCGAATATTACAACATTTATTATGTGTTTAATTGTATATGATTTATTGATTCAAATAGACTCACCATTTGAATATCCTAATATTTTCTCAACCATCCTTCACCACCTGCTTGATATTTTAAGACTTTATGTACAAATTACGTTTAAAAATAAATATCGAATTGAAACAAACTATTAAGCAAAATAAATAAAACAAAAAGATAGCACAAAAGTTTTACTTCGCACAAACGTGTCCACACAGTACTCTCCGTTTGAGCAATAAAACAGGATTAAAAGTTAAATTAACTACGACCCCAATATGTAGGCCACAGCGGGTCCTGCTTTATCATACGTTTTAATCTCTTCAAATAATTTAAACTTTTAATCCTCAACCATATTGGCGCACGATTTTGCGTGGTCATGATAACAGTATAGTTTTAATTTTCAGCTCAGCTCGAAATTCAGCATATAATGCACGCTATGGAATAAAATTTACCTTCAGAAACAATAGTTTAGTTAATTATATTTAAGTACTTTATTGATGAATAACAATTACTAGGTATCAATATATCAACATAAACAAAGAATCATATATTTCTATTAAATTATTTTTTATTATAAAATTTTGAATAATATTATAATGTGGTATGATAAAATTAATTGTTAATTGTAATAAACATCGTGTTTATTACAATTAACAATTAATTGTAATAAACACAATATTTATTACAATAAACAACAACAACAACACAAGCACAAAGTTGTTATGCTGCCTAAGAAATAAAAATAATAAACATAGACAAAGAGCGATCTTGACGAAATCATCAACATAATTATTGATAAAAATAAAACTTATATTTATGATTAAATATGTTCATTCAAATATTTTTGATGGCGTACACTGTTCAGGCTTATAGCGCGCCTGATGCATAAAGCTTAGCCATGACTTCTTTCGTCCAACAGCAGGGTCCACGCAGCGAGCAGTACCTTATGAGTCAGATAATTTTTTTATTTCCTTTATTTATGTACACACGAAACATTATAAAAACATATATCTTCTAAATATGAGCACAAAAGTCGTACTTTTTTCTTGAGAACTGTTTACTAACAGTCCTACGATAGATGAATATAATTTACGATATTAGGGTCTATAGTGTACAGAAAGAAAACTCCTGGACACACCGCTTAAATAAGCTATTATTATAAGAAACGTATCCGAAAATCTAATTGCGTAGTTGGCAAAAGATTGGAAGTAAACCTTTATTTTACAAGAATGGATATGAAGTAGGGTTATGAAGTGGGATCTACAGACGACATAGGGTTATGTGTGGTTGTTTTAACAAAAACACTTCTTTCAAATATTCGTCTAACACACTAATATTACGGTCATTCAATTTCAATTCAATTCAATTTTTATATATAAAATCATCATAATAGAAGAACATTTATTCACAACAATATTTAGGAAAAGTTGAATATTGTTTTATCTTAATTATAAATTGCCCGTCTTCGAGTCAGCCACGTAGCTCTTTACAAGTTTATCTATATGTGCAACACTCAAGAAACAATTTAGAACACCGTGGTAAAAGTTGTGGAACGCTCATTAAAAATGAAGTTCAATTTGCGCTTAGTCGCTGCAGCTAAGTTACTCGGTGGGCTACTTAATAACTATAGTTTCTAAGCTCCATGGGGTGCCCATTTATATCGATGACCCAGGTTCTAATGCATGATTTCTTAACTCCATTTAATTGTGAGTAATTCAGATCTATGTCCAATATCATATAATTGTCACGTTAGGTAGGTAGAAGATACTACGTATTAGCCATTTTTCCCCAAAGAGAAGAGAGGCTAAGAATCTTCCCGGATACCACCGCAACCCAGCGTCGGACTGGCCATACAGTCGAGGTGGCGTTTGCCAGCCGGGCCCCAGCCTGCGCGGGCCCCCCACGGGCCTGGGTTGCGGGCATGCGGCAGGGCACGTAGCTCAAGGGCAATGCTGCGCGGGCCCCCTGTGCTACAGTTGCCCGCGTGCATGTCTCGGAAACTATGAGTCGTACAAAATAGGTGTCCCGGGCCTCGGGATTGCGATCAGCCAGCCGGGCTCTTCCGGCCCAGTCCGACCCTGCCGCAACCAAGTGCCACGGTAATTATGTTGGTCTCCAGACCGATCAAGACGGCTCGGCCATTCCGGTCGACCGCTTACCAACTAAACTAAGCCTGAGACATTAGTTCTAATGTTCCTATGACTTGATAAGAAGACTGCATGCTCAGGAGAAGGCGTGGTCAACAATACCCTATAAAAAGAACATATGCGCTAGAAAAAATGCGGTACACCCAAATGCCTCCAACCTATATTGACTTACTCGTGGCTAAGCTGAAGGCTGCCGGGAAGGGGGTTGCAGGGAATATGGCAGTGACTCAGACGCCGCTGTAAGCAGGTGTTAAAGGTCCTACGTTAATTGGTTAGAAGGATCGCTTAGAATATGTCGCGGTCTGCGAAGTGTTTGTCGATTTTGATTAAATTGACTATGGAGTTGAACTATGACGCGGAGTGCATTTCATTACATAATTCCTTTGAGGACCCTCCCTCATTTTCTTCTTAGTTTGGCACTTAAAATACAGGGGTGCCAATATCACCTCAGAACGAACACACTGTAACTGAAGTCTGTGGCATGTTTACAGATTTAAAAATTATGAAACTGAGCACTAAAACTCTAACAGCAAGTATTGAACGTACACATTCAATTTTGTCTTGACAACAAAAAAAAACAACACAAACTTATATCTAGACCTGTACCAAAAGTATATTTAAATAAAGTGTTTATTATGTAAAAGCCATGGGGCCAGGCCTAATATATAGTAGAAAGAATTTGAATCGAGGGAAAAATCAAGTGTAACCTTTGCGTACATGAGGTAGGAATGTGCGAGTGATATCTCGCTCTCATTTCACCACAAAGTTCTAAATGTACTTTTTAACATAAACCCTTGCTGACTTACTTATTTACGCTAAATACTAACTGTCGCTACAAGTTTGGAAATTGAGAGAGTTTTCTCCAGAAGAGACAATGGTACGTGGTAAAGCTTCTGAGCGTGCCATCTACCAACTTGTTACCTTTTTTTTTTGTTTTTTTTTGAGGGGGGGAAATGCGACCTTATGCACCATGACACCGCGCTGGCAAGGCGCGGACTAACTTGTTACCTACGTTATCGTCATAATAACAATATCAATGAAATTGTTGAGTTCCGTGTAATAGTAACACATTCAGCTTGTTTCCGTGAATAATATCAGATATTATAAACGCCAAAAACGGTTCAGTAACTGTAGGTACTGCCAACGACGTGTCGTAGTGATCCATAGCAAAATCATGTTAATTGGTTCGTCGTAATGAAAAGCCGAAGAACCGACTCTAGCTGGATTATAGGGAATTAGTGAAACGCCTCAGCAATTTCTATGCTAATAACCGAGCGAGATTCCTTAACTAAACTAATGCGTTTTGTTTTTGCCCATCGCGCGAAGATAATCTGAACTCGTACGTAATCATTCCACACACCTCTAAGACGGTGGGTAATAAATTATCTTAATTTGCAAACCGAGCCTTAGAATTTGGGGACGTGATGCCGCTTTTAAACGAGATACGCGCAAGTATATTGCTCGCACATTATTAGAAGATGGCTTTATTGAATTCTATGGAATATGCTTTTAATCTAATTTCTTTGATGATGTGTTTGTCTTCTTCTATAGAGTGGAAAATTTTGTACAGCACGAACTTTTCTGCTACAATATCATATTGCCTCCAAGGTTATACCTAAATGGGCATGGGTATGGATTGATTTTATTTGTTTGTTGATTCAATTCACGAACCTGTGATGTCATTGAACTTTTACCTTTATCATTACATATGATTTTATAATTAAGTTTGCAGAGATCTGGGTGATAATACTAAAATAATTAACCGCATATTTTAAAATTAGGAATGACTTCATATTATACATCAAATTTCTTAATAAATACAAAATCAATACATAAAATAATATGACATTTTTCACCTTATTTAGACAGTAATATCTCATAATTTTGTTTTAATTTTCTAATTCTTATCAAGCCTCGCTTTCTTAATTCAGACTTTTCTTTACGATATCAGACGTTACTTATTCGGTATTTAGAACAAAACCGTCAATAACATGATTTTGCGAATAATTGTATGTTAAATGGCGTCTAAAATAAAAGTTAAATCGTACTTTTTTACAAGTTTCATTTATTATCATGTAGTATCGTGACTTATCATTACAATAAATTACCAAAATTTGGAGTAACAAACTGTATAAAATAAAACTTTTTGAAAAATTTGTATATGTCTTCTCAAACATAACCGAGGCAAATGGTATAAAATAGTATTAATAAATTGGTTGCAAATCAGAACGAAAATGTCGCCGTATTTATTAAATCTATCCTCTTAAGTTTAAATGAGACGAATACAATACGGAAAGCTTCCCGTAATTTATAAGAGCTGATCCACCATGAAGAAATGCCTCGTGCACAAAGTGCATGCGCTGAGTGCTAATAACAGCTTCCTGTCTAACATCAAGGTCACAAATTAACTCTATGAAACACACAGCCGTCCAATTGGTATTCGTATATATTCGCTTCCTTGTGTAAAATTATTTACTTGATTATTAATATTGAGTAAGCGATTTACTGCTTACTAATTTCATAGTCAGCAATACATCGACTCCGCATGAATGTAATACTATCATCAGCATAGAAAAGAATCGGACAATATCTAAACATGATTAGATATAGTGCAGATAGACATAAAAAGTAATAGTCCTAAGTAAGATACTTGCAAAGCATCCGATAGGATCATTGCAAAAGCTAACCCTTGCAGCCTATAGACAATTTCGAAGATAGGACTCCAGCCACCGAAGAAAATCGCCATGCCCACGATGCGAAGTAATTTGGATATGAGTACCATAATATGAGAGTCTATTTAAGATACTATATCTTCAGATTTGACGCTCTTCTAGCACTTGTTTATAATATATTTTCGCGAATATTATTGTTTGCCTAAATGGTCAACTTTTTATCTAGCTTTATTTTCTCATATTTGAAGACTTACTCGACTCTAGAACTATAGAACAATTATAAAATCGAATTGCTTTGAAGAACCTACTTGCTATCAGATTTCCAACGACGGGTAGGGCTCTTTGTCTGGGTTCTATATAGCTCAAATAATTAAAAGAAACTCAGTATTTTAAACTTAAACACTTAAGTACTTTATAGAAATTATATTAAATACATATAAACTTTTATGTGTGTGTATATAACAAAATCAAAATAACTAATTGCCAATCTTTTGACAATTTCATTTTATTCTTTTTGTTTGTGAGATTTTAATCAACTAGCCAATTATTATTTTTTCACTTCATGAACTTGATCTCTTCCCTACCTTTCTATATGGCCGTTATCCTTCATATCAGACGTAATAATATGACCGGAGTAGATGAAACAAAATCACAACCCTGACAGCTCAAGTTATTGACATATCTGTCACCCAACTTCTATCCTACAGGTCTGCAGCTTAGCTCCTCAACTAAATCATTAACATAAAGATCAAAAAAATCTGGTATCGTGAAGCCACCCTGCCGTACCCAAAATGGCTGGAAGTAAGAATTAGACAAGGTGATGTCCAATTAAGATCTAGTACTATATCAATATTCAAAGATATTTGTAATCCCTTCATCGATAGTAACTTTACGTTGTTTTCCACAGCAAATCATGTCGCAAGGTATCAAAAAAAAAGCAAGCGTAGACTGTGGTTTTATTGTTAACATAGTAGCTAAATCAGATGATAATCCCATTCGAAAGCCGAAATCGTCATCATAGATTTAAAAAAACGCTTCATTTTACTTCGCAAAAAATTTTGAAATACCTTCCCGACGAAATTAGTCTATAGTTGGCCGCACTCGCGATATCGTGCTGGAAACGATATATATATGTTCGCGTCAATTTATGTATTGTCAAATTTAAACACTATAAAAAATGCTACGAAATAATGTTAAGAATCAAAAGGAATAATTTATCAGAAGTATCACATTCACGGACTCAGACTTCAGGCGTAAACAGATTTAAGAGAAAATTAAAGAAGCATGGGTACCTCAAGGAGGCAATCTAACTTGTTCTCAGCGGGCTAATTTACCTACGCAAACGCAGTGCCGCCTCGGGCGCGCGATTGCTTTTTCTCAACTATTTCATTTTAAACTTGAGTAATGTACCTTAGTACCTCTCTAGAACCGCTATGCAAAAACATAGGTGGCTAATGAGTTTTTATGATTTGAATTTCTTCGGTTTGTTACTTACCTCGGAAAATGTTTATAATATTTATGGGTAGGGTTTGTTTCTTTATAAATTAATACTTGAGAGATAATAATGTGGTGTCTAGTCGCATACTGCGGCGTTTTCATATTTAGTGGTTATTGTAATATTTGCATATATTTTATTTCTAACTTTACATCTTCCTCTAAAGTGTTCAAAAAATGAATATAAGAATAAAAATATAGAATAATAAACTTGGGCGTGATTTGTACCCGCATCTTGTTATCAACTGTATTTGTCAGCCTTTACACTGCCTAAGTTATTTTATTCGCTGTTAACAACTATGTAACATCATCCAAGTAAGAATTCTTTATGGATTCCTTTTTTATCACTATATATTGACAAAAAGCAGACTGCCCACCTAATAGTAAATGATTATAGTCGCCTATAGTACATGTGAGATTTGCAAAAAATCTGCAACCCAAACAAAAACACACACAGACAAAAATGTAAAATACTTATAAAGTAAGTATTAAATAAACATAAAACTTTACTTGTGGCCTAGGTATTACCCGTCTTTGCTGTCCGATATGTTTGGTGTAGGTGTCTGCAGCTAACATTGGCCAGCCTAATTCCACCTCAATACATAGAGATTTATCGAGTAACAGATTGCTTGACAGATTGATGATTGATGCTTTGAGCCGGATGATTCTATCAGGGCAGTGAGGGCAACCCTAGCTTAAAATAAACTAGTTAACTATCCCATGCATGTACTTTGACCTTCACGTAATTTTAAAAAATATCCTATCTCTTTCTCCTCTATTATATATATATATATATATATATATATATATATATATATATATATATATATATATATATATAATATGTATATATATTTGATAGTAGTACATATCAAAGAAAAATTATAAAAAAAATATTTCCCCTACTCTGCCTGGTTTATAGTAAAGAGCTGTGCGTAAGTACTCACTGCCCTGATAGAATCATCCGGCTCAAAGCATGCGCGTTACGACAGAGACAACTTTTTTAATTTTTTTTAATATTAAATTAAACTGACCAACTATTTATATTAGCTGACCAATTATCAGCGAATGTTTCCCGATCGCGCATAGGTGGAGTTTTTTATTTTTTCCGCGAATGAGGTGCTAAAATTATTAATTGACCTTGAAAAACTTTAATCCTTAATAAAAAAAATTCTGATGCTGACCAATTAATGAGACCAACTGACCTTTTATGACCAATTTCTGACCTTTCAGATGGTATAATTGGTCAATCGAAATTCCGCACATGAGGTGCTAAGATCGCGGAGCTCTGGAAGAAAGAGATAAATAAAGCATAAATAACACAGATAATAAAGGGAGATAGCTTAAGCTGACTATTCAGATTCATAGTAAGAACCTATAGAAGCCGAATTACATTTTTTTTCAAATATGTATTGTAAATTCTGATGTGTTGATACTAAATGAAAGTACAGTACCTACTGTACTTTACTTAACTAAGTAGTTGAATATATTCAATTATGGTTTGGTCTGCAGTACCTAGATGCAATTGAACAATTTGATTGATTGATGATTTTTGTGACAATAAAAATCTGAAATCGTCTCTTCACACAGTTTAACATGATGTTCTTTTTAAACGAATTTAAACGTTTTTGGCACCAACTAAACAAAGGTGCGTTAGAGATTTAGTCATTGATCATTTGATCTTAAAATCGCTTGAAGCAACCCAAATGAAATACCTAGTCAAATTATTCGACAACATAACAATTGAGCTTTTCTTAAGGGCCTTGAATTAAATAATTGGTTTTAATTTCTATATAGCATGAACTGCTCTTTTTTGTAGTAAAATACTTTTTATATTTGCAACGGATCCACACATAGTCTTTATGACATCACACTATGAAAATATCTAAAATAAATTATTCTTGCCGTTTCAATATTTATAAATTGTCTTACTTTTTTACCACATATTCTGCAGAATTAAGTCTGTTAGCTAAAGTATCAATATGTGAATCCCATTGTGAATCTACTGTCATATTAGATAATATCGTACTATCGATAAATTCGACAATTTCATTATTTATTTTCACTACAGTCCTGACATTAGTTAACAAAAATATTAAACATTTATTTTTCTTAGAATTAAGCGATAAATTATTCACGATGCACTTTGGAAAGTGTACTATTGATAAAATATTGTACCTTCTGTGTTTTAGTTCCTTTGTCAACCTTAAATATTAGTTAATTTTTTACTTTTATTTTATCGTATCATGGTTTTTACTTTACTTTAAGACATGATTTTCACTTTATTTTATTTTAATTTTGTAAGATATAGTACCATTTTAATGTGCACTTTCTCAAAAAATGTTTAATAGTTTTTAACATAGTATAAGAAAACAGAATCAGTAGAAGATGCTTTTAATGCATATAATTCAAATAGTCTTCTAAGACTTTATATATGACTGGGGTCCCTCAAACACTAAAATACTTTTTACTATTTTGAATTTCCAAAACCACTTGTTTAAATACATTATCCGTTTATAATCAACTCAACATTAAACTTAACACAGACTGATAACAGATATGCAAAAACTATCTTTTCATACTTTAACTTCCCGTTTCCAGTAGTCCATTAAATCCAATAGGACTAATCTTTAAGTAATCTTGGAGCATAAAATTAACACTTATTTCAATACCATTACACATATATCCCAAAAAGTAAATCAAACATCATTTATTTCCTCGGAAGAAACAAGTTTATTTCATACATAGGTGTGATACCTAACATGCTACATGTTCTATAAACTTTTTTATAGAACAAAAATTTACAATTTATTTTAATAACGATGTTTGGCGCGCTTTCTTGAGGTCATGTCAAGTATTTATTTCACTTATATTCTAAAGTTATATCCGAGTGGATTTTGTGCAATGAAAGTAAAGTTATTTTGTTGACTAAACTCTATGCTAACGATTAGTTATTATAACGAATTATTATAATAGAGGTAGTAGAATTTTATAGCCATTTCCTCCGTGAAAGTAATAATAATAATTTAATATGATGAAATGACTCTGGATTGGACACATACCTGGAATAAACACGAAAAAGAAAAGGACTGACTAAAACTAAAATATTTAACTAGAAACTGAAGGTTTGGCTTTAAAGCCTTGATTTATAATAAAATAAAAGATTTGGCTTAAAGCCTTTACTTATAAGAAAATAAAAGATTTGGCTCCGCCTAGCACTGAATGAAATTTAATATGTAAATAGATATTAGATTTGGCAGTATGGCTTAGTACCTTCGCCTGTCCCTATGGACGAAATTGACAACAACAACAACAATCAAAATGAACCTAAATTGACAAGTAAATAAAAACAAAAATTAAGAAACATTGATAAAATATCCAATATATTGAAATATTATAGTTTGTGTAAATTATTATTTGATAAAACGACTAATTTTTTTTTATAAATATCGTTACAAAAATTACGTAGTTAAGCAATCTATTGTTCTGCAAAGTTAGGTTATGTATAGCAGTGATTCAACGTTCAATAGCGATGATTTGTGAGTTTTGAGGTGCCTTCCAGTTCCAGTAACACACCTTATACGGGTTGAGTAGGTTACTTCTTGTTATTTTTTCAGTCGATTATAATAAACTGCAATGAGTGAACGCAAGGTTCCTAATGATTCAGGTTCAAAGACCACTGACAATGACGAAAGAAATACTCAAAGTACTTCACAAGCAATACCTGCAGGGTCTCGGTAAATAAATTATACACAAAGATACAGCTAAAACTTTTGTTATCATCACTAAGATTTTTATATCACTTACCTAATGTTGCTCACCTTTTAGTTACATACTGTACTCCTTTAATTCATATTAATCTTATAACTGTTTTTGTATTTTCAGCCCTCGAAGCTACTATGCGAGTGAACCAATACAATTTAGGGTCAGAGGGTCAACTATCACAGGTGCTTCACCACCAAATTTTGTGACTTTGGAAGACATAATGAAAGCTGCTCATGGAATGCAAAACATGACCCTTGCACATGAAATTGCAGTTGATACTGATTTTAAATTAGAACCTTTTGAGCCTCCAGACAACAGGTGAATTGTGATTATTTTTTTATAACTAAGATCCAAGGTCTAAAATCAAACAGATTGCCCACCTGATGTCACCAAGTGGACACCAACTGACTGTAATCAGTTAGTGACCAGTAACCAGGGTCATCTATAGCCTGTTTCGAATTCTTGGTATAAGCTTATTATATATTTTATATTATTTGCAATTAGAAATGTAGCTATGTGTTACCTTTTTGTACATACATTTATTAGATCCTCTTTATGTTCTCCCATTTCTGTGAAGTCAACCAACTTAACCAGTGTGGACTAATTAGATTGGGATATCCCTTGGTGTGTAAGTGTAAAAGTTATTGATGAAAGTATTATAACTCATCTGTCTAAACTTCCTCTCTTAGGCTAACAAGTCAAAAATTGCTCCATTGTAGGCAGCTACAAGATGTTGTTTTTACAGCTACTGCTCTTCACAGATGCTTCTAATCAACTGACTTCTTGTACTGTGTCATATATTTGTTAACAAGTCAAAAATTGCTCCATTGTAGGCAGCTACAAGATGTTGTTTTTACAGCTACTGCTCTTCACAGATGCTTCTAATCAACTGACTTCTTGTACTGTGTCATATATTTGTTATTAATAGTGAGGATACTTATTTATATAAACATCTTATAGAGAAGACTAATGTCCTTGTTTCTTGAAATAATAACAATTTTCACCAGATTAATGTATAGTCTGAAATTTTTACAAGTAAAAATGTGTTTAACTTTAAACTTTTTATACTTGGAATTTCACACATAGACTATGTATGAAATGAGGTATAAAAAATTACTATAGAACCACATAACTACCTAATTATATAATAACTAGCTTTCTGCCCGCGGCTTCGCCCGCGTGGATTTCGGGATTGGGTGTATAGAGGGTTAAGGGTCATAGCTTTTGCCCACGGCTACATATACGCGGAAGTCGGTTTATGGTGCGAAGATTTTATCGCGCTTCCCGTGGGACTATCCGTTTTTCCGAGATAAAAAATGCCGCAAAACTCCTCAAGAATCACTCTATCTATTGATGAAAACCGCATAAAAATCTGTGCAGTAGTTTTTGAGCGAAGCCTTTATTGCGCATCCCGTGGGATCTGTCGATTTTTCCGGGATAAAAAGTAGCCTATGTTACTCGGGGAGAATGTAGCTTTCCAAAGGTGAAAGAATTTTTGAAATCGGTCCAGTAGTTTAAGCGTGAAGAGGTAACAAACAAACAAACAAACAAACAAATAAACAAACAAACAAACAAACACACTTTCGCATTTATAATATTAGTTGGGAAAAGGCAAGGTTTTCAAAGAAAGTATGATTCTGAAGGACTATAATTAAAACCAAATAATACCTTAAATTATTGAACCTGCTTTAATTCAATATGTATAATTATGTCTATTATTAATATTAGCCATATTCAAACATTTATCAACACTATCACATAATAATTCAAAAAGTTGTTTTTATTATAAACTACAATTGTTTGGTAATTTATTATATATTTTGGTTGCCATAATGAATGCATTCTTCTTATAAATAGTAATAGCTTTTTCTACATAATGGAGCATTGTAATAACTTTATTTAATTTAAAATAATACAGATGTGTTTCAATAAGTCAACATATGTATTGTATATACAATGGCAAAACTCAATGAACTAAACAATGGCTAAAGGCTTACAATTATTAAATTGCATTGCTCCATAGACAGCTGTTTAATATTTCTTTAGATGTTAAATGTGTTATCAATCTCTCAATAGGCCAATATGACAATCGAATGACAAGAAAATTAAAGAACACAAAACCTTGTATATGCACACAAAAAAGGTTCATTTTAATAAAACAGGTTATTCAAAAATTGGGAGAGCCTTACCAAGATATTTTTAATCGTTATTTAGTTTTATGGGCTTCTTCACACTTAACCTCATGAGTAGAATAATAACATACAGAAACCTAGTTGACAATCAAAAATTAATTACTTTAATATTAGCTATTTTTTCTATTTTTTTTGTTCCCCTGAGGAAAATGCATTAAATTGCATACCCCGGCTGCGGCGAGCCGGCGGTTATGTGGGGCTCTCCTCCCCAGAAGGAGGAGGCCTACCCACTAAAAACCTCAGAGATGGCCTTCGTCAGGCATGTAGGGAGCCCCCGGGAAAGCCAAGCGACATCCGGGAACCGCCAGCCTCCGCTCCCCTGCCAGGGGAGCCCTTCTTGGGGGAGGCTACACTACCTCCCCCGAACTCCGTCACCGACGACGTTACGTGACATGTAGTTACATATAGTGGCCAGAAAGAATATAAACTTGGTTACAGTAATAAAAAACTGAAAACGGCTTTTGCAATACATGATTATGTAGAATACTATCTCGGATAATAGCACTTGCTTAATAACCAATGACATAATAGCAAACAACATTTGCTACATAAACTCAGCTCCCTATCATCCAGCTACAAATAGATTATTAGAACAAATTGTTCAAACAGTAGAGGACAAATTAAAAACATTAGGCAATATTTCATAAAATCTTAAGATTTTAAATATTTTGTAGAATTATGTGTAACACCATACTAACCAATTAAAGCCCAGCAAAATTATGAATAAAAATACATTTACCATTTCTTTTCGAGACCACACATGACGACACAATGGAAAATTGAAATATGAAGTGCCATCAGTTAATTAAATAAAACAAATGTAAACAAAACAAATACATAGTATTGTGTATAGGAACTATTCAATTATTTGACCAAAATGAATGTAGAGTGAAATAATATTAAAATCTGGGCCAACCAGCTTTGTGGTGTTCCCTGGGTAGTACAGTATGACATTCTTCAAGAGTAGGTTTTTGAAATATTCAGAGATTTCAAATTTTACACGTTTGTGATGCTCCTGAAGTTGTAGGCATCCATAGGTGGCAATGACTACTTAGAGCTTACTATCAGGCAGGCTATAAGTATTTTTGCCACCATTGTTATATTAAAAAAAAACCAAGGGGAAATGTCATTAATATAATTTTTATTCCTTTCTAAATTTGGTATGTAAAAGAGCTTAAACATAATATCAATATTGAGCTTATTTAATTGGTTTAAAATTTCTAATCAATGATCCCATCTCTTATGCAGAGTATCTGTGAGATTAGTGCCACCACACTTAAACCCATTTAAACTAGTTATAAATCTTAACACGACATGGGGTTTCATCATAAGACGCCAATCGAACTCTTGTTGACTTCAACTTTCTTGTTAACTTCAATTGCATAAATGTCATAAAAAATCATTTTCTGCACGAACATTTTCTCGCATTATATTTATGTTAACTTATGATTCGGACAATTTACTATTTCCTGTCAAATCGTAAAATAAATAACAAATTAATATGGCACAGGTTGACCACCTGTGCCCTGTGAACACAGATGGTCCATAATGTTGAAAAAGAATTTAATTTTCCTATTTTTAAATTCTTTTTCAACATTATTGACCAGCCATGTGAGCCCATGTGTTAAAATTTTATTGTCTTAAGTGCCCAATGAGTAAATGTGCCCTTCGCCGAGCTGATGTGGCTGCAGCTAAGTTAATAACCTTAGGACTCTAGACTCTGAGGGTCAATAGATTTTTGCATGTGTACCTTTACAGTATAATTCAAATATGTGTTGTTTCAGCTATCAAAAATTAGTCAAGGAGACAATGCATAAAGCATATTTTGATATTTTGAGAGAGCAACTCAACTCAGACCCTCCGGAGTACAAACAAGCTATTATACTTCTCGAGGATGTAAAACAGGTCTGCTTTTTATTGATACACTAAATTACTATTAAAAAAAAAATTTTGAACATCAATAATCCTATTCAAAAAGATTCGCATAAGATGTTATATACTTACCATAATCTTTGAAATTATTCAGCTTTGTCTTGATGTTGTTTTTTAGTATGTATATATATATATATATATATATATATATAGCTTTCTTAAAATTATAGAATTCTTATGAGCTTCATTATTTATATATGCATGAACAGAACCACCCTTGAACATAAATTTTGTAACTAACTCGAGAAAATATTTTATTTCTTTAGGGTCTTTTCTCAATCCTGTTGCCACGACACACTCGTATCAGAGAGATGATTGAGGAAGTGTTGGATAACGAATTTATAAAGCAACAAGCAGAGAATAAAAGTTTGGACTTTAATAAATATGCGAGATTTGTTATCGATTTAATGTCGAAATTAGCTGCTCCTGCACGAGATGAAATGATCCAAAAAATCACAACTTTGACTGATACTGTAAGTAAATATTTGTAATTTAAATGTATAAAGGCTATTTGGAGTTCAATTTAGAGGAATTTGGAGTAAAGGGAATAACCAGTTAAGCAGCGACATAAATGTTAGTTCCAAATATCCTTATTGTGAAAAAAGCATACTTTGTTTTATGTAACTCAATAATAAGTTCAAGCTACAAACTTATTTGTTACAAATACCATTCAAAGGTATTCTTGAGATATAATACTTTATTATACTATTACTTACACAATATTAATATAGTATAAACATTCAATCTATCCCTTTTAGGTTGATATATTTAGAACAATATTGGAGACATTGGAGGTATTGAAGCTGGATCTTGCCAACACTCTGATTGCAATGATACGACCACATGTCATGAAGGAGAGCGTGCAATACGAAAGAGCCAAGTTCGATGAAATGTTGAAAGTGTCAGAAGGTATATTTGCCTGTCTATAGTTAAAACAGAAAACTTATTTGAAAAATTAAATAATATTTTCTATTATATTACTACCTTGTACAAAACGGTTTGATCTTGAATGAATAATAAAATTTAAAATAGTGCTATTATGTTTGTCCTTGAACTGAAATAAATTGTAATCGAAGAGTTTTAAGAATATAGTAACGTCTACTAAAAAACTCTTATAGAAACTGCTATAACTCGAAATTAACACTGGCTGAACCACTTGATTATGACTAAAGTTGCAGACGTTTCTACAAAATATGAAAGAAAAGAGACAGAGTAGAACAATTTGTACCAACTTTGCCATTATTCATTCAATAATACATCATTTACTACTACGTAATAAAATTTATCATAACCCAACTACGCGGTTACAGCCAATGTTGGATACGTAATATTATAATGCCGCCGACACGATGTTTAGTAATAATATTTTTAGATGGTCTACAACATACTAAGGAGTGGTTGAAACGGAATATTGACAAAACTGGTCTCAGTTTGCCTGTGTCTGACCAAAATATAATCAGAAATGTCACGGCACAGACACTTTCGAAGGCTTATCTTGAGCTGCTGGAATGGGATGACTCTAAAGCATATCCAGAGGTATGTTCAAATGACTTGGTGCTAAGGCTGAGTTCTGAGTTACAGCCTTCTGTTCATTAATAATGGACGGCGTATGAAATCAGAACTTATACACATCTACTCACAATTCGGACAGAATCAAATCTAAGTATTTGTTTCATATGTAACTGACTTCTAATGCGCTGTGTACCCTGACTCAGGACTAGTAATGGTCGTTATTTCAATAACAGATAATATAATAAATTATTTTTCCGTAATGAATAACACATTATTTAACAACGGCTTATACTGTTATCCTGCTGTTGCTGTTGATAAAAGAATCGCCTAGTCGCATTGTTGTTGTTGCCACTTGAAACCGTTGTGTAGGCGTAGGCGCTCGCTCTGTTGTCTGACTGCTTATTCTTATAACATTAACCTTTCTCACAAGGAAATAAAGTTCCTATTTGTTTATTTCTTATAGTAATTTTACTAAACCCAAATTCACAATTTTGTACCTTCGTGCGTATGACAAGTACTCATTTTGATTTACATTGTGATTTGAAATCACAATTAGATAAACTGATGCTGGCTTGCTGGTGCCTAAGCTGTTGTATTTTTTTTTAGTTACGCATTATTTGCCGTTGTGTGATCGCGTATGCAAATTAAATTACCTATTCGTTGCAATAATTAGTGTCGTGTACTTTTGAAGTAACTAATAAATAATTAGAGGAGATATTGTAAATAAAGGGAAATGGAAGAATATTGTAAATATTGAATGTAAAAAACAAATTATGTACAGATCAATGAACTTTTAAATACACCAGAATATTATATTGATTTATATTTCTGTCTAATATTCTGACAGTCCTAAGCCTGAAAAAGTGTGAAGGAAAGTTCATTGTTAAGAACAACTAGCTATAATAACAATCGTACTCAACAACATTTGTCAAAACAGCAATATAACAGGATAACAGACAACAGTTTACAATAACAGTTATAGGAAAATAACACAATAGTGTTATTCATAATTACAAAACAGTTGTTATTGCCATTACTACTTAGGACTAAGGTTAAAAGATCACATGCAAGCGTAGCCTTGCATGTGATCTTTTAACCTATGTCTGCCGCAAAACAACAAATCTATCATTGCATAATGACTCAAGAGTGTCACTGGCCTTCTATTTGAGACATCCGCGTTTCATATGTGTACATGAAACGCGCATGTCTCAAATAGAAGGCCAGTGACACTCTTGAGTGCAACGCGTCAGACTACACGCTACCCTTGAAATAGCTCTTACTCGCACGTTATAGCGGTAAAGGACATCATTCAGGCTTCATACAAATTTGGGCTATTTTTTTTTTAGCCGGCCAACAAAAAATAACTAAATTTTATCATAGGCATAATTATAATAAACATTTTGTATTATGACAGTAAAGCTCGAAACCTATTGGTTGAGATGATAATCAGCCTCAAAGTATTTATTTTATTACCTACGGCTTGCACCCGGCTTGCGGGGTGCGCTCGTGATTTCCAGGTAAACATTATTGTTAATGGTGTTGGTGTTCCAGGTAAATATTTACAACTCTCCTGGCCTTACAATAATATCTTCTAAATCTTCGGCAGCAATGTGTATCGTTGGCTCGTGTCTGGCAAACCCCATGTACCACACAATGCACACGACGTGTGAGCAGCAGCCAATGGTTCTTCGGCCAATGTTACATGTACAGTAATAGTGTTTTATAGCCTGTCGCCCTTCGAGAGCCCTATCTTGCTCACACTTGCAACTCGGCAGGTAAATGTACTTGTAACGTCTTCTCGCTCGCGTACCTTTTATGTCTCTTGCTCATACATGCAACTCGGCAGGTAAATGTATGTACTTGTAACGTCTTCTCGCTCGCACACCATTAACAATAACTGTTTAATATTTGTTTTACCTGGAAATCACGAGCTTGTTTTACCTTTTTTTTTTTTTTTGTTTCCCTGAGGAAAATGCATTAAATTGCATACCCCGGCTGTTGGCGAGCCGGCGGTTATGTGGGGCTCTCCTCCCCAGAAGGGGAAGGCCTACCCACTAAAAACCTCAGGGATGGCCTTCCTCAGGCATGTAGGGAGCCCCCGGGAACATCAAACCCCTTCCGGGAACCCCCAGCCTCCGCTCCCCTATCTAGAGGGGAACCCTCCTCGGGGGAGGCTACTGCCTCCCCCGGTCTCCTCCACCGACGACGCCCCCCGGCCACGTGGGGCGTGGTCCATCCCGGGTCGCCGTAGCAGTCGCGACTTCCTCGCGCCCGCCGGCGACCCGCGGCGGCGCCGCAGCTGTGCTACCGAGCCCGGCGCCGCCTTCTTCGAGCGGGATCGGCCATCTCCCGACCCCGCTCGGCGGCCTCCTTCTGGAGCATCACTGCTTCACAGAAGGAGGCCACAGCCCTCCAACCTCCCTCGTCCGCCAGCATTGCCGCAATCAATGCCGGCGGAAACAGATCTCGCCCGATCTCTGCGACCAAGACTCAGCGCACGGAGGCCCACGCGGGGCACTCCGCCAGCGTATGCTGGGCCGAGTCGAGGTCGGATGCGCAGTGGTGACAATGTGTCGATCCCTCCCGTCCTATTCGACATAGATACTCACCGAAGCAGCCGTGCCCGGTGAGTATCTGAGTCAATCGGTAGGTGACCTCCTCCTTCCCGTGGAGCCAAGCTTCGAGGTTCGGGAGTACGGCACCGACGGCCCGCTGGCGCGCGCAGATCCGTAATTCGAGCTGCGCACGCCAGGCCGCCACAATCCGTCGGTGCCACTCCCGCTTAGGCACTTCGTGCGCGGGTTCCAGGGCGCTCCCCCCACCGCTCCCCCGGTCGACACGCCGCGACGCATACGTCGCCGCGTACATGTCGGCAAGGATGTCGAATGGGGGGGAGCGTCCCAGAACCGTCGCCGCCTCGTAACCAGATTGTACGGTAGCCTCGTACGATCCGTATGGCCATTATCCGCTGCAGGCTCCGTAGCAGAGCTCTGCAGCGGGGGGACCTCGCGCAGTCTTGCGACCACACGGGAGCCCCATACATGGCCACGGATCGCACGACGCCCTCGTACAGGCGGCGAACTCCATCCTTCGGTCCCCCGAGATTGGGCAGCAGGCAATGCAATGCGCCCGCCACCCTTTTGGCTCGGGGGACCAACCGCACGAAATGCTCCTCGAAGCTCCAGCGGCGGTCCAGGGTGAGGCCCAGGTACTTGATGTACGGCCCCACCGGGACCACCGCGTCACCCACCCGGATCCGGCAGCTGGGTGGTTCCCGGCGCCTCGGAAGGCCGTGGAACCATAGCGCCTCGGTTTTGTGAGGCGCTATTTCTAAGCCCAGCCGGCGGATCGCCTGCACGACACATACCACCCCAAGCTCGGCAAGCCTGAGCACCGGCCCGAAGTCGGCCCCAGTCGTCACGACGAGAGTGTCGTCAGCGTAGCAGACGACACTGACGCCGCGAGGAAGGCTGGTGCGAAGGACCGCGTCGTATGCGCGGTTCCATAGCAGGGGTCCCAACACCGACCCCTGCGGAACGCGAGCTTGTTTTACCTTTTTTTTTTTTTTTGTTTCCCTGAGGAAAATGCATTAAATTGCATACCCCGGCTGTTGGCGAGCCGGCGGTTATGTGGGGCTCTCCTCCCCAGAAGGGGAAGGCCTACCCACTAAAAACCTCAGGGATGGCCTTCCTCAGGCATGTAGGGAGCCCCCGGGAACATCAAACCCCTTCCGGGAACCCCCAGCCTCCGCTCCCCTATCTAGAGGGGAACCCTCCTCGGGGGAGGCTACTGCCTCCCCCGGTCTCCTCCACCGACGACGCCCCCCGGCCACGTGGGGCGTGGTCCATCCGGGTCGCCGTAGCAGTCGCGACTTCCTCGCGCCCGCCGGCGACCCGCGGCGGCGCCGCAGCTGTGCTACCGAGCCCGGCGCCGCCTTCTTCGAGCGGGATCGGCCATCTCCCGACCCCGCTCGGCGGCCTCCTTCTGGAGCATCACTGCTTCACAGAAGGAGGCCACAGCCCTCCAACCTCCCTCGTCCGCCAGCATTGCCGCAATCAATGCCGGCGGAAACAGATCTCGCCCGATCTCTGCGACCAAGACTCAGCGCACGGAGGCCCACGCGGGGCACTCCGCCAGCGTATGCTGGCCGAGTCGAGGTCGGATGCGCAGTGGTGACAATGTGTCGATCCCTCCCGTCCTATTCGACATAGATACTCACCGAAGCAGCCGTGCCCGGTGAGTATCTGAGTCAATCGGTAGGTGACCTCCTCCTTCCGTGGAGCCAAGCTTCGAGGTTCGGGAGTACGGCACCGACGGCCCGCTGGCGCGCGCAGATCCGTAATTCGAGCTGCGCACGCCAGGCCGCCACAATCCGTCGGTGCCACTCCCGCTTAGGCACTTCGTGCGCGGGTTCCAGGGCGCTCCCCCCACCGCTCCCCCGGTCGACACGCCGCGACGCATACGTCGCCGCGTACATGTCGGCAAGGATGTCGAATGGGGGGGAGCGTCCCAGAACCGTCGCCGCCTCGTAACCAGATTGTACGGTAGCCTCGTACGATCCGTATGGCCATTATCCGCTGCAGGCTCCGTAGCAGAGCTCTGCAGCGGGGGGACCTCGCGCAGTCTTGCGACCACACGGGAGCCCCATACATGGCCACGGATCGCACGACGCCCTCGTACAGGCGGCGAACTCCATCCTTCGGTCCCCCGAGATTGGGCAGCAGGCAATGCAATGCGCCCGCCACCCTTTTGGCTCGGGGGACCAACCGCACGAAATGCTCCTCGAAGCTCCAGCGGCGGTCCAGGGTGAGGCCCAGGTACTTGATGTACGGCCCCACCGGGACCACCGCGTCACCCACCGGATCCGGCAGCTGGGTGGTTCCCGGCGCCTCGGAAGGCCGTGGAACCATAGCGCCTCGGTTTTGTGAGGCGCTATTTCTAAGCCCAGCCGGCGGATCGCCTGCACGACACATACCACCCCAAGCTCGGCAAGCCTGAGCACCGGCCCGAAGTCGGCCCCAGTCGTCACGACGAGAGTGTCGTCAGCGTAGCAGACGACACTGACGCCGCGAGGAAGGCTGGTGCGAAGGACCGCGTCGTATGCGCGGTTCCATAGCAGGGGTCCCAACACCGACCCCTGCGGAACGCGAGCTTGTTTTACCTGGAAATCACGAGCTCACCACGCAAGACGGGTGCAAGCCGTAGGTAATAAAATAAATACTTTGAGACTGATTATCAATTTAACCAATAGGTTTCGAGCTTTACTGTCATAATACAAAATGTTTATTATAATTATGCCTATGATAAAATTTAGTTATTTTTTGTTGGCCGGCTAAAAAAAAAATAGCCCAAAATGGGTGATGTCCTTTACTACTGCAAATATGAAACATAATATTTACGATACCAATCAGTTTTACGTTATTCTAATGTTTTCACAAATAATGTAGACTCTGCTTAGAACAAAGTGAATTATGCATTATTATGCAAAAATAACATAATTAATTTGGCTGCATAGGTCTCTAAAAGGGTAACTTTCTACTCTTGTGTGTGTTACCTCTGATGATACTAATCTTCTTCAGCTCAACCATACTTTTCATTAATGACCATGTAGTGACAGATGATGTTAAATATGATATGCTCTTAGGACCATAATTTTACTCAAAGCAGTCAGATAATTCGTTTAAAATTCTACTTGTAAATTCAAATTTAACTATAGCGTTTATAATTAATCCTTTACACATCAAGATCAAGTTTTAGATCCTAGACATCACTTTTGACATGGATCATACTTTTAGAGTTTGTTCTCACACATGAGAAAATTGTTATTTATTAATATTTTGATTAAATTATTATAAATATATTGATTAGCATTAAAATCTATACTTACTAATACTTATACGTACTATATACTTATTTAACGCTTTAGTTTGCAGTATGTAGTACGATAACAGAACCTCCAAATTAGAAGGCCAGTGAAGCTATCACAGTGCTATCGATGTGAGGACGTATACGATCAATAATATACATCTTGTATATATTTATTTTCCAGGTATAATCAATATAAAATACCTTATTAGTAACTTTTGGAACTAAATCGATACATGAAAATAATAAAAATCTTGTGGTCAACAACTGAATCTGTCAGCATATAATCATTGTAATATATCGGCAATTAATAAAATCAGTAATTAGGCAAATCTCGTTGCCTTCGTCTCGCCTATACGGTGCATTTCCTAAATAATCAAGAGATGGACCATTACAATAATATTGGTTTTTATATTGTTCACTAATTCACAACTACCGTCAAACACAATATTATTTCATCTGCCTTACGTCACAATTAAAATCTCTCTTTTAAAGGAGAACGGCAAGCTTGTATGGGAGTTTCGTACACCCATTTTTTATCACATACTGTAATGAAACATATGTCGAAATAATGATTATTTTCTGGAAAGCCAAACAAAAAGAAAACAACTATTAAGTTGTCATTCAATAGTTATAATGTTTTGAATACAAAAAGTGAGGTTATGTTTATAGATTTTTGTTCTTTGTAACTGATTATTTTTAAGCCTTATATATCTTTTTCAAAACATCTTACTAAGAATGAATATGAGTTATAGAACACGTAGCAAACAGCAACAAAAATATTAGACATTGGAATATGTAGATAATGCATCAAAATTATATTAGTTACTGTTCTGCATATCTAACGTATCAATAATAATAACGTATTAGATAATTCTTCGATATCAGTCAAAGTATAGTTTAAAGCAAAATTTTTTGCATTAAGAAGACACTGTGCTACCATTTGCATTACATAAATCTAAAGATTCAAAATATATAATAAAATTCATAAAAAATCAACTTCATTTAATCGATTAATACATTTTTCTTCTATGTAGTACTGATAATCGTGTTGCGTTTTGTTTTCGTAATGCGTTTTCTTCCGGTTTTGCGGTACTGATTTTAATTTGTATTATTTGATTTAAGACAAGTTGAAATTGTAATCTGATAAATGCAAAATAGTGTCTTTTAAATGAAAAAGATATTGCATAAACATGGCCCTGGTACATGACAAAAAGTAGCCTGTACATGAACTGCCGTTCTCCTTTATGAAGAGATTGATAAATGTTTCAGACGGTGTCGCTAGATGCGCCTCGGTTCTCTGAGCTGGCCACGCAAGTGTACCGGCTGGTGGTAGTTGCGTCACTAATGCTGGTTAGTCCTTCGGCCAACGCCAGCGATCCCAACATCGTTGCGCAACACAAACAGACTCTCAAGGAAAAGATCTTTATCATCATCGACAGTGCTTCCAGCGACACGTAAGTCTTTTCGTGTTACCAAGCTACCAACTAAGAGAGTAATGTTTATTCGATTTATTTTTAATATTACACTTGTCCTAATCAGGGCCGTTTTATCCATTAGGCACTGTAGGCAACTGCCTAAGGGCCCCGCCACGTACAAAGGCCCTGTGCCACAGAGAAAAAAAATGGACAATGTTTCTTAAACAGTAAAAATTTAATTCGAAATTTCAATGACGATTCTCTTGCTCTGTACATTTTAGTACATCATTTCGGAAACACATAAGTGGCGGTAAAATCAAACGGGAGTGGCTCATGTATGCTCCGTCTACTGGAAAATTACACTGTTTTCCATGTATCCTTTTTGGTGAAGCTCAAAACCGTTCACACTTTCAAACTGGATTTTCTGATTGGAAAAATGCTTTGCACCGAATTCATTCGCATGAGAATAATGCAACTGACCGAGTATGTGTACAGACACTGATTAGTAAACTGCGCATTCACGGACGAATCCACACTTCTTTGGAAGTAGTAGAAAAGAAAGACTTTTCCAAACTTTTCCAAATTGAAATTAATTAAAAACTGTCTTCGTTCAAGTATGTCTCAGAACTGTTTGAATTCATTGCCCATTATGGCAATTGATAATGATGTATTGGAAAAGGTTAACTTTCAGGAAATCTTGAACGAATTTATAACAAAAAAAGCTACAAGAGTTAATATTTAAGCTTATTGTATATTTTTTTTAAATGCATATATTAATTACTTTATTCTTAAGTACTCTATTGTAGCAGGTGTTATTTTGCGGAAGTCCATTGTATTACAAAGGATATTGATTACGTTTGCTGATTCCGCGCAGTTGATGATGACTTGTCCAACAAGCAGACAAGGTCGACACGTGTTTCGTCTCTCAGCGAGACATCTTCAGGATATGTTGCCCGTTCGGTGTCTCACGAGCGGTACGGGCAACATATCCTGAAGATGTCTCGCTGAGAGACGAAACACGTGTCGACCTTGTCTGCTTGTTGGACAAGTCATCATCAACTGCGCGGAATCAGCAAACGTAATCAATATCCTTTGTAATACTTTATTCTTTTTGATTGATTCAATATTTTTATTGATTAATGTGATAATATAATATACCTATGTAGAAAAAAACGTAATTATGAATAAAGTGTTGTGTTAGCGAAATAACATATTAGGAAGTTAGAAGACGGAAGGGGGGGGGGGGAGACGAGCATTGCCTAGGGGCCGCGACATGCATAAGCCGGTCCTGGTCCTAATGACGTATCAATCTTATCGCAACACAATTAAGGTAGAAACAAACTGAGCACACTTACACGTATATGTTTAAATTTAGATCCAAACGCCTAACTCACAATCACATTTATCTCTCATACGTATCCCACGCAACATTAGATATATCAATAAAGAACAGCGTAGGACAGTGGAAGGGATATCGTACATCATCTCATGCATAAGAAATAATATTTTTTATTTTTCTACAGTTTACGTTAGCAACACATCAGTCAGAAGTAGATAAAAATTCAGCGAGTCCCCGACGTGCATTTGTTATTAGGTCTATTTATAGGCTAAGGGAGCGTTCAAGTAGTATTACTATACTAATTAGTAGCAATTTTTGAACATTTTTGACCCCCTCATCGTTTGTAACGTACCGTAACGTTTTCTGTACCCCCCCCCCCCTGTAAACGTTACGTGACGACCAGACTAATACAATCGGGGGATTTCCCGTAAAACGTAAACGAAAAGGGTTGCCAATTTGGGAGTTATAATTCCCTAATTTTTTATTTAAAAAAAATAACAATGTTCCGTAACGTGTTGTAAAAAAGACCCCCTCCCGCCTCCGTAACGCATCGTAACGTTTCACGAGAACCCCCCCCCCCCCCCAAATTGTGTTACGTGATACTTGAACGCCCCCTAAGATAAAATAAATAATATTATTTCTGCTGTAAAGAGCCGCATAGAAAATAACCTCTACCTCACAGAACGTATTTCACTTTGGTTTTGCAGCGAACTAAGAGCAGTGCTACCTTCTGTTGCCGAGGAAGTGATTCTTGTGACCGAACAGCTTTTAGAAGGAATGAACCAAGACCCATTGAACACTGACACAAAGGATTTGATCCGAAATCAAATCACCGCCTTGAGTGACCCTGATCATAGAGTCAGGAGCATTGTCCGTAAGTAAATACTTAACATTGTTAATGCTACTTCTGTAATAAAAAAGATTAGGCCAGAGAATTGTTACATTAGTATTTCTTGTGTTTTTTTTTTCTTTTATATATAAATAATAGGCTCATTATATAACTCGGCAACCAGTCGCGCTTGCATCGCAATCCAGTTGCACATCAATCATTGCTAATTTTCTTCTTGTCATAAAAAATAAGGTGCAAGTAAACTGAATATGGCTTTTGCGTAAATCCATACTAATATTATAAATCGGAAAGTGCGTCTGTCTGTTTGTCCGTCTTTCACGGCAAAACGGAGCGACGAATTGACGTGATTTATTTACGTGGAGATAGTTGAAGGGATGAAGAGAAACATAGGCTACTTTTTATCCCGGAAAAATCGACAGATCCCACGGGATGAGCAATAAATGCTTCGCTCAAAAATTACTGCACAGATTTTTATGCTGTTTTCATCAATAGATAGAGTGATTCCTGACCAAGGTTTTGCGGTATTTTTTATTTCGGAGAAACGGATAGTCCCACGGGAAGCGCGATAAAACCTTCGCGCCATAAACCGACTTCCACGCATATGTAGCCGTGGGCAAAAGCTATGACCCTTAACCCTCTATAAACCCAATCCCGAAATACACGCGGGCAGAAAGCTAGTATCGAATACTGCGATAACGACTTGTTGCTTAATTATATAATAAGCCTAGCAATCACCACTGCCCATAGACACTGCAATAAGTTACAGATACAGTACCCGCCTTATAAATGAGAATACGCTCTTTTTTGAAACTTTGTATATCCCATCAGTTCACAAATACCGTAAATGGCAAATTATTATATATATATTTTTTTAAAGTAACTTATAATATTTTTAACCGCAGATGGCTGTTATAACTATCTGTAAATTATAAATGGTCAGAAATATGGAGGGTTCTCAGCCTTGCTGGTGAACACAACTAGTCATTGTTGGCATCACCACAAATAGGTGCCCCTTTATTTGAGTAGATACCCTAAACGGTACGAATAAGGTCAACGCAAAACTTTCCTTGTGTAGTGAAGGATTGGGAGATGTGACCTGCCCATTAATTATGTAACTATTTTGCTATTAAATATTATTGAAACTAAAAGATAATTCAGTTACATTGCTACTTTATTACGATTCAAGTTTACGCTATTATAAATAAAAACCAAGTTAACTTTTTTAAATAAAGTGTTTTGTTTTTAGCAGATCAATATATTTATGAATTTGTAATTTATGTTTTGGATAAAGTTTATAGGGTATAATTTGAGACCCAGAGGAGATGGAATAACTTTTCTCAAAGTTCATCTCGTCACACAGGTGTGACTCACACTCATCACAAGAAAATATTTTTTTCCTTTAGATATAGTATAGCTAACAACCCAGAGCCGACCGATGTCGAGATCCTTGGGGAAGGCTATGTCAAGCAGTGGGCGTAGTGTTGCCCAAATTCAGTCTTGGTCTTGCAGTCTTGGTCTTGTTCTTGCGTTTTTGCAAGACCAAGAACAAGACCGCATATTTTTAGCAGGACCAAGACCAAAACTGACCGTGCAAGACTTGAGCAAGAACAAGACATAGCCTGCAAGACTCATGCGTCTTGCAGCTAGGACTTAGCGCTATTTCACTGAGTAGTTAGGTGTAACAGTTCGGTGTATAGGTAGGTACGCTTAGGAATTATATGAGACGCAAAAAACTGTATCAAAGAATATGAAAAACTGGACCTATGCGCATTACGACTAATACCATAAACATAGCGAATAAAAATTTTAGACCCAAGGCATAAGGCTCTGACTTTTGACCTGACAATGTGGGGGAAGCAACTTAAAACAGAAAGTCTGCGCAAGTTCAATGAACTTTATGAAGAATATAAAAGTCTACACTCACTGAACAAATCTCTGGAATTACCAGAAAAAGAAAATAAAGTATGTGATGAAGATGAAGACGTAATAGACTTTGATAAACTCTATGAATGTCCCTCGACGTCATCTGGATCTTGTCTTCAAGGCTTAGTGATAGACGAGTTGGAGGAGTACCTGAGAAAACCAAGAACTGCCAGCTCGAAAAACTTTTTAGATTAGTGGAGGACGCATGAGACAGAGTATCCGATTTTATCGAAAATGGCCCGTGATTTTCTCTCAATACCTGCAACTTCAGTACCTGCTGAGAGGTTATTTTCTAAAGCATCATTAGTAATTAGAAAACATAGAAATAGGTTAAGTGATGAGTCAGCCAGATGGTTACTTTGTATTAATTCTTGGTCAAAAAAAATTATATAAAGTTTCATAACCTAATGATAAAGCTGTTGATTTGTGTTGTATTTTATTTTTTATTCAAATAAATGATAAATCGTAAAACTCTTTTATTAAATTTCTTATAAGTTGAGGGTTCAATCTCTTTCTAGACAGATAAGTATTGTTCTTTAAAATACAGTCAAGTTATTGTAATTAATTTGTTTTTTTACATGTTTTAGCAAATGTAAGCTTATAAATCATAAATGTTTATTAAGAAACAGTTACTTCCATGGAAAACGACATATAGGTCAGTTGATTTTTCGAATTTCTTATCAAATCTTCAGTTATTTATTAATCTGCTTGATTTTTACTATGGCTATGTTAATTCAAGCTCACAATGTTCCAATTCTAATACGTTTTTCTAAGATTTAAAGTAAACTTTAATAAATAGTAATAGACTAATAGGTAATTGCAAGACTTGCAAGACTCTTGCTGCAAGACCAAGACCAAGACCAGGTGTATTGGCGCAAGACCAAGACCAAGACTGGCTAAGTCTCGTCTTGTTCTTGCATTTGGGCAACACTAAGTGGGCGTTTAGACACAGTATAATTTTTACCAAGCAAATATCGGTCTTTCTTAAAATACGATAGATAATATTAAACTTGTTCTGATGTAATTTTCTATGGGTGTAACTTGAAATCCAGAGAATGACATATCTTTATTATTTAAATATATTTCTCCTATGAAATAATCCGATAAAAATGTTTAAACCAATTCTGTTGTAATTTACTATGGCAGTATGATATGCGGTAAGTTTTACCGCTACGAAAAATATCTATTTCTTTACACTGGACTATCATTAATTCCATCACCAAAAAAAAAATACTGCTGTTCTAAATTTGTGTTCAGGGATATGGCCATTTGAACTCAATTCATCTTGAACTCAGTTTTCTTTCTAGATTTTATAGGGTCTAGTTTAATCTTCGTAAGTTCTACCATTATATTTGTTGATCTTATATTCTCTAATTACGTTAATTTTCATATCAATTCCACTCAAATGGCCATTATTTGCTCATTTTTATTTTTTTAAAATAAACATATATGGTTTAATTTGTTATTTACATTAATAAAACATCTTAATAATCAATTTCCAAACGTATGTAACTCATAAAAAACAAACGAGTGACCTGTGAGTACAATCGAGTTAATTTCTTTCGATTTCTTACACAACAAAATGTAGTTTGAATTACAATTCTGCATTATATCTTTAACTAGAGACCCGCTCCGACTTTATTAATATTGAAAATAATTTAAATTTGTAATATCTTCGGAAATATTCCTTTAAATTACATGTTGTAAAAAGCATATTGATCTATAATAAGTACTTAATTGGATAAGGATTAATGCTGTATTGTTTAAAATCACTTCGTAAATAACCATTTTTTAGTAAAGGAAAAATAATGGTCATGGTGGGTTATCCCTAAGACATAAACATATGCCATCGCAGACATTTTTGTTGAACTTTTTAAGGTGGACAATACTGTAGTACATTATTTTGGTCTATCTCGTAGGGTTCAGCCAGCGTTTTTGCAATTTAAGCGCAAAAAAACGTGGTTATTTACGACATCACATTAGAAAACTCTAAATTTATCAGTGTTTCTCTACTATATTATTCATGTATTATACATAAAACCTTCCTTAAGAATCACTCTATCTATAGAAAAAACGCATCAAAATCCGTTGCGTAGTTTTAAAGATCTAAACCTACATAGGGGCACACAGACGGTGGATAGCGACTTTGTTTTTATAGTGATTAACTATCATTCGGATATTTTTACTAAATAAGTAGTTAATATTTACAATTATTACCAGGCCAACGAGTTATGGAGTTCCTCAAAATGGTGCTGGTGTGTGCCGGCGGCTCGAGACAAATCCCAGTTGGTCTATCAGCCCTCGCCAAGGAACTGACTGCAGTCTCGGGTTCGTTACTTCGGTACGTCATGCACAACAAAGCAGTTTTCACCAGCCACTATATGGATATCGTGGCCGAAGAACTGTGTAGATCTTAAGTGAGCTAACTATATTCAATTAAATCAACTTTTTTTTTAAATCAGAACCACTAAATAGTACACTAACTCCGACATATTATTGAAATGTCGAGGAATCAATAGGCATTCCTAAGTAAGATGTGTTCGAAATGTTGACTAATATAATAATACTCTCTTAAAAACTATTTTTTGAAATTGTACTCAAATAACGTTTATTTTAGATAGTAAATTAAAATAACAACAATAACATGAATCGGAGTGATAATGTTATGGTGATCATGATACGATTGATCATAAGATTAATCGAATTAGATGATTTGATTAAGAAAAATTACTTTTTATGTTAGTCAGTAGACAAAAGTTTGATCAAATTAATTCAATACCTATTGCCAATTTAGTTTTAAAATCGCTCCACTGGTCTATTTACAACAGATTGTATAAATATTATACACTAATGAACTTTGAAACATTTTTAACACTTTCTCAAAATAGATAAAAAAAGAGTATAGCTTCGATATTACAGATATTTACTGTTTTGAAAACTAAAAACAAATTGACACATTCAAATAACAAGGTTGTGGTCCATTTTCTGTTGAAACTATTACGTCATTAAACCGCACACGTGCAATTATAGAGCAATTGTTTGCATTTAAATAGTCCAATATACGAACGTTGATAGCTAATTTCGGACCGCATCTTGGGTATTTATTTTTCAAAGATAAAAAATAGACTAGATAGTGAATTGTTTGAAATAGATATGTCATCCGCTTTATCTCATTAGATTTATAACTAATAGAGAGCTTCAGTTTAATACAAACAATGGTGATGGTAACCTAATAATTAATTTCTAAATACTAGAAAACTAATCACTCACTACTATGCTAAAACCTTAAATATAACTTCGTAATGAGATGGATTCTCTGAGCATTCCCTAGTCATAACGGTGCTTAATTTATTTTATATGTATATAGACTTGACTAAGTCAATAAACAATACGTAATAAAAAATATTAAAATTTGAAATAGAAAACTTACCGTGCATATACAAAGAGAGCCAGTTTCTAATCTATTCTAATCAAAGCCCTGATTTAAGAAATAAAAAAATATATTATGATTTGCGTCTATTTAATGTAGGTTTATGCCAAAAGCTACAAGTATTTTTTTAACTTAAGAAAATATAGATGACAATAAAAAATAAAGTCACAAATTGGTTTCAAACTTAAACATTATGTACTGAAAAGTTTTCATTAGCAGTAAATATTTTGTTAGAAAAATAATTTTAAATGAAATTCAAACAATACAAAATATTTTATAAGTTACAAAAGACGAACATTCTCGAAAGAATCAATTTTATTTTATGTATCTAAACCTAGATAGTCATTAAACAAATTATTTCATCAGCTTTTACTAATTACTAATAATTTCTATGAACGTTTACTTGACACTGTAGTTTCCTAAATATTACAACTTATGTTATATATATTTACATATCACCTCCCTTTGTAACTAAAAATGGAATGTGGCTAACTTCACGGTGTGCACAAAATTATTATGTAGTAGTAAGTAGAAAATAGTATATAATTATAAAGTGGCGCATTAACAACAATATAATATTTTGTTTTTTTATTTTACAAATTTAATATAGCAAATCTTCGAATTTATGTATCCATCCAGTGTCACAGCAAGACAGTTAAACAGCCTGCTCTCGAAGGGCTGTTATTTAGTGGAACCGACATATTGGTCCCACTTGTAACAAAATCAAAATTACCTTTATTCAAATATGACTTTATAGAAAGCTCTTTTGAATCCAATTTTTTCTTCCTAACTGGGCGTATTTTTTAACTGATAAGAAAAATGGACGCAAGAAACTTTTCAGCTTTTTCAATAGTAATATTAACACTTAGAATAAATTATGTCGTTACTATATAACGTACATATATACATATTTACAATTTATACAGGAAAACAAATATTTACACTTTAGAATTAAATGTCTTCAAATCAACACCAAGCATCGGCATCGTTTAAATAATCATTGACTTTGTAATAGCCCTTACTCATTGGCGTCTGCTTGTTACATGTTAAAAATATGTACCTTGAACTTATAAATAGGCAATTCAGCTACACTATGTAGAATCTTTTTATAAAAATTTATAGATTTGCCCATAAACTAACCGCTAGTTTTTTGTAGCCTGTACGTTGAAACGGCAAGTTTATTTTTATTTCTTGTATAATTTATGCATTTGAAAAAATATTTTGAAATGTATTACAATTTTTATATACATAAATCAAATTTTATACGGGCCTGCTAAAGTCATTATATTAATCTCTTTAAATAAATCTCTAAGAGAATCGCTTGCTCGTAAATTATAAATACCGCGGACTGCTCTTTTTAGAAGAACAAAAATACTTTTTATGCTAGCAGCCAACCCCCACAGTAGCAAGCCAAAGGAAATAACACTGAAAATAACTAAAGTAAATCTTGCCTTTTCAACATCAGTCTATATGATAGGGTCTCAATGTGTAGATTCCATTGCAAAGTCGAAGGAAAGTAATACCCAAGAATTACTTAAATCAACAAATTCTACCACTTCTTTATTCATTTTAACAATAGTATCTACTTTTCTTACATTTGGTGATGAAAATTTGATACATTTCGTTTTATTGGGGGTTTAAACATAAATTATTAATCGTGAACCAGTGCAATACTTTGGAAAGAATACTATTTACAACGTCAATATTGTCGTTTCTTCTGTCATCCCTAAATATTAAAGAAGTGTGCAAATAGGATTGCACAAAATATTTGTGAAGTGTGGAAGATCATTTATATATATGAAGAAAAACAAAGGTCCCAATATCGATCCCCTGGGGCACGCTCATAACTAATGCTCGGAATAGGTAGTTTAATTTTATGTACTTGCAGAAAGAAAGTCAATGTAAGCGTAACATGGATAAACCTAAAATCAGCGTGATTTCCGGGACCTTAAATAATGCAATGCAATGGAACTTACGTAATTTTATATAATCATGAAAATTACACTTATTGTTTATTTGTAGGTTTAGAGGAGTGAGTAGAAGGAAAAAAATCATGTTCAGATATTACAGATATTTATTGCAAGTTTACAACATAAAGCAAATTTTAAAATAATCATATATTTATATTAACATTAAAGTACATAGTGTTGTTCCGATGGTGTAATTGCTTTATAAAACTGTTTTAGTTGCAAAAGAAGGATAGCATAATTGAAATAAAATACAATTTTCTGTTTTTATTTGCTATTCGTTTCTTGCTAAAAGATGAAATACTATTTTGAAAGAACAATATATTTTTACGATCTCTGAAAATAGTAAGTTCCCAGGCATATCCATACTATTGATGTCACAAAATCGCAAGTACATAAAATTAAACTACCTATTCCGTGCACTACTCATATCAATAGAAGTACCTGTCTCAGTCCCATTAACAACTTTCTGGATTCTTACACTTATAATTTTTCTGGAAAAGAACTGGCAAAGACACGGGAGGCGTCTCATTAGAAAGAGATGCTTATTTTGCGGAAGCATCAGTCTCGTAAATTTATAGTCACACCTCGTATATCTTAATATAGAAATCGTTTTACTATTTCAAATAATAATTAATCAAGAAACTTGATAAAACCTAATATTTATATCTTGCCGCCTTCACTCGGACAGACTTCATTGGACAGAACCAGGCCTGTCTATACCTACCTAGAAATTAGGTCTATGTACGTAATAATCGCCTTATGTCGATACAAATCCAAGTGTCTGTAAACAGTTGCGGTGCATCTATTACTGCATTTTTCAAATTCAAATTTCACAGATTGTAATAGACTATTTATTTCTATAACCCTCTAAAGACAATAACCCTCGTAGTTTTATTCATTACACGTTATTTATTTTAAAAGATATGTCGTACATAGTGTAAGTTATTAATGTATAAGTGCTTTATAAGTTAAATCGCCTGTTTCAAAACGATCAAAATTATTAATAACTATTTAAACACAATCAGTGCCTTTGAAAAGCAAATCTGTAATATTACCAATAAACAGAAAAAAATGTGACAATTACAAATAACAAATGATTAATCGTCAGATGATAATGTGTCGATTCAATGATGAAATAGAAGGTATTTCTATTATAATAATATAATGAAGTTATAATAATATTTATATAATGAGATTAACATTATATTTTCTGTAAAAATGTATATGCGATAACTAATAAAACGATACAGCTATTGAGAAATTGTCTTTTTTGTATGAGTAGTAATCCTACTCTTTCCTCAATCCCTATATTCTAAATTTTATGTTTAAAGAATTTGGAAGTTGGCATGAACTTTAAAAGACATAGTTACATACCGACCAACGTGAGAAAAGAGGGCGGAAGGACCAACGTATTACAAGTCAAGAAAAATATTTTAAGGTTTAAGGAAGCTCCGACATAAAATATAACAATGTATGTTGGTCCCAGTAAACAGCAACATGTAATAAATATGTAAGATTAATAACCCAAACAACCAACTGATTCAATTTTAATCCAGTAACATTCGATAAACACTAGTAATTAATTGGGTAGATTACCGTATAAAATAAATAAAACATACAAATGGAATATTAAATGATGTCAATATTTTATTTTTACAATTTATTATAACTATATATCTAATCAGAGCCGCTATGCCGTGACGACGCACTGGATGCAGATCCGCTGCGGGATCCCTGAGAAACAAAACAATATGAAACTATCACATAATAGTACATTATAATACAAGTGAGTAAAGTTGAAAGATACGTTCGAAGCTGACATTGAGCACGAGCGCAGCGAGTGCTTAATATTCAGCCGAGAATGTAATTTTTAACTACTCACGAGTGTTATACGACGTTTTTCAACAACATTGCGTGTAATTAATACAAACTTTATAGGTCAATAAAAATTTATTTTAAAAAACAATTTGTGAAAGTACAATTATAAAAATTTTACATTGGATTTCCACCTTCACCGCCAGTCATTTCTGAAATATTTGTTATTATTTCATTCGTACAATCAATTTTATCGCTTGATAACATTTTTGATATAAAAATCTTAACAAAAGAAACAATGCAAAATATCTACTTGGAAAATAGTACTGAAAATTTAAAAATGGCGCGTTTACTTTTTCACTGACGACGTATTTTTAAATACCATTATACATGCTGTAATCGTTACGAATACACAGGAGATTATTTCGCAACTATAAGACATTTGAAATAGCTATTAAACTTATATAAAAAAACATTACGTAATAACATGATAGTAACATGATGTTAATACCTTCTCAAAATTACAGGTGTAATCTTTATGTCTAAACGGACGATAATTCCATATCTATTAGACATATCAAAAAGCGTTATCAACAGCAGCAAAACAATTTCCTACTTTTATCAATCTTTAGCCTATACCCTGCAGGCCAGGCAAGTACGCATAAAGTAATAAAATTCCTAAAAGAAAAATTCTTTAAATGGTGGATTCCTATTAAAAGTCCTTTCTTTATTCTGTATATTCTTAACTGACGTGAGTAGTGAATTATCATAAATAAGGAATCTCATGGCCCACATTTCACATTTTATCAATATTTATTTATTTTTATTGATTATGTACTTTGCAACATCAACATGTGTCTACATCTGATGTTAATGTTCAGATTATATACTGCTGTATAATTAAACAGAAATTCTTATGCATATAGATATTTAGGATAACCCAAGGTATAGGGTAATAGAATAGTCTTGTAATATTATAATCAAATATTTTTAAAAGCAAAAAAATTACAAGACAATAGGGTAGACGACTGCAACTGATGATGGCCGTTTTTATACTATAATAAACTGATTTGAGCAATTTATATCTAATGAAAATATGTGAATATAGAAATTTCAGTTTAGTTATTAATTTATATTATTTATAGATTTCTAAAAAATGAGCAATTATTATTTACGTAATTCTAATGAAACAAACACATTTCTAGCATTCTCACATTAAATGGTACATTTTTTTATATAGAAAGTATACCTATGAACGTACAAATAACAAAGTTATTTTAAAATTTGTTTATACGCTCATACAAATTAGGCGAGTTTACTGAGTTATCGTCACGATTGCAGTGCTTTTAGTATGGAGCGTTTCTGAGCGACCCGCGACAGCGCCGCAAACATGGCGATGTATCTTCAAAAGTAATAGGTGCAGGTGTACTGTTGGTTCTACAATATTTCTCACTTAAAAGAGTACGCTTATTATATATAGAATTTAAAAAAATTGTCGTCAACCCAATTAATAAGTCACCTTATCCAAATAAATGTTCGGATGTTATAATCATTTATAGTATATAATAATTTAAATCCGTACCTGTCGCGATCCACTGGCAGACCGGCTCCTAGACTTTTCGGAACCGCTGCCGGATCCTGAGTTCTTTCTGGAGCTGGCCCTGGAAGAAGCTTTTGATCCCGAAGCTTTGGAAGAGTTCCCAGACGCTCTAGATGTGTTAGAAGCCCTGGATGCGTTCGAAGCCTTGGATGCATTGGAAGCTCTGGAAGAAGCTCTCGAGGAGCGTCTGCTGGCGCGGGAGGAAGCGCGGGAACTGGCTTTTGAGCTTGCTTTGGAGCCCTAAGATGGATTTTGTAAATTATAATAAGCAATTCATTCCTTAAAGGAGTATATAATATTAATATATAGGAGATTTGCCATTGTATATGACTGGTAATATAGTAAGTATATATAATTGGTAAACAGTAAACTTTTGCCAACCGAATTAAGCTGCAGAGCTTGAGAATGCAGAATTATTATACCACTATGGTGGCAAACAGGCCTACGGCCCGCCCGATGGTAAGCGGTTACCGTAGCCTATGCACACTTGCAACACCAGGGGCGTCACTCGCGCATTGCCGACCCTTCAAAAACCCCATTTTCTCCCCTTTTGAAGAACCCCATACTGTTACAATTGTTACATTATCATTGTCCAAATAGTTTAGATCATCATAGCATTTGTGGCAATTGGTTAATTTAAAAGTCTCTTAAGAGACTACATTTTATTCTCCGAAAGTGCCATATTTTATTGAGTAGATCACACAAGTTGGCTAGATTGTTTCCCACTCTTTCTCCACCACATCCTTTTCATAAAAGACAGTAACAGATTCCCTCCCCTCTACAGTCAACATATTGTTTATGGTAAGGTGCAACAAGCGCGACTCTATACGTGTAGCTCGCATCGTTGGGATCACCAGGCCAAGCACTCTAACAAAGTATGCTCTACATAACTTCAGGACTGTCACAGTGATAACACTGCGGCGTTTGTTCCTGTCGCGATCACCGAAATCATGCTGACCACTGATTTAATAAACTGCACTGACTGAACCATTTGATTCTTGTAAAACAGTGATAATAATAAAGATACAAATGTTTTCTAATATTCTTCTAGTTACCGAATAAAACGATACCAGGAGCCGCGAAGGAGAGAGTGATGCAATACTGCCCCATAAACAAAGTATATAATATGCTTGAATCTGTATCTTCTTTATTGAATTAATATAAAAAGGATTATGTGCACCTTGGTTAATATTCTATACAAAAAATACGAATTAATATAAATTGCAAATGCAAAATATAAATTTATTATTATTATTGTCGCTTATATCACGCGTCTTTATAAGCACGGTCCTTTATAAGGCGCACGCCTTATAAAGGATATAGATCCAACGCGTAGAGGCCATTTAACCGAAATTATTATTATAACATTTACTTTTTAAATTTACCATTTACTAGTACATTTGTCCCACACTCCTATGGTGAAAGAAATCATCATTAAGCAACCAGTTTACAACCGTAAAAAATCTCAAAAGGCTAAGAGTTAAAGAAAAGTAAAGTAGATCAAACTGCACTAGGCCAGAGTGACTTGATATGTAATGATACAATAAAGTATTTATCAACTCAAAACAAAAATACCTTTTCACTGCCCTTGGAACTAGCTCTCGAGCGGCTGACGGAGCTAGCGCGAGAGCCCTTACTCTTGGAGGAAGTGCGGGAAGAGGCGCGCGAGGATGCTCGTGACTCGGATCGAGACCCAGACCGGGACCGGGACTTAGATTTAGACCGAGATCGAGAGCGGGACCGGGATTTAGCCGATCCAGACCTAGACCTAGAAGCATTATTTATTAACATTATCATACTTAACAGAGAAACAAGATCTGAATAAGATTAAAAAGACTGCTGTCCGCATTCTAAAAACTACTATTGTACCCTAGCATTTAAAATTAAGACGATATTTATATCGCGTCTAAAACTTTTAAAGCAGGCAATGTATTCGAATTGAACAATAAATAGATCTCAGTTCTCGAACAGTCCAAGTGAAGCTCACTATTCACAATTTGGGCCTTTTCTCTTACTCGAATCTAGAGCAAGACACGACAGTAATAAAAAGAACGCCATGCAATTGGATTCTTTGTTCTATATATATAATTAGCTGACAATTATTGAAGAAGTAAAAGTGTATCTGTGGTTATCATATTTTTCAACACCGCTATCCATAATTGTTATGTAGATAGTTTAACAATGTGTGCTATTACTAACTAAAATATCTTTAATATTTGTTCAAATTAGACACAGTTTGGTAATAAAAAATTTATGATTTCTTAGGAAAAGCAATGAATAAGGCACCATGAAGAAAATAGCAACCAAAAAGATTCCATATCTAAAATCTTTAACTTTTTTGTAAAACATGTAATTTTGATATTCATTTAGACTATTATATGAATAATATATCACAAATTTATCGTGGAACGTCTATTTATTCAAATACTTATAAACTCTACACCTGTTTGGAAATGGGAAGAGCCATCTCAAGAGCACAATAAGGTATGTATTGACTAGCTAAAGTTAAAATATTAATTTTTTTGAACAATTCTTTTAGAGTCTCTAGTCTGTAAGCTCTAAAGGGCATTATTCACTCTTTTCTATAAGAGTAAAATATTAAATATCAGCTGATCCCCATAGGAACAATCCATAAGACATAACACAATGAACCTAGCTGAAATAAATAATTGCCGCCGTTTCAACATTAGTTAGGTCTTATCTTTTTTATTGCGTCTGTCACATATAGTTATAAGATATAAGAATAAATAGCTAATATATTCTCAAATGTTATAGAAAAGCATACCTCGCAGATCCAGATTGCGCAGAACCAGACCGCGATCTTGACTTTCGCGATCCAGACCCTGACCGCGAACGACTACGGGACTTTGACTTGGAACGAGACTTTGACTTGGACCGCGACCGAGACCCGGATCGGGACCGTGATCCGGATTGAGACCGAGATCGTGATCCAGAGCGGGACCGGGAACCCTTTGATCGAGGCGATTTCGATACGGACTTAGACCGTGAGCGAGACCTGAAATTGTAATAATTGCATGAAAACACAATATAAGCAGTGTTAAATAAAAATATACAGTGACGTTATTGGTTTGACTATTAAAACTCAAAAATTGTTTTTAAATATGGAAAATTTTTAAAGAAATTTATTTACCCCAGTTTCTTGCTCAAATTTTGTAATAAACTAAATAATAATAAAAAGTAAATTTACCGCTTTCCTGTTAATGGATATTTCAGAAAAGTACAACAACATAATGTATATGTTGTGTTTGTGACTTATATTTTATTTGAAAATGCTAAATATGAAAAAATACAAACAAAATATTGGATACGGCCGGGACTTGAATCCGTGTTCTATAAACAGTTTAGACGTACTGCCGTACATAACCTAACAGGCCATGGGCTAGGACTAGCAATTTTAAAAATATATAATAAAAACTCTGCCCCAACATGAACTCGAGATACCAACATAATAATAATAATAATAGCCTTTATTCCCAATCAAACATTTGGATTTACATTTTTTTTCCTACATTATAATTTAACACTTAAAAATAAAAAAAAATTAAACAAAAATCGATTAATAAGATCGGGGAACCCAATGTTGGGCAAAGGCCTCCTCCAACCTATGCCAACTCTTTCTGTCACTAGCCAGTCTGGTCCAAAGCCCACCAGCAACTTGTTGGATGTCATCGCTCCAGCGGCGGCGAGGTCTTCCTCGTGACCTTTTAGCATCTCGTGGCCACCAATGTAGCACACGCTCACTCCAGCGCCCATCACTCGCTCTCGCAACATGACCTGCCCACTGCCACTTGAGTTTACACGCTATCTCGGCAGCGTCTTTGAATTTAAAGAGATACCAACAGCCGAGCACAAATTAGTCATACCCCTAATATCCAAAGCCCAGACAAAATAAATGTCAAAATAAAAGATTTGAAGACAATAATGTATCCGTTGTATACTGTCCACCAAATCTTTGAATAGACCCAACCTGTTATTTCAGTTTTTCTTAAGTTTTTCTGTTATGCAGCGACTATCTAAGTTGTAAATCTAAAGGAATCTATGAACATCAATGACTTAACAGTGCATGCAAAGTTAAGAGTTTCAAACTGCTACTGAAGCCAGGAACTACTCACTGGAAAACCCACCCTCGTGTTCTCGTGACAGACTTAATACATAAAAAATCTCCATAAAAAAGGATAACAGTTTGGCTTAGAACAAACCAGGTACATGTGTCTCGCGTAAATAGTTACATCAAACAGCTAATCAGTAAAAGGCACCTGGTTATAACCTATATTTATAGTCTTTATCACCATCATGCTATGCTACTAATAGGATATTTTTAAGGTGTGAAAGCTTATTTTCATTTCAAGTGCGTAAAAAGCTGCATAATATAACAAGACTGCCAAATTAACTGACACAACATCCTAACGACCAACCACCCTGCTGTCTATGTATTGGAGAAGACAAGTCTTCGAAGAATCATCAAGGACAAAATGACCAGATCAACAATTAGGCTTGAACACTATGCATGCTACAGGAGAGCCAAAGTCGCATAGTATGTGACACCATAAGGAAGTCCTAGTTAGCGTTTTTGGATTTACAGCAATAAGGTCTCGCTTATTATGTATATACGAGGGGAGGTCAAAAAGTTCGCGGAATGACTGGGAAAAAGATGAAATGATACATTATGTTATTTTTCCTTTTCAATATATTCCCCCTTAACACGAACACTTTTTCGGATCTGGCATATAACTTATTAATACGTCGAAAAAATAGGTTTTGTCTGGGCTTCAAAATACGCCGGAATCGCCGACTTGACTTCATCATCGCCTCAAAATTTTTTTCCACGCAGCTCTTTCTTTCATCTTTGGGAATAAAAAAAATCGCTAGGGCCAGGTCTGGACTGTAGGGTGGATGGCGTAGTTGTTCAAAACCGCATCGATGAATGGCAGCCGTCGCAACATGACTCGTGTGAACGGGCGCGTTGTCGTGCAAAAGGAGTACACCTTTGTCAGTTTTCCTCTTTTTTTTCTTTAATAGCTTCTTTTAATCGGTCCAATAGGGAAGCGTAGTACTCTCCCGTTATAGAAACACCACGTTCTTTATAATCGATCAAAAGAATACCTTCAGTATCCCAAAAAATAGTCGCCATGATCTTTCCGGCCGATTGCGACACTTTAAATTTTTAGGGTGGTGTGCCTTTTTTGTGCCACTGCATCGACTCCTGCTTTGACTCAGGCTCATAGTGGTGAACCCAAGTTTCATCACCGGTTACAATTCGGGCCATATTTTCCCTATCTTCTCCACAGCGGTCCAAAAACTCGCGGGACAGTTGACGCGCTCACGTTTTTGCAGCGGCGTGAGCATTCTCGGACCCACCTTGAACACACTTTACTCATGCCAAGATGTTGATGAAGAATATTTAAAATTGTGGTTTCTGATACTCCAACTGATGCTGCAAGTTGTTTCTTCTTCAACCTTCCGTCTTCCAATACAAGTTTTTTCAACTTTTTCAATGATTTCCGGCGTAGTGGCCTCAATGGGCCGTCCAGGTCGAGGATCATCTTCAATTGACTCCCTTCCTTGCTTGAAAAGGCCGTGCCATTTGTAAATCATGGTTTTACCAGGAGCAGAGTCTCGTAAACAGCTAACATCTCTTGCAAAATAGTTTGAGGCGTTTTTCTTTGTTTGGTGAAGGAAACTTTACGACGGCGCGATGTTCAATTTTCTCCATAGTGGCTAGTTTGTTCCCGATTTACTGTTACTCTCGTTGTAACTCGAAAGCTAATGACCTAATTAGGCTAGAAATTGGCATATATAGTAATATGAGTTACTCAAGTAGCGGCTACCTGGAGGAGCGACCTCACCCCCGCCAACCCCCATTCCGCGAACTTTTTGACCGCCCCTCGTAAAATCAAAAGAATATTTCCAACTCACACTTTGCTATATTCAAATCTTACCTAGCAAACCGAATATTTTAAATGACAGTAGATGACACTATTACTGAATTTCAAGTGATTGACGCCGGGGTGCCACAGGGATGTTACTTACTTGACGACTGCACATTGGCCCAAAAATTTTAAAATAAAGGTTAATGCTACAATCTGTAGCGGACCATTAAAAAGGCTGGTCGCTACAGCACGTCAAAAAGTTTGTTATTTAGTTTTTGTCGAAAAAGTTTAACGTGATGTATTTTGACATTGTCAAATTAAATAAAATTTTATTGAGAATTGTAACTCATTGATATATTTGCGATCTTATTTATTTTGTTATTACTATAATAGCTACAAATTGGTGACCCCGTGTTTATTTTACAAAAATCAAAAAAGCTAAAATGTCTACAGAAGATTTTGAAAACGAGCATCTCGAAAAAATTTCCATAAAATTTCCGTTTGGATTGACAAACCCGAAATTTGGTTTTACCAGGTAGAAGCTCAATTTACAATTAATAATA